>JAWZYU010000004.1:22690000-25380000 GCA_038380435.1 Ryuthela nishihirai | reverse complement strand
TTTCGCTACAAAATCCGTCGTATGTCCATAAATGGCTCCCTCCAGGATTGAGACTGACTGCCCCTGATTGAATGCAACTTTTTCAACTATTGGTTATTAAATTCGCCTTGGCGCTCGCCCTGATAGCATCAGACAATAACCAACACCTATTTTCCGCTTTCTATTTATTAATGTCACCATAAAAACGAAAGCCTCTGTTGCTATCAAAACTTCAATTTGTCTTTAGTTTGCTTGTAAATTCCGATCTACTTTTTTTCAATTGCTATTTAAGAACAAAATAGTCGACTCATTTTGATTTCTGATTCCAACAAATGAAATGATAGTTTGGTGCTGCCAGGATTGCCATCAATTATTAAAGTCCACTTCCTAATAGCACTCTGATGTGGCAACCTAACACTTTTCCTTAAAAAGTCATAAGCTTCAGAAATGTCACGTGAGAGCCAATTCCCTGCATTCATCATTTATGTGCATTCACTGCATTCATTATTTATGTGTCAAGTGAGATCTTTTTGGAGCAATTCAGAAAGTACCATGGAAACAGTTTGCAACAACAACAGAGCTAGTTTCGCAAATTCTTTTTTTAAATCCTAGGATAACTGTTTTTAAATCAATGATTTTTTTCCCTTTGCTGTCGAATTATTTTAAGAGATTTCTGCAATTCATGTTTTTTTTTACATTTCTTCCTTGGGCTGGGAAGAGAATGTGTGTGTGATCTTCAAGAACAGCTGATGTTGTATAATTTCAATCAGCAGTTCTGCATCTGGTATGGATGAGGATGTACACCTTTTTCTTCAAAGGACGATTTAAGTTTTTTTCTTTTACTAAATTTGCATTTAAATTTTGTCAGTGTTGCCTGAGAATTTAAATATTTCCTCGCATTAAGAATACGAAACAAGCATCTTCTAATTGCTGTGAAAAGAATCTCGTGCTTTTCGTTGACTTTCAAGACTGTCGTCTAATATTAATCAGCCATTTTTTTAGAAACTCTTGACCTTTAAATGGAAACTTAAGAGGGTTGGGTTGGGTTGTTTTACCTCTGAGCGGCACTTTTTTGCACACCATGGGCTAAACGGCCAGGTCACATGGACCCCGAAAGCTCAGAGAAGGTTGGGGGAGGGTACCCACTGGAACAGCTGTTGGGAGACAGATGGTAGCCTCCCGTCAAGGCCATCCAGCGTGTTCTTTAACGTGCACAGGGTATGGCTCTCCCGCACACGGGGCCACGGCTTAACGTCCCATCCGATGGATGGTGGCCTTTTCAAGCCCATTGTTGTCCCCTACTGACTATGGGCAGGGCGGAAAATTTTGCGGAGATAAATCTCAACGCTGACCCAGCTGGGACTCGAACCTGGGAACTACAGATTACGAGCCTGGCGCGCTACCGACTGAGCCACCCCCGCCCCACTTAAGAGGATAAAAAAAGTTAATTGCAATTCCTTTCAATCTAAAACAAATATCAAAAATACTAAGTTTAACATTTACAATCAATTGTATGTGTAATGTAACTTACAAATGTAATAGCTTAAAATGTTAAAATCCAGTAGAGTACGGTGTGCAATGTACTCCGTACTCTACTAGAGTCAACTATGATCTCTGATTTCTTAACCCGTTTTCATCTTTTAATTTGAAATTTTGCGGTGAATTTCTTTTGTAGCCTGTTAAATATTCCAGCTTTCAAAACTCTTTCAATACTGAGCAAATACTGTTTAGAAACGAGATTTCAGAAAAATTTGATTGAGATCTTTAATTTATCTTTAGACCGATTTTTCATTAAAAATCATATTGAAGAAAAGATTGAGCTCCTTTTAATGTGATTTTAAATTGAGATAACATGCAATTGTTTCCAATTACCTGGGGGGGGGGGGGAGTGGTTCAGTCGGTAGTGCACCAGGCTTGTAATCTGCAGTTTCCAGTTCGAGTCCCAGCTGGGACAGCGTTGAGATTTATCTCCGCAAAACTCCCCGCCCTGCCCACGGTCAGAAGAGGATACAGATGGACTTGTAAAGGCCGCCGTCCGTCGGATGGGGCGTTAAGCCGTGGCCCCGTGTGCGGGAGAGCCATACCCTGTGCACGTTAAAGAACACGCTGGATGGCCTTGACGGGAGACTACCATCTGTCTCCCAACAGCTGTTCCAGTGGGTCCCCTCCCCCAACCTTCTCTGAGCCTTCGGGGTCCATGTGACCTGGCCATTTAGCCCATGGTGTGCAAAAAAGTGCCGTTAAGAGGTAAAACAATCTAACAATCCAATTATCTGTCCAGTACCTGTACATATAATTCCTATATGTGTGTATATGACAACGAATTGAGCCTCCACGAGAAATAAAATTCACTTGTGGAGAGAAAAGTTTATAAATCACATAAATTTGCAGGAAATGATTCTCGTGCATTCAGTTTTCCTTCAGTTCCCTCTTTCTTTCAATGACGGTATCGTTTAATGACACCACTGATTATTCATCATCATCATCATCATCATCATCATCATCATCATCATCATCATCATCGTCGTCGTCGTCGTCGTCGTCGTCGTCGTCGTCATAATCATCATCATCATCATCATCCTCAAGCAGCCATGGGCTACGGAGGTCCAACCAGACCGTACAATTTAGTTCTCCAAGCAAGTCTATCCTGAGCTACATCTGCTGCATCTGGCCACTGCACACCAATTCTAACAAGGTCCTGTTTGACATTGTCTAACCACCGCATCCTAGGTCTCCCCCTCTTTCTGAGGCCTTTAGGCACACTGTTCATAACATTATTCGCCAATCTATAGTTATTCATACGGGCAACATGGCCAAACCAACGGAGTCTCTCTCTCTGCACAATATGCTGCTTAAAGGAGGTTGCAAACTCCTTTGCCTAACCTCATCATTAGTTACAAGTTGAACCATCTAATGCCCAAGATACTGCGTAAGCATCTGGAATCAAAAGCATCTAGTTTCCTGTTATCTTGTTTACAAAGTGTCCAAGTTTCACTACCATAACTAACCCTAGAAAGAACCAAACTATTATACAGTCTAATTTTAGTCTTTAGGTGTATACGCCTATTTCTCCACACTCTCCATAGATTGTTAAAAGTCCCGGCAGCAATCCCTATTCGTCTGTTAATCTCATGCCGCACATCACCAGTATCTGTTACATAGCTCCCAAGATAATTAAACTATGACACCTGCTCAAGACTGCAACCATTCAGATTAACTGAATCACAGCCTGCCTAACCAATTTTCATCACTTTAGTTTTCTCTCTGTTTATAACCAAACCTACTCTACTACCAATCTCATCAACAGCTCGAATGAAAGATTTCATCTCATCAACATCATTTGCCAAATTAAACTATGACACCTGCTCAAGACTGCAACCATTCAGATTAACTGAATCACAGCCTGCCTAACCAATTTTCATCACTTTAGTTTTCTCTCTGTTTATAACCAAACCTACTCTACTACCAATCTCATCAACAGCTCGAATGAAAGATTTCATCTCATCAACATCATTTGCCAAAAGGGCTAAATCATCAGCATAATCTAAAATCAGAAATTTTCGTATCTCCAGACCATTTAAGGCCAAAATCTTTCCCTTGAAGTGAATTTCGCATAACATAATCAATAACCAAACTAAAGAGAAAAGGAGACAAAATGCACCCTTGTCGAACACCAGAAGTAATGCTAAACCAATTGCTACAAGCCTTACCAACGCTCACACACGACTCAGTGTTATTATAGAGAGCTTTCATTATGTTAACTAATTTGTCTGGTATACCATATGATTTCACAATCAACCACAAATTATGACGACTAATTATTACTGCATAATATCTATAATAGTTAGCTCATAGAGAATGCTAACTTTAAGAATCGAATTACTTAAAAGGCCAAAATGAAAGAATAAAATATGTTCTTACTTTAACCCTAAAAATTGAGCATAATCGATTAATAAAAGCAAAAACTATTTCTGGACAACAAAATTCATGAGTCCGTCGCAGAGGAGTTGAAATGTAAAGAGACTGTACAGAAAAATGAAAACATGCGTGTCATGTCATTAGAAAGGGAAAGTCGAAGATTTATTTCAGCTTTTATCAGAAAATGTGACGAAAGATAAATTTAAGAACTCGATGAAATCTATCTGAATCTCGATTTTTTTTTAACTGTATCCATTTGGTATTTCAACAGTTAAGAATGCTGCAATGTTAAATAGCAGCAATCTTTCTAAGAAACTTCGATAAAATCGACGAACATTTGAAAGAATTATTTCCAAAAACTTCTAAAATATACTCTTATTCCATTAAATGATTAAAAATACTTATCATTTAAGCTTTAGTTAAATTCTCAGGTATATTCTTGTGACTGGCTTTGCTGCTGTTCAATATTAAAATTTCTATAACCCTTTGAATACTGAACGAATATTGTCGTAAATAGAGATTTATAGAGATTTGATTGAGATCCTCAATTTATCTTCGATTACAATTGTCTGTAAAAAAAAAAACTTATTTAAGAAATCACCTCAAATATGACTCTCCAAGTCACATAAATTTGTTTCCGTTTCTTCCGTCTAGTAGCGGTGTAGTATTTGTGAAAATTTGATTCTTATGGCAGAATGCAGACATTCTGCTCAGAAGAGGCACCTCAGAAATGTAAAAAATATATATATATGATATCATTTGGCTTAATATCTGTAACAGTTAGTTGCAAATTTAAAGATCGAATTATTTAAACACCGAAATGAAAGAATCAAACGTGTTCATAACGCAGGACAAATGTATTCATTTCTCATTTGTTTTGGCAGCGATAATGCGAATTACTCTTCGTGAATGGCTCTTTTAATTAGAGCCTGGCAGAGCATCCTCGCCTCCTTTTTGTCTTTTCTGTCGAACCACGTCGAACCTTTTGGGAGTCTCCTTGGCGGGAAAGTGGCACGTGTTGAAGAGGCTGTCTCATTTCCGCGCGTGAATAGGCTGCTAGATCATCTCCGCTCACGTGATCACTTCCGGGGGCAGTGGGGCTGGCCGGGCTGCCCGCAAATGGGGCCCCGGAGGTAAGGCAAGCCCATTGTTGATCACCAGCTCGTTCATCTTGAATAAATTGCCTGACACGAAGCGTGAAGGGAAGATAAGCTTGCTCAGTCACAGACTCGGTACACGGGTTCGGAGAACAGCGAGGATCATGTTTTATGCAAAGTACTTCATTTGCAGGAGGAGCAGGAAGCCCGGGACAGATGGCTGCAGCGATGTTACGGAATGCGAATCTCGCAGCACAGATAATTCGACGAATATTTTAAGTGAAAAGCTTTGGCAGTGCAACGCATTCTGTTGGTCTGGGGACGTCAGGCCTCGCTTGGAAATCGGGAATCGATTCTTGACGTTGGATTTGAAGCAGCGGGAGGGAGGCGAGAACAGGTTTCGAAAACATCGTAGTAAGCATTTTTGTTTTGTTTTTTTTTTGCTTCCTAGTTTTATATGTAAGTTATTGGAGCCATTTGGAGCACTCAGTCGGTTCTGGGGAATTCGACATCGTGTTGTTTTCCATCTTTGATGGTGGATATGGAGCTGTGGTCTCTCTCTCTGTCCCTCAGACAGAAAGATGTTGCCGAAAGAATCCGTTTTTCAGAAGTTTTGTTTATCGGAATCTTTTTAATGGAGAAGTGAGATCTCGACAGAGAAGAATGCAAAACACAAAAGAAAACCACCAAGCAGTTAGTCGGAGTTTCTGCTTCGAGCTGCAGCAAAGTAAAAGATCCAAACGAGGCTTAAGTGATTCCTGCCTCGAGGCTTGCTTCGTCTGTAGTGAAGATGATTTTCGAATCGAAATCACCGATTCTGATTTGCCACATTTAATGTCCTCGCATAAACGTTAGGCATTTATTTCATATCTCTGTGGCCGTCGAAATTCATTTTCTTCATCAGAAGGATGTTGATGAACGTTTCAGATGACAATCTCGGACCAATGAGACTCAGTTCAAGCAGACATGTTCTTCAGTGATGATGAATCGAACAACACGAATGCCTTATCCATTGGTTCTTAGTTCCAACTGCCTTTTCTGACGTTTCAACTGCAATCAAAGAAAATAGGATAGCGTCGTCTGCCATATAATTCTCCAGCATCAGGATTAATGTTTTGCATCCAAACACACCCTTATTATAATGTGAATTTAAACATCTAAAACAACTAGATACTACTCTTGGCTGCACATACATGATGCACACATAAACACATACTATATCTCGATATTATATTATAGTGCATCGATATTATTTAATACTGGTTTCTAAAACTTATGCTCATTTTTTAAAAGTTACTTATCTAGAGAACCGGTTAAAAAAAACTGCCTGAATATTGGCAAGGAAATGCTATTTCATGAGTACCATCGATTGGGTAACAAATTAATTAACAACACCCCCCCCCACCCCCCCCAAAAAAAACATCATTGATGAACACAAATGGGTAAACAAAATATTTGATACAATCATTTGGCTGCTGTTAAATCATTGATAACATCATTAATGATAACAAATGGTCTTCCACCGAATTTAGAGTCAAATGACGGTAAAGTTATTGTCCTTGACTGAAAAAGACTCACAGCAATAATGCATGCCATTTATAAGCTGTCAAGTAGCTTAAGTGTCAATAATACTCAATGGAAAACGATCCTCAACCTTTTCTGTAATTTATTCACACTTCGTGAACTACTGTACCTTGAAATTAGATGATGCCAATGACGGGTCACTGGAGTTAAACAAAATAATTAGGTCAGCGATAAAAAAAAATTAACATAGAAAGGTTTTCACCCTAGACTTCCGCTAATTACTTTTTCCAAATGCACATTTTTCTTGCGGATAATGGATATATGTATATACATTGAAATGCCAACATTTAGAAGATCATTCCTCTCCTACGTATAAATTCTCAGAAAATACCTAATTACCGGTAAAAGAACAAAGAATACACTAAAACAGATATAAAACAGCCGCTGAGAAAAAAAATGTATAGTCTTATCGAGGTCCAGTTGTAATGCTGAACCAATCACTGGTGACTGCGATTAAATATAAGAATACATGTGTAGTAGCGCCACTTCTAACTGCGATGGGTTGTAAGAATGCACCTGCTGAAATGCCCACCATCACTAGTGACTGCAATGGGTTATAATAATGCATGTGCAGAAGTGCCACCATCACTGGAATAGGATATAAGAATACATGTGCAGAGGTGCCATGATCACTGGTGGCTACAAATAGGATATAAGAATACAAATGCAAAAGGGCCAAGATCACTGGTGATTGCAATGGAATATAATAATACATGTGCAGAAGTGCCACCATCACTGGTGACTGCAATGGGATATAATAATGCATGTGCAGAAGTGCCACCATCACTGGTGACTGCAATGGGATATAATAATGCATGTGCAGAAGTGCCACCATCACTGGTGACTGCAATGGGATATAATAATGCATGTGCAGAAGTGCCACCATCACTGGTGACTGCAATGGGATATAATATGCATGTGCAGAAGTGCCACCATCACTGGTGACTGCAATGGGATATAATAATGCATGTGCAGAAGTGCCACCATAACTGGAGACTGTAATGGGATATAATAATGCATGTGCAGAAGTGCCACCATCACTGGTGACTGCAATGGGATATAATAATGCATGTGCAGAAGTGCCACGATCACTGATGATTGCATGGGATATAATAATGCATGTGCAGAAGTGCCACCATCATTGGTGATTGCAATGGGATATAATAATGCATGTGCAGAAGTGCGATCATCACTGGTGACTGCAATGGGATATAATAATGCATGTGCAGAAGTGCCACAGTCACTGGTGACTGCAATGGGATATAATAATGCATGTGCAGAAGTGCCACAGTCACTGGTGACTGCAATGGGATATAATAATGCATGTGCAGAAGTGCCACCATCATTGGTGACTGCAATGGGATATAATAATGCATGTGCAGAAGTGCCACCATAACTGGCGATTGCAATGGGATATAATAATACATGTGCAGAAGTGCCACCATAACTGGCGATTGCAAAGGGATATAAGAATACATGTGCAGAAGTGCCACCATAACTGGCGATTGCAATGGGATATAATAATGCATGTGCAGAAGTGCCACCATCACTGGTGACTGCAATGGGATATAATAATGCATGTGCAGAAGTGCCACGATCACTGGTGATTGCATGGGATATAATAATGCATGTGCAGAAGTGCCACCATCACTGGTGACTGCAATGGGATATAATAATGCATGTGCAGAAGTGCCACGATCACTGATGATTGCATGGGATATAATAATGCATGTGCAGAAGTGCCACCATCACTGGTGACTGCAATGGGATATAATAATGCATGTGCAGAAGTGCCACCATCACTGGTGACTGCAATGGGATATAATAATGCATGTGCAGAAGTGCCACCATCACTGGTGACTGCAATGGGATATAATATGCATGTGCAGAAGTGCCACCATAACTGGCGATTGCAATGGGATATAATAATACATGTGCAGAAGTGCCACCATAACTGGCGATTGCAATGGGATATAAT
The DNA here is from genome assembly GCA_038380435.1 of Ryuthela nishihirai. Lineage (NCBI taxonomy): Eukaryota > Metazoa > Arthropoda > Arachnida > Araneae > Heptathelidae > Ryuthela > Ryuthela nishihirai. The sequence continues at coordinate 25,371,444 of JAWZYU010000004.1, read as the reverse complement.
AATACATGTGCAGAAGTGCCACCATCACTGGTGATTCCAAAGGGATATAAGAATACATGTGCAGAAGTGCCACCATCACTGATGATTGCAATGGGATATAAGAATACATGGGCAGAAATGCCACCATCACTACTGACTGCAATGGGATATAATAATGCATGTGCAGAAGTGCCACCATCACTGGTGACTGCAATGGGATATAATAATGCATGTGCAGAAGTGCCACCATAACTGGCGATTGCAATGGGATATAATAATACATGTGCAGAAGTGCCACCATCACTGGTGATTCCAAAGGGATATAAGAATACATGTGCAGAAGTGCCACCATCACTGGTGATTGCAATGGGATATAAGAATACATGGGCACTAATGCCACCATCACTAGTGACTGCAATGGGATATAATAATGCATGTGCAGAAGTGCCACCATCACTGGTGACTGCAATGGGATATAATAATGCATGTTCAGAAGTGCCACCATCAGTGGTGACTGCAATGGGATATAATAATGCATGTGAAGAAGTGCCACGATCACTGGTGATTGCATGGGATATAATAATGCATGTGCAGAAGTGCCGCCATCACTGGTGACTGCAATGGGATATAATAATGCATGTGCAGAAGTGCCACGATCACTGATGATTGCATGGGATATAATAATGCATGTGCAGAAGTGCCACCATCACTAGTGACTGCAATGGGATATAATAATGCATGTGCAGAAGTGCCACGATCACTGATGATTGCATGGGATATAATAATGCATGTGCAGAAGTGCACCATAACTGGCGATTGCAATGGGATATAATAATACATGTGCAGAAGTGCCACCATCACTGGTGATTCCAAAGGGATATAAGAATACATGTGCAGAAGTGCCACCATCACTGGTGATTGCAATGGGATATAAGAATACATGGGCAGAAATGCCACCATCACTAGTGACTGCAATGGGATATAATAATGCATGTGCACAAGTGCCACCATCACTGGTGACTGCAATGGGATATAATAATGCATGTGCAGAAGTGCCACCATCACTAGTGACTGCAATGGGATATAATAATGCATGTGCAGAAGTGCCACGATCACTGGTGATTGCATGGGATATAATAATGCATGTGCAGAAGTGCCACCATCACTGGTGACTGCAATGGGATATAATAATGCATGTGCAGAAGTGCCACGATCACTGATGATTGCATGGGATATAATAATGCATGTGCAGAAGTGCCACCATCACTGGTAACTGCAATGGGATATAATAATGCATGTGCAGAAGTGCCACGATCACTGGTGATTGCATGGGATATAATAATGCATGTGCAGAAGTTCCACCATCACTGGTGACTGCAATGGGATATAATAATGCATGTGCAGAAGTGCCACGATCACTGATGATTGCATGGGATATAATAATGCATGTGCAGAAGTGCCACCATCACTGGTGATTGCAATAGGATATAAGAATACATGGGCAGAAGCATCACCATAAGTGTTTCGTATCTAGTATCAGAGTGAGACTCTTAATCACAGGTTTATGTTAATCACAGATATAATTTATTATCGTTAACTGGAGTCTAATAAACATTTTTAATCGGAGGCTCCGTAGGCATCTCTTCTTTTTTTCTTCTTTTTCTTCATCATCATCACCATGAAGCAGCTGTCGTCGGTTTTTTGCTCTAGATGACCAACATCTTATGTCTATGGCTTGAAGTTCGACTTGCTAGCAACGGAACCATTTTCGGATAAAAAGCAGTAACAAAAATTGAACAAATGACATTAATAAAAAAATGGCAACGAAAAAAAAAGATTTATGTGAAGCGCTAAGAACAAGTGAAAATTAAAAACATCCAAGATTTTTTAATTTTCGCTGATAAACGGGAAAGGTTGTGTTTTGCAATTATAACTCTGCGCGAATTAAAGCTGCAAACAGAGGATGGAAAAAATGAAATTGCCAGGAGCATTAAATCCAATTAGATAAATTACTTCCTGTGCAAAAACGCGATAAATGTAATTAAAGATGTTAAGTAAATTAGTGCAATTTGCTGAACAAGAGCGTGTTTCGGTTTTGGAACTAATCTCTACCAAAAGAAATGGATTAATTAATGAAGTGCGCATCTTACTAGAACACTTACTAGCACTGCAAATGATGTGGGCACATAGGGCAACAATGCAACTTTAATTATCTTGCAATGTTCACCTTATAAGGAATATTTTCTGTCTTTCGAAGTCATTGTCCACGTGACAATCCGTGAAGAGTGGTCAGGCATTACATGAGAGAAGAGCCATGTAAAGCTTCTCATCAGATGATGATATGTTGAAAAGGGTATGAAGAGTATTTAGAGATTAGTATTAAGAGTTGCTGATGCTTCTGAAAGATACATCTCTTCCTTTCATCCCTTGGAGGACTTGAGGGCGCTACTGCTACAGGGAGCCGTTGCCAGATCAGCGTATTAATCTGGTCAAACCTTAAAAGTCGCCCTCCCACACACACACGCCCTCACTCTTCGACGCGTTTATGCTCATGAGACATGTAAATTTTTACGCTAGCAAGTGTACATGGGGAACTTCACAAATTGATCAAAAGGAATGTGGTGAAACTAAAAAGATAATTTTTTTTGTCAACTCGAAATATCGACCAAATCACGAAACATTCACCTCAATGACTGCTAAATATTGTCCTTCGGTTCTTTTGTTGTTGATGCTTGTTTCGTGTATCTTTAATTCGTGAAACCCATATCTTTTTTAAATCTCGTTTTAAAGTTCTTCCACGATTCTAAATCCAGTGAAGTGATGAAATATTTTTTTACCAAAAAGATCTCTACAAATGAACGAAACCCAATGCTTGAGATCCGAAAGGTTCGAAGACGTCAGTAAGATTTCTAAAGTTAATGCATATACCGAAATCTTTCGAAGCTAACACATCCCGCCTTTTCAAATTAAGTTTCATTTTATTATTAATGCCACAAAAATAAAGCGTTCCTGTCATACTATTTGAATTGTTTAACTCTACATAAGTGTGTTTTTGAGTGATGTCGAATTTAACTGAAAAAAATTGAATTCTCAGTGTTCTTTCGCTTCACCCACCTGCGATAAGGACTATTTTCTTTAAAACGACGAAAAATGGTTTCTTTCTCTTATTACATAAAAATATTCTGTTTTAAAACAGAAAACGTCTGTGAATTTGCATTCTTTCATCATTGTCAGTTCATCGAGATCTCTATCTTCCTCTTGCTTTCATCTCCGCTGGTAAAGTGCCACTACACGTGCAAGGCGTGTCAGCTTCTTTGGACTCTTCCCTGTTCAAATGACTCTAATTTCTTCGTCTTTTCTTTTCGCATTCTCCTGGATACGAGCAAAGTTTGTCACTTCGAATCAAGCAAAAGGTGGCAGAAGAAGATGCTAGAGTCACTTCCTTGCATCCCGTCATATCTTATTGGCGTAGAAAAAACTACGCGAAACTTTTCCCATTGAAATAAAGAGAAAAAAAAACTCTCCAAGTTTCTAGTTGTTTCATTTAGCCTCTTGTTTCCCGTTCGTTACGACGTTTTATGGAGTTTCGGTGTCTGCCCTGGACGGAGCAGCCCTTCTTGATGTCCGCGTAATTGGCCAGGGCTCGCCGGCCGATCGCCGACGCTTTCACTCACGCCCGGGAACAAGGTTACAACAAACGACGGCAGGCAGGGCACGGGCCAGCAACAAAAATTGCATTAGCTCTGATGGAGGCAATCACGAGCACTCGCTGGAAGGAGAGAAGGACAGCACAAGGTCAAAGGTGACGCCTTTCTTACTCTTGCTGAATTTTTTTTTTTTGTCTTTCGGGGTTATTTTTAGCTCATCAAATGAAAGAGAAAGACACTTAAAAGTAGAAAGATCATTGGAGAAAAAGTTTCTGTTCCTTTTCACTTCGTTTCATTTTATGAATAAAGAGAGAATGAAGTTTGGCGGGAAAAGAAACGCATCGAACCAAGAATTCGTGTAAAAATCCATTTCGTGTATCTCCAGCTTACATGGATTTTGATATTTTCGTTCGTAAGTGTGCTCTTGCAGAATGAGCAACTCGCAAGGTTGTACTTTAAGTATCGACTCTCTCACAAGTAACACTGATGAGACAGTGAGCTTTAAGATTATTAAAAATAGCTCACTGCTGTTTTTGAAAGTGTAAACATTCCCACGGGTTAAGATTATAAAAAAAGAAAGGTCACTCACATACTTCTGTTCATGAGCTATTTTTTTAAGTACAAAACTTATTTGTTTCTTTTTTTCAATTCCTAAAGAATGGTAACCTTGAACACCTTACCTGGATAAAATGACTATAAATGGCCAATACGACACCAACACTGCTTTGCTCAAAATGGTTAAGGAGATGAAGGAGCAATGTCCAAGAACAGACGTTTAAAGGGTTCTCATTATTCATGACAAACCAGTGCTCGCAAAACCGTCAAGTTACGTCTACCTGGAGCAAAAAAAAAAATCCAACAGCTACTCAATACTGCATATTCATCCGATCTTGACCATGCGATTTTTGTTTGCTACCGAAAATTAAAAAGGAACTTTCCAAGGAACCTTTTTCAAGGGTGCAAAATTGCCGCCTTGAAAAATTTTCAACCCTGCAAAATACGTTCATTCAGAGCTGCGTAGTATTTCCCAACAGCAGTACCATCAAGCATTCCAGAATTGGCGTAGACGTCTGCAACTTTGCACAGATGTTGGAGGTTGTTGGGTTGTTTTACCTCTGAACGGCACTTTTTTTGCACACCATGGGCTAAATGGCCAGGTCACATGGACCCCAAAGGCTCAGAGAAGGTTGGGGGAGAGGACCCACTGGAACAGCTGTTGGGAGACAGATGGTAGTCTCCCGTCAAGGCCATCCAGCGTATTCTTTAACGTGCACAGGGTATGTCTCTCCCATACACGGGGCCACGGCTTAACGTCCCATCCGACGGACGGCGGCCTTTCCAAGCCCATCGTTGTCCCCTACTGACCGTGGGCAAGGCGGGGGAATTTTTGCGGAGATAAATCTCAACGCTGACCCAGCTGGGACTCGAACCTGGGAAATATAGATTACGAGCCTGGCGCGCTACCGACTGAGCCACCCCCGCCCCCAGATGTTGGAAGAGAAAACTTTGAAGGACAGTAAAATCTTTGTTGTGATAAGTGCAATGGTTTGTTCTGCACATGCATGTCAAGAACCTTTTGAAAGCCACTCTTGCTTTTCATATTTTCATGTCGGGTTTTTTTTTTTCGCCTTTTTTGATCATGAGACCATCAAAAATTATACTCTCACTTTGGTTTTACTTAATAATCCGGATAGCAATCCTATGATCTCGATGAGTTTGATTTGCGGCTCGTATGGTCATGATGAATGTGGAGAGCTGATCCTACAGTCTCGATGATTTTGTCCTGCACGCTTATGAGAGTTCGACTCCCTGAGTGAATGACCTCTGCTTTACGCATCGGTCTCTCCTTTCTCGTCGGTCTATTGTCAATACCGAAGCCCTAAAAATCTTTTCTCCACTTATGTTCTCGAGAGTAGGCCTTTGTTCTTCCCAAGAAATCTTGTCCTAGATCTATGCCGCACAGATCGTTGCCATTCCTTTTCTATCTATTACACAACAGGTTCAATCGATAGCTCGAGATGCGCAGGTTTCGAGTCTTAATTCTACCTCAATCTGAGATTCGTGATTTCTTGTATTTTTCTTTGGTGAGAAAAGAAGCACTGATGCATCATGGGGCAGAAGTCTTTTTTTTTTAGCTTTTGCATTCAAGGTGACACTTCATATAATATGTAGAAATGGAAGTAGACAAGTAAGAATTACGAAAGTAAGAAAGCTAAAAATGCTGTTGAATGCAGCTTTGCTGCTCCTTTCATTCATTACAGCCATGAGGGGGAGACTTCCATCTGTCACCTAACAGCTGTCGAGTGGATTCCCTTCCCCCGACCTTCTCTGAACCTTAGGGATTCTTGTGTTGTGTTGGGTTGTTTTACCTCTGAGCGGCACTTTTTTGCACACCATGGGCTAAATGGCCAGGTCACATGGACCCCGAAGGCTCAGAGAAGGTTGGGGGAGGGGACCCACTGGAACAGCTGTTGGGAGACAGATGGTAGCCTCCCGTCAAGGCCATCCAGCGAGTTCTTTAACGTGCACAGTGTATGGCTCTCCCACACACGAGGCCACGGCTTAATGTCCCATCCGCCTGACGGCGGCCTTTCCAAGCCCATCGGTGTCCCCTACTGACCGTGGGCAGGGCGGGGAATTTTGCAGAGATAAATCTGAACGCTGACCCAGCTGGGACTCGAACCTGGGAACTACAGATTGCGAGCCTGGCGCGCTACCGACTGAGCCACCCCCGTCCCTAGGATTCTTGTGATTTGGCCATTTAGCCCATTGTGTTACCATTGTGACACTTAAAAAACCGACAAAATTCCGCTGAACAAATATTGTCGAACAAGTTTCTGGATAGCCTCATTAAGCTCTCTCCCCCCCCCCTAAGGGGGGCAGAGAGTATCGTGAAGGATAAAATTTGAAATAGTCTACTTCATCGTATGAGCTTTTATTTGACACGTAACTCGTAATTGTAGTCCTTCGCTTTCGTAAATTATAGCGGAACAATCGTTATAGCGGAACAGTCGACCATGGGAGGTCAATGTTGTATCATCAGTGACACTCCTCGAGGCGTAAAGCTTTCATGTCACGTACAGCTTGTTACTTTTGGCACTCGCGTTCTGTAGATATATAAAGGAACAATCGCTTTCATATTTCCCTTTTCTTTGGGGTGGAAGAAATCATGGGAGGTCAATTTTTTATACCTATAACACTCCTTGCGTCGCAAGCTTTCGTTTGATACATAAATCCTCATTGCGTTCAAAATATATGTTGGAACAACTGTTTGGCAAATCCGCAAACCAACAAACCGACAAATGACGAGCGAAAAGCAATAGGAAGATAAAAAAATAAATATCCTCTCAAGCAGCTGGGTGCCACAGAGGTCTAAGAGCCAGGTGTGTGAGGGTGTCGGGACCCCAGCAGAAACACAACAAATATCCATGCTTTACCTGAGGCTCGAACCCAGGTCCCCTTGTTCAGTAACCAAGCATGCTAACCATTCGGCCTAGGTTATAAGATTGGATTGGATTGTTTTACCTCTGAGCTGCACTTTTTTGCACACCATGGGCTAAATGGCCATGTCACATGGATTCCGAAGGCTCAGAGAAGGTTGGGGGAGGGGACCCACTGGAACAGCTGTTGGGAGACAGATGGTAGCCTCCCGTCAAGGCCATCCAGCGTGTTCTTTAACGTGCACAGGGTATGGCTCTCCCGCACACAGGGCCACGGCTTAACGTCCCATCCGACGGACGGCGGCCTTTTCAAGCCCATCGGTGTCCCCTACTGACCGTGGGCAGGGCGGGGAAATTTTGCGGAGATAAATCTCAACGCTGACCCAGCTGGAACTCGAACCTGGGAACTACAGATTACGAGCCTGGCGCGCTACCGACTGAGCCACCCGCGCCCCTAGGTTATAAGAATAACGAAAACTAGAAAACCTGAGATATATCCTTCAAAAAATGTTGATGAAGATCTGGCAAATAAATTTAATGCACATTTCATAGAAGTTAACCAGGGGTATCAATATACTACAAATAATTTTAATACTGAAATTGACAAATATGTAAACCATAATGATAACTCAATGGTTCTGTTTGAAGCAGATCAAACGGAACTAAAAAATATAATATCACAATTGAATAATAAGAAATCATGTGGTTATGATGAAATAAATGCCCATATGTTAAAAATTGTTTTTAAATATAAACCTCATATTTTTGTAAAAATTGTAAATTTATCTTTTTCTACTGGAATGTTCATAGATGCTTTAAAAATTGCTAAAGTAAAGCCAATTTACAAAAAAGGTAAAAATACAGATTTTAATAATTATAGACCAATTTCCATACTCCCTATCTTTTCAAAAATAATTGAAAAACTCATGAAAGAGAGATTAATGTAATTTCTATCGAAATATAATTTCTTATCAAATAAACAGTTTGGATTTAGAGATAAATTGGGTACAGAACATGCTATGTTACAATTTACCGGCAACATCTATAACAGTGTAAATGAACACAGGAAAACTTTAGCCTTATTTATTGACATTAAAAAAGCTTTCGACACAATAAATCATGAAATTTTAATGCAAAAATTGCTTTAAAATTGGTTTAAATCATATTTGGCAAACTTGACCAATAGAAAGCAAAACTTGCTTTCAATTGGTTTAAATCATATTTGGAAAACAGGAAACAATATGTGGCTATACATAAACTGGAAAGTAATATGCTGATGTTTTGAATGGTGGTGTACCGCAAGGTTCTATTCTTGGACCAGTATTGTTTTTAATATATATTAATGATTTTTGCAATTTAAATTTATTTGGCAAAATCACAGCTTATGCGGATGACACAGCGATAGTGTACTCGACTGAAACTAATAATGAGTTAGTGTTCAAGATAAACAATGACTTAAAAAGCATAAGAAACTGGTTTAGTAGTAATAAACTGCAAATAAATGTGGAAAAAACTAATTTTATCTATTTCGGCTTATTGAATACAAGTAAAGAGGTTGTCATAAAATACCATAATTCTGGTTGTAATTTGGTAAATGGTTGTGTATGTAAAACTATCGAACAAGTTGAATGTGTTAAATATCTAGGCATTTATGTTGAACAAAATCTAAAATGGAAGAAACATGTAGATACAGTGTGTAAAAAATTTAAGATTTATTTTGTACAGGTTATATTATCTTAAATCATGTTCTCATAAGAAGTTGTTAATTTTAGTTTATTTCGCTTGGGTTCACTCAATTTTAAGCTATGGAATCACATGTTGGGGGGGAGATTATATATCAAATCTACTTCCTCTAGAGAAATTGCAAAATAAAATTGTAAAACTAGTTTCAAATAGCAATATTAGCAATGTAAATTATCATTACATAAGCAATAATATATTACCCTTGAGAAAGTTATATTGATATAGAAGTCTTTTGTTTCTACATAAAAACAACAACTGGATCGAAAAACGGTTCGTCCCATACGATACCAGATGTTCTACAAACATGTTTCATGTTGTGAAATTAAAAAAAAGAAATCATGCACAAGCATTTCAATTTTATTGCACCAAAATTATATAATTCTTTACCAAATGGTATAAAAGAAGAAAAAAGTGATTATAATTTTAAGAAAAAAACCAAACTTTTTTTGGTAAATACTGAAGATATTGAAGACGCTTTTAATGTAATTTCTTAGTTTTTTTATCCATTGCCAAAGATTTTCGTTTGCAGTAGAATTTTGTTTTTGTAATCTGGAAGAGTTGTTTTGTAACTCCTAGATTACACAGAAATACTTGTAAAATGTATGTTTGTGTCAGTTTTTTTATTTTTAATCGTTTTTTTTTATTTTATATTATTTTCTTTTGCTATTTTCCATCCAAATTTGATGGTAAATTTTTGTGTGTAATGTTTCAGTAAATGAGAATGGAAATAAAAAATATTATTATTAGAAAGAATTAAACGGCACCTAGATTATCTAACAAGAGTTTTACGTAATCTAAAACAAAGCCTTCCCTTTTGTCACCACTCTTTCCAGATCCACTCCCACTCCGATAATCTCCCAGTAACAAAGCAGAAAAGACTTTATTGAAGAGAACGCCCCCTATCGGCCTCTCAAACTGTCGACAAAATATTGTTCAAACAACTTTTATTCGAACAAATTTCCGTCGAACAAAGTACACCAAACAGTTTTTTTTTTTTCATTTTCAGCTAAAAAGAAATTCTTAGAAAGGGTCTCGTAGCGAACGATCCCAAACAAAATCAATCGAAGAAAGTGAATTTAAAGAAAAGGACCCATTTGAAATTAATAAAATGAATTAACAGAACTCGATACAGTTACAAACGCACAAATGAACAAAAAATTATTCGAAAGCAAAATTCAAAGAAATTATTAAAATCACGCAACAGACTAAGTTCTGTTGTCTTAATAAGGACGCAATTCAATTTAAATCAATCCCTGCATTCCAAAACAGTCTTTTTTTTTGGAACGAAAGAATGGAAGAAAAGATTAAAAAACGTTATGTCATTTTGATTATAAATGCATTTTTATAATCATCCTCAAGCACCCATGGGCTACGGAGGTCAAACCAGATTGTGCAATTTAGTTTTCCAAACACATCTCTGTTGAGCTACATCTGCTGCATCTCGCCACTGTAAACCAATTCTAACAAGGTCCTGTTTGACATTATTTACCCACCGCATCCTAGGTCTCCCCTTCTTTCTGAGGCCTTTAGGCACACTCTTCATAACCCTATTCACAAATCTATACAAACATTCTTAAAATATTTTCCTGCATATATTGATGCCAAGTGAAGGAATATTTCTCCTTTTCTAATCGCTTCCATCCTAGTACCCATTTCAGATGAAACAAATAATTAAAAAAATTAATCTATCAAAAGCTGTTGGAATTAGAAAAAATATTCAAATTTTAGAGATAATTTTATTGGCGAATTAAGCATCATTTCAGCATACTTTCATCGGAAAAGGCTGCGAATGGGTTGGGTTGTTTTACATCTGAGCGGCACTTTTTTGCACACCATGGGCTAAATGGCCAGGTCACATGGACCCCGAAGGCTCAGAGAAGGTTGGGGGAGGGAACCCACTGGAACAGCTGTTGGGAGACAGATGGTAGCCTCCCGTCAAGGACATCCAGCGTGTTCTTTAACGTGCACAGGGTATGGCTCTCCCGCACACGGGGCCACGGCTTAACGTCCCATCCGACGGACGGCGGTCTTTCCAAGCCCATCGGTGTCTCCTACTGACCGTGGGCAGGGAGGGGGAATTTTGCGGAGATAAATCTCAACGCTGACCCAGCTGGGACTCGAACCTGGGAACTACAGATTACGAGCCTGGCGCGCTACTGACTGAGCCACCCCCACCCCAAGCCTGCGAAACATTGCATCAAACTATACAACTTTGCTTGAAATGGCAAAGACTGAAAATAATATGAAAGTAGATTTGCTTTCATCGAAAGCGGCCATTGCAGGCAAATGCATTATACTTCTTTGATGAGTTAAATCTTGAAGATAAGAGCAACACCTCGACAAGTTTTCGAGACTATTTGCAGGAACTATTCCTGAATGCGTTGATATAGCTCCTCTGGTCCTCTTGACATTACCGGTGACAGTTGTCATTACGCAGCGAAGTTTCTCTCAATTAAAGTTAATTAAGAAGTGTCCGCTGCTCCTCTCCATTCCGATTTCGCTTTATTGGAGGTTTCAATGGAATAGGAACTTCCGGAGAAACTAAACATCTCGGAATTAGTCAAGAACTTCGAGCAATGCGATCGAGGAAGTGGAATTTCATGTACATAGGGAGAATTTTCAGTGACTGTTCTCCTTAGCAAGCTACTGTACGTTTTAACAATAATTAGTTGTAGCCATGAAACGAATATTCAAATGTTTTTGGAGCTGTAAATATTCACAAACGATCCACATATAAAGAGTAATGATTATGAATGTTTGACTTCACAGGTGCTCTCGGTTCTCCGGCCATAGGTCCCAAAAAGGACTTGTTTGGGCCATAATTTCGCTCTTTGAGGACGAAGCTATTGCACGAATAGGGCTTCGCATCTACGCATCATCCTTTCGTTGATTTACCATATTTTTGCACATATGTTTTTGCATATATTATACTGTAAACTGGCTAGACAAATTAATAGATATTGATTCCCGAAGCATGTATTCTCTACCCTTGAAAATGATCGGCCAAAACCAATGATATGAAATGTCATGGGCTACCATGAAAGCATACATAATCTTCAAGCAGCTATAGGTTGCAAAGTCCAACCAGACTCTATAATTTAATTCTCCAAATCTACCTATCCGATGAGCACCAGCTGTTGCACTTAGCCATTACAGTCCAATTCTAGTAAGTCATATTTGACATCCACCAGTCTCATTTCGTGATTGTTCCTTTTGATTCTTTTAGAAATCTGATTCGTTGATCTGTAGTTCACCATGCCGGCAGTCATCGAACTCTCTCGCAACAAACACAATCTCTCCCTGCATAAAATGTTGCTTAAAGGTTATAACGACAGTATAATATATGCAAAAACATATGTGCAAAAATATGGTAAATCAACGAAAGGATGATGCGTAGATGCGAAGCCCTATTCGTGCAATAGCTTCGTCCTCAAAGAGCGAAATAATGACTCTTTTTTTCAATCCGATCATTATTTATGTAATCGAACCACCTAATACCCAAAATGCTGTCTAAGCATTCGTAATCAAAAAGCATTAAGCGTCTTGTTTAAAACGAATTCAAGTTTCTTCTTATCTCGCTTGCGAAGGGTCAGATTTCACAACCATTACAACATTTAGAGCCCAACAAACTATGTTATAGCCTAAATTTAGTCGTTACATGTATCTGCTTATTTTTACACTCTTCACGCAGTTTGAAAAATTCCATCAACAATGACTATTCTAGTGTTAACTCATAAGGTATATTGTTTTTTATCACACAGCTCCCAAGAAAATTAAAGCTGAGAAGCTTGTTCAAGAGCATCTTCATTTATTGCCAAACTGCCGTTCCATGGCCGAGTGGTTAGCGTGCTTGGCTACTGATCAAAGGGACCTGGGTTCGAGTCCTCGAGTCCTCGAGTCCCGGCAAGGCATGATGTTCGGGTTGTTTTTCTGCTGAGGCCCCGCCATCCTCACAGACCCTCTGCTATGGCGTATAAACTGACAACCTGCTGTCAGACCTCTGTGGCAAGCAGCTGCTTGAGGGGGTATTTATTTATTTATTTATTTACGATCAGTCTCCGTGCAAATCGAGACCAACAACTTATGGAAAGTAAGGGGATAGGTTACGAAAAAAATCTTTGTTATGAATAAAAAGTACATTAAAAGTTTTATTTATACATATTCATCTCAAATTTCAGTTCATCAGCAATGATAAGCATTAATTTGGGTTGGGTTGTTTTACCTCTGAGCGGCACTTTTTTGCACACCATGGGCTAAATGACCATGTCAGATGGACCCCGAAGGCTCAGAGAAGGTTGGGGGAGGGAACCCACTGGAACAGCTATTGGGAGACAGATGGTAGCCTCCCGTCAAGGCCATCCAGCGTGTTCTTTAACGTTGGGTTGTCTTACCTCTGAGCGGCACTTTTTTGCACACAATGGGCTAAATGGCCATGTCACATGGACCCCGAAGGCTCAGAGAAGGTTGGGGGAGGGGACCCACTGGAACAGCTGTTGGGAGACAGATGGTAACCTCCCTTCAAGGCCATTCAGCGTGTTCTTTAACGTGCACAGGGTATGTCTCTCCCATACACGGGGCCACGGCTTAACGTCCCATCAGACGGACGGTAAATATCGTGTAAAATGAAACTGGTTGCATTTCTTGACCGTGTAAAACTGAATCCATCACCGTGTAAACTGAACATGGTTACATTTTTTGGCCATAGAAATCGAAGGTTTTTTTTTTCAACAGTATTCCGATACAATATGCTCCATATCTGATGAGATCTTTTGCAAGCCCAGAATATTCAAGTTATACTGATGAAATTTTATATGAAGATACCAACTTCCTTGTACCTAAAAAAAGAAAAAGATTGTTCGGATATATAAGAATGTTTTTTAATCAAATTAAGACATAGATAGGCATAGATGACTAACAGCCTCCTAATTGCGAACGTGGGTCAAAGACTCTGCTCCTCTAGGTTATCAGCAGAGTTAATCCACCTGCTGGGAGTAACACCAGATACCAAGTTAGGGAATACTTTTGTTATTGCACAATCTATCCTCGTTATCAGACGGTGTTATGTTTTGGGAAATCGTGAGGCGGATCCAGTTGGGCTAACCATTATAAACATGGATATTAAATGAACAGTGCGTGAAAAGAATGCTTCGGTGATTACGATGCGAAGGAAGTCAGCTTCTTTGGGTGTGAAATGAGAAGTGATATCTCAGTTTGAGAAAGTTGAACTCGTAGAAATTGCATGTACCACTCACCAGCTTTAATAAAGCAACGTTAAGAACAAAATGTGCAAATGCTCATGAGATACAAAAAAAGTTACAAAAGTCCAACGAGAAAAAGTTGGGTTGGGTTGGGTTGTTTTACCTCTGAGCGGCACTTTTTTGCACACCATGGGCTAAATGGCCAGGTCACATGGACCCCGAAGGCTCAGAGAAGGTTGGGGGAGGGGACCCACTGGAACAGCTGTTGGGAGACAGATGGTAGCCTCCCGTCAAGGCCATCCAGAGTGTTCTTTAACGTTGGGTTGTCTTACCTCTGAGCGGCACTTTTTTGCACACAATGGGCTAAATGGTCATGTCACATGGACCCCGAAGGCTCAGAGAAGGATGGGGGAGTGGACCCACTGGAACAGCTGTTGGGAGATAGATGGTAGCCTCCCGTCAAGACCATCCAGCGTGTTCTTTAACGTGCACAGGGTATGGCTCTCCCGCACACGGGGCCACGGCTTAACGTCCCATCCGACGGACGGCGGCCTTTCCAAGCCCATCGGTGTCCCCTACTGACCATGGGCAGGGCGGGGAATTTTGCGGAGATAAATCTCAGCGCTGACCCAGCTGGGACTCGAACCTGGGAACTAAAGATTAAGGGGGTGGCTTAGTCGGCGCGCTACCGACTGAGCCACCCCCGCCCCAAGAGAAAAAGTCATACATGATATATTCCTAATATCACTTGAATACTTCATGAAAAAAGCGAACAGACTTCTGCAGGTGAAGGTCAAAATAAAACACTCAAATGATATCAATCATGCACCTTTGAAACCCAGGCCAGTGGGAAAAGTGCTCTTTACAGGTGAATTCCAGCTTGAACATTGATTCTCGATATTAGTTCATCTGGGAAAAAAGAAAGAACTTGCCACAATAGATGTAACATCCAAGGAAAGGGCTATTCGGTTGGCAGTAGTCTGATAATCTCAACTGGTATCATGATGACTGGCAGTACAAAGCTTTACAGTTTTCAGGGAGGCACTCTGACTGCACAGAGACAAGATTCTTGCAGCCTACATGAGCTCAAGAATCTAAATTGGGTACTTTGGATCCCGATTTCATCTTTATGGATGATAATCTCTGTTCGAAAAAGGCTAATGTTATCGGTGATTTCTGACCACATTAGTTGCAATTATATTAAATATTCATAAAATGGAGTGGTCAGCCAGATACCAGACATGAATGCAATTGAGCATATGTGAGACGTCCTGGGGAGAAGATTTGCAGGACGACCCCCCCCCCCCTCCCTCCCGGAACCTTCATGAGCTCAGATCTGCTGTTATAGAGTGAGATTTATTGCCAAGAAACCTCATGAACAGCCTTGTCATCAATATAAGATATTATATAGATATTATATTGCATTTTATGAGTTGTCTAGCTCTCAGGAGTGGCAATACACCTTCTCTCTCTCTATATATATATATCTCCTAATTCCAGCACATCCATTGTGGGAATTCATGCTCTCATATACAGAACTCATTCGTATTACACGATTTCGTCATCATTCCACTTGCTGTTACTCAGTCATGTCATAATATCTTTCCACATGACATTTAATTGTATTTGCTAAAAACATTTTTGAATTAGTAACATTTTTGCCTATTATCCTTCGATTTTGATCACCAGTATAAAATGTTTAATGTATGTTAAACGTTATATACTGGTATCGGTCACACCAGGGCCGCACTTTGACCTTCTGATGCCCTAAGCTAAGGTATATATTTAAGAAGCCCTAAGCTAATCAAATTTAGTTAATCAAATTAAAAACCTTTACCTTTACTAAAATGTTTTCCTTTTGAAATTCTGTGCGATGACATTTTCAATTTAAAAAAAATAAAATAGGATAATCAACACTGGTGTTAAATATTGCATATTCCATGCCTTTAAATACTGAATATACATTGATATATATACGATTAAAAATCAAAATTCAGATAGATTTTCAATTTTAAAATTTTCTTAAAATAAGCTTATTTTAAAGTCACGAAACTTCTACTGGCTTTGCATAAAGGTAAATAGACCAACATAAGATACTGTTAGTCGATATGAAACATGTCGTAGTTTTTCTTTTATTATTATTATTCAAAGAGTGTATGTTTTAATGCCATCGGAGGAATTGCATTTCAAAAATAATTTTTAATTATTCTTTTAATCTCGTTCCCGTTAATTTCTCTAAAGGGCAACAAAATTTAAATTTGCTTAAAAGGAAATTTTTTCCGATGATTTTATATCCTATTTCAGAGAGTCCAATGACTCACTCAAGATTCAGAGAAAGGAAAGTGCATTTTTTTTACTGCATTGTCTTTTTAGTACATCGTAAGATGAGCAATTGCGGGAGAGAGAGAAAAGAACTTTACGATAACGTCAGAAATGAAAAAGAACTAGATCATCTTCGGAAAAAGGCTTAAAACAATATGTGGGAAGGCCTAAACAAAAATTTGGCAAGAAAATAGTTCGTCAAAGATAAATCGTTGTATTGTGGCCAACGTCACACTCTCCATAAGAATAATCCTTCATTTTTTTCAGCTTTAGTTTTAATACAGGGTGATTCAAAACTTATCGTTCAAATTTCGTGGGGAGGTAGGGAATACGTCAGGAAACCGATTTCACATAGGAAAGTATGTCCGCAAACGTCATCTACATGAACAAAATGGACAAGTAAAATGAACACAAGGAAACAGTACAGTTAAGTGGTAACGAATGTGACTTTTATTCCAACAAGGTAAAGATGCATATCCGCTAGCTCTTGATGCGTAAAACGATTCATCTTATCACTAGTAAGTCAGCTCGTACACTGATGACAGCGGGAGTGGTCGGGCGAGCTGTACACTGGTTGGGTACACACAGCGCCCTCTACATACGCATGCGTACATTTGCGGCCATACTTTCCTATGTGAAATCGGTTTCCTGACGTATTCCCTACCTCCCCACGAAATTTGAACGATAAGTTTTGAATCACCCTGTATAATATTTTTGATGGAAAGAATGCCATTAAAAAAATTTGACTATTTAATCGATATAATGGCAGAATATGCAATCAAAATAAATTTCGACTGTTCAATAAGAGGTAAATTCACTCCCCTGCTCCTCCCCCCCCCCCCGCTTTGGATGCCCCTTGACAGAACCCAAAGTACTTCCAGCTACGAACAGATTTCTCCTAGGCGAAATCTCCCTAAGTTTGCCATTAGGTGATGATCTATGGCCGCCTATAGAGATAAAGAGCAATGGGAGAAAAAGACTTTGGCATCGAAATGATAAATGGCACAAATTCAAATCTCAAAAAGAATCTCCCGCCTCGGCTCTCCTTCCCAGGCTGAGGCCCATGTTAATATCCAGACTAGTGGCGTGTGCTTTCCTGTTCAGCCGATGCTCTCGCAATCTTTCACTTGCCAAATTCAATGCCTTGGGACATAAAACAAACTGAGTAGAAGTTCGATTATTTCGAAGAAAAAAAAAACTCCTATTGGAAAGGAACGAATTTTAAAATTACATTAGTAAACGGAGGGAGAGGACTCAAATTTCGAGTTTACGCCAGGGTCCTTAAATATTGTAACGACACTGGTCTGGAATTTGTGAATGGTGAGCAGGGATCAGTGTATCCAGGGCCTGGAGCAACAAGGTCGGGAACAGTACCAGTCCCTAGAGACGTCGGGACCAAATAGAACTCGCAGGCGACCGGGAAAACAGACAACACTTGAAAGGTCGTTTTTGTCGCAAAGCTAATAACAGCCTCTAAATTGGGTTATTTTACCTCTGAGTGGCACTTTTCTGCATACCATGGGCTAAATGGTCAGGTCACAAGGACCCCGAAGGCTCAGAGAAGGTTGGGGAGGGGACCCACTAGAACAGCTGTTGTGAGACAGATGGTAGCCTCCCGTCAAGGCCGTACAGTGTGTTCTTTAACGTGGACAGGGTATGGCTCTCCCGCCCACGGGGCCACGGCTTAACGCCCCATCCGACGGACGGCCGCCTTTCCAAGCCCATCGGTGTCCCCTACTGACCGTGGGCAGGGCGGGGAGTTTTGCGGAGATAAGTCTCAACGCTGACCCAGCTGGGACTCGAACCTGGGAACTTCAGATTACAAGCCTGGCGCCAGCCTCTCAGTAGATTAGTTTTAGAAATTACGTTTAGGAAATCAATCTGCGAATTTATTTCCAATAACTGAATATGAACCGACATGACCTTATGGCGAAAATTTCGGATCTGAAAATTCGGATACTCTTGAATTTAATGCAAATGCTTTATTATTAAAATATGCATAACTTTTCTTTTGCTAATACTATTCAGTAGTGAACCAACTTTTCCAGTAACGGCCTTTCCCTACCATCCGTTGGTTGAACATGTGTTGGAGAGTCATACTTTGTACACTTTAAAGAACACACTGGATGGAGGCTTCCGTCTGCCTTCTACCCAGTGGATCCCCTTCCACAACCACCTCTCAATCCTTGTGATTTCACCATTTAGCATAGAGATAAAACAATCTAAATCTATTTATCTCATCTCGCAAATTCCTATATCTGTCACACCAGGGCCGGACTTTGAGCTCCTGAGGTATTTAATTCAAATTTAAGAGGCCCGAAAAATTCGAAAGTAGAAATATACAGGGTGAATCTGAAAAAGTGGGCAAAACTTTACGGGGTGGTAGAACGCAGCTATACGAGCAATATTCATCATAGAATGTATGGTCGGAACGCAAACGGCGAGCCGCTAGGTGGCGTTGGAAATGGTATAAAAGGGTCGGTCCTCGCACCCAACGGCATTTCTACCGTGGATTGCCGAGAGGATGGCTGATTATACTAACCACGAAATGGCGGATATGCACTTTGTGTACGGTGCGGCGGACGGGAATGCAAGTGAGGACCGATCCTTTTATACCATTTCCAACGCCACCTAGCGGCTCGCCGTTTGCTTTCCGACCATACATTCTATGACGAATATTGCTCGTATAGCTGCGTTCTACCACCCCGTAAAGTTTTGCCCACTTTTTCAGACTCACCCTGTATATATAGTTATTCTGATTGAGGAGAGCATTGAAAAATAAACATGAAATTGATGTGGTGAAACTACATCAATTTCGTGTTTATTTTGCAATGTTCCCCGCAAATTGGAAACATGGTGAGGCCCTAAGCTATTGCTTAGTTAGCTTACTCCGGCCCTGTTCCACACAACTCTCGCAATAAACTGGGAAACTTGCCAAATAGCGGAAACGTTCAAAAAGCACCACTCACATGAATAATTTTAATCATTTTAGTTTTTTCTCTATTTATCATCAAATCTATCCTATTACTAGTTTCATCAATAGCTTTCACGAAAGAGTTCATCTTGTATCTCTTTCGTGATACAAGATGAAGCCTTTTGGCAACATTTGCCAGAAGAAGTTGCCTTTTGGCAACATTTGCCAAAAGGGCCAAATCGCCAGGATAATCTAAATCAGATATTTTCAGATCTTTAGATCATTTAAAGCCCCAGTCTTTCCATTGCAGTACTCGTAATATAATCAATAGCCAAACTAAAGAGAAAAGATGACAAAAAATGTAATCATCTCCTGTTCCAGTGGTAATATAATATTAAACACATCACTGCAAGCTCCATCAATCTTCACACATGACTCGGTGTTATTTTAGAGAGTCATTATTATAACTAACTTTTCTATTATGCTATACCACCTCATGATGAAGACAAATTATGACGGTTAACGGATTGAAATGCCTTTTTGAAATCAACGAAGTATTTAGTAACCACTGGTCTTTTGAAACTCTAAGTAATTCTCGAGAAGCAGTCCATGTGAAAAGAAAACTGGTATACACCTCTTCTGAACACACATTCATCTTGAAGTTATTGCTCAACTAAGTGTTTAATTACATTAAAGGCAATAATGCAAAGAATCTTACCTAGAGGAAGACTGATGGCCCTGTAACTAAGAACTACGATCACCTCTCTGTAAGATGTATAATCCTCCTGATAAAATCGTTAACAACAACTCCTTTATTGTAGGAAAAAGTCAACATTACAGTCAGCGATGAAACGAAAAAACACATTCCCAGCTCTAAACATTCACTGGTAATTTCATCTGCCTGGTGACTAATTGAACTCTAATTTGAAGATATCCAAAATAATTACAGATGGTGAAATAGTGTCAATATTAAATCCAGTAATGCATTTTAGTTCATCATAAAGAGAAGAACTAACTACTTAGAACATCTCTGAAATGCTTAGACCATTTTGCTCTGGAGAATTCTCACCTTCAATAACCTTGCTATTCTTACATTTCAATCCCTGTTGCCAGTCTGTTCCGCACAATCACCACATTAGGAAAAAGATTAAAATTAGAAGTGAATTCGGATTCAAATTTTGGAGCCCGAGGCCGTCCGAGCTGGATTAAGGGGAAAAAATACCTCTGCCAAATGGTAAAAACGTATAAACAGAAACGCATGCAGCTGAACCATTTTTTAATTCTTTCTTTTATAAGTTATTATAATGATGAGGTTAGGCAAAGGAGTTTGCAACCTCCTTTGAGCAGCATATTGTGCAGAGAGAGACTCCGTTGGGTTGGACATGTTGCCCGTATGAATAATTATAGATTGGCGAATAGGGTTATGAACAGTGTGCCTAAAGGCATCAGAAAGAAGGGGAGACCTAGGATGCGGTGGGCAGACAATGTCAAACAGGACCTTGTTAGATTAGAATTGGTGTTCAGTGGCCAGATGCAGTAGATGTAGCTCAGGATAGACTTGCTTGGAGAACTAAATTGCACGGTCTGGTTGGACCTCCGTAGCCCATGGCTGCTTGAGGAGGAGGAGGAGGAGGATGATGATGATGATGATGATGATGATGATGATGATGATTTATTATAAACGGTAAAATATTTATAATTATTTGGTGAGAAAATCAAAATATTAATGTTATTTGGAACCAAAGGTACTAAAAATAATTATTTGAAACTAAAAATTTTTGAGAAACATTATTAGGAATGCTAAGAACGATTCATTAATAGAAGAGATAATATAAAAATAAACCAATGGCTGAAAAAAGCCTATTTTTAATTATTATAGTTATTAGAAGGTTTAAAATTGTAATCCAAAGAAATCATTTGTTCTTTTTTTACTTTTTTTCCCAATTGCAAGAAAAAAATTAAAATATGACTAAGATTCATCTCTAATTGTAATAGATATTTATAATTTATTAAATTTTTCAGATATATAATGTAGATTAGGTTTTACATTTCTCATATTGGTTTAGCATTTTTCTTATAAAGTAATATGAAAACTGTTATTAATAAACTTTTTTTTTCTATTGGTGATCACACCAAAAAGCTACTAGCTCATTTGCAGGTTGTTAAGTTTTTCAAATAATAGGAATCGGAAAGATAGAACTAAAAATGCTGAGGCTCTTGGATGTCAAAGGATTACAGATTCTTTCCCCGCAGAGGAGTCCGTTTTTGGAAACAGGCAAAGCTGGCGTTTGGCCAGGTCAGAGGCACTGAGGGCGAATTTCACAAGAAAGAATATCTTTTTCTTGAAGCAAGGAAAATGAAAGTGAAAAAAATTAAGAGAGCATATTTATTTGTCTTGATTTAAGTTGTCTGAAAAGCCGCTGACCACACGCCAACTCTCTGTTAAGCGCCTATTTCCCTCATACAACGCTCAAAGTGCTTCGTACTTAAAATTATGAATTACATTACAATTTCTCTTCATTTTTTAACTTTGAAAGGCAGATGCATTTTTAGAAATCCGATGTTCGTGAACGACGAAGCCGTTAGCTTATTGGATCATTTGCGGCAGTCTATCGGAATGCCATTTCACTCTACTCGCAGATGCAGTGAGCCCACATATAAAGATGGAACTGCGAGCTTCCGCAAAGTATTAGCTGCAAGGCGCGGATCAGCCATCTGTTCGACTCTTCCCTTCTCTAAGATGGTGAAATTTCTTAGCGTCTGTATTTCTTCCTCCTCCCCCACCTCGAGACATGAACGTGTTATGGCTTTATTAACCCCAATCCATTAGAAACGACAGTTGCAGGCCACGGCAGAGTGCAACGCAGTCCCTTCATTTTAAGACCGATGAATCACAGCAGCGGTGATCATTGCACTTATGATGGTTGGGGGAAGAGAAAAGCTCTCGACTAATTCCTCGCTTTTCTAGTGCTGTCACGTCTCTTTTCCTGCAACTTGCAAACATCGAAGATCTTAGCTCGCCTCACATTAAGACGATAATGTCATCAATCTTTGGGCCATGATCACTCTAATCCTTCTCTCCACTTCCTCACAGAGAACAAAAGTTCCCATCAAGGCCGCAAGTCTCATCACTCCTCACGTCGATTATTAATCATTCTAATGGGCACTTTTTTTTAGTTGGTGGGAGAAGGGGGAGGTGAGGAAAGGGGATCATTCTATATTGCCAGCCATTAATGCCATAATAACGGAGTTTGCCCAAGGAGAGAGCTAAAAGTTTGGGTGGACATCGGATCGGCCGATTGGCTGCATTACATTCACCAGCGGCGGTGTAAGTCGCAGCTGCCTGGTTTTCTTTCGGCTGGTCGACAATTAGTGGCAAAGAGCATTAATTCCGAAAGCGCCCGTGTCGTGTTTGGGAAACCACAACAAAGAGAACACCCAAGCACCGCAATCAATCAATCGTAGATTCACGTGCTTTGATGTTGCCCAATCAATGGGTGACTCCTCCCATATCTCCCGCCCAGCGCTGTTAAACAGAAGAGTATGCGAAAGGATGTGCCATCTCAGACCCGATCATCGGTGCAACATCATTTAAAAGAGGGAGTGAAGAGAACGGAAGCAAGGCTATGTGGCGCCATCTACCGACAAGAAATAATAATTTCGACTTGCACTCTTCGACAAATTTCTAGGATTAATCCGTCAGTCTCAAGAGTACGAAGCAATCGTAAACCTTCATCAGGATAGTGTAACACAAATGTCTCATCTGCAGAAATAATTATAACCCACATATGCAAAGTTTCGGGTAACGTTCGAATCAATCCTTGCCCAATTGTGAAAGAGGTTAATAAAATTCAATATTTGGGGATTTATATTGACCAAGATTTTAAATGGAAATCGCACATAAAATATACTTGTGATAAACTAAGGTATGCATCTTACAAAGTGTGGATTGGGTTGGGTTGTTTTACCTCTGAGCGGCACTTTTTTGCACGCCATGGGCTAAATGGCCAGGTCACAAGGACCCCGAACGCTCAGAGAAGGTTGGGACCCACTGGAACAGCTGTTGGGAGACAGATGGTAGCCTCCCGTCAAGGCTATCCAGCGTGTTCTTTAACGTGCACAGGGTATGGCTCTCCCGCACACGGGGCCACGGCTTAACGTCCCATCCGACGGACGGCGGCCTTTCCAAGCCCATCGGTGTCCCCTACTGACCGTGGGTAGGGCGGGGAATTTTGCGGAGATAAATCTCAACGCTGACCCAGCTGGGACTACAAAGTGTGGAAGTTGAATACACTTATTCCATTGGATGTCATAACAATGATATATAAAGTTCTTTGTGAATCAGTCATTAGGTATGGTATCAGTTATATGGATGCACATATAAATCTGATTTAAATAAAATTATATGAATGCAAAAAAGTACTCTAAATAATACTGTTAAATTCAATAAACCTGTAATTAATGAAGATCAACTTGGCAATAGTTTTCATTATCTGAACATTTTACCAGTTGACTTGCTATATAAATATGTAACTATCATTAAAAGTTACTTTAAAAATGAACACAAGAAAAAATTTTGCATGTGATCAATACAAGACGAAAGTGTGAAAATTATTTTGTCGAACCAGTTTTTCACAATAATTATGGTAAAGCGCGGATATCTTATCAAATACTCAAAGTTTTTAATTCTCTACCTAGAAATATGTTTTGCCTGATCACTTATTCAGAAATTAAAACTAAAGTTTCGAAATGGTTATTAAATGTAAATATTTGAAAAGTAATGTTTAAAAAGTCATATCCTGTATCTGGCATCGTTTTAAACAACTGCAATATTAATGTGAAATGATGACTTGTACAATAGGTGATATTTTTGTGCAAATGCGTGTTAAAATCCGTAATTTTATTTATAAATCCGTTATTTATTTTATAAATGTGTTTAATTTTTCATGTTTATGTTTTAATTCATGATTTTCTTTTTGTTGTTGTTGTTCTATTTTCTGGTTTTAATTATGTTTTTATTTTCCATTATACATGTCTTACTCTTTAATTAACCCGTCATGTGATTGAAAGGAATCCTGCTGACAAGCCATAAGGCTTAGCGAGGTAATCTAGGTATATAACCATCATCATGATCAACATCCTCAAGCAGCCATGGGCTACGGAGGTCCAACCAGACCGTGCAATTTAGTTCTCCAAGCAAGTCTGTCCTGAGCTACATCTACTGCATCTGGCCACTGCACACCAATTCTAACAAGGTCCTGTTTGACATTGTCTGCCCACCGCATCCTAGGTCTCCCCTTCTTTCTGAGGCCTTCAGGCACACTGTTCATAATTCTATTCGCCAATCTATAATTATCCATACGGGCAACATGGCCAAACCAACGGAGTCTCTCTCTGCACAATATGCTGCTTAAAGGAGGTGCAAACTCCTTTGCCTAATCTCATCATTAGTTACAAAGTTGAACCACCTAATGCCCAAGATACTGCGTAAGCATCACTAAGGTATAAATAAAGTTATTATTATTATTATTAAAAAAGACCTAAGGATCTTTAGTAATAATCGCATCTCTTAGTGCTCAAGGCACATAACTTCGATTTACAGGTTCGGGTAGCAACTGGACTATCGCCTAGATTTTTCTCTTCTGCCTGCTCTAGGAGAGAAATTTGATGCCAGCGGTTTTCAAGAAATCGCCTTGAGTCCCAAAGGAAATTAAATAGTGCAGAAGGGAGACAAAAGAGCCAATTGGGTGAACAAGCAAAATATTAACAATGGATCGTGGGTTCGTTAGACCCACTATTAAATATTTACTTGTTTACCAAGCTCAGTGTTAAAAATAAATAACATAAAAGTAAATACCCCCTCAAGCAGCTGCTTGCCACAGAGGTCTGACAGGAGCCTGTCAGTTTATGTGCCATAGCAGAAGGTCTGTGAGGATGGCAGGCCCTCAGCAGAAAAACGACAAAAACATCAATGTTATAATACTATTAAATAAGAATTGTGATGAAATATAAATAACAATAGCTTCAATCACTTTTCATTTTACTAGAAATTGAAGTAGCGGGTGATCTCATTCGATCGAACAAAAATTAACTACGTGGATGCATTTTTACATACAGCGAGCAAATAGTTAAAGCGATTGGTAGCATAACCTTGGCTACAATGTCAATTACTTATCCTCCAGGGGCGGGAATGGCTCAGTCGGTAGCGCGCCAGGCTCGTAATCTGTAGTTCCCAGGTTCGAGTCCCAGCTGGGTCAGCGTTGAGATTTATCTCCGCAAAATTCCCCGCCCTGCCCACGGTCAGTAGGGGACACCGATGGGCTTGGAAACGCCGCCGTCCGTCGGATGGGATGTTAAGCCGTGGCCCCGTGTATGGGAGAGCCATACCCTGTGCACGTTAAAGAACACTCTGGATGGCCTTGACGGGAGGCTACCATCTGTCTCCCAACAGCTGTTCCAGTGGGTCCCCTCCCCCAACCTTCTCTGAGCCTTCGGAGTCCATGTTACCTGGCCATTTACCCCATGGTGTGCAAAAAAGTGCCGCTCAGAGGTAAAACAACCCAACCCAACTTATCCTCCATGGGAAGCTCCAATATGCTTCTGAAAAGCTGATCTGGTGTTCCCTTTTCCAGCCCTTTTTCTGAATGTTGGAGTCCTCCTGATCTGTCCATAGCATATTATGCAACATAGAATTGCAAAAGAGGAGAGAAAAAAATGCAATGCTCTTAATTTTTTTAACATTTCTGAAACGAACCACGGTCATCGTGAAAAAAATTTCCCGGAGGAAGAAAGGAGAAAGAGGGTAATACCTCGCATATTTTCATGGCGCCAACATGCCGATTGACGTAGATTTAACATTGTTAACCTTTTCTATAGGAGAGATGCCAATGTCCATGTCTACAATACAAAGGAGAGAGAAACCTAGAAGCACTTCCATTTCTCAACAACAAAATCATTGACTCGAGGACTCGTCTGGTAGACGCATCCAGAGAGATAATTGAGCAAAAGGATGAGATGTTATCGACGTAAGAGATGATCAACTATACGGGCAAACACCAAAAGTGAATGGTTATTGAATTGATAAAAATCAATATCAACACATACTTTTAAAATATGTATTTATATATGAAATGATTTGAAAAAATATTTCCAATTTCAGTTTCAATTAACTTCCATGACTAACACTGCTATTGTTATATGTTCAAACTTCCATAACTCTCTAAATACCAGGAATATTGTTGAAAATGGATATTTAGATAGAAATGATTTAGAACTTTAATTTTCTCTGTCACATTTTCCCATAAAACATTCATTTTAAAAGTTATACGACTTCAAAATTAGTCTCATTGGCATAACATGGGGTGGTTATTATTTCAATGATCGCTCAGCGTGTAGTTGTAATAGGAAAAATATCAAATAAAATCAATCAAAAATTAAAAATAGAGAAAAAAAGAGACATCAATGTTATTTACTTCTCAACAGCCAAAGCTCACAAAGAAAGTTAAAAATGCAAAGACTCTAAACTCCATTCAGCCTAAAGCCTCCAAAGAGATCGAGGAGTACGCCCTCTAGCTGCCTCCCAATATTTCAAAATTCTCAATCTTTTAATAAAATGTTAGTCGAAAAAATTTCCGTTTCTAACACATTTCGGGGAAACAAATTTCAGTTTCGAAGAAAATTCCGTTTCCAACAAATTTCCGTCGAACAAAATTCCGTCAAGCAATTTTCAATTTCGAACAAAATTCTGGCGAACAAATTTCCGTTTCGAACAAATTTCCACTTCGAACAAATTTCCGTCGAACAAATTTCCATTTCGAACAAAATTCCGGCGAGCAAATGTCGAACAAATTACACCTAATCGACAATTTATACCCACTAGACTGGACTGGTTTATGGATTTCAGCTTGATTATGGATCCTAGATCTGCTGTACTGGTAGGCATCTGTTAAGGGAGAATCTGCCGCTGTGTTTTCTCTTTGCTTGTGGGTTGTCAGGCCTAAGTGAACAGAGGCACGGGATACCTTATATCATATGGTGGATAATCCTGATCAGAGGCCATCGCAAGTACCTTAACCCTCACTTAGCTAATTGGGCATCGTCAATCCTAAAACGGAGCAATGTGTCCCAAGCAGGCCACATGACTCTTGAAAAGGTGGTTCCTGAAGTTCCTACGAGCATCGGTGACTCCAGCCTTTAGCGGAGGAGGGACAGGTCTTTGTCCCATGCCTGCGATTAGGGGGCTGTTTGATATTGTTGGCCCTACCTATCTCAATAAACCTAGTTAAGGGTTTCAGACAATGTCAAACAGGATCTTGTTAGAATTGGCCTAGAGTGGCCAAATGCAGCAGCAGCAGCTCAGAACAGAAAAGTCTGGAGAAGAAAATTACACAATCTGTTTGGACCTCCGTAGCCCATGGCTGCATGAGGATTTTGTACGTACGTATGTATTTTTTGTAGGAAATATGAAAAACTTCATTCAGTCATGTGACATAAATATTCCTAGTACTAAGCATTTCAGCAGCAATTTCATCTTCTCCTGAGGTTTTGAGTAGTTATAATTTAGAGACAGTCATAGTAACTTCAGATTGTGTCATACAATCTAAAGTATTGCAATCACTGAAACAACTATATGTTGTCGAAGACAGCATTAAAGCCAGTAAGGTACACAGACTGGTCAGATTATTATGAATACTGCATCGCGCGAGAAGTACCGTGAAGCAGCATGTCAAGGTATGCAATATTTCTTACTGATGTATTACTAGCCTGACTTACCTAGATTTTGCCAAATTGTCTCGATTTCGTCAACTAAACTTAATTTCAAAACACCAATCCCAATTTTCCCAACTCGCCTGTATATTTACCAAGTGCTCTGAATTTTGCCAATTCGCCCTAATTTTACAGAAAAAATTTCGATTTTTACTTCTCACCTGAATTTTCTCAAGTCACTTCGATTTTTGCCAACTCTCCAAGATTTTGCCAAGTTGCCCGATTTTGCCAACTCTCCTTAATTTCACAAAACCAATCCCAATTTTCACAACTGATCTGTATTTTACCAAGTCACTTCGAATTTTGCCAAATTCGTAAGATTTTACCTAGATTTGGCAGAGTTGCTTTGATTTTGCTACCTCATCATAATTTTACAGAAAAAAATCCCAATTTTACATCTCACTTGAATATTACCAACTTCCCAAGATTTTTCAACTCCCTAGATTTTGCCAAGTTGCCTCTATTTTGACACCTACCCTAGATTTTGTCAAGATTTTGCCATTTTGCTAACTTCCCTTAATTTTACAAAAAAGCACCCAAATTTTGGAATTCACTTTGATTTTACAAAGTAGCTTCGAATTTTTCCAATTCCCATTATTTTTGGGGGGAGCCTTTCCCCACATCCCCCACATAGTTACGCCCCTATTATTAGGGTTAGTTTCTTTTCCAGCCAACTGTGTGACTCGTCTTTATCTTCTGGAATGTCACTAACTACGTGACCGCTAAAACACAAACTTAAATGTACTTTTTACACATGTACACACATGGATGTATGTGTCGTTTTTCTGCTGAGGTCCTGCCATCCTCTCAGACCTTCTACTATGGCATATAAACTGACAGGCTCCTGTCAGACCTCTGTGGCAAGGAGCTGCTTGAGGGGGTATTTATTATATTTATTTTATATTTACACTTTATCTACTTACAACAATATTTACAATTAATAATATATACACACTAACTAGTGAGTGCATAGGGGAGTACAGTCTCTCCCTTCTGTTAACAGCATGCTGCAAGGAGCCTGTGGTTCCCACCACTAGATACAAGAAAATTGTTAAATCAAGTCTCAGACAATCTGCCTGGCGTATGAAAGGTTTCAATGCCACCCATGCAACTCACTTTTAGTTTAAAAGTTCTAAAAACCCACCATATGCTGTCACGTGGTTTTTTGTGGGGATGTTAGAAGATCTTGGCCAATAGGACACAGACACGCCTTTGTGCACGTATAGGTGGTAAATGTCAATTCAAGTTAGGGGAACTAACCAATAGGTGGTAAATGTCAATTCAAGTTAGGGGAACTAACCAAACACACGTCACATTTCTTAACCCATTCCACAAAATTGGATCTGCTACTGTTACTCTGTTGCTAGGCGAAAAGGCAATCCTGGATGTGTCATTTTCCGCCCTAGCTGACCGAGTCCCTACAGTAAGGTCAGAAAAGGATCCTAGGAGCTACTCCTACTTTGTATAGGCCTTTTCATACAAAGATGTGCATCACTACGATGGAAGTCAAGTTTGATGAAAATAATACAAAAAGCATAATGACTAGTATTACATTAATGGAATAGCAATACTAGTCATTATGACATTACGACTAGTTTCAATCAGTTTACGGGAAAGCAAGTCGGAAATTTGTTTTTTGTAAACGATATAGCCCTGCTTCATAATGCAGCAGAAACGGACATGGGACCGAGGAATTCTCGGAACCATACACCAAGTTACACTGAAGAGCCAAAACATTATGACCACCTGCCTAATATGATGTTGGTCCTCTACGTGCCGCCAAAACAGCTCTTACCCGGCGAGGCATGGACGCTACAAGATTTCTAAAGGTGTCTTGTGATATCTGTTGCCAACACATTACCGACAGATCCTTTACCTCTTGTAAGTTACATGGTTGAGCCGCCGCAGATCGGATATGCTGTTCCAACACAAACCACAGATGCTCGATTGGATTGATGTCTGGGGAATTTGGAGACCAAGGCAATACCTGGAAGTCTTCTTCATGTTCCACAAACCATTCTCGAACAATCTGGGCAGTCTGGCATGGCGCATTATCCTTCTGAAAGAAGGCACTACTAGGTTTTTTTCGGCACGTGGAGGGCCAACATCATATTTGGCAGGCGGTCATAATATTTTGGCTCTTCAGTGTAAGTTGGTATATACCATTGCCATAAAAGGATGTACTTGGTCTGCAGTGATGTTTAGATAGGTGGTAAATGTCATAGTTTCTTGAACCTGAATGATTGGACACAGGATTTCCCAGCAGAATATTGCCCAAAGCATTACACTTCATCCACTGGCTTGTTTTCGTCCCATAGTGCATCCTGGTGCCAACACTTTCCCAGGTAAATGATGCACAAGTACCCGGCCGTCCACATGGTGCAACAGGAAACAAGATTCATTGGACCAGGCGACCTCCTCCCAATCATTCATTGTCCAGTTTTGATGCTCGTGTTCGCATTATCGGCCATTATGATGGTGAATCGAGATTAGCATGGGCACTCAGAGCAGCTTGCAGCTACGCAGCTCCATTTTCAGCAGGGTTCGATGTACTGGGTTGTGACATATTATTCCATTCACCATCATTCAAATTATGCGTGAGTTGTGCCACAGTAACCCTTTCGTTTGCTCGTAACATATGGGATAGCCTTCGCTCAACCCTAGCATTCATGAGCCATGGTCGGTCCACACCTTACCGGTGGTTCATGGTTTTTTCCTCCTCGGACCACTTTTTACAGATACTAATCACAGCTGACCGTGAGCACCCCACAAGACTTGCAGTCGCGGAAATGCTCTGACCTAGTCGTCTGGCCATTGCAATTTGGCCTTTGTCAAACTCACTTAAGTCTGCTGCCTTCCTCATCTGAAGAACAAGAATAACACTGATTAACAGAGTTCAGTATCAGGTGTTATTTATACCGTTTCATGACCTTCACAAGCACCATCGTTTACCTGCAGTTGCTTCGATTTACATAAAGAAGTACTGGTCATAATGTTTTGGCTCTTCGGCTCTTCACTAAGGCTAACTAAATCCTGAATATTTTAGCTCATTTTTCAAAAAATAGACCTATAGTTTTTTACTTATTGTCTTCCTGTTGCCATTCGGTACATTTCTCAAGAATATGGCTAAGCGAAAATATTTTATCTACACATCCCCTACCACTTCTGAATCCACACTACTCATTACATATTGTCCATCAACCAAATTCTTAATTCTACTAAGCAAAATAATGCAAGTTTACCTGGAACGGAAAATAGACCTAATTCCCTTATAATTATCAAAAGAATTGCGATCACATTTCTTAAAATATAGGGACAAAAATGGCTTTTGTAAAATCCTTGGGAACAACACCTTTATCGTAAAAAATACTCAAAATTTCAGTCAACCAGGCGACAACAAAACATTCACAGCTCTAAACATTTCAGTAGTAATTTAATCTACTGCTGGGGATGTCTGTAGTAATAATTTAGAGTTAGCCAAGGTAACTTCAGATTGTGCTATAGGACCAATATTAAACCAGTAAAAAATATATCCTCATTGCATATGATGAGAGTAGAACCAACCACATCGTTTAGAATATCTCTGAAATGCTCAGGCCACCTAACCATGACAAAATTATCCTCTTCAATGACCTTACCATGTTTATCTCTAAACCTCCGCGTGCCAGCCTCTTTCTTCTCACATAAAATATTAACTCTCTTGCACATCTATCTGCTATTGTGCTGTCTAGCTGTCTCCTCTGCTATGTCAGCCAAGAAATTATGCCAAAGATTCCAGTTGCAAGATGCTTTTAACTAGGCAATGGTCAGACATAATTTTGGCTCCCTTATAAGACCTGGTGTTCACAACAGAACTAGCCCATTTGGTGTTAAATGATATATAATCAATAAGCAACCCATCAGATGAAACCCATGTATATTTTTAAATATATCAGCATTTGCAATAAGTGTTAGCTATTCTAAAATCATTAAATTTATTTTCCTGTAGGAGAGGGGTGAGATTGGCCGAAGTGGCATAGTCAGTATTGTGCTAGACTCATAATCTGCAATTCCCAGGTTCGAGTCCCAACTGTGCCAGCATTCAGCTTCAACCCTCACTTTGCCCCTCAATTTAAGCAAGACTTTAAGATTAAAGATAGATCAATTCACAGAGTTATGGATATCCTAAAGTTGAAAATATCCACCATTATGTTAAATAATTTTACAGGTATAAAATCTCACAATTAGTCAGAATATCAATGAACAGAGCCACAAGCCTTCTTGAAATCTACACAGCAAGTAACTACAGGTTTGTGTAATTCTAAATATTAATTCAGAATATGCTTAATTTAAAAGGTTTGTTGCATACAACTAGGGACGTATACAGAGGGAGGGAGGGGTCCGGATCCCACACCGAAAATCCTGTCGTCTTATACTAAATCTCAAACTCATCTACCTGCTTTAAAACTGAAAACAGCTGTCTTCGTATAATTTTACTTAAGCCCCATATTTTATGTCTGACACTAAAAATTGATTTAAAAAAACAAAAATCCAATTCTACAATTGCTGCAAGCACAACACACATTACCTCAACTGAAAATATTACCCACTGCATTATTTAGGAGACAGCGCTCAACGGCAACCAACAGATGCATTGGCCCCGGCAATATCCCTACGATTTAAAGAGGGAGAATCTCAGACGGTATTTCCCCTGCTTGCTAATCACGCCAAGACCTAATCTCTTTATTGTCACAGGCTTCGCCAATCTTCTTTTGTTTAATGGAGTTTACCAACTCGCTTTTCATGCGCGCCCACCTACAAAACCAACAGCAACTCCTTACAAGAAAGAGAGGTAGCAGAGAAAACGGCAATACCTAGGGGCAATGGCATGTGACCGTTGCTGACCATTCAGCACATACCCTTAACCTTTCCTGTTTGGTGCAATATTTTAGCAATTGTCTAACTCAAGCCTTATTCTCAGACCTCTCCCCCCCCCCGAAGCTAAATTTTCTCGGAGCCACCCTGAAACTGAATTCTCGCACGGCGTAAAATAAAATTTTCACCCCCCCCCCCCCCGCTCCCTGAAACTAAATCCTGGTGCCTCAACAAAATTTTTAATATTATCATAATTATATAAAGAACTTGACTAGAACAGAAAGTAAAATGAAGCTTTACAATTATCATACGAACTGTGATAATCTTTACTGAAAATAGCATTATCATCATCATCCTCAAGCAGCCATGGGCTACGGAGTCTAACCAGGCCATGCATTTTAGTTCTCCAAGCATATCTATCCTCAGCAACATCTGCTGCATGCCATTGTACACCAATTCTAACAAGGACCTGTTTGACATTGTCTGCCCACTGCATACTAGGTCTCCCCCTCTTTCTGAGGCCTTTAGGCACACTGTTCATAAACCTATTCGCCAATCTATAATTATCCAGACGGGTAACATGGCCAAGCCAAAGGACACTCTCTCTCTGCACAATATGCCACTTCAAGAAGGCTGGCGACTCCTTTGCCTAACCTCATCATTCCTTACAAAGTTGAACCACCTAATGCCCAAGATACTGCGTAAGCGTCTAGAATCAAAAACATCTAGTTTCCTGTTATCTTGTTTACAAAGCATCCAAGTTTCACTACCATAACTAACCTTAGAAAGAATCAAGCTATTATACAGTCGTAACACAGCCTTTAGGTGTATACGCCTATTTCTCCACCCTCTCCATAGATTCTTAAAAAGCAATCCCTATTCGTCTGTTAATCTCATGATGCACATCACCAGTATCTGTTACATAGCTCCCAAGATAATTAAACAGTGACACCTGCTCAAGACTTCAACCATTCATATTAACTGAATCACAGCCAGCCTGACCAATTTTCACCACATTAGTTTTATCTCTGTTTATAACCAAACCTACTCTACTATCAATCTCATCAACAGCTCGAATGAAAGAGTTCATCTCATCAACATCATTTGCCAAAAGGGCTAAATCATCAGCATAATCTAAATCAGAAATTTTCGTATCTCCAGACCATTTAAGGCCAAAATCTTTCCCTTGAAGTGAATTTCGCATAACATAATCAATAGCCAAACTAAAGAGAAAAGGAGATAAAATGCACCCTTGTCGAACACCAGAAACAATGCTAAACAATTGCTACAAGCCTTACCAACTCTCACACACGACTTAGTGTTATTATAGAAAGCTTTCATTATGTTAACTAACTTGTGTGGTATACTCTATGATCTCACAATCAACCACAAATTATGACGATCAACAGAGTCGAAAGCCTTTTTGAAATCAACGAAGCTAGCAACCAAAGGTTTCTGAAACTCTAAACATTTCTCAAGAATCTGCCTAAGTGAAAATATCTGATCCACACATTCCCTACCACTTCTGAATCCACATTGCTCATCACGCAATTGCCTGTCAACCAGATTCTTAATTCTATTAAGCATCATCATGGAAAGAATTTACCTGGAACAGAGAGTAGGCTGATACCCTTATAATTATCACAAGAACTGCGATCACCTTTTTTGAAAATAGGGATAATAATACCTCTGGTAAAATCCTTAGAAACCATGCCTTTATCATAAAAGATATTCAAAATTTCAGTCATCCAAGTGGTAACAGAAACATTCCCAGCTCTAAGCATTTCCGTAGCAATTTCATCTACCCCTGGGGATTTATAAAGTTTAGGTTTAGAAAGAGCCAAAAATATTTCAGATTTTGTTATAGGGCCAACATTAAAGCCAGTAATGCATCTGTCATCATTACAAACAATGGGAGTAGAACTAACCACATTGTTTAGAACATCACTGAAATGCTCAGCCCACCTAGCCATGACAGAATCCTCACTTTCTATAACCTTACTTTGTTTATCCTTCAATCCCTGTATACCTGTCCGTTTTCTACCACAAAAAACATTAATTATCTGGTACAGCTCTCTGCTGTTGTGCTGCCTAACTGCTTCCTCAGCTTCGTGAGCTAAGCCATCGACCAAAGATTCTTATCAGCAACTAACTGATCCTTTACACGTTTATTAAGCTCTCTGTAACGCTTTCTATTAGGACTAGTAGGGTATTGATTGAGGACATTCCTGCAGTTCTTTCTTTCTGAAATAAGCTAAAGAGCCTTATCACTCAAATAATTCTGCCTCCTCTGCTCCTTTTTTCCTAAAAGAGTACTGTTAGTTTTCAAACAAGCCTGTTTAAAATGGTCCCATTCTTCCTCAACTTCAGTAGTAAGCAAACTATGACTGTCATAATGACTAAGTAACTTATCATGGTAAGCTTTAACTATAACTGGATCTTTCAGAGCTTCAGTATTAAAGGTAATTTTTTTTAACCCTAGCACAACACTTTTTAAATGTAAGTTGCAAGACACTTTTAACAAGGCAATGGTCAGATCCAATTTCAGCTCCCCTTTATGACCTGATGTTCCTAACAGAACTAGCCCATTTGCTGTTAATTAATATAATCAATCACATTCTTATGCAGCCCATCAGGTGAAACCCATGTGTACTTATGCATGTCGCGGTGTTTGTAATAAGTGTTAGTTATTCCGAAAACATCGAGTTTACTTACCTGTAGGAGACGTTGCCCATTGCCATTGCAGCTACCAATACCAAAAGGGTCTATCACCCCTCCCCAAAGGTCAGAGTCAGTACCAACTTTGGCATTGAAGTCACCTAGAACAAAGGTAATATCTCCTTTCTTGACAGAATTCAAAATATCCTGAAGTTGTTCGTAAAACCTACCCTTCTCCTCCTCATTGGGGATCCAACAGCAGATAACATTCAAGTCTTTAATGCTTGTCTGAAATTTTGCTGTAAGAAACCTCTCATTAATGAACTCATATCCTAGAAGAACATCACTAGAGAGTCTACTGAGAAGTATATGCTTCTCAGTAGACCTTGATGATGCATATTATCTTCTATTCTATGCAGATAGCCTTGGTGATGCATATTACCTCCCCTCCCTGAAAAAGATAAATTTAAGATTATTTTTAAGAATCATTTATCTGTCCATCTGGTCTCTTGCATGCCGAGAATATCTAAATTATACAGTGGAATTCTTGTGCGAGGACATCAAGAGAATCACATTCGAATTATCTATGAAGAGAAAATGGTTAGTGGTATGTTTAAAGAAACTATATTTATTGAGAAAGGGTATGCCGACAATATCAAACAGCCCCCTAATCGCAGGCTTGGGGCAAAGACCCGTTCCCCCATCACTGAAGGCCGAAGCCATCTACACTGAAAGAATTCTTCCAATGTAGAATTTGACGATGCCAGTAGAAGCAGAGTTCAGGTGCCTCCGATATCCTCTGATCAGGATTATTATCAGCTGATATAAGGTATCCCATGCCTCTGTTCATTTAGAGTTGGCAACCCAGAAGCAAATAGAAAACACAGTGGCAGATTCTCACTCAACAGTGGTCCACCAGTGCATCAAGTCCAGGATCCATAATCAAGCTCAGAGCCTTATTTCAGTCCAATCCAGTAGGTTTATATGGTCAACACCTGGACCCAATGTGGTTGACCACTCCTCAGCATGGTAGAAAAGTAGCCATAGTTGCCCAGATCAGTAGGCCACACTAATCTGGCAGCCCTCCACTTCCGTTCACTTCCACAAGAGAGTATATCTTTTGAAAGGTACCAGTAATAAACTAAGAACACCTGTATCCAGTGATGTCGCCCTATTTCTATCAAACCATTTATTAACAATACTAATCGTCGAGCATGTTAAAAAATACATTGTCTTGCAATTTAAATTGTTTTTTTAGAAAACAAGTTTGTAAAACAAATATCGCTTGACCAATTTGCAAGAAAGCTGGTGAGGAAGTGTCAGCAGAAAGTGTAACAAAAATTCTATCATACCATCTCTAAAAATCTCACTGTGTTAAAAGGGTAAGAGTGATATTCTATTTGGGAGACAAATTGAGGGCTAATGAGATGTATGATCACCTGTCATAGCATAAAAGTCTCACAACGGTGTCTCATACTGTGTATGAAGTTATTCAAAACTAGAAAAATTAATAGGTATGAGACATGTAGCTAATGGTGTGTCAGGGAAAGGAAGGCGAAGAATGCAACTCGCCTTCCTAGAGCATCCCAAGCATGCTCTATGAAATTTAGATTAAAATGTGCTGGACAATTTATAGTTATTGTTCACTTTCCGTTACTGGTAGACCAGGCGAGCTCTGTGGGTAAAGGCAGGTTGATATTCAGCTGGTACCAGTACAGCTGTATCGGTTGTTCAAATATTGAAATACCTCCTTACCGGTTGTCAAATAGTATACTACGAATTTTATGTGGTTCCCTATGTCAAATTATAGCGACAGGCACATCAATCAAAATACCACACCAACAATTTCGAAAAATCCGCAAATGATTTGATGAATGATTTGTGCTACAACTTATATCACTTGGTAAGCAGTTTTGTTATATATATATAATTTAGTTTAGAGAATAAATGGGAAATTTCAAGTATGTACATTCCTTACACACCAATGCAAGCTCGCACATATTTGTTTTTAATTAATATATTAATTAATATATTAATTTATATTTTTGATTTGCATATTAATTCATATTATCGTACCCATTGTTAAATATTTTGAATATCACCTCTGGGTACAGGGATTATCGTCCTGAAAAATTAAAATGTTCCTATTGCACCTAAGGTCACAGTTCAGTTGCTGATCTAATCTCTGAACAATCATTGTACCACTAGATGATAATCTAGTGGTACAATGATACTGCTAATCTAGAACTATCATTTAGTTCATTATATAATGATAGAATATCATAATAATTCATCATATAATGATACACTAATCTAGAACATCATTGTACCATACAGATCTCTGTGCGGCCACCCAGTGAAATGGCTGCTCAGACCATAACACTGCTCCCTCCACGAGTCTCTCTCGATGATGTCATGAATGATACCATGTTCATGTCTTGTGTCCTCAAATCAGTATCCATCTTAACTCAATCTGCTGGAAAAATCTGATCAATAGAGTGAGCACCATTAATCCTTGGTCCAATCATGTTGTCTGACCCAGTTCAGTCGCTCCCTTCTGTGACATGGGGTGAAGGGCACACGATATACTTACTGATCGGCAAACATAAAGACCACTTTTGAAGCCTACTGCTAATGGTGGAAGTTCAAAGCTTTCCAGTTACTTCTTAGTGAGCACGCCGGTCCGATAGGTGATGGCTTCATGGTGCCATTTTTGAGAGATGCCAAAATTTATGATATTGTTAAAATTTCAATTCTAACTTCGTTGTTCTCAATATTATCTAAAACAATGCAGTTGGTTAAATTCAACATGAAGCCTTATACTTTTCATCAGATGTTTATACTTACATTCTGTTGTACAAGAAAAACAAATGCTAATAGCCGTTTTCCAAGTGTTATAGATTTAAGTATCAAATAACAGCATGAAGGGGCGGATCGTCATTAGGGGCCAGGGGCCAGTTCCCTCTCCTCTAGCTTTGTGATGCATTAAAATTATGTGATTAAAAAAGTCTTATTTCTTTATACATTACTGTAACGCAAGTGCCTTGGGTTATGGGACAAAATAAAAATCTATGAAATCTAGAACTATCATTTAGTTCATTATGGGACAAAAATTGTTTGTAATTAAAAGATTTTTGTCATCATTAAAAAATCTGGCCAGAATTTTTTATAATGATGGTAAAAAATGGCACCACCATTTTTTACCTTGCCTCAGGCGCCAAAATGTCTCGGCTCTGCTTTGAGCTGCAAAACGAAGATATCTATACTCATTTTATGTTGATATTCTTAGGCAACTCCTTGATGGTTTTCTGGAAACATTCTTTCGAAACCTTGCTATTGCTGATTGACTATAGAGCTCACGCACTGAACAATCTCCCGACTTCTTGTGATTTTGATTGACTCTTTCAAAATGTCCAATAGCTCTCCATCTCACACTTTCCGGTAAATTGCTACGTTCCATTCTATAACAGAAAATTACCTTGTAATGAGTTGAATACTAGCCAAACTTTGAATGACAGCAAAGATTTGAGTGCACTTATCACGGCAATAAGCATTCGTGCATGCGCCATTCATTTATACATGGTCATCATATATTCAGCGACATTATATATCTATAGCATCAGATTTTGGTTATATTTTATCGCAACATTTTTAATCATTTTAAAATATTACGAAATCCCTTTAAATTACAAAGGCAATGTAAAAGAAAAATTTAATTTGGAATGAATAACAAATAATTTACAATACGAACAAAATTTTTTAATAGTGGAACAAATATAAAGAAAACCGTTGTGATTCTTTTTACTTTTCTCCTCCTTTCACCGAGTATTAGAAACGTAATTACCCTAAATACGTTTCGCATCGCTGTATGTTACATAATACAAAATTACGATAGAACTAGTTATCGAATTGGCATGACGACGCTACCTCTATACGAAAATACTTAACACTTCGGTCAGCTACTGAGAGCAGAAACATCCCCAGCTCTACACTTTTCAAAAGTCATCTACCATAGAGATTTGTGCAACTTCAATATTGAGATGCCCAACTAACTTCGGATCATGATATAGGTCAAATTGAACAAGAAACAAAATTTTCGTCGTTGCAATGGTAGTCGAGCCATTATTTAGTATATACTTTGAAATGCCGAGTCCACATGACCATGACAGAATCCTCTCCTTCGATTACTTTGCAATCTTCGTACTTCAATCTTTGCACATCATTCTGGTTTTCCAAGCAAAATATTTAACATTAATTCTGTTAGTACCTTTTCCTCTACGGTGGCTGAATCCCATAAAGCAGATTAGGCTCTTGCTTAGGAGCGCCAGAATTCAAGTGTTCACTTTAAGTAACAACAAAATGATGTAATTTTCAGTTGTTAGAATCAAAAATAATTGCAAATATCCATGGTTCAAGATATTTTCCTGACAATTAAAATTCTTTTAAAGTAGACGTGCACGCACTCAGACGCAGGGACGTATCTGGGTGAGGGGGGGCACATATAACATTAACTTATCTACATTTTTATAGTATTTGGCAACAGCACTATTATTTTATTTATCATTGAAATTCCGATATCTTTTCGCATTAGAATATTTCTTGTTTTCATTGCGAACTAGCTTTATCGAAAATTGAAAGACCATTCATAAGTGCGCACTGTCGTTTTTTGTCCTAGGCATTGACAGCAGAGTATGAAAACAAAACTACTTATTTCTGGCCAGATTTATAATGATGACAAAAATCTTTTAATTACAAACCATTGTATTTTTATCTAAATTTTGCATTACTAAATAATTATTAACGTACAATAGGTAAATATAAATTATCCTTTATTTACATTATATACAATATTTACAATTCATCAAATGTATACAAAATACAATTTTATTTTAATTGTATATTATATAAACATACAATCTTAGGTTTGGAATTAGCACCATTTTAACAGAAGAGATATTGAACTCTCATCAAAAGGATTTCTAACAGAGCTGGAAATATTTTTTCACCCTATCAATGTCGCAAAATTTTATGTTACAAAATACAACAAAAAATTATGAATACTTCTATGAGGAAAACAGAGCTGCATTATACTGTGATCATAGGGTTATTTCAGTCAGTTTAATTACACAGTCCTTTTTATTGGCTACCTTTTTTTAACCTTGCAATCAAGTGGCATAAGAGGTAGGAAGTTCAAACTGTACCTCAATACCACAAATCACGATAAATTTGGTTTTTAGAAGCACATAAAAATTACGTATCTCTATGATGATCATTTTGCTCATAAACTGCAGCAAAAGTATGCCATAGTCATTCCATAGCGATTAGATGAAAAAAAAATTTCAAGGTTGTGCAACAAAATTCTCAAACTCGACACAAATGAATAATGGTTTCTCAGGACCACCAGCCTGATATAATTTATTTCATTCTACTTGTGTGAACTGTCAGCAACCAACTTTTGAACATTATCTTACAGAGGTACAAATCTGACAAGAAGCCACATTTAATGCATGCTCAGCAAAAATCACAAATAGAATGATCCACAGAAACTAAACATTGGAAAAGTAAATTTTCCAATAAATTTTACAATATTGATTTAACTGAAAATATAAAGTCACTCTTAAACAACGATATCTAACATAGAAAATCTGTGTTGAGTTGGATGGGATATGATCCCACTGGCAAGATACATTGCGTGTAAAATGTGAGATATAGTGTATTCGATCATATTCACAAGCTTGAACTAGTGAAATATGATTCTATCCAAATTTCTCTCTAAGTTAGATATAGATATTTATCAGCGACTTCTTGTTATAAACATGGACTCTTGTAATATGAGACAGTAATGAAATTCAGTTTTCGATTTAGTGGAAATTGCTGCAGTGCTTTCTTTCGGCATTTTACTCATTAACGGTATCAGTCCAACTGTAAAGAAGCATCCACTGAGTAATGATATGGGTATGCGTAAGTCCCCAAAGAACAGAATATCTTCACTTAATACCTACCTACACAAAACAGAACTTTCATTTGCATCACCATCAAAAAAAATTTTATGCTTTCTAACTTCAAAAAATAAGATTTTTGTGGAAACTAGTAATATTAATTCTCTAAATCCTGAAACACAAAAATATTTAATGGTAACTTTGCGTATTAAAAGTTTTACTTTGCGTAAAATAAGTTATGGACACTGAACATTTAACTACAGGAATGCCAATCCTAGGGAACTTGCGTAAAATTTTATATCAATAGGTTTAGTTTAGTCAAACATCTAAAAATATACATCGTGAAGTAAGCTGGGTATATTTGACTGATCATTTTGATATTGCTTTGTGAATCGAGATAAAAAGGGAGAAAATCGCAATGTATCGGATGAATAGCTACATTTAGAGCTACGTTTGGACCAGTGAAACTGAATAGTTAATGCATAACTTGCTTTGAAAACACTTGTACCGTGCTAGCCTACCCTATGTATACCAGAATAAAGTCATAGGTAGAAGAAACCACACATGAAGAGATGTGAATGCTATATAAGGAGAATATGCTGTTGGAGTGCAGCTTGATGTTATCTGCTACAATTGTAATACTTTAACAATAAAAAAAAAAGCTGTATACTATAAGGATGTCCCCCAACGAAAGAGAGGTTAAGTTATGCTTCTTTTCTTGTAACCTGAAAATAATTGAACACAAGACTACTAACTGTTATCTGTGGGAAAACCTTTCATTTCTATTATTTAAATCCTAGGGAAACTAACTTCCATAAGTTGACAGCGGAAGGATGAGCAAAAAATGTCTAAATTGTGGGAAATATAGAAGAGGAAGTTTTGATCAACGATAAAAACAAGGTCTGATCTGGTAATTTCTTCGAACCTGAATGAGGTTGGTTGGTTGTTTTACCTCTGAGCGGCACTTTTTTGCACACCATGGGGTAAATGGCCAGGTCACATGACCCCAAAGGCTCAGAGAAGATTGGGGGAGGGGACCTACTGGAACAGCTGAACTGGAACCACAGGAACAGCTGTTGGGAGACAGATGATAGCCTCCGGTCAAGGCCATCCAGCATGTTCTTTAACTTGCACAGGGTATGGCTCTGCACACACGGGGCAATGGCTTAACGTCCCATCCGACGGACGGTGGCCTTTTCAAGCCCATTGGTGTCCCTTACTGACTATGGGCAGGGCGGAGAATTTTGCAGAGATAAATCTCAACGCTGACCCAGTTGGGACTCGAACCTGGGAATTACAGATTACGAGCCTGGCACGCTACTGACCCCACCCCAAACCTAAATGAGGTACAAGAACCCTATTAGAGGACATCATAGGAAAGCAATTTGTGGCATTCAGATCGGGATATCACGTGCTAATGAAGAACTTAAGAAATGAAATTTTGTGGGAAATGGATGACGTTAAAAAAAGCGTCTTCTTGTGTTACAGTAAAATGGACAAATATCAAAAAAGACAAAGGATATTATAAAACAGTTGAAAGATGTTCGGTGTGAGAATGCAAAATTGAGTCAGATGAATTTTAATTGGCAAAGAGAGGTAAATGATCTAAAATGGAAACTAAATGATTTGCAGCAATGTTCCAGAAACTGCACCATTGTAGCTGTGGGTATTTCAGAACAAAAATGTTACCGAAATTGTACAAAAGTTAGCAAAAGTGCTGAAAATAAATTCAGATGAGATCAATATCCAGGTAACTCGGAAGGTTCTGGCGAAAAACAAAAATGAAACCACGTAATATCCTTTGTCATTTTCCTTTTATTTGTCCATTTATCATCCACCTATTATTGTGCAACTGAGTTCAAGAAGGCAAAAATTCTTGAAAAAGACAGAGGATATCGACATACTTATCGT
Source organism: Ryuthela nishihirai (assembly GCA_038380435.1). Classification (NCBI taxonomy): domain Eukaryota; kingdom Metazoa; phylum Arthropoda; class Arachnida; order Araneae; family Heptathelidae; genus Ryuthela; species Ryuthela nishihirai. Next base: position 25,328,073 of record JAWZYU010000004.1, on the reverse strand, counting down.
GAAGGGAGCCTACATAAATGTCGAGTAAATATGCAAGTATATTATAAAGCAGCATTTGCTCATGTCTTAAAGCTTTATAATAACCCTTCAAGTGGATGTGTTTGACATCACTATAAGTAGGATTTCACTATAAAGTAGGACGTCATTTACTATTCTGTATTCATGAAGACTTTCATAACATTTCTTTAATATATGCAATTCCCTTATTCTACATTCATCTTCAAAATAAAACATCCTTTCAGTGTTATTATACAACAGCCAAATCCAGTATGTCTATCTGAAGCAGCCTGCTTTTCTCATGTAAAATTTATTGTATAGCATTTTATGTGTTAATGATGTTCAATATACATAATTTTTTTACAGATTTCACAGTGGAAAGAAATCAATTTCAGTGTCAGGTCCAGGGATGATGAGAAGATGGATGAAATGATACTGGTTATGTATTCTGGGTCATTCCATGTGAAATTAAAAATTAAATTGAAGCTGCATAATTTTGTATTTTGATTAATGTGTTATTTGGTTACCCTATCCATTAGATGGAAGAAAAATTCTCCAAAAAATTTTTCTGGCATCATATTAATTATAGTGGCCATTTTTATTGGGCAGATTCACAAAATTTTCACAATTTTGGAGGGTTTTAAAATTAATCAGTTTATTTCCTGATTTTCCAATTTTTTGATTTTTTTTTTACTGTCATTTTAAATACTCAAGGTGTGCACTTTTGGATTTTTCATTTTCAGACAAACTAATTTTTTCATCATGGCAGCCACCTGCTTTAGATGTTCCAAGTGCTCTTTTCCCCATTTGTACTCTACCCTATAGGTCTTAGATTGAATCCACAAGTCTGATCTTTTGTGTTTTATGTATATATGTAGTGGAATATGTATGCCCAAAAATCACCTTGATTGTGGTGAAAACTATGTAGGAGTTTTTGGTTGATTTCAAGGAAAAGTTGATTAAATTAAAAGCCCATCATTTCATTACAAAAAGCCAGTCTGTTTTTAAAAACTAAAAACGAAGACATAACTTCTTCTGAGTGCATAGTTTTAGGGAATTTTTCAGAAAACTACACCTTTGCGATGCAAGACGTAATGCAGTCATTTCAATGGGCTGCTTTACATACACACACAAGCCACATTGCATCCATTTGTGGTGTATTTAAAAGAAAATGATTGTTCAAAATCTAAAACACCTTGTGTTATCAGTTACATCACAGTAGCAATTCATGCTTTTCAGAGTGTTGATACACCATTTGAAAAGTTTCTCACTTTAAAAAAAAATCATTATTTGAGTGATGGCTCGTTTGTTCAATATAACAACAGAAAGAACTTTGTTAACCTGCATAACCACAAAGATGATTTTGATTTATTTGCAGAGGGGAACTTTTTTTTGCCCCGTCACATGGTAAGAGCCCATGTGATGGAGCTGGGGGAACCATTAAATAGTTGGTTACAAAGGCAAGCTTGCAAAGGACTACTGAAAACCAAATATTGTCACCTCAAACCATGTTCGAATTCTAACAACATTGCTGGTATAAAATTCCATTTTGTATCCAGTGAAGACATTGAACATGAAGACTACTTTAAAGAAAGATTTGAAAAGGCAGAGAAAATTGAAAACACAAGAATGTATCATACTATGTCCCAGTCGATGAGAAAAATGTTGCTGTCCATCAGTATTCTGCTTCAGAGAGCTCTGAAGCTGTGTTTAAAATGGTAACAGATGTTTGGGAACAATTACTGAGAAACAAATTGTGGATGCAGATGAGTATAGGCTCACATTTTTCCATCCTCATGGCCAAGCACTCACTTCAAACTGGCAAAATCTGATTGTGTATTATGGGAACCTCAAGAAAACAATTTACGAAATTTGGTTCTTAACAAAAGACTGAGAAACTTTCAAAAGGCTGTCTGGGCTGAAGGGATGAAAATAACAAAATGGGTCAATTTTGCTTTATAGCCACCTATCAAGACGTAACGTTTTTGAGCTTCAAAGTCAGCTGTTTAAATTTTTAGCAAACTTTGAGGCATTTTTTTTCATAGAAGGCTTCAATTAAGGTGATTTTTGGGCATACATATTCCACTACATGTATACATAAAACACACAAAAAATCAGACTTGTGGATCAATTTAGGGCCTACAGGGTTCAGCATAAAATGGAGAAAAAGAGCACTCAAAACACCTAAAGCAGGTGGCTGCCACCGTGAAAAAAATAATTTTATCTTTCTGGGTGCTACTCCCAAAAGTCACTCCAATTCCTCTCGAATGCTCTTACTCAAATTACTCAAATACTCTCAAAACTCCATACTCTTCAAAGCCACTCCCATTCCCTGCATTTTCTCAGATCATGGAGATAGTGTGGACAACAGACAGAAGTCCCTAGGCTTCCAGCCACATACCAAGGAAAGGCCAAACAACACATTATGTCTTTGTATAACCTCTGGTCTTGATATTCAACAGCAGGCTCTGGCAAAAAAACCCTCATGCTTTAGCCACCTGCAAAGTAAAGGTAAAAGCCAAACACTGAAAAACTTCTGATCTTGCAATGAATAATCAAAAATTTCTTCACCATGCTGTCAGATGTGCTTTTACCGGTGACCATTTTTTCACTGACCATTCCTAATTTTTAGAGCAAAAATGACAGGCTCTACTACGCATTGATACTCAGAGGCTATGATTATGTGTGTATGTGTTGTGTGTGTATATATATAGAGAGAGAGAGAGTACCACGTATCAGCATATTGGCTGTCAGTGTAAGTTTAACATCAATTCATTAACTGGTAAATTCTTGTATTTGTTCTAATTTGCGTCATATTACTATCAATTGCATTTTAGTTAGCTATTACACGTCAATGGATGGCAAAAGAAAAAGAGTAAATGCAGTTCCAAAAAAGAATGGAATAAGAAACAGAAAATATTTATGTGCAAAGCAAAAAAAAAATGCTTATCTTTAAAACAAATGTTTGCTTCTTAGCAATCATAGATAATGATAATAATGACTACAATGATAGCAGTAATGATAACAGTAGCCACAACAATGATAACAGTAATCCAAATATGACAATTGATTATTTTGAAAAACCTTCCCTGACTAATTCGGATTTTTTCTTGAAGTATCATCCAAATCAACTGTTAATCTTCTGAAAGGTCTTTTTCAACCAGAAAAGTGTATTATAAAAAAAGATGGAACTGGTGTAAATGGATTTCTTACTGCAAGAACAAAAGAACCATTTTTTGATATATGCATAGGATTTGGAAAATCTACAGTAGACAATCCATTTATAAATGGTGGCTTTAATTAATGGAGTCGCTTGTTACAATGCATCAAAGAACATGAAAATACTAAAAGTCATAGGGAAAATGTAGATGTGTTTTTCGTGAATAATAAATCACTTAATATCATTCAAAGAAAACAAGTCAGGTTACCTTGAATTTCAAAACAAGCAATCTGAAAAAAAGAAGAGATATAATGAAAAAGAGTTATTAAAATTACCGTAAAGAGGTCTCAGTTTTAGAGGAAAGTCAAATGAAGCCAACTACATGCTAACAAATGATTCAGTAGATCATGGAAATCTTTTGGAATTAATTTTGTTAGTTAGTAAATTTGGTCCTTTTTTACAACCCCATGTCAAAGATGTAATGAAGCAAAGTGAAACGCGTGAGAAAATTGTGAAAATTTTGGGAGAAAAAGTTATGGATGGGAGCACTGGTGGCATTTTTGTCAAAAAGTACTGCTGAGCATATCATATGTGCAATATCTTACCTAATGAAAAAAAGTGATGCTGAAGAAATAAATACTGCTAAGAAGTGTACTATACAAATTGAGTCAACACAGGATATAAATGCTGTTGATCAATTCTCTATTATTATTCGTTTCGTTAACAATACTGATGATGTTGTAGAAAGATTGGTGAGCACTGCTAAAATCATTTAATCAACAGGCTCTTCTATATTTGAACTACTCAAAATTAAATTTGAAGAGCTGAAAATAGATTTAAAGAATTGTATAGGTAGTTCAATTGATGGTGCGGAAAACATGAAACGTGCCTACATTAGGTTTGCAGCTTGGCTCAGTAGTGTTGCTCCAAATCAATTAAGTGTATGGTGTTGAGCTCATAGACTTAATTTAGTTATTTGTGAAGTGGCCAAAATCTCATTTAACATTACGAACAATGGAAGAAATTCGTACTTGTGACACAACAAAACCAAATGTTCATTTCCAAGTGCAAAATTTAATACAAATAATTTGTTCTTTTGAAACAATATTAACAGCAAATTATTTCTTAAAATATTCATGCCTCTTTCAAAGTATCTTCAAACCAAGGGACTTGATATACACAGTCATATCAGAATAATATGACCACCCACGGAATCACAGTATACCAGCCCAGGCACATCACAGAGTGCACATGACAAGGTCAACCACACAGAGATATAAGTGGCTGGCCAGGACACATGATCCATAGTGTGTAACATGAGGACAATGGGCAGAGGTATTGATTTGACGGATGTTCAAAAAGGAATGATCATTGGCTACCACATCAAGGGTGGAAGCATCTCAGAAACAGCAGACTTCATGAGCTGTTCATGAGCTGCTGTAGTAAGGGTGTACCAAGAATGGACCGCTGTCACACCGAGTACCTCCATACATCATAACTGTGGAGCCCCAAAGGCCATCGACCCCAGAGGAGAATGTCGCCTCTGTTGACTGGTAAAGGGCAATCGACGCACAACAGTGCAGCAATTGACCACTCAAATGAATGCTGGGGCACCCAGGAACATGTCCCCAATAACAGTAGAACGAACCATTACGCATGGGTCTCCAGAGTCAACACTGCGGAAAAGCACCCATGTTAACCAAGGTCCTTCGGCAATGACGCCTGCAGTTCACACGGGACTATCGTCATTGAACAGTGGAAAAAGGTTGCTTTCTCTGACGAATTGAGGTTTCTACTCCACAGAAGTGATGGGCGGTGACGGATACAGCATCAGACACACGAGACCAACACCCAGACACGCTTGTTGGTCAGGTGCAGGCTGGTGGCGGCAATGTGCCTGTCTGGGGGATGTTTTCTGGTATGACCTGGGACTGCTTGGTACCACTGGATGGGTCCCTAAATGCCAATGGCTACCTGTCCATCCTCGCTGACCACATGCATCCCTTCATGTTGGACATTTACCCTGGTGGTGATGGTGTCTACCAACAAGGCAATGTGCTCTGCCATGTAGCTAAGGTGGTGCGTGACTGGTTTCAGGAACACAACAGCGATGTTTCCGTTCTCCCTTGGCTGGCGAAATTGCCCGACCTCAATCCCATAGAGCATTTGTGGGACCATTTGGATTGACAGGTTCAGTGTGCGGACCCACAACCATGTCATCTCTGGAACCTCCATGCTCTGCTGGAGTCCAAATGGGCATGTGTGCCTCTGGCAACCATCCAAGGCCTCATTGCAACCATACTATGCCATCACGCCGCTGTCATCTGGGCAAGGGTGGTTATTCCCATTATTAGGTAGGTGGTCATATTATTCTGATACGACTGTGTATTAACAGCATATAAAATGGTAAAAATACACTTCAAAAGCTATTAAAAATGATTTGGTTCAGTGAAAACTAAACATTTTGTTCACTGGGCAAATGAAACAGTAGAAGAAAACCGCTGTGATATACTAGTCGAAGCTCACTTAGGGAATTGTGAGTCAAAGAGAAGAAATGTTTAGCTGGGGGAATCTTGTAATGATGGTCCAATTCACAATCTGGTAAAAACATGAAATTAAAGTATTTAGCATAGTAATCGACTTGATTATGAATTCCGTAGAAAAAAAGTTTGCATCAGACAACAAATTTTATGCTGATTTATCCTTCCTTGAAGTGGTGGAAAAATTTTTTTTAATATGAATGAATGAGTTCCACACAAGCATTTATCAAATTGAGAGAAGTTTTAACTCCACTTTATGCAGATATTTCTGAAAAAATATTGAAAGAAGAATTTATAGATTTTACAGAAAAATGGCCTTAGTTACAAAGTAATATTTTGAAAGAATATGAAAACATTGAAGAATAAGAACAAGAAATCGTAAAAAATGAAAGTGAAAATAAAGAAATAACATATCAAAAAGTCATATCAAAATGCCTGTTGTGTTGCTACAATATTTAAAAAATATAATTTATATAACAATTGTTACCCACATGTAACAATGCCTAATCACTATTTTCTCTGAATATTCAGAGAAAGTAGTGATTAGACATATCCCTCCTCAAGCAGCTACTTGCCACAGAGGTATGACAGGAGACTATCAGTTTATATATCATAGTAGAAGTTCTCTGAGGATGGCAAACCTCAGCAGAAAGACAACAAACACTCATGCCTTACCAAGGACTCAAACCCAGGTCCCTTAGATCAGTAGGCCAAGCATGCTAACTACTCGGTTCAGCCAATAAATTAAGCGTTTGTTTTTACATAGGTCTCAGCTTAGATACGTTGTCAGTTATTTTAAACCTGAGCGAACACTTTTTTGCACACAGTGGGCTAAATTGTCTGGTCACAAAAGGCTCAGAAAAGATTGGGGAAGAGAACCCACTGGACTGCCATTAGGAGACATATGGTCTCTTGTTAAGGCCATCCAGTGGGTTCTTCGGCATGCACAAGGTATGGCTCTCCTGAACAGGAGACAACAATTTAAAATCCCTTCCAATGGATGGTGGCCTTTCCAAGCCTACTAGTATCCACTTTCTTACAGAAAGAATAAGATTAGTGGAGAAAAATTCTCAATGCAGGCACAGTTAGAATTCAAACCTGGGAACTGCAGATTCTAAACTTGGTGCTATCAACTGAACTAACTTGAACCTCAGATAATAAAATACATATTGTTGACTGGCTATCTGCAAAGGGCAAATTCAAACTTAGCCCAAACCACACCCCCAGACAGCAAACCATGAAGATGAAGAATGACAGTTTTGTGTGATTTCTTCACTGAATACATATCAAATGGAAAACAGGCAAAATGCTTCAGAAAACAAATGTCAGTGTACATTATGATTTTGTTATTCATTCTAATTAAAGGTTTAAATTAATATTTTAGTGCAATTTACAGAAATATTGTTCCTGGTCTCTAGCACTTAGTGGTGAGTGTGCTCTGTTATTCCTAATTCTTATTTCTTAATCCTTTAACACTCAATAAATCCCAAAAAACGAGCAGAGGATAGTAAAAACAAAGCCATAGCCCTATTAGGACTAGTCCATTTCAAATTTCAGTTGTTTTAGGTCATTATGTACATTAAAGGGTTAAGAAACTTGCTAAATATTGCTACTTTAAAGAAATATTGCCACTTTAAAGAAATATTGCCAAGCGATAATAGTGAAACGGTAATACCTTCATACTACCAATATTTTTTAAATGAAAACCTTTCAATTTCATTCAAAAGAAAAGAATTTTTTTAGTTTGCATAATTTTTAACAATATTTTATTTGTAAAACATCCCCAAATCAAAAAAATGCTCTTTTTTAAAACTTTCCCTTCATTTGTAGAAAAATCATAAAATCATTTAAAATTCCTCTTCAAAATGCTTTTTTTTTTTTAATTCTTCTGAAGCAATTATTTACTGATTAATCATAATTAAAAAAATAGGTTTGTTGATAAAAAAAAAAAAAACTTGAAATGGCTGTAATTTGAAAAAGCTTTTTAAAATGGTTGGAAATGTATTTGAAAAATAGAATTGGAGAGAGTTAGAATTCGAAAGAGTAAAAATAGTCAATTCCTTTAGAAATGGGATTCAAATAAAAGATGGAGTTCCACAGGGTTCTGGACTGGAACCAAAATTATTTAATATATTTATAAATGGCCTTTGTAATCTTGAACTAGAAGGAAAAATAATAATCTTTTGTTAATGATACAGCTTTGATATATGTGGCTAACAACAAGCATATTTGAATTGAAGAAATAAATGAATATTAGAAAATGGTTCTTAAAAATAAATTATTATTAAATATTGATAAAACAAAGTATTTATATTTCAGTTTAAAACGTAATAAAGTTGATAAATTAAAAAATAAATTATTTTATAATTCAGTAAACTGCAGAGGACATCAATGTATATGAAAAGCTACTGAAAGTGTAGTTTATATATATATTTGGGAGTTTACACAGTCAGTTAAATGGATGAACATATCAAACATTTGGCAAAAAAGCTTAATACAATAATTTCTAAATTATTCTATATCAGAAATTTTATGATTATATTCTTAGCTTTAATAATTTTATATATAATGCTTGTATTAATATTTAAATTATGTAATAATATCTTGATGAGGAATGTATTACAGTAATGTTAAATCATTGGTTACTATCCAAAATAGAGTAATTAGATGAATATAAAAAAAATATCATAACATTAAATATTTTTATAATGATCTACAAATTTTACCATTATGGGAAAGTTATGTTTATAATATGATCCTATATTTAAAGAAGCATTACAGAGTATGGAATATTGAAATAGTAATGCAAAATACAAGAATAAGTGCAGATATTAATTTTATTGTATCACTACCGAGGAAAGCCATTATGCAAAAACGGATGATCCAAAAGTAACAGAAAAAATAAAAATGCAATAATTCGAAAAGTATAGACAGTAGCAGTTTTCACAGAAATGCACAGAAAGACATGGGATTTTTTTTAATAACGAAAAATTTTATTGCCAGAATAGTTACATTTGTCACCGACAGGTGGCGCTGTAGCGGTCCTGTAGCTGCTGTCTGTTGCTATTTAAACAGATCTGCCAGCTGCCGCTCCTCAAACGGTGAGAGACTGCGAGCATTGATCAATCTGACTTTGCTGTGAGGTACGTAAATTTAAGATGTAGTGAATACTGAAGTTAAACTTTCAGCATTTAACATTTATTACCAAAGTTAAACGTTCTGCCTAGGTGAGGCATGTTATCGTTATGAGATAAAGCACTTTTAGTTAAGCTGTATTATCAGAACACTGAATGTGCAAGTGCAACTTGAGCACCTATCATTCGATGCGGGGTATTAGAAGTGGAAAGGGACCGATGTCTTGTTCCTCACTGATAGCTCTGATGAAAAGGTTTGAGGACACTGGCAGTTTGGAAGCACGTGCAAGAAGCGGGAGACCCAAAAAAACTATTGTAGTTGTGCATGAGGTCAAACACAAGGCCAACACACAATCGACGGCTTCCGCACATGGGGAATGCAGTGCGCATGAAATTTCAAGACAAACTGGCATTTCGTAGGGCTTGTGTAACGATCACTCAGGATCATCCTCAAGAAGTATCCTTACAAAATCCAACACGTACAGGAACTGAAACCAACTGATTTCGAGAGACGTCATGAATTTGCAAATTGGGCTTTTCAACAGATGGGAAACAATGCGGACTGGCTGTTAAATGTCCTGTGGACTGACAAGGTGCACTTTTCGCTTAATGAAAGTGTAAATGCACACAACTGCCGCATCTGGGCGAGAGAGAACCCACACCCAATTGTGGAAACCCCTTTGCATCAGCCAAAGGTGACAGCATGGTGCAGGTTCACTGCATCATTCATTATAGGCCTTTTTCTTTGAGGAAGTCCACAGAGGTACATTTCGAACTGTTACTGTCACAGGCGAGCGTTACACAGCATCATTCCCTCCTTGCAAAAGAGGCAAACACTCCATAGTGTAACATTCATGCAGGATGGAGCGCCTCCGCACATCATAGGTCCTGTCCAGCACCTGCTGCGATCGACATTTGGCGATGACCATGTCCTCAGTCGCTCTTTCCCATACAAATGGCCACCAAGGTCTCCAGACCTTACACCTTGTGACTTTTGGCTATGGGACTACTTGAAGTCACAGATGTACAGAGGTCGGCCGACATCACTGGCCATGTTGAAAGAAGTTATTCACCATCATGTGACAGGAATTACAGCTGAAACCCTCTTCGATGCTGTGCAGAGTGTCGTGCCATGTCTGATGGCCATTCTCATAAATGACGTCACATTGAACATTTGTAAATCCTAGCTGCGTTGCGAACTGTACTGCACCACGGTACAAACTACTGACACAACTGAAGCACCACCGATAGGTGGCAAATGTAACTATTCTGGTAATAAAATTTTTCGTTATTAAAAAAAATTCCAAGTCTTTCTGTGCATTTCTGTGAAAACCGCATCGTGCTACTGTCTATACTTTTCGAATTATTGCATTTTTACTTTTTCTGTTACTTTTGGATCACCTGGTATATATATATATTTGGTGCCAAAAATATTCACAGTTTACCATAAATCATAAAAGATGAAATAAATTTTCATATGTTTTCAGAAAATATAAAAAATTGGATTTATGAATTCGAAAATATAGAAGAATTTCTTTAAAATTATGTGAACTGCTTGTATGATTCTGATTTTCAATATTTATCTTCTTTCTTTCAATCTCTCTTTAAGATGTTAAATTTTGAATGAAATAATTGTTGAAATTACAATTATTTCATTAAATCTGTTTCTATGTTGATGTGAGTATGATATAAAATATTGTAATATATTAAAAATGTTGCTATTAATGTTCATTTATGTATTTTTAACCTGCTAGCCCATGTGTGAGTCTTTGAACTCTTCAGGTATTATGAATTTCCAAAATAGTTTATAGTTATATTGTATCATAAATATTATGAATAGAAATAAAAACTACTACTAGATAAGAAATGCCATACATTGTCAGACTTTCTCATGCACCAGTCAAAGTTACTCTAGGAAAGAGGTTATCCTGTTGGGACAAATGTCTCAATAGTCATGCCTAGTTGAACAGATCAATAAATGATTTATGCTTCATTTCTGACTTTTCCACTTTTCATTTGAACCACACATATATTATTATCTGACTACTTTTGGCATGTTAACCAGGTACAGATTTAGAAAAGAAAAAAAATGTATGGGGGGGGGGGGGAGCAAGTAACTCGTTCCAGCTGGAAAACAGTAAAAGGAGGAGCTAAGTAACTGGCCTGGCATTGCAGTATAAGATTTTTTCCTTCATTTCAATGGTTTTTAAAAAAATTCTTAGAAAATGTGTGTAATATATAAGGCTTATTCATATGAAAAGGTACCAAGCCATGTTTATTTCCTCACAAACGCATATGTAGTTGCCATTCTGAAGATACACCACACCTTGAGATCAGATGCTGAATAACATCCCTATAAAATGTCTGATCCTGGGAATGGAACCATTCTGTCACCACTGTCATTCTGTCACATTGTCATCCAAGGTGAAGCTGTGCAGATCACTTGCATTCTTGAAGTGTAACAGTGAATGTTATCATAAAGCAACAACACCACAATAATCAGCATGCAAGGCCATTTCTTCTTGATGTCCTCAAACAATGCATGTTGTCACAGTAATGATAAGCCATGACAGTGGTGCCACATGGTAGGAAATCAATCAGCAAAGGTCCTTTCTCATCAAAGATGAAAACTGGCAACGGAACCATGCCAGCTGATGGTTGGGTCTTAAATTTCCTGATTGGTGGTGAGGTTGCATCTTTCCATTGGATGTTGTATCACTTCAATTCAGACTTGAAATGGTGACACAATGATTAGTCTCCTGTCCCAATAAGAGACAAGGCCAGTCCTGGTCATGATACCACATCAGGTGAAGCAGTGACAGGCCCATCTTCAAGCTCTTCTGTTCTTCTAGCAAACAATTTGGCAACCACCCCTGCAAACACTTTTTTACAAGTTACATTGCTTCCACACACACACACAACTAGATAACGGCACATTATTCCTCTTTGCTGAGTATCCAGATTATCACACACTCACACAACACCACAACTGATTGCTTGCTTTCAAAATTCATTACTTTTATCAAATGGGCCACAGTGTCACTTTCCATACAGTGAAGTTAAACACTATACATGTGTGCATGTCTTGTGCACAGCAATATTGGAAGACAGCAATATCCAAATGGACATGCATCGGCACCTTTTCAAATGAATGTACCTTACATATATATATGTATTTAGTATATTTCATCTCTATTCTGGTTACTAACATTTTCAAAGGGAAGAATGTGGTCCCTTGCCTCCCCTTCACTTAGATCTAGCCTAAATGTTAACTGACTAACCTTGAGAGTTCAATGTCCAATTTTAATTAGAATAGGATGCATAGAATTTTTCCCTCTTCGGCAAATACACTTTTTTTTTTCTTGGAAACAATAAGTACACTTCAGATATGAGTTCTCATTACCATAAAATGTTTGATGCTTTCACTTTTTCCATGCTCCTTTTGCTCTCCAGTCAAATAGCTCCTCAAGCTCTAGTTCATCACTACTACTGTTATCCTCTTTTATCTTTTTAGTATGATCTTGCTGTTTTATCTTTTCCTGTTTAGATTGGAGAGCTTCAACTCTTCCCCAGTTATGTCTGAAAAAATTAAAAAAAATAGTCAGATAAAATTACATTAAACATATATACGCTCTATAAGGTCTGTAAATGGTAGCTAGGTAGTCACTAGAAGGAGAGCTATGCACCAATCCTCTATCATGATGCATAGAACCGGCCAGGTCTAGCACCTAATATCCAACCCTGTCTTCTCATGGTGCAGGCCATTAGTACCTTTCAAAAGAGATCTCTCTTGTGGAACAGAATGGAAGGGGAGGGCTGCCAGATTAGTGTGGCCTACTGATCTGGACAACTATGGCTACTTTTCTTTTTTTTTCTACCCTTCTGAGGAGTGGTCAACCACACAGGGTCCTGGTGCTGACCATATAAGCCCACTGGAATGGAATAATGGCTCTGAGCTTGATTATGGATCCTGATTTTGCTGCACTGGTGGGCTTCTGTGGAGGAAAAATCTTCTGATGTGTTTTCTGTTTGTTTGTGGGTTGAGAGCCCCAAGTGAATAGATTCACATGATGTGTTTTATCAGCTGGTGGATAATCCTGAGCAGAGCACACACCTGAACTCTGCTCCAATGGGCATCGTCAAATTCTATATTGGAGGAAGTCTTCCAGTGTAGATGGCTTCAGCCTTTAGAGTTAGGGGAATGGATCTTTGCCCCATGCCTGCAATTAGAGGACTGTTTGATATTGTTGCATTCCCTCTCTCATTAAACATAGTTTCTTTAAACATCCCACTAACCATTTTCTCTCCATAGGTAGTTGGAATGTGAAGACTCTGCATAGAGCTTTTTCTCTTGATGTCCTCACACAAGAATTCCACCGTTATAATTTAAATATTCTTGGTTTGCAAGAGACCAGATGGACAGATAAAGGTCAGATTCTTAAAAATAATCTTAAATTTCTCTTTTCAGGGAAGGATGATAATAAGCATCACCAAGGCATAGGTCTACTACTCAGCAGACATGCTAGTGATGCTCTTCTAGGATATGAGTGCATTAATGAAATGTTACTTACAGCAAAATTTCAGACAAGCATTAAAGACTTGAATGTTATCTGCTGTTATGCCCCCAATGAGGAGGAGAATGATGTTTTATGGGCAACTGATTGTATTCTGTCAAGAAAGGAGATATTACCCTTGTTCTAGGTGACATCAATGCCAAAGTTAGTACTGACTCTGACCTTTGGGGAGGGGTGATAGGCCCTTTTACTATTGATAGCTGCAATGGGCAACATCTCCTATAGGTAAATAACCTTAATGGTTTCAGAATAACTAGCACTTATTACAAATACCGCGGCATACATAAGTACACATGTTTCACCAGATGGGCTGCATAAGAATATGATAGATTATATAATTAACAGCAAATGGGCTAGTCCTGTTAGGAACATCAGGTCACATAGGGCAGCTGAAATTGGACCTAACCATTACCTTGTTAAAAGTGTCTTGCAACTTAAACTTAAGAAGTGTTCTGCTAAGGTTAAAAATTTACCTTTAATTCTGAAGCTCTGAAAGACGAGTTATGACAAAACTTACCATGATAGGTTACTTGGTCATTATGACAGTCATAATTTGTTTATTACTGAAGTTGAAGGAGAATGGTTTTTTTTTTTAAACAGGCTTTTCTTTAAACTAACAGTACTTACTCTTTTAGGAAAAAGAGGAACAGAGGAAGCAAAATTATTTTAGTGATAAGGCATTTCAGCTTATTTCAGAAAGAAAAAAACTGCAGGAATGTCCTTAATCAATACCTTATTAGTCCTAATAGAAAGCATTACAGAGCTGATAAGAAGCTTTAGCATGATGGCTTGGCTGACAAAGTCGGGGAAACAGTTAGACAGCACAACAGCAGAGAGTTGTACCAGACAGTTAGTGTTTCGTGTGGTAAAAAACGAACAGGTATACAGGGATTGAAGGATAAACAAGGTAAGGTTATAGAAGATGAGGATTCTATTATGGCTAGGTGGGCTGATTCTATTATGGCTCAGATGTGTGCAATGACAGCAAATGGGCTAGTCCTGTTAGGAACATCAGGTCATATAGGTTCACTGATGTTCTAAACAATGTGGTTAGTTCTACTCCCATTGTTTGCAATGATGATAGATGCATTGGTGGCTTTAATATTGGCCCTATAACACAATCTGAAGTTATTTTGGCTGTTTCTAAACTTAAACTTCATAAATTCCCAGGGGTAGATGAAATTACTACGGAAATGCTTAGAGCTGGGAATGTTTCGGTTACCACTTGGATGACTGAAATTTTGAATATCTTTTATGATAAAGGCATGGTTTCTAAGGATTTTTCCAGAGCTATTATTATCCTTATTTTTAAAAAAAGTGATCGCAGTACTTGTGATAACTATAGGGGTATCAGTCTACTCTCTGTTCCAGGGAAAGTTCTTTGCATGATTGTGCTTAATAGAATTAAGAATCTGGTTGACAGGCAATTGCATGATGAGCAATGTGGATTCAGAAGTGACAGGGGATGTGTAGATCAGATATTTTCACTCAGCCTGATTCCTGAGAAATGTTTAGAGTTTCAGAAACCTTTGGTTACTAGCTTTGTTGATTTAAAAAAAACTGACTCTGTTAATCATCATAATTTGTGGTTGATTGCGAAATCATATGGTATACCAGGCAAGTTAGTTAACACGATGAAAGCTCTCTATAATAACACTGAGTCATGTGTGAGAGTTGGTAAGGCTTGTAGCAATTGGTTTAGCATTGCTTCTGGTGTTCAACAAGAGTCCATTTTGTCCCCTTTTCTCTTTAGTTGGTTATTGATTATGTTATGCGAAATTCACTTCAAGGGAAAGATTTGGCCTTAAATGGGCTGGAGATACGAAAATTTCTGATTTAGATTATGCTGATGATTTAAGCCTTTTGGCAAATGATGTTGATGAGATGAACTCTTTCATTCGAGCTGTTGATGTGACTGGTAGTAGAATAGGTTTGGTTATAAACAGAGAGAAAACTAAAGTGATGAAAATTGGTCAGGCAGGCTGTGATTCAGTTAATCTGAATGGTTGCAGTCTTGAGCAGGTGTCATAGTTTAATTATCTTGGGACCTATGTAACAGATACTGGTGATGTGCGGCATGAGATTAGCAGATGAATATGGACTGCTGCCGAGACTTTTAAGAATCTATAAAGAGTGTGGAGAAATAGGCATATAAACCTAAAGACTAAAATTAGACTGTATAATAGTTTGGTTCTTTCTAGGATTAGTTATGGTAATGAAACTTGAATGATTTGTAAACAAGATAACAGGAAACTTGATGCCTTTGATTCTCAATGTTTATGCAGCAAGTATCTTGGGCATTAAGTGGTTCAACTTTGTACGTAACGAAGAGGTTAGGCAAAAGAGCCGGCAACCTCCTTTAAGCAGCATATTGTGCACACAGAGAGTTTGTCCTCCCACACTTTTCTTTCTGTACTTACAGGAGCAGAGAAGGTAGGAGCCCTATCTTCTCTGTTCCTGTAAGCTTTCCACACAGGTTTTCACTATTGTCCTGATTTGGCACACAGAGCTGAGAGAGCTACACAGAGTGGACTAAAGAATCCCCATGCATAAAGAGGGGTTGGGAACAATAAAAATGAGTCCTTCTGCTTCCTTGGTCCATGAGGTCAGTGCTGGTGTCCCTGAGTAAGGGTGAAGTATCATTAAGCAATAAGCTGTAGTTATTCAAGTGTGTAACAGTGAGATACCTGTGCAGAGAATAGTAATCTCCAGCAGTGTAAGCGTACCCTGATAAAGTAATAAATTGGTTTCGTTCGTTACTAAAGTTTAGTAGTTCAAGTCTGATTTGGCCAAGGTACCCAAGTTGAGCAGAATTTATTTAAATCCATTCAAAACATGCCCCCCCCCCCCCACACACACACACATCTGGCATTTGCATACCACTATGCAGCTAAGTCATCCTTTGGCATCAGAAATGGGGTAAATCTAAGTTTTTTAGTGAAGCATATGCTTGGTATCTTTGGTGGACTCAGAACAAATAATCCTTTATTTCAACCAAGTGAAAAAAAAAGGCAAGCTATGAATATAAATGTCATCACATCTCAGACATTCATGGCCCACACAGATAAGAGTAGTTCAGTACTGGGGTTGACTTTCTTTTTTTTTCCCCTGATGTGACAAACATAGGGGGCAAAAGTAACTGGACAGGGGACAGATGGAAATCTCACTTTACAGTTAGACATGACATCTGGGGACAAGTACAGAGGATGCGAGTTCGTTTTTAGTAGGTTTGGCAGAGGGTGCTATGGTTGAGGTCAACCATTTTCAAGCCCTAGCTCAGTATCAGGTCTGCCAGGAAGAAGCAGCACTCCAATTGCAGACTGAGCTAGCAAAACTACAATATGCAGCTGAGGATAGGAGAGCTGAGGAAAGGGCCTTAGAAAGAAGTTATGAACTACAAATGGCACAGATCAAAGCAACTCAGGTAGAAGGACTGCAGTTGAGTTGTCCATCTGGGACATCTGTAGTCTGAATTTGATGCAAAAATGAAACAAATCAAGAAGATTCAGAGATATTCCAAATTCTTAAGGGGAGCACTTTTGAAACTTTCAACAGATTCAGGGCAGCTCCCATTATTTTTCAAAGATGTGGAGGTGATTTTCAAAACTTTTAATATCCCAGTAGAGAATCGAAGCAGGCTTTTCACCCCTAGACTTGGAGAACGACTACATCCGCTGCTGACAAGTCTCGCTCCTGAGGACACACTAGACCATGATAAACTAAAGTTAGCCATGCTTCACATGAGCAGACACTCACCACTGGAATACTGCCAACAATTCAATAATGCAAAGAAGCAACCTAAATAGCCTTAGTCCTGATTTGGCTCCCCCCCCCCCCCCAGAATATTTTAGATGAATACTTGGAAAGTAGAAAAGTGTTGGGGAGAGTTAAATTTAAGAAATTGTTTGTTGCTGATCACATGAAAGCAGAATTATCACATGCTGCACATGAGTTTGTTTTTCAGAAATAGAAGATAGCTAGCTAACTCCACAATAATTAGCAGAATTGTAATCCATGCCAGCAGCCAATATCTATCATCACTCAGTGTGCAATCATCAGATGCATGAGGAGCAACCTTGATATGATCCCTCAATGAGACATGTCAAGAGAGAGAGAGAGAGCCCCAAGGCTCAAAATTTGCACCATAAAGAACCTCTTTCAGCATAATTTGCAGAAAGTGGATGTTTTCAATACAGTTCAAAGAGCCATTTAAAGTGCAGTTTTCCTAAGGAACAGGCATACAACCTCAGAGGCCCAGGTGGCAACAGTAGACAGGAGAATCAGAACACCTTAATAGCAGTGGTGGCACTATTTGTGTGGGTAAGACTTGTTGGCTTATTGCCTTGAAACTGAGAAGAAGGAAAGAGCAGTTGTTGATATGAAGGTTATGCTGTCAAAGCTGGAAAAAGTCCATATAATTTGTGGCTGTGCAGTATTAGAGACAATCATTGATTCTAGGTGCAAGATCAGCATAATATGCTTCTATGATGTGCCACTAGAATTACAGAAGCCCTGCACCAAAATTTTGTTTTGGCCATTTTGGGAAACCATCACTGCTTCCTTGATTAATGTGTTGATGCACTAGAAGATGACTAAGACTGGCAGCAATGAGATTTATCCATGGATTACTATTACTTGTAATGTAGTAAGTGATCTTAGAGCCATAGTTTTCCTAACTGAGGATGCATTCAAAGCAATATTCATATAAGATCCAAGTAGTTGTCCAGCCAACAAGCAGGGAAGCACTGAATGGAAGTAAAGCAGAGAGAGGGTGGTGCAGGTGGACTAAAACACAGCTGGAGTAGAAGCTAGTGTTGTGGCTTCTGCTCAAAGTGACACAAGGTGGGCAGCCTTAAGGGCAAGAGTGTGTTGCAGGAGTTGTGTAACTTTGAGAGTAATAAGACTGAGAGGTTTAGAAGACAGCAGATTGATGACCTCACTATTAAGCAAGCTTGCCATGATTCACTTGTAGGAAAAGATCAGCAGATTGATTTCAGTCAACACAATTATTTGCTTATCAGATGCAGGCATTCCCCAAAAGTGCAAAATTTCAAAGTTGTCATTGGTTTTCATGTAATACTAGATAGAACTAAGACATCAAAAACACAATGAAAATGATAATACTAGTATCTTGCATTATTTGCAATTGATTAGGGCATGGTATGGGGAGACTTACATGCCACTGTTAGGAAAGAGGCTCTAGAGCCGTGTTTCCCAACGTGGGGCCCACGCCCCACAGGGGGGCAATTCGAAAATGGACTCGTTCAGAGTTTAACCGTATGGCGGCCGTAGGATTAGCGAGCCCGGACAAAAGAAAATCCAAAGATTACATTGTTAGTCGTCATTAGACTTCTTCAAGAGAACAATGAGGGCGCCCCTTGCCCTTGCCAAGAATCAATACAAATTACAGAGGGTATTAGGACGAACATAGTATATTCCTTTTTGTCTTTGTGAGCACATGCTTTATTTTTATAACACATACTATTTTTTTTTATTTATTTATTTTAACACATACTTTATTTTTAGTTTTTAATTGATCTTATATTTCCTTCTTTCAGCATCTACAATTTTCCTCTACAATTCCCTAGTGACTTCTTCCTGAAACCTATCATTTAAGTTACTTCAACAAACAATTTAATTTTACATAGGGTGGGGGGACATAAGAATTTTAGAAAGCCTTAAGTGGGGCATGGCACAAAAAAGGTTGGGAAACACTGCTCTAGAGTCAGCTCTGTGACTACTGACCTATAAAGGGTGGAACTGTGATTGGTTGGGTTGTTTTACCTCTGAGCAGAACTTTTTTGCACACAATGGGCTAAATGATCAGGTCACAAGGATCCTGAAGGCTCAGAGAAGGTTGAGGAAGAGGACCCATTGGAACAGCTGTTAGGAGACAGATGGTAGCTTCCCATCAAGGCCATTCAGTGTGTTCTTTAACATGCACAGGGTATGGCTCTCCCACACACAGGGCCACAGCTTAATGTCCCATTCGATGGACGGCAGCCTTTTCAAGTCCATCAGTGTCCCCTACTGACCGTGGGAAGGGCGGGGGAACTGTGAGTGGGCCAAGACAGCTGAGATATTGTCAGCTACGATTTTCCCAAGGCGAGGTAGAGAGAAGGGATGATAAGACTATATGTCATCTCCAGAAGTGTTTCTTATTTACATGTGTCATAAGATGTGGTCACAAGTGGGGTGACCGTAGAACACGAATATAGTATATTTTTTGCTGACTTTTATAGACTGTCATGTTTTATATTGTGTTTTTTTGTGTGTGCATGTGTAATTAGTAGTTTTTTTGTGTGTGCATGTGATGATAGTGCACCATGAGGAACTGACTACATGGTAAATACATCTACTCCTGTCGGCTCTTCTGCAGGGGGACTTTGAATTAATACTGCACAGAAGCAACTGGATGAAATACGTCTTTATGGAGAATATCATAAATGGCCAGGTCAGCTGGAACAATATTTATCTTGCCTTTTACTTCTGCACCTATAGGAGCAGGGAAGGTAAAGCTCTACCTGCATTCCACAAGGGTTTCACTCTGCTGTCGGAATTGGGCACACAGAGCTGGATAGAGTAGACAAAGGAAGCCCCATCTATAGAGAGTGGTTGAGAACAATGAAAAGAGATCTGTTTTCTTGGTCTACATGGTTCAGTGCTGGTGTCCCTGAGTTAAGGGCACTATGTATTATCAAGCACATAAGCTGTGATAGTTAAAGTTTGTGATAACAAGCTACCTGTGCAAAAAAACTTGAGCAGGGTAATTGTTGGTGTGGCCTGATGAAGTAATCATTATAATCTAGGGTGCAATAAGTCATAATATCCAGTCTTCAGTAGTGTGTCTCCTAGGCACTTTAACTGCACTTCTCCCCTATGTCAATGGCATTCTAATTACTCATAACTCCCATAACCCATAACTCCCCTTCATTGCAGGAGTGACTGGTGCCCTGTTTCAGAAAGATTACACCTGGATACAAACCACTAACATTACCGAGAAATGTCTACAACTTATTGTCACTCTCTCATGGCCAGCCAGGTCTCCAAATTTATCACCCATCAAACATATTTGAGAATTGGTAGCAATTAATCTGCAGAATCATTAGCAACCACCAATGACTAGAGTCACCCTGAGAGATCAGCTACAGCAGATATGGTGGCATAAAGGTCATGTCACTGTATGAAGCACTATCATGGTCAGGATAGAAAAAACATTTATTCTAAAGGCCACTGAGCACTGCCACTATCAGTTGGACTGTGTACTTTCAACATCTGCTACATGCAACACACCTTCAAGAAACTGATTGAGGTAGCAAATTGTCAAAATCAATAGTCAGCTAGGGATTTTGGAAATCTTACAACATTTTGAAAGCCATCAGGAATATTGGCACAGTCTGAAATGAAGTGTCCAACAGTTGCCTTAACTGCCATAGTGGTTAAGCAGCTAATGACTGTTCCAGCAAGGCAAACTTTGTGTGCTATGTTAACTCTGAGGCTGTGGTCAGCAGTGACTTTGGTCTTAGTAGGGCATGTCCTTATATGAGAAGGCCTGTAAAAGTTAGGAGTAGATTCTAGGATTCTTCTCTGTCCTATATGTCGCAAATAATAATAATTGCATGAAAAGATTGTGGAAGAATGTATAGCCAGAGGTTTGTAATGATTCCAATAATTTAGAAGAAAATTGAACTCCAGTTGTTAATGACATCATTCATCTTGCTAATCAAGTAAGGATGGGTAACATTGATAATGTGCAAATGTTACAATTTTATGAGACAGGTCCAATGAACAAAGACTTGATGGAAATCGAAAAGTACAATTCACTACTGATAATAATGAAAACCAAGGTCAGAATTATACCTCACTTGCCCAAAAAAGGAAATAATATAATCAAAATAGATGTAGGAATTTTAATGATAAGTAATGGCTTTGTTATCAAGTGCTGTAAAAATTAATATTATACATAGCATATAATTTATTATATTCAATATGTAATCATCATCATCATCCTCAAGCAGCCATGGGCTACGGAGGTCCAACCAGACAGTGCAATTTAGTTCTCCAAGCAAGTCTATCCTGAGCTACATCTACTGCATCTGGCCACTGCACACCAATTCTAACAAGGTCCTGTTTGACATTGTCTGCCCACCGCATCCTAGGTCTCCCCTTCTTTCTGAGGCCTTTAGGCACACTGTTCATAACCCTATTCGCCAATCTATAATTATTCATACGGGCAACATGGCCAAACCAACGGAGTCTCTCTCCACACAATATGCTGCTTAAAGGAGGTTGCAAACTCCTTTGCCTAATCTCATCATTAGTTACAAAGTTGAACCATCTAATGCCCAAGATACTGCGTAAGCATCTGGAATCAAAAGCATCTAGTTTCCTGTTATCTTGTTTACAAAGTGTCCAAGTTTCACTACCATAACTAACCCTAGAAAGAACCAAACTATTATACAGTCTAATTTTTGTCTTTAGGTGTATACGTCTATTTCTCCACACTCTCCATAGATTCTTAAAAGTCCCGGCAGCAATCCCTATTCGTCTGTTAATCTCATGCCGCACATCACCATTATCTGTTACATAGCTCCCAAGATAATTAAACTGTAACACCTGCTCGAGACTGCAACCATTCAGATTAACTGAATCACAGCCTGCCTGACCTATTTTCATCACTTTAGTTTTCTCTCTGTTTATAACCAAACCTACTCTACTACCAGTCTCATCAACAGCTCGAATGAAAGAGTTCATCTCATCAACATCATTTGTCAAAAGGGATAAATCATCAGCATAATCTAAATCAGAAATTTTCGTATCTACAGACCATTTAAGGCCAAAATCTTTCCCTTGAAATGAGTTTCGCATAACATAATCAGTAACCAAGCTAAAGAGAAAAGGAGACAAATTGCACCCTTGTCGAACACCAGAAGTAATGCTAAACCAATTGCTACAAGCCTTACCAACTCTCACACACGACTCAATGTTATTATAGAGAGCTTTCATAATGTTAACTAACTTGTCTGGTATACCATATGATCTCACAATCAACCACAAATTATGACGATCAACAGAGTCGAAAGCCTTTTTGAAATCAACAAAGCTAGCAACCAAAGGTTTCTGAAACTCTAAACATTTCTCAAGAATCTGCCTAAGTGAAAATATCTGATCCACACATCCCCTACCACTTCTGAATCCACATTGCCCATCACGCAATTGACTGTCAACCAGATTCTTAATTCTATTAAGCACAATCATGGAAAGAACTTTACCTGGAACAGAGAGTAGGCTGATACCCCTATAGTTATCACAAGAACTGCGATCACCTTTTTTGAAAATAGGGATAACAATAGCTCTGGTAAAATCCTTAGGAACCATGCCTTTATCATAAAAGATATTCAGAATTTCAGTCATCCAAGTGGTAACCGAAACATTTCCAGCTCTAAGCATTTCTGTAGTAATTTCATCTACCCCTGGGGATTTATGAAGTTTAAGTTTAGAAACAGCCAAAATACCTTCAGATTGTGTTATAGGGCCAACATTAAAGCCACCAATGCATCTATCATCATTGCAAACAATGGGAGTAGAACTAACTACATTGTTTAGAACATCACTGAAATGTTCAGCCCACCTAGCCATGACAGAATCCTCCCCTTCTATAACCTTACCTTGTTTATCCTCAATCCTTGTATGCCTGTCCGTTTTCTACCACACAAAACATTAACTATCTGGTACAGCTCTCTGCTGTTGTGCTGTCTAACTGCTTCCTCGGCTTTGTCAGCCAAACCATCAAGCCAAAGATTCTTATCAGCAGCTAACTGATCTTTTACACGTTTATTAAGTTCTCTGTAATGCTTTCTATTAGGAAGTAGGATATTGATTAAAGACATTCCTGCAGTTCTTTCTTTCCGAAATAAGCTCAAGTGCCTTATCACTCAGATAATTCTGTCTCTACTGCTCCTTTTTTCCTAAAAGAGTACTGTTAGTGTCCAAAAATGCCTATTTAAAATGATCCCATTCTTCCTCAACTTCAGTAGTAAGCATACCATGACTGTCATAATGACTAAGTAACCTATCATGGTAAGCTTTGGCTATAACTGGATCTTTCAGAGCTTCAGTATTAAAAGCAAATTTTTTAACCCTAGCACAACACTTTTTAAGTTTAAGTTGCAACACACTTTTAACAAGGTAATGGTCAGATCCAATTTCAGCTCCCCTATATGCCCTTGTATTCCTAACAGAATTAGCCCATTTGCTGTTAATTAATATGTAATCAATCATATTCTTATGCAGCACATCAGGTGAAACCATGTGTACTTATGTATGTCGCGGTGTTTGTAATAAGTGTTAGTTATTCTGAATCCATTGAGTTTACTTACCTGTAGGAGACGTTGCCCATTGCCATTGCAACTACCAATACCAAAAGGGCCTATTACTCCTCCCCAAAGGTCAGAGTCAGTACCAACTTTGGCATTGAAGTCACCAAGAACAAGGGTAATATCTCCTTTCTTGATAGAATTCAAAATATCCTGAAGTTGTTCATAAAACCTATCCTTCTCATCCTCATCGGCATCCTCAGTGGGGGCATAACAGCAGATAACATTCAAGTCTTTAACGCTTGTCTGAAATTTTGCTGTAAGAAACCTTTCATTAATACACTCATATCCTAGAAGAGCATCGCTAGCGTGTCTGCTGAGAAGCAGACCCACGCCTTGGTGATGCTTATTGTCGTCCCTCCCTGAAAAGAGAAATTTAAGATTATTTTTTAAGAATCTGACCTTTATCTGTCTATCTGGTCTCTTGCAAGCCGAGAATATCTAAATTATAATGGTGGAATTCTTGTGTGAGGACATCAAGAGAAAAAGCTCTGTGCAGAGTCCTCACATTCCAACTACCTATGGAGAGAAAATGGTTAGTGGGATGTTTAAAGAAACTAAGTTTATTGAGAGAGGGAATGCCGACAATATCAAACAGCCCCCTAATCACAGACATGGGGCAAAGACCCGTTCCCCCACTACTAAAGGCTGAAGCCATCTACACTGGAAGACTTCCTCCAATGTAGAATTTGACGATGCCAATAGAAGCAAAGAGTTCAGGTGCCTGCGATGACTTCTGCTCAGGATTATCCACCAGCTGATAAACATATCCTGTGAATCTATTCACTTGGGGCTGTCAACCACAAACAAACAGAAAACACATAACATTTAAAAAACAAATTATAAATTTTTATACTTAAACATTTTTCCCTCACTTTTTCTGCTATTGGAATGAAGAAATTACAATAATATATCAGAAGTACTGGGACATCTTCTGTTTTGTATGAATGGAAAATGATATTCAAAATTTCCTAACTTTGAAATAATTTTTTGTTTGTAGTAACTGTTTGTATCAAGGATATTTGTAACTAGTTTCTATATTCCTTCTACGAATTGATAAGGACATAATTATGCTATTACTTAAATAAGCAAATTGTAACACTTAAATGCTAACACACTTAGGCAAGTACCTAATGTGCCTTATGGGAAATCCACATTGATGAGAACTCAAAAAGTGATGATGTGAAAAGAAAATTAATGATAAGTTTATTAACAGATTTTATTAATAGATTTTATCAATTCCATAAATAATTTTAATAGTAAAAATAACTGGAAATAACTCAAATTTTTAATGCATTACTAAAGCAATGTTTTCTTGATATCAAATCCTGCTACACAGCTACCACACAGCTAAAAAGAAATTGTTCGCGAGAAAAACTTCAGGCAAAGTAATCAACTTTTGGTGTTTTCAACAAGAAGAAAATTATAGACAAGAGCCGCAATCAGATACATCTACCTATATGCAAAGTCAATCTTTACGCAGCCCATGTAGTTTGCATCAAATTTAAAAT
This sequence comes from Ryuthela nishihirai, assembly GCA_038380435.1. Taxonomy (NCBI): domain Eukaryota; kingdom Metazoa; phylum Arthropoda; class Arachnida; order Araneae; family Heptathelidae; genus Ryuthela; species Ryuthela nishihirai. Next base: position 25,302,781 of record JAWZYU010000004.1, on the reverse strand, counting down.
AAATCTGTCCATTTCATTTTTAGTACAATTGTAATAAATTACAATTTTAGGACCACAGCTCATAAAACAACCCCATTTAATGCCATTCACTTTACACTAGTGATGTACTAAGTACAAAAATAATACTGGGTACCCTAGGAAGCAAAGAAAAATTATACGGTCAGCTATCAGGCACTTTGACAGAGTAGGTTGAACCAATATGGTTCTGAATACTGACATCAATTCATGAGCTCTTGCTGTAAGAATAGTACAATATAAATTTACAGCACAACATTAACTTTTCCTATATGAGCTAATCTTAGGCTTCTAGAATGAGCAGTGCTCATAAAAAAGAAGCCTAATGCATATACAGGGTATCCCATAAATCCTTATACACAGGCACAGGTATTTGTATATTTATTGTATAATGGTCGTATATATATATATATTTATGTTTGCATATATGGTTGCAAGTAAAAATAACTATAATGCGTTCTTCTTCTTCTTCTTTGTTGTTTCAGATGAGTTGATACATGGATGAATGACAGAGTAAACAATGCATCATCTCACACCCCAGGAGAAAGTGAAATTGGTACTTATTCATGTTACTGGAAAAAGTCAGAAAGAAGAAAGCAAGGAATTTCACAGGCTACATCCAGACAAGCCAAAGCCTTGCCACATGTCCATCAGTAATATTCTGAAGAGACAAGGAGACTGATTTGGTGATAGCTAAACCTACACCAAGTCATCCAAGTAGTACCACAGATGAAGATCATACTGTTGATGTTCTGGCTAACATTGAAGTTAGCCCTAGTCAGTCTGTAAGAAAAATTGCACAGGTGGGAATTGGAAAATCATCTGTATCCAGAATCCTGAGATGAAACAGGTTCCATACAAACAATATGCAAATGGTACATGAGTAGCATGGGGACAACATGGTCAGCAGTGACCAGTTCTGTTATTGAGTAGTGAAAAACTTCAAGAACAACAGTCTCTCTTAGCTGACACAATCTTCAGTGATGAAGCAAACTTTTACTTGAATGGAACAGTCAGTCAACCACTACAATTGTTGTTACTGGACTTTGACACAACTACATTGGGTTAGGTTGTTTTATCTCTGAGCGGCACTTTTTTGCACACCATGGGCTAAATGGCCAGGTCACATGGACCCCGAAGGCTCAGAGAAGTTTGGGGGAGGGACCCCCTGGAACAGCTGTTGGGAGACAGATGGTAGCCTCCCGTCAAGGCCATCCAGCATGTTCTTTAACGTGCACAGGGTATGGCTCTCCCGTACATGGGGCCACGGCTTAACGTCCCATCTAACGGACGGCGCCCTTTCCAAGTCCATTGGTGTCCCCTACTGACCATGGGCGGGGAGTTTTGCGGAAATTAATCTCAATGCTGACCCAGCTGGGACTCGAACCTGGAAACTATAGATTATGAGCCTGGTGCGCTACCGACTGAGCCACCCCCGCCCCAACTACATTGGGTTGAAGATGCTCACATGCAGAATGATTCCAGGGTATCTGATGGTGTGCAATTCATGGTGATAACCTCATAAGGCCTTACTTTTATACTGACATAATCAAATGTGAAATGCCAATTTAGTACTCTATTTAGAGGACATACCTTTAGCAGGTTACTTCAGTGTTTTCTTTAAGAATGATGGAGTACTACCCCACCATGCCATAACTGCCTGAACTTGGTTGGATGAAACACTATGCCACAAATGGATAGGCAGACATGGGGCAGTGGAATGGCCACCCTGAAGTCCACATTTGATTCCCTTGGATTTTTTTTCTATGGGGTCACCTAATATCTTGTGTACCAAAATTACATTGAACACTGGACAAATTAAAGGAGACCATCTGCAGTGAATGTCACAAAATAACACCATCCATTCTCTGTAAAGTGTGTTAGTCAGAAACAGGATTGTCATGTGCAAGCAACACAGGGGTGCTCTGTTTCAGCATTTGATATCTTAACATGGATTCAGTACAGTTGAATAAAATGAATATAGAAGTTGAATACATGTACAGTTGAATATTATTACTTTGCCTATGTATAAGGACTTATGGGAACCCTGTATTTTGTCCATCCATCTATGTGTTAGATTTTATTCTTTCTCTGATTGGTTAACTGCTACTCAAATAACTGTTTTTGCCCATGAGCCAAAACATTAAACGGAAATTCTTCACTTTGTCATTTTTCTAAAATTAAACGTACAAATAGAATTATAAAATAATTTTTTTCTAATGCTTTTACACATAAAATAAATAATTTATTTACTTAGAACAAAATTAAGTACTTACTAATTTAAAATAGTGAGAAATTATAAAGAATGGTAATTTTACAAACTGAAAAATAAAGTACGCTATTCTTTTCTATAAATTCCCCATTATTAAAATTTTGACTGCATTTTTTATTCTTAAGAACAACAAATAATAGAACAACATTTTTAGGGAACAATTGAACATATAAAAACTTTAACGACAATAGTAATCAACAACACAAGTACAGTACATGAACATATCTCTAAGAATGTACATTTACAGATTTTAAAAAGTTTATAAATCAGGTAATAATATCAGGTATATAATTTACAGGTTGGTACTATTAACCACTCATTAGGTATAATTATACATTATTATGAACAATGTTATTTTATGGTTCAGTTTAACTTTTGCTACAGTAATCCCATTTTCAAAAGTTTATAATTAAAATGTTATTTCTCTGAATGTTTCTTGAAGGTTAAAAAGTAAAAGTAAAATATTAAGCTCTATTTAATTTGTTTTTAATTGTTATCTTTTTTTTTGCTCATGAGGAACCCATTGTCTGGCTTGGGTATTTTCTGGCTACTGAAAATAGGGCCAGGTCCATTATCAACAAAGGATCAACATGCAACAACTCCCTATGGCTATGTATTCCATATCGATTTGAAAGGTGATTTCATCACACAATTTAATATAATGATATATATATGTCTAATATAATGATAATATAAAAATAAATAACCTAATCTAATATAATAATAAAAATATAATATCTAATATAATGATAATATAAATAGATGCCCTTTACAAATTTTAACACTTATAAAATTTTAGCAGTCCCTTTCCAGGAACTAACAACCTATGCTTACCTTTCTGGATTTTCATGCTAAAATGTGTTGCTTATCAAATTTACTATCTTCATTCTTGCAACATGTATGGAAAGCTAACCTGTCCCCTTTTTATTCCAGTAGTGTACAATACTTATAGTAAACAGAAATATGTTTTAGCCATGTTAGACTTACCTAACTGCCAATAGCCCTTTTTCAAAATTTTTGGCTTTAATTATGCAGTGTTAAATTGAGTATTTCATTATTTTAATCCTTTCACTACCATGCCAATACAAAACAGCCCAAACTGCAGGTAGAAGGCAGTGAAGAGGAAGGAATAGCATTAATTAGATGATCTATTTAAAATCTCTGCCATTTTGGGGCAGTATAGTAGTAAAAGGGATAAAGTTCCCTATATTGTGTCTAACTGATCAATGCATGTAGCCAAGAGTGCATCTGTGATAAGACTTATTATTTAGTGAAATTATTTCTAATAACTGACTACATCATGCATTTCAATGCTTAGCAGACTACAGAACTTCATACAGAAACATTTAAAGGTATCCACTGTTTTATACAGAATAACTGACGAAAATTTTCTCGAAAAAAAGAATTTTTCTTAGAAATTCTTTTTCAGAAATACAGTGTTCATAATATATGCAGTGACAAGAGCTTGCCATATCAGCACATGTATATCCGAATCAGTTATCTTCCCCCGATAGCCACACAAAGCATCTATATAGCAACATAGTAATACCTCAGGAAAAAAGCATTTCTGGACCCATGTTCACAGAAACCTTTTTTATTGTTTTGGTGCCCTAAATAAGCCCTCAAATTTTTTAAATGAAATTTTGACTCACACTGTTTAATATGATTAAAATGGATAATCATTTTTCTGTGTAATAACATACATTTCCTAACAGTTTCATCAGACCATTTATCAGTAAAGTTTATTATTTTTTCTATGCATTATTCTATACACCTATCAGCCAAAACATTAAAACAACCAACCTAATATGATGTAGGTCCTCCTCTCACTGCCAAAAGAGCTATCACCTGATGAGACATAGATTCAATGAGATGTTGGTAGGTGTTGCTTGATATTTGGTACCACTACTGCAACAGAAGATCCCGCAGTTCCCGTAAATTACGTGGTTGGAGTGATGTTGCTCGTACCCATTTCTCCAACTCAAACCACAAATGCTCAATAGGGTCATATCTGGCAAATTTAGGGGTCATGGCAATAAATGGAATTCCTCATCATGTTCTAGGAACCAATGCTGAACCTTCTTTGCAGTGTGACATTGTCTTGTTGAAAGATGCCATCTCCACCAGGGAGTACAGTCACCATAAAGGGGTGTACTTGGTCAGCCACGATATTCAAGTAGGTGATAGATGTCCGAGTTTGCTCTACAGAATAAATGGTCCAAGTGTTCCCCAAGAAAATATTGCCCAGACCATCACACTCCCTCCAGCCACCTGGATCTATCCCACAGTATATCCAGGTGAGAAGGCTTCAGTGGGTAAATGTCCCACATGAGCTCATTTGTCCACATGGTGCAATAGAAGACGGGATTCACCTGACCATGCGACCCTCTTCTAGTCTTCTACGGTCCAATATTGATGATTACGTGCCCACTGCAAGCATCGATGATGGTGAATGGCTGTGAGCATAGATACAAGAATGGGTCTGCAGTTGTGAGCATAGGCACACAAATGGGTCAGCTGTGAGCATATACATGAATGGATCTGTGGCTGTGAGCATAGTCACACAAATTGGTCTGCGGCTGTGAGCATAGCCACATGAATGGGTCTGCGGAGACCCATATCCAAGAGCTTATGATGAACTGTGCATTCAGACACATTGGGCCCTTTACCACAATTGAAATTAGGGTAATGTCAGCCACAGTAGCCTTCCTGTTGCTGCAGACAAGATGAGATAGCCTGCACTGACCTCTGGCATCAATGAGGTGTGGCTGGCCTAGCCTTATTGATGGTTCGAAGTGTCACCTGTTTCGGACCATCTTTGATAGGTACTAACTACTGCATGGCGTGAGCAGCCTACCAGCATCACTGTTTCAGAGATGCTCTTACCAAGGCGTCTTGCCATAATGATCTGGCCTTTGTCGAAATCAGATAATTTCTTTGCTTTTCCCATGTTGAGACGAAATGAAATACTGCCTGTGAGAGCTCCGACCCAGGTATTATATATATATATCATTCACGATCTTGGCACGCGACACTGATTGGTTGCATGCACACTTCTTTGCATAATGCAGAGATGGTTTTAATGTATTGGCTGATCAGTGTATATATATATATGCTTTATTCTATATATTTTAACTGATCTCAAATGCACTTACATTTGTTCATCTATTTCATCAATCTCTCTCTCTACTTTACTTTCCTCCATATCTTCTTCTATAATGGCTTGGGATACCTAAAAACAAACAAATATTGCACATCAATTCAATATCACTATTTTTAGAATCAAAATATATGGATTATGCAAGTGAAATTATTAATTGTTAGATAACTTTAGATAGTAGCATGTCTTAAAAATTAATATATAGATGGTATAAGGTTTATTCAAAATTCTTATAGCATAACCCTTAGAGGGCCAGAATTGATAAGATCAATGCCAAGAAAATTTGTGCAAGTTAAAGGATTAATCAGACTGAACCTCTGTATTTCAGATTGATGATTTCTTTTAAAATCAAGAGACAGCATGAATGGACAGAGCAGAGTTGAAATTATTACCAACCTAAATAACAATTATGAAGACCATATATAAATGACATGTGCCTATCACAACTGGCATTCAAGGATTAGGAAATATTATAAAATAATCAATAAAATAAGGAGATTAAATATCTTATCGTGTTTAAAATTAATAATGATACCCAAAAACAAGTAAACCAATTTTACTTGTTCAAAATTTTCCTTTACTTTTCCAATTATAACAAATTTACATGTATGTGCAACCACAAATTATGTTGATCAGATTTATAAGCATTTTTCGTATTTAAAAAATTGTACATTACCTTGTGAGAACAGCATTATTATTTTTCAGTTAACTGGTTTAACTCCTATTTTGGGGGTGGGGGTGGCTCAGTCGGTAGCACGCCAGGCTAGTAATCTGTAGTTCCCAGGTTCGAGTCCCAGCTGGGTCAGCGTTGAGATTTATCTCCACAAAATTCCCCCGCCCTGCCCACGGTCAGTAGGGGACACTGCTGGGCTTGGAAAGGCCGCCGTCCGTCGGATGGGACGTTAACCCGTGGCCCCGTGTGTGGGAGAGCCATACCCTGTGCACGTTAAAGAACACGCTGGATGACCTTGACGTGAGGCTACCATCTGTCTCCCAACAGCTGTTCCAGTGGGTCCACTCCCCCAACCTTCTCTGAGCCTTCGGGGTCCATGTGACCTGGCCATTTAGCCCATGGTGTGCAGAAAAGTGCCGCTCAGAGATAAAACAACCCAACTCCTATTTTTTTCACTCTCTCATTGTCATTTAGTTTCCTTTAACTGTATGCTTTCATGTAATGACAACCTCACCAGCTTACATTTGATGCAGCTGTTAACATAAGATCTCATTCACTTATGTGTCAAGATAGAGCACATGGAAGTACATAAATGATGGTAGTAGTGACGACAAAGAGCTGTTCTCAAAAGCTTAGGCACTAAGTCATGCGTTAGTTAGTTCTTCTTCACTGTGATGACAGTTGGCTCTCACTCATCTTTGCAATCTTACAGTCAGATATTTGGTTTCCTGATATCAGCAAATTTTGTAAGTAGAAAAGTAGAATTTCTTTTTATTGAGCAGTTTGCTTTATAATTAGTTGTATGTTAGTTAGACATAGAAACATAGATTAATGGTTTGAGTTTTAATAAATAATTATTTTTATTTTAAAACAAACTTGTATGTGGCTTATTTAGTCATGGATCATGGCTAACAGGCTCATGTTAGACAGAATTACATTTTCAAACTTAGGGTTTTTTGCCTTTTCTAACTTTTATTACATTCAACTTTGACATTCAAGTTTCAGAGTCTCTGACACCCAACAGGCACATTACAACCTTTTTCTCAAGAATTTGCTTGAGTGAGAAATTTTTGGTCTATGCAGCCCCTCCTCCTTCTGAATCTTAAGTATTCATCTCAAATTGTCCATCACTAGATGTTTAATTACATTAAGCAAAATCATGTAGAAAACATTATCAAGGAAATAAAGCAGACTAATGGAACCTGAATTTATCACAAAATCCTTTTCTATTATCCTGTCTGGTTTTTTTACAATGCTTTTGACCAGTTTAAATGGTGCAGAAAGATGCAGCATGGCTATAGTCAGGTATGAATGCACGATAAAATGCAGACTTCAAAACTTAAGTCAGGTATGACTGTGAAGGGATTAATAAAGAAATAATTACTCCTCTAGTAAAATTCATTGGAACAAAATTTCATCATAGTTAATATTGAACACTTCACTAGGCCATATGTGACAAGAGAATCAGCCCCAATCTCAGTATTTCAGCAGAAAATTTATCTATTGTTAGTTGCTTATGCAGCTTTAAATTTGAACTGCCAAAGCAACTTCAAATCATGAAATGGGGTGACATTAAAGCCAGTTAGATTAGGTTATTTTACATCTGAGAAACATTTTTTGTATGCAGTGTGCTAAATGGTCACAAGAATCCCAAGAGCTCAGAGGCTCAAGGAAGGGGATCAACTGGATAGCAATTAGGAGAGACAAACCTACTGTCAAGGTCATCTAGCATACTATTTAACATGCACAGCTTTACATCTTTTCTAAAAGGCATCAGTTTTTCCAAGCCCATCAATATCCCCTTTATCCCCAAATGCAAAATGGGAGTTAGCAGAGAAAATTCTCAATGCAGAGGCAGTTAGGACTCAAACCTGGAAATATCAGATTGCAAGCCTAGCATGCTAGCCTATTTCATTAAAGCCAGTAATTATGGCTTCACTGCAAACATTGGGAACAAAATTAACTACGCTATTCAGAACATCCTTGAAATGCTCGGCCACCCTACCACAACAGAATCCTAACTTCTATATCCTTGCCAACCTATCCTTCAATTCCTGAGTAACATTCTGTCCTTTACCACATAATATACACTACCTGACCAAATTATTAATGAAATCTAACCTAATACTTCGTCAGGCCTCCACAGGGCACAGACAACAGCCTGGACTAGAAATAGCATTTGTTCCACATACAGCAAGAGGGATTTTGATCTACTCTTCCTGCAAAATGACTTGATCATCTTGAAGTGAATAGGCAGAAGTCTGTGCATTCAAAAAGTGCATTCTAAATTGTATGATAGGTTTTTCAATTGGATCAAGATCACGAATTGCACAGGGCAAGGATGGTGATAAAAAGTCTGTTTCATATTCCTCAAACCACTCCTGTATCATTTGAGAGTGATGAATTAGTGCACTGTTATCCAGGAATATATTTCTTAAGCTTCAGTTAAAAGACAATTTTAACCAGATAACAATCAGAGCTAGGCCCAGATCTTAAAAAAATAAAGGGGGAAGTGACAAGATCAAGTTGAAATGAACTGGAATGTCATTCCAGTATACACTTTATCCTTCTATTTTAGTGGTCTTTAATCCTCAGTCTGTAAATGTAGCTAGGTAGTCACTGGAAGGAGAGCTATGCACCAATCCCCTGTGATGATGCATAGAACCGGCCAGGCCTAGCACCTAATATCCGACCCCGCCTTCTCGTGGTGCGGACTGTTAGTAACTTTCAAAAGAGATACTCTCTTGTGGAAGTGAACGGAAGGGGAGGGCTGCCAGATTAGTGTGGCCTACTGATCTGGACAACTATGGCTACTTTTCTTTTTTTTCTACCCTGCTGAGGAGTGGTCAACCACACAGGGTCCTGGTGCTGACCATATAAACCTACTGGACTGGACAGATATATGGCTCTGAGCTTGATTATGGATCCTGATTTTGCTGCACTGGTGGGCTTCTGTGGAGGGAAAATCTTCCGCTGTGTTTTCTGTTTGTTTGTGGGTTGACAGCCCCAAGTGAATAGATTCACAGGATATGTTTATCAGCTGGTGGATAATCTTGAGCAGAAGTCATCGCAGGCACCTGAACTCTTTGCTTCTATTGGCATCGTCAAATTCTACATTGGAGGAAGTCTTCCAGTGTAGATGGCTTCGGCCTTTAGTAGTGGGGGAACGGGTCTTTGCCCCATGTCTGCGATTAGGGGGCTGTTTGATATTGTCGGCATTCCCTCTCTCAATAAACATAGTTTCTTTAAACATCCCACTAACCATTTTCTCTCCATAGGTAGTTGGAATGCGAGGACTCTGCACAGAGCTTTTTCTCTTGATATCCTCACACAAGAATTCCACAGTTATAATTTAGATATTCTTGGCTTGCAAGAGACCAGATGGACAGATAAAGGTCAGATTCTTAAAAAATAATCTTAAATTTCTCTTTTCAGGGAGGGACGACAATAAGCATCACCAAGGCGTGGGTCTGCTTCTCAGCAGACACGCTAGCGATGCTCTTCTAGGATATGAGTGCATTAATGAAAGGTTTCTTACAGCAAAATTTCAGACAAGCATTAAAGACTTGAATGTTATCTGCTGTTATGCCCCCACTGAGGATGCCGATGAGGATGAGAAGGATAGGTTTTATGAACAACTTCAGGATATTTTGAATTCTGTCAAGAAAGGAGATATTACCCTTGTTCTTGGTGACTTCAATGCCAAAGTTGGTACTGACTCTGACCTTTGGGGAGGAGTAATAGGCCCTTTTGGTATTGGTAGCTGCAATGGCAATGGGCAACGTCTCCTACAGGTAAGTAAACTCAATGGATTCAGAATAACTAACACTTATTACAAACACCGCGACATACATAAGTACACATGGGTTTCACCTGATGGGCTGCATAAGAATATGATTGATTACATATTAATTAACAGCAAATGGGCTAGTTCTGTTAGGAATACCAGGGCATATAGGGGAGCTGAAATTGGATCGGACCATTACCTTGTTAAAAGTGTGTTGCAACTTAAACTTAAAAAGTGTTGTGCTAGGGTTAAAAAATTTACTTTTAATACTGAAGCTCTGAAAGATCCAGTTATAGCCAAAGCTTACCATGATAGGTTACTTAGTCATTATGACAGTCATGGTTTGCTTACTACTGAAGTTGAGGAAGAATGGGATCATTTTAAACAGGCTTTTTTGGACACTAACAGTACTCTTGAGAGTGAAGTGAGCTTATTTCGGAAAGAAAGAACTGCAGGAATGCCCTTAATCAATACCCTACTAGTACTAATAGAAAGCATTACAGAGACCTTAATAAACTTGTAAAGGATCGGTTAGCTGCTGATAAGAATCTTTGGCTTGATGGTTTGGCTGACAAAGCCGAGGAAGCAGTTAGCAGCACAACAGCAGAGAGCTGTACCAGATAGTTAATGTTTTGTGTGGTAGAAAACGGACAGGCATACAAGGATTGAAGGATAAACAAGGTAAGGTTATAGAAGGGGGTGGATTCTGTCATGGCTAGGTGGGTTGTTTTACCTCTGAGCGGCACTTTTTTGCACACCATGGGCTAAATGGCCAGGTCACATGGACCCCGAAGGCTCAGAGAAGGTTGGGGGAGGGGACCCACTGGAACAGCTGTTGGGAGACAGATGGTAGCTTCCGTCAAGGCCATCCAGCGTGTTCTTTAACGTGCACAGGGTATGGCTCTCCCGCACACGGGGCCACGGCTTAACGTCCCATCCGACGGACGGCGGCCTTTCCAAGCCCATCGGTGTCCCCTACTGACCGTGGGCAGGGCGGGGAATTTTGCGGAGATAAATCTCAACGCTGACCCAGCTGGGACTCGAACCTGGGAACTGCAGATTACGAGCCTGGCGCGCTACCGACTGAGCCACCCCCGCCCGATGGCTAGGTGGGCTGAGCATTTCAGTGATGTTCTAAACAATGTAGTTAGTTCTACTCCCATTGTTTGCAATGATGATTGTTGCATTGGTGCTTTAATGTTGGCCCTATAACACAATCTGAAGTTATTTTGGCTGTTTCTAAACTTAAACTTCATAAATCCCCAGGGGTAGATGAAATTACTACGGAAATGCTTAGAGCTGGGAATGTTTCAGTTACCACTTGGATGACTGAAATTCTGAATATCTTTTATGATAAAGGCATGGTTCCTAAGGATTTTACCAGAGCTATTGTTATCCCTATTTTCAAAAAAGGTGATCGCAGTTCTTGTGATAACTATAGGGGTATCAGCCTACTCTCTGTTCCAGGTAAAGTTCTTTCCATGATTGTGCTTAATAGAATTAAGAATCTGGTTGACAGTCAATTGCATGATGAGCAATGTGGATTCAGAAGTGGTAGGGGATGTGTGGATCAGACATTTTCACTTAGGCAGATTCTTGAGAAATGTTTAGAGTTTAAGAAACCTTTGGTTGCTAGCTTTGTTGATTTCAAAAAGGCTTTCAACTCTGTTGATCGTCATAATTTGTGGTTGATTGTGAGATCATATGGTATACCAGACAAGTTAGTTAACATTATGAAAGCTCTCTATAATAACACTGAGTCGTGTGTGAGAGTTGGTAAGGCTTGTAGCAATTGGTTTAGCATTACTTCTGGTGTTCGACAAGGGTGCATTTTGTCTCCTTTTCTTTTTAGCTTGGTTATTGATTATGTTATGCGAAATTCACTTCAAGGGAAAGATTTTGGCCTTAAATGGGCTGGAGATACGAAAATTTCTGATTTAGATTATGCTGATGATTTAGCCCTTTTGGCAAATGATGTTGATGAGATGAACTCTTTCATTCGAGCTGTTGATGAGACTGGTAGTAGAGTAGGTTTGGTTATAAACAGAGAGAAAACTAAAGTGACGAAAATTGGTCAGGCAGGCTGTGATTCAGTTAATCTGAATGGTTGCAGTCTTGAGCAGGTGTCATAGTTTAATTATCTTGGGAGCTATGTAACAGATAATGGTGATGTGCGGCATGAGATTAACAGACGAATAGGGATTGCTGCTGGGACTTTTAAGAACCTATGGAGAGTGTGGAGAAATAGGCGTATACACCTAAAGACTAAAATCAGACTGCATAATAGTTTGGTTCTTTCTAGGGTTAGTTATGGTAGTGAAACTTGGACACTTTGTAAACAAGATAACAGGAAACTAGATGCTTTTGATTGCAGATGCTTACGCAGTATCTTGGGCATTAGGTGGTTCAACTTTGTAACTAATGATGAGATTAGGCAAAGGAGTTTGCAACCTCCTTTAAGCAGCATATTGTGCAGAGAGAGACTCCGTTGGTTTGGCCATGTTGCCCGTATGAATAATTATAGATTGGCGAATAGGGTTATGAACAGTGTGCCTAAAGGCCTCAGAAAGAAGGGGAGACCTAGGATGCGGGGGGCAGACAATGTCAAACAGGACTTTGTTAGAATTGGTGTTCAGTGGCCAGATGCGTTAGATGTAGCTCAGGATAGACTTGCTTGGAGAACTAAATTGCATGGTCTGGTTGGACCTCCTAAGCCCATGGCTGTTTGAGGATGATGATGATGAATCCTTAATCCTTTCACTACCATACCAGCCCAAAATAACCAAGATTTTAAATGGATTCATCCAATCAGTATATTCCTTCCTCTTCACTACCTCCTATGTATAGTTTGAGCAGGTATGATAATTAAAGGATTAAAGTGCCCAAAAAGTATTTATCTTTTTTTTAAATTAAACTTAAATAGCATTCATTTTAATTTCAATTTCTTTTTCAATTCAGAATGAAATGCTCTTTCATTTGGTATGTAACATGATCTATATATAGCTGTCAGTCACTGCAAGATAAAGTTCTAAAGCTCAGCTGCTTTTCTGCTAAAACAAGTTAAACATTATCTTTGCCATAATTGCATTTATTGTGAGAAACCTGACACTTTAAGGTTAATGAATTCCTTGAAAAAAAAAAAACAGGTAATATATATATCTTTTTCATCTCCATTCCAGTTACTAGTATTCTATTCCCCTACCCAGTCCCCAGATCTGGATCTGGCCCTGATCAAAATCAATCTCAGCTCTCCTATATGGTATCCCTAACAGAATTATCCCATTTACTCTTAATTAATACATAATATATCATATTTTTATGTAGCACATCTATAATTACAAATGTTTCTATGTTTGTAATTATTATTACTCTGAATCCATTAAATTTATGTACCTGTAGATGTTCTCTATTGCTATTACAATTAGCAGCCAAAAGGGATTTAGATGGTTTAAGGTTGAAAATAGTTACAAAATGTCAATTATTTTGTTAATGCCAAAATTAGAAACCAGAGAAGTAATGGTGTAAAACCCAATCAGATTAGCAGCATATGAGAGCATCATAATTTTACTTTTAACACAGTAATTTCACGTTAATATGGTGATTACTGTGCCAATTAACATTTGTTTAAAATAGGTTTTATATTCAGAGAATTTTCAATGCAACACAAAAAAAAGGCAAATTACCTCTAAAGCAATGCATGTACATTACTAATTAAAAGCAAAGCTTTTTTACATGTTTCAATGAATATTCATTTCATTTAAATTAAATTTCATTTGACAATATGTATGTACTATATCTTATAAATATACTGTTTGAATCATTACTATTTACTAGGATGTAATAATTGCATTGAATCAATATGATTAAAGGGATGATTTAGTGAAGTCAGAATTGCCATTTTGTGATCAAAAGAAGTTAAGTACACTGGTGTTCAAAAGCTAAGCAAAAACATGAATTATAAACAAATGCTTCATTGGATTTCAACGAAATGTACAGGTGAAGTCTATGATTATATATCCCACTAACACCTGAAAAACAAACCAATTCCCATAAATACTCAGCAAGATATTCAAATTAGAAAATCATTACCTCAAAATGGCATGTAAAAGTTCAATGATAACGTATCTTTAATTTCGTGTGTGATCACCTCGGATAGCAATACAGGCTGCATGACTCATCATGCTGGAAATCAGGGTGTCAATGAGGGTTTGAGGAGGGGGGGGGGGTAATTTCCATTCATACATGAGTGCAGATCAGAGCTCCTGGAGGGTTCTGGGAAATGGAATGCATCATCCTAGAGAATCCCAAACACACTCTATTGGATTTAGGTCAGGCGATTGGGAAGTCCAGTCCATATGGCTTATGGTTTCACTCTCAAGGTATTGATAAACCAAGTGAGATCTGTGAGGGTGAACATTATCATCCCACCCATCAACACAGAATCAGGACCTATTGCTGTGAGAAATGGATAAATATAATGTTTGAGGATTTTTTGTGATACCTTACAGCTGTTAGTCTCTTCTGGGAAGACACAAAGGCCTGTGCAGCTACTGAGGTGATGCCTGCCCACACCAACAAACCATCAGCTCCAAAACTGTCTCTTTACCAGATGTTAATGGTGTTAATCTGGGTCTAGGCTGTCTTCCAACCAATAGTCATTGGGAATCGATATGCAGACTAAATCTAGATTCACCGGGAAACAGAACATTGCCCCATTGATATTAAGTCCAGTTGTGATGTTGTCAAGACCAATTCAATGGAGCTCTGCACAGGCTGGACATCAAAAGGTCTTTTGGACACACTTTTTTCACTTCGGTAGTTTTTTTTTAGAAATGTTTAGAGTTTCAGAAACTGTTATTGTTATCTTCATAGATTTCAAAAAGGCTTTTGACTCTGTAGATCATTATAATTTGTGGTTGGTTACAAGATCGCATGACATACCAGACAAGCATAATGAAAGGCTTATCTTCCAAGCCTTATAATAATAACAATCTATTTGTAATAACAATGAGTCATTGTGAGAGTTGGTAAGGCTTCTAGGAATTGGTTAAGCATTGCTTTTGGAGTTCAACAAAGGTTCATTTTCTCTCTTTTTCTCTCTAATTTGGTTATTGATTATGTTATGTGGAATTCACTGAAAGGAGAAGATTTTAGCCCTAAATGGTCTAGAGATTTGATTATTTCTGATTTAGATTATGCTGATGATTTGGCCCTTTTGGCAAATGATGTTGAGGGGATGAATTCTTCCATTAGAGCTGTTGATGAGATTGCTAGTAGAGTAAGTTTGGTGATAAAGAGAGAGAAAACTAAAGTGATGAAAAATTTTCCGGCAGGTTGTAGTTTAGTTATTTTGAATAGTTGCACTCTTGAGCAAGTGGTTCCAATTATCTCAGGATCTGTGTGGTATGAGATAAACAGAAGAATAGGGATTGCTGCTGGGACTTTTAAAAATCTATGAAGAGTGTGGAGAAATAAGCATATATACCCTCATGAGTTATGAAATGAGTATATTATGCTTTATATCTCATGAGTTATGAAATAGAAGAACACTTTCTTGACTGCATTTTTTTTATTAAACATTATGAATTTTTTTCCTTGGGTGCTGAATTTTGGGGATCATGGATAAGTGCCAAAAATTAGTGTACCAAGGCCAAAATAAAAAAAAAGGTCCATATCGTTAGAGTGGCACAGCCAAGGTATTGAATGGGGGGGGGGGGGAAGTAAAATACCCTCAGTGTAGTGGAAGGGTAGAAACTTGCCATCCAACAGAAGAGCTGATTTCCATGCCAAGGAGATCCTTTTTGCTCCCATATCCAAGCTCTCATTTATTTTCAGGGAATAACAAAAAAAAAAAAAGTTTTTTGACTTGAAAGTAAAGAAATAACAAGAAAAATTAACATATAATGCCTGTTATATAAAGTATCAATAGCAACAAGTTGTAAGCTAGTATAGCCAGAGATGTAACATAACTCTGAATGATCAATAATAATCAATCGATAATTCAAAGAAATAAAATCAAAATAAATTGGCAGAAATGAAAACTAAGGTTTAATTATAAAAAAAGTAAATAAAATACTAAATGGATGAATGGAGACGATATCTAATGTGTTGTTGGGTTGGGTTGTTTTACCTCTGAGCGGCACTTTTTTGCACACCATGGGCTAAATGGCCAGGTCACATGGACCCTGAAGGCTCAGAGAAGGTTTGGGGAGGGGACCCACTGGAACAGCTGTTGGGAGACCGTCAAGGCCATCCAGCGTGTAGCCTCCCACGCAGGGGGTAGCCTCCCGTCAAGGCCATCCAGCGTGTTCTTTAATGTGCACAGGGTATGTCTCTCCCGCACACGGGGCCACGGCTTAACATCCCATCCGCCGGACGGCGGCCTTTCCAAGCCCATCGGTGTCCCCTACTGACCGTGGGTAGGGCGGGGAATTTTGCGGAGATAAATCTCAACGTTGACCCAGCTGGGACTCGAACCTGGGAACTACAGATTACGAGCCTGGCGCACTACCAACTGAGCCACCCCCACCCCATATCCAATGTGTGTGGATGATACTGTCGACAGGGACATAACCAGCCCCCTCTCCCCTCAATCCCCTGTGATAATGCATGGAACTTCTGGGCCAGGCATAGCACCAAAAGTTTGACCCAACTTTCTCATAGTGCAGGTTGGTGTATCTTTCAAAAGAGATATTCCCTTTTTGGAAGAATCAAGGGGGACAATTGCCAGATCAATGTGGCCTAGTGATCTGGCCATCTATGGCCACATTTTCTTTTTCGTTTTTGCCCTGCTAAGGAGTGGTTAACTTCTGGATCCTGGTGTTGAGCATTTAAACCTACTCAACTGGCTGAAGATTTCGAGCTTGATTACAAATCCTGAACTAGCTGCACTGGTAAGCATCTATTGAGGAAAAATCTACTGCTGTGTTTTCTGTTTTCCTGTGGAGATTGCCAGCCCTAAATGAACAGATACAAAGGATACCTTATATCAGATGGTGGAAATTCCTGATCAAAGGCCATTGCAGATAACCTGAACCCTTACTTCTATGGGTATCACCAACGTAACTTGGAATAATGTGTCTCAGGCAGGTCAGTTTCTATTTTGATTCTGATTCTTGAAAAAGTCTATTTATAAAGGTGGTGCCTGAAGTTCCTACCAGCATTGGTGGCTTAAGCTTTTAGTGATGGGGGAATGGGTCTTTGCCCCATGCCTGAAATTAGAAGGATATTTGATATAGTTGGCCCTATCTCTCTTAATATATGTAGTTTCTTCAAAAATCACACTAATCATTTTCTTTCCACAATGAATGTGAGGATGATGCATAGAGATTATTCTCTTGATGTCCTCACACAGGAATTTCACTTTTATAACCTAGATATTCTGGGCTTGCAAGAGACCAGATGAACAGGTAAAAGTCAGATACTTAAAAAAATAATTTTCAATTTCTATTTTTAAGGATGGAAGGATGGAAGATATCTGCAGATTGTGGGGGCATAAACTCTACAAGTGTACATACTCCACAAGGAGGGTATAAATATGAAGTATTTTTGTGTCGATAAAGAAAACACAATTGACAGAAATAACAAAAGTCTGAGGTAAAGTCAATATAACATAAGTCTGAGGTAAAGTCACAACATCGGATGGATTGATTCAAACAGTCAAATCTCAATTCATTCAGGATACAAATATAGACTCATAGAACATAGAAACAACTGAGAAACAATCCAAAATATCCATAAGATGGGTCCAAGATGACTTAGAGATTATTGAATAAAAGAGAAAAATTATTCATATGGTAGGAATAATAAACGGAAACACTATGACACCTGAGTGGCTACCATTGTCATAATTATGCAAAAATTTTAAAACACATAAGCTTATATGAATATTAGTGTACATCATTGAAGTCTCAAGAAAGCATATTGCATATAAGGCCCTGAAAATGTGAATATGTTTATCAAAGGCACTTTTATAAGAGACTAAAAATGTGAATCAGTATCAACAAAAATATTTGTTTTTTTACATTTATTTTCCTAATTAACAATACACTGAATTCCTAAGGCTCCAATAATTCCTGTCAGTTTATACACCATAGAGAAGTTCTTTACCTTTATTATGTGGCATATTCACTGTGATTTATTTTTGTTTTGTCACTTCAACTGCTAAATTGCACTTAAACCACTACTTTGGTACTGAGTTGGGTTGTTTTGCCTCTAAGCAGCACTTTTTTGCACACAATTGGCTAAATTGCCAAGTTGCAAAGACCCCAAGAGATCAGAGAAGGTTGGGGGAAGGGAACCCACTAGAGAGACATTAGGAGACAGAAGCCTCCCATCAGGGAGGGGAGTCTCAGTCAGTAACGTGCCAAACTCGTAATCTGCAGTTCCCAGATGAGTCCCACCTGGGCCAATGTTGAGATTCATCGCTGCAAAACCCCCCACCCTCTCCTGTCAGTAAGGGACACTGATGGGTTTGAAAAGGCCATCTGATGTATGGTGTTCCAAGCAACATCTTGAATTAAATAAAATTTCACTTGCCATTCATTATCTAAAAAGAAAAATCAGGTCATACAATATACTTCATATTTTTTGTTAAACCATGGCCCCATGAGAAAGAGAGCAATACTCTGTGCATGTTAAAGAACACGATGGCCTCAATTGGAGGTTACCATATGTCTCCCATCAGCTGCCCACTCAGTCCCCCCCCCCCCAACCTTCTCTGGGTCCTTGTGGCCTGGTCATTTAGCCATTGTGTGCAAAAAAAGTGTGCCGCTCAAAGGTAAAACAGCCTGACCTAACCTCCCATCAAGGCCATCCAGTGTGTTCTTGAATGCGCAAAGGGTGTGCTCTCCTGCAGAAGGGGCCATAGCTTTGTGTCCTTGTCCAATGGACAACAGCATTTCCACGCCTATTGGTCTCCCTTTTCTGATCAAGAGAAAAGGTGGGGGGAGGAGGGTGCAGAGATATATATATCTGAATGTTGGCACAGATGGGACTCAAAGCTGGAAACTGCAGATTACTTCAGTATGTTTTGTTATTGCTGTGATCTTCCCCTCCCAAACATTTTATAATTTTTTTTTTACACTTGCTTAATACTTACACAATATCTATTAGAAATTTTAATGATTAAAATTTTCTTACATCACTTTCTTCGGCAATAGTTTTCTTAAACTTTTCCCATTCTTCCTCCATTGGATTTTTATACTCAACTTTTCTAACCTGTAAAACAACATTTTGAAATTGAATGATTTCCAATAACAGGCAGAGGTACAATGGCATATAATATTAACATAAATCTTTCCCTATAAATAATGTGATTAAAAAAGCCATTTGTCATTAGCAGCTGAAAAATAACTGTACAATCTTTTAATATTTTACTTAAAGTTAAAATACTAGTGTTCTTCATCAGTTATAATAATAAAAAGAATCTTATAAATGAATATTTTAATGCAGATTAATTACAATACACAAAGTATCTACTTATATAATGTGAAGTTTTGAAGAATAAGGATTCTGCTTAGATGATTGAATGCATAGCTAAAATTAGGGGATGGGGCATCATGCCCCTTCTCCCTTGAGAATGCTATTAAGGGTAATGAAGACCAAAGATTATTAAACCTGTGCATATTACACACATTTTTCATATTATTTTAAACCTCTAAACAATGGGGAAAATGTTACATTGCAATGGAAATCCAGTGCTCTTACCCCCCCCCCCTCCCCCTTATTTTTTTCTAGATATCTGGGCTGACCACATGAACTGCAACCTCAATGCCTTATCTTCATAGCTCAAGAAAAAAGTGATGGTAATGTTAATCTGAAAAAGAAATCTCTCATGATGAGCATTTTTGGTGTGGATTAATCTCAATCATGAAGTGTCTAATTATACAATGGTGAAATTTTGAAGCTTTATGGATTCAACTTAAATGACTACCTGAACTGAAACCTCAAAGCTCTACATTCACTCATCAAAAAACAGATGTTAATATTAATCTGAAAAAGAATAAATCCATACTGATGGTTTGAGTGCAGATTAATTTCTATACGTGAAGTATCAAAATATGCAATATGAAATTATGAAGACTTTAAGGATTCAACTTCAATAACTGCCTGAACTGATATCATGAAGCCCTATCTTCATAGCTCATGAAAAAACATGTTAATATTAATCTGCAAAGGAGAAACCTATAATGATGAATGTTTTGGTGCAGATTATATATTGACAATATATTCTAAAACTGTTGGTTTTAAAATTAATTCTAAAACTGTTGGTTTTAGAATTAATAAAAAAGGATAAAAAATAAAATTTTTGTTCTCTGGATAAAACTGAAAAATACACTGGTGCTAAAATTAAAGGATAATGGCATACCTTAAAAATTAACAAAGGAGAATCACATGAAATGTAGTGTACATGTAAATTTTTAATGCCAAAAAAGTCAACGTGTACACATTTAACTGATGCATCCATGAGCCTGCAAATTAGAGTTGCTATTAAAGAATATGTGGCTGCAGTCACCACTAATTTATATTTCAATTAGCCTGGCATTAACTTAGATAGCATTTTGATTTCATGTCACAGAGACAACCTATGAATGTGTGATGCCCCATCGTTCACTTTTACTTTACCTTAACCAGTTTTGCGTAATTTACGTTATATTTATCATTTTGGAGATTTTTATTTCCTTTTTGGCATCACAGCGCTCGTTTCCAAGAGTTAGGAGTTGCACATGCGCAACTCCGATCTTCCGATTGTCACCCACTAAAGCGCGTACACAAGGACACACCCCCCTCTTGCGTCATAGCTTTTGTCGCTCATCAGTTTATGTAAATGTCTTTCCCGGTGTGCAACATGACACGTGCCGACTTTGTACCTCTTGTAAAAACCTGATGACATGTAGTCACAGTAGCACATAATAAGAGAGAGTTAGAGTTAGGAGCACAGCACACTGTAGCACAGAGAGCATGAGCATGTAGCATGGAAGAGTGCTCAGTTGATGTATCTTCTTCAATGAAGTTTTGGTGAGTGATTTTTGGAAATAAATTTGTTATTTAAACCTTTTGAATCTTCACTAATTTTTTCTCTTGAGCAACATTAACTGTTGATTAGTATTTAACATTTACGTTTTGACAATCATTTTTGAATTCTTACTCATTAACGCTCGCTGGTATTTTGAACCCTAATTTAACTTTATTTATTTATTTGGCAATTTGTTAGTTATTGCCTGGCACCCGACTGAACTATCCGGAGCATAAACCTAATTGGATCAGAAAAAGGGTCCAAACTTAAAAGTATTTTGAATTTCTTTGGAGCGTTACAAATGACTGCACGTGGTAGAGAGCAATACGCATGATGGAAATGGGTCAATCCCAAACCAAAGTATCCAGGGATTTAAATGTATCAAAAAGAATGTCTTCTCAAATTTTTGGAAACAACTTCAAGAAACAGGTAGAAAATTAGTTTCGTTGACCAGGATACGATCATCCCGGGGCACAACTGCTCAGGACAACCACTATCTTTAACAGCAAGATGACATTGGGGAAGGACAGCTATCAGTGGCCATAGCTTGCGTGCTCATCGGTTTATGTAAATGTCTTTCCCGGCATGCAACATGACACGTGCAGGCTTTTGTATGCCACTTGATATAACTGTGATGTTAGGTCACAGAGTTAGTAGTAGTGAGTAGAGTAGAAGCAGAGAGAGAAGAATTAGTGAGTGTAGTGAGGAGTAGAGATTATAGAGTAATGTAGTGAGATAATGATGAGTCAAGATGTAGTCGACATTTTCATTTGATGTTTGGTGAGTTGAATTTTTGTAAATAAACTTTGTCTGTTTTAGAAACTTTGAATTTTTGCTATTTTTTTCTCTTGAGCAAAGAGAATTAATTTTTGATTGTATTTAATATTTAAACTTGACAATCATTTTTGAATTCTTACTCGATAAGTAATGCTTGGCAAATGTTTACCAAACCCTATTGCAACTTTATTTGGCAAACTATTATTGCCTGGCACCTGATTAAGCTATCCGGAGTTTGAATAAATTGGATCAGATAAAAGGTCCAAAACTTTAAAAAGTTATTGATCTTTGGAGCATTACAAGCTCATTTAACATGATGTACAGAAATGTAGTGTACCTTTGAAACCTATACCAGTCAGCAAAAGTGTAATGGTCTGGGCTGGTATCATAATGGCTGGCCAAAAAAAATTATATCTTTCAGGGAGGCAGCAATACCATTATTCCATGCTATAGCATACCAAGATTTTGTCAAGATCCTATGTGAATTTCTGTGGGATGCTTTCAGTCTTGATTTCATGTTTATGAATGATAATGCCTGTTACCATAGAGATTGTGTGGTTGGCAATTTCCCCAAAAATGAAGATATTCATAGGATAGAGCAGAGAGTCAAATCTACTGACTTAAATCCAATTAATAATGTATGACGCCTAAAAAAGTATAAATTAATGAAACTTCTTGAATTAAATAAAATTTTACTTACCATTCATTACCTAAAAAGAAGAATCAGGCCATACAATATACTGTTGCAAAGTGAATTGCAGGAGGACACCAGAAACATTGCAGAACCCTCCATGAGCTCAAAACGGCTCTTATAGAGGAGTGAGAATTACTGCCAAATAATCTCATTAACAATATGAGAATGAGTTGCATAAATTGTTTAGCTGACAGGGGTAATCATACACTATTAAAATATCCTGTTCCCTAATTCCAGCATTTCCACTCATATCATCATATACAATAATTCGTATTATGAATTCATCATTATCCCATTTGCTGTTATTCAATCATATCACAATACCTTTCAGTATGACATTTAAATGTATTTTCTGAAAAACCATTCTGAGTTATGTATACTTTTGTCTGTTATCCTATAATTTTGAACAGCAGTTTATTTAGGCTTCCATCATCATCATCATCCTCAAGCAGCCATGGGCTACAGAGGTCCAACCAGACCGTGAAAATTTAGTTCTCCAAGCAAGTCTATCTTGAGCTACATCTACTGCATCTGGCCACTGCACACCAATTCTAACAAGGTCCTGTTTGACATTGTCAGCCCACCGCATCCTAGGTCTCCCCCTGTTTCTGAGGCATTTAGGCACACTGTTCATAACCCTATTCGCCAATCTATAATTATTCATACGGGCAACATGGCCAAACCAACTGAGTCTCTCTCTGCACAATATGCTGCTTAAAGGAGGTTGCAAACTCCTTTGCCTAATCTCATCATTAGTTACAAAGTTGAACCACCTAATGCCCAAGATACTGCGTAAGCATCTGGAATCAAAAGCACCTAGTTTCCTGTTATCTTGTTTACAAAGTGTCCAAGTTTCACTACCATAACTAACCCTAGAAAGAACCAAACTATTATACAGCCTAATTATAGTCTTTAGGTGTATACACCTATTTCTCCACACTCTCCATAGATTCTTAAAAGTCCCAGCAGCAATCCCTATTCGTCTGTTAATCTCATGCCGCACATCACATGCTAAACCAATTGCTACAAGCCTTACCAACTCTCACACACGACTCAGTGTTATTATAGAGAGCTTTCATTACGTTAACTAACTTGTCTGGTATACCATATGA
The DNA here is from genome assembly GCA_038380435.1 of Ryuthela nishihirai. NCBI lineage: Eukaryota > Metazoa > Arthropoda > Arachnida > Araneae > Heptathelidae > Ryuthela > Ryuthela nishihirai. The sequence goes on along the minus strand of JAWZYU010000004.1, from coordinate 25,279,274 downwards.
TTTCACAATCAACCACAAATTATGACGATCAACAGAGTTGAAAGCCTTTTTGAAATCAACAAAGCTAGCAACCAAAGGTTTCTGAAACTCTAAACATTTCTCAAGAATCTGCCTAAGTGAAAATATCTGATCCACACATCCCCTACCACTTCTGAATCCACATTGCTCTTCACACAATTGACTGTCAACCAGATTCTTAATTCTATTAAGCACAATCATGGAAAGAACTTTACCTGGAACAGAGAGTAGGCTGATACCCCTATAGTTATCACAAGAACTGCGATCACCTTTTTTGAAAATAGGGATAATAATAGCTCTGGTAAAATCTTTAGGAACCATGCCTTTATCATAAAAGTTATTCAAAATTTCAGTCATCCAAGTGGTAACCGAAACATTCCCAGCTCTGAGCATTTCTGTAGTAATTTCATCTACCCCTGGGGATTTATGAAGTTTAAGTTTAGAGATAGCCAAAATAACTTCAGATTGTGTTATAGGGCCAACATTAAAGCTGCCAATACATCTATCATCATTACAAACAATGGGAATAGAACTAACCACATTGTTTAGAACATCACTGAAATGCTCAGCCCACCTTGCCATGACAGAATCCTCACCTTCTATAACCTTACCTTGTTTATCCTTCAATCCCTGTATACCTGTCCGTTTTCTACCACACAAAACATTAACTATCTGGTACAGCTCTCTGCTGTTGTGCTGTCTAACTGCTTCCTCGGATTTGTCAGCCAAACCATCAAGCCAAAGATTCTTATCAGCAGCTAACTGATCTTTTACACGTTTATTAAGTTCTCTGTAATGCTTTCTATTAGTAATAGTAGGGAATTGATTAAGGACATTCCTGCAGTTCTTTCTTTCCGAAATAAGCTCAAGTGCCTTATCACTCAGATAATTCTGTCTCTACTGCTCCTTTTTTCCTAAAAGAGTTGGGTTGGGTTGGGTTGTTTTACCTCTGAGCGGCACTTTTTTGCACACCATGGGCTAAATGTCCAGATCACATGGACCCCGAAGGCTCAGAGAAGGTTGGGGGAGGGGACCCACTGGAACAGCTGTTGGGAGACAGATGGTAGCCTCCCGTCAAGGCCATCCAGCGTGTTCTTTAACGTGCACAGGGTATGGCTCTCCCGCACACGGGGCCACGGCTTAACGTCCCATCCGACGGACGGCGGCCTTTCCAAACCTATCGGTGCCCTAAAAGAGTACTGTTAGTGTCCAAAAATGCCTATTTAAAATGATCCCATTCTTCCTCAACTTCAGTAGTAAGCATACCATGACTGTCACAATGACTAAGTAACCTATCATGGTAAGCTTTGGCTATAACTGGGTCTTTCAGAACTTCAGTATTAAAAGCAAATTTTTTAACCCTAGCACAACACTTTTTAAGTTTAAGTTGCAAGACACTTTCAACAAGGTAATGGTCAGATCCAATTTCAGCTCCCCTATATGCCCTGGTATTCCTAACAGAACTAGCCCATTTGCTGTTAATTAATATATAATCAATCATATTTCTATGCAGCCCATCAGGTGAAACCCATGTGTACTTATGTATATTGCGGTGTTTGTAATGTGTGTTAGTTATTCTGAAACCATTGAGTTTACTTACCTGTAGGAGACGTTGCCCATTGCCATTGCAGCTACCAATACCAAAAGGGCCAATCACCCCTCCCCAAAGGTCAGAGTCAGTACCAACTTTGGCATTGAAGTCACCAAGAACAAGGGTAATATCTCCTTTCTTGACAGAATTCAAAATATCCTGAAGTTGTTCATAAAACCTATCCTTCTCATCCTCATCAGCATCCTTAGTGGGGGCATAACAGCAGATAACATTCAAATCATTATTTAATTATTGAATTGCAGCTACCAATACCAAAAGGGCCAATCACCCCTCCCCAAAGGTCAGAGTCAGTACCAACTTTGGCATTGAAGTCACCAAGAACAAGGGTAATATCTCCTTTCTTGACAGAATTCAAAATATCCTGAAGTTGTTCATAAAACCTATCCTTCTCATCCTCATCAGCATCCTTAGTGGGGGCATAATAGCAGATACCATTCAAATCATTATTTAATTATTGAATTATTGAATCAGGCTTCCATGGTTCAATGGGGCGGGGGTGGCTCAGTAGGTAGCGCACCAGGCTCGTAATCTGTAGTTCCCAGGTTCGAATCCCAGCTGGGTCAGCGTTGAGATTTATCTCTGCAAAATTCCCCGCCCTGCCCACGGTCAATAGGGGACACCGATGGGCTTGGAAAGGCCGCCGTCCGTCGGATGGGACGTTAAGCCGTGGCCCAGTGTGCGGGAGAGCCATACCCTTTGCACGTTAAAGAACACGCTGGATGTCCTTGACGGGAGGCTACCATCTGTCTCCCAACAGCTGTTCCAGTGGGTCCCCTCCCCAACCTTCTCTGAGCCTTCAGGGTCCATGTGACCTGGCCATTTAGCCCATGGTGTGCAAAAAAGTGCAGCTCAGAGGTAAAACAACCCAACCCAACCCATGGTTCAATAATTCCAATTTTGGAGGCTGGGCATGGAAAAGGTTAAATATGTTTTTAAGACAGCTGCTTGAGGGGGTATTTATTTATTTTTTTTAGTTGCAACCTAATTGCTTATCAATATCAAGGACAATTTTTCATTTTAAGATATTTTAATTATATACTCATTACAAAGCAATAAAAGAGTATATAATAGGTGTAAAAAGCATTTAGCCAACTTTTATGGTAAGGTGGGGAGGATTGAGTTATGGATAAATGTGAGTTTACAATTAAAGACCTTTAAACAATAATTATCATATTTAATAAATTTTATAGCTAAGAATAATAGTTTTTGACCTGATTATGCTTCATAGGTAGATGAATGGTAAGTAAAATGTTATTAAATTCAAGAAGTTTCGTTACTTTACATTCAATTTCCTGCATAATTAATAGTAAATAATCAGCATAACAGCTGCACAAAACACTGACTTCAATAAGCAATGCAAAAATAGTGTTTTCAACATAACACAGGACAACATTGGACAAGTAAACTTGCATAATTTAATCTCAAATTAAGGAAAACATCTGCTGGTCACCCATCTCAGATTTTATGTAAGAAAGTTGCTTACAAACTCTTCTCACCCTAAGCTTTTCAATTCTTTGGTCTCTTTCCAACAATTGGTCTTTTCATCTGTTTAAAATACCTTATCTTACTAGTAAATAGCATGTAATATCATACTTCCATAGCATTTATAAATAATTACTAAATTTTTAATTTAAAATATATTTCTTCAAGCCATGCAAACAATTTTAAAAATGGATAATAATAATATTTTTTTCCATATGAGTGAAAAATGTTTTACAGCAATGAATAATTAATTTTGAACTTTTATTTTTTATAGCCAAGAAGGGATTTGAATTGCATACTACAGGTTACATCCAGCTACTTTAATTTCTTCTTCATAGTTTTAAAAACTTACTTATTCATCTGAAAAAATATCCTAAGGTATTAAAGTTATATTCTCACTTCAGGATAACATCGTGATTAACTTCAATTAGCATCTAATACAAAAAAGGCACCAAACATGTCTTCCAATAATATGGCCAATGATACAAGCTAATGATGTCAACTCTTGACAAAAAAAGTCATTAACTGCACCAATGAATTTTTACATAAACCAATTCCAAAGGATAAAATTACACACTCAACTGTTCTTTGAAAAGAGTAGCTAGTGCATAATTAGTAATTTTGTGTTCAAGTCCTACCTAAACAATGAACTAAAAAATATCATTCCTAAATAATGAAATAAACTCGACTATTCAATATCTACTAATAAATCAGCACTTTGACATCGATATAAATTTTAGAGGAAAAATTGTTTTTTGAAAAAAAAAAGGAATGTTCACAGCGTTAATTAGAGATCTTGATCAGCAGCCGGTAGCTCAGTGGTCCAGAACACCTGACATGTTATCAGGAGGTCGTGGGTTCATATCCCACCGGCTCAAGACAATTTTTCCTCTAAAATTTGAATCGACACCAAAGTGCTGATTTCTTAGTAGATAAATGTCATTCCTTCAAAACTAGTTCAAACAATTTTTAATTAATGTTAACTTTAATAGTTTACTTTAGCTGCTTGCCACAGAGGTCTGACAGGAGCCTGTCAGTTTATATGCCACAGTAGAAGATCTGAGAGGATGGCAGGACCTCAGCAGAAAACAACACGAACATCCATGCCTTACCCGGGGCTCGAACCCAGGTCCCGTAGATCAGTAGCCAAGCGCGCTAACCACTCGGCCATGGGACGGCTTAGTTTACTTTAGAAGAGTGTGATAATCCCACTGTACACTTTACACAGAGCCTACTTATAAAGTCAGTACACAAAACATTAATGCAAATACAACTAATGTATAGACAGGCCATTAAGTAATGAAACATTAATGCTATTCATAATATATATGAAACATATATTCCACTTTCAGATCTCAGTTTCAGACCATAAAAAATGTTAATATATTATTTCACAAACCTTTGCATCCAAAACAGGGTCATCAAAGAAACCTTCTGGAAGAGCTTCCACAGTATTAACAGAGGATATTCTCACTTGCTTTTCTTCTTCCTTTTGAGTTAGAACAGGCTGAACTTCCAAAGGTGAAGAAATCAGTTTCAAGGTAGAAGTAACTGGTTGTGATGGCCCATCAAAAAAATCTGCTTTCCAGAAAGTGAATATTGGAATAAAAATGCAATAGATAAAATACATAATTAAAAGCTCAGTATATATCATCGCATAATATAACAAAAAAAAGAAAATCTATCATACAATTACTGTGTTGAAGCAAAATTATGGAAGCCACATAAACCTGAAAACAATATTTAAACTTTATGGGTGCTGGAACCAGATTTTTTTTTTTCTGGAACAAATCAGTAAAATCAAAAATATTGCTAGCAAGACTATAATGGGCTTCAATAATATTTTATGGAAAAAATTTCGCTGACATATGGGACTTGAACCCCCATCTCGCCAGAAACATGCCAGAGTATTCTTACCAATTGAACTAATGCCGGTTCATCTTTTTTCCACTAATTTAAGACTTTAACTCTTCACCAATGATTTTTAGCACCTACCATTGGTGCCATCTCTGATCGATGGGTGGCAACTATATCTTTTTATATTGGGCTGAGTAGGATGGAAAAAAATGAAGTCTCTTCATGCTATTTAGCATTACTAATGATTTAAACATAGATGACAATCACAGCGTTACCTAATTGACATTTTAACATCAATATATCAATAAATATAAAAAATTTGTGGAATAAATTCTTTTTCCACAAAATATTTATTGATATATTGACATTAAAATGTCAACCAGGTAATGCTGTGATTGTCACCTATGTTTAAATCATTAATAACGCTAAACAGCATGAAGAGACTTTATTTTTTCCATCCTACTCACCGCAATATAAAAAGATATAGTTGCCACCAGTCAATCATAGATGATGACAATGGTAGATGCTCAAAATCATCGGTGAATTCTGGTCTTAAATTAGTGGAAAAAAGCTGAGCCGGCATTAGTTCAATCAGTAAGAATACTCTGGCATGTTTCTGGAGAGATGTGGGTTCAAGTCCTGCATCGGCAAAATTTTTTCTACAACATATTTATTGATATATTGATGTTAAAATGTCAACCGGGTAACAATGTGCTTATTTTACATGATTTATTTCACCCCCACCTCCCAAAAAAACATCCTTTTCGAGACTGTGTAGTATGTGAAGTAAGAAAAAAATGAGAGCCAGGAGAAATGTTAGAAGTGTTCTGTGGCCCTCCACTATTCTATACCAAAAATCTTTTAAATACACTACAGGAAATAAAAAAAATGTAACACTTGAAAAAAGTTATGCAAATGTGATGATATTTAGGGAGATGGTAGTATATGGAAATGATTATGTTTGAAGGATGATCGAAACTATTGGACAGGCACAAGGTGACGTCACAGGTGCGGAGCAGTCAAACACAGATAAAGGCAACCAAAGCTCCCTGGTTGACAAAACGTTGTAAAAATTGTTCAAAACTGTTAAAGATGCCCTTATGCAGATGTTGACAACTGGTCCAACAGTAACAGACTTTGAGCATGGAATAATCATCGGCCTTAGAGAAGCTGGTTTGTCGTACAGACATGTGACTAACCTCATTGGCCGCAGTCCCAGCACCATCATACACATATGGCACCAGTGGGTTCAAGAAGGGTCCAGAACATGCCAACAAGGATCAGGAAGATGATGTATGACCACAGAGTGACTGGACTGCCATTTGCAACACATGGCATTGCATGACAGATTCACGACTACAATGCAACTGCAAAGGAACTGGCAACAGGTAACACATCAAATACCTACCAGGTAGACAGTAAACAACAGGCTTTTACAGTTTTCATTGCAAGCCTATCATCCAGCACTGCATTTGCCCCTCACATCTGCCCACATGCAAGCATGTCTTCAGTGGTGTTGCCCCAGATAGAACTGGAACGAACAAGAGTGGAGTACCATGGTGTTTAGTGACGAATCTTGTTTTTGTCTTGGTCAGCACAACAGTAGACAACATGTTCGCCATCATCCAGGGGAAATGAGTGCCACCCAGTGCATGCGACATCGTCACACAGCTCCAGCACCTGGTGTGGGGTACCATTAGTCAGACATCTCGGTCAGAACTGGTCATCATAAAGGGATCTCTAACTGCCCAACGATATGTTACCAACATTTTGCTGCCAGTGGCTGTCCCATTTGTTCAGCAGCATGGAACTTTTCCTTAGCAAGATAATGCCTGTCCTCACACAGCCCACAGTCTGTAGTATCTACACTAGCAAAACATTCAGGTACTACCATGGCCAGCACCTATTGCCAGACCTTTTACCTATTGAACACGTCTGGGAAATGATGGGTCAGCTGCTCCAATAACAACCAAGAGGTGTGCCAACCACTGTCGCTGAAATGGAACAGCGATATCGCACTATTTGCCGTTCTATCCCTCAGGACATTTAGAGCTGTGCAATAGCCTTCCCCAGTGTTCATGAATGCATTGCTGGTGAACATGGTGGTTGGCTCAACATCATACTAATTATACCACTTTACCTACCCAGTAAAGTTCCATATTTTTTTTAATAATGTAATCAATCGCATATCTCAGTGTATGCTAACAGCTGCCTGTGTTTCAATAAAATGGCATCAATCCTTCCAGGTGTTGCAATTTTTTTTCCTGTAGTGTAGTATAACAAAAGTGTTCACACCATTTCAACATATTGCAAGTAAAAATTCAACAGTTTTTTTCTTTTTTATTCAACTGTTTAAGCTCTAACTGGATACAACTATATATTATAAAAATTAGATGGAACTGAATATTCTAAAAATTAGAAGAAATTGCATATTTTAATAATTAGATGAAAATGCATATTATAAGAATTTAACCCTTCAAGATTCCCACCTGAAAAACTGATTTACATCCAGAGACCCAGCTGTTTCTTTTACACTATGATCAGCCAAAAAAAAATTTACTTTAGAAATTTTTTGCCAAATAACTAATGAATGGATGATAAAGAAATTATGGCAAATTCATCAGCTTTTAATTCTGGATTTTCTGAAAATATTTAGCAAAAAAAGACTAGTTTTATTTTAATAGGGCTTTTTAAAGCATGTTTAAAAGCATGTTTAGAAGCATGTTTTAAAAAATTATTATTGCCAGATGCATTTAAAATAATGTATCTGGCAATGCAAATAAAAATTTATTAAAAAAAAACTAATAGACAGAAATCCTTATAATGCATATGAATAGAAAGGCTATTTTTGAATAACAAAAAATAAATAAATATTTACTTGAAGCAAGAAAATTACCTCCATTTGTAATTTTTTTCTTGGTACCATACTTTGAGAAAAATCCAGTATTTTGCCGACTGTACCAAGTCATATCAACAAGCCAACTTTTTCATTTTTTTTAATAACAATTAATACCAAATTAAACAGAACTTAATTACTAATTTTATGAAAATAAAAAATTTAAACAAATTTAAAAGTATATTAATTTTAATAAGATGATAAAAATTACATTAGAACTTCACAGTGCAATAAGTAAAATTAAATTAAAATCTTTAATTCTCTATGACACAGTTAAATGTTTTTAAGCACTTCAACAAATGTTCTATGCTATCAAGTATCAAAAGTTATTAAGGTAATTTTATGTACCATACCGTAGAGGATGTGTAGTGAGAGGGGCTTCAGGATTCTAGAGAGTGACAAGTTTGTTTTTTGATGTTGTTGCCGGCAAGTGAAACTCAGTAGAATTTGAGGAGCTAATGCATGATACTAATAATTTATTTGATTGAGATTTCATTACTGCAGTAGTGTCAGAAGTAACACAGACATTGTCCCCCTCTCCCCAGTATGGCATCTGATCCTTAGGGATATAACTTACCCCTTGGGAATATCATGTCCCCCTAAACACCCTCCCCATACTCGCCTGTGCTCTTCATTCCCACCTTCATTAATGCAAATACCCCAAGACTCATTTAAAAATCTACTATAATGCATACTAAGAATTGGCAATTAGAATACCCCACACACACACTTCCCCATACCCACTATACCTACCGATATGAAAACCATTATTAATGTCCTCATTAACATGTTTATTATTAGCCCTATGCTAAAGTTTATGAAGTTTATAGAGTTAAATTACCCACTCATTATAATCCCAACACAACAGACAACAAAGCAAAGGAATTTTTAATCTATTCACAAAATGATGCCTCCCTTGAAACTCGCTAATCTTGGAAAGTTAACATATCTCCAGACACTTACCAACCTCCTTCACATGTAGATTGTATTATGGCCACCCACACATATGGCAGCCACTCTGAACCTTGGAGCTAAGCCACTGACAATACAATTTATGGAACCCCCACCTCTCCCCCACCAACTGCCTCTCATGCAATGCCTAAAGCTACTCACTTACCACCTGACGATGCACCCAAAGAGTGTGAAACATGCATTGTGGAGGACCTCAAAGTTTTTGAGCACTTTGCTACCAAAAGTATTATTAGTTACTTCTGAACTACTGCAGTCATGAAACCTTGATCAAATAAATTATCAGCATCCTGCATCACCTTCTAAAATTGCTAATATAAATAAAATTGCTAAAATAAATTCTCAGTGAGCCATCACTTGCTGGAAGAACGTCAAAAAATGAACTTGTTGCTCGCTAGCATCCTGGAAGCTCCTCTCACTACCCATCCTCTATGGTACAGTACATAAAATCTCCTTAATAACCTTTGATGCTTGATAGCATAGAACATTTGTTAAGTGCTTAAAAACATTTAACAGTGTCATAGAAAATTAAATATTTTAATTTAATTTTAATAAGACATTTTCACATTGATATAATGGAAAAATTGATCGGACTATGCAATTAAGGCTTAATGTTGAAAAACGTGGTGAATAAAAACAGTTAAATTATATATTAATCAAAAGTAAATTTCTTCCCAAATAATATTTACTTGAAATATTATATTTCTTTTAATGATTCTTTTCAGTGTGGTATATTTAAAACATGAGTCAGCATTATACTAGGATTGCTCGCCATTAATGGGATTTTCTGTCCTGTTTATGAAATGGAAACAACACTTTCTTGGCTGCCTTTTTTTACTGAACATTATGAACTTTTTCTTTGGGTGTTGAAGTTTGGCAATCTTGGTTAGTGCAGAAATGTTTGTGCACTAAGGGTAAAAAATAAATGTCTATATCATCAGAGTGGCACAGCCAATATATTGATAGTGAGGAGAGGGTAAAACCTTTCAAAACCATTGAATATAAACTTAAAAAACTTCTAATTAAAAACAATTCTACTGGGAGGGGGGGGGGAGGAACCCTTGCCAAAATTGCCCTCCCACAGGAGGACTGATTTCCAAGCCACAAAAGTCCTTTTTGCTTTTGTATCCAAGACCTCATTCATTTTCAGGAAACAATACAAAATCAAAGTATTTTTACTGGAAAACGAAGAAATGATAAAAGAAAAACTAACATATAACCTAATGTGTTAAATCAAATATCCACAGCAACAAGTTGTAAAAGCTGGCCATCCAATATAAAGTAACTGCAAAAAAAAAATCGATAATAATCAATCAACCGAAAGATCAGTAATTTACGGAAATAAATGTACAGAAATGAAAACGAAGGTTAGACGTAAAAAGTATGAATACTAACTAAATATATGGTGAATTTATCCAACTTGCTCCTTGCCATAAACAATCCACTTTATAGCCACTTGACTGCCAATTGTGCACACAATTAACTAGGTCACAGCCCCTGGCTCTCCAATCTCCTGGCAGTTTAATTTTAACTAAGGCTCTAGCAATAAAACTGTGGCCCTCCTCTGGATAATGTATTTCTTTTACTATTTAGCTTTACCTCTAGTTTTGATTTGAAGAGTGGGAAAAATGCATAGAATGCTGGGATAAATGATATAAATGATAAAAATAATTCTAGAAATACTGAAATAGGTTTAAGGCAGTAAACAGTGTAAAATGGGGGATAAATACAGAAGAATGTATTTCACAATTGCTTCCAAAATTTCTGTTTTTAAAAATAGCAATTTTTATTAATTTTCAAGAGATTTTCAAAACTTTAAGCAAAAATTTGTTGATAATAGTTAAAATTAAACTTGTGAGCTTAAATCAGTTGGTTGCTTCAATACAGAGTAATGTTAATAAACAAATCGGCAATATTATATAGGGTTTCTAAAATATGGCAATCAGATGGCTTTATCAAATTATTTATATTGTAGTTTAATAAACTATGCATCAAATGAAAAAATAAAATATTATTTTTCAAGCTTGAATTACATATCTTTAAAAGATATATGTAAGAAAATTTTCAAATGGCAATTTCTATTTTTTAAAAATCCTTTTCTTTTTGTTGTACTAAAAACAAACATTTTAGCCACATTTACATTATGATCTACTTTAAACTATTCGCATTTTGTGAACTTTAAAAAAAAGTGCAATTATGCCTGGAACCATGAAGGGAAAGGGAAAGATGATGAGCTTAGAGAGGAAGCTGGAGATTATCTCAAAGACTGAAGGTGTGCCAGCCATAGGGCATGCATTTGGAATCCGTGGTGCGTAGCATTTGTGCAAAAAAGGAGACCATTAAAGGCATCTGTGCAGCAGATTGTCTATTCGATTGTTTTGTAAAAAAAAAATTTAAGTTATCAATTTCTATTACATTTATCTTTTACAAAAATGTAGTAAACTTATTTCTTCTAAATCTTTGTTTCTTATCACTTTTCATTTGTATTACTTTACATAACAAATAATTAGTTTATTAAATATATATAGGTATAAATGCAAGCAATCCCAGAACCTAACCCCTTATTTCCTACTGTTTCTTAAGCGAATTTAATGTGCACAATGTTTTTGGAGAATGGAATCCTTGCATACATGTAGAATCAAATGTACTTACTGAAGTACAGTACACTATGCCTCAAAATATGATAATAGCTCTCAAGGTATTTATAGCAGGGCCAAAAAAGTTATTTTAGCTTGTTGCACCGTTAAATCCAGGCTGCAGATCAGAGGTCTCAGTTCCATCTGTGTAAAGCTGTCTCACCATTTGTAATACTAAGCATATAAGAAATAAAAATTATAATGTTGCTGAGGTATGGTTTTAAACAAGATTTCTGTGATATTATAAAGATGAGAAAAAGTGATTTTTGAGTGTCCTTAAGTTCAAGTACTGCCCTAAACACCATTTTAATGTTTACAATCTGAAGACACTCACAAATTATCTGTCAGCTTACTGCCTAAAACATCTGACTATGTGGAATGAAGATAAATTGATCTGCATGAAAAGTTTTCTTCTTAACAAAAAATAGACTTTGACATATATGAGGAGGAGAGAAAGAAAATGCAAACCTATAAATATGTCAAATTTCATTGTTTATGAAATTATTAACTGATCAATTTACTTTAACAAAAACATTAACAAATTTTCAAACCCTTGCAAAGATTCTGTCTAATCATGACTATCCATTGAACAGACCAAACACTAAGAGTTATAACACAGTAATAATGATATTAGGGAAATTTAATTAAAACAATTTCACTGTATAATTAAACCAGCAATTCTAAAATGCTTATACCTATCCAAGTTCATGAACTGATCCTACAGATCCAATGAGGAGTAAGATTACTTGTCATTGTACTAGCAGTTGTCAATTCTTGTTGGGGGAGTTATTCTTAACTGCCACAGTTGACTTCTTGATGAAAAGCCCCAGAAGTTATAAAGAAAGCCCATGCAGTAGGTGCTAGTGCTAAATTTCTTTCTTCACAGTAGGTCTAGATTTGTAGTACGCTGGCCTACTCACGTGATAACACCTGACCATGTAATGATGCTGTTGTATATGGGACAATTTTGATTTTGAGTTGTGACACAAAGTAGTTACCAGTTCAGTCTTCCATCCACAACAGCATTATTCAATAATTAATCATCAGGTGTTTTCAAATGAATGAGAGCCAGTCTCCTACAAATCCAGACTCTCCATTGTGAAAAGAGAAACCTGGCACTAGCAAGCTACTTCATGGACTTTCATATAACTTAGTTAGCTGGGGTCTGAAACAGTGAAAATGACAGCAATCTTTTCAATCATAAATCAACTGGCACACTGTGAGGATCATATTCCAATACTTTTAATTCCTAATAATTTATTTTCCATTTTCTTATCCTTTAGTTCCTTAACAAGTGTCCAAAGCAGCTACCAGAAGAGTTATTTATTTTATTATATATCCAGCTTTTCAGCTTAAGTAACACCAGGAGTGATGTATGGCCTGTTCCAGCTTACATCTATCATAATAAATCTTAACATAATCAAGAAATTCAATGCATGTCAAAGTAGAGAGAGATATATATGCTTCAACATATATCAGCTATGATGCAACAAATATGTGCATCATAGCTGACATGCAGTACAATATGGAGAATGTCAGCTACAGCCAACTTGTTGCAAATTCTCACCCACAGACCAGCAATTATTATGTAAACAGTCAGATAAGCATAAAAATAGAAGTTGGAGAGAGCATAGCACAGGAGAATACCAACAAGTGAGACAGTATATTTATAAAATTTTGTTAGTGATAATATTCAGAGATTGTTGTACTTGTGAAGAGTTTTGGTAAGTGAATAGATCTTATTTGAATATTCGGGAATTGTATTTTTTCCTAAAGCAGTTTTTGGTAATAATTTTTTTAGCAGAAACTGAACATTATTTGAAATAAGTTTAAAGAATAGAAATTTGAAATTAATTCTTGGACAGGGTACTAAACACACTAGAGGAAAAAAATGAAAAGATTGGAATAGTTTACTGAGCTGGGACACTGGGCAAAGATCTCCTATTAGTACACTGATGCATATAAAGATAGTCAAGCACCAGACAATTTAAACGTTGCCTGGTACACAATTATTGTAACATTTCAAAGTATGTTAACTTTACTTTGCCGGATAGCTGAAATTCTCAGGCACCAAGGAATTAATCTTGCCAATAAATTAAATAAGGGTTCTTTTTTAAATGTGTTAGATGAAAAAAGAACTTAAAGTTAGATTGTCCTAAAATAAATTTTTACTTTAATCAAATATTTAAACAAACTCTGCTCAAGAGAAAAAAACAAGAAATTCCAAACACAAATTTCATAAAATGTTTATTTAAATTTCAGACTCACCAAAAAACAACACTTCATAAAAACTAAACTGCTGCTCACACTAGCAGTTCAGCAACTAACTTGTTCCTCACTGAGCAACTAACCAACTAACTTCATGACACTAACTCAGTGACCTAATGTCACTTAACTAACACTCCTGACATGCAAACTGATATGTGTGACATCACACAGTGGAAGCCACATTTGCTTATGATTATCATGCACCACTAGATATTACTTAAGTGGGCATGTCCTTATGCATGTGTTTAGTGGCTGTCAATCACAATGGGGAGTTACACAATTGCAATTCCTCTAGCAGTACAAGCAAGGAGAATGATGGATCAACTAAAATTAAAAGCCCCAAAATAATAATTTAATGTAAATAAAGTAAAGCTGGTTAAGGAAGAGTAAATGTGAGTAGGTGAACCATCACATTATTCGGACACATAATCAGTGACCTAATCACTTAGCCATACATTCCTGGCATGAGAAGCATTTGGAAGCACTCTCAGTGATTATATTAGGGGTCATTACAATACCACTAATGGGTGTATCCCATGTAAAAACAGCCTAAGTGTTATGTCAACATCAATTGTCAGCAAGAATCAGTAAAAAGGAAATACAGCTAACATTTATATTTATATATAGATCATGGATATACAGTTTTAGACAGAACGAACAGTTCAAATTTTCTCAATGAAATGAAACAAACTGCTCTACAGCATTATATTACTTTAAACCATTAAGCAATTCTAAACCATAAAAAATTAATTAAACACTCTGCTTGATTTACTCAATTTCCATTTCTTGATCTACTATGCCTTATTTCTCATAGCAGAGATAAAGTGCTTGTCAGTGCATTCATTATAAAAGATTTCATGCAGATGGAAAACAGCATTGTAAAAAATAGTACAGAAACTGCTGTTTAATTTATTGTACAACTAAAAGATGTAGCTCATGGATAAAACCCAGCCTACAAGAAAACTAGTTAGATTCAGGAAAGAACCAATGGTATCAATGATCCAAAAAATGCTTGTTTTAGTTTTACCAAATCATATTATTTTGCAGGCATTTTATTTCCTACACAAAGGCATTTAAATCTGCATTTTAGTTTATGCCATATTTCAAAAAATTTTAATTCTAGAATCAAACATTAAGCTATTTTACCAATTTTTTTAACAATGTCATTTACACAATATAAATTGAAAGGCTAACCTGGGGGTAAGGATTTTGTAGAAGATGCATTCTCCTTAAATGCCACTAATGGCTTTTCTTTACATTCATCTTCTTCTTCTTCTTCATCTGATGATGATGAATACCCTTGAAGAATACTAAGTTTGCTGCTTTCCGTTTTCTCTGAAACTCTGAATATATTTAAATAAGAAACAACTTACAAAGAACATGGACACAATGAAACCTAAAATTTAATTTTTGCATAATCAAAATATATGATTTCATAAAAGTCAGTGCTTTTTTAATAAAATTATTATGAATTCTTACACCTTGTTTTGTATATAATTCTCAATAGAAATATAAACCTTCTAAAGAGAACTGCAACACTTCATAACATTCTAAGTTTCCTTTGATCACTTTATTATTTATTCTTGCAATGCCAAAAAGTTGATTCATAAATGTCAAAGCTTATTTATTAGTCATCGTATATAAAACTTGCTGAACATTATGATAAATATATGATTCTTAAACTTATAGCCTTGTTTCTTCGACACAATATGAAATAATTTTTATTGAAAATGAATTCTACAAAAATTATTAGTTGTCTTTGTATTATGTTTAATCATAATTTTAGTTATTTGCAATGTAAGACAAAGCTGATTATTTCTAATTTATTTTAAGCATTATAAAGATTTATGCTATTATTATCCCTATTTTTTAATAAAAGGTGATGGTAGTTCTTGTGATAATTATATGGAATTAGTCTACTTTCTGTTCCAGGTAAAGTTCTTTGCACGATTATGCTTAATAGAATTAAGAATTTGGTTGATGGACAACTGAGTGATGAACAGTGTGGATTCAGAAGTGGTAGGGGATGTGTAGATCAGATTTTTTCACTTAGGCAAATTCTTGAGAAATGTTTAGAGTTTCAGAAACCTTTGGTTACTAGCTTTGTTGATTTCAAAAAGGCTTTTAACTCTGCTGATCATCAGAATTTGTGGTTGATCATGAGATCATATGGCATACCAGACAGTTAAAATAATGAAAGCTCTCTATAATAACACTGAGTCACGTGTGACATTTGGTATGGCTTGTAACGATTGGTTTAGAATTGCTAGTGGAATTAGACAGGGTGTATATTGTCCTCTTTTCTTTTCAGTGTATTGATTATGTTATGCAGAATTCTTTGTAAGGGGAAGATTTTGGCCACAAATGGTCTACAAATTAAAAAATTTCTATTTAGATTATGTGGATGAGTTGGACCTGCTGGCTTGCAGTTCTTGGTAAATGTTGGAGACTGCATTGGTTTGGCTATGTTACCCATACACATCGCTGCAGACTGGTGAATATGAACAATATGCTTAAAGGCCTCAGGAAAAGGAGGATGTTGATTAGATGAAATCTTTCATTAGGGCTATTGATGAGACTGGTAATAGAATAGGTTTGGTGATAACAAGAGAAAAAATTAAAGTGATGAAAAATGGTCAAGCAGATGGTGCTTCAGTTGCTTTGAATGACTCCATTCTTGAGCAAGTGTCTCAATTGAATTATCTCAGGAGCTATATAACAGATACTGGTGATGTGAGGCATGAGAATAGGGATTGCTGCTGGGACTTTTAAGAACCTATGGAGAGTATGAAAAAATAAGTGTAATACCTAAAGACTAAAATTAAGCTGTATAATAGTTTGGCTCTTCCTAAGTTAATTATGGTAGCAAAACATGGACCCTTTGTAAACAGGATAACAGGAAACTTGAAGCCTATGGTGAACATTAGGTGGTTTGACTTTGTAAGTAATGATGTTGTTAGAAGGAGTCAGCAACTTCCTTTGAGCAGCATATTGTGCAATGAGAGATTGTGTTGGTTTGGACATATTGGCCATATACAAAGCTGCAGATTGGGGAATAGGTTTATGAACAGTGTGCTTAAAAGCCTCAGGAAAATGGGGTGATCTAGAATACAATGTGCAGACAAAGTCAAACAGGACTGTGCTAAAATTGGCCTACAGTAACCAAATGCAGCAAATGTAGTTCAGGACAGAGATATTCTGGAGAACAAAATTACCATCTGGCAGGACCTCCATAGTTTATGGCTGCATGAGGATTTTGTTTATGTTAAATACATATTATTTGATAAAAACATGAACTGTTACTGATAAATTTAAAGGATATTAATTTAATATTGTTGATTATGTAATTCCTCATGCAAAGCATATGAATCAAATATATTACATTTTTAAACTACTATTAAACAGCAGAAAAATAAAAAAGATATACATATACATTTTTCTTATGTTGCTTGTGTCCCTCCCCACCATTTGTCATAAAAATTCAATGGATAATTTTGGTTCCACCTCCCTATTTCAAAAACCTATGAATATCTGCAAACATACAGTGATAACTTATTGCAAGCTGCACAACTGATAGAAGGAAAATTAGGCTTTCTCTTAAACAGATAATGATTGCAAAATTCAAAGTTTCTAATTCTAGGAACAGAAGATAATGTGTAGAAACAATATTTTACACTCACATGCTAAATGTCTGACTCTACAAAATAACTGAAAAATGGCATAACGGCAATCAGAGAAAATTAGCAGCTTGGATTGGCTACTTGCTATCCCAAGTCCATATTAGGGAGATAAGGGTTGGGTTGTTTTACCTCTGAGAAGCACTTTTTTGCACACCATGGGCTAAATGGCCAGGTCACATGGACCCCGAAGGCTCAGAGAAGGTTGGGGGAGGGGACCCACTGGAACAACTGTTGGGAGACATGATAGCCTCTCGTCAAGGCCATCCAGCGTGCTCTTTAATGTGCACAGAGTATGGCTCTCCCGCACACGGGGCCACGGCTTAACGTCCCATCTGATGGACGGCAGCCTTTCCATTAGGGAGATAAGAAAATCCTCCTAATTGCAAAACACAAATTTACATAAAATACAATTTAAGGTATTATTACTAAAGCTTAACCTCTCTGAACACAGTACTTCTTTAATCTATAAGGGAAGATAAAATGTTACTTAATAAATTTTTTGACGTTTCTTCAGTTGAAAGTCATAAAGTCACTCTTTCACATCAATATTAAATTTAGAGGAAAATTGTCTTGAGCTAGGTGGGGATATGAACCAACAACCTCTCAATGTGTCAAGTGCTCTGATTACTAAGCTACCAGTCACTGATAATCATGAAAATTCTCTATTTAATGATATAAATTGTTCTATAAGAAGTATATAATATCAGTGTCACTTAAAGGCAATGTGTTATCCACTACCAAATAACATCATGAAGTTTATATATCTCTCTATGCTGAAAATTACTGTTTAACCATAACCATTGGCAAGTGGAATCACATACTGAAAATGCACGGCTTCCATGCAGCTAGTAGCATCATAGGTACTTTGATTTTCAACTGAGGTGGTGTGCTTTGTACACTTGCTCACTATGGCTATAAAAAGAAGCGGTAAACATGAAAAACTGAAATATCATCCATGAAATTAAAATAAATCCAAGCATCCCAGCCAGTGGCATAGCCAGAAAGACAAATGGGTAGTAGGTATGTGTGTGTGTGTGGGGGGGGGGGCTCTTTCATGCACAAGTCTGAATTTCAGCAACAGTCTTAAAAAATATTTTATCAAGCCCACAAGGTAGAAGTTTATAAGTGAATAACTCCACACACACACCTTGGAGTGGAGTTGGTTCAGTCAGTAGCATGCCAGGCTTGTAATCTGCAGTTTGTGGATTCAAGTCCCACTATGCTAGCATTAAGATTTATCTCCACTAAGCACCCACCTGGCCCTTAGTCAAAAATGAGACACCAATGGACTTGTAAAGGCTGTCATCTGCCAGATAATATGTTAAACCATACCTGTGCAGGTTAAAGAATGCACTAAATGGCCTTGATAGGCTTCAGTCTCCTAATAGCTGTTCAGTGGCTCCCCTTTCCACAACCTTATCTGAACCCTTATGACCTGGCCATTTAACCCATTCTCTGCAAAAAAAAGTACAGCTTAGAGGTAAACAATATTCCCCTTTGCACACAACCCAATCTTGGATATGTTACTGATCCAAAACACAGCAATTTATTCTCGTCTGTGGATTCCACCAAATATTAAATTTTCATTCATATATAATCTCTTTACAGATGACTGATACAGATATTTGGGAAAGAAAATTACACTCACGTTGTGCTTATTTCTAGTCAGTTATAATGGATATTAAATTAATATTGTTGATTATGTAATTGTATACAAAAAATGAGTTTCACCAATTAGTAGAAATAAAACCCACTTCCCCCAGTTACATGGTAGGTGTTCTAAATCACTAGACTATCACCAGTTAGTTCATTTCTCCACTAATTTTGACTATAAAATTTCCTGGTTTTCCTGGCCTTGTCTCCAATAGTGCCATTTACAATTGGGAATGGCAACTTTCACATATTGTTCAGGTGTTAATAAGGATGTCACACATGCTAAAACATTATTAAAGAATTACTCAACAGTAAATATACAGAATTACCTGTTGACACAGAAAACAAGAAATACTTTTGGGGGAAGACAGTCACCAATGAGTGGGAGATGAACCCATCTCCAAATTACATACCAGGTGTTCTAGACCACTAAACATTACAGTTCATTTCTCTGCTAATTGCAATTTTAAATCTGATTTTTTCCCATTAACTTATTCTGAGCAATATTGGAAAATCATAGATGGCACCACTGGCAACAAGGTCAAGAAAATCGAGAAGATTTAAAGTCACAATTAGTGGAGAAAGGAACTAGACAGTAAAAATTTAGTAGTCTAGAACATTGGCATGTAACTGGAAGATATGGGCTCAAGTCCTACTCATCAGTGAAACTCATTTTTCCCCAAAAGTATTTTTTGCATTTTTTTTTTTTTCATAAGCTGGCTTTTATTCATAAGTAAAGAACACGGCACATTTACAATTGATCCATAAAACTAAATAGTTTATCTGCAGGGAAGTGAATAAATTAAACAGTCATTCAGCTATGAAAATGATATACATCAAATATAATTCACAAAATACCATATATAATAATCACCTAATTTGATTTTCCTCAATATATTTTCAATTCAGTTTTGAGTCTGCAAAATGAATCTATATTTAGTATTTCCCTTGGGATAGCATTAAATATAAGTGGTAATTGATATTTAGAGGTACATTTTTCCATAATTATTTTGAAAAACAGGCATTTGGTAATACCCTTGATTTTTGAGTCTTGTATTTTTATTGCGTTAAATTTTTATTTCACATGTATTATCAAAAAAATTTCATTATTGTTATAATTTATAAAAATTATTGTAGATAAACAATTTAAAAAATTTTAATCAATCTGTTATTGTTTTATAATTATTTTGCAAATGTAAAGGAATTCTATGTCAATGGGTAATTCTGTGAATTTAATACTGATGAAATCATATTTATTTGTGTAGGAACAATTTCTTTAATATTTTTAATACTTTATGTGAAGAAATAAATTTATCACAATTATATACAAAATGCTTTATAAGGAGATGAATAATTTCTTAATGTAGTTTTGCATAAACCCCATTTAGTGAAAACCTTGATTTAGTATATTAAAGGAAATTTTCCCAAAGGCCATTTTCCCATTAAATCAGGATTTTGCTGAATTTTATTGGTTTTTTGGTTGCTGTAATAAATCATGAATTTAACTTTCACATATGCTGAGCCTAAATATCAAAAAGGATATATTTGTGTATATTCTATCAGATATAATTAAATTTATAAACATGAAAACATGCATTATATTACATTCATACAACAGGAAAGTAATGATTACCTTGGAATATGAAATCCATCTTCCCCATTATTGCTCATATCTGAAATAAAGCCACATTATCAAATGAAATCATATTCCTATATGCTGCTATATTTTAAAAAATACCAATTCCATTTGTTCATGAAACTAACAACTCATTTAATATATTTACTTAAGGAGACTTTTAATTTTTAAAAAGTTCCAAAGTATTATATTACCATGCTTTGATAAATCAATAAATATTTTGCAGAAAATTTTTTTGCTGACATACAGGATTTGAACCCGCATCTCTCCAGAAACATGCCAGAGTATTCTTCCAGTTGAACTAATGCCAGATCTGTCTTTTTTTCCACTAATTTTAAGACTAAACTCTACCACCGAGATTTTCAGGCCAACCATTGGCGTATGTCGATGAAAATGTTTTTCGCAAAATATTTATTGATTTACCAACACCAAAGAGCACCAGGTAATGCTGTGATTGTCATCTATGTTGCCATGCTTTGATGTCTTCTTGAATGTCTTATGGCTGGCTCAAACAGTTTTGTTGTCGATGTTGTTAGCCGAGCCTTCGGCACTATTGGCCAATAGTCATCCTTATAGGTGCTGCTGCAACAATCTCAGGGTGATATCACTGATATTTTGCAATATCATATACCAGTTGATTTATTTCATCAAAGATATAGACACTACTCTTACATTTCAGTTCTTTAACCCTTGATAACAATGGGTACAGCAAGTCTTAATTGTATCCTCCTATTAACCATGTTGTAGTTAGTTTTATGTTCAAGAAGCTTTAGCTTAATACATGCTATCACTATATTAAACATTTAATATCCTAAAATTAAAAAAAAAAGCCTTCTAAAATCTAAGTCCTGAAACATTCAACATCAGCAACGTTCACCCCACCTGGCAGGCTTCTGTAACGTTCCAAAATGCAGGGCTTCTGTAATACACCTGCAGGGCTTCTGTAACGTTCCAAAATGCATGTGACGAATAACTCAGGCACCAGGCAATTTCTCTTGCCAATTAAATTAAATGAGGGTTCTTTTCTAATATTTATTAGTGATGTTGCTGCAGAAAAGAACTTTAATTAGTGATTGCCCAATAAATAATTAACATTAACCAAATGTCAACAAACTCTTCAAGAGAAAAAAAAAGTCAAAACTATTTCATAAAGCAAATAATGTTTATTCAAAAATCTAGCTTCTCACCAAAATGTACACTTCCTTCTACAAAAATATTTCAGCAACTAACTGTTCACTCAAGCTACAGCTTAAGTAAACAGTTAGTTGCTGAGATATTTTTTATAGAAGGAAGTGCTCAGCAACAAAACTGCTCCTCACTGTACTGCTAATGCTCATATCGCTACTGCTAACTGCTACTGTTCATATCACTACTGCTAACTCACTATCTATAGTGCCACCATGACCTAAAGTCACTTACTTTGGAAGTGGCATGCAACTGACACGTGTGTTACATGCTGGGAAAGTCACATTTGCATAATTTGATGAATGTGTGCTTGCACTAGCTAGGACATAAGAGGGAGGGGGGGGGGTATCCTTCCACATGCATTAGTGGCAATCAAACAAAAATCAGAGTTGCTCATATGTGCAACTCCGATTGGGTGTGTATGGAAAACTATGTGCAATTACTATAAAATATGCACATAGTTTTCCATACACAACTGGGATCACTAAAACATTAAGTAACATATTTAAAAAAAAATATGAAATAAAATTACCGTATACACTATTAAATAGTATAAAAAAATTACTAATTAATGATAGGAATAAATTAGTAGCTACAAGGGGTGTATATAATATAAATATTCCAGATCCTCAAAACAAGTTAGAAGGAAAAAATAATTACATAGGAAAAAACCTACCGTACTTATGAGCAATGCATGATGGAACATCAGAGTGGCATTAAGCATAAAAAACCTAACACAGCACTTACACAAACAATACTTGATAAAATATTAAAGTAAATAAAATTCAATATAAACCAATAATACCCACAAATAAATTTTAACTGCAGTATGCCAAAACCATAATGATACTTTGCAGAGACACACTGTGCAATACAAAGATTCATATCCTGCCTGTAGCAATGGAACCTCCTGCTGCATGAGCAATCCACCTCATGAGTTCCACATACCAATGAAAATGTGCTAGAGAGACTCGTATAAATAACAGCAGTCACCATCTCACTGCAATCATACCTGAGGAAACCCCAAGAACAGATGGGGGTGAAACATGCAGTAAAGTCTTTTGGAATTTTAATGCTTTTTACAATTAAACTTTTTAATGTTGATTTCTGTTGAATGTGCGTTAAATATTTTTTAAATGCTCTTGAGTGTGTTTCAGAGTCCAAGAGCATTAACTTCAAAAAGGTGAAACTTAACAGCAGTAACCTATGCAGAGTAGCATCTGGATGCAACTATTGTCTGTGCCAGCCATTATCTAGATTCAGAACTGGTAATATGTTTTCTTGTCCTTCATCACCTTTGCTTGTAAAGTAGGATTTAAGGTTTAGAAAATAGAATAGTTTTAATTGGGATATTGCGCAGGAGGCAATTGCCTTGGATTATGAAAACAGTTGTAATGACCACCTCAAGAATAATTAATTTTAAAATGTGATACAGTTAGATATCATGCAAGATTAAATTTTGTTTTAATTTGGTATATAACATGACCTATTTCTGTTAATTAGTTGTTTTAAATTCTAAAGATGACTTGTTTATTTGACACTGTACAGTTGGTGAAATGCATGGACTTTTCTCATAGTACCAAGAAAAAACTCAGAAAAAGAGAGTAATTTTCTTATTTGAAGTTAAAAATTTGTTTTCCTCTTATTCAGAAATAAATAGCCCTTCTATTGATATGCATTATAATTACTTGTCTATAACTTTTTAATAATTTTTTATTTGCATTGACAGATGCATTTTTTTACTACATGACTCTAAAAATGCCCTATTAGAATTAAACTTGGCTTTTTTTGTTAAATATTTTAATTTCATAAAATGAAGAATTAAATGCTGATTAATTTTAGCACATAACATGCCATAACTGCTTTCATTTGTTATGTGGTAAAAAAAGTTCTACAATTAATGTTTTGGCTGATTACAGTGCAGAAATAGCTTGTTCTGTAATTACAAACCCACTTTTCAGGCTTGGCACTTGATGGGTTGAAGAAACTGTGTTTATTGAGAGCCAACAGTATCAAACAGCCCCCTAATTGCAGCCATGGGGCAAAGACCTGTTCTTCCACTGCTAAAAACTAAAGAAACCTATGCTACTGAGAATTTCCTCCAGTATAGGTTTGGCAATGCCCACAGAAGCAAAGGTTCAGGTACCTGCACAATGGCATTTGATCAGGACTATCCACTAGTTGATATAAGGTATCCTGTGCATTGTTGACACACAAACTGCTCACTGCTCACTACAAACAGAATAGACAGCTGCAGATTTTACTTCAACAGAAGATTGCCAGTCATACTCAAAGCCATTGCACATTCCGTCAATAGAAGTGGTCGGCATGAAGGCCCTGTGAAGTTGCCCACTCCTCAGCAGGATAGGGAATAAAGAAAACATGGCCATTAGTAATCTAGATCAGTGGTCATTTTATGTTTCACATATCCCCTGCAAATGTGTATGTAACTGGCATACTTCTTGTATAAAATAAATAAATAAACAAATAAATACCCCCTCAAGCAGCTGCTTGCCACACAGGTCTGACAGGAGCCTGTCAGTTTATATGCCATAGTAGAAGGTCTGAGAGGATGGCAGGACCTCAGCAGAAAAACGACACAAACAGCCATGCCTTACCCGGGGCTCGAACCCAGGTCCCTTAGATCAGTAGCAAGCGCGCTAACCACTCGGCCATGGGACGGAACTCCTTGTATAGATAAATAAAATTATAGTTATAGTATAACAATGGGAATAAAATAAAACATATATATATATAACATATATCTAGTGACTTTTGAGCTCTCATGGTGTACCCCAAAAAATTTTATGGCATACCCCACGTTGAGAACCCCTAGTCTACATCAATAGGTGGTACTGATCTGGCAGCCCTCCCCTTCTGTTCCTTTCCAGAAAATATCTCTCTTTTGAAAAGTACTAACAGGTTGCACCAGAAGAATATAGGGTCAGACTTTAGGGGTTAGGCCTGGCCAGTTCTGTGCATTCTAGGTTATGAAACCTATGTGATGAATGAAACCATGTGCTAATCACAGATGATTACTACACAGTTCTCCTTCCACTTGTATACCTAGCTACCATTCACAAATATTTTGTTCATTAGTTTGTTTTCAATTTTTATTAATGTTGCCATTCTTTGCTTTTACTATATTACTCCAAAAAAGTCTTGTTAAAATTAATACACTTCTCATTTCATTAAATATTTTATATTCATAAAATCTAGAATTAAATGCTACTTAATTTGGTATGTAACATGACCTATCTCAGTTCATTAGTTATTTGGCAAAAAAAGTTCTAGTTATTTTTTTTTGGTTAAGCACAGTGAAAAAATAACTAGGTCTGTGTTTATATTCCATTTTTTCAGGCTGGGCACTAGGGGGTTAATTATCTTGGAAGTTGTGTGCGTGATAGACACAGAGGATGCATAACTTGAGATCAATAGAACTGCTGCTGCTTTTAAAAACCTATTAACCTTAAGGCCAAATTTTGGCTATATAATAATTTGGTCCTATGGTATTGAAACTAGAACACTTTGTAAAGAGGAGGCAATGCTTTTTATTCAAAATATGTGCAATAGCTTTGATATTAGATGTTTTGATTATGTGAATAATGATGAAGTTAGACAAGGAGTCATCAACCACTTTTAAGGAGCATCTTATGCAGGGAGAGAAGGCATTGATCCTTTTGACCATATACATGATCAGAGATTAGTCAATAGTTTCCTAAAAGTTTAAGGAAGATGGGCAAGCTAAAAACAAGATTGACTAGTATGTATTAGATTGTGCATATCAAATTGCCAATTTCTCAGATGCATTAAGTTTTCAATGTTTTGAGGACTGAAAACGTTACCAGATGACACTTGTGATACATTATATTAAATCATGAAGTGCTTATAACAGCACACTAGCCATTTCATCAGTAGATTTTCTGGTTAGTGGATTATAAGAACTTAAAGGGAGCAATGGATCAGATTCAAATTCACGGTCAGTTTAAACTGGGACACAACACTGTGGAGGCAACTCAATGCAGCATTTGGGGAAGGCACAGATAGTGAATGGACAACACAATGTTGATTTGGAAAATTTCAATCAGGCAACATCAGCATTCAAAATAAGCCATGTAGTTAACCTGAGAAATTATTAATAATGATCAATTGAAGGCTTTAATTGAATCTGACACATGCCAAATTGTACAAGACATCACAGGCAAATTAGGCATGCATTATTCAACAGCTTCCCAACACCTGGAAGCCATTGGAAAGTAAAATTGGAAAAAATGGCTCCGCATGAATTAACAGACACTCACAAGGCACGTCAACTTGAAGTGTGCACTTTCCTTCTAACATGAAATCAAAGAGATCCATGTTTGCATATAGAGTTTTACATGTGATGAAAAATGGATCCTGTGTGACAATCATTGACAGTCTGCTCAATGGCTGGATGTTGAGGAAACACCTAAATACATGCCCAAGCCTAATTTTCACCCAAAGAAGGTAGGGTGATCATTTGCTGGTCTGCAATGAATGCAGAGAAATATTTTTCAGAACTCCAAAAAAATGTATGACAAATTAATCAAGAAGCAGCCCACAGTCAACAAACATGGCGTCCTACTGCTCCATGATAACACTCAGCCTCACATCTCACAAATAATGGTCAGGAAACTCCATCAGTTACAGTATGAAACTCTTGCTCAACCAATGTATTCACCACACCTATCACTGACTACCACTTCTTAGTGGGGAAAACATTCAGCAATTAAAAACACCTTCCAAGAATTCATTGCTTCCAGGAACTCATAGAATTTTTGGCAAATAGCATAAATGCATTTGATTCACGGTGGCAGAAGTGTATTGAACCTGATGATGCATATTTTTATCAAGTTATTTTAACAGAGTTATAGCTGTTGAATGTTTCACTAACAATTCAAGGGGTTGAGAGTGGCTCAGTCGGTAGCGTGCCAGGTTCATAATCTGCAGTTCTCAGGTTCAAGTCCCAGCTGGGTCAGCATTGAAATTTATCTCTGCCAAACTCCCTGCCCACACTCAGTAAAGGACACTAATGGGCTTGGAAAGGCCATCATCCATCGGATGGGACATTAAGCCATGGCCCTGTTTGCGGGAGAGAGCCATACCCTGTACACATTAAAAAACACAATGGATGGCCTTGATGGGAGGCTACCATACGTTTCCCAACAGCTGTTCCAATGGGTCGCCTTCCCCAACCTTCTCTGAGCCCTCGGGGTCCTTGTGACCTGGCCATTTACCCCATTGTGTGCAAAAAGGTGCCACTCAGAGGTAAAACAACCAACAACTAACAATTCAGCCATTTCATTTGCAACAACCTAATAAGACAGATAAATCATCCATCAATAGAGCCATAAACATATCAATAGAGCATACATCAATAGAGCATAGAATTGGTGTGCAGTGGCCAGATGCAGCAAATGTAGCTCAGGACAGATATACTTGGAGAACTAAATTGCATGGTCTGGTTGGACCTCCGTAGCCCCAAGGCTGCTTGAAGATGATGATGATCACATACTTCTGAAATATTGTTCTGGTTCTTTTGTTCCAAAAAAGTAGCTAAAAATAATAATTAATATTCAATATTCATTATTAAAATAAATAATTCAGAGACAAAGTGAACTCTCAGATTAGAGTTCATCATTTGAAATTTTTTAAGGTCTGCTGAAATACTTAATGTAGTATACCAGTTTTACAGTTCTTGATGAATCTAAAAACATTCATCTTATAATCATAAAATATCTAAAAACTTTGCACTTGTTTTTATAGATATACAACAGAAATACCTTTAATGTATATTTTCTTGCTATCGAATGGCAAACTCTCAGCAACTTTTCTCTTTTCACAAGCTCTAGAAACTGATGCATTACTATCAGTCAGATTTTTCTTTCTCTTTAGCATTTCAAGATTCTAAGAAGCAAAATTAGATATGCATTACAATAATAAACCCTTAAATCAAAGCATCACGATAATAAATATCTCTCTCAGTCCTTTGTTATAATCAAAAATAAATTACAAATGGTTGGCTGAAAGTTATAAGGCATTCAAAGCCAGACACATATTATATTATTATAGTTTCATCTATTTTCAAAACTAGTAATAAAAATTTATTATAGAATTATCAACCAATTTCAATTTATCTGTTTTTTCAAAGATTCTGAAAACAATTATAAAACAAAAATTGGTCAGTTTCTGAAAAAAATATTGATTTTTCTCCAACAATCAATTTGGTTTCAGGAAAGGAATGAGTACTGAGAATGCTATTCTAGAATTGACTTCTATCATATATGAAAATGTTAATCAAAATAAAAAAATCAGTAGTTATATTTTTTGATTAAAAAAACCCTTTGACTCAGTTCCTCATTCATTATTATTGACTAAATTAAATTCTAGTAGAATTAGAGGCAAAACCTTCTCATGGATAAAAAGCTATTTAAGAAACAGAAGGTAAAAATTGGTAACTATATCAGTAAAGAAGCTTTCGTTCATGTTGGAGTTCTTCAGGGTTCTGTTTAGGGCCCATTGTTATTTCTAATATATTTAAATGATTTTTGCAATATGAAATTAAAAGGTAAAATTATTTCATTTGCAGATGACACTAAAAAAATAAATACCCCCTCAAGCAGTTGCTTGCCACAGAGGTCTGACAGGAGCCTGTCAGTTTATATGCCAGAGTAGAAGGTCTGAGAGGATGGCAGGACCTCAGCAGAAAAACAACACAAACATCCATGCCTTACCCGGGGCTCGAACCCAGGTCCCTTAGATCAGTAGCCACAATAATTTATTCAGGGGATGAATTAGAGATTCTAAATAATATAAAAACTGATATGATTTGTATTCAGAACTGGTTTAGGGTCAATAAGTCATTTTTAAATATTAAAAAAACAAAATATATACATTTCAGATTAAGAGCAAATCAGAAAGATTTTTTGAACATAAAATTGTCTTTCCTTCTCAAAACTGTATACAGGATAACTGCTCATGTGAAATAATTAAGGGAGTAGATAAGTATAAATATTTAGAAGTTTACATAGATATAAAAATGCCTTGCAAGATTCAGATAATGTTTTGAAGAAAATTAATTCCATTATACCTTATATTTTGTACATGTTTCTGTTTTGAAAATATTATATTTTTCTTGGATCAAATTGTATCTACTTTATAGGCTATTATCAAGGGAGGAGGGAGTACTTGTTAGTCTAAAATTCAACCATTCAGTATGCACAGAATCATATTATTAAGTGTATAATGAAAATGAAGAAATGGGATAGTTTAGCTGATGTTTATTCTAAACTAGGTATATCACAGGACAGAAAACTTTGTTTTCCAAACATTGAAATATTTAAAAAATAAACATTGGTGTATAAATCTCATTAGAGCATTTAAGAAAGATACTCACTTTTCTACAAGTCTTAATTAATATTCTTGCATGTAAAACAATAGTACAGAAACACTATATATATATTTAGCAGGTAGATTCTTTAATGCTCTACCAGAAAAAACACAAATGATAAAGAATTAAAGGGACACAAAAAAAATGAGTTGAAAAAAATTAGTTCTCCTGACTGGAATTCGAATTCAAGTCTCCCCAGTTAAGATGCCCAGCATGCTTCTAGGAGACCTGGGTTCAAATCCCAGTCAAGACATAAATTTTTTTCAACTCATTTTTTCAAGTGTTCCTTGTCTACAGAACTTTTCCTGTGATAATTTATTACTGAATGAAAGGGAATTTATTAAAAATACAAAAATATGGCTTTTGAACATAGTAAATAATAATGTATTATTCTAAACATATTTCACTAGTTTCTTAAGATTAACTTGCAAGATCTATCTCATATATATAAAATAAATCAATTTTTAATAGTTTTAGAATGCACATAGAATGTTGGGATAAAAATAATTCTAGTAATACTGAAATAGTTTAAGGCAAAAAAGAGTGTAAAATGGGGGGAGGGGGAGAGAGGTACATATTTTGTAATTACTTTCAAAATCTTATGTTTTTAAAAACAGAAGTTTTTTTGTTAATTTTCAGAAAATTTTCAAAATTTTAAGGAAAAATTTGTTATCATATAGTGCTTCTAAGAAATGACACTAAATTATTTATATTGTAGCTTAATAAAATACACATCAAATAAAAAATGAACATATTAGTTTTCTTGCTCGAATTATATATTTTTATTATATATGTAAGAAAATTTCCAAATGGGAATTTCTGTTTCAAAAATCAAAGTTTTTTGTTGTACTAAAAATTAACATAGAGATCTTTGCCCTTTCATTCTCATTTCTATCAATGTCTATATCTGTCTTGCACCCTGGAAAGGTTAATCATTTAGTCGTTAAACTAAGAAATAGAGAGGGGATTGCATTTACATAAAGAGATTAAGAACGTTTTAAATATATATAATTCTGAACATATTTGCTGCTTCTAGGTAATTAAGGGGGATCTAGGTAATGTAATTTTGGGGATTTTGATTTAAATAATGTCAACTGCTCTTCACTTCATTATATATATATATACACTGAGATGGCTTTGTATTAGCAACACCCTCTTGTGTAGGAATGGACCAGTATTTGGCACTGCTGATGGCTCAAAGTCGGGAACAGCCATTATACAATTGCAAAGTGCACAAGTGGCAATTAGTTTTCACACTATTTCGAAGAAGAATGCATTGGTGTCACAATCTTTGCAACTTCGAATATATGACTGTGGAGACAGAGTGTTCAAGTGCCAGTATCTCCACAACAGTGGTCAGTGTAAAGTGCTCTTGTTCTGTGGTATCACAAGTGTATTGTGACTGGCTCAACAGCAGCCAACCAACCAGCTAAAGGTCACAGGTGGGGCAGCAACGTGTGGTCAATGGCCAAGGTGAGAGACATATGTCCCATCTTATATATATCAAATATAACAAATTTCTCTATCTTAGCTGTCCCATGGCCAAGTGGTTAGCACACTTGGCTACTGATCTAAGGGACCTGGGTTTGAGTCCCTGGTAAGGCATGGACATGTGTATTGCTTTTCTGCTGAGGGTCTGACATCCTCACAGATCTTCTACTATGGCATATAAACTGACATGTGCCTGTCAGACCTCTGTGGCAAGCAGCTGCTTGAGGAGGGTTTTTTTTTTCTCTATCTCATACAAATCACAGTAGGGACAAAGAACAGTGGCCCAAGCTAACCACCCAGCACAACGTTGGAATGGCAAGACCAATATCCACACAGACAATATTACAGACATTAGTTCATATGGGCTATGACAGACAGCAGCTATCATGAATACCCATGCCCACTGCGAGACAAGCAACTTCACCTTGCATGAGATGTCAGCACCAATGCCAACATATAAAAATCTGTCATCTGGTCGAATTAATCCCAATTTCAACTCCATTGTGCTGATGGACATGTTCCTATTTGGAGTAAGCAAATGAGGCCATGCCAAGATGTGCCATCAGTGTTCGGCTGGCTGGAGGCAGTGGTGTTATGGTTTGGGAACTGTTTTCATGGCATGCCTTAGGTCCACTGGTCACAGTGAATCAATGGCTCGATGGGACCATCTACCTTTCTATCATCGCTGACAAAGTACACCCATTTGTGATGACAGTGTATCCACACAACTCTGGCATCTATCAATGTGCAAATTGGTTTCAGGAACACGACAATGAATTCTTCATCCACCCAACTCACCTGATCTCAACCCAATTGAACATGCTTGGGACCTACTAGAAAAGGCAACTGGGTGCTCCGACCTCTCCATGGCAATGTGTGGTTATCACAGGACACATTGTGAAACACATGGGTTGCACTACCACAAGACACCCTTCAATATATTGTGGATCCATGCCCAGGACATGTAAAGGTTGTATTATGTACAAAGCCAACTCAATATATCTGCTTATGACACTTCACACTGATTTGTGTTTGATTGTCACATTCTATTGAATATTGTTGTGATTAATCAGTTAATATGTTAATCATCATTATGATTTTTTTTTAATTGATTTGAATTTACTTTTTTTAATGTAATAAGTATACTGGGAGATTGCTTTCCATGATTAAATGGGACCAAAAAAGTCTCGGTAAGTGAATTTCACAGTCAGAGAGCAATGGAGAACAATTCTTGTTTTTCAAGATTACATAACTTGTTGCTTTATGTTGCTATTATGATATATAGATGATGTTTTCAGAAAACATATGTAAAAAAAGTGTTCAAGACCTTTCCTTTTTCAAGAAAATTTTTATGTTAATATAAACACAACTGTAAATTACACTTTATTAAAAAACTTTAAAATTATTTTAACAAAAAATTAAATAAATGAAAATCAAACTTTTCTTTGGCAACCTGTTCTAAAATTACAAATTCTAAATATAGTAAATCTTCATCCCACATAACAAGCTGATCAATGAAAACTGTCTTTCCTCCTCTTCAGAAATTTAACATTGCCAAGTTAGCTCTTTTTTTAATTGTTTACATATGGAATGACTGTAATTAAAATAATTGTCACTGATAGGCAGCATCAAAGTTTCAATTGTTTGAACTGAAAAAAAAATCATGTACCTCAAGAAATCATGGTCAGATTTGACCACAATTTTAAACATATATCAAAATAAAAAACATGGTAATGAATTGGTTGGGTTACCTCTGAACATCACTTTTTTCATACAATGCGCTAAATGGCCAGATCCAAGGACCCCAAGGTCTCAGAGAAGGTTGGGGTAGGAGGCCCACTGGATAGCTATTTGGAGACAGGTCATCAACAAGACAATCCAGTGTGTGGTCTTTAATGTTCACAGGATATGGATGTGCCACACACAGTGACATGGCTTAACATTCCCATCTGCAGACAGTAGTCTTTCCAAGCCCATCAGTGTCCCCTACTGACCAAGGGCAGAGCAGGGAGTTTTGCAGAGAAAAATCTCAATGCTGGCCCAGCTGATAATGAAACCTGGGAACTGAAGATTATGAGCCTGACACTACCGACTGAGCAATGCCCACCTCCACAGTAATGCAAATGTCACCAAAATTGGTATCGGGTAAGCAGACACCCACTGTATTACAACATCCCATCAAGATTTTGCTTTTGGGTCGCTTTTATGTTTGATTAAACTTATAGTAGAATTTCTATAAACTTGAATATAACCAAATTTTTTTATCTATAAAATAGTTATTTGCACTAAAATATATCACTACCACTATTGCTAAAAGTATATTAATTTTACACAGACACTTCTGTACAGCAAGTGATAAACTTTTTAGAACAAACTTTTCATACCTCTTTGTGATTTCTACTGAGAATGTGACTATTCCAAAGGTTATCATTTTTAATATGCAAGTTGCAAACTGTGCAACTAAGTTGTCCAAGACTATTATACGTAAAAACAGATAAGGAATGCAAAATCAATAAAAAGGCTACTAGCAAAAGATCACATACTCAAAAATTAAAACATTACTATAAAAAGGAGCAAAAACACAATTTTGAGAATTTGAAATTCTTTTTTTTTTTGCTTCCACATTATATTAATAATTACAAATAGAAACACTATCTGAAATCCTTATTTTCAAATGGCTTCAAAACAAATATATTTATATCCTACAATTTGAAATTGTTTATTAATATAACTGTTGCCAAATATGACATGTTGCTCATTACATGACTATTGATCTAATACTTACTATTTTGTTTTGTAGTATAACACACTACCACATGTGTCAATGGCATTCAAAAATGTAAAAAAAGAAATTAATTCTTTTACCTAATAATAATTTACTTTTAATAAATTCATTATTCTATTACATATAATTATAATTTTATTAGAGACAAACACAATATATTTTAACCATATCCTCCCCCCTCCTATCAGCATTTAACTTTAGCCCCGCTTTCCCTCCTTCTCTTCCATAAAAAATTCTAGCTATTATATTCTAGCTAAAGATAGCATGATATAGTTCAATACTTTGAAAAATATAACATATTCCAACTCCATTGTTCTACATGCATATATGTAGTTTTCCCCTTTACTTCATGAAAATAACCCATCTGACTAAAATGCTCTCTACATTTATCAATTACCACAGAAGAGTGTGGAGGAAACCTCAATGCAAGCAAAAGTTTCAAACATCAGGTTATAAGGCTGGAAAGATTCTAGCTACAATACCTGTTAAATGGTGACTTTTATTATTAGTATGAATGTCAAGGATCCTTCGTTTGAAACTGATCCAAAGAAAAAAATTCTTCTATTCATGGTAATAATTGAATCAAATTTAATTCCTAAGATATCAGTATAAAATGGAAAGAGAATGAATATATGATACCTGTGATGTGTGGTCAATGTCCCCTGGTTTGTAACCAATAGGCAATTACATAAAGATCTGGGCATTGATCATATTTACACATATCTTAAGTTTGTCTCACGAGGTTTCTATGAATCAATGCAGAGAAAAATAAAAAAATAAATACCCCCTCAAGCAGCTGCTTGCCACAGAGGTCTGACAGGAGCCTGTTAGTTTATATGCCATAGTAGAAGGTGTGTGAGGATGGCAGGACCTCAGCAGAAAAACAACACATACAACCATGCCTTACCTGCATGAAATTATATCCTGCCTTCTGGACTACGGTCATGAAGTCCTTAACAAATACAAGAGGCCTAAGATGATGGCTTTTGCTAAAGAAAGTTATCCATTTTAGGTCTCTTGTGGCATCATTACTACTCTTTTGTATTTTGTTCTTTTGCCCTAAGGGGCCCACCATTGTGTGGTTTACTTTTGTTTGCTTTTTCAAACTGTGCTGTGTAGAAAAAATCATTCCACACTCTAAACTATTTTGCTGTATATAGAAAAATTGGAAATACTGATTAATTTATTAATAACTTGAAACAGTAAAGCAGCAATGGATATATATATAAAAAAACAGTTAAACACAAGTACTAAAATAACTGAATATTCAAAAGGCAGCTTCCAATGGAGCTACCAGATTTCCATATTTAAGCAAGTCACATCTGGATCAAGGTTCAATCATTAATTCTTTGGGTCGTTTATAGCATACTGTATAAGTATTTAAACTTTTTTCACCATTAATTTACTTTTTGATATCATAAATATTGAAATTTCTCAATTACATCAACATCATCATCCTCAAGCAGCCATGGCTTATTGAGGTCCAATCATATTGTGCAATTTAGTTCTCCCAACATATCTATCCTGGCCTACATATGCTGCATCTCACCACTGTAGACAAATTCTAACAAGGTCCTGTTTCACATTCTCTACTCACCACAACCTAGGCCTCCCCCTCTTTCTCAGACCATTAGGCACACTGTTCATAACCCTATTTACTAATCTTATTCTATTCGAATAATCATTTGCTAATACAACCAGCATGGCAAAACCAACAGTCTCTCTCTGCATAATAATGCTACTCAAAGGAGGTTGCAGATACCTTTGCCTAACCTCATTATCATTTACAAAGTTGAACTACTTAAAGACCACGATACTGTGCAAGCATCTGGAATAAAAGGCATAAAGTTTCCTGTTATCTTGTTTACAAAAGGTCCAAGTTTCACTACCATAACTAACTCTAAAAAAAAAAACTATTATACAATCTAATTAGTCTTTAGTTCTATACACCTTTTCCCCACACTCTCCATAGTTAAAAGTTGTGGCAGCAATCCTTATTCACCTGTTAATCTCATGCTGCACATCACCAATATCAGTTACAGAGCTCCCAAGATGATTAAACTGAACATCTGCTCAAGGAATCATTCAGATTAACTGAATCATGGCCAATTTATATTTGGTCCAAAATATACCCAGTCATATTAGAATAATATGACCACCTACTATACATATACTATGGAGGTGGTCATGTTATTCTGATACGACTGTGTATATTAACAGAAAAACATTAAATCGAAATCATACAGAAATTTGAATTTGAAAAACATTGACTCTTTTGCTTAGCTGCATAAAATAATAGGTACATACCATAAAGTTATAAAGTGTAATTACAATTAATTATAATGTCTACATAAAATTAAATTACTTTTTTTTTTACTATATTTAAAACACAAAAGTTAAAAAATGATGTTTTGGTGATTTTTTATTAAATCGTTTCATTTCTTAGTGAATTAGAATTCAGCATAGCTAAATTGAAATAAAAAATGCTCCTTTATAAAAAATATTTTAATATATATATAGTATGAAAAAAAAAATGGAATGATTCACGGAATTTATTAATATTAAAAAAGCCATCAGTTGGAAAAGACAGAGTAAAAGAATCTAAAATTAATTGTTGAAAAGATATAAATATCTATATATGTTTTTAATATTTTTGTTTTCTCACAAATAAAAAATATATTTTTTCTGGTAGTTCAAGTGTTGCCAACTCTGAAGCAGTTTCTTCTATCGAGTGTTTATGACTGATGTCCCAAATTTGAAAATGTAACATTAGCATAGAAAAAAAAAATTCTGATAATTTTTTACATTAGGTTGGTATGTTTTACCTATGAACAGCACTTTTTTGCACACAACAGGCTAAATGGCCAGGTCACAAGGTTCCCAAAGGTTCAGAGAAGACAGGGAGTGGGGACCCACTGGAACAGCTGTTGGGAAGCAGATGGTAGCCTCCTGTCATGGTCATCATGTTCTTTAACATGCACAGGGTGTATTCCTCCTGCACAGTGTCCCCTACTGACCATGGGTAGGGTGGGAAGTTTTGTGGAGATAAATCTCAACACTGGCTCGGGCTATCCTTTATAGCCTACCTTATTAATGCACCCAAAAAAAATAAATAATACCCCCTCAAACAGCTGCTTGCCACAGAGGTCTGACAGGAGCCTGTCAGTTTATATGCCACAGTAGAAGGTCCGAGAGGATGGCAGGACCTCAGCCGAAAAACGACACATACATCCATGCCTTACCTGGGGCTTGAACCCAGGTCCCTTAGATTTGTGGGAACACAAAAGAAAATCGTGTTTTATTATTTATCCAATTAAATCTCGAGTTATCCCATATGTTATCATTAAGGTACATCTATTATACTACCTACGCTAGGAGAATGTAATCCATAAGCAACTTCACTCATGCTGCATCAAGAAATCCCTCCAGTTCCCTACATAGCTCAATGACTTTCATGGGCTACTTTTATAAATGAAACAATATGACAACAGAAGTAACTATACTAAATTATTACCCAGTGAAATGGCAGAAAGAAATTAAGGGTTCCACATATTAAAATTTTAGATTAAAATAAGAAGTTATTAATTCACATAAAAAAATCTTCTGGCAGGCTCCTGTCAGACCTCTGTGGCAAGCAGCTGCTTGAGGGGGTATTTATTTTTTTTATTTTATAGTATTTTTAGCAGAACTATGCATACGCTTCAATAAAAAATGCACGGACATGAACACATTAAAAATTAATAGGATGATATTTATTTATAATCTGAAAAGGATATCTGGCAATTGGAGAATTAACTTTTTCTTCCTTATCTTTCAATCTTTCTCTCATTAATTTCCTCAGCTCGCTTTGACCTAGCTTTTTCTTCGTGGACGCTGCCATTTTTAATGAAGCATACCTGTTGCCAAGTTAAAACAACTAATTCTTGAGAAACGAAGTGAACTTATATCAAGGAAGATAGAAAAGAGGGGAGAGGCCCTAAACGAGTTTCGCCGAAACGACAGGTGAAGAGCAGGACGGGCATATGTTTGTGCCATGAAACACTGCGCCCACTGTGCCAAATTTATGTCAGATATTACGTTAGGTTATTTATTTAATTTATATGAGGAAACAATCCTCTAGTTCAAATATTGTTAACTGATTATCATTATGGTCAAATAAAATAATACGTAAAAAATTATATAGATACATAAAATACGCTTATAAAGCATAAAATATTTCATTGTAAAGAAAAACGAAACTTTTGAAAGTTATAGAAGAAAAGGATAAATAGATGGTTTGATAATAAGCTCCAAAGAAGTGAATTACT
The DNA here is from genome assembly GCA_038380435.1 of Ryuthela nishihirai. Lineage (NCBI taxonomy): Eukaryota > Metazoa > Arthropoda > Arachnida > Araneae > Heptathelidae > Ryuthela > Ryuthela nishihirai. The sequence continues at coordinate 25,241,388 of JAWZYU010000004.1, read as the reverse complement.
TTTAAAGTTTGGACCCTTTGTCTGATCCAATTATTTTCATACTCCGGATAGTTGAGTCGGGGCCAGGCAATAATTAACAAATTGCCAAAAAAAAAAAGTTAAATTAGGGTTCAAAATACCAGCGAGCGTTAATGACTAAGAATTCAAAAAATATTAAACGATTTTCAAAATGTAAAGATTAATTCTAATCAAACAATTAACGTTGCTCAAGAGAAAAAATTAGTAAAGATTCAAAAGGTTTAATTAACAAACAAATTTATTTCCAAAAATCACTCACCAAAACTTCAATGAAGATACATCATTTCTCAACTTTGACTACACACACTATACTAACTGTGCTCCTCCGTGCTTCCTACCACACTCTCTTCTGTCTACTGTCTGACTAACTTCTGAGCTGCTGATAGCTGATAGCTGAAACATAACTTTCAATGTGCCAGGATCAAATGACCCCATAACCATTTTCATCTGATGATCGCCGATAAGGCCATGAGTCAAAGACAGTACAAAAGGTAGTTCACCAAGCTATGGTGAAACCCCGAAGGGCTATGAAAAGAACACGTAGGAACAGGAGCAGAAAGCAAGAACTAAACCAAAAAGGTATCCATATCGAAGATCAGGGGTCTTGCTATTTCGATCCTGCTCTGAGGATCGAACAAATAATGCAATAGAGAAGAAATCAAATCATGAGGGTTTGAGTCAACACCATCAAAGAAGACCTTCGAGGTGTTCGTAATAAAGTCATATATGTGTTCAACTCCAAGATCGTGATGAATTCTTCTATTGGTGACGAACCAGGGAGCATTCGTAACCTGTCGTAGCACTTTGTTCTGATATCGTTGTAAACAATGGATATTTGTCTTGGTCGTATTCCCCCAGACAGGGGCAGCATAAGTCAATACTGAACGTAGCACAGAAAAGTACAGAAGTAATTTGTGGTCAATAGAAAGGATCGAATTTCGACCCAATAACGGTCCAAGTTGGCATCGGATGATGTTAGCTTTATGAACGATGTATTTAATATGATTGTTCCACTTCAATTTATGATGCAAAATCAGCCCTAAATACTTTGTAGTTTTTTGCCAAGGAATAGGGTTATTAAATATACATAAACTGCTGTCACAAGAAACTTTCTTCAAAGACAATAGTAGCGCTGAACTTTTGTCAGCGTTTATTTTGATCTTCCATTTATCGTACCATTTTTCAGCCAGGTCTAGACCTTTCGGCAGCCTGTCTATAGCTATCGAAGACCACAGAGATGTAGAAAGTATAGCTATGTCGTCCGCGTACATAGCATAAAACAAACGGTCATGCAAGGGGAAATCATGCATGTAGATAGAGAACAGAACAGGGCCAAGAAGGGAGCCCTGAGGGACCCCTGCCTGTATACTCTGGACTGCAGATAGACTCTCATTGACACATACTTGAAAAGTACGGTGATGTAAATAGGATTCGATAAAAAGAATCATCCCTGATGGGGCCTTTGCCCTGATGAGCTTAGAAATCAGCCCATCAACCCAAACCTTTGTCGAATGCCTTTGCCACATCGAGGAAGGCAGCAGCTACGAATTCCTTCTTATTTAAGGATTCCTTTAGTTTACCAGCGACTCGTAAAAGCTGGTGATCCGTTGACATCTTATTCCGGAAAGCAAATTGTATATCCGGAATCACCTGATGTTGAGAGACGAATGTTTGCATTCGATTCAAGATTATTCGCTCCAACAGCTTACTGAGACAAGACAACAGGCTAATCGGACGATAGCTACTTGGAAACTTGTGATTTTTCCCTGGCTTAGGGATCATCTTGATCTTTGCTCGCTTCCATACCTCAGGAAAAACTCCATGTCGTATAAGGACATTAAATATAGAACACAAAAATACAACTGCATTGACGGGTAAATTTCTGATCATGGCATTTGTAACAGATCCAAAATAGGAGCCTTATTTCGCTTTAGCTTCCCGATTGCTGCCTTAATCTCCTTAGGGGTAGTGAAAAGTGTCTGACTTGTCGGACGCAGATAGAAATGATGTATTTCATCTTTCATCTCTCGTTGAGTAATTTCATCCGACAAGTCAGAATTTTCCTGGAACTGGGTAACCAAAGTTGAGGCAAATGCTTCAGCTTTCTCAGCATCACTATATACCACCCCCTTTTCACCTTGTATAGACGGGAGGTTATTTTTAGGATTTTTTAGCCTCTTTGTAAAGTTCCAAATAGAATTATCATAAACAGAGAGGTTTTCAATCTTATTTTTCCAAGAGGTTGCTCTGAATTCTGCGATATCTGCTCGAACTCTGTTCTTGAGGGCATAGTACATATTTTTATCTGCAGGATACCGAAACCTTTGCCACCGATGTCTAGCGTGGTTTTTGGCCTTGACAAGTGCAAGTAAGTGGGAAGGTAACTTAAAATAAACAGGAACCTTTTTCCTCGTATAACTAGCCTTCCTCTTACATGTATGAAGAATAGCAGTAAACTTTTCAATGACAGCCTCAATATTGTGGAAATGCGGAGAACTGCATTTTCCTTTGATAGAAGCGTGAACAAGTTCTTTATAAACATCCCAATTTGTTGAAACGGAAACAGGAGAAGTTGCCATATTCGATATGGAGAGCTGAAGAGAGATTGGTATGTGATCCGAGTTTAGCGCTTGTATGGTAGTAAGACTGTAGGCCGGAAAAAAGTGTCCCAGTAGGACTATATCAAGCACATCTGGCATGTATTTCGGGTTGTACAGAAAATAAGTGGGACTGGAAGGCGCATCCACAATGATCCCCTTACTAGTAGAATATTCAAGCAGGGTGCAACCATTTAAGTTACACTTTCGAGAATTCCAAGTAGTATCTTTGGAGTTTAGATCATCATCATCATCATCATCATCCTCAAGCAGCCATGGGCTACGGAGGTCCAACCAGACCGCGCAGTTTAATTCTCCAAGCATATCTGTCCTGAGCTACATCTGCTGCATCCGGCCACTGTACACCAATTCTAACAAGGTCCTGTTTGACATTGTCTGCCTACCGCATCCTAGGTCTCCCCCTCCTTCTGAGGCCTCTAGCACACTGTTCATAACCCTTTTCGCCAATCTATAATTATCCATACGGGCAACATGGCCAAACCAGCGGAGTCTCTCTCTGCACAATATGCTGCTTAAAGGAGGTTGCAGACTCCTTTGCCTAACCTCATCATTAGTTACAAAGTTAAACCACCTAATACCCAAGATACTGCGTAAGCATCTAGAATCAAAAGCATCTAGTTTCCTGTTATCTTGCTTACACAGCGTCCAAGTTTCACTACCATAACTAACCCACCAGCAAGAATTGTGGGACAGTCGGTTTCAAAGATCCAATCCAGATCCACAGAATGCAAAATAATATTTGGAGGCTTATAACCAGAAATGATGTTTAGTTTTCCAATACTAGTCCGGGGGAATAGAGATGGCAGTTACTTCAATGGAAGCCACTTCAGGAAGCAGATAATGGAAGTGTGGAATAGAGCTCTTTACAAAAATGGCTGTCCCACCACCTCCATTATGTATTCTATCAGTACGATAAACTTTGTAATTTGCGACATTTAGCGTATCACTAGTCCTTAAGTGCGTCTCACTCAGTAAAGCCACGTCCACATTAAACTGCAGAAGAAAGTTCAGAAACTCGAAAAGGTCTCTTTTAAGGCCGTTGCAATTCCACGCAATAATCTGAAGCTGGTCATGATAGTAAGGTGAATCAACCATCGGGGTTCAGAGCGTTGAGGAAAAGATCAAAAGCTCGGACCCCGACAGCAATTTTGACCATCAGGCCTTTAGCACTTTGATACTCTGTAAATAAATTTTTAATGGTGGTCAGAATAGCAGCAAGATTTAATTGTTTGACAAAGGAAAAAACGTCTGTGATATCATTAATCAGAATTGAGTCGAAATCTTTTTTATCCCTCTTAGAGGATGTTTTTACTTTAGGGTTCTGCTGAACAGGAGTAGAAGTACGTTCATGTGAAGCTGGGGAAGGAACAGCAGTAGACTGTCCAATCCTAGATGTCGATGATGAAGCAACTGCATCAGCATATGAAAGAGAAGTAGATGTTTTAGCAACAAACGGGGGAGTCACCTTTCCCTTTCCCAGAGGTACAGACTTTGATTGTCTATGAGATGGAGGCATAGTTTTGGTAGAACCAAGTTTAGGATAGAAAGCACATCCCTTATAATTTGCTGTATGTGTCAGCCCACAATTAGCGCAAGTCAGTACACGGGGCCATCAGTCTTGCTTCTGGAACAAGTAGTTGTGAAATGATCCCCGGCGCATTTCACGCAACGGGGCCTATTATGGCATCCACTCTGCACATGTCCAAACGATTGGCAGCGGTGACATTGAGTGGGTGCAGGTCCTTTTCTATAATTTTCAACCTTGATTCGTAGGTGAAAAAGACTAGTAACGTTGAAAATGTTCCTTTTTGCAGCATTCTTTGAAAGTTCGACAAGAAAAACGGGAATTGGTTTTCTATCTGCACCGTGTTTGAGTTGTGAAATTTTAAGGGGGTTCAACCCATGCCAAGTAGCTCAGTCCTAAGCTCGTCGCAGGAAACATCCAGTGGTAAATTTTTAAGAACAACTTTTAGATTTTTTTCAGCTTTAAGCTGATATGTATGAAATTCAAGGTGAGACCCTTCAAACAATCTGACGAAGGCGCGAAAATCCTGAGTGCACTTCGTTTGTACACGAATGTCGTTTCCATTTGATTTGGCAGTGAAAGCCTCCACTGCCAAAACAGTAATCTCTCGTTGTAATAGGGTCCAGTTTTTTGGACTCTTCAAAATAATTGGGGGAATCTGTTCTCGTTTAGCCACAGTCACTGAGGACGTATCCAACTCTCAAGACCTATCAGAGGTAGAGGCAGCCATAACATCCGTTGATCCATCAACGTGGTCAGAGTTCAGGGCTAAAACCGAGAATTTATTTTTAAGTGGAATAGTATCATGGGTAGGAGAAAGGGGACGTTTATGTCCTTTCTTAACAGGTTTAAACTTTGTTGTGTCCATACTATCCGCTGTATCAGCAGTTGTAACAACAGAAACAAGATTTCCGGTGTTCTTGGAAGTGGTAGCAACCCGCTGGATTGACATTGGGAAGTTGAATTCACAATTATGTTCCATAATTTCCTTTTCAATATAATATTTTTGTAAGATGGCCGTCTTAAAGGTCGCATAAGTTGCAGGATTAAGACCATGAATCTGAGTCATATTTGGCATACGATGTAAAATGGAGTTTACCTCCTCCAATTTATCAAGTTTGTGCGTCAAACGTTGACATGTTGAAGCAGCACCCGTTTTGGCCTCTCGTTGAGGCGGATGAGAGTTATCTCCAGTTTCGACACAATGATCAAAGTTTTCCCCTGGGGCCAGGGATATGCCATCCAACAACTGCGGAGGAGATACCTCTGTGCAGGGTAAATGCCCTTCAATAACAGAAGGACTACAGATTTGCCAGGCATCGTCGTCCGATAACCAATGCAGTGCCGGCCCAGCAGAGTCTGCCATCAAAATTTCCCTAGGGTCCGCCACCGCATCCATATCTGAATCCTCGATATATCATCGAATTCTGAGACAAAAGAAAAAATAAATAAGCACTGACCTGAAGTGCAGAAGAACGAAGCCCAAGCTTTGGGCGAGAAAAAATTAAATATTCCCTACAGCTGTGACAAATAGCACAGCGCACACTCCCCATGGAAACCGGCGAAACAGTCCTTCGCGAAATCCACTCCTATCCTAGTAAAGTCAAGGAACGTGTGCACAAGAGCAGCGGTCGACACAATCCACTCAAATCTCAAAATGTAAAATCTAACGCAGTCACCGCTGGAAATTGCGTCGGCATGTTCTTTCCTAAGGTGAAGTCATATATAACTCGGTATAGAAACAATCATTAAAACGTTTCAAAGAATTCTCGTTCTAAGATATATACCTGACGTCATAATAATTCAAAAGAAGTGATCTCGTGAGTTTACTTCTGCGCTTCTCTATCCAACGCTCTAATATTCACAACCTGCTAACTTCTGAGCTGCAGTGCTCTTGCTTTCTAACTACTGTAACAACATGTCACCAGATTTTAACAAGAGGTACAGAGCCACACGTGTCGTGTTGCACGCCGGGGAAAGACATTTGCATAAATTGACGAGCGGCGCAAGCTGTGACGCAATAGGGGGTGTTTCCTTGTGCACGCGCTTTAGCGGGTGAGAGTCGGAAGTTCGGAGTTGCGCATGCGTAACTCCTAACTCTTGGAAACGTGCTCTGTGATGCCAAAAAGGAAATAAAAATCCCCAAAATGATAAATATAACGTAAATTAAGCAAAACTGGTTAAGGTAAAGTAAAAGTGAACGAGGGGGGATCACAACTCCTCCTTCCAAAGGGAGTCAAAAATTTGACCTGACAGATTTTGACGAGCAAATTTTGAATAAAGGACACATCTCACGTCATTTACATATGGCTGAAAATAAATAAGTAAAAGTATGTTTACGCAAATTTTGATAAGATGATCTATTCTCACTTTGACACAATTTTCCAGAGCTACCAAAGGTACCTCCTCCCAATTCTCCTAACAAAAGTGTGTGACAGCTATCCTAGTGTAAATACATAGCAGTGGCTGTGGCAGTTAACTGTATACTAGCATTATCGGCCTACCTAGTATCACATTCTGATACAAACTCGAAATTGGCATAACTTGAACTATACAGTGAAAATGGTTAATACATTCCTATCTTTCTTAACTTCTAGAAAGGTTAATGACATGAAAGGAAAAAAATTCAATTACGTATGTTGTTATCGGGGTGATAACTTCCGCTTATCCCCTAACCGCAATCAAAAGATATGTGAAAGCTAAATTTTTCTCCTAAATCACATAAAAAAATGGGTATTCGAACACTGTTATCTCCTCCTAATTACATCATACGCGAAGCTAAGAAAATTCAAATTTTACAAACAAGCGGGATTGTAATCATCGGCTAATTCTTCACCTATACACAACAATCACGAAAAATGAAATAAAAAAATAATTAGCTACCTCCCCCTTCAGAGCTAACGTCCCCCTCCCAAAGCAGTTATGCTGGTAACAACTCGGTCACCAGACATGGCCATTTGGGGACAGCTCCAAAAAGGTACACACACAAAAAAAAATTCTGTAGTCATCATCATGGTGAGCTCATATATATACAAATAAATACTGCCAATGTCATCCCAAAAAATACGCATCATTGACACATAAATATCACTGATGACACTGAACAGATTTAAACACATATACATAACATCGTATCTACGAATAAAGAAAAAAAGGTGTAAATAATTTATAATATATGACGATAGCATTTCACCCAATCACTTTTTTTTTTTACATGAATCTCATTTTTTTTTTCATACATAAATTCACTTGGGAATGCACGTTACTTTACCATACAAAATTCATCTTAAAAACGAAAAAATATTAAATACTAATTCTCTTTCACTCACCTCATTCATATCCATAAACATTTCACAATTTCTAAACTTCCCAATATCGACTTACAAATTTTCAGCTATCAGTCAGCTGAAACGAAAAAATCTACAAAAATACCCTTTAACTAATTTTAATACAATATAACAACTAGAACTTCGATGAACAAGAATACGAAAAAAATTCTATTCACACATAGTATAAACTGGAACCACAGTAATTTCACTTTCCGAAAATAAGCATCGAAACTCCAAAGTTTCAACAAGAATTTAAACATTGCTAGCTGAAATTGGATCTGACCATTACCTTGTAAAAAGTGTCTTGCAACTTAAACTTAAAAAGTGTTGTGCTAGGGTTAAAAAATTTACCTTTAATACTGAAGCTCTGAAAGACCCAGTTATAGCCAAAGCTTACCATGATAGGTTACTTAGTCATTATGACAGTCATGGTTTGCTTAATACTGAAGTTGAGGAAGAATGGGGCCATTTTAAACAGGCTTTTTTGGAAACTAACAGTACTCTTTTAGGAAAAAAGGAGCAGAGGAGACAGAATTATTTAAGTGATAAGGCACTTGAGCTTATTTCAGACAGAAGGAACTGCAGGAATGTCCTTAATCAGTACCCTACTAGTCCTAATAGAAAAGATTACAGAGAGCTTAATAAACGTGTAAAGGATCAGTTAGCTACTGATAAAAATCTTTGGCTTGATAGCTTGGCTGACAAAGCTGAGGAAGCAGTTAGGCAGCACAACAGCAGAGAGCTGTACCAGATAGTTAATGTTTTATGTGGTAGAAAACGGACAGGCATACAGGGATTGAAGGATAAACAAGGTAAGGTTATAGAAGGTGAGGATTCTGTCATGGCTAGGTGGGCTGAGCATTTCAGTGATGTTCTAAACTATGTGGTTAGTTCTACTCCCATTGTTTATAATGACGATAGATGCATTGGCAGCTTTAATGTTGGCCCTATAACACAATCTGAAGTTAGTTTGGCTATCTCTAAACTTAAACTTCATAAATCCCCAGGGGTAGATGAAATTACTACAGAAATGCTCAGAGCTGGGAATGTTTTGGTTACCACTTGGATGACTGAAATTTTGAATAACTTTTATGATAAACGCATGGTTCCTAAAGATTTTACCAGAGCTATTATTATCCCTATCTTCAAAAAAGGTGATCGCAGTTCTTGTGATAACTATAGGGGTATCAGCCTACTCTCTGTTCCAGGTAAAGTTCTTTCCATGATTGTGCTTAATAGAATTAAGAATCTGGTTGACAGGCAATTGCGTGATGAGCAATGTGGATTCAGAAGTGGTAGGGGATGTGTAGATAGATATTTTCACTTAGATTCTTGAGAAATGTTTAGAGTTTCAGAAACCTTTGGTTGCTAGCTTTGTTGATTTCAAAAAGGCTTTTGACTCTGTTGATCGTCATAATTTGTGGTTGATTGTGAGATCATATGGTATACCAGACAAGTTAGTTAACATAATGAAAGCTCTCTATAATAACACTGAGTCATGTGTGAGAGTTGGTAAGTCTTGTAGCAATTGGTTTAGCATTACGTCTGGTGTTCGACAAGGGTGTATTTTGTCTCCTTTTCTCTTTAGTTTGGTTGTTGATTATGTTATGCGAAATTCACTTCAAGGGAAAGATTTTGGCCTTAAATGGGCTGGAGATACGAAAATTTCTGATTTAGATTATGCTGATGATTTAGCCCTTTTGGCAAATGATGTTGATGAGATGAACTCTTTCATTCGAGCTGTTGATGAGACTGGTAGTAGAGTAGGTTTGGTTATAAACAGAGAGAAAACTAAAGTGATGAAAATTGGTCAGGCAGGTTGTGATTCAGTTAATCTGAATGGTTGCAGTCTTGAGCAGGTGTCACAGTTTAATTACCTTGGGAGCTATGTAACTGATACTGGTGATGTGCAGCATGAGATTAACAGACGAATAGGTATTGCTGCCGGGACTTTTAAGAATCTAAGGAGATTGTGGAGAAATAGGCGTATACACCTAAAGACTAAAATTAGACTGTATAATAGTTTGGTTCTTTCTAGGGTTAGTTATGGTAGTGAAACGTGGACACTTTGTAAACAAGATAACAGGAAACTAGATGCTTTTGATTCTAGATGCTTGCGCAGTATCTTGGGTATTAGGTGGTTTAACTTTGTAACTAATGATGAGGTTAGGCAAAGGAGTCTGCAACCTCCTTTAAGCAGCATATTGTGCAAAGAGAGACTCCGCTGGTTTGGCCATGTTGCCCGTATGGATAATTATAGATTGGCGAAAAGGGTTATGAACAGTGTGCCTAGAGGCCTCAGAAGGAGGGGGAGACCTAGGATGCGGTGGGCAGACAATGTCAAACAGGACCTTGTTAGAATTGGTGTGCAGTGGCCAGATGCAGCAGATGTAGCTCAGGACAGGTATGCTTGGAGAATTAAACTGTGTGGTCTGGTTGGACCTCCGTAGCCCATGGCTGCTTGATGATGATGATGATGATGATGATGATGATGATGATGATGATGATGATGAAGAAGATGATGATGATGATGAAGATGATGGTGATGATGATGATGATGATGATGATGATGATGATGATGAGCAGCTGCTTGAGGGGGTATTTATTTTTATTTTTTATTATAACTATATTAATCAAAATAAAGCTTCTTCTTCGTCTTTATCTATTCCAGAGAAAAGAGAACATTTATAAATCAATAAGTGTCAAGTGGAAGAATAATAATATACTTAAATTTTTCATTATTGGCACTCTGTTGCGATAAATCATCCAGTCGGGTTACGATGACATCTTTCCTTCGTCGTTGGCTTGCTTCAAGTAAAATCGTTGCTAAAGATCTCGCTAGTGACATCATCTTTGCTATGTTGCCTGCTTCGCTACCGGTTGTCGCTCTGCAGGATCTGGTTGTTGTGTCGGTGTCTCGTCACACTCTTGACGTCGATGGAACAGCTGAACCTGGCTAAACGCGATTATCCATCACGGAGTTCACAGGAGCCAAATCGGCCTCCCCCTCAATGGCCTCCCCGTGCCAAAGTGAATGTTACACTTGAACGTTTTTAAATGTAAAAATAAAATAGGTTATTTATATATGAGTAGAATCTGAAATTCTAATATTTCTCTTACAAATTCTCGTCAAAACTGCAAAAAGCAAAGGTTATTATATTGCAAATATATATATATATACACTTTTATAACTGTTTGACGCAGTCTTATGCGATGCAGTCTTTGATTTCGGGCGACCGGTACTCTTACGGTACCCATCGCCGCACGGTGCCGCACCCGAAGCACACGGTGCCTTCACGGTGCCGCACCCGAAGCACAGCTTACTACGGACAAAGACCGTCCGAAACCCGATCCTACCGTACTTAAATATGATATTTTGCTGCTTGGAGGGCTGAATTTCCTACTTAGAATTTCTAAGCTACATTTAATGAAATATCATGTTAGATAAAATACGAACAAATGTAACTACACCAATTTTTACTTTTCATAGTGTTAAAATTGAACTTTGCAACACTGAAAATCGCTTTTAAATTTCCGAAACTGAGTTCACATTTACGCGTTAACTTGTAAAAATGATAGATTATTTTAAATAAATGAAACAGATTCTACGTTTATTCACGTATTGCACGATAATCCTTGTATTTTTCTGGGCGATCTACAGATGGATTTGTTAAACACATTATTAACTATTCTTAGAAAATCTAATTTTCTTACTGCACAAATTCCATAGAAAATCGTTGGTGAGTCTCTAGTGAAGGGCACAAACAAAGGACCATCGACCATGCACAAATGCTCACGATTTCATTCAACGGGCGCCTCTGATGTTCTATACTCCTTGTCTCAAATAGCCAGCTTGTTCTGGTGGTTAAAATCCTATTCAATATTCCATCTTTCTGGTTTGGTATTGCATTATACAGGTGAAGCACAACTGTTAGTCGGCAATCCCATGGAGATCCTTCCATGGGTTGCAATAGCTGCTGGTGTTTCTTCCCCTTTTGTAGTGTCATATTACAGGTAGAAGTAGCTGCCATTATTTATTTTCCTATTGTACTAGCATTTTATATAGTGAGGATCCAATTGATTCTATGGATAAGGATTATGTCTAAAGGGTCCTATCCACTTATAAGAAAGCATTGGTGCTAAAACGTGCCATGCATCATTGCCTGCTGTTTGAATGAGTTATACACCAAGCTTTCATTGTACTTCATCGAAAGTTTTCAAGGAATCGCCCATCCATCTGTCAATTTTCTAGCATGGAGAAATTGCTGACATGTGGTGGGCAATTAGTTCATTAATAGAAATGGCTCCTTTTCGTAATAAGAATAGAATTGCATGTTTAAGATTTATTTTCTCCTATTGTGTAAAAAAAAAGAAGAGAAAACACAGATTTTGGTGTCGGAAATACTGTAAGATACAGAATTATATTCCCATATAATTTTGTTAATGAGCTGCGTTTTAACGATTCACATAACTATCGCAAATAATTGCAAATGAGTGAAGAAAGCATGATACATTAAAAGGGCCACGATTCAGTTCACGGGGGCAACATGGCGTAACTGAATAAATTTAATGTAAGAAGTGGGAACGTCCATTGGGAACGTCACTTATGACACACAAGTTAAAATAAATACACCTCAAGCAGATGCTTACATAGAAATCTAACAGGAGTCTCTTAGTTCATATGCTATAGTAGAAGGCCTGTGAGGATGGTGGGACCTCAGCAGAAAATCAACACGAACAGCCATGTCTTACCTGCTGCTCGAACTCAAGTCCCTTAGATCAGCGCCCAAGTGCACTAACCACTTGGTCTCAAATTCTGATATTTTATGAACAGTCCATAATAAATTACCAATTATTAAACTCAGGAGATACCAAAAACGATTAATACTGTTTGCAGTCCATGCAGTAACATACCAGGTAGGTGTGTATAACCTAAATATATCATCTGAAAGAATATTTCTCTTTAAAACAAAATTATGAACAGTAAATAAACAACGGAATTAAAACAATTTTCTATGCTTAAACAAGCAGTCATTTAATTATTTTATGCAATTTTCATTAAGAACTTTGCTAAAACGAATTTACACTTTTGGTATTGACATTTGTGAAATTTAAAAAGTATGTTTTAGTAAAAATTCATAAAGTGACCCTTCATACATCAAACGATATCTCTATATGTAAAAACAATATTAAATTTTATATAAAAGTATTAAATTTGATCTAAAGTATTATTAATTATTAAATAAATAATAATATAAATATCCCCTCAAGCAGTTGCTTGCCACAGAGGTCTGACAGGAGCCTGTCAGTTTATATACCATAGTAGAAGGTCTGTGAGGATGGCAGGACCTCAGCAGGAAAACGATACATACAACCATGCCTTACCCGGGTCTCGAACCCAGGTCCCTCAGATCAGTAGCCAAGCGCACTAACCACTCTGATAATTATCCATACGGGCAACATGGCCAAACCAGCGGAGTCTCTCTCTGTACAATATGCTGCTTAAAGGAGGTTGCAGACTCCTTTGCCTAAACTCATCTGGAGTTCGCAGAAATGGAGACGACTCTCCAAAATGCACCCGATCTGAAGAAACGGACCAAGAGGTCAAAGAGATGGAAGCAATCCATCACTATGCATAATTTTTGCATCTGATTATTAGTAGACCTTCTGATGATGCCAGTGAGATGCCTCTTTTTTTTTCCAAGAGGTGGAGGAAGTGTTCAGAGAGAATAATGCTCCATCGCAATACTGGTGGCCGACTCCTGATGCCAATGCATCAGGAGCATTCAGAGTGCTTGAGGCAAGTGATTGGAGGGATGACAGAGGTTGATGCATTGAATTATGAGCGGATTAAAGTTGTTATGCGAAGGCGTTGCCAGTTATTCTCTGTGGAGTATTGGAATTGGTTCGATGCAGAAAAGAGAAAAGCATATGAAATTTTTCATCATTTTGCAGAGCAAATCAGATCATTGTGGAGTCATTACCAGGACAGTAGAAAGGTTAAAACTTTAAAGGGATTACAAGAATTAAAGTTAAATTATTAATGATAACAAATGGATATAAATTAATTCTTATCTTTTGTTATTACATTCATAATTTATCCTGTTGTAATAGAGACATAATTAAATATATATATAAATACTTATTTTCTCATTTGGAAAAAATTGATTTCTGAGTTGGAAAATTTTAGTACTTTAAATATATATGGGTGAAAGGAGTTTCGTTTGGAGGAGGTGAGTAAAATTTTCCAACTCGGAAATCAAATAATTGTTAAGGCCTCAATTTCGCAGCTCGCAATGATTTTATGAAAAGAAAACATTATTTTTATACCTGACCTAAATTTTACCAAGTCACTTCGAATTTTCCAAACTCCAAAGGTTTTTGCCAATTTCTCTCAATTTTTTCCGATTGACCTTAATTCCACAAAACCAATCTCAATTATTACAACTCACCTGTATTTTACAAAGTGGCTTCGAATTTTGCCAAATGTCCTAGATTTTACCAAGTGACCTCGATTTGGCCAACTCCTCTAGATTTTTGTCAACTCGCCGCAATTTAACCAAACAAAAAATCCTTATGTTTACATATCCCCTGAATTTGCCAAGTCACTAGGAATTTAGCCAAATCTCCAAGATTTTGCAAAAATTTCTCGATTTTGTCAACTCTCCTTAATTTCACAAACCAATCCAAATTTTCACAACTCACATTTATTTCACCAACTGTCCTAGATTTGATGTGTTTCCTCGATTCAGCCAACCTCCCTAGTTCGGTAATTTTACAAAATAAATCCCAAATTTTAAGTATTCCCTGAATTTGCCAACTTCCCTCGATCTTACCAACTCTCCTTAATTTCACAAAAACAATCCCAATTTTCACAACTCTTAAATTGCGCAAAAGCAATCTCAATTTTCACACCTCGCCTGTATTTCACCAAATGGATTTGAATTCTGATTTACTGCCTTAGATTTACAAACAAATTCCTAATTTCTACATCTCACCTGAATTTTCCTGAGTTACTTCGAATTTTGCCAATTCTCCTAGATTTTCCAACTCTGCTAGATTTTCCCAAGTTGTTTCAATCTTGCCAAATTCTTAAGAATTTAACAAATTTTCTCGATTTTACCAACTCTCCTTAATTTCACAAAACGAACCTCAATTTTCAAAATTTGCCTGTATTTTACCAAGTTGATTCGAAATTTTCCAACTGCCCTACATTTTGTCCAGTTGCCTCGATTTTGCCAACTTCCCATAGAAGGTCCTTCTTGTCTGTAGACATCAAACTTCTTTGTTTTTAAATAAAAGAAATAAACATCCCCTCAAGCAGCTACTTGACACAAAGGTCGGAGAGGAGCCTGCGGGTTTATACATCATATTAGATCTGTGAGGATAGCGGAAACACAACACAAACATCCATGTCTTATCTGGGGAAACACAACACAAACATCCATGTCTTATCTGGGGCTCGAACCAGGTCACTCTGGGCAGAAGCCATGCGCACTATCCACTCGACCAGGGGAGGTAAAATTCTTTTAATCTCCCCTGGTCGTAAACCTGGTCTTTTAATCTCCGCTGGGCTTTTATTCTCCCTGGTAAGGTATCGATGAAACATTACGTATTCCCGCTCTCAGAATCTCCCAAAACCTGAAATTGCACCTTCTAAAGGAGGAAAATTTTGAAATTGTGAAATTCCAAACTAATATTGCAGCTAATACTGCAAACATTTGAAATAATTTGCTGAAAAAAATTTGGTTTCTTCCTGAGTGGGATTCGAACCCATAGCTTTGAGAAGCATGCCAGGAAGATGTGGGTTTGATCGCACTCAGAAAAAAACCAGTTTCAGCAAATAAATTTAAGTGTTTCTTGTTAACAGGGCAATTCCTGTGATACCTTATTAGCGTAAATTGCAAGCAAAATAAATATAAAGAAGTTTAAAGAAATTTAAAATATTTGGTTGTGAAATGCAATATCATGAAGTGTGTGTAGTTACAACAATGTTTTCACCTTTACCCTAAAGGGGATGAGAAACGCAAATTTTTTGTGTTAAGCTTTAATTGTTTGTTTTCAGAGATAAATTAAAAATTCGTTTTGGGGTGGATTGGTATAGATAAACTATTGTGACTCATATTTTTAGAATCCCATAAAAGCTTTAATTGCGCCCTCTGATAGTGAAAAATTTCAAACATTTCAATGAATATTGCGAATGATCTGTTTGGGTTAGAAATTTGATATTTTAGTGGTGAAGTGTGATGATCAAGGGGTTTACATTAGCAGCAACAATTTGTCCCTTCACCACCAGGATGGATGGGAAAACACAGTTGTTTGTTTTGAGACATTAAGGAAAAATTATTTTACACTTGAATAGATACAAACGAAATATTATGATTCATAGTTTTCGTATCTCCCAAATGGCCTTAATTTACCATCGTTAGAAAGAACTAAATATAGAAATGTAAAACTTGGAATAATTTATGCTAGTAATTAGAAATTCTGGTGAATGTGTTGTTAATGAATTAAATAATTGATTGCCATATGTGTACTAAATAAAGTATAATTGTTTAAAATTCTACTGGTTACTTCTTATTTTATGAATTTATAATTTAATTTTAAAATTTCAACAATATTTCAACATAGTAATAATAAATATATAAGTTTATTTTATATGCACTGAATGATTTGCCCGTAACCCAATGGGTAAGAAAATCCAACTTTTCAATTTAAGGGATAAATGAGATAGTCTTTTTGAGTATAATAGAGCTAATAATATATTCTACTGTTACTTATCTTATGTAATATATTAACTATATAATATAACAATACATTAATTATATAAATTATTATGTAAGATAATTGTAATTATATAAAAATTATATAATAATATATTACTATTTACATTTTTCAATCACTCATTAGTACGAATTACTACTATAAAAGCTTGCAAAATTGGGAAATGAAAACGTTAATTTTTTCTTAAAACGAACATCCCATATTCGCCAGAGGCGATACATTATACTTCTGGTTTTCAATAGGGAGGAAAATGAAATTAAGTTAGTTGAAACTATGTCAGCATTTTAATGTAAATTTTGTTTATACTAGTCTGAAAAGCACTGAAGCAATACGTTATGAAGACAGTGGTAAAAATTATTCGTTTGAGGCCTGGGTCAGAAAAAAAATAACGCTGGAGGGAGGACAAGAGAGTGGATTTCTACTGCAGTGTAACGTTTTTTCTCTCGTTTCAGAATTTTTTTCAAATGCATGAAAAATACGTGAAATATGCCCAAGTTTAATAAATTTTGGCCTCCATTACACATACTAGCATTCTCAAAGGGTTTAGGCATGACCTCTTACCCCCTCCCCCACACACAATACATTTGGACCTGATTCATTCCAAATGTCGAATTATGAATTACAAAATCCGAAATATATGTCAGATACTTATTATCTACGTTTTTCAAAATGTTGAAATCCAAGTATATGATGGTGCAGATTAAATGAAAAAATCATCACCACCCCTAACATTTATTGCACGGAGGACCCGAGATTTTCCAGTATGCCACTGAATATATCCAGGTTTTCAATTCCTGTAAGTTTGTTAGGCCTTTCGCCATTTATGCTTGTATTCCTTTTTCACAGTGTCGGCCATCGCACTTCCCTTTTTCCCCTTTTCCTTTCCTGTTGCTTAACCTAAAAAAACTCACAAATACTTTGTAGATATCTTTTATTTTTTATGGGTTTGTTAAGGGAGAAATCCGTCAGATATAATTCCGAGGTACCCGAAAGAGAAGTGTTCATTTCGATAAAACTAGTGTCATAAATGCAATATCCGTTTATTACAGATGTCTATAGATAGAGCCCACAATGAACAATTGCAGTGTTTCCAAAAGTGTATTTTTGTTTTCTATCTGTTTCATAATAGCAAATAAATAAAGTAAATATACAAATAAACATATATGGAAGCGACGTGGAGAATGGCACCGCATATTTTTTCTTTGTTAAACGAAACCAAAATATTATTTGAAATTATGAAAGCAAAATAATTTTTGAATCGCTGCTCTATAACTTGTAAAATATTCTTTGTATGTAAAAATAGTTCTGAAGATAATTTAAAAATCTGAATCAAAATCCAATTGTCTATTTATGAAAATATTTCTTCAAAATTCAATTTTTCTATAAAGAGTTATGGAAACTTGAATATTTACTACAGTAGTTCCTCTGGAGAAATAATTGCAAATTTCCAGCTACCATAAGTTTTAAATGTTGAACGAATATTGTTGGAAATTGACATTGAGATAGATTTTATAGGGATTTTTAATTTATCTTCAGCAATAGTTTTCGGTACAAAACGTGCTTTAAAAGTTTCAAATTATTACAGTGAAAACACAAATAAATAATGAATGAAATTGCCATTGACAAAACGTTGAAATTCCCTAATAATTTCAAAGGCCTTTCTACTATGTAATGATTTTACTGATATTATTTATATTCAGTATCTTGCTTTTCCTGTTAGTTTTTTTTTTATTAATTGAGGGTCGTACATTTTTTTCTGAACCTTAATGTACAATGTGTCTTTCATTTGTTTGGAAATGAATTGTTAAGATATGTGGGTACTGATAAAAAGGGTGAGGATTTACCTCTATGCTATGTAGACTAAGGAAAAAAGTGGAGAGAATAGAAAAAAAAATGATGCTTTATATCCTAAGCCAATACCCATAACATAAGCTTTAATTTCGTACATAAATATTTACTGAGCACGGAAGAAGTAAAACAATAAAAATTATCCAATTTTTTTCGTAAGACTATGTGAGAGAAAAATGAGAAAAATTTTATGACTTGATTCTCTTCACTTCTTAAACTTTCATTTAATAATGAACCTGGTACGTTCGATTCCTAGGTTAGGAAGATGATCAAAAGATATGCATTGACAATTCAGTGGTAAATGTCATGCGAGAGAAGTAGGAACACGGTTTTTTAAATAAAGATTTTCAACTCTGTCGCCCGTGGTCGAGTGGTTAGCACGCTTGGCTACTTATCTACGGGACCTGGATTCAAGTCCCGGGTAAGCCATGGAAAATGTGTTGTTTTCTGCTGAGGTCCTGCCATCTTCACAGACCTTCTACTTTGGCATATAAACTGACAGGCTCCTGTCAGACCTCTGTGGCAAGTAGCTGCTTGAGAGGGTATTTATTTATTTTTTATTTTCAACTCTATACATAAATCAGCAGAAATACATTTTACTCCTTACATATTCCTTGCTTGAGGTACTTTTCAAGTCTGTTGCCTCAAGTATTTGGCCATGAAATGGCGCATTCTTATGAATACTCCCTCTAGTATGTACTGTACGATTGAGAGACTTCCAGGTTGAGTGAATGGAAATCTATATTCAGGGTTCCACAAATTTAAAATAAACATTAGTAAAATGTCAAGGAAATAAATGGAAAATTAAAGAAATATTCTTCAAATCTCTTTTCTTAACAGTATTTGTATAATAGATGATCAAAACATCTGCTCCGAAGAAAACTATTGTGTAATATTTGAAAAAGTTCTGGAAGCTGAAATATTTAATGCAATTAATAATTCTCCTCAAAAGTTAGAAACTGTGCACGAAAATAAATATAATTTTAGAA
This sequence comes from Ryuthela nishihirai, assembly GCA_038380435.1. Classification (NCBI taxonomy): domain Eukaryota; kingdom Metazoa; phylum Arthropoda; class Arachnida; order Araneae; family Heptathelidae; genus Ryuthela; species Ryuthela nishihirai. Next base: position 25,222,277 of record JAWZYU010000004.1, on the reverse strand, counting down.
GATATTGTAGTGTTCAGAAGGAGTGTAACTGCAGCATATGCTCACAAATATTTGAATAATCCTTTAAATAGTAAAGGAAATTGTTTAAAATCGAGATTTGGTTAAATTTAGTTGATATCTATAAGTTATCTCCAGTGGCATTTTCCTGAAATAAGCTTATTTTTAAAAGTTCTGCAGCTATAAATATAGTTTTCTATTCACAAAACAGGGAAATGTCCACTTTCGTTGAGCAGGAAAGATAATTCTTTGAACAGTCGGATATATGCATGGGATATTCGCAACTAGTTTGAAGGAATTGAAAAGATTATTATATGTTGATACACAGATCCTTATTCTGTGATGTTGATATTTGAACAAAGATCCATCCTGTTGCCGAGTGCTTAGCACGCTATATGTCTGCTCTAAGGGATCTCGGTTTCAGCCCGGCTAAAGCATGGATGTTGTGTTGTTTTTCTGCTGTGTCCCGCAATCCTCACAGACCTTCTACTGTGGTGTATAAACTGACAGTCTCCTGTTAGACATCTGTGGCAAGAGATAATTTTTTTAAATTAAAATATAGTAATGTTGGATTTCTGTTACGTTGGAACTGACGCACGTTGGCAAATGCATAATGTGCTTTATGGGAAATGCGGCGCTGCTTTTCAACTTTCATTAAAGCTCTAATGTCACTTTTCAAACTTGAATTTTTTTCTGACTATGCTTCGATAATTGAATGGCAAATTTGGATCAATTCTTATTATATCAGGTAACTTCTGAATGAAATGAAGCAAAAAGACTAATTGGGTACGAATGGCAAATGGATTCCGCAGTAATGGTTTCGTGACTAATAATAGGAAGTATAACATGTAAAGTGATTGGTAAGCTACATAAATGAAAACAAATTTGTAATTTATTGAAGTAGTACCTTGTATTTAGACATATGAATTCACAGCTCATCATTCGTGTGTGTAAATACGAGGTACTACTGATCAAACCAAAGGTGATGCAGATTCAGATTTGATCACAAGACAGCAACCAAGTTGACCTTGTGCGCACATGACCGGAAAGGCTCTGAAGAAATAAAGAGTCCCCAAATGCACTCAACAGACAGTGATTGACCAGATGGTGTATAGAACACATTTCAGCAGTAGAGATTGATAGTGACTGGTAGCTCATTGATATGAGCACCTGACGTCATTCAGGTGGTCGTGGGTTCGGATCTCACCTGGCTCAAGACAATTTTTGTCTTCACTCATCTCCTGTTACTTAAGAAAACAGCTTGACAGTGGATAAATATTAGTAAATCAATGATGAGCTGTGAATTCATATGTCTGGTGTTCTGCTGTCTAACTGCTTCCTTGGCTTTGTCAGCCAAAACATTTACAAGTCTAATGTTTTCTATTAGAACTAGTATTGATTAAGGACATTCCTGAAAATTTTTTTTTCTGAAATAAGCTCAAGTGCCTTATTACTCAAATAATTTTGCCTCCTCTTCCCCTTTTTTCCTAAAAGAGTACTGTTAGTTTCAAGAAAAGCCTGTTTAAAACCGTCTCATTCTTCCTCAAATTCAGTAGTAAGAAAACTATGACTGTCGTAATGACTAAGTAATGTATCATGGTAAGCTTTAACTATAATTGGATCTTTCAGAGCTTCAGAATTAAAGTTAAATATTTTAATTTAATGCAACACCTAAGTTTAAGTTACATGACTCTTTAAATAAAGTAAAGGTTAGATCCAATATTGGCTCCCCTATATGACCTAGTGTAGCTAACAGAACTAGCCCATTTGTTGTGTATTAAAATATAATGAATCGTATTCTTATGCAGCCCATCTGCGAAACCCGTGTATACTTATGTATGTCATGGTGTTTGTAATAAGTGTTAGTTATTATCAAGCCATTAAGTTTACTTACCTGTAGGAGACTGCCATTGCAGCTACCAATACTAAACTTGTTTACTACCATACTAACTTACTACTTGTGACGTGGGGAGTGCCATCTACTCTACTTTTTAGAAAGTTTTAGACATGAGCAATGCTGGATAAATCTGTTAATAATAAAATTAATCAATAACCAGATCAGAAGTCAGCACTAGATGGGTTGCATATTCTTATGCAACCCATCTGGTGCAACCCATATTTACGTACGAATTTTGGCGGTGTCTGTAATAAGTGTTATTCTCAAACCATTAAGTTCACTTACCTGTAGGAGACATTGTCATTGCAGCTACCAAAAGGGCCTATCACTCCTCCCCAAAGGTCAGAGTCAGTAACAACTTTGGCTTTGAAGTCACCTAGAACAAGGGTAATATCTCCTTTCTTGACAGAATTCAAAATATCCTGATGATGTCCGTAAAACCTATCCTTTTCATCCTCATTGGCATTCTCAGTGGGGGCATAACAGCAGATAACATTGCTTGAGGGGCTTGAGGGAGTATTTGTCAACCCACCCTTTAATGCTTGTCTGAAATTTTTCTGTAAGAAACCTTTCATTAATGCACTCATCCTAGAAGAGCATCACTAGCATGGGTGTCCGCAAAAATTTTCCAGGGGGGGGGGGGGGGAGCAAAGCTTGGAGACAAATAATTACATCAATAAGTTTTTATTTAATTAATTTTTTTGGATTTTTTTTTCACAAATAGATTATAGAATACAGTATTGCATCAATACAAAAACACATACATAATATATATAAATTAGTTACATTTAAATTGTTACAATTATAACTTATGGAATTTTTTACTTGATCCCGGGGGGGGGACAAGTGCCCCATTTTCCCCCCTCTGTGGACGCCCATGATCACTAGTGTGTCTGCTGAGAAGCAAACCTACATCTTGGAGGTGCTTTTTATCTTCCCTCCTTCAAAAGAAAAATTTAAAATTATTTTTAAGCATCTGATCTTTTTCTTCCTGGTCTGTTTCAAGCCGAGAATATCAAGGTTATAATGCTGGAGGACATCAAGAGAATCATTTCTGTGCAGAGTCCTCACATTCCAACTACCTATGGAGAGAAAATGGTTAGTGGAAAAGGGAATGCCAACAATATCAAACAGTCCCCTAATTGCAAGCATTGGTAAAGACCCTTTCCCACAGTACTAAAGGCTGAAGCCATCTACACTGGAAGACTTCTTCCAATGTAGAATTTGATGATGCCTATTGGACCAAGAGTTCAGGTGTGTGCAATGACTTCTGCTCAGGATTATCCACCAGCTGATAAAACACATGAATAAATTCATTTGGGGTTGTGCTGTCCCGTGGCCGAGTGGTTAGCGCACTTGGCTACTGATCTAAGGGACCTGGGTTCGAGCCCCGGGTAAGGCATGGATGTGTGTGTCGTTTTTCTGCTTAGGTCCTGCCATCCTCTCAGACCTTCTACTATGGCATATAAACTGACAGGCTCCTGTCAGACCTCTGTGGCAAGCAGCTGCTTGAGGGGGTATTTGTCAACCCACAAACAAAAGAAAACACAGCGGAAGATTTTCCCTCCACAGAAGCCCACCAATGCAGCAAATTTAGGATCCATAATCAAGCTCAGAGCCTATTTCCAGTCTGGTAGGTTTATATGATCAGCACTAGGACTGTGTGTGGTTGATCACTCCTCAGCAGGGTAGAAAAAAAGAAAAGTTGCCATAGTGTCCAGATCAGTAGGCCAAACTGATATGTCAGCCTCCCCTTCTGTTCCACAATAAAATCTCTTTTGAACAGTACAGTGGACCTTCGTTATAGCGCTGCTCACTATACCGCGCACTCGGTTATAGCATGGGCGATGTTCGCGATAAGTTCAAACATATTTATACAGGTCCGTGCGGCATTAGTATCGCATCGCATTTTATTGTTACTGCGTATTGAGTAATTGTGTATGTATCTGCATGTATTTTGAATAGTGTTTAATTATTGTATGCATGATGAGTAAAAGAAAAGCTTACAGTGTGAAATTTATTGTGTCGCCACCGCGCCGCTCGGTATAACGCTGTTCACCTTATAATGCGGGTGTTGTTTCCCGCCCGACATGCGCGTTATATCGGGGGTCCACTGTACTAATGGTCTGTACCATGGGAAGGCAGAGTTTGACATTAGGTGTTAGTCCTGGGTGATTCTATGCATCATCACAGGGAATTAGTGCATAGCTCTCCTTCCAGTGACTACCTAGCTACCCTTATTTGGTTCTGTATATCATATTAGGAAGGTATTATAGTGCACTTAAACTTTTGTGTTGCAAAATTATTAGGAAATATATTCTCAGTTGGTCTAACAGATCATATGTCACTTCTGGTGAGGGTTAAGCATCAGTAGAACAGAGGAGAAACATACTTCACTACTTGGTGTGAATAATTTCTGAAAGAAATATATTGGAATTGCATTCTGATCTGTTAGATACAATCTAGTTACTTCCACCCACCCTTAAACTGCTCTCTACTGTATATTCAGATTTTAAAGGTTGCTTTGTAGGTGAACATGCATGTATAATAAAGTGTGGCCTGCTTCATTTCATTAGAAGTCATTCTGGCTGCTTTCCATGTTTAAGTTGTGCATACCTGACTTAGACATTTACAGAGGGTTCATTTCTCTACTCAAAAATTTATAGTACAAAAGCATTTTTTGTGAGGAATTCTTTATAATACTTTGTCAGAAGATATAAAATTAAATGAATGACATTTTATATTTAAAGAATTGAAGTTATGATTATTGAATTATAACAATATTGAATCTATTTTAAAACATAAAAATTGCATTATTTTTTATACCTATTTCAGAAGTAATTATTACAAAAATGTCATCAAGGATATGGTTTTATTTGTGTATTTATCTTCATTTTCTCCAAATGGAATTATTTACTCTGATAAATGATTATTTTTAATTTCTTGTAGAATTTCAAATTTTGTAAATTTTTATTTATGCTATGAAGAAATAAAATAGTATTACCATATTTTTGCCTTATGCATGGTATTACAAGTGGTCAAACACTCCACCTCTCAAATATTAACAGGGGCAATACTACCATTGGTGAAGATGGTGTGTAGCAGTAGAGGTTCATTTGGGACTGGAGGCCCCTATTGTTACTATATGATAGATCCTGATCTAGTTTTGAAACTAACTGACAAGGCACTGATCAATCAAGTGGCATCTACAAAAAGATGTTCAGTGTTTAGACCTGAAACAGCTCTAAATATTACTTCAAAATATATATCTATGCTTTATTACTGATTTCATTTTTTTAATGCAGAAAATTATAAATATCACACACACTTAAAGATTTATTTTTTATATTACATATTTAGGACTGAGAATATAAATAGAAGCAAATTATAGTTCTTTAACTTGAAATTGTACATGCAGCAAGAAGTTTAAGTAAACATCATTAAAACTCTATTAAAATGGTTCTTAGGTTTCTTTTAAGGTAAGTTTTTTAAAAAGAGTAAGTCTCTAAGTCACACAAATTTTATTTTCTGGTGTTTAATATATGTTAAGATGTAGATGATATCTTTTTTTTTAGTTACACATTGGTTGCCATCTTGTGGCCGAGTGGTTAGTGCGTCATGCTACTGATCTAAGGGACCTGGGTTTGAGCCCCAGGTAAGGCCTGGATGTTCGTGTTGTTTTTCTAATGAGGTCCTGCGATCCTCACAGACCTACTGTAGCATATAAACTGACAGGCTCCTGCCAGATCTCTGTGACAAACAGTTGCTTGAGGGTTTTTTTTATTTATTATTATTTTTACACTGGTTGGCAAAAGCTAAATTACAGACATAAAAGTTTATATATCAACATAACAACTGGCTAGGATTTAATGAAACTTGGTAGAGGTACATTAGATTATGACAAAGAACATATGCGAAAAGGAATGCCATGTGAACAGCACTTGCACATGCAAAATGCCACATACATAAAAAAAAAATACCCCCTCAAGCAGCTCCTTGCCACACAGGTCTGACAGAAGCCAGTCAATTTATATGCTATAGTATAAGGTCTGTGAGGAAGATGAGACAGCAGAAAGACAACACAAACATCCATGCCTTACCCAGAGCTTGAACCTAAACCCTTTTGATCAGTAGCCAAGTGTGCTAACCACTCAACCTCATGATAAGGCACACTATAAAAGAGAATTCAGATATGGTACTTTTCATATCATAGCTTGCATGCACCAAAGCTTGTCAACTTGCAAGTGTTGAAGAACATGCACACTAACACCCAGAGTCCTGGAAGATTTGGAGAGGTGGATAGCCATTGATAGGATGTTGTCAGGACAGACCCAAGCTTCAGTAGCCAGAGTACATAATGTCTCTGATGGTCATCTCCAGGCTGAGGTGACAATATCAGGAATTCAAGAATATGTCTTGATGACCAGTTCCAGGCCAGCCAAGGGTAATGACATCCCAGGAGAAGACAGTATCTTGGTCTTTAGAGTGAGAAGGCATAGAGAGAGATGACAGCCAGACATTTGCATTGCACTCTCATGTTCTTCACGCACAATGGTTGGTGCTACAAGTTTTTCACAGCCAAATTTCCACAACAATTTCTACAAATTTGGATAATTTTTCATAAATCTGTGAATTTTCATGTGCTTTTTAATTCTGAGATTTAAAATTTTTTAAATTGTTAAAATTCTGATAAATTACAGAAGAAAATAGTTGGTTTGGATCAATTTCCAATTTTTCACCCATTTTTTTATGCTATTTTATCCGAAATGCATTGAAACTGATGTGGAGGTATGACTTTTGTTTTAGTAACTTGAACTTTTTCTCTATAACTAGTTTCTATATTACTAAACTGTAAACTTTTCTCCACATTCACTCCTTATATGGATCAATCAATACCTTTCAAATCCCTTCTATATGACTTTACTTTCAGTAATGGAGTAATGTTTTGGGGAAATATGAAACTCAGCATTGGAACTCCACATTTCTCCAATGTACTGTTGTTCACTGTAGCAATTATTTGATGAATCAACAAATTTAAATTATCATATTCTATAGTCACAGTTTTCACTGATAATAAATTTTCCAGCTTTGAACATGTATGTTCAAAGTTTGGAATCAAAGTATTAAAGTTTTTTTTTTTTTAATGTTGTTCATGTCATGTGTAATGCTCATCTAAATCCTGTTAGTGATATATGAAATGAGAATTCAAAACTGTTAATGCTTTGGTTGCAGTGGTTTAATGGGGATTATCACTTGGCCTGCATGTAAATTGCATTTTAAGGTTTCCTTTAAAAGATGAGACAAACCTAAGAAAGCATTAGTTCCCTTTCAAACAAGGTGGAAGTTGGTTCCAAGCTGTACTTTATCACTGCTTCATATAGAAGAATATAGTGAGTTTTAAAGCAGAAAATGGGGTGGGGGTGGCTCAGTCGGTCAAGTCCCCAGCTGGATCAGCATTTAGACTTATCTCTGCAAAACTCCCCACCCTACCCACAGTCAGTAGGGGACACTGATGGGCTTGAAAAGACCGCCGTCCATCAGATTGGATGTGTGTGGGAGAGCCATACCCTGTGCGTTACGTTAAAGAACATACTGGATGGCCTTGACGGGAGGCTACCATCTGTCTTCCAACGCTGTTCTAGTGGGCCCCCTCCCCCAACCTTCTCTGAGCCTTGGGGATCCTTATGACCTGGCCGTTTAGCCCGTGGTGTGCAAAAAAGTGCTGCTCAGAGGTAAAACAACTCAACTCGAGCAGAAAATGGGAAACAGCTCCCGTAGTATCTCAAAAAATGTCATTCATGATGATGCTGGAGCAGTTTGCCTCCCCCTCATCCCCTCTCAACTAAGAGCTCAAAGGACTTGGTGCAGGCAGCATCACACCTGGACCAACAGCAGTAGGCACATGCACTCTTTATGGATGAGTCCTTTTTCAGTCTGACTACAGATTCCCAATGTATGCTCATCAGGAAGGAATTGGAATAAATTGATTCCTTAGAAGTGACTTGAATCAAATCAAAATGATATGCACCAATCTGCATGTTGTTTTAAGTCTGATCTGCTGCATTGTTTTAAAGTCTTCATATATCAACACAATAAAGTCTATAATAAAAGAATGATTTGGCAGTAAAATTACTCAGGAAAAGCAAAGAGCATGATCTAACACTCACAAAAAACACTTTGTTCATGTTGAGAATAAATTGGGCAATATTTCAATGATGTAGAAAACTTCAGATTTCATTAGTCTGTAAATCCTTTTCTTCAAACATGTTGAATTTTAGATCCCAATTAACTGAAGTGCTTAAGCATTTTTGTGAATGATGTTGATAATATAATTTTGAACAGTGTCATGCTGGAAGACAACAGCAGCTTAAAAGCTGAATAGTGTTCTGTGAAAAAAATGTGAAAGAGGGTGTGAATAAATGCTTAATATTTTATTCTTTCTGGCTGTTGCAAAAATAATAATTTCCCAATCTTCAATATTTATCAGTCTCAATTAACATTGTTAATTCAGAGCAATCTCCTAAATGCAGAGGCATTGTGCATAATTATCACCAGATGATGAAAGAGGGCAATTTATCTGTGTATAATACACTGTTATTATCATTCATCATTGAAACTTGATATGCAACTTTCAGTTGAACCTAGATGTAGCAAATCATTTAATATTTATTATTTTTAAGCAGTTGTACATATCAAACTATCATTATTTGTTCATGTGTGTGCCACTAATGTGTAATTTTTATGATTTGTGAATCTAAATGATGCGTAAAGTTTGCAATTTTGCTCTGCAAAATCCCTATGAAATTTTGGTGCGATTGCTCCACAAATTTAATTTCCCCCCGCAAAACATTTACAGCTCCAATGGTGTGGAGAACTATGTCCAGCCAATTTTGTGAGAGGGGTCTATATGCTGGAACACTGTTGGTTTGCCTCCCCCTCATCCCCTCTCAACTAAGAGCTCAAAGGACTTGGGGCAGGCAGCATCACACCTGTACCAAACAGCAGTAGGCACATGTACTCTTTATGGATGAGTCCTCTTTCAATCTGACTACAGATTCCCAATGTATGCTCATCTGGAAGGAATACACAACCATTTCCACAACATTGGGGAATGGAGGACTTCTGGTGTGCTGAGGCATAATGCTTGGGTGACTGTACGTTGTCACTCCATGTGTTTGAGGTTTAGCACCATGCATGGTCAAAAGTACATGGAGAAGATCATTGAGCCCTATGTAAGGCTTTTCAGGGATGCTGTTGGTCCCAAGTTAATTTTTATTGACAATAATGCTCATCCTTATAGGGCTCGGCTGGTCGACTATTACCTTGAAAATGAGGATATCCACAGGATGGAGTGGCCATCCAGGTCACTGGATCTTAATCTTATCGAGCATATCTGGGATGCTCTCAGGAGACCTTGGTGCTCTTCAGCCCAATACCCTGTCATGTCCAGAATCCTCCTAGAGCTGTGATCTGGAGTGACCATCCAGGTCTCTGGATCTTAATCCTATTGAACATGTCTGGGATGCTCTGGGGAGACACATTGTTCGCTCAAGCTGCGATTTATGCTAATGGAACAATGGCATTGTCATCTTGTCACTAGCATGCAAAATCTTTGTGCAATATGTATAGTGGACAGGGCAATCATCCCTATGATCACTGGAACAATGCATTTCTGCTACCACCAGTGAAAGAATTTTTCTGATACCTGAACATTATTCCTGGATATCCATTCCTATGCATCTCATGTTTGCATATGTCCGTCATGGTCTGATGTCCTCACCTGAAGTTCACAAAATTCTCAAGTTGTTAAGTATAGGTATATTCATAATTGAAATAATATGGTATAAAAATTAAATTTATTACACAGATATGAATTATCTTTTGTCTTATTAATCTGACTATTTTGTTATGGCCTAACTGCTATACTGAAACTGGCTGAATTGGGTGGGTTGAAGTGCAAATGGCAGATTGTTAGGATCTGGGTGGCTTATGACATATATAAAGGAAAGATAACTGGGTTATGAAATATATACTATTATTGCTCTTTCAGACTCTTAAACAGGTCATACAACAAATCAATATAGCACAAGCTGTTTAAGCAATTGTCTCCACAAAACTTACAGTCTGCCCTCTGAAAGTAACAAAGAGGTGTGGACTTATTTGAACTTCTAAAATAACAGAAACTGAGAGTGCTGAAAAGCTGTTCTTACTATGTAGTTTATCATCAGAGTCTCCCCTAATGATCTTTTTGTGACTTCTCATGGATGGAGTGACCCCTTCAAGTCTCTGGAGCTTATGTGCAATGCATCTTTATAATTATGTGCAATTAAGTGCAATGGACAGTTTCTAGGGAACAATCGCATTCACCATGTTCAGTCACCTCAATTTCTTCTAAGGCTGTTGTACTGCCTTAGAGACGCTAATGAATTAATTGCTTGTGTATTACTCATGACCTTCTGATTGTTTATTGGAAGAGAAAATGACAGAAGTTCCAAAATACCTGACATTGTTTCAGTTTCATAATTTAAAATATTATTCAGATTTGTGTAATTAAGTGAAACTCATGCAGACAGAATACTCATGCAGCTGTAGACTACAAAGGTCCAAACAGGCTATTCATATTTATTTTTCAGAAATGGAAGAAGCTACTCTCCTACACAAAGAACTGAGATAACCTAGAAGCTCTGTTGGGCCTCTCATACCTCAAACCTTCCAGAACCTCTCATACAAACCACATACACCAGGGATATGTCATCTGGTTTTAGTAATAAGGTATACTAACCATTAGACTAGGTATGGGCTCATGGCTAGTATACTTGATTATTAGTTCTCCAAACATATCTGTCCTGAGCTAGAACTGCTGCATTTGGCCATTGTAGGCCATTTCTAGCAAAGTTCTATTTGACATTATCTGCCCATCTCATCTTAAGTCTTCCCCTCTTCCTGAGGCCTTTAGGCACACTGTTCATAATCCTATTTGCCAATCTGTAGTTGTGCATATGAGCAACATGGCCAAATTAATGCAGTCTCTCGTTTCACAGTATGCTGCTCAAATGAGGTTGCTGATTTCTAATCCCCTAATTACTCATTCTTGCTTCAGTAGTCGATACATGGAATAATATTTGTAGGCTCTGAGGAAATATGAGTTAAAGGCAGCATATTAATAATTATTTGGGTGCTCTGATTTAGGTGTGATTGAATTGGATATGGATGAGGGTTTCCTATAGACTTGTAATGCATTTTTAGGATGCCTCTGAATGAGGATGTCTAAATAAGGTGATTCCATCGTGATGACATTGGTCTGTTTTATCTACAAGAGCAACTTTGATGTCAAGACGTTTTTTCATATTTCTTAAGATTTTTACACCATATAACCTTAAGGTACCTATCACAATTACCTCTAACATTAAACAATTAATTATGAATGATTGAGATGTTCAGTCACCCCACTACAGATGACATATACAAAATTAAAATAGATGACTCTGACCATCTTTTATAATCTAGAAAACAAATCCACATTGAAATTGTGGAATTTACAGTGAAATTATAGACATTAAATTATATTTAATAAAATAAAACTTCAGAAGCGAGCCCATGAGCCATAGTTTCCCCATTACTGCCATAGATTACGATAAACTTGAATGAAATCATTGAATGTTTTGCAGAAGTGAAAGTAAGGAAGACTTTTAAAGAGTATTTTTTCATATTGCAATAAATTTCAATTTATGTTATATAATATTGATTGTGTATATACATATATTTTGATAAATTCTTATATTTCATCTATAGTATTTTTCTTTTTAATGAAAAAATTATGTATTAAATGAAAAATATTTTAGACTTCCAACCGAAACACAAAAGTAGTGGAGGTAGTGGACCCCATAAGTTTTGTCATGGGTCTTACACTTCTAGTTATGCCAGTGAATTAGACAAGTGTTGGGAAATTGTTAGGACAGTCCCAACAGTTTTTCTTTCCTTTTTTTGTTTGAATCCATTGTTAACAAATCATCAACATCGAAACAGGTGGGATTTACCATATTAGATTTTAATGAAAGCCAATTGAATAATCTTCAAAAATTCATTATCTAACATCAAGTAGGCAGAATATTTTTTTTTAGATCCAACAGTTCTGAATTTTATTTTGAATTATTTTTACTCATTGAATATGAATCTTTCTGCCAAGATTAATTATGAGCTATAAAATATGATACTTTGAGGAAAATAATTTCTTATTGATAATTTTCTGACCAGTTTTGCATTTCAAAAAAAAAAATGCTTTCATATGGCCCTCCTAGGCATTTAATTGTTAACTAATTTAATAATATTAACTAAAGAATCAATATTAGTGAGTCTTATTCTGTGTTACACAGAATGATATGATATCACTAATATTGATATGAAATACACTAATCACTAATATGAAATATGAATATTGATATGAAATATATATATATGTAAAATATGGATGACAGCTTTGACACATGCATTATCACATAAATGTAATTAAGATTTAATGCAATAATTTAACAATTAAAAGACAGAATTAAATAAATTTCTTTACAAAAGACTAAAATTAATGTTTATTTTAGGTGTTTTTGCTTACTCTGTCATTAATTTTTCATTGCTACTATTTTCAGATATCTGGCTAATAATGAGCACCTTATTCAAGTGGTAAGTAGAATTATTTAACTTAAGTATAAATAATGATGTGTTTCAAAACACCAGAACTGAATATTTAATGCAATTGCAATCATATAAGGAATGTAATGATCGACTCTGCCAAGTTACATAATGATTTTGTGTAGTTCATTAAAAATTGTTCTGAGTAAAATAACCTTAATTTGTGTTGCACAATGAATCATCCATGATCATCTGGGCATTTTTCTATAAAGACTGAAAGAGCAGGACCTCTTGTCATATTTACATGCTCCTATATCCTTAAATGCTTATTTAAAAAATGGTTTAACTAAGCATCCCTTAAATGGGAGTTGAAGCAGTTTTCATTACTATAAGTTACAAACTACCTAATAGCAGGATTTCTCTACTCTGGTTGAAAAATTTACTCTATACATAGGTATTGGGTAATCAGAAAAGTTATGTTTCTTGGAAGTGCAACTAAAGACCTCCATCAAGTTGTATTTGGGTCAAATGTACTGAGAGCTTGCAGAAAGGCTCAATATGAATGATGAAAATCTGTTTGCATTATCTAGTAAAAGTCTGGAAGCTGATCAAATGGGTACCACATGCTGACTACCAATAACAGTTTATTATCTGCTCATCACTGCTTTCAAACTACAATAATGAGCTATGTGGACTGGTTGTTGATGTGCAATGAAAAATTAGTAATGTGTAGAACTCAAAATGTTTGTATCATTGGTTGTCATCTAGAGTGTCTACCACACAATCAATGCCCAACATTCACCAAAAAATCTTATTGGGTATCTGGTGGACTACAGCTGGTATCATCTGTTATGAACTTACCTGACTAAGTAATCACAATGATGCCTACTCAACACAACTGCAACAAGTTCACAATGAACTACTCTAAAAACTATCTGCACTGGCTCATCACAAAGGCATTGTGTTTCTTCGGGACAATGTGTAACCTCACACAGCATGAGTCAATGAAGACAAATGCCACATGATTGGTTAGGAAATTTTGCCCCCACCCCACATTTTCACCAGACATTATGCCATTCAATTATCATTTTTTCTTGGTGCTGAATGATCATATGCTCAGCTGACAATTTCTAAATTGAGCAGTGTTAGGAACTGAGTTAAATGCTTTCGTCACTTCTAAATGTCAGAGTTTATTTTTTTCAAAGTGGTATTGACAAACTTATATTTCATTGGGAAAGGTTGTAGATTGTGATGGTGCTTCTTACTGAAAAAAAAAAATAGTTTCCTTTGGTTTTTACATAAGTTTAAAATTTAACCTCAAAAACCATACAAACGTTTTTGGTTACCAGATATATTTATAATATGTACACTTTATTTGCAGACAAAGATACAGTGAGAATTACAATATACAAAACAGTGAACTCTCTGCAATAGGGCACAGTTACTAAGGGATGTGTGGTTCTCAATGCCTACCAGACAACAGGCTCCACTAAGCACTGTTGTATGAGCAAAAATGGCAAATCCAAATTGACATCCAGAAGTCTCATAGATGAGTTCCAGCAATTTCTTTTAGAAATCTTCCAGCTTCTTGAAAGGACTCTCTTTTCTCTACTACCTTGAAAGGACAACCAGGAACCATTGCGTGATGCTTTGCAGATGTATGGAGCTCTCTTTGCCAATCCAGTTCACCAGTGGTTGTATCAGAAGAGTTAACCTTCTTGAGCATAGTTTTGAAGTGCACATGCTACCAATTTCCCCACCCCCAAATAATATGGATACCTCAGTTGTTTTTCAGGTGGGAGAGTCCTGGCCACAAAATGGCAATTCTGGCTGCCCCTTCATCCGAGTGTAGTGTAATCCCTACAATTTATGCAATGCATCTTTTCTTTTTGAAAATTATAAGATTTGTTTGAAATAGATCAAAACATTGCATTCAAGAAATAATTTTGAAATAGATATAAAATGTTGCATTCATGAAAAAATTATGCTCACAGACACAAAAACTGCAGCACCTATAAAGGATGAATGCAGTGACAACAAATCATTATCACACATAGTACCAGAGGTCCTATGCAAATGATTCCAGTGACAGTAGCATGACATATGAAATAAGAAGCAGTGCTATCTATCTTAAAACTCCAATAAAAGTCACTGTAGCACACAGCAGGTAAGTTAGTGGAAATGAAATAGTGCACATGGTTCAGTTATTTCAAGGCAGATAATTCGATTATGTTATCAGTGGCTAGACCCATTGAAATGGTGCAGTGTGTACACATATGAGGCAGGTTGGCCTGCCCATTTTATAGCTGATCATATTAGTTGCACAGTGAGCACTGTAACACGTTGTTAGGAGCAGTGGATGAGGACAGTACCATTTCATGTCACCATGGCTGATCCTCACAGACATACCACATCATGAGAATATTGCCTCATCTGCCAACAAGCAACCTCTGACCCCTGTGCAACATCTACAGCAATCCAGCACAATATGGAACCTGCAGTGCATGCACCAATGTTGATGTGGACCATCTGACGATGTTTGAACATTACTGAATTGCAGGCACAGCAACTCCTGCACAAGTTGCCTCTTGGCTGCTTATCATCGTCAGACACGTCATTTGCGGTGCATTGAACCTGTGTCGTGGGAGAGGGAATATCACTACATTGTCTTCTCAGATGAGTCATGCTTTTGTTTGTGGTGCAGACGATGGTCATGTCAGGGTTTAGCATCATTGTAGCCAACAACTGGATATGGCACATATCTGGTAGTGCCCGCACACTGACATTCTGATATGGGGTACCATCAGTTATGACTTCAGATACCTTTAGTGTTTGTCCATGGAACTTTGACAGTTTAATGATATGCCAATGGCATTCTGCTGATCCATTGTTTACCTTTCCTGCAGAGCTCTCCTGGTGCCAGTTTTCAGCAGGATAATTCATGTCCCTATATGGCACGCGTTGTCCAATAGTGTCTGTGGAATGTGAACACCCTACTTTGCCTGTTATGTCCATGGATTTCTCCCCTATAGAACCTGTGGGATGTGCTGGGTCAATATCTCTGACAGCATCCACAGTGCAGGTTGCACACCCTGCACATCCATTTGGGGGGGAAATAGTGGAAAGGGCCTCAGGACACTATTAGGGACCTGTATTGATCGATCACTGTTGGCTGCATCCATTGCCATCATGGGTGTTGTATCCTGTACTGAGAACCCATATTGGGGGGGGGGGGGGGCTTAATATGCATGCAGGTGATTGTGCAATTAATTATTACTACCTTGTAACATGCTCTACCATTCTGCTTAGTTTCACTGAGGTTTGAAGCTTGCTTCATAGTGTGGCAATTTTTGTGTCCATGAGTGTAGTTTTTCTGTGAGTGAGACTCTAACCCACACCTTCAACTTAATGACAGTTATTCTTACCACAAAACTATCAATAGCTTGTTCACTCTATCAGCTAATTGTGACTTTAAATCTTCCAGATTTTGTCACACCATCTATGTTTGGGAATTTCAATATCACGTTTTTTTAGTACTTTAATATTACTTAAAATTATATGTGAATTGGATGTTGCTCATGCTAAAGCATTATTAACAAAATAATCAGTCAATAGTAAATACACAGATTTCCTACTGACATAGAATTCAAGAAATAATTTTGCTGAAAAAATGAGTTTTGCCATAAACATTTTTAGTCTCAATTAACTGATAGTGAAGTAGCCATTGATAGTTTAGTAGTGAGAATACCTGGTATATAATTTGGAGATGGGGGTTTGATACTCACTCATGGCAAAACTCATTTTTTCAGGAAAATAATTTCTTCAAGTCTATGTCAACAGGTAATCTGTGTATTTACTATTGATTGATTATTTCATTAATAGCACTTTAGTGTGTGTGGCATCCCTATTAACCAGTGTTAGAAAATGTTACATATAATGAAATAATGAAATGATTTTTTGAATAACAATATGAATAAATTTAATGGTGTTAATAATTACAACCATAGCTCTAATTCTATAAATTTAATCGTACCTGATTTTTGGCTGTTTTACAATTAAAAGTACTCTTCAGGAGGGCTATATCAGCTCATTACTAAGTATGGGTAAATTGTCTCAAAGTGCTATCATGATTTTATGTCTGAGCCCCTTACACTCAAGACATCTTTTATCTGTTGAATCCTTTTTACCTCCTGTCATTGCCTTTTTTATATTATACAGGTTATTCTAATAGATTGTAATTTTATGGCTTTGTCATTTATATACTGTCTAATCGTGGTCTTTTACACCTGTGTTGGTTTTCCTTTTTATGTCTTTATATTTATTGCTTTTGACATATCTATTGTTTTTGCATTCTTTATATCTGTTGGTTTTGTCCTTTACATTTTACACTATTGACTTTTAACTTTGGGGGTTTCTGTGTCATTTACCTCTTTATTTGTCTCATTTGTTGCATTATGGCCTTAGCTGCCGATGCGCCATAAAACCCGAAAAAACCAACCTCGAAGTGCAGTGTTCTTATTATATTTATATTATTCCTATACATTATGCTATTACCAATTGTACAAGTATAAAATAGAGCACTTACCAGTCCTTGAGCTTGCAACTGGCTGGTGCAGGCAACAGTTTAAATATGTTATCCACTGATATCATGAAATATATGTCACTTGCAGTTGCACTTTCATAATGGTGGGCTCAACAACTGTTACGCATGATGAACTAGTTGATATAATCAGCACTCTCTCAGGAATTCTTAAAACCCTTAGCATTTTCAACTAAACTGAACTTTAAAAGTTTTAAAAATTAATTTAAAATCCAGCATCAACTGTTACATGTTTCCTCCCTTCCTTCTCACAACTTTATCAGGCAGTACTATGATGCAATGTTATGCATTATATACCAGTCTCCTGTATTGCGTTATTGTCTGCTCTCGTCACTGGTAGGAGTGGAATCTCTGTGTTGCAGAATGTGTTCTCTATGCAAATTAATCATGATTGTTTCAGTGTGCTGAAGTTGAAATTTAGTTTGTGATGCTATGAGTGGTTTATGCATTAAATAATTTAAGTTTGTTATCTATTAAAATCTGTGCTAAAACTGTTGGGTTTTTCGTTTTTAATATCTTGTTGATATTCTAACATCCTCTGTTTGTATGTATGATAAGTTTTCCCAATGTATTTGTTGCTCATCATCATCAACATCTCAAAGCAGCCATAGGCTATGGAGGTCCAACAAGACCGTGCAATTTAGTTCTCCAAGCAAGTCTGTCCTGAGCTACATCTGCTGCATCTGGCCACTGCACACCAATTCTAATAAGTTCCTGTTTGACATTGTGAGCCCACCGCATCCTAGGTCTCCTCCTCTTTCTGAAGCCTTTAGGCACACTGTTCAAAACCCTATTCACCAATCTATAATTAACCATATGGGCAACATGGCCAAACCAGCGGAGTCTCTCTCCGCACAATATGCTGCTTAAAGGAGGTTGCAGACTCCTTTGCCTAAACTCATCATTAGTTACAAAGTTAAACCACCTAATACCCAAGATGCTACGTAAGCATCTAGAATCAAAAACATCTAGTTTCTTAATTATCTTGTTTACAAAGCGTCCAAGTTTCACTACCATAATAAACCCGAGAAAGAACTAACTATTATACAGTTTAATTTTAGTCTTTAGATGTATATGCCTATTTCTCCACTCTCTCCATAGATTCTTAAAAGTCCCAGCAGCAATCCCTATTTGTCTGTTAGGCTCATGCCGCACATCACCAGTATCTGTTACATAGCTCCCAATATAATTAAACTGTGACACCTGTTCAAGACTGCAACCATTCAGATTAACTGACTCACAGCCTGCCTGACCAATTTTCATCACTTTAGTTTTCTCTCTGTTTATAACCAAACCTACTCTACTACCAGATTCATCAACAGCTCGAATGAAAGAGTTCATCTCATCAACATCATTTGTCAAAAGGGCCGAATCATCAGCAAAATCTAAATCAGAAATTTTCGTATCTCCAGCCCATTTAAGGCCAAAATCTTTCCCTTGAAGTGAATTTCGCATAACATAATCAATAACCAATTAAAGAGAAAAGGAGACAAAATGCACCCTTGTCCAACACCAGAAGTAATGCTAAACCAATTGCTACAAGCTTTACCAACTCTCACACATGACTCAGTGTTATTATAGAGAGCTTTCATTATATTAACTAACATGTATGCCGTACGATCTCACGATCAACCACAAATTAGGGTGATCAACAGAGTCAAAAGCCTTTTTGAAATCAACAAAGCTAGCAACCAAAGGTTTATGAAACTCTAAATATTTCTCAAGAATCTGCCTAAGTGAAAATATCTGATCCACGCATCCCCTACCACTTACTGAATCCACATTGCTCATCACGCAATTGACTGTCAACCAGATCCTTAATTCTATTAAGCACAATCATGGAAAGAAATTTCCTTGGGACAGAGAGTAGGCTGATACCCCTATAATTATTACAAGAACTGCGATCACCTGTTTTAAAAATAGGGATAATAATAGCTCTGGTAAAATCCTTAGAAACCATACCTTTATCATAAAAGATATTCAAAATTTCAGTCATCCAAGTGGTAACAGAAACATTCCAGCTCTAAGCATTTCGTAGTAATTTCATCTACCCCTGGGGATGGGATTTATGAAGTTTAAGTTTAGAAATAGCCAAAATAACTTCAGATTGTGTTATAGGGTCAACATTAAAGCCACCAATGCATCTATCATCATTACAAACAATGGGAATAGAACTAACCACATTGTTTAGAACACCACTGAAATGCTCAACCCACCTAGCCATGACAGAATCTTCACCTTCTATAACCTTACCTTGTTTATACCTGTTCGTTTTCTACCATGCAAAACATTAACTATCTGGTACAGATCTCTGCTGTTGTGCTGTCTGACTGCTTCCTTGATCTTTGTCAGCCAAGCCAAAGATTCTTATCAGCAACTAACTGATACTTTACACGTTTATTAAGCTCTCTGTAATGCTTTCTATTAGGACTAGTAGGGTATTGATTAAGGACATTCCTGCAGTTCTTTCTTTCTGAAATAAGCTCAAGTGCCTTATCACTCAAAAATTCTGCCTCCTCTGCTCCTTTTTAACTAAAAGAGTACTGTTAGTTTCCAAAAAAGCTTGTTTAAAATGGTCCCATTCTTCCTCAACTTCAGTAGTAAGCAAACCATGACTGTCATAATGACTAAGTAACCTATCATGGTAAGCTTTAGCTATAACTGGATCTTTCAGAGCTTCAGTATTAAAGGTAATTTTTTTTAACCCTAGCACAACACTTTTTAAATTTAAGTTGAAGACACTTTTAACAAGATAATGGTCAGATCCAATTTCAGCTCCCCTATATGCCCTGGTATTCCTAACAGAACTAGCCCATTTGCTGTTAATTAATATGTAATCAATCATATTCTTATGCAGTCCATCAGGTGAAACCCATGTGTACTTATGTATGTTGTGGTGTTTGTCATAAGTGTGAGTTATTCTGAATCGATTGAGTTTACTTACCTGTAGGAGATGTTGCCCATTGCCATTGCAGCTAGCAATACCAAAAGGGCCTATTACTCCTCGCCAAAGGTCAGAGTAAGAACTTTGGCATTGAAGTCACCGAACAAGGGTAATATCTCCTTTCTTGACAGAATTCAAAATATCCTTAAGTTGTCTGTAAAACCTACCCTTCTCATCCTCAGTGGGGGCATAACAGTAGATAACATTCAAGTCTTTAACACTTGTCTGAAATTTTGCTGTAAGAAACCTTTCATTAATGCACTGATATCCTAGAAGAGCATCACTAGCATGTCTGCTGAGAAGCAGACCCATGCCTTGGTGATGTTTATTGTCTTCCCTCCCTGAAAAGAGAAATTTAAGACTATTTTTGAGAATCTGACCTTTATCTGTCCACCTGGTCTCTTGCAGGCCGAGAATATGGAATTCGTGTGAGGACATAAGAGAAAAAGCTCTGTGCAGAGTCCTCTCATTCCAACTACCTATGGAGAGAAAATGGTTAGTGTGATGTTTAAAGAAACTATGCTTATTGACATAGAGAATGCTAATAATATCAAACAGCCCCCTAATTGTAGCATGACACAAAGACCTGTTCCCCCACTACTAAAGGCTGAAGCCATCTACATTGGAAGACTTCCTCCAATGTAGGTTTGATGATGCCTGTAGAGGCAAGAGTTCAGGTACCTGCGATGACCTCATGTCAATATAAAGCTCCAAAGATTATTAACTTTTCAAGTTGGATCTTTTGTCTGATCCAAATTTATTCAAAATTTCGGATAACTTGTCAGGTGCCAGGCAATATTAACTTGCCAAATAAAGTTGAAATAGGGTTTGTTAGGTATTTGTGTAGCTTTACTTATCAAGTAGGATTTCAAAAAGGATTGTCAAGTTTAATTAAAGTTTAAATCTAATCAAAAATCAATTAAAGTTGCTCAAAAGAAAAATAGCAAAAATTCAAAAGTTTCTAAAGCAAACGAAGTTTATTTCCAAAAAATTCAAAGACTCACTGAATTCAGTTGATGAATGCAAAAGTTGGAGTACTAACAACTCACATCCATCAGAATCTTGACTAACAACTCCTTCTATCTACACAATACATACTGATTCAACCTACTACTAACAATACCAATTCTAAATCAACTTCCACTAACATTGCTCTCTCTACTATTTCTGTGACCTAACATCACTTAGTTATAACATGTGGCATACAAATCTGGCACGTGTCTGTTGCACGCCGGGAAAAAATTTGTATAATCTGACAATCACGCTAGCTCTGATGCAAGAGGGGTCGTGT
The DNA here is from genome assembly GCA_038380435.1 of Ryuthela nishihirai. Classification (NCBI taxonomy): domain Eukaryota; kingdom Metazoa; phylum Arthropoda; class Arachnida; order Araneae; family Heptathelidae; genus Ryuthela; species Ryuthela nishihirai. Next base: position 25,200,925 of record JAWZYU010000004.1, on the reverse strand, counting down.
CCTACATGCGCAATTAGCAGCTGGCAATCAAAAAGTCAGAGTTGCACATGCACAACTCCTATGGCTCGGAAGTAATAATTGCAATCAGTCCAAAAATTAAATAATAATCCCCAAAATTATAAATATAACATAAATAAAGTAAAATTGGTAAGGAAAAGTAAAAGTGAATGGGTGGACCATCACAACTCCCTCTTCCAAAGGGAGTCAAAATTTGACCTAACAGATTTTGATGAGCAAATTTAGAAAAATAGGACTCTTCTTCTTCATTTACACATTGCTGAACATAAAGTAAAAGTATGCTTAATTTTGATAAGATGAGCTACTGTCATTTCAACACAATTTTCCATCACAACCAAAAGTACCTCCTGCACATAACAAAAGTGTACAGCTACCTAGTGTAATTACATGCCAATGGCTGTGGCAGTTAACTACATACTAGTGTTATTGGACTACCTAGTATCACATTCTGATACAAACTTCAAAAGTTGTATACAATAACCTGTACAAAAAACTAGTTAATATTACTCCTGTTCTACTTAACTTCTAAAAAGGTTAAAGAAAAAAATTCAATTACTTCAAATTCTGCTCTTTCACAGAATGTAATTACAGACATATCAAGCAGGGTACAGAACTTCTGCTTATTCCCCTAACCACAGTTCAAATATGTGAAATCTAAATCTTCTCTTACCACACATAAAAAAATGGGTATTGGGACACTTTTAAATCCTCCTAACTACATCAAACATGCAATTCTAATAAAATTCAAATTTTACGAACAAGCGGGAATATAATCATCCACTAAATCTTCACCTAAACACAATAATCGAGAGCTAGCTGAAATAAAAAAATGCATTAGTTACCTCCTCTCATTCAGCTTTACGTCCTCCTCCCAAAAGGAGTTTTGTTAGTGACCATATGGGTCAAACTGGTCTTTATCATTGGGGACAGCTCTAAAATGGTACCATAAACCTCAAGACATCATGGTCAGCTCATATGCTGCCAATGTCATCCCAATAATTACTCATCATTGACACATCACTATCACTGATGACACTGAACAGATTTAAACACATATATATACATCTTATCTAAGAATAAAGAAAAACTTTATAAATAACTTATCATATACAATGTTAACATTTCATCCAAAACAATTTCATTAACTTATTACATGAAAATACACTTTGCATACAAAAAAAATTCACTTTAAAATACAAAATAACTTCAAAAATGCAGAATATTTAATCACTGTATACCATAAATTCTCTTTCATTCTCATCATTCACATCCATAACCATTTTACAATTTCTAAATTTCTTAATGTAAACTTACATTTTCAGCTTTCAGTCAGGTGAAACGAAAAAATCTACAAAAATGAATAAATGCTCTTTAAATCATGTTAATACAATATACAATTTATAGATTGTTATACAGTCCCTGTGTTCGGTGCGCCATTTTCTTTTTTAACTCTGTAACCCTCCAAAGATTATTGCTCAGCAATTTATGCTCAGCTTATGCTCAGCAATTTATGCTCAGCTTATGCTCAGCAATTTTTTTATTAATAATGCTATGTTTTGTCTAGTGGTTAGGTACCTGACTACTAGATCAGTGAGCATGTCCCTGTGTATGAGTTTGTATGCTGTATAGGGTAATCACAAGAAGCCCAATATAGCTTCTAGGTTATCTCCATCCATTATATTTTTTTAAAAATATTTTATAAAAAAATTATAACTAAATAAAGAACCAAGAAGAATGAAATTTTAAATTGTTCCTTTGAAATTATAAGCAATTCCTAGAATTTTGGTGTAAATCTCTTCAGTAGTTTCTATTGTATGGTTTACGTACATTATTCGAATGCATACAGTGGCATAATCCTATTTATCCATAACTGGGTCTCCTAACTGCAATTTTTATTTTATTATTATTTTTAAATCGCAGTTTTTAAGAATCATTTACAGAAAAGCAACTGTAACAGTTCTATTGCATACATTCATTTATTTTGTTATTAATAATTGTTATTAATATCTATAATTTTCTTTTTTCAAAAATTTTATTTGTTTTTTAACCACTGGATTGAACTGCAAACAGTGTGGTGGTAGTGTACAACACTACTGTACACATATATAATAAAAATGATAATATATATATTTGATTATTTTGTATTTGTACTAAAAATATTATGCTATAACAGTAGCATAATGAAATTTAAATTTTTCTATAATAAAAAAACATAACAAAAAACAATGTTAAATTTTTCTATAATAAAAAACATAACAAAAAACAATGTTAAATTTTTCACTGTAACCAAAAATATAACAAAGTGTTTTCCTTTTCGTTTGCCAACATTGCTATTAACACCTTTTCTGAGCACCACTGAAAGGCTGCTGTTCTTTATTGTAGATGATACCACTGGCACATGATCTGGAAGATTTAAAGTTACAATTTGCTGATAAAGTAAACTAGCTGATGATAACATAGTGGTGAGAATTCCTGGCATATACCTGAGAGATGTGGGCTAAGGTCCCACTCACAGTGAAACTCTTTTTATTTTCATACATGGTGCTACTTTTGGAATGTATGCATTGCATATTTTAGCAGTAACTTCTGAAAAAAGAGCAAATGTAGTAACTTTTTGACTGATCTTTGAGTGTATATTATAAAGTATATAAAAACTAATTAGTTTTTGCCTGTTTCAATATATGTTCTTTATGTATTAGGTTGAATGTGACAATTCATTTTCTATTTATGTAGCTAGCTGATTCATACCCAATAAGAAAATTGGCCCGCATCACTGCCACACTGTTTACAAGAGGCAAATATTTCAGTAAGCTGTTTCTTTATCATATCCTGTGAACTGAAAGGAATTTTTAAATATTAGCTCAAATGTTAAAGTTTCTATGCATCTAATCATTGTATTTACATTCTTTAATCAATTTAATCATAGATCCAAACTTTTTTAATTTAAGTACATGTGAACTTAAGATCTCATCTACAAGAATTTTTTTAATCCATTGTTTATTTCATCATATATTAAATGAAACTTCTCTTTAGTAGAAATCAATAGAACAGAGAGAAAATTCCATTTGAGAGATATTTACCAATTTCAATAACATGAAGTAGGTTATTAGCCATAAAAAAATGTTTCTTTTGGTGATTAGCAACACAAACTTGTGTCCAGTGTTTTCTACCAGAAAGGTAAAATTTTTTGAAAATCCTATAAGTGGCAAAACATTTTGGGCTAGCTTTTGTGGGAATCATCTTAACATGGTGGTGTCTTTTTGTCTATCTTCCTATTGCTTTTGGCTCAGACATTTGTCGGTTGGTCGGTTTGTGGATTTGACAAATGATTTATGTTCCAAATGAAAGCTTGTAATGCGGGAGTGTCAAAGGCTGTAAAAAGTTAAGGCTTAATTTTTGTCAGTACCATACTTTGAGAAAAGTCCAGACTTTTTGCCAAGTCTGCTGAGTCATATCAACAAGTCAACCTTAGGATTTTCTTTAAATAACCAATAAACAAAACAGGTCATGTTATATACCAAATTAAAATGAATTTAATTCCAAATTTTATAAAAATGAAAGATTTAAATAAATTTACAAACACATTGATTTTGATAAGACTTTGTTATTGTGATATAACAAAAAAATAGATTGGGCTATGCAATTAAGGCTTAATTTTGGAAAACTTGATGAATAAAAGCAGTTAAATTATATATTAACCAAAAGGAAACTTCTTCCTGAATACAATAATATTTACCTGAAACATAATTTTTTATTTCTTTTAAGGATTCTTTTCAGTGTGCATGTTTTAAAACATTGGCCAACATTATAAGAGATGACTTGCATTGCTCACATCAATGGGATTATCTATCCTGTTTATAAGGACCTGGGTTCGAGCCCTGGGTAAGGCATGGATGTATGTGTCGTTTTTCTGCTGAGGTCCTGCCATCCTCACAGACCTACTGTGGCATATAAACTGATAGGCTCTTGTCAGACCTCTGTGGCAAGCAGCTGCTTGAGGGGGTATTTATTTTTATTTATTTATAAAAGATAAAAACACATTCTTGACTGTCTTTTTTTTAAAAAACATTATGAATTTTGGGGGATCTTGGCTAAGTGGCAAAAAGTTAGTGCACCAAGACAAAAGAATAACTGTATATTGGCAAAATGGCATAGCCAATATATTGCGATGGGGGAGGGGAGGTAAATCTTTTAAAACCATTGAATATAAACTTAAAAACTTATAATTTAAATAAAATTAAATTCTGCTTGGAGGGGGGGGGGGGGTAAATGCCCTCAGAGTAGTGGGGGTGATAAAACCCATTGCTAAAATTGCCCTCCTGCAGGAGGATTGATTTACATGCCAAGGAAGTCCTTTTTGCCTCCATATTCAACATCTCATTCATTTTCAGGAAAAATGCAAGATCAAAATTTGTTTACTGGAAAACAAAGAAATAATAAAAGAAAAATTTGCATATAACCTACTGTGATATTAAATAAAATATCAGCAACAACTTGTGAGCCTGCCATCTGATGTAGCATAACTCCAAAAGATCGATAGTATTCTGTTAATAGATCAGCTGACTGAATAATCAATAATTTGTGAAAATAAATCTATAGAAATGAAGGTTTAATTATACAAGTATAAATATTAACTGGATGTGTGGTTGCTGTTAACAAACAGCAACCATTGTTAGATCCACTATGTATCCACTATGTTGCCACTTGACTCACACATATCCCAGGAATTAGCCAGGTCACAGCACCTGGTCTGCCGTGGTGTAATTTACACTGCAGGCAGTCTTCGTGATATCAATCTCTGGCCTTCCTCTGGCCAAGAAAACTCTTTTTACTTGTAATTTTAGTTATAATTTCGATTTGAAGAGCAGGAAAGACACAATTAAAAAGACCTTGCTCAGAAATTAATTAAAAGAACTTGAAATTTTCTGTCATTGAGCAATAAAATTTAAAAGTTTTTAAAATTTTAACTGTTCACATGTTAAACATTTTTAGAAGAAAACTTGGAAGCTTTTTGGAGTGAGGACAGCACTCCATCTTCAGTAAAGTGACACTCCAGAAGCTTAGTTTTCTCCTAAAAACATTTAGCGTACAAATAGTTTGAGGGATAAACTTAAAAATTTTTTGCTCAATGATTGCTGGAGAAATTGCAAATAGATTGCTGGGATAAATGATATAAATGGTAAAACTAATTGTACAGATACTAAAATAGGTTTAAGGCAGAAAAAGAGTGTAAAATGGGGGGGGGGGGGCGGTGAGACAGAAGTAAGTACTTGGTAATTGCTTCCAAAATATTTCGTTTTTGAAAATATAAGTTTTTTTTTCCTTTCTTAATTTATTAGATTTTCAAAACTTTAAGGAAAAATTTGTTGGTAATAGTTAATATCAAACTTGTGAGCTTAAATCAGGAGGTTGCTCCATGATAGAGTAACGTAACAAACAATTCGGCAATACTGTATAGCACTCCTAAGAAATGGCAATCAGATGGCTTTAGCAAATTATTTATATTGTAGTTCAATACACAATCCTATCAGAATAATATGACTGCCTGCCTAATAAGGGGAATAACCACCCTTGGCCCAGATGACAGCGGCGAGACTGTGTGGCATGGATGCAATGAGGCCCTGGAAGGTTGCCAGAGACACACGTGTTCATTTGGACTCCAGTAGAGCACAGAGGTTCCAGAGATGACGTGGTTGTGGGTCCGCATTCCGAACCTGTTGATCCAAATGGTCCCACAAGTGTTCTATGGGATTGAGGTAGGCCGATTTCATCGGCCAAGGGTTAGTATGAAAGAACTGGGTATGTTTATCCTTGCATAAGAGTTAAAAGTAGAGATATCGCTGTTGTGTTTCTGGCACCAGTCATGCACCCTCTTAGCGACATGGCAGGGCGCATTGTCCTGTTGGTAGACACCATCAGGGTAAATGTCCAACATGAAGGGATGCATGTGGTCAGCGAGGATGGACAGGTAGCCATTGGAATTTAGGGACCCATCCAGTGGTACCAGTGGTCCCAGGTCATACCAGGAAAACATCCCCCAGACAGGCACATTGCCACCACCGGCCTGTACCTGACCAACAAGCGTGTCTGGGTGTTGGTCTCGTGTGTCTGATGCTGTATCCGTCACCGCCCATCACTTCTGTGGAGTAGAAACCTCAATTCATCAGAGAAAGCAACCTTTTTCCACTGTTCAATGACAATAGTCCCGTGTGAACTACAGGCGTCATTGCCGATGGACCTTGGTTAACATGGGTGCTTTTCCGCAGTGTTGACTCTGGAGACCCATGCATAATGGTTCATTCTACTGTTATTGGGGACATGTTCCAGGGTGCCCCAGCATTCATTTGAGTGGTCAATTGCTGCACTGTTGTGTGTCGATTTCCCTCTACCAGTCAACAGAGGCGACATTCTCCTCTGGGGTCAATGACCTTTGGGGTTCCACAGTTATGATGTATGGAGGTACTCGGTGTGACAGCGGTCCATTCTTGGTACACCCTTACTGCAGCAGCTCATGAACAGCCCATGAAGTCTGCTGTTTCTGAGATGCTTCCACCCTTGATGTGGTAGCCGATGATCATTCCTTTTTGAACATCCATCAAATCAATACCTCTGCCCATTGTGCTTATGTTACACACTATGGATCATCTGTCCTGGCCAGCCACTTATATCTCTGTGTGGTTGACCTTGTCATGTGCACTCTGTAATGTCCCTGGGCTGGTACACTGTGATTCCGTGGGTGGTCATATTATTCTGATACCACTGTGTAAACTATGCATCAAATAAAAAAAGAAAATATTATTTTTTTGGACTCCAATTACATATTTTTTTAAGATATATTTAAAAAATATTTTCAAATGGCAAATTTATTTTTAAAATATTGATTTTTTTTTGTTGTTGTACTAAAAATTAACATAGATATCTTGGCCTCTCATTTTGGATTCTGTTAAAGTCTATATTCATCGGGTACCATGGATGGATTAAACAGTCAGACAACTCGGTCAGTTAAATTTTTACTACTTGTTGGACATCTGTACCTCCACCCACAGAAACGTTTTATAAGTATTACTGCTAGCTAGTGTTGGTGGATAATATTAAACAGAAAAATACCATGAGTTATGTTATATATAAAAATAAATTAATAAATAGCCACTTGAGCAGCTGTTTGTCACAGAGATCTGACAGTAGCCTATCAGTTTATATGACACAGAAGATTTGTGAAGATGGTGAGAACCTCAACAGAAAGATAACAGAAATATCCATCCTTACCTGGAACTCGAACCTCAGCAATAAGTTCAAAATTTGTTCAAGAATTAGGCAAAAATATGGTAATTTCTTGTATCATTGAAAATTTGTATCTTATAAATGAGGAAAATGAACAAAGAACCATTGAATTCTTAGGCAACGATATGGCAGTAAGATTAAAACAATTCTTGGTAACCAGTCTTTCATAGATAATGGGCTTATATGGTTATTGATGGAATCCATAACTACTCAATGATTATAGTTGTAACTGTACCAAATTAGACTGATCTAGAAGTAAAAACAAAACTCATGAAATAATAAGCTGGAAAAAAAATTGGTTTTGCCATGAGTGGAATCACACTCATGGCAAAACCATTTTTTTCCCCCCAGCTTATTATTTCATGAGTTTCCATGTCTACAGAACACATCCTGTGATTCTTTACTAGTAATAACAGAAGTTTATGTTACTCTCTAGAAGTAAGAAAAAAAAAAATTATTACTACTACAAATACACAAGTTTTTCTCACAAATAGGTTTTAATATTGAAAATGTAGGTTCCTTAGTTAATTTTGTTTGAAAAATCCAATGTTTTAAATTTTTGTAAATATAAATATAATAATATAACTTTGCTTCTAATCAAAGGGACCTGGGTTTGATCCCCAGGTAAGGCATGGATGTTTGTGTCATTTTTCTGCTAATGTCTGGTCTTCTTCACTGACCTTCTACTATGGTGTATTAAATGATGTAGATCAATTTTCTTGCATGCAAAAGTGAAGTACAAAGTCAAGGAAGATGAAGATTATTTGGCAAAAGTCAGTTTAATGTTATTGGAGATGCACTTACAGTTCTGAAAAGTAGAAAATGAAGAGCATATCCTTGATGATATTCCTGTGAAATGTCAAAGAATAACATAATGGTTATATCATTATGTTATATTTCTACTATTTTATTTGTTTTTTGTGCTATTTATTTATACTATTTTAGTTTTTTATTTTGTGATTCTCACCAATTTTGTTCTTAAAATTATGTGTGATACAACCATTATGTTATTCTTTGACATTTCACAAGAATGACATCAAGTTTGTTCATCAAGGTTATGCTCTTCATTTTCTACTATTCAGAACTGTAAGTGCATCTCTAATAAATTAAATTGGACTTTTGCCAAATAATCTTCACTGTTTTGTACCACACTTTTGCATACAAGAAAATTGATATATATCATATACAATTCTATTATCAGTGCTAGGTGTTTTTAATCATTTACATCTCTATTGTATACACACTGAGGTTTTCAAACTATTCTCTTAAACATGAAAGGATTACTTTTAACACTATTTATTCACATCTTATTTTACCTACTATTTTTTTTATATGTAGGTGAAGAAGCACTTGAGAGTATAAAAAAGTCTAAATCTGTTCAGGACTTAGAACAAGAAGCTAGACTGTCAGGGGAAAAACTAAAAGAATATACAGGCAAAGTGAAGGAAAAGTTAAAGGTATTTTGATCTATATAAGTGCATTGCTATGCAGAGAAATCTATTAGATAATGTCATACATTTCTAATAAATGAATTTCTGACTTGTTTTTTTAATATGCTTTTAAACATTTTATGGAAATTAACCAGGGAAAGTAATTATTGGAGCCATTTCTCACTCACTCAGTTGAGATCTCTTATAGTTTGCCCTAGAAAATGAGGTAAAATGTAGGCTTATAGATATATAGTAAGGTTTCAGTGATTAGAGAATTTCAAGGTACACTTTATTCCATTTAAACCAATGTCACTAGATTTATCAATGAGTTCAAATTTACAATTGTGAATACTAAATCCATTAAGTGTTGATTGAATTATAATTAAAACCAATGTCAAAGATATATAAAGTTTTTAAGAAATAGTTTTCTGGAAAAAATGATTTGCAATGAATTGGATTGATTATCTATGAATTAATCTGTGAATTTATTATTGATAAAGTTTTTAGTCAGTGCTAAACAAAATTTTCCTATATCTGTTTAAATTGTTCAAGTGTAATCTGTATCTCTCCCATTAATGAAACACTTGTAATAGTATGAAACAAGCATAAGATTTCTATTCAATAAAGTTTCCAACACAGCAGGAATTCAAATCAGTTTAATTAACATGATTTTTGCTTATTTTTAGTTACTGTTGAGCAAGCTATATACTCTACAGTTTATCTATACATTGTTTTTAGGCAATGGTAAGAAACTTACCAATGAGTTTAGTATTTTACACTGTAATATTTCTTAAACTATTTATGCCTGGCATGTTAAGTAAATAAAGATAAATTATCTTAATAGTGGTCTTAGTTACTACTTTTACTTACTTCTACCTTTTACCAGTCAACTAGTAACTAATGCCACTGTTAAGATAATTTATCTTTATTTACTTAACATGTCAGGACCTAATTAGTTTAAGAAATATTAGAGTGTAAAATGCTAAAACTTGTAGATAAGTTCTCTACCATTGCCTAAGAGCAACGTTTAGATAAACTGTAGAGTATATAGCTTGCTCAACAGTAACTAAAAATACAGCAAAAATCGTGTTAAACTGACAAGCATAAGATTCTTAGCTCAACTAGTTAGAGCAATTTGGTTGGGGACAGATCCTGGCACAGTCATTTGAGAAACACTACAATTTTCAGCATTATTTTATGTATTAAATTCAATCCTACCTCACACAGTTACATCATTTAATCACAGACTCCATACCACAACTGCCACTACTTTTATCACAATTTTTATTATTTCTGTCATCTGTGATTAAATGCTGTAACTGCAATATCCTAATTCCTGTTTATTCCAGATACAAATAATCATCTATTTAATCTATTTCTTCAAATTTCTCATAGAATATCATTTAATATTATTCCATGCTTTTCTTTTGTTGAAAAAAAACCCTAGAGTGCAATGCATATTAATTTCAATTCTGACTACCTATAGTTCTTGCCGGTGACATTAGATTAACACTAAACTGTTGTTCTAAAGGATTAATCCTTGTATCAGATTCCTGAAACTAAATTTACTCTAGTACCTGAATTAATTTTGAAATGTTTTCAGAAAGTAAGCAATGTCAAAATCTTATCCTGAAATACAAGGGGAGTTTCAAAAGTAATGAGACACTTATTAAGTAATCTTACACTATTCAGTATTTGTGGATTCCTGAGGTTTGTGCACTATTTCTTTTTTTGAAGTAACACCTTTCATATACCATACATTTCTTGGTAACATTCTACCCATTTTTCAAACTTTTGCAGTAAGCCCTTTTCAGACATTTTGCATAGAATGGTGGCAGGGACTTTTTTCACTTATGTGTCGGTGTTAAATTTCGGTCATAGCTCATGTTAAATATTAGAAAACCCCAAAAACACATGGGGCAAGGTCTGTCCATAATATCGGTGTTCTATGTGAGTTCTACTGATGTTGCTAGTGCCTTCATCCCCAAATGTGAAATATTTTGACATGCATTCATTTTGCACAATTGCTTTTGTGTGTGATGATTTGTTCATCATGCACAAAAACCGTCAATTTTGTCATCATGCACAAAAACCGTTGTTTACCGTCTGCCTGATAGGTATTCGATGTGTTACCTGTTGCCAGTCCCTTTGCAGTTGCATTGTAGTTGTGAATCTGTCACGCAATGCCATGCATCACAAATGGTGGTTCTGTCGCTCTGTGGTCATATGTCATCTTCCTGATCCTTGTCGGTGTGTGCTGAATCCTTCTTGAACCCACTGGTGCATATGTGTACGATGGTGCTGGGATTGTGTATGGTTGGCCACATCTATATACAACAACCAGCTTCTCTAAAGCCAATAATTCTTCCACACTCAAAGTCTGTTAACTGTTGGACTGGCTGTTGATGTCTGAGGCATCTGTAGTGGTTTAGAACAATTTCCACAACGTTTTGTCAACCAGGGAGCTTTGGTTGCCTTTATCTGCGTTTGACTGCTCCTCACCTGTGACATCAGCTCGCATCTATCCAATCATTTCGATTGTCCTGCAAACCTAATCATTTCCATGCATTTACATATAACTACCACCTCTCTAAATTCCATCACATTTACATAACTTCGTGGAAATTTTGCATTTTTTATTTCCTGTAGTGTTGTATTACTAAGTGGCAGCACCTGACATGTTATCAGGAGGTCGTGGGTTCGTATCTCACCCAGCTCTAGACAGTTTTTCCTCTAAGATTTAAATCGACGCTAAAGTGCTGATTTGTTACATTACAATAAATATTTCAACTAGTCTGGTGACTATGTGATAAAATAATATATTTATATGGGGACATTTCCTGATATTGACTTCAGTGAAATTACATGCTCTCTGCGGAAATTAAATAGGGAACCTTACTTTCTGACTTACCTTTATACTTATTTAGTTTTCAGTACTTTGCATTTTTTGTATTTATTGATGATTTTTTTAATATTTTTACAACAATTTTACATTGTGTCAGTATGGCACACCTGAAATAATTTTACTGTTTTTTATTGTCTTTTGACGTGTTCACTCAAACCAATTTGATTGCCCTTTACTGCATCACATTATGTCAGGGCATAATTATTCCATAATGCTAGAACCACCAATCCCTTTCATTTTTTCCAAGAGCAAAATGAATTTGGTCAGAAGAAAATTCATAAAGTACTACTTGTCACCTTCCATTTCCTTCTATATCATGCTACCACCTAGTCACAAAGGAAGAACTGCCATCTGAATACAAAAGATAATTATTTTCAGTTAACTGGGACTGAATGATAGAAATCATTTTAAATTTAATCACTTCTTCCAATCGGGCAACTCCAGAAGAAAATTGCATTTTGTGAAGTTGAGGCTTCCCCTTTCTTGAACAGATTACTAAAGGAAGTTGACAAATTCTGCTGAGAGAGTAAAGTGCTTAACTACTGAGTTAAAAGGCAACTTTTACTGAGTAGCCTTTTAACTCAGTAGCCATTATAGTTAATCATTGCATTCTCCATCATGGCAAATTGCTGTAAAATTTATGTATCACTCAAGTCCTCCCTCTTAAGTACATGGATTTTAGAATTTCATTCAATAAATTCAGTTCCTCATTATATGTTGTGCCTTCAACTGCCTTTGATGATTATTGTAACGCTCCAAAACAAATGCAAAATACTTGAAGTTTTATGCTCCGGATAGCTTAGATGGGCGCCAGGCAATAATTAACAAATTGCCAAAAGTAGAATAAGTTGATAAAAAGTTGAGTTAGGGTTCAAATACCAGCGAGCGTTAATGAGTAAGAATTAAAATGATTGTCAAGTAATATGAAATATAAAAAAATCCTTAATTCGCATTGCTCAAGAGAAAAAACTGTACAGACTCAAAAGGTTTATAACAAAACAGATTTATTTCCAAAATAATTCAACTCACCAAGACATCAATGAAAAACACATAACTCCTGTGCTACATGCACTGTGCTTGGTGCTACGCACCTTGTGCTCGTGCACTCACATGTGCTACAACTTGTGCTACTGCTTACTCTACCGCTTAAGTGACTCGCAGGTCACAGGTTTTTGACAATGAGCTGGCGCATGCCGGGAAAGACATTTGCATACTATGACGAACGACGCAAGCTATGACGCAAGAGGGGGCGTGTCCTTGGCACGCACTTTAACGGTACAGTCGGAAGATCGGAGTTGCGGCGCATGCGCAACTCCTAGAAACTAGGAAACGAGTGCTGCGATGCCAAAAAGGAAATAAAAATCCCCAAAATGATAAATGTAACGTAAATTAAACAAAACTGGTTAAGTTAAAGTAAAAGTGAACGATGGGGCATCACAACTCCCCCTTCCAAAGGGAGTCAAAAGATTTGACCTAACAAATTTTGACGGGCAATTTTGAATAAAGGACACATCTTACGTCATTTACACATGGCTGAACATAAATAAGTAAAAGTATGCTAGCGCAAATTTTGATATGACGAACTATTCTCACTTTGACACAATTTTCCAGCACAACCAAAGGTACCTCCTCCCTTTTCCTCCTGACAAAAATATGTAATTAACAGCTAACCTAGTGTCAATATATACCAGTGGCTGTGACAGTTAACTGTATACTAGCATCATCGGTCTAACTAGTATCAAATTCTGATACAAACTCGAAATTGGCATATCTTGAACTGTACAGAAAATAACAGGTTAATGAACTCCTAATCTTCCTTAGATTCTAATTGTTAAATATATGAAAAGAGAAAAAAATTCATTATAATTTTGTTAGCGGGGTGATAACTTCTGCTTTTCCCCTAACCACAAAAAAATATGTGACAGCCAAATCTTCACCTAAATCACATAAAAAAACGGGTATTCGAACACCGTTATCTCCTCCTAATTACATTCAAATACGCAAAGCTAAGAAAATTCAAAATTTACAAACAAGCGAGAATGTAATCATCCGCTAATTCTTCTTCTATTCACAGAAATCGCGATCTAGCTGAAATAAAAAATCATTAATTACCTCCCCCTTCAGAGCCAACGTCCCCCTCCCAAAGGAGTTATGCTGGTAACAACTCGGTTATCAGACTAGGCCATTTGGGGACAGCTCCAAAAAGGTACACAAAAAAACAAAATTCTGCAGTCATCATCATGGTCATCATCTATATATACCAATAAATACTGCCAATGTCATCCCAAAAATTACGTTACACAATACAATGTGTACAATACAATTGACACATAAATATCACTGATGACACTGAACAGATTTAAACACATATGCATAAATCGTATCTAAGAATAAAGAAAAAAGAGTGTGAATAATTTATAATATACGATGATAACATTTCATCGAATAACTTGTACATGAATCTCCTTTTTTTTTACATAAATTCACTTTGGAATGCACGATATTTTACAATACAAATTCTTAAACATAAAAAATATTAAATTACTAATTCTCTTTCACTCTTCTCATTCATATCCAGAAACATTTTACAATTTCTAAACTTTCAATATCGACTTACAATATTTTCAGCTATCAGTCAGCTGAAACGAAAAAATTTGCAAAAATACATTTTAACTCACATAAATAACTAGAACCTCGATGAACAAGAATGCAAAAAAAAATTCTATTCACAGAGTATAAACTCGAACTACAATAAATTCACTTTTCAAAAATAAATATCGAACTCTAAAGTTTCAACAAGAAATTAAACATCACTAACTATATAATTCACAAGGCTTCTTCTTCGTCTTCATCTATTCCAGAAAAAAAAGAGAACATTTATATAAATCAACAAGTGCCAAGTGAAAGAAAAATATACTTAAATTTCATTGTTGGCACTCCGTGGCGATAAATCATCTAGTCCGTTTCCGATAACATCCTTCCGTCGTCGTTGGGTGGCTTCACGTAAAGTTGTTACTGAAAATCTCGTTCAAGTCAAGTCGTCGCTGTAGATCTCTCTCGTGACGTCATCTTGGCTATGTTCACTGCTTCGCTGCCAGTTGTCGCTCTGCAGGATCGAGTTGTTTCGTCAGCTTCTCGTTGCTCCGTGCGGATTTTTGAAGAACCTTTTCTCGTACTTTCTAGGCTTATTGGTGTCCGCCTCCAAATGACGCTTTAATAGTTGAGGACCTCCAGACTTGTCAGGAATACTTGCGGTCGGCACAACTTCTTGGTTGGTTTTTTCTTCACTTAAATCAGACTCAAAATTATTTTCATTAAAAACTTCTACTTTAGAAACCTTTTCAAAAACGGCTTTATCATATGGTTGTTCTACTTCACAAACTTCGTTATTTAAACTTTCATTATTTGCACTAACGGGACATTTTATAGGTGCTTCTGAAATAATCTGTTCTGGACCACAAGGTAAGTCAAAAAGTCCACGGGACCGCGGCTGCACTGTCAATCGACATTCGTCATTATTATCGTCGCAAACTTGTTCCTTAGCAAACTGAAGATCGACTTCTGTATCGTTTTGATCTGTTACTTTAGTTACTTCATGGCAATCAGTAACAAAAGGTAATGCCATAGTGGCAAGGCATAACTCATGAGAGGGCTTTTCTTGAGGAACTTTGGCCTCTCGCTTCAAAGAACCCGATGAAAGTTTCCCGAATTTTCATTCCTTTGATAGCAGTATTTCTCAGTATGTCCTAGTCGGCCATAAAAATTACAGTTGGGGGTTTCTCTACAAAGTTTTAGGTGTAGTGTTATGGTTCGAAGCTTGACGTGGCAAAAAGTCTCTACTTCGTTCATATTCTGTAGTTCTAGGCGCGTTCGGCGCAAATTGTCGGGACCGTGTAAATTCCGTTCGTGCGGGAGTCATTCTATGCGACTCAACCTGATATCGCTGCTTTGGCGGGAATGGCATCCATTGTTGGTTAAGTGTATTTTCTGCAGATTGTCTTCTTGCAGTGTATTGACGAGCCAATTTGACTAACTCTGAAATTGTATTTACGTTTCGTACTTCTAGGAATTCTCTAATGGGCAAAAGCAATTGAGACAAAATGCAATTTACAATATCAATTTCAGCGGCATCAGCATCGTACAGCTGGTATAACTCTACTGTACCCCATATAAATTTTTCTATGTCATCTCTTTCCCTTTGTCTTCGTGAAAACAACTCTGTAGCTAGTTCTGTAAAATCATTATAAGCCGGATATATGTCCATGATTTCGTTTTTAAATTCTTCCCAAAGTTCTATGTCGTGACGACATCCTATGTTATTCCACCATTGCTTAGCACATCCAATTAGGCAAGATACTGCTAAAACAACTTTTTTGTTGCTTGGCACTTCATGTAAACGGAAGTGCTCCTCCATGGACTTGACAAATGTCCACGATGACGGACGTTTCGAACCGTCGAACCTTATCTCAGGTAAAGGCCAATTAACATAAGGACTATAGTTAATGGATGGGTTGGCAAATCATCGTTGTGGCGATTGAAAATACTCTGTTCTATCGCTTGCTTCTGACGGAACAGAAAATGGAACCTTACGTTCAAAGTTTCTTCGTTGGTGAACTGACGTAGCATTGTCAGCAAATTTAGGGGTTGTTGTCATTCCCCTTTTCTCCCGATTATCATCAAGCAGATTCATTAGCACTTTTGCTTCCATCATTACATCTTGCAATCTACCCTTTACTCTTTCTATGTTGGGAGTCATTATGGCGGAATCGGCCATATTGTTAGCAGACATGTTTAGCGGTCTGCCGAAATTTTGAATTTTGGAAATTTTGAAAACCTTTTTTAATTTTGAGCAGCGCTCAAAGGTACTGCTATACAACAATACTAAAGCTATAACTAAGCTTTACAAAAATATAAATTTGCTTATCAAAAAAAAAAGATTTTTTTTATCGTGCCTACTTACGTGTGTGCCCGGACACTTCTAATCATTACATACAACAAATATCTTAAATATTCAGCAATATCTACGCTGAAACTTCAGTACCTTTGAATAATACACAAAAAATGTTAAGCTACTTGCTCAACAAAAATTCTCGGCTTAAGCTGCCGTTAAATCTACAACTAGTATATACAACTACTGAGCTCAAAAAATTACTATCTTTGACAATCATACAAAATTTATCCACAAATATATATACTATCTTTAAATACTGGCGAGTCCCTGTTCGCTGCACCACTTCTTTTATTGTACTCTGTAACGCTCCAAAACAAATGCAAAATACTTTAAGTTTTATGCTCCGGATAGCTTAGACGGGCGCCAGGCAATAATTAACAAATTGCCAAAAGTAGAATAAGTTGATAAAAAGTTGAGTTAGGGTTCAAATACCAGCGAGCGTTAATGAGTAAGAATTAAAATGATTGTCAAGTAATATGAAATATAAAAAAATCCTTAATTCGCGTTGCTCAAGAGAAAAAACTGTACAGACTCAAAAGGTTTATAACAAAACAGATTTATTTCCAAAATAATTCAACTCACCAAAACATCAATGAAGAACACATAACTCCTGTGCTACATGCACTGTGCTTGGTGCTACGCACCTTGTGCTCGTGCACTCACGTGCTACAACTTGTGCTACTGCTTACTCTACCGCTTAAGTGACTCGCAGGTCACAGATTTTTGACAATGAGTTGGCGCATGCCGGGAAAGACATTTGCATACTATGACGAATGACGCAAGCTATGACGCAAGAGGGGGCGTGTCCTTGGCACGCACTTTAACGGTACAGTCGGAAGATCGGAGTTGCGGCGCATGCGCAACTCCTAGAAATTAGGAAACGAGTGCTGCGATGCCAAAAAGGAAATAAAAATCCCCAAAATGATAAATATAACGTAAATTAAACAAAACTGGTTAAGGTAAAGTAAAAGTGAACGATGGGGCATCACATTATGCCTTCAATTCCTCTTCACACCTCAGAGTGATCATCCTTTGGAAATTTGAGCACAACTTTGAACAAGTTTATTCTTGGCATTCCATCTTCTGCATCATGCTGCCATTCAGGTACAGAGCAGGAAACCATCAAAAGATTTTTATTCACCTAATTGCATGAAACTAGGTTTTTTATGGGACATATATAATTGGAAAAGATCGAAATTATTGGATTTAAATTATGGGGGATTGAATAAAGTCACAAGGACTCTAAAATAAATAAATATACCCCAAGTTAAAAGCATAATTGATGTAACAAAATGTTAAAGAATTTTTTATTTCACTTTAATTTACAATATTGCTTGTTTTTAGGTACATAGCAGCAGATAGACTTGTTTCTGTTACCAAGCATCCAGGATCTGTTACAAACATTTCTTAAGCTATGAGGCACTTTTTAGCCGGATAGTGGTCAGAATCATCTGACATGTTATCAGGAGGTAGTGGGTTCAGATCCCACCCAGTTCAGACAATTTTTCCTCTGTACCCAATTATAACATCATCATACTTCAACATCATAATAGTGGCTAAATACCTTGTGATCAGAACCACTTTCTTTGTATGTCCTGATCAGTGCCTACATAATGGGAATGCCTGCCAATTTCCATGAAACCCCATATTAACAAGTGTGTATAGGAAGCTTCAGAACTTGCCACATGAAGGAAGTACCATTCCATGGTAAGCTGACCTATGCTAATGGTAAGTATATAGTGATCTGGTTGAAGTCATATGGTAAAGAATCAGACAGATGGTTAATCGTATACAATAAACTAGAATATTTCTTGGAGATACAACTGGAATAATGATTTATACTCTCTAATGAAAAAAAGTTTAAAAATAATCGCATTACAATTGAATATTATTATCCATTAAAATCCGAAATTTTAAAGTGTTACCCAATAATGTTATTTAACTGTAATTCTTTAAAGAACAAAATTTTATTTTTATTTCAAAGCAGTTCTTTATCTAATAATTTATCATTACTAGTGCAGTAGAGCTTTATTATTAAGGGAAATACATGAGCAATAGATTTAAGCAAGATCATTTTGATATCAGTACCCATTTTTTAATTAAGCATAAAGCGGAAAATTTGCTAAAAGAATTAATGATTAAATGTAATATTTTTTAAATACAATAGGCACAAAGTTTATGCGGCAGCATGGAATTGGCTATATGTTAGCTTTTTTATTTCAATTACTTCTCCCAACTACAGGGTCCCCTCCTGTTTCTTGTTTAATGTTATTTTTTTATCACATCAATTGACGAAGTTACATAAAGTATTTCAATTTTCATTATTTTTCAATTTAGAAGGATAAAGGGGCTCCATGTAGAATACAGCTCTAAGGCTGCTATTTAGAACTTTGTTCCAGGGCTCCCAATTGCTTAATTCACCCTGGTTCATACATATATTTGTGTCGTTGTGCAATATGCTGACATAATAAAAAGCTGACAAACTGTTATAAACTTCCACATTTCATTACTCATACAGGATTAGTTTAATGAGGGGGAGGGGGACAAGAGTGTCCAGCCCAAGAAAATGAGCAACATTTTGAGTACTGTATCTAGCACTCTTTTTTTTTTAAAGTAATATATTATTTGAATTAGTAAAAAATTTTAAATTGGTAACAACAATATTATACTCAAAGAGAGCTATAATGTTATCTTTCCATGTTATATCAATGGGAATCTTAACTTCGAAGCTCTATAACATCTAAAATACGCATGTAATGGGAAAAATGTGAGGAAGATAAAGTTGGTAGACTGGTACTTGTAGATCCGTCAGCACTAGGTTCTTTTTGAGCCGTTTGGGTGTGTATGTGCAGAAGGGTAGTTGTCTCTACCTTGTCAGAATGTTGCTGCTATCTATGTGGCTTCACATCTTGAAATCAGCAGGCATTCCCATTATGTAGGCATTGGTCCTGATGTTCATAAATAATTAGCTTTTTACTATCATTTAATGCACAATCATGTTCTTATGTAACACTACATTATCTAAAGCCAAAATTAAATTAATGCAGTTTCACAATATCCTCCTATCCCAATACAAGTCAATGAAAAAAAAATATGCAATATCATTCTTGTTTCTTTTTATATTTCTTACACTATTAAAAAATTCTTAAGAATTAGGCTGTCTACCCTCTCTTAATATATCATATATTTTTAGACTCAACCACTTTATAAGAGCATATTTCAAAGAATGGATTCAAATAATCAAAATATACTATATTTTCATTATTTATTCATATCACATTTTTGGTTATTAAAATCAGTATTGCACCAATTCTCATTATTTAAACAGGGTTGGAATTTCGTAAAACATTTTATTATAATATACACACCATCAAAGTTTAAGAAACAAAACAATTTTCAGTCACGTTTAAAGGTACATTTAAGGCCCTGATACACATGCACTTTTTGCTCTCAGACCACTCCTTGATTCCATCAGAAAAATCTCTTCTTAGGCAGTGTCAGGCAAATAACAACTGGACAGTAATAGCCATAGAATAGTCTTTGATCATAGCCTTGGGACAGTGGAGCTATTTCAGTTCCAGCAAAGTGAAATTATGTTTTTAGTTTCTATATACATATTTTATAATGAGAAAGTTTACCATCCTGTAGATGCTATTCGTAAGAATTTTATTTATTAGAATCGCTTCTTAATATATTCAAAATATGTTTTCCCAAAGTAATCACAATAACTGGTGCCTATTGTATTTGTATTGTGGGCAGTCACTCCATAATGCTAGAACCACCAGTCCCTTTCATATTTTCCAACAACGAAATGAATTTGGTCAGAAGACTATAAGAATTCCACATTGTCTCCTCATAAACAATGGCACCATACATGACCTTCAAGACACTGTACACCACACACCAATATTCAATGAATGCAGAGGATTTTTATATATGTATGGGCTACAGCTGCTTGAGGGGGTATTTATTTTTTTTTTATTTTAGCACTCCACAGTCAGTTCTGATTGTTTATTTTACCACTCAAGTGGAACCACACTTCATTGTAAAAAAGATATTGCCTAACACATGAATGTGCCACTCATTTCCTGTTGAGTAAGCATTGTGTTTGTGCATTGGTAGAGCATTTCATAACACTAGTATGACAAAAAAATGTAAGGATGCATTTATATGGGGTAATCAGTAAGTTAAGAGTCCAGATGATCTCAGACCAATGTAGCTAGGACTTGAAGTGCACCTAATCAGTGCTTTCAAGATTTTGGAGACCATTCCAACAGATAGGAGACATTATCTGTAGACAGGTGCGAGGTCATCCAAGAGTAACAATAGTGCAGAATGATTGTTATCTTGCACTAAAGCCTGACATCATACTGTAGGCAGGCAGATTCTGGAGCTTTCTGCAGCCATTGGAAGGTTAAACTGTTTATGGAAGGTTTTGGTATAAAGTATATGTCTGACAGTTTGTATTTCCCTCAATCCTTCTCACAGGAGAGCCCAACTAATATAGTACAGGCAACATCATGACTGAACCCCAGAGCAATGTGCTCTTCACCACTGAATTACAATCCAGTCTGATTCATGATAAGTTTTGATCTGGAAAGAACAGGCAACTCATTACCAACCCTCTAATATTAGAGAATGACACCTATTACTGTGGTGGTGGTGGTGGTTTGATGGTCTGGGGTGCCATTATGTCAAATGAATACATATTGCTCCATGTATTTGCCAAAGATACTCTTTAGTAGTAATGTGAACAATATCAATATCCTTCAGTCATATGTGATGCTTTAAGGGGAATTAATGGATGATAATGTGCATCCTCATAGGGCTCAACCAGTCCATGAATTCCTTGAAAGTGATGATGTTCAGCAGATGGAGTGACTAGCCTATTCTCTTGACCTGAACCTTATATAGAGGTGAGATGCACTGGGGAGACACATTGGAGGTCATCAACCCCCTCCAAGAACCCGACACGAGCTGCTCTCAAGGAATAGTGGGATACACTGCCACCATGCCTCATGTCGCAACACACAGTATGTTGAATTCTGCTAAAACTAGCCTGGTAAACAATATGAGAAGTCATTGTGATGCCTATGTAACTGTTCGGGTCATCATACTCTGTATTAACTTCTGTGTTCTGATGAAACTGGTCCCATAGTTATGAAGACTCTTGCATTCATTTGCATAACCATGGATGGGATTGGTTTGCTCTATGCCTCTCTGTTTATTGTATCATATAACAATGCTTTTCACTCCAAATCTTATAGCATTTCATTATTGCATTTTTGATACCTTCTAAAATTTGTATATTATGCTTAACTTTTTTTCTCCAGTGTAGTTTTACATCGAAGAGCCAAAACATTATGACCAATGCGTCTTTATGCAAATCAAAGCAACTGCAGGTAAACGACGGCTCACATGAAGATCATGAAATGGTATAAATAACATCTGATACTGAGCTCTGTTAATTAGTATTATTCTTCAGATGGGAAAGGCAGCAGACTTAGTGAGTTTGATAAATGCCAAATTGTAATGACCAGACGACTGGGTCAGCATTTCTGAGACAGCAAGGCTTGTGGGGTACTCACAGTCAGATGTGGTTAATACCTTCAAAAAGTGGTCTGAGAAGGGAAAACCACAAACCACCGGCAAGGTGTAGGCCAACCACGTCTCATCGATGCTAGAGGTGAGCAAAGGTTATCCCATATGGTATGAGCCAACAGAAGGGATACTGAGGTGCAACTTGCATGTAATTTGAATGCTGGTGATGGGAGTAATATGTCGCAACACACAGTATGTTGAATTCTGCTAAAAATGGAGCTGTGTAGCCGCAGCACTGTCGAAAGCGCCTACAACGGTTACGTGAGCATTAAAACTGGATCTTGAATGATTGGAAGAAGGTCGTCTGGTCCAATGAATCTTGTTTCCTGTTTCATCATGTGGACAGTGGGGTACATGTGCATCGTTTACCTGGAGAAGAGTTGGCACCAGGGTGCACCACGGGATGAAAACAAGCCGGTGTAGTTAGTGTAATGCTTTGGGTGATATTTTGCTGGAAAACCCTGGGTCCAGTCAGTTGTATTCAGGAAACTATGATGTCTACCATCTACCTAAACATCATTGCAGACTAGGTACATCCTTTCATGGCAATGATATCTCCCTTTAGTAGTGTTTTCTTTCAGCAGGATAATGCGCCATGCCACACTGCCCGGATTGAATTGTTCGAGAATGGTTCATGGAACATGAAGACTTCCAGGTCTCCACATTCCCTGGACATCAATCCAATCAAGCATCTGTGGTTTGTGTTGGAGCAGCATACCAGATCTGTGGTGACTCAACCATATAACTTACAAGAGTTAAAGGATCTGCCGGTAAGGTGTTGGTACCAGATACTACAAGACACCTTTAGAAATCTTGTGGTGTCCATGCCTTGCCAGGTAAGAGCTGTTTTGGCAGCAGGTGAAGGACCAACATCATATTAAACAGGTGGTCATAATGTTTTGGCTCTTCGATGTATGCTAATGTATATTTTCAGTTCTGTGTATTAAATTTTGAGCATCATATTGAATGATGTTTAGTATTAAATGTATTCATGATTGTGTTCTTTTTATAGGAAAGTTTCAACGAAGCCAATAGAGAAATGAAAAAACGCAGATAACAGACATTGAAAAATATTATTAAGCTTAATTGGCATTAAATGTAATGTAGTTGCAGTTATGGCCCAAATATTCCATTTGGCAAATCACGGAGTAATGAAGATTGTAAGGATTAAAAGAAACTTAAAGAACATTAACTTTATTGATTATTGCTGATATGAAAAAACTTTTTTTAAATGTAGTAGAAATGTGGGAAGCTTAAGATTTTTTACTCATTCATACCACCCTTTTAAATCATGAGTCTAAGGAATTAATCAAGAGGCTTTGACTGCCTCACAAACCTAACTGAATAACAAGCCCTTCTTAAACTATTTTCCTGCAGGTATAATTATTTGTGCATAATTATTGTGAAATTCTGTATTTCTTCTGTAAAATAGATGTAATTGTTCAAAAGAAGTGTAAAAATTAAAAACAAGTCATGGACAAAAGAAGCTTGTATTTCTACAATTCAGCTTGATGTAAAAATGTTAGCTCACACATCTCTGAAATATATTCATAATTTATATATTTGTGATACTCAACAATGTAAACGTATCATGTGAAATGCGTTTTCAAAAAAAAAAATAGTAATCTTTCAATAAAAAAATATAATCACTATTTGCTTGGTTTTTAAAATGGTATAAAAATAGTTTTTTTTTTTTGGAAAAAAAACCAGATATAAGAATATTGTTTTTATACGTTAAGGGGAAAATATTCTACAGCTTTTAACGTGTTACTGCATTAAGTGATTTAGTTTATAGAAATATAGTAATCTATAAACTGTTTTATGATTGAATAGTATGTATATGTTTAGGATGAAAAAAAAAATCTTGTTTTATGTTGTTATTCAAGCAATAACAAATATTGAGAAATTATGTTCCACTGCTTTAAACAATCAGAGGTATTCTAATTGCCTTTCAGCTGTATATATTTTACTTGGGTTTTTGTTCTTAGCAATATATAAAAAGTAATGAAACACTGTATAATTTATTTTTTGTAAATAACTGCTGTAATGTACTTTTGTAATGAAGGGGCAATTCTGTAATTCTTAACTCGTTATGTAGTTGTAACTCATTATGCATAATTTATCACTTGCAAGAGCTGATTATTTATTTAGTAGCTCCAAATAATCCCACAGCATAGATTATTGTACAAAATATGTGATTAGGTAAAATATTTACCCACATATAGTGTTATGGAGTGATAAGCATAAGTTCCTTCGCTCTATGTCATGTATTGGGCTACTTCAGAGACTAAGATACTATTAAAAGTACGGGTGAGAAATGCAGACTATAGCATAAAAGTCAATACAGGTACCTTAATACTCCCTGATTACATTTAAAAGTGGAAAAATGTTCGATATTCAGTAGGTATTTTTATTCTTTTTAAGTATAGTATGGTTATACCTTGTTAAAAGAAGTGTTCTGCTAAGGTTAAAAAGTTCTGTTTAACACAGAAGCTCTGAAAGAAGTAGTGATAACCAAAGCTTACCATGATAGGTTACTTAGTCATTATGACACTCATGGGTTGCTTACTACTGAAGTTTAGTAAGAATGGGACTGTTTTAAACAGTCTTTTCTTGAAATTAACAGTATTCTTTCGTGCAAAAAGAAGCAGAAGAGGCAAAGAGTGATAAGGCACTGGAGCTTATTTTCGAAAGAAAGATCCGCCTTTACCGTGCACTTGTCTGGTCGAAACTGGACTACGGATCCCAGATGTATGACTCCGCCCGGGATTCGGTGGTGAAGGTGCTGGACCCACTCCATCATCAGGCCCTCCATGTGTGCACGGGGGCCTTCCGCACTTCACCGGTCCAGAGTCTCTAGGTTGAGACCGATGAACCATCTTTATCTATTCGCCGTCAGCAGTTGTCCCTGCAGTATGCATCAAAATTGCGATCCCTGCCAGGCCATCCCACTTGGGACTGCGTTTTCAGTCCCAGGTGGGAAATGTTATACCAGAATCGGCCGACTGCCATTCGTCCTTTCGGTTTGCGTGTCCGAGGTTACCTGCGAGACATCAACACTAGTCTCGATAGCATTGCACAGTCGACAGCTGAACCACTTCCACCTTGGCTCGCAGTTTCCTCTTCCTGCGATTTTTCCCTGTGCAGGACGGGGAAGGCCTTTACACCCGACTGTGTACCGGCAACTCTTTGCCAGCCATCGTGCTGCGCACCCGGACTTCTTGCCTGTCTTCACAGATGGCTCGAAGTCCGGCACTTCAGTGGGATCAGCCATGGTCTGCTGTGATGTAATCATCGCAGACCAGATCCCACAGCAGTGTTCCATCTTCACTGCTGAGTTGCATGCTATCAGCATTGCCTTGGACCATATAGCAGCTAAGCATCATCGTTGGTGTGTGCTTTACACCAACTCACTTAGCTCGCTACAGGCTTTGATCTCGGTGAGGCATCGGCCTCTCCCTGTTATCTCCAAGATCCGCCAGCAGCTCCATCGTCTGGCAGCCACCACCACGATTCTCTTCTGTTGGGTGCCCGGTCATGTCGGGATCAGGGGCAATGACTTGGCAGATGCTGCTGCCAAGTCAGCCACGCCCCTGTCAGACTCTCCGTTGCTGGTTCCATATGTGGATTTCCGGCAGCGTTTCACCATCGAGCTCCGGGCACAGTGGCAGAGATCTTGGTCTGAACAGGTTGCTAACAAGCTCTTCGAGATCAAGCCCATTGTCAAACCGTGGCAGTCTTGTTTTTGCAGGAATCGTAAGGAGGAAGTTGTCCTTGCTCGGCTCCGCTTAGGTCACTCGTTTTTAACCCACTCTTTTCTTCTTAAGGCGGACGCAGTACCTAAGTGTGAGTTTTGTGACACCGTTTTAACGATCAAACATATTTTACTTTCATGTCCTGCTTTTAACTTTGAACGTCGACTCTATTTTAACTTTCACGATTTTACGTCCGAGCCCCTTACACTCGGACATCTTTTATCAGATCGTTGTTTTAACGCCGTTTTCCAATTTTTAAAATACACTGGATATTTTACTCGTCTATAGTTTTATTCGAATGTATAACCCAGGTCGCTTACACCTGGGTGCTTTTTATATTTATTATTCATTTATACCTTTGTTTCTTGTTAACTATGTTTCCATTTATTGTTTTACATTGTTTTCTCTATATATATATAGTAAATTTTTAAATTTGGTTGTGGGTGTTATGAGTTTTAGCTTTTATTTAGACATTCGTTTGGCGCATTATAGCCTGAGTTGCTACTGCGCCATTAAACCCAAAACAACCAACCAACCAATCGAAAGAAAGAACTGCAGAATATCCTTAATCAAAATCCTAGTCCTAACAGAAAGCATTTCAAAGAGCTTAATAAATGTGTAAAGGATCAGTTAATAGCTAATAAGATTTTTTGGCTTGATAGCTTAGCTGAGAAAGCAGCTAGACAGCATAAGAAACGGAGAGGTATACAGGGATTGAAGGCTAAATTTATGGTATTGAATGCAAATAGATTTTGAAGGTGAGGATTCTGTCATGCTAGGTGAGCTGAGCATTTCAGCGATATTCTAAACAATGGCTAGTTCATCTCCCATTGTTTGTAATGATGATAGATGCATTATTAGCCTTATAATATTGGTCCTGTGTCACAGTAGCCATCCCATGACCAAGTGGTTAGCACGCTTGGCTACTGATCTAAGGGACCTGGGTTCGAGTCCCAGGTAAGACATGGTTGTGTGTGTTGTTTTTCTGCTGAGGTCCTGCCATCTTCACAGACCTTCTACTATGACATATAAACTGACAGGCTCCTGTCATACCTCTGTGGCAAGCAGCTGCTTGAGGGGTATTTATGTCACAGTGTGAAGTTATTTTAGCTGTTTCTGAACTTTAAATAAATCCTGAGGGGTAAATGAATTTGTTACTGAAATGCTTAGAGCTGGAAATGTTTCTGTTAGCATATGGATGACTGAAATTTCGAAAATCTTTTATGATAAAGGGCGTTGTTCCCAAAGATTTTACCAGAGCTATTATTATCCCTATTTTTTTTTAAAGGTTATCTCAGTTTATCATATGTTATACCCGACAAGTTAGTTAACGTAATGAAAGCTCTCTATAATAACACAGAGTCATGGGTGAGGGTTGGTAAGGCTTGTAGCTTCTGGTGTTCTACAAGGGTGTATTTTGTCTTCTTTTCTCTTTTGTGTGGTTATTGATTATATTATGTTAAATTCACTGCAAAGGAAAGATTTTGAGCTTTAAATGGTCTGGAGATCTGAAAATTTCTGATTTAGATTATGCTGATGATTTAGTCCTTTTGGTAAATGATGATGATATGAACTCTTTCATTAGAGCTGTTGATGAGACTGGTAGTAGAGTAAGTTTGGTGATAAGCAGAGATAAAACTAAAGTGATGAAAATTGGTCAGGTAGGTTGTGGTTCAATTAATTTGAATGTTTGCACCCTTGGGTAAGTGTCTCAGCTTAATTGCCTTGGGAGCCATGCAGCCACTAGTGATTTTCATAAATGAAACTAATAATATTTACATATGAAAAGAAGACGATTTACAGATTGAAACAGCATGGAATTTATAGAATATTTTTGTGAATTTTGTTTCAAAATAAATATTAAACTTAGACATTGATTTTATGAGACTTCTGCTTTGCATTTTTGCCAAAATATCACAAATTGCTTTTTTTTTTCCTCAAACAAAATGAAGTAGGGATTTTATAATTTTGCTTGTGATAAATGAACACTAAAAATTTGCTTTTAATATTTAAAAAAAATTGAAATGCCAAGGCTTGTCAATTGTGGTAGATGCTTTACTGTCTCTTTTTAAACAGTAGCTGGTACTATCTGTTCCCAGCATTTTACTGTTTTAAAAATAAAGCTTCAGAAAATGGCCAGTAGGATTAATTAATGATGCTGTGCCAACTTTATTCACATTTGTAACAAATCACACACTGTCAATTGGAAACCTGTATGGGGAGACACTTGTAGAAGATGTGATAGAATTGCAATGAGAACAGATATTGCCTATAAAAATGATCACTCATGCTGTGTAAGAGGGAAGAGTCCTAAAAAATTTAAGAGAAAATTGATGTCAGTGCAAAATGAAATCCAAAGCTTAAAGAAAATGCTATGGTGATATTATTGCCAGCTAAGAATCAAGCAATCAGACTCTTCTTGTTTAAAAGAAATATTAGATTTCTTTAAGGCTCAAAAGCTCATCAAGATGACATTGAGACACCAAAGACTGTGTTTCTAGATATAACTTTAAACCTGTTCAGAAATTCACAGCAAAATGCTGAAAGAAGCAGTGGCAAATTTTATTGCGAAGAGGTAAATAGGTTTACCATGATATATTTTAATTCTCCAAAAGTCTTATTAAAAATTAAGTTTCTATTTTTTTATATTTAAAAAGGCTTATGAATTTGTAAGAGAAAAACCTCTTCCTCAATAGCTCCACAATTTTAACTTGGTGCAGATCTGTAGATGGCCTTCCTGGATTTATTGAAGTTTTCTGCATGGAAAATTTTACTGATAGTAAGCAAAAGCATATGATATTCATTTTATTATTTGATGAGAAGTCAATTAGGAAACAAGTACTGTTCAATGGTAAATGCTATTGTGGATATGTGGATTATAGTAATAATGCTAATGATAAAAATTCAGATATAGCTTCTGAAACTCTAATTTTTGTGATTGTTTCAGTTTTGTATAGCTGGAAAATCCCCATAGGTTATTTTTTTTAACAGTTGGTTTGTCTGGCTCAAAATAATTTTTTACTTAC
Source organism: Ryuthela nishihirai (assembly GCA_038380435.1). Taxonomy (NCBI): domain Eukaryota; kingdom Metazoa; phylum Arthropoda; class Arachnida; order Araneae; family Heptathelidae; genus Ryuthela; species Ryuthela nishihirai. The sequence goes on along the minus strand of JAWZYU010000004.1, from coordinate 25,171,958 downwards.
AATTGAGCCAGGACCATATTTAACATTTTTTTAAGCTATAAGAGCAAAGCAAGGAAACTAATAACCTAATGATCTTTAGTTTCAAAGTGCACACATGCAGTTAATAATTAACCAGCTGATAATTAATAAGAAAAATGGCAAATGTTTAACTTTCAATGAAATTAAAATCATTGGCAGCAATCATGAAATCCCAGTGACATTTTAGGTGTTTATCACATGTGGTTAATATCAAGCAATCACAGTAAAGCAATGAAGGTCATTGTGTCTCATTTCTCTGAAATTGGAAAATATTATTATAAGCTGTCTTACAAAAGTCTTTGCTTCAGCCGAAATAACAAGCTTACAATATATTTTTTTATAAATATAAAAATAAATACCTCTCAAGCACCTGCTTGCCACAGAGGTCTGATAGGAGCCTGTCAGTTTATACGCCATAGTAGAAAGAGAGAGGATGGCGGGACCTCAGCAGAAAAACGACGCATGAAATTGTCATTTAGTGGGTGGAGATTTGATATCCTGCCTCAGCTGAATTAAAAAAGTTTACACTATTTCATTATTTCTTTTAATTTTTAATAAAAATTAATATTTTTCAATGAAAGAAGAAAATAAATTTGACTTCTCATGTTTTTTTAAATGAGGCAAGGATTTGCACAATTAAGATCTGTAAATTTTGCGGGCTTTTTCTTGATCTCCGTAGCCCATGCTTGTTGCTTGATGATGATGATGAAAAGATCATGTATTAGATTTTAAAATATATTTACCATTGACCCTGTTTTAAACGGGCTCAAATTAAAGTGCTAAGTTTAAAGTCCAATTTAGTTCAGCTTTAATCACATATTAAGAACATAACGAGTTTTTTCTAAATTTTCATACAAAATTTCAATTGAAAGAGAAGCAGTTTTCAGCGTCTTCGCTTTTCATTCGTTGAGGGGGTATTTATTTTATAAATCAATGTGTATAAAAAAAAAATACCCCCTCAAGCAGCTGCTTACCACAGACGTCTGACAGGAGCCTGTCAGTTTATATGCCATAGTAGAAGATCTGTGAGGATGGCAGGACCTCAGAAAAACGAGACACACATCCATGCCTTGACCCGGGGGGGGCTCGAATCCGGTCCCTTAGATCAATAGCCAAGCGTGCTAACCACTGGGCATGGGACGGCTATATCTAAATTATAATGGTGGAATTCTTGTGTGAGGACATCAAGAGAAAAAGCTCTGTGCAGAGTCTTCACATTCTAACTACCTATGGAGAGAAAATGGTTAGTGGGATGTTTAAAGAAACTATATTTATTGAGAAAGGGTATGCCGACAATATCAAACAGCCCCCTAATCGCAGGCTTGGGGCAAAGACCCGTTCCCCCATCACTAAAGTCTGAAGCCATCTACACTGAAAGACTTCCTCCAATGTAGAATTTGACGATGCCAGTAGAAGCAAGAGTTCAGGTTATCTGCTCAGTATTATCCACCAGCTGATAAACATCCTGTGAATCTATCCACTTGGGGCTATCAACCCACAAACAAACGGAAAATACAGCGGAAGATTTTCCCTCCACAGAAGCCCACCAGTGCAGCAAATTCAGAATCCATAATCAAGCTCAGACCTTATTCTAGTCCAGTCCGGTAGTTTATATGGTCAGGACCCTATGTGGTTTGACCACTCCTCAACTGGGTAGGGGAAAAAAAGTAGCCACAGTTGTTCAGATCTATAGGCCACAATGATCTGGCAGCCCTCCCCTTCTGTTCATTTCCACAAGATATGTCTTTTGAAATGTACTAACGGCCTGCACCACAAGAAGGCAGAGTCGGGGATTAGGTGCTAGGCCAGGCCAGTTCTATGCATCATCACAGGGATTTATGCATAGCTCTCCTTCCAGTGACTACCTAGGTACCATTTACAAACCTTTTGTACTGCTTCTGGATAAATAAGATCTGGCAGACCTGTAGTATACACCTCTTGGGCGCAATTTTTTTTTTTAACGCAAAGTACGTTCATATGTAATAAAAATGAATAGTACACGAAAGAGCCAAAACGTTATGATCAGCGCGTCTTCATGCAAATCGAATCAACTGCAAATAAACCATGGCGTGTGTGAAGTTCATGAAACGGTATAAATAACACCTGATACTGGGCTCTGTTAATCAGTGTTATTTTTGTTCTTCAGATGGGGAAGGCATCGGATTTAAGTAAGTTTGATAATGGCCAGATGACTGGGTCAGAGCATTTCCGAATTGGCAAGGCCTGTGGGGTACTCACAACGAGGTAAAGTAGATAAAGTGCTCAACCGGTTTCAAAAGTTGAAACAATTTGAACGTTTTGCTCACAGTTTACATGGCCGCCGTAATATAAAGTATGGGTATTAACGCATTAAGCCTAAGTATTTAAACGGGTTTTTTTTTTTTGAAAATTACGTTGTTCTCGTTCTTAGGATAAAATCTAATCAGTCATGTTAGTTGAACCTTTAATAGCTTATAAAAATATTGTAGTTAATAAAATGGAAAAGAAAAAACATCGGCTAAAAGATAGCGCTATTTCCAATTTTTTTTTAAAGTAAATATTTTGTTTGAAACTACAAGTTAATGAAAATAGAATCCTTTGTTTATTAAGGCACGTAAACACAATACTAAGAAAAACGCTTATTGCATGATTGCCTATATATTACATGCTGGCGACCAGGTAAAGGGTGAGCATTAATGAGCTTACTTTAGCTTCAGACTTGGGGGGGGGGTGCTGTAATACAGCAGTTGCTCACGCTATGTATTCTATCTCATTGGGTAATCACAGTCAGCCGTGGTTAGTATCTTCAAAAAGTGGTTCGAGGAGGGAAAAAACCATGAACCACCGGCAAGGTATGGCCGACCATGGCTCATCGATGCTAGATGGTGAATTAAGGCTATGGTACGAGCCAACAAATGGGATACTGTGGTGCAACGCCCGTAATTTGAATGCTGGTGACGGGAGTAATGTGTCACAACACAAAGTACATTGAATGCTGCTGAAAAGGGGCTGCCGAAACTAACCTCAGTTCACGATTGAAAGCACCTACAATGGACACGCAAGCATCAAAACTGGACATTGAATGACTGGAAAGTCATCCAATCCAATGAATCTCATTTCCTGTTTCATCATGTGGACAGTGCGTCATTTACCTGGGGAAGTGTTGGCACCAGGGTGCACTGTGGGATAAAAACAAACCGGTGGAGAAGTGTAATGCTTTGGGCGATGTTCTGCTGGGAAATCCTGGGTCCAGTCATTCATGTGCAGGAAACGAAGACGTCTACCACCTACCTAAACATCATTGCAGGCCAAGTACATCCTTTCATGGAAACGGTATACCCCTCTAGTAGTGCCTTCTTTCAACAGGATAATGTGCCATGCCACAGTGCCTGGATTGATCGATAATGGTTGGGGAACATCGAGAAGGTTCGCGAGAACTCCCTATTTGGAGGTCAGGTATTGCCCTGACCACCAAATTCCCCAGACATCAATGCAATCGAGTATCTCTGGTTTGTGTTGGAACAGCATATCCGATCTGTGGCAGTTCAACCACGTAACTTACAAGAGTTAAAGGATCCCCTGGTAACGTGTTGGTACCAGATACCACAAGCACTTTTAGAAATCTAGCATCCACACCTCGCTGGGTAAGAGCTGTTTTGGCAGCACATGAAGTACCAATATCATATTAAACAGTTGCTCATAATGTTTTGGCTCTTCGGAGTATATAAATATAATAAACATATAATAATGCAATATATAAGAATGTTCAGTTTAAGCCACTCAGCTCACTAGACTGGTGGCGCCATCTAGTGAACTGAGCGATTTACACTGCAAATATACCTAAGATCCTTAACACAAAATTAGTACTCTTGAGAAAAATTTTGTAATAATTAATTTCACGTGATATTTCCGAAAATTACCTAATTGTAGAAGCAGTGTATTAGTATTTAGTGCAATAATTTTACTTCCACTATACTATCAATAAAGCGGTAAATCACTTTGATACTTACGTATGAAAACTGAAGCCTTTATCCACTTTACTGCTTTTATTCGGACAGTTAAATGCTCCACAATTAGCAACCATATCGTTACTTGATCAGAACCTACTCAAATTTTAAAAACTATGGAAGATTTAACATATATTGTGAACTCTTCTGACAAAACAATTTCTAGATGAGTTCGGAACAGGAAAAATTCATATGAAAGTCACTTTATTGTATTTGGCACACCATTTACAATAGCATGCTCAAGATATTTGTGTTGGCGGAGTGGGGATTGTGCCTACTTTTTCTATATACGCATTCGAAGCAGTTTATGTAAAGTTCTTCTTTTAACCAAAAGCGGTGATTTACCTCGTTTTTCTCAGCCACCAGCAAAGGTTACATAATTTTTGCTGGTGGCTCAGCGAAATGAAATTATCCGATAATTTCATCTCTTGCTGATTAGTGTCTTGTTTTTGTTAATTCTATTGTGGTTACAGATTAAAAATAAGGGATAGGCCATGTCCATTTTGTATATTCTGACAAGCTGCAACTTCTTTGGTATCTTTTTCTATTCACTTTTAGTTAACACAGAGTTTCTTCAAAACAATGAACTGTTCCTGTAAATTGTTTTATGATTTTTTTCAATTTCGAGCTTTGAAAGATTTAAAGAAGTGTTTTATCACCCAAAGCCCCCCCCCCCCCCCCCCCCCGCGCTCCTTGAATACGCGAGTGTGCACCACTAATTAATCATGGAAATCTTGATAACTGTTCATTTTTGATTTAAAAATATTTATAACCCCACAGTGGCTTCCGTGCCATTGTGGCATTGTTGAAGATGCTGTTCATTTATGACCGTGATAACACTCTGGAAAGGATTGACAGCATTAGTTCATTAGCGGCTGTCTGGCGTAATTTCATTCCATTTCAACTGCAGTGCCAAAACAGGTTACATCGAAATAATTCTATTGCATATTTCTCAAAAAAAAAAAAATCAGATGACACCAGTTGTGTAAATGTGGCTGTATTTAAAAGCTACCGTAGTTTAACGCTTTTCATCTATCAATTGCTAGATAAAAATGTATGAAAACCAGCAAGTTTTTTCCATGAAAAGTTGATGAAATCGTATGGCTGCTTCTGATTTTGGAAACTATGAGAATATATTCCCGATTTTTTACAAACGTGTACAAAGGAAAACTCCTACTTCCACACACACACACTTCCATAAATTATACAAATAGGAAAAGAACTGGATTAAACATTAAAAAAAAACGAAATTTTGTGGGCATTCATTTGTTTTTTACGTGTTTTTTGGTCGCACCAAAATAAAAGAATTGTACGTGTCAAAGGGACTTCAGAGCTCAATAACTTCTAACATATTGTTGCGAATTTAAAAATGGATAAGCACTGAGCGTGAGTATCAATAGTATATTTTCAAACCAATTACAATACATTGCAAATTGTTACAAAAATATGGATGAAGTATCTTATAAACAAATTAACTACTATCGTACATAAATCATTAACCATTTTGTACAGAGTATACAATATCAGCTCTGTCGTTCTTCTAAAATACTACCTTTTCACTGTGTTTACCATGTCACCCCCTATGATGTCACTGACCATGCCCCTTATTAATATTCATAATCAATAATTCATAATTAATTAATCCCCCCTTATTAAAAAAACCCCTCCCCGTTTTTAATTCCTGGCGCCATCTGGTGACTATGAGGAGCACCATTTTCAGAAAACCCCCTATTTTAGCTCTAATTTCCCGATTTTTGACTCCCCTTTATTAAAAATTTCTCCCCCTTATTAAAAACACCCTTCCCCCTCTTTTTTAACCCCTGGCGCCATCTGGTGACTATAAGGAGTACTATTTTCAGAAAACCCCTATTTTAACTCTAATTTCTCAATTTTTCAGCCAACCCGTCATTAAAGACCCCTGGTTGACCCACCTATATTTTAAGCCCCCCTTAATCTCTGAATAAGTCCCTTACCAACTAAACTTCGGGTGGCAACGATCGGATGATGCAAGCCTCAGAATAATTGCATGGGTGGCAACCTCATGCAGAAAGGGATGATGCAAGTCTCTAAATAAGGAGACCAGCAGGGGTAAGGTACCAGTCAGCAATGGAATGATAAACCCGGAACCACGCTGTAGGAGATGTTTCTTGTGACGAACAGATGCATGTTTGGAAGCTAGACTTCTTATGACAGTCTTGTGCTGGCGAAAATTCTTTAATACTCTAGGGGAAACAGGTATATTGTCTTTTAAGAAATTGGCACACACTTCACATAGAGCATACATCTTGGAATCAGAGACGTGTTTCAACAGTGCAGCACGCTGCTTCCCCCCCCCCCCCAAGTTTAGGTAAACACTGAAGGAATGGGCCTTGAGATTTAACTTTCATTTGGAATGTAAAGTATTTCAGGATCTTCAGATGAAAGAATCTTGGCACGGAGCCTTTCGCTGTCCAACGTTCTGGGATGAAGGTCCACACACAAATACCCACAGGTAGACTCTGTAGCTAACCTATAAGCATCTGTCAGGAGTTTAGAATGATGTGGGAACACTTGTTTTGCCAGGTGCATTATTTGTGAAGCATCCTGACAGTTGCGAAATAAAAACATAGAGTGAGCATTGAGTGATATAGTCCTCGAATGTCTTCCCTTTAAAAACAGATTTTGTAAGATCAAGACTATCATGATATTTTTATGATGACCGCCACGAATAAACAATTGTGATATGCGTTCGCTGGCTACAGACTGTTCCATCAAGTCATCCAGTACCAGAAGCGTAGGTCTGAGGGGATCAAATTCCAGATCTACAGGTAGTCCTTCATAAAATTCCACAGTTTTCTTGAATGGTTCAAAGGCAGGTTGCTACTCCCCGTAGCAGTAAATGACACGTTGGGGTGGGGGTTCGAATACTTGAGCTGTTTCTTTGATGAGTTTCAGAGTGAAAGTCGTCTTTCCACACTGTGAAGGAGCGGCAATTATAATATTTGAAGGAGTTCGGAGAGCCATCGTACCACCATACAGTCATTAAAGTCAACTCGACACGTGTAATCCCGATGCAGTACTGTGGGAAGAGTCGAACCGCTCGCTCTTTTAAACAGGAAATACAGACAGTGAGCACCGCAAGTGTCTCCCAGGGGGTCTTGCAGAGGTATCGAAGGATGTAGGACGTGATGTATGCCTGACTATAGTATTCTTGCATGGGCACATCAGGACTTGTGCCCATTGGGTCAAAGTGATCCACGTGCATTCCTTTCTTGTAAACTGCTATCCAGTGGGTGCCTGGCAGGGAGGATGGATCGGTATTGTAGATAAACAAGGCTTCTGATTGGGTGATTCTGTGAGGTAGTCTGTTACGGGGAACACACCGATACTTGTAGGAAACATCGAAAGGATGGATTCTAGCTGATATATATTCATGAGGTGTAGTCAAACAGGACTTTACGATCCAATGGGATTTCCAGCAAATTCTGGTATTCGGCATACAGAACCATGGTAGAGGGTTGGCAAACTTTAATTCGACTCTCACACTTCCGCTCTTTATTAAAGAAAACACTTAATTGCATTCATGTTGCTCGGGGGTCAATTGGAATCCAAACAGTGTAAAACCTTCTCCATAGGCTTTTCGCGATAAGTTAATACCGGTATCGGATTTCCAGGCGTCCACAGCTTCCAATAATCCTTGGTAACATCTGAGATAACGTCCATTCGCAAAGTGGGGGGTGTAGGACTGCTGATCACTGTCAATGTGAAGACTGATGTAGTTTAAGTCGAAATGTTGGAAGTTGAAAGGATTTTTTTTCATACGATCCTTTCAGACTTGTACTTTCCACCATACCCAGTACCAGACGTACTGGAAGCTGGCTGAGAAATAAATTGTCACGGTTCACACTGGTGAGACCTGCAGTGATGGACAACATGCGTAAATCTTTTCTTCATAGGGGGTACTTGACACTCTCTGAACCCAGTAGTCTAGCGTGTGCAAGGATAACCCCGGAAGCGAGTTTGACTTTACGCACGAAAATTTCAGCTTCGTGAATCTGTACTTTGTAAGAGGGATCCACTTCACCTGTCACGAGACAGAATTCGAGCTCGGATCTTAACAAATGCAGTTTCAGGTCGACTTGATTGAGTAGGTAGCGATCTTGATTGAACAGGTCGGCATGGATCCACGAGATGAGTTCGATACCTGATGACTTGATGTATCCCTTGTGCTGATGCCATCCCTCATTCTCCCGACTGGTCAGTTACATTTTACCGGGGGTGTCGAGGTACCAGAGCGATGTACCGAGCTGACTTTGCGTGACATCGGTACCGTAATTTAATAGAGTCTCGAGGTACGCCCTGTAGGGGTACAGGGTATGAGAAGCACTCACAAGGTGATCGTTGACGAAGACATCTACCTGGCTGAAGAGGGCGTGGAAGAAATGATTGCAGGGGGCAATTACCTCTGACGGAGGTGTACCATCGGATTTCACGATTTTGAAGACGAGGTGCAGGTGGCAACGGGATAGATCGATGTAATCGTCCGTTCCTTTCACGATGAATTCGAGGGGAGCATTACCTTCCAGTAAAGCCACAGGTAAATAGTTAACATAGCAGCCTCTTTCTAATTGTGAGACAGTGGGAGGAACCATAAACAAGTCCAGTTCTGAATTGGCACAATCGCCAGAATCAGCGTGAATTTTCTGAATGCTCATGATGAAAACACATCCTGCACGGTACAGTCTCTTCACTTTATGAACACTAGGATGATGATGGCGGCGTTTTATTCCTTTCCTTCCCTGCAGCTTGGAACTGGCACACTGCAAGAGGTCTACACCTGCTTCACGGAGCCCCGCTTTGGCGATAGATTTGAAGTTTTGTCCCTGGGACATCTCTGAAACGAACCGTAGCCCACCCTTACGCAGGGTAGCCAACGTCGGTCGTACGAGAGGACTGATGAAACGCCCGATAGGGGCAAAGATGCTTCCTAACCCATCGTCTCTCTGATAACGAGGATCACGGAACACATCCTTCCCCGTTTGGTTCTTGTAGTAGCTCACGTAGGCATCTGCAGAAGGGGGAACGAATTAACCCTCATGGCAGAAATGTAACTTGACTAAAACTTTACCGAATTTAAAATGCAGAGGTTCTCCTGTATCGGTACGAAGGAAGATTCTCACACCCTCGAAACTGTTTCTTGCCAGGGGGTAGTAATCAGGTTGTTGATACACTGCAACGATGGCTTCGTTATTACTGGTTCTGACGGCAGGATTCACAACACGCAACAGTTCACCGTGAGTATCACCTAACAACTGAGGTGCAATCAGGTCAGAATAAAAATAAATACCGTACATTCCTCTGTTCATATAGATGGGGTAGTCACCCGTGTCTTTATTCAGTGGAATATCTAATTTAGTGATTCCTAGCATGTCTCCTAATCCTGGGTTCGAATGAGGAAATTTAATGAAATGTAGTTTGTCTGCATCCATCAGCATTGTGTAATCGGCCTGTTGCTTGAAACGGAAAGCTTTTCTCAACTTGTAAGGCAACTTGTAAGTTCATCGCATCGAATAATGATTCAGCGGTTTCGTATCGTCCGTGGGGCACCTTTCGTTCGTGGAAACTACCTGGAGGAATCACGTAGAAATAACAGTCGTCATCTATATCGAATGTTGCAGTATTGCACAGTTTGGTAGTAAATCGTTGGTGGAAGGGTTTGTCAACTTCTCCCTCGCCAACACACAGAACCCTGCCGAAATTCGTTTTAGGGAACATCAAACCGTATCCCTCACTTGGTTTGAATACCCAGTAACCACTGTTATAGGACACTATTATTTCTTTGGGGAGCTGAGTGGAGAGACAACAGTTCCATTCGAGTTATTTTGCCTGGTTTAAGCTTGATTTTCCAGTATTCGTCAGAGGGAGCAGGAGCATAATATTGAAACGTGTCATTAGAACCATCCACATTGTACCAGCTCATGGGTAAGTGAACTTCTGCTAGTCCCACTTTTCATTTTCCACTTAGTCTTAGGGGTTGTGCCAGACGAACCGTGAAATCACTCTGTGAATTGTTCGGATAAATATTCTGACTAGCCGTGGAGGGAAGAGTCAGGTAGAAACTATCCATTTTTGAGGAATACAGGAAGGCTTGGGATAACCGCAAAATTTGACCAGTGCCTTTTGACCTTTTCTCTCGATTATTTTCTCAACAGTGTAAAGTTCGGGTTCTATCACTTTTTGAAGTTCCGATTTATAGAATGTGCCTTTCAACACTTCTCCCTCGGAATCCCTTATAACGTACACAGGGGGCTGATGTTGTAACACCTTGTTGACTATAAATATTTCTTCTGTCCACAAATACGTACCCGCCTTCTTGAAGGGTACTTTTACACTGGCTAGTCGAACCGTGTCCCCCACTTTAAATGGCGGTTTTTCTTTTACGGTTTTTGAATCGCGGTAAAGTCGAACCCAGACAACGTCTTCATTGTGTAAGCTCACGTCCTTGGGAGCCATATCGTGTGCACTATGAATGGTGGCGTTGTATCCCCGTACAACATGTTGCAACTCGTCCAAGTATCGGTATGTGTTATTGCGTGTATAATATCTCCCCAGTCTCTCGCGTAGGGTGCGATTCCATCTCTCTACCAAAGCTGCTTTTTTGTCAGAGTAGGTAACAAAGAACCGAATACCTTTTCTTTTTCAGGAATTTCTGGAACACTCTGTTGGTAAATTCCGTACCTTGATCCGTATTTAAATTCATGGGAGACCGCCCCTTGGAAAGGATTTTTTTGAAAGCTGACACCATTTCTTTCCTTGTTTTTGCCTTCATGGCCACCGCCCACCCGTACCTCGAGAACACATCGATGACTGTTAATATGTAGCGATAACCGTCATTGAATCGAGTTAGATTTTTTACGTCTACGAGATCCGCTTGCCATTGCTCGTCTAAGCCTGTGACGTAAACTTGTTACGGGGAACTTTCTGCGAACAGGTTTATGTAGCGTGTAGGTGGGTTGCTTTTCTAACCATTCTCGGACGAATTTCAGTGGTAGTCCCGTATTCAGAGCTAAGTTTTTTACACTACCGAACCCTCTTTCAGGGTCGAAATAATGGGATTCCAAAGTTTTGTGTTCTTCTGCACCCAGACGTTTTACCCCACCAGGTTTTGCCATTGATGTAACGAAAGTGTAACACCTGTCACTGTAGGGACGTCTCCTATAAACTGCCTGATGTCCACTGTTAAGTTACACACGCGAATTTTGTATTCGCCGTCTAAGGCTTTTGACTCCCCACACTGAATATTTTTACTAGGAGCTACAAGTTCTAATACAAGCACCACTATCATTAACACTGTCATGATTACACTACCGACACTAACTAACACCTTCTTTCTCCTATCCATACCAAGACTAAAATGACATAGGATGAAAAGACAGACACATTATATAAGGTTACAATTATTTATTTAATTTATACATTTCATTTTTTGCCTCATCGACAATAGCATTATATTTCAGACCACACACATATCCAGAATCTACAAAATTCAACAGACCTCGTTTCCAGGCCGTATCCACAAATACCTGTGCCAAGGGGTGAATGTCCAAGTCACCAGTCCACCCTACGATGGTCGATATTTTTTCTTCGGGTTGTAGTCCATCTAACTGTATCAGACGCATAAGTTCTTGCTGAAAAATATTCACCAGCAGCGGGTAAACACACTCGGAACCGTCGAAGACAGGTCCCAACAGGAAAGGTCAAACGGATTCTGAATGTTCTATAATAGCCGTACAGAGATGGTGATCTTTGAGAGTTCCACACACGTTATGCACAACGCGCATCACTTCATCTATGTGGATAGCCAGCGTGAACCACTGCGAAGCATTCAGCGTTATACAGCGTCTCACAACATAGAACTGTAGAGTTCTTTGGTCAGCTGATTCTTTGATGAAGTTGACACAGCGTTCACCACCTACATTGCGATACATGTAGACACGTAAACCAGGCATCAGGTGCCACGTCTGCTGATCGGGACCGATTTTTACTTGGTCCTCTACGTGGGGCACCGTGGCGCACACAGCCTCCCATTCAGGTATGGAGAGGGTAACCCCCACAGGTATAGGGTAGATGAGTTCGCCATTTTCATATTTCTTATAGCGACGTACGTGCACAGAAAACTTATTTTTGAACAGCGAAGGCACGACGTAAACATCTTCACCGAGATACCACACATCTGGATTGCTAGGCTGCATCATGAACAATGTCGCACACGGCAGTAGTCCCCTATTTAACTAGAGAGAGCAGCACCACCTAGGACAACCAATCAGGAACGATAATTATGCAGATAACGTGATAAGCAAACATCTGGTGATGCAACACTTGTTGCGACATGTTCTCAATACTTGAGGCGACGATCAATCCATCCAAAAAAGCAGCTGTTTCGGCCAAAGAGCAATGGACTCCCTCTCCTGTGTGATATCCACACTCGAAATCAGAAACTTTTGGGAGATCACAATATTTGGGGCATCCGTAAAGTTCGAGATTAATGCTGAGAAGATTTAATTGCTCCAAGAGAATTCTTTCCACACTACCTCCTTTGTAACCCACCACAGTAGCTTCTTCAGTACGTGCAAGTTTGTAAGCATGTTTCACGATGTTAGGAACGTGATCTAACGACCACACCTTTTCACTAGGCAGAGGATGAAAGGATAGACCTAACACATATTTAGACACGTAGTTGACAGTCTTCCTGTCCTTTACTGACAAAGCTAGGTGATGCCAAAGATTGAACCGATAGACACCACATTTCCCATTCAGAGTTGCATATCCAAGTTCACGAACTAGGAAACGACCATTTACACGGAAACCGTCGAGATCTAGAACCATACAGATATTCTGCATGTTTTCACAACCACTCAGAAACTGCACTAGTTCGAATACTGGAAGACAAACGCTTGGCGACTTCGCGCAGGCACGACTACAGACGTCTATGCCGTTTACTCTCAGAGCCTGAACAACGTTCTGCAGCAGTCCTGGGAGGCAGATTTCAGGCGGTTTCATAAACAAGGTTTCATAAACAAAGGCCCTCATAGTCTTGTAGGTGGTGGTGGTGTGTCATCGTCCACAAGAACGGCCTGTAGCATAGGACCACTAGGTCCAGGGCGTAGTTCCATTCTAACAGTTGGCGCCGGGGGTGAAGGTGAAGGTGGAGGAGGTACAGCCACAGGTCGATGTAACAACTGACAAATACGCGTGCGGAATTGTTGTGAATCGCTCTCGTACCGGAGTCCTCATCACTCATCCAAAAATGACCAAAATCATTGCTGCCGACTATAACACGTAGCTCAGAATAAATGCTAGACCTTTTTCATCCGTTATATACAGCCAGAACCGTGACCTTTACACATCACCCCATCGGATAAATACGCAATACAGTCAAAGAACGCTTGACACAGGGCAAAGTACTTATTACTGCAACAACCGATCGTTGACACCCGAAGTTTAGTTGGTAAGGGACTTATTCAGAGATTAAGGGGGGCTTAAAATATAGGTGGGTCAATTAATGTGTCTTAAATATAGTGGGTCAATTAATTAAATATAGGTCGCTTTTAATGACGGGTTGGCTAAAAAATTGGGAAATTAGAGTTAAAATAGGGTTTTTTCCGAAAACAGTACTCCTCATAGTCTCCATATGGCGCCAGGAGTTAAAAAGGGGGTGAAGGGTTTTTTAATAAGGGGGGTTAAATGTTTAATAAAGAGGGAGTCAAAAATCGGAAAATCAGAGCTAAAATAGGGTTTTTTCCGAAAATAGTACTCCTCATAGTCGCCAGATGGCGCTACGGGTTAAAGGGGGGGGGGGAAATGAAGGAAGGGTTTTTTAATAAGGGGGAGAAATTTTTAATAATGGGGGAGTCAAAAATCGGGAAATTAGAGCTGAAATAGGGGTTTTTCCGAAAATAGTACTCCCCATAGTCACCAGATGGCGCCAGGGGTTAAAAAGGGAGGGGAAAGGAAGGTTTTTTTAATAAGGGGGAGAAATTTTTAATTATTAATCATGAATTATTAATTATGAATAGCAATAAGGGGGCGTGGTCAATGACGTCATAGGGGCGTGGTCAGTAACGTCATAGGGGAAAGCACAGTGCATGGGATACCGTGAGTGGGACTAAACTACTCACCTGAATACCTTCAGACATAAACAAACTCTCGTCCTGTGCTAGTTCACTAAACTTTTATTACTAACAACAGAAAACAAACACCCACACACACACTAATAAACATACTAATTATTTTCACTTAACACGCACGACTCATACTATCCGAACGTCCTTTCAGATCACAACTTTAACACACTTAACGCGTAAATACTCAGATGAACTTCATCTTTCACAATACCACGCAACTACTGCATTGCATTTCTCCCATTTTTATTCTTCCGAAGTGTTCTCAGTTCCAATTCGTTGGCTAAATTGAATCTCACATAGAAGCACACAGGAGGGTTCAAGTCACTTTAAGTCATGAAGTCACTGTTGCTCGTTCATCTGTCGTAACAATATGCATCGAATGAAATCACTCTAAAGATAAAGGTCCAAATTAAATTTATTAAAATTTCCATATTAAACCATATTCAATCAATATTTAAAAAGTAACAGAATCTGGAATATTTAATAATAAATTATCTTGTTTCATAAATTTTTTAAAATAAATCTGTAATATTGAAATAATTATTATCATCATGAATGAATCATTATCATACGTAATTTCATCTGAAAACGATGGATTCAATGTGTCTGATGTGTGGTAATCTGTGTGATTTAAACTGATCTACACTGACGGATTTGTTGATCAGAAAAAGTGGTGTACTGCCTCTGCGTTTGCCATTACCAATACTGACATCATCACAGGCTTCTGTCTCGAACATCGAGGGGCGGGGGTGGCTCAGTCGGTAGTGCGCCAGGCTCGTAATCTGTAGTTCCCAGGTTCGAGTCCCAGCTGGGTCAGCGTTGAGATTTATCTCTGCAAAATTCCCCGCCCTGCCCACGGTCAGTAGGGGACACCGATGGGCTTGGAAAGGCCGCCGTCCGTCGGGTGGGACGTTAAGCCGTGGTCCCGTGTGCGGGAGAGCCATACCCTGTGCACGTTAAAGAACACACTGGATGGCCTTGACGGGAGGCTACCATCTGTCTCCCAACAGCTGTTCCAGTGGGTCCCCTCCCCCAACCATCTCTGAGCCTTCGGGGTCCATGTGACCTGGCCATTTAGCCCATGGTGTGCAAAAAAGTGCCGCTCAGATGTAAAACAACCCAACCCAACTCGAACATCGAAATTCCTCCACCAGTGTTGAGCTTCACCCTATCCTTGAGGCTGTAACTTTCATCCACAGCCGGGGGAGTGGCAACTTTATCATCCTCTGCGACTCTAAGTCAGCCTGGCAAATCAAAGAATATGTAAGGAGGAGATTGAAAGGCTTCTTTTATCTGAGCTGAGTCGCTACTAGTAGGGTATTGATTAAGGACATTCCTGCAGTTCTTTCTTTCCGAAATAAGCTCAAGTGCCTTATCACTCAGATAATTCTTTCTCTTCTGCTCCTTTTTCCCTAAAAGAGTACTGTTAGTGTCCAGAAAAGCCTGTTTAAAATGATCCCATTCTTCCTCAACTTCAGTAGTAAGCATACCTTGACTGTCATAATGACTAAGTAATCTGTCATGGTAAGCTTTGGCTGTAACTGGATCTTTCAGAGCTTCAGTATTAAAAGTAAAAGTTTTAACCTTAGCGCAACACTTTTTAAGTTTAAGTTGCAAGACACTTTTAACAAGATAATGGTCAGATCCAATTTCAGCTCCCTATATGACCTGGTATTCCTAACAGAACTAGCCCATTTGCTATTATTTAATATATAGTCAATCATATTCATGTGCAGAAAACTATAACGTCTACCACCTACCTAAACATCATTGCAGACCAGGTACATCCTTTCATGGCAATGGCATACCCTCTAGTAGTGCCTTCTTTCAGCAGGATAATGTGCCATGCCACAATGCCTGGACTGTATTGTTAGAGAATGGTTCGCGGCACATGAGAAAGACTTCTAGTTCTCTTCAAATTCCCTGGACAGTAATCCAATCGAGCATCTGTGGTTTGTGTTGGAACAGCATATCAGATCTGCAGTGGCTCAACCATATAATTACCAAATAGTTAAAGGTTCAGCTGGTAACATGTTGGTACCAGATACCACAAATCACCTATAGAAATCTTGTCGCGTCCATGCTTAGCTGGGTAAGAGCTGTTTAGGCGGCATCTGGAGGACCAACATCATATTGAACAGGTGGTTATAATGATTTGAATCTTTAGTGTAGGTCATACTTCTTCAGAAACTGATTTATAGACAGAGTAACAATAAAAGAGAAAATTCGGGGAATATTGTGATGGGACTTTCATCTTTTGATCTCTGCCAATAATGGTTGAATGGAAGAAAAAAAAAATGTATTTAAATTATTTAAATCCAGAATTGGAAAAACTACCTTTATATATAAATAAACAGTTGGTACAGAAAGAAAGAGATTGCTTTTTACAGCAAGGATATTAGAAAAGGAAAAACATTACAGGTTGTTTGGGTAAGAAAAGGTAAAATAAATACAAAGAAAGCAGAGTATTATAGAGTAATCAGAACAGATTTGGTTTAACTGTTTGGTAAAAGTAATATATACTGTATGTTTACTAACCTTACCTCTCATGAGCACACTAAATATTTAAAAAATCTTGTTCAGTACAATTCATATGGACTAACATGTTTACATTTAAGCATAAGACTGAATAAATCATTGATTGATGTTGTTCAAAGGTTACCAAAAAGACCTGGCTCAACATTAGATATTATTGTTGTTGAGTTTGTGAATCGGTATATTCGGGATGAGTTGATGAAGATGAGGAAAGTCAAAAGAAATTTCTCTACTTTTCATATGGGATTGTTACATCTGGATAAACATTTGTTTAATGATGCTAGTGAAATATATGTATGGATTAAAGGTGGTAAATTTTTTTAAAGAAAATCTGAGGGAGATAAAGTAATACTTGTTAAGTCATCTAAGTAACTTAAAGATATAATTGCAATTCATGTCTTCTCAATTAGATAGTACATTGAATATTTATTATCAGAAGGTAAGAGGTCTTAGAACGAAAACTTCTGTTTTGTGTAATGCGGTGTTAGGATGCAATTATGATGTAATCTGTCTTTCTGTAACTTGGTTGACTGATGGAATAGACAGGAATGAGATTTTTGATAACAGATGTTTGATTTATAGAAAAAGATAGAGATATTTCTGCTTCAAAGTTATGGCGTGGTGGTGGAGTATTAATTGCTGTTAAAAAGAATATTTTCTCTGTTGCATTACTTAATTATAATTGTAATAATGATACGTTTTGGATTAAGAACAATCTAGAAGATTTCAATGATATTGAAATTCAATCTACACTTAATTCCACTTTAATTGAAGTAATATTTAAAAGTAAGAAACTATTTATTGGTGTAGTTTATTTTCGTCCTATGACCAATGATAATATAAATATATATATGAGGATTTTTTATGATAGCTCAGATGGTAATATTGATCTATCTGAACATCCTGTTCTAATTGTTGATGATTTTAATATTCTTAGTATAATTTAGAGTAACCATGATTATTTAATGAGCTGTTCCTTTCGGCATTCACGTTCTGGAGGTATAGCAGAACAACCGTTTTCATATTTCCCCCCATTTTGAGGTGGAAAAAGCATTGGGGAAATTTTCTTATAGTCTATGACATTCCCCATGCCACAGACTTCCATTTGACACATAAATTATTATGTCTCCCCATCACGTTCAAAAGATATGTTGGAACAACTGTTTTGACAAATTCATAAACCGATAAACTGAAAAACCAACCAATGTCAAAACGAAACGCAATTGGAAAATAGGTAAAATGCAGTATATCTCCTTGTTTTTACATAGGATTGGATCTAGTTACAGTGAACTATATAAATATTGCTTTCTTTAACACATATTCGACCAAGATCCTGTTGAAAATCACAGGATACTTTGAACAAAATATATTTTAGAATTAGGATGATCATGCTGGTAAAACAATTACTTGAAATCTTCAAAAATATGAAATTCTCTATTTAAATAAAATATGCCATTATTTAAAGGACATGAATCGTTTTGTGGGCAGCAAAACAACAAATTTTGTTTGTTTACTCGGTGGTCATTAAATTATGATCACCAAATTCCATATTGTGAATGGGAGTGTCGAATCACTCTTGGTTCTGAAATAAACTTTATTAAAAAATGCGATTGAAATAATTTAAGGATCCAATGAAAGTTATTTAAATCTCGATTTTCCACATATTCAATATTTAGAGATTGGAATTGAAATTGGAATATCTAACAGAAACAATATTAATATAATTGCTCTGTAAAGTTAATAAAAATAAGTTAAAACGATAGTAATAAATGCTATGATATATTTTATAAACAAGCATAAGAGTATTTTTAATAGTTCGATTTATTACGTTAATTTAATTAATTTTTCTGCAAAACGGGCTAACTTTCTAAATGTTTCAACTTTATAACTCTTTAAAAACTGAATGCATAATGCTGAAACTCGAGATTTCAATAGATTTGATTGAGATCTTTAAATTATCTTCCGTCAGATTTTTTCACAAAGCGTATTTTAGAAGTTATAGCATTTCAAAATTTCTTTCTCTTTCATGTAACATGGAATGGAGTGGTCAGAATTCAATGACCATATAGTGTAAATGATGCTCGGAAGTTTTTTCGCTTTTGACATTGTATTTGGATATAGATTTAATCTGATATGTTGTGTACATTTTATTTACGAACAAGCTCAATTACACAATACTTATCATAATGATTGTGTACTGGAAATCGAAAAAAAAAAGTGAAACCCTTTTAATAAGCTATGTGGTGATTACCGCTTTCCTGATGTCACGTGACAACCGAGTCTTCGATAACGGCACTCTTCGATTCCCGTCTTAATCTGTGACTGCAGCTAACCACAGAGCGATATTCTGTCTATTTTATTTATGCTCTAAGATTTTAATGAATGTTGTATCCGGAATTTTAGTAGATATTTAGTAGTCAGTAGTTAATTTTATTCAAATGGCAACAGAAGTCGTAGTAATGTTGCGCATGCGTGTTTCCAGCTGAATGGCCATTACAGTTTACGCCGTAGGAAGCTGCGGACAAATCCTGTCAGAGTGTTTAAGTTTAATTGTGTTTCCCGGAAATCTGTTGTTTTAAAAATGGATTCATATTTTCGAAGCTGACAAGAGAATGAAATAAAGATGAGTAATAGAGGCCATGTCCAGCAACCATACTACAGTAATTCTCTAGCTATTCGGCAAGAAATACAACGTTTTGAAAGTGTTCATCCTAGCATTTATGCGATTTACGACTTGCTTGAGCTCATCCCTGATCCACTGTTGGCCCAGCAGATACGGGAGCATGTTGTCTGCATCGAAGGTAAGGATTTAGAATAGTTGCTTTATTATAAGATTTATGGTTGCCTATTACGTGTTTTTTTCACAGGAAAAATACATTTAAACAAGTAGTTAAAGCCAAGTTCTTGATCAGAGATTTTAGACTGGTAATGCTCTGATCGACCTGCCGTGAGGCATTGACCCTGCCAGCTGATGTCATCATCACAAAATCGTATGTGCAACTATATTAAATTAGTTTTATTTTCGTGGAATTAGCTAAAAAAAATCGACAGAATAATTCTGTATAAGACAAATTATTAATCTGTGTATTCTTAACGCAGTAAAATGGAAAATTCCCGCCATACTTGTTTAAAGTAATATTAAAATATGAAAGACATCAATCATACGTTTAAAGAAAATGAATTTTGATTTTCGCAATTTATTTTAAAATGTTGTCTTTGGCAGCCAACATATACTTTTTTTTTCTCATTGTATAATCTAGCAATGTCAATTCAGCTTGTGAAACACTTTGTTTTTAATACTGTTTTTGTGAATACTGTGATATATTTTAATGATTAAGTTCAAACATATGCTTTGTTTAAATGCTTAATGAAAGGAATTATGACATGTTATATGCCAAATTAATCATATATGCTTTGTTTTGTGTTTAAGTTTAAGGTTCACAAACAATTTTACAGTGTAAAGCAAGTTTTTTTAAAAAAATTAAAAATTAAAACCTAAATCTGCATATTAGTATTATATAATCTACTATATAAAAGTATTTTACCAATTAACAGAGATATAAAAGAATCATTTCAATAATGTGCAGGCCAGTATTTTAGTGATTTAGTAGCTGATCTGTATATGTTATTACCAACAAGCATATTCCTAAGGTGATATTTAAAGCATTTTTAGAATTCAGGACTTGTGTTGATAATCATGGCAAACATGCTGAAATCCACTGATCATTATCCATGACATATAAAAGTAAATTATACATATTACTGAAATAAAGCCTATATGAAGTAGATAGGATTAGAAACATCTGTCAATGTAAATAATGTATGCAAAATTTGAAATCAGATTAGATTGTTTGTATCTGTTTAGTTTTCTAATGTCATTATGTGTTGGAGAAAGGAGTATTATTATTATTTCTCAAACAATTAAAAAATTAAGCCGGATGTGTGAAACTTTCAGTTTATACACAGGTTTTACTTTATGTCAGATATCTGGCAGCATATGAGATTCTGAACAGGTGGGGTCACTATATATATATGTAAATACAGCATAAGTAACTACATAATCAGAAAATTGAGGGGCAAAATAAAGTATGTGGGGAAAAAGAGAAAATTTTAGTTAAGTGGCATTTTTTATTTCCTGCTAAAGTTTGACCTCTGTGGCAAGCAGCTGCTTGAGGGGGTATTTATTTATTTATTTAAAGTTTATAAATACATGTAAAAGAATTATAAATCAGTTAAAAACAAAGCAGAAAAGAAAATCATTTCTTAAATCTTATCATCAAAATTTTTTTTCTCATGGAAAATTTCCATTCTCTTATTGATTAATTCATGCATTAATAGTACTTTAGTGTAAGTGACGTCTTTATTTAACATCTTATATTGAACAATATTTGATGAGTTGCATTTCCTGATCATAGATAGGCCATGAGTGACAAGGTCAGTCAGGTTTAACCCTTCCAATGTTCAGCCTGAAAAACTGGTTTACATCCAGAGGCCAAACAATTTTCTCTCCTATGCTCAGTGAAAAAAAAAATTATTTTAAAATTTTTTGCCAAATAACTAATGAAAGGAATTATGGCATGTTATATGCCAAATTAATCAGCATTTTATTCTTGATTTTCTGAAAATAAAGTATTTAACAAAAAATACGACTAGTTTTATTTTTATAGGACTTTTTATAGAGTCAAGAAAAATTTATTTTAAGAACACTAATAGACAGAAATATTTATAATACATATGAATAGAAGGGTTATATTTGACTAATTACTTCAAACAAGAAAATTACTCGCTTTTTATAATTTTTTTTCTTGCTACCTTACTTTGAGAAAAGTCCAGGCTTTTCACCAATTGTGCTGAGTCCGATAAACAAGTCATCTTCAGAATTTAAAAAGAAATAACCAATCAACAGAAATAGACCATGTTATGTAACAAATTTAGCAAAATTTAGCTCCAAATTTTATGAAAATAAAAAATTAAAAAATTTACAAGCACATTAATATTATTAAGACTTTTTCACAGTAATATAGTGAAAAAAATAGATCAGACTAGGCAATTAAAGCTTAATGTTGGAAAACACGATGAATAAAAACAGTTAAAAATATATTTACAGAAAGTAAATTTCTTCCCGAATAGTATATTTACTCGAAAAATAATTTTTATTTCTTTTAATGATATTTTTCAATATGGTATATTTTAAAACATGGGCCAACATTATACAAGGTGACTTGGATTCCACACATTGATGGAATATTCTGTCACACTTTCTTGGCTGCTTTTTTTTTTGTTAAACATTATGAAATATTTTCTTTGGGTGGGTTTTATAAGCATTTTTTAAAAAGAAATTTGCAAGGTTTTATTTTATTTTTTGCAATTTATATTAAGTAAGAAATTAAAAAAACTAATTTGTCCAAATTCATTAATATGTATATAATTTATAATATTTCCCTCATTATTTAAATCTTATTTATTTAATTTTTTTCAAAATTAAGAAATAATTTTGTGGAAAACATGAAATTTGCTGATGAGAACCCATACCTCCCTGTTACTTGTCAGGTGCTCTAACCACTAAACTGTCACCAGCACCGACATTTATCCACTTAACTATGACTTTTAAAATGGCACCATATATGATAAGGAAAGGTAACTTTTCCAATATTACTCAATAATATATATATATGTTAAATAAGAATGTCACTCTTGTTTATTATTTGGTCATTTATTCAAACAACATATAATGCCGATTTTTTTCCAATGGGCAAACTCTAAAACTAAGGTTTTAGTATTACAAAATTTTATTTTGCCTTACAAACAAGAGTATTTAAACGAAAATTGAAAACTAAATAACTAAAAAGGAATAAAGGGCTGTGATGAAATTAAATTAAATATTAAAAAAAAATTATTTTAACCACTGAAATATGAAATTCCGGATCAATTTACATTATATACTGACTATTGCAAAAATAGTTTAACTTTACGAAAGTGGCAAAAACTTTGCTTAAAAATTGCAAATTCTGAATGCTGGTTATGAAATTACTTCAATTTAATTATATATAGTACTAAAAAGTCCTATCATTTAAAAATTAAATTGTTTTGTTATAATGTCTTAATCAAATGTCTCCTAAAGTAACTACCATTTTAAGTCGTGTATATCTAATGATTTAATTTTCGGTTAAGCTTCAAATAATTATTCTTTCTAATTGTAGTATATATTTGAGAAGCAATCTAAATTATTCTAGAAGTAATGGAATTGATATCGTTTTTCAGAATCTGAGAAAAGTCAGAATTGATCTAAATCACTCTTAGACTCAGTGAAATAGTTTATAAAAAACTCATGATTTTCTGGTTCAATTTGATAATATCCATTGCAGAATTTAGGGACACTCCTATTTTAAAATTATTTATAAAAAATATATTTCATCAGCAAAATAAAGCACAAAAACACTTCAGCATTTTCTGAATGTAGTTTAAATATCTATCTGTATAGCCTAACAAGTGCACACTTAAAAGTTTCAAAACAAAACCAGATGTTTGTTGATCAATATCACAGTTCTATGACATTGCCGATCACACATTCAAAGAGAAAATCGATTTTTCTCTTGGTTTCCATTTGTAAAATATATCCGACAACAGATAAAAAATTGAGAAACACTAAAATAATTTTAATTGCAAAATATATTAAAATGATGCAAAAACATGTATACGGCTGTATTTTTGTGCAAATCGCTAAAATCCTCCAATAAAAAGGTTTTGCATCTGACATCATTTTATTGAGATTACAAATGGTTGGATATTTAAAAAACAATTCAACTCATTGGTGCTCTCTATCAGCTAGTGGGGGAGTGTTAGAGTCAAAGTTAGCTTCTGACAGTCCATCTACTGCTCTGTGCTAATGGCAGTGTGAGTAAGAGAATAAAAAAAATAAAATAAATACCCCCTCAAGCAGCTGCTTGCCACAGAGGTCTGACAGGAGCCTGTCAGTTTATATGCCATAGTAGAAGGTCTGAGAAGATGGCAGGACCTCAGCAGAAAAATGACACAAACATCCATGCCTTACCCAGGGTTCGAACCCAGGTCCCTTAGATCAGTAGCCAAGCGCGCTAACCACTCGGCCATGGGACGGCTGAGTAAGAGAATAGGCTTTTTATTTTCTGATACATCAGGTTGAGGAATTAATTGAAAAAACTGGCATTATTATGGAGTTCTGCTGTAATATATATATTTTTTAAATTTGATTGTGGTACTAATGATGGAGTTTATCAGTCATTGCTGTATATGCATTCTTTGTTAACCTCATTTTTTCAAGATTGTGGCAGCATAAGGTTTAAAATGTTTAAGGCACAAATGTACTCTCCTTAAACACTCCTAGTTTGTTTCCATAGTAAGCCTTGGTACACTTTTGATGATGACCCTTTGTAACATTTGGCTGCAGTCAATTAGCAATTCAACCGATAATCAAAGCCTTGCCACTTAGCAAAAGTTTTGAAGATCATGGTTGAATCTCTTGTACAATGTGGTCAAAATTAATTCCAGATCAGTACTATAATAATCAATAAGTTATCCAACCAAATTGTTTTTTATGTGCAAAAATGAAGAAAATTGTAGCTTATAAATATTCAAAGTATGTTTAATATAGTTTTTGCTGCTTAGCCTCATATGATACACATTGCAAAATAAAAGAATTAATCATTTTATGCAATTACTGGTTATTTTAATTTCTTTAAGAGTAACTTGTAAATCAGTTCTGAAAAAAGAAAAGAAAAAAAACTGACATATATATATACCTTTGTTAACTTGTTTATCACAGATTTGGTGATATAATGGTTTCATAATTGTAGCCATATTTTTCAGTACACAACTAAAAAGACTTATTTTCTCAGAAATTAATTAAAATAACTTAAAGTTCTCTGTCATTGAGCAACAAAATTTTAGGTTTATCCTTCAAACTATTTGCGTATTAAAATTTTTTGGAGCAAACTCAGAAGCTTTTTATGCCAAGGACAGTGCTTGGTCTTCAGTAAAGTGACACTATTTGGTGATTTTAGGGCTGTTAATAACTTCTTTCCACGTGTTGTGAAGGGTGATTCCAGTGTCTTGGTTGCAGATGGGGATGGGCGAGATAATTATTTCAATAGCATTGCAGTTAATTCTGTAGTAAGTGTGCTAGAAGGTGGCATGCTCCCAGGCTATGGTTGCTTCATGTTGTATTACCAGCTTTGCAGCAAAATAATTCTTACCCTGCCACCTCCACAATAATATTTTTAATGAAGTTTGTTCCTGTTAGCTATTCACCTATTGTATTGGAATGCACACTGACTGTGAGATGATTGATGTGCGACAATCAACAGACTAACAAATTTCATTGTTTAATTGTCCTTGGTTTATTCATTTCGAATGTTTGCATTGATCAACTGCCTGAGGTGTTATGTCAATCTTCACTGGCTCAATTCTTAACGAACCCCTTCTAGGTCAGCAAACATGTCCTCTCACTTAAGGAAGCTGAGAGAAACCTCCAGAGGTCAGATGGCCTAGAAAAGTGCATTACTGCCAAAGGATTAATTTTCAAGGGGAAAAATCGTGCAAATTCGTCAATTTATAAAATTAGTAAATAATTATAGTGCTTAAAATTTAAACACAAGAGACACATAAGTAAAAAACTAAAAAAAAAAAACTAAAACAAACTAAACACCATGAAATCTCATGGAGCTCACTGTTTAACCTTTTCATGGCTTTCACCTGAAAAGAGTCCAATATTTCTTACTTGATTTATTTTTTATTTTCATCATCATCATCATCCTCAAGCAACCCTGGGCTACGGAGGTCCAACCAGACTGTGCAATTTAGTTCTCCAAGCAAGTCTGTCCTGAGCGACATCTACTGCATCTGGCCACTGCACACCAATTCTAATAAGGTCCTGTTTGACATTGTCTGCCCACTGCATCCTAGGTCTCCCCCGCCTTCTGAGGGCTCTAGGCACACTGTTCATAACCCTATTTGCCAATCAATAATCATTCATATGGGCAACATGGCCAAACCTACGGAGTCTCTCTCTGCACTATACACCTATTTCTCCACACTCTCCATAGATTCTTAAAAGTCCCAGCAGCAGTCCCTGTTCGTCTGTTAATCTCATGCCGCACATCACCATTATCTGTTACATAGCTCCCAAGATAAATAAACTATGACACCTGCTCAAAATTGCAACCATTCAGATTAATTGAATCCCAGCCTGCCTGACCAATTTTCATCACTTTAGTTTTCTCTCTGTTTATAACCAAACCTACTCTACTACCAGTTTCATCAACAGCTCGAATAAAAGAGTTCATCTCATCAACATCATTTGGCAAAAGGGCTAAATCATCAGCATAATCTAAGTCAGAAATTTTCGTATCTCCAGCCCATTTAAGGCCAAAATCTTTCCCTTGAAGTGAATTTCGCATAACATAATCAATAACAAAGCAAAAGAGAAAAGGAGACAAAATGCACCCTTGTCGAACACCAGAAGTAATGCTAAACCAATTGCTACAAACCTTACCAACTCTCACACTCGACTCAGTGTTATTATAGAGAGCTTTCATTATGTTAACTAACTTGTCTGGTTTACCATATGATCTCATAATCAACCACAAATTGTGATGATCAACAGAGTTGAAAACCTTTTTGAAATCAACAAAGCTAGCAACCAAAGGTTTCTGAAACTCTAAACATTTCTCAAGAATCTGCCTAAGTGAAAATATCTGATCCACACATCCCCTACCATTTCTGAATCCACATTGCTCATCACGCAATTGGCTGTCAACCAGATTCTTAATTCTATTAAGCACAATCATGGAAAGAACTTTACCTGGAACTGAGAGTATGATGATACCCCTATAGTTATCACAAGAACTGCGATCACCTTTTTTGAAAATAGGGATAATAATGGCTCTGGTAAAATCCTTAGGAACAATGCCTTTATCATAAAAGATGTCCAAAATTTCAGTTATCCATCTGGTAACTGAAACATTCCTTTTCTAAGCATTTCAGTAGTAATTTAATCTAACCCTGGGGATTTATACAATTTAAGTTTAGAAACAGCCAAAATAACTTCAGATTGTGTTATAGGGTCAACATTAAAGTCACCAATGCATCTATCATCATTACAAACAATGGGAGTAGAACTAACCACATTGTTTAGAACATAACTGAAATGCTCAGCCCACTTAGCCATGACAGAATCCTCACCTTCTATAACCTTACCTTGTTTATCCTTCAATTCCTGTGTACCTGTCTGTTTTCTACAACATAAAACATTAACTATCTGGTACAGCTCTCTGCTGTTGTGCTGTCTAACTGCTTCTTCAGCTTTGTCAGCCAAGCCATCAAGCCAAAGATTCTTATCAGCAGCTAATTGATCCTTTACACGTTTATTAAACTCTCTATAATGCTTTCTATTAGGACTAGTAGGGTGTTGATTATGAACATTCCTGCAGTTCTTTCTTTCTGAAATAATCTCAAGTGCCTTATCACTCAGATAATTCTGTCTCCTCTGCTCCTTTTTTCCTAAAGGAGTACTATTAGTTTCCAAAAAAGCCTGTTTAAAATGGTCCCATTCTTCCTCAACTTCAGTAGTAAGCAAACCATGACTGTCATAATGATAAGTAACCTATCATGGTAAGCTTTAGCTGTAACTGGATCTTTCAGAGCTTCAGTATTAAAGGTAATTTTTTTTAACCCTAGCACAACACTTTTTAAATTTAAGTTGCAAGACACTTTTAACAAGATAATGGTCAGATCCAATTTCAGCTCCCCTATATGCCCTGGTATTCCTAACAGAACTAGCCCATTTGCTGTTAATTAATATGTAATCAATCATATTCTTATGCAGTCCATCAGGTGAAACCCATGTGTATTTATGTATGTCGTGGTGTTTGTAATATGTGTTAGTTATTCTGAAACCATTGAGTTTACTTACCTGTAGGAGATGTTATCCATTGTCATTGCAGCTACCAATACCAAAAGGGCCAATCACCCCTCCCCAAAGGTCAGTCAGTACCAACTTTGGCATTGAAGTCACCAAGAACAAGGGTAATATCTCCTTTCTTGACAGAATTCAAAATATCCTGAAGTTGTCCATAAAACCTATCCTTCTCATCCTCATCGGCATCCTCAGTGGGGGCATAACAACAGATAACACTGAAGTCTTTAACGCTTGTCTGAAATTTTGCTGTAAGGAACCTTTCATTAATGCACTCATATCCTAGAAGAGCATCACTAGCGTGTCTGCTGAGAAGCAGTCCCACGCCTTGGTGATGCTTATTGTCGTCCCTCCCTGAAAAGAGAAATTTAAGATTATTTTTAAGAATCTGACCTTTATCTGTCCATCTGGTCTCTTGCAAGCCGAGAGTATCTAAATTATAATGGTGGAATTCTTGTGTGAGGACATCAAGAGAAAAAGCTCTGTGCAGAGTCCTCACATTCCAATAACCTATGGAGAGAAAATGGTTAGTGGGATGTTTAAAGAAACTATGTTTATTGAGAGAAGGAATGCCGACAATATCAAACAGCCCCCTAATCGCAGACGTTGGGCAAAGATCCGTTCCCCCACCACTAAAGGCTGAAGCCATCTACACTGGAAGACATCCTCCAATGTAGAATTTGACAATGCCAATAGAAGCAAAGAGTTCAGGTGCCTGCAATGACCTCTGCTCAGGATTATCCACCAGCTGATAAACATATCCTGTGAATCTATTCACTTGGGGCTGTCAACCCACCAACAAAGAGAAAACACAGCGGAAAATTTTCCCTCTACAGAAGCTCACTAGTGCAGCAAAATCAGGATCCATAATCAAGCTCAGAGCCATAATTCCATTCAGGTTGGTATATATGGTCATCACCAGGACCCTGTGTGGTTGACCACTCCTCAGCAGGGTAGAAAAAAATGAAAAGTAGCCATAGATGTCCAGATCAGTAGGCCACACTAATCTGGCAGCCCTCTCCTTCCATTCACTTCCACAAGAGAGTATCTCTTTTGAAAGGTACTAACGGTCTGCACCACGAGAAGGAAGGGTCGGACATTAGGTGCTAGGCTTGACCGGTTTTTGCATCATCACAGGGGATTGTTGCATAGCTCTCCTTCCAGTGACCATTTATGCTGTGTTTTCTCTTTGTTTGTGGGTTGACAGTCCCAAGTGAATAGATTCACAGGATATGTTTATCAGCTGGTGGATAATCCTGAGCAGAGGTCATCGCAGGCACCTTAACTCTTTACTTCTATTGGCATCGTCAAATTCTACATTGGAGGAAGTCTTCCAGTGTAGGTGCATAATATTTATTTATAGCACTCATGCTGTGCTATAAATATGTCACAACTATATTTCATGCACTCTTTCATGTGAAGTCATAGTTTTGCCCCTTTGACAACACCATGTACCGATATGAAAAGAAAGTGCCTCTATAATGAAACCTCTTGCTCTGGACAACAGTTCAATAAGAATAGACTGTTTCACCAGCTATGTGTTGTTTAAGTTGTGTATAAGAAATTCTTTGGAAAAATAATTCTTTTTAATAATTTTATTGTGGGGAGGAAGCGGGTTGCAAACCTGGCACACTACCAACTGAGCAGACCCCTGCCTCCCGTGAAGCCATGGTTAATATCCCATTCAACTGACTTTGACCCATCCCAGGACCATGACTTAATGCCCCATCTGACTGGTTGCGGCCTTACCAAGCTTCTGATATTATTCAGGATCCAAAGGTGTTTCAGGATAAATGAGGGAACCAAACAACTTATTTGCTGCAAATAATTTAAGCTTAAGGCAGTTCTGTGCCAGCATTAAGATTTATCTCTGCTAAACCCCCACCCTGTCCTCAGTCCGAAAAGGGGCTGCTATGGGTTTTGAAAGACTCCCATCCATTGGATGTGATGTAAAGCCATGGTCCGTTTTCAAGAGAGCCATATCCTGTACACATTAAATAATATGCTGGATGGCCTTGATGGAAGTTAGCATCTGTCTGCTAATAATTGTCCAGTGTGTTACCTTACTCCAACCTTCTGTGACCCTTTGTGGTTCTTGTGACCTGGTCATTTAGTCTATTGTGTGCAAAAAAGTGCTGCTCAGAGACCTTGTGTCTGCTGACAGCTCTCAAAACTGTTACCTAGCTGTCATTTCTTTATGTCTTCTTACTATTAAAAAAACAGACAGTCTGAGCAGTTATTGTCCTGGGACACCCTTATCCTGTCTCTATAGCTTATCCTCTCGTGTTTCTTGAAATTGTGTTCTATTCTCAATAGGACAATGAATTACATTTAAGACTCTGGATACCAGATCTGGGATTGACCTGCTTCTATCCTTCCTATCATTTGTCACCATCTGCAATCATCCACATATCATTTTTGTGTAGGTAGCAATCTAATTGCTATCCAAGTTAACACCAAGCTGACTGGAACAGAAATTAGTGGTGAACACAGCCACACACTCTTTTATAGCAACTCTAATTTACATACTTATGGTCACATTTTCTTTTTCTGCATTGAAAATTAACACACATATATATATATCACATTTTATGTAATTCCCTTACATTTTGAAGCCTCAGTTTTAGAATACTGAGGTCAGGTTGTTTTACCTCTGAATGGCACTTTTTTTGCATATAATGGGCTAATATGATGGTAGCCTTTCATCAAGGCTATCCAGCGTGTTCTTTAACATGCACAGGATATGGTTCTCCCATACATTTGTCCATGGCTTTGCGTTCCATCTAATGAATGGTGTGGCCTTTCCAAGTCCATCAGTGTTCCTTAATGAGGGCAGGTCGGAGAATTTTGCAGAGATAAATCTCAGTGTGGCCTACCTTGGTACTACAGATTACGAGCCTGGCACGCTACCGACTTGCTACCCCTATCCCAGAATACTGAGGACAAGAGTAAGAAATACTGAGTAAATTAAATTATCAGAAAAGTTTAATGCAAGCCATTCTCCTCGATTGAGCAAATTAATAAAACTTAAATCCATACATTTTTACATTTCTCTAATTTTTTTGCCTTTTTCATGTCATTTGTTGATTTAAAATCAGCTCTCAGAAAAGCTCTGCCAATGCAGAGAGTGGAGAACTGCATGATTTATACTATAATACAAACTGTAACCAGACGTCCCCATTTTTCAAAAATACATGGTCAGTCTTGTTGGTGCTGTACTTCAAACTGAATTTTCAAAAGTCCCATGATCTCTTTCTCTAAATCTGATCATCCTAATGATCACCTGAATTAGCCAGTTGCTAAATTCAGTTCTTTTTGATGCAGATCATTATTGCTTCTCTTTGTTTGTAGATATGTAATAGAATGCATATTTGTGGCTTATAAAATGCATTAAAAATGCCAAACAACTCTTGTTGTTGTTTTAAAATAACAAAATCAAAATCATGGTGAAATTTCCAAACATCTGTGAAGTTTAACAAATATCCCTTGTAATCCCTCCTAAATGAAATATGTAAAAACTGCAGTATTCTCTTAGAGATATGATTCGTAATGCTGGAAACAGCTCTGACAGACACTTTAGTAACATTCCAATTATTCACTGAAGTATCATATCCCCACAAACCGCAAAGTTTCAACTAAATTATATACTTATATACATTTAAAAGGATGGAGATAACCTGGGAGCTCCATTAGGCCTGTCCTGTTTTTTACACAACATGCACAACCATGCCATGCCATCCTAGAGCACAACCATGCCATCCTAGGGCCCAGACTTAGACCCTGGCAGCTTCTAGTGTCACCATGAGCCAATTTGATATCATTGTACCACAGAGACAAATACACTATATGATAAAAAGTATTTGGACACTAACTCATCCACAATCTCTCAATAATGGGAAAGGAATTAATATTGTGTTAATCCACCCTTTGCTGCTATCACAGCCTCCACTCTGCGAGGAAGGCTTTCCACTAGATTTTGGTATGTTGTTGCAGGAATTGTCTGCTATTTTTACACAAAAGTATTAGGGAGGCTGGTCACTGATATTGGGTGGTTGGCCTGACTTGCAGTTGGCATTCCAATTCATACCAAAGGTGTTCCATGGGGTTGAGATCAGGGCTCTGTACAGGCCAGTCAAGTTCTTCCACACCCATCTCATCAACCATTCTTGTACGGTCCTCGCTTTGTGGACAGGGGAATTGTCGTGTTAGTATAGGAAAGGGTCTTCACTGAATTGCTTGCCATAAAGTTGGGAGCACAGAATTTTCGGGAATGTCATTATTGGCCACAGTTAAGAGCCCCATTCACAGGAACTAGGGAGGACCCAGCACGAACCATGAAAAACCGCTTCAGAGCATGATGCTTCGTCCACCAAACTTCACAGTTGGCACAACACAGTCAGGCAGGTAGTGTTCATCTGGCATCCTCCACACCCAGACTCATCCATCGGACTTCCAGATGGTGAATCATGATTCATCACCGTAGAGAGAGCAGTTCCAATGCTCAAGAGTCCACTGGCACCATGCTTTACACCACTCCAACCAATGCTTGCTATTAAACTTGTTGATGTTAGGATTGTGTGTGGCAGCTCAGCCATGGAAACCCATTTCCTGCAGCTCACGACAACTGTTATGGTGCTGGCATTGCTTCCAGAGGCATTTTGGAACTTGGTGGTGAGTATTGTAACCGAGGACAGGCGATTTTGTCGCACCACCCACTTTAGCATGTGGTGGTCCCTCTCTGTCATATTTACATGGCCTACTGCGTCACGATTGCACTGTTGTTGCTCCTAGGTGTTTCCACTTAAAGTAACATCACTTACAGTTGATTGGGGCAGCTGCAGCAGGGCCGAAATGTCCCAAACTTACTTGTTGCTAAGGTGACATCCAATGACTGTGCCACGTTGAAAGTCATTGAGCTCTGCTGTACAGCCCATTCTCCTGTTCATGTATGTCTATGAGGTTTGCCAGGCTACTTGCGTCCTTTTATACC
This sequence comes from Ryuthela nishihirai, assembly GCA_038380435.1. Taxonomy (NCBI): domain Eukaryota; kingdom Metazoa; phylum Arthropoda; class Arachnida; order Araneae; family Heptathelidae; genus Ryuthela; species Ryuthela nishihirai. The sequence goes on along the minus strand of JAWZYU010000004.1, from coordinate 25,139,315 downwards.
TGTTTTGGATCATGGCTGTGGTGTATATGGGCGAACCCACTACTCAGAAGGGGTGTTCTGATGCTTTTGATGAAATAGTGTATATGTATATACTAAAATTATATCTCTAAGTAAAATCTTATATATATATAAAACAGATATTTGTGTCAGCTCTCCTACACCCAAATTGCTATCAAATAACTACTCTTCCCCCCCCATATGTAATATGCAAATAATTATCACACAAACTTCACCAAATGAAATCTGAGTGCTAAGCATCTGAATAAAGTTTGCCTCCAGCTACATAGTACCTGTTTAAGGAAGAATGTAGAAAAATTTTAGAGAAAAATTGTCAAAAAATTTAGCATTTTTAGAGAAAAATTGTCTTTTGCCAGGTGGGATATGAACACACGATCTTTTGATAACATGTCAGGTGCTCTGACCGCTGAGCTACCGGCCGCCGATACATATTCTTCTAAAATTGTGTAATAAAATGTTTATTATTTTCTTTTACTACTGTTTCGGTTATCAAAATACTTGATGCCAGGGGGGAATGAACCCCTGGCATCTCCCCTACTTCCAACCTTGTATCTACCTCCTAGAAGAATTGAAGAGTAGCATTGTGCCATAGGAAATGCATCACAACAGCTGTGTCACCCCACCTTATCAGTTCTAGGTCCGTATTCCAAAAGAACATTTACCTCCATATTGTTCGCAAATTTGGACTGAAATTTTCTATATACGTAGCATTCTACACTAGCTTTAATCTTCTACGACTTGAACAATTAGGCAAATTTTTTTAACGCTGCTGAACACCTTGTGGTGAGTTGCATTAGTTCCGTAACGAATATAGTTGTATACGGATGAGCTTCGTGTATTTTAAGCATTATAAGCAATAGAAATATACTCCCTTGCTTTCTTTCTACCCCAAAAAAGGGGAAATACGAAAGTCGTTCTACAATACCTTCCGAATGTGAGGGCCTGCTATTAGGTGTCAAATGAAAGTTCATATGAGGACCGTCGTAGACTACTTCTAATTATGCCTCCCCCCAATAAAAGTGGAGAAACGGAGATTTCGCGGAAGCTGACCTTAACGAATGGTATCTCAAATTAAAACTTGTGATGTCTTCAATGTCATTGACTACTTCAAACATTCCTCCCCCAAAAAAGGGGAGGATAAATATAGTAGATGTTTATGAGTCATATATCAAATGAAAGTTTGTGAAGATGGTGTTTTTAGCGACAAAGAAAAAATATATAAATTAAAAAAATTCATATCTTCCTATATGTGCTCTAAAAAGTAGAAAATGAAACTAAAGCGTATCGATGGTTGAAATAAAATAAATAAATACCCCCTCAAGCAGCTGCTCGCCGCAGAGGACTGACAGGAGCCTGTCAGTTTATATGCCATAGTAGAAGGTCTGTGAGGATGGCAGGACCTCAGCAGAAAAACAACGCAAACCTACATGCCTTACACGGGCTCGAATCCAGGTCCCTTAAGATCAGGAGCCAAGCGCGCTAACTTGTCAACCACTAAATTAGTATTCACTTGAAAGGAAAAATAGGATGCCGATTTACTTACTCAACAAGTTGCCGGCGCCCTATATCCTTTGAAGTGGATACGAATTCAGTGATTGATTACCATCGATATACTTTAGTTTCATTTTCTACTTTTTTGCGGGCGCATATAGGAAGATATGTAATTTTTTAATTTGTATTTTCCATGTTGGTTTCGATTTGCGCGGTGATTTTCCGAATTCGGGTAATTTTAGGCATTTCTATGGCTATTATGTTATAGCAGATATAACAGATCGACTTTTGATATGATTTCCGTTATCCCTCAATTTATTTCATTTTTTTTACTGTTCATGTCATTTCCTATTATTGTGGTATTTTAAGTAATATTGATATCCTTTTTGTGTATTTTTAAGTAACCAACTTTTGACAATAGCGATTTCATCTAATATTCATGAACGATAAAAACAAATATTTAAAATTTAGCCATAGTAGTTTTAGATCATTAAAAAAAAAACTATATTTTTCACTTTGTTGTCTATCCGTCTGTGGTATACATTCAACTTTTTAAATTTTAGAGATAAATAAAAAAACTTCTTTTTGCGTCAGACAGATAGTAATGGAATATTAGGCTTCGTATTTTCCGAACCTATCATTAGTTTTAATTTCCACTATTAGATGACTTTACAGTAGAAAAATGCAAAAGTTTAAAGAATATTGTAAGCAATGTATGCTGTAGAATTGAAATTTTGGTGGTAAAATATGATGGTCAAGTGTAATAAATGAAAACAGTGATTTGTCTCCTTTTACCCCTAGGGTATGGGGGAGGGAAACGCAGCTTTATGATTTTAAGTAATAAATGAAAAATTCTTTTTTGGGTTGGTTATGTAATTAATGGAATATTGCTATTTGCATTTTTCGAGTCATCAGTTAGTTCAAATTACGTCTGTTAGAGGACGTTGGAGTCATTAAAGGACGAACATCATTCATTTTATAAACGAGCTCTTCATATTCGCCAGAGGCTTGGGTTGTTTTACCTCTGAGCGGCACTTTTTTGCACACCATGGGCTAAATGGCCAGGTCACATGGACCCCGAAGGCTCAGAGAAGGTTGGGGGAGGGGACCCACTGGAACATCTGTTGGGAGACAGATGGTAGCCTCCCGTCAAGGCCATCCAGCGTGTTCTTTAGCGTGCACAGGGTATGGCTCTCCCGCACACAAGTTTTCCAGCAGTTTACCGCACACAAGTTTTCCGGGACCACGGCTTAACGTTCCATCCGAGACGGCGGCCTTTCCAAGCCCATCGGTGTCCCCTACTGACCATGGGCAGGGTTCGCCAGAGGCGATATGTTCTAGTTTTAAATTAAGTGATTCGAGTTAATTTTAGTTGTTCATAAAGCTTAAAAATATAACATTTTGTAGGCACATAGGTTGGGTAGTTTTATCCCTGAGCTTCACTTTTTTGCACACAATAGATTAAATAGCCAGGTCATAAGTTCCATGCCATAGGTTCAGAAAAGATTGGGAAAGGGGACCGACCCACTTGACAGCTGTTAGGGGACATATGGAAACCTTCCGTCAAGGCCGTCTAGCTTGTTCTTTAACGTGCACAGGGTATGGCCACGGTTTTAAATCCCCTGCGACGGACAGAGGCCTTTTCAACTCCATCGGTGTCCTCTTACTGACCCAGGGGAGAGTGGGAGTTTAGCGGAGATGAATCTGAATGCTGATTTGGCGCGCTACCGACTGAGACACTATCGCCCTCTACAGGAACATGCCCTCTGGCTTAGTAGTACAGCTTATAATAATAAGCTTAGTAGTAAAATTATCCCCTTTTTTTTCGAAAAAAAATTATTCTTATATCGTACTTTACAATAACTTAACTTTATGCTGAAAGTAGTTAATTCAAATGAGCGACAAAATTAGCCTTATGATGTCGGAAAAACTATGCACGCTAAAAAAAAACTGCCGGAAAACTTCTCCATTGGTAAAACTAACTTTTGTTTTATTTTTGTTTCCTCTGTCGCGGTACAGAGCAACAGCTTCTTCCTTCATGGGTTATAAATATATGTGGTTGCTTTTTCATCATCCGAGAAGTCTTCTCGGCAGGAGGCATGCTTCATGTTTCCCAGTTTAAAAGTGTATTTCTTAAACTCGGGGTCAGTTCATTCACTGCTTCGTGCTCTTTCCATTTGCTTCAGTGGGCAGCACAGCAGTACTGATAAAGCTGTAGCGGTTTGTTTTGCCGTTCTGTATTTGATTAGTAAAGCTCAAGATGCAAATTTTAGAGAATGTAATTTGATGCTAGCAACAAAAACTGTGTTAGGCAATTACAAATTGTAGTAGTAAATTAAGGAGCAAAATTTAATCTGTGATGATGCGTGCGATTACTAGTCGATTTCATTTTTATTTCATAAAACATATTCATATATATGTTGTTTTGAAAGCTGCAGAATTAATATATAGTAATTATTGTTATTTTGTACAGTGCATTAGCTAGTGTAACGATTGGAAGTATAAGAAGAAAAACCTGAAATGCTATTTCTAATAGAATATGCTAGTTTTACTGGGCACAAAATTACAATGTAGATAGACAAGTTAGTGGAGCGTGATCTAATGTTGCCTGATACCAGGGAAACTATTTCGAAAACATTGTAGGAATACTGTTATATATTGCGTCATATTGTACATAAACCTGTAATTAATATTAGGAATTTAAATACAATCATTTTTTGCGAAAGATATCGATTTCTGGTTTTATTAAAGTTATGATTAGAAAAAAACACCATATTTTTCGAACGCGACGGACAAAATGATTTATTTGTCAAATGAAAGCGTGTGACATGGTGTGTCATAGGTTTTAAAAATTTTCTCCAGACTACTCTCACCCCCCTCCCAAAAAAGTGGGAGGGGGGAAATATGTGAAGGATTATTCTGCTGTACCTTTCGAACGCAGGGGCCAAACGTAACACGTTGTATGTCACTTCTCTTCACTTCTCTCGACTTGTCCTCGGATTTATCTCTAGGAGTGGCTAACAAACCCATAAATGTAACAGTTCACACAGAGCGATATGAGGATGGTTGAAGGCTTGGTCGAAAGGCATGGGAAGTAAGAGAAGTTGAGGAAGGACGGAATTAAACAGTCGTGGCCGAAGCGGAACAAGGAGGTCCTGTTCCAGGGGAGACTGGAAAAGGCTCAGCTGTTGGTTCCTTCCTAAATCCTATATATATATTTGATTCTGCTTATGTTACATTTTGTACGTGAATTTTCTTGGTGCTCCCTGTTCAATAAATTCTGTAGGATGCAGGATGGAGCAAGCATGACCTGGAAAAAGTGATCATGAACAAAATTTAATGAAATCTTGTGACGTGAGGGAGTGTTTGATTAATAAAAATATAACCACTCTTGCGTTCTTCCTAAAAAAGAAGACTTTTACTATAAATAACTTCCAAACGCGAAGGCCTCAATTACGAGTCAGATGTCGTGAAAGCTCATTATGAGGAGCACCGTAAACTACTTCGAATTATGTCCCACCCCCCGGAAAAAAAGGTGACGGAATTTCGCGGGGATAAGAGATAGTGTTAACCTTAACGAGTTATAACTCAAAACTTGTGACGTCCCCAATGTATGAGCTACCTCAAAAGCGACCCCTCCTTCCAAAGAAAAGAGGAGTGGAGAAATGTGGTCGATGTTTATGAGTCACATAACAAATGATAGTTTCTGAAGAGAGGTATTTTTAGTGAAAGAAAAAAACAAACTTCCTAAAGTGGAAAATGAAACTAAATCATTTTCATGGTACAAACAGTCACTGAATTCGTATTTACTTCAAAGGAAGATAGGGTGCTTGTTCTTTTCACCTTCTTGTGGGTATCCTTTTGTTGCCAAGGGTTAAGAATGAGAAATAATCTCTCACTCCCGTTCACCAGGGATGTTGTACGCGGGTTGCGACCTTTGATCCCATCGCCCTATCTTTCTTTGAAGTGTAATATGAATTCAGTAAGTGATTTCACCACCGATATGTTTTAGTTTTATTTTCTGCTGTAGGAAGATAGGTTTTTTTTCTTAATTTTTCTTTTTCTTGGAGTAAATTAATTTGATTTCCGATTGTTTTGTTAGAAAGGAATAAAAGAATTCGTTTTATTGAATTTCGAATTAGAGAAAATAGATGTAAATGTTTGCTGTGCGGAAAACATGGACTGTGCTCATTTGATTTCTGATTGATTCCTTTGAAAGAAATTGAATTTTAAAAACTCCTTTCTTATAGAATTCTGGATTAGAAGACTTGATTGATTTTGTTCCGAAAGTAGAAGAATATCATATCGCCACTGGCAAATGTGGGATGTTGGTTTTAAAGAAAATAAAGTTTTTACTTTTTGACTGTAGCGCCCTTTAACAGTGGAAATTCAGATGATCGGGAAAATTCAAATAGTAATATTTTGTTAATACCTATATAACACACAGTTTTTTATTTTCAAAACAAAACAAAGTTGTTTTTACCCGTCCCTCTGGGGGTAAGGAGGAAAATCATCGCTGTCAATGTAAACCTTTAACCATCACACTTAAAAATCAAAATGCTCGTTTAAAAAACAGGACCTTGTTAGAATTGGTGTGCAGTGGCCGGATGCAGCAGATGTAGCTCAGGACAGATATGCTTGGAGAATTAAACTGCGCGGTCTGGTTGGACCTCCGTAGCCCATGGCTGCTTGAGGATGATGATGATGATTTTTCATCGTTAGAGGACTCTATTAAAGCTATTGGGAAATTCTTAAAATACGAATCTTTTTATTTCGTCAATAAGTATTGAACCCGTAAATAATCTTCATCTGTAAAAGCAAAATTGTTGAATGTCTGACAGACGACAAAGTGAGAACATTAGCTCGTCTGATTTTTGAAAATGAGCTAAAAACAGACATCTAAAGAATTTAGTTTTAGTGAATGACAGATTTACAGTGACTTACGATAAGGTTGGTTTTGTTTGTTCAACCGTTGATACTGGTTCTTTTATCGTTAGGCTTAGTAATTCAAAGTTATTCGTACCCATTTCTTGCTTCAACACAATTGGGCAAACCATTATTATTGGTTTGAGATTTAATCGTAATTTTTGCGTAGTGTATTTCGAAGACTATGACTTCATCCAAAAGGTCAGAAACCACTCACACAACATTTACTTAACGAGTTTAGATAATCCTGTTCAATTAAAATTTAGTAGCCTGCTTAGATTTTTCATTTGCTTGCAAGAAAGCATAAGTTTTTAAAACCTTATTCCTGATTAAAAAAATTTCAAGAACTGATTCCGGAAACGTTAATTTGTAATGGTGTATGGTATAATAAGTCAGATTTTTTTCTGATGGTTGTCAACATAAACCTAACAATTTTTTTAACCTCGCATTAGAATTTTCGTATTACCTTAGAATTTTAAAACATATCTAAAACCTTAAGGTAATTTTCAAACACATTTTTTGAGAAACTGATATTGCAAAAAAAGTACAATGACATGCGAACAAAATTGTTCTTGCCCAAAGCCTAATTTTGCATCGCAATCATTTGTGCAAAGTTTTGAAAAACAAAGTATTTTATTTGCGTGTAAAATGCATTTATTATTTTGACTCATTTAACCAATGCAAAAACTAAATGTCTTCTAACTTGTGAGTAATTGAGAATCGGGTTGATGGTTTCACTCCTCATCACCTTACTGCTTGTGAACGATCAACCCAATACTGGCGTATAACGGTGCGCAGCTTGGTGCACTGAATGCGAAGTCAACCGTGACATCAATTTAGAAACGCTTTGTTTCATTTCGCGAGCAGAAATAGCCGGTTTGACATACCATTTTGCAGCTTAGAACACCACAAACATAATAGCGAAAGCAATAGTAATGATAAAGGCATTGATCTGACTTAGTATGTGTTTTGGAATTCCATTAGGAGCATTTGCAACGAAAGGATGCAAGTGGGAAAGATTATTTAATTCCCTTCCAGCAGTGGTGTCATCCCAATATATTAATAACTGGTTTCCTTCAATCATAATTTTTATGTTATTGTTTTTTTTTCATATAACAATATGAGATGCATTTCGGAGAATCGTCTTTTTAAAAGTCGTAAAAAAAGAAATCACAACCACAACGGTTCTCTCTATGTATGTAAATTCCTTCGGACCAGGTCTCATTTTAACTCCGATATTCTGTTCGGGTCTATTTGATCCCGAATGAACATTGATTATTTCTTTTATCTTGAAACATTAATAATTTCTTTTATCTTTTCAGTTTTTGTTTTGATATTTTATGACTTTGTTTTCTAGTCTTTTCTGTTATATATTTTGTCACTGTGATATAATATTTAATTTATTCGTAATTGTATCGGATATCATGTTCCAGCCTATATAGCACGAATGCCATAAAACTAAATCTTTTTTTTAATAAATTTTTCACCAGGCACCTAGCCAATGGGGGCTAACTCCTGGAATCTCAGCAGAGGTGTCGTCTTCCTTACAGACCTTCTCTATGGCGTATAAATTGGCAGTCTCCTATCAGACCTCTGTGACAAGCAGCTACTTGAGGGGGTATTTTTTTTTAGGAACACATTGTTCATAGTACTCTTTTCTAATTGGGTTGGGTTACCTCTGAGCGGCGCTTTTTTGCACACCATGGGCACCGAAGGCTCAGAGAAGGTTGGGGGAGGGGACCCACTGGAACAGCTGTTGGGGAGACAGATGGTAGCCCCCCTGTCAAGGCCATCCAGCGTGTTCTTTAATGTACACAGAGTATGGCTCTCCCGCACACGGGGCCACGGCTTAATGTCCCATCCGACGGACGGCGGCCTTTCCAAGCTCATCGGTGTCCCCTACTGACCTGGGCAGGGCAGGGAATTTTGCGGAGATAAATCTCAACGCTGACCCAGCTGGGACTTGAACCCGGGAACTACAGATTACGAGCCTGGCGCGCTACCGACTGAGCCACCCCCGCCCCCTTTTCTAATTGACACTAGACTTATACCTAAGAGCCAAAACATTATGACCAGCGCATCGTTATGTAAATCGAAGCAACTGCAAGGTAAATGACGGCACATGTGAAGGTCATGAAATGGTACAAATAACAACTGATTCTGAGCTCTGTTAATCAGTGCTATTCTTGTTCTTCAGATGGGAAGGCAGCGGACTTAAGTGAGTTTGACAAAAGCCAAATTGTAATGGCCAGATGACTGGGTCAGAGCATTTCCAAGACAGTGTGGGGTGCTCATGGTTAGTACCTTCAAAAAGTGGTCTGAGGAGGGAAAAACCATAAACCGCCGGCAAGGTGTAGGTTGACCACAGCTCATCGATGCTAGAGGTGAGTGAAGGCTATCCCGTATGATATGAACCAACAGAAGGGATACTATGGCGCAACTCACCCATAATCTGAATGCTGGTGACAGGAGTAATGTGTCACAACACACAGTACATCGAACCTTACTGAAAATGGGGCTGTGTAGCTGCAGGCCGCTCCGAGTGACCATGCTAACCTTGATTTACTGTCAAAAGCACCTATAATGGGCAGACAAGCATTAAAACTGGACCTTGAATGATTGGAAGAAGGTTGTCTGGTCCAATGAATCTCGTTTCCTGTTGAACCATATGGACAGCTGGATGTGTGTGTGTTGTTTACCTGGGGAAGTGTCGGCACCAAAATGCACTGTGGGCGAAAACGAGCTGATGGAGAAAGTGTAATGCTTTGGGCAATGTTCTGCTGGAAAACCCTGGGTCCAGTCATTCATGTGCAGGAAACTATGACGTCTACCACCTACCTAAACACCACTGAAGACCAGGTACATTCTTTAATAGCAACGATATACCACTCTAGTAGTGCATTCTTTCAGCAGGATAATGCACCACGCCACACTGCCAGGATTGTTCGAAAATAGTTCGTGGAACATGAGGAAGACTTCTAGGTATTGCCTTGGCCTTCAAATTCCCCAGACATCAATCTAATTGAGCATGCGTGGTTTGTGTTGGAACAGAATATCCGATCTATGGCAGCTCAACCACGTAATTTGCAAGAATTAAAGCCTGTTAGTACCAGATACCACAAGACGCCTTTAGAAATCTTGTAGTGTCCATGCCTCACTGGGTAAGAGCTGTTATGGCGGCATGTGGAGGACCAACATTATATTAGGTAGGTGATCATAATGTTTTGGCTATTCGGTGTATATCTTGAGATTCACTCATTCATTTTCTCAATGCATCAAGATTTTTTTCGCTTGTCCGTATTGAACTCACTGAGAAGGAGACGCAAATGGGTCTAAGAAGGCTACCAATTTTCGAAATTCTCCATAAATTCAGAGTACTTAATAATTAAAATGCTGCATAAGCACCTAGAGTTAAAAGTATCAAGCAGCTTCCTACCCATTTTATACAAAGTTAAGTTTTTACCGCTGCAGCACATTTTTGCAAGAACCAAATTATTATACAGGGTCATTATAAAAGAATATCCATATTTTAAAGTGCTATATTTTATTCGTCGCATGACCGAGTGGTTAGCGCACTTGGCTACTGATCTAAGGGACCTGGGTTCGAGCCCCGGGTAAGGCATGGCTTTTTGTGTCGTTTTTCTGCTGAGGTCCTGCCATCCTCTCAGACCTACTATGGCATATAAACTGACAGGCTCCTGTCAGACCTCTGTGGCAAGCAGCTGCTTGAGGGGGTATTTATTTTATTTTATTACATATTTTATTAAATAATATAGTAAAAAATTGTGTTTTCAAGATGTCAGAAGACTGAAAGTTTCGTTATGTGTTCAGTGGACTTAAATTTGGGCGCCAATATGGGATCCATACTGGGCTTAGTGTATCTGATGTAAACACTTGCAATAACTGTAGTGATTATTTCTTTGAAATGCGGTAAATTGCGATTTTTCTTCGGAATAAACGATATATTTATGTTTGTCCCAAAAGAGAAATCCAGTGGTGTCAAATCAGGATTTTTCGGGGCCACGAAATCGGTCCACCTCTGCCAATCAAGCGATTTGGAAGTCTGGCATTGAACCTTCTCTCCGAGAAGGAAGGACAAAAAACTAAGTCCGTTGCGTTCCATTGGGTCACACTGGCCCAGATGATTTTATATCTGAATTTTTCCTAAATGACGCTAGCGGATACCAATTACATTTCAGCCCCTTTCACCCAACTGATTTACTATATCGCTTAGATGCACCCATTAGTTACTTGACATGACACATATAATGAATGGGTCTCACAGATGCAATGCGACCATCGGTGTTACTATTTGGAAATATCAGATTTGTTTTGATATCTCTAATTTAGGTTATTAAAACAAAAGTAACTGAATTTTTTGAAGTGAGGAAACCTACGAAAAGTATTCATATCTGATATCAAATGCAATAATAGACTAATGTAAGAACCTCATTTACCTGACATTCGTTCAACCAACACCTGTGTAAACCGTTTTGTTTTGAGAGATGGAAATTCTTTAGTGGGGTTGGACAGGCATTGATGAAATATTACGATTCTTATTTTTCGAATCTCCCAGTAGCCTAATAGTGCTCTCTAATGGTGGAAAATGCCAAAACTTTAAAACAAATAATGCAAATGATTTATTTATGCCAGAAATTTTTAATTTTGGTGGAAGAATGTGTAGATGATCAAGAGGTTTATATCGACAGCAATGATTATGCCCTTTATTGCCAGGAGGGGTGAGGAAATGAAACTTTTTTATGAGATGAATTAAAAATTATTGTTGTGTTGTATAAGCTTTTATTTGAATATTAGGCTCGGTAATAGTTTACGTATATCCGTCTTTTTTTTTCTGGGGAAGGGCAAATCCTTCCATTGCTTAGAGGTATGATGATAGGAAGTTGTATACCAAATTTGGTGATGAACATACGTCTTAATATTTAAGAGGAATTATTTTCCCAGTTTATGTAAAGGGGCTTTTTAGGGGGGGGGGAGAAAGGGTGGATGCCAAAAACTCATTGCTTTAAGCCATGATGTGAGGACGTTGTATGTTTTTTGGGGTGGGAGGAGGAATGGAATATTGGAGTTATTACCGTTTAAAGAAATCCCTCCCCGTTTTTTCCACAAGAAAAATAAAAAAAACTTCCAGGGAATCATTTTTGGAGGAGTGATGTGTGTGAGGAATATTTGAGAGCCAAACTTTTTAAGCTACTTTAATTTGGGAATTGAGGTTGCGTTTTAAGAGGAGGGTGAAGAAACTACTGAATGTGGTGGTCATGCTCTTACCATTTAGAAGCAGTTCCTGCAACCTTTTAGCGGAGAGGCTCTTTTTAGGGGAAAGGAAAGTTTTGGGTGGTCCACCTTTATTTTGGTCTAGGTTACAATTAAAGGAATCAGTATACTAAGTTTTGCAGTTGTATCTCTTACGATTTAGGAGTACCTACCAGTTTTTAGGGGGGGGGGGATTTGGGGGATCCCAACCCCTAATGTTGATCTACGTTACGATTAGAGAAAGCTGCATACTGAGTTTAGTGGTTCTAGCCCTTACCGTTTTGGAATAGTTCTTGGTCAAACTGATAAACAGGCAGAGAAACAGAAAAAAACATACGCTGGCAGACGCTCAGAAATATATCGTAGATTCTTGTCTGGTATTAAGAAATGCTCTGAACTGTATAACTTTATCCAATTTAGTTTAAGAATTTTTCTCAGTCGATTATGTCATTCACAACCAGGCCCGGATCTAGAAAGAAATCGAGGATGGTGGGGAGACACTTTATTTCCAATACAGTATAACATTTTTCCCGCCGTTTTTACGGGTTTTTAAAAAATTTCTTGAAAAATGCATGAAATATAAATAATTTTTTGCCTCATTTATCGTTACTTGCATTCTGTAATGGATATAAGGGGACTCCTTAGATCCATTACAGATTACTCCTTATTACCCTCTTAGATCCGGCCCTGTTCACAACTATATAAAATTGTGAAACATTTATTTAAAAATAGATTAATATATACATCAATGATAAGAATATGTTTGAAATTAGTGAAAAAAAAACCAAAACACTATGTATTGGTGTTTAAAGCATGCTTAGCATTTAGGAGAAATTCGTTTCTCTGTTTTTTGTGGAGGAGAGAAAGGATGGGTTTCAAAACCTCACATTGCTTTAAGCCATGATGTGAGGAAGCTGTATGCCAAATTCTGTGATCATAGTTCTTAACTAAGAAAAAATTCTTCCTTTTTTTTCGGGATGGAATATTGGAGCTCTTACAGTTTAAAAGAAATCCTTCCCCCTAGATAGGGGGGGTAGGATACAGTCTCTTGCCATCCTACCTTTTCTGGCTAGTTGCGTCACTTGTCCCTCCCCCACCTTTTTCTGGCTCGATTGCGTCGCTTGTTCCCACTCCCCCCTTTAATTATTTCTAAAACCGGGCCTGCAGATGTAACTTAAGAGTAAACTTAAGAGTTTTTTTTTCTCCTTTTAAATGAGAGCAGACTTTCTTTCAGTGCTGTTGCTTTTCCTTTTTCTCGTCTACATTGTTTTTAAAGCAGGCTTCTCAAACGACGGCTATGCTTTTAAACTTATTGATTTTTTTTTATAACAGAAATTTTAAACAAGATTTTAACTTCTGTAGAGTAGTCAATTGCCATTCCAGTTATTGCCTAAGCCTTTGTTTTTTAACAGTGGTAATCATTCTGGATCAAGTTTCATTGTTTATGAGTGGACAGCTTTTTATATCTATGAAAACCATATTTTGTCTTATTGGAAATAGTTGATGAATTATGGACTATAAATTTATAAATTGACAAGTATATTTTTCTAAAATGGTAACGTTTGCAATGGCAACCTTCATGCATATTATATTTCAAAACCCAGCCTGATTTCTTTCGAACCACAATTTGTTATGCAAAAGGCTATTGTGACAGTAGGAGAAACAGTTATTGCTAAGCAGAATTTTCTTTTGCTCTTCGAAATTTGATTTTAGATGATGTGCGTCATGCACGTACCTTAGTCTCCAAGACTGAACGAAGAACGTGGTCGATTACAGGGTATTGCTGTTGCCGAACGCGGAGCATTTCACAGATGTGTAGCGAGCGAAAGAGGATGCTCTTAATAGTGAGCCTGATGGAAGAGTTGGATGCTGCAAATACTTCCCGTGATGCCCTTAGAAAAGGATGGTTAATGGAGTGATGGATGATTCTGCGCGTCTAGCGACAGATGAAATGTGCACTGCAGTGAGAAGAGATAAAGGAAAAAATGAAAGAGGGTGTGTTCAGAATGAAATCAGCATTCTGAATAAGTTGTAACTAGGCGTCTCTTGAAGGATATTGTAATGAATTTTTTCCCTCAAGAATTGAAATTTAAGAATTATAAAAAGTTTTAAAATACATACATTCTGAGGTTTTCCACTGCTTCTAATTTTTATACTTTCTCAGGCTACAGTGTTTTTAAAAAACTACTGGCAAAAGTGGTCAAATATTTTCGTTATAGTTAGTCTTCTAATGGTAAATATTAAACTATAAATATCAGTTTCCCAAATTTATAACTGATAAATCACCACTACTTCCAAAAGAGACAGTATAATTCTTAGCAGCATAATAAGGCATATATATTGTCTTTAGTTTCAGCGAGCGTTTTTTACAATTTTTGAAATTAAATTCTTTAACTGTTTCATCTAAGTAGGCTAGAAGGAATTCCAGTACTAATTACTTTCATATGCGTTTTCTTACTGTTTTGAAGAGGTGTAGAAGCTACCCTTCCCTAATGAACCTTTTCAATAATACAAAATTGGTGCGCAAACAAGGGCATGTGAACGCTCGTAAAAACCATCGAATTGCCAAAGAAACTGATAGCTTCAAAATAGTTGGCTTGAACTCATTCGATGGCAAACAACAAGTAATTTGAAATAGTTTTTTCCATTTTTAAACAGTTATGGAGGTTATTGAACAAATAGATAATGAATTGGCTTTGGATGGCACTGATACTACACGAGTTTAATCTTAAATTTTTTTTTGCAAAGCAAAGATGATAACGAATTAAGCATATTCAATATTAATGTGAGATCTGTTAAAAAAATTGGGACCTCTTTACTGTTTATCGATTATTTGGATGTTATTATTCTAGTAGAAAGTACAACTAATAGTATGCAAAATTTACTTATTTAATTTAGCTGGTTTTGATAAAATCACTGTTGATGTTAATATTTCAGGTGGCAGAGGTCTTATAGTTTTCGATAGATATCAGCTGAATGTTTCTGAACTAAATATTCCGATTTCACCTGCGGAAGTAATTCATCTTCCGCAGGTTGAAAACAGATTGAAATTAATGGCTTTTTATTAAACTTGATTGCTCTTTGCAGATCACCAAGTACAAAGATTAAAGAATTTCTATGAACTTTGAAAAATTGGTTCGACTTAAATTTAAAGCTAAATGATATTTTCTTGGTTGGCGATTTTCAATATTAATACTGCAAATATAGACAAATAAGGTAGCGACCAATATTTGAATCTGTCTTGGCTACTGATCTACAGGACCTGGGTTCGAGCCCCGGGTAAGGCATGGATGTTCGTGTTGTTTTCTGCTGAGGTCCTGCCATCCTCTCAGATCTTCTACTGTGGCATATAAACTGACAGGCTCCTGTCAGACCTCTGTGGCAAGCAGCTGCTTGAGGGGGTATTTATTTTTTATTTATTTATTGGAGTATGGTATGGAACAGAAGGTATCAGGTTTTACTAGAGAAGAAGTCATTACGCAAACGTTGCAACAATCTGAAATTGATCGTGTGATTCATAAAATTAAAAACTTTGAAGCAGATGTAAGAGTTTTTAAAAAAAATTGATGTTCTCTATGGAATATTAATTAGAACAAAAATAAAATCCTTAATTGATAGAGATATAAATCCTACAAATAAGATCAGTGCTTAGAGTAATACGCTTACTTAGGCACATATGTCGATGATAAAATAACTTTCCCAAATTCTAAGCTTAATAGATTGGGATGTTATTGGAACTGAGGTTATTAATCGAGAAGACTTGTTAAAGTTGATATTGGATAATATTAACGAAATTAGGAATCAGTGTTACTTCAAGGCATCTTGAGTTAAAAATTTCAAAAGGAGACCGAAAGAATGGATAACTGAAGGGATAATTAAAGCTATTAAAGAAAGAGATCTATTGGGGGTTAAATATAAGAATAATATGCAAAGTACAATATTATATTATGAATATAAAAAAGTAGGGAACACTGTAAATAGTTTGATAAGGAAACAAAAATGTTCTTGTTATAGAAATAAAATCAATTTAAATAAAGATAACAGTAAGGAAATTTGGGAGCTGGTAAAAGATATTATTAATGACAAAGAGAAATTAACTGTTGACTTGCAAATAAAACGGCATTTTGGTAAAAATAGAGCAATGGAATTGATATGGATGATTTCGACAATTACTTTTCTAGTGTTACAGAAAATTTAATCCTGAAATATTCAAAAAATATAAATATAGCTGTCAACGAGATTATTACACCTTCTAATTCACATTCTATTTTTATACCTGAAGCAAATAGGAATGAGGTATTACAGATCATTAGCAATTTAAAAAACTAGTAACGCAGTGGACTGTGATATAGTGAAAATTTCATATATAAAAAGCAATGCAGATGTTTTTTTCTGAGATTCTACAACGCTTGATTAATTTGAGTTGGAACACTAGCATTGTTCCTAACACACTGAAAACTGCAATTGTGCGTCCTATATTTTAAAAGGAATAATATATATAGTAATTATAGACCGATGATGATCTTATCAGTTATTGAAAAAGTTTTAAAAAATATATATACAAATATGTTAACAATTTTTTAGATAAATGCAAAATAATTACAAATAGGCAGTATAGGTTTAGGAAGAACAGATGAACAATTGATTTATTAGAGCATTTCTCACAATACATTAATACAGCACTCAATTCTGGGAAAAAGGTGCTATATTTATGGATTTGAATAAAACTTTTGACAGGTTAACCATGGCATATTGTTGAAAAGTTATCATTGGTAGGAATTCGAGGTTCACTGAATAGATGGTTCAAAAATTACTTGTCTAATAGGAGTATCATCATTAGGATTGAAAATTGTGGGAGTAGAGATCAAATTTTAAAATAAGGTGAACCACAGGGTTCAGTTTTGGGACCATATTTATTTGCAATTTATATAAAATGATTTAGCAGAAATAAATTTTCAGTGTAATTTATTTATGTTTGCTGACGATACCATTCTGCTGAACGCAGGTAGAAGAGGTAGATGTGCACAAAACGACTATAATGTAGCAAAATCTTGATTTCAGAAAAACAAACTCTTCATAAATGAAGATTAAACGAAATATTTGATCATTCAGAGTAGGCACAAGTTAAATAACTTATGCATTAAAACACAACTCTAACTGTCAGTATAAATTAAACATTTACCAAAATGCATGTCCCCACCCAATTGTGGAAGAGGTTAATAAAATTCAATATTTGGGGATTTATATTGACCACGGTTTTAAATTGAAATCGCACATAAAATATACTTGTGATAAACTAAGGTATGCATCTTACAAAGTGTGGAAGTTGAATACAATTATTCCATTGGATGTCATAACAATGATATATAAAGCTCTCTGTGAATCGATCATTAGATATGGTATCAGTATATATGGATGCACATATAAATCTGTTTTAAATAAAATTAAACGAATACAAAAAAGTACTCTAAATAATATTGTTAAATTCAATAAACATGTAATTAATGAAGAACTTCTTGGCAATAGTTTTCATTATCTGAACATTTTACCAGTTGACTTGTCATATAAATATGTAAGTATCATTAAAAGTTACTTTAAAAATGAACACAAGAAAAAATTTTTGCATGTGATCAATACAAGACGAAAGTGTGAAAATTATTTTGTCGAACCAGTTTTTCACAATAATTATGGTAAAGCGCGGATATCTTTTCTCTACCTAGAAATATGTTTTGCCTGATCACTTATTCAGAAATTAAAACTAAAGTTTCGAAATGGTTTATTAGATGTAAATATTTGAAAAGTAATGTTTAAAAAATCATATCCTCTATCAGGTATTTTGTTTTAAGCAACTGCAATATTAATGTGAAATGATGACTTGTACAATAGGTGATATTTTTGTGCAAATGTGTGTTATAATCCGTAATTTTATAGGTTTATTTTATAAATGTGTTTAATTTTCACGTTTGTGTTTTAATTCGTGTTTTTCTTTTTGTTGTTATTGTTTTATTTTCTGTTTTTAATTATGTGTTTATTTTCCATTATACATGATTTAGTCTTTAATTAACCCGTCATGTGATTGAAAGGAATCCTGCTGACAAGCCATAAGGCTTAGCGGGGTAATCTATGTATATAACCGTCATCATCATCAAGCAGCCATGGGCTACGGAGGTCCAAAAATAAAGTTATTATTAAAATAAAATGGTGGGAAACACTATAAAAACTGTTTCGTTAAAAATATATTAGGAATGACGTCATTTTTTAATAGACGTTACAGAACTGATTAAAATTTAAAATCTTGTTTTGTAATATAAAGGTTTTTTTAAGATAAGCCAGGCAAAATGATTCTTATGTCACAAAGTTTGTGTATAACTATCGTGCTAATGCTCATTTCTCCAAGTTTTGGTGAGTGACAGAACAAAATACTTTTATTTTTCGAATGCATAAGATATTTATCTCAGTTAGCTATTATTCGTGTCATGTAAAAGAGCGCTTACATTTCTCGTGTTTTAATATCATATTTTAGTATTTTAAAGGAAGCAGAATCTACTTGTTTTGATTCGCCTTCGCAGTTTCTTAATGAGCTTGTCCACAATTAAATGTTAGAATGTGTAGAATAAATCCAGATTTGAAGAAACTTCGAAATATGAGGCTGATGTGACATTAATAATTTCATGATGTTTAATAGCATTCCCGATCAACAATTATAAGATTCCGTCAGTAGAACCTAAAATGTGATTATTTTTAATGTACGGAGTATTTGTGTAATTTTGTATATATAACCTGTGTACTACATTTTCTTTGATGGTATTGCACTTTTCTTTTAAATGCATAAAAAATGTTTATTTTGATTCTCGACAGGAAACAAATGTTTATTTTTCTGATTTTCAACAATATGCGAAGTGAAAAAACAATGCAATGAGAATTAATATTTTAGGTGAATTTGCTAATCTTAGACTTCAAGTAATAAGGGCAGTTTTTTCCCCCGAACTGTTTCGCTTTCTTCTGCATTATTTTTTGTTCTGAAACTATTACACAAAAGCACCTTCTATGGACAGGATGTGCAAAAAAAAGTTGAAAGTCGTTGATGAAAATCTTTCTTTTTTTAACCCAATTGTAAAGAGGATTTTTTTTTAAATCAAAGGACGTTGACTTCAAGATTTTTCACTTCGTTTTTCCTAAACTACCAACTATCTTCCTTTTAACACTTTTTCTTTTGTTGAGAGCTGTCTCTTGCTAATCAACCTTCTAGTTCTGGAGTGTTTTATTGGAGCTAGGTAGACGAGCATGTTGATTGTTGAGCAGTCGTTCCTATTGACTGAAAGTTTGCAAATGCACCGTGGTAAGCCAAGTGGAAAGCGAAATATCTTGAAAGCAGCTCACGATGTTGTGGTGGAACAGCTCTCCTAGAGATATTTTGTAGCGTGGATCCTCTAGGGTTCAGAACGGTGATTCATCTCCAGTGCTTTGTTGCGTGTCGCTCAGTAAAGGAACTCCTGTGTATTCTTACTTGTTCGTTAAGAGTTCAAAAATGCTTTTTATCGAACTTAGATGGAAATTTTATAGGTTCGTACTCAGACAGTGGCGGATCCAGGGGGATGGCACATCGCCCCCCCTATAGCCCCGAGGAAGAATGAGGGGAAAAGGCTGACGGAGCAAATGGCAGATCTTTGCTCGGGGGGGGGGGGGGCAAAATAGCTATTTGGAGCCTGAGTGGGTCAACTATAAGTGTCGACCATTAGCATCACCGAACTTTCACCCACAGTACAGCATGAAACTATTACATAACCTGTTCACCCCTGAAATGACCAAACCAACCGAGCCGATAAAGGAGACTTGGGGCAGGTTGTTCTCATGGGATCATGTGAGTCGTGCCTTTGGTCGTGCACACCGACGGCAATGGCAAGTTCCATTGGTCAGCAAGGACTCCCAGAAGTGTAACCTATAGTTTTAAGAGGTCGATTCCCAAATGGCATTTCTCTGCCTGCTAATGATGCCAAACCAAAATCCTTCAGTATCGCAGCCTGCACCACCCTTCTTTTGTTTAAGGTAGTGGTGATTGATTGCCCTAACACCACTTTTGATGCACGAACAGCTATAGAAATTGAAGAATCCAACGGTAAATCCTTACATGTGTGCAGTGCAACAGAAAGAACGGCCATTTGCAAAACTATAGATCAGGGGTCAGGAACCGGCTGCTCTGAGCGCTCTAAAACACGGCTCTTGAAACTTTTTGGTTCAATATTCAACTCTAAAATTTTTTAAAGATTGTCATTAAAGAAAGCAGTAAAGCAGATCGGCAGAAGATAATTTGAAAATATTGATGCTATTCAAATGCTCCAAATACACTCCAAATTTCATTAAGTTGATCGAGAAGATTCCAACCCGAAAGACACTAATGAATGGCAGAATTTTAGTAATTCTTTTCGATAGTTTTATTGTATACATTTGAATATACTTATTTTAAAATTATACGTTATCGTTTTATTTTCGTTCATTATTCTTGTGATATTATTTTTGCCCGCGTTTTCTTTTGGATATTTAGTACCAAATTTGGATCATAAGAACTTTTATTTACTTTAATTAGGTCGGTGGTGGTGGTGGTGGTGGTGGGGGGGGGATCAGAAACCTGTTTCTTCACAAGTTGACCATTAGCTTACCAAAGATGTTTCTGCTAGCTTTTTTCAGACTTCTAATATTGAATTTAATGTTATGTATTAACATTTTTCATTAAGTGAAAATTTTTTGCATATGTGGGGGAGGGGAGATTTATGCTTTTTTATTCTACCATTGCTGTAATTACTCTGTGACAAATAAAATGTGAAACTTATCAAGTTTAGCATTTTGTAGATGAGTGCAACAAGAATATCATTACAACAGGTTAAGTTTGATATTTAGTACGCATTTTTTTTGCTATTAATATTTTACTAGGTCTTTCAACGACACAAAAGTAGCAAATCATTTTTTAATAATTGGGCAAGTGTCAAAAAACCATCAATCCACCGTCTTGACTCGGGACGTAGAATCTCCTCGTTACGCGCCAATTGCTTATCAATTAAGTTTAAAGCGGTGGCGACTCGTACTTGCTTAAGTAAGGTCATGACAACTTGAACTACATGTTAATATTTCATAGCATCAAATTATCATCGTAACCTTACTTAAAGCAAGTGTTCATACGCCTTAGCTCAACGGTGCAGCAACTGGCGCATATCCATATTCTCGTGGGCCCATATTCCATGAGGAAGATTTTGGTTTTTAACACTTACCTAATTATAAAATTTGAGTACATCTTGTGAGTATCTTTGAAATGGGTTCCATTGCATCGTAGCAAACAATGTTACATATAGAAATATGCAAAGACCTTATAAAATTAGTTGGACTATTGAAATAACCACAACAGGAAAAATTGCACTACGGAGGCGGACTGAAAGCGATTAACTCATCCATGAAACGATGAGGATGATAGAGGAGATGTACCCATCCTTCTGAGATCTGCTACAGGCTATCCCCGAACCATGAGAATTACTCTTACTAGGCATTACTACAGCAATAGTATCGCTGCTGGTGTAGCCTTACGATCATATCCACCTGAAAGGCAAGCAGTGACCTGGAACATGCAGCAATGAACCTTGTCCAAAGCTAGTTTTTTCTTTGAAAATGCAAAAGATCAGTTATCATGCTACCTCTACTAGTTGTCGAGCAACACCTGTTGGGTCATGGAAGAATTCAATTTTCTGGTTACCGAATAGTACTTCACAATGAAGAGAACATTCTCACAGTGATTGCAGTACAAAGTAAGGACTTCCGCTGTCAGTAGTTGGGAAGATGATGAGATTGAAGATATTCCCTATTAAAATCCACTCTCATTTGCAAATTTCGCAACTGAAATCGGTTATACCACCAATGTTGCAAAACTGAAACCTTGAATTTCTGACAGAAAATAAGCATTATTATGTATCAACAATCTCATTATTGTGACAGAAACCGAAGCACTTCTGTAAAATTGTCATTTCGAATAAAATGGTGTAAATGGAAAATGGAATAATGAAGACTGACTCTCGTATAAGCTCATCTATGCTGGATCGATTTAGCTGACAGTCTCGATTTTTGTTATCCTTTGGACAGCTTAAATATGCTACGCTCAATCAAATCTGTCACACAAGCGATGCTGATGTGATCAGTAGTTAACGTAACTGATTATAAAGGATAAGCGCAATCTAGAATAGAAGCTTCAATGTTTCTCCGGTGTTTTCATTTAATCGGCACATGAGATTAATACTGAGGTTTGCTAGCCTATTTGTTCTTGGGGTGTTATGGTTATCCGAATTACATATTTGCGCATATTCAGAGTAGAGATATATATATTTATATCTATTTTACTGCTTTACAACTTTTCGTTGAAAAAAATTCCGTAGCATGTAACTTGAGTTTCTTAAATTTTACTGTGCGTTGCATTCAATTGCATGTCATTTAAGCACATTCTGGAAATGTTGTTCTTTCCCTTTCTGTTTCAACCCTTAGGAAACTGACATACCCCTCTTTAAAGATATACTGAATCGACAACTAATTCTACGTACTACCTGATATTTACGTGTCATATGAAATTGCTACTTCTGATAGCGAACCTCAAATCGTGAAGCTTATCTGAGAAGTATTTTGGATGAAACGTGGTTTTTCCCCCGCTCAGCACATTCTGTGCACGAGATGCTCACGACTCTGCTACTGTGGCCTTTCGTGCTTACTATGTTCTGGGATGTTGCGGTGCATAAAGCTGTCGGCGTGGAGAGTGCAATAACTGATGTTTGGGAACCAAAGTCTGGCCATATAGAATGGCACGTGGCGAAATTTCATGCGCTCATGGCGTGCGCAACATGATGGATGATTTTCCTTTGTATGTTTATTGCTTGCACCAGCATCAGATGAATTTGAGGCAGGAAGACGTGGCCGACAGAACCGAGCGATGCAATTTTATCGCTCATGCTGCCAACTATAGATAGATCTGAGTTCTCCGAATTTTTTCGCTTAACACTCTACGATGTGGATATTTTTAACTCTCGGTCTTGGAACTGATAAGCTCATGCAAAGATGTGATCAGATTAATATTTTTCTTGTTTGCAAGGAAGGAATGGTTTTGCATTTGAAAATATAGATATCGTAATTCGTGGGGCAACCAGAACATTCATTGCGTAGTTCTTGCTTATTCTTTAATTTTTACTTAAAAAGTAGAAGTTATAGAGATGTGATACTGTGGATTTGCAAAATGATATATATTTTTGTCAGTATATTGGGTTAGCGTACTGAGGTAGGAAAAGAAAGAGGCACCCTATCGCGTGAAAATTGTAACCGAGCGTCGCCATGTTGCTCCTACTCGTAAGTGTGCGTTCTCAGTGTTAGCGAAAAAAATATTGTGCATAAAAGAACTAAAAAATTAAAAAATACCTATCTTTCTCTTTGTGCCCTAAAAAGTTGAAATAGACCTAAAGCATATCAATGGTGTAACCAGTTACTGAATTCGTATTCACTTCAAGGCAAGATTAGGTCGCCTGCAATCTTATTGAGTAGGTAAATCGTCGCCCTGTCTTCCTTTGAAGTGAATACGAAATCAGTGACTTTCCTATCTTCCTATATGAGCCCTAAAAGGTAGGAAAACCTAAAATATATCGATTGTGCGATCAGTCACTGATGTAAATCAGTGACTGATTCCACCATCGATATATTAAAATATATGAAAGTTTCTATAAGAAGAAGAAGAAATATATGAAAGTTATTATAAGAAATATATGAAAGTTTCTGAAAGTAGGTGTTTTTTAATGACCTAAAGGTCATTAAAAAACACCTACTTTAGAAACTTTCATTTGATATATCATGACTCATAAACATCGACTACATTTTTCTCCCCCTTTGTTTAGAGTCGTCTGTGAGGTAACCCATGACATTAGAGAGACCTAACGAGCTTTAGTTTGAGATATAACTCGTTAAGGTCGACTCCTGCGAAATTTCCATCCATATCTGGGGGTCGGCCTTCGTTTTCAAAAGATGTAATAGAACACGTCTTCATATATTTTTCCAATTTGGGAGGGGAGAAGTATGGGGGACAAAATTTTATACTTCTGACACTCCCCATGTACAAGCTTTCATTTGACACAGCCCGTTGTTATTTTCGTTTTTTCAAAAGATATATAGGATAACAATCGTTTTCATATTTCCCCTTTTTATAGGGGGAAGAAAGCATGGGGGTGTGCATTTTTTAGAGCGAATAACATTCCCATCGTCAAAAGCTTTCATTTGACAAACCGACAAGTGACAAACTAACAGCAATTGGAAGATACATAAAAGTAATATAAGTTAAAAAAAAATACCTATCTTTCTATATGTACCCTAAAAAATAATAAACTTAGAACATATCGAATGTGTAATCAGTCGCTCATTTCGCATTCACTTCAAAGGAAGATTGAGCGCCGATAATCTTGTTGTGTAGGTAAGTCGGTTCCCTATCTTCCTTTGAAGTGAATACGAATTCAATGACCGATTCCACCATAGATATGCTTTAATGGTATTTTTTTCATTTTGAGCGAATATCTCCGGGTAAGGCATGAATGTTTGTGTTGTCTTTCTGCTGAGATCACGAATTAAACTGACAGCCTCCTGTCAGACCTCTGTGGCAAGCATCTGCTTGTGGGGTAATATGTTTATTTTAGAGGAAGACAAGTATCTTCCTATTGCTTTTCGTTCTTCGTTTGTCGGTTTGTCAAAACAGTTGTTCCACCATATCTTTCGAACGCGACGGATAAACTTAATATGCGAAATAAAAGCTTATTACGAGGGGAATGTCATAGACTATACAAAATTGAATCTCCCATGTGTTCTTCCCCCCTAAAAGACGGGAAATATGAAAATGATTGTTCCGCTATATCTTCGGAACGCGAGGGCCGAAAATAACAAGCTATGCATCAAATGAAAGCATGTCACAGGTTATAAAAATCCCCCCCCCCCCATTCTTTTCCTCTAAAAAAGAGTAAATAGGAAGCTTCTACATCTTCCGAACGCGAGGGCCTACAGTTACGAGTTAGATGTCAAAAGAATGCTCATATGATGACCGTTGTAGATCGCTTCAAATTATGCTCCCACACCATTCTCCTCTTCCCCCAAAAGGGGATGAAACTTTCTCGGTGGTCGACCTTAAAAAGTTATATCTCAAATAGAAGCTTGTGACGTCTCCAATATCACAGGCTACCTTAAACACGACTCGAAAACCAGGTGGAGGAAAAATTCGGTTGATGCTTATGATTCATATATCAAAGTTTCTGAAAGTAAATATTTTAATGACAAAATAAATAAATTAAAAAATTAAAAACACTTATCTTCCCATAAGTGTTCTAAAAAGTAGAAAATAAAAGTAAAGCATATCGCTGGTGCAGTCAGTGAAAGACAAGGAATATTATAATCACTTCAAAGGATGATCGGATTTACGTACTTAACAAAATTGCCGGTGCCCTGACTTCCTATGAAGTGAATACATATTCAGCGACTGATTGCACCATCGACATTCTTTAGTTTTTTTTCTACTTTTTAGGGCGCATATGGGATTTTATTAATAGTTTGTAGTTTAGTTATTGCGAAGTTTTTAAGCTAAATAAGTGTATTTTTAATTATCATTATGTTTATTTAATTGCATGCCTTTAACCATATCTGTGTGCAAGCCAGGATCTAGAAAAAAATAAAGCTTCCCCCCTTATTTTTGCAAGTGATGCAATGGAGCCTGAAAAAAGTGAAAACGACTGGGTCCAATACCCTGGATTTCCATTGCAATATAACATTTTCTCTTCCAATTATAGGTCTTCAAAACTTTATTGAAAAATGCATGAAATGTGCCTAAGGTTAATAGCTTTTTTTTACCTCCATTACCCTTTCAAACATTGCAAAGGGGAAGAGGAGGCATGCTCCTCCTAGATATGACCGTCTCTAAATATAAGATTATTAGTAAATGTAGATTGAACATGCCCTTTGTGTAAAAATATGGTACAATGCAGTCATATTTTCGAATTTGAGAATATTTTAAAGGCAATAGAGGGGAAAAAATAATTAAACTTACGAATTTTTTCCTACACTTTGCAATAAATTTTTTAACCCTTCCAGGGTCAAGGACGTCTATCGACCTTTTTTGTACAACATATGAAACTTTGATTTAAAAAAAAAAATTGCCGTTTGAAAATTATCTTCCATATGTCTTTTAAAAATACGTAATTTAAGATTTAAAAATAATATTTTCTTTTTTCATTTGATACATATTTTATAAATTGCAATATAAATAATTTGATAAAGCCATCTGATTGCCATATTTACAAGCGATATATGGTATTGCCGATTTGTTTGTTAACGTTACTCTGTATTGAAGCAATCACCTGATTTAAGTTCAGAAGTTTGATTTGAACTATTATCAATCAATTTTTCCTTAAAGATTCTAAAATCTCCTGATAATTAACAAAAAACTGCTATTTTTTAAAAATGGAGGTTTTGGAAGTAATTATGAAATATGTACCTATTTTTTCGGTGTACCACTGTAAAAAGGGCTATTAAAATTAATATGTTACCACAATGTTCAAATTTTTTACTTCAATAAAATTCAGAATTAAATTCTCTTTAATTTGGTATACCACATGACCTATTTCGGTTCATTAGTTATTTATTAAAAATATTCTAAAGTTGAGTTGTTTATTGGACTCTGCATCAAGCTGGGACTTTTCTCAAAGTATGGTACGGAGAAAAAATTTACAAAACGGAAGAAATGTTTAACCCTTTCACGACTAAGGGAAACATTTTTCCCATTTTAAAATTGGTGATTGTCGTATTTAATTATAACCTTAACTGCATTTTTTATACAGAATGTCAAAATAGAACGTATGCCGAACGCAATTACATAAACGGGAACGTTTAGAAAAAAAAAACAGAACTGTCAGGACGCATAATATATGTACTATGTGCAATGTCCATCTTTGCCTCACAACCAAAAGAAATTGCTTCGCCGAATATCATAATTAGCACATCATTTTGTATAGTAATTTTATTTCATAATTTTATATTATTTAGTTAACATTTTGTTCTAATAAACCAATAAATAAAAGACATTGCATAATAAGCCTAACTATAATTTGTGTTACCTTTATAGTCCATTGGGAAAAATATTTCCCATAAAATTCCAAAAAAACTACACATTGTTATGTATTTTTCTTATGATTTTTATTTATTTTACGTCTAAACAAACTAAAATAAACAGTTACATACTAATATTTACTCTTAGAAACCTTATGGTCCTGAAAGGGTTAAACAGGAAAATTTTTTTGTCATTCAGAAATAAATAGCCTTTCTATTTATGTGCATTATAATCATTTCTGTCTATTAGGGTTTTTTAAATAAATTTTTGTTAGTTGCCGTCCCGTGGCCGAGTGGTTAGCGCACTTAGCTACTGATCTATGGGACCCGGGTTCGAGTCCCGGATAAGGCATGGACGTTAGTGTCATTTTCTGCTGAGGTCCCGCCATCCTCACAGACCTTCAACTATGGCATATAAACTGGCAGGCTCATGTCAGCCCTCTGTGGCAAGCAGCTGCTTGAGGGGGTATTTATTTTTTTATTCAGTTGCCAGGTAAAGAAGTCCTATTAAAATAAAACTTATCGTCATTTTTTGTTAAATATATTATTTTCAGAAAAAGACAATAAATGCTGATTAATTTGTCATATAACATGCCATAATTCCTTTCGTTAGTTATTTGGCAAAAAAAAGTTCTAAAATGAATTTTTTCCCCCTGATCAGAGTGAAAAATTAGCTGGACCTGGGAATGGTTAAAGCTCTAAAACGGAAGGGGAAATGTTATACTACAATGAAAATCCAACCTCATAACCGTCCCCCCCCCCCCTCCTCCTATTTTTTTTTTTCCGGGCCTGATCAAGAGTGGGTTAGAGCGCCTATAATAAAAGATGAATTTTTGGGAGTTGAATTTACGTTAAAACTTAAGTAATAGAGATGAATATGTTGATAGGATTGGAAAATGTTCTGTGCATTGCTTTCCATATTTTGGAAGCTGACTTATGAATATGGGCATTCGCTAATTTAATTAAATAAATTCTGTTTTTAATCTCTTGACCCGATTCTTATTGCCTTGCCTTTAAAAATCTGTAATTCACATTAGCAACATTGAAATTGTTACTCATGCAAAGTGCGAGTATTTCCTGTTGTCTAGAAACTTATATTTTGACCCTTGATGTAGTCTGTCTTTTGAACGACGATATTATGTCTGAGAAAAACTCTTGGTTTGATATTCCAAGATAGTTTGCATAAATATTGTGAAATCGGATGTAGTGCGTACTTGTTTTGCATTTGCGTCTTGCAGCGTTTTGTCAATCGCTATTGCTTCACTTATAAAATAAACGTTTTGTAAGTGTTGCCTGTCGCCTAAGACTTGTCTGTGGAATTTTATTAATAGTCGAATCAGGATATGCTGTCGAACATTGAGACTGTCACAGAAAGTTGCATTAACCATTGTATTATGTTGTTAGTTAAGTTTCAACGCCGTAAAATATGTTGAAAAGCATCGTGATACCTTTTGTGGAGATATATTTGCAAATGCTCGTATACAATGGAAACACTTTTATTTCACGTAGTGCATCTAGTTTTTTCATTAATATATTTTCTTGAAACCAACGTTTCAATGCACTCTCTCACTCCTGCATATTGTTGAGGGAATGTGTCTTTCCATTTTATGTGTAATATATTCTTTTTAATAAGCAGCAGTATGATTGTTTCTGTCAGCCTCGTGACTTTTAAAATACTCTATGTAGCGTAATGACTAAAAGCAAAACTTGTCCTCCTTGATAAACCTTTAACTTCATCAGCTGTTTTTGAAATGGGGAGGAGGCTACTTTGGCGTGCGTAGTCGGTTTTGCTAATTAATTAATAAATAATATGATACTCCCAGGATCTAGTACTCATTCTGTCTGCATTGAACTTTCCCTGATAATCCCCATTCTCCATACAGCATCATTTTCAATAGTTCGTAGCCATCTGTCAACATGTTGTTCGATTCTGCTTCGATACCTGTCTGGCACAGATCTGAAGGTGAAAAAAACATATCCCTTTTCAACTTCCTGAAATGTTTGAAACCGACTACCTGGAAGAAAATGAGCCATGGTGCGAAAGAGATGGTAGTTGGAAGAAGGTAGTTCTGAACTGTAACTCTGGGTGAAGAAGAAACTCAAATGTCAGTTCTCAAAGTTTTTCTCTGGTCCGAAGTGCGGTGTGCGGTTTTGTTGTCTTGTAGAAGTATCTTGATGTATGCTTACCAATCCTGGGTATCACTCAAGCATCACAGAGTGCACATACCCCAGCTGTTCTGGACAAAGGTCGGTATTGATAGCACATTCATCGAGACCACATCGAAATGTACTACATCCCCAAAATTCCACCAAGCATACAACATTGCCTATGTTTCGAATCGATCCCTCTTTGGGACGGGAAGTGGGTGCTGGCTTGGGTTAAGTCATTGTTTTGGTTGTTAGGATTGTTTAAAAAGCTCAATTTTTCACCGAACGTAACAATTCTCTTTGTGAAGCGGTGGTCGCGTGGATTAACGAGGAGTTTCCCGTAGACTTCGATACGATGGTTTTCGTGTTCAGTAGTCAGTTCATGTGGAACAATTCAACAATTTCTGACTACCTGACCGATGCATTGCAGATGCCACATTGTAATTGCTTATGAGCAACCAAGTTCGAACGAGAACCTGCGAATGCTTCTCGATAGATAAAGCTTCAACAGCGTGTCACAGAACGTTCAATCTGCCGATATTGGCTACCCCGATCGCAGCGTACTTTCGAGGTCGTGCCACCACCTTTGAACTTCTTGATCCAAACTTCAGCATCACGGTGATGTGTCACCATGCACATTTTGCATTCCGAAAAACGCACAGACTTATGAATCACCTTCATAGAAATTTGGAACCTATTTAACATATTGTTTTACATAGTATATAATGCATACTTTTATGTTTTCCAAATACCGACAGCACCAAAAGGAAAACAACAGCAGAAAAAAATTCGGGTTTTAAAAGGATTCACTCAAAAACTTAGGTTTGAGCTGCAGGACACAAAGGCGAAGATTACTCAGTCAGTAATGAACCAGGCTGGTAATCTCAAATTCCCAGGTCGAGCCAGCTTTGCAATTTAACTCTCCGCCCTGCCCTTGGTCAGTAAGGGACATCGATGGGAATGGAAAGGTCATCGTCCGTCAGATGGGACGTAAGCTGTGGCCCTGTGTGCCGGAGAGTCATAACCTGTGCACGTTAAAGAATATTTAAAGAATACGTTGGATGGCCTTGACGGGAGGCTATCATCTATCTCCTAATAGCTGTTCAGTGGGTGGCCATTTAGCCCATTGTGTGCAAAAAAAAGTGCCGTTCAGAGGTAAAACAACCTAACTTCAGGATACATCCATTTCCTCTCGCAGTTTCGAGTGTTTTTCCTGCTTTATCTTTTCGTCTGATGGAATTTTGGTTAAGCAAAGAAGATTAATAAAACACTTTCCTCTTACAATGGAAATGCCACGCCTTGCTTCATGTGCAATTCTAACTTTTTGCTTATTATTTAAGCGAATTCAGATAATTTACCGCGTTACCAGTCAGATGAATAGACCGAAGAAGACAGATTTAAGTATCATCTTCATAGATTTAAAAATTACCTATAGTTCTTCACTGCATTGAAGTTCTTGTTATTTCTGCACTTTGAAATTGACTTTATAAATATATTAATGAAAACATTGACCTTTAGAAAAAATTTAGCTTCATTTAAAATTCGTTCACAGAGTGTATTTTCACTCTATCATTCTATAAAAAAATTTGTAATTTCAAAGCTTTTTTTTTTAAATTACTTCCCATCACAAAGAACATAGATAACCTAGAAGCTTTATTAGCTTGTCCTGGTTTCTCATACAACATAGAGTTTACACAAGGACACACCTGTGGTCTTAGTACTCAGGTACGCTAACCACTAGACCAGGTAGGTCTTCTGGCTCTAACGTTAAACATTTAACGTTAAGTAACATAAAAGTTTTCTAAAATGCCGTACAGCGTTTACTAAATTTTTTAAGAATGGAAATTATTTAAACCATAAAATTAAAAAAATTAAATTTGGTTAGGGTTTTAAGGGGCTGCAGGAACTAAGACTGTGTTGCTCCAAACAAGATAAGAATACTAGAAGAACCAATATCGCCTCTGGCGCATATGGGATCTCGTTTTCAAAGAGAATGAAGTTTTTCTTTTACCTACTTTTTCACCCCTTAAAAGTTTTAATTGGAACAACCGGGAAATTTATAAATAGACATTGTTTTCACCTGATGATGGGTTGCACAGGAATATGATAGATTATATTTTAATTAACAGCTAATGGACTAGTTCGGTTAGGATTACCAAATCATACGGGAGCCGAAATTGGATCTGACCATTACCTGGTTAAAAGTGTCTTGCAACTTAAGCTTAGGAAATGTTAAGAACCTGTTAAAGGTTAAGAACCTGTTACCTATGGTTGCTAACTTATAGATTTCAAAAAGGCTTTTGACTCTGTTAATCATCATAATTTGTGGTTGATCGTTAGATTTTATGGTGTACCAGACAAGTTAGTTAACATAATGAAAATTCTTTATAATAACACAGTCATGTGTGAGAGTTGGCAAGGCTTGTAGCAATTGGCTTAGCATTGCTTCTGGTGTTAGACAAGGTTGCATTTTGTCTCCTTTTCTCTTTAGCTTGGTTATTGATTATGTTATGCAAAATTCACTGCAAGGGAAAGATTTTAGCCTTAAATGGTCTGGAGATACGAAAATTTCTGATTTAGATTATGCTGATGATTTAGTTCTTTTGTCAAATGATGTTGATGAGATGAACTCTTTCATACGAGCTGTTGATGAGACTGGTAGTACAGTAGGTTTGGTTATAAACAGAGAGAAAACTTAAAGAGATGAAAATTGGTCAGGCAGGCTGTGGTTCAGTTAATCTGAATGACTGCACTCTTGAGCAAATGTCTTAGCTTAATTATCTTTGGAAACTATGTAACATCTACTGGTGATATGCGGCATGAGATAAATATAAGAATGAGAACTGCCGCTTAGACTTTTAAGAATCTATAGAGAGAATGAAAAAATAGGAGTGTACACCTAAAGACTAAAATTAGGCTGTATAATAGTTTGGTTCTTTCTAAGGTTAGTTACCGTAGGAAAATTGCACAGTCTGGTAGGGACCTCCGTAGCCAATGGCTGCATGAGAATTTTGTGTGTGTGTATGTACTGGTAGTTTTTTAAGAATCATGCAATATGTTGAACAGATTACTTTTAATATAAGGATTTGATTCCTTAAAAATCAAACACTTGTTATTTTTTGCTTATTTTTAACATTTTACTTTGGGGGGAGTCATTGACTAGATGATAAATATTAGTCATTCAGATTTCTAAATCGTGAAGTTATCTAGGTAAAGCCATTCAAACTTAATGTTTCACATTTCAGAAATATGCTATTAAATTTATTAGAAAAATCTAATGGTACCCTACCCTATTTGTGTTTTAAATTCTAATTCAGTAGCATCCATTGTGGCGTTGCTTTTATTCTTTAAAAGTTGAGAAATAGAGATTGTATGAATTATAATTGCGCATTTTGGTACGATAGAATAATTTTCATTCATGTTAATACAGTACTTCTTAATTTTAAATCATATTTTCTGTAAGATCATTATTGTGTGAAATTAAAATGACATTTTCATAAAAACATTTCAGCCCATTCCTACCACTTTTAGATATGTGATGGACTGACATGCACCAGCAATTGTTTATGCAAATTTCAGGATAACCTCTTATTATTCATCTTAGAAATATTCTTTTAAAAAAATGCATACTCGATAGTAATAGCGCTTGAAGTATATCCGATAATTATTTGGAAATTCCCAGCATTTCCCCACCAATTTCAACTATTACTTGCATAACATAATTACGTTTCATATTTGAAGTTCATTGAACAGTTTTTAAGCTTGTTATTTTCTCCATTTTTATTTATTTCGCAACACTGTGCCAGGTATGTAGTTTATTATAAGATATCGTCTAAATATAGTAGTATTTCACTAGATTAGGGTTCTCAACGTGGGGTAGCCGTGAGAGCTCAAAAGTCGCGAGATCTAGTAACAAGTAAAAATAACCATTATTATACTATAATTATAGTTTTATCTATCTATACAAGGGGTACGCCAGTTACAAACACATTTCCAGGGGGTACGTGAAGCATAAAAGGTTGAGAACCACTGCACTAGATGAAAGTTTTGTTGAATGTAGTCGTCATGTTTATTACTCATAGGGAACTGATAAAAGTGCGGAAACGAAAACTAGTAGACATTGATCTATAATATTTGAACAGTGTACGTGTGTAAGTATGCTACTTTCGAATATATTGCAGTAGATTTTTCACCTTTTTTTTTACACCGTATCAAGCCTCCAGTAAGTCTCCAGTCGTTCAAAGCCTCCAGTAATGGAGGCTTGAAGAGGTACTTTGTGACTTGGGATACACTGTAATTTTTCCCAAGGGTGATGTGACATTGGTATATGCGGTTCCTCTGCGCCCTCACAGGCTTCTGGGGCTGCTAGTAACTGAACGGGAAAGCTAGAAGAAATCTACTTAGATTGTTGCAATATGTATAGATAGCCGCTCATAAACCGCTCTCTTCCTAATCATAGTAAAAGCTAATCTTTTCTGCTCTCCGTAGCCCGGCACTCGGAACGATTACACGTTCAATAATCCATCGTCGAGACGGCGCACATTCCACAAAGATGGAATAACATGGCATTCCCATTCATCGGCAGGTTAGTATTGTCATGGCTATGGGAAGGAAAGAGTTTCGGTGATAAATTTGTTTTGCTTGTTTACTGCATACATCACGTTTTAGTTTGATTAGTTCAGCCTAGTGTTGCCTTCGACGATGATGGCTTTTACTTATGTTTTACTTTATCGCCTCTTGATCTACCATTTTTTTTTCGTTGAACACGAGGCTAATACTTTGCAGAGATTTATATTCTATCTGTATATATTTATATACAGCTGCTCTTGCTTATAATTTGTAGAGGTTTGAATTGTGGCATTTAATCAATTAGTCTCTGTTAACCAGTTTCGTTTGGTAAACAAAAAAGTGTATTAGTTTGGTAGCACATGTGGTTGCATCGGCAGTATTTTGCAGAGGCGTACTGATAGGCTCCGCAACCATTGCGATGCAGTGGAGCCCGTGGTTAAGGGGAGGTTGGGAATCTGCAAATTTTTTTTACAAAATTTATGGGGAAACTTGAAATATAACTATTTAAAAGAACAACCTGAATTCTTTTTCTAAATGTTTAAATGAATAATAACAGACCGTGAACCACCAGTTTCTTTTTCCTTGCTAGAAATACCTCTCCTTGATACTTGCTTGTGAGACAACTCTCTCTCAAAGCATTGAGCTTGGCAGTGAACTTCGTTAATGGCAGCCGTGGTGACGATATTGTTTTCTATCCAACTAACAATTTATCTCTCTCTCTCTTAAGACTGAAAATGTTTCAAATATTATCTCTAGTTTGTTAAAAATTATTCTTATTCCTTTGCTGTTGTTATATAATTTTTTTGCAATAGAGGGGGAAAAATGAACCATTCAAAATAATTTAGTTGAAATTATTTAATCTTTTTAATGCAAATATTGTGTATGGCCGTTTGAAAGCAACTGAAGCAATATTTTATTAAAGAAATTTATTTATTTTTTTGAGGAAGTTGTACAAATAACTCATTCTGAAATGTCGAATTATATATTACGAAAACTGAAATATATGCCAGATACCAGATATTTATTATATACCATTTTCAAAAACTGAAATCAAGTGTATGATGGTGCACATTAAATGAAATAAAAAGTCCCTTGAGATTTTCCGGTATGCCACAGGTATTCAGTTCAAGAGCAACTGAAAATTAGCTATTTGTTAGAATTCAATGAAGTGTGTGATTAGGAGAATGGGCATTGTCGCCCGATATCGGCGTCTTCCCTTCGAGCCAACATCTTAAGGACACTTTTACAGCGATCTTTTTTGCATATAAAGGTTAAAAAAATTTTTTATGCTATTTTCCTAAGAGAAAGCAGAGTGCTAATATACTTCAGGCTTTGCTGACCATAGGGGACTATTCATTTTGTTTACTTGACTCCACGTTTCGAGCATTTATTTTACGTCTAACTCGTTACGCTTGTATTTGGATTATATAAGGGAACAATCGTTTGTTTGTATACATACTCACTTTTAGTGGGAAAGGAAAGGTGGAAAACAAGTTTTTTATGGCCTATGATACTCCTCACGTCACAAGCTTTCATTTAGTACCTTAGCCTATATCTACACCATAGTATGTACAATATTTGCCACAACGACCAGAAGATTTTCCCCAATCCATCAGGCATAACATCAACCTGGCGAGCTAGAGAACGAAAACTAGGTAAGACAATAAAGTGAATGAAACTGTCTTCAACGAAGGAGATACTGTCTGGCTATACAATCCACATAGAAGGAAGATAATTTCGCCAAAACTGTAGAAGATTTGGGAAGGTCCATATGCCGTAATTATAAGGAATAATGATGCAGTGTATCGCATTCGTCGATGCCCAGTTACAAAGTATAAGTGGTTCATTTGGATCGTTTGACTCCATTTCATGGAAGAAGTATAGAACCTTCATATTCCAGGGCTGTTCGGGAAGAACAAAACGTAAGGAGGAGGCAGTGAAGCGAAATGTGCACATACAATGGTAGCGTGACTGTTTTATTACGAAATACGTAAGATATGGCATGTAATGTGAAAATGTACTTCATATATTGTTAACAGAACACAGATTGGAGAAAATAGAAGACAGTCAGTAGTAATCGGTTGGGTGTTTTTTACCTCTGAGCGGCACTTTTCTTGCACACCATGGGCTAAATGGCCAGGTCACATGGACCACGAAGGCTCAGAGAAGGTGGGGGGAGGGGACCCACTGGAACAGCTGTTGGGAAACAGATGGTAGTTTCCCGTCAAGGCCATCCAGCGGGTTCTTTAACGTGCACAGGGTATGGCTCTCCCGCACACGGGGCCACGGCTTAACGTCCCATCCGACGGACGGCGGCATTTCTAAGCATATCGGTGTCTCCTAATGACCGTGGGTAAGGCGGGGAATTTTGCGGAGATAAATCTCAACGCTGACCCAGCTGGGACTCGAACCTGGCAGTAGTAATCGGAGTGTAAAACGTGAGTGACGTAATGTGTTAGCCAAGATTATTGTTGTTAGTGTTATTAGTGAATACGAACTCAGTGACTGATTGCACCATCGATATGCTTTAGATTTATTTTCTACTTTTTAGAGTCCTATAGGAAGATAGGTATTTTTTTTTATTTTTTAATATATATTTTTAGAGTTGTATAGAATTAAAGTAATTTCTGTCGTTTATGAGAAATGTTGTCCCTAGTGGGGACATTGTGCTTAAATGAGAAGCATCATTGGTAAGAATCAGTGTTATGATTTATATGTAGAACTACTCTGGTTCAATTTGAAGTATTATATTCTTTTATCATTTTATATTGATATATGGCTATATTAATTAGCTATTGCTTTAGATAATCCATTTGTATTTGCTAAATTGGTTGTTTTATTTATTAAATAGTTTATTATCTGTTTGTTTACTACGATTTCACGCACTGTTCTCAAATAAAAATATTGCTAAAAATCTGTAATAGTATACTCACGTTTGTGGGAAAAGGAAAGATGGGAAGAAAGTTTTTAATGGCCAATGAAACTTCTCATGCCATTAGCTTTCATTTAGTGTATAAACTCGTTAAGATCGGTCACAAATTTGGGAAGGTAAGGTGAAACAACCATTTGACAAGCACAAACTAAGTGTCGTTGACCGATCGCAACGAGTTTTGTCATGAAAGCTTGTGACGCTGAGAGTGTCATAGGCTATAAAAAAATGCATATAAATTCCCCCATGCTTTCTTCTCCTCTAAATAAGGGGAAATGTGAAAATCTTTCTTCCATTTATATTCTGAACGTGAGGGCCTAGAGTAAGGAGTCAAATGAAAGTTTTATGATGTCCCTTATCTTCAGGGGTGGTGGCGGGAAAACGCAAACTTTTTGTTTTCGGAAAGAAATGGGTGGTAAGTTGACGAGTTTGAGAGGCTGATTTTCGGGAAACATCGTATGAAATAAATATTTAAACGCTCAAAGTTGGGATTGGGGGAAGAGGTTATAATCTCATTCCCCCCTCGGATATGCCACTGTTCGGATGTTCGCTTTTAATCGTTGTTTTTCTATCCTTTATAGCCTTCGTTACTGCTACTCCATAAAACTACAGACCAATCATATTACGAAAGTTTCCTAAATAAGAATTCCTTTATTTAGTGAAATTATTAATAAGTATATTTGACAATACTGTTATAAAGTACGTACTTTATAACTACATCTTTTTGAAAATATGTCAGGAGCAGAGAGTTTATAATACTAGAATGATTTAAGATTCATATTTATATCCACTCGTTATCA
This sequence comes from Ryuthela nishihirai, assembly GCA_038380435.1. NCBI lineage: Eukaryota > Metazoa > Arthropoda > Arachnida > Araneae > Heptathelidae > Ryuthela > Ryuthela nishihirai. The sequence goes on along the minus strand of JAWZYU010000004.1, from coordinate 25,102,016 downwards.
AGCGGATGTGGCGAAACTGGACGAATACCATTTTCATTCCAAGAGCCCGACGCTCTCCCGTGGATCTTGATTGTGTCATCCCTGCTGGGCGTTAGTGTATTAGATAACCTTCAACTATTAAGTATTTAGTAAATGGCGTATTATATATTCTCTGAAATGACAACAATGAAATTACTTTACCCAGCTATAGCGTTAGAAAATGGAGTAACTTGGTGATTTTTACACTGTTCTAGTGAGTCTTGTGAATTGCCTGCAGGCATCTCTTTAATGTAACCATGGGTGTAACCAGTATGTGTAAGTTGATTATCCTTGCACAGGAGATTAAAATGATTTTAATACGATGATTTGTGCTTTTAGGATAATTGTAGCCACCCTGGAGTATTAGAGAAGTCCTTCCCCCCCAACCAGTAAGCTATTGTAAGAGTCCAGAAAAAATAAATTAAGATTTCCATGCAGATATATATGAAATGATGCGTGAAAAAAACTTTGTATGTATTATATCTAAATAAATATGGCATATAGATATAGGTTGGCGCTGAAAATAGCATAGACGACTTTGGGCTCAGAATAATTCAAATTGCAAACATTTCTTGTAACTGGGAAAAAATAATTTAAAATGTAAAATTTAAAAGAAATATAATTTCAACCTTTTAATCAGTATTTAGTAAGTAAAAATAAGCACCATGCGGCTTTTGATTATTTTTAATGTATTTTCTATCTTTAATAAATAGTTATTTGCGTTTATAATGATGTTACACAAGAACTTTTAGAGGCTACTACTATTTATTATTATTTCAGAGAAGGCCGGAAAGTGCTATGTCAGCGCACTGATACTGGACAAGGGATAGTACATTTTGTTCCAAATAGCATTAACATTTTAATTTGTCATAAATTTATAACATATTATAAATATAAATAATATGTCATTAATTTATAGCATATTATAAATATAAATAATATGTTATAAATTTATAACATGTAATATAAATAATATGTTATTAAATGTATAACATGCATTATAAATAATATGTTATAAAATTTATAACATGCATTATAAATATAAATAATATGTTATTAAATTTATAACATGTATTATAAATATAAATAATATGTTATTAAATTTATAACGTATTATAAATATAAATAATATGTCATAAAATTATAACATATAAATATAAATAATATGTCATAAATTTATAACATGCATTATAAATATAAATAATATGTCATAAATTTATAACATATATTATAAATATAAATAATATGTCATAAATTTATAACATATATTATAAATATAAATAATATGTCATAAATTTATAACATATATTATAAATATAAATAATATGTCATAAATTTATAACAAAATAATTAACATTTTATTTTGTCATAAAATGATTATAAATAATAATATAAGAATACAATAAATGATTAGCGACATGGTTTTTTTGTATATATGTCTTATGATGCGTCAGAATTTTTTCCCCCCTAACTCGTGCTCAGAAAACAGCCAGAATTCATCTCTAATGGCATATGATCAAAAAACAAAGGATTTTTCATTAAGAGGTGTTTTCTGTTATCTTGAGCAACAGTGGTTTCTGTCGTTAAATAAATCTTGTTGCTGCCATTAAATTATTTCACATGCTAATTAACTATGTTTTATCTCCAATTAGAGTGCTTCTAACCATAACGAGCTAAGAGCAGTTATGTAATTGGCATTCAGCTGAAAAGTAGCTTCCCTATATAGTGCATAATAAGTTGTCGACTTCTCAGTTGAACGCCACTTTTATAATTGGATAGAGGTAATACTAGAATGATTTATAGGACTGTGCTTTTTATCGTATAATTGAGAAATGATTATTAAATATAAATAACGAACTATTTAGCGAGATGTAAACCTTATTTTCAATATAACTTTGCCACGTTTCGAATCGATTGGGACAGTGAAGTGGGAGCTGTCCTGGGTCAAGTCATTGTTTTCATAGTTCTCTTGATGAAATGGTGGTCTCGTGGATTAGCGAGGAGTTTCCCTGCAGACTTCGTGTTCAGTAGTCAATACATGTGGAACAATTCGGCAACACCTGGCTACCTTACCAATGCATTTTAGATGCCGCTCTATACTAACTTGTGAGCAACTAATTTCGGGAGAGAACCTGCGAATGATTGTTGATGGATCAGCTTCAACATAATGTTGCGATCTATTGATATTGGCCTTCCCGATTGCGGCTTACTTTTAATGCTTGTGTCGCCACTACCTTTGAACTCCTTGAAGCAGCACGAACGGATACTCTCCCCCAACCACCACCTTCACTTCGCATATTTCTCGGGATGCTTCGGTAGCTTTTAAATCTTTTTTTCTAGTAATTTCTTTGGGAGTAATGTGTCACAACACACAGTACATCGAACTTGCTGAAAATGGGACTGTGTAGCCGCAGGCCGCTTCGAGTACCCATGCTAACTTCGATTCACCGATGAAAGCACTTACAATGAGCACGTAATCATCAAAACTGGACCTTGAATGATTGGAAGAAGTTTGTCTGGCCTGATGAATCTCGTTTCCTGTTGCACCATGTGGACGGCCGGATACATGTGCGTCGTTTACCTGGGAAAACGTCGTTGGCAACAGGATGCACTGTGGGACGGAAACAATCCAGTGGAAGAAGTGTAATGCTTTGGGCAATGTTCTGCTGGGAAACCCTGGGTCCAGTCATTCATGTGCAGGAAACTATGACGGCTACCACCTACCTAATCATCATTGCAGACCAGGTACATCCTTTCATGGCAACGATGTATCCCTCTAGCCGTGCCTTTTTTCAGCTGGATAATGCGCCATGCCACACTGCCTGGATTATTCGAGAATGACTCACGGAACATGATGTAGACTTTCAGGTATTGGCCTGGCTTCCAAATTCCCCGGACATCAATCCAATCGAGCATGCGTGGTTTGTGTTGGAACAGCATATCTGATCTGTGGCGGCTCAACCACGTAACTTACAAGAGTTAAAGGATCTGCTGGTAACGTATTGGTACCAGATACCACAAGACATGTAGAAATCATGTAGCGTTCATGCCTCGCTGGGTAAGAGCTGTGTACGTGGAGGACCAACATGATATTAGGCAGGTTGTCATAACGTTTTGGCTGTTCGGTGTAGCTCGTTTTATTGTTACATGAATAAAACGAGCTATTGTTTTCACTTTGCTGTTTGTAGACATTAACCTTTTTTATTTTAAGAGATAAATGAAAACTATTTTGGCTGAGTAGTTCATGAAATACTGTTTTAACAATTTTTTAAACCTTCCATAAGTTTAAATTTCCATAAGTAGAGGGCACTAAATTTGGGAAATAACAAAATTTATTCTCTTTCAAAATGAGCATTCGATATTTGCTGGAGGCGGCTGATCTTACTAGTAAATATTCAGAATGAGTGCGTAGTTCTAGTGCAGTAAACTGGATTACCCAACCCTGCTTCTTCCAGTTACTGCCGATAAACGTGAGTGATAACGATTCAAGGAAATCAAACACCTTATGTTGTGAAAAACCAGTATTTAATTTTATTAAAGCCTCTTTATCAGCCTACATACCTGTAAGACTGATAAATTTAAATATCATGGCATTTAGCTAACAGTAATTGAAAATATAATTCGTTGAGAATGATAATCATACAGGGTTGGGTTGTTTTACCTCTGAGCGGCACTTTTTTGTACACCATGGGCTAAATGGCCAGGTCACATGGACCCCGAAGTCTCAGAGAAGGTTGGGGGAAGGGACCCACTGGAACAGCTGTTGGGAGACAGATGGTAGCCTCCCGTCAAGGCCATCCAGCGTGTTCTTTAACGTGCACAGGGTATGGCTCTCCCGCACACGGGCCCACGGCTTAACGTCCCATCCGACGGACGGCGGCCTTTCCAAGCCCATCGGTGCCCCCTACTGACTGTGGGCAGGGCGGGAATTTTTGCGGAGATAAATCTCAACGCTGACCCAGCTGGGACTCGAACCTGGGAACTACAGATTACGAGCCTGGCGCGCTACCGACTGAGCCACCCCCGCCTCTATGTGGAGATCAAATTTGTTATTGCTCATACTGAAACTGACGCTACTCTGCTAATACGTCAGTTATTTTGCCAAGTGCGGTGAAACTGACTGGCACGCCACCTGTGTAAGGCTAAGCAGTGAAGATTTAAATGCTTAATATTTAGTTCTAAATAAAGTCTTGCACTTATTCATGCAGGAAACATGCATAATTGACATTAATATAAAATTCTAATTATGAAAAATGATTCAGCAGAGATTTATTCATTGCATACATTTATGCATTTAAAACCATCGTTGCTGAGTGAACACACTATAATATTTCATATTGCTGAACACAATTGCCGTAAACGTTTCTCCGCGTGCAAGATAGCCGTATTCTGTGCATGTTAAAGAATACGCTGGATGGCATTGATTGGAGGCTTCCATCTTTCTCCTAACAGCTGTTCAGTGGATCCTCTTTCCCAATTTTCTCTGAGCCTTTTGTAGCCCCTGTGACCTCTGCTGTTCGGAGGTAAACACAAACCTAAATATAATGGCAGGCCAGAGAGAATCATTTGGCTGTCGCTAGGTTATTATTCCTGATATAAGCGGTCACAAATACTATTCAGTAGCATACGAAGATTCATAAAACAGACAAAGCTGAAAAACGAAAATCTTGTAACTGAATGGACAGAATTAGGGAATGCTATTCAGAGTCTCTTCAGATATATAGGCACATTGTAAATTGATATGATGCATGTGGGACTTACTTAGTGGCGCAATTGAGAATTTGGAGCCCCTACAAAATATAACTGTGGTCTCGTTCAATCTACTTTTCACCTCAATATACTGGGTGATAGGGGGCGGAGGTGGCTCAGTCGGTAGCGCGCCAGGCTCGTAATCTGTAGTTCCCAGGTTCGAGTCCCAGCTGGGTCAGCGTTGAGATTTATCTCCGCAAAATTCCCCGCCCTGCCCACGGTCAGTAGGGGACACCGATGGGCTTGGAAAGGCCGCCGTCCGTCGGATGGGACGTTAAGCCGTGGCCCCGTGTGCGGGAGAGCCATACCCTGTGCACGTTAAAGAACACGTTGGATGGCCTTGACGGGAGGCTACCATCTGCCTCCCAACAGCTGTTCCAGTGGGTCCCCTTCCCCAACCTTCTCTGAGCCTTCGGGGTCCATGTGACCTGGCCATTTAGCCCATGGTGTGCAAAAAAGTGCCGCTCAGAGGTAAAACAACCCAAACAACCTACTGGGTGATAATTGAATATTCATATTTTGAAGTGTTATGTTTTATGAAACAATTAAGTATCAAAGCAATTGTGTTTCCAAAATATCAAGATATTTGCAGGTTCTTTGTTATGACGTCGAGTAATTAGTGTAACATGGCACTAATATGCGAAATTTTCAAATTGTTCGATTGGTAGAAGTGGACCAAACTTGTGGGCCCTTTGAGCTGATATAAAGTATCTTGTATAACTGTTCAGCAGGGGGCTGGCAACCGAGAAAGAAATAGAAACGCAGTTTTAGATTCTCCTTTAACAGAAGCCAATGCAGTGGGTGTCCACCTACCGTGATTAAGGGGACAAAAAAAAAAAGACTCGGTAAGCGAATTCACGTCGGCGAGCAATGGGGACTTTTTTTTTTTAAATAAAATTATGTAAACATTTCTATTTGTTATTATAATGATATGTAGATGGCATTGTAATATAGACTGGGCAAAATGTATTCACGACCTTTCCCTTTTCAAGAAATATACAGTATATGTTAAAATAAATACAATGTAAATTACACTTTAATTTAAAAACTTGAAAAGTTAAACAAAAATTTAAATGAAAAATATCTTTTTTTGGGGAAAAAATACCCCCTCAAGCAGCTGCTTGCCAAACTGACAGGAACCTGTCAGTTTATACGCCATAGTAGAAGGTCTGTGAGGATGGCGGAACCTCAGAAGAAAAACATGAACATCCATGCCTTACCCGGGCTCAACCCAGGTCCCTTAAATCAGTAGCTAAGTACGCTAACCACTCGGCCACCTGCTCAAAAAAATAATTAACACTTATAAACACAATTATCCATTGCATTGTAATAAAGAAACTTGAAAATTATAGTAACAAAAAATTTAAATGAAAAAATTTTCTTTTGGAACCTATTCTAAACAATAAACACAACCGCATCTATGGAATCACAGTTCATTAACTCGATGAACAATAAAAAAAATAATTGTATGCCTGATCTGGTGGTGGAGGGGGACAGATTCTTGACAATCTTCTGAAGGTAGGGAGGAGGAAACCACGTTCTACTTAAAGAAGGAATCAATTTTCGCCGGATAACCCCGAACTGTACAAGCGTAAACAACGCAACCATTTCACTGATTACCCAGTAAAATGTTTATAATTTTATAAGATTTGTTAAATTTTTTATGTCATTTTTTGTGTTTATCGATATATGTAATTTATGAATACAAAATTTAATGTGTATATATATATGTTTTATTTTATTCCCATTGTTATACTATAACTGTAGTTTATCTATTGCAAGGGGTACGCCAGTTACTCACACTTAAAGCATAAACGGTTGAGAATCACTGCCATAGAGCCATACCCCCTGCTCGTTAAAGAATATGCTGGATGGCCTTAGAGGAGGCTATTATCTGTTTCCCAACAACTGTCCAGTGGTTTCCTCTCTGAGCCCTCGGAGTCCTTGTGACCTGGCCATTTAACCCAATTGTATGAAAAAAAAGCGTCTCTCAGAGGTAAAACAACTCAACCCGCGCTATTGTTTTCCTTAATCCAAAATTTTATCGTTTAAAAGGAGTTTTCGATCAAACTCTCTAAAATGTGTAGTTTCTTTCAGCTAAAAGCTGCTGTACTGATGTTCTTTGTTCGTAAAAGTAAGTGATATTCCTGTATGTTCTCGAAAGTATTTAAAATTAATCTGATTGTAATTTGAATTCAAATCCCCACAAGGCATGGACTTTTGAGTTCAGTTTCAGCTGAGATCTGACCGCTCAGAAGTCTAATATTTACATTAATAATAATCTCTTAGATTAGATGTGATAATTGCAATCTCAGAGAAGATTTCATTTGTTTTTTGCTCACAACCATAGACTTGAAGGAGGCTACAGAAAATGCAGTAGCATATTCGAAGATATCCAGAAATTAACGTTCAATTTTCATGTAATCCAAGATTAAATGCTTATAGTTAAACCATTTAATTGAAGTATTTCTAATGTCTCTGTTTTCACCTTAAAAATTATCTTTGCAGGATCAAATGGACGAGAATATTTTCTATTTTCCTAGTCCGTATAGAAAAGAAAAACATTTATTAAAAAGCAAGTAGAATGAACTCGTATTATTTTAAGATAGAATCAATTATTTTTATTGGTTGACAATTGAATATCTCTTTCTTAGTCACAGCCGATGACAAAAGTTAAAATTTATTCCTAACACATCAATTGAAGTTGTAGGTAATAGTTAAAGAGCAAAGATGATTAGTTTTAACAATATCGAACCTGTAAATATTTGGGAAAAAACTGTTAAAATATGCTGGCCTAAAATTGGAAAAGAATTTTTGCTTTTAATTAATTATCCAGCGAACAAAATGTCTGCTTCCATATGTAGCTCGTTAAAGTTCTTTCCTTTCCATCTAAATCCAGATGAAAAATTCTTAAAGGAAGATAATGTAAAGATATGCGTCTCCGTGTTCACATCGTAAACGTCATTAAGCTGGGTTTTCTTCCACGTATTTCAATAACTGAAGAATAAACTAAGGAGAAAACTTTGAACGAAGTGGAAATCTCATTTGTTCAGAGTAAAATGCATTTCGTTTGAAGTTCATCGTTTTTAATTTGTTTAACAGATAATTCAGTTTTACATTCTAGCAGAATAAAAAATAAGCAGCATTGTTCATCATCTGTCTTAAAATCTTTTTCGTTTAAATAATAGGGCATTTTTCTCTCTCCAAAAAAGATGAATTCATCGTAAATAGACCGCTACAGTACATTTTTATAATGCGCATGTTTCAAAATGCGGTAAATAAATACGTTAAGTTTTTGAACATGGTATTACATTTTGAAATTTTTAGAAATTTCACAGCATAACTCCCAAATAGATTCCTAAGATATTACTGCAGTTCTGTAATCTGAAAACCCATCTGCAGACTTGAACCTTTTGTTGCGTTCGATGGGTAAAACGTGGGGTGTCTGCAAAATCTTATAACAACGTCAAACATGCAACATCTGTTTTAGAAAAAGAAAAAAGTGTTTTAAACGATAGAGTAAATATAAAAAGAAACTTCTGAAATTACTTAATTGGGGATTAGTGTACATAATTTATTCAACAAACCAGCCCGTGCAAAAATGATATAGCATTTTTTGTATTTCCAAAAGGTAACGGCTGTTAAGATTGCATAAATCTTAATGCTGTAACCAGTTGTTGTTGATTGGTAATGAGAAGATGCTGTTAGCTGACTGTTATCATTACGCTTATTAATTTTTTGTATCCGTTCTTAATATGTCGCATTATTAATGAGTTCATATTACGAAAGTAAAAGAGTATGTGTAACAAATACAAAAATGAAAGTTAAAAGAAAAGCAAAGAATCTTTCAAAACTGTTATAGTAGATAACGTAGTTTTATGAGGTTGATATGCTTACTGTTAATTTACAGTATATGAATTTAACTATTGTTTTTCTTGTTTTTTGGTTTGTGTACGCCATTTATATGTCTAAGTATTTGCTCTCAGTCTTCTGTTGGAAAAAGATCTGCTTATGTTTCAGTATGTTATATTCCATGGCCGTGTATACCATTTTAATTTTTTTTCGCAATGTATTTGATTTGCCTTTTCGCTGTTTTCTGATCAACTTTTTCAATTAACGGAACTCGCTGTTCATCTGCTTTAGTGTTGTTAACTTCAAGATGAAAAACAAAATATACACCACAGTAAGTTTTTTTGTATATACGAGTATAAAACTGAATAAAAATTGTTAATTAACTGGCATCGATTATTCCCGTTAATGGAAGTAAATTTTTCTGTCGTACTTTATAACTTGTGCAAGTAAAGGGTTTTTTCGTAAAGTTCTTTGGATAAATTAGATAACAAAACTCTACTAATGGCATGTTTTATTTTTATCTATCTTCCTATTGCTTTTGGCTTCGACATTTGTTAATTGGTCGGTTTGTCAGTTTATAGGTTGGTCAGTTTGTGGATTTGGCAAAACGTTGTTCCACCATATCTTTCGAACGTGATGGAGAAACTTGATGATTTATGTGGCAAATAAAAGCTTGTGACGCGGGGAGTGTCATAGGCTATATATATATATAAAAATTGCTTTCTTTCCTTTGAAAAAGGTGCACTCTGTCTCAAAATGCAATGTTTTATTAAGGTTTCCTTAAAAGTGCTTTCTTTCCTTTAAAAAAGGGGAAATGTGAAAATGATTGTTCCCCCATATCTCATGAACGCGAATGCCGAAAGCAACAAGCTATACGTCAAATAAAAGCTTCTGAAGCGTAGAATGTCGTAGGTTACGAAAATTTTACCCCCTTGTTTTCTTCCCCCTAAAAGGGGGATGAAATGATTATTCACCTATATGCCCTGAATGCGAGTGCAGCTGTGTGTTCATTGCTGTGTCAAATGAAAGTTTGTGATGCGGAGAGTGTCGTAGGCTATAAAAAATGACCCCGTATCTTCTTTCCCCCTAAAAAAGGACAAATGTGAAAACTATTTCTCTCTATTTTTCTTCTATAATCTATATCTCCAGAACGCGATGCCGAAAGTAACGAGTTATACGCCGAATGAAAGCTTCTGATGCGGGGAATGTTGTAGGTTATGAAAAATTGAACCCCCATGCTTTCTTTTCCCCTAAGAAGCGGAAATATGAAAGTTGTTGTACTATATCTTCCGAATGCGAGGGCCTACAGATACGAGTTAGGTATCAAATGAAAGCCCATATAATGATGGTCGTAAACTATTTCGAATTTTGCTCTACTATTCCCCCCCCCCCTGATAAAGGGTGGGCGGGGCGAATATTCTCGTGGTCAGACTTTAATATCGTATCAGAAAAGTTGTGACGTCTCCAATGTCGTGGGCTACCTCAAACCTTACTCCAAAAAGGGGGTAAATGTGGTCGATGCGTATGTGTCATATATCAAAGTTTTTTAGGTAGGCGTTTTTATTGACAACAACAACAAAAAAATATATTATATAAATAAAAACTTTAAAAAATACCTATCTTCCTATAGGGCCCTAAAAAGCAGAAAATAAACCTAAAGCATATCGATGGTGCAATCAAGAACTGAGTTCGTATTCGCTTCAAAGGAAGATAGGGCGCCGATTTAGCAACTCAACAAGATTGCCGTTTCCCTATCTTCTTTGAAGTGAGAACGAAATCATGACTGATAGCACCATCGATATAAAATAATAATAAAAAAAAAAATGATAAGTACCCCCTCAAGCAGCTGCTTTCCATAGAGGTCTGACAGGAGCCTGTCAGTTTGTATGCCATAGAAGAAGGTCTGAGAGGATGGCAGAACCTTAGCAGAAAAACAACAGAAACGTCCATACCTTATCTGGGGCTCGAACCCAGGTCCCTTAGATCAGTAGCCAAGCGCGCTAACCACTCCGCCACGAGACGACCGGATTTAGATTTATTTTCTACTTTTTAGGGCCGTATAGAAAGATAGGTATTTTTTAAATTTATATTCCCCCCCCCCTCAACTCTGCTGCTGGAGCTTAGTGCTGGAGATCACTAAAAGCCCCTTGCTCTATGCCAGTTTTAGTACATCTGGGAGGAAAATAAGCGAAAAATGTGTAAAAAAAATTCTATAATAAACTCGCATTTCATTTTGGCTTGTCCAGCTACCAGTCTCAAATCGAAATCTATGAATGTGAACAGCAAATTCAAACTAATAACTGCCTGCAATGATTACCAAGCTGTCATAGATCAAACGGAAACTTCTGTATGCACAGGAACTATTCCAAATTGAATCCTGCGAATGGGGAAGAGCATGTGTACTCTTATAATAAAATCTTTGGACTTCCACGGCACAGTGCTACGGTTGCAATGAATTTTTCTTCTATCAGTCTTATGAAAACTAAGCATAGAAATTGTCTTCCGACTACAGTTTTCGGAATTTATTTGAAAAGCACGTTGACAGGAGAAATGAGTAATTTTACTGTGGAAAGAGATAAACTCTCTAAAAATCAATATCAAATGTAGGATAGTAATTCTGACTAAAAGTATTGTTTTCTTCCGAATAGATTAGTACTAAATCCGTTTACTGTTTGCATTACTGCATTGCAGTTGATAACATCTTATGTATTTTTGTGCAATAAGGATGTATATATATTTGCATTATCCTGCAACTGCAGTGTACTAATTAAGAATGCAATCCTTTTTTATGCCAAAAAACAATGTTAGGACATTTTAGGTGTTTTGTTATTACTGTTTTTTCCACCTGAGTGGATGGAATTCGATTAATTCAGTTATTAAAAATGGAAATTTAGACATAAAAGTATATAAAAAAGTTAAATGAAAAAAAGTAAAGAGAAAATGCTTTTAATTCAATGATAGTGGTTATTCTGAATGATAGTGGCTGTTCTTAATGTTTATTCTGATTTCTGTCATTCAATACAGTACACCCAGAAACCCTTTGCATCGTTGGCAAATTATGTTCCATATTTTTGCGCTTCTAAAAATTTGTGGTTGCGTTTTATAGGTGACAGCTGCAGTGGCATATGACAGTAACGACGTCTCATCTGCTAGGCTGCTGTGGCACAGAGCTGGAAAACAAAAAACAAAAATATTGGGGCCAAAAGTCAAAAATTGATTTTTTAGGAAACAGACAAATTTATGTCACATTGGAGCTAAATATCTTTTATATCTGAAATTCCTAATTTAAGGAAGAAAAGATTTCAGTACACTCTCGTTCACCATTCCAGCATGTTTTTGAGTTGATAGAAGAGGCCGTTGTTGAGATGCTATAGAGTTGATCGAAGATTTTTTCGTTAGGGTCATCACTTCTCAAATCATAACATGCAAACATTTATTATTTTAGTACCATCTCAATGGATTGAGGGGGCTGGGGTTTGGCTCAGTCGGAAGCTCTCCAAATTTATAATCTTATGTTCCCAGGTTCGAGTCCCAACCTTCTTGCGTTGAGAATATTCTCGCTAACTCCGTTCTGCACTAGATAAGAAAACTTTTACTTTGAAAGAACATCGTTCACGGATGGATTTTAAGCCCTTAGCCATGACCCTGTGTGCAGGGGGTCCATACCCTATGCACGTTAAAGAGCATACTGGGTGACTGAAGGCTTCCATGTTCTAACAGCCATTCAGTGGTCAGACCCTATGTCTTTGAGCCTTTGAGGTCCTTGTGACCTGAGCATTTAACCCAATGTATGCAGAAAAATGCTTCTCTAGGTAAAATAACCCAATTGGTTAACGATTGATTGGTTAGTGTGCTTGGCTATGGATCAAAGTGACGTAGGTAAAACATTTCCGGATAAGACATGGATGTTTCTTGTGTTGCCTTTCTGCTGAGGTCTCACTTTCCTCAAAGACCTTTATGGCGTGTAATAGATGTATGCTCTGTGGCAAGTAGCTACTTCACTTTCTTTTTAATTTTTGCATAAATTTTTCGTAAGTTACCTGGCGTTTCTTGGTTTCTTTTTAAACTTAAGCTTTCTAATGTAATAGGTAATATTCCCCATGTTAAAAGCTTTCATTTGACATACAACTCGCTACGATAGATATCCACTTTAGAGCAAGGAGGGGAAGGGGGTTAGCTGGGATAAAATTGAACCCTCAAACAGGTAGAGCTCTAACATGGGAACAGCAGATTACGAGCTTGACGCACTACTGATTGAGCCAATCCCGCCCGAGCGAAAGAGAATTTCGAAAATACATTTATTTCTTAGTATTTCATATATTATTAGAAAAGAAGTATTACTTCATAATTCAAAAGTAAAAATTTCATTGTGTTCTATAGCATCAAAATGCTAGAAATCGTTTTTCACCGACTTTTATTGAATTACGTAATATCTCCACCTAAGGATTTCTTTGTATGAATAGAGATAAACAATTGTCAAATAAGGACCTTTTTCAGTTTTTCAAGTTTTTATATTTTACATCTTATGGGCATTATTTATGCGCCATAGAACCCAAATGCTTCTATATAAACTCTTAGAACGAAATGTTCACTGTCAGCTACATGCTAGTGGCTTCAGTGGCTTGTAGGCGGTCAAACGGGCTCTTGAGAATATAAACACAGCAAACGGTAGACTTTTCCTGGTTTCTGTGATTCAAGTACCTTCCAAGATGTTCTTCAAAGATAACCCAGCCCTTGTCTGCCCACTGATACGACCTTGGTCTACTTTGGGCTGTGGGACGAGCGATGATGGATTTGCTTACGTGCCGTAGATTTTCTTGTTTTTTTTTAACATAACACTTGTTTTTCGTACTTACCTGAATAGCGCTTCACTGAAGAGAAGTTGTAAACTCACTATTAATATTTACCGGAGGATAAGCGCATGAACTGCATAATGATACAGTTTCATTAGTTAAATGATCTTTCAATGAAAAGCAATAATAAACTTAGTTAATATAATATAATTTATTACAAAATTAAAAACGTACATAGAAAACAATGCACACAGATGTTACACAACAAATAAAAATATGCAATAAATGAAAAAGAAACAATAAATACTACAATCGAGAACCAAGGGGCAACTGTCCGTTCAGATTTTGCTGAACATTACCAATGCAGAATTTTGCTGAACATTACCATTGCAATGAACATTACCAATACAGCAATATAAAGTAAAACTCTTCGGTTACCATACTATAAATTTTTTACATTAGAATCATTTGTAACAAACATAACTCTTTAGTATATACTGATCTAAGAGATATGGGTTCGAGCCGCGGGTAAGGCATGGACGTTTGTGTTGTTTTTTTCTGAGGTCCCGCCATCATCACAGGCCTTCTACTATGGCGTTTACACTAATAGGCTCCTTTCAAACCTTTGTGGCAAGCAGCTGCTTGAGGGGGTATTTTTTTTAAATGTATGAAGTAGTGTTTACCAAATATTAAGTATAGTTGTAAAATTACTTCTGACTGCTTTATAAAGGTTTCATGGGCGGCAGTGGCTCACTGAATAGCGCGCCAGGCTCGTAATCTGCAATTCCCAGGTTGGAGACCCAGCTGTGCCAGCATTGAGATTTATCACTACAAAACTCCTTGCCTTCGTGAGAAAGAGAACACCGATGGGCAAGGAAAGGCCGCCCTCAGTCGAATAGTTATTGTATCAACACAGGAGAAAGCTGGCCCCCGTATGCAGGAGGGTGTCCCGTCAATTCATCGCAGTTTAGACGTGGTTTTATTGACTTCTGCATTTGTAGATTGTTCAAATGAACTCTAGAGACAATAATTAAGACTAAAAGATTAAACATGCGTCAGAAGAATTTACCACAGAAATTAATTAAAACTAGCATAACAAGGATTGTTTCAAACCATTTAATAAAATATCATTTTAAAAGTTTGCCTAATATTGAAATAATCATTACGCAATCATTAATGATAATTATAAAAATAATTTATTGTTAAATATTCCAGCTTCCGTGTCTCTTTAAATACTGAACAAATATTGTTGAAAATCGAGATTTGATTATGATCTTTAATTTATCATCATTTACATTTTTCCATTGAATGCATATTCTAAAAATTACAGACCAGCGAAGAAATATATAATCAATAACATATGTATAACCAATGTAAAAAAAAACATTAAACCATATAATTTTATTAAAATTAATTATTTTAATGAGAATTTGCTGGTCGAAGTTGGACTCCTTGATCTATATACGTTCTTTTTCTCTTTTGCAAAATTTATTAATTTGTCATCAGTAGCTGTGGGCCGGACAAAAAGAAATGACTGGCCATAATTTGCCCAGGGCTGTTCTAATTAAATTGTTCGAAACTCAATTAATGATTTTTAACCCTCCTTAGTAGTGGGAAGGGGATTGTTTTTGTTTCAAGAAATAATTGTTTGTTTTTAGAGATAAATTTTAAATTCTTTTTGGGTTGGATAGGTATTGATAAACTGGCTTCGGTCAGAAAGCGGACACCAATGGGTTTGGAAAGGCCGCCACCGTCGGATGGAACATTAAGCCATACGCAGTGCATATTAAAGAACCTTGATGGGAGGCTTCAATCTGTCTCCTAACAGCTGTCTAGGGGATCGCTCAGAGATAAAACAACTTAACCCACTTTTACTAAGGTGGAGCATAAAATTTATGAGTTTTAGTTACGTCACATACGTGAAGGTCAACCTACAAAATAGTTACTCAAAATACCAACCAATATTGCCCTACCAAAAGTAGAGAATTACCATGTATGTCAATGCGAATATAACTTCGAAACTCTATATTTTCTAATATATGCATTTAATGGAAAAATGTGACGATGATAAATTATAGATCATAATCAATTCTATTTAAACTCGATTTTCAACAATAATCTTTTAGTATTTAAAGAGACACGGAAGCTGGAATATTTACAATAAATTATTTTCATAAATATCAGTAATGATTGCCTAATATTGAAATAATCATTACGCAAAGTTTTAAAATGCATATTTTATTAAATGGTTTAAGTAATATTTGTTAGTTAAGTTTTAATTAATTTCTGAGGTAGATTCTTCTGACGCGTGTTTACTCTTTCAAAGTCTAAATTATTGTCTTTAGATAATTCATTTGTGCAAAGATGTAGAAAATCAATAAAATCTTATATCTAACACTGCGATGAATTGACGCTTGGTGAATTGACGTTGCGATGTATTGACATGCAATGAATTGACGTAGAGCCATGCAGGAGCGCCATACCATGTGCACGTTAAAGAAACATGTTGGATGGCCTTGAAGAAGAGGCTACCAACTGTCTCCTAACCGCTCTTCCGTGGGTCCCCTTCCTCCAACATTCTCCGAGCCCTTGGGGTCTTGTGACCTGGCATTTTGGTCCATTGTGTGCAACAAATTGCCGCACAGAAGTAAAACAACCGAACTCTTAAAGATTCCATAAAACAGATCTATCAGAATTTCCCCTGTTCTTTCATTGCACGTTTCTTTCAATAACCGTTTTTATAATAGGGTGAATGCTTTCATTGCTACTTATTTACATGGAGCAATAAAAACAGCCTTGGAATAGCATTTAAAAAGATGTGAATTTTAAAGGTTGTTTCATAATCTGTCTCAATACTAGGCAGGCCATGCATTTGAGCACAAATTTCGAAATGTTTGTTTAGAATTCCTATTGCTCATTATTGCTTTAAAAATATAAGTTCAGCGGACAAAAAATTAGTCATCTCCCGCCGTAAGAGGGTTACGTCCGTTCGACAGCAACAGAGGGCGTGCCAGTAATAAACGCGTCCTACAAATAGCTGTGACGTGCGCTACGGGGTTCATACAATGACAAGAAGTGGTTGTGTGCCACGTGTGTGTTAGTCGCTCCTTGAAACACGGGTCGTGCTAAAGATGTGAATGAGTGGCGAAAACACTGCGTCACACACTGCTAGGGCAAACTGCTTTGCAACAAGGCAGGAATTGCTCCAGTCAATTAATGCAGGCCTGCAACAATCTGTTTCCGAACGACACTCCAAAAGGAATTGAATGCCATGGATATCTGGAGCAGAGTACAGCGGATGAGACCCATGTTAATAGCTCTTCACAAGGCTGTATGGCTACAGTGGGCATGGTGCTACAAAGACTGGACTGTCGACTCTTGGAAGCGTGTGATCTGATCGGATGAGTCATGTTTTTGCTTCTACTCGAATGATGAAAGGCGACGGGTACATCATAAGCCACATGAAGACTTCAATGTGGACTGTGTCCACAATGAACACCAGAAGGATACTCCAGTCTTCCAAGACGACAACTGTCGCCTGCACAGGGCTCGAAGTGTGTCAGATTGGCACGACGAGCATTCTGAAGCCTTCGAACATCTCGACTGGCTTGCCAAATCCCCGAATTTGAATCCCATAGAAAACTTGTGGGACTATTTGGGGCAACGAGTGAAGTGCCGTCCCAGCCATCTGGCTGAACTGCGGTATTTGCTGTGGGAAGAATGGATGAATATTGAAGTGCACTACATCCACACACTGGTGGCATCCACGCCAGCCAGGATTTCGGCTGTTCTTCGGTCACACGGAGGCGTTACGCGCTATAGGTGACATTCAGCCAGGAGGGACTAATTTTTTGTCCGGTGAGCGTATATTACCTATCAAGCAGCTGCTTGTCAGCTGCTGACAAGAACCTGTCAGTTTAATATGCCTTAGAGTAAAAGACGAGACCTCAGCAGAAAGACAGCAAAAACATTCATGCCTTATCCTGAGCTCGAACTCAGGTCCCTTTCTTTAATCGATAGTTAAGCGCGCTAATCACTCTACAACCGAGAGGGCATTATTACTTTATTGCACATAAATCTTTAAGTTGAAGTTTATTCACTGTGTTAACGACAGCTTTTCTAGTTATTCGAAGATTTTCCGTAGATTTATGTCCATTGACTTTATTGCACAAGTCGTAAAAGTTATGTGCCTAATAATTGAAGAGAGATTGCAGATTTTATTAGTACTTATTTTTTGTCAATAATTATTTTATGCTTTTATTTGCAGTTTAAACGCAAATATTTAATTATAAAAAATTTTCTTAATGCAGTTTAAGGAACTTTTATTGCGAATTTTTTATCGTATAATTTAATGCAAAATAGGAATCATATATGATTCACAGTTTGAAATAATTACTTATTTTGCGCAAATGTTAATCATCGAAATGGGTTCTACGTCAGTTCATCGCAGCGTCAATTCATCGCGATATCACTTCATCGCAACGTCAGTTTATCGAAGCATCAGTTCATCGTAGTGATGAGATAGGATTATATTTACTTTCTGCATCTATACTAAAGGGAACTGTCTATAAACAAATATTTAATTTTGTTTGAGAGATAAAGCATGCGTTATAAGAATTACCTTCAGAATTGAATTAAAACTTAACAAGTAGTGTTTCAAATCATTTAATAAAATATGCATCTTAAAAGTTTGCATAATGATTATTTCAGTATTAGTCAATGAATGGCTTTTTTGAAAAGTAGTTTATTGTTAAATATTCCAGCTTCCTTAACTCTTTAAATTATGAATGAATAATGTAAATCGAAATTTAGATAGATTTGATTATAATCTTTATTTTCAGTCACATTTTTCCATTAAATACATAATTTAAAAATTATAGGGCTTCGATGCTAGATTTCCATTGAGGTAACATGAATTTTCGAACAATTTATCTGAAACATACCAAAGTGGAAAATTTCTATCGATTCTAGAACTTTTAAAATATGCATTTCATAGAAAAATGTGACTGAAGATAAAATAAAAATCATAATAAAATATATTTATATCTCAATTTTCAACAATATTCTCTCAGTAATTTAGCCGTCCCGTATCCGAGTGGTTAGCATGCTTGGCTACTGATGAAAGGGACCTGGGTTTGAGCCACGGATAAGACATGAATGTCCTTGTCGTTTTTCTGCTGAGGTCTCACCATCCTCCTAGACCCTCTACTATGGTGTATAAAATGATAGTCTCCTGTCAGACCTCTGTGGCAAGCAGCTGCTTGAGGGTTTTTTTTTATTATTAATTTAAGAGTTACGGAAGATGTAATCATCATCATCAAGCAGCCATGGGCTACGGAGGTCCAACCAGACCACGCAGTTTAATTCTCCAAGTATATCTGTCCTGAGCTACATCTGCTGCATCCGGCCACTGCACACCAATTCTAACAAGGTACTGTTTGACATTGTCTGCCCACCGCATCCTAGGTCTCCCCCTCCTTCTGAGGCCTCTAGGCACACTGTTCATAACCATATTCGCCAAACTATAATTATCCATATGGGCAACATGGCCAAACCAGCGGAGTCTCTCTCTGCACAATATGCTGCTTAAAGGGGGTTGCAGACTCCTTTGCCTAACCTCATCATTAGTTACAAAGAAACCACCTAATACCCAAGATACTATGTAAGCATCTGGAATCAAAAGCATCTAGTTTCCTGTTATCTTGTTTGCAAAGTGTCCAAGTTTCACTACCATAACTAACCCTAAAAAGAACCAAACTATTATACAGCCTAATTTTAGTATTTAGGTGTATACACCTATTTCTCCACACTCTCCATAAATTCTTAAAAGTCCCGGCAGCAATCCCTATTCGTCTGTTAATCTCATGCCGCACATCACCAGCATCTGTTACATAGCTCCCAAGATAATTAAACTGTGACACCTGCTCAAGACTGCAACCATTCAGATGAACTGAATCACAACCTGACTGACCAATTTTCATCACTTTAATTTTCTCTCTCTTTATAACTAAACCTACTCTACTACCAGTCTCATCAACAGCTCGAATGAAAGAGTTCATCTCATCAACATCATTTGCCAAAAGGGCTAAATCATCAGCATAATCTAAATCAGAAATTTTCAGATCTCCAGCCCATTTAAGGACCTTGAATTGAATTTCGCATAATGTAATCAATAACCAAACTAAAGGGAAAAGGAGACAAAATGCATCCTTGTCGAACACCAGAAGTAATGCTAAACCAATTGCTACAAGACTTAACAACTCTCACACATGACTCAGTGTTATTATAGAGTTGGGTTGGGTTGTTTTACCTCTGAGCGGCACTTTTTTGCACACCATGGGCTAAATGGCCAGGTCACACGGACCCCGAAGGCTCAGAGAAGGTTGGGGGAGGGGACCCACTGGAACAGCT
Source organism: Ryuthela nishihirai (assembly GCA_038380435.1). Taxonomy (NCBI): domain Eukaryota; kingdom Metazoa; phylum Arthropoda; class Arachnida; order Araneae; family Heptathelidae; genus Ryuthela; species Ryuthela nishihirai. Next base: position 25,082,193 of record JAWZYU010000004.1, on the reverse strand, counting down.
GTTGGGAGACAGATGGTAGCCTCCCGTCAAGGCCATCCAGCGTGTTCTTTAACGTGCACAGGGTATGGCTCTCCCGCACACGGGGCCACGGCTTAACGTCCCATCCGACGGACGGCGGCCTTTCCAAGCCCATCGGTGTCCCCTACTGACCGTGGGCAGGGCGGGGAATTTTGCGGAGAGTGTTATTATAGAGAGCTTTCATTATGTTAACTAACTTGTCTGGTATACCATATGATCTTACAATCAACCACAAATTATGATGATCAACAGAGTCGAAAGCCTTTTTTAAATCTACGAAGCTAGCAACCAAAGGTTTCTGAAACTCTAAACATTTCTCAAGAATCTGCCTAAGTGAAAATATCTGATCAACACATCCCCTACCACTTCTGAATCCACATTGCTCATCACGCATTTGACTGTCGGGTTGGGTTGTTTTACCTCTGAGCGGCATTTTTTTGCACACCATGGTCTAAATGGCCAGGTCACATGGACCCCGAAGGCTCAAAGAAGGTTGGGGGAGGGGACCCACTGGAACAGCTGTTGGGAGACAGATGGTAGCCTCGGGTCAAGGCCATCCAGCGTGTTCCTTAACGTGCACAGGTTATGGCTCTCACGAACACGGGGCCACGGCTTAACGTCCCATCCGACGGCCGGCGGCCTTTCCAAGCCCATCGGTGTCCCCTACTGACTGTGGGCAGGGCGGGGAATTTTGCGGAAATAAATCTCAACGCTGACCCAGCTGGGACTCGAACCTGGGAACTACAGATTACGAGCCTGGCGCGCTACCGACTGAGCCACCACTGCCCCCATTTGACTGCCAACCAGATTTTAAATTCTACTAAGCACAATCATGGAAAGAACTTTACCTGTAACAGAGAGTATGCTGATACTCCTATAGTTATCACAAGAACTGCGATCATCTTTTTTGAAAATAGGGATAATAATAGCTCTGGTAAAATCTTTAGGAACCATGCCTTTATCATAAAAGTTAATCAAAATTAAAGTCATCCAAGTGGTAACCGAAACATTCCCAGCTCTGAGCATTTCTGTAGTAATTTCATCTACCCCTTGGGATTTATGAAGTCTAAGTTTAGAAATAGCCAAAATAACTTCAGATTGTGTTATAGGGCCAACATTAAAGCCACCAATCCATCTATCATCATTGCAAACAATGGGAGTAGAACTAACTACATTGTTTAGAACATCACTGAAATGCGCCCACCTAGCCATGACAGAATCCTCCCCTTCTATAACCTTACCTTGTTTATCCTTCAATCCTTGTATGGTTGTCCGTTTTCTACCACATAAAACATTAACTATCTGGTACAGCTCTCTGCTGTTGTGCTGCCTAACTGCTTCCTCAGCTTTGTCAGCCAAGCCATCAAGCCAAAGATTCTTATCAGTAGCTAACTGATCCTTTACACGTTTATTAAGCTCTCTGTAATCCTTTCTATTAGGACTAGTAGGGTATTGATTAAGGACATTCCTGCAGTTCTTTCTTTCCAAAATAAGCTCAAGTGCCTTATCACTCAGATAATTCTGCCTCCTCTGCTCCTTTTTTCCTAAAAGAGTACTGTTAGTTTCCAAAAAAGCCTGTTTAAAACGGCCCCATTATTCCTCAACTTCAGTAATAAGCAAACCATGACTGCCATAATGACTAAGTAACCTATGATGGTAAGCTTTAGCTATAACTGGATCTTTCAGAGCTTCAGTATTAAAGGTAATTTTTTTTAACCCTAGCAAAACACTTTTTAAGTTTAAGTTGCAAGACATTTTTAGCAAGGTAATGGTCAGATCCAATTTCAGCTCCCCTATATGTCTTCGTATTCCTAATAGAACTAGCCTATTTGCTGTTAATTAATATATAATCAATCATATTCTTATGCAGCCCATCAGGTGAAACCCATGTGTATTTATGTATGTCGCAGTGTTTGTAATAAGTGTTAGTTATTCTGAAACCATTGAATTTACTTACCTGTAGGAGACGTTGCCCATTGCCATTGTAGCTACCAATACCAAAAGGGTCTATCACCCCTCCCCAAAGGTCAGAGTCAGTACCAACTTTGGCATTGAAGTCACCTAGAACAAGGGTAATATCTCCTTTCTTGACAGAATTCAAAATATCCTGAAGTTGTCCGTGAAACGTATCCTTCTCATCGTCATCGGCATCCTCAGTGGGGGCATAACAGCAGATAACATTCAAGTCTTTAATACTTGTGTGAAATTTTGCTGTAAGAAACCTTTCATTAATGCACTCATATCCTAGAAGAGCATCACTAGCATGTCTGCTGAGCAGCAGACACACGCCTTGGTGATGCTTTCCATCCTCCCTCCTGTAAAGAGAAATTTAAAGTTATTTTTAAGTTTCTCACATTTACCTGTCCATCTGGTCTCTTGCAAGCCTAGAATATCTAGGTTATAGCGCTGGAATTCCTGCATGAGGACATCAAGAGAATAATCTCTATGTAATGTCCTCACGTTCCACGTTCCTGCAGAGAGAAAATGATTAGTAGGATTTTTAAAGAAATTAGGTTTATTAAGATTGGTAGGGCCAACAATATCAAACAGCCCCCTGATCGCAGGCATGGGGCAAAGACCTGTTCCTCCTCCGCTGAAGGCTGATGTCACCGATGCTGGTAGGAACTTCAGGCACCACCTTTTCAAGTGGACTTTTTCAAGAGCCACATGGCCTGCCTGAGACACATTACTCCAGTTTAGGCTTGACGATGCCCAACTAGCTAAGTAAGGTTCAGGTACCTGCGATGGCCTCTGATTAGGATTATCCACCAGCTGATATAAGGTATCCCATGCCTCTGTTCACTTAGGGCTGGCAACCCAGAAGCAAACAGAAAACACAGCGGCAGATTCTCCCTCAACAGAGGCTCACCAGTGTAGCAAGTCCAGGATCCATAATCAAGGTCAAATCCATAAACAAGTCCAGTCTAGTAGGTATAAATGGTCAGCACCAGGACCCTGTGAAGTTGACCACTCCTCAGCAGGTTTGAAAAAAAAGAAAAAAGTGGCCATAGATGTCCAGATCAGTAGGCCATACTGAACTGGCAGCCCTCCCCTTCCGTTCCCTTCCAAAAGAGAATATCTCTTTTGAAAAGTACTAATGGCCTGCATCACGAGAAGGCGAGGTCGGACATTAGGTGCTAGACCTGGCCGGTTCTGTGCATCATCACTAGGTATTGGCACACAGCTCTCCTTCCAGTTTATGCCTAGCTATCATTTACAGGCCTCTTACATGCCGTTGATGTAATATATTCTCTGCTGTAATTGGATGAATGTATTAATATTCAATTAAGAGAACATGTGTATATTTATTTTCCACCATCTGTCAAAATGAAACTTCTGGACCTACCGTTAATAAAAATTTATAAACTTTATTAGATTATTACACCTTCCAAAGAGAGTATCACTGCTGTGCATTGCGTTTATTAGATATAGTGTTAGGCTCATTATTTTGAGTAACTAAGCAACACACTGCTGTATGCTGCAAAATTCTAGCTAAACAACCAATCAGCCAAATAAATTATTGTTATATTAAAATATGTCACATAAAGTTCTTTTTTAGTTAATGTTTAAAATAAGCCATTGTTTTGCATTTTCTTTCATCGGTAGACACTCAACTTTTTTGGTTTTTAGAGATAAATGAAAAAATTTCATTTGCGTTGGATAGGTACTAATGAAATATTAGTATTTGTGTTTTCCGAATCTCCCAATAGTTTTAATTTACACCGTTATAATGGACTAAAAGCGGAAAATGAAAAACGTTTTAACTGTAACTGTGAACGATACTGGAAGTTTATAATTGGGTGGTAAAATGTAGTGGTGAAGGGGTTTATACGGACAGCAGCGATTTGAGCTCTTACCCACTAGTGTGGGGAAAGCAATATTTTTGTTATATGAAAAATGCTTTTTGGGTTGGATTAAAACTGAGATGCTATTGAATTTTCTGAATCACCCATTAGTTCGAATTTATATTGTTAGAAGGTGAAAGGTCGTAAAAATGACAAAATTCATGCCCTTGGAATGCGAGAATTTTCATCAGAGGTGAATGTAATTCTTAATTCTTATTTAAAAATCGTTTTTAGTTAAAATAATTATGTTACCGTCAATACGTTACTTTTGTAGTAATCTTAAAAGAAATCAATTTGACTGCAAATTGCATATATATGCAAACTGTTGCAGGAGGATGGGGTTGAGGTGGGGGGGAGTGGAGTGACGTATCTGTTTTATGTTTTGTTCCAACATCCAAACTCTTTGCGGTTGTTATTAAATATTAGTTTTCAATGCTATAATAATAAACAGATCTTATTCGAAATACAATTCATGCCTAGAATGATTTGAAAATCGGTTTTCCTCTACGATTTCTAGATGCATAATCGTTCGAAGCTAGAACAGTAAATGGCTGTAAGTCCAAAAAAAAAATGAACAGATGGAATGCATTTTTTTTTCTATTTAACCTGGGGCAATATTCTGTCATTATCACTTAGATGTGAATCATCGTATGTGTATAGATATATAGATTGAGTTTGGAATACAGTTTCTTTTGGCTACATCAAGCACACCCTCTAGGCCTTTATCGTTATTCTGGTATCCTTAGCGACTTCGTTCAGTATTTGTAGAACGTGATCATACCGTGTGGCGAAAACAAGAGTAAATAGCAGCCCAGGAGCGAGTGATAAAAAAAGTGGACAATATGGAGCAGACTGTGGTGTTAACCTGCCCCACCAGTTGCTAGACCAGTCAGCTGGAGGTAGTGAGTCACGCTTCTCAGTGGCCGGAGGCCAGGTCACGTTTCCTGAGCAGTCAGGAACTCGGCTCGACTGCGTCAGGTGGCACAAAAACTTGCCTACTACAGTGGCTGCAGTGCTGATATAAACATGATGCTTCAATAACGAGCAAGAAGGCAACTCAGAATATTTTAAATGGAAAAATTTCTTCTCATGTCTTATTCTGGCTCATGTATACGGCTTGTAGACGTATGTCGTATCTCTGAGTACATTATTATGTGGTTCACAGCCATTCTTTAATTTTTTCATAATATTTTGTAAGCATGTTTATACGAAAGATATATGTAAGCTAATCAAAACATCAGATTTTTTAACCGTTTAGTAGAGAGCAATGATTTCCACTTTTTTTTAGTGCGGCGGATGAGTATAAAAATTCAGATATTATATGGCGGGCACCAATATATGTAAAATATACATTAGTATAATAAGGGGGAGGGATTATGAATAATAATAATGATAAAAGGGTGTGGTTGGTGACGTCCAAGGGGGGAAAGCACTGAAGAGCCAGGTCACTACTTATCTATATGAGTTAAGAAATAATAATGCATAATCCTCAAGAGCTATGGAGGTCCAACCAGACTAATTTAGTTCTCCAAGCATGTTTGTCCATAGCTAAAGCAGGGTGGGGATGGCTCAGTCGGTAGCGCACCAAGCTCGTAATCACAGTTCTCAGATTTATCTCCGTAAAAAACCCCACCCTTCCCTCAGTCAATAGGAGACACCAATGAGCTTGGTAAAGTCACCATCCTTTGGATGGCATTTTAAGCAGTGTCCTGTGTGCGGGAGAGCCATACCTGTTCACGTTAAAGAACACGATGGATGGCCTTAACGGGCATATCCTGTTCTTTCGCACAATGGGCCATTTAGCCCATTGTGCGAAAAAAAGTGCCGCACAGAGGTAAAATACCCTAGCCCAGAGGTGTAGCTGCTACATATAGCCGCCGTAGACCAATTCTAACAAGGTTTGGTGTGACATTGTCTGCAAAGGTCCTCCTAGACCTACCACCGCCCATTTCCGAGGCCTTTAGGTTCACTATTCATAACCTTATTGGCTAAACTACAGTTACTCATATAAGAAACATTGGCAAGCCAACGCAATCTCTCTATGCACAATATACTGCACAAAGGTTTGCTGACACTTTTGCCTAACCTCATCATCAACTTACAAAGTGAAACCACCTAATGCACAAGCATCTAGAATCAAAAGCATCAAGCTTCTGTTATATTGCATACAAGGAGTTCAAGTTTTGCTATCATAATTAACTTTAGACAGGACTAGTCTTTAGGTCTATACACCTATTTTCACCCCGCTCTCCATAGATTCTTTAAAGTCACAGCAGCAATCCCTATCCTTCTATTTAGCTCATGCCGCACATCAACAGTATCAGTTACATAGCTCCCGAGATAAAGGTCGAAAATTACTCAAGAGTCAACAGTGTTAATGAAAGAGTTTTATTCTAGTCAACATCCTTTGCTAAAAGGGCTAAATCATCAGCAGTGAATTCCGCATAACAATCAATAACCAAAATAAAGAGAAATGTGGCCTGGTCGAACTCCAGTAGCAGTGCTATATACCAAAAGCAAACAATTCTTACCAACTCTCACACGTGACTCACTGTTTTCATAGAAAACTTTTATTACACTAACTTGTCTAGAATGCCATATGATCTCATGACTACATATTATGACGATCAACAGCTTTTGAAATCTACGAAGATATTAACTACAGCTTTCTGAAACTCTAAACATATTTTAAGAATCTGTCTAAGTGAAAACATTTGATGCATACATCACCTACCACTCTTCAATCCACACTGTTGCCATCAACCATATTCTTAATTCTATTAAGCACAATCATGGAAAGAGCCTTATATAGAACAGAAAGTAGGCTGACATTCCTATAGTTACCACAAGAACTGCGATTACCCTTTTTAAAAATAAGAATAATAATAGCTTTGGTAAAATCCTTAGAAACCACATCTTTATCATAAAAAAAAATTCAATATTTCAGTAAGCCATATGATAACAGAAACATTCCCAGCTCTAAGCTTTTAGTGGTAATTTCATCTACTCCAGAGGATTTAAGTAGTTTTAATTTAGAGATAGCCAAAGTAACATCCGATTGTGATATAGGACCAACATTGAAGCCAGTAATGAATCTATCCTCAGTATAAACAATGGGAGTAGAATTAACTACGTTGTTTAGAACATTTAGAAAACGCTCATTTCACCTAGCCATGACAGAATCTTCATTTTGAATAATCTTAATATGCTTATCAATATATATTATTGCAATGCAAGTTGGTACAACTGTCTGCTGTTGTCTAGATGTTTCCTCAGCTTTGTCAGCCAAGCTGTCATACTAACGTTTCCTATGAGCTGTAAACTGATTCTTTTCAAGTTTATTATGTTCTTTGTAATGTTTGTTAGGGCTAGTAGGATGTTGAGTCAGTTTATTCCTGCAATCCTTCTTTCAGAAATAAGTGCATAGCTTTTTCTCTCAAATATCGCTGCCTCCTATGCTGCATTATACTCAAAACAATGATGTTTTCAGAAAAGCTTGTTAAAAATGGTCACATTCTTCCTCAACCTCAGTAGTAAGCAAAGTATGATTGTCTTAATGAGTAAACAAATCTCGATTGTTAAAATGAATAAGCAAACCCCGATTATCATAATGAGTAAGCAATCTCTCATAGTAAGCATTGGCTATATATGGGTGTTTCATACCTTCAGTGTTAAAGGTAAATCTTTTAACCTTAGCACAACATTTCTTAAGCATCAATTGCAAGACACTTTTGGCAAGGTAATGGCCAGACCCAGTTTCGGCTCTCCTATAAGAAAGACATGGTTTTCTTAGCATAACCATTCATTTTTCAAGAGTTAAAATGCTGGTTTTTTTTTGTATATGTGGGTTCGAAGCAGTTTATATACAAGAAACTTATTTCCTTCGTTTAATCACAAAAGGTAGTTTTTCGTATTGGGAGCAACGTTATCTGTGCTGATGGCTCGAAAAAAATCACCAATTAGCTGATAAATTAATCGCTAATTGATTAGTGTTTCAGTTCATTTTAATATTTTTGAGGTTGCAGATTATAAATAACAGGTGGACCATACCTCATTTTCTTTACCCTGGCAACCTGCACCTGCTTTAAGTGTCTTTTTATTCAGTTTCATTTAACATGGTATTACATGGTCTTCAAACCCTTGAAAATGTGAATAGTTTTATCGTTTACCAATTTAGAGCTTTGAAAGATATAAAGGGGGGTGCCTTAGCACCCTCTAAGAACCTCTTCTGAATACACTCCTGATCATAACAATATAAACAGCAATATTAATAGTTAAGGGTATAATTTGCGACTAGTGGTATTTATGTGTATACCATGATACTTGATAGACCAACACACACATATACACTGAGACAGTAGGTGATATCCGCAAAAAATTCCCATACGGAAATTTTCCATACTTTCATGCTTATTGAAAAAAAGGGAAATAGCCAAAAGTAGCAGAAAAAAATTTGATTTTTACCTGAGATGCCCGGAAATTAGAAAATTTCTGTCTTTTGATTAAATAGTCAAATCAGTTATTGCTTTTATTTTACTTTTTTTAACTGAGCTCCATGTGCAGAAGAGCCATTACCTTGTGCATGTTAAAGAACACGAAAGGTGGCCTTAACGGAAGGTTTCCAACTGGCTCCAAATAGCTGTCCAGTGGGTCTCCTTCCCCTAACCAAGAGTCTTGCGGTCCGGCCATTTTGCCCATTGTGTGCACAAAAGTACAGTTCAGAGCTGAAACAACCCCAAGCTTTTTTTCTATTTCACAGCAAAGAAAAGTACTTTTACTGTAATTTATTCACAGAAAATAGTATTTTCGCAAATTCATTTTTATTTTAAACTTAGATAACGGATCATCAGTTTAAAGGAAAACAGATTTAACGTATACAAAATTTTACTGGTTTTTTGTCGTACAAGCAGGAAGCATGCTATCGCATTTTAGATCAAGCGTATCTTGTAGCGACTCATATTTTCATTATCACTCCGACTGATTACGAAAATTGTAATCATTGAATTTGCATTTTCAGTCTGTGATTTATAGCATTTATCATGGAATCTAACGAGGGCATAATTCTACATTTATTTGATCATTTTGTGTCCTCATATGTACTTTAACATAATCATTTTTATTAACTATATTAACTTGTTTTTACATCCTAGCTTTTTTATTGCACTGGATAAATTACATATTTTGCATTAATGACACTAGTTAAATTGTGCATTTTTCATTCATGTCAGACCTAATTTCCCTAACTAATGTTAATAATTCATCCGTTTTTTCTCTTTACTGGCATATAATCCCATTCCTCACACCAAAATGTTATGAAGTTTTCCAACAGGAGGCCGAATGAATGTATTTACAGTTTATTTCTATAAATTGAACAGTGACAGTAATAAGTATACTTTACAAGAATAAAATACTCTAAGTTGTACTAAGACTATTCAGACAACCAATAGCGATTACGTAATTTACACTACTTAAAGTTTCGTACTGCGTAGTTTATAAAATTTAGGCAAATAAATGTACAAATAAATATACTGTTATCAGAACGGTATTTAGCGTTCAACTTATAATTTGAATTGTAACTTTCTCATATCACAAACTTCTAAACTATGTCGACCCTCACTTATAATTCGCTAGCCTAAGTCACAAACTGATTAATTCACCTGTCTTATGCTTATCTAAGGGCAAACCAAAACGAGAGCCTACAATGCTATCATTAGTTAAATAACTTCTCCAACTTTGGGAAAAAAAACCCTCATTTCTTGAGTTGGAAATTATTTAACACATGTTTTAATTCGCTGTTTGAATCACTACAATGGAAGGAAGGTTCTTGATAATTATTGCCAGAAATGTCTAGGTGGTAGCAATATTTTGTGCACAAGCAGACATTATACCAATCGTATTGAAGTTAGACTTCCTTAAAATATTTTTTCCGTTTTCTAATTTCGTTTTTGCTTTACGTAAGGGACCTGGATTGAGTCCCGGGTAAGGCATGGATGTATGTGTCGTTTTTCTGCTGAGGTTCTGCCATCCTCTCAGATCTTCTACTTTATCATATAAACTGACAGGCTCCTGTCAGACCTCTGTGGCAGGCAGCTGCTTGAGGAGGTATTTATTTTATTTTTATTTTTTATTTATTTCACTAAATAAAATGGGCTGTACTGTTTAAGCGGACAAGTTTCCGAAGCAATAGAAAACATTTTTTGTTATTTTTCTATGTAATACAGGTGTAAAATATATTACACAAAGAAATATGTCGAGAACGTATTGCGTTAGAGCAGTGGTTCACAACCTTTTCGGCTCCACGAACCCCTCTATGAAGTCCACCTTTTTCTATGATCCACACGTTTAACTTGTGCTTAAAAATGAGGCGACAAAATGTAGCCAATAACTGTTACTTTTGTGTGTAAAATGATATTAAGAAAGGCTTGCATGTCATACAGTTTATTTATGTTAAGTCTCAACTTAGTTGAAACGGAGTAAAGTTTCGTTCAAGTCACTGGAATCCCGGCAATGATTCTGGAATATTTCAATTATTCTTTTCGATATTTCCGCCAAAATAAGTCTTAGAAATTGGCGATAAAACGTACCCTAAGTAAATTAAACGTCCGGAATTCATTTTTCATGTAAAGTCCGTAAGTTTTTCATATTAAGGAAACCTCAATGTCGAAATAAAAAAACTTCACAAGTTACTTTCTCCGATATTTAACAGTATATCCTTAATCTCAATGTAGGAAATATAAAAAAAAATTGATGAATGTGAAAGAGAATATCGTCATTTAATTACTAAAACAGTGCTATTAATAAGAACGCAAATTTGAGACCATGAAATCTGACACTAAATAACTCGTACGATCCACTCCAATAGCGCGTGTCTCAGCAAAGAAAATGTCAGATTTCATTCCGAAAATCTAAAATTATTTTTTTGCACTATTATGCACAAATGAAGCATCGATAGTCTAAAACTGTCGACAGAAAGCCAGTTATTCACTTTGCATCGTTTATTGGAGCTAATAAAGATCAAAATGACTATATTTGGTGTGCAAATGGATTCGGGGCCTCTTGTAGTAACTCCGCGACCCATAGCTTGGGAACCACTGCGTTTGAGGTAAAGGACAGGGGTTGAACTGATAGTAGAAAACTGATAGTCAACACATTATTGTCTTGTTTGATCTGTCTAGTTTCATCTCCGTGTCCCTTTAAATACCGAAAGAATATTATTGAAAATTCAGTTTTAAATAGATTTGATTATGATATTTAATTTATCATCATTTCCTTTTTTCCATTAAATGAATATTTTATAAGTTATAGAGCTCCGAAGTTAGATTACCATTGACATAAAAATGATAATTCTCTGTTTTGGTACGTCATGCCTGGTAAACATTTTAGCGTAAGGGTCGCACAGAAAACTGAAATGGAATGATGGGCTACCAAAGAAATATTTAATCAATAACGTATGCATAACCAATGTAGAAGAAAAGAAACAGAAACCATATAAATTTGTTAAAATTAATTATTTTGATCAGAATTTAGTTTGCCGAAGTTGGACTTCTTTTCCTATATAGTTCCTTTTCTCTTTTGTAAAATTAATTTGTCATCAGTAGCTTTGATAAGAGAAAAGAATATGCCTAGTCGTAATTTGCTCAGGGCTGTTCTAAGTGTTCGTACTCAATTGATGATTTTTAACTCTTCCCCTTGGGGGGATACAATTTATTTGTTTTTAGAGATAAATTAAAAATCCTTTTTGGGTTGGATAGGTATTGATAAACTGGCTTCAGTCAGAAAGGGGCCACCAATGGGGTCTGGAAAATGCCACCACCGTCGGATGGGACGTTAAGCCGTGGCTCCGTGTGCAGGAAAGATATACTCAGTGCATATTAAAGAACATGCTAGATAGCCTTGATAGGAAGCTTCAATTTGTTTCCTAACAGCTGTCTAGGGTGTCACTCAGAAGTAAAAGAATATAATTCTCTGTTACTAAGGTGGGGCATATAATATATAATGAGTTTTAGGTACTTCAAGTAACGATTGGTCAACATACCAAAATAGCTTCCCAAAATACCAACCAAAATTGCCGTACAAAATAGAGAATTACCATGTTACGTCAATGGGAATATAACATCTTAGCTCTATAACTTATAAAATATTCATTTAATGGAAAAAAGTAACTGATGATAAATAGCATAATCAAATCTATTTAATTCTCAGTTTTCAACAATATTCGTTCAGTATTTAAAGAGGCACGGAAGCTGGAATATTTAACAATAAATTATTTTCATAAATAAGATTAATGATTGTCTAATATTAAAATAATCATTACGCAAACTTTTAAAATGCTTATTTTATCGAATGGTCTGAAACACTGCTTGTTATTTAAGTTTTAATTAATTTGAGGTAAATTCTTCTGTCGCATGTTTAACCTTTCAAAGTCTAAATTATTGTCTCTAGAGTTCATTTGAACAATCTACAGAAGCAGAAAGTTAATAAAACTGCATGTCTAACACTGCGATGAAATGACGCTGCAACGGATTGACGTTGCGATGAATTGACATGGAACCTTTATTCCCAACGAGAAGAACCATTGATGGTATCTTATTCTTTAATGTATACGATGATGCTATGTATTAAACAGAAAGTTAGCTGCAAGCGATTCGCATTCCGAATCGGAAACCGAAATGGGTGTTTTATTTAGTAACAACTTCTAGGTACAGCTTTGGGGGGTTTGCCTCATCTTTTTGTGCACATGAGCGCGTCGCAAATAGTAAGAGTACTCATATTCAATGGCTGAGCTTTTCACTCTGCGGTTAGCGTCTTCTCCCTTTCTCACTGTAATTGCACGATATCGTAAACTGTCTAGCTTCGGTAGCTATATTTGGTGTAGCCAGAAGCCAACTACTTCAGTGACATTTAAAGCTGGCTTCTTCTCTTCGAACATAATGCTGCATGCCGTAAGACAAAAAATGACAGCATGTAGATAAATGCTTCCAAAATTCCCTTTTTGTTTAACTGCTTAGAAAAATGGTAAATACAGAAATTTAGAATAATTCTCAAGATAGTCTTTTAACATTTCCTTTTTAAATTATCAAAATTTTAAATTTTTTTTAGACAGCAAATGACAATGGGGACAAGTCAAAACTGGCCCTGGACTCTGCATTCATATTAGCCCTCTTTGCATTAAATTTAACTGGTCTGAACATGTTACTGCTGTAGTTGAAACGTAGTTTTATGAGTAATTTCTGTTTGATAAAGAAATCCGCCCATTGGAAACCTAAATTTCTGTTTTACTAATGACACAATAAACCGAAGTAAAGCTGAAATTTAAACTTTAAATCAGGAATTGGGTTGTTTCTACCTCTGAGCTTCATTTCTTGCACACAGTGTGTCAAATGGCTATGCTACAAGTACCTCAAGGGTTTAAGAGAAGGTTAGGGAAGAGGATACATTGGACAACAGATAGTAGACAGATGGAAGTCTACCGCCAAGGTAATTTAGCGTGTTCTTTAAGGTGCACGGGATATGGCTCACCTGAACATGTCCTCTTGGATTGGCGGCGTTCTTTCCACATTCAATGGTGTCCCTAAAGAGCCAACATCGATATAAAACTCGTTGTTGGTATAGTTGGGACAAATCTGGGAACAGCCGATTATGAGCCATTTGCACTATCGACTGAGCCAACCGCTCTGCCCCTTTTAACACAGGGAACGCTTCTGATTGTTCAAAACACTTCTTACCTGAGTAAGACAATTGCGGTGATCACTTCCATGTCTAAATGATGATGGCAGGATGGCCATCCTTGTCCAGTTTTGACACTAATAAGCCGTAAAAAATGTAGATATTATAATTGTAGGTAAAATTCTAAGTACTTTTGCAGATTATTTTTCACTCAGCTATTTTAAGAGTTGTGAAGTAACAGAACACTTGTTAAGGAAATTTTTTGAGTTATTGAATTAATTTTAACAAGAAAAAATACAATTCTGGATTCATTTCGGTACCCCCTTTCTCATCGAAGTTAAAAAGTAAGTTGCAAATACTCTCATGCTTTTGACATGTACTAGAACTAACATTCGTTGACACATTTTTCTCCCCTTTTTGCTGGGGTCTAAGGTGATAGAGGATAAATTTAATTTACCCCCCCCCCCCAAAAAAAAAAAAAAAAAGCATTACGACTGGATACCTGGTCGGAAAGACATGGTGGAAAAACTGTTTTGATCCATTCACAAACTAACGAATAAAAGAGAAGTGAGAAGCAATAGATAAGGTCACAAGTTCTTCATGTATACTATAAGCTCATATATCGAGCTCACGTAGTAAAATCGTGCAATTTATTCAAAAAACACCCCATATTATGTCAATGGGACGCTAATTTCGAACTCTATAACTTTTAAAATTTAAATAACATATTATAGGAAAATGGGACTAAATGTAAATTGAATATGTCAATCAATTCTATCCAAATATCGATTTTCAACAATATTTTTTCAGTATTTAAAGAGTTAGGGAAGTTCGAACATTTAATAACAGCTTTGCCCTCATGAGAAAAGCGACGGTTTGTAATTCATATAAAAAAAAAAAAAATAAATACCCCCTCAAGCAGCTGCTTGCCACAGAGGTCTGACACGAGCCTGTCAGTTTATATGCCAGAGTAGAAGGTCTGAGAGGATGGCAAGACCTCAGCAGAAAAACAACACGAACATCCATGCTTTACCCGGGGCTCGAACCCGGGTCCCGTAGATCAGTAACCAAGCGCGCTAACCACTCGGCCACGGGACGGCTAATTCATATACTTGGTTTGCAAAAATCAAGCAACAAACACAAAAAACACGAAACACAAACAAGTGCTTCGTTGAATTTGAATGAGAAACGGGCAATAAAGTCCATGATCATAAATCCCATAAATAGATGTGAAAAAAAATTTCCCATGAATATTTAATGTGATATTCAAATTAGAAAATTATTACCTCAAAATGGCATGTAAAAGTTCAAAAGATATTTAATAGGTTGTGTGATCACCTCGGACAGCGATGCAGGTTGCACAACGATTCGTCATGGTGCAATCAGGGTGCCAATGAGAGTTTGAGGAAGTAATTACCATTCATGCATGAGTGGTGCAGATCGGAGCTCCTGAAGGGTCCTGAGTGGTGGATCGCGACCGACGATGCGTCATCTTAGAGTGTCCCAAAAATTTTCTTTGGATTTAGGTCAGGTGATTGGGAAGGCCAGTCAATATATCATGTGGTTTCACTATCAAGATATTAGATGAAAAGGGAAACGAGCTCTGTGAGAGTGAGCATTATCGTCCATAACACGGAGGCAAGCCCCATTGCTGCGAGAAATGAACGGACATTAAGGTTCAAGGATCTGATTGCAATACCTTACAGCTGTTACAATCCCTCTTGGAAAGACAAATGCCTGTGCGTCTATTGAGAGTAATGCCTGCTACACCAACACACCACCAGCTCCAAAACTGTCGCTTTCCCAGATGTTAATGGGATGATATCTGGTTGCAGGCCGTCTTCAGACCAATTGTAGTCAGGATTGTAGTCAGATTGTAGTCAGGATTGTTGCAGACTAAATCGGGATTCATTGGTGAACAGAACATTACTCCATTGACATTGAGTCTAGTTGCAATGTTGTTGGACCATTCAGTCGGGCTCTGCGTTGGCTGGATGTCAAAGTGCAAACACAACTGGTCGTCTTGCATAAAGATGACCTGCATGAAGCCTTCTGGACATATTTTGATGGGATACAACCCACCCTGTGGATTTAGTGAGGTTGAAAGTGAGCTGGCGTGCTGTATGGGTTCTATGGTACCTTGCATTAGGAGCCGGTAACGGTCATCCCTAGTCGAAGTGGCCCTTGGACGTCCAGGAACAGATCTTCTAGCGGTGTTTTGGCTTGTTTGAAATCGATTCCAAAAGCGGTTTCCAATGCTACAATTCACATTTAGCAATATAGCTCCCTCAGACTGACTTTGCCGGCCTCTAACTTCCTGATTGCTCGCCATCTCATTTCTTCAATCAAAAGATTTCTTCTGGCCATTATCTAACAGTTGGCTATCTCGGATGTCGTACGTCAAGACTAACCCGAATTGCCGCCACGTACAAATGAAGTGCTTTTTATACTGACCTGTTTCGCATGGGCGACCGTGTTTAATGCAAATTCATGTGTAGATTCGAATTCAATGGCATTTTTTAAGAAAAAAAAAAGTTTGACTTTTGTTATATATTTCTGTTATCGCACAAACTATTTTTTGCATTTGTTGCTTTTGAACACCAATGTATATCCCTGCTTCTTCCCTTCTTCCTATATATATGTTACAAAACTGTACGACCGATACGACCGATATATTCATATCATATTATATAATAGGTGTATTGTGAACTGTTCACGGTCATGCTTTTCTTGTACGTTCGCGGGAACGTCATTGGTTGCGGAAGTTTCAGTTCCATGTGCTTCCGCAGGTACTTGACCCATCGGTCCCATATGTCTTCCTGTATAGTGTTAGACATCGGATTCCCAGCTGTGATGAATCGGGATTAAACCTCTGCAAGTGTCCGAAATCTCTGTGGCGATGTCTTCGCCTGCCTTATGAATGGAGAGTTGAAAGTTATGAATGGAGTATTTAAAAACAGCCTTGCCCTCGTGAGAAAGGCGACGATTTGTAATACGTATACTTAGGTAATATATACAGGGTGTCTCAAAAATATAGGTATAAACTTTTAGGGGAGGTTGATAACATCTAAAGGAATGAGAATTGCATAGGAACCCATAACCGGAAACGTCATGGGAAAGTGGTAGCAGAGGTACAAGATCTGAAAGGACACAAGACAGTGATTAATGGGAAAACATTTATTGGACATAATTATTACAAATGGCGTACTAGATGATACATTCATAATTACAGCACATAGTTACAGCAGATGCTCGAAGTTTTCACCATGAGATGCGATGCTTGCGTGACACTGATGGAGCATTGATTGCGGACACGGTCGAACACACCTGGAGTTTCTTTGATAGTAGCAACAGCAGCAGCGCAGATGAGCTTTGCCATGAGATCCATGTCAGACTCCACAGGCGATTCATACATGGTAGTTTTGAGGGCCCCCCCCCACAGAAAGAAATCAACGCTCGTTAAATCAGGTGAGCGTGGGGGCCAGGCAACTGGTCCAGCACGCCCAATCCATCGTTGCCCAAAAGACATGTTCAAATGTGCACGAACACACCTTCCATAATGGGGAGGTGTCCCATCATGTTGAAACCACATGTTGCATCTCACATTTGCTGTAACATGGGCAAGTAAGCCTGGTAGAACTTGTTCCAGAAAGATCAGATTCTTCACGGAGGTCATGCCGGATGGTAAAAGGTATGGCCCGACTAGCAGTCGCCGACCAAACCTGCCCACACATTTACTGCGAAACGATGTTGTGCCGCATGGGTGCGCATACCGTGGGGATCCTCGTGAGCCCACAAATGCACATTGTGCTGATTGAATACGGCATCCTGAGTGAAACTGGCATCATTAGTAAACGAAACATAAGCTGGGAAATTCACATCTTGGTCACTTTCTTGGAGATACCACTGCGCAAAATGCACATGTGCAGGATGATCTGCAGAGAGAAGTAACTGAACCCTTTGGAGATGAAAGGGGTGTAAGGTACACTGCAATGAGACACTCCTAAGGTAGAGCACGTGTGCTGGTACTAGGATTCGTCTCCACGGCATCCAACACACTTTCTTCCATGGCGGGAGTATGCATCGATTGTGGCCTGCCCTCACTTCTGCTACCTCTTAATGATCCATAATCGCACAAATTTTGATGTGCACGCGCAAACAATGCGTAACGGTGGCCCAGTACATGTCTGTTTGGGAAGCGTTCTTGATACATTCGTTGAGCGGCTCGTCCGTTGTCCTCAGCTATTCCATACACTAAGTGCATGTGTGCCAGCTCTCTGTTCGAATACCTTTGTATGCTCTTCGTCAGCTGACTACCGCTCGAATGAGGAAATCTGAAATTTCCCCTCTAGCGCACTGATGAACAGCGCCGCCTATTACCTTACGGTGACATTTCCGGTTATGGGTTCCTATGCATTTCTCATTCCTTTAGATGTAATCTACCAATTAATAGAAATTTGATACCAAGATGTTGCATTAATTTTATTATCTAAAATAGTTACACTTCATGGTTTGAATCGGGATTTAAAAATGCTTGAAGCAAAGATTAAGGATGGTTCTAATAATAAGAATGCAGTTTTTTACTCTAGAAATCAAGAGAACAAAATTTCGCTCTGTAACCACCTTGGAGAGCATATATGAGGGAGGTAACAACCAGAAACAATTCATACATAGCAGTTGATTCTAAAATTTTTTTTATCAATACCAATATACATGAATGAAACAGATTTGCTAGAGAGAGAAAGTAGTAGTAGTATCCTTTATTTCCATTTATATTAAATTATGATACAATACTGTGGCATATAAACTGACAGGCTCCTGTCAGACCTCTGTGGCAAGCAGCTGCTTGAGGGGGTATTTATTTTTTTTTTTTATAAATATTTACAAAAATTTTGGAAATGTACAACTCCACAAGAATTCATAGACTCGCACGCGGAGTATAAGGTTAAAATAAAAGACATTTATAAACAGAAACAACATTTTAAGTATATTACCATATTAATATTTTCTGTCATGGTTACATCAACAACATAGTAACAGAATCAATAATAAAATATAAATACACCAATTTTTATTTAAAAATTTAACATCGTAAAGAGCAAACAAATAAAAAGAAAATTTTACAATCAGAAATATAGGGGAAAAAACCCTCCAACCTAAAGAAATTTTTCTGTATCATCTATATTACAAATCCAATCTCTTAGTTTTCGAGAAAAACGTAAGAGAATTTATTTCATCCTTTATAGTTTCAGGTAAACTGTTAAATATTTTAGGCGCCAAAAATATATAATGTTTTTGCGTAATAGTTTTCTTGGGAAGTGGTACAATGAAATTAATATGTGCACTTGTTCTGGTATTCTGCATTGCATTTTTAATGTCACTTTCTCTATAGTGCTTTTTTTAAATATAAAATCACATTATAAACATACATTTTCCGTAGTGGTAAAATTTGAAGATCATTATAAAAATATTTAATACTATCATATTTTCTTTTTCTTAATACACATCTAATTACTCTATTTTGAATAGTAACTAAGGATTTAATATTACTATAAAACATTCCTCCCCAAGATATTATTCCATAACTTAAATATGACTTAACCCAAGCATTATATATAAGCTTTAAAAAAGTAAGATTAATAAAATTTCTAATATAAAACAATTTTGGAATTATTGCATTAATTTTTTTATCAAATATTTAATATGTTCATTCCAATTTAACTGACCGACTATATATATACGCCCAAATATTTATAATATTCTACACTTTCAATTGCTTCACATGCACACGGATGTCCTATACGGTTTACAGAATGATAAAATAATTTATTTTTTTAACTTATCGACTTTATTACGTTTTAAATTGAAATATAAATATTTCGTTTTATTAATATTCAATAACAATTTATTTTTTAAGAATCATTTTCTAATATTACCCAAGTCTTCATTTATTTCTTCAATTAAAATATTCTCATTGTCAGCCGCATATATCAAAGCTGTATCATCAGCGAAAGTTATTATTTTTCCTTTAAGTTCAAGATTACAAAGATCGTTTATAAAAACATTAAATAATATTGGCCCCAACACAGAACCCTGTGGAACTCCATATTTTAGTTCAATTCCCTTACTAAACAAGTTTACCATTTTTACTCTTTGAATTCTATTTTTCAAATATGTTTCCAACCATTTCAAAACATTTCCTCGAATTCCAGCCATTTCAAGTTTTTTTTATCAGCAAATCATGCGAAACCGAGTCAAACGCTTTTTTGATGTCCAAAAATAGCACAATAGTTTTCAAATTATCATTTATAGATCTGTATACTATGGAAGACAATTGTAATATAGCATCCTCAGTACCTACATTTTTTCTAAACCCATATTGATGATCAGAAAAAAATTTATTTCTATTCAAGAAATTTAAAAATCTAGTTTTAAGTGGCTTTCGAAAATCTTTGAAAAAAACTAAGAGCAAGGATATCGGTCTGTAATTTGCGATATCTAAATATTCACCTCCTTTATATACTGGGACAACGGTTGAATCTTTCAAAATCGAGGGAAAACATCCAGATGATAACGATAAGTTAAATATGTAACATAAAATATCTACAATATAACTTTTTATCTTTTTTAGTGTCTCCACAGATATCTGATCACTTCCAACTGCTTTTCCTAATTTTAATGATGCAATAACTCCAAAAATCTCATTTTCTGATACATAATCAATAAAAATTGGAATTTGAGATGAAATCAATTTATGACTTTCGTTATCAGCATAATCAGGAATTTCCTTTACAAGATTACCAACAATTTCTGTATAATAGGTATTAAATTTATCAATAAACAACACAGGATTTTCATTAAAAGAATAAATAATATCATTTATTTTTATTTCTGAAGGAGACATTAAGTTAGTTTGCTGTCTACCAGACAAATCCTTTATAATTTTCCAATATTGTTTAGTATCACCGTCACTATCGAAAAATTTTGCAATGTAATACTTTGATTTTGCTTCTTTGATTAATTTTAATATTAAATTTCTGTATTTTCTAAAATAATTATTTAGGTTTGTATTAAATGCTTGATTTTTACTCAACTTATATAACTTATTTTTCTTTTTAATAGAATTTAAAAGAGAATTTGTTATCCATGTTTCAGCCTCTTTTCTCTATTGTTTAAATATATAGTGTCTTTTTATAACTCTATCATATGCTGCAATTTCAATAAAAATAACCTGAATACATCAATTTCCTATTTTAATTTCATTCCAGTCTTTACCCTTCAAAGATTCTTTTAACTTGTCCATATTTATCCTACGTATTGTATTTAATTTTTTCCGATTTCTGTTCATTTCTAACTGAAAATTTATTCCTATAAAATAATGATCGGTAATATTAAGTTTAATAATATAAGTAGTTAAATTATTTTGGATCGTACTTCTTACAAATACATGGTCCAAACAAGTTTTTTCTTCCTCTCTAGTGATCTCTCCATGACATACAATAAAACCATTTGACTTAATCAGCTGTAAATATTCATGTTTAATTTTATCATTTCCTTTTAGATTGATATTCATATCACCTATTATTAAAACATTATTATTTATAGTTTCTAGTTTATTCCCTAGTTCTGTAACAAAGTTTTGTTTTGTATATGAATGTAACCTGTAAAACGCCAGTAGGAGAAATGTTATATTATTTAGTTTAAAAGAAATTTCTACCATATTGGCAGTAAAAATCGCATTATTAAATTCATACATTGTTATGCACTGCTTAACAAACACAATCACTCCACCTGATCTACTTTCATTTTGGCATTTATAATAAACTTTATAATTAGATATTGTATACAATTGTATTTCATCATCACCAATCCATATCTCTGTTAAAACAATTATATCAGGTTTCAGTTCTATTAAATTTAAGTAAAGTAAAAAATGATCAAAATTCCTCCGTAAACTTCTGATGTTACTCATAATAACATTTATACCCCCAGGCCATTTATACAAATTCTTATCATAAACATTGTCACTATCTATTTCACAGACCCTGTATATTTCATCCAAATTACAATCATCAAAAACAGGAATTGTTTCCATGTCATTGCCATTGTTCATCATCTCAGTACCAGAAACAATATTGTTACTCATCGTTTTATTTTCCATTTCACTAATCTATTAACAGATTTAAGTCATCACTATTCCTAATCCTTAGCACCCTGGATGTTTCAGTTTTCCTTACCTAAAGTTTTGAGTCCTTGACCCATACAAACTTGAAATCTTTTTCCCTCTGTAATTTCTTTAATTCATACAATAGCTGCTTGTTTTCTTGTGTTAAATGATCATTTACGTAAACTCTACCATCAGGCAGCCCCTCGTTATTTCCTTACTGAATAATGTCTTTAATTTCCAACACTTGATCCAATTTTCTTTCAATAATCTTGCAAATTTTTTATCCAATTTTCTTTCAAATAAGAAATGTATCTTATTTGAAGAAAATCTTTCTTCACTAGACATTTAAACATAAATTCAGGAAAAAATAATGCATCCAGTTAATAAATTTTCCCAATCCTAGTGCTGGGATTTTGTGCAAAGAAGTTGAATTATATCGTTGCTTAATTCAATTACCGTTACAAAGTTTCAGCTTACGGAACTACTCGGTATTCTTATTCGCGTAATGACGACCCAATGGGATCGAAGCCTGTAGGTTTATCAACCAAATCTGTGTCGTCAATTTGTGCTAACGAGGCTTGGTCTGGAAATCTTTAATCGTTCTTAATATGGGTAAAAATTATTGGAGGAAACTTTTTCACCCAACAGTATAATCTCACTAGGGCTTTGTCTCTGTGGCCTAGGCCGCCAACCCCGTCAACCCGACAGGTTCCCCCATTGTTAGCCTGCTTCGCTCCCTCTTTCCAGGGGGAGGGGGTGGCTCAGTCGGTAGCGCGCCAGGCTCATAATCTGCGGTTCCCATGTCCAGTCCCACCTCGGCCAGCTTTGAGATTTATCTCTTTAAAACCCCCACCCTGCCCTTGGTCAGTATGGGACACCGATGGGCTTGGGAAACTTGTGACTCCAGGAGAGCCATACCCTGTGCATCTTAAAGAACACACCGGATTCCCTTAATGGGAGGCCACCACCTGTTTCCTGACAACTTTCCAGTGGGTTCTCTCCTCTCGACCTTCTCTGAGCCTCGGTGTCTTTGATCTTATGATCGAATTGACTCTTATGATTTGGCCATTTAGCCCATTGTGTGCAACAAAGTGCTGCTCAGAGATAAAGCAAACCAACTCGCTCCTCCCAGAGAAGTGACTCATCAGGCTCCTTATCAGCGGGCAGGTAAAGTAGTGCTTTGAAATTTCTAATGTTGCATAAAACAGTATCTATAAAACAGTATCAAGTTACTCTTTTCTCCATCACAGGAAATAGAGTTCGTAATTTAATACAAAACAATTTATTTAAAAATGCAGCTATGCTTGAAAATATTTCGCAGCTGGTAGCACGCCAGGCTCATAATCTGCAGTTCCCATTCTCAGTCAGAATATGAATTGGAACCATTGTAAGGTAATTAGTCCGTGATAAACCTTTTCAACGGAAACGTTGCACTCAATAAGAGTAAGGACTTTCGAGTAATGAACAGATTTAATACCGTAGTAATTTCATTTCACTCGAATACATTAATCATTTGGTGAATTTCCAATATCATCATCGTTTTTGAGATTGGGTTGTTTTACTTTTGAGCGGCACTTTTTTTCACACAATGGGCTAATTGGCCAGGCCACAACCGAAAGCTCAGAGAAGATTGGGGGAGGAGACCCACTCCACAGCTGTTGGAAGACAGGTTGTAGCCTCCCTTTCAAGGCCATCCAGCGTGTTCTTTAATGTGCATAGAATTTGGTTCTCTCATACACGGCGCCACGGCTTAATGTCCGATCCGACGGATGGCGGCCTTTCCAAACCCATCGGTGTCTCCTACTGACCGTGGGCAGGGCGGGGAGTTTTGCGGAGATAAATCTCAATGTTCTCCCAGGTTGGACTCGAACCTGGGAATTGCAGATTGCGAGCTGGGCACGCTACCGACTGAGCCACCCACGCCCCGTTTTGTAGAGACTTCTATCGGGATACACAAGCACATATACCTTTTATACTAGGGTGAATCAAAAAGCGACGTTCCCAGTTTGTTACTTTCCAAACTAACAATCATCCGAGGTTGTTCTATCAGCGCATGTTAGTACAAATAGTATCACTAAGTGGCTGCAGTCGTCGCTGTAACACACTCTTGCTGTGAGGTGCAGAGTTGTATTGAACACGGTGAAGGTATTGTGCGTGTATACGAAACTGGAGATCCAAGCGATAATTCGTATGAGAAGACCCAGCCTGATGGAAATCCATCGATAGCTTGGGGCAACTCAGATGTCCTGTCATTGCAACATGTGAGAAAATGGTGCCGTTAGCTGGAAAAAGGTCGTGTGACTGTACTGAATGTGGATTTCTGTACCTAGCGATGGGCAACTTTCACTACCCACCATACAATCCATACCTGGCACCGTTGTGTTTTCACTTGTTTGGAAAGATGAAGAAGCGTCTTCTAGGACCCCATGAAAGAGAAAGTCACAAAGTGGTTTCAAGAGCCAGATGCGTCCTTCTAACTGCAGGGCTTCGATAAGCTCATCGATTGTTACAAGTGTCTCAAGAAGTTTGCTGACTACCTGGAAAAATAATAAACGTATGGGAACATTACCTGCATATTGTCTTCGGCGTAAAGTAAATAGGGAGCTTTACTTTCTGAGACTCTCGTAAATTGGTTTATATTCAGGAACATACGCTAAGTGAATTCAACGCTAAACAAAAGAATGTGGAATATTCAGGAGTTGAAGCTAAGCATAATTCAATTCTTAGCCTATGTCATTTCTGTTCATTAATATATAAAGTATAAAATTCCAAATTCCTGATATAGGTCTTCCCAGGTTCGAGTCCCAGCTGGGTCAGCGTTGAGATTTATCTCCGTAAAGTTCCCCGCCCTGCCCACGGTCAGTAGGGGACACCGATGGGCTTGAAAAGGCCGCCGTCCGTCGGATGGGACGTTAAGCCGTGGCCCCGTGTGTGGGAGAGCCATACCTTGTGCACGTTAAAGAACACGCTGGATGGTCTTGACGGGAGCCTACCATCTGTCTCCCAACAGCTGTTCCAGTGGGTCCCCTCCCCCAACCTTCTCTGAGCCTTCGGGGTCCATGTGACCTTGCCATTTAGCCCATGGTGTGCAAAAGAGTGCCGCTCAGAGGTAAAACAACCCAACCCTGATATAGGTTTTGGGTTAGGTTTTCGTGGTTTTGACGCATAATGGACTAAACGACCAGATCATAAGAGATCAGAGAAGACTGGCGAAGAGTTGGGATGTTTTACCTCTAAGCGGCACTTTTTTGCACACAATGGACTAAGTGATCAGGTCACTTAGAGAAGGTTGGGTGAAGGGGACCCACTGGAGTGAAGAAGGAGAGAAATTAGAGACAGATGGAAGCTTCCCATCAAGGCCATCCAGCATGTTCTTTAATGTGTACATGGGGACACGGCTTAATGTCCCATCCAGTGGATGGCAGCCTTTCCAAGCCCATTAGTGTACACTACTCACCGAGGTAAGAGCGGGAGTTGTGCGGAGATAAATCCCAACGTTGGCCCATCTGGGACTTAACCTGGGAAATGCTACCGAGTGAGCCACCCTGCCCCTTTGGGGAAGGGAATCCACTGGATAGCTGTTAGAGACAGATGTCTTACATTAAGGCCATCGAGCAGGTTCTTTCATGTGTCAATGCAATCAATAGCTACTCCCTTGCCTCCATCTCAAGATTGTCAGTCAAACTATTTAGCGACCAACTTTTCTACCTGAAACCTTAGGAATATTGCGCATCATTCTATTTGTTAATCAAAATATCTTATGAGTGAGCAGTGCCCAACGCATAAGGGCAGACTGTGTTGGTAGGCAACGGCCATATCAACATATTCTGTTCCTGCCTAATATACTGCTGTAAAGGTGGTTTATGGATCCTGCTACGTAATATCCTTTTTTTCTGTTTACACAGAGTAAAGTTTCACTACCATATTAATAAACTTTAGAAAGATCATACTATTTTAATTCTTAAGTTATTCTATCGATTTATCCGCCATTCTTTTACACATTCTTAAATGTTCGTGCAGCAATTACAGTTCTATTATATAGATCTGTACAAATATGAAGATTTGTCGTAGAATTTTAAATATTTTCCTAAGCTTTAATGCTTATGTCATAATATCCGCACATTACCTATATTTATGGCATAATTATCGTTTTTTAATTTTTGTAAAAAAGGAAAGCAAGTACTTCCCCCACACAAAGGACAGAGATAACATAGAATAATCAAGATAGAGCTGTACTTAACCCTGACCTGGTTTCTTATACAACATACAAACACTTATACAAGGACATGCCCACTGGCTTTACTTAGTACGGAGGTATGCTAACCGCTAGATCAGATAGACCTACTAAAGTCTGTTGCCAAGATAATTAAACTGAGAAACTTGCTCGAAAGTGCAGCCACCTAGAAGAACAGACACCAATCTGACAAGCTTTCATCGCTTTACTTTTCTGTGTTTTAATCTCTAAACTACTGCATTTCCAGCTTCTTGTACTGAAACTTCACTAATGAAAGAGTTCATTTCTTCAATGCCAATCTTCAATGTAATCCAAAAAATATGATGTTTTTAGGTCCGTGGACCAGTACGCAAAATGTTCGTCAACCGTAAAAGGGCAATGGTTATCTCATTTGAAGGCAGCAATGAGTAAATCAGTGCAGTATCACAAAATTGTTTAAAAACCTTTCTTTTAATATTTTTAAATATAAAATAAATTTATGTTTTAAAAACCTTTAAATATTTGAATTTTCGTTGCAAAACTGATATTCATCATCATCATTATCATCCTCAAGCAGCCATTGGCTACGGAGCTCCAACCAGACCGTGCAATTTAGCTCTCCAAGCATATCTGTTCTGCGCTACATCTGCTCACTGCACACCAATTCTAACAGGGACCTGTTTGACATTTCTGCCCACCACATCCCAGGTCTTCCCCTCTTTCTGAGACCTTTAGGCACACTGTTCACAACCCTATTCATTAATCTACAATTATCCATGCCGGTAACATGACCGAATCAATGGAGTCTCTCTGCATAATATGCTGCTTAAAGGAAGTTGCCGACTCCTTTGCCTCCCCTGATCATTATTTACAAAGTTGAACCACCTAATGCCCAAGATACTGCGTAAACATCTAGAATCAAAAGTATCAAGTTTCCTATTATCTTGTTTACAAAGAGTCCAAGGACTGGACACTTTGCTATTCAGTTAGGGGCGGGGTGGCTCAGTCGGTAGCGCGCCAGGCTCGTAACCTGTAGTTCCCAGGTTCGAGTCCCAGCTGGGTCAGCGTTGAGATTTATCTCCGTAAAATTCCCCGCCCTGCCCACGGTCAGTAGGGGACACCGATGGGTTTGGAAAGGACGCCGTCCGTCGGATGGGACGTTAAGCCGTGGCCCCGTGTGCGGGAGAGCCATACCCTGTGCACGTTAAAGAACACGCTGGATGGCCTTGACGGGAGGCTACCATCTGTCTCCCAACAGCTGTTCCAGTGGGTCCCCTCCCCCAACCTTCTCTGAGCCTTCGGGGCCCTTGTGGCCTGGCCATTTAGCCCATGGTGTGCAAAAAAGTGCCGCTCAGAGGTAAAACAACCCAAACAAACCCAACCTTCTCTGAGCCTTCGGGGTCCATGTGACCTGGCCATTCAGCCCATGGTGTGCAAAAAAGTGCCGCTCAGAGGTAAAACAACCCAACCCAAAAGCTATTTAGTTAATAGACATGATAAAATCAGCTCATAAAATTTGTAAGCATCCATAAATTGCGTAATGCCTCGAGAGAGGGGTTAGACAACGTAACGCTATAGAATGCTACACTTAGTTTTGCGATTAGTAATTTTTTCCCGATTTTTGGTAAAGGAAAGCTGTTATTTTTAGAAGTTATCACTTATAATTTTCCACTACTACCGTGACAGTCACTTGCAATGCAGATTTCCGCGCGCAAAAAAAGGTGATGTTCCTTACAAAAGTTTTAGTAACCGGGGATGGGGTTGGGTTGTTTTACCTCTGAACAGCACTTATTTGCACACCACCGGGGATGGTGAATCCGTCCAGGCATTACATTGGGTAAAGAAGGGTTAAAATTCTGTCAAACAGCTTACCACTGCTATAGACAGTGATTCTCAAATACGGCTTTTAGTTAATTCCTCCAGTACTTACCATCTACTTTTTATACAAAAGATTCGTATTACGTTTTTAATAATTTTTGAGATTTCTTTATTCTTTGTTCTAAAATAGTTACATTTTTTGTCGTACAATTTGTTTTTATTAACAATGTTTGTTTATGATCATATAACACACAGATCATTTTAGTTCATTTTGCTGAATCTGATGAGGCTCGTGTAACTTTTTTAGGGGTGTATGTGGAATCAGAATCAGGATCTGTATGTGCCTCAAATGTCTTCCTCTGATGAATGTGAATCCATCTTCTCCCAGTTGGTTGGAGGTGTTGGTATAGGAAGATTTTCTCCATGAGGAACTGGCCTTATGGCTGAAGGCACATTTATTTCACTGTAATCATATTGTATTTTGCTTTTGTTCTTTTTGAAAAGCCCGACACTTTAGTTAAACAAAAATAGCAATCATGCAAGTGACTAGTTGACTCACGCCAAATCATCGGAACTGCAAAGGGCATGGATTTTATTTTACCTTTCAACCATTTGCTCAGGCCAACAAAGCACGAAAGGCAGCACACATATGGAGCCCATGTTTTGTCCTGAACTCCAACATGACATCCAAAATACAAGTTATAGGCTTTCTTCACAATCTTTGTCAATGAACGACCCTGGGCACACACATAACAAAATTTATCTGGCACATTTAACACATCCGCGACGCTGCCTTTGTGCTATTTTAACGCCAAAATTCACTCTTTAACGTACAACTCGTGTTCCTCCTACAATGAAAGCAACAAGAATGGCGGTCTGAGGTTACTGTTACACGTTTTCTCCCACAATTCTCTGGCAGTCAGTGTTGCCAGCCGCAAAAAAAAAATAAAAAATCTAGTATCATCCCAATTTCCTGGAGGTGTTGGTATAGGAAGATCTTAATAGAAGTAAAAGTGGCCAATAACATAAAAACGTGACACGCGAGCCATTTTTTAAGGCCAGATCTGAAATCAGCACCTGAAAAATAGTTAAAGGCAGCTACAATTGTTCATGTTATAAAAACCTTGTAAACCAGTGTTACCAGACCTGGTCATGAAAAATGGCTAAAGCTTCAGGCCAACCCTTTATTAATTAAAATGTTTTTTTAACTCAAGAAGTAGAAGTACTCACGTGGAAAAAAATCAGTTTAATAAAACCGAAACTGTTTTAATCATTGCCATAATTCGTTGTCACAACCACAAAAGTTCGGCGCCCACATTCTAAATCAGACCCGTCCAATCCGCGGGCATTGCAACAGAACTTGCTGCTTATAAAACAAATGTTCAACATACTGAATCCGGCTCATTTCTTCCAATTTTTTGACCAAACATTTTTAGCTGCATGATTGAACAATTTTGCCAATTTATATTACTTATTGAAATACTTATTTTGGTTTTTTAATCAAAATATTTCATAATTCCTTAAAAATACAGTCTTTTCTCAATCATCACTCATTAGAAATGTGTTTTCTCTTTTAAGTAGAGAATTTTTCCTCCGGCTCTTTAAGAATATAGTTTTTTTTCCTAACTGTTCTTCTCTAAGTTTGGGCTTGGATACTCCTAAACTATTTGTAATTCTGCATCTCTCTCTATGTGTGAAATGTGTGTTTTGATTTGATAATGTATGTAACTCCGTTGACTTATGCTTTGCACGTTCATGCCCACGGGCTTCGATGTTCAAGACGGAAGTGGAACTGTTCAATTAAATCCAAAACTAATTATGTGTTTTTATACTCTGGCATAGGTTATATATTTGTCAAACAGCACCGTGGATGGGTGCTCGGAACCTGTTTCCTTACGTGTTTCGTTCCCTTATCTTCTCTCAAGTACAGGCCAGTTGTTCATGTTAACTTTGGATCCCGTCAAACAAGTCGAATGATCGAATTTACACCTGAAGCTTCACGGCTGACGAATTGATGCAGTTGTGTGAAAAAAGCAAAATATATCCTGGGTTAAGGTGTCAGCGTTCACCAAAAAATGAAATGTGATTATTCTGCTTCCTGTTTTAACTTATCAACCACTGTTCCTTCTAACTTGTTATGAGTGTATTCGACAACTATTGACATGACAAAATATGCATATATTGTTTAACAGCAGAAACTTATTTTTATAAATAGATATGAAACGAAAACGATGTTTCTTGAAATAGGATCAGTTATGTTTCGTAACATGCTTACAAAAAGTTAACTCCTTAAAGCTGTTTCGTAGGCTTTTTGTGACGCTGATTTTATTTAATCAGTGTGAGTAATTCCTTTAGAAACTAGTAGAAGTTACGTGTGTATTAACGTAATTAATGTATTGTACAGTAGCTGAAAAGTTCCTGAACGTGTACATGCACTAATGGAATTGCTATTGTTAAAAAGGGCGGTGGTTGTCTCAGTTGGTAGCGAGCTGGGTTATTGAAATCGACTGGAAACAAATAGCTAAAACTACACAAACCTATCAGCACATTTAGTCAACATGAATGATCATTTAAAACCATGTTTTCATAATTTTTTCTACTTCTTATATGTTCCCTATAAAGTTGAAAATAGACGCAATATGGCCCTAGTTGCCGTTGCGCATTAAACCGCAAACAACCAACCACCTAAAGTTGAAAATAAATCTAAAGCATATTGGTAGCACAATCAGTTACTGAGTTCGTATTCACTTCAAACAAAGGAAGATAGAACGCCGATTTACCTACTCAACAAGATTGCCATCACCCTATCTTCCTTTGAAGTGAATATGAACTCAGTGACTGATTGCACCATCGATATGCTTTAGGTTTATTTTTTTACTTTTTATGGCCATATAGGGAGATGGGTATTTTTTTAAATTTTATAATATATTTATATTTTTGTCAGCCTTTTTTTTTTGCTAGTTATTGATATGTCATAAGGAATTCGTTACAAAGGGAAGACTGGTGCATTTGCTGGTCTAGAAATTTGAAAATATCTGAGTTAGATTACGATGTTGACGAGATCAACTTTTTAATTAGGATTATTGATGAGTCTGGTAATAGGGTAGGTAGGGTGATAAGTGGATAAAACTGAAGTGATTAAATTTATTCAAATAGGTAGTAGTTCAGTTATTTTTAATGTCAACGCTCTATAGCTAGTTCCTTAGTTTAATTATTTTGAGACTTGGACTGAAACTTGTAATGTGCTAGATAAACAGGAGAAAATAGGCATTGCTACAGGGTGTTTTAAGAATCTGTAGAAAGTGTCGGAAAAATAGGAGCTAAATAATAAAATTAGGCTATATGATAATTTGTAGCTTTCTAAAGTTTACGTAGTGTAACTTGGACCCTTTGTAAGCAAAAATACAAGAAACTTGATGCTTTTAATTCCAGATGCTTACTCTGTATCTTAGGGATAAGTGGTTTGACAATGTAAGTCATGATGAAATTAGACGAAGGGTCAACAACCACCTTCGAACAACATGTATAGAAAGGGACTGCGTTGGTTTGGCCATGTACTCCGCATGCAGAACTACAATTTAGCGAATCGAGTTGTGAACGGTATGCCTTAAAGGCCCCAGGAAAATGATCAGCCTAGAATGCTGTGGGTGGACTATGTCAAACAGGACTTGTTAGAATTGGCTTGCAGTAGCTAAATGCGATAACATTAGCTTAAGAGCTGAAGATTGTACTTGGAAGACATTGTAAAGAAAAATTTGAGTAATTTGCTCTTTAATTCTTTTTTATTTGTAATAATTACAGTATTATTTTATAGTTGCCTAGTACATTTGAATCACTTATATAGCCCAAAGTTGTAATTTTTTTGTTTTTCTCTTTTTCGATTAATGTTTACTCGTCCGAAGTTTTGTTTTTAATTAGTTCTTAAGGTGCTTTCCATAGTTGGTGTCGCCAGATTTCAGTTGGATAATGCATTAATGGAAGTTTTCTCTAAAGTTTTTTTAACCTTTTCCCTCCTCCTCACTTATTTTTTAACAATTAAAAGTTTTTGAGGTGTCGAAATGAAAAATGTTGGGAAGTTCTGCCTTAAATACAATCGAACCCACTTTTAAACGAATTTGAAGCGACCGCCGAAAAACTTCCGTTAAATCCTAAATTCGTTGTAAGAAATATCGATCGAAAAGCTATCCAGAAATCGAAATATGTTATGTATTGAACTGCAAATAATAAAGCTCCTTAAAAATATAATAAAGAACATTTACTTACTTAATCTTTTTAATAAACCATCCATCTAAGGTTTTTTCTTATCAATTTCAAGCAGTGTGCCTCTTGGTAGTAATATTGAGCTCGGGCTCCTACAAACCACAGAAAGACCTTCAGCATCAGGGTATGATGAAATCTAATCTTTTTTCTTGAAGCAGAACCTTTTGAGTTTTTAGGCTTCCCCAATATTCTCATTTTTTTAAATCGTAGATGAAAAAACTCAGTGGAATTCTTTTGACCTTTCTCGTATTTTTTTATGATTTCTCCTTTCTGTGCCAAATAGAATTTTTCTGAGACATCTTAATTCAAATCTGCATGTAGGCCACTGTCAGACTGTTCCTTTTTTCAATTTGTTATCAAACCCGCAAAGCTGCTATCTTACCTGCAGGCTATAATAGAATAAACGACCATGCCATCACTGGACTGGAACTCGGATACGGTTAATATGAATTCTAGAACTTAACGAAAGACGAAGTGAACAACAAATGTTTTGTGATTCATCGTTTTCTTGCTCCGCCACCTCCACAATGAAATTCTTAAGCGAATTTGCCTTCTTACCTGTAGCTTTTCACTTGATCCTCTAGGAATGTACCCAGCTGTCCGACAGTTATCGGACTCACAAATTTCATCGTTTAATTAATAACCAGTACTGGTTGACCCTAGTTTATTCCTTTTCTTGAAATATTTGTGCCAGTCCATTGCCTAGTGTGTTAATAGAGCTTCCTTTTGAAATTTTAACGACTTTTCATAAGTAGGTAAATGTTTTCCTCCACATCTAGGGAAGGTGATAGAACATGTTGTGTTTCACGAAAATCAGAACACACGGTTCCGTTTTTTTTTTCGCAACGGACTTAAAATGTGCATTACTGTGAAAGGATTAACTTCCAGAAGAAAAACACGGAACTTGATCGATTTAGTCTTACTCTTTATGCTATGGCTAAAGGATCTTTAAGAATAGAAAAAGTTCGATATATCATCTGTAAAGAAGGGAAAAAAATATGCGTAATAGAAAGTACATATAATATAGTTTTAAAACTCAGATTGAAGGGGAATTTTCTTCCTGGGCTTTTCATTCACAACTGTTTCAATGGTTTTGAATGAGCTTTGCTTGATTATAGTCGTAATTTCGTCATTACCGAAATCGTTATACTCGTAATTTCGTTTTACCTGACTTCGTTGGGGCGGGGGTGGCTCAGTCGGTAGCTTGCCAGGCTCGTAATCTGTAGTTCCCAGGTTCGAGTCCCAGCTGTGTCAGCGTTGAGATTTATCTCCGCTGAATTCCCCCGCACTGCCCACGGTCAGTAGGGGACACCGATGGGCTTGGAAAGGCCACCGTCCGTCGGATGGGACGTTAAGCCGTGGCCCCGTGTGCGGGAGAGACATATCCTGTGCACGTTAAAGAACACGCTGGATGGCCTTGACGGGAGGCTACCATCTGTCTCCCAACAGCTGTTCCAGTGGGTTCTCAACAGCTGTTCCAGTGGTCAACCTTCTCTGAGCCTTCGGGGTCCATGTGACCTGGCCATTTAGCTCATGGTGTGCAAAAAGTGCCGCTCAGAGGTAAAACAACCCAATCCAACCCTGACCTCGTTATAAACTTGTTTGATTGTACTCGGAAAATGCTGCTTCGATAAAGCAGTTTTTGACATTGGCTCAATGCGACACTGCAACTGCTTGTATTGGGGTTCAAGTCACGAGCAACAGCTTGTGTTAGGATTCAAGTCCCGAGCAACTGCTTGTAATACTGTTCAAATCCCAAGTTGATTAAAATAATAAAATAAATAAATATCCCCTCAAGCAGCTGCTTGCCACAGAGGCCTGTCAGTAATCTGTCAGTTTATACACCATAGTAGAAGGTGTGTGAGGATGGTGGGACCTCAGCTGAAAAAAGACACTAACGTCCAAGCCTTATCCGTGGCTCGAACCCAGGTCCCTTAGATCAGTAGCTAAGCCCGCCTAACCACTCGGCTACGGGACGGCCCCAAGTTGATTGCATAAGTCATTTATTCGATCAGCACCTGTAGACAAGCTATTAATTTTGCAGGTCTGACCACTAATGAAAAGACAAAAAAAAAATGGAATTGCCGAATTATTTGAGAGGAAAAAAACTAACAAAAGTTCTCGTTCTACGTAAAAGACAATATACATAGAAATGCCAGTTTATTAGGTACAGTCGCTCAAAAAAGTATCCGAACACAATGATTGATTATATAATTAAGAAAATATACCTGGCAGCGTTTTTTTTAGAAATTTGTGATCTGGCAATCTTCGTGTCACGTGACACGAAGGTTGCCAGATCACTAACTTCTAAAAATATCGTTGCCAGATTTTTTTTCTTAATTCTGTAATCAACCGTAGTGTTCGGATACTTTTTTGAGCGACTGTACACCATCCTCGTCACATAAATGGTTCATTTCAACACATAATACGGCATCTGACCTCATGTGCGGTATAAAGAAAGACCAGCTCTCGAGCATCAGTTAGAGTTGTATTGAGTATCAGAATGACTAAAACGAGCGACCTGAGCTGAGTTGGTGCTTGGGGTGCCAGTTCTAGTATCTCCCAAACAACCGTCTTTCTGGGCGTTTCATGCACAACTGTTTCAAGTGTTTACCGAGAATGGTGTGAAATGCAAAAAACTACCAGTGATGATCCTCTGAGCGGCACTTTTTTTTTTGCAATAAATGGCCAGGTCACAAGGACTCCAAAGGCTCAGAGAAGGTTGGGGGGAGGGGACCCACTAGAACAGCTGTTGGGAGACAGATGGTAGCCTGTCATCAAGGCATCAAGCATATTCTTTAACGTGCACAGGGTGTGACTCTCCCACACATGAGGCCACCGCTTAATGTCTCATCTGATGGACCACAACCTTTCCAAACCCATCGGTGCCCTCTACTGACCTTGGGCAGGGGAGTTTTGTGGAGATAAATATCAATACTGACCTAGCTGGGACTCGAACTTGGAAACTGTAGATTGTGAACCTGACGCACTAGTGACTGAGGTACTCATGCCCCAATCCTGTGAACGAAAATAGCTTGTGGATCAGAGGGGTCGAAGGAGACTGGCGAGAATTGTGCAAGCAACAGATGGACCACAACCAGGTAAATCATAGCAGAATTAACGTTGGTGTGCAGAAGGTCATCTCCGAATGCACCACGTATTGGACCTCATTGCGAATGGGCTACAACAGCTGCCAATGATGTCGGGGGCTGATGTTGTCAGCGAAGAACACGAAAGTGTATCTCCACTGATTGGACGAATCAAGAGTCCTTTTGTATCATGCTGATGGAAGTATCAGAATTTGGTGCAAGCAACTGGTTGGCCATGGAACCATCTTGTCTGGTGTCAGCAATACAAGCCAGTGGTGTGATTGTGTAGGAAATGTTTTCCTGGCGCAAATTAGGCACCCTGATTCCCACAAATGACCCCCCAACAAATGACATCTGAACGCAATGGCGTGTTTGAACATCGTTGCTGATCAAGTTCATTCCTTCAACGGCTACAGTTTAACCTCACTCTTGCTTTATTGGCGCAGTCCCCAGATCTAAACCCTATTGAGCATCTTTGGGATGAGGTGGTGAGGACTGTTTCTAACGAGACTGTGCCACCATCAATTTACAGTAACTGCACGACAGTAATCTCCGCATGGTATAATATTCGTGCACAAAGCATCCAGCATCTTGTAAGTTCTATGCCCCGACGAATTCGGGCTGTTGTAAAAGCCAAAGGTGGCACAACACGCTACCAGATAGGTGTACCTCATAAACTGGCAACTCAGTAACTCAGTGTATATTCTATTTGAAACCTACACCTAGAGTAAGGCAATTTGAATATTTCACCTGTCACACAGGAAATATTTTACTTCGATTAAGAAATAATAGGCAGGTAGAATTGAATTTACTACTATCAATACCCTACTAGTCCTAATAGAAAGCATTACAGAGACCTTAATAAACTTGTAAAGGATCAGTTAGCTGCTGATAAAAATTTTTGGCTTGATGGTTTGGCTGACAAAGCCGAGGAAGCAGTTAGACAGCACAACAGCAGAGAGCTGTACCAGATAGTTAATGTTTTGTGTGGTAGAAAACGGACAGGCATACAAGGATTGAAGGATAAACAAGGTAAGGTTATAGAAGGGGAGGATTCTGTCATGGCTAGGTGGGCTGAGCATTTCAGTGATGTTCTAAACAATGTAGTTAGTTCTACTCCCATTGTTTGCAATGATGATAGATGCATTGGTGGCTTTAATGTTGGCCCTATAACACAATCTGAAGTTAGTTTGGCTGTTTCTAAACTTAAACTTCATAAATCCCCAGGGGTAGATGAAATTACTACGGAAATGCTTAGAGCTGGGAATGTTTCGGTTACCACTTGGATGACTGAAATTCTGAATCTCTTTTATGATAAAGGCATGGTTCCTAAGGATTTTACCAGAGCTATTGTTATCCCTATTTTCAAAAAAGGTGATCGCAGTTTTTGTGATAACTATAGGGGTATCAGCCTAATCTCTGTTACAGGTAAAGTTCTTTCCATGATTGTGCTTAATAGAATTAAGAATCTGGTTGACAGTCAATTGCGTGATGAGCAGTGTGGATTCAGAAGTGGTAGGGGATGTGTGGATCAGATATTTTCACTTACGCAGATTCTTGAGAAATGTTTAGAGTTTCAGAAACCTTTGATTGCGCTAGCTTTGTTGATTTCAAAAAGGCCTTCGACTCTGTTGATCGTCATAATTTGTGGTTGATTGTGAAATCATATGGTATACCTGACAAGTTAGTTAACATAATGAAAGCTCTCTATAATAACACTGAGTCGTGTTTGAGAGTTGGTAAGGCTTGTAGAAATTGGTTTAACATTATTTCTGGTGTTCGACAAGGGTGAATTTTGTCTCCTTTTCTCTTTATCTTGGTTATTGATTATGTTATGCGAAATTCACTTCAAGGTAAAGATTTTGGCTTTAAATGGGCTGGAGATACGAAAATTTCTATGCTGATGATTTAGCCCTTTTGGCAAATGGTGTTGATGAGATGAACTCTTTCATTCGAGCTGTTGATGAGACTGGTAGTAGAGTAGGTTTGGTTATAAACCGAGAGAAAACTAAAATGATGAAAATTGGTCAGGCAGGCTGTAATTCAGTTAATCTGAATGGTTGCAGTCTTGAGCAGGTGTCAGTTTAATTACCTTGGGAGCTATGTAACGGATACCGGTGATGTGCGGCATGAGATTAACAGACGAATAGGGATTGCTGCCAGGACTTTTAAGAATCTATGGAGAGTGTGGAGAAATAGGCGTATACACCTAAAGACTAAAATTAGACTGTATGATAGTTTGGTTCTTTCTAGGGTTAGTTATGGTAGTGAAACTTGGACACTTTGTAAACAAGATAACAGGAAAACTACTAGATATATTTATAATAAGAATAGTAAAAATGCAAGCACCAAAAAACAGCAAGAACTCTTTTTTTGTGTGGCATTTTAAACACTGAATTAATCAAATTTCTATGGCAATGCACATTTACTAGGGGAAAAAATAACGGTCAATCTGAATTCCCTTATAGGCATGGATTGAGTGCTCGTGATATTAATAAAAGTAAAATTATTCTTTAGACAGTTTCTAGCAATTGAGGTTTGATAGGAATCTTTCAATGCAGTATAATGTGACAGAGATAGGTGGGTGTGCATGGCTGTGATGTCAAATGTTGAATTGCCTGAACCTAAATTTCTTCGCTCTACTAAGAAAACTGAATGATGTTAAAACATTAAATTAGAAATATTAAACTTTTTATTAGGAATCGTTTTTATTTTAAATATATTGGTAATTATAATATCGCAATATAATAATGCAAATTCTATATGGCATGTTGATTAATGATATATCTTTGTTTTTGACAAACGCGAGTTTTTGCCTTCAATAATAAGCGGCCCGCGCGAGGTGGCTCCAGCACACTACTGTCTGTGAGGAAGGCGATACTTCAGCAAAAAGTCAGTCAACGCAAGAAAAGAAATATCCATGCCTTATCCTCTTATGTTACTGAAACCATATCACTTTGATTTAGAGATAAGCAAGATCTCCTACTGTGGCATATAAAATGACAGGCTCCTGTCAGACCTCTGTGGCAAGCAGCTGCTTGAGGGGGTATTTATTTATTTTTAAGCTAACCACTCGCCAAAGGATGGGCAAAATGCGTGAATTTGGGGGGGGGGGACTTTTTATTAGGTCGTTATCACTAAGCTGCCAAGGATGTAACAGTGGTCTGCAAAACATACAAAGCTGTCACTTTCTCGTATCCTTTCGAAAAGGATGTTGTTAGCAGGTAGGAAAAGGGCGTAGTAATGACCTCTGTGGTCGGTCGCTGGGAACAGAGCCCCTCCTCCCGGCAAGGTCTTTGCTTCTTGTCTGACGTACGTCATCTCCTAGGGCGATGCACAGACTTGTGTCAACACACACGTGGTCCACCATCTATTGCCGTACTTCCTCGTTACGATATCAACAGCACATGCCGCATACTTTTAATCAGGGTCGACTGACAGTATTTGAAGAGCCATGCGAGAAATAATTTGATGCAATTTTTTAGATAATGCATATATATTTTATTTGTCAAATTCCCAGTATTCTTACAGTGTAATATTTTAGTGAATTATGGTAATTGTATGATTAATGTTTCACTGATTTAAGAAATTTTTACTTTTTGACAATTTTGTTCTACACAGATATCAGAAAAAGGTTGGGTTGGGTTGTTTTACCTCTGAGCTGCACTTTTTTGCACACCATGGGCTAAATGGCCAGGTCACATGGACCCCGAATGCTCAGAGAAGGTTGGGGGAGGGGAACCCACTGGAACAGCTGTTGGGAGACAGATGGTAGCCTCCCGTCAAGGCCATCCAGCGTGTTCTTTAACGTGCACAGGGTATGGCTCTCCCGCACACGGGGCCACGGCTTAACGTCCCATCCGACGGACGGCGGCCTTTCCAAGCCCATCGGTGTCCCCTACTGACCGTGGGAAGGGCGGGGAATTTTGCGGAGATAAATCTCAACGCTGACCCAGCTGGGACTCGAACCTGGGAACTACAGATTACGAGCCTGGCGCGCTACCGACTGAGCCACCCCCGCCCCCATCAGAAAAAGATATCTCTGCGATCGGAAATACCGTTGTATAATTCGGTCACTCCCAATTTTTAAGCATAAATGTATTGTAATTAATAGATTACATTCCTGATATATATATATTGTGGATGAGTGTTTTACATTACCACTTTTACATTACGAGGGATTCAAACGAATATTATCACATTTCATTGTTATTGTGTCTTTTATTAGAAATAAATTTCATGTTTTCATACATGTTTGCAATGAATAACGAAGGCTTTCTACCAATTCGTGGAAAATTTCCCAAAAAGTTAGCATTTACGAAAATAAACCTCAATTAAAATTTTTAGCTTATAGAAATCATTACAAATTTGAAAAAGAACAAAAAACTACCTATGTGGTCGAGAAAACAAATGCGTAGAAATTTTCATTTAACCTTAATGATGCTTTGAGTGAATTTCCAAGGATATATTGCAAACTTGAAGATATCACTGAAGCTGATAATTTCCTGCTATGTACTTTGCATTAGCATAATTGTCTTCCTTTGAAAAATATACCAGTTTTTTTGTTTTGCAATAAAAGCGAAATTGTTCACAAGGGAAATATTATTCAGGTTTCCATCATCTAAAGTCTGTTGTAATAAGTGTAAAATGATTTTAAATTGTTATGAACCGCAAAGGGAAAAGATATTGGTTATAAACTTTTACTTTGAGTTTAAGTACGATTTTGACGAAAAAAGCAGAAACAAACTTCCTGGTCTTAGCCAGTGTTTTTCATTCATGGTCTTAGCCTCTCAACCAATATTTTTAGTATACATAGGTAGTCTCTCAACCAATATTTTTCACAATGGCTGATGGTTGAGCCAGTGTTTCTCAACCATCAGCCATTGTTTCTCAACCATTAAGTGTTTCTCAATATTTTGTCGCATATTCCATAATCCAGTAGTTTAAAAACAACGAGACTACCTCTTTATCACTCTATGGCACACTTCAGCACTCGTCCTAATTTCACAGCACCCTCCAGATTCAAATTGAAATTCGCCTCAATTTGTATATATTATAATTTTTAAATAGAATTTAATTGATTAATTAAAAATTTTTTTGAAAATTTAACGTTGCTCCTATTGCTTAGCACTGATCTACGCTATCGGTAGCTAGTTTGGTATCAATTGAATATCCTGTACCTCCTGATGAAAGAAAGATAAATAAATGGCTATATATTATGATTAAATGATAGAATGTTTTTGTTTTGTTCATTAGTTTGTAAACTGAGAGTTTACCGAAACGGTAAGAAACACTCAAGTAGCACTGTTTTACCAACTGCTTCTATGTGCAATCGGCTTAAAAAAAGAAGGAGAGTTTTAAGAAACTATTGTAATTAGAAACAATATTCATTTAAAATACTGCTTATGAAAGCTTCTAAGAAAATTTAAAAACACTGACCGATCATACAGAAAGCAAACAAGTTAATGATTCTTCTAAAGAAACCAGAAATTAACTCATCCAGTGGTTGTGACTAAGGGAAAAAATGAATTTCCTACCTACTGAGAAGTGCAAATAATATTTTCATAAAAAAATTAATGAAATAAACGAGGGAGAAAAACCGGATTATTTTTCTCCATTTGACCATAAAATGAAGTAATCTTGACCACGCTGAATGATCCCTTCATTGCGGTGATTATAGTATTGATGAAGAAACGATACTTTAATAAATGGTACATTGTTTAATAATTTGTGATAGATCGTCAAAGAAGCATGACCGAAACTGCAAATGAAACATGTAAAATGATTGCGTTCAATCAATAATGAAAGTATTTTTAGGTGTCATTTTGAAACTTCAAATTTCGTTGAAACCGAAAAAAACCTTTTCGAAGCATTTTTTCGTATTTATAATTGTACTAAAAACGTTAAATACGAAATGTCGAGAGAAAAAAAAAAGTACATAATTCAGTAATTCTGAATTTGAAATGGGAAAAAAAATTATTTTATTAAAAAAAAAAAACTCTAATTATTAGTAAATTCGATTTCGTTTAGTTTAAGGTACC
The DNA here is from genome assembly GCA_038380435.1 of Ryuthela nishihirai. Classification (NCBI taxonomy): domain Eukaryota; kingdom Metazoa; phylum Arthropoda; class Arachnida; order Araneae; family Heptathelidae; genus Ryuthela; species Ryuthela nishihirai. The sequence goes on along the minus strand of JAWZYU010000004.1, from coordinate 25,041,076 downwards.
TTAGCAGCTGCTTGAGGGGGTATTTATTTTTTTATTTATTAACTAAACACAGTTCAGGCTCTTTGCCCATCATATTCCGAAATAGTAATAATACTCTGAATTCGTATACCTGTGACTTCTCTTCCTTAGAAAGGATATAAGATATGAAATTGTGCACAAATATTAGCTCTTTTTCAAAAGAATGAGCTAAAGATTTCGGTTTGTTGCCTGTTTGTTCGCCCATCTGTTGACATTCAACATTTTTCTTTTTAATGATGAAGAATTTTTTCCTTTCTCAATTGGCAATTATCTACTGTAAACCAGATGCCATAAGTTGACTTACAAAACAGAATCGTATATAAACTGCATTTCAAATTTGTAAATCTTAAAATCTAATTGACATGATCATTAAATTTTTGTATGCAGCTGAATATAGTATCAATAGAACGAAATTTTTTTTTATATAATTTTGCTGTCCTTTAGCTAATTTAATAAATAGTGTGATATAAATACAAGATTATAGTGTGATATAAATACAAGATTATAGTGTGATATAAATAACAAGATTACATATCAGAGAAGGTTGGGGGAGGGGACCCACTGGAACAGCTGTTGGGAGACAGATGGTAGCCTCGCGTCAAGGCCATCCAGCGTGTTCTTTAACGTGCACAGGGTATGGCTCTCCTGCACACGGGGCCACGGCTTAACGTCCCATCCGACGGAGGGCGGCGTTTCCAAGCCCATCGGTGTCCCCTACTGACCGTGGGCAGGGTGGGGAAATTTTGCGGAGATAGCTAGATGAAAGAATTTTCCTTTGAAGTTAATTGAAACTGAAACAGATAATATTGTTTTAAATCATTTCATAAATAACCGCATATTTTAAAAGCGTGTACAAATAATTCCTTCAATAGCCGTTTAATTTTTTGATAAATTTCTAAGAAATGTTCTTAAATGTTTAAACTTCCATAACTGTTTAAATACTGAAAGAAATTTATTGAAAATCGATATTTAGATAAATTTGATTGAAATGTTTAAATATTTGATTGAAATAATAAACTTATTTATCTAACATAATTTAGAAAATATTAATGGTCCAATCATTTAAGGGGGCGGGGTCTGTACAAAAGTTTTATCCATGTATTATTTTATGAATTTACAACAATGTTATATATATTTTACATCATATAGGACAAAGACACCTAAGCAAATTAATAAATATTTATATTAAAATTAAATAAATAAAATATACACTGTCGTATCAGAATAATATGACCACCTATCATCATATATATGTATGGTAGGTGGTCATATATTATTCTGATACGACTGTGTATTTCAAACTTTGTTCTTATTCACTAATCAAACTATTTTCATATTTTTTTTCGCATTTATCCCCAGTTCGAATTAATTGTTACTTTTTCTTTCTCTTTGTTGTAAATTATTTTTAGGGAGAAAAAAATAAACTCTGTATCATTAAATGAAAATTAATGGAAAACTTAGCAATGGCAAAATGAATATTTGAAAAAATATTTTTAAGCTACTCATAAACAAAATAGTAACTTTCATTTCTTTAAATGCAGTAAGCTGTTTTATTGTACATATCAGTATGAAATTTGGTAAGTTTGTAATCAACAATTTTTTTGTGCTTCAGAGGTAAGATTTACTGTTTTACGATTTTCAATGAACTCCCTGCCTCGTAAGAAATTATTGCCGTTGGCAGCTGTGGGTTTTCAGTCGCGAGAACAATGTGTAATAATTTTAAGTTATGGAAATGTGGAGAACTTTATACTAAAGCCTAATAAGTTAAGTGTTGAGGTGAGGTATCTTTAGAATTAGCTATTTGCGTTCAGACGTTATCGGTTATTTTCTGTATTGTGGCCAAGCGATACGAGTTTGTCGTGTTCTGTCTCATTAGAATTTCTGAGTGAAATAGATTGAGTTAGAATGAATAAGTTATATAAAACTTGTGATAATAAATGAGGTACAATTGCTACGATATACGTTTATTTTTAGTTTACATAATACCTTGAACGATTTACAATTTCTATACTATCTGATTTTTGTTTAAAGATCATTTTGTGTTGTGATATTCCAGTAATTGTCATACTACAAATTTGTAAATAGATTTCGTATTTGTTTGCCCCTTTTATTTATATATATATAACAGTATGATACGAAAAACTGAAAATATGCAGTGTTTTGTATTAAAAAAAGTTTCTCTAAATTGTATTCGATATAGTGGTGAGTTCCAGGAACAGATAGCCCAGAGAATTCCCTAATGCGTATAATGTAGTTTTTATAGTTTGATCGCAGATCCTGATATGTGTTTTCAGAGTTCACTGGCGTGCTGCGTGGGCGTATGTTTGGAGGTTGCTGGATCACGTTGCGCCCTCTGACATCCACCGTGGGCACAGCCGTCTGCAAACAATGCTCTTGCTTATGTAGTGGGAAGCTGAACATCTCCACCTTCTCTTTTCTCTCTCATTTACAAACCGAAGACGCCCGAACTGGAAGTGACTCTCCCTTCTCGTTACATGAGCTCCTTTTAAAAGAGTGACAAAAATGACAGCTTTGTCAACCTATTGCTTTCGAATTCAGCTACAAGGTATTCTAGAAGTCTAACTAAATTTTGGAGAGGGGGAATATTGTCCTTAAACATTACTAGGAGACGCTTCCTAGGAATTTGGTAATTTGTTGGGCTTCTAATATTTGGTGATATTGTTCTTTCATTGTTTGGATGATTTGGATTTTACAGAATTATTTTCAAATATTGAAAGTAAAGCATCTTGTATTATTATTTGAGTAATGAAACTATAACGCTACTTTAAGTAGTACAGTCAAAAATATTCTATAGCAGGCTAATTTTAATGCAAAATATGTAATTTTGTTACTTTCCTTGCTCGTCTAGCAGTGATATTGTTCACAAATTTTTTGTTCGATAAATATTCAGAACTTGATTTTAGTGTTCTACATCTAACTTATTCTCCTTTAATATGTTTGTTTTTAAAAGCTCTAAAGCAGGGGTGAACAATTCAAACTTAGTGAAAAGTCATTAAAAAATATATAGAAAATTTTTAGGATTCACAGGATTTCTTATTCTCTAATATGGAAATTCAAACCCACTCCAAGCAAAACACTCTTATGACCTTTACAGAGCATTTCTTAACGGATTTTAAGTGCCAGTCTGGAGACATTTTACGTAATATTATCATTACAGAGCTGACAATAAATTTTTAAAATCGAAGTTGAACAATAAATCAAAAGGGCCTCACTACGAACCAAAAAAAAATATGAAAGGAGCCACGGGTTGCCGAAGCCCTGATCCAAAGCATTGGTTAAGGCTGATTCGGGGAATAAGACCTTAGGCGATTAAACAGTTATTCACGTTTCGCCGCTGTTCTTTGATGGATTGTTGTATTTGGTTTTTGTAGGTTCATTGATGCAGCAGGCAAATTCATAAGGAACATAACATTCATATAAACCAGTTTCCTAACCTGTGAAGCACCCTCTGAACATAGAAATGCTAAAATCCTTATTGTGAAAACAGTATAATAAAACAAAATCAGCGACACAAAGCTCGATTTGAGATATAGTAGGGGAGATGGTGATTGCTCAAAGATTGGGAACAACATAACAAAGCGAATATATTGGACTCTGAAAATATCTAAACAAGACGTAGAAAAGTCTAATATGATATAGAGAATAAATATTTGTCGTGTGAAGGGACGGTTATGCCAAAAAAATAACCAGAGGCAAAGATCAGTTAATTTTTTTTTTGTAAAATATGAATAAACGATGTAAACAAAATAACCATACCTAATTCAGTATATCTTAGAGCAAGGGGGATTTATACTATTCTGCATCGAAAATATATCGTGCCAACTTTCTAAATTGCAGGTGCAAATTACAAAGAGCTCATTAGCACCTAGTTGAAACTGCAAAACAGACTCGTATTCTTTTGTTGTAGTTGCTTAAAATAGCGAGGAAACAATTTTTCAATCAATTGATACGTGTACTGATTACGTATATTGCTATGCGACATTTTTCAGTTAGATGTTAAACTTGTTAAAATTTTAAGTTGTGAAAACGTCCTTTTTGCGAAGATCTGAAATACCACATTTACTTTAATAACGCAGATTTTTTTCTCTCTAAAACTTGTTCATCGCTGAACAAGACTTATATTTTGGCGATAAAAATTCGGTTTTTTAAAAAAAGTCCTAAACTATATTTCCAAACATTGATAATAAGTACAGCAGAGCTGTACTTATTATCAATGGCACTCGCTTCTCGGCCTTTTGGCTAAGATCAAAGTGTATCTGTTCTTGAGAGTAAAAAAAAAAGTCGAAAGGTGAAAATCTTGCTCCATGCTAACTATACGATATTGAGTAATGATGACCTTTGTGACATAATTCGCTATTAAAGATTTAAAAAGCGATAGGTTCTTTGTGTGTGTGTATTCCCATTTTATTTTCAAAGTTAATGAAAATTCAAAAGCACGTAAATGCTACTCTCGAAAGTGCTCAAAATTATAATTGCTTGAAGTAAATCTAGCCATGAGAACTTCACTTATTCTTGGTGGAATACTAAATTTGAATTGCAGCGTTCGAAGAAATTGAAGCAGTATACAGCTCCCACGAATGACTGCATTTCTTGCCATAAAACCTTCAAGTTTATGTTATTTTAATCCTTATATGACACTTCGGGTTTATTGATCAATTAACAACGGTTTCTTACCGATCTGGGAGGAGTTTCTCTGCATGAAAGAATACGATCATAACATGGCAAGTTCTAGAAGGACAGTATCTCTGTAGAAAATGAATAAAATTTATCTGTACATTTAAAGAAGCATCGCTAAGTACAAAATAAAGCACTTATTACTCTTCCATTAGTATTACGTGAGTAATAAAATGCAGGATAAATATTTATCTAAACTCGAAATTACATTGAGAATGGAGCTAAAAACTAGCCCTGGTTTTTACGATCAGCTTATTATGCGGATTGTACTTCCCACGGTCTGTTTAAACTTTAAACAGTGACGTTCCTCCTTTAAAACGGGCGCGGCTGGAATTGTCGACAGCACTTCGGCTCTTCAAATTCGGTTACCAATTTGGTCAACTTTAATATTTTTTCCTTCTGTGTCAAACCCTAATATTTGATAAGAAAATCGTCGACAAGTCTGTGGAGACTACCTTCTTCCATATTTTGAAACGAGAAGCAATGGCTTTCTATTTACGAGGGAACTATATACATCCTGCGCGTTTGGTCTGGTGTCCTTCGATAGGAAGGTTCAGTCATTCTCTGAATGGTGTATGTCAGCATAAATCGCAACAGCCATTCGCTGCATTTCCTTAAACTGCCGTGTTCCTAAAGCCTGTGATCTTTGACTTGTGTTTAACTCAGACATTTGACAACCTCCGGCCAGCGAAAGCCCGTGGGTATATTTCACACATATTGCAAAACAAAAATACACCCAATTCTATTTTTACACGGATTTTTTTTACACGAATTTGATTTAACACGGTTTAGAAAAAAATTCCAATTCTCTTTTTACACGATTTATTTTAATCTAACACGGTTTAAACGTCGCCTTTTTAAAAATCTCCATTTGAATATAATTCTGAAAAAATCCTCCTATTCAAGAAAAAATTCCTTTCATTTTATAAGAAAGATGCCGCTTTTATGGTTATATTTTTCGAAGTAGTTTTAACTTTGAAAACGTACTATAGATACACCATTGGAGTATGAACACGACGGCCAAAATGTTTCAAAGCGATGAAAGTGATTTAATTCCAGTCTTACGCAAACGAATGCGTCTGTTGTCAAAAAGTGACAACGAATAAATCTAGTTAATAAGCATATGTAAGTCATATTTTTTTTCTTGAATTAGTGACATATTATTTTCTTTATGAAGGATAATTTACTTTATATATGTACATATAGTTATCTTTATAAGTTTATAAAATAAAAAAAATTTAAATGAATAAATTCAAATAAAGATTTAATTAAAGATTTTTAAATTATTTGTTTTAAAACAACTTATTATTTGTACTGGGTTTTCACTCTGCAACCAATCTTCTATTTTTTCATATGCACTGTATTTTTTTTTACACGGTTTTTTTCGGGAACCTATCTACCGTGTAAAAACAGAATTGGGTGTACTAACATTGTCACTTCAATATCTGCTTTTGAGTGAATTTATTATACCAATATATGTAGTATTGATTATTTTGGTATGTCTTTTCAATGTCAGTTTTTATATATAATTCATATTTTTCAATTCAGTAACTATTTGAAATGAAATGTAATATAACCTTGTAATGTGTTAATTGTTAATGTAATGTGAAAATACATTTATTAGTAATTGGTTAAAAAAATACCTGATTATACATTATATTGTCAAAAGTCACCGTATACTTCTATGTTACGGGAATGGATAGACTTTTTCAGAGTTTCCCTAATTTTGAACATTAGTTTTTTTTATAGAAAAATATACCTGGAGATAAACTGAAAATCTCATTCAGATCTCTAGATTTTAAAGTTATTGGCATGTGTAGCTACTGTTGTGTGATAGTAGTTATAAGAATTTATCTCAAAAGTTAATTAAATGCAAATAATAACTGTTGAAGCAAATCATTTCCTAAACTGAAAAGTAATTTTGGAAGTTTCTGTAACGATTTTGTTTTCGTCCGTTTGAAATTGGGTTGTGTTGTTTTACCTCTGAGTGGCACTTTTTTTGCACACAATGTGTTAAATGGCCAGGTCGCAAAGACCCTCAAGGCTGGAGGAGCTGGACAGCTGTTGGGAGATAGATGGCAGCTTCCTGTCAAGGCCATTCAGTGTATTCTTTAACGCGCACGGGTATGACTCTCTTGAACACGGAGCCATACCCTGTTCACGTTAAAGAACACACCTAACGGCCTAACGTCCCATCCGACGGACTGCAGCCTTTCCAAGATCATCAATGGGCCCCCTACTGACGGTGAGCAGGGTGGGGAGTTTTGAAGAAATTGACTCCAAGGTGAGCGTAACAATAGCGTCTGCTGTTAAGTGTTCCAGCTCCAATAACTTTTAAACATTAAACGAATATTATTAAAAAATCTTGATTTTGGAAGCTTTCAATGAGATTTTCAATCCATCTGCAGTGACATTTTTCTTGGGGAGCTTTGTATCTCTCCATTCACGTAATGTGAAAGTGTCCGGTGACGTTTGGTAATACAGAGTACATGTTAGATTGCACGTCGCCTATCGCACATCGGTTTGAGTAAATTAAGTGTGTTTTTATTATTATAAAGCTTCGACCTTGTGTTCCCTCTATAACGCCACCAAGACGCACAGCACACACCCGCCAATCTCCGCACACGAAAGTCACTTTTACTCAGTGCTCAGTCTCTACACGCAAGAGAAATTTCTTCCTCGCACACACTCTCAAAATCAGAGGGAGCATTGCTCCGAACCATGGCCGTTTGACAAAAATTCTGCCCGGCCGTCAGTCATTCGTAAGTTGCCCATGCCTGATTTAGCCCGTTGTTTAGCAGAAAAGGTCCTTTCCAGAGTAAGAATGTTATTGAAAAGTTGTCTAATCTGTAACGTCCATAAACTTTGTCTACGAGAAATCGAATCAATGAATTATAACAGATGAATTGAAAAAAAATGGAACTATTGGTTTCATAAGTGAATATTTAATATGCACTAAAAACCATTGTAAAAAAAAATCAGAACTTCCAGGAACGGAGCCTTTTTTTTTGCTTTATCTGGGCAAGTGCAAAACATGACGCTTAAATGCTGATCTAGTTCAGTAAATGTTAGTTGCTTTAGAGGAAAAATGCCTAGAACAACAGCTATAAGAAACCAACTAAAATAAATTATTGTCATGCTGGTTCTTTTGAAAGAGATTAGATTTAATTTTTAGTCATTTTTGAAAAGTTTTACTGCTGAACATTTTATTTGTAATGAACAGATATTTTGTGGAATAATTAAATTTCTTCTGTGCATGTTTTACAAAATCTGATTTGTTATAAGTAAGTAATCTTTTCTGAAAGGTTTATATTCATTGTATGGTTGTGATAGGGCAAGGGCAAGTGGGGCATCAGTCCCGACAGGACTTAAATTAGAATACAATTTCAAATTATTACTAGTTATTATTACGCATAAAGACTAATAATTCAATATGGCTCAAAATAATTTGTTTGCATCAGGTGCTAAATTGGCTAGGCAACGCTTTGGTTTATTGTTTAATAAATTCAAGCTGTGAGGCAGTGCTGCTGCTGACATTGCGCAGAAGTGAGTTCAGTAGCAGTATGCAGTAACTGAGCAACCACTTCCTCCCTCCCATCTCCAGCTGCTCCATTTGTATGAGGGCTGTGTGAGTCATGAACAGTCTGGCTTAGCTGGCCTTATTGCTCTTACTTGGTAGACCACTAGACGGAATCGCTGCTATGACGCCATCGGGGACGCCGAGGCAGTTTCGCCTAGTAGCACCGAATATAATTGGACAAGTATAGCTGGGATAACTCTGACCACGCTATAGAAAGGGATTTTCTCTCTTGCAATTTGGCTTTTGCTCACTTTTTTTTTTGCTTAATGTTACACGAATAGAATGAAAATGCAACGAATTCAAATTTAATAAGTATTTAAATTTAAGACTCAAGCAGATTCAAAGCTTTAAACGTTTGATTAGTAACGTCAAAGAGCTGCTAAAGTTCGATTAGTTGCAGTCAATATAAATAATGAATTATATTTCCGTAAGCAGCATACGCACACTATAAATTCATTATCTGATATTTGAACTAGACCTATTAACTCAATAATTAGTAAAGTCCAATAAACTTTAAAGGAAAGGATTTCATAATATGAAAATCTAAAGTCAGCTCTTGTGAAAATTTAATCTAGTTCAATTAATGTGTAAATGCTAATTTCTAAAGATTTTAACCGCAATCATTAGTCTTCCCCATAATTGAAACTGCTAATAAAATATTATAATGTATTGTGTTGATATAGCTTCTTTTCCAAATTTAATGCAATTTGCAATAAATATCCTATTAATGAACATTAATCGTCATGTTTTAGGCAAAAAAGTAAGAAGAATGAACTAACGAGGAACGTTAGAAACAGTATACTAAATACCTACGACATATTGTCCTATCGATTTTCCATTCCTGGCTTACGATCAACAAGAAGTTCAGATATCAAAGAAATTATTTCATTTTGTTCTTACTGAGAACTTAAGATATTTCTTTAGAAAACGGCAACAAACTCCTACTGAAAATATACGATATATGAACAAACTTCTGCTGAGAATATACAATTTAATCTCAACTATTCGAGCAGGGTTTGGCTCGGTCGGTAGCGCTCCAGGCTCGTAATCTGCAGTTCGTAGGTTTGAGTCCCACCTGGGCCATGTTCGTTTCCTAACTGAGAATCCCGTGGCGGAATGGTTAGCGCGCTTGGCTGCTGATCTAGGGGACCTGGGTTCGATCCCCGTAAAACAACAGGAACAGTAATCCCGGGTAAGGTATGGCTGTTCGCGTTGTTTTTCTGCTGAGGTCCAGCCATTCTCACAGACCTACTATGGCGTATAAATTGACAGGCGCCTGTAAGACTTCTATTGCAAGCAGCTGCTTGAAAGGGTATTTATTTATTTATTAAATCTCCACCTTACCCTCGGTCAGATAGGGGATGCAGATGCGCTTGGAAAGGCGTCGGATTGGATGTAAAGCCGTGTCCCAACTGCAAAGAGCCATACTCTCTGAAAGTTAAAAAACACACTGAATGGACTTGACGTCCACCTATCTCTTAACAACTATCCAGTGGGTCTCCTTCCCACAATCTTAATTATTTGATATGAGCCCTTGGGGTCTTTGTGACCTGGACATTTAGCCCATTGTGTGCTAAAAAGTGCCGCCCAGAGGTAAAATAACCCAAACCAAAGCTACTTAATTCTTTAAGTATCATCACTTTCAAGGAGATTGTCGACCACACAAACTCTATGAAGACTGACTTACCATCCATAAATTTGAAATCTGGGACGAGAACACCCTGAAAATTCTCACAATAGAGTGCTAGAATCTTGTCTCTGTATCACTAGCAGGCTAAGTATCTCCCTGAATGATGTGAAGCTCCGTGCGGGCAGGCATCACACAGCTGCCATAGAAAAAGGTCTCTTTGCTCTAATGTTACAGCTATTGTGGAGAGTTTCTTGTTCTTTGCAGATGAACACGGGTTGGGAATTGGTGTTCAAACTGAATCTCGACTCATTCTTTGAAGAGCACATTTATCTATTAACCTGGGCTCCAAAGGTGATGTCTGCACCACGTTAAATGATCTCTACTGTTGAAGTGGGTGAAGGGAGCACAACACAAGTCATTGGTCTTGCTTACATCTCATTCTTGCAGCCTCCTGTACATAATGTCTTGAAACGAGACAATTGCCTGGCTGTCATTTCCGTATGTTGTCTTTCCGTTAAAGACAAATGGCGTTGTCCTGAACAGTTGTGGCGCAGGGGACGACCTTGACTTGGTTTACGACTAATCTCTCCTGCTTCTTGAAATTGTGTTCAAATTCTTGAGGGCACATTTTGTGGTACATTTAAGACTGGACACCTTGGTTGGGATTGTTCCCTTTTCCATCCTATCTATTATTCTAGAAATACATAATCATCCAAACGAGTATATCGTCTTTGTGACAAGGTGAAAACAAATTGCTTTCCTAAGTGAACTCCAATCTGGCAGGAATGATAATAAGTGGCGATTTCAGCCATGTTCTCTCTTATAGCAACTCTAATTTGCATGATAATAAATGCGTCCGATAAATTTCCATGTATTTTCTTTCGCATTAAAAATTTTGCATATACACCACATAACATGTTTTTCTCTTATATACTTTGGAGATATGATATAATCCTTTAATTTTGAGGGCCAGTGTATTTAATGTGCCACTACACTTTTGCACCAACGGCTACCGAAGGAAAGGAATGTCATTAGTGATGAGGATTTTTTTTTTACTTCCTGTGAAGGTGAGATGGAGGTTGGCTCAGTCGGTACATCACCAGGCTCGAAATCTGCAGTTACCAGGTTCGAGCCCCAACTGTGAGATTATTCGCCACTAAATTAATCCGTTAAGATTATCTCCACTAAATCCCCACCCTCCCTAGGTCAGAAATGTTGGCTTGCAAAGGCCGTCGCCTGATGGATGGGACACTTAACTGTGGATTCGTGTTCAGGAGAGCCATACACTTTGCTCACGTTAAAGTACACACTTAATGGCCTTGACCGGAGGCTTCCGTCTATCTTCTAACACCTGTCTAGTGGTCCCCTTTCTCCAACCTTCTCTAAGCCTTTGGGTCTTTGCGACCTGGTCATTCAACCCAATATTTGGGGAAAAAAAGTCCCTCTCAGAGGCAAAACAACCCAGTCCAATAAAAATCGTAATTAATTATAATTGAAACTGATGGAAAGCAAATTAACACAGGAGATAATATTATGCACCTTATTGGAGCTTTTAAATTTTTCACTCCCCCTGCTTTCTCCCAGTGTAAACTGGATTCTTACCTCCTAACGAATAATTGACACAGAATATACAAAGTACATATATCATTCGTAATTGGGAAAAATGAAGTTCTAGGACGTTCGAAGATTGACAGTACCGATATATAGCCGCACATATCTCCACAGTCTTTACCTGTTTACTTACTCTTCTTCCAAAGAAATATTTCACTTATCCGATGACCTTTCCCTAAAACCAGGGCCAGTGGAACTGTAGAGGCAAGAATACTAAAGAGATTGTCAAAATACTGTGTCTAAGAAATTACGATTATATTTCATTAAAGTCGGCGAGTAACACTACGGGAAGCTTACAATTGGTGTAATAACTGTTAACCATGTTAAATATTTGTAGAACCCAAGAGATGAAAATGTGGGAGGGTGGGTCTAAAATCTCGTTTGCTTATAGTGTCAAAAAATCTTTACTGTGGCTCCTTTAAAAAACAATGAATAAAAGAATTCTTTTTATTTCTCAAAGATGCGTAACGGACAGAATGAGTTACCTTTCTTCATATTTAGAACGTAGCCGAAACCAATTGAGAAGAAATTTCAAGAAACAAACTGTTGTGGAACGAAAATTGTCCCACTTTTAACTAGGTAATGATCAGACGCAATTCCAACTCTATTTCCTGATGTTCTAGCGGTGGGGTTTGGTTCAATCGATGGTTCCTCAAGCTCATAATCTTCAGCTCCCAGCTCTAGCCCCAACAGTGCATTGAGAGATATCTCGCTAACTCCCTCCCACTGAGAAAGGGAACGCCAATGGACTTGGAAAGGCCACCGTCCTTCGGAATGGATGTCAAGTCGTGTCATCGTGTTAAGAGAGAATATGCCTGGGAACATTAAAGAACACACTGGATGGCCTTGATGGGAGATTACCATCTATTTGCTAGCAGGTGCCTAGTGGGTTCCCTTCCCCAACTTCCTCTGAGCCCTTGGGGTCCTTGTGACCTAGACATTTAAATAAAAAAAATAAATACCCCCTCAAGCAGCTGCTTGCCACAGAGGTCATTATGTGTTTAAATATTCATCAGAGACATGAATGAATCACTGGTAGCCAAATATCTAAGTGTGATCGCTAATTTCAATTCAGCTGGTATTGCTTCTGTGAAACGAGTGGGGCGGGGGTGGCTCCGTCGGTAGCGCGCCAGTCTCATAATCTGTAGTTCCCAGATTCGAGTCCCAGCTGGGTCAGCGTTGAGATTTATCTCCGCAAAATTTCCTGCCCTGCCCACTGTCAGTAGGGGACACCGAAGGGCTTGGAAAGGCCGCCGTCCGTCGGATGGGACGTTAAGCCGTGGCCCCGTGTGCGGGAGAGCCATATCCTGTGCTCGTTAAAGAACACGCTGGATGGCCTTGACAGGAGACTACCATGTGTCTTCCAACAGCTGTTCCAGTGGGTACCCTTCCCCAACCTTTTCTGAGCTTTTGGGGTCCATGTGACCTGGCCATTTAGCCCATTGTGTGCAAAAAAAGTGCCGCTCAGAGGTAAAACAACCCAACTGAAACGAATATTTTTTTTTCGATCTTCGGCTCCACCATTCCCAAAAGCATGTAAAAGTTTGTTCTAGACATTCGCGTAAAGTTCTTAAAATGAACGTTTTCATTTAATTCCAATTCCCTCATTATTCCAAAATTCCGTGTTTTAAAATAATCTTAAATCTACATAGATCGCCGGTATTTTTCTCGTCTTTTTCTCACTTTTTTCAGAACTAAAATTGCAGCTCTTATACCCGCTGACATAGCAGCATCAGTTACGTCCATTGCAACTTCACGTCTACAATGGTGTGAAACATTGAAAACTATTTGACGCACAGATGTAGACAGTTGAAGGCATGCGTCCAACGCATTCCATCTAAGGCATGCGCTAGACTAATCGGTGTTGAAAAGCGGAATTGAAAGTTGAAAGTGAAGTTGAAGATGAAAGCGCACAAGTGTGGGCATAGCCAATGAGCCCTTTATCATCAGACCCAGTGAACCCTTTCGAGTATCGGCAAACTTACATATGAGATATATAACTTCAGTTTAGGATCGATAATTCTGCTAGAATTAAGGGTTCGGATATTTCCATGACCCCTGATTAGATCATCTATTAAATGATGTAAAGCAGCCTTGTATCTGTTCACCTACCTACAAATAAATGAAGAACAAGGAGAGACCCACTAGCGTGGCAAGTCCAGGATCCGCAGTTAAGGCCTAAGACACATATACTTACAAATATTACACATACGTACAAAATAAGTACAGGACAGACATGTTTGGAGAAAAAATTGCACAGTATGATTGGGCCTCCATAGTCCATGACTGTACGAGGATACACTCATGGACTATGAAAGTCCAACCATACTGTTGCTGCTGCATTTGACTATGTAGGCTAATTGTAGTAAGGTCCTGTTTGACATTGCCTATCGCATCCTAGGTCTCCTCCGTTTCCCGAGGCCTTTAGGCATTCTGTTCATAACACTATTCACCAATCTAAAGTTATGCATACGGACAACATGGCCAAACAAACGCAGTTTCTCTTTGCACAATGAGCTACTCAAAGCAGGTTACCTATTGCTTTGCTAACTTCATCATTGCGTACAAAGTGAGACCATTTAACGCGCAAGATATTGTGTAAACATCTAGAATCAAAGGCATCAAAATTTCCTGGTTTCTTGTTTACAAAGAGTTCAATTTTCAGTTCCATAACTAATCCTAGAAAGAACCAACCTATTATACAGCCTAATTTACTTCTTTAAGGGTATGTGTACATTTCTCCACACTCTCCAAAGATTCTTAAAGGTCCCAGCAGCAATCCCTATTCTTCTATTTATCTCATGCCACACAACACCAGTATCTATTGCATAGCTCTCAAGATAATTAAACTGAGACATTTACCCAAGAGTGTAGCCATTCAAAGCAACTGAAGTACCATCATCTGCCTTTCATCACTTTAGTTTTCTCTCTGTTTATCACCAACATACTCTATTACCAGCCTCATCAACAGCCCTAATGAATTCATCTCATCAACATTAAAAGCCAAGAAGGCCAAACGATCTGCAAATCTAAATCAGAAATTTTGAAATCTCTAGGCCATTTAAAGTCAAAATCTTTCCTTTGCAAAGAACTCCGCTTGACATAACCAAACTAAAAAAAGGGAGACAAAAGACCCTTGTCGAACTCCACTAGCAAGGCTAAACCAATTATTACAAGCTTTACCAAGTCTCACACATGATTCAGTGTTATTATAGAGAGCTTTCATTATGCTAATTAACTAGTCAGGTTTTCCTTATGATCTAACAATCAACCGCAAATTGTGTCGATCAACACAGTCTTTGAAATCTATAAAGCTGATGACTACAGGTTTCTGAAACTCTAAACACTTCTCAACAATATGTCTAAGTGAAAATATTTGATCTATACATCTCTACCACTGCTGAATCTACACTGTTCATCATGCAGTTGTCCATAAAGCACAACCATGCAAAGAACTTTACCTGGAACAGAAAACAGATTAAATTCCCCTATAATTATTAAAAGAACTACGATCACCATTTTTATTAATAGGGATAATTATAACTGTAGTAAAACCCTTAGGGACAACAGCTTTATCATAGAATATATTCAAAATTTTAGTCAGCCATGTGATAACGGAAGCATTCCCACCTCTAACATCTCAGTAGTAATTTCATCTACCCCTGGGGATTTATGTAATTTAAGTTTAGAAATAGCTAAAATCACTTCGGACTGTGAACTAACTTCATTGTTTAGAACATATCTGAAATGCTCGGTCCACCTATCCATTACAGAATTCTCACCTTCAACCACCTTACTATGTTTGTCCCTCAATCCCTGTGTACCTCTCTGTTTCTTCCCACACAAAACAATAACTATCTGGTGCAATTCCCTGCTGTTTAGCTGCTTTCTCTGCTTTATCAGCCAAGCTATAAAGCTAAAGATTCTTATCAGCTGTTAATTGATCCTTACACGTTTATTAAGCTCATTGTAATGCACTTTGTTAGGACTAGTAGGGTATTGATTCAAATTATTCCTACAATTCCTTCTTTCAAAAATAAGTTCCATAGCCTTATCATTCAAATAACTTTGTCACCTCCTTTCTTTTATCCAAAAGAGTATTGTTGGTTTCAAGAAAATTCTGTTTTAACTGATCCCATTCTTTCTCAATTTCAGCAGTAAGCAAACCACGATTGTCATAATGGCTAAGTAACCTATCATGGTAATCTATGATTATATATGGATCTTTCAGAGCTTCAGTGATAAAGGTAATTCTCTTAATCTTATCACAACATTTCCTAAGCATCAGTTGTATGACACTTTTGACCAGGTAATGATCAGACCTAATATCTGCTCTCCTATATTATCTGGTAATCCATACCGAACTCTCCCATTTGCTGTTAATTAATATACAATTGATTGTATTCCTATGCAACCCATCAGATGAAATCCTGTAAAATGTCCTGGTGTTTGTGGTAAGTGTTAGTTATTGGCAAACCGTAAGTTTACTTACCTGTATGAAACGTTCCCCATTGCCATTAGAACTACCAGTGCCAAAAGGACCTAACATCCTTGATCAAAGTTCAGATTCAGTACCAACTTTAGCAATGAAGCCACCTAGCACAAGATAAATATCTCCTTTCTCGACAGAATTCAAATATCCTGAAGTTACCTCTAAAATTTATTCTTCTCGTTCTTATCAGAGTCCTCTGTGTGGGGGCATAACAACAGATAACATTCAAGTTTTTAATCTTAGTTTTAAATTTAGCTGTAAGGAATTTTTCATTAATGCAGTCATATCCTAGAAGAGCATCATTGGCATGTCTGCTGAGAAGGAAACCTACACCTTGGATATGCCTGCCATCTACCCTCCCTGATATGAGAAATTTAAAATTAGTTTTAAGTATCTGACCTTTACCTGTCCATCTGGTCTCTTGCAAACCCAGAATATCCAGGTTATAATGCTGGAATTCCTATGTGAGGACGTCAAGAAAACAATCTCTATGCAGCATCCTCACGTTTCACGTACCAGCAGAGAGAAAATGATTAGTAGGATTTAAAAAAACAAACAAACTAGGTTTATTGACAGAGGTAGGGCCAACAATATCAAACAGCCCCCTAATCACAGGCATGGGTTCTCCTACCGCTAAAGGCTGAAGCCACCCATGCGGTAGGAACTTCAGGCATACCTTTTCAGGCGGACTTTTCAAGAACCAGAATCTAGATCGAAACTGGCCTGCCTGAAATACATTATTCCATGATAGAATTGACAGTACTCAACTATCTAAAGTAAGGAAGGGTTCAGGTACCTGCGATGGTCTTTGATCAGCATTGTCCACCAGCTAATATAAGATATCCTGTGCATCAGTTCACCTTGGGCTGGCAACCCATAGGCAAACAGAAAACACAGGCGCTTATATTCCCTCAACAGAGGCCCAACAATGTAGCAAGTCCAGGATCCGTATCTGTAGTTCCCAGATTCGAGTCCCAGCTGGGGCAGCGTTGAGATTTATCTCCACAAAATTCCCCGCACTGCACAAGTTCAGTAGGGGACACCGATTGGCTTGGAAGGGCCGTCGTATGGGACGTTAAGCCGTGGCCTCGTGTGTGGGAGAGCCATACCCTGTGCACATTAAAGAACACTCTGGACGGCCTTGACGGGAAGCTATCATCTGTTTCTCAACAGCTGTTTTAGTGGGTCCCGTCCCCCAACCTTCTCTGAGCCTTCGGGATCCATGCGACCTGGCAATTTAGCACATGGTGTGCAAAAAAGTGCCGCTCAGAGGTAAATAACCCAACCCAGGATCCGTAATCAAGTTCAGCGCCCTAAACCATTCCAATTCAGTGGGCATAAATGGTCAGCACCAGGACCTTGTGAACTTGACCACTCCTCAGCAGGACAGAAAATAAAAGTAGCCATAGATGACCAGATTAGTAGTCCACACTGATCTGACAGCCCTTCCGTTCCCCCTAGAAGAGAATAGCTCTTGAAAGACTCTAACGGCCTGCACTACGATAAGGCGGGGTTGGACAATAAGTGCTAGGCTTAGAGAGTCTTGGAGGTTTAAATGGCTAGAACCAAAGACTATTAAGTTGGCCACTCGATAGAAGGATGGGGAAAATTTCACTGATGGGTTTGGTTGTTTTATTTCTGAGCGCCACTTTTTTTTCACACAGTAGGTTAAATGGCAATATCACAAGGGCTTAGAAAAAGGTTGGGGAATGGACTTCTCTTTCAAGAAAATTCAGCCTGTTCTTTAACATGCACAGGGTATGGCTCTCCTGCCATACCCTGTGAACTGAAACGTGTGCATGATAACGGTAAATGGAGCCACGGCTTTGCATCCCATCCAACGGATGACGGCCTTTCCAATTTCCTCCGTGCTGCAGATGAGTTGGCCAAAGTGATCTGATAGCCGTTTCCTTCATTCCAGTTGCTCGAGAGAGTTCTTTGAATGTACATGTGCCCTGCATTGCAAGAAGGCTGTTTCGGACTTCAGATGCTATTCCTGACTTTTTTTTTTTTGCCTTATCACAGGGAACATGTGCATTTCTCCTTCCAGTTATGACCTTGCTGGCTTTAACTAGAAAGATAACTACCCATTTTGAATGCACAAGGTAGGCTTAGCATCCGATCCGACGGCAGGGACTTTTCCAGTGTCATCGCTATCTCATTTATCGTCAAAAGATGCTGGCTGAAGTAATATTGGTTGTCAAAAAGAAAACGAAGCAAGTAGGAAAAATTCAATCAGCCGTCTCCGAAATCGAATGCTAGATATTTTGGCCCCTTTTAGTCACGGCACGCAGGACGCGAAATTTCATTGCTGATTCTTTTTGGTACTGGAACCATAGGATATGAGCGTGTAAGCTCGAAATATTTTGGGTAAACTAAATGGAAATTTTCTTAAGCTTTCATCTTTTATTATGTACTTTACATTAGTATTTAGAATAGTAGGCACTAAAGAAACCTGATTCGTAAGTCACTTCATCAACACAGCTGTGCGCCTCTTCCACATGAGTGTTTCTTGAGAGCATCGAACTTTATTAAGTGCAGGGACGGTACATCATCCCTGCCGCTTTCGAATATTCCGGTCTCGCGTGAACTACGACTTAGCACTCACTACAAATCTTCATCCAAATCTGGCATCATGTTGAGCCCCACTATGACTGATGTTGCGTGATGGATCTTTTTATTTCTATACGGGAAGCGGATAATGTGTAGGAGCATACAGTAACTCGGGTCATTGTCATCAGTGGAGAGAGGGGAGGCACCAGTCACGTGGTAAATCTCGTTGCATTCTCTTTACCTCCCGTTTTATCAGCTGCTGTTTTGATCGTGCCTAACTTTGACAGCCGCGATTTTTCAGTATATGGGCAGCGAAATGCACGTTCTTCTCTTTCTTGCTGTTATATACTTTCTGGTCTCGCCAGATCTTTAAATTGTGAAAGATTATGAAAAGCAACACGGAGAAAGAGCAGAGACCGGCTGAGTTTTTCTGTAAATACATGTTTATCAGGTGTTCACTGTTCTGCAAGTAGGATCCGGCCCGTATCTAGGAAAAAATGAGGGGGAGGGGGCAAGGGACGCAATCGAGCCGAAAAAAGTACAAGAGACGGGTTTCCCCTCCATTTTAGAGGTCTTTAAATATTTGTTGAAATATGCACAAGTTTAATAATGTTTTGCCTCTGACTTTCTAGCATTCTCAAGGGAAGCTGAGTTTCCCTCCTGAACCGGCCCTGAATTGTTAATATTTGTAAAATAATGTTATCTAGTAACTGAAAAGCATAAACGTATCATGAAAGGTTTCGTTGAAAAAAGGAGTTTCGCCACGAGTGGGATATGAATTCAATCACAATTTGAGAGAGTTTGGTTGGGTTGGACCTCTGAGCGGCACTTTTTTGCACACCATGGGCTAAATGGCCAGGTCACATGGACCCCGAAGGCTCAGAGAAAGTTGGGGGAGTGGACCCACTGGAACAGCTGTTGGAAGACAGATGGTAGCCCCCCGTCAAGGCCATCCAGCGTGTTCTTTAACGTGCACAGGGTCTGTCTCTCCCGCACACGGGGCCACGGCTTAACGTCCCATCCGACGGACGGCGGCCTTTCCAAGCCCATCGGTGTCCCCTACTGACCGTGGGCAGGGCGGGGAATTTTGCGGAGATAAATCTCAACGCTGACCCAGCTGGGACTCGAACCTGGGAACTACAGATTACGAGCCTGGCGTGCTACCGACTGAGCCACCCCCGCCCCCAGTTTGAGAGAGAATAGCTAACTCTCGATAGCTCAGTGGTAGAGAACTTGGCATGTTATTAAGAAGTCGTTGGTTGGTATTCTAGTCGAGGCGAAACTCAATTTTTCAACAAAGCCTTTCATGAGAACCATGGTTACTGGAACATTACTTGCAATTTTCTCTACTAATAAATGTATATTCTTCATATAAAGATATTTTTTTATTTTCACACTTGGTGATTTAGTGTTTTAGTTCTTTCTAATGGAAATGTCCAGTCAGGGTTTGACGCTTTCAATAAGTATCATTTAACTTTAAGATAGCGTTCAAGTGGTAAATTCATAAAACTTCCGGTGAAGAATGTGAGCATTGATTATTTGCAAGTTAAAGTTCTTATCTTTTTCAAATACGAGCAGTAGATATGCATGGCATATCGGCGAATGATTTTAGAGCCAGTGAAAAGCCACCTATAAACATTTTAAGGCATTTTTGTGTCCAACCTCACCATAAAAAGGTGGCCAAAATGCCTATTTGCAAATGGTTTGCTTTTCACACAGGCTGCCATAAACATATCAGATTCCCTACAAACAGTGTTAGATTAGGTTTCAAGCTTTTTGTATATAGTATGTAACAGTTGCCGTCCCATGGCCGAGTGGTTAGCGCGCTTGGCTACTGATCTAAGGGACCTGGGTTCGAGCCCCGGGTAAGGCATGGTTGTATGTGTTGTTTTTCTGCTGAGGTCCTGCCATCCTCTCAGATCTTCTACTATGGCATATAAACTGACAGGCTCCTGTCAGACCTCTGTGGCAAGCAGCTGCTTGAGGGGGTATTTATTTATTTTTATTTATGTAACAGTGTTATGAAAACTATGACATAGTGAATATTCTCCATAATATGCTCAAAGTACTTTATTCCATATTTCCTGTTGAATCGATGATAGCTCCCACAATTATGGTACATGATTCTACTTTCTCTGTTATAAAAAAAGAGTCCCGTAACATTTTTGCGTTATGGCTCCTAGTAATGAATAAAACGTATCTGAAGTTCCACCGAAGCAGTTTGCAGACTTGAAGCATGCATGTTTTACTGCTCCGTCAATGATTATCTCGGACCGTTGGGCTTACAAGCTGCTATTTACATTTGACAGAACTTTAGAGGTTTCTTACTCATTACTGGAGCTATGACGAAAAAATGTTACTAGACTTTGTCACAGGCAGGAGAGGGAATGGTTTAGCTGGTAGCGAGCCAACTTTATAATTTGATTAAGTTCAAATCCCTACTTAGTTTCCTTTTAGATTTTCTTCCCTAATTCCACTCAGTTTTCCGTGAGAAAAGGGACACCGATGAACTTGGGAAGGCTATCATCTATTGGATAGGACATTAAGCCATGACCCGTGTGTAAGATTGACATACCCTATGTCGTTAAAGAACACTCTGGAAATCTTTGACCCGATCTCACGCATTCATCTGTCTTTTAATACTTGTTCGATTGTTCCTCTTCTCCAACTTTCTTCTCTTGGGGTCCTTGTGACTTAGTCGTTTCGCCCATTGTGCGCGAAAAACAGTGCCGCTTAAAAGTAAAACAACCCAACTCGATCGTAACAGTCAGAGCAAGTGTCAGGAAATTGGTTGCCTAGTTCCACGATGAGGTGCAGCACATTGTTACTCGTGATCTGATATCCTAGAAAAGGGAGACCAGTAATCTTGGGAAAGCAGTCATACATTGGATGGGATGTTAAACCCCGGCTCTTTGTGTATATTAAAAACATTGGATGACCCTGATAGGAAACTCCCACCTAACTGTCCTTCCACCAACCTTCTCTGAGCTCTTGGGGTGTTTATGACCTGGCTGTTTCGTTTTTTGTGTACAGAAAAGTGCCTTTCCTCGCGTATCGAACTAACTCGTTCACAATGCATTAAAATGCAAGTGAATTGCGGTTCTTCAATCATTATTATTTTCCTTTCGTTAATGTGCATTTTATGGAAAAATGTAGCAAAATTTGTTTGAGTACTTAGAAACTAATGGACTGAAGATCCACAGTTTTCTGGAAACGTTTTACTGTCAATTTCGATGGTCTTTTCGGAATGGCAGGAATTTATTTAGCAGCGATTCATTTGCTAACTAATAATATTGAGAACCCAGACAGATACCAACTACGATGCTATTCCTATGCGTTTTCTTATGGCATTAAAATTCATTTGTTACTGTTAATTGTATGCTTTGTAACATTTATCTTCCGTGGAATGACGCTCGCACAATTTTCGATATACAGCAGCACTTTCACCTGTTACGAGTTAGAATAATATGCTCTCCCAGTGAGAAGTGGTAATTACTGTCAGCTGGAGTTTTTAACGGCCCAACCGCTGTACCACTTTCAAATGGAAGCGTTTTCATGCAGATAACTAATTCATGGAAAGTGTCCAATTGGGAACAAATGAATGTTATCGCGACTTTCGCTGTTGGTCATCAGAAATGATGATAGGGAGGGAAATTGGGAGCAGTTATAGTCACGGGCGGCATTTTGCTGCAATCGAATGAAATGATGACAGAACTGTTGCGTGCGACTACATGTCCAAATGCAGGATGCATGTCGTGGCAAAGAGATGAGTCACCCGTTTTGTTGGACGGAAAGGCTCTTGTTCTTTTTGCGAGATTTCGCGTGCAGGTTTTCTTCCTGTCAAGTGCGCCGATTTATCGATGCCATTGGTAGTGACCTTCGAATAGTTAGATGCGCAATGGAATGGGTGGAAACATGCTGTTACTTCAGTGTAGTTAAATAACTGTAACAGGCGATTTTGATAAATAAGATAATAAATTTTTTTATAATTTTATTTATAGATACTTAATTTTTTGTAATATTTACTCCATTGAAAAATCTAAACTTTTTTTTTTAACGTGAGGCATCTTCAACAAATATCATCAAGGAAATTTTCGAATTTCTTTTAAATACTTGTTATCGTAAACAATGATAAATGGGCTAAAAAGATTTTTGGTCGCGACAAGAGCCCATATTTTTTCTTCCCCCCCATCTTGCAGAATTTTTAATTAATAACAAAAAAAAGCTTAAAAATCTGTCTTATAATTTTATTATGTTTGTCCTTTATAGAAACAATTTCTTTACTTCCTATCGTTGGGTTTCTCCTTAGAACTTTCATATTGCTGTTATTCTTAATTCTTGATATATTTTACTCGTGCTATAAATTTGAATGTCTAGTATCTTTTTTTATAGTTTACATAGTTCTACATATTCTCTTTTATTATACATATTAATAGAAAATATGAATGAAAACCAATTTTTTATCTTGAGTTAACATATCACTAATTTTTAGGGCGCTTTTTTTTTTTATAAGAATGAGAAAGTGCGCTTCGTTAAAATAATCCATGTCAGTATCACCAATTTCAGAAATGTTTTACTTTTAGTTAATTCCTTTTCAAACAATTTTCTTTCATTCTAATTTATTTGTATTGATTTTGTTTTGACTTTTTCTTATCATCTTAGATTTTTTCCTATTATCCAAATAAAAATTGGCTTTATTTTAAAATCTATCCATACCTTGTGTACGTTAAAGAACACGCTGGATGGACTTGACGAGAGGTTACATCTGTCTCCCAATAGCTGTCCATTGGATCATCTTCCCCCAAACTTCTCGAGGTCCTTGTGATCTGGCCATTTAGCACCACTGTGTGCTAAAAAACACCGCTCAGAGGTAAAACAGGCCAACCCATCTGCATATTTAAATTTAGTATTATATTGATCCGAAGTGGCACGGTTGTAGGGAATTTTATTTGAAAAGTAAGAATAAACTAAAACAGAGTCTGCGAACATGTGGCACGCGAGACGATTTGTGTTGGAACGTCACTGAGAAGTGAAAAGAAATCCATGTCTACGGCTAGTGTGGAGGCTTGAAACAGTAGCTCTAGCAATTCAATTCACATTTATGATGAACCATTGGTGGCAAGATGGCGACTATGTTGCTATAATTTGTACTTCGTGTGGCCATATGTTATAAAGATCTCGTCAAATAACCGATTACGCATTGCAAAATATGTTGCATCATAAAAAAATACGCCACAAATTTATCATCTGTTAACTGATTTCCATAAAACGCTTCTCTATATGGCCGAGTGGTTAGCACGCTTGGCTACTGATCTAAGAGACCTGGGTTCGAGCCCCGGGTAAGGCATGGATGTGTGTGTTGTTTTTCTGCTGAGATCCTGTCATCCTCACAGACCTTCTATTATGGCATGTAAACTGACAGGCTCCTGTCAGACCTCTGTGGCAAGCAGCTGCTTGAGGGGGTATTTATTTTTTTATATTTTAAAATTCATTGAGAGTTCAATTTAATAGTACGCTTGAGAGAGCTATTGTCTTGTCTCAGCCAATGAAAATTCACTTATTTCTGATCAGGGCGGGAGTACAGTGATGAGCTAAAGGTCTCATGTAAGTCTTTTGTGCTTAATTTATAAAATTGAATAATTTTTTTTAAAATTAATAAATTCTTTTTCATTTTTTTTCCATAGTGACGAAATCTAAACTTAATATATTCTATCGTTAAGATTTGTATCATTTAATTTGCATTGTATGATAAACGTATATGTAATGTAACCTTAACTGGCATGAACAACATTTTAAAGCATTTTTGTAACGTTGGCGCGCGAGCTAGAAAATGTTCTTTTAATTCTGTAATTTGGCAGGCGAGCTCGAAAAGGTTCGTAACCCCTGAACTTAGAAGGCTGACATCGTTTCTGTCTAATATGCTTATTTTCAAAGAGAATAAATTGTTATTTTGCGACTTAAGCACTACTAACGATGGAAATTGGAATAATGGATGAGTCAAAAAAATTTAAAGAATAATATTTCATTAGTATCTGTCCAATACTCCAAAATATTTTTTATTCATCTCTTAAAGCGAAAGTTGCGTTTTATCACTACTCCCCGAGAGAAGGGGACAAATCACTGCTGTTTGTGTACATCACTTGATTTCCACACTCTACTGCATAAATTTCTAGCATAAATGGAGCGTTTACAGTAGTAGTTTAAATTTTTGTCATTTTCCAACTTTTTCCACTGTTGGAAATTGTTATTTAAACCTATTAGGAGATTCAAAAAATGTGAATCCTAATATTTGATTCAATCAAAAACTATTTTTATTGTCTCTTTAAAACAAAAGAGTTTGATGTCTATAGACAAACGATAAAGTGAAAACAGCAGCTCGTTTTGGAAATCGAGCTAAAATGGTATTTTTTTTTTAGCTGGGACAGACTATCAGCGAGGGAAGAAATTCAGAGGAACATGAACTCAGTGGGGGGTAAAAAAATGGGCCAACGGGGTGAATAACGTTACACATAACGTTTTATGTGATTATCCCATCCCTTTTTCAGTTCGGCAATGGCGCTAGAGAAAAATGTTTAAAATACAAATATCTTCTATCCGATATCAATAAGAAATGCAAAAACTCCTTGTTCCCCACAACGTCAGGCAATATTACTTAAAATCTGAGCCCCACTGACGGAAAAAAAGTTTTCCCCCCGCGTAATTATATAATTTGGCCCATAGAGGGTTAGTGTCTTGCTGCTCTGTACCGAAATCGATTCGATAAAAGATTTCACTCGATAAAATTTCGATCTCGATAAAAGGTTTCACTTTATTTTTCATAACGGAATCTTTACCATACTCGAATGGCCCCCCTCGATCACCGAACATCAACCTCATTGAGAATTTATGGGCGAATTGGAAAGATCTGTTCGAACCCGCCAACCTCCACCGGTAACTGTAGATGCTCTGCGACAGGCGATTCTCGCTTCATGGGTGGCAATACCACCTCCGTGTGTTCAACACCTTATTGAGTCCTTACCAAGAAGTCTGGCTGCTGTTGTGAGGGCAAAAGGTGGAGCAACAAGTTATTAGATAGGTGTATATAATAATTTGTCCATTCAGTGTATATAACCTTCTCGTATAATAGGCTATTAGTAGCAATAATGTATAATGGACGAGACATAGTTTTAGTAAAGTGATATGCAAATCCAATACCCGCGCTTAACTACTGTGACTCTAATAAAGTTTAGTCATTAGTATGAGGATGGATCATTTAATTCGTGTACTACAGTCGCCAACAATTAGCAGATCTTCATACGAGTGAATAAATTATATTGGCAACACAGCGATTTTTCAAGGCATGGAGCAATATGTGCAAGTCGAAACACGTTGCGATACGGTGGTCGCAAGTAACAGAACAGTACGCAGTCAGTCTCCGCCATTTCCTCGCTTTGGAAAGGTGTTCATTTTTGTTTGTGATGTGGTTTTTGCAGGGTATGGCTGATTTGGAAACTGAGCAGCGGTATGTGATACGTTAATGTGTTCGGCGAGGCTTAAGTGTTGCGCGGATATCACAGAAATGACTCAAGTGTATGGAAACGTCTACCACGGAATTATGCCCCTCTGTGAAACATATGTGCCACTTGAAAATCGCTCTTTATTTCAAGCGCCATTCTTCATACACTTGAGTCATTTCTGCGACTATACGTCACATAAGCTTTGCTGAACATGTTAGCGTATCTAACACCACTGATCAGTTTCCAAATCAGCCAGAGCCTGCAAAAAATCACATCGCATACAAAATCAACCACCTTTCCAAAGCGAGATAATGACGAAGACTGACTGCGTACTGTACTGTTGTTCTTGCGATCGTATCACAACGTGCCTGCTCCGTGCCCTGGAATAGTCGTTGTGTTGCCATATATAATATATTAATTCGTACGAAACGCTATTAACTGTTGGCAACGGCTGCCCATGAACTAAACGATCTACCTACGTATATAATTTTTAAATGTTAAAAAAAAGTATCCTGATACGTCGACATTTCTAACTTATATTTTAACCTCTGTTATCTGGAAAAGAATATATATTATTTTTGAAAATAATTATCATTAAGGGAAACTTAAATGGAGTTGATTTTTCTGCGCACTCAAATTATTCTTTCATGATTACGAATTCGAAAGAAACGGGGGACTTTTGTTCTGGAAAGCGATGAAAATGATTCATTTTCATCGCTTTCCAGAACAAAAAGTCCCCCCTTTCTTTCCATGAACAAAAGTCCCAATTTACGATAGCAATCTTAGGAAGTCAAAGCAGCTAATCGTGTGATATTTATTATGCAGTCTGCTTTTTAGGAATTTTTTTCCCACCCCCCCATTGTTTTATCCTTTGCACTTTTTTTATCTTAAGATTTAAATATTCGACACAAGAAAAATCTGCATAATCTAATAAGTTTCAGTCGTCATCGTTTACGGTTGTCAGATAACTCTGACATCTCTTTCTTTAGCGATTATTGACCGTCAGCTCGGCTAAATAATTACAAAATTGCGGAGACTGCAGCGCAAAGAGCAGCTTTATAACCCATTGTATGCTATATGGATAAAATTGTTTTAGAAATAAAACTTATTTCGTCAGCTTTCCTTTTCACTGGCTATCTGACACCACTAGCATTTATATTTTCCATTTTGTTGATGCATACAAGCCTTCAGTTGAATATCTCAACAGGTAAATGTGAAAAAGATTTAAACGATTAAAGAGTAAGTTTTATAGGTTGGGTTGTTTTACTTCTGAGCGGCACTTTTTTGCACACCATGGGCTAAATGGCCAGGTCACATGGACCCCGAAGGCTCAGAGAAGGTTGGGGGAGGGGACCCACTGGAACAGCTGTTGGGAGACAGATGGTAGCCCCTCCGTCAAGGCCATCCAGCATGTTCTTTAACGTGCACAGGGTATGGCTCTCCCGCACACGGGACCACGGCTTAACGTCCCATCCGACGGACGGCGGGCACTACTGACCGTGGGCAGGGCGGGAAATTTTTCGGAGATAAATCTCAACGCTGACCCAGCTGGGACTCGAACCTGGGAACTACAGATTACGAGCCTGGCGCGCTACCGACTGAGCCACCCCCGCCCCATAAGTTTTATAAAACCATATAAAGTATGTTAAGAATTGTGTTGTTGAAAGAAATTTGAATTTGAATATAATGTGTTGTTGGGTCTGTGCACCCACGTATCAAAAGCAAATTGTAAGTGCACACCTCACTTGGTCGAATATACACAAATACTGTTTTCTTTGCACCTTCTTCAGCTGTTTTAAAGTGTTCACAATGTGAGGACTTTGATATTCTTGCCATTTTGTGCTCCATAGTTTATAAAATACAAATTTAAGGAAACTCCTATCTGGTCATGAATAGAATTCTTGACGACAATGAATTTCTCCAAAGTTTTATTAAGCAGAATTTAATTAAAGATAACTAACAGGGAGCATAGTGATGTTAATTTTAGAATTAACTTTAGAATTTAATGTTGTTATTAATTGTTGTTTGAACAATAAACTGCTTTCATCTGGGGCCTATTTTCCTGTGGTACATGACCATGAAGAATAAATAATTGAAAGATACGAATTTTAAGTAACAATTAATTCATATATTTAAAAGTCTGCATTTTGTCTAAAAATATATGATCAGAAGATACTCTTTTTTTTAGTTGTGCAATATATTCAACATAAGTGTGAATTAAAAATTATATGTTATGTGAATTATATGGTTTTTCATTACAGGTAAGTTGCACATTTTTCAAGCTTTTACCATGGAACCAAATAGGTAAAATATTTTTTAATTAGGTATAATATTAAAATAGAGGACTTGGTAAACAGAATAACGAGAAATTTGTTGCTTTTAAAATAGTTTACATAAATAATAACGAGATTAGACCAGGGTCATCAACCACTTCAATTAGTATCTTTTAGGAAAGTAGAGATTACACTTGTTTGACCATTAGTTATTGCCAGATTATAGTTATTATTTATGAACAGTGTACTTAAGGATTTGAGAAAAAGGGACAGACTAGAATGATGTGGGGGGATAATGTCAAAAGGGAAAGAATTGTTTCCATGTCAAATTAAAACAGAAAAACACCATTATTGATTTTAGTGAAATTGGTGGAGTTTGTTATCGAAAAACTCTTCTGCACAAAAAAAAATATTGTGTGTGTGTCTAGTGAACTCCTAGTTATGGTAGTTCAAAAAATGCGAAAACTTGCAAATATCTGCAATCTACCTTTTATTTGAAAAGCAATATTTCTGATCCTAATTAAGCTAAAGAGATGAAACTGGTTTAATTTTCAAGCTCTTTTTTTAGAAGACTTTAAAATGGCATCTTTGATTTTAATTTTGTAGCATTTGAAAGTTTTAAGATCATTGATGATTTTGAATATCACAAAACAGTTCCCTTTTTTTAAAGGAAATTATGCAGCATTTGTACACAAGTATTCGTTATAGCGAAATACTTATTCAGAATTGTATAAGGTAATTCAATATTTGCTTGCTGAAGCATAAAAAAGTGTATTAACTCTTTTGTTTATTTACCATTCATAATTTAATGTTTTAAAGAGAAATAATCCTTTAGAATGATATATGTAGGTTTTTCCTAATTTTTCTGGTACGTCGCTGTAGGTTTTTCCCAATTTTTCTGGTACGTCGCTGCACAGACTGAAAATACTACTACCTGCATTACGTATCTCACGAGTTTAATAATTGAGGGGCTTGCAGCAAATGGGAGACAGCTCCAATTGTTACTGATTTTTAGTTATATGTGCTATCCTGTAAAGAAAAATATGGCCTTTCATTTGGTGCAAGATGGAGTTATCCGAGTGATAGTTACTTTGTAATAGCCAAATGATAGCGCCACATGCTAGCTAGGACTCACGTGACTCGATGGGAAGGTACCTAACCGCTACTTAAACTTACTTTACCGGTTAGTACTTACTTTTTACTTTTGCCGGTTAGGTACCTCGGTTACTACCGAAGGTACCTAACCGGCTTTCTCGTTTCAAAACGAGCATAATATTGCATTTGATTTTGTGTTTTAAATTGAAAAGTGTTAACGATGAGTAATAACGTGGAGTTGAGTGAAGAAGAAAAGGAAATGAACATTAAAAGAACCAGTAACCCACCTAATGACCAAGATACTGCGCAAACATCTAGAATCATACATATCATCAACATCACTATACTTTTTTAAGTAATATTATAATTAAAAGAAAGGAAAAACAGTATATTCCAGATATTTGATGTCATACGAGTGGCATTCAAAAAGTTCTTGACATGCATCTCCAGAACAAAAACCGTTGCACCTACCTCAACAAAACTTTTACTGCCATTCAAACTATTCCCCTCCAGCATCTACGCAAAGTTTTAGACATCTACGCCAATTCTGGTACTCTTGGTGTTACTCCTGTTTACACGGTCTTCTACCCTTGAAAAAGTCTTTCCAGCAAGTTCCTGTTTAATTTTTGGAAACAACCGAAAATCGCATGGTGCAAGATCAGGTGAATATGCAGGATGGGGTAGCTGTTTGATATTTTTCCTGCTCCAGATATGCCGTAACTTGCTGGTTTTGTGAGCATTGGCATTGCCATGAAGAAGGAGAACCTTGACACGCCCATTGTTGGAAGCTACACCTTCATCTCCTTAACCATTTTTTAAGGTTTTTGGGTAAAATAATGTTGGTGTAGTATTGACATTTTTTCAGGTAAGATGTTCACGGCTACCACTTATTGGGAATTGAAAAAAATTACGGACAACACACAGATTCCGCAGACTGAAATTTACGCACCTCCAGATAAGAGAGAAAGGATTATTAGTCCTTTGTTTTTAACACATAATGAGAACTTTAGACAAGCTTTCAAACAAGTCGTAGCTTGTTAGCTTCGAAAGAACAAATGCACATCTACAGACACGTGTCAAGAACTTTTTGAACACCCTCCGTATTTTAGCCGCACCTACATCGAAGTAATATATAACAGAGTAAGTTTCAATTAACAGAATCAAATGTTGTCTATGCATTTTTAGTGTAGAAGGAACAATGCACGGAAATTGTTGATAGAGATATTGTGAAGAAATTGTACAAGCCAGGATCAAGACTTTCAGTTCTGTTTTTTTGTTGGGAAAATGCTAACCATCATTGGTGGTCTTTCATTAGGATTTGATGGCTTCATTGATTATTTCATAAACAGAAACACATAGTTCATGCCATATATTCATTACGTTACAATGTTGATTCAGTTCTAGGCAAAAAAAATAATATGATAAATAAGACAATGGCATTTTAAGTGTCATTTGAAGCACAGAAATATAATCCAGACTGATTTACCTCACTGAATCGTAATGAAATTTAAATTATAATTGAATTTAAATATATTTTTGTAGTTGGTAAACGATACAGTATTTGACAGACTTGTCGATAATTTAGCGCCAAAGAACTCGGAACTTTATTTTTCACTGATTGCGGTTCTGAAACCGAGGCAAACTTAGTTAATTTCGAGGTCGTGTAATGGAGTTATTCATGGATCAATAAGTCATTCATATTATAGAGTAGCAGTCTCCGAACTCTTTTTTTTAACTGTGGGCTACTTTGTCAATTGCTCAAAGTCTCGTGGACCCAAATATCGTTTTATAGGATCTTTTTAAAGACTTAATATGGTTATATCAAGGTTACACAACATTTTCATGAAAAGGGTTATATGTAGCATTAAAAGGCCCTCCCTTAATCCGCCATTGTTTCTTAATCAGTTGCTTGGAAAGCTTTCCCCTCGGGCCCTCAGCCCTTTTACATATTTGGGAGAACAGCAACCAGACTATCAGTTACTGACTCGGGCACCATCAAATATTGCCCAATGCCCCAGAGGTCCCTTTGAGGGGCCTCGGTATAATTATGCCGTAATCTGGGGCTCTATAACTCGACCTTTGATCAGTAGCCAAGCGATCCAGGTCCCTTTGATCAGTAGCCAAACGACCCAGTCCTTTTGATCAACATATGAATATTGTAAAAAAAAAGAGAAAAAATTGAAGGGTCACATTTGCCATTGTCTAAAGGCTGCTGGCCGGATCATCATTTTACAAGAATGTTTTCGTTTAAAAGACTTAATATGTCATATCAAGAGTGCATAACACTTTCATGAAAGGTTTACAAGAGACATTAAAATTATATGGGAAAAATTGGATAAAAATATTTATTTGAAAAATTGGAAAAAACTGTTACTGGAGTAAAAAATAAGCTAATATATTATTTCCAAATAATAAGTAAATAAAAAATTATTTTTGAAAATAAAGAAAGATCACAAACATTTCAGACTGAAACAAGAACTGTGTGCCTGCCTTTTTTTTATGCACAAATCAAAAATATATTTGTCAGAATATTAATTGAATTTTTCTAAAACATAATTTACTTCGAGGACCGGATTACCCATCTTTGCGGGCCGTAGTTTGGGTACCCCCCCCTCCTTCCCGCTCTCAAGCAGCGAATTACCACGCCGTCTTCAACAATGAGTTATAATTCGCCATCTGTTAAAAGTAAAAGAAACTGAAATCAATGCTAAAATCAGAATGTACTGTTTTTATTTTATTCAAGCTCTTTTATCCAGAATGTTTTTCCTCCCATGAATAATGATAACACACAATTTAAGTTCGTTGTTGGCAATGAGTAATAATTGAGTAATAACAAATTCGTCATTTCCTTTAGTTGTGATGATTGTGGTTGTGGCAACTGTGTCCGTTGTGTTTTGCAACCTTAGACATTGAAGGCTAATAACTCTAGGACACCTCTCTAGAGAAAGACATTTTCTGGTTACTCTAACTGAAGAACACTCCAACTATTTCCAAAAGTGTAATATATGAATTTGAAAAAAAATTTCCAAAAATGTTAAATATTCAGCAAGAATTTTGAAAACTTCAACTAAATAGATATTTGTTGAAGTTTTCAAAATTATGTCTTTTTTCCACTTTGTATGTTTTTGTAGGACCGAGTGGTTAGCGCGCTTGGCTACTGATCTTAAGGGACCTGGGTTCGAGCCCCGGATAAGGCATGGATGTTCGTGTCGTAATCCCCACAGACCCTCTACTATGGCGTATAAACTGACAGGCTCCTGTCATACTTCTGTGGCAAGCAGCTGCTTGAGGGGGTATTTATTTTATGTTTTTGTAATTTAATTGAATTTATCTAAAATTTTGAGACTTTTCATCAGTTTAGTACTTCTCATTTTCAAAAAAATAATTGGAGAAATCTGTGTGTTAATAGCTTTGACCTAAATTTTAGTATTTCTTTTTAGGTTGTTAGGTTTTTAGATAACAAGAGACAGTAGTGTGTTTTTATATAAAAACTGTATTGAAATTTCATTGTATACTAGTAAAATTTTATTATTTGCATTTCTCCAACCATCCATTAGCGCAAATTTTTACTGGAAGAAAAAGCTAAAGGCCAAAAAGTAACTTCAATTGTGATATAATACTCTGATAATTGTGAAATGTCTAAACTTTAAACGAATATTGCAAACGATCTGTTAACCTAGAAATTCGAAATTTTAGTGGTAGGATTTGGTGGTCAAGAGGTTTATGTCGCAGCAATGATTTCCCCTCTTATCACCGGGAGGGATTAGGGAAAGTAAACAATTTGTTTTAAGAGATTCGTTAGGTTCAGTAATAGTTTATGTAAAAACCCCTATTTTTTTTTGGGGGGGGGGAGGGGGAGGCAACCCTTATATTGCTCAGAGTCATGATGAGCGGAAGCTGTATGTCAAATTCGGTGATCATAGTTCTCATCGTCTTGGAAAAATTCTTTTCTCTGTTTTATATAGAGGGTTTTTGCGAGGGGATGGATTGTTTTATCTCTGAGTGACACGTTTTTGCATACAATGGGCTGAATTACCAGATCATAAAGACCCCAAGTGTTCAGAGAATGTTGGGAGATGGAGACCCACTGGGCAACTGTTAGGAGACATATGGTATCATCCCGTGAAGGCCATCCAACATGTTCTTTAGCATACCGGTCTCTCGCACACGGAGCCACAGCTCTACGTTCCACCCGACGGACGGGTACCGGTCTCTCGCACACGGAGCCACAGCTCTACGTTCCACCCGACGGACGGGTACCGGTCTCTCGCACACGGAGCCACAGCTCTACGTTCCACCCGACGGACGGCGGCCTTTCCAATCCCATTGGTATCTAATTTCCAATCCCCCTCACCTATGCAGGGTTGGGATTTTACGGAGATAAATTTCAACTCTGCCCCAGGTGGGATCGAACCTTGGAATTGCAGATTATTAGCCATACGCTCCATTGACCGACCACCCCTGTCCATGGTTGGAGGAGGTGATGTAAACCTCATATTGCTTAAAGCGAGAATGAGAAGAAGCTGTATACGAAATTCGGCGATCTTACCTTTTACCGTTTATGACAAATTCCTCATTATTTGCCTGGGGGTGGGGGATTAAAATGGGAGGACAAATTCCCATGTTTCTTTATTGCGATAGAAAGTTGTTTGAATTCTATAATCATAGCTATTACCATTTAAGAGCAATCCCTCCCCTTTTTTATTACATAAAAATCAAAGAACCTCCAGGGAGTCTTATTGAGGGGGAAGAAATATTGATGGTCAATATTTTTGAGGAAACAGTGTACTGAATGTCGTGGATCAAACTCTTACCACTTAGAAGCATTTCTTACCACTTTTTAGAGGGGGCATTGTTTTGGGGGGAGGAAATAACTATGAGGGTCCTAACCCTTTCATTGCTCTAGTTTCGATTAGAGGAAGCATATACTGAGTTTGGCATCTTGCCCTTACCATTTAGGAACAGTTTCTACCACTTTTTTAGGGGAGGGGGATTTTTTTGGGGAAAATTTTAGGTGTCCTAACTCTAGTGTTGATCAAAGTTTTGATTAAAGTAAGCAGTGCAGTGAGTTTGGCGATTCCAGCGCCTATCGTTTAGAAGCAACTCCTATCGCTTTTTAAAAGGGTTTTTTTTTTGTGGGGGGGAGGAAAACTTTTGGGGATCTTGAAAGCAGAAAAAGCAAGAAACAGACAGGCAGATATGTAGCAGATTTTGTCTAATATTTAGAAATGCTTTGATGTTATTCACAAGTGTAAAACTTATTGAAAGAAAAAAAAAGGACTATTATTCCGTTATTTATATATGTTAATAAAATGGATTAATACGATGTTAATAAAATGGATTAATACGTATATCAATGATAAGAATGTGTTTGAAATTTGTTAAAAGAAAGTTTCATGCAAAAAAAAAAAACGACATATAGATGTTGATTAATATGTTGAGAAACATATCATGGGTCTCTGAGACCAAGTTCGACCATCCGTTGGGCACTTTTTTGCACACCATGGACTAAATGACCAGGTCACATGGACCCCGAAGGCTCAGAGAAGGTTGGAGGAGAGGGGACCCACTGGAACGGCTGTTGGGAGACAGATAGTAGCATCCCGTGAAGGCCATCCAGCGTATTCTTTTAACGT
The DNA here is from genome assembly GCA_038380435.1 of Ryuthela nishihirai. NCBI lineage: Eukaryota > Metazoa > Arthropoda > Arachnida > Araneae > Heptathelidae > Ryuthela > Ryuthela nishihirai. The sequence continues at coordinate 25,005,997 of JAWZYU010000004.1, read as the reverse complement.
GCACAGGGTATGGCTCTCCCGCACATGGAGTCACGGCTTAATGTTCCATCCGACGGACGCCGGCCTTTCCAAGCCCATTGGTGTCCCCTACTGACCGTGGGCAGGGAATTTTGAGGAGGGAAATTTCAACGCTGACCCAGCTCTGACTCGAACCTGGGAACTGCAGCATACGAGCCTGGCGCGCTACCGACTGAGCCACCTCCGCCCCCGACCATCCGTGTTACGAAACAGAACCCGATCGACGAAAGATTAAGGCCAAATTGCAAGTTATAAAAAAAGTTTCATTTTCTCTCCACTTTACTCTAGAACAGTGGTTCTCAACCTTTTATGCTTCACGTACCCCCTGGAAATGTGTATGTAACTGGCGTACCTCTTATATAGATAGATAAAATTATAGTTAGCGACTTTGTTACTAGATCTAGCGACTTTTGAGCTCTCACGGCGTACCCCAAAACGTTTTACCGCGTATCCCACGTTGAGAACCCTTGTTATGGAATATGCAATTCTAAATTACTTTGCACTAACAAGTCTGTTCGATTTTCAGAATCATAGTTTTGTTTGGAAAATTGTAAAGCATAAACACAGAGGCTTTCTGTTCAATTTCAGATAAAATTAAAAACTCCATTGCATACGAGAATGAATGAACGAAAAATAGATCGCATGATAGCATATCAACTTTAAATACAACACATGTGCAGAAAAAGTTACTCGGTACAACAATACCATATACCTGACACCGTCTTTGTTTTTCATTTAGACAGATTTTATTACTCAAATTATTATCACTACGTTCAGTATAGACCAGGCGTCGAGAACCAGTTTTGGATTAAGAGCCAAAACAGCAAAAAAAAAGTTAAATTAACAAATTTTGAGAGCTGCAAATTATAATCTTTATTGGGAATTAACAGGAACTTTTTGAGCCATAAATAAAAATAAATAAATACCCCCTCAAGCAGCTGCTTGCCACAGAGGTCTGACAGGAACCTGTTAGTTTATATGCCATATTACAGTGTCTCGCAAACTTTTTTACTCTGCGGCACACTGAATCTAATTTTTTTTCCACGGCACACTGAATCTAATTTTTTTTTCCGCGGTACACCTAAAAAAGAATAAAAGCAAACTCTATATAATCGTCATTATATTTGCGCTTTGTTGAAGTCATCAGCCTGATTTTACTTGAAGATTTGCTCTTGTTCTTTAATTCATAACTCGGTGTTTGTTTTAAATATTTGTCCATTCTATGGCTTGAAATAATAAAAAATTAATACCAAAATTTGGAAAAAGCTTGATAAATACTTACAAGATCCCAGTTGATAAAATCTGAAAGATTTTTATTAAAGCATGTCGATAGCACGTCGATATTAAAGGACGTCGATAGCACAAGTCAAGTCAAAATGAAATCTTTGGAGTATCTAGTGTCAATTTGAAAATCTCTCGCGGCACACTTGGAATCTCTCGCGGCACACAGTTTGCGAGACACTGCCATATTAGAAGGTCTGAGAGGATGGCAGGACCTCAGCAGAAAAACGACACACACATCCATGCCTTACCCGGAGTTCGAACCCAGGCCCCGTAGATCAGAAACCAAGCGCGCTAACAGGAAAAAAATAAATGCAGATTATTTTATTAACAAAAATGAAAGCATAATATATAATTTTAAAGAATTCAAATGTATACAATAAAATTATCGAAAAGAATTATTAAAAAAAACGTCATTCATACAGTGTGACTTTTGAGTTTGAGTCTCTACGACCAACAATCAAATTTGGAGTGTATTTTAGGGTATTTGAATTGCATCAGTGCTTTCAAAACTGTCGTCTGCCATCCTGCTGGTGCTTGTTTTTAATGAAAATCATAAAAAAATTTTCGTAGTTGAATGTTCAATCAAAAGGTGTCAGGAGCCATTTTTTAGAGTGCTCAGAGCCGTGGGTTCCCAACTCCTGCATAGACCATGACATAGATACTCTATACGTGCCGGTATAATACTTTAAAGCGGCGCTGCCTCGTTATTCTAGCATATTCTCAAGGGATTTTCAAACTCGGAGATCTACGCGATTCTGATTGTATTGCATTTTAAGTACGATAGCATCAACGAAAAATTCTTTCAAACCAATTTCAATCCATGCCTTTTATTGTTATCATTCGTTAAATTTAAGCTATTGTTATATTTATACATTATAATTATTGTTTTAATTAAGTTCGTTAATTAGTTTCGTTATCAACAGCCAGTATGGCGCGAAGTCTTCACCGTTTCATAATGAGACGGAAAGATATTCTAGGCCAGATCTGGGGAGGGGGGGCACACCTTACATGAAAAAATTACTATAAATGGCCAAGTACTACACCACCATTGTTTTTCTCAAAATGGTTAAAGAGATGAAGGAGCAGCATCCAACAACAGACGTGTCAAGGGTTCTCGTTCTTCATGACAATGCAAGGCTCACAAAACCCGACAAGTTACGGCCTATCTGGAGCAGGGCAAAATCAAACATCTACCCGATCCTGCATATTCACCGGATCTTGCACCATGAGATTTTTGTTGTCTCCTAAAATTAAAGAGGAACTTGTTGGAAACCTTTTTCTAGGGTGCAAGACCTTGCAAAATGCTTTCATAGTTGCGGAGTATTTCCCAAAAAGGGTACTACCAAACGTTCCAGAATCTGCAACTTTGCGTAGATGCTGGAGGGAGTACTTTGAAGGACAATAAAAGTTTTGTTGAAATAAGGCATTGGTTTTTGTTCGGCAGATGCATGTCAAGAACTTTTTGAGCGCCCCTCGTATTATTAAAGGGCTCAAATTAATATTTAGTTTTAATTAAATTCTTATTAATACCATTGCTGTTGTTAAATGCTGAAATTTTCGGAATTTTAAATAGCGAAGAATATTGTTGAAATTAGAGATTCGGATAGATTTTTTAATTTATCATCTGCCACATTTTACCGTAAAAAGCTTATTTTGGTAGTGATAAATCTTTGAAATAAGTTTCCCATTAGCTTAATCCTTGTAACTTTTGCACTGCAGCGTCGTTGGACCATCAGATAAAAGGGTAGGATGGATAAATTGCTCCGTGGCTGGGTTGGGTTGTTTTACCTCTGAGCTGCACTTTTTTGCACACCATGGGCTAAATGGCCAGGTCACATGGACCCCGAAGGCTCAGAGAAGGTTGGGGGAGGGGACCCACTGGAACAGCTGTTGGGAGACAGATGGTAGCCTCCCGTCAAGGCCATCCAGCGTGTTCTTTAACGTGCACAGGGTATGGCTCGCCCGCACACGGGGCCACGGCTTAACGTCCCATCCGACGGACGGCGGCCTTTCCAAGGCCATCGGTGTCCCCTACTGACCGTGGGCAGGGCGGGGAATTTTGCGGAGATAAATCTCAACGCTGACCCAGTTGGGACTCGAACCTGGGAACTACAGATTACGAGCCTGGCGCGCTACCGACTGAGCCACCCCCGCCCCTCCGTGGCTTGCAGAGATGAAAAGCTTTGTGAAGCTGTGCAGCTGAACACTTTACGTCGTTAAAATAAGAATTAGTAACATAAAATATTAAACACGTAATGTTGTAAATATTGCCTATTATATGTTGTAATTTCTCAATGATAATTACATTTTAATATTTGGTTAGCCATCTGTCAAAGAATTCGTAGATTCTGTTCCATACAATATTTTCTACAACACAAATTCCCATGATTGCAAAAATCCAATTGTAGGCATTAAAGTTTTTTACTCAACTTTCGAAATTGTTTTCTCTGACTCAAATATTTCTTCGTTCTTCATTTGATCAGAAAATGAGACCAAAGTTCGTGTTAATTAATCAATTTGGATTTTGAATCTTAACCAAAAGTTTTGTGATGGTAACTGTTGTTAGTCAGACAAAACCCGATTTCTCGATTTTTCGGATTATTTTGGGCTTTCTGAAAAATCAGATATTTAATAAAAAGCAAATTCGTAATGATTCGTGTTTTGATCAGAGATTTTCTTATGACCCCCGAATTTTCAACATTAACCCCCATCCTTTGTGATGATCACTTGTTGCCTACAGCAATGTCAGTTTAATTATTTTGACATACAGCAATGTCAATTTAATTATTTTCCCCCGTATTTTATACGTTCTTAAAAATTCGGGCACTTATCCCCACCCCACCCTTAAAATTGGAAAAATTCTCTGATTTTAGTTCCTGAGAAATATACTGGTTAGAAACATAATTTTCTTATTAAGAATTTTACAAAGTTACCCTCAATAAAAATTGTTAAGCAGAGTTTAATAATACGGTAAAGTGTTGAGTATCCGAGTTTGTGAATTTAAATTTTCTGATAATCAAATATTGATATTAAGCTGATAAAATTAATAGAATGCTCCTTCATTTCTTAAAGAAGTCAGTTTTAAAAAACCCTGATCAAAGGAAATTTAAAATATCATTTTAATTCGACAATAAAAATTTAACTCGCTGATAAAATTTCGTTTGAATAATCGAGAAGAAACTAATCAAACTGCGTTTCGAGCAACGTTGGTTTCGAACATATGCACTTGCGCCATCTATGGTAAGTATCAGTAACTAGTAAATGTTGATTTCAGAAAGTATCAATAGATGGCAGCACAAACAATTATAAACTTTTAACAAATATCCCCTTTAGCAGTTGCTTGCCAGAGTGGTCTGACAGAAGCCTGTCAGTTTAATTCTCGACTATATATATAGAGAAAATCTGCGAAGAAACTTGACCTCATCAGAATTGAAATTAAAGTAGACAGGAATTGAAATATATCATAGTTCTCAAACTGTGGGTTTCTTAATAGTTTTTTTTTACTAATATTTCGGTAATTTTTTGCAATGTTATGTGAGACTGTGTTTATATAAAAAAAATGTGTTTTGTAACAAATGTACTGTGTTAAATGCAAAAAACATAAATTTTGTTTGATTTTGACGTATCTAATTATAATGAAATCGTTCATTCTACAGTGTAGGTAAGGGGTCGCCAGGCACCCCAGAATTTAGTTTCACGGGAAGGTTCGAGAATTTAGGGAGGGGGCGAGCCCTCAGAATAAGACTTCAGTAGGGTTTCCCAATTGCTAAAATAATGCATCGGGAAGGAAAGATTAAAGTGATATTCTACATGGAATAAAATTTATAGTTGTTTTTTAAATTTATTTTTAATATCAGACTTTTACTACGAGGCTAAAATAAAAATTATACCACCTTTTCTGTTTCAAAGCAGGTAGACAAGTTTGAAATTTCGCATAAGACGATCGGGTTTCGGGGTGGAGGGGGAACCATCTGGTTTTCCCCTGGGTACGTCACTGCGGTCGCTTAATCTTCTATGATTGCAAGGATTCTTATAATTTTTATTACAATTATAAAGGGTCGCAGTCTCAAATAACTTGAAAAACCAGTGAATTAAGGGATTATGCCCTTATTCGAAGTCCGTAACTTTGAAATTAATTCAGCAATATTAGTTTAATTGTTTAAAGACTAATGGAAGTTGGAACTAGGAACCTACGAATTAGAAATTTTCCACGAAATCACGAATCGAATTGAGCTTTTTTATATTAATAATCCAAATATCAGCAGTATCTAACAAAAACCAGTTGCTGCATCTGAGGAATTTTTAATGTTCCGACTTTTCCGATTAATAGATAAATTTAAAATGAAAAAAAACTTTGAAAAGTTGAAAAAAAGTTGAAAAAATGAAAAAAAAAATTTAAATTGAGTGGAAGTGCCCTTCTAGAGCTGGATGAGTCCCAGCTGAGCGAGTGATGATGCTTCTGTCTCCCTAAGAATTTTATCAGAGCTATTATTATCCCTATTTAAAAAAAAATAATAATTGTAGTTCTTGTGATAACTATAGGGATATCAGTCTACTTTCTGTTTCCAGGTAAAGTTCTTTGCATGATCGTGCTTAATAGAATTAAGTTTTGGTTGATGGATAGGTTTTTGATGAGCAGTGTGGATTCAGAAGTGCTAAGGGATGTATATAGCAGTTTTTTTCACTTTGACAGATTCTTGAGAAATGTTTGGAACAGTGGTTCGCAACGTTTTTTGTTCTGCGAACCGATTTCAACCAAAATAAATATTGTGAACCCCCAGGAGACACTAAAAAACTAACTAAAAAGTTCCAAAATAAAATTTACATTATATAATTATAAAATATAAAATTTTGCTCCTATAATTATAAAAATTCTAAAATTTAGAGTCTAAATATAAAATTATAAATCTAATGATTTATTTGCAAGACTTCATATTAAATTTCTTTATTGCACAAATTTTGTTTGAATTTTGGCGAATCTCTGCAGATCAAACATGCACATGCTTGTTTTCACAGAGGAAAAATATATTTGTAACATAATTGGACAATTCTTCACTGCTTAAGGTGCCATTACAGAATTTTTACCACCAAATGGGAACCACTGGTTTAGAGTTTTAGAAACCCTGTGGCCTAGTTAGATTTCAAAAAGTACAATGTCTTCCATTACAGAATTTTTACATTACAGAATTTATTAGTCTTCCATTACAGAATTTTTACCACCAAATGGGAACCACTGGTTTAGAGTTTTAGAAACCCTGTAGCCTAGTTAGATTTCAAAAAGGCTTTTGACTCTCTTGATCTACATAATTGGGTTATCGTTAGATCATGTGGAATGCCTGACAGATTAGAGGCGGTTGTGGCTAAGTCTCTAGTGCCTAGGCTCGTAATCTGCAGTCCCCAGATTTGAGTCCCAGCTGAGCGAGTGATGATGCTTCAGTTGCTTTGAATGGTTACACTTTTGAGCAAGTGTTTCACTTTAAATATATCGAGAGCTGTTTAACAGATTCTGATGATAAACAGAAGAATCGGGATCCCTGCTGGGACTTTTAAGAATTTATGAAGAGTCTGGGAGAATAGTCGCATACAAATATAGAGCAAGATTAGGGAATACAGTAGTTTGGGCCTTTCTAAAGTTAATTATGATAGTGAAACATGGAGTCTTTGTAAACAGATAAAAGGAAACTTGATGCTTTTGGTTTTAGATGCTTGCGCAGTATCTTGGGCATTAGGTGGTTTGACTTTGTAAGTCGAATCGAATTAAGCTTTTTTTATATTAATAATCCAAAGATCAGCAATATCTAGCAAAAGCCAGTTGCTGCATCTGAGAAAATTTTCAGACTCCACCTAATGCCACCTAACCTAAGAGTTTTAGGTGCCACCTAAAACCACCCACAACCACCTAATGCCACCTAAACCATAAATGATTAGGTTAGAAGTAGTCATCAATCTCCTTTGAGCAACATTTTGTACAGAGAGAGACTCCATTGGTTTGGCCATGTTGCTCGTATGCATAATTAAAGATTAGCGAATAGGGTTACGAATAGTGTGCTTAAATGCTTCAGAAAGAGGGGGGAGACCTAGCTGAGGTGGGTAGACAATCTCAAATAGGACTTCCTTAGAATTGGCCTACAGTGGCCAAATGCAATAGCTGTAGATCAGAACAGACATGTTTGGAGAACTAAATTGTACAGTATGGTTGGATCTCCATAACTCATGAATGCTTGAGGATTCTGTATGTATTTATTATATCAAATATGTATAACAAGCCTTTTAAGCCAAGATGAGAACTTATATTTCAGTAGTAAGAAGAAAAAAAGAAAATCCAAAGCAAGACACAAAAATGCCCACGTGCGTGCTGGAGATGATTTCGTTTAACTATCGTTCGATTTAGATTTAAATTTTAAACCAAAGCATATATTCAATGTCAGAAGTGCGCATCAACCAAGTCTTTAATTATTAGAGATTATGTAAGTACTACCCATTTTAATTCCATAAGGCATGGAATTAATTATAATAAATTAAATAATGTAAAGCATCATCTCGAAAATAAAATCAAATATAGGCATATGATTCTCAGCCATAAGAAATAGTCATTTAGCGAGATGTATATATCACATCCAGCCGGAAATAAACTGCCGCTGTCCGTCATATGAGTTATTAAGCCGTAGCTTTTTATGCTGAAGAACCATACGCTGTGCACCACAAAGAACACGTTAGATGGCCTTGACGGGAGGCTACCATCTATCCCTTCCCCAACCTTCTCTGAGCCCTTGGGGTCCTTGTGACCAGGCCATTTAATTTAACCCATTGTATGCAAAAAAAGTGCCTCCCAGGTTACCGGGCTGGGATAAAACAACCCAACCCTATAGTAAAATTGCCACATTGAAAACATTCTCGACTCCAGAGACTTTGGCAAAAAAAATTATATTTCAATATGTTAAAACACTGAATTATTTTTCCCATCATTAAAATAAAACAGTTGCCCATGATAAATGAATCAGCATTTTTAATGTCCAAACAGTATGACTATTCTGTTCAAGAAAAGAAATCATTCGATTAAATATCACTTCGTATATTTGTTTCATCGTTATCCTCGTAGAAATAATTCGGATGTATTTCGTTCTTTGAAAATATTGCACTGCAGTAAGAAAACTTTTCCTCTATTTCGCACACCAATTGCTAATGAAAAAAGTATTACATTTTCGCCGAATCTAATTTTATCTATTTCAGAGAATATATATTTTTCACATTGCCTTTGTAATTAGTTCCTCACTGCACTATTTTTTGTCAATTATAAATCGACAACTAATCGGTTATTCAGTATATTGGCACAATACCGTACCCAGATAATCATGATGGTATTTATGCCAGTAACTTGCAGTCTTTTTGACATATACCCTGAGTTGTCCACCCGCAGGTAATCCGAATTTCAGATTATGGTTTAAATATTATATATATGCAAAATATGTAGTCTCATATCGTAATTCGTAATTTTTTACTCATATGATAATGTAGTGAAAGACAAAAAAATTGTTGGACGGCTGAGTCTCATCAATTATCGGCAGTTTTCGGAGTAAAAGGAAAACGAAATTGTCTGATTACCCTTCCGGAAAATTGTAATGAACACTCTGACCTAAATTTGGGAACAGCTGGTTATACGTGAAACTTCATCCAGTTTTACTTCCCTAGTTGGGATGGTGATTGACTCAGTCGGTAGCGCGCCAAGCTCATAGTCTGATATTTCTAGGTTTCAGTTCAAAGTCCAGATCCAGTGATCCAAGTTCCTGTTTATGCTCTTGCTGAGAAAAGGCTTACTTATATACTGTTATTTACAATATATATCGCAAACACGGCTTACAGCTTAGCTTCCCATCCGTCGGATGGGTTAAATTGTAAGTCGTGTATAAGAGAGTCGTACTCTGCGCACTTTATAAAGAATACGCTTGATGATCAGAGAAGATTGTGGAAGGGACAGATGGTAGCCTCCCGGGAGTTATGTCTCTTTCAACTGCCTAGTGAATCTCCTGCCTCCTCCTGACCAAATAGTCCATTGGATGCAAAAAAATACCTCGCAGCAGTAAAAGTCATCAACTTCGCAGTTTTCGTCTCTTGTATTAAATTATTTTTCAGCGAAAGAAAGATGTTATCATTTAATTCTTAGATTCTCCTTTTGTTTTTTAAATGTCCTTTACTTTCAGTGTGTATTTTAAGAATTTTTCTTATTGCCATGTTTCAATGTAAGCGCGACATTACAGATATTATCCTTTGCTGGATCGACTAATATAGTCTTAGTGTTATGAACCATTAAATCTGAAACAACCAAAGCACGTAGCTGTAGTTTTATTTACCTTTCTTATCCAGGTTCCATATCTCTCACCCGTTAGTTTAACAGCCTTGAAAAGCTCACTTACCCTTTCAAACTGTTGGCTAATGCAGAGGTGCACAAACTTTTCCAGTCGAATCTTCACTTTTCATTTGCACAATATGTTTCGCTTCCTTACATTATTACCAAATAATTAAATATATTTATGGCTTTTAATATCAGTAATTATCGTTATATGAGAGTGAAAATGAACGAGAATTAACTCCAAAGGCAGAGTAGAATTAATGCAGCTAAAACACTTGAAAAAAAGGTCATTACTTGTAAAAGTGTTGAATTATTTTTACTTCTGAGTGACACTTTTTTTGCACACAAATGAACAAAACTGTTAGGTCGTAAAGCCCCGTAGGCTCAAAGTTGATTAGGAAATGGGATCCAATGCATAGCTTTTAGAAGACAGCTTGAAACCTCTCTTCAAGGCTATCTAGATCAGTGCTTCCCAATTTAATTTGTCCACAGAGCCTTTAATAAAATTCTTATGTATGAAGCTAAAAAACTAGACCACAAATAAGTAAGGAAAATAATAAATAAATACTAAGGCTATGAGGTCAACATATTTAAATACACACATTTGGAAACAAAAATCACATTTCATGTGTATAAAAAAATTAAAAAAAATTTTTGTAATACATTTTAATTTTTTTTTTAACATGTAATAAATTTTTTTGCCGAATTCTTATTTTCACTTCACTGAACCCCCGGTTTCCTCTCAATACCATTTTGAGAATACTGATCGAAAAGAAATGGGGGGAAGGGAGGAGAGGAGACAAACGAGCGGGAAAATCTAAAAGTTCCGTTGCGTTATAACATTTTCCTTTAAACAATTTCTTGAAAAATGCATTAAATATACATAAGTTTAATTATTTTTTGCCTCCATTACCCTTTTACTAGCATTCTCAGGGGTGGGGGATATGACCTGATGTAGAATGGTCCTGCCATCCTCTCAGACCTACTATGGCATATAAACTGACAGGCTCCTGTCAGACCTCTGTGGCAAGCAGCTGCTTGAGGGGGTATTGATTTATGAGCCGTCCCGTGGCCGAGTGGTTAGCGCGCTTGGTTGCTAATCTAAGGGACCTGGGTTCGAGCCCCGGGTAAGGCATGGATGTATGTGTCGTTTTTCTGCTGAGGTCCTGCCATCCTCTCAGACTTTCTACTGTGACATATAAACTGACAGGCTCCTGTCAGACCTCTGTGGCAAGCAGCTGCTTGAGGGGGTATTTATTATTATTTATTTTATTTTAGAATGGTCTTTAATGCGCATATTAATGGCTCTCCTGCATGAGGGCTATAGCTAACGTACCCCAGATGGCCTGTGGCCTTTCCAAGCCCGTCGTTGTCTCTTTGTCACTGGGGAAAGAGGTAGTTATAGGTGAGAAACAAACTAGGCACATTGGGCAATAATCTAAACGAGGAACATGAAGTTACGAGCTTCCGTTACCAACTGAGCCAAAGGTGCGAAACTTGAAACTGAAGTAAATAGTAATGTTTTATCTCTGTGCTTTTAAGTGTAATAAAAATGGCTATTAATTGAATAGTAATTTTATGCTATAATTTGCAATGAAAAATAAATGTTCCCTCAAGCAGCTGCTTGCCATAGAGGTCTGACAGGAGCCTGTTAATTTATATACATAATAGAAGGTCTGTGAAAGGCGGGACCTCAGCAGAAAGACAACACAAACATCCCCATGCCTTATCAGGAATTCGAATCCAGGTTCTTTTGATCAGTACCCAAGAGCGCTAACCACCCGGGACAATATTGTTTTTAAAATTATGATTTCACGTATTTATAATGTTAGCATAAATGTGTGCTTGTACAGTTTATTCCATAAAGCTTTTATGTTATTTAAAATTTCCTTCTTGATTCCTCTGCCCCAAATATAATGAATAGCTACCCTACTACATAAGGTACCAAGGTCTGCAATGATCGTTCATGTTGACTAATTTGTGCTGAAAGTTGTTTACTCCGAGTTTGGTGGTGAAAAACTGATGGTATTTCTGGACTGAAATTTTGAAATGAATACGCCAGACGTATGTTAATATAGGACTTGATCAGTCGTAAATGAAATAGGTGTGGCATGATAGATGAATCAGTTCCGGAACAGTTTAAATCTGCTCTAGAACTGATTTTAATATGAAAGGTTATTTTTTTAGCGTTAACAAAACGAAAGTCGTGAGTTCATTCAAAAGTAGGCTAGTGGAGTGCAGAGGAGGAATTTATGTGAATAGCAGTAGCATCATGTACGCACAATCTGTTCATCGTGTGCCCATGAGTTAGTAGTAATGTACCTGACTTGGGTATTAAACTTGAAACTAGGACATTCCAGGAGGCGTTTTATGTCTATTTCGCCCTATAGCTCATGAAAAAGTTATTAGAATTTTTTTTTTCTTGAATGTTGTTAGTGATTTATAAAACTTGAAAATATCAAACAAATATCGTTGTGAGTTGCATAAATGTTAAATATTTATTTATTATTTTCAATTTCTAGTGATGTTACTTTCTCGTTATTTATGAAACACAAAGACACGTAGATAGAGAGTGGCACTTGCCCCCCCCCCCACTCCCCGGCCAAGACCCTTGGCCGAGTGGTTAGTACGCTTGGCTACTGATCTAAGGGACCTGGGTTCGAGCACCGGGTAAGGCATAGATGTATGTGTTGTTTTTCTGCTGAGGTCCTGCCATCCTCTCAGACCTTCTATTTTGGCATATAAACTGACAGGCTCCTGTCAGACCTCTGTGGCAAGCAGCTGCTTGAGGGGGTATTTATTTTGTTTATTAAAGATATTAAGATTTTAAGAAACGAATTTTTAATATATTTATTTGTTTTTAAGCCATTTCTACTATGGCATGTAAACTGACAGGCTCCTGTCAGACCTCTGTGGCAAGCAGCTGCTTGAGGGGGTATTTATTTATTTTATTTATTAATATAGTATATAAATTATATATTTTTTACCAGTTCTTATAACGAATTTCTTTCTTCTATCACCACTGTTTTTTTAATTTTGGGTATTCCCGTAATTTTTTCTTTGCACCCCACCACTTAAATTTTTTTTTGTGTCTGTTCTGAAGTGTAGAGTAAGATGAATTGAGAAATCTCATAGTATCTGATGACCTCTTTCAGCGTAAAAGAAAACGTGTTCCTTTTTCTTTAAAGTGGTTTAAGTTTAACAAGCAACCACTTTCAGCAAGAAGAGGAAAATAAATCGAAAAAAAAAATAACTGGCAAGTAAAGATATTTTTTGGAAATGCAGTAGCAAGCGAAAGGAAACTTTAAAGCATAGGAATTAAATCACCAAAATTCCGTTAAGGTTTTATTAGCCTTGAACGAGAGCCAAAAACACCCACTGTACTCTTTGTAGGTATAAGATGATGTAGGTACTTGTACGTACTATAACTCTATAATAACCGGGCAGCTTAGGAGACGGTCCCTGAGATAGCGGCGAGCTTCTCCCCTTGGCTTCGACACGAGCCAGACGACCTCGGTAGACCCCAAGTTACCTTGTGTTGCCCTCCCCATGGCCACCACCTGGCGTCCTATTGTCCTTTCTCTCTAGCCGTGAGTTGTGCTCGAACTTCCGCTGCCCAGCATTGTACACACGCACCAGCCACGTGTAAGGCGTTTACGAGGGAATTGGCAGACGTCTTCCTGTTGGATGGATCCGGTGGCTTAGACAACACACAGCTTAGAGGGTTTCACATCATGTGCATCAGAGTAGGCTATAATGGAAAGGTGACAAAGACTGAACTTTTTCTGTTGCTGGTTTTTTGGACAGGGAATGTAACCTTTTTTTAATCATAATTAAATACAATGGTTTTGTATCATATAGTTACCATTTTTTTTTTGCATCAGCTCATAGAGTCTATTGATTAGCACCTCAATTCTTGATTCTCTTAGAAATCATTGTATTGTAGATTAAACTTATGCTTTCAATGAGCAGTGATACTTTAAACGAAGGCTGTGTTCTTGGAAAATGTCATTATAAGCGTACCACTAATATAGTAGAAGCCGTCCCGTGGCCGAGTGGTTAGCGCGCTTGGCTAATGAACTGGGTTCGAGCCCTGAGTAAGGCATGGATGTATGTGTCGTTTTTCTGCTGAAGTCCTGCCATCCTCTCAGATCTTTTATTATGGCATATAAACTGACAGGGTCCTGTCAGACCTCTTTGGCAAGCAGCTGCTTGAGGGGGTATTTATTTTATTTTTATAATATAGTAGAAGTGGAGATACTATATAGGAAAAAGTGATATCCTGATGAAGCCCAACCCTCTTGTTTTTGCAGTAGTCTATGTAGCAAATATTACATCAATTCAGTACTTTTTTTTTTCGTGTGCAAAAATAGCTCAATGTGATGGTCTTGCTGCTAGTGCCAAATTAGAGTATGTGTCTAGAATTCAACATTAAATGGTACTCGGAAATATATGGTTTATTTTTAGTTTCCATTTCTGTTGGCAAATCCAATGACTCCAAAATTAGACTGCTCAGGATCATTTATGGCTTTGCCAAATATTTCTCCATCGGAAAATATGCTTACATCGACATCAGTTACCCAGAATGCATGTTATCAATGGGTCCGGTTCGCCTGCAAGTTTATTGCAGGCAAACCCGATACTGAGAAAGCAGCTCGTGGAGCGAATTTCAAAACTAGGTACACAATTTATTTTCTCTAAACTGTTTATATGTAGAAATTTGTGTTTGTAAACGAATCGTTAACTTCATGTGCGATTCGGGAAACAATTTTTCAATAATGGAGACAACACTCAGCCATGGCATTAAAAATGGAATAAAATTTTCGAAATTTGGCCTAACTTCGTTTTTAGATACAAATTTCGTGAAATATAAATAAGGCCGTTTGTATCTACAGCGTGTCGATTGAATTGAAAAGTTTCTGTACAGTTTCTGGTCAAGGATAAAATTAAGTGGATTAAAGGTTAAGTGGACTGTAGGTATATGTTGACAATAGAGTAGGAGGTGAGTCCGTGGATAATGGCATGGAATAATAATGAGATCGAATAAGCTGCGATGCCATCATGGTTTTAATGTGTTTGCAAATTGTAATTCAAGAGCGAAATGAGTGATCCTGGTGTAAAAATTTCAGGTATAAAGTGTGTGATTAATGTTCGTCCCCGGGTAAAGTAAGAATGTTTAAGTTGTGTTTCTTCTGAGGTCTTGCCTTCCTCACATACTTTTCTATTGCATATAAACTGACAAGCTCATATCAGGCCTCCGTGGCAAATAGCTGCTTGACAGGGTATTTTTTATTATAATAACGGTTTAGTAACGACGGATTGGGCTTTCTTTTCTCTAAAATCGATTGCCTCTAAATTCGGCTTGTAAAATAATGATGAATTTTAATTTCCTTGCCAATGGCCACTACCTATTCCATTATTTATACCCGAGAGTTGGGTGTAACGAACTGGCCACAGAGAGGGTGCAGCTCAGCCTCCCTTAGTCATTCCATGAACTCTCCCCCCTTGCTACGGATGACATCATAGAGAGATTACTTTGTCTTCTCCCTCTACGATGTGCGTCACACCTTGAGTGGGATGACATGAACCCACGCACGTTTTATACGTTGTGGCATTACCATTGATGCCGGAAAGTTGCACACACACCCTTTGGTCACCGGCCAACCTCCGATGCAGTGCTTCGTCATTCAGTAGTTGAGCCAAGGTTTCATTTTGTACATGACGTGTGCAGTCGTACTTAAACTGTTTTAGTTACTATAAAAGAAAACAATCGAACAGACATTACTGACTACTAAGCGTTCCTCAGTTGCTCAGGCTAGAGACAAAAAAGAAAACGTATTATAAATTATTTGTCACTTACAAGGTCTGACAGTCAAGTTTCGTGATATAATTTTTATCGGCAGGTGACAGGATTAGCTTCAGTATCGTTATTGAATGTGCTTGCTAACTTCATGTTTGTATGTGGAAAAGTTGAGTGTTGATCGGATGAGTTTCGTAGTTGTACTGCGAGCTTTACCAAAGCATTTCGATTTTGTTTTGACCTATCAGAACCTGTTGAGGCAAAACTTCGCGTTATCTTTTGAACAAAATCATCGCAAATGCTAAAACCTGGAAATCCCAATACGATCACAAACGAGATGCTGGTGTCAGTGCTGGAAACATCTACGTCACGAAAAAACACAAGGAAAAGTCAATATTCCAGGTCCATATCATACGATGAGAATTAGTGTTTTCAGAGTCAAAAGAATTGTCAGAAATAGTTTCTTTCTTCCAAGATAAACATCGATTCAATAATTTTAGTTGGATGTGTGATGAAACAAGTTGTGCGTGTTAGACCAGATTTCGTGCCACATTCTGGAACTACGACAGAAATGTTCCTGGCACATACTTCATTCTCTGCAGACGTTGAAAAAAGAAGAATAAGAGCTACAACCTAGATGAAAGGGTAAAAGGAAAGTTATTTTCAAGAATTGATTTTTAAGGCTTTCTTTGGGAGGGTGGAACAAAGAGAGAAAAAGTAAAAAAAAAAAGGAAAGAGGAGGGAAGAAGGAGTGTGGAAAGGACAGAGTTAAGGCACAGTTTTTTATTTTTGCATGAGGATGGGGGTTCATATTTTGTGGTTTTCTTTTGAAGGCTTTAAGGTATCTTCTCAGGTTTATATCATTTTCGATGTTTCTTATATGATTTTGCTCAGATTCTTGTAATGAAGTGATGCTATATAAATTGTGCCATTGGATGGATGAATATAGGCAGGCAAGTAGTATAGTCCTATTATAGCGTACCCCCACTAGTGCTTTCCCCTATGACGTCACCGCCCACGCCCCCTATTAATATTCACAATTAATAATTCATAATTAATTAAGCTCCCTTTATTTAAAAATTCCTCCCCTTTAACCCGTGGCGCCATCTAGTGACTATGACGAATACTAATTTTAGAAAAAAAACCTATTTTAGCTATTTCCCGATTTTTGACTCCCCGTTTTTAACCCCCTGGCGCCATCTGGTGACTATGATGAGTACTATTTTTAGAAAAAACCTCTATTTTAGTCGTAATTTTTCCAAATTTTGACTCCCCCTTTATTAAAAAAACCCTTATCAAAATTACTCACCCTTTATTAAAATTCTCTCCCCCTTTATTAAAAAAAAACCCTTATCAAAAGTTCCCTGTATTGAAACTTCACTGATCACAAACTCCCTTGGTATCCAGTTCATTTTTCCAAGTCCAACTAACTTGGGGGTGGCAACGATCAGGATGGATGATGCAATCTTCTAAATAATTGCAAAACTTTGGGTGGCAACCCCTCGCAGAAAAGGTGATGCAATCCTCATAAATAATTACAAAGTCCAATCGCTCCATCATCTATTATTGGCTTATTATATTTCCTGATAAAACTACGGGTCCTGATTAGTTGTCCTAGGTGGCACTGCTTTCCCATGTTTAATAGGTGGCAACCGTCGAGTGCGTCATTGTTCACGATGCAAGCTAGCAATCCAGATGTGTGGTGTCTCAGTGAAGATGTTTACGTCATGCCTTCACGGTTCAAAAATAAGTTTTCTGTGCATGTATGTCGTTACAAGAAATATGAAAATGGCGAACTCATCTACCCTACACCTGTGGGGTATATACATTATACCTACACCTATGGGGTATATACATCTATACCTACACCTGTGGGTATGGTGGGGGTTACCCTCTCCATACCTGAATGGGAGGTTTTGTGTGCCACAGTGCCCCACATAGAGGACCAAGTGAAAATCGGCCCCGATCAACAGACATGGCACGTGATGCCTGGTTTACATGCCTACATGTATTGCAACGTAGGTGGTGAACGCTGTGTCGACTTCATCAAAGAATTAGTTGCTACGAGAACTCTACAGTTTTGCGTTGTGAGTTGCAGTGGTTCACGCTGGCTATCCATGTAGATGAAGTGATGCGTGTTGTGCATAACGTGTGTGGAACTCTCAAAGATCACCATCTCCGTACTGCTATTATAAAACATTCTGAATCACTTCTACCTTTCCTGTTGGGTCCTGTTTTCGAGGGACCCGAATGTGTTTATCAGCTGTTGGTGGACATTTTCCAACAAGAACTAACACGCCTGATTCCATTAGAGGGACTTCAACCTGAAGAAAAAATACTGACCATCGTAGGGTGGTCTGGTGATTTGGACATTAACGCCTTAGCACAAGTGTTTGTGGATACGGCCTGGAAACGGGGTGTGTTGAATTTTGTAGATTCTGAATTTGTGTGTACTCTGAAATATAATACTATTGTGGATGAAATGTATAAATTAGTTAAATAAATAATTGTAACCTATATAATGTGCCTGTCTTTTTATCATATTTCATTTTAGTCTTAATATGGATAGGAGAAAGAAGGTGTTAGCTAGTGTTGGAAGTGTAATCATAACAGTGTTAACGATAGTGGTGCTTGTATTAGAACTTGTGTCCCGTAGTAAAAATATTCAGTTTGGGGAGTCAAAACCCTTAGGCAGTGAATACAAAATTCGCTTGTGCAACTTAACAGTGGACATCATACAGTTTATAGGAGACATCCCTACAGTTACAGGTGTTACACTTTTGTTACATCAATGGTAAAACCTGGTGGGATACGATATCTGGGTGCAGCAGAAAACAAAACTTTGGAGTCCCATTATTTCGACCCTAAAAGAGGATTCGGTAGTGTAAAAAAGTTAGCTCAGAATATGGGACTGCCATTGAAACTCGTCCGAGAATGGTTAGAAAAGCAACCCACCTACACGCTACATTGATCTGTTCGCAGAAAGTTCCCCCGTAACAAAGTTTACGTCACAGGGTTAGACGAACAATGGCAAACCGATCTCGTAGTTGTGAAAAATCTAACTCACTTCAATGACAGTTATCGCTACATTTTAACAGTCATCAATGTGTTCTCAAGGTATGGGTGGGCGGTGCCTATGAAGGCAAAAACAGGGAAAGAAATGGTGTCGGCTTTCAAAAAAATACTTTCCAAGGGGCAATCTCCCATGAATTTAAATACGGATCAAGGTACTGAATTTACCAACAGAGTGTTCCAGAAATTCCTGAAAAAGAAAGGTATTCGGTTCTTCGTCACCTAATCTGACAAAAAAGCAGTTGAGAGATGGAATCGCACTGTACGTGAGAGACTGGGGAGATATTATACACGCCATAACACCAACTGGTACTTGGATGTGCTGCAATGTGTTTTACGAGGATACAATGCCGCAGTTCATAGTGCACAGGATATGGCTCCCAAGGACGTGACCTTACACAATGAAGACGTTGTGTGGGTTTGACTATATGGCAATCCAACCTAAGTAAAAGAAAAACCGGCATTTAAAATGGGGGACACGGCACGACTAGCAAGTCTAAAAGTACCCTTCAAGAAAGCAGGCACGCATTTGTGGACCGAAGAAATATTTATAGTCGACAAGGTGTTACAACATCAGCCCCTCGTATACGTTGTACGGGAATCTGAGGGAGAAGTGTTGAAGGGCACATTCTATAAATCGGAACTTCGAAAAGTGACCGAACCTGAACTTTACACTGTTGAGAAAATAATCGAGAGAAAAGGTCACAAGGCAGTGGTCAAATTTCGTGGTTATCCGAAACCTTCGTGGATTCCTAAAAAATGGATAGTTTCTACATGACCCTACCCTCCTCGGCTAGTCAGAATATTTACCCAAACAATTTGTAGAGTGATTTCACGGTTCGTCTAGCACAACCCCTAAGACTAAGTGGAAAATGGAAAGTGGGACTAGCAGAAGTTCACTTACCCGTGAGGTGGTACAATGTGGATGGTTCTAATGACACATATGAATATTATGCTCCTGCTCCCTCTGAAGAATACTGGAAAATCAAGCTTAAACCAGGCAAAATAACTCCAATGGAACTGTTGTCTCACCTCTCAACCCAACCCCCCAAAGAAATAATGGTGTCCTATAACAGTGGTTACTGGGTATTCAAACCGAGTGAGGGATACGGTTCGATGTTCCCTAAAACGAATTTCAGCAGGCTTCTGTGTGTCGGCGAGGGAGAAGTTGACAAACCCTTCCACCAACGATTTACTACCAAACTGTGCAATACTGCAGTATTCGATATAGATGACGACTGTTATTTCTACATGATCCCGCCGGGTAGTTTCCATGAACGAAAGGTACCCCACAGACGATATGAAACTGCTGAATCATTATTCGATGCAATGAACCAGATCATGCTCTACAAGCTGAGAAAAGCTTTCCGTTTCAAGCAACAGGCTGATCACACCGTGTTGATGGATACAGACAAACTACATTTCATTAAATTTCCTCTTTTGAACCCCGGATTAGGAGACATGCTAGGAATTACTAAATTAGATGTTCCACTGAATAAAGCCATGGGTGACTACCCCATCGATATGAACAGAGGAATGTACGGTATTTATTTGTATTCAGACCTGATTGCACCTCAGTTGTTAGGTGATACTCATGGTGAACTGTTGCGTGTTGTGAACCCTGCCGTCAGAACCAGTAATAACGAAGCCATTGTTGCAGTGTATCAGCAACCTGATTACTAACCCCTTGCAAGGAACAGTTTCGAGAGTGTGCGAATCTTCCTTTCGTACCGACACCGGAGAACCTCCACATTTTAAATTCGGTAAAGTTTTAGTCAAGTTACATTTCTGCCATGAGGGTTAAATTCGTTCCCCCTTCTACAGATGCCTACATGAGCTACTACAAGAACCAAACGGAGAAGGGTGTGTTCCGTGGTCCTTGTTATCAGAGAGGCGATGGGTTAGGAAGCATCTTTGCCACTATCGGGCGTCATCAGCCCTCTCGTACGACCTGCGTTGGCTACCCTGCGTAAGGGTGGGCTACGGTTCGTTTCAGAGATAGCTCAGGGGCAAAACTTCAAAACGGCTGCCAAAGCAGGGTTGCATGAAGCCAGTGCAGACCTATTGCAATGTGCCAGTTCCAAGCTGCAGGGCGGAAAAGGGATGAAACGTGACCATCATCATCCTAGTGTTCATAAAGTGAAGAGACTCTGTACTGTGAAGGACATGTTTTCATCATGAGCATTCAGAAAATTCACTCTGATTCTGGCGACTACCAATTCCGAACTGGACCTGTTTCTGGTTCCCCCCACTGTCTCTCAACTGGAAAGAGGCTGCTATATCAATTATTTACCCGTGGCTTCGCTGGAAGATAATGCTCCACTTGAATTCATCGTGAAGGGGACAGACAATTACATTGATCTATCCCGCTGTCACCTATGCCTCGTCTTGAAAATTGTGAAATCTGATGATACACCCCCATCGGAAGTCGTTGCCCCCTGCAATCATTTCTTCCACGCCCTCTTCAATCAAGTAGACGTCTTCCTCAATGATCACCTAGTGAGTACTTCTCACACCTGTACAGTCGCCAGAATCAGAGTGATTTCACAATTTTCAAGACGAGGCATAGGTGACAGCGGGATAGATCAATGTAATTGTCTGCCCCCTTCACGATGAATTCAAGTGGAGCGTTACCTTCCAGCGAAGCCACGGGTAAATAATTGATATAGCAGCCTCTTTCCAGTTGAGAGACAGTGGGGGGAACCAGAAACAGGTCCAGTTCAGAATTGGTACAGTCGTCAGAATCAGAGTGAATTCTACATGGCGTACCTGGAGATTCTATTGAATTACGGTACAGATGCCACGCGAAGTCAGCTCGGTATGTCACTCGGGTACCTCGACACCCCAGGTAAAATGGAACTGACCAGTTGGGAGAATGAGGGATGGCATCAGTGCAAGGGGTATGTCAAGTCACCAGGTATCGAACTTATCTCGTGGATCCATGCCGACCTGTTCAATCAAGAACGTTACCTACTCAATCAGGTCGATCTGAAACTGCGTCTGTTAAGGTCCAAGCCCAAATTCTGTCTTGTGACAGGTGAAGCAGACCCCTCTTACAAAGTACAGAACTGTACTTACAAAGAACAGTACTTACTTACTGAAAGTACAGTACTTACAAAGTACATTCACATGAAGCTGAATTTTTCGTGCGCAAAGTCAAACCCACTTCCGGTGTCATCCTTGCACACGCGTGCCTACTGGGCTAAGAGAGTGCCAAGTACCCCGTACGAAGAACGGATTTGCGCATGTTCTCCATTGCTGCAGGCCTGACGAGTGTGAACATGACAATTTATTTCTTGGCCAACTTCTGGTACTGGGTATGGTGGAAAGTACCAGTCTGAATGGATCGTACGAAAAAAATCCCTTCAACTTTCAACATTTCGACTTAAACTACATCAGCCTTCACATTGACAGTGATCAGCAGTCCTACACCCCCAACTTTACGAATGGACGTTATCTCAGATGTTACCAAGGATTATTGGAAGCTGTGGACGCATGGAAATCCGATAGTGGTATTAACTTATCGCGAAAAGCCTATGGCGAGGGTTTTACACAGTTTGGATTCCAATTGACCCCCGAGCAACGTGAATGTAATCAAGTGTTTTCTTTAATAAAGAGTGGTAGTGTGAGAGTCGAATTAAAGTTTACCAAACCATTACCCACATCAGTCACTGTGATCCTGTATGCAGAATACCAGAATCTGATGGCAATCCCATTGGATCGTAAAATCCTGTTTGACTACAGCTCATGAATACCTATCAGTTAGAATCCATCCTCTCGATGTTACCTACAAGTCTCGGTGTGTTCCCATGTGACAGACTACCTCGCAGAATCGACCAGTCAGAAACCTTGTTTATCTACAATACCGATCCATCCACCCTGCCTGGAACCCACTGGATAGCTGTTTACAAGGAAGGAATGCACGTGGATCACTTTGACCCCTTGGGCACGAGTCATGATGTCTCCATGCAAGAATACTACAGTCAGCTAGGTATACGTTTTCTTCGTGAGAGATATACCTTTGGCCCTTAGAATTTCATCGCCGTTACTCAGACAGAGGGCATAACTTTTAGCTCTGGTGCTGACATAATCTGTGATATGTACATCGGGACCATACTTTGATGTGATTTTGTCGACAAGACCTCTGAGAAACGGGTTTTGTGCAAGGGTATAGGTGTCGTGGGGAGATGTCGAATAAATCACAGAATCCGTGTCCGAATACAGCACACGAGCTCCTAATTTTGACAGAAGCTCGTACAATTTAAGTCGGGCATGACTCGTCACCATCGCGGCGAGAATCAAGCTTCCATGGGTGTTTGAAGGAGTGGCAGACTCCGCAGGCTTGTGTGTAACTAACACTGCCTGATCACTGATAACATCGATGTCAGTCACAACCAGTGAGGCGTCCGTCAAGAGCTCCATGTACTTGACAGGACAGCTCACGATGGTCATCTGGGTTCGACTCGTGTTCTGCGCATGTTTTCTTCATGACGAATTCAGCGAGACCTTGGAAAGAGTATGCTTAAGGCTGTTTTTTTCAACTTCCGAGAGGAGGATTCGAACCCCCTCCACCTGGAAGAAGTCCTCACAAAAGGCTTCCTTTTGCTCATTGGTCTGCACGTCAGGGGGAAACCCAGAGTAGCGCTGCTTCAACCCCAGAAAAGTATCTTATGTACCCCACATAGACACCTCCCTTTTGTTTTACAGGATCATACTGCAGAATGGTCTTAAAATGCCACACGTCATGAAAGGCAATTAACTTGTATCCAGCATGCATAGCCTCGCAAATACATGTGACACAGCATGCAGAGCAGTGGCTCCCCAGTATGCAGCACATCGGTTGAAATGCACCGGTTGCAGGTACCCTTGTAAACGTGACCATGATTATAAGCTTTTAAGCACTTCAGACAGAACATTTTACTACCAAAAAACCCAGCCGGTTTCGTTATGACATCGTAATGTCCCTGGTTAAATAATAAATTTTATTCTCACCTTCAGGGCCGATGAAAATAGGGAGAAAGGCGTCGTCAGCAGAATAAACAATAATGTGAAATTGTGTAAGGTGTGTCTGAAATAGGCGAACTTCAGGAAGACCACAGGGAGCGATGGGGATGTCGGCGTCATGATGGAGTTTAAGTGCTTCCGTCTGCTGAAGTTGGAGACGATCTCTGATTTTAGCATATCGGCTGGGTAGACCTCTGTTTTCGTAGCTCAACTCTGGTGCGACGACGAGAGCTCTCACTAGACAAATTGAATCTGTGTTGACGATTCTCACGAGTGCTTTCTTGTTATTCACAAATGACTGGATGTCGGCTAGGGAACACGTCTCAGGACCGGTGCGACCACTCCCCTGACATTCGATGTTGGCGCACACAAAGTGAGTGTTGCCATTCAAAAAGGTTTAGTGGACTTGTAAAAGGATAGAAACCATGGGAGTTTGTGATCAGTGAAGTTTTTAATAAAGGGGACGTTTGATAAGGGGTTTTTTAATGAGGGGGAGGCTGTTTTGGTAAGTGTTTAATTAATAAGCAATAAATACATGGAATATACAACTTTGGGAGTCGATTTTATGTGAGGGACTGCCACTGAAACTTTTGCAATTGAGAGGCTTGCATCAGCCATTCTGAGTGTTGCCATCCAAAGTTTAGTTGGACTAGTAAAAGTATAGAAACCACGGGAGTTTGCGATCTGGGGAGTTTAATAAAGGGAACTTTTGATAAGGGGTTTTTTTTAATAAAGGGGGAGGGAATTTTAATAAAGGAGTGATTTAATAAAAGGAGCTTTTGATAAGGGGGGATTTTTTAATGAGGGGGGAGTCAAAAATTGGAAAAATTGCGACTAAAATAGTTTTTTTTTTCTAAAAATAGTACTCATCATAGTCACTAGATGGCGCCAGGTGGTTAAAAAGGGGGAGTTTTTAATGGGGGAGTCAAAAATCGGGAAATTATAGCTAAAATAGGTTTTTTTCTAAAATTAGTACTCATAGTCACTAGATGGCGCCACGGTTTAAAGGGGGGAAGTTTTTTTAATAAAGGGGGAATTTTTTAATAAAATTAATATTCATAATTAATTATGAATTATTAATTATGAATATTAATAAGGAGGTGTGGTCGGAAATGGGCATGACTTGTGACGTCATATCACGTGACTGGAAGTGGGCGTGGCCGGTGACATTATAGAGGGGGAAAGCACTAGTGGGGTATGCTATAATGAGACTATACTACTCAGGCAGGCAGCCATTGTACACATATTCAGATGCAATTGATTTGTCAAAAATCTCCATTGTGCATGCTTATTACACAGTCCACTGAGTGTGTAAATTAGACCTCCACACATGAATGCATTGAGCTATAGCTGCTGCATTGCGCCACTGTAGGCCAATTACAACAAATCCTGTTTGAAGTTGTCTGCCCACCGCATTCTAGGTCTCCCGCTTTTCCTGAGGCCTTAAGGAACAATGTTCATGACTATTCGACATTATATAGTTATGCATATGGCTGAAGTGGCCAAACACAATATACTGCTCAAAAATTGCTGTTGACTCTTACGCCTAACCTTATATTCCAGATTCAAGTCCTACGGGGCCAGTGTTGAAATTTATCTCTACTACACCCTCACCGTTCTCTCAGGCAGAAAGTCGACACCGATGGGTTTGGAAAGGTCGCTGTCAGTCGGATGGGACATTAAGCTGGTGCTGTGATAGGAGAGCCATATCAGCTGTCCAGTGGGTATCCTTCACCCAATCTTCTCTGAGCCCCTGGAGTCCTTGTGACCATGCCATTTAACCCATTATGTGCAAAAAAAGTGTCCGTTTCATTACTCCAAATTCATTCCATTTGACACCACTATTGTTTTTGTATCAGAAGATTGATTGATATGCAAAAGGAGAAAATTTTTGTTCAGGTTGTATGACCATCCGTAAAGATGTGGAGGTGTTCTTTGTATTTCTCTTCAATTAAATTTTTTATATTTGTTATTTTTGTGTTTGTTAATTTTTTATTTTAATTCCTGGAATTTTTTCGTTGATAAGTGGCATTTTGAAGGAGCATAGTGAGATTTGAAAGACTTTTTTAATGTGCTTTAAGGACAAAAGCTAATTAAAATTCTTGTGATTTGTGATTTTCATTCTCAAATGTTATATATATATATGAGAGAAGGAAATTCACTTCCTCCTGAAATGTTGAAGTCCCTATCATATGCATTGCTGGCCATTAAAAGTGCAACACCAGGAAGAACTCATCAGATTGTCCCGAATTATGTAAGATGGGTAGTCCGTGGGAGAATGTGTAAATGATTCAAAGTGCAGCACACATTCACGTTATGTGTGACAGTAACGCCCCTGGAAGTGGTAAAGAGGAGATTACAAAGAGCCAGTGTAAAGCACTGGAATTGTGTTTGCTCACAGTTCTTGCCCACTAAATAATCAAGTATGCCCCATCGAAGGACACGGCATCCATACGACCAGGTTTCCAACTTTGATTGAGGGAGAATTGTGGGATTACAGGAAGGCGGATTATTATACCGATCGATGCTCGTGTTGGACGGAATGCTGCCACAGTGATAAGAATATGGTGTCAGTGGGTAGAGGAGGAACGAACTCACCGACGTGAGGGAAACGAACGAGAGAACAGACATCTTGTGCACATGGCTTTGAATGATCATACAGCCACTTCAAATACCTTAGCTCACCAGTTAGGGTGTGTTGCACATCAACCAATGTCCACAAGTATGGTTTGATGTCTGCAGCATCAGGGCATCTTTGCTAGGTGGCCATTGCTTAGACTACCATTGACTCTACAACACATACATATGCGACTTCAATGGTGCCAAGAACGTCACGCATGGATGTGCGAATGGAATCGCATTGTCTTTTCAGATGAATCTCGCTTCAGTATGCAGCACCATGATGGCCGAATCCATATCTGGCAGTACCGCGATGACAGGCTCAGTGAGACATGCATGATGCAGTGCCTTACAGGTCTGGCCCCTGGTGTTATGGTGTGGGGTGCCATTGGACTCCACTCACGCAATTGCCTCGTACGCATTACCGGTCTCTGGACAATCCAGCATTACATCACTGAGGTGTTGGAGCCTGTGGTCATAACTTCAGGTGTTCTCTGGTGTCATTTACCAACAGGGCAATTCCCGACCACATGTGGCATGCATCATCCAACAATTTCTGGATTGCCACCATGTGACATTTCTGCCTTGGGCTGCGCTTTCACTGGATCTGTCCTCAATTGAACATCTCTTGTCCATGATCTCACTACGACTAGCACACCAGACACCAGCAGCTGCTACAACAGATGAACTTTGGCTACGTATTGAAACTGCATAGACTGACATTTCCCAAACACACATCCGACGTCTCATCTTCTCAATGCCGGACCGTGTAGCAGCGGTTATTGCCGCTCATGGTGGCTACACAACATACTAATTTCTATGTTTTTCACAAGTCTAACCGAGTTGTATTTGTAATCATTTGATCATTGTAACATAAGCTGTGTATTTAATAAATGTGGCTTTGATATCTCTTGTCTTTCCTGGTGTTGCACTTGTAATGGTCAGCAGTGTAGTATGATAGAGAGAGATCATGTTTAACTGATCACGCTGCTCAAAGGTGATTGTTGATTACTACGCCTAACCTCATCATCATCTGTGTTTTATAAACTATTTTATCTGGGTCATATGAAATATTTTTATTTTTTTTAATTGTTTAATTTTTGTAACTTTTTTTACCCACTTCATTTACTAATATGAAAATTATTTAATTGTATTAAATAGAGATAGAGTTCTGACTCAATTTTAATTAGTCTTATTTAGTGAAATTGTAATGTATTAGTCAATAGCGAAAATTCAATTGGTTCAGGCGGTGCGATGCACCGTGGCCCCATGGGATTGGGAGCCCATTTAGGGCTAGGATCTCATTTCATGTATATTAAGATTCTCAAATTGAGCAAACTTTTCAGCCCGCGGGTAATTTTTGAGACAGAACCCCTTCCTGATGAGTTTTATGAAATTGCTCGTCTAGGGGCCCTCCTTCCATCCTCTTTGGAACTCTCTTTCCACTTTGAAACTCACCCACTGCCCTAATTAATCTCTCATTTGGTAATTTTTGCCTCTGCTCATGCCGATTCAATTTAAATTTTGTCAAAATTTGACACTTTCGTTGAAGCAGGTATAGGCCCGTGGACCTGGTACTGCACTGGCCAAACATGATCACTGATCTCTCTTATACTATATATATGATAGGAGCTCACTCATATGTTTTTTCACCAGGACCCCACTCATATGTTTTTTCACCAGGACCCCACTCATATGTTTTTTCACCAGGACCCATGACGATGTAGTTTTGCCACTGGTATTAGTGAAATTGAAATAAGTAGGCTAGATATAACAATCGAAGAAAGATTTACAATTTTCTTTTTCAAGTTTGATTATCACCAACACATTAATACAAAGTGCAGATTTCCAGGTCAAATCGTATTATACAATATGTCTATGTTTTAAAAATGCATTAGCGTAAAATGTAATGAAAAATGGGGGTTGTAAACTCAAGACCCAGTCAACTTATTAAATATTGAAGCGGGCCTGATTTTTTTCGTGCCAGAGGTGAAGACAAAGAACAGTAAAAAAAGGCCTAAGTGAAGAAAAAAAATATTTTCTTGTTATCTTCTTCGTTTTTGTGTTTTTTTTTTTTTCACATTTTTCCGCGAGCTATTCTGCAGCAACCTTTCGACAGTGTAGTAACATAGACTTTCTCAACTATTTAACAACTGAAATTGAATCTCTGCTGATTTAGAAGTACATAAATCTTAGGCCATGGAGCTTTTGTATTTGTGAACACTCCGTTCTATAGTACTCAACTTTTAACTTTAATGTGAAATAAAACAGTTCGCTCTTTTTCACTTCGTATTATTCTTAGGAAGATAATTCGAAATTTCAAGTATCTCACGTAAAGATAATCCTGTATTATGATAAATTTTTATTGTTAAGGGAATAAAACGAGCTAATTATTAGATATAAGCTAATTGTACTAGCAGTATCAGTGAATGGTAGGAGTAGATACGGAAGCTTGAGAATGGGAAGCTGCCTGCATAAACTGTCACCTTACCGTAACCCGGAAGAACTATTTGATGCCCACCATGTGTTCGACAACGGCTTTGGTTCGACGCATCGGCGCTTTGCTCCTAGTGTCCGGTGTTTTACGCAGTGGGAGTGTGGGTGCCACCTGCGTGGGCCACCGTACACATACAACTGAAGCCGGAACTGAACCAGCTGTTGCTTCTCAAGCAGCTGTGCGTTATCCCTCTTTATCGTGTCTTCAGTGGTAGTGCCTCTCTTTCTTGGTTACAATTATAAAAGAATTCATTTCCATGAATATGGATCACTTAGTCTGCATTGTGTCATATCTCATATCCAGTGGTGAAAGTAGATTTTACTTCCTAAGCGAAGCTATGTGGAAAAATCACGCACAGACTGTCACTCCACTGAAGCCCTCTTACAGGGGTAATAAGAGTGAAATGTATGTAACAAAAGTACAGTGCCACACTATTTTCTATTTCTCGCAATGTTTTCCGCAAATAGACATTTATATTTTTAGTGTTTTTTAGTGTGAAATAACTATTAAATTATGTGATTAAATGCTGATTCCATTGTATTCACGGTTTACGACCTCATTGGGGAAAAAATTCTAATGTATTAAAAACATGGGATACAGAGGTCCAACCAGATTGTGCAATTTAGTTCTCCAAGCATATCTATCCTGAGCTACATCTGCTGCATCCGGCCACTGCACACTAATTCTAACAAGGTCCTGTTTGACACTGTCTGCCCACCGCATCGTAGATCTACCCCTTTTTCTGAGGTTTTTAGGCACTCTGTTCATAACTCTATTCGCTAATCTATAATTATCCATACGGGCAACATGACCAAATCAACGGAGTCTCTCTCTGCACAACATGCTGCTTAAAGGAGGTTGCCGACTCATTTGCCTAACTTCATCATTAGTTACAAAGTTGAACCACCTAATGCCCAAAATACCGCGTAAGCATCTGGAATCAAAAATATCAAGTTTCCTGTTATCTTGTTTAAAAAGGTCCAAGTTTCACTACCATAACTAACCCTAGAAAGAACCAAACTATTATGCAGTCTAAATTTTGTTAAGAATCTACAGAGAGTGTAGATTCTTAAAAGTCCTAGCAGCAATCCCTATTCTTCTGTTTATTTCGTGTCACAGATCGCCGGTATTTGTGTACTGAGCTTCCAAGATAATTCAACTGAAACACCTGCTCAAGAGTGCAATCATTCAGATTAACTGAATCACAATATACCAGATCAATCAATTTTCATCACTTTATGTTTTTAAACTAGAACGCATATCACCTGTAGGGCTTATAGGAAATCTCGCTTTTAAAGAGAATAAATTTTTTCCCTTACCTACTTTTTGCACATTATAAAAGTGTAATTCGAACTAATGGATGATCTTGGAAATGCAAATTATAGTTCTTTATTAATACTTATAGAACATAAAAAGTATTTGTCTTTTATTTTTTAAATTTAAAAAGTTGCTTTCTTCCAGCCCTCTGAGAAAAAGGGACAGATTGTTGCTATCAGTGAAATATCTCTTGATACCATACCACCCAAATTTCTAATTTGTACCGTAAATAGATCATTTGTAACATTCGTTAAAAGTTTCGTCGATTACATATTTAATAAGCTCTAACGATATATGTTGAAACTAAGTATTTGAATAATGCTCATTATATATGATTAATACCAATCCAACTAAAAATATAGTTTTCCAATTATCTCCTAAAACAAAACAATTGCGTTTCACACCCAACCTGGGTGTAAGGGGTGAACTCATTGCTACCAATGAAAATTTCATAATCTTCCCATTCCATCACCATAATTTCAAATTTCTAGCATAAATGCATCATTTGTAATATTCTTTAAAATATTTCTCATTTTCGATTGTTTCCATGTTAGAGGGCCCAGTTACAACTTTTGAGATATTTGGAAAATGCAAATCGTGACTGTTCACAGTACCTATCAAACCCAAAGAGAATTTTTAATTTATCTCTAAAAACAAACATCTCTTAAACACAAACGTTATGTTTTCCCACCCCCCTGGGGATAAGGGTTGCCAATGAAAATTTCATTACGTTCACATTCCACCACTAAAAATTTGAAATTTCTAACTAATTACATTATTACATTGTTTGCAATATTCGTTTCAAATTTTTGATTTTATCTGTTTCTTTCACCGTTCGAGGGCACAATTATAGCTTTTGGGAAATTCGGAAAGTGTAGATCATAATATTTCTACAATACTTATCTACCACAAGAAAGAATTTTTAATTTATCTCTATAAATAAAAAAAAGTTAGATATCTACAAACAGAAGACAAAGCGAAACTACTATCTTGTTTTTTTTTAAACCACATAAAAATTAAAAGCAAATTTTTAGGTAGAAAAATAAACTTATATTTTAATTTTCATCACTTAATTTGCATATTCTAAACCCAGATGCAAAATTAAAGATTTTTTAGAATAACAGATATCAGAGATCCAGAGTAACTTAAAATGCATCAAGTGTAATCGAAGATTACATGATATCCTGCAATTTCGCCTCGTGATATCCACAAAAATAGATGCAAAATTGCAGCTTTCCCGCATCTATAATTGCGGTAGAAAAAGAATGACTTTTGCAGTTATAAAATAAAGATATTGATACCGGTAATTTGCGTTGCTTTAACAATGCAACCACTGTTTTTTCTCCTCTTTTCCCTCTGTCCATCGATAAACTGATATTTTTTATTTTTATGAATTAATAGTAACAAAAAAATTACCAAATTTAAATTTTCCTTCCCCCAACTGCGATCGTCAAACTCATTACTTAAATAATTTCCCAATACCACCTAATGTTATATGTGGAGTAAATGTGAAATGTGGAGGCCTGTGCCGAATTGAAAAAAAAATAAAAAAATAAATACCCCCTCAAGCAGCTGCTTGCCACAGAGGTCTGACAGGAGCCTGTCAGTTTATATGCCATAGTAGGAGATCTGAGAGGATGGCAGGACCTCAGCAGAAAAACGACACACACATCCATGCCTAATTCCGGGGCTCGAACCCAGGTCCCTTAGATCAGTAGCCAAGCGTGCTAACCACTCGGCATATTAAATTGCTTTTTATCAGAAATTTAAAATTTTCAGTTCTGCAGAATGTAAAATTATTTTAAATAATATATTTAGAAAACGAAAGCAGAAAACATAATGATATACGCATTTCACAGCAGATCAAATAAGAATAAAAAAAAATTGAAAACCATATATCTATATTTTCCCAGTTCTTACATATCAGTAACCAGAGAGCACTACTTACTCCATCATGGCATTCCCTATCGATTGAAATGGAACCTCAAGTGTACGATTTTCAAATAGCTTGGTATCTAAAGGATTAAATTGTAGTAATGTAATTAAAAATCAAAGAATTTTTCTTCAGAGGAAGGATTTGCTTTTTCTTTAAATCAACTGCTCAATTGAAAGAGTATGAAAAGTGTAAAAGAAATCATTAACTGCATTACTACCGAAAAATGTCTTACCAGTACACCGTACCGGCAAATAATTTCTTTCCGGTACGGCGTACCGGCTTACTTTCACCACTGCTCATATCTCACATCAGAAGCTTTGAGATATAACTCGTTATGCTCAGCAATCGTTTTAGATATTTCCTTCTGTTTTGTGGTTGGGTTTTTTGATGGAGGGAAGGAGATAAAGTTTACCTTGTCTTAAACTAAAACAAGAAGAAACATACCGAATTTGGTGGTCTTGCTCTTTAAGAGGTGTGCTCCCCTTTTTTTTAGGGGAAGGGGAAATGTGGGACCAAACACTTACTTTTCTTTACGATAATAAAAAGTCGTATACTGAATTTGGTGGTCCTAACTCTTACCGTTTTCGAGGAGTGTCCGTTTTTTGGGGAGTAGGCGGAAGAAAGTTTAGGAGCTAATCAGACAAAAACCTCCTTCATCTCAGGAACCATCATGCAAAGCCTTCAAATGAGAACAGACATACAACTACATGATTGACTGATATTTTCAGACGAAATACCACTTAATGTAGTGCACTTTTGAAATAATGTTTGCCCTATTGAAGTACAGGAGTTGCTCTGCATCTCAATTTCCATTCCAAACAGTTAGTATTACTAAGACATGACCTTCACAGCATTTGACACGGATACTTCTCCTTTGCGTGCTCTGCCCTCCGCAGAAAGTAGGTTGGTGACCTTTGCGCTTCAGGAACGATTTCTGTGCACTGAGCTTGTTTTCATTTGGTGCTTTTCTTGTGGATCTTTACGGAACGAGCGATTGAAGCTGAAAGAGGGTTGATTGCCCTGAAATAATAGATAAGAAAGAGGAAGACGTAACCAAATGTATTTTGTTGAGATTTCATCGTACTAGCAATGGATTAAATATGAGTTATCGCTAAAAGTTAAGAACGTGTAAAAAAAGTGTACATTGTAAAATTAGTGCATAATAGCAGATCGCGTTTATGATTCGGTAGCAGGATTTGTAAAAATGTATGTCAGTATGACCTGAACGCACTGCTAATAATGAAACTCTTTTGTTAGGTGAACAAGAGTGTTTTTTTCACTTAGTCATGTACAGCATTCGTTTTTGCTCTTACTGGGGTTATTAAACTCTTGAAAAGCTGATTGACAGAATCGCTGGAATTAAGTGAATGGTTCTTTTTATCCTGGCTAGCTACCATAAACGATGTTTTTGCATAATCATTCTGAAATTTATACCATTCGGGCACTTATAGTGGTGAATTAATCTACTGTTTTATATGTATGAGAAATCACTGCAAATCTGATTTAAAGTAGGAAAGTCCCCACTTTAAAAATAAATCCTCCGTTTTATTCTCAAGTTCAGTTAATGCAAAGTCATATAATTTACGAAAATAAATAAAAAAAATTAATAAATATCCCCTCAAGCAGCTGCTTGTCACAGAGGTCTGACAGGAGCCTGTCAGTTTATATGCTATAGTAGAAGGTCTGTGAGGATGGTGGGACCCCAGCAGAAAGACAACACAAACATCCATGCCTTACCCGGGGCTCAAACTCAGGCCCCTTTGATCAGTAAAATCCTAAAATAGGTATTACTTTAACCGTGATTTTGATCCGCTGGATTAAAAACTTAAAATTGGCTAACAATATTTTTATCATGTTGATTCATTTGAAATGGCATTTAATGTAACGAGTGAAATCCTCATCCAGGCTTGTTTCATAGCAAAGGTAAGACTGTGACCATTTTTTAAGCATTTGATGTTTTCTGCAATTCCAGGTGGTTGAAAAGTTTCATATTCGTGTGTGCATGTTTTACGAATTCAAAATATCGATGTTGTAAATGCAAAAAATAGCATTTACAGTGCTTTCGGACAGTCCAAAGAGGTTCATATCTGGTGATGAAAACTTGGAAGATTGCTCAGGGAGCAATCGAGTGAGCTGCTTTGACAAAGAAACATTAAAAGCGTTGGTGAATGCTAACCTGTACATAATGCAATGTGAATTGGCGGATAGGCTTTTGACGCCTCTCAGTCGACCATTTGCAGGCAACTTAAAGCGATTGGAAAAGTGTTAATATTCAGAAAATGGATTTCTCACTAGTAGTTTGATGAGAACAACACAACCTCGCGTTTCCCTCTCTCTTCACGTTAACATCACGAATTGTTTTACATGAATCATGAGTGGAAATAAGAAGTGTGCCCTTCCATCAACATGTATCGGAAACAATGGGTTCAAAACATCAATTGTTTCCGTAAACAAAATTCCTTTATGATTCTGATTTGAAAAGTTGCAAGTATTTCTTGTAATCATAGATGTGGGATGACTGATAGGATTCGTCTGCCCTCACTGCTGTTCAATGGATCTCCTTCCCCATTTGAAAAACATTTTACAGATTATCATCGCAACTTTATGGATATTGATAACAAGAGTACTCACAGAGATATACACGAACCTTTATCGAATCTTATTAGTTCAAATTAATTACGCATAGAATAATTTTAATCGTTGGTTCTCGTAGAAAGTTTTATAATTCAGGAGAAGAGAGGATATTTTTTCTACGGTTTTGCTTTATATCAATAGTAGTTTAAATTTAGGCTGATAGATAAGCATCTAATAGCACAAAAATGTTCAAATAAAAATAATCTTGTGATAAATAATTTATTTTTTAGTCTCTAGTGGTGAAAAAAAGAGATTTTATTGTATTAGAATTAGTTTTCAGCTGCGTGATGCCCAAACATCTTCTTAGACTTCTTATGTAGTAAAAAAAAATGCGATTGTTAAAAGTAAGGAAATTATGCATGAATATTTTGATTTTCTCTCACCAAAAATTTTAAATTCATTACCATTAAATATTAGACATGAATCACTTCCTATTAATATAAGTGACAGTTCACTGTATTAAAATGAGTTAAGATTCAGTAACTTTTTTTATTAGTAAATTATACCCATCTTTTTGCACGTTGCTTGTAAAGACAAACATTTAATATTGTCAACTTTTATCGTTTAATCGAGATGAGCGCACTGCTCTTGGATCATAAAATGATTCTTAAAATGTGAACCATGTTTATTTGTGCATAATGTACAAATATAAATATATTATTAGTACTAATTTGAATAGAGCACCAAGAAAAAAAAACCTTTTGTCTCTAAAGAGTTTGTCCGTATTTTTCTATCTCATAAAGCTTTTCTTTTGGAAGTAACTTGTCGTTTTATATTGCGAATTTTCATAATATGGAAGAAATCTGTCATCTTCAACCATAACGTATGGGAATTAGTAAATCAAGAGGCGGTGCTACATCCCGTTCCGCGTAATCAGCATTATTGATTACCCTGCTCCTGGTGTTCGGCAGCGATCCTTCAACGTCTATGTATATCTGGTTGACGCTCGGTCTCATTTGGTGCCGTTAATATTGACATGAAAATCATCGACTCTAATGAGAAGTGGCAGAGGTGCAGCTCCCCGCACGCTTTCTTTCTCCTTTTTCGCCGCGGATGAGTCACCGAATCGCCGCGTTCTCCGTTCGGAGTGTGCCACCCAATCAGTGGCCAAGCGATCCCAATGCTCTCTCTGGGATGGTTAGTCACCGTTACACGTGTCAGTGCATTGTTACGTCACAACACCAGAGAAACGACCAGAGGAGGACTTCCCTGTGGCGTTTGCGCGCGCATGCACACGCATGTGACGACAGAATGGGTGCTCAGCTGTTGTAGTGAGAGCGCTGGATAGGTTATATTCTCATCGCTGCTTTTACGATCGCACAAGTCCGTTTTGGCAAGCAGCGAAAAATAAGTATGTGAGTGTATATGAGCGTAAGGGGCATCAGTTCGAAACTTATAGAAATAACCTTGAGAAAGAGCGAGAAGACTGAAAATGGAGTGTAGAAGGAAGTATAAATATACAGATTAACTATTTGTGCGTAAATGTGGAGATTCAGGAATTACTTTAACAGTTCCATTGGATATCACAGACTGTGTAAAAAAATAATTCTACCGTAGAAGGATCATACCTTCATTAATGCTTGTCAATTGTATGCATTTTAAGAAGCAAGCTGAGAAATAGCTGGTGTGTTTTTACGGTGAAAAAAATGAGCAATCTGGTGTCGACAGTAATCTAACGAACGTAAGCATTCCCTATTGTTCTTTGGTGTTATCTGTATGAGAGAAAGATATGTGGAAGCACCTACCAATAACGACAAAGTTCAACTAAAGTAGATGTTTACCAGCTATTGATTTTTTTTCAGAACTTAGTAATACTTGAATTGACTAAAATATCGCGCTGCAATCTAATCGACAAAGTTGTAAAGTGCCAGTACAAAGTTGATATTTTCGAACATTGTCCGATTCATACAATTGTGCAACATCTTACGTTTTAAGTGAAACAGTTAGATTATCTGTCCCGCAACAGCGGAAAAAAAGCGCAGTTTAATACCGTGAACTGCCATTGTGAAATTCTGATTGAAACATTTCGGGGGACGTCTGAACGACCTTTCAAACGTAATGTTAAAGACTTATTGTCTTTATTTATATTATTAGGTGATCTTGTTTTCTTGTGATCGGGCTTGCAAGTAAAAATAGGACAAAAGTCGTACATAGTGGCTAAAGCTAAACGCATAAATGGATTTCAACGGCTGAACGAGGAGGAACAGTTCGAATTTATCTACCGGTTGGAGTGTGTGTTGTCGAACATTTGAAGTTGACCATCTAACGGCTGCCATCTGGTTCGCATTTCCCAACAGGTCGCGTGGAACAAGAAGCGAGTGCACGCATGCAAAAGAGTGGAAGCGAGGGGTTGCCATTTCTCCACCCACCACGCCATGCATGTGAAGATGCCGTTGTTGGCCTTCGCTCTTCGCCGCCGCTCGCTGCGAGTGAAGAAAAAGCGACCCGGCTGGAAACGTCAGTTACGGGCTTTGTCAGGTAAGGCGGTTACCTTGCTGCTGTTCAAGCATAAACGCTTTCGTTACTTCCTGCTTTGCTTCTTTTACTACGTTACTGAATACGAGAAATTTAGATAAATCTTTATTTTATATAATATCGTTATCACTATAACTGTGATCTACAAATTTCCTAATTGATTTTTTCCGCATTTGATTATTGAACTAACTACTCGTTAGGTCTGTCATTGCGATGAGACTTAGAAGTTCGCCGACCACCATATAAAAGTAAATATTAATATCAGATTCACCCAAATGTAAAGGAAACGTTTCACTAAAATTAATAAAGCTGAAATCAGTGCGAAAAACTAGCATAAACATTGTCAGCGAAAATTGAGAACTCGTTTTTCGCTGACATTTTAGAATTAATTTTAATACTGATTCGAAATTCATTATTTAGTATCTTCGAGTGGGGGACATTTTTCTGAAAGTTTGGGATAAATGAATTACTTAAACAGCTTTTATTTTTATTTCTAATACATGCTTTAACATTTTATAATTATAAGAAATTTTGTAGAGATCGAAATTTTGAAATAGATGAAGTTAGATTGTTTTGCTCCTGAGGAGTACTGACTAAATGTCCCTTTTTCGATCCCCGTAACCCTTTGACTTTCAGTAAACCTTTTTCGCACTCCTTGAATATGGTAGTTAGGTAGTTTCTGGAAGGAGAGCTATGCACCAATCCTCTGTGATGATGCATAGAACCGGCCAGGCCTAGCACCTAATATCCGACCCGCCTTCTCGTGGTGCAGGCCTTTAATACCTTTCAAAAGAGATCTCTCTTGTGGAAGTGAACGGAAGATCTCTTTTGTGAAAGTGAACGGAAGCGGAGGGCTGCCAGATTAGTGTGGCATACTGATCTGATTTTTCATCACTAAAGTGATGAAAATTGGTCAGGCAGGCTGTGGTTCAATTAATCTGAATGGTTGCAGTCTTTAGCAGGTGTCACAATTTAATTATCTTGGGAGTTATGTAACAGATACTGGTGATGTGCGGCATGAAATTAACAGACGAATAGTGTGGAGAAATAGGCATATGTACCTAAAGACTAAAATTAGAATATATTTTGTTCTTTCTAGGGTTAGTTATGTTAGTGAAACTTGGACACTTTGTAAACAAGACAACAGGAAACTAGATGTTTTTGATTCTAGATGCTTACGCAGTATCTTGGGCATTAGGTGGTTCAACTTTGTAAGTAATGATGAGGCTAGGCAAAGAAGTCTGCAACCTCCTTTAAGCAGCATATTGTGCAGAGAGAGACTCCGTTGGTTTGGCCATGTTGCCCGTATGGATAATTATAGAATAGTGGCTGCTTGAAGATGATGATATCCAATATGAAAAGAAATAAATTCTAGAGTTTATCACGCATATGCACATAAGAAATTATATAAACAGATTAATCAATTATTCATAAAGAAAACTTGATTCGGTTCATAACAGATGTTTAGAATTTATGATCAACAATGGTTACCTGAGCTCAGGATGGCAAAGGTAAATGAAACTATGCTTTGCTGAATAGTCCAATAATAATGCAACCACTGTTCTCCCTCAATTTTTTCCCTCCATCTCT
Source organism: Ryuthela nishihirai (assembly GCA_038380435.1). NCBI lineage: Eukaryota > Metazoa > Arthropoda > Arachnida > Araneae > Heptathelidae > Ryuthela > Ryuthela nishihirai. The sequence goes on along the minus strand of JAWZYU010000004.1, from coordinate 24,967,404 downwards.
TCGCTGTTCTATCTCTAATCCACAACGTTTTTTCCTAAAACTACTACTTTTGGAATATTTCAGTAGAATAATATAATCATTTACCAAATATTTCCCATATCCTCTGACAAGCTTCTCGTACCCTAATTTGGGAAGCCCTTCTCTAAAGTGAGAGGAGACACAATGAACTATTACAGGAAAATTAGTACTTCGCCTGAAAGTATAGCACGCGGAGGACAAAGCGATCATTTCTGAACGAGCTATCCAGTAGACAGCAAACTTTTTTAACTTCATCGGATTGTCCTTTCCCTGCTGAAGTCATGTCAAACAAAAATCCTTAGTACAACCAAAGTTCGAACCCAGACCTGAAATCCTGAGTGATGAACCCTAGCATACTGTCGGCTTCAAAATAAGGTATTTGTTACCGAGATCTAATAGTAGCCTCGAAAATATATGTGTGATATACACAGTCGTATCAGACTGTGATACGACTGTGTATATCACACATATGTATATTTATATATATAATATATGTGTGATATGAATGTGTATGGTAGGTATATGACCACCTACCATAATTTATGTATGGTAAGTGATCATATTATTCTGATACGACTGTATATATATATATAGGGTTACTAGATGCTAGTGTTCTAAAAGGAGGACAGAAAAGATAGAAATGGAGGACAATGGAAGACAGAAAATGTAGAAATGGAGGACATGCATTTAATTTGTGAAATAAGTTTTATTTCAAGTATCGATTAACAGTTTAGTCAGAAAAAGGCATTCTGATTCTAATTATTCAGTACACTTCAAAATATATGACGTGCCGATTTTTATTCATACTTGATAAGCAATCCAGAATTATTTGGTCTTAGGGGCATAGTGATTAGTAACTCTCTGCTGTTGCAGGAGACAAACTGTGTATTTTTATTAACTATATAACTGAGCTTGTGGTCAGCAGTGATTCGGTCTTGCTAGGGTTGCTCTTGTATGAGAAAGCTTATACAAACTATGAGTAGTTCCTAATTCCTTCGCTGTCCTTTTTATGTTCCAAATAAAAAAATAAAACTGCTGTGAACTTTCATAGCTCCAACTATCAGTAGAGGGAAGCAAAATTTTATGCAATTTTCTAAAGCGTGTACTTTTCTCAATCTGGCTTGCAAATTGCATATACTGAGATTACAGAAAATAACTTTTACAATAAGAGAATTAATTTAGCATTCACGATTTGCATTTACAGTATTTTAAATGATTAACATAAATTATATTCTAGTCATGGGTTCAAAAATTTTAAAGGTAAAATATAATGAGTGCCTTAATTTTAAATATATTATAAATTTATTATACAGAAAAGGAGGACATTTCATGCATTTTCAAAATTCTGGGAGGACCGGAGATAAAAAAAAAAAGGAGGACGTATGCGTGTTCTTTAACGTGCACAGGGTATGGCTCTTCCGCACACGGGACCACGGCTTTACGTCCCATCCGACGGACGACGGCCTTTCCAAGCCCATCGGTATCCCCTACTCACCGTGAGCAGGGCGGGGAGTTTTGCGGAGATGAATCTCAACGCTGACCCACCTCGGACTCGAACCTGGGAACTGCAGATTACGAGTCTGGCGCGCTACCGACGGATCCACCCACGCCTCCTCTTTTCAAGGACCAACAGTAATAGCAATGTTTAATTTCATTGGTACCTTTTTTCCAGGTAGAAATATCCGGATAAATACATTCCCTGCGTTCATTACTTATATCCCTATGAGCAGGGGGTGACTCAGCCGGTAGCGCGTCAGGCTCGTAATCTGCAGTTCTTTTCTGCAGTTCGAGTCCTGCAGTTCGAGTCCCACCTGTGCCAGAGTTAAGATTTGTAATCTGTTATTCATAAGGTTGTTTAAACTTATAGAAGTTTCCCATGCTATCTTTATTTAACTCACTAAAGCTTGATTGACTTCATTGTCATTATCAATTGCCTATTCTGTTAACCTAAAATATTCCTTTTTAATTCTAGCTTCCTTTATTGTAGGGAATTTGTTTTTCAAAAACTTGAAACCTGTTACCATTTCGGTCCATTGGTTTCACGAAATTCTTCTAAATCCAAGTTGACTCTATGGGTAGCAGATATAAATATTTTGGATTAACCAGATTGTTTGAAAATTTTTTTTCACCTGGTTCAAGAATTCGAGGCGACCAATATTTCTACAGTATGCTGTCGATCTTTGGCTCTATTATTCCACTCGCGTAAAAACAGCGAAATTTTGTATAACCTTGTGCATTCCGGGGAGTAGAACAGTCGCTTTAATTTCTCTCCAGGTGTTCCAACTTGCATATTTATTATATATTTTTCAAAAGATAACCTCTTATTTTCTTAAGCCTTCTTGATATATGTTCGTCGTGCACAAATGAAGTCTATGTGTGCATATTTCCGTTCTGTAGGAGAAACGTTTTCAAACTTAATTTGACGCATTAATAAACAGTCTTAAGTGTACTCGTGTCTGGGGGCGGGGGTGGCTCAGTCGGTAGCGCGCCAGGCTCGTAATCTGTAGTTCCCAGGTTCGAGTCCCAGCTGGGTCAGCGTTGAGATTTATCTCCGCAAAATTCCCCGCCCTGCCCACGGTCAGTAGGGGACACCGATGGGCTTGGAAAGGCCGCCGTCCGTCGGATGGGACGTTAAGCCGTGGCTTCGTGTGCGGGAGAGCCATACCCTGTGCACGTTAAAGAACACGCTGGATGGCCTTGACGGGAGGCTACCATCTGTCTCCCAACAGCTGTTCCAGTGGGTCCCCTCCCCCAACCTTCTCTGAGCCTTCGGGGTCCATGTGACCTGGCCATTTAGCCCATGGTGTGCAAAAAAAGTGCCGCTCAGAGGTAAAACAACCCAACCCAAGTACTCGTGTCAAGTGGATTTGATTTGTCGATCCTCATCGTTACAATTTAAAAGGTTTTCATTCTTACGTAAAAAGTGTAATGAATCATTTTTCACGATTATAAAATATTGTTCTTTCTATATTTACAGTATTATAACAGTTCTCGTTTCTAGCATATTTAGCCTTGTATCCTATAAGCTCCACTTGGTTTTTTGATAAATCCAAGTCCTGAAAGAAGATCTTTTAATTAAATGATGTTAGGTTTTTTTAATTCAGATTACGATATCATGTGCAACTTAGTAGACTCAAACAGTTGAAAAACTAGTTTATCATATTATTTATTTTCATCCATGTTCATAGTTCACAAAAACTCCACAAACATCCACTATCAAATTCTCTAATTTCTCACTATTTTAGCAAGAAGCTTACACAACACTTTCCGTTGCAATTTCGGCAAGCATTATATTAGTTAGGAATATTGGAATGATATTATATTTTTTAGAAAGCAATTTTGCCACATAAAGTAGTGCCATACATTTGTCATGGCCTCCCATACGACTCAACAATTAGATAAATACGTATACGTATATGACGGTTCATGGTACTAATATATTATATATTCTATAGATCCCTGCGTTAGGGGCCGAAATCTTATTAATCAGTAAATTCGGCCGCTTATTCCATAACGAGTATGCTCGTAATACTGAAGAGATTAGAAACTTAATTCAAAGCGGTTGAAATGACTTGTCAGTAAATCTTCTTGTTCATTTGATTATTGATTGCCTTGCTTAGAAACTGTTCTCTGTTCAGACGGCGTGGTATTTCAATAGTTTTTCTTCCTCAGTTCATTCTATTTCCAGTTGCATTTAATCTTGCGTTTACTTGGCATAAAGTGCAATTAGCTATGACACTGTGGCGAACGCCGCAGTATTAAACGGTTATACGGGACCTTGCGAAATCATTAAATAATTCCCATATTATGCTTAGGGAAAGCCAAATCGGAAACAGTTTTTTGAAAAGCAAAAATTTTATGGGAATGAGACTGAAGAGAAAGATTTAAATCTTCAATTTCAATAATATTCATTCAGTGAATTAAAGAGTTACAGCAGTTGGAATATTTAACAGCATCGTCATTCGTCCTTAGAAAGCCTCGTCAAAACTGATGAAAATTTAAATATTTTTAGACGAACTTAGAAATGTAAAATTATTTTAATAAATAGTTTTTGAGCCCGCACATATTTTTGCGGGGCCGAGTACAGTTTGCCGTTTTGTCTCATTGGCATGAATATTAGAAATTAAATCCCATTTAAAAGTAAGAAAGAGCAATTTTCGAAAAGGAGAAAGCTGTTTAACGATATACAAGCTTTTTCATGTAAAACTCATTTCATTCATATCTCTGGTGGGGGTGGCTCAGTCCGTAGCGTGCCAGGCTCGTTATCTGCAGTTCACAGGTTCGAGTCCCAGCTGGGCCTCCCCGCTCGGTCAGTAGGGGACACCGGTGGGCTTGGAGAAACTGCCATCCTCGGATGGGACGTTAAGCAGTCGCCCCGTGTGCGGGAGAGCCATACTCTGCACGTTAAAAAACACGATGGATGGCCTTGACGGGAGACTTGATCTGTCTCCCAACAGCTGCCCCAGTGGGTCCCCTCCCCCAACCTTCTCTGAGCCTTTGGGGTCCTTGTAACCTGGCCATTTAGCCCATGGTGTGCAAAAAAGTGCCGCTCAGAGGTAAAAGAACCCAACCCCACCTCATATCTTTAATTTTTTGAGATAATGTCAATTTTGCAGCTATGAAAAAAGTTACTGGAATGATAGTTCTTTCATTGAACAAAAAAAACGCCTTCAGAATTTAGAAGTTTACGTTGTAAAATAGTGCATGACTAGTTTGTCACTAGTTTCTCTTCAAACGTGGTGCCTCTGACCGGGCTGATTGGGTACAGTTGCACTTGTCGCACCTATCCTGAACATTTCAATATAGCAATTATTACTTGTGATTTGCTTTTGAGATAAATTTGTTACGACTGGCAACTTTTGCTATTAAATATTCCAATACTTACAGATTCTTAAATACTAAACGAATGATGCTGAAACTCAGGATTTAGAGAGACTTGATTTAGATCTTTAATTTGTTTCCAGTCTCATTCATGTAAAACCTTTGTTCATCAAGATATTGATTTCTGATTTGGCTTTCTGTTGGCATAGCGTGGGAATTTTCTAATAACTGAGTAGGACTCTTATGTTCCCATTGTATCAACTACGTTATATGAAGCAACTTCGTGCGATTCGGTGAATTCAACAATGGTCAATAAATCAATGTTAAATGAGGAAGTACTAGATTTTGGATTTTTCCTCTTTAATCCATTAAGCTTCGCGAACGATTTTATCGACTTGAAGTTCTTCCTTTTGGATCATCTGTCTTTCTCATCGATCCCACCCACTTATTAAGGCTGATGGTACAGTATGCTTTCCTCTTCCTCGGTTTTTTTTTTTTTTGTACTAGTTAATGGCAGGTTAATATTCTCGTTTTATTATTTTTTTTTATAAATTATTCGTTCTATTTAAAGATTATTTCAGTTGTGTAATCCATGTTTAAAATGTTTCTCTCCATTCTGCAATTGTAATGATACATTGTGGTTAATTCCTTGTGTCAACCTTTGTTAAATGCCAGTTGCATTCGTTATGCTTAGTAATTAATAGATCTTTTGATAAATTATTTTTCAAACTGCTTTAGTGGAAGGCGTACATGGTCTGTGATAACAAATGTAGCAATCAGACTTATTGGAGCTTTCATCACATGTTTTCCATTCATATCCTACTTTATCTTCAAACACAATCTTTCTTTTGTAAACCCATGCTTCACATTTGGCATGTATAGCTCAGAGAAAGTAATAAAAATGTTCAAATTAAAGTACTCTACCTCCGTAATCAGTAATTTTATATTCCGTGGTCCAGTGGTTAGCACGCTTGGCTACTGATTAAAGGGACCTGAGTTCGAGCGCCGGGTAAAGCATGGAAAATGAACCCGTTTCTTGTGTTGTCGTTCTTCTGAGGTCTCTCCTTTCTCACAGATCTTCTCTATGGCATATTAAACTGTGACAGACCTCTGTGGCAAACAGCTGCTTGAAGGGGTGTTTTATTTATATTGAATGGTCGCAGCGAAATTTTAAAATGCTGGGTTATCAAATTATTTAACGATTGTAAATTACGTACCTAATTCCAGACGTGTTTTTAAATTTGCGACTTTTCAGAAGTATATAATAATAATAAAATGCGAGAATTGAAATACTTTTATGTCAGGTAATTTGATAAACGCTTATGGCCGAGTGGTTAGCGCGCTTGGCTACTGATCTAAGGGACCTGGGTTCGAGTCCCGGGTAAGGCATGGATGTATGTATCGTTTTTCTGCTGAGGTCCTGCCATCCTCTCAGACCTTCTACTGTGGCATATAAACTGGCAGGCTCCTGTCAGACCTCTGTGCAAGCAGCTGCTTGAGGGGGTATTTTTTTTATTAAGAGATAATTACTGGTTTTAAAAACAAAAAAAAAATACTCATCGAAATTACATTAAATTACATACAAAATCTCAATAAGAGCATCACCATTTTTCAACCTGAATTAAAACTTTGAACTCATTGAGTCAGGAAATTAGCAAGTGTGAAAAAAAAAATCTACGCTGCTAAGTTGATGTGCTCGAGTATCCTTTATGGGCCGATGCTGGGGCACACTCTTTGTACGTTTTTTTTTTAAACTTATTAGTACTGCTATATTTCTTCCGCATTACATCTTTACAAAATCCGAACAAAATGTAAGAAATAGACTTATAGTTTAAATCAGGACAAGAAAACAATAAATAGATCATTCATGACTTGATAGGTAAGCGATGGACTTATCCTATTATGAACCGTATAAGTTTGGTTACTTTTTTTTGCTAGAAATGAAAAATTCTTATATCTTGGGAGCCATATGCATGTGGGACTCGTTATATGCATTTTAGTCGCCTGCGAGACAGCGATTTTTCCATTCGCGATTGCTGCCTAATAATTATATTATGCACTTCGATAATGGATTACAATAAAAATTCGTTTTAACGTGGTGAAGGGACCACGAAAAAAGTTCACTCTAACGGACATCTCATTTCATTATATAAGAATAACATATATGAGAATATATAATTGGAGTGACCTTTTAAAAATCTCGTTCTAAACCCGTTTCTTGCAGTAACGGCGCTCGTTATAATAAACTTTTATTGTATTTTAGTAATAGTTTTTTTTTCTTAATTTTAACGTGTAAGAAGTTTCTTAGAAAACTACTCCTACTTTGTACAGGCCTTCTCATATAAGGGCATGCCCCATCAAGACTGATGTTACTTCTGTCCATGACCACTGTTAGAAATCACAGTAAGTAAGCAAACGACAAAGGCAACCCGGACCCAGGCAGTTGCAGTGTCATTGCAAATCAACCGATACTATTGCTCCATCGAGGCGGCTATTTATATTACTTTTAAAAAATCATGAGCAGTGGCTTGCCCAGGAGGGAAAGAGATTTAATGGTGTTAACCCCCTTTAAAGGCTTGAATAACATATTGTTACCACAGATGAACGTGATGCACTGAATTTATGATAAACGTGTTATTAACACTCGCGTTGCTTCTGCGTTAGTAAGGATAGATGTTTTGTTGGTTGGTTGTTATGTTGGAGTTGTTCAGTTGTGTTGTTTTACCTCTGAGCAGCACTTTTTGCACACCATGGACTAAATGGCCAGGTCACATGGACCCCGAAGACCCCCAGGTCACATGGACCCACTGGAACAGCTGTTGGGAGACAGATGGTAACCTCCCGTCAAAGGCCATCCATCGTGTTCTTTAATGTGCACAGGGTATGGCTCTCTCACAAACGGGACCAGGCTTAACATCCCATCCGACGGACGGCGGCCTTTTCAAGTCAACGCTGACCCAGCTGAGACTCGAACCTAGGAACTACAGATTACGAGCCTGGCGCGTTACCGACTGAGCTACCCCAACCCCATGGAATTGTTAATATGTGAAAGAAGACATAGTCTCAGTCTGTACACGATAAAGTGGTTAATAAGAAGAAGTATTTTATGTGGTGAGTGCGCGGGTAGTTAAAGAGTTTATTTGTGTAAATCCTACTAAGGAATTAACTAGGAAAATAAGAATGATTTATGCTAAAGTGAAAACTATTCAAGGGACATTGACAATAAAAACGAAGAGGTAAACGTTAGTCGAATATACAGAGCTAGTCTTAACTTTTCTGTAGGAAGAGATTATTACTTTATGTACGATAGTATTTAGTTTGTTTATAAGAATTGGTAAGGATATTCTCGATAGATTGAATATTTATTTACCAACATGATTTTACTGTTCATCGAATGATATTAGTCTTGGTTTTGTGATTTGGGTGTGAATAGAAATAAGATAATGGAGTCTTCTGTATGTTTATCTTTATTGTTACAGATTTTCGTGCCGGTTGATTTAAGTTGTATAAATAATTTCATCCATGCTTTTGTAATAAATTGCATTGTTTTGTAATTATCATTGTGATATATTTACTTGAACTCACGCTCAGTGCTCATCCATTTAATTTGTAACAATATTTTCCAAGGAATTTTTTGAAAATTAGACAAACCCTCCAAACACATTCGGTTCATGTCAAAATAAAACCATTGGAAATTTCTCAATAAGCCAGCCACTCACTGCTCATGAGTGCTATTAAATCCATATCTGTAATCAAATATTAAAAAAAATCATATATATGGTGGCTTATCCAGTTAGAGTGTTCACATTTGTTATGTTTGACAGCGCAAAGGTCTTTTCATGAAATTCCCAACAAAATTATTTGTTTTATTTTTGGCCAAGTCTCCATTGTTATTTGCAGTGTCGTCTCTTTTCGGAGATTTCAACTTTTTAATAAAGAGCGTTAATGCATTTCAGAAGTAGATTGGGAATGAGTAATCCGTATTTTCTTCCAAAGATATAGTTAGTTTTCGTTCATATGAAGGAGAGTCCTAATATTTCGCAGTTGGGTTGTTTTACCTCTGAGCGGCACTGTTTTGCACACCATGGGCTAAATGGCCAGGTCACATGGACCCCGAAGGTTCAGAGAAGGTTGGGGGGAGGGGACCCACTGGAATAGCTGTTGGGAGACAGATGGTAGCCTCCCGTCAAGGCCATCCAGCGTTTCTTTAACGTGCACAGGGTATGGCTCTCCCAAACACGGGGCCACGGCTTAAAGTCCCATCCGACTAACGGCGGCCTTTACAAGCCCATCGGTGTCCCCTACTGACCGTGGACAGGACTGGGAAATTTGCGGAGATAAATCTCGGCGCTGACCCAGCTGGGACTCGAACCTAATATTTCGCAGTAATTATCAAGCAATCATCACTTGTGGCCAGCTCGGGTTGTGAATTTAATTGGTGTCTAAGAAAGATAGCGGAAATCTATGGCTTTCTTAAAGCGGATGTTCTTTAAACGCCAATTTAAAGGTGTGGCAATTCTCTTGCAGTGTGCAGAACTCAAAACGTCTTTGCTGTAATAACGAAAATATAAACCGGATTTCGAGAATGGAAATATAGATAACCGAATTCATGTCCTTCAGCAAATAACTTCCTTAAAAGCTCCGTATCATATCTCATACTATCAACACCGAAGCCTCGAGATTGAATGTGGGTAGCAGGTTAAGCTTCATAAAATATTTAACTTCCTGGCATTTCATGTTGCTCAAAAGAAATCGGCGAAAATTCTTTTAATCTGAAGACAAAATCGACTTCCAACATAATGCTTGTGAAAGCAAGAGGAAATAGTTTTCTTCTTTGAATATATATTTTTATGCCTCGTATTGATATAAAATGGTTTTTGCTATGTATTCATATTGTCAAAAAGACAGCCCTTCATTTTAGCTTGTTAATAAATCTGAGCTAGAATGCAGCGAGTAATCTGTATCACAATGTCATCTGTCTCTGTAACGAGGACATCGTGATTTGTCCACCATGTGGGGTAACGACAGTCCTATTTCTCGAGAGTTGTTTTGTGAGGCCAGTAGACAGCCCTGACCTAGTAGAAAATGCATTTTCTGGTGTACAATTTTAGTCTAGAGAAAGAACAGCTCCTCTTCATAAGTAAGTTTCGTTTGTACATACGTAAATAACTCTGGCTGGGTAACAATGATCACTAAATTTGCTAGGTCAAGGGCTCTTAGGATAAAAGTATTTTGCCTTTAAAAGTCAAGTGCTGAAAGTAAAAGTGTAGTCAGCAGCATGTCTATGTGGAAAACTATTTTTCACCCTAAGACTCAGTCGGTAGCGCACCAGACTCGTAATCTGTAGTTCCCAGGTTCGAGTTCCACCTATGCCAGCGTTAAGATTTTTTCCACTAAACCCCTAACTTCTGTCAGAAAGGGGACACTGATGGATTTGTAAAGATGTCTGCCTGCGGGAACATTAAGCCACGACCCCATGTGCAGGAAAGCCATACCTTGTGCACGTTAAAGAACACACTGGATGGCTTTAACGGGAAGCTTCGATCTGTCTCCTACTAGTTGACCAATGATTCTCCTTCCCCCCACCATTCTCTGAGCCCTTGGAATCTTGTGACCTGGCTATTTAGCCCATTGTGTGCAAAAAAGTGCCGCTTAGAGGTGAAACAACTCAACTATGAGACTTCGATTTGCCATGGGAGGCAAAATAATTTCTAGCTATCCTTTGTATTGTTTATAGATTCTGTTACTGACGATGCATATGCAGCCTTTCTTTGATATTATTAGTACATTTAGCTTAGCTACATTAGTATATTAATCTTTCTCAATGAAAATACTAAATTCAGTAAAATCAGTAAGTCTAATTGGCACAAAAAATGGTGAGATTATGCTCAGGATTTTGTCAAATATCTTTCTGTTGTTAAGAAAACATCTTAATCTTCCTTGTTTAGACAAATCGCATAGTACAGGATGATCAAAAAGTCACGCAACCCAAAGTTGAAATTTATATAATTTTTTTTGAAATATTGTAATTGTTTTCCCTCCTACTCCTCCATCATAAGACTATTGGAGATGCTGACTGCAGTGTGACAGGTACAGAATATCGTCAGTGCAGTTTTGTTCATAGAGGAAGTGAAATGTCTTTTTCCCAGGCCCAACGAGTTTTCATTTTGTAACAATATTTTAATAATCATCTTATGCACTATTGTCGAAGAGTTTCATAATAAATATTCAGCTGCTGCAGTCCCTCGGAAGTCGACGATAGCCAGATTAATGAAACTTTTCCACGAAACTGGATCTGTTGTTAACAAGAGACTGTCTGGGAAGCCTCTCGTTTTGGCCGACTCTAAAATGGATGGTATGCAGAGAGCATTACAGCAGTCCTGTACAAAAAGCCTCAGAAAACTCTCAGCACAAGCAGGAATATCGTACTGTAGTGCTCAGAAAGCTGCGGGACAGTTACACCTTCATCCATATCGTGTGCACTCGTCCAGGAGCTGAAGAACCTGAATGAAGGAAAACTCGTAGTCTACTGCCGATGGCTTTGGTCATTTGTTGAAGAACATAGAAGAGTGTAGCTTGATGGTTTTTTTTTTCAGTGACTAAGCTTGGTTCGACAGTAGTGGCTATGTGACTAGTCAAAATAATATGTAGAATTTGGTCCACCGAAAATCCACGTTTTTCATGAACAGCCTTTGTACTTTCAAAAAGTCTTGACATGCAGTATCATGTCGTATAGTGGGACTCATTTTCATTGAGACGACAGTGAATAGTGCTGTATGCCAAGACATCATCACGCAGTTCATTGCACTCCCTGAGGTCGATGATCGTGATTGCTGGTGGCAGTAAGACAGTGTCACACGCCGAATGAAACTATGCAGTTTTTGCAAGTTTTTCGGTGACCGTCTCGTTTCTAAAGGCTTGTGTCCCCCCCCTCCCCAAGAATACTCGATTTGTCACTTGCAGATTTTTTCCTCTAGGGTAGCTCAAAGGAGTTTTGTATCAAAATAATCCTCGCACACTGGATGAACTCGACAAGAACATTACAACAGTGATCACAAACATCAGTCTTCAGGTGCTTCACAAGCTGGTATCGAACTGGGTAAAAATAGCTCGCGCCTGCCTCCGTAAACAACGCGGCCATTTGCAGCATTTGTTATAATGACATTTATATTCTTCTTCTTTTAGGTCAGATTATAACTTACGTTTGTTGATGTTTAATTTTATACATTATTGTCAGTAACCTCGCAAAATATGTGTGTTTATTATTGTGCGACTTTTCGATCTCCATGTATATAGTAGGAATGGCGAAGCTATAGTACGCAGTACGACTTTTTTAGCACGCCACAGAGAACTGAAAAGAAATTCGTGTCTATGGCTAGTGTAGACCTGGAAACAATAGCCTAGTAATTCTATACATATTTATGGAGGAATCTTTTGTGTCGAGACGGCGATTCTATTGCTATAATTAGTACTTCAATTGTGAATCCAAACGTAAAAAGTATCTCGTCAACTAACTGATTGCACATTGAAAAATATACTGCATCATAAAATTATCCATGACAGCATGCTGTGAGTGATGAGCTGAGCATAGTAAATGGAAGATCGCATCCAAGTTTTTCCGATTGAATGATTTTGGTTATGCTAAATAATTTTTTTTTAATTTTTCCCTTTTATAGTGGCGAAATCTAAAATTTAGTATGTTATATCCTTATATTTAAATACTTAGTGTTTTCTATCATTTATATTGCATAATAAACGGATTTCTGACCTTAGCTGGCATAAATAATATTTTTAAATATTTTGGTGACGTTGGCATGCGAGCTAAAAAATGTCTGATTTCTGTATTTTTGGTACGCGACCTCGAAAAGGTTCGCCATCCCTCGTTGCCTCCCCAGCTCAGTTGTCCAGATCCGGCCCTGGACATGTAAAATTATTTGTTCTCATACATTGACAAAAGTAACGAATAATGTTTTTGCATGAAAATCTTTATTTTTCCATTTCACAGCTGTTGAATATTAAATGCTTTTTTTTTCGAGCTATTCAGCATAACACACAAACTTTAATGTCAATAATTTGAAGCTGTAATGATATTTTCAGATGATTATTACTTTTCGAAATACGTCGCTTGTTAGTTATAATAGTAGTTTGAGTAAACAATGCGATTGTAATGTTTTCGTAGAATTTTTACCATTATGGCAATGTATAAAACATTTGTCTACTTAGATTTATGTAATCAAAAAAAAAAACGCATTACCCTGCTTCCATTTTATCTGGAACGTCTTCTGAAGCGATAGAAATAGTTGCTTAGTCAGCAGTAGAAATTTGTAGCAATAAGGACATAAGATCATTGCAAGCGTGGTCTAGTTTTTGTGATTGAACCGATGTAAAGCACTGTTCCCCTAGTGATCTGCAGTAGTATGTGTAAATATCTGAATACAGAAACAACAATTTGATTCTTCGACCTACTTCATGGGAACTCGCAGAAACTGGTGTCATGAAACTCGATGCTTTTAAGTGCAAAAAGTTGTCCTTGTTTTGGGAAGTGATGCGTGACATTACCGAGCCAGCGATGTCACTTTGTTGACAGTTATGTTTTCTATTTAATAGAGCGAAACAGATCTATGCACAGCAAACGTGTGTCTACCTTATATTGCATTCCATTTATAAATTTCTGACATTTATACAAGCAAAAATGCGTAGTATATATCAGTAATGCTTTTTAAAAATTATGTCCTGCACTTTGAAAATTAGATATTTCAGAATACAAAATGTTCATAACATCCCATTTTGGATTAAACCTTCAGCATGGTGCAGGTATTGCGGCCACTAAATTTCATTTTTCAGGGTTTCGATTTATATGTATAAGTGAAATTACTGAGATTACAGATATATTAATCTTTCACCAACAGTAAGAGTTTACATTAAAGTCTATGCCTAGACAATTTCGCGCCCGCGTTGTTTTGCGCCCTATTGAATAATTTATCTTTGCATATAGGAATTAAATTGACAGGGAGCAATTTTAAATTATTGCATTAAGTTTGATTATACCGGGAAGATTCTCGACTCTGCCCTGCCTTGGCATGGACTTTAAGTTGCTGACTTAACCAGTGGTTGATGAGGAGCAGTTTCAGGGTTTCACCCTCCCCAATTTTAATCTCTTGTCCGGCATCCCGTGCACACAACGTTCGGGACGCAGAATTCCCGAATTTTGTATCCGATATTTTCAATCAGTAAATCAGGATACAGTAATTAATGCCCAGTTGAACGCTAATTTGCATTAAACATTTTTTTGTTCTGACAAAAGTGCGTGGCGTATTCTGAAAGAATATAAAATGGAAAAATTTATTTTTATTGAATACTTCATTAGCTGGTTTTCAGAAAAAACGATCTAATATTTCCGCTTCGTCGTCTGTCTGGCCGACCGTCTATAGACATTCAACTTTGTTTTTAGAGATCAATGTCTATCCAATCCAAAGAGAATTTATAAAATATTAGGATTCGCACTTTTAGAATTTCCCAATAGCTAGAATTGCGCCCTAACGGTGAAAAAAAGTTGAAAAATGGAAAAATTTTAAGGAAAATTTTGCAGGCGATGTAATTATGTTAGAAATATGGATGGTGAAATGTAAAGATCACGAAGTTTTATTAACAACAATGATTTTTCACCCTTACCGTCAAGAGTGGTGAGGAAATTTTTCTTTTAAGAGAGAATTTTTTTTAGAGATAAAATGAAAAAATCTTGTTGGATTGGATAGGTATTGATAAACTATTACGATTTACACTTTTCGAATCTCCCAAAAGTTTTAATTGCGCTTTCTGACGGTGGAAAAAGTTTAAAACTTCAAAATTGAAACTATCTGTTTGGGCAAAAAAATTCGATATTTTAGTGGTAGAGTGTGATGATCAAAGAGTTTGCCTTGCAGCAACAATTTGTCCCTTCACCTCCAGAGGGGTGGTGTTTTGGAATTTTAATGAAAAATTCCTTTCGTGATTGAGCCCAGTCCCAAACTCGTCACTGATTTCTGTTTTGAAAGAACTTGCTAATCATTCTGATTTTAGTTTTGAGTTAAAAAAACGCTTTCCGAAGTCTTTCTGTCTACTACACTGGTGCTCAAAATTAAAGGATAATCGACAAAAACGTATATAGCTGCCGATATATGTAAAAAGAATGTAATGAAAATGGGCGAACATGGAGAGTACAATATGTGGAAAACTATCCTTCATTTACAGTTGCCGCACCTAATCCGGAATATGCAAATTAGGAATGCTTTAAAAAGACGCAAGAGTCTCGCAGCTTATAGCTGTTCTAGCCAACTCTTGTTTTCACTTCAGTGTCACGTCAAGCTGATTATGTCCCGAAGACGTATGGATGATTTTCAATGTTGGAGAGCGACTGGAAGGATGGAGGAAGTCAGCCCCAGATGGAAGTTTCCAGAGAATTGAATGTTCCATAAAAGGACCTGTCAAGGACTCTGGAGACAGTTTCAAGAGACAGGAGATGTTCGTCGTCGACCAGGACAAGGCCGTCCGAGAACCACAACTGCTACAGACGATCGCTATATGAGTCTTATTGCCAGATGAAGCAGACTGATGACTGTTAGGCAACAGTCGGAGCTTGCAGCAGCAGCTACAGGAACGAGGGTTTCAAGGCATACTGTTTATATGAAACTTGTTTAACGTGGAGTCACCAACATCATACTAAGAGTCCAGACCAGTGGGTACATGTTATGTTCACAGATGAATCGCAATTCAGCTTAAGTATTGATTCGCAACGTATTCGTATCTGGAAAGAACCAGGGACCTGCAACAGTCTCTTGAACATCAGAGAAAGGTACTTCTCTGCTGGCCGTAGCATGATCGTTGGAGCAGGAATCATATCGAACGGGTGTATAGACCTGTGCATCTTTCCGTGTTTCTTTGTTACTGCCCCGTGGTACAGAGAAGAGTTCCTGAACCCATATGTCAGTCCATTCCAGGGAGCTGTCTCCAGATTTTATTCTAATGGACGATAATGCCTGCCCTCATCGAGCTCATGTGGTCGACGTTTTTCTCAAAGAGGAAGATATTCCCGAATGGAGTGGCCACTCAGATCTCCTGACCTCAATCTCATTTAGCATAAGACTCATTGGAGCTCGGCAGCATCCTCCCAGAACACTCCACGAACTCAGAACAGCACTTGTTGAGGTGTGGTTATTAATCCTTCAAGAAAACATCAATACTTTCATAAACAGTATGAGGAGTCGTTGCTTCAACTGCATGATTGTCAGGGATGATCATACTCTATATTAACATACTGCATGTTGTACGTAACATAATTTAAGTATTGTTCCACGGACTGCTCCTTCATGTCAATTGAACGATTATGATCTTAACGCATGCACATTATGCGATTATGAATTTCTTCTGCTTGATTTTCATTTATAATGTAATAATAAACCTCTTTACCAAATTTCGTTGCATTCCCTTTAAAAATACTTCGAATTATATACGAATTTATACATTATCCTTTAATTTTGAGTACAGTGTAGAAAAGGATTTATAAATAATTTTCAAATAGATATGAGTTAGGTTGTTTTGCCAGAATGACATTTTACACAACGGACTAAATGGCCAAGTCACTAGGATCCCAAGGGCATAGAGAAGGGTCGGGGAAAGGACTCACTGGACAACTGTTGAAGACAGTTGTCCGCTGTTCAGTGTGCCTAGGATATAGTTCTCTCAAACATTGGGCCACAGCTTAACATCCTATCAATGTACAGCAGCTATTTCAAGCCCATTGGTGTCACCTTTCCGACTGAGGGCAGGCTAGGGGTTAGTGGGGATAAATCTCAATGCTAGTACACTTGGGATTCAAACGGGAGAACTGTAGATTATGAGCCTGGCACTCTACAAATAGGGTTGATATACAGGGTACAAAGGAAAGCCCTAATATACCCAAATAACTTTTTAATGAGAGTCCTAGCGGTTCAAATGTTCGGTCTACGTATCTGGAATTATTGCCCACATATTGACAATTTTAGAAAGTTAACCTAACTCAGCAACAAAGAGAAAAAAAATATAAATTGGAAAGTTGTAGAATATCTAATTAGTAGGAAACGACATTATGGTACACATAAAATGAGTGAAGGGCTATAACGCAGATCATTCAAAATTGGATTGCTTAGCCACCACAAAATACTGTGATGCTGCAGAAAGATTCACAAATATATGCATATGACAGTTATGTAGCACCAGCCCAGTGAGATGAAAAGAAGGCATGGCAGTACACGACAGCATTTGTAGGCGAGTTGGTGTGCCAATTTTAAGATCCAGATGGTGGGCTACTCCAACTTATCAGTACTGTGAGATGGTGTTGCTGTATGGCGAGTATCAACAAAATGACAGCATACTGCTGTGCAGCTTCCTAATGTATTTTCTGGCTGGTCAACATCCAATTCCGGCGACCATTTGCCATTTTTCTCAATGGCTCAGAGAGGCCAGCAGCATGAAAGTTCTCCCACAGTCAAGTATTCCAGTGCATCCAGCAGATGTCCTGAGATATGTCCTCACCCACCCATGCATCAGTACCATGACAGTTAGTGAAGCCTGTGGCATAACAGTAGCTCGTATATGACAAATCCTTCACACGCATGGTGTACACCCTTACCATCCCATACTGATGCACGATTTGATGCCAGGATATCATCAAAGATGTTTGGATTTCTGCGATTTAATGCTAAATACCTTAGAGCAGGGGTTCTCAATGTGGGGTACATGGTAAAATTTATAGGGGCACGCTGCGAGAGCTCAAAGAACGCTAGGTCTAGTAAAAAAGTCGCTAAGTTGACAACACTGCTGTGCAAAAATATAATTTTTTGTGTTCATCGATATACGTAATTTATGAATGCAAAATTAAATGTGTATATATATATATGTGTTTTATTTTATTCCCATTGTTATACTATAACTATAGTTTTATCTATCTGTACAAAGGGGTACGCCAGTTACATACATATATCCAGGGGGTAAGGTTGAGAACCACTGCCTTAGAGGACTACCCTCCCTTTTTGTCCGAGATACTTTTGATAAATGAGGCGTCAATTCACACAGGCCAGAATTGTTAACAGCCAAAATGGCCATTACAGGTCTCTTAGCAACATATTCCTTGTCCGAGAAGCAAGACATTAAGTATGCTGGTCAATAAACTTCTTGTGCAGTATATGGAATAACACATTCATTGGGCTGGTATTCTTTGAGGGAATGTTAACAAGTCAGAGGTATGTCAGACTATTACGGAACACTATATCTGAGTGGTTGGATGACCTTCCCCTCAGGAATGTACAGTATATGTGGTACCAGCATGATGGTGCAAACCCCTGCAAAAGTACGTTGTTTAATATATGACACATTCGGATACCAGATCATCAGGTATAATGATCCTGTGGAATGGCCACCACTGTCACCGGACTTGAATATAATGGACACCTTCCCCTGGGGTTACCCGAAAGAGCTAGTATCATCCTCCTCCTCCTCAAGTAGCCATGGGCTACGGAGGTCCAACCAGACTGTGCAATTTAGTTCTCCAAGCAAGTATGTCCTAAGCTACATTTACAGCATCTGGCCACTGCACACCAATTCTAACAAGGTCCTTTTTGACATTGTCTGCCCACCGCATCCTTGGTCACCCCCTCTTTCTGAGGCCTTTAGGCACACTGTTCATAACCCTATTCGCCAATCTATAATTATTCATACGGGCAACATGGCCAAACCAGTAGAGTCTCTCTCTGCACAATATGCTGCTTAAAGGAGGTTGCAAACTCCTTTGCCTAACCTCATCATTAGTTACAAAGTTGAACCACCTAATGCCCAAGATACTGCGTAAGCATCTGGAATCAAAAGCATCTAGTTTCCTGTTATCTTGTTTACAAAGTGTCCAAGTTTCACTACCATAACTAACCCTAGAAAGAACCAAACTATTATACAGTCTAATTTTAGTCTTTAGATGTATACACCTATTTCTCCACACTCTCCATAGATTCTTAAAAGTCCTAGCAGCAATCCCTGTTCATCTGTTAATTTCATGCCGCACATCACCATTATCAGTTACATGGCTCCCAAGATAATTAAACTGTGACACCTGTTCAAGACTGCAACCATTCAGATTAACTGACTCACAGCCTGCCTGACCAATTTTTATCACTTTAGTTTTCTCTCTGTTTATAACCAAACCTACTCTACTACCAGTCTCATCAACAGCTCGAATGAAAGAGTTCATCTCATCAACATCATTTGCCAAAAGAGCTAAATCATCAGCATAATCTAAATCAGAAATTTTCATATCTCCAGCCCATTTAAGGCCATAATCTTTCCCTTGAAGTGAATTTCGCATAACATAATCAATAACCAAACTAAAGAGAAAAGGAGACAAAATGCACCCTTGTCGAACACCTTTGTCGAACACCAGTCGATAACCAATTGCTACAAGCCTTACCAACTCTCACACACGACTCAGTGTTACTATAGAGAGCTTTCATTATGTTAACTAACTTGTCAGGTATACCATACGATTTCACAATCAACCACAAATTATGACGATCAACAGAGTCTAAAGCCTTTTTGAAATCAGCAAAGCTAGCCACCAAAGGTTTCTGAAACTGTAATCATTTCTCAAGAATCTGCCTAAGTGAAAATATCTGATCTACACATCCCCTACCACTTCTGAATCCACATTGCTCATCACGCAATTGACTGTCAACCAGATTCTTAATTCTATTAAGCATAGTCATGGAAAGAATTTTACCTGGAACAGAGAGTAGGCTGATACCCCTATAGTTATCGCAAGAACTGCGATCACCTTTTTTGAAAATAGGGATAACAATAGCTCTGGTAAAATCTTTAGGAACCATGCCTTTATCATGAAAAATATTCAGAATTTCAGTCATCCAAGTGGTAACAGAAACATTCCCAGCTCTAGGCATTTCCGTAGTAATTTCATCTACACCTGGGGATTTATGAAGTTTAAGTTTAGAAATAGCCAAAATAACTACAGATTGTGTTATAGGGCCAACATTAAAGCCAGTAATGCATGTATCATCATTACAAACAATGGGAGTAGAACTAACTACATTGTTTAGAACATCACTGAAATGCTCAGCCCACCTAGCCATGACAGAATCCTCACCTTCTATAACCTTACCTTGTTTATCCTTCAATCCCTGTATACCTGTCCGTTTTCTACCACACAAAACATTAACTATCTGGTACAGCTCTCTGCTGTTGTGCTGTCTGACTGCTTCCTTGATCTTTGTCAGCCAAACCATCAAGCCAAAGATTCTTATCAGCAGCTAACTGATTCTTTACACGTTTATTAAGTTCTCTGTAATGCTTTCTATCAGGATTAGTAGGGTATTATGGACATTCCTGCAGTTCTTGCTTTCTGAAATAAGCTCAAGTGCCTTATCACTCAGATAATTCTGCCTCCTCTGCTCCTTTTTTCCTAAAAGAGTACTCTTTTGTAGAGTATCTCTTTTGAAAGAGATACTCTCTTTTGAGAGCTAGTATATACTACAGAAACTGCAAGTCTGCAGATCTATGACATCGAATCGTCAATGCCTATTGTATGCAATGCTGGCTGCCGTACAACAACCTGTTTCTCTCAGATGTGCATTGCAGCCGATGGAAGGCACGTCAAACAGGCTCTACATTAGACCTCGCGCTTGTGAGTTTTGTTTATCCATTCTTGAACTGGAATGTAATCATCGTGTGATCTGTGCAATAAATAATTTTGTTATTATTCTCTTTCTGTTGTATGTGTCATGTTTTGCGGTCCCTGTGTGCTTGAGACCCATACCCTGTGCACGTTAAAGAACACGCTGGATGGCCTTGACGGGAGACTACCATCTGTCTCCCAACAGCTGTTCCAGTGGGTCCCCTCCCCCAACCTTCTCTGAGCCTTCGAGGTCCATGTGACCTGGCCATTTAGCTCGTGGTGTGCAAAAAAGTGCCGCTCAGAGGTAAAACAACCCATCCCTTCCCCCCCAGCCTTCTCTAAACCCTTGGGGTCCTTGTGCCTGGCTATTTAGCCCATTGTATGCAAAAAAGTACCGCTCAGAGATAAAACAACCCAATCCTCTTTATTGCAGAATTAGGATTAAGCTCCAGATAAGGCATGGGTGTTTGTGTTGTGTTTCTGCTGAAGTCTCGCTTCTTCACGGATCTCTTTCTCTATATAATCAGATTCCTGTTAGACCTTGGCAAGTAGCTACTTGGGGATATTTTTTTTTAATTTGCTGCTATGCATGCTACAGTTGCTGTCGTTCAAATGGGCATGGTCACTTCCTATAAATAAAAAATAAAATACCCCCTCAAGCAGCTGCTTGCCACAGAGGTCTGACAGGAGCCTGTCAGTTTATATGCCATAGTAGAAGATCTGAGAGGATGGCAAGACCTCAGCAGAAAAACGACACACACACACACATCCATGCCTTACCCGGGGCTCGAACCCAGGTCCCTTAGATCAGTAGCCAAGCGCGCTAACCACTCTGCTATGGGACGGCTCAGTTAGACCTAAATTCGCACTCTTGGACCTGTCATTAAAAAGTTATTTGTTTTAGAACTTTGAACCTGTATGTACTTAAGGGTAAATTGGCAGCACAATCTAGTGGTGGAAAAGCATTGAGAATTGCAATTATGCATAATTCGAATATGGAAACAAATTAAAGCATATATCTGGGCTGCAAGACTTGTAACGTTACATATCCATAGGTCACCAGTTTCACATTCCTGGTGTAGATCACTGCTTTTCAACATTTTTTACATTTAATTCTCACTTAAAAATTATAAGCAACAGCCAAGCCTTGTGTATTTTCCATAAAAAAAGATTTAAAAAAATATTAAAGTTTGAACTGACTTTTTTTTATTTATATATATGTAAAAACGATATTTCAGAGTTGCTAAAAACTTGTTCAAACTATTATTAGCAAAGTCCAGATTACCTATCTCCATTGCTGGTGTTCAATATTTAGAACATTCCCACACTATCTAGCTGAGAACTCCAGCGAGTTATTTAGTAAACATCCGACCATCTCTGTTCTCAATAAAGCGAAGTCGGATGCCAAGGGAACATTTTTATTGGAGGTTTTCAGTGATTTGCACAAAAATACAGCTGTAGACATTTTTGCATCATTATAGTATATTTTGCGATTAAAAACTATTTTAGCGTTTCTAAATTATTTTATCAATTGACATATCTTTTACAACAGAAATACGAAGAGAAAAATCGATATTTCTTTGATCATGTGATCGGAAATGTCGTAGGAATATGATATCGATGGCAAACATCTGGTTTTGTTTTCAGACTTAATGTACAGATCGGACATTCAGAAAGTACCGAAATGTTTTTGCATTTTGTTTTACTGATGAAATATAGTTTTTGAGGAATAAAGCCAGTGGATATTATTAAGTTGAGCCTGAAAAATCATACTTTCTGTAAAACATTTAAATTGACTCTGATTTCACAGACTCCTTTGACTGAGAAAAGTCGCAACTAATTCAGATCAGTTGCGAGTTCTCTCAGATTCCTTTGGGGAGACATCGATTCCACTACTTCTAGAATTGTTTATATTGCTTCTCAAATATATAACTGCAAATAGAAAGAATAATTATTTGAAGCTTAACCAAAAATTAAATGATTAGGCATATGTGACTTAGAAGAGACATCTGATTAGGACACTATAACAACAAGTTAATTTTTTAAATGATGGGACCATTTAGTACTATTTTTAATTAAATTGAAGTTATTTTTATTAAAGTTTTTGCCGCTTTTGTAAAGTTAAACTTTTCCGTAGTAGTCAGTATATAATGCAAATTGTTCTGGAAGGGTTCGATCTCAAATTTCAGAATAATACATAAACTATATTTCCTCTGAAATGTTATTTAATTTAGTAACAGCTCAGTTTTTATTAAAAACTTGTTTTAAAGCAAAATATTTTTTTTTGTAACACTACCTTAGTTTGCAGATCGGGAAAAAAACTGGCATTGTACGCTGTTTGTAATAAATGACCAAATAATTTTGAAAAATTAAATATTTAAGTAATGATAGAAATATAACTTATATATACACAGCCATATCAGAATGATATGACCACCTACCATAGTATATCTATGGTAGGAGGTCATAATATTCTGATATGACTGTGTTTATATTAAGGTAGTGAAATGGCTCAAAAATTGGTAATTTTTTTTAATTTTTACTGAATTTAAAATGCATAAAATAGAGTGAAACCTTGCAATTTTCTTAAGTAAAATTTTATGTTTTTTTAATCTTTTCCTTAAAATTTCCTCACTTTCATATCCCAAATTTAAATGTTATTTCTTTTTGTATATAGCAAGACCTGTTTCTGTTCATTGTTTTTTTTTTAATTCTAAAGTTGATTTGTTTATGTGACTGGTCACAGCTGGTGAAAAGTCTGGACTTGACTCAAAGTATACTTTCAATTGATATAGTGAAAAAATTTCAAAAAAGAGTAATTTTCTTCATTTAAGAAAATATTTATTTCCTCTTAGTCATAAACAAATATCCTTTGTATTGATAGTCATTATAATCATTTTGTCTATTTTTTAAAAATAAATTTTTATTTTCATTGCCTGATACATTTTTTTTACTCATGCTGCTATGAAAGTCGTATTAAAACAAAACTAGTCATCTTTTTTGTTAATTTTTTTTAGAAAAACCAGAATTAAATACTGATTAATTTGGCATATAACACACCATAATTCCTTTCACTGGTTATGTAGCAAAAAAAGTTTTAAGTTCACCTTTTTTTTTGACTGAACATGCACTGCTCACAAAAATTAGAGGATATTTCTTTGCTTCATATTCATTTTGAAATATCCCCCAATTTTTGTGAGCAGTATAGTTGGAAAAAAAAAATCTGGTCATAAGGTACAATTCAGTTTTTTAGGCTTGGCATGATAAGGGTTAATGAAGAGTTTATTATTTAGTTCATTGTGGCTGGTTCTAAAGATGGTGATTGGAATGACAACTTTTCTGTTAAATTAATAAGTAAAATATGTATTTGAATGTGCTTTTCTGTTGACATACCCTGTGTATTGTTTTGTAATTGGTTTGAACAGTGTTTCATGTGGGTAACTGATAGAGAAGCCAACTACCCAAAGGTAAATTAAAGTTGGAAATTCACAATGCATGAAATTCTGAAGTAAAATGTTTGTTTTGTTTGTAACAAGTTAGATTTTACAAAATAATTTGATATAGACAAGACTGACTGCTAAAAAAAATAAATTTTCCCTTTTTAAAGGCTGTTTTTTTTCCTTTTAGATTCATTTGTAAACAGCCAAGAGTGGACATTAAGCCGATCAGTTCCTGATTTAAGACTGGTGAGTGTGGCTATTATGAAAAAATAACTATTGATATTGTGTTAGTACCTATATTACGATTATATTAGCATTTATATTTTGAAACAAAAAAGTTGAATTTCTATGGATGAGTAGGAAGATGGACAGATCACAAAATGAAAACAATAGCTTATTTTTTGAAAATTAGGTGAAAATATTTTGGAAGACTTTGTCCTCTGTTTGTATATGACATGTTAAAAGGCATGATTGTCCAACCACTGAGACTGCATTAAAAGTAATTAGATACTGCTAGAGGGGAATTTTTTAAACATTGGCCTTTGATGATAATTGTTTTTGGTGCTGATTGTGATTCTAAAAGAAATTTTAAAAATTGGTTATTTATAAAATAGTGTCTCAAGTTTTTTTTTTCTGTAAAGATAAAATGTAGGCCTAATTATAGGTGTAGTTTGGAAATTACCTGTACCCCCAAATTGAGCATGAAAACTGTTGTTGCCCACAAAAGGAAAATGATTAAACCACACTGATGTAAATGGTGATGAGGTTAGATAAAGGAATCCTTTTTGAACAGAAGATAATTATTAATAGTGTGTATGTAAAGGGCTTTTGAGGACTGGATTTATAGAAAGTATGTTGAAAATTTAAAATTAAGATTAGTCCAAATGGAAAATACACTGTTCAAAATAAAAATAGCAATGCCAAGAAGGAATGGAAATGTGATACGTAAATGATCAAAGTTCAGCAGTGAATGGGACCGTTATGCCCAATTGATGCCTTCTGAGAGAGAGCAAACCATTGATATGTGAGAGCTCAGATTGAGCCTTCAAGTGATTGCTGCATGCACAATGTGAACACAGTGCAATGATTTATCTCAGGCAACATCATGGAGTATTAAATGACACAAAGGATGGGTACAGCACCACAGACAGCGAAGGAAAATGACATTTTCACCACAGTGACTATGCTGCAGAGTGATTTGTGGACTGCTACAAATACCATGGTCTCCACGCAAACAGGTAAACAACATTTGCATGAAGCGGGAATGAGGGTGAGATGTCCAGTCCAGCATCTGCCATTGCAATGACATCACTGGTTACACTGTCTCCATTGGTGTCAAGTGAGGCAACATTAGACTATGGAATAGAGGAGAGGTTGATGATGTTCCCAGATGAGTCCTGATTCTGTTTTGGCATCACAGTTGACCATTTGTCTGCATGGCATCATCAATGACATGAGAAAACCTATTCCATTAGCTGCCATATGGCTCTCCACCATGGTACAATGGTATGGGGTGGCATCACATACAGGGGGCCGGACACCTCTGCTCCATGTTTCTGGCATGCTAGCAGTTAGATGTTACATTGATGACTTTGTTAATCCTGTGGCAAAACCTTAACTGCATATTGATGCCTGGACTGATTCTGCAGCAGGGTTGGGTTGTTTTACCTCTATGAGCGGCACTTTTTTGCACACCATGGGCTAAATGGCCAGGTCACACGGACCCCGAAGGCTCAGAGAAGGTTGGGGGAGGGGATCCACTGAACAGCTGTTGGGAGACAGATGGTAGCCTCCCGTCAAGGCCATCCAGCGTGTTCTTTAACATGCACAAGGTATGTCTCTTCCACACATGGGGCCACGGCTTAACGTCCCATCCGACGGACGGCAGCCTTTCCAAGCCCATCGGTGTCCCCTACTGACCGTGGGCAGGGCGGGGAATTTTGCGGAGATAAATCTCAACGCTGACCCAGCTGGGACTCGAACCTGTGAACTACAGATTACGAGCCTGGCGCGCTACCGACTGAGCCACCCCCGCCCCATCAGCAGCACGACAATGCCATCCCACACACTGCATGTGCAACAATGGGCAGTCTCTAAGGTGTGGACATTCATCCATGGTCACTATATTCCCTGGACTTATCACCCATTGAGCATGTGTGGGACTTTGAGTCTCTATCTTTGCCAGCTCCCACTGGTGGCAAATGTGGTACATTACATGTCCAATTTGATGTTGTTTGGAGTGCCATACCTTAGAACACCATTAATCTTCTGATTGATGGAATGCAGAGATGTCTACAGCCTTGTAGCTGCCCGAGGTGTGCCTACTGTGTTCTGATGAATCTGCAATAAACGATGTACTTTTGTGTTCTCACATTGATTTTTGATCATTTGCACATCTACCATCATAGCTTCCATCCTGTCAGTTTCAGGGGCATACATCACTTCCTTCTTAGTGTTATAATTTCAACTTTGAGCAGTATATATTAGACAGTGAAATTTGACTAATATAAATAATTGAAAGCAGTGATCTTTTAAATTTTGAAGAACACTAATTTTCTATGCATTCTTTGTCTTAAGAAAACATACACCTTATTTGGGGAGGGCGGTTTCTCAGTTGGTTGTACCCTAGAGGTGAAAGAAGGTTGGTATGCACAAGTATGCTGTACCAACAAGAATGTATTTGCCAGAAATACATATTTCAGTAGAGGTGCAGTTAAACGATTTCTTTTTCACGTTTAATGATCTTTCAAGCAATTAATTAAAAAACAAGTGGATCCTTTAAAAAAAATCCCCAATATTTAATTACACTACTGCAGTTTTTAACCCTTTAGATACAAAACTGTTTGAAAACTGCATATTGAAGTTCCATTTCTGCTGACAGGAAGTAGTGCTTTCTCTCTTTGAATGATTAGCAAGGATGCCGGGTAAAGAGAGAAGAATATGACGTACAAAGATGACTCCAACCAAAGTAGTCTCTCTGGGAGTCATTAAGTAATAGTAGACAATGTACATTCACATCAGCCATAACTGTCTGTTTTGGCCTTAATTACCACCAGAGGCAGAACTCACAATCTAATTTTAGTCTTTAGGTGTATATGTCTATTTCTCCATCCTCTCCATAGATTCCTAAAAGTAACAGATGCAATCCATATTTGCCTGTTAATCTCATGCTGCACATCACCAGTATCTATTACATAGCTCCCAAGATAATTAAACTGTGACACCTGCTCAAGACTGGAACTATTCAGATTAACTGAATCACAGCATGCCTGACCAATTTTCATCACTTTAGTTTTCTCTCTGTTTATAACCAAATCGACTCTACTACCAGTGTCATCAACATCTCAAATGAAAGAGTTCATCTCATCAACACCATTTGCCAAAACGGCTAAATCATCAGCATAATCTAAATCAGTATCTCCACACCATTTAAAGCTAAAATCTTTCCCTTGCCATGAATTTCACCTAACATAATCAATAACCAAACTAAAGAGAAAAGGAGACAAAATGCACCCTTCTCGAACACCAGAAGCAATGCTAAACCAGTTAGTACAAGCCTTACCAACTCTCACACATGACTCAGTGTTATGATAGAGAGATTTCATTATGTTAACTAACTTGTCTTGTAAGCCATACGATCTCATAATCAACCACAAATTATGATGATCAACAGAGTTGAAAGCCTTTTTGAAATCAGCAAGGCTAGCAAACAAAGGTTTCTGAAACTCTAAACATTCCTCAAGAATCTGCCTAAGTGAAAATATCTGATCCACACATCCCCTACCACTTCTGAACCCACATTGCTCATCACGCAATTGCCTACCAAACAGATTCTTAATTACCTGGAACAGAGAGTAGGCCGATACCCTTATAGTTATCACAAGAACTACAATCAGCTTTTTTGAAAATAGGGATAATAATAACTCTGGTAAAATCCTTAGGAACTATGCCTTTATCATAAAAGATATTTAAAATTTCAGTCATCATAACACTCCCAGCTCTAAATTTTCACCATAACATTCCCAGCTCTAAACATTTCCATAGTAATTCCATCTACCCCGGGGTATTTATGAAGTTTAATTTTAGGAATAGCCAAAATAACTTCAGTCTGTATTATAGGGCTGAAGTTAAAGCCATTAATGCATCTATCATCATCACAAAGAATGGAAGTAGAACTATCCACATTGTTTAGAACCCCTGCTCTGCCCAGAGAAGCAGACATCGTTGGTCTTGGAAAAGCCACCGTCTGTTGGATGGGACATTAAGTTGTGGCCCCATGTGTGAGAGAGCCATACCCTGTGCACTTTAAAGAACACACTGGATGGCCTTGACCAGGAGGCTACCATCTGTCTCCCAGTAGCTGTTCCAGTGGGTCCTCTCCCCCAACCTTCTCTGAGCATTCGGGGTCCATGTTGGCCTGACCATTTAGCCCATGGTGTGCAAAAAAGTGTTGCTCAGAGGTAAAACAATCCAAATTGTTTAGAACATCACTGAAATGCTCAGCCCATCTAGCCATGACAAAATCTTCCCCTTCTATAACCTTACCTTGTTTATCCTTCAATCCTTGTATGCCTGTCCGTTTTCTACCACACAAAACATTAACTATCTGGTACAGCTCTCTGCTGTTGTGCTGTCTAACTGCTTCCTTGGCTTAGTCAGCCAAGTGATCAAGCGAAAGATTCTTATCAGCAACTAACTGATCCTTTACACGTTTATTAAACTTTCTGTAATGCTTTCTATTCGGACTAGTAGGGTATTTATTAAGGACATTCCTGCAGTTCTTTCTTTCCAAAATAAGCTCAAGTGCCTTAACACTCAGATAATTCTGTCTCTTCTGCTCCTTTTTTCCTAAAAGAGTACTGTTAGTGTCCAAAAAAGCCTGTTTAAAATGATCCCATTCTTCCTCAACTTCAGTAGTAAGCATACCATGACTGCCATAATGACTAAGTAACCTATCATGGTAAGCTTTGGCTATAACTGGATCTTTCAGAGCTTCAGTATTAAAAGTAAATTTTTTAACCCTAGCACAACACTTTTTAAGTTTAAGTTGCAACACACTTTTAACAAGGTAATGGTCAGATCCAATTTCAGGTCCCCTATATGCCCTGGTATTTCTAACAGAACTAGCCCATTTGCTGTTAATTAATATATAATCAATCATATTCCTATGCAGTCCATCAGGGCAAACTATTGTGTTTACTTACCTGTAGGATATGTTGCCCATTGCCATTGCAGCTACCAGTACCAAAAGGTGTAATGCCCCAAAGATTATTAACTTTTAAAGTTGGACCCTTTTGTCTGATTCAAATTTCAGATAGCTCTATTAGGCACCAGGCAATAATATCTTGCCAAATAAAGTTGAAATAGTGTTCATTAAGTATTTGTCAAGCATTACTTATTGAGTAAAAATCAAAAAGGATTGTCAAGTTTAAAGTTTAAATCTAATCAAAAATCAATTAACCTTACTGAAGAGAAAAATAGCAAAAATTCAAAAGTTTCTAAAACAAACAGTTTATTTCCAAAAAAATTCAAAGACTCTCCCAATTCATACAAAAGTTGGAATACTAACAACTCCTTCTATCTAAAGTAACATCATCTCAACTTCCACTAACAGCACTCTCTGTAGCCCAATGCCACCACTATATTCAACACACTCTTCTGCTATGTGACCTAACATCACTACTATAACAAGCAGCGTACAAAGCCAACACATGCCTATTGCACACCAGGAAAGACATTTGCATAATATGATCACACTAGCTATGATGCAAGAGGGGTAATGTCCTACTCGTGCTTTAGCAGTTGACAATCAAAAGGTCGGAGTTGCACTTGTGCAGTTATTCTAGGAATTGTGAAATATTAGTCAATGATGCCTGTTCAAGATCTCAGACATAGCAATTTTCAACCCTATCATGTAGCTCTGTTGCAAGGTCTCATGAAAGTGACAAACCAAGATATTATAATTGTGTAATTTTATTCTGAATGAACTATGTAAGAATCCAGCATTCATCATCATCATCATCATCCTCAAGCAGCCATGGGCTACGGAGGTCCAACCAGACTGTGCAATTTAGTTCTCCAAGCAAGTCTATCCTGAGCTACATCTACTGCATCTGGCCACTGCACACCAATTCTAACAAGGTCCTGTTTGACATTGTCTGCCCACTGCATCCTAGGTCTCCCCTTCTTTCTGAGGCCTTTAGGCGCACTGTTCATAACCCTATTCGCCAATCTATAATTATTCATACGGGCAACATGGCCAAACCAACGGAGTCTCTCTCTGCACAATATGCTGCTTAAAGGAGGAGGTTGCAAACTCCTTTGCCTAATCTCATCATTAGTTACAAAGTTGAACCATCTAATGCCCAAGATACTGCGTAAGCATCTGGAATCGAAAGCATCTAGTTTCCTGTTATCTTGTTTACAAAGTGTCCAAGTTTCACTACCATAACTAATCCTAGAAAGAACCAAACTATTATACAGTCTAATTTTAGTCTTTAGGTGTATACGCCTATTTCTCCACACTCTCCATAGGTTCTTAAAAGTCCCGGCAGCAATCCCTATTCATCTGTTAATCTCATGCCGCACATCACCATTATCTGTTACATAGCTCCCAAGATAATTAAACTGTGACACCTGCTCAAGACTGCAACCATTAAGATTAACTTAATCACAGCCTGCCTGACCAATTTTCATCACTTTAGTTTTCTCTCTGTTTATAACCAAACCTACTCTACTACCAGTCTCATCAACAGCTCGAATGAAAGAGTTCATCTCATCAACATCATTTGCCAAAAGAGCTAAATCATCAGCATAATCTAAATCAGAAATTTTCATATCTCCAGCCCATTTAAGGCCAAAATCTTTCCCTTGAAGTGAATTTCGCATAACATAATCAATAACCAAGCTAAAGAGAAAAGGAGACAAAATGCACCCTTGTCGAACGCTAGAAATAATGCTAAACCAATTGCTACAAGCCTTACCAACTCTCACACACGACTCAGTGTTATTATAGAGAGCTTTCATAATGTTAACTAACTTGTCTGGTATACCATATGATCTCACAATCAACCACAAATTATGACGATCAACAGAGTCGAAAGCCTTTTTGAAATCAACAAAGCTAGCAACCAAAGGTTTCTGAAACTCTAAACGTTTCTCAAGAATCTGCCTAAGTGAAAATATCTGATCCACACATCCCCTACCACTTCTGAATCCACATTGCTCATCACGCAATTGACTGTCAACCAGATTCTTAATTCTATTAAGCACAATCATGGAAAGAACTTTACCTGGAACAGAGAGTAGGCTGATACCCCTATAGTTATCACAAGAACTGTGATCACCTTTTTTGAAAATAGGGATAACAATAGCTCTGGTAAAATCCTTAGGAACCATGCCTTTATCATAAAAGATATTCAGAATTTCAGTCATCCAAGTGGTAACCGAAACATTCCCAGCTCTAAGCATATCCGTAGTAATTTCATCTACCCCTGGGGATTTATGAAGTTTAAGTTTAGAAACAGCCAAAAGCACTTCAGATTGTGTTATAGGGCCAACATTAAAGCCACCAATGCATCTATCATCATTGCAAACAATGGGAGTAGAACTAACTACATTGTTTAGAACATCACTGAAATGCTCAGCCCACCTAGCCATGACAGAATCCTCCCCTTCTATAACCTTACCTTGTTTATCCTTCAATCCTTGTATGCCTGTCCGTTTTCTACCACACAAAACATTAACTATCTGGTAGAGCTCTCTGCTGTTGTGCTGTCTAACTGCTTCCTCGGCTTTGTCAGCCAAACCATCAAGCCAAAGATTCTTATCAGCAGCTAACTGATCCTTTACAAGTTTATTAAGGTCTCTGTAATGCTTTCTATTAGGACTAGTAGGGTATTGATTAAGGGCATTCCTGCAGTTCTTTCTTTCTGAAATAAGCTCAAGTGCCTTATCACTCAGATAATTTTGCCTCTTCTGCTCCTTTTTTCCTAAAAGAATACTGTTAGTGTCCAAAAAAGCCTGTTTAAAATGATCCCATTCTTCCTCAACTTCAGTAGTAAGCATACCATGACTGTCATAATGACTAAGTAACCTATCATGGTAAGCTTTGGCTATAACTGGATCTTTCAGAGCTTCAGTATTAAAAGTAAATTTTTTAACCCTAGCACAACACTTTTTAAGTTTAAGTTGCAACACACTTTTAACAAGGTAATGGTCAGATCCAATTTCAGCTCCCCTATATGCCCTGGTATTCCTAACAGAACTAGCCCATTTGCTGTTAATTAATATGTAATCAATCATATTCTTATGCAGCCCATCAGGCGAAACCCATGTGTACTTATGTATGTCGCGGTGTTTGTAATAAGTGTTAGTTATTCTGAATCCATTGAGTTTACTTACCTGTAGGAGACATTGCCATTGCAGCTACCAATACCAAAAGGGCCTATTACTCCTCCCCAAAGGTCAGAGTCAGTACCAACTTTGGCATTGAAGTCTCCAAGAACAAGGGTAATATCTCCTTTCTTGACAGAATTCAAAATATCCTGAAGTTGTTCATAAAACCTATCCTTCTCATCCTCATCGGCATCCTCAGTGGGGGCATAACAGCAGATAACATTCAAGTCTTTAATGCTTGTCTGAAATTTTGCTGTAAGAAACCTTTCATTAATGCACTCATATCCTAGAAGAGCATTACTAGCGTGTCTGCTGAGAAGCAGACCCACGCCTTGGTGATGCTTATTGTCGTCCCTCCCTGAAAAGAGAAATTTAAGATTATTTTTAAGAATCTGACCTTTATCTGTCCATCTGGTTGGTCTCTTGCAAGCCGAGAATATCTAAATTATAACAGTGGAATTCTTGTGTGAGGACATCAAGAGAAAAAGCTCTGTGCAGAGTCCTCACATTCCAACTACCTATGGAGAGGAAATGGTTAGTGGGATGTTTAAAGAAACTATGTTTATTCAGAGAGGGAATGCCAACAATAGCAAACAGCCCCCTAATCGCAGACATGGGGCAAAGACCCGTTCCCCCACTACTAAAGGCTGAAGCCATCTACACTGGAAGACCTTCTCCAATGTAGAATTTGACAATGCCAATAGAAGCAAAGAGTTCAGGTGCCTGCTATGACTTCTTCTCAGGATTATCCACCAGCTGATAAACATATCCTGTGAATCTATTCACGTGGGGCTGTCAACCCACAAACAAACAGAAAACACAGCGGAAGATTTTCCCTCCACAGAAGCCCACCAGTGCAGCAAAATCAGGATCCATAATCCAAGTTTACTCAGAATGACACTAAACAGATGCAACATGTGCTGTTGAGGCACAGAAAATCTCCATTGGTTATTGAGAACCTGACATCAAACATATTAGCCCATGAATGTTTGTAGTATCCATGTCTCTAACTTGTGCCAACACTTTTTTTTACAGCAACAACCTGAATGGTGAAATCTATTTCAGACTATATCAATAAACAGTGGATATTCTTCCCTCCCAACACTATTAAATGTTTATCTCACCATAATGGAGCTCCTCCACAACAGACAAATGTCATCTAGGCATGACCATGCTTGGGATCTGTTTATGACTGCTAATTTACTTGAAAAAAAATCACCTCCGAGAACAGTAGGGGATTCACCCTACTTTTCCCAAAGGCCATCTCAAAGTGTTGGTCTGTCTAGCACCACACCTGGTGTCATTGACCTTCCACAGTGTACTTAAGGCATGTAGCACCATCAATGTTGGGGAATGTGTAGGCTGCTTTGAACAGCCAAGCAGATAATACTTTTGTACCTGTAATAGACTCCTTGTTCCCAATAAAAATGATCATTTTGGAAATGTGAATGTTGCTTTGGTACTAAGTGGGATATGTGTAACAATTTCCTCATTTTTTTTTTATATCTTTGCAAGTATGCAGTAGTATCACACAATTTGTTGACAACTAGTTATCTTCAATTGTACTATTACTTTTAATATATAAAGATGCAAAATGTATTTAAGGGAATCATCATTTTGAGTTGACAAAAGAAGGAATAGTAACAACAGTTCCCTTTGTATAGATATAGTAGTTGCTTCATTGCCCATAGTTATAATTTTTTATATTTTTCAATGTTTCTTTTAATTTTAATACTGGTTCAATGATAATCATACGTTTAACAACTGGTTGTACTAAATGATGGGAACTGGCTAGAAGACTATGACTGTAGAGGCAGTTTGACAATGTGCATTTTGTGGAAAACTCCTATTTATATTAACATAATCCTATCATATATGACATACTCATTATAGTACAATAATATTTTCTTGCATAACCAGTGCCGTAACTAGAGATGGAGGAGGGGGTTTGCCTGAGCTCCACAATTCAAAGGACAGAAAACTAGCCTTTAAGAAGCAAAAATTTTTAAGATATTCATTTTGCAGATTCCCTCTCCCCCACCGTTTGCTACTCTCAGTTCAGAGGGCTGCTCAACTGACATACTGTGGTGCACTGTACTATGGGGACAACAGTAACAGTCACTTGCTCCAGACTGCAACTTACCTGGTTACCCCAATGTGCATAACATAGTTGCTCCATTTGATTTATTCAGCTGGATCATGACTTAGTTGGCAAGTATTTATAATATAGTATATAAAATAATGATTTTATTTTACAATTTGAAAAGTTATTAACAGCAGCAACTTATTTATTTACTTGCAGTCTACTAGTTTTTTCCACATATATATATACTGGTGCTCAAATTTAATTATTAAATATATCTATATTTTTTAGATCATAACTTAGTTGATAAGTATATAACACTATATACATTTTTGTTACCTTGTAAGCCCACTATATTTATTTTTATACATGTTATGTATTATTTATTTCGCACACCATATTCCATTTTTCTACATTGTTGTACCCTTACTTTGTATGACTTTGTGTTCAATGCAATTAATTTTTTTCAACAAGCCTTCTATTTTATGGCCCACTCATATATACATTAGTACTCAAAAATAAAGGATAATGTCATATCTAAAAAAAGTCAATGGAATAATATGAAATGTGATATACATATAAAGTTTAAACATAGATTATAATCACAGCGTTACCTGCTGCTCTTTTGGCGTTGATAAATCAATAAATATTTTGTGGAAATTTTTTTTGCCAACATATGGGACTCGAACCTGCATCTCTCCAGAAACATACCAGAGTATTCTCCCAGTTGAACTAATGCCAGCTTGTCTTTTTTCTGCTAATTTTAAAACTAAACTCTATCCCCGAGATTTTCGGGCCAGCCATTGGCGTCATCTATGATCTCAGGTGGCAACTATTACCTTTCATTTTTTCCGCAAAATATTTATTGATTTAAATTTTGTAATGCAGAAGGAAATTAATGCACATTTAGTGAACATAGCTACAAGCATGCAAAATTAGGGTTGCTATGATAGTGTTTTGTTATGGTTGACTCACCTTTCCATTACATCCACTCAGGCATTAACTTGGTTAGCAATTTGATTTTACCATACTTCAAATGTGACATACGGATGATTGCTTATGGTGAAAAGTGATAGGTAGAATGGATGTAGCTCAATCCCAGATCAAGGTATCCAGGATTTGAAATATACCACAAATTGTGCCCTCAGGACTTAGGGAATAATTTCAAGAAACAGAGGAGGTGTAGACCAACATAAGGTTGCTCCAGCCCACAGGTGATCAGGATGACTGTTATTCTAATGGCATAGGAAAATGACACCTAGCTAAGCAACTGTCTCATGGCCTGTCAGTGACCACAGAGATTAGAGTTTCAATACATACTATGTATGTTTGGCTGCATGAACAAAGTCTAGAAGACCAGTAGTTCGTATACCTATCACCCCCATCAGTAGAGGAACTAGTTTGGAGAGCGCTTCACCTTTGGAGCCCAGGCCAGTGTACAAATGCCCTCTTCACGGATGAGTCTAGATTCAGTTTAAACTGATTCTCAGTGTGTGTTTATCTGGAGACAAGAACTCACCAAAACCATTGTAACATCAGAGAATGAGACCATTTTGGTGGTAGTAGTGTGATGCTGTGCCATCATGATGATTGGTTGCACAGAGTTTCAAATCTTTTAGGAAGATACTCTGATTGCTCAGTGCTACAGAGATGAGAACCTTATGACCTGCAAGTCTTCTTTTTTAGGGGTGCTATTGGCCCTAATTTCAGCTTTATGGAGGATAATGCCTTTCTTCTCAACCATGATTTCATTGAAAGTGAAGATGTTCATAAAATGAAATAGTCAGATCCCCAGAGCTGAATCACCAAATTCTTTATAGCCAAACTATAAAGAATCCAGTTGAGCACATCTGAGACACACTGGGGAGGTGAATTGTGGGATACCAATGCCCAGAATCCTCCATAAGCTCAGATTTTCTCTTGCCAAGGCATGAACTCGATTACTACAAAACCTCATCAGCAGCCTCATTGACACTATGAGAATGCATTGCATGAGATGTATCACATTCCCCTAATTAAAAGCACTCGTGCTCTCATATGAATCATTCCTGCATATTACAGGACTCTGTCACTTGCTTAATATTATTGAAATCATATAAAAATATCTTTCCATATTTTAGCTGTATTTGCTGAAAACCATTTTGAATATGTATGCTTTGAACCCTTATCCTCCCCATTAAACCCCATATAATGAAATCCATTATCCTTTAAATTTGAGCACCAGTGTATATACACCAAAAAGCCAAAACATTATGACCAGCACGTCTTTATGCAAATCGAAGCAACTGCAGGTAAACGACCGCACATGTGAAGGTCATGAAATGGTATAAATAACACCTGATACTGAGCTCTGTTAATCAGTGTTATTCTCGTTCTTCAGATGAGAAAGGCAGCAGACTTAAGTGAGTTTGACAAAGACCAAATTGTAATGGCCTGACAACTAGGTCAGAGCATTTCCGAGACTGCAAGTCTTGTGGGGTGCTCACAGTCAGCCGTGGTTAATACCTTCAAAAAAGTGGTCTGAGGAGGGAAAAACCACGAACCGCTGGCAAGGTATGAGCCAACCAAGGCTCATCG
The DNA here is from genome assembly GCA_038380435.1 of Ryuthela nishihirai. Taxonomy (NCBI): domain Eukaryota; kingdom Metazoa; phylum Arthropoda; class Arachnida; order Araneae; family Heptathelidae; genus Ryuthela; species Ryuthela nishihirai. The sequence continues at coordinate 24,930,380 of JAWZYU010000004.1, read as the reverse complement.
ATGCTAGAATTGAACGAAGGCTATCTTTTATGGTTCGAGCAAACAGAAGGGATACTGTGGTGCAACATGCCTGTTGTTTCATTGCTGATGATGGGAGTAATGTGTCAAACACACAGTACATTGAACCCTGATGAAAATGGGGCTGTGTAACTGCAGGAAGCTCCCAGTGCCCATGCTAACCTCAGTTCACCATTGAAAGCACCTACAATGAGCACATAAGCATCAAAACTGGACCTTGAATGATTTGTAGAAATGATGAGCTGAAAAAAAAGCTCTTTCAGCTCATTTCAGCTCATTCAGAAAATTCTCTTTTTCAGCTCATCATTTCATGAGTTCCATGTCTACAGGACTTATCCTGTGATTCTTTACTGATTTGAAGAAGTTTGTCTGGTCTGATGAGTTTCATTTCCTCTTGCACCATGTGAACGGCCAGGTACATGTGCATCGTTTACCTGGGGAAGTGTTGGCACCAGAATGCACTTTGGCACGAAAACAAGTCGATGGAGGAAGTCTGATGCTTTGGGCAATGTTTCACTGGGAACCCTGGGTCCAGTCATTTCATGTGCAGGAAACTATGACGTCTACCACCTACCTAAACATCATTGCAGACCAGGTACATCATACCTGGTCTGCAATGATGTAGGTACTGTTTCAAGGCAACAGTATACCCCTCTAGTAGTGCCTTCTTTCAGCAGGATAATGCACCATGCCACACTGCCAAATTGTTGGAGAATGGTTTGCAGAACACAAGGAAGACTTCCTGGTATTGCCCTGGCCTCCAAATTCCTCAGATCATCAATCGAGCATCTGTGGTTTGTGTTCAAGCAGCATATCCGATCTGCAGCTTCTCAACCACAAAACATCTTTAGAAATCTTGTAGGATCCATGCCTTGCCAGGTAAGATCTGTTTTGGCAGCACATGGAGGACTAACATCATATTAGGTAGGTTGTCATAATGTTTTGGCTCTTCAGTGTGTGTGTGTGTGTGTGTATATATATATAGAAAAACTAGTAGGCTGTAAGTAAATAAATAAGTTAATAACTTTTCAAATTTTAAGATTAAAATAATGATACTATGTACAATGTTTAGTACTGATATTTATTTGTAATTCATCCATTTTGCAATTCATCAAAAATACTTACATAATTTCACAAATAAGTTAACATTAGTTTTTGAGAAAGGTGAGAAAGTCATTATACTAATGCACTGGCAAATTTCAATAAATGAAGATGCAAAATTTTTTATATATGATGAACAATAAATTTTATGTGAAGTACTTTTATTTCACCTGTATTTAAAAATGAAATAAGAAAAAAGTAAACACTTGACAAATAATCATGATATCTGATCAGTTATTTCAGTGATAGCAAATACAATGTAATATTTAGTTCTAATTGAAATTCAGTTGTTTATTATTCTAAATATCAGAGTACACTAAATGTATAAAAAATATTTTCAGGGTATTGTGGGTAGCCTTTCTAGTGGCAAATCTGCTTTGGTTCATAGGTATTTGACTGGTTCTTATATGCAAGATGAATCTCCAGAAGGTATGTTTTTAGAAATTTATTTCCATATAACATTATTATTAGCATTAATATATTCATGTTTAAGCCATAATTCAGATTTGACCCAAAGAAGAAATTTGATTGCCTCAATTTCCATGTTATAAAATTCTTATAATTAATAGCCAGTTAATCGTTTTTTCAAGCATTAAAATTTAAATTAAACTAGAACACATATTGCCTCTATTGACTATAAGATGCTTTTTAAAAATGCTTAATTACTCAGAATTACCTTGATCATTGTAAGATTAATCAGTGCATTGTTCTCTAACCATTTTCAACAAATATGAGTTGAAGGTGCTCTTTCTCCAACCAAAGATATCAGTAGTGGGTGTGGTTCAAAGGATCTGTTTTGGGCCTATATTTTTTCCATTGTTCACCACAAATATGCCTTCTTTTCTACAACCATTTATCTGCTATGTATTTGCTGATGACATTAAATTTAGTGCCAATTCCACTTCTTTAAACAACTGTTAATCCATTCAGTTTGCATGCAATGATATCGAAGACCTGAGCTTATCCTCTCAATTTCCGACATCTGCAGGCAAAACAACTATGATGCACTTGGGTCGTTGCAATCAAAAACAGAAATATCTTATCAATGGCTCCCCAATCATCAGTGTATCATCTCAATTAGATTTGGGTGTTACATTTCTCCCAACCTCTTTTTCCTTACACTGCCAAAACATGAAGAAAGCCAACCATGTTGCCTTCATGATTATATTGCCGTTAAAAAAATGCAATAGACTCGCACTTTTTGAAGCATTTTCTATATTTTTTTCCCATTTGAATATGCATCTGTCTGGTTTCCCTATATGGTCTCTGACATCACTCTAGTGAATGTCCACTCAGATGGTTTAGTAAGAGACTACCGGGACTTTCCAACTCAAACTACAAGGAATGATTAAAAGTTCTCAATGTTCACTCATTGGAATGGAGGAGTTTGTTTTGTGATTTAAAAGCTGCTGCTACAAAATCATTAACAACCTATTCAAATCTGTGTGAGCCTTTAATTGGTGTCTTGGACCCTAGCAGAACAAGGATGCATATGCTGTGTTTCATATTTCTTATGTTAGAACAAATTGCAAACAACATTCCTTCAAATGCTGAATTGGTCGTGTCTGGAACTCTTTACCTTTGATGTTGCGATGCTCCCAACTTTATACATTTTTAATATTCAATTAAAGTCAATTTATCAAAAAATTTAATGTGTTTTAATTATCATTTAAGTATTGCATTTATATGTTGTCAAAGTGGCTATTACAGCTTTATAATCATATCACTTTTTTCTCTCGGCCTTAAATTTTGAGACATCTCTTGTATATAGTTCTCTTCTGTACTGTTAACCAATTGGTAAATGTTTCACTCTTCCTTTTCAAAGCTTTGCAACTGCTGACCATTTAGCAGTGCAAGGACATGTATGTTTACACAATTTGTATTTCATGTTTTTGATATGTATTGAGTTGTGTTTGTGTACATTTTTATACCTTCCTCTCAACAGAATTAAATAAAATAAATAAATCTTTAGAAATTAATTAGCAATCTGGAACTTTAAGTACTAATTATTCTTCCTTTAATATACATAATGAGGTAATTTATATAGTGGTACAAGTGGTTTTAAAGTTTACAGAAGCTTTTCTTGGGCAAATACACTGAAGCTTAATAAAGTCCATCACAAATAGTCCTTTTGACAGATATAATCTGGTATTCCTTAGTGATAGTTCCTGACTCATTCACAGAGTTTTTGTTGATATTATGCTGTGCCAGTTGATGGTAGCTGACACTTCTGCTTTGCTGAGGTATTTAGATAAATTAATCCACAGTTCATCTTTGATTACTATGTATTTAATCACTATTAAGCTTTTAAGTAACAGATAGATGGGTGTAGAGGAAATATTGTCTTGAGCCAGGTGGGATCTGAACCCAAGATCAATGTCATTAGTAGGTCATGGGTTCAGATCCCACCCTGCTCAAGACAATTTTTGGACTACATCCATCTTTATCCTCTTTAAACAGCTTAATATTGATTATATACTTAATAAATACAGAGGTACTGCTTGTCAACGTAGATACTAGTCCTTATTGTTTATCAGGATTACCAATTTGTTGCTGTTGAAGGTGACATACACAACATATAGCAACTTTCTGATGTTTTACTGCTGCAGTTCATAACAAGCACCACATTTTTATCTATTTACTTAAATGTTAGATATTTTTGTCAATAATATGAAATTTTGACTTAATATGAAATTCTGCTTTAAAACTCCAGACTGATACACATAAAAACATTGAATAAAATTCCTAAATGATTACAATGTGCTTTATCAAGCTTCAGCATCTTTACCTTGACATAGTTTGTTTTAAAACCAATTGCAGCACCATTGAAATTGCTTCCATTATGTATATTAAAGGAGGAATAATTAATAAAGTTCCAGACTGCTTATTGATTTCTAGCTATTTATGAAAGTGATATTGTAGTAGGGGTGGGGGTGGCTCAGTTGGTAGCACACCAGGCTCATAATCTGTAGTTCCCAGGTTCGAGTCCCAGCTGGGTCAGCGTTGAGATTTATCTTCACAAAATTCCTTGCCCTGCCCTGCAGGTGCAGGGTTAGTAGGAGACACTGATGGGCTTGGAAATGCCACCGTCCATCAAATGGGATGTTAAGCTGTGGCCCCATGTGCAGGAGAGCCATACTCTGTGCACGTTAAAGAACACGCTGGATGGCCTTGATGGGAGGCTATCATCTGTCTCCCAACAGCTGTTCCAGTGGGTCCCCTCCCCAAATCTTCTCTGACCCTTCGGGGTCTATGTGTGACCTGGCCATTTAGCCCATGGTGTGCAAAAAAAGTGCCACTCAGAGGTAAAACAACCCAATCCAAGATATTGTAGTAATAAAACGTTTTTTAGCAATTAATGCTGATGTCAAGTTATTTTAAGATGCTCATTATCAAAGAGAATGAAATTTATCATTTTCCAACTTGCACCCTTTAACAATGATAGTTCAAACTAATGGATGATGGGGGGGGGGGGGAAATCTAAATTATAATATTTTATTGACATTTATAAAACAAAAAATATTCTCTCAAAATTAAAAATTTGTGTTTTCCCAACCCCACCATGAGAAAAAGGAACAAATCATTACTGTCAGTGTAAATTCCTTAACCAACATACTCTGCTATCAAAATATTTATTTGTTTTTTGGTTGTTTGGAAACATGATAAAATATTACATTAGAGAGTAGTATCAAAGAGAACATAACTTGAGATATGGCTTAGCGTCTTGATATCAATTCTCCATCTGATTCATAAAATGGAAATATAATTACTGAATGAATAAATATTTCTTGAATCAAACTACAAGGGACATTCAAAAAGTTCTTGACATGCATGTGAGAATGAAACCATTGCACTTACCTCAATAAAACTTTTACTGTCCTTCAAAGAACTCCCCTCCAGCATCTATGCAAAGTTGCAGACAACTATATCAATTATGAATGTCTAAGCAACTCTGAATGAATGCATTTTGCAGAGTCTTACACCCTTAAAAAAAAGGCTTCCTAGCATGTTCCTTTTAAGTTTTTGGAAACAACCAAAAATCTCATGGTGCAAGATCAGGTGAATATGCAAGATAGCATAGTTGGTTGATTTTTTTTTCTTGCTGCAGATAGGCCATAATTTTCTGGGTTTGTGAGCACTGGCATTCTCACAAAGGAGGAGAATCCTCGACACTCCAGTTGTTGGATGCTGCTCCTTCATCTCCTGAACCATTATGGTCAAAACAATGTTAGTGTAGTATTGACCATTTATAGTAAATTTTTCAGTTAAGGTGTTCACAGCTACCACTCTTTGGGAATTGAAAAAAAAAATTTTTTTTTTGAACATCCTCTTCCTAGAGCAAGTCTTGTAAAAGAATTTGGGGATGTGGTTCATCTTCCACAATCCAAACATAATTATCGATTTTTTTGGGAGTTGTAATAAAACCATGTCTTGTCACTTGTGACAATGTCTGTTAATTATTTGGGACCTCTAGGAAATTGCCAGTATCTTATTGCACTGGTCAACTCTAGCCATTTTTGCTGTTCTGTTTATAAGGGTACCCATTTGGCATAGATGTTTCAGAATTTTGAATGTTGATGAATAATTGTTTCCACACTGCCAATTGATACACTGGATTCTAAACTTATTACCTGAATGGTGATGTGTGGGTTTTCCTTAATGAGTTCATGAACAGCAGCGATGGCTGTCTCATTCTCGGCCTCCTTCAGTCTTCCTGCACAAGGGAGGTCTTTGAGCTCTGCTGTCCATTATTGAATTTGCACACTCATCTCTTAACAGTGCCATATGAACAAGAATGATCCCCATATACTTGTGATAAATGGGCATGATTTTTCTTTAGATCATCCACAGGCTGCATACTTGTGGAAATGTAAAATCTTTCCCTAACTTTAGTAGGCTTCAGAGCAAAAATGCACAGATTTCACAGACCAAACTTAACATGCCACCAGTGAAGAGAGAAATGAGGTTGTGGCCTTTGTTTTTAACATGTGATGAAAAGTTTAGATAAGCTTTCAAACAAGTTGTAGCTCATTAACTTCGAAGGAATGAGTCAAACTTCCAGACATGTCAAGAACTTTTTAAAGCTCTCTGTAACACTGTATGGATTATTTGCCTTTTATCCCCAAATATATCAAGAGCCCAGTTACTGCTACAGTTTGAGTGAAAGGTGACTCAACTTGTTATTAGGTATAAATATTAATAAAGTGGATAAACAATGCATTTTATATAATATTTACAAATATATTATCCTATATTTAATTAACCCTTCAAGCAGGTATGTTTTTATATTTCTGAAATGCAAAAAATTGGAGCTCAAATCCTAAAACTATTCATATATGAAGGAAGTACAAATAACTTTTCATTCCTTATTAAATGGCAACCTTATGTTTTCAAATTTGTCATGCATAATATGATACATGCTCATTTTACCACTTCCTGCAAGTTTAAGATTTGAGTTTATACTTGCTCTACCATCTTGAAGGGTTAATACTAATTATGCAGAATATAATAACCATTAAATATTTGTATCTTAAAGGTGGTAGGTTCAAAAAAGAGGTAGTAATTGAGGGGCAAAGCTATCTGCTATTAATCAGAGATGAAGGAGGCCCTCCAGAGATACAGGTAAGCAGTTTTTTCAACATTTATATTTTTTCATTCAATATTATCAGAATAGCAAACGTTTTATTGTGTATATGTATGTATGCATGGCCGAGTGGTTAGCGCACTTGGCTACTGATCTAAGGGACCTGGGTTCGAGCCCCAGGTAAGGCATGGATGTATGTGTCATTTTTCTGCTGAGGTCCTGCCATCCTCTCAGACCTTCTACTATGGCATATAAACTGACAGGCTCCTGTCAGACCTCTGTGGCAAGCAGCTGCTTGAGGGGGTATTTATTATTATATATGTTAAAATGATTAATGCTATTTTATTTTGCTTTTGATTATCAATTAAAATCACTAATTATGATTAATCATAGACAATCACTAGAATGAAACAAAAAAAAATTGTGCTGATTACAGAAAAAAAATAGCTTAAAGAAATTCTGTAAGATCTTTGGCTACTGTTGTAATAATACAAAAAAACTACTTCACCTGGCACCCAAACATCTGGATCTCAAGCAATCACACCTAACATGTTGAGAGTTCAACAGGGGCATATTTCTTTTCTCATTATTATAATAGTTTTATGGCAAAAAGTCTGAATCATCCAAGTTTGAAAAAAAGTTTCACTCTACATTTACATATAAATGTTACAGCATAATTTTATTATAAACTGATTATGTAATTTATATTTTGGCTGCTAAATTATCTTATTTGTACTTAATGGAAACTACTATGGATATATACAGGAGATTTTGAATAGTATATGCTTATTGGAAACTAGGAATATATAAGGGTCATTCAAATGAAAAGTTGATAAGTCTGAAGTGAAACGTAAATTAATTATTGATGTGTTCAAATTTGCATTCCTATTGAGATATTTATCCCTAGCATGAACATGATACAGTCTTGCAATTTTTGTCTGCAATAGGAGAAAATCTGTGACAAAGCACTGTATCTCTTTGTCAGATTTCAACATCTTTTCCTGTTGTTTAGAAGTCTAGAAACATGAAAATCTAATAGGGGAGATGCTAGGATTATAGGGAATATGTTTTGGGCATTTCCAACCATGCCTACTCAATGCTGTTACTGTTATTTGGGTAATATTGGAGTGGGTATTGTCATGGAACAAAGCAGCTGTTTTATTCAAATATTCTGAACTCTTTGACTTTATTGCCCTCTTTCAAAAATACCATAACTTCACAAGATTGTTGTTGATGGCATCATCACAATTCAGAAACTTGGTTAAGAGCAGACCTTGATAGCTAAATTAGAACATCAGCATACCACATATAGTTCTACTTCGGATGCTTCAATGTACATTTATCAGGAACTTATATGTTTTTAGATATATGAATTCACAGCTCATCATTGATTTAATGAATATTTATCCACTATCAAACTATTTTTTAAGTGACAGGATGAAGATGGGTATAGAGAAAAAATTGTCTCAAGCCAGGTAGGATCTGAACTCACAATGCAGAACCCACTGACATGATGACATGTCAGGTGCTCTGACTGCTGATCTACCATCCACTGATCAGTCTCTCCTCTACTGCTGATGTTATGCTAGACTCCATCTGGTTAATCACTGTATTTTGAGTGCATTTGAGGACTCTAATTTTTCAGAGACATCCCAGTCATGTGTACACAACCAGCCACACCACAAGAGCCTCCGACTTTTTTTTTTGCGTGAGCAAATCGGAATTTTTGTCACCTCTGTTACGATCAGCAGTACCTTGTACTTTGATATACAAATTCACAGCTCATCATTGATTTAATAAATAGTTATCCACTATCAAACTGTTTTTTAAGTAGCAGGAAGAAGATAGGTGTAGAGAAAAAAAATTGTCTTAGCCAGGGGTGATCTGAACCTACGACCTCCTGATGACATGTCAGGAGTATAGTATAACATCAGCAGTAGAGGAGAGATTGATCAGTGGCCAGTAGCTTAGCAGTCGGAGCATCTGACACGTTATCAGGAGGTTGTGGATTCAGATCGAGTCTGTCTCAAGACAATTTTTTTCTCTACACCCATTTTCATCCTGTTACTTAAAAAACACTTTGATAATGGATAAATATTCATTAAACTGCATGTCTATAACATTCAAGCTGATACTTCACTAATTCTGGTGTTGATGAGTTCCTCATACATATCTCCCCTATATTCCCTGTATGAGTTTTGGGTGGTTTACTTCTGAGTAACACTTTTTGTTAATGCAGGCTAAAAGAGCAAGTCACAAGGACCCCAAGAGTGCAGAAGAAAGCTGGGGAATGGTGTCTCCTGGAGAGCTATTAGGAGACAGGTATAAGCATTCTATCGAGGCCATTCAGTGTGTTGTTTAATGTGCACAGAATATGGCTCTCCTGTTCACAGGCTCACATCTAAACATCTCAGCCAACAGACACCGACTTTTCCCAAGCCCAGTGATCGAACTCCCATTTTTCCCCTTTCTCATAAAGGGCAGAATAGGAGTTAGCTGAGAAATTCTAAAACAGGCACAATTAGGGCTCTAACCTGGGAACTGCAGATAATAAGCCTAGCATGCTACTGACTAAGCCAATCTTTGTGAAGGCAAAAAGATGATTCCTAGTAGTCTATTACCTAGTTGTAGAAATGTTCACTTTTCATATGAATACCCTTATTCAGATAATTGAAACCCCAATTCCATTCCAAATACACATGCTTTTACTGTAATATTTAATGGTTATATGCATTTGAAACCTTTACATCCAATTTGCCAAAGCCAAATTTCAGCCTATCAAAATAGCTTAATTTTAGTGTATCTTTGCTATTTCCCTTTGTTTTTTTTTTCTTTATGAACATAAGTGATTATCTAGTATTTAATTACTGGACTGCAATGGACCCTTCCATTGATGCCACATGTTCTTTATTTGGTTCCATTGCATAACTTGTTGACTGATGGTTACTACTTTTCACCAGTGAAGGCCAATTCTCAAAGAATGAGGTGGGGGGAATATGCAAATGTGATCCTATGTTTAACTATTTTCCTTGAGCCTTTAGAAGCATTGTTCATAACTGGTATGCAGTTCTGCATGCAGACAATGTGGTAAGAACAATGCAATCTCTACTAGCACAAGATGCTGTTTAAAGATAGTTGATGATTCTTATTATACCTTCATTAGTTTTAAAAATCATTCTAATAACCATGATGCTATGTAAACATCTAGAATCAAACGCATCAAGCTTCCTATTTTCTTGCTTACTGAGGGTACATTAGGGTCGGGGGTGGCTCAGTCAGTAGTTGCCAGGCTCTTAATCTGCAGTTCCCAGGTTTGAGTCCCATCTGGGTCAGCATTGAGATTTTTCTCTGCAAAACTCCCCTCCCTGCCCATGGTCAGTAGGGGACACCAATGAATTTGGAAAGGCCGCCATCCATCGAATAAGATGTTTAGCCATAAGTATGGCTCTCCCTTGTGCGGGAGAGCCATACTCTCTGCATATTAAAGAACATGCTGGATGGCTTTGACGGGAGGCTACCATCTGTCTCCCAACAGCTGTTCCAGTGGGTCCCCTCCCCAAACCTTCTCTGAGCCTTTGGGGTCCTTGTGACCTAGCCATTTAGCCCATGGTATGCAAAAAAGTGCCACTCAGAGGTAAAACAACCCAACCCAACTGAGAGTACAAGTTGCACTATAACATACTTTTAAGAGACCCAAGCTATTGTATAGCCTAAGTTTTAGTCTTTAGGCTTATCTGTTTATTTTTCCACCCTCCATAAATTCTTAAGTTTCAGAAGCAAAGCCAATTCTCCTTTGTACCTGTATGATGCACATTGCCACTATCTTTCATGCAACTCTGATGATAGTAAACTGAAGAATTTGCTCAAGAGCAGAGTCATTCAAAAAAGCTAAATGATTGCCTATCTGCCTAGTTTCCATGACTTCAGTTTTATCAAAATTTATTACAAGCCATATCAGAAGCTAATTAATGAGTTCATCTCATGAACCTCCTTTTAATAACATAGTTGCATTATAATTTATCAGATGTTTTCATATCTCTTGTCACCAAAAGCCCCATTATCATCCTTGCAAAATTTCCTGCCTAGCCCATGGTCAGTAGGAGACACCTATGGGCTTGGAAAGGCTGCCATCTGTCTGGAGGGATGTTAAACCATGGGCCCATATGTGGGAGGGCCCATAGAATGTGCATGTTAAAAAACACACTGGATGGCCTTAACAGGAGAGTATCATCTGTCTCCCAACAGCTGTCCAGTTGGTTCCATTCCCCTGCATTCTATGAGCCTTCAGAATCATTGACTGACCATTTAGTCCATTGTATGCATAAAAGTGCCACTGAGAGGTAAAACAACCCAATTCCATTGTCATCCTTGTAATGCATTATTTACAATATAATGTGATATAATTAAAAGGTAAAAAAACTAAATGCAGTCAATCTAACTTTAGTTTCAGTGTCAGCACTCCATGCTTTATAAATTCCCATGTGATTTATTATAACCAGCTATCATAATGTTAACTTTTCAGGGATTCCGTATGACTACATAATCAACCACAAATTATGTCAATGAATAGAATCAAAAGCCTCTTTGAAATATATAAAGCTACTTAGTAACCAGAAGTTTTTAAACTCTAAATGATGGGTTCACAAGCTGAGAGGTATAAAAACATTTTCAAGGAGTAGTGAGGATATGAATTTTTTTGTTTAATTTTAAATATGAATTGAAATTGATGTTAACAGGAGAATTGGCTGATGACAAATGAGAGGTAGAGAGACATGAGGATTTCTAAAGAAAAGGATGGTTTATGCTGCAAAGGTTTGGAACTCCTACTTCATACATTTTTTAAAGAATATTCCTAAGTAAAAAAATGTTTCTTCAACCCATACCAGTTTAGAGTCTATACTGTTAATCTTAAAGTTGCCTTCAGCCATTTGTGTTATTGCATGAGCATAATTATGCAAAAAATATACCAGAGGCAGAAAGTAGACTGATGCCTCTGTTCACACAGATCACAAAAGATTCATTCACTTTTTTTTTTGGCAACAAGAAAGAATAGACCGGATGATAAATTCTAGGTAATAGCACTTCTATCATTGCAAATATTCAATATTTCAGTCATCAATGTGGCAACAAAATCATCCTGACTCCCATCATTTTAGCAGTGATTTCATCTACCTCTCATTACTTGTGTAACATTAAAACCACCAAAATTAAATCATTAGTATATTTTATCTGTTACGAGTGAGCACAATGAATAACAATAATAAAATTATTTATTTTCACAATATCACTGTTAAGACAATGTCTCAGGTTCATTTTAAATATCATGCAGTTATAAGCTTAGTTGCTATTTTTAGCAGTCTGGTGCAATTTGTTTTACGGAAACTTGTTTGAAACAGAAACTTGTTCAAAACGGAAATTTGTTTGAAATGGAAATTTGTTCAGATGAAAGTTGAGCAATATTTTGTCAACAGTTTGAGAAGCTGATAGGCAGTGTTGCCCTCAATAAGATCTTTTCTGCTTTGTTACTGGTAGGTTACAGAAAGGGAGTAGATGTGGGAAGAGCAGTGAAAAAAAAAAGGTTTTGTTTTAGATTAAGTAGAGTAAAACACTTTTTTCCCAGACAATCTAGGTACCATTTAATTCCTTTCAGTTTTCATTATTCTTATAAGCTAAACTGAGTAGTTAGCATGCTTGGCTCCTGATCAATGGGACCTGGGTTTGAGCCTCAGGTAAAGCATGGATATTCATTGTGTTTCTGCTGAGGTTCCAACATCCTCACACACTTGGCTGTTAGACCTCTGTGGCATGCAGCTGCTTGAGGGGATATTTATTTTTTTATTTATCTTCCTATTGCTTTTCACTCATCATTTGTTGGTTTGTGGATTTGTCAAACAGTTGTTCCACCATAACTTTTGAATGCAATGAGGATTTATGTATCAAACGAAAACTTGTGATGCAGGGAGTGTCATTCATTAACATCATCATCCTCAAGCAGCCATGGGCTATGGAGGTCCAACCAGACCATGCAGTTTAATTCTCCAAGCATATCTGTCCTAAGCTACATCTGCTGCATCTGGCCACTGCACACCAATTCTAATAAGGTCCTGTTTGACATTGTCTGCCCACGGCATCCTTGGTCTCCCCCTCTTTCTGAGGCCTTTAGGCCCACTATTCATAACCCTATTCGGCAATCTATAATTATTCATACGAGCAACATGGCCAAACCAACAGAGTCTCTCTCTGTGCAATATGCTGCTTAAAGGAGGTTGCAGACTCCTTTGCCTAACCTCATCATTAGTTACAAAGTTGAACCACCTAATACCCAAGATACTGTGTAATCATCTAGAATCAAAAGCATCTAATTTCCTGTTATCATGTTTACACAGTCCAAGTTTCACTACCATAACTAACCCTAGAAAGAACCAAACTCTTATACAATCTATTTTTAGTCTTTAGGTGTATACGCCTATTTCTCCACAATCTCCATAGATTTTTAAAAGTCCCAGCAGCAGTCCCTATTCGTCTGTTAATCTCATGCCGCAAATCACCAGTATCTGTTACGTAGCTCCCAAGGTAATTAAACTGTGACACCTTCTCAAGATGGCAACCATTCAGATTAACTGAATCACATTCTGCCTGACCAATTTTCATCACTTTAGTTTTCTCTCTGTTTATAACCAAACCTACTCTACTACCAGTTTCATCAACAGCTCGAATGAAAGAGTTCATCTCATCAACATCATTTGCAAAAAGGGCTAAATCATCAACATAATCTAAATCAGAAATTTCGTGTCTCCAGCCCATTTTAGGCCAAAATCTTTCCCTTTAAGTGAATTTCGCATAACATAATCAATAACCAAACTAAAGAGAAAAGGAGACAAAATGCACCCTTGTCGAACACCAGAAATAATGCTAAATCAATTGCTACAATCCTTACAAACTCGCACACACGACTCAGTGTTATTATAGAGAGCTTTCATTATGTTAACTAACTTGTCTGGTATACCATATGATCTCACAATCAACCACAAATTATGACGATCAACAGAGTCGAAAGCCTTTCAGACAGTATTAAGCAAACCATGACTGTCATAATGACTAAGTAACCTATCATGGTAAGCTTTAGCTATAACTGGGTCTTTCAGAGCTTCAGTATTAAAAGTAAATTTTTTAACCCTAGCACAACATTTTTTAAGTTTAAGTTGCAAGACACTTCTAACAAGGTAATGGTCAGATCCAATTTCAGCTCCCCTATATGCCCTGGTATTCCTAGCAGAACTAGCCCATTTGCTGTTAATTAATATATAATCAATCATATTCTTATGCAGCCCATCAGGTGAAACCCATGTGTATTTATGTATGTCGCAGTGTTTGTAATATGTGTTAGTTATTCTGAAACCATTGAGTTTACTTACCTCTAGGAGACATTGCCTATTGCAGCTACCAATACCAAAAGGACCCATCACCCCTCCCCAAATGTCAGAGTCAGTACCAACTTTGGCATTGAAGCCACCTAGAACAAGGGTAATATCTCCTTTCTTGACAGAATTCAAAATATCCTGAAGTTGTCCATAAAACCTATCCTTCTCATCCTCATTGGCATCCTCAGTGGGGGCATAACAGCAGATAACATTCAAATCTTTAATGCTTGTCTGAAATTGTGTTGTAAGAAACCTTTCATTAATGCACTCGTATCCTAGAAGAGCATAACTTGCATGTCTGCTGAGAAGCAGACCCAGGCCTTGGTGATGTTTATTGTCTACCCTCCCTGAAAAGAGAAATTTAAGATTATTTTTAAGAATCTAAACTTTATCTGTCCATCTGGTGTTTTGCAGTCCGAGAATATCTAAATTATAACAGTGGAATTCTTGTGTGAGGACATCAAGGGAAAATTCTCTGTACAGAGTCCTCACATTCCAAGTACCTATGGATAGAAAATGGTTAGTGGGATGTTTAAAGTAACTATGTTTATCGAGAGAGGGAATGCCAACAATGTCAAACAGCCCCCTAATCGCAGACATGGGGCAAAGATCCGTTCCCCACCACTAAAGGCTGAAGCCATCTACACTGGAAGACTTTCTCCAATGTAGAATTTGATGATGCCAGTAGAAGCAAAGAGTTCAGGTGCCTGTGATGACCGCTGCTGAGGATTATCCACCAGCTGATAATCATATCCTGTGAATCTATTCACTTGGGGCTGTCAACCCACAAACAAATTTTCAATCGAGCACAATAAAAACTTGGAAAAGTTTTGTCCAACCTATTATCACAAACACTCCCAGTTTTAAGAATTACAGTTCTTCTGACACAGTGGTTGGGGATTTGGGGTTTTAGAAGGAACATCCATGTTGGGCAACTGCTGTGTCACAAGAACTATCTTTACATCAGAGTATAATAATGCTAAAGAACTTCCACATCAAAATGCATCCAGCTTTTGAGCTTTGGGTGGACTAATATCAAGTATACAAGTGTTGGCAAACAGGTACCTGCTTTTGTACTACAGCAAAGGTAAATAGTTTACCTATATTTATCAGTTGACATTAAGCTAGATTTTTGTAGGGACTTTATCGTTAGGGCGAAGCAGGAGCTCTATTCTTCTCCAGAGCTTTGCCTAGCAACAAACAAAAAGGCAGCTTCGGGATGGTTGAAAAATGATATATGTTTAATGAAGTCCTGTGTTCGAAGTTGCATTCTAGAAAAGTCTCCACTAGTTTGGCTGTGAGCATGCCTGATTGGGTCGAGTGAGCCCTACATCTCCCAGGAAACATCACGTGACTGCATTGGTGATATTTCTAACAAAGCAAATGAATTTCGAAAAAGATATTGAATTTTGGACTCTGGTATGAGATGGTCGTGAAGATATTCCCTTGTGTTTGCATCAACTGTTTTCTGTTGTTGCTTAGGTGTTGGGAACACCTGAAGGCTTTGTAAGAGCTTTGTAGTAGATCGGGAATCCTGCTATATTTAGTGACTTGCCAGGCAGCAGTCACTGTAGCTTGTGAATATATTTGTCTGTGCACTGTATTGTTGGGTAGCTCATTCAGCAGACTGCCAGACTCATAATCTGTAGTTCCCAGTTTGAGCAGGGTTGAGATTTATCTCCGCAAAACTTTCGGTCAGTAGGGGACACTGATGGGTTTGGAAAGGCCACTGTCTGTCAGATGGGACGTTAAACCTTGTTCCCCTTGTGTGGGAGAGCCATACCCTGTGCACATTAAACACTCTTGATGGCCTTGATGAGAGGCTACCATCTGTCTCCCAATAGCTGTCCAGTGTGTCACCTCCCTTAATCTTCTCTGAGCCCTTGGGGTCCTTGTGACCTGGCCACTTAGCCCATTGTATGCAAAAAAGTGCCACTCAGAGGTAAAACATAACTATTGTTTGAAGTGAAATAAAATTGTATATATGTATATAATATACATATGAGAGAATCAAATGATCTAAACCAAGTAGCATTCTGACTTCAATAATAGAAAAATACCAAGAGTTAAAAGCTAACACACAGGGTGGGGGGAGAAAGGACGTACTACCCACTACAATCTTTATTCTAACTTAATGTAAAGTGTGAGTTAGGAATTGTGATTTCAGTAATAGTTGATAATTGCTAAACAATGTTATGTATATAGCCAAAAAACAATTTTTTTTCTAATTGCTGCCTAGAACGTAATAAATATTTGCTTTTGTGGTTGTACAGAAGTAAAATGATTTACTTGACGATAGTTGTAAAATAATCAAATAATATGATGCTCCTGAATTGTTAATGTAAAAAGCTGAACTCTATTTGAATGTAGCCCCACCCTTACACTAATGGTCTATATCATCTGATTTTATACAGTGCTAACTGTTGATTTAAGCATAATTATTATAGTACATACAGTGTGACTTTTTAT
The DNA here is from genome assembly GCA_038380435.1 of Ryuthela nishihirai. Lineage (NCBI taxonomy): Eukaryota > Metazoa > Arthropoda > Arachnida > Araneae > Heptathelidae > Ryuthela > Ryuthela nishihirai. The sequence goes on along the minus strand of JAWZYU010000004.1, from coordinate 24,913,787 downwards.
TGTCGCCAATGTTGAAGAAAAGAAGTATTTGCTTTCCTTCCCAGAATTTGAAAAATGTGTTGTGGTATCAACATCAATGCACACAGCCCTCCATGTTTTTAATCCTTGAATACCCCAAGGATTAGATGCTTAAGCTATATATTCTCACTTTTGTAGGTACAGTGGGCTCAGCATTCATTTTAATAAACAGTAATGCCCATGTACATAAAAGTTCACTTGGTTTAGTACATAAAAGTTCACAATATCTTTAATGTAAGAGTATTTAGGATAGGGTGTGGCTTGCAAGATCCCCAACCTCAATCCTAGTGAGCATGTGTAAGGAGACATTGCAAGTCTCAGCCCTCTCAGAGCTGTTAACTTGAGGACCACACTTTTGCACCAGTGGGCTTTGCTGACATCAGAATTGATTGGAGACATTATAGCCAATATGAGGAGTAGTTGTGAATCCTGCATTGCTATCAAGAGTGATCCCATCCCTTATTAACAAGATTTTATTCGCCTACTTAGAATTTTCATTTTCATGCAAATATGATAATAATCGTACACCTATTCATTTTACAGTCTTTATTTTTATGCAGACTTGTAATCACACGACAACTTACGTATAAATTAAAATTTTCCTAAAATTCGTAGAGACCTGTTTGAACAATCAGTGTTTTTGCATTTGAACATAATTTTTGCAATTTACTGTATTTTCGAATTTATGCTATGTTTGAAATTAGTAAAAACAATGAAATAAATTTTTTACAAATCAATATATCTTATCCAGCCATTAATTATAAAGCATATTTCTTTTCTGTTAGTGGTTAACAGCGTTGACTTAAAAGTGCCTTAAAAATTACATTATTCTCAAAGGGCATGTTGAAAGAATGTTTCAGTAAGATATAATACCGGATGTTAAGTATTATTTTATTTATTCTATTAAGTGTAGCAGCTACCTAACGAGTGTATTATTTATTCTAAGGGTAATGAGTGAAAGTTGAGACCCATTGTGATGTCTTATTGTTCATACTATAATTGCTGCTGCCTATCGCCGTCCCTTGGCCGAGTGGTTAGCACGCTTGGCTACTGATCTACGGGACCTGGGTTAAAGCATGGATGTATGTGTCGTTTTTCTGCTGAGGTCCTGCCATCCTCTCAGACCTTCTACTATGGCATATAAACTGGTAGGCTCCTGTCAGACCTCTGTGGCAAGCAGCTGCTTGAGGGGGTATTTATTTTTTTTATTTTTTTTTTATGCCAGAGAAGAGGGGCCTTACTGTTGGGAATGTTGGCAAAATATCCTTTGAGAAGTAAAAGTTCAGAAATTTATTTCATTTTACCCAATTTAGGGATTTTGCTATTTTCTTTTCCATTTGCTGCCCTCAGTTCAGAGGGCTGCAAACCTTTCACGGCAAACCTTCCTTTTTTCTTTTCTTTTTCTCTCACCTTTCAACGTGCCCTTTGAGTGCACCGGACTACGGGGAGCGATAGTTACAGTTACTCGCCCTGAGCCGCCAATTACCTAGTTACGCAACTGTATTAGAGTATCACTTCATTACATTACTCTCAAGTAGTTGCTTGCCACTGGGGTTTCACATACCTTATCCAGGACTTTAACCTCTGATACCTTTGAGTAACCAATATAAAATAGAAAAGATAACTAGAAGGATAACATATCGCCTCTGGCAAATACGGGATGCTCGTTTTCAAAGAAAATTAAATTTTTCATTTTCCGAATTTTGCATCATTAACAGTAGTAATTCGTAGTAATCAGTGATTGGAAAATGTGAATAATAACTTATATTTAGCCCTATACAATGAAAAAGAATTTCTCACTTTTCAATTTGTGGTCAGACCCTTAAAATGAAAAAATTTCGTCCCTAGGGTTAAGGGGTAAATAATCACCATCATTCTCAAGCAGCTATGGGCTACGGAGGTCCATCCAGATTGTGCAATTTAGTTCTCCAAGCATATCTGTTCTGAGCTACATCTGCTGTATCTGGCCACTGTAGACCAATTCTAGCAAGGTCCTGTTTGGCATTGTCTGCCCACCGCATCCTAGGTCTCCCCCTCTTTCTGAGGCCTTTAGGCACACTGTTCATAACCCTATTAGCTAACCTATAATTATGAATACGGGCAACGTGGCCAAACCAATGAAATCTGCACAATATGCAACTCAAAGATGGTTGTCTAAAATTATCATCACTTATAAAGTTGAACCATCTAACGCCCAAGGTACTACGTAAGCGTCTAGTATCAAAGGCGTCAAGTTTCCTGCTATCTTGTTTACAAAGGGTGCAAGTTTCACTACCGTAACTAACTGTAATATGTCATATGGACAACAGCAACCACAGATGCTACAAATAAGGGAGTACATGAATTTTTCAACCTTCACTCATTATCTTGGAATGAATAATTATTAGAGTGATAAGGTAATTGCTAAACTTTAAGAGTAAATAACCTTTGAACTTTCACCAATAAGGATAAAAAATTTTATTTATTCATTTACATATGAATCATTTTAATAGCAAGACAGGCCCGGAATTGTTTAATCTGGCCCTGGCATCACTGTGCAGAACATTTTTTCTCGTAAAAATTAGATGCTGAAGAAATGCACCAATAAGGATTGTGAGTGTAAAGTTAAATCAACTAATTTTTTGTTCCAGCTGCTGCTTGCTATAAGGATTTGACAAGATACCTGGCAATGTAATTGCCTATTCGGATTGAACCGAGCTGGCATTAACATCCATCCCTTCTCTAGATACAACTCTGTTCTGCTGCCAAACTCTAACCGCTGGGCCACTCATTATTTAAAGTTGCGAAGGATATACTGTACTTTTGCTTATGAACAAGTGTACCGAGTTTATTCAGCAAATATAGCCTACTTAATAGGTATTTAATTCTTGGTTTCAGAGTATTTTTATAACTAATAGCATGCTTGCTGTGGATCAAAGTGACCTGGTTTTGGAACCTCGCTGTCATGGTTGTTAATTTCTTGTGCCGTCTTCCGTCTGAGGTGTCGCCATCCCCGCAGATTTATAACGTCAGTCTTCTTTCAGACCTCTACGGTAGTCAGCTGCTTTAGGAGTAATTTTTTTTATATCATCTGATTTTCATAAATTAGCTCATTCGTCTTATTCAGAGAAGGGATGGGTGTTAAGCTTATTGTCCTACTGCCGTTAAAGAACGGTGCAACTTTCTATTTTAAATGTAGATTCTGTATTTTCTGTTTTAAATGTAGATTCGTTTAAATTTACCATTTTTCATATTTTAATGGTTTATAATAGACTCAAGGCGAATAAAGAAATTTGTATATAACGGCCTCTAGATGGCGCCACAACACTAGATAGTGTTTAATTGGATTCCAATCGTATTGATGTGTACACGCTGCGAACAGCTGTGTTGTTGCAGTGTAAGTGAACGACTCTTGTTGTCTATGGCAACGAATTCAGCCTATTCTCACTTCCTCGTTAGTCGTAAGGGTTGTCAATCTAGGACACAATTCCGAGTGTGACATCGATTTCGCTGTAGTTGTATGATTAATTTTTTTTCTCTGCGATTTAAAGCCCATTTCTATTACGTAATTGTTTCTTCAGGGAATGTTTTTAAATTTAATAATTTATATTTCACAATGTTTCGTCGTATGCGATTCCCATTTAATTTCTCTCCTTTCATCCCTTAAATCGATTTCCCTTTCTTAAAACCTACGATTATAACAATTTTCTGATCCCCCTGTATTTTTATTGTCCATCGCATAAAAATTAAATTCGTTGAATTTCATTTAAATGTAATCTGAATGGAAGCTGATTAAGAAAGACTTGTAACTAAATAATATGAATATTTTTAATGTGTACATTTGAATAGGTGTATTCCTTTATGTTCGAAACCAGTTTATAATATTCTGATGATCCTTAGTCTTTTTACTAAGAGGACATGAAACCCAGTCAGCTATTACCTAATATGGAGTAGTTATTACAAGTGGACTGTTATGCTGAACCTTCCCCTTTCCCCTGGAGTGGGGTTTGGCTCAAACGGTAGTACACCAGGATCCTAATCCTGATGTCCCCAGGTTCGAGTTTCAACTGGGCCAGCGTTAAAAATTTTCTCCACTATCCCTCATTCTACCTTTGGTGAGAAAGGGGACACTAGTTGGTTTGGAAAGGCTGCCGTCCATCACAAAGGACTGCATGTGCAGGAGAGCCATACCTGTGTACGTCAAAGAACGCACTGGATGGCCTTAATGGAAAACTGCCATCTATCTTCTAACAGCTGTTCAGTGGATGCCCTTCCAAAATCTTCTCTCCGCCCTTGGGTCCATGTGACCTAGCCATTTAACCTATTATGTACAAAATATGACGCTCAGAGGTAAAACAACAACCAGAGCATTCTATATCACACCCAATCCGGACAATACAGTAACAGAAGAATTAATTTTCAAACTTATAACTGTTATGATTAAGTTTTATTTGTTGAAAGTCAACTGGTAGCTATTTTTAAAAGTTTCGTCATTAATTTTAAAATATTCATAAATGTTAGAGTTCATCCAGCCGGTATTCATAAATATTTCACTAAAGTTGTAAGGAATAAATCATTTAATGCTACTTAAAAATAAATAGCTTGCAATTAAATCTTTATGCTTATTTAATTTCTCTCCTTTCATCCCTCTTTTTGTTCAGTGTATCTTGGTGGCTCTGGCCCAAATTTTCCTCCCCCCTCCCCCGCTCCCCCAATAACATGTATATTTCATTGCACATATTTTAGATATTTTGCCATTTATAGAATTTATGGAATAAAAAAATGTGAGCATCATTAAAACTTTCTCCCTGAGACAGGGGACGTAAATGGATATATGAATACTGTAGTTTAATAACAATTATGTATATTAACAAAGAAACAAGCATAAAGTCGAGCATGTTGTTAAAAAAATTAAATTATTTCAAAAATTTTGAGAGTGCTACACTTAATGAGATACTTGAGCTTGTTTATTCCCAGATGATTGAAAACTGCTGCTTTAGAACTTTATCCTGCAGTAGTAACAAACAGAAGTTGGTCGTATTATTTACTAAACGAAAGAGCAGTTAGTTCTGAACTATAACGGAAATTCTGGTAAAAAATGCTACATAGCTCTAATGTAAAAAAAAAACATATATAGCCTTATGACACTTAAGGATCAAATCTGTGATTGTGAGAATCTTGGGGACATCAACTATAGTTTATTTGTTGATTTGTTTACATTTTGATCATGAAGAAGAATAACCATTTTTCTGCCTTAATACAATTTGTGCGATGCATAAATATCAATTACATTCTGGGTTCTCAAAATTCAACAGAATTGCTCTGAAATTATTATTCCTGAACTTGATGAATACTAAATCTCTTTTCGGTGTTTAACGCCTCCAAATTTGAAATTTAATATGTATTTGTTAGACGTTCAAATATTTCTCTTAAACGTCAGGGCTGGATAAAAGTAGGAGTCCAGGCACCCCAGTCTCAAGAAAGAGCGGTCTCCTTAGCTGCTAAGGTCTAATAGGATTTTGAATAGAAATGAATAGTTTTTTTTTTCCAATTTGAAATTTTATGCAAAGTTTAAAATTAGTAACAATGGAAAAAAATTAAGAACTCTTTCTAAAATGATAAAACTGACTAGCTACACAGCCTATGAATTATTTTTCTCAATTCACTATTAATAGTATTAAGGGATATAAATGTCTTAAAAAGGTGGCACACGTAAAAGACAAAGTTTGCTTAGGTAACTCAGTATTATTAACTTTTTTTATTAATTTACTTATTAACTCATTTATGCTTGATTTTTTTTTTTTGTAGCAGAAAGGGGCCCCAAAATTCTGAACTACCCACAATTGATTGAACCGGTTCTACTAAACGGTAAAAATTAAAACCACCAAATTCAGTTTACAGCTTCCTCTTATACCTAAGCAAGGCTCTTTCTTAAACCTTATTTCTGCCTCCAGCCACCTCTCCCCGTCCCCCCCCCCCTAAAAAACTCCGAAATAAGTGGAAAGAACTTGTAAATAATAAGAGTTAGCACAAAATTAGCCATACATCTTGCTTTTATGAATATAAAGGTTGGGTGTACCCCCCTCCCACCCCTCCCGCCCCTCCAACCTTCTCCTCCTCCCAAAACAAAAACCGGGTAATTTCTCTTCCAGGAATTAAGTTCACGAGAATCGATCGTTACTGGTATGTCAAATGAAAGACTGCAATAGAGGAGTGTCATCTATCTATATTTTAAAGAGAACGTCGCGCAAATCAGCTACTTTTTTTTATAATTTTAAGAAGATCCTTTGCCTTTTACGGCAACAGTTGACACTGAAGCTGTCTGTCATAAAGTTTTATAATGTCGTTCTTTGTTATTTTGGGGATTGTTAAGTATTTACTACTAGGCTCTGCAAAAAATGTGCTGCATATGGTGGCGAACTTTAAATTCACCTGTTAGTTATTAGTGTCATGTGTTCAGACTGCTGCTATAAATGGACACCAGTGGGTGGCAACACTCCTGCTGACGCACATCGTTCTCTATGTCTGGTGAATGGTGACGTCAGTGTCTTGTCGTCATGGTGACGACCAGCAATCAATGGAAGCAACTGCGGCAGAAATGCATATTTTCAGGAGAATCTGTTTCTAATGTAGCAAAGAGTGTAGAATTAAGTGTGAGAAAAACGTATATGTAAAATTTGCATGCATAATTGTCTGTTAGAAATGATTTTAAAAAATTCGAAAACATAAAGAAAAGAATCGATCGCTAAGAAATACAGTGATATTGCCTAATGATGTCTTGTGAAAATTGTATTGCAGCTGTTTACTATAAGAGAAATATTGTATGTGGGGAATAAATTTTCAAATGGTTGACTTCTTGTTGTAACCTTTGACAATTTGAGGTTTTCGCTCGTTTGTACAGGTTTATCATGAACAACTGATAACTTTATATTTGCTACAATCTGGGGTAGTTACACACTATTGGCATTTCTGGATGGTAGAAATGTTTGGAGTTGCGTTATCAGTGTATCTACTTTAGGACCTCACATAAGAGGGAGGGAGGAGCCAAGGAATCCATATTCCCATAACTGTTTTATACATTTTTTGTATAAAAAGGATTCTTACTATTATACAGCAATTTATTTTTCTTGCATTATTCACACATTGTTTTCTTAATTGGATCATGGATTGCGTATTTAATGTGCTTTTAGAGTAAGGTAACTTATGCATACATAAGAAATAGGTTTATATATTGAGGACTGATGAGATTGAATTTTTATTTTTAATGGCAATGACTCCCCATTTCCTCCTAAAACACTCGGCAAATAGGAAAAGTCTCTAGTTCCTTCCCTGAAGAATTCGACTACTGGGGTCTCCCTCCCTCCTCTATGGAGGCCAACCAAACGGTGTAATTTAGTTTCTCAAATACGTCTATTCCGAATAACAGTTGTTGCATTTGTCCAGTTTTAATAAGATTCTGACATCATAGAATGAGGTGTGGACACTGTCGCCCACTTCACCTCATTCTACGTCTAGTCCTTTTCCTGGTTTCTCTAGAAACACTGCTCATTACTATATTCACTATATGTAGTTCTGCATGAGGAGTAACATGGCCAAACCAACGCAGTTTCTCTTACACTAGATGCTGTTTAAAGATGGTAATTGACTCTTCTACCTCATCATTTTTCATATAGTCAAAAACTATCTGATTCTCAAGATTCTACTAACGCATCAAGTTTCGTTATCTTACAAAGGATTCAAGTTTTGCTACCACAAAGAACTTTAGAGAGGACTAAACTATATAGCCGTCCCGTGGCCGAGTGGTTGCACACTTGGTTAGTAATCAAAGGGACCTGGGTTCGAACCTCGGGTAAGGCATCAATGTTTGTGTTGTCTTTTTGCTGAGGTCCCGCCATCCTCTCAGACCTACTGTGGCGTATAAACTGACACGCTCCTGTCAGACCTCTTGTGGCAAGCAGCTGCTTGAGAGGGTATTTTATTTATTTTAAACTATATTAACTTTAGACTGTTTAATAGTTTGGACACTGCTTACCTCAGATTATTAAATCATTAGAAGTTTTCTGCAAAGTGTACAGATGGAGCTTATTGGAGCTTATTTCTTCTTTTTAATTTCCCTAATGAAAGCATGCGTTTTGGGACATTCGAAAATCCACCACTGCATCCTAAAAAAAATGCTCTCTTTGTTGTGAACGTTGCGAGATGACTACAGAAGCAGGCATATGTTTCATAAAATGTTTTCTTCGCAATAGCAAAAAAAAAATTAAAGCCGAGCAATTTATTGAAGAGGATAAGAGAAAATTAAAAATGTTTTACTTAAGAAAATTTTCAAAATATGTAGTATCCCATAAATGTGTTCAATGTGTGGTTCGGAAACACTGATTTCAATAAAATTTAAAATATTTCTTGTTTTGTTAAAGCTTTGCATGTAGAGTAAGTCTCACAGGGAAGTAACCAACATATTTTCATCCAGCGATTTGGTACTCATTGAGAGGGCAACATTTGTTTCTGAATTATATAAAAACTGCTTCGTTTATTAGCCGGTAAAATCATGGGTGGCGCTAGCTGTTTTGCTGCCTGGAGCGAACCTGGACTCTGCCGCCCCTTTCTCCAAGTTTGATATTAACATTAATGATTAATTTAGCTAAATTTAATGCCATTTTGAAAAGCAGTTGAAAATTATCTGTTGAAAAATAAGTCATACCTACTCTATCAACTTGCTTTGGTTAAAAAAAATCCCCCCCTCAAGCAGCTGCTTGCCACAGAGATCTGACAGGAGCCTGTCAGTTTATATTCCACAGTAGAAGGTCTGAGAGGATGGCGGGACCTCAGCAGAAAAACGTCAGAAACTTCCATGTCTTAACCCGGGGCTCAAACCCAGGTCCCTTTGATCAACAGCCATATTAGTTTGCAAATTTTCCGCCTCTAGTATGGGCGTATAAGCTGATAAACTCCAGTCATCAGTTTATACGTCTCTGTGGCAAAGCAGCTGCTTGAGGGGGAATTTATTTTTTATTTAAAAAAATGCTGCCCGGTGTAGTAACACCGCCCCTGGTTATTATACACTGCTCACAAAAATTAGGGGATATTTCAAAATGAATATGAACCGATAATATATTCCCTAATTTTTGTGAGCAGTATAGTTAGAATCCAAAATCAGCTTGAAAAAACTTTATTGAGTTGTCAGAAAATAAGTTGAAATAATACTAGTCGGCTTTAAACAACATCGTTCGAGGAAAGGTGAAAAAAAGATTTTGGAAATAAAATTCTATTAGCATTTTAAAAGCGCACTATTGTGAGCTGATGAGTAAGTTTTTAACTCGTTTTCAAAGGAAGAAAGATTGTGTTCTTTGTCTGTCTATCCGTCTGTAGACATTCTTCTTCCAGCTTTTTTGTTTTTAGAGATAAATTGAAAATTCCGTTTGAGTTGGATAGGATTGATGAAATATTATGATTCGACTTTCCGAATCTCCCAAAAACAATAACTGAGCCCTCTAACTGCGGAAAAAGTTAAAAATTGTAATTTTTTAGACGAATATTGCAAGCGATGTATTTATGCTAGAAATTTTAGTGGTGGAATGTGGGAAGGTCACGAGATTTGCATTTAACAACAGCGAATTGGTCTCTTATTCCCAGGGTGGGTGGGAAAACGCAACTTTTTTTTGTTTTAAGCGGTCTTCTTTAGCTTTATGAGCCTGCAAGGCTCTTCGCTTTTTTTTTTTAATTTGTCTCCATTGTCTTTCTTATCCATGGCCTTCTCCCAATTTGAGATTTAATTCATCCAAGTCCCTTGTCACCGAACAATTGCCCAGTGGGTCCCCTTCTTCCAACTCTCTCTAAGCCTTTGGGGTTCTTTTAGCCTGGCCATTTAGTCCAGTGTATGCAACAACCCTCTCAGAGGTAAAACAACCCAAATCCTGCTTTCATCCTTTTTCATACACAAGTCCTCAGCAACAGAACATATATGAATCCAGAAGTTAAACAAGATCAAATAGATTTTGCTCGTCCATTCCCCGACATTCTTGCCTTATATTTTTTACACATTTCACAGTTTTGGCTTTCTCTTTTACTCTGCACTTAACTATATACTTTTTTATATTTTTATTTATGTTGATGGGATTTCGAAACTTTTGGCTACTAAAGAAAAAGTATTCTACCCTTCTAATCAGCTGTTTGATAATACGAAAAAGTTTTTCATTTTTACCTTTTGGTTTTTATCACATTCATATGGGGGTGGGGACGAAAATGACAATTGTATTTAGGACATATTTATCATCATATACTCTGCACCTAACTCTGCACTAACTTATACTTCTCTGCGCTTTACAGTCGGTCATTCTCCAAATTTAGGGTTACAATGTACAAAAGCGTTGAGTTTTTTCAGCTTTCCGAGATAATAATATCATAGATAATGAGCTGTATTGATAAGTTAACGAATATTTCCTTTTATCTCTATGATCATTAAACAGTTTGTGCAAACTTTTTTCGTGAATTAAAAATGTGTTTTTTGCACTTTTACACGAAAAAGAAATTACAATCACCTTGGGTGTTTAAGTGCCAAAATATACATAATCGCCAAAAACAGAATTGTTACCATGGAGACTATCAGTCCCTGAATCAAATAAGTTCCCCATCGATTGTAAATGATCTCTGAAACTTGATGAGAGAAAGCGAAGTCTGCATAAACGCATTTTTTATCAGATGTTCTGCGTGACTGTGTCGAGTTTCTTTGGAAATGGATTCCTGGATAAATAGAGAGTGCTACTAGTCTCATATACCATCACAATTAATGCCACAGAAAATAGATTTCATTAACTTGTTAGAAGATTTTTATTTATGTTGATGGGATTTCGAAACTTTTGGCTACTAAAGAAAAAGTATTCTACCCTTCTAATCAGCTGTTTGATAATACGAAAAAGTTTTTCATTTTTACCTTTTTGTTTTTATCATATTCATATGGGGGGGACGAAAATGACAATTGTATTTAGGATATATTTATCATCATAATGATTCGTAACGTAAAACAGAATGCAGTTCTTTTCCTGCGTTTCTACAGCAGATGTAGAGACTACATTGGTGCTCAAAATTAAAGGATATTGTGCCTCAACTAGAATCGTGATATATTCCTGTGGCTAATATGGGAATCTCGTTTTCAAAGAGCATAAATTTTTCGTTTACCTGCTTTTGAAAATCATTTAAAGTTTTAATTCGAACTAATGGATGATTGGGAAAATGCAAATAGTAGTATTTAAGCAACATGAAAAGCATTTTCCTTTTATTCCTTAAATTTAAAAAGTTGCTTTTTTTCCTTAAATTTAAAAAGTTGCTTTTTTTGACACACTCCTGGGAGAGAAGGGGAGAGACTTGCTGCCAGTGGAATATTTCTCGACATTCTGAGACTGAAATTTCATATTTCTACCATAAATAAATCACTTGTAATATTGGTTAAAAGTTTCGGTTTTCCCATATATAGTGCCAACAATGTAAATTAATCATAATGTAAAAACAACAATGTTAATCAAATCCTTAGGACCATTTAAACGATCCTAAGGATTTGAAAAAGGCGAATTATATTTCATTAGTATCAATCCAAATTAAAAAGAATGCCCAATTACCTTTTAAAACAATTGCATTTCATATCTCCCGGGTGTGAGGGTTTCTTATTGTTGCCAATATCCTCATGACTTTAACATTCTACTATCATCATTTCACATTTTTTGCATAAACACCCTTTAGAGGGTAAAATTTAAACTTTTGAGCCACTCACACTTGGGGATGAAGTGTTAACTTATTGTTGCAATGCAAACGAAACAGTCTTTAAGTTGGGTTGGGTTGTTTTACCTCTGAGCGGCACTTTTTTGCACACCATGGGCTAAATGGCCAGGTCACATGGACCCCGAAGGCTCAGAGAAGGTTGGGGGAGGGGACCCACTGGAACAGTTGTTGGGAGACAGATGGTAGCCTCCCGTCAAGCCAATCCAGCGTGTTCTTTAACGTGCACAGGGTATGTCTCTCCCGCACACGGGGCCACGGCTTAACGTCCCATCAGACGGACGGCGGTCTTTCCAAGCCCATCGGTGTCCCATACTGACGGTGGGCAGGGCAGGGAATTTTGCGGAGATAAATCTCAACGCTGACCCAGCTGGGACTCGAACCTGGGAACTGCAGATTACGAGCCTGGCGCGCTACCGACTGAGCCACCCCCGCCCCACAGTCTTTAAGAGACTCTCAACTTCAGCTTTTTAACATGAATTTTCTTGTGGATCATCGCCTAAAGAATACTTTTCGATTTCTACATTCTGGTGTGGATATTAGAGAACTTCTCTCTGAAATTTACCTTATTGTGGGAGACGAAGATTCAATGGAAGTGGCGCAGGAAATCACAAAATTTGTGTCAATCATCACTATGGTTTCGGCTGTCTCTAGCGATAAAATTATCATGTGGAAATAGATTTTCAACACCTTGGTTATACCATTAAGAAAATAATTATCTCGAAATTGCCATTTTACCTTTCCAACGAAGAAATATCAAGTGAACTGGCGACCTATGCCATAGTGCACGAAATAATAATAAATAAATAAATAAATACCCCCTCAAGCAGCTGCTTGCCGCAAGAGGTCTGACAGAAGTCTCTCAGTTTATATGCCACAGTAGAATATCTGAGAGGATGGCAGGACCTCAGCAGAAAAACGACACATACATCCATGCCTTACCCGGGGCTCGAACCCAGGTCCCTTAGTAGGTCAGTAGCCAAGCGCGCTAACCACTCGGCCATGGGACGGCTGTGACCGAGTTGTGCCTGAATCGCATGTTACATCGCAAATAAGATTTTTATTATTTCTAGCAGACAGCGATGAACAACATTTAGAAGGTATACGAAACAATGTGAGGAACTTAAAAAGTACTCTCACAGCTCAACTTAAAGTTAAGCCAGAGTTCCAGAAGTTTTATACTACTATTAATGAACATTACGCTCATCTTCAGCCTAGTTACATAATTGAACAATGTGTATCTTTATTACCGCTGTATGCTAGGAATGCTATGGACTTATGTTAATATGCTATGGACTTAGTTGAGCGAGCCCTTTTTGATTGTGCTGAAGAAAATGATGAATAAACTACTGGTATTTTTGTTTTTTGACTTCTGCTTTGCCTTTCCTCTTTACTTTTTTTCTTTCACTTTCTCTTCATTTTTCTCTATTTTCTTTTCACTCCCCTTCTCTAACCATGTAGCTTACTGAGACGTCCGATGTCTCACTTTTTTTTTTAAATCATACTTATTTAATTTTGTCGCTATTTCTTCCAAAAATTTCTTTTACCTCCTTTCTTCCCACATTTATTTACCATTTAGCCCTTTGGGCTTCAGCATTGTGCCGGTTTATTTAATATTTTATCAGTTCTTTGATTAATTCAGGTGGAGGAGGTTTCGGACCTACGGCCGGGTACTCCGTAAATCAGCTTTGATCTGCCAATGCAAACCTCATGACCTTCCCATTCCACCACCAAAATTTAGAATTTCTGTCTTAAACGAATCCTTTGCAATATTCGTTTAAAATTTTACAGGTGCTCTGAGCAGCGTTCGCGAAAAAAAAAACAAACGAATGTCCAATTATCACATTGTCCATAATAACAATGCTAATAATACAATAAGAAGGGCTTGAACCAAGAATTTGTCAACAGCGCTAAAAACCTAATTACCTCACTTCTCTCAGTTTATGTCAACTCTTTATTAGCAATACACCGAGTAATTTGGACATAAATTTTTCGATCGAATCTATTATTGCTTATCCTTACTTATTTTGAATTCGAACCAGACCTTTGAAATCAGACCTTGGAAATATGCTAACCATATATTTGTCCCGTTTATTTTCTAATGACATAAAAGTGAATGTGATTAATGCGCAAAATATAAGTTCTAAGCAGGAAAGGACAAATAAATTTAAAAGAAATATCAGCTAGCCAAGCTGAAATTGGGAAGAGGATTACTTTCAAAATATAATTTAACGCTGAAGATAACGGGACTAATATTCATCTGTTGATTAAACGTAAGACAAAGCTTTAGCCTTAGTAGGTTTGAATGGTTCTATGAGCTGTCTAGACGATTTCCAGTCAATAACCACCCGTCCGAAAGCACACGTGTATCTTAAGACGAATGAGACTATTGGATAAATCTAGCAACTCCCGTGAATCGATTCTACTTTGGTGGTTAGCCTCAAGGATTCGCAGAAGGAGCACAGTTCAACAGTCATCAACGAAAATGTGTAGTTAATCGTATTAAAAGGTATTTAAATATTTTTAAGTATTAGGTTGTTTTTGATATAAACTGCACTCAATGTTGGATTGTTTTACCTTTGAGCGGAACTTTTTTGCACACCATGGGCTAAGTGGCTATGTTACAAGGACTCTGAATTGATTGGGAGAGAATACCCACTGGAACAGCTGTTGGGAGACAGATGGTAGCCTCCCGTCAAGGCCATCCAGCGTGTTTTTTAACGTGCACAGGGTATGACTATCCCGCACACGGGCCACTGCTTAACGTCCCATTCGACGGACGGCGACCTTTCCAAGCCCATCAGTGTCCCCTACTGACCGTGTGCAGGGCGATGAATTTTGCGGAGATAAATCTCAACGCTGACCCAGCTGGAACTCGAACCTGAGAACTGCAGATTACGAGTCTGGCGAGTTACCGACTGAGCCACCCACGCTCCCACTCAGTGATGAATAAATGTTGTTGCTCAAGAAATGTGTCGAGCTTATTTAAGAGGATACGTATTCTTTTGCATGGCTTTTTCAAATTTTCGAGATGAAAGCAAAATCGTATTCTGCAAAATACACTTCTCATAAGTAAAATCGCCCAATCCAGAGTAAATGTGCGTACGATGCAATACGACGTGCTAAAAGGTAGTAGTGTAAGTAACAAATGATCACGATTGCAGACTGTTTAATGGGGGCGATACATGGATATTAGGGTAACATTAGTGTGAGGAGTGTCCGGCTTTCGCGACAATACAAGCACTAATGTGGTTAGGAAGTGAGTTAAAAAGGTTCCTGATAATGTCCGGTCTGTTGTTCTCCAGATATGCTGCACTTGCATATGGAAGATCCGCTACGTTATCGCTGGAGTTAGTTCTGTTCTTAGATGTCGTTTCATGAGCCCCAGTGTGCTCAATCGGCAATTAGTAGCACGGGAACTGCTTGCAGACACTGTTGAGCAATGCTTTACGGTATGTGGTCTGGCATTATCCTGGTGGAATGTGGTGTTTGGCATGCACCGCAGTAGTGGTAAGATCACAGAATGGAGGATGTTATCCACATATAGATGGGTATTAAAATTACTCTTGATGACTTAGATGGCCAACTGCACCAGGATCCCAGCACTGGGTGCTGTATAGCGTTCAATGATGCACAACGTTAAAGATCTTTTGCCAGTATATAACTGCACGCGACTATGGCCATCGTTCTCTCCCCCGAGAAATGGAAGGCCTCATCGTTGAGGACGATATATCGCCATTCATCTTTTGAATCAGATAAAAGCCTGGGACTCAGGGAGTGTCATAAGATATAAAAAAAATTGACCCCCATGGTTTCTTCCCCCTAAAAAATGGGAAATACGAAAAATATTCTTGTACTCTATCTCCAGAACGCGAATGCCGAAAATAACTAGCTATACGTCAAATGAAAGCTTGTGACGCGGGAAGTGTCATAGACTATAAAAAATTGACCCCCATATTTTCTCCCCCCTATAAAAAGGAAAAATATGAAAACCATTGTTCCCTTATATATATCCTGAACGCTAGTACGGAAAGTAACAAGCTGTGCGTCAAAGGAAAGCTTGTTACGCAGGGAGTGTCATAAGCTATAAAACGAATTGAAACCCCATGCTTTCTTCCCCCCCTCCCCAAAGAGAAATATGAGAACGATTGTTCCGCTATATCTTCGGAACGCGAGTGCTGAAGTAGCAAGTCGTATATCAAATGAAAGTTTGTGAGTTGGGGAGTGTTGTAGGTATCAAAAATATACCCCCTTGCTTTCTCCCCCCCTAAAAACGGGAAATATGAAAGTCATTCTACTATATTTTCTGAAGGCGAGGGCCTAGTGTTGCGAGTTAGGTGTCAAATGAAAGCTTATATAATGACCGTCGTAAACTGTTTCGAATTTTGCCTCCACTATTCTCTCCCACTTTATCAGGGGGGGGGGGGGATTTTCGCGGGGTTAGACTTTAACGAGTCATATCTCGAATTCAAGCTTGTGACGTCTCCAATGTCATGGGCTACCTCAAATACGACTCCAAAAGGGGGGAGGGGAAATATTAGTCATTATTGAATGAAAGGTTTTGAAGGTAGATGTTTTTAATGACAAAATATTTGAATAAATTGAAAATTTTAAAAAATACCGATCTTCCTCTATGCGCCCTAAAAAGTAGGAAATAAATCTAAAGCCACTGAGTTCGTAATCACTTCAAAGGAAGATAAGGCGCCGATTTTCATAAACAAATCTTCTTTTAAAGTGAGTACAAATCCAGTGACTGATTGCACCATGGATATGCTTTAGATTTCTACTTTTTAGGGCGTATATAGGAAAATAGGTATTTTTTTTTAACTTATTTATATTTTTTTTAGAAGTGGACATTTCATTACCTATTTTCTTATTCCTTTTCGCTCTTCATTTGTCGGCTTGTGTGTTTGTCGAAACACACAAGCCGTTCTTTGGTATTTATGATGTTCCACATCATATCTTTCGAACGCGACGGACAAACTTGATTTATATATCAAATGAAAGCTTGCAAAGCGGAGAGTGTCGTCGGCTATATATAAATTACCACCACGCTTTGTTCCCTCCCAAAAAAGGAGAAAATATGAGAAGTGTTCTTTGTCTATTGAAAGCGAGGGTCGAATGTAACAAATTGTATGCGAAATGAAAACTTGTGACGTGGGGAATGTTGTGGGCAATAAAAATATACCTCTTGCTTTTTCCCCCATAAAATAAGGGGAAAATATCAGTCTTTCTTCTATATCTTCCAAACACAAAAGTCTCCAATTATGAGTTAGGTGTCAAATGAAAGTTCATATGAGGACTGTCGTAGACTAAGTGGGGGGGGGGGGGGGGGGGGGGGGGGGGGGCATAACTCGAATAACATTCTCTCCCCCAAAGGGGAACTGAAATTTCTTAGGGGGTCTTTATATCTCTAATTAAAGCTTGTAAGATTTTAGCCCTACCTGGCCTAGTGGCTAGCGTACCTAACTACTATTCCAACTGGCATGTCTTTGTGTAAGTGTTGTAGTGCTTGTGCAAGTTTTTGTATAGTGAACGAGAAACCAAGACAAGCCAAAAGTTTAGATTACTCTGTTTCAGTTTTTTTAAAAACAAAGATAAAAAATAAAGGAGATCGAAATTTAGGGGGGATGACTAACGAGTTAAATCTAAAAAAAGCTTGTGACATCCCCAGTGTCATGGGCTACCTGAAACACGACTCCAAAAAATAGGGGAGGAAAAAAAGTGGTCGATGTTTATGAGTCATATATCAAATAAAAGTTTCTGAAGATAGATGTTTTACAGTGACAAAGAAAAAATATAAATAAATTAAGAAATACCCATATGAGCCCTGAAAAGTAGAAAATAAAACTAAAGCATATCGATGGTGCAATCAGTCACAGAATTCCTATTCACTTCAAAGATAGGACACGGGTAATCTTGTTGAGTAGATAAATCTGCACCCCATCTTCCTTTGAAGTGAACACAAATTCAATGACTAATTGCATCATCGATGTCCGGTTTATTTTCTACTTTTTTTAATGGAGCATGGAGGAAAATAGGTTTTTTTTTTCTTGTATTCGCTTTAAAAATTAAAGAAAAAGTTCTCCTGAAAACCATTCAGTTCTAGAAGGGTAATAAGAATTCTTTTTTAAATTAAGAACACTATTAATGTTATCCATATTATAAGTTCAAAGGAGAGGGAAAATATAATTCCACTTTCTCTAAGAGTAGAATGAACAACATCATCCTCAAGCAGTCATGGGCTACAGAGGTCCAACCAGACCGTGCAGTTTAATTCTCCAAGCATATCTGTCCTGAGCTACATATGCTGCATCCAGCCACTGCACACCAATTCTAACAAGGTCCTGTTTGACATTGTCTGCCCTCCGCATCCTAGGTCTCCCCCTCCTTCTGAGGCCTCTAGGCACACTGTTCATAACCCTATTCACCAATCTATAATTATCCATACGGGCAACATGGCCAAACCAGTGGAGTCTCTCTCTGCACAATATGCTGCTTAAAGGAGGTTGCAGACTCCTTTGCTTAACCTCATCATTAATTACAAAGTTAAACCACCTAATACCGAAGATACTACATAAGGATCTAGAATCAAAAGCATCTAGTTTCCTGTTATCTTGTTTACACAACATCCAAGTTTCACTACCATAACTAACCCTAGAAAGAACCAAACTATTATACAGTCTGATTTTAGACTTTAGGTGTATATGCCTATATCTCCACAATCTCCGTAGATTCTTAAAAGTCCCGGCAGCAATCCTTATTCGTCTGTTAATCTCATGCCATATATCACCAGTATCTGTTACATAGCTCCCAAGATAATTAAACTGCGACACATGTTCAAGATTGTAACCATTCAGATGAACCAAATCACAACTTGCCTGACCAATTTTCATCACTTTAGTTTTCTCTCTGTTTATAACCAAACCTACTCTACTACCAGTCTCATCAACAGCTCGAATGAAAGAGCAATCAACATCATTTGATCTCATCAACATCATTTGCCAAAAGGGCTAAATCATCAGCATAATTTAAATCAGAAATTTTCATATCTCCAGACCATTTAAAGCCAGAATCTTTCCCTTGCAATGAATTTCGCATAACGTAATCAATAACCAAACAAAAGAGAAAAGGAGACAAAATGCACCTTTATCGAACATCAGAAGTAATGCTAAACCAATTGCTACAGCCTTACCAACTCTCACACACGACTCAGTGTTATTATAGAGAGCTTTCATTATGTTAACTAACTTGTCTGGTATACCATGTGATCTCACAATCAACCACAAATTATGACAATCAGCAGAGTCGAAAACCTTTTTGAAATCAACAAAGCTAGCAACCAAAGGTTTCTGAAACTCTAATCATTTCTCAAGAATCTGCGTAGGTGAAAATATCTGATCCATACATCCCCTACCACTTCAGAATCCACATTGCTCATCACGCAATTGACTGTGAACCAGATTCTTAATTCTATTAAGCACAATCATGCAAAGAACTTTACCTGGAACAGAGAGTAGGCTGATACCCCTATAGTTATCCCAAGAACTGCGATCACCTTTTTTGAAAATAGGGATAACAATAGCTCTGGTAAAATCCTTAGGAACCATGCCTTTCTCATAAAAGATATTCAAAATTTCAGTCATCAAATTGGTAACAGAAACATTCCCAGCTCTAAGTATTTCCATAGTAATTTCATCTACACCTGGGGATTTATGAAGTTTAAGTTTAGAAACAGCCAAAATAACTTCAGATTGTGTTATGGGGCCAACATTAAAGCCACCAATTCTTCTATCATCATTGCAAACAATGGGAGTAGAATTAACCATATTGTTTAGAACATCACTGAAATGCTCTGCCCACCTAGCCATGACAGAATCCTCACCTTCTATAACCTTACCTTTTTTTATCCTTCAATCCCTGTATGCCTGTCCATTTTCTACCACACAAAACATTAACTATCTGGTATAGCTCTCTGCTGTTTGCTGCCTAACTGCTTCCTCAGCTTTGTCAGCCAAGCCATCAAGCCAAAGATTCTTATCAGCATCTAACTGATCCTTTACACGTTTATTAAGCTTTCTGTAATGCTTTCTATTAGGACTAGTAGGATACTGATTAAGGACATTCCTGCAGTTCCTTCTTTCTGAAATTAGCTCAAGTGCCTTATCACTCAGATAATTCTGCCTCTTCTGCTCCTTTTTCCCTAAAAGGGTACTGTTAGTTTCCAAAAAAGCCTGTTTAAAACGGCCCCATTATTCCTCAACTTCAGTAGTAAGCAAACCATGACTGCCATAATGACTAAGTAACCTATCATGGTAAGCTTTGGCTATAACTGGATCTTTCAGAGCTTCAGTATTAAAGGTAATTTTTTTTTAACCCTAGCACAACACTTTTTAAGTTTAAGTTGCAAGATACTTTTAACAAGGTAATGGTCAGATCCAATTTCAGCTCCCCTATATGTCTTGGTATTCCTAATAGAACTAGCCTATTTGCTGTTAATTAATATATAATCAATCATATTCTTATGCAGCCCATCAGGTGAAACCCATGTGTATTTATATATGTCGCAGTGTTTGTAATAATTGTTAGTTATTCTGAAACCATTGAATTTACTTACCTGTAGGAGACGTTGCCCATTGCCATTGTAGCTACCAATACCAAAAGGGTCTATCACCCCTCCCCAAAGATCAGAGTCAGTACCATCTTTGGCATTGAAGTCACCTAGAACAAGGGTAATATCTCCTTTCTTGACAGAATTCAAACTATCCTGATGTTGTCCGTAAAACCTATCCTTCTCATCCTCATCAGCATCCTCAGTGGGGGCATAACAGCAGATAACATTAAAGTCTTTAATGCTTGTCTGAAATTTTGCTGTAAGAAATCTTTCATTAATGCACTCATATCCTAGAAGAGCATCACTAACATGTCTGCTGAGCAGCAGACCCACACCTTGGTGATGCTTTTCATCCTCCCTGTAAAGAGAAATTTAAAGTTATTTTTAAATATCTCACCTTTACCTGTCCATCTGGTCTTTTGCAGGCCTAGAATATCTAGGTTATAATAGTAGAATTCCTGATCAAGGGAATAATCTTTATGTAATGTCTTTATGTTCCACATTCCTGCACAGAGAAAATGATTAGTAAGATTTTTAAAGAAACTAGGTTTATTGAGATAGGTAGGGCCAACAAAATCAAACAGCCTTCTGATCACAGGCATGGGGCAAAGACCTGTTCCTCCTCCTCCTCTAAAGGCTGAAGTCACCGATGCTGGTAGGAATTTCAGGCACCACCTTTTCAAGTGGACTTTTTCAAGAGCCATATGGCTGCCTGAGACACATTACTCCAGTTTATGCTTGACAATGCCCAACTAGCTAAGTAAGGTTCAGGTACCTGCGATGGCCTCTGATTAGGATTGTCCACCAGCTGATATAAGGTATCCCATGCTTCTGTTCACTTAGGGTTGGCAACCCAGAAGCAAACAGAAAACACAGCGGCAGATTCTCCCTCAATAGAGGCCCACCAGTGCAGCAAGTTCAGGATCCATAATCAAGCTCAAATCCATAAACAAGTCCAGTCTAGTAGGTATAAATGGGCAGCACCAGGACCCTGTGAAGTTGACCACTCCTCAGCAGGATTGAAAAAAAAGAAAAAAAGTGGCCATAGATGACCAGATCAGTAGGCCATACTGAACTGAACTTCCGTTCCCTTCCAAAAGAGAATAGCTCTTTTTGAAAAGTACTAATGGCCTGCACCACGAGAAGGCGAGGTTGGAGATTAGGTGCTAGACCTGGCCAGTTCTGTGCATCATCACTAGGGATTGGTACACAGCTCTCCTTCCAGTTTATGCCATTCTCATTTAAATCCAATATAATAAGTATTGCTTCAAAAACATAATAAAAGTGAGCTGTAACGAAACATATGTTTTGCAGTGCTTCAGAAAAAGGAATAGGAATTTTGACTTCTTTTATTGGAAATCCTGTTTAATAGTTAACATGGCAGATAGAAGCTAAGGATTTAAGCTCTTCAAATTATATGTATATTTTAATTGTCCATTAATTATTCATATGTTTAGATTATCCTTAATGCAAGCCAATATGGGGACTTCTCTGGTCTTGAGCTCCTGAAGGTTCTTCCTAATCAGCCAATGATTAGACTTATGGTTGCTCTTAAACTTTAGACCTTGATATTTCGTGTTCAGTCAAAAGTTGGTCAGTTCACTGTTGAACTTAGGCCTTTAATTTTTTTAGTGTTCAGTTCTTTCTGTAACCATCTGCAAGTTTGATTATGGTTGGCATTCTGCATCTCTTTTAATTGATGCCGAGCTGATGAAAAAAAATGTAGAATTTCAAATAGACGAACTTTTAACATATGGCCAGTTGTTAATGTTCGGAATAGACATGATATGGATTCAAGCCATTTGGCGAGTAATCATTTATATTGTGCTGTATATATTGTAAATTACAGGAAGCAGTGTATAGTTTTGATTATTTGTCAAGCTCTGGAACATACTTGAATTTTTATTTTTGAAGAACATACTTCTCATTGAAAGCGAGAAAGTACTGTATCAAAATTCTAAAATATGGCAAAAATGATTTTTATTTCATAACTAAATATTTAGTTGAATGAACAAAATTTTTTTTTTACTGTTTAGTTCAGTTGCTGGGTCGATGCTGTCATCTATGTGTTCAGTCTGGAGAACGAGGCATCATTCAATGCAATCTATAATTACTATACAAAAATGTCACATTACAGGAGTCCAGGGGAAGTTCCTCTCATTCTAGTTGGCACGCAAGGTAAGTGCTTGAATTTTTGGGATGATAATAATTTGTAATTTAAAGAGTGTTTTGGATATTAAGAAATGTATTATGTATAGTTATTTTACAAATATTTTTATAGAGTAAAATAGTTACAGAAAGTCTCAACTATCCAGTGCAAACGGGACCAAGTCTAAGTCGGATAGTCAAAATGGTTGTTAACATGGGTTGGGTTGTTTTATATCTGAGCAGCACTTTTCTTTAACACAATGAGACAAATGCCCAGGCCACAAGGATCCCAGTGCTCAGAGTTGGGTGAGGAAAGAGGACCCACTGGACAGCTGTTAGGAGACAGGTGGAAGTCTCCCATCAGCGGCATCCAACATGTTCTTAACATGCGCAAGGTATAACTTTCCTGACACACGACCACGGTTTAATGTTTTATCTTAGGGATGGCGACCTTTCTAAGAGCCATGTCCACTTTCTTATCAAGAATGGGTTTAGGGTTATCGAAGATAAATTTCAAATCTGACTCAATTGGGACCAAATGATCTGAGATATCATACCACTGATTGAGCTAACCCTCATCCCTCAGTTAATATGTGACTAGCTGAGAAATACCTTATGCAATCTATAATATTCAGCTTTATATATTTTATCTTGTGAAAAAATATTTTCATAAACAAAATTAACATGTTTTTATGTTTTTTTTTTTTTCCAAAATTATGATGGGCATGGAATGGTCCCCATCCGTTGAATGAGGCGTTAAACTATGGCTCAGTGAGCAGGGAAATGCACCTGTTCTCATTAAAGAACATGCTGGATGACTTGATGGGAGGCCAGTGTTCAGTGAATCGCCATCAACAATAGGTCAGGGGTTGGCTCACTTGGTAGCCAGCAGACTTGTAATCTGTAATTCCCAGGTTTGAGTTCCAAGTTTTGGAACCATGCATTGAGATTTATCTCCTCTAATCCCCATTCTGTACTTGATGAGAAAGAGGACACTGTTGGGCTTGAAAAGATTTCTGTCCATTTGATGGGACATTAAGCCATAACACTGTACAGGAGAGCCATATCCTGTGCACATTAAAGAACACAAATGACCTAGATTGGAGGCTTCAATCTCTCTCCTAAGAGCCCTCCATTTGGTTCCCTACTCCAACTTTCTCTGAATCATTCTGACTGTGCCAATTTAGCCCATTTTGTGCAAAAACAGTGCAGCTCAGAGATAATATAACCCAACCCTAAATAAGCTGATGTTTTCTCCACTGGCCCCACACATTGCCACTAGCAAGAAACACCAGCGTATTTGGAAATGCTGCTTCCATTGAGTGGGATATGAATCCATGAATTGCTATGTTCATGATAACTAAGTCTTACTTTTTTAAACATACGATAACTGATTGAAGGCTCCCATCTACTTGTAACAACTGTTTAAAGGGCCCCTTTACCTAAAGTGTGGGGGTAAGCTCTTCTGATATTGTGTCAGGCTTGTATTATAATGTTCCGAGATTTGAGGCCTATCTGGGCCCATGTTGAGTTTTTTTCCCCCAACCCTGCTGTTCAGTGACAAAGGAACCAATTGACTTGGAAAAGCCACCATCCATCAGATGTGGTGCTAAGTCACAACCCATGTACAAGAGAACTTTTTTGTGGGCAGTGTGCACTTTTCTGAACCTAATGGGCTAAAATATCCATGTTATAAAGATACTAAGGATTCAGAACATGATAGGGGAAGGGGGTATATCAGACAGCTTTTAAGAGACCGATGGAAGCCTCCTATTAAGATCATCCAGCTTGTCATTACCCTATGCATTTTAAATAATAGTCTGGATGATTTTAATGGGAGGCTTCCATTGGTCTCTTAAAAGATGTCTGATAGACCCCCTTCCCCTATCATGTTCTGAATCCTTAGTATCTTTATAACATGGATATTTTAGCTCATTAGGTTCAGAAAAGTGCTACTAACAGACAAAGCAAAACTAAAATAATTCAATCCTAAATGGCTTCTTGTCTTGGAGAAACTTGTATGATCCTTTCAATGTAATTCGTCATAGAGAAGACTTTTTAGAGACACGAAATTTCAACTGAAAGAAGCAAGAGTTAGTCAGCATTTGGACATGTAACCCTTGCATTACAGACAATGATAGCAGCTGAGCCACTCACACATCTGTTGTAGTCGTAGTAACATTTATTTCCACTCATAATCAATACATGCATATCACAAAAATTCATACATATAACAATACAAATGGTGGAAACACAAATACACAAAACCAACAAAATAGAGCAAGAAAAATAAAAAAAACCACACACATAATTTTAGTTATTACATGCCAGAACCAAAGGGCTAAACTGCCCATCCAGGTTCCATTTTAATTACCAACATCAAATTTAGGCAACCAATAATGGGAATAATAATCAATTCTTAATATAACTTGATACATCAATAATAAAAGGGGGTACATTAGTATTCATTAATTATAAATAAAAGATGTAAATGATTGATCTTAAAGTAGATTTATAACAGTTAATATATGTGTATGCATTTTCTTTTTGAAGGCAGTCAAATTGTTTTCATCTTTCATATCCAGTGATTAAAGAATTGTCAAATTTTGGTGACAAATATGCAAAGTGCCTCTGGATAATATTCTTCTTTGCCAGTGGTATTTCAAAAATTACTCCTTTCATTTGTAAATTGCATTCAATACATTTACTCTCTATACATTGCTTATTTTGATATAAACACAATGGAATTTTATAAGCTCATTGGACAAAAAATTTGTCATCTCCTGCCATAAGAGGGTTACATCCGTTTGATAGCAGCAGAGGGCGCCCCAGTAATAAATGTGTTCTACAAATAGCTGTGTTTTATGATATATGGGGTTCATACAGTGACAAAAAATGGTTGTGTGTCACATATGTATTACTCACTCAGTGAAACATGGGTCATGCCAAAGATGTGAATGAGTAGCAAAAAGGTGTTATTGCATTTGGCCAAGCCAAAGGGCATAGTGTACAAGAAGTTGCTGCCTTTGCAGGTGTCGAAACGTACTGTCCAAAGGGGCTTCCAGCAATGGCATACATCGCAGTCCATTGCTAATCATCGCCAGAATTGCAGCAGAAACACTGCTCACCAATAGGGACTGCCACAGTGTGTCACACACTGTTAGGGCAAACTGCTTTTCAACGAGGCAGGAATCGCTCCAGTCAGTCAATGCAGGCCTACAACAAGCTGTTCTCCAAAGGGAATTGCATGCTATGGATATCTGGAGCAGAGTACCGCAGAAGAGACCCATGTTAACAGCTCTGCACAAGGCTGCATGGCTACAGTGGGCATGGCACCACAAAGACTGGACTGTCGACTCTTGGAAGAGTGTGATCTGTTCAGATGAGTCACATTTTTGCTTGTACTTGAATGATGTAAGGTGACAGGTACGTCGTAAGCTGCATGAAGCCATCCATGCAGACTGTGTGCAAGGTTCTGTTTAAGCTGGAGGAGGCTCTGTGATGTTCTGGGGATGTTTCACATATGAGGAAATGAGTCCTTGGGTGCGATGATGTCACACTTGAACCAGAATGGGTATATGGAGCTACTGGATGACCACATGTTGCCTTTTGTGCAGCATCTCTAGAGTGAACACCAGAAGGATACCCCAGTTTTCCAAGACACCAATTGTAGCGTGCAGAGGGCTTTGAAGTGTGTCAGATTGGCATGACAAACATTCTGAAGCCTTCAAACATCTCAACTGGTCCGCCAAATCCCCAGATTTGAATCCCATAGAAAACTTGTGGGACTATTTGTGGCAATGAGTGAAGTGCCATCCTAACCATCTGGCTGAACTGTGGCATTTGCTGCTTGAAGAGTGGATGAATATTGATGTGCACTACATCTGCACACTGGTGGCGTCCATGCCAGACAGGATTTCGGCTGTTCTTCAATCGCATGGAGGCGTTATGCACTATTAGGTGACATTCAGCCAGGGATGACTAATTTTTTGTCCGATGAGCTTATATAAATATTTCCAATGTGATGAAAATGAATTAAAGTAGATGGATATAAAGTAGAAAAATTATGTGCCATAAATAAATTATAAATTAATATAACCTCTCCAACTACACAAACCATGCTGTATATTAGAATAAACCCAGGAATAATATCATCACCAGTCATCATCATCCTCAAGCAGCCATTGGCTATGGAGGTCCAACCAGATTGTGCAATTTAGTTCTTCAATCATGTCTGTCCTCAGCAACATCTGCTGCATCTGACCACTGCACACTAATTCCAACAAGATCCTGTTTGACATTGTCTGCCCACCACATTTTAGGTCTCCTGCTCTTTCTCAAGCCTTTAGGCACACTGTTCATAACCCTATTTGCTAACCTATAATTATCCATACGAGCAACATGGCCAAACCAATGGAATGACACAATGTAAATGATTGATCTTAAAGTAGTCTCTGCACAATATGCTGCTTAAAGGAGGTTACAAACTCCTTTGCCTAACCTCATCATTAGTTACAAAGTTGAAGCACTTAATGCCCAAGATACTGCATAAACATCTAGAATCAAAAGCCTCTAGTTTCCTGTTATCTTGTTTACAAAGTGTCCAAGTGTCGCTACCATAACTAACACTCGAAAGAACCAAACTATTATACAGTGTAATTTTAGTCTTTAGGTGTATACACCTATTTCTCCACACTCTCCATAGATTCTTAAAAGTCCCAGCAGCAATCCTGCTTGGTCTGTTAATCTCAAGCTGCACATTACCAGTGTCTGTTACATAGCTCCCAAGATAATTAAACTGAGACACCCTCTCAAGAATCCAGCCATTCAGATTAACTGAACCACAATCTGCCTGACAAATTTTCATTATTTAAGATTTCTCTCTGTTTATAACCAAACCTACTCTACTACCAGTTTCATCAACAGCTCGAATGAAAGAGTTCATCTCAGCAACATCATTTGCCAAAAGGACTAAATCATCAGCATAATCTAAATCATAAATTTTCGTATCTCCAGCCCATTTAAGGCCAAAATCTTTCCCTTGAAGTGAATTTCGCATAACGTAATCAATAACCAAGCTAAAGAGAAAAGGAGACAAAATGCACCCTTGTCAAACACCAGAAGTAATGCTAAACCAATTGCTACAAGCCTTACCAACTCCCACACACAACTCAGTGTTATTATAGAGAGCTTTCATTATGTTAACTAACTTGTCTGGTATACCATGTGATCTCACAATCAACCACAAATTATGACGATCAACAGAGTTGAAAGCCTTTTTGAAATCAACAAAGCTAGCAACCAAATGTTTCTGAAACTCTAAACATTTCTCAAGAATCTGCCTAAGTGAAAATATCTGATCCACACATCCCCTACTACTTCTGAATCCACATTGCTTATCACGCAATTGACTGTGAACCAGATTCTTAATTCTATTAAGCACAGTCATGGAAAGAATTTTACCTGGAACAGAGAGTAGGCTGATACCCCTATAGTTATCACAAGAACTGCGATCACCTTTTTTGAAAATAGGGATAACAATAGCTCTGGTAAAATCCTTAGGAACCATGCCTTTCTCATAAAAGATATTCAAAATTTCAGTCATCAAATTGGTAACAGAAACATTCCCAGCTCTAAGTATTTCCATAGTAATTTCATCTACACCTGGGGATTTATGAAGTTTAAGTTTAGAAACAGCCAAAATAACTTCAGATTGTGTTATGGGGCCAACATTAAAGCCACCAATGCTTCTATCATCATTGCAAACAATGGGAGTAGAATTAACCATATTGTTTAGAACATCACTGAAATGCTCTGCCCACCTAGCCATGACAGAATCCTCACCTTCTATAACCTTACCTTGTTTATCCTTCAATCCCTGTATGCCTGTCCATTTTCTACCACACAAAACATTAACTATCTGGTACAGCTCTCTGCTGTTGTGCTGTCTAACTGCTTCCTCAGGTTTGTCAGCCAAGCCATCAAGCCAAAGATTCTTCTTAGCAGCTAACTAATCCTTTACATGTTTATTAAGCTCTTTGCAATGCTTTCTATTAGGACTAGTAGGATATTGATTAAGGACATTCCTGCAGTTCCTACTTTCTGAAATAAGCTCAAGTGCCTTATCACTCAAATAATTCTGTGTCCTCTGCTCCTTTTTCTCTAAAAGAGTACTGTTAGTGTCCAAAAAAGCCTGTTTGAAATGGTCCCATTCTTCAACTTCAGTAGTAAGCAAACCATGACTGTCATAATGACTAAGTAACCTATCATGGTAAGCTTTAGCTATAACTGGGTCTTTCAGAGCTTCAGTATTAAAAGTAAATTTTTTAACCCTAGCACAACACTTTTTAAGTTTAAGTTGCAAGACACTTTTAACAAGGTAATGGTCAGATCCAATTTCAACTCCCCTATATGCCCTGATATTCCTAACAGAACTCGCCCAATTTCTGTTAATTAATATATAATCAATCATATTCTTACGCATCCCATCAGGGACTTATGTATACCCATGTGTACATATGTATGTTGCAGTGTTTGTAACAAGTGTTAGTTATTCTGAAACCATTGAGTTTACTTACCTGTAGAGACGTTGCCCATTGCCATTGCAGCTACCATTGAGCTAAATGAACACCAAAAGGGCCTATCACTCCTCCCCATATAGTACTATTAAAAATTTCTTAGCTTCTATTTTTTGAATATGATAAAATTTAAATAATATGTATCTTGATCACTTTGTTATCTTATTTGCATGAGTCTTCCGTTTTAAAGAAGAATCCAGTTCAACTCCCAAGTAATTGTAATTTTATACTCTTTGTAAATAGGGGATATACAATTCTGATTAAGAAGCTCTTACTATGATGGTACTAGGAGTTTCAAAAGCATTATTTACAAAATTAAATTCTTTTATTTTATTTTCACAATTACTTGTTTAATAGTCGTATTTTTGTTCACCATATTTTGCAATACATATACAGAAATACGACAGATATTTGTTATACCCATTTGCCCCAGGCCATAGAATATTCCAATTAAGTTATTATAGTTAGTTAGAAAGAGTAAAATCCTTTTGTTTCTACACCAGTTGCTAAAAAAAATATCAGGAACAAACGTGTCATTGGAATATGAAAGAGAATCAAACTACATTATAAGCAATTCGCTATTTTCCAAAATGCAAAGCTTACTAAATCTGCAAGAATATTTTTATGTTTTAAACATATATGAAAATCAAAATTCTTTAGAATAAGATTTATGACTGCTGAGATGGCTGACATGCATCTGGCATATGGGAATGCCAATGGAAATGGATGAGCTGCTGTGAGGTTGTACCAACAGCGCTTCCCAAACAGACATGTGCCAAACTGCAACTGCGAGAAACTGGAACATTCCATGCAAACATGCATGACACTGATTGGGAGAGAACAATGTGCACACCTGACATGGAAGAAGAAATTCTACGGCAGATTGAGGACAATCCTGGCACAAGCATGCATGCTGTTGCACATAGCCTTGGTATGAATCACAATCAGACAATCGGATTTAAGTCGAGAGATCGAGCTGGCCACTTCATGCGCGTAATGGCCTCCTCTTGAAGGTATTGTTTCACTAGTCAAGCTCTATGTGGACGAGCGTTATCGTCTTATAAGATGAATGTTTCACCTATTGCACCAGCGTAAGGACATACATAAGGGTCCAGGATGTCATCTCTATACCTTTGAGCTTCCCACTCGTCAAAACATTGAGGTCTGTGCGTCCACCTAAGGAAATGCCACCCCAAACACACACTCCCTCCGCCGTAACTGTCTTTTTGACGGATGTTACTCAAATGATAGCGGGTACCTCTTTCTCTCCTTATCAAACAATGTTCGGAATCACTCAGCAAGCAATATCTGGACTCATCTGTGTGAAGAGTACGGACCTCCATTGCTCTTCTGTCCAGTTAACATGCGTGCGTGTCCAATTCAACTGCTCTCTCCTGTGACGTGACGTGAGCGGTATACAAATTACTAGCCTACTGGCGTAAGACCTCCCTCATGAAGCCTCAGTAGATGACACCCTCTCAGTGGCTGCTGCAAGAGAGGATCGTAGCAGAGAGGGAGTAGATATCCTGCTCCTTCGTGCTGTTAATCGCAGATAACGGTCTTGTACAACAGTCTCTCTAGCCCTTCCTCGGCTAAACCTCCTAGACTAGAATCCGTGCTAAGAAATTGATTCTACAGTCTATGGACCCATAGAAGGACTCACATTCAGCCATCGTGCCACGTCTGGCTGACTTTGGCCTGCTTCGAGCCGACCAATAAGCTTTCCACCGCAGTTCATTTGGCAAATGATGTCTCCAGATCATTTCTACAAAATGGCTATTTCCAATTTCCTTACTCACATTTACAACACAAAATAACGATCCACTCCAAAACACCCGTTTTTATGCCGCAAGTCGCTTACACAAATTGACACAACCTAGACTAGTTTCATACGATATGCTCACTCGGCATTACTTTAGTTACATGAACAAGTTTGGTGAGGATCGCACAATTTTTGGCGAATTATCGCGATTTTTCTCATTTTTTCTTAATTTATGAAACCAGTGTAAAGAAAGTAATTTAAGTAAGTTAACAGTTGTTCGAACGGACTAATTTTACTCGTCACTTTATAATCTAAATTTGAATAAGTTATAATCCCTAGTTAAATCTTTTCCGAAGTATATTCACGTTTAATCATATGCCGTATGCATATTTACGATAATGTTTTTATTTCATAATATGTGTGCTATGCTTACAGATATCATTTTATTTTCTCCCTCTAATTACCAACCTTTAACAACTGTTTTCCACTATCCTCACTGTTAGGCAAACAAGCAGTGCGAACTAATCTCTTCTAGGACAGCATATGTTGTGAAACGGATGGTGCGTATTGATCCACAAAGCAGTATCAGCATGATTCTGCACAGAGAAGGCTATGTAGCCATTATTGCTCCTGTGAGGGCCAAATTTTTTTATTTAGCATTAGCAATGGGTGTTTTTTCTCTGCTGCTCTACTTGCATCTGCGGTTTCCTCCTGTTGTTACCAAACTGAAAAGAATATATCATTATGTTCCTACAAATTTGCGTTGCCTTGTTGCTAACCTTTAAATAAATAAATACCCCCTCAAGCAGCTGCTTGCCACAGAGGTGTGACAGGAGCCTATCAGTTTATACGCCATAGTAGAAGGTCTGGGAGAATGGCGGGACCTCAGCAGAAAAACGACACATACATTCATGCCTTACCCGGGGCTCGAACCCATGTCCCTTAGCTTTACTAGCAATAATTTTTAATAACTACTTTTATTTACACAACAGTTATTGCTCATTCTCGTATTATATGGATTCTGAAAAAGGAAAAATTTGCGTATCTGTGTTTTAAGTAAAGTTGAAACAGATGTCTCTTCATAGCTAGCACATTGTTATCTGCAGTGTGATTTTTAACACTTTACATCTCTTGAAAACTCGCTGGTAAGAGCAGCACATGAATGTTTTTTGTTTGCGTATAGTTAAATACTGTTAATTTTATGCATCAGTTTTCATTCATCTCTAAATATTTGTTGGAGAAATTAGTTCAAGTTAAACAGCTAATCCCTATAATTTGCGCATATGTGCACTGCATTGATAAAGCGTACACCTTCTCCTCGTGACAGTTATTAATCAGGCTTAGAACGGATCAGTTTTGAGGGCAATAAGATCCTTTTTCTTTATTCCTCAATAGTACAGTGACTACAAGCTATAAATCTCTGATTAGGGAGTGAGTGCAGAGTGGGCATCGATTGTTTGCGGCGAGAAACACTAATCCAGTGCTAAGGTGGACAGTTACTCTCGGGTAATTATGGTGGAGTGGAAGGGTGGAACTGAAAGTGGAGAGCAAACAAGTCGTACCGCCACCACTACTGCATGGGGCATCGATTGGAGAGGTGCAATGAGAGCTAATCAACCATCTAGGAATCGGAAGGTGGGAAGTTATCGGTTGTGCACTCCGTAGGGAAGTCAAGTAACTTGAAGTTAGTAGCACTCTTAAAAAGGACTTCGTAAAGCTTGTAGCGTTACTATTGGAATCTGGACTGTGCTGTAAAATATGTCACATTGATATATGCGTTGTTACTATGTTCTGCCATCACTGAAATCTAAATAGGTATTTTTAAAATTTTTAAAATTTATTTATCTTTCTATATGACCCTGAAAAGTAGAAAATAAACCTAAAGCTTATGGATTGTGCAATCAGTCACTGAGTTCGTATTCGCTTCAAAGTTAGATAGGGGGTCGATTTATCTATGCAACAAGATTGTCGGCGCCCTATCTTCCTTTGAAGCGAATACGAATTCAGTGACTGATTGCACCATCGACATGCTTCAGGTCCATATGGGAAGATACGATTTTTTAATTTATTTATACTTTAATGTCACTAAAAACACCAACTTTCAAAAACTTTCATTTGATATATGACTCGTAAACATCGACCACATTTTTCTTCCCTCTTGAAGTCATGTTTGAAGTAGCCAATGACAATGGAGACATCACACGCTTTCATTTGAAATACGACTCGTTAAAGTTGAACCCCGCGAAAATCCGCCCCCCCCCCCTCTTTTTTTTATCAGGGGAAGAATAGTGGGGATAAAATTCGAAATAGTTTACGACGGTCACTAAATGAGCTTTCATTTGACACTTGTAACTGTAGGCCCTCACCTTCGAAAGCTATTGTAGAATAACTTTCATATTTCCGTTTTTTTAGGGGGGAAGAAAAGATACACAACATTCCCCAACGCACAAGCTTTCATTTGATATACAACTTGCTATTTTCAGTACTCGAAGTTTCACTACCGAAGATATAGGCGAACACTCATTTTCATATTTCCCCCCATTTCTACGGAGAAAGAAAGCATAGGAGGTAAATTTTTCTTAGCCTATGACATTTCCCTCTTCACAAGTATTCATTTTACGTATAGTTTGTTATTTTCGGCATTCACATTCTGGAGATTAGCTGTATAATAATTTTTCATATTTCCCCTTTTTTAGAGAGGAAGAAAGCACGAGGGCCAATTTTTTATAGCCAATAACACTCCTCGCGTCACAAGCTTTTATTTGACACATAAATCATTAAGTTTCTCCATCGCGTTCAAAAGATATCGTGGAAAAGCTTTTTGTCAAATCCACAAACTGACAAATGCCAAAAGCCCAAGATAGGTAAAAGGTGGAAATTTCGGAAAAGTGCTGATCTTTTAGGTAGTTTGAAAGTGCAGTAAAGATATTAAGATAGCGCACTCTCTTATTCTTTATCACGTTTTTATAAATGCAAATTGAATAATTGCTTGAGAAATGGTGATGCGGAAAAGTTTACCATGAGAGTTTTGAACTTTTTGAGGGGCAGTTTTTTGGCGGATTTAAATTTTTGTGAAACAGTCGATTCGTTACTATATTCAGAATTTCACTAGACTTAATTTTCGCCGTATGTGATATTTTAGTGCTATGTCACTGAAGAAAGATGCGCTTTGTAATTTTTGGTCATTTTATAACAAAGCAGATGGTTCCATTTATATGCTGGGCATTCAATATATCACTAAAATATTTCAGGTGAAGTATGAAATTTTTTCGATAAAACAGAATTTTGATTATTTGCCTGAATTGGTTTCTGAAAGTGAAATAGATTTCAGAAATAAAATCGTCCGTCAATAGACATTCAGCTCTTTAGTTTTTGAGATTCATGAAAAATTCTTATTTGATTCTATAATTATTAATATATTAAGATTCGAATTTCCGAATCTTTCAGTATTTTGAATTTCCATTATTGCAAGATTTGGAGTTGTTACTTTTAAGCGGCACTGTTTTTGCACGTAATGATCTAAATAATAATAATAATAATCTTTATTTTATTCCGCCAGTCAATACAATATACATTTACATAGCATAATTATCTAATAACAATTAATATATACATGAAAAAATTGAGAAGTGAAATAGCTGAGAAATATCAATTGCATCAGAAAAAGTAAATAACAATCATATTAAATATTGGTGTTTAATAGGAAAGGCGAAACAAAAAAGGAGAGCATAGTAAGCTGACGCTTATTTTTAGTTAATGCTCCCTATTTCCTTTAAAGTTCAATTATGACAACAGTAAAGTATACAATAATTCAAATAGCACAGTTCCCAGGTTCCAGTCCCAGCTGGGTCAGCGTTGAGATTTATCTCCGCAAAATTCCCCGCCCTGCCCACGGTCAGTAGGGGACACCGATGGGCTTGGAAAGGCCGTCGGACGGGACGTTAAGCCGTGGTTCCGTGTGTGGGAGAGCCATACCCTGTGCACGTTAAAGAACACGCTGGATGGCCTTGACGGGAGGCTGCCATTGTTTCCCAACAGCTGTTCCAGTGGGTCCCCTCCCCCAACCTTCTCTGAGCCTTCGGGGTCCATGTGACCTGGCCATTTAACCCATGGTGTGCAAAAAAGTGCCGCTTAGAGGTAAAACCCAAAGCCATCTAGTGGCTAGTGTGGTTGGCTACTGATCATTGGGCCTGAGTTCGAACCCTGGATAAGGTATGGATGTTTGTGTTGTCTTTCTGCTGAGGTCTCACCTTCCCATTCGTTTATCACACATTCTTCTTCGGGCGGACAACGAACCTAAGTGCGAGTTTTGCGACACCATTTTAACAATCAAACATTTTAATCTCATGTCCCGCTTTTAACTTTGAACATAAATTATATTTTAACTTTTATGATTTTACTTCCGAGCCCCTTACACTCGGACTTATTTTATCTGATGATTCTTTTTTTATCCTCGGTTTTCGAATTTTTACGTTATACAGGTTATTTTACTAGATTGTAATTTTATAGCTTTGTCATTTCTGCACTCTCAAACCTGGGTCTTTTACACCTGGGTTGGTTTTACTTTTATATTTTTATATGTACTGCATTACACATATTTATTGTTTTTGTATTTTGTATCTGTTGGTTTTGTCCTTTACTGTTTGACTTTTAACTTTGGTTGTGGGTTTCTATGTCTTTCTACCCTTTTATTTGTCCCGTTTGGCGCATTATGTCCTTAGCTGCCGATGCGCCATAAAACCCCAACCAACCAAGTCTCACCTTCCTTACAGACATTATCTATGGCGTGTAAACTGAGAGGATTCTGTCAGACCTCTGTGGCAAGCAGCTTCGTGAGGGGGTATATTTTAATATAAAAACACATACGTTATTTTTCAAAGTTTTTGCAGAACTTGCGTCGAGAAGAAAAAAATTGATTAAACATTATTGGCAGATGAAGCCTCATGTTTTTTGTTACTCGATACTTCTGCGTTAGGAAAACGAATTTGGTTGATCAGCGTTCAGTTTTGTGGTAAACTTTTGCTGATAATTAAGGAATACACAGATGTCATGGCGATAACAGAATGGATTTAAGCCAAGATCTTCTGATGGGATTGTGTGCCAAGCATAGCGGCATGAGTCAGCTGGTCACGTGAGCTAGGTCCTCTGGGTGGAGCAGCAAGACCGAGTGGCGCCTCCGTTGCAGCCCGACAGGTGAACGCATCGGGAAAGGGAAACGGAGGGAGGCAGGTTGGGTGCGGTCGGTTCACTTCTTTCATAGATGCTTTTCTATCGTCAGCTGGAAGCTGTACTATCTCTAGTGGTGAGTTTTTAGTTCCAGTGGCTTTTCTTTCTGCGTCATTCTTTTCTGCAATTTTTACATTTTTCTAATATTCATCTGCATTTTTAAATCTATTTTTACGATACATTTGAAATTGTTATTAAAGATTCGAATTTTTTAATAAGTGAAAGTTGCCTCTATTTTGGGGTTTTCATTGAGATATAAAATATCTGTATTTGCCTCATTACTAGCTCTCTTAAATTGTTTATTTAAGAGGTAATATTTATTTTACGAGCAATTCTTCATATTATTCAGAATCTTATGTTTATAGAAGGAACATAAAATGGATTTTCGGTGCGAAATGATGTTGCCTAGCAACAAAAATTTTTAGTCGTAGTTTTAAATCCATAATTTTTCGAACCCATTTTGTCAAATTATTTACTTTCTTAAGCAATAGGAGAGCACTTTTTTTAATATGGTTTCGGTTTATTTATAATGTCCAGTTCATTCCTATGTTTATATAATAGGAATAAAAATTTTTGTTGTACTAGGTTAATGGGTTCCATACTTTATATAATGGTGCCTTCTCAGCTTGGCAAAGATTTATTTACGCCTCCCTAACTAACTAGTCGCGCGCCCCACGCTTTGGAAACCACTGTACTAGGTAATACATACCAACTAAAAATATTATGTTCATATTTTATTGTGTGCAGTCTTCATCTATTCGTAAGGTTTTCAGTAAGCGAATGATTAGTAGTTTGTTTTAATTCAGCTTATTGAACGCAAGTTTAGACATTGAAAACTTTATATCATCATGTTTTCTGCAAATTGTATGAGTATAACGCTAAAAGCGATTCGTTAATAAAAAAGAGTGAATACTAAAAATAATGAAAGACTCTTTCATAATTAGTAGGGACTAACTGAAATGTCGAAATTATGACTGTAACACATAGTTCTTTTTTTAATGATTTTTTCACAATGCGAGAAAAAAATTATAAATTTAAATAATTGAGCTGAACTCATCTCTAGACTACATTCCTCGTCTCTCGACCTACATTTCCTCGTCCTACATTCCTCGTAAAATGTCGCTAAACAAATATGTAGGTAACATTTGCACATACTCAGTAACTAATGTTTGCTACGTGTATGGGCGATCACTTTTCATTTATCTTTTAGGAATTTAAGCTGTTTCGGTTTATGCACCATCTTCACTTTTGTGGGACCTTACATAAGTTTTTGTCCCTTACCCTGGCCGAGTGGTTAGCGCGCTTGGCTACTGATCAAAGGTATATAAGTTCTAGCCCCGGGTATTTGTGTCGTTTTTTTTTTCTGAGATCCCGCCATCGTCACATGACTTCTACTATGGCGTATAAACTGACAGACTCCTGTCAGACCTCTGTGGCAAGCAGCTGCTTGAGAAGGTATTTTATTTTTATTACGAAACAAAATTAATTATTCGTAGCTTTACGAGAAATTTACATCCAGTTTTCTAATATTTTGTTATTGCAAAGCTTGATTTCTTTTTCCGATCTTATAATTATTTTCTTAATTTTAAGGCTTATCTTCTACTGCATATATATATTGAGACATATAATCGAGTAACAGGTCAACTGTCTTCACTCTAATGGCAGAGAGCTCCGCCCTCAAAGTTGGCTTTCCTGTTTTGCTTGGGTTCGTTCTGGGAAGAGGCATTGACAGTGCTCATAAATAAAATTCAAAAATACAGCTTTCAATTTCTTGGTTAGTGATATATACAGTTACCAAAGGTATTTCATTGGAGCTTAATAATCATTGGTTTATTTCCAAAAAAAAATCCTTCCATTTTGATGGCTCATTTCATTGTTAGTAGTAGATTTTTTTAATAAGCAGATATGTAGAATGGGGATTAAATATATCTGGTACCACAATATTCTCTATTCCATTGATAAAGATTTTGTATTGCGCAGCAATCCAAAATATATGTGGTAACACTATTTCATTAATATCAGGAACTGTTTTAATTTCTTGTTAAGGGTCATATAAGTCTAGCGCTTAGTGAGTAATATGAAAATAAACTCGTAACTCTTGCTTGCTGTGTTTGAATAGAGATAAAAAAAAGCATATTTTAAACTAGTTACGCCTTAATTTTCGGTAATAACAGAATTAGTTAAGAGAAACTTAAAATTTCTGACGGCAACTGAAATCGATTGCAGCCGATGAAACAGGTTTTAAACTGGCACCAAAGCATTATTTTGTAAAACTTTTAAACACGCTTACAGATATGAATCGTGATATTCATTATATGTACAAAAATATTGCAGATTGTTCTCTATAAGCTTTTTTTTTTGCTACTTCCTATGTGTTTTATTATGACAAAGAAAGTGATTCATTTCATATTGTTAAGAATAAAAATTTTTTGCTAAGGTTCCAAGGTGCAAATAACATTAAAATGAAAAACCTTCAAATTTCAAATGTTTGTTTTAGATTATTTCAACTTTTTTCTTGCTTTCTAAATAAAAAAGTTTTAATGTTAAAAAGAGGGTTATTGACAAAAAGAGATTATTAAAAATAAATCGTCTTTAAATAGTTTTTCCTTTCTTTTCGAATAATAAGGAATTTCTGGACAGTTTTCGAATGTAATGATAATCAGATCAAAAGAAAAGTAACAAAGAATTTTACCTTCTCTTTCACTAAGTGTCGTGTTTCTTTTTTTAAACCTCATAGATGTAAAACAGTACGACTGTCTCATTTAAACTCCATTATGTTACATTAATTTATATACTTAAGAAGGATACATTGATTCTCGACCAAAGACACTAAAATACGCCAGTTGTGCCCCCGGACACGATCTAAAGCTGTGTAATTAGAGGGCTGATATAACGACTGACATCCAAAACGAATTCTTAGTGGGATTCAGTGCCAACAAAGACAAACGCATGTACTGCTGTATCTGTACCCTTGCCAATCGTAAACTCGCAATATTTTTAATAAGAGTTTTTGCTGAAAAATTGCTTCTTTAAAAGTACAATCTATCCTAATGGCATGTGTCACACATTCAGCCGATGTCAGACCAAATATTAGTAGAATATCTTGATACAATGGAATGGCAGCATTTTTCTCAATTCAGACAACTCGCCAGCTGACTGGCGTCCTCTCTGGTAGCGTTAAAACAAAGAATGAAGGAACCCTCTACGGGCGCCCAGCTGTCTGGTGCCAGGGTCTCTCTGGGATCAGTGACCGTTTCATGCGTTTATTATCTCAGGCTTTAGTAGTATGTATCGTTGCATCATATCGCTTCCGGGTAGATTTTAAAATATTTATGTAACTTGTGATAGTAAAACCCATTGATTTAAATTGGTAAAGCCCGTTAATTTAAAATTAATCTTATCCATGTTAGTAAACACCATTGCATGAAATGAAAGAATCTACTTAACTAAGTTCAACGTTTTTCTTAATACACATATGGTATATTTAAATTGAAATTTCACATAAAGTAGGAAAGCCTGAAAGCTGTATAATAAAAGCTTCGTAGGTATGGTGGTTACGGAACTTTTGTACCAGGGGTGCATAAGGCATAGTCCTCGAGCGACTTTTTCATGTCCTTGGGGCATTAAATTTATCAAATGGAAAGTGTTTCGCTAACTGAAAATTAAGAAAATCC
This sequence comes from Ryuthela nishihirai, assembly GCA_038380435.1. Lineage (NCBI taxonomy): Eukaryota > Metazoa > Arthropoda > Arachnida > Araneae > Heptathelidae > Ryuthela > Ryuthela nishihirai. The sequence continues at coordinate 24,874,019 of JAWZYU010000004.1, read as the reverse complement.
TACAATTGTGATTCTTTATGTATTAAATTCCAGTGCTTCAAGCAGGGGAATAAAAGAAAAGGAAAAAAGTGAAAACCACGATCAAAAAACGAAAAATACTTTTTTTTATTGCTTTCAGATAATGTCCTCCAATTTTTGAAGGAAAACGGTAAACTGCAGAAGTAAGGCGAAATTTTCTTGACATTATAATGGCCTCGAATATGCAAATTTTTATATTACTGGTATCGTAATGTTTTAAACGTTAAAGCAACGAAAGAATAAATCATTTGTTAACCTGTATCATGACATTACTTCCTTTAAAATAAAACTGTTATTATGGCATTCGGTTATGCCAAAAGAAATTGGATATTTGAAAATGCATAATGAAGTTCTTTGCAAATTACGAGAAATTGTAGAAAAAATAGTCTCAAGAACTCCTTTAAATGCGTTTCAACAAATTCACAAAACAACATTATTTACTAATCCCATTTTTTTATAACAAGAGTAAATTCTTGTTACTGAAACTTAACGTCAAACAGAAATAATGGATTTAAAAAAATAAATATACTGTAAAAGCATGTTATAAAAGTACGTTATTTGACAATGTATTAGTGTCAATTTTCGTAAACGACTTCTTGAAAATATCAATTTTGTCAAAGTGGATTTGATTAAGAAAAGGTTGCGTATACTATTAAGGGTGTAGTTTAAGTTTGCATTTTTGTTGCATTGCTTACTTTGGCACATATGCATTTAAAGTATTTTTCAACAGAATTTATTAAAGCCAAATTTCTGTAAGAGACTGACACTTTTGAAGTTAATTTAAAAGTGATGGGGCTAAGGCAGGACTCGAAAAAATCGGGGAGCCAGGTCAACGTGGCGCCTAATTTTTTTTTTTTTATCTTCATTATGCTTTTGGTGAATAAAACATCGTTCGCGAGCTGCTCATCTGAACCCTTGAGTGCCTGAAAATTGTTTGGCTGCTAAATTTTGTGTCTGGCCCATATAAAATTCTTAGAGCCCTTGGCTAAAGTATCAAGCGTTGGAAAATTTCGAGGCATTAAACTATTTCGACATCGCACGGAGGAAACTAAAATTGTTCGTTGACTCTAAAATGCTTTTATTGCTGGCATAAATAGTTTCGGAGAAATAGGCCTATTTTACGGCTGTTTCAGGAAGAACTTAGGAAGTAGAGTTTATTTATTATTTACCATATGTACATTTATATTAACATTTTTTCTATACATTTTTTATTCTTGTAACTTAAAGAAAACTGTAAAACGTACATTTAGAAATTTAAATAAAACATTTATTGTAAGATGCATTATTTTGAATGTATTGAGGGACAGGATTAATAAAATTTTGATGTAAAAATAATTTACCATATGAATATTAACTTGTGCGTGCTAATATAAAAGTTTGTAATACCGTGAAGGAAATGCACTATTCATTTTAATAGAATATATAAACTTTTCAGTGAATTTAAGGAAATGTTTCTGAATTAATAATAATCATTGACTCTGTAGTCGAGTGGAGAAAGTGGGGCAGGGGGGCTCAGTCGGTAGCGCGTCAGGCTCGTAATTTGTAGTACCCAGGTTCTAGTCCCAGCTGGGTTAGCGTTGAGATTTATCTCCGCAAAATTCCTCGCCCTGCCCACGGTCAGTAGGGGACACCGATGGGCTTGGAAAGACCGCCGTCCGTCGGATGGGACGTTAAGCCGTGGCCCCGTGTGTGGGAGAGCCATACCCTGTGCACGTTAAAGAACACGCTGGATGGCCTTGACGGGAGACTACCATCTGTCTCCCAACAGCTGTTCCAGTGGATCCCCTCCCCCAACCTTCTCTTAGCCTTCGGGGTCCATGTGACCTGGCCATTTAGCCCATTGTGTGCAAAAAAGAGCCGCTCAGAGGTAAAACAACCCAACCCAACGAGTGGGAAAGATGCTCTGAAATGCGATGTTCAGTTTCTTAGTTCACTGAGAAGAAATAGATGAATTATTTTTGAGAAAAAAAAAGCATTGAGAATTAAAGACAGTGATGTTCATATTTTATTGAGTGTGCAGTCCCTTTTGACAGTCTGTTAATGAGGCAGAATTCATCTACAGTTGAAATGCATTTAAACCTGTTGAAAAAAGGAGAAAAAGCCTAAAAGTTCAACAATTTTCATTACTTCTCATGTGACAAAGAAAGGCATGCTTTAATTTTAAGAATCCGGTAGACGGTTTAAGATTAAACATCGAACTGTAGAACATATCATGTGTTTATGGTACTCTGCCATCCTCATTTGCACTTTCATTCGTAAAGATGTATTGCGACGTTTATAAATAATATATACAACTAAATATCGCTACATCACAAACGATGTGGCGCCACGATCAGTAAAGATGCCTCGAGGCGAGATTCAGAGCAATGTTGGGTAGGAAAATCGACATGCTACATTAGACACCCTGCTTTCTAATATGTAATGTTCCGTAACAGAAAGCAACGTAGTGGGTCAGGGCTCATTGATAATGTACCAGTAGCTAGAAGGATACGTTTGATACGAGTGCAGATAGAACTTTGAAACGAAATTCGCCTTTACGTAGAATAAAATGCTAGTTAATGGAAAAATAATAGAAACTTTTGAATTAAGTCTAATACAATGTTTCTCATGTTTAGCGGATCCCAGAACATCTTAAGGTTTCAAATGCTTTAGATGTAACACCTGATGAAAATTATCTCGAAAAAAATTGGCAATATTGCTCATTCCTGCGAAAACTATTCAGGAAATAGCATTAGATATAGTTTTACTCGAATGTATGATGCGTTTATTTCTGAAAGACTTATGTTCGCAATCATCATGAATGTATAACTTAGAATTTGAACTGATATTAAAGTTTAATAGGATTTTGACCTGTATGTTCCAACAAAGTGTATACACTGAAAGCACAATTTATTTTACCTAGGGCATTCAACAAGTTTTCACATGTGTCTGTGGATTTACACTCATTCATCCGAAGTTAACGAGTATGACTTATTTGAAAACTTGTCTAAACTTGGCATTACGTGTTAAAAACAAAGGCCGTATCATCATTTATCGCTTCTCTGGTGGTGCGTCAATTTCGGTTTGCGAAATCTGTGCGTTGTTGCGATGGAACCTACTAAAGACGGGGAAAGATTTTGTATTTTCACAAAGCTGCATCTTAGGGACGACGCGAAAAAAATTCATTCCGATTTATTACAAGTATATGGGGATCATGCCCTGTTCATATGGCACTGTTACGGGATGGATGTGCAAATTCGGAGAAGGACGGCAGAGGCACTCCTGTCATGCATGAAGACCGAAGGAGGCAGTGAACGAGATAACCATCGCTGCTGTTCGTGAACTCATTAAGGAAAACCTACACATCATCATTCAGGTAATAAGTTTCGATGTCATTGAATCAGTTGGCAATAAACATATAAAGTAATATATTTCGTAAACATATAAAATTGATTTTTTGAATCAGTTGGCAATAAACATATAAAGTAATATATTTCGTAAACATATAAAGTTCCGAAAGATCTGTGCGAAATCGGTACCCCACAAACTTACAGAACAGCAAAAAAGGGCTAGAGTCGACTCGTGCAAGGATATGTTGGCAATGTTTGAACCTAGTGGTTCAAACTGTTAACAGACATTGGCACAAGTGATGAGATGTGGTTTTATTACTCTACAAATCCCAGAAAGATCGACAACTATGTTTAGGTTACTAAAGAACTGCGTCCCCAAATCCTCTAACAAGACTTTCGCTCAAGAAAGAGAATGTTCACATTTCTTTCCAATACCCAAGGAGTGGTAGCCGTGTACACACTTTACTTGAATAAATAACTATAACACTGGCCAATTCTACACCAACATTGTTTTGTCCAAAATGGTTAAGGAGCAGCAACCAACAACAAAAGCGTGGCAAGGTTCTCCTTCATTATAACAATGCCGGTGCTCATAAAACCCAGAAAGTTACGGCCTATCTGGAGCAGGAAAAAAACAAACAGCTACCCTCTCCTGCATATCCACTCGATCTTGCACCTTACGATTTTTAATTGTTTCCAAAAGTTATAAAGGAACTTGGTGGTAATCCGTTTTCAAGGGTGCAAGACCTTGCAAAATGTGTTCATTCAGAGTTGCGGAGTATTCCCAAACAGGAGTACCACCAAGCGTTTCAGAATTGGCATAGACGCCTGCAAATTTGCATAGATGCTGGAGAGGAGTACTTTTAAGAACAGTAAATGCTTTATTGAGGTAAATACAATGATTTTTTTTCTGCAGATGCATGCTAAGAACTTTTTAAACTCTCCCCCTACACACTGCACCTATCCACAAATCTACCTACTCTGCCTCAATAATGCGGCTAGCCGAAACCACTTGCGGGTTATAAATAGGTCGGATACCTATGATGTATAGGGTACCTGCGACTGTTACGATGGGTAAAATTGGGGCGGGGGTGGCTCAGTCGGTAGCGCGCCAGGCTCGTCTGGCGTGCTACCGACTGAGAATCTACCTGGAATCCGTAGTTCCCAGGTTCGAGTCCCAGCTGGGTCAGCGTTGAGATTTATCTCCGCAAAATTCCCCGCCCTGCCCACGGTCAGTAGGGGACACCGATGGGCTTGGAAAGGCCGCCGTCCGTCGGATGGGACGTTAAGCCGTGGCCCCGTGTGCGGGAGAGCCATACCCTGTGCACGTTACAGAACACGCTGGATGGCCTTGACGGGAGGCTACCATCTGTCTCCCAACAGCTGTTCCAGTGGGTCCCCTCCCCCAACCTTCTCTGAGCCTTCGGGGTCCATGTGACCTGGCCATTTAGCCCATGGTGTGCAAAAAAGTGCCGCTCAGAGGTAAAACAACCCAAACAACAACGATGGGTAAATATGGTGACATGAACGAGGTCAATTGTGGGTAGATAGTATCCCATCTCCATATCCATGCCAGCTGAATGTTTGTGATTTCCGTGTGCGACCATCGCGGGTCTATGACTACATATGTGTATATACTGTATATGTGCGACCATCGCGGTCAATAAGAACTGGGATGGCAACTAGAAAGTCTACTACAATTGGTGGAAAATAGAAAAGGAGAAATAATTTGGATTACCCAGACTAATTCTAAAATACCTGCCTTAGAGCAAACAAACCCAACACTCCTCTGAAGTCCCTTGGGCCACTATAACCAGGCACTCTAACAAACGAATTTGTTTAGATGTCAGTATAGTTAATATTTCTCTTTAATCCAATATTTAAAGAAAAAAGTTTTAAACATTCCTAACCAAAACAATTTTAAATCAAACGAACATACTATATAAAACTATCAGACTTAGTATTTTTATATATTCTAGCTAATTCCCAATTCAATAAAGGAGGCATGTTCATCCTCTCTAATCTGACATTCCATTACAATGGAATATTTTCGAAGCTAATCTTTTCTAAAGAAAGCAGAAAGAAACAGAACACTAAACCAAACAGCATAAGACCATCTTTCGATAAAACTGATTTTATAATAATCATTTTCTTCTAAACGAAATAATCGGAAATCAAAGTAAGGAAATACAGGAACTCGGCACTCTCGAAGTAGAAACAGCCGAAATTTTTTTATCTTACTCACTAATCCGACTTCGGTTACATCGAATTTTTATATATTTTCATCTTTTAAATGAAGCAAACGAAAACCAAAGGACGCAGTCTGATGCAGCTTCGTTTTCTGTACTATCATGTGCTCACTGAAACGACATTCAGTAAACGAATTTTTTAAACGTCCTTTTCTTCTAAACGAAAGAATCAAAAATCAAAGTAACAAATTATAATTTATCAAAACATCCAATAATTTCAATCTATTCTCGCTAACCCGACTTCGGTTAAAACGTATCTTTATATTTCTGTTAGTTTCTGCTTCTTTTGAAAAAAGGAAACAGAAATCAAAGAACGCTGTACATAAAACCAAACTGCATAAAACTGTCAGCTGCTCACTAAACTTGTATATTCAATGGGAATATTTTTTTTCTTCCCATTGAATCCTTTCCAAACATCCTTTTTTTAAATAGCAGAATCGGAAATCAAAGGAACTCGCACAGGAAAATGAAACAGACGGGTATATACATGTATCGTAATATCCGAATATATTTAGAATGGGTTTTTATATTTCTGTCTTTCCCTTTCAAATGAAGCAAACGGAAATCAAAGAACTCTTTTGAAAAAAACTCGAGTGGACTCTTCGCAAAAAAGTAGTAGGGAAAACCAAACTTCATAGGACTATCAGTATTCTCTCTGAAAACCAATTTTTATGAGTTCCAATGAAACAATCGGAAATTAAAGGGGAATGCATTACAAGAAACCTAAAGATCCTACTTTACAGCTTTTTCCTCTACGTCTGTTATGAATAAAACATTTAGATGCAGTCTTTCCAATTTGACATTTCAGTACAATGGATTAGTTTTTGTTTTCAGTCTGTTTTAAACAAAGCAAAAAGATACTAAAGAAAGGAATTGCCAGAAAAATTCATTTCCATTCTCACTAATCCATCATTGATGAAAATGGATTTATATTTTTATATGCCTATTTTTTCTCATGAAAATTTTCTTTCGGAAGAAAAGAATCTTTAAATATTTTTTAATGTTGGCTTAATGAAAATACTGATAGTCTTACACAGTTTAATTTTCTGTGTTCCGTTATTTTTATTTCAGATCGTTTTACCTAGAACGAGCAGAATGGAATAAAAATATAAGAATCCGTTTTAGCAAAAGTCTGATGAGCGAGAAAAATTGTCAATATCGGCTGTTTTGATTTTCTATAATGCATTCGATTGATTTCCGATTATTTCTTTTATAAGAAATTGACTTTTAAAATTTTCATTTTATTGAAGGTCGCATTAGTGAAAAGACCGAATTCTATGTAGCTTCTTCCTCAGTAGTGCGTTTCTTTCATTTTCCGTTTGCTACTTTCGAAAGGAAAAGACTTTCCAAAAAATCTGAGTGTGTTATCGGATTAAAGAGAGTAGATGCGAACACTTTATTGAAAAACGGATTAAAGATACTGCATCTAAATACAGCAGTGCGTTCATTTAATTTGGAATTATTTCGGTCAGAATAAATAAATTTGTTAAAAAAATTTGCTGTATTCAATGTCGGATTAAAGAGAATAGATATAATCGACTCTGTTGATATCTAAACAAATTCGTTTTACAGTTCAAGAGGCTTCCAAAGGAGTGTTGAATTTGTTTGCTCTGGATTGGATTGGATTGTTTTACCTATGAGCGGCACTTTTTTGCACACCATGGGCTAAATGGCCAGGTCACATGGACCCTGAAGGCTCAGAGAAGGTTGGGGGAGGGGACCCACTGGAACAGCTGTTGGGAGACAGATTGTAGCCTCCCATCAAGGCCATCCAGCGTGTTCTTTAACGTGCACAGGGTATGGCTCTCCCACACACGGGGCCACGCTTAACGTCCCATCCGACGGACGGCAGCCTTTCCAAGCCCATCGGTGTCCCCTACTGATCGTGGGCAGGGCGGAGAATGTTTGCTCTGCAAGAGATGTTTTAGAATTAGTCTTAGTAATCCAAAATATTTCTCATTTTCTTTTTTTTCACGCAGTTGTCTTCCACCCAATTGTTGTATCCTTCCAGTTATTGTCCAACCAGTTGTCCTCCACCCAGTTGATTTTCACCGAATTGTTGCACTCCTGACCATCGCACGTGTGCACCAGGACTACTTCAAAATCTGCAGGAAAAATCTGGCTGTAACTGGGCCATTGATGTTTGAGATGAGCGCTTCCTCTCCCTTATCGTAACTTCAGAAATATAACTCCACATGCAGATGATAATGTCGGCATTCTACTATTGGATGGTTACGAAGGTTTGTGCAAAGACCATTCAACCAACAGTGGCACGACTGGGCTATGACAGCCGACACCCACATCGAGTATCCTTGTTAACAGCACGTCACCAGGCTATGAGTCTGCAGTGGGTGAAGGAACATCGCCAATGGACCGTGGAAGACTGTAAACGGATAGCTTGGTCTGACGAATCGAGGCTACAGTTACAACATGCTGACGGGAGGTTGCGTGTGTGGCATAGAGACCACACGAAGCCATGTGGGTCTATACCACACACACAACCCCAATTATCAAGTTAGGTGTTACAAGGCAGGTGGAGGTGGTGTAATGTTCTGGTGCGTGTTTACGTGGGCAACCTTGGGGCCCCTTTACCTATTAAGATCACTCTCATCGCACAATGGGGTGGCGGTGGCTCAGTCGGTAGCGCGCCAGGCTCGTAATCTGTAGTTCCCAGGTTCGAGTCCCAGCTGGGTCAGCGTTGAGATTTATCTCCGCAAAATTCCCCGCCCTGCCCACGGTCAGTAGGGGACACCGATGGGCTTGGAAAGGCCGCCGTCCGTCGGATGGGACGTTAAGCCGTGGCCCCGTGTGCGGGAGAGCCATACCCTGTGCACGTTAAAGAACACGCTGGATGGCCTTGACGGGAGACTACCATCTGTCTCCCAACAGCTGTTCCAGTGGGTCCCCTCCCCCAACCTTCTCTGAGCCTTCGGGGTCCATGTGACCTGGCCATTTAGCCCATGGTGTGCAAAAAAGTGCCGCTCAGAGGTAAAACAACCCAACCCAACTCATCGCACAAGACGTGTTGACGCAGGCACCTAAACCCGTTCATGACTATCTATTTCTCACAGCAGATGCTTTCTTTCAACAAGACAATGCCCTGTCTCATTGCTCCCGTTTTGCGATGGACTGTTTGGAGGAATATTCTAGCGAGTTCTCAACCTTCGAATTTCCCTTTCACTCTTCAAATATGAACGCTATTGAGCATCCTGTGGGACGAAGTGGAGCAATCCCTTCGAGTCCAAAATACACCTCGTCTTTTTGTTTTTATTTTAAATTTTGGTTGCGGTATCTTTTTTATTTTAGTGTCTTTTATCGTTTGTTTGGCGCATTATGGCCTGAGTTGACCATGCGCCATTACAAACAACCAACCAACTAATTGAATCCGTAACCCACCAGCGAAAACTCGGCGCTTTAGGGCCGTCGATCCTGTAATCATGGGCCGCAATATCATCCGAACTTTTCCAACACCTGGTAGAGTCCATGCCACGACGTGTTGCTGCTGTTGTGAGGGCGAAAGGTGGTCCCACACTTTATTAGGTGGATGTGTGTAATTAATTCTTTTCAGTGTATATTCTTGGGCTAAGTTTTGTCAAAAAAAATTCTTCGCAATGTTGCAAATTAATCCATTTTATGATTGCCAACGGTTAGATTTTGTATTATATTTGCAAAAAAATAACTTGCCGAACACTTGTTGAGAAATAGTGGTCAAATACACACGGGGAATATTTCAGATAATGATATGAAATGGATCATATAGTTGTAGTTAAACGCTCACATGAATATAAAAAATTCGAATTTCTGACTAAAATCCGCATTAATAATTATAATTTTAGTTAAATTCTGATGTTTCAGACTAAATGCAATACTTATCCAAAAATAACAGAACAGGAAGTTTTGGATAAAATGCAATAATTATCCAAAACTTCCTGTTCTGAATACATATGTTCGTTACATCATTGGGAAAACCGAGAGTTATGACTGAACTTGTTTTTTTCTTATTTTCCGTTAAAAGTATAATTGTTAAGCTTTTTAGAAACTAACAAGGGCTTTCAAAAACGTTCTGGAAAGAAAATAATAGTACTTCTACTGTTTGTTCCGTTTCATGCTTGAATGACTTGTACTGTGAATGAAAAATTAACTGCTTTTAATTTTTCTTGTAGTTTTTTAAAAACTTGTTTTCACATAGTTTTTTTGTTCTCTTTGTTAATGTGACAGCTTATCTCTATGAAACGAAATGTTAAGAACACAGGGATCGGTCTTCTGAACGCAGAGCATTGAGATTAAATTTTTCCGAATCGTTATTATAGAGAATATAGTTGTTGGCTAGATAAAAGAATTTTGCTAGTAATTAGTTCTCCATGAAGAATCTGGCAAGCAACTAAATAAAGGTAGGGCTTCAGTTATACGACGCATCTTTGTGACAGTCTAGCTGAATATGAATTCTTTATTCATTCCTCTTGTTCCTTTAAAGCAACGGAACTTTCTTTCCTACAAACATTTTTTCTCCTTAGATGTATTTCAGTAACGTGTCTGATTTGAGCTCCAAATGTGCTGCCATTGAAATTTTATTGCCTTTCTGCACCTTCAATGAGAAAAAAAAACGAGTGGATTTGAAAAGATCATCACCAATCGGCTGCTATGTTTAGTCTATGAACCTGAAAGAATAAAACAGATAGATGGCGGTAGGCTTCCATTTTCTCTCAATAACTATCCAGTGGATCTCTTTTCTCATCTCTACTCGGAGCCTTTGGCTCTTTCTAGACTAACCACATAGACCAATTTGAGCAAAAACACTCTTCTTGTAGCCCATTACACTTTTTTTTAAGAACTGATAAAAAAAAATTTAGTGTCGCTTTTAGAAATATGCTTATATCATTTTAGTTAAAAAACACTGAAAAAAATTTCTCCAGAAATGGTTTTTGGATTAAAACCTGTATATAACATATTAGAAGATATAGGACATATAGAAATTTAGATTTAATCCATATTTCTATACGTTCTATATGTCCTATAGCTATCTATAAGATATAGAACATATACAAATATATACTTAATAGAAATATAGATTTAATATATAATCATATAGAAATATAGATTAAATCTATATTTCCATATAAGAACATACAGATTTAATTAAAACCATTTCTCCAGAAATGGTTTTGGATTAAAACTATTTCTGGAGTTCTTTTTACTAAACTATTATTTCAGTAATCAACTATTATAACGTAATTAAAATTGCCGTTGTACGTTAAAACTTTGATTTCGACAATATGTTTACTGTTAAAGTTTCTATTTAACTTTTTCGGAAGTCATATCTTTCATACGGTCTGGTCGACCAAGCATCACAGTAAAATTATATCATTACCTGTGATATTTAGAAAGTAATTAGTTATTATTTCATCAGATTCGTTTCAAAGGGATGCAAAATGAGAACCATGTTTATGAAGATGAGAAAATCCTAGCTGAATCATTAGGACATAATAGGTTTTCAAACTTTTCTAGAATCTATTTTGTGCTTCACTTTAACGTAATTTTTTTTATTTTGTTCGATTTGAATTATTAGCTGCATAAAAATCGTTAGTAAAACAAATCGGAGCGTTTTTCTTCTTTTAGCAACTTCTCAAAAAATGGCAGTAATGGGTGCTCATGGGGTTGGTGACCTTCCAGTGTTTCGCTCTGCCATATCGCAGCTTCTGTCTGCTTATTGCTAGGTCAGTCACCTTCAGCAAGCAGCGCACAGCACAAATCCATCGTTCTGCGTCTGGCAAGTGTCTGCGACGAAGTAAAGATTAAATTCCTTACTTCGGCGCTCACTCTTAACCGATTCCTCAGCTCTGTATTCATTTTCATCAGTTTAAACCAAAACTGAAAGGTTTAAACCTAAGCAGTCTGTGGAATCCTCTCCTAACTCAAGAATTTTCAAACCTTTTGCATCCGAAATATACGTTTTCCTGTGTCCTCAAAAATGGTCTCAGTTTAGACAAAATATTGAGCACAGAGTATTTAAGATAGTTTATATTTTACGCGAATACTATATGCAAAAAAGATTATGAATATATTCTTGAATTTTACATAATTAGAATTATTGTATTTCTGTTATCTTTCAACTGCTCAAATTTTTAATACTAGAAGTTGAAAAATATTTATAGGAGCTGTTTGATTCCTCCACCGCTATAGATATATAGTTACAAAACTTAGTTACTGAGCTTGTAGCTGGCTTGTATTCACTCTACAACTTTTTTTAAAATAAAAGAACTGAGTATGTTAAAGCACTGAGCAAATAATATGGGTTTGCACCATAAGCATGAAGCAAAGACCAGTGAAAAAGTAATTTCTTTTGTAAATTTCAGGAAATTGCGATTTTTGCTAAGTTTTGATTTCTTGCTAAGCCAAATTATTTTTGTCAGTATTTCTTCAGACCTTAACATTGAGCGCACCAGTCTCGAAACCTGCAGTTTCGAGGTTTGAGGCGCAGCTATGCTAGCATTGAGATTTATATCCCGGTAGAAAGGACACCGATGAGCTTGGAAAGGCTGTATCCTGTCTGATGGGACATTAAGCAGGGTCCACTGTGCAGGAAAACCGTACCCTGTACATGGCCTTGATGAGAGACTTCTGTTTCCTAACAGCTGTCCAGTGGGTCTCCTTCCCCCAACTTTCTGAATCTTTGGGGGTCCGTGTGACGTGGCCATTTAGCCCATTATGTACAAAAAAGTGCTGCTTACAGGTAAGACAACCCAACTCACCTTAGCTTCAGTGTGAGTGATAATTCAATGTTCAGCAAAACTAGGATCGTTAGAGGTAAAAATAACTTGAATTTTTGGAGTTTGTTGCAGTTCGTTAGAAACCGTGTTTCCTTTATGTATGTATTTATATCCGATTATAATAAACTCTGGAGAACTTTAGAACTGTTTTTTCAAAAATTAAGATTGTTTCACACTGAAATTGTTAACTTGAATTTACACTGAATATATACACCTTCCTAATAACTTGTTGCTCCACCTTTAGCCCTCACAACAGCAGCTAGACGTCGTGGTAAGGACTCAATCCGTCCTGCCCACGGTCAGATGACTTGGAAAGACCGCCGTCGATCGGATAGGACGTTAAGCAGTGACACCATGTGCGGAAGAGTCATACTCTGTGCACGTTGATGAACACGATGGATTGCTTTGAATGCAGGCTACCATCTATCTCCCAACAGCTGTTCCAGTGGGTCCCAACCTTCTCTGAGCCTTCGGGGCCCTTGTGGCCTGCCCATTTAGTCCATTGTGTTAAAAAAAAAACAATCTCCGAATGTAGATCACGAGAAATTAAAGGAAGTTCCAATGCTTAAACAATTGTAACTACAACATTTTGGCATTGGCGTGCTACCGACTCATTCATCCACTCCTCTCTATTAAAATTAATCACAGTGGAAATGTAGTTTTAAACCGATTAGAACCATGAGCAAGATGACCGGTGATAATCGTATTTCACATCATAAATGTGTTATCGTTGGGTTGCGTTAACGTGCAATGGTGCAAAAAGTTAACTTCTGCTATTATAATAGTATAGGGCAAACGACAATTTCACATTTTGATAAATATATCATTTCGTGGTAACGTACGAAATTGCATTTACTACCAGCAATTCAATTTAAATTGCATCGTACTACACGTTGCTCCGAGGTAAAATTTGCAATGTTGTACTACTCATATTTCCCATTTTATGAACTGTTGCAATAAGTGGTTTTTTTCGGGAATTGCTGAAAATTAAGAAATGATATATTATTTTCTATAACTGTGTGGGCAGAAACTCACTAGTAGTCACTACTATAAGATTCGAGTAGCCTGACTTTCTTACAAACGTTGCAGTGACTAAGCGAAGAAAAAACTGCATTATAACAAGTGATGATTAAAAATTTTCATTATGGGGAGGCAAAATAATATCTGGTGAGGGCAGCAAATGTTTATTATTTTTGAAGACTTCACAAAGAACCTTTTGATTACAATAAAATGAATAATAGTTCAGCCAATCAGTGGTGTAACTATGGGGGATGATCGTTCCGGGCGCCACAATCCTGAGGGGGTGGGAACATAATAGTTTTTAAGAGGCAAAATTTCAGACTTTTTTTTTTCCATTTTTCCCATTTTGGGGATTTTGAGATTTTTTTCCCCATTTACTGCCTCAGTTCAGAGGATGGCAAAACTGATGCACTGCACTATACTTGCCCAGAGCGGCAAATTACCTAGTTGCGCACTGCAGCCGAAACCTTAGGACCCCAGAAGGGAGGCACTCTTTGCCTCCCTCCTCCTCCGAAACATATCTGAATTTGATACGACACTGATAAGCTCAAGAAATCATATGTCGAACAAGTACTGAACGTAGAATCAGCTAATTACTTTTTAATTAAAAGGTTACTTGAGGGCCAAAAAAATCTTTTTGGGAAGGGAGGTTTTATGTGAGAAGAGTGAAATGTATTTGCAATAAAATGGAGTGCGCAAAAGTTCAACCTACTTTATGTCAATATGAAACTATTTAATTTCTATGATAAGCATATTATGGTATAATGTGCTGAAGATAAAGATCTCGCTTAAATCTATATAAATCTCGATTTTTCAGTGGTTATAGAACCTAACACCTTTATTTTTCCTTCCATAATCATCACCAGCCTCAAACAGCCATGGGCTACGAAAGTCCAATCAGATTGTGCAATTTAGTTCTCTAAACACATTTGTCCTTAATTACATCTGCTGCATCTGGCCGCTGTAGACCAATTCTAATAAGGTCCTTTTTGACATTGTCTGCCCACGCATCCTAGGTCTTCCCCTCTTTCTGGAGCCTTTATGCACACTGTTCATAACCCTATTTGCTAATCTATAATTACGCATACGGGCAGCACTGCCTAATCAACGGCGTCTCTCTGCACAATATGCTGCTCAAAGGAGGTTGCGTAACCTCATCATTACTTATAAAGTTGAACTATCTAATGCCCAAGATACTGCGTAAGTATCTAGGATCAAAGGCGTAAAGTTGCCTGCTATCTTGCTTACAAAGGGTCACTGGTTAGGATTTTATAGTTATTATCTTTGTTTTTCTGTAATAGTTACTGATTGCTTTGTGTTGCTTCCCTTGTATTATTGGGACTGCTCTGGCCCTAAGTGTTTCCTATGTTAGGAGTGTTGCTAGCTGTCTTTGGAAGTGTTGTATTGTTATTCCAAGTGGATGTAAATGCAGTTTGACCGAAATTTCGTAAAAAATAATATTTTTTTTCTTCTGTTATATGATGATAGTAATTAAATTCTCTGGAGCAGTGATGTTCTCCTAAGAAATTTTATTAAAAGGATACTGGTTTCGGAAAAGACGAGCAGAATTATAACAGCGAAATTAATATTTAAAAAATAAATGACTGTTTACTTCTCAACTTGATAACACATAAGAGCCACCTCTACTTCATCTCATTGCCTGTATAGGCAGGCAAGCTACCGAATAATCATCCCCGCCCTGCCCACGGTCAGTAGGGGACACCGATGGGCTTGGAAAGGCCGCCGTCCGTCGGATGGGACGTTAAGCCGTGGCCCCGTGTGCGGGAGAGCCATACCCTGTGCACGTTAAAGAACACGCTGGATGGCCTTGACGGGAGGCTACCATCTGTCTCCCAACAGCTGTTCCAGTGGGTCCCCTCCCCAAACCTTCTCTGAGCCTTCGGGGTCCATGTGACCTGACCATTTAGCCCATGGTGTGCAAAAAAGTGCCGCTCAGAGGTAAAACAACCCAACCCGAATAATCAATCTCCTCTCATATTTCGGAACAAGACTGCAGTTAAAAATAGCTCTCAGTAAACATCTTTAAAACGATAGAAAATCGAAGCAAACAATAAAACCGAAACGGAAAAAGGAAATGAACTCAAATATGTTTTTTATATTTATATATACAAGGAATAATTTCCTACTATGGAAATGAAGTACCTCACCTTCAACGAACAAGAAAACGCGAAAAGGAAGACTAAAGAGAAAATATATGCAGAATACGCCTATATAACTTTGACATTCATATACAAATTTTACTTCCCATTCTGATCTTTTTTACCGAGATAGAAGGCTCTGTAGGCCTAAATTTCGGCATTGAATAGATAAAAAAAGAGCTAGGTTATCTTCGTCCTTTGTGTAGGAGAGTATATTCTCTTCTCACCTAAAGCAATAGTTATTCAAGAAGGGTATTTCATTAACTCACTCTCGTATCAGAATTTCATCAGAAACTACGCGAAAGGTTAGTTTTATAATTTCTCCTTTTGCTTGATAATGTATCGTAAAATTTTTCTTTGTTAGTTACAATCTAATTTATGTAACATAGGTTTATATTGTTTAACTTTTGCCAAATCTGTACAAAGCATTTAAAAATATGTCTTAAGCTACTACTAAATTTCCACTTTTCAATGATTAGAAATGCAGCATTTTTCTAATGCAACATTATAATATAGTAAATTATCAATAACTGGCGCCACCATTTAGATACTTATAAAGTTGTGAAGATTTGTTCTTATTCCATTGCACTACCTGGTGTAGGCTGAGCGTCAAAAAGATTTATGAACTTTTATTTATATTTTTATTTATTTTTTTATATTATTTCTTTGAAAATCTAGAAAAATGAAGCAGTGCAAGGAAATAGTGAATGATATGCTCATATGCTTCATAATTAGCTTTGGAAACAGATAAGGGAATAGAGAGGAGTGGGGTTTGAACAAGATACAACTGCAGCACATGCTTCCAATGGGGCATTGCAGTCGCTCAACGAAATTTTCTAGGATGTAGAATTTCCGCAGATCACCATTGCCATGGTCTCCAAACGGACTATTCCAATTTTTTATTGTGTTTGAAGAAAAATCAAGACATGGTAGTTTGAAGGATTTTTAAATTGAAGCTATTTTCAGGTACATACTACAATAATGAAACCTTAGTGTCTTACAAAACTGAAATTTGAATCAATTAGAGTAGAGCTGGGCAACCCGACTCTTTTCATAATTTTTTGTACCTCTTATAGCTACAAAATATTTTATATATTTTTGGTATGTAATGTAGATCTTTTGCTTTCTTGTGTAACGATAATTTCATAAATTTGTTAGTTCTGTAATGATACGTTGAGCATTTCTAGACGTTTTGATGCTTAAAATCCGGCAGAAGTTCAGATGACTCTTTTGGTTGGATTTGCATACTAAGAATAGTAAAAAATCCTATGGCTCTCTAAGAATATAGTTTTTTTTAATGACTATTAGTTGAGTTTCGGCTGCTCAGCTTTGAATTGGAGCATATTATGCAGAATTATAGATCCCGCAAGCCAGAAAATGGTTTTGCATTTAGGCAGTGGCATACTCAGAAATTTCCAGGTGTGTGTTGGTGTCTTGAGTCTGATATTCTAGAGCTTCCTCAGAATGTTATTCAAGCCCTTGAAGCTTGAATAAACCATCTTCAAAGCACGATATGCTTTTAACAGTCTACCTAAAAATATTAAAATTGAAAACATTAATATTTTCAAAAAAGGAAATGTTTGTGATTGCGAAATTATGTAGGTTCTGCTATGAATGAATTTTTCTGAAATTTTTATGAATTGCAGCATAAAAGTCTTTAAACAATAATTTTAAATAAATGAACAATAAACTTTGTGAGTTTTTTGCTTATTCTGAAACGCTAATCCACATACGTCTAAAGGTCAACAATACCAATAATATTGATAATTGTTCCACGGGTGTTGATATTCACATTTGAAAGCTCTAGTCGGATAAGAGATTAAAGTTAAAACGGATGAAATCTGAGATTTGATAAGATATGCTGGAACATGGGCAAACATTATTGCATTATTGATAGGTGACATAAGTAGAAAAAACTTTCAGAAATAATAGTAAAAAAACTGATTTAAAAATTCAATGAAAATATTCACTTTAAAAAATAGAAAAATAAATCACATCTAAAAAAATGATTTATCGTATGTTAAAGAAACTATTTTTTACTGACAAAGCAGAATATAAATTTCCAAAAAGTACTGGAGTGTTACGTAGAGAACTGGAATTAAATCCGTGAAAATTGCAGTCATGGAAATCACAAAATTTGCATATTGAAATGTAGAGGGAAGTTACTGGGTAATAAAAAGGAGTGTCTTCCCATAATCTGGGATAACTAATCTAAAAGAGCAAAATGAACTCCGAAGTATATACAATTTACTTCGGAGACAAAATTATAATCAAGTAAATCTTTGTAAAATATTAATCATTTATAAACCATTACACCGATTTCTTTTACTCTCAATTATACATGGGATCCTTTTTTAACTGATTTGGAACCCCCATAATATCTTAAATACTTCACTGTTCAGTCCCAAATTTCGTATACAGATTTTTCCCGTTCCAGCCTGTGTTGCTTTAAAAATTCGCGTTTTTATTTATAATAGAACTAGATAATATAATAAAATAAAATAATAAAATATTATAATAATATATAATAAAATAACTTTTATTTTTCCATCTCCCTTTGAATTTCAGTGGAAAGTTTGCTAGTTAAGGAAATATTTTTGTGAAACCTTTGGTATTAAAAGGAAATAAAGATGATTGATTGGTAGTGAGGCTGAAACGCTGCATGCTACAATTACCACATCCACGTATTCGTGCTCAGAATGGCGGAAAACAATTTGAAACAATGTTTCAATTCCCAAAAAATTTCGTATTTAACTTATTTTTACAATCGCAATCCGTATAATTTTACCCCGTTATACGAATGTTTAGAGTGAATAAATTCCCTTATATATGAATGCTGGAGAAATTCATTCGACATTGGCGAGTGAATGTTTTGGCGTAGTTGTTACTTTGCAGACGGGAAAAATATGCCAACAGTAAAACATTGACATGGGAAAGAACATCAACTTTCACCACTGAATGCAAAGTGATTAATTTCGTTGTATGGTTTATTTTAATGCACATAAAAGCTAGAATAATATTTTCCCCCTCCCTCATTCATTGATACTATGTCTCTGCTCTATCTGGCTTATGGTAAAAATTACTGCTGGTAAGATTTTTCCGAATTTCCTCACTCCTGTTTAGAGTCACTTCTAGGTTTCTCTGTTCTCTATGTAGCAAATGAGGAAAGTGATAAAAGGGTTCGACCAAACGAATACAATTTATAATAATTTCCAATTCATTATAATACCTGGAACTTCATACAATAAATGGATTTAAAGATCAGACTCTTGAGCTAGAAACTTTTCACACCTTTAAAGACTGTATTAGGGACATAGATGGTGATGAATTTTTGGAAGAAATCATCTACAATTATCCTAAAAAACATAAAGCTTGGATATATGCGAGATCTAAATAACTAAGAGTAGGGCAAGGTGGAAATTTAGCCTGATATGGCAGTAGCATTCAGGATAGTATTTATGATCCTGAGGCTATTGCCATATACCAGTTACTATGCATCCGAAGAAAGATGTTTTGAGAGACTAAAAATAATTAAAAATATTGCACCCGTCATACATTTTTCACCGGGTCTGGACGCTCCTGTAGATAGTCAATGATATCAATTGAGAACGAACTGTTGAATGGCGTCGATACAACAGATGGCATAAAGAATTTTGCAATGAAAAAGCCGCGGAGTTTCTTTAAGTATTTTATCATTAAAAAATGTGAAATTAACATTTATATTTCTGTTTTTTATTACAAAGTTCTTTTCGCTGTTATTTGCTACTATAGTCGTGATCGCCTTATGTATACCTCTAGTACCATCCGCGACTATAGTCACTTTTACAATACGCTCTTATGTCACAATAGAATATATTAGCATATAACAACATAGCAGTTAAAGAATTAAATTTATATTAGAAAAAAATCTTTTTTATTATCTCTGGTGAAGGGGACACGATATTAAAAGTTTGCCCCGAGTCTAGATATGGCACTATTTGTGTGTTTCTATAAACACGCAACCATATCCAGCAGTCATCGCTTTTAGTGAGCTGTGCGCCAATCAGTCAGCACATCAGCACTGTACATGCAGAGACTGTGTAAAAGGACTAAGTAAATTATAAGTGCACGGACAAAAGCTTCACCAAGTACTGGTGAGCGAGAGAACTGGCACGCCAAGTCTGTTGATGGGCATGCATGGATTGATTGAAGCAGAACTTCCTAGTCTCGCGAGGCCTTGAACACAGACTTCCCTAACGTGACCGGTGCCTTGACGACATCAGGACTCACCTGATGGTATTATGGCTGGGGAAACGGCAGTTTTTCTCACTTTACTCTGGGTTGGGTGTGGCCTAGCAGATAGCTAGTCGGATTGCATGGTGAAGAAGAACATTGTTCTATTCGCAATCTGTAAGTTAAAATCTGTGATTTCATCCCTGCGTGCCATAACAAAAGTGGCAACAAATTGTGCTATTCCCTGGAAAGCAAATCCGGCACTTAAATTGTGGTGCTACCAAGTTTCCTTTCTGGCAGCATTTCAAAGTAGAGAAAGCATACTTTGACTTTAATGTAAAAACAAAATTCAGATTAATAACTGCCTTTACACTGTAATCCTCTCCTAATGAACGTAGATTTTTTTTTACCTATCAATCTTATTATTGTTTATCGCTTGACATACGTCGATATCTTCCCAGCCCGTTCACCGATCATAACGAGTTATATGTCAAAAGAAAGCTTGTGGCACGGGGAGTGTCGTAAGCAATAATAATAATAAAAAAAAACTCATGCCTTCCCTCCTAAAATAAAAAAGGGTAAATGTGAAAATCATTGTTCCACTATATCTTCCGAATGCCGAGGGCTGAGGGCAACGAATTAAGTGCCAAATGGAAGCTTGTGATGTGGGGATTGTCGTAGGCTGACTCGACGAGGGGCAGATTTTACCGCCACTCCCAAAAAGTAAATTTCATGGGGGTCGATAGCAACGAGTTGTATCTCAAATGAAAGATTCTGACGTCTACAATGTCGTTGACCTACCTCATCCCCTTCCCAAAGAGGGAGAGGGAAATTTAACGGGGATTGTATTTCTGAGCCATAGGTCAAATGAAATCTTCAGACAAACAGAGTAACAGTTTTCTCTTCCGAATATTGGTGTTTTAGTGGCGAAGTAAAATCCATAAATTAAAAATATTTAAAAAACCTATTCTATATAGAAGCAAAGAGTACTAATGGTGGAATTGTGGTGTATGACATATTACACCGTTTTCATATTTAAGATCTATTACGGTGAAAGGTAACACCAATTCACTGTCACGGAATGGATTTGCCTGTGCAGTTGTACTCCGGGTAATGCACAGGAATACTACAGAAAAACACCATTTGCAGTATTATTGTTGGCTTTCAAGTATACTAATCGTTGTCAAAAAAGTTTTTTTTTTAAAGTCATTTCAATGATTTTTCAAACCTGTGGTAATACCTACTCCTAGATGCAGTTTGAATTCTCACATCTCCACATAATAGTTGTAATGAATTTATTCAACCTTAAAAGAAAATTCTACCCTTGAATTTAACATTTTATATTATATATCACTAATCTGTAATGTATATGTGTATTTTGTAATTAAAAAGGAATGATCGGATTCCTTTCGATTGTCGTATTTTTAGATCTTTATTTCGTGATATTTAGATATTTACACCTACCGTTATTCCTACCTGCACAAATATTAGCATAAAATTATATAAAAATTATCATTTGTCCCAAATATTGAAAAATGGTAATATATATGTTATTAATTTTACATTTGTTGGTGTCAGGTTTCTCTCTCCAGGTGTAAACTTTCACTGAATTTGGTGCTATTTTACCCTTGTTTCTGGTATTAGTTTCACATTTCAATTTGTATTCTTACTCGAGAATATGTTGTTGCTACACTTGTTTCTGATGTAAGCTTTTCGCATTTGAGGTGTAATCTTTCGTCAGAATATAGTGCTAATTTGCACTATAAAATTAAAGTAACCTAGTTGCCATCATTTTATAGTGAAATGATACACTTCTTTTTTACAATGTATTACCTTATCAGATATCACAAAGTATTCGTTGTTTTTGTTAGTAATCTCGACAACACTTACCAAGTATATAACATTTGCTATAAGCAGTATAATAGGTAAAGTTATACTTACGAAATTAGTTAGAACTAGTTATTTCCCACTGTAGTTCTGGCACACTGCCCATTTTTAGTTCACCAATTGTGTTCTTACATAACTAGAAATTGCTTTACTGTAATCAAGATACTTATTTACCCTAATTTGAACAATGATGCACCTAATTATGTTCTTCTCAATTCATGTTAAAGAAATATAATATAAATTTTGAAACAATGAGCAATTTCCAACATCAAGGTAAAAACGATTATCGTATCTGAAATGGCAAACGCATTGATATTAACCAATTTCGTGCGAACTTTCATATTTTTATTTGTTATAATGTTGATATAAAAGTGTTTTTTGCTCATATGTAAATCTTGTGTCACATTATGTAGAACTTTGGATTTTGTGCTAAAATGTTTTTACAGTTTTTGAAGTGTATCACTTTTTATTATTACTGTTAATTTCCACTTGGAATACAGTAAAATGAAGTGACTACTATACGAAGAACCATTTTAATTGTGATTCTTCAAATTAAGAATTACATTTAAGAGGCGAAACTGGCAAGGGGCTCATAGCTTTTCAGGCTTTCATAGGAGCAAAATTTTTTATTTTGAATATTAAAAAATAAATCCCCCTCAAGCAGCTGCTTGCCACAGAGGTCCGACAGGAGCCCGTCTGTTTATGCGCCATAGTAGGTCTGTAAGGATGGCGCGACCTCAGCAGGAAAACGACACGAACATCCACGCCTTATCTGGGGCTCGAACCCAGGTCCCTGAGATCAGTAGCCAAGCCCGCTAATCACTCTGCCACGGGACGGCTCATATTTTGAATAATAATAGTTACTTTTTTTTGCAAGTTCAACGATAAGGGTGAACATACTATTTTAAGCCGTGAGTAAAAACTATCAACAGAATAAATATTGAAATCGAGTTTTTCATTACTGCCATTCGCCCTCTGCTATAGCTGCATCCTTGGAAAAAAAAAAGTGCCAATATAAATAGTACAATTTTTCTGCGATAAATCGTTATATTACACTGTAATTATGACTGATGTATCGTCACTGTTACATTTCTTTTATTTAGCAAAGATCCACAATGAAATGTAAACCCTTTCTATTCCGCCTTTTTGTCCTTTCTCCGATTTTTTTTTTACAAAACCTTCATTATTGATTCATTTTTTTATTAGTTCCATAATGACTTTTGAAAACTTTGACTTCACTGAAACCCTCGGTGTAGTCTTTTTTCTCTTATTTGGAGCCACCTGTTTCCTTATTCACGAGACTTCGTTCTTTCCCTCAGTAATAAGTGCCACTAATTTTGATTTAACGAAGCCGATTATGATGAAGCTAAATTAGCCCTGCAAACACTCACACACTCTCAAAATGCATTATGGTATATGAAGCGCGTGAAAAAAAGGACGGGAAAAAAAACTATTCAGCACAGCACCATGCCAAGTGCATAAGAAGCAAAGGGGTCATCCTAACTAAGGCCCTTCATTATGTCCCGGCTGAGGGAAAGTATTATGTTCTGGGGGGTCTCGCACAGGGATCGATGTCGAGCTGTTAGCGGCTACGTCCTGCCAATTATGAGCCTCTGGCGCAGCCCGACACAGCTCTATTGATCGGTCACGTGACCTATCCCGACGTACCGTGCTCTTCCCGCTGCTGCTTGCTGTCGGAGAGTGGCGGCGGACGAGTTGTGTGTGCAGCGGCGCCTATGGCTGAGTCGGCTTTTCCTTGTCAGGTGACCTCGCCACTGCGGTAAGTAGCCACCTGCTTCTACCATCTTTAGCTCTATCTCATCTCTGTGGTTACGGCCTTTCAGCCTTCTCCAATACGTTCTAAGGCCTCTCAGATGATCGCCATTAGAGTCCTATTTCTCATTTCTTCAGTAACTGCGTAAAATAGGTAGGTACTAATATGGAACTTCCCCCACTTACTACTTATATTCCTAAGATTCAATCATGTTGTAGCATGCGGCAATCATTCGCACCTTATACCAAACCGTATAATAAGTTATTGTATTTATTCCAAAATACAAAAGCTTATGTTTTTGGAAAAGACAGAGGATCTTGGTTTTGCAATGGAACTCAAATTATAACTGCTTGGTGTGATTACTAATGATAAATTCAAGACATCGTGAGCGTAAGTAAAATGAGATAAATCGCACAAACATAATCCGTACTAAACTCAGAGTTTAGCATATGGCATTTACACGCTTCAGTTGGTTTGTTTCAGGCAAAATATTTTTGTTTTTAAATAATCCTCTTGGAAAATCACCTGTCAGTTTACAGGTGTCTGTTCGTTTCATACAAGTTCTTTTTTAAAGAGAGAGCAAAAAATGATCAAATCTTTACATTTACTATTTAAATATCTCCAATATGGAGCCATAAGCTTAGTGCAAGCAATTATTCCTACCCTTGAACTTAGGTATGGACAACTCATGGTTTGCAAGCCACAAATAGCTTTTAATTTTTTGTGGCTCTTATATTACTCTTTTGGTATGTAACATAAATATGTATTTGACATAATATATAAATATAAGGTATGTAATATAAAGATATTTTTTGATTCCTTAAAAATATTTCTTTTTTCTGTGGCTGTTTAAATATATATGTAATTTTTTAATGGCTTTTCTCGCTAAGTTTGAGTTGCCCTGCTTTTAACGTATATTTATAGGTTTTTTTTTTCGTTTCCCATTCCATACAAACATATTAAAATTGAATGATAAATACCATTTTCTGTTCTGCTATACATCTGTAAAAAATTTTTAATTTTTTTTTGCCGTTTCTGTGAAGATACGAAGAAATTGTGAAAATGAGCGAACTATTTCAAAACGAAACATTTCAAGGAAAGTTTGTGTAATTGTCAGTTTCTATTGATATTAAAAAATTTAGGCCAACGGTTTTCAATAGAAATTCGAAGCTCGCCACATTTGTGCTTGTCATATTTCTATATTCGCCACATTATATATTAGTAATTACGTAGCAGGTATAACTGTTATTTCTTATTGATGCATTCACACAATAAAATGACCTATTCGCCACATTGTAGCGAATGACGAACGTATGTGAAACCACTGTTTTAGAATGCAGCTTGAAAAACGAGTAATAAAATCTGTACAGTTTTCAGAATTTTCATAAGAGCTGGATACAGCAGCATTTTAATCATTATTTTTCGTCCGTTTTAGTGAATGATTTGAGAGCCGTCGACAATCAGGTGTTTTACAGATATCAAATAATTGGGCTCTGCTAGATTTCGATCAATTGCTAGGCATCTTTCAGTTCCTGAGAGATGAAATTTTTAAACTCTAATCTCAATTCGTAATCGTCCAAATAAGCCGAAGAGCGTCGCAGATTATAGCTGTCAAATTCATCTGTAAATATCTGCCATATAATTTTTTGTTTCGTATTGCTGTATTCGATTCCGATTCTTTCACCTGTGTCTTCATTGACAAAGAACTTTAGTTTAATCCTGTGTAAGAGCAATAGATATTCGTCTTCATTCTGAAGGTTTTCTACTTTCATCTGTGTATTCTGTGGCATTTTTCGACCGAGAAGTCTCTGTTGGACCTATAGCTATAGCAAATAACGGCCGTGAACGAAATTTAGTTTTCTCCATTTTGCAGTACTCCGTGATCCCCTAGTTCGATTCACAGTTTGGAAAACCTGATTTAGGCTACTCGGGGTTGTTTCTTCAATATATTTGAAGCTTCGTGATGGTATCTTATATTTTCTAAATTTGATTTAACGTTTTTTTTATGATAGAGACAATTAGTGTCAATAAGTAAATCGTTTTGTAGCTTTTTTTATTCGTCATCGAATATAATTATGCAAAATTTAGAAACAAAGTTTTTATGCTGTAATTCAAATGAAGAGTAAGCAACTCGGACATAGTTAATTCATATGATAGTTTGGATGGCTTGAATGAAACAAAAGCAGCATTCATTTCGTGAAAGAAATTTAATGCAAACTTAGGTTATCCTGGTATGATTCTAATAATTAGCTGATCGAGCGTAAGCCAAAACACGCAGATTTAATTTTAACACGAATAAATTTTTTTTTTTTTTCGATGGCATCGCATCTTTAACCCCGCATGAAATTTTCGAATTGTGGTAAAATAAACAACTGTGAAGTCTGATAGAATATCTCAAAATTACCGTTATTTCTGCCCCTCCTTTATAAGCAAAGGGAAACAGCCAGAGCTTGGCTCGATTTGCATTTTGACGATAACAAGCAATGGCAATTGGAAGTAATTTTTTTTTCATTAGTTAAGTTTGCTACCTGGGAATGTTGGTCCGATTGACGCGTCTATCCCATACAGTACCAAAAAAATTAAGGACTTCTTTTGTAGCAGTAGTTGTATGTAGTAAGTAATGTAGAAACTTTTTTTATATTCACACCGATCATTAGGTTTATTTGAAGTCACCATCTTCGCTGTTGTGTTCTTCTAATACTGGAATTTGAGATGAAACCTATCATCAAACCATGGCAGTCATATTACCGCAGGAATCGCAAGGAGGAAGTTGTACTTGCTCAGCTCCGTTTAGGTCATTCGTTTATTACACACTCTTCGCGCGGACGACGAAAGTGCGAGTTTTGTGACACAGTTTTATCTATCAAACATAAGTATTTTAATTGAATGTCCATGTTTTAACCTCGAACGTCGTTTGTATTTTACTTCTCATGATTTTAGACCGAGCAACATACACTGGACATCTTTTATCTGAGAATATGTTTTTACCTCGAATTTTTGCTTTTTTACAGTACACAGGTTATATTTTACCAGTTTGTGATTTTATGGATTTGTTTATTTGCCGTCTGACCTAAATCTTTTAAACGGGTTAATTTTATGCATTGTCTATACTGTATATATATTTATAGTTTTACCCCATTATTATTGTTTCTATTATATACATCTTGTTGGTTTTATCTTTTGCCTTTTACAGCATTTGGTTTTAACTTTGGTTAAGGGTTATTTGTCTTTTAGCTTCTTTTTACCTCGTTTGGTGCATATAAGCCTTAGTAGTTCATGCGCCATAAAACCCCAACCAACCAACTAATAGCCTCATGCCGGGTGGGATCCAAATCCACGACCTCCTGATAACATGTCAGAGGCTCTGACCGCTGAGCTACCTGCCACTGATCAAGATTTCCCCTGTTGTTGTTGTTAAGTTTCATACCCTAGTCTCAATTAGATATTATGATTGCAGATATAGTCTCCATCCATCGGAGCTAGTTCAGACTCGTGAACAATACCAGACGCACACCACGGCGATCCAACTGACATTTTTTAAAGCATATTTTAACATCCCTCCAGGCATCATGCATCTACTTGAGATATTACTTAACAATAGGGGAAAACTTGATCAGTGGTCAGTAGCTCAGCGATCAGAGCACCTGATATGTTATCAGGAGGTCGTGAGTTCGGATCCCACCCATCATGGGATAATTTTTTCCTCTATACCCAGTATTAGCAGAACATAAGAGAGAAGATAGTTTCTTCAAATAAAAGCAATGTAGAATTTATCATTTCTTGTTGATCATCATCACACATATCTCAAAATTCAATACTCCAGTGTCATTTGAGGTTCCCGACTCATTCAAGCCATTTCCTGTTGAATTGATGCTTCCCGACGAAGTTGGATTTTCTACGTATGTTTGTACGGACCTCGTTGAATGCTACACCAGTGATCGATATTGCTTTCCTTGGCTATTATCAAAGGGACCTGTGTACGAGCTCCAGATAAGACAGCTGTTTTGTTTCTTGTTTTGTGTTTCGGCTGAGATCTCTTTTTTTCCTCACAGAACTTCTCTGTGGCTTATTCATACTGATGGTCTTCTATAAGACCTCTTTTCAAGTAGCTGCGTCAGGATTAATGTATTTTTGTATTTTGGCGAATTTTTTGTTTAATTTCGTAGCATTCTTTTTCTTTAAGATTTGTATTCTTTTCTAAAATTACTTCTGGTTCTTGATTCAAATTTATTTCAACCATATAATACAATTCTTAATATATTTAAACACTCCAACTTCTTAAGGAAACTTGTTTGAGGTTACAAAATTATGCAAAAATTTAAAAAAAAATATTTGACAACATACACCGGCCACTGAATTAGAAACCTTTATGCAGATGTAAATGTTACTTGCGCAGCGTATATGCATCACCACGTGATCTAGGCAACTATTTAAGATTGCTGCTCGTCAGTAGTATTGATCACAATGGGAAAAACAAAGGATCTTTCGGGGTTCGATAAAGAGCTTATTTTGGGTGGCCGTCTAGATCGACGATTTTAAAAACAGCAGTGCTGACTGGTTTCTCAAAAGGTGAGATATCTCGGGTTTTTAATCAGTGGAAAAATAACCCATATTGCTTGTCTAAGAGGCGTAAGTGTGGCGCGACGACAATATGTCAGGAACGAGATCGCCGTCGTCTGAGAAGGCTTGTGCGGAGAAACGGGACTTCCTGGGTGCAGCAATTTGACTGAGGCATTCAGTGAAGGCTGTTCCCGACGCATATCTCAGCGAACTATGCGCAGGGAATTGAAGAGGATCGGTATTAGCAGTCGCATGCCTATACGGGAACACTGATTTCTGCGAAGAATCGGAAAGTTCGTCTACAGTGGTGTCAGGAACACTGTGACTGGACACTGGAAGCCTGGAAAAAATCATGTGGTCCGACGATTCGCTTACCGACAGTTTTTTTCCTTTTTGAAACGTGGTTATTTTAATCGACTTTGATTTTACCTTGTATTTTTTATGTCTAACCCAGGCTTTACACCTGGATTGTTTTTGTACCATATACATCTTGTTGTTTAGTTATATTTACATCGTGTTTTTATTGTTTTTCTGTTATGTCTCTATACATCTTGTTGGTTTTATCTTTTGCCTTTTACAGCACTTGATTTTAACTTTGGTTCAGGGGTACTCGACTTTTAGCTTCTATTTATCTCGTTTGGTGCATTATAGCCTCAGTAGCTCATGCGCCATAAAACCCGAGGCCCTAACTTTCGAGGCTCTTGCCACCACCTTTGAACTTCTTGAACCAAGCTTGAGCAGCACGAATGGATATTGCTCCTTCACCTTCCACTTAGGCATATTTCTCTGGCCGCTTCGGTAGCTTTTAATCCTTTTTTCCAGTAACGACTTAAAATTGCACGAATTTCTGTACTCGTTGCACAACGTTTCTAACAATAGAAACCAAGATTCTGATACTTGTAATAGTTACGGACTACTGACACAGTTGACTTTATCCTTTTTCTTAGTATTAAGTTCAGAGATATGTAAATACAATATGGTGATTTGTCACCTTACACATTTTGCATGGCGAAAAACATAGACTTAAAGGAAAATACTAGGATGATTCTTAATACATTATTAATACTTTAAAATACAAGAATTTTCCATAGCTAAATTTCCGCATGTAGAGGGCGCTAAATATGAAAAATTACAAAGCTTTAAATGACTAGCAAACGATCTATTCATGCTAGAAATTTGTATTATAAAAGTGGTGGTCAACAGGTTTACATATAGAGCAGTAAAAAAAGTAAATCATTTAAAATTAAAAAATTTGACCCTTTACTATAAAAGAGAATGATAAAATACTTTTTTTGTGAGATAAATGAAAAATTCTTTTTGTGTTGGATAGGTAGTAATGAAATAATACCATTTGCATTTCCGAATCATTCATTTGTTTGAATTTCCATCTTTAGAGGATGCTAACTTTAGAAATTGTCGAACTTTATTCCCTTTTAAAATCGGCATTCCTTGTTCTGAAGATGCGAAATGTGCTAATTTCTTCTGTTCTCAGCTTTATTTTGTAGTAGGTTTAATTTTGACCTTATGATGAAAATTATAAACCAGGTGATTTTTGTTATCTGGGACATTGTTGTACTGTTTCGTTTGTTTTATTTGTTGCTGTGGCATTTTCATTTCTCTCCAAAAAGCAAAACAGTGGACATAAAAGTTATACTTAAGACTTTCCTGGGTTCCAAGAACATATCGTATTTTCCTGCTGTTTCCAACTGAGTAATTGCAAATGCTTCTATCTGAAGGGGGCATTTCAACAGTAGTAGAATACAAACAAACGATAATAATCATAAGATAAGAGGAAGGAATCTCACTGTGGTGATAATTTAATTTAGCAAGTGTGAAAAAATGCATCCGTCCTCCTCCCGGACTCGAACTCGGGATCTCCATTTGAGCTAGGGTGGGAAGCAATTCACCCTTGCTTAGGAAAGGTTATGGTGACTGTGCTATGAAGCGTTATCATGTGATTCTAAGCGTGGAATCACATGGTAAAACTTGCCTAATTGCAATAATGATCAATTTTTAGAGGAAATATTGTGATGGTGGAATACATTGCAATTTCCTATTGACATACAAGGTACTCTAACACTGAGCTACCTGTTGCCAATTGATATTTTTATTTAATGATACAGAAATATCTATGAAATCTGGCACTTTACAAATTGGAATTCTTTAAAATCAGGCACATTTTACAAAAGAATGATCATTAAAAAAAAATCCGGAGATGTTAAAGCAATCCGGCACCCGCATCTACGATCGCATTTGTCATTAAGTATTTTCTGTTTTCACCACTACCAAATGTTGGCACTGTCAGATGTAAACAATTATCGTCTGCCATTATCGATTTTTTTTTACTATTTTGTTGCAGGATTTTTATCCCATCCTTCAACTATGGCGAGTAACTGTTATTTGTTTACATTTAACAAATTGAACTGTTCTTTGCATTTGTAACCATTAACACTTTTTTTTAAGTCATTATTAAATGCTTACGGATGTAAACAAGTTCAATTGTTAGTGCTTAATATTCATTGAAATTGCTTCAAAACTGCTCGACCACTAAATAATCTCGGTTACCAAGGGAGCCAGATTTTAAAGAACTGACAGTATAAAAATCTTCCTACTTACAGTAAAACCACTCAAATTGTGTCACTCGGAAAGTAAATTTTTCCCCTGTAAAAAACTTCCGAGTGAAATTTTTTCCGAGTAAAAAATTTCACTCGGAAGTAAAATTTTTTTATTATTAATGTTTTTAAAATTGGGTATTTTTTTTCAAGTGTGCCAAAAAAACACATAGTAATTTTCATCACTGTAGCTTTGTGTGAATCAAGCATTGGGGAATTTTTATGTAATGTAGCATTGTTGTTTAGGTAGTAGCAAAAGGAGTTCGAGCCCCCTCGACCCAAGTGTTAATTACGAGTTAACTTTTAAAAAAATTTATTTTCATTATTCTGTTCGTTTTTCGAAACGAAAGCGCAGAAAGAAGTAGAGAGATTTAGCCAAACATATTAACCACTCGGTCACCGAAAATTATATTTCGTTGTTAAAAAACATAAATACTTCCCCAGACAGCTGCTTGCCACAAAGGTGCGACAGGTTTTGTCAGTGTAATCAATATCCATGAAAGGAATGCACTCTTGGTCGTGGTTTCCTCTAAGCTGTCTTAATTCAACTAGACATAAATTTGTCATTTAATCTTATATTCTTTCACTGCGTATTTGTTACCGTAAACTGAAATTTCTCTCAAAGCTCCTTAATCGTAAATAGGTTTCTTTAGTATCTAAGAACTTGAAGTGAAAATTGCAGGCTTTGTTATTGTTCCGCCAAACTAAAATGTGCAACCGTTCTTTACTTCTGTAGTCGTTTCCTTCTTGTTTTAATTTATTTAGAATTTTCTTATTTGAACATTGGATTGCGAATTAAATAGGAGGTAAGGTCATGGTTAAATTAGCCTCCAGGGGCTTCCTACACCAGGAAATAATAGGACAGGTGAATCCAAATCGTGCAAATCAATAATATTCTATGTGACCTTGAAGGTGCCAACCTAGACAATGTCGATCACGAATTGTTCGCCCTCTGCCACTCGATCGATCGGCCTTTTAGCTGGAGAGCCGAAAGACCTTTCGAGCTACTTGCGCCGTCGTCTGTCGCGCCATCCAGCTACCCAGCTGGGCCGTTGCCTGACGTCAGACTGACGTAGTCGTGCGTCATCAGGCACATGCAAAAGCTGCAGAAGTCGATACAGGAGGATACAGCAGCGATTCTGGGTCTGTTTTCTGCATTTGGGATGAATAGCCCTGTTGACTGATGCTGAGTGAGCTGACAAAACGCTTACTCTGTTCTCAGAACTTACAGCTTACACATATTGCAGCTCGCTTGTTGTGTAGAGAAAATGAATTCTGAGCTTGAGCTCTAGACCGGAAATGTTCATTTTGAAAGATGGTTAAAGGTGATATTTAACATTTAATAAATTATAACTGGCATAGTTATTATTAAACGTTAAAGCTTCCGTAACAATTTGTTTCAAAAATAAAACATAAAACCTGTACAAGTCGTTTACTAAAATGTAATTTTCGAAGTTTGTGTGATGTTTCAGTTTTCGTCAATTTTGAAGATGAATGTTAGGACGAGTGTAACAACAGCATATGCTGTTAAGTGTTCCAGCTTCAGTAACTCTTGAACCCTTAAGCGTTAAGTTTTATTTAAAAAAACAGTTTGACTTCCGAATTGCATCGTGAAGGAAATGATAAACAGAGACAAAGCATGTTAGATAACTAAAGAGAGAGCATTTAATCTGAAGAATAGTGCTTGCTATTCTTCAGATTAAATGCTGAATAGTTTTACTATTCTTCAGAATAGTAAACACTATTCAGCATTTAATTGTTTAAGATAAATATTCTTTTCCTTTAAAAAATTTTCAGAATACTGCCTTAGGGCACTTTAAGTATACGATAACTATTGGTGAAGATCGAGTAGGCAAAGGAGTTCGCAACCTCCTTTAAGCAGCATATTGTGCAGAGAGAGACTCCGTTGGTTTGGCCATGTTGCCCGTATGAATAATTATAGATTGGCGAATAGGGTTATGAACAGTGTGCCTAAAGGCCTCAGAAAGAAGGGGAGACCTAGGATGCGGTGGGCAGACAATGTCAAACAGGACCTTGTTAGAATTGGTGTGCAGTGGCCAGATGCAGTAGATGTAGCTCAGGATAGACTTGCTTGGAGAACTAAATTGCACGGTCTGGTTGGACCTCCGTAGCCCATTGGCTGCTTGAGGATGATGATGATAATACTTTTGGTAATATAATGTACTAGCTGATTTACCCTTCATGGCTCAGGTCTGAAACTCTCTAAATCATAGAGTAGATGGCATTTCCCACTTCCCAAGCTTTCATTTCCAAAAGAAAAACATTACGATCTATTCGCCCCCAACCCCCTAACTCCTTTTTGACAAAACGTTTCCCCCCACACTTATGGAGACGATATGAAAAGTAGATGGTAGTCACAGATAGCTTTCATTTGGCATAAAACTCGTTTTATATAGATTCTTCCTCCGTCAGTATAATTTTTCACCTCCTCATTAGGGAAGTCTGAAACTCTGTAGAATTGTAGTAGATGGCGCTCTCCACGTTATTTTGAATTACTGCTAAATCTGTGAGACCCCGTTTTTTAACCGCTAATGGGGATATCGAGATATATGGGGATACCGAGAAATTCAAACCCACTCACCCCAGATTTGTTAGACTCGGCGAGTTCGCACGTAATCTATATATACTCTCCTTCTTGGTGAAGGGAACGTTCATGCAAAATTTGATGCTTCCAGCTCTTTGGGGGCCGAATGCATAAGTGGACAGACACACAAAAATTCTTTATATATTAGATATGCAAATACAGCTGTTTATGCTGATGTCATTCCCATTGCCATTCATATTAAACCGAAGTGGGCTGGCGTAAACACTGTTTTGGTAACCACATTTACAGCAGAAGTGCTACTTACACAAAGATTACTTTTTGTGAAGAAGAAGGAAGAAAAAAAAGAAGAGGGGCGGGGGTGGTTTAGTCAGTAGCATGCCAGGGGGCAGCTCAGTCGGTAGTGCTCCATGCTCGTAATTTGTAGTTCCCAGGTTCGAGTTCCACCTGGACCAGAGTCTAGATTTATCTCTGCAAAACACCCTGCCTTCGGTCAGTAGAGGACACCAATGGGCTTGGAAAGGCCACCTGATCGGGACGTAAAGTGCAGGAGAGCCGTACCCTGCGCACATTAAAGAACACACTGGATGGCCTTGATTAGTCTCATGTCTTCTAACAGCTGTCTAGTGGCTCCCCTCCTCTCAACCTTCTCTGAGCCCTCGGGGTCTTTGTGACTTGGACATTTAGCCTATTGCTTGCAAAAAAAGTACCGCTCAGAGGTAAAGCAGTTCAACTCCAGGTAGCGTACCAAGTTTGTAATCTGCAGTTTTCAGGTTCGAGTCCTACCTAGGCCAGAGTTGACATTTATCTCTGCAAGAACCCCCCACTTGCTCTCTGTCAGTAGGGCTTGGAAAGGCTGTCTGGTGGACCGTGGCTTCATGTGCTGAAGAGCAATACCCTGTGAGGAGGGGTGGCTCAGCCGGTATCGCACCAGGCTCATAATCTGCAATTCCCAGGTTCGAGTCCCAGCTAAGCTAGCGTTGAGATTTATCTCCTCAAAATTCCCAGCCCTGCCCGTTGTGTCACCTACTAGCCAATTGGCTTGAAAAGACCGTCGGATGGGACGCCATGTGCGGGAGTGCCATACCCTGTGCACGTTACAGAACACGCTGGATGGCCTTGATGGGAGGCTACCATTTGTCTCCTAACAGTTGTCCAGTGGGTCTCCCCCAACTTCTGAGCTTTTAGGATCATTGTGACCTTGCCATTTAGCCCACTATAAAGTGTGCCTCTCAGAAGTAAAACAACCCATCCGATTCTGCTTCTGCGCGGGTTATTGTAACTTGACAGGTGACGATCTGAGAGGGGAGCACGTGCCCCCCCCCACCACTGTACACATTGATTAAATTAATAGCATGGATTCATTCATTCGAAATGCGCAACCAGTTACTATGAATTCCTGGATCCACCAATAGACCTAAGTCCATTGTGAAGCAAAAAAGTGTTTTAGGGTTTAAACAAGTTCCTGCAACTAGTATGAAGCAAAAGTTAAATTTTCTCATGTATTTTTTTAACAAATACTTTTTATTATTTACTCGTACAAAGCAATTGATTGTGGCCACACAAAGCTAAATTGCTTATCTGTAGGTAATTGAATGAAACAATTGTGTAATATAAATACATACGTTATGTTGAATAGGTATGGTATTATCTGCATGTTCGACTGTTGAAATTATTTGCGATGTTCTAATTATGCAGTCTTAAAAGTTAAATTACCCGAATCATCATAAAATTTTTTTGTTTTTTTACTACGTTTTTGCTTTCGTTAGTCTTGTTTTGATCCTGGCCCATAAGGTCAAGATATGAAAGAAATTTTTTCGGAGTTTTCTTAGCAGGCTCAGTGCCAGTACGATGGGAAACCGGCCACTCAATGGTTCTATACATGAAGAGCCTTCAATCCTCATCCTCTTCTCCAAAATCCACTTGTCATCGTGACGCCACGCCGTTTACCAACAAAGACGGGATTCACGGCGCACTTAGCGATCTTTAAAAGAGAAGACTTGAACATCGAGTACTGATTAGATAGCATTAGTTAGCATGCGACTTATGTTCTTTCCATGAACTAATGTGCGGTTGTGCTACACAAATCCGAGGTAGGTATAAAGTTTTACTCAGTCTTGAACGGATGCTTTTCGGAGTGCCAACCTTTTTAAGCAAGTTTCTCAAATTCGGATTGTTAGAGGCTATTTAGAAATTGATGCAACCCTTTTAGATCAGATTTTTGAACTGCGTGTTACATAACATTTAGAAATCTGAAGTTGGACACTGGGAGTAGGGATTGCTGTTAAATAGTTGAAATAGATTTATGCTCTCATATTCTATGTGATGTTCTTTCTATGAACTAATGTGCAGGTGTGCTACACAATCCGGGGTAGGTATAGAGTTAGGTTTCGTTTAAAAGCGCATTGAACTAACGAAATGATCCTGTTAAATTATACTTTTAACTACTCAAAGCGCCATAACTGCAACTAAAGGAGTTCTTTCCATTTTAGCTAAATGTATTTTTCATATTTCTTACTTATTGACATCATTCTTTATAAGTGGCCACTTCGACTAGGATAAAGCAACACTTCTTCGCTTTGAATAAAACTTCGTAAAGGCTCTTCTGCTTGGGACAACTCTAGTGGTATATGATCTCGCATTCTCTGCCTATATGGGTATGGTGCCCGTGGGTTCCTTGTGACTGGGTGTCCCTTTATTGGACACCATGGTAGGTATCATGAGCGCTGAATTTTGCATATTTTGAATGTGAATGTTTCCCAAAAAATTTCTTTGTCAGCTGAGATTTGATGGTGCGTGGATCCATTTTCCTCATACTTTTCTCCTTTGTGTCTCCTTCTCACCCTCAGTTCCTGGTCATCCACTGTGAGAAAGGTGACACTGTTGGTTTGGAGCCGCCATCCATCCGATGGGACATTAAGCCGTGTGCGGAGAGCCGTGCCCTGTGCACATTAAAGAACACACTGCATGGCCTTCAGGGGGGGGGGGGAGGCTACCAACAGTTGTCCAGTGAGTCCTCTTCCCCAACCTTTTATGAGCCTTCGGGGTCCTTCTGACCTGGCCACTTAGCCCACTGTGCGTCAAAACGCCCCTCGGATTTAAAATAACATACCTACATGGATACTAATTTTGACATTCAACATACCACGCTTGCGTACTACTATTATGGTATTCTTTGTAACTGCAAAGTACAACTTACATTTCAAAACCTGTGCATGCTTTTAGTGCCAGAAATACGGTTATGCCCACACATCTTGCAATGGCAGTAAGATCATGCTGGTTTGGACTGCCCAGCTGAATTTAAGCCTCTATTTAATACCTATCTTCCTATTGCTTTTCGCTTGACATTTGTCGGTTTGTGTGTTTGTCAAAACAGCTATTCCACCATAACTTTCGAACGCGATGGAGAAACTTAATGATTTATGTGCCAAATGAAAGTTTGTGATGCGGGGAGTGTCATAGGTTATAAAAGAAAATTGAACCCCGTGCTTTCTTCCCCCCTAAAAAAGGGGAAATGTGAATGTTATTCTTAAGCTATATCTCCAGAACGCGAAGACCTATGCGTCGAATGAAAGCTTCTGACGCGAGGAATGTTGTAGGCTACGGGAAATTGATCCCCGTGCTTTCTTCCTCCCTAAAAAAGGGGGAATATGAAAATGATTGTTCCAATATATCTGCTGAACGCGAGTGCGGAAAGTAACGAGCTATGTATGCTAATGAAAGCTTTGATGCGGGGATGTCGTAGGCTATAAAAAATTGACTCCCCATGCTTTCTTCCCCCCTAAAAAACGGGAAATCTGAAAGTCGTTCTACTATATCATAGGAACTTGAGGGCCTACAGTTACGAGTTAAGTGTCAAATGAAAGCTCGTATAATGACGGTCGTAAACTATTTCGAATTTCCTTCCCCCCTATTCCCCCCTGATAAAATGTGGGGGCGGATTTTTCCGGGGGTCGACTTTAACGAGTCGTATCTCAAACTTGTGATGTCTCCAGTGTCGTGGTCTACCTCAAACGCGACTCCAAAAGAGGGTACATATGCTCGATGTTTATGAGTCGTATATCAAAGTTTTGGAAGATAGGTGTTTTTAGTGACAACAGAAAAAATATTAAAAATTCTAAAAAATACCTGCCTTCCTATATGCGCCCTAAAAAGTAGAAAATAAACTTAAAGCATATCGATGGTTCAATTGCTCAGTGAGTTCGTATTCGCTTCAAAGGAAGAAAGGGCATTGATTTTACCTATTCACAACTAAATTACCAGTGCTCTTTCTTCTTTTGAAGTGAATACGAACTCATTGACTGATTGCACCATCGATATGATTTAGGTTTATTTTATTCATTTTAGGGCTCGTATAGAAAGATAGGTATTTTAAATTTTTTTTTTATTTATTTATATTTTTTCTTCCTATTGTTTTTTGCTCGTTTGTCGTTTTGTCGGCCTGTGGATTTGTCAAAACAGTTGTTCCACCATATCTTTCGAACGCGATGGACAAACTTAATGATTTAGGTGTCAAATGAAAGCTTATGACGCGGGGAGTGTCGTAGTTAATAACCCACTTATGTTTTCTAAAGGTAAAAAGGGTAATATGGAAATGAATATTCCGCTATATCTCTAGAGCACGAGCGCCGAATATTACAGGTTAAAAAAATTCCACCAGTTTCTTCCACCCTAAAAATGGAAAATACGAAACAATTGTTCCGTTCTTCCGAACTCAGGACCTACAAGTGTCAAATGAAAGCTCTTATGAGGACTGCCGTAGACTCGCGAATTTTGCCACCTCCCCCCCCTTCCAATAAAAATTTAGAAAAAATAGCTATCTTCTTATATGGGCCCTAAAAACTTGAAAATAAAACTAAAGCATAGAGATGGTGCATTCCAGTCACCAAGTCCGTATTCACTTTAAAGGTAGATAGTAGGGCGCCGGCAATCTTGTTGAGTAGGTAAATCGGCGCCCTATCTTCCTTCGAAACGAATACGAATTCAGTGACTGATTACACCATCGATATGCCTTAGTTTAATATTTACTTTTTAGGGCGCATATGGGAAAGGAAAAATAGGTATTTTAATTTTTTTTTATTTATTTCTTTTGATCTGGTTTTGGGAATAGAAACAGAATATATAGAATAGTGACCCTTCAAAGTAAAGTGAATTCATAATGCCAATTATTTAAAGCCGTTATGAATTGCAGAAAAACAAAAATGAAATTGTTTAATTATGTAATATGGCTCATTAAGATTGTCGAAAATATTAATTACCGATTATCCTTTTCAGAAATTACATTGAAAATGAATAACAAAAAAATACTCGTTTTCGTATACATCGCAGATATTATTAAAATTCTAACGAAATGTTTGAAATATGTCCAATTTTGAAATAGCAATTCCTCGTCAGTCTCTGGAGTATTCGTAGTTAAGTATATACTGCTTCATCAACCTTGATATCCAGTCTTGTATTATTCGTAGCCACGGCTGTGCCTATGCACAAGCGTGACTGCGAATAAAAGAGGCGTAGATAAGTTCGCTTAAGAAACACAGTCAACCGAATAAAAAGCATATTACGTTAGTGTATTTTACTAATTAAAATTTTTTTTCTTCAGAAATTTCTCATCGATTAAGCCCATAGACCATTGGGAACAAACTTTTTCTGAAATCTAGATATTTTTCTTACAGTATATGCCAGTGGTGACCACACTTTCAATTCACAGAATTGACTTTTTCTGTGTTTATTGTAGAGGATTCTTCATCCATCTAACCACTATCATCTTTATCACTCACCTGCCATTATATTAAAATTAAAACTTCTATTCTGCGGACTATGTAGAAGGAAGAAGATAAAAGGCTTTCCGGAATAAGCAATAGACTGTAAGATCGAGTTGTTGTTTTTTTGTCTATCAACAACGCTAAACTGTTTTTACGTATACATTGCAGTTTATTACATAATGAAGTAATAATTATATTGACTAACAATTTAAAGTGCGGGATCGAAAAATATGATCGACTGTTCGCTATATTGGAGAGTTGATATTATACATTGCTGGCCATTAAAAGTGCAACATCAGGAACAACTCATCAGATTGTCCCGAAATGTGTAAGATGGATAGCCCATGGGAGAACATGTAAATGATTCAAAGCGCAGCACATACGCACATCATGTGTGACAGTAACGCCCCCTAGAAGTGATATAAGATGGGATGACAAAGAGCCAGTGTAAAGCACTGGAATTGTGTTTGCTTGCAGTTCTTGTGCACTAAAGGATCAAGTATGCCCTTTTGAAGAACACGGCATCCATATGACCAGGTTTCTGACTTTGATCGAGGGAGAATTGTGGGATTATGGGAAGGTGGATTATTGTACCGAGACATCGATGCTCATGTTGGACAGAATGCTGCCACAATAATGAGAATATGGTGTCAGTGAGTAGAGGAGGAACGAACTCGTCGACGTGGGGGATCTCAATGGCCCTGTCACACAAACGAACGAGAGGATAGACATCTTATGCGCATGGCTTTGAATTATTGTACAGCCACATCAAACACCTTATCTCAACAATTAGGGTGTGTTGCATATCAACCAATGTCCTCACGTACAGTTAAATGTCATATGCAGCATCAGGGCATCTTTGTAAGGTGGCCATTGCTTCATCTACCATTGACTGTACAACACAGGCATATACAACTGCAATGGTGCCAAGAACGTCGTGCATGGATGTGTGAATGGCATCATCTTTTCAGACGAATCCCGCTTCAGTATTCATCACCATGGTGGACGAATCCATATCTGGCAGTATTGTGGCGATAGTCTCAGTGAGCTATGCATGATGTAGCGCCATACAGATCTGGCTCCTGGTTTTATGGTATGGGGTGTCATTGGAATCCACTCATGCATGTGCCTCATACGCATTACTGGTACTTTGAACAGCCAGCGTTACATCACTAATGTGTTGAGCCTGTGATCGTACCTTATCTTCAGGGGCTCTCTGGTGCCATTTACCAACAGGACAATGCCTGACCACATGTGGCATGCATCGTCCAACAATTCCTAGATAGCCACCATGCGACACTTCTGCCTTGATCTGCACATTCACCAAATCTGTCCCCAATTGAACATGTCTGGTCCATGATCTCACAACGACTAGCACACCAGCAGTTGCTACAACAGATGAACTTTGGCTATGTATGAAAACTGCATGGTCTGACATTCCCCAAATACACATCCACAATCTCATTCTCTCAATGCTGGACCATGTAGAAGCGGTTATTGCCGCTCATGGTGGCTACACAAGATACGGATTTTTTCGTATTCCACAAGTCTAACCGAGTTGTATTTGTAATCATTTGATCATTGTAGCATAAGCTATGTATTCACTAAATATATGGGGTGGGGGTGACTCAGTTGGTAGCATGCCAGGCTCGTAATCTGCAGTTCCCAGGTTCGAGTCCCAGCTGGGTCAGCGTTGAGATTTATCTATGCAAAACTCCCTGTCCTGCCCACGGTCAGTAGAGGACACCGATGGGCTTGGAAAGGCCGCCGTCCATCGAATGGGATGGTTAGTCGTGGC
This sequence comes from Ryuthela nishihirai, assembly GCA_038380435.1. Lineage (NCBI taxonomy): Eukaryota > Metazoa > Arthropoda > Arachnida > Araneae > Heptathelidae > Ryuthela > Ryuthela nishihirai. The sequence continues at coordinate 24,833,309 of JAWZYU010000004.1, read as the reverse complement.
CCCATGTGTGGGAGAGTTCTACCCTGTGCACGTTAAAGTGCCCTGTCCCTTAAATGCTTATGGTATGGCTGCCCTTTTCAGCTGTCACACTCATGAACTCATTAACGTTTTCCAGAAGGCTTTTCCAGGCCGCCGTCCGTCGGATGGGACGTTAAGCCGTGGCCCCGTGTGTGGGAGAGCCATACCCTGTGCACGTTAAAGAACACGCTTGATGGCCTTGACGGGAGGCTACCATCTGTCTCCCAACAGCTGTTCCAGCGGGTCCCCTCCCCCAACCTTCTCTGAGCCTTCGGGGTCCATGTGACCTGGCCATTTAGCCCATGGTGTGCAAAAAAGTGCCGCTCAGAGGTAAAACAACCCAACCCTTAATCGGATTCTGGTACCCAGTATCCTCCTCATCTACATTCAGCCATTCTGTATCATCTTCTATAGTACCACATTCTCCTGCCATCAACATAGTTTTGAGATAATCTATTGATTTCAACCCCTTGAACAACCACATCTGTCAAAGAGTGTCTTATTTCATCTATTATCAAGAGTTGGCATTTTTATGCTTTGCCAAACACTGACACAGTGAAAAATGGCTGACTTAACGGTATAGCTCCTGATGGGACCATCTGTTTTCTAACAGCTGTTCTGTGGGTCTCCTTCCCCCAACCTTCTCTGAACTCCTTGTGACTTGGCCATTTAACACATTGTGTGAAAAAAAAGGGCCACTCAGAAGTAAATCAACCCAATCCTGATGTTCATTGTCTTCTCACTTGTATCTTCGAATTCGCCCCACAGCTCCTCAAAAACCATCATTTCACCCAGTAACTTCTTTCTGTACAAACTCTTGCATGCCACTGTCGCACTTCAATCCATAGGCTGCCAAGCATTTAATTTTTTATTGAACAAATTTGTTCCACTTGTATAAACATGAATTGCTTTATCTTTGGCAACATGAATTTCACCACAGTTTTAGCAACAAATAAACCCGCTTCTAATTTCTAATCTTGATCACTAATATTAAAAGAAGTACGCATCCTATTCTTGCCACTTTCATTTGAGGCTGTTATGAATACTCAAAAATCTCTTACTGATTATTCATTAATATCAAAAAGCATTGGGGCAGAAATAAGGTAGTTATCTGCACAGTCACTGAGGAAATATTTCGGACATCAATCGGGACCAAACTGAGAAAGCAGTATGGCTTGCACAGGACTCAGCGACATAAGCCGAACATAAGCCAATGAAACTACTTTGGTGCGAGAGAGGCAAAGACATGAAATCAGGAACCATAGAATCGAAGTTTTACTCTATGGTACTTGTTTTATTTGTATGATTTTCTAAGCAGCACATTACTTTTTATTATGGTTTGAAGTATAAGTTGGGGGTGTTTTACCTCTAATTGGCGCTTTTATGCAAAATAAAAAAAAAACAAGAACGCCAAAGACTCAAGGTTTAGGAAAAGGTATCCACTAGACAGTTGTGATACGGCAGACTCCGTCAAGGCTATTCAGCAAGTTCTTAACCAGGATCTAGAAAAAAATAAAAGGGTGGGGGAAAGAGACTGGGTTTCCATTGTAGGATAATTTGTCCTACAGTACCATTCTCAGGGGAGGGGGATACAGCTCTCCTGCACACGGGTTAACGTCTAATCCGAAGTTTTCTGAATAAACGAGCTAATGTTTTCACTTTGTCGTCTTTCATCTGTAGACATTCAACTTTCTTCTTTTTAGAGATAACTTAATTCTTTTTGGGTTGGATAGGTATGATGAAATATTATGATTCACACATTTCGAATCTCTCAAAATTTTAATTGCACCCTCTGAGGGTGGGAAAATTTTAAACCAGTATTGCAAACGATCTTTTTTGGGCTAGAAAGTGGATATTTTAGTAATTAAGTGTGATGATCAAGGAATTTGCTTTGACAACAACAGTTGTCCCTTCACTCCTAGGACGGTGGCAAAATCCATCTCTTCGTTTTAAAAGATCAAATCAGAAGAATTTTTTTTTATTAAATAGATACTAAAGAAATATGTTTGATCATAATTTTCAAATCTTCCAAGAGGCTTTAATTTACTACGTTAGAGGGCGCTAAAAACCCAAAAACAGCCAGCCAAAATTTCACATTTCTGAGATCTACGACTGAAAACACCCCTAGAGACCAATTTTCAGCATTCTAGCACTGGTAAATCTAAAATTGACCTTGACCTCAAAGGACCCTCCGAATCCCAAATTTGGTAACATTTTAAGGATCTACAGCGCAAAACACCCTCAGACCCAATTTTCCCGTTTCTAGCACTCGTAGATCATGGTTTGACCCCTAAGTGACCTATTTGACCTTGAAAGAGAAGTCGAGGTCAAAATTTTCCCGAGATCTACGACCCGGATTACATCTAGGTCCAAATTTTCATAGCTCTAACAATTTCTGCATCATAGAATTAGCGTGACCAGAATCACTGCATATATCTATTAGTGTATATTCATATGTTTAAATTACTATTGGTTAAAATTCGACCAGTTGCTCTTTATTTTTTAAAAAGTTAGGGTTTAATTTTAAAACTTTAAATAATATCTTAATGTAGTAATAAATTTTATATACACTGACTGATTTCCCACTTAACCCAATGGCAAGCCTGGGCAAACTGCGGCCCACTAGCTACTGATTTAAAATAAATTTGTAAAAGAGAAAAGAACGTATAGTGGAGACAAAAAAAATCCAACTTCGTCGAAGCGAATTCTCATTAAAAAAATAATTTTAATAAAATTATATTGCTTATGTTGAAGTTTATATATATTTTTTTTGCATTGGTTTACATCTGCATTATAGAGTATATATTTCTTTGGCTGCCCTCCCATTTCAGTTTTTTATGCGACCCATCAGCTAAAAAGTTTGCCTAGTCCTGCCCAGGGCATGAGAAAAGGCAACATTTTTATTTTAAGGGATAATTAAGCAATTCTTTTTGCGTTGTGTAGGACTAATAATGTACTACTATTTAAAATATCCAATCGCCCATTAGTACGAATTGTACTGTTAAAGAGTGCAAAATTTGAAGAATGAAAAACTTCATTTTCTTAGGAAACGAGCGTTTTATATTCGCCGGAGGCAATGTTATTCTTTTACTTTAATATTAAAAGAAATATGGATACTGCCCTAGAAAATGAAACTAAAGCATATAGATGATGTAATCAGTCGTTGAATTCGTATTCACTTCAAAGAATGGCGCCGGCGATCTTGTTGAGTTTGGTTGTTGATCTTGTTGAATTGGCGCCGGCGATCTTGTTGAGTTTGGTTGTTGATCTTGTTGAATTGGCGCCGGCGATCCTCTTTAGTTTTGTTTTCTACTTTTTAGGACGCATATGTGAAGATAGGTGTTTTAAGTGACACAGAAAAAATAAAAATAAATCCTACCTTCAGAAACTTTCATATGTGACTCATGAACCATATTTTTCCTCTCCCTGTTTCGGAGTCTGGTTTAAAGTAGTAGCCCATGACCTTGGAGACATCCAAATTATAATTTGAGATATAGCTCGTTAAGGTCCACCTCCCGAAAATCAGTCCACTTTTTGAGGGAGGAAAAAGATGTGGGGGGAGAAGGGGAAATGCGAAATAGTCAATGACGGCCCTCAAATGAGCTTTCATTTGACACTTAAATCGTAATTCTAGGGACTCGCGTTCGAAAGATGTAGCTACTGATTAAAAAAATTTCATATTAAAGTTTTCATAAAGTTAAAGTTTTCATATTTCCCCTTATTTTAGGAGAAAGAACTCATGAGGGATGATCATTTTTTATAGCCTACGATACTTCCCGCGTCACAAACTTTCATTTGATGCCTAATTTGTTAATTTCGGCAGTCGCGTTGCGAAGATATAGCGGAATAATCGTTTTCATCTCTCTCCTTTTTTTGGGGGGGGTAGATATTTTTTTTGTAACCTATAACACTCCCCGCGTCGAAAGCTTTGATTTGACAAATAAATCATTAGGCTGGAATCATCACGTTCGAAAGATATGGTGGAACAACTGTTTTGACAAACACCCGCCAACAAATGTCGAGGGAAAATAAATAGGAAGATACTGTAGGTAAAAAAAGGGGAGGAAAAATGTGGTCGATGTTTATGACGTTTCGAAAAGTAGGTGTTTTTAGCGACAAAAAATATAAATAAATGAAAAAAGATACCTATCTTCTTATATGCGCCCTAAAATGTAGTAAATAAACCTAAAACATATCGGTGCAATCAGTCACCGAGTTATTACCATATTCACTTCAAAGGAAGAAGGGCGCCGATTTACCTGCTCACAACAAGATTGCCAGCGCATTATCTTCATTTGAAGTGAATACAAACTCAGTGACTACTTTAGGTTTGTTTTGTACTTTTTAGGCGCCTATAGGAAGATGTATTTTTTTTTATATTTTGTTTTTCCTTCCCTTTTTACCTGTCTTATTGCTTTTCGCTTGGCATTTGTCAGTTTGTAGGTTTGTGTGTTTATCAAAACATTTGTTCCACCATATATTTCGAACGCGATGGAGAAACTTAATGATTTGTGTGTCAAATGAAAGCTTGTAACGCGGGAAGTGTCACAGACTATAAAAATTGACCTCCATATGCTTTCTTCCACCCCTAAATAAGGGGAAAATATGAAAGCAATTGTCCCCCTATATCTCCAGAACGCGAATGCCGAAAGTAACAAGCTATACATCAAATTAAAGCTTGTGCCGCGGGAAGTGTCATTAACTATAAAAAATGACCCCCCCACAATGCTTTCTCTCCCCTAAAAAGGGGAAACTATGAAAATTATTGTCCCACTATATCTCTAGAATGCGAGTGCCAAAAGTAGCAAGTTGTATATCAAAACTTGTGCCGTTGGGAATGTGGTGGGTAGCAAAAATATAGGGAATTATATAAAATTTCATATTTTTTCCTCTAATTTAGGGGAAAAAATGAAAAATATGAAAACGATTGTTCTACTATATCTTCGGAACGCAAGTGCGGAAAGTAACATGTAATGCTTGAAATGAAAGCTTCTGACGCTAGCAGTGTCAATCTATAAAAATTGGCCCCTAATGCTTTCTTCCTCCGTAAAAAAAGGGGCAAATTATGAAAACGATTGTTTCACTATATCTCCAGAATGCAGTGCCGAAAGTAGCAAGTTGTATATCAAATGAAAACTTGGGCCGTGAGGAATGTTGTGGGTAACAAAAATATATCTCTTGCTTTCTTCCCCCTAAAAAATGGGAAATGTGAAAGTTGTTTTACTGTATCTTCCGAAAGCAAGGAACTACGGTTACGAGTTAGGTATCAAATGTAAGTTCATAATGACAGTCGTAAACTAGTTCGAATTTTGCCCCCACCATTCTCCTCCTGATAAAGTGGTCTCGTCTGATAAACTGGGTGGTGGCTGTTTTTTGCGGGGGTCGACATTAACGAGTTTTATCTCAATGCTTGTGATGTCTCCAATGTCATGGGGTACCACAAACATTACTCCAAAAGGGAAAAAAATGTGGTCGATATTTAAGAGTCATATATCAAATGAAAGTTTCTGAAGGTAGGTGTTTTTAGTGACAAAGGTATTTTTTTAATTTATATTTTTTCTATATCTCTATATGCGTTTTAAAGAGTACAAAATAAACCTAAAGCATGCCGATAGTGCAATCGGTCAGAATTAGTATTCACTTCAAATGAAGATAAGGTGCTGGTAATCTTGTTATGAGTAGGCCCATTCTTCCTTTTGAAGTGAATATAAACTCTGACTGATTGCACCATCGATATGCTTTAGGTTTATTGTCAATTTTTTAGGGCGCATAAGGGAAGATAGGTATTTTTTTTATCTATCTTCCTACTGATTTTCGCTCGACATTTGTCGGTTTGTGTTTTTGTCAAAACAGTTGGTCCAACATATCTTTCGAATGCGATGGAGGAATTTAATGATTTATGTGTAAAATAAAAGGTTGTGCCACGGAGAGTGTCATACGCTATAAAAAAAATTGACCCCAATGTTTCTTCCCCTCCCCCTAATGTCAAAGCGATTGTTCCGTTATATCTTCGGAACGCAAGTCAGAAAGTAACGTTATGCGTCAAGTGAAAGCTTCTGACACGGGTAGTGTCAGGCTATAAAATTTGACCCCTCCATGCTTTCTTCCCCCTAAAAAAGGGGAAATGCGAAAACGATTTTGCCTATATCTTGAGAAAACGAATGTTGAAAGTAACAAATTGGATATGAAATGAAAGCTTGAAATGGGGAGTGTTGTAATAATAATATCCCTTCCTTGCTTTCTTTCTCCCCTAAAAAGTGGGAAGTGTGAAAATCGTTCTACTATATCTTCCGAACTCGAGGGCCTACAGTTACAAGTCAAATGAAAGCTCATATAATGACCGTCGTAGCCTATTTCGAATTTTGCCCCCACTCTCCCCTCCGTAAAGGGGCATATTTTTCTCAGGGGTCGACTTTAATGAGTTATATCTAAAATTAAAGCTTGTGATGTCTCCAATGCCATGGGCTACCCCAAACACAATTCCAAAAGGGAGGAAAAATGTGGTCGCTGTTCATGAGTCATATATCAAATGAAAGTTTTTCGAAGGTAGGTAGGTGTTTTAGTGACAATGGTATTTTTTAATTTATATTTTTTTCCAATATCCAATATGCGCCCTAAAAAGTAGAAAATAAATCGAAAGCATATCGATCGATGGTGAAATCTGTCACTGAGTGTATTCACTTAAAAGGGAGATAGGGTGCCTATTTACCTACTCAACAAGATTGCAAGTGCCCTATCTTTCTTTAAAGTGAATACACTGTTGAAAAAAGTGTCCGGACACTTCCATGTTATTTGAATGGAAGGCCACTTTCAAAGCTCCCTAACTTTGAAAATAAACCCTTTATGCAAAAATTGTTATTGGCGATAAATTCTAGATGTCACTCAAATCTAGCTAAATACATTACCCGCAATATTCGTTTAACATTTAAAGAATGAATGGAAGCTGAAGCATTTATCTTCAACTTTTGACACTTGTGTAAAAATACTTCAATAGATAAAACACAACTCTTGTAACAATTTGTTCACTAACATAAATATCTGAAGTTTATATGACGATTTTTTAAGATTTCATTAATTTGGAGGCAATGTGACAGTGTCAATTTTCAGCAATCTACGATCAATATTTAAAGAGTCATTGAAGAACAGCAGACGACAACGTTTGCCTCTAAATTAATGAAATCTTAAAAAACCATGCAAACTTCAGATATTTAATTTGTTAGTAAACAAATTGTTACAAGAGTCGTTTTATCTGATTGAAGTATTTTTTCACAAGTGTCAAAAGTTGAATATAAATGCTTCAGCTTCCATTCATTCTTTAAATATTAAACGAATATTGTGGGAAATATATTTAGATAGATTTGAGTGACATCTACAATTTATCGTCAATAACAGTTTTTGCATAAAAGGTTTATTTTCAAAGCTTTGAAAGTGGCTTTCCATTCACATATTGAAGTGTCAGGACACTTTTTTTTGACATAGTGTATATACTGAGTGGCTTATTGCACATCGATATGCATTAGGTTTATTTTGTACTTTTTCAGATGCTTGTAGAAAGACAGTTTTTTTTTTGTAATTTACTTATATATTTTTTTTAGTTGTCACAAGCTTTAATATGAGACAGAGCTCATGCAGCAGCCCCCCCCCCCCCTGTGAAAATCTGCTCCCCTCTTTTATCAATGGGATTGAAGGTGGGGGGGGGGGCAAAATAGTTTACAATAGTCATCACATGAGATTTAATTTGACACCTAACTTGTAACTGTAGGTTCCTCGCTTTCAGAAGATATAGTAGATGTATTTTTAACAATAACGCTTAAGCATGATTGACCTCCTCATTAACATCTAAATCATTAGCAACAATTGGAAAAGTTGCCTCTACTGTAGTATAGATGGTGCAAGGTCTGCCACATCTCAGTGAAAGATTTATAGGTCTTATTCTGGAATATTATTAACTAACATCTTATGTGTGGTTTAATTGATAGAGCACTCTAGCATGTATCTAGAGAGTTGCGGGTTTGATTTTTTTTTTTATTCAGAGTTTTAATAGTTGTTAAAATATATTCCTACAGATGATCTGTGTTTTTGTTATAGATGGATAGTAGAACGAGTTTCCCATTTCCCATTTTAGGGAGGGGAAAGAAAGCAAGGGGGTTTATTTTTATTACCCACAACACTCCCCACATCACAAGCTCTCATTTGATATACAACTTGTTATTTTTGGCACTTGTAATCTGGAGATGTAGTTGAACAATCATTTCATGTTTCCCCTGTTTTTAGAGGGAAGAAAGTATGGGGGGTGAATTTTTAACAGCCTACGATACTCTTTACAAGCTTTCATGTGACATAAATCAAGTTTCTCATCACAATTGAAAGATATGGTGGAACAGCTGTTTTGAAAAACTGACAAATAATGAGAAAAAGCAATGGAAAATAGATAAAAAGAGAAACAATGATGAAATAGACAAAAAAATTGCTAAGGGTCAATCATTTTCTATTTTTTCGAACTTTTTTGTATCTATCATAAATTTTTTATTGAAATTAATGGATTCCAATGCAGCAGCATGGGTTTATGCCAAAAAGATCCACTTTAATTTGATTAATTTAACTTCTGATATTACATTAACTTTAAATCACAGTAGTCAGGTGGATGTAGTTTATACAGATTTCTGATAAACAAATTGATATTAAATGATTTCAATTATGAATTTGTTGATTGACTGGATTTTTTTTCTTTTCTGACTGATACATTTCTTTATTGTTGCTCACAATGGTGTACATTCAGATGCACTTATTAGTGAGTCAGGTGTTCCTTGAGGATCAAATCTCTCCTTCACTTTTCATATATTAATGATTTGTCAAGTAAAGTGACATATTCTCTTTTTTACTATTTGCTGATGATGTTACATTATATGAAGAAATTAAAACTCTGGCTGTTTATTTTTAGTGTTGGATCTTAACCCATTTCTTCCCAGTGTTGCATACACACAACACTGGGAAGAAATGGATTAACTCTTTGGAAAATGGTGTAGGTAAAAATCTCTTGAGTTAGAACATATTGAAATGCTAAGTAGTTAGTTATAAGTACAAAAGAAAATCTATTCTGACTATTTTATTTAAAATAGTAAATTAAATCACAGAGATGCCCAATTATAATCTTGCATTATGTTCTGATACAAAATTATGTTTCAAAATTCATGTTCAAGAGTTGTATCTACAGTATACAAAGATTTAGGATATATAACTAGAAAAATGAGCCGTCCCATAGCCAAGTGGTTAGTACACTTGGCTACTGATCTAAAGGATCTGGGTTCAAGCTCTGGGTAAGGCATGGATGTTCGCAATATTTTTCTGCTGAGGTCCTGCCATCCTCATAGACCTTCTACTATGGCATATAAACTGATAGGCTCCTGTCAGACCTCTGTGGCAAGTAGCTGCTTGAGGGGGTAGTATTTATTTATTACTATTAATTAGAAAAACATGACTTCCAATGTATTGAATCAAAAATTGTTTTATATTGTTACGACAGATGAACGTGCTACAGTGAATTTATGATAAACGTGTCATGAACGTTCTTTTATGCTTCTGCATGAGAATTATGTAATCAATGAATTGGAATACAAAACCAATCTGAAAAATAGAAAAGATAGAATTGTTATGTTGGAGTTGTGGATATCCGAAAGGAGGCATAATTAGTTTCAGTATGTACATGATGGGTGTATAAAGGGAAGAAGTATTTTTATATGGTGAGTGCACGGGAGGTTGATTAGTTTATTGGTGTGGATCGTGTTGGTAAGCTGATAAAGGAAAAGAAGAATTTGTCATCTTGTACTTGGTGATCAATGTCTGAAAAGAATTGGTTCTGAGAAACAATACACTTATCCGCAGTTTTGAAGTACTTGAGGATTAAAACCTAAGAAGGAAGTCATTTTGTGTATAGTTATGTAGTCATTTAGGAATTGGTAAGGTTATTCTCAAGATATTGCAAGTATTCACATATATGATTTTCGTTAGTTTAAAAATTTGTTTACACATAAGATAAACATTGGTATCTTTAGTTTATGTACATGTTTTTATCCTTACTTTTGTATTAAATCACATTATTTTAGATTTATTGTTACTCGTTATTTTTAAACTTGCACAAAGTTTTCATCTGTTTGAATTCATATCAATATTATTCAGTAGTGAGATCTAAGTATGGCTCACTAATTTAGATCCAATCATTAGTCACAGAAATCGGCGATTTCATGTGGTTCCATAGCTATTTTAGTGATTGGTTCCAAATTTAGTTAGTTCTAATCCTGTTGAGGTAACAGATTGGGTTCCCAGCTGCTGTGGGTCAGGAGTTATCCCTCAAATAATGTCTGAAATATCTGGGAGTGCTTCCTTCAACTACCTTGTCAATGGAATATGTGGAAAGCTCTGAATGTAGTTATCAATGGACATGCATTTGGTACCAAATTGGTGGGATTTGTGATTGGAGTAGTACAGTGGAAATCTGTGAATGAAATTATCAGTAGGAAGAGTTATCAGTAATTTCGTGCCAAACTTTTGGTATAGGTTTAACTAGTAGTATAATAATTATAATCAGCTCTTGGAAAGAGTTCAAACTGAATTTTAAAAATATCTGCATTACAAAATATCAGGTCACTATGTATATGATAGACCTACCACTGATTTAAAGATTATGTTTAATTTTAATTCTCTATCAATGAGTAGGAATTTATTTGTAATGATATTTTTCTACAAGTCCAAAATTCTGATTGATAGCATAAAAATGACTTTTTTTAACTTTTATGTTAAAAAGTTCTAAAAACAAATCAGTATGAAGGACAAATTTTGCCAAACTAACTGTAAAGAAATTTTCCATAAGTAAATTTTGTGATTTGTTTGCAGTGATGGTGGATGAGTACAGGTCTAAATGTATACTGTTGTTTTGGGATGTGGTTGGCTTAGTTGGTAGTGGGCCAGGCTTGTACTCTGTAATTCCTAGGTTTGAGTCACATTTGGGCCAGTGATAAGATTTATCTCTGCAAAACTCTGTCCTGCCCTTGGTCAGTAGGGAACACTGATGGGCTTGGAAAGGCTATCGTTCATCGACTGGTCCTGAATCGATCCAGCCAACATTCTGAAATGACAAATTTTAGATTATTTTTAACTATCTGATATTTACCTGTTTTATCTAGTACCATTGATACAAATTCCAACTGTTTTGGGTGTATCTTTTTTTGCTTGTTTGTGCCATTAGCACTTTTGCCTTAAATTTGGTACAGATACTTTCTAGATGCTTGAATGATTTATGAAAATAGTTTTACATTTTTTCCCCCTAATGTATTTATTTATTTTTTTAATGTATCATGTAATGTTTTCTATTTCAGATGCAATTAGTGAGAGCAATCCACGAGTGATTGATGACTCCCGAGCCAGGAAATTAGCTAGTGATCTTAAGAGGTGTTCCTATTATGAAACATGCGCCACTTATGGCCTCAATGTCGAGAGGGTCTTCCAGGACGGTATGAACTTTTTATCATAGAAATTTTTTGTGTATTTTGAACACACCATAAACTATAAGATAATTATTCTATTTCAATATCCTTACTGTTTTACACTATTCAAGAGGAGTCCATTTATTTTTTCATATTCTTATGGATGTTTTTCATCTTATGTATACAGTGCTGTATTTACTTAAAGGCTGACTAGGCTGCAGCTTAGGCATATAATTTTTGGACCTTATAATATTTTGAGCCTCAATATTTTGTTTCTTCATAATTTTCAGACTACATAAATTTTGGGACTCATAATTTTTTTTGGGCATTATATAAAACTGAGAGGCCTCAAAATATATTTTGCCTATTTTTTAAGCTTTCAAATTTACATGCTATTATTTTCTATAAGTAAATTAATATAGAAACTTACTAACTTAATGTTATAGCTGGTAATCTAGGATGCACCACATGTACTACTTGAAGGTAGGTAGCTGCAGCCAGTGCTGATTACCCAACATATGCATGAGGCACTTTTCCTAGGGCTTCCACACTCGTAAGGGTCTCAAAACTTGATTTTTCTTTCCTCCAAACATTTTATTGAGTAAAATATTTTATCATCAGTATAGTCTATTTATGTACACTTCTAGTGCTTTTACTTAGGTTACTTTTGTTAAATACACTAAAGTGAACCGATTGTTTGAAGAAAAATCTGTAATGTCTAACTTCTCAGCTAAATTTTTTACAAGATTCTTTTCAAAATTATTTAGTGCTGCAATTTCAATAATTCTCAGTTTTAAAATAAATTTGAACAGTCGCAATCAGCATTATAGAACTACTTGTACAAATAGCAAATTTATAAATGATTTCATTGCTCCATTGAAAAGTTGGAAACCTATGATTATTGGCACAATGTTTCATAACCCTTACTAGTGCCCAGCCTAAAAGACAAAACCACAGACCAAACTATTTTTTTCACTATGCTATTTTTTTCACTTCAGCCAAAGAAAATTACTAGAACTTCTTTGCCAAATAGCTAATGAACAGAATTAAGTCATGTTATATAGCAAATTAAACAGCATTTAATTTGGGATTTTATGAAAATGAAATGTTTTAAAATGTTAGAGAAATATATTAATTTAATAACACTATTCAAAAGGATATAGTAGAAAAAGAATATGGCAAAGCAAATAAAATTTTATATTGAAAAAGACCAAATAATTATATCTGAATAGAAAGAAAATTTCTTTCTGAATAACAGGAAAATTGAACTTTTTTTGCATTTTTTTTCACTTTGTACTTTGAGAAAGGGCTTGGCTTTTGGTCAACCATGCAAGTCCGAACAGTAAACTTCAAATATGGCATATTAAACATTAATTCTGAATTTTATAAAATTAAAATTTGTGGCAAAAATGGGAAAACATTTAAATAAGACTTTTTTTTCAGAGTGATATAGTAAAAAAAATATGATCTTGCAAGGCAATTAAGGCTTAATTCTAAAAAATCTAATGAATAAAAATAGTTATATATCAATGGAAAGGAAATATATTTCTTAATAATATAATAAAAATTCATTTAAAGAACAACTTTTTTTTATAACTCTTTAAATCATAGTCAGAATTTTACAAGGTGATCTTGCACTGTTCACTCTTGGGGCACTTTCTGTTTATAAAAGTGGAGAACACATGCTTGGCTGTTTCTTTTGGTTGAACACCGTGCATTTTCTCTTTACCAAGATTCCCAAAGTGCAAAAACCAAAGTGCACTGAAGCTGAAAAAAATTCCTGAAAAGAATAACATAGCTAAGACTTCAGAAGAGAGTAGATCCTATAAAAAAAACCAATATAAACTCTTGGACAAATGATTCCTTAAAAATAAAATTTTGTCAAAGGGGGGTTAAACCTTTCAGCAGAGTGGATGGGTGGTTAAACTAGGGCATTCTAGATGGGACAGGAGCTGGGCATTGGTCCTGTGCCATGTCATGGGAGGGGATAACTGGCCTTGCTTGAGCAAAGAAACCACACTGTTTCACTCGATGTAGTGGACATAAGGTAACAATCATCAGTTATTATTATAGACTTTTTGAAAGCAGTTGTATCTGCTGAATTTAGTGGTACATTAACTGTGTAATGCTTATTTTTGTTTTTGAAACATGGCAAGAAAGTGTTGTGCTCCAAATCATCAGTCGAATTTATGACAAGCCTTAGGTTACAGTATCTCGAATTCTAAAAGACAAAGAAAAACAACTTTTGATAAGTAACTGGAACAATGTATATAACTAATACAACAGTTGTTTGTGGGAAACAATGATATAAACTTTGGAAAATATTGTCTAATGAGTGGCTTGAACTGAGTGACAAACTTTGATCTTCTGAGGCCCTAGGCTACGTCAAGTTTGAGCTCTCCAAAATTTGTAAGTTTAAATATACATTTATTATTCTGACTGAAGGAAACATTAAAAAATAAGCATGAAACTAAGGTTAACTAACTAAACTAACATTTATTTTTGTTACTACTAATTTTATTCATAACTATTAATGCAAATTAATAACTGTTGCACAGTAAAACTTGAAATGCATTTTTTAGGCCTCTCATATCTTGAGCCTTAGCTGTAGCTTATGTGTAAGTCCAACCCTGATTGAACTACATTGTTATTGTAGAAAAAGTATTTCAGTCAGAAAAAGGGCAAATTTACTCAATCAGGAATAGTAAATTTGACAATATATCACTCAATGATTTTATCTTGGAATTTTCTTCCAAGTTACAATTGCAATATATAAGTTGACAATATTATCCAGCATTTCTGTTGGGAAAAATTTGTAATCAAATAACATGAAGTAAAAGAAGTTATTTTAACTCATGATGAGAAGAAATTGCTAATTTTCATTGCAGGTTGTGCTGCTTACAAGGCAAGGCCTTTATCGAATTGCAATGCATGTATATCACAAATAACTGAAATGCAAAAATGGGTTAGAATTGGATGAAGCACTGTTTTAATACACGAAAATGATCAACAGGGGTGGTTTTAATTATCTGGCAAATGAGTTATTTATATCTGTTGTAAATTCCTTAGTGATCTTAGAAATGATACCATGGGTAAAGGAGCTATTTTTAAAAACCAAACATCAAAGTCTACTTTTGATATCATTTGTCATGGATTCACTTGAATTTCATGAGAAAATCTGAATGCAAGGAAGCCTTCTATTAGCTATTAAAACATTGTCTAAAGTGCATTAGCAGTATACTGCTGAACAATTACTAAAAAGAAAATCAGCGACCACTTAATAAAAAGAGAAATCATAAAAAATCTAAATTCATCAAAAAAAATATGCAATATTTATTTATATGCCAAGAATAAAGCAATATTTGTTATATGCCAAAAATATGCAAAGAATGTTAATTGTAATTAAATATTTGACAACTTGATCTAACTTAAAAAATGTAGATATTAACCATTGCTTAGGGGTTGTTATTGGGACTTTATTATTTGTTTTTCATATTTTCTTTTGCAATTCTGTTTCCATTAAGTAATTATTATAGAATTTGAATATTGGAAACCTGTCAATTCTGCATTAGAAGTTGATATTAATGTTGGTATAAGTAAGAAAATATATTATTTTCAATTTATTTTTTAAATCTGTAAATGGTAGCTAGGTAGTCACTCGAAGGAGAACTATGCACCAATCCCCTGTGATGATGCATAGAACCAGCCAGGTCTAGCACCTAATATTCGACGCCACCTTCTCGTGGTGCAGACCATTAGTACCTTTCAAAAGAGATACTCTCTTGTGGAAGTGAACGGAAGGAGAGGGCTGCCAGATTAGTGTGGCCTACTGATCTGGACAACTATGGCTACTTTTCTTTTTTTTCTACCCTGCTGAGGAGTGGTCAACCACACAGGGTCCTGGTGCTGACCATATAAACCCACTGGACTGGACAGATATATGGCTCTGAGCTTGATTATGGATCCTGATTTTGCTGCACTGGTGGGCTTCTGTGGAGGGAAAATCTTCCGCTGTGATTTCTGTTTGTTTGTGGGTTGACAGCCCCAAGTGATTCACAGGATATGTTTATCAGCTGATGGATAATCCTGAGCAGAGGTCATCGCAGGCACCTGAACGCTTTGCTTCTACTGGCATCATCAAATTCTACATTGGAGGATGTCTTCCAGTGTAGATGGCTTCAGCCTTTAGTGGTGGGGGAACGGGTCTTTGCCCCATGTCTGCGATTAGGGGGCTGTTTGATATTGTCGGCATTCCCTCTCTCAATAAACATAATTTCTTTAAACATCCCACTAACCATTTTCTCTCCATAGCTAGTTGGAATGTGAGAACTCTGCACAGAGCTTTTTCTCTTGATGTCCTCACACAAAAATTCCACCATTATAATTTAGATATTCTCGGCTTGCAAGAGACCAGAGGGACTGATAAAGGTCAGATTCTTAAAAATAATCTGAAATTTCTCTTTTCAGGGAAGGACGACAATAAGCATCACCAAGGCGTGGGTCTGCTTCTCAGCAGACATGCTAGCGATGCTCTTCTAGGATATGAGTGCATTAATGAAAGGTTCCTTACAGCAAAATTTCAGACAAGCGTTAAAGACTTCAGTGTTATCTGTTGTTATGCCCCCACTGAGGATGCCGATGAGGATGAGAAGGATAGGTTTTATGAACAACTTCAGGATATTTTGAATTCTGTCAAGAAAGGAGATATTACCCTTGTTCTTGGTGACTTCAATGCCAAAGTTGGTACTGACTCTGACCTTCGGGGAGGAATAATAGGCCCTTTTGGTATTGGTAGCTGCAATGGCAATGGGCAACGTCTCCTACAGGTAAGTAAACTCAATGGATTCAGAATAACTAACACTTATTACAAACACCATGACATACACAAGTACACATGGGTTTCACCCAATGGGCTATATAAGAATATGATGATCATATATTAATTAACAGCAAATGGGCTAGTTCTGTTAGGAATACCAGGTCATGTAGGGGAGCTGAAATTGGATCTGACCATTACCTTGTTAAAAGTGTCTTGCAACTTAAACTTAAAAAGTGTTACGCTAGGGTTAAAAAATTTGCTTTTAATACTGAAGCTCTGAAAGATCCAGTTATAGCTAAGCTTACCATGATAGGTTACTTAGTCATTATGACAATCATGGTTTCCTTACTACTGAAGTTGAGGAAGAATGGGACCATTTTAAATAAGCTTTTTTGGAAACTAACAGTACTCTTTTAGTTAAAAAGGAGCAGAGGAGGCAGAATTTTTGAGTGATAAGGCACTTGAGCTTATTTCAGAAAGTAGGAACTGCAGGAATGTCCTTAATCAATATCCTACTAGTCCTAATAGAAAGCATTGCAAAGAGCTTAATAAACATGTAAAGGATTAGTTAGCTGCTGAGAAGAATCTTTGGCTTGATGGCTTGGCTGACAAAGCTGAGGAAGCAGTTAGACAGCACAACAGCAGAGAGCTGTACCAGATAGTTAATGTTTTGTGTGGTAGAAAATGGACAGGCATACAGGGATTGAAGGATAAACAAGGTAAGGGTTATAGAAGGTGAGGATTCTGTCATGGCTAGGTGGGTTGAACATTTCAGTGATGTTCTAAACAATGTGGTTAGTTCTACTCCCATTGTTTGTAATGATGATAGATGCATTGGTGGCTTTAATGTTGCCCTATAATGCAATCTGAAGTTATTTTAACTATTTCTAAACTTAAACTTCATAAATCCCCTGGTGTAGATGAAATTACTATGGAAATGCTTAGAGCTGGGAATGTTTCGGTTACCACTTGGATGACTGAAATTCTGAATATCTTTTATGATAAAGGCATGGTTTCTAAGAAATTTACCGGAGCTATTGTTATCCCTATTTTCAAAAAAAGGTGATCGCAGTTTTTGTGATAACTATAGGGGTATCAGCCTACTCTCTGTTCCAGGTAAAGTTCTTTCCATGATTGTGCTTAATAGAATTAAGGATCTGGTTGACAGTGAATTGCATGATGAGCAATGTGGATTCAGAAGTGGTAGGGGATGTGTGGATCAGATATTTTAACTTAGGCAGATTCTTGAGAAATGTTTAGAGTTTCAGAAACCTTTGGTTGCTAGCTTTGTTGATTTCAAAAAGGCTTCCGACTCTGTTGATTGTCATAATTTGTGGTTGATTGTAAGATCATATGGTATACCTGACAAGTTAGTTAATATAATGAAAGCTCTCTATAATAACACTGAGTCATATGTGAGAGTTGGTAAGGTTTGTAGCAATTGGTTTAGCATTACTTCTGGTGTTCGAAAAGGGTGCATTTTGTCTCCTTTTCTCTTTAGCTTGGTTATCGATTATGTTATGCGAAATTCACTTCAAGGGAAAGATTTTGGCCTTAAATGGACTAAAGATACAAAAATTTCTGATTTAGATTATGCTGATGATTTAGCCCTTTTGGCAAATGATGTTGATGAGATGAACTTTCATTCCAGCTGTTACTGAAACTGGTAGTAGAGTAGGTTTGGTTATAAACAGAGAGAAAACTAAAGTGATGAAATTGGTCAGGTAGGCTGTGATTCAGTTATTGAAGTCTTGAACAGGTGTCACAGTTTAATTATCTTGGGAGCTATGTAAGAGATAATGGTGATGTGCTGCATGAGATTAACAGACGAATAGGAATTGCTGCCGGGACTTTTAAGAATTTATGGAGAGTGTGGAGAAATAGGCGTATACACCTAAAGACTAAAATTAGACTGTATAATAGTTTGGTTCTTTCTAGGGTTAGTTATGGTAGTGAAACTTGGACGCTGTGTAAACAAGATAACAGGAAGCTAGATGCTTTTGATTCTAGATGCTTATGCAGTATCTTGGGTATTAGGTGGTTTAACTTTGTAACTAATGATGAGGTTAGGCAAAGGAGTTTGCAACCTGCTTTAAGCAGCATATTGTGCAGAGAGAGACTCCATTGGTTTGGCCATGTTGCCCGTATGAATAATTATAGATTGGCGAATAGGGTTATGCACAGTGTACCTAAGGGCCTCAGAAAGAAGGGGAGACCTAGGATGCAGTGGGCAGGCAGTGTCAAACAGGACCTTGTTAGAATTGGTGTGCAGTGGCCAGATGCAGTAGATGTAGCTCAGGACAGACTTGCTTGGAGAACTAAATTGCACGATCTGGTTGGACCTCCATAGCCCATGGTAGCTTGAGGAGGAGGAGGAGGAGGAGGAGGATGATAAGATTTTAATTTTATATCAAATCAAATAATAAACCAGACCAAAAAATTTTTTAACAAACAGATCATATCTCTAAAATTGATGAATCCATGGATGCCATACAAATAACTTAGAATTTCATGGTAAACTTTTCCATTTTCTATAATGACCATTACTTTGTTTACATAAGTGTATTCAAATTTTGGTCATTTATCATGGGACATAAAGGAACACAATCATCTACATAGAGTAAGTTTTTTTTTAAAACATAGCTGATTATAATGTGAAATAAATGTGAGATGTAGATGCTGAGACATGCCATCGAAATGTTTTAATTTATATTGCCGAAATGAATAAAAACTTTGTGCAGATATTCAAGTAAAATTCCAATAATAACTCTATAATTGAAAGAAAAACTGTGATGGTTAAATTTCTTTTATACAAAAAATAAAATGTGATAACAGATAAAATAATGTGTAAGATAAACATTCATCAGAATATGGCAAAATGAAACTGGGTGAGATACTTACATTAATTTGAAATGGTGAAACCCTGCAAAAAGTCATCACTCAGCCCAAAATGCTGCAGAGCAAGCTAAATGGTCACCTTCTAACATGATGTCACAATTTCAATTACCAAGACCTCTCCCATCTAGAATGCCCAGGTTAAACCCACTTGAAGAAATTACATTATCATCCCTCTCCCAACCATAGGAGGAGTGGTTCTTCTAACCAAAATATTTTTTCAATATGCAAAGACTTCATTCATTCTCAGGAAAGATAAAAATAAATATTTTAAATTGGAAACCAAGAAATAATAAAAAAATTAGGAAATAACCTAAAGTAATGCTTAAATAAATCCCAAAGCAACAAGTAACTTCTCATTAGAAGTCATACCTGGTCTAGTGTGGTACATGGTCTAGTGGACATGCCCACTACTAAGACCAGTGGACATGTCCTTGTGTAAGTGTTTATATGTTGTATGAGAAGCCAGGACAAGCTAATAAAATTTCTAGGTTATATCTTTCCTTTTTGTAAGGAAGTACCTTCTTCTTTTAAAAAAGAAAATTCTCCATAACACTGTAGTATCTTAAAAAAAAAAAGCTGAGACATTTAGCTGGTTTTATTACTTTCTGAAAAAATTATCTTGGTATTTTTTTGCAAAATAATCTGGTAAATAAGCAAGTTTAATGTCCACTGGAGGATAGTTCAGTTTTTATTGTGATTCCACATTGTTCTTGAGGCAATTGTTGTCTTGGGTGTGAGAGTTTGTTGTGTTGGAAGAGCGATGGTGGACAAGATTTGGAGAATCAGAACAGTTATACATATTAACCAAAGGATGTGTGAAATGTCAGTAGGTGTTTTGTTTTGCATTGTTGCTCCAATGCATCATCAATTTAATATTTGTTGTCCAATGGGCACAGATGTTAAACATCTGTTACAAATTATGGAATTTTAATACTATACAGTTGTTAAACATCTGTATAGCCAGACAACAAATCTTCACCTGATGAGGCATTGCAGCAACAGTGTGAAACCTGTAGCACTTACATAATAATATACGTTAATCACTTTTGCTTAAAGAATTGTGACCCCTAATTGGTATTCTGCACATCCTTTAGTTAATGTGTTTAACAGTTTGATACTCCAACATCTTGTCATTCCTCTGTCTAATTAATGTCTCCTTCACAACAATGAACTCTCACACTGAAGATATTAACCTATTGGCTTATGAATATAGGAGGTCATTGTTATCCAGTAAAAGAGATTGCTGTTATCCAAGTCCCTGTCACTTATTTCCCAGCATATGTTGGACCAAATGATTTAGAAATTCTACATTCTCTTCAGAGAATCACATCCATAGACCATCAATGAAGACAACAATTTCATTTCAGAAGAAAAATCATCAACATTAAAGGTTTAAGACTTCAGCATAATTGACGAGGCTCTGGATTATTTTGAAACCATGATCCTCTCTATGATCATTCTGCCAAGGTTGAATGTGAGCTACAAATAATATACTGCAAAGCAATTATCCAAAATTTTGAGCTCAAACCAAACAACCTTTGACTCGTTCTTTGCAAAACACAACCTTTTCACACAGGAATCGAACCTCAGCTAGGCCCAGTTTTCACCCAACATCCTGAGGAGGGGATGACAAGGAGGAGAATGGAAGTAGATGACACCTCCCCCACTTCTCAAACTTCCTCTTCTGCCTAATTCTCTCCTGAAATCAACCTCCATTTTTCCCATAAGCCCAACACCTCTATTTTATTTGCAGATAAGACAATAAAAAATAGTGATACATTAAAACTATTTATTGAAGCAAATTGTACACAACTGATTGTTTCTTTAAAAAAAAACCCAAAAAAACTATGCATCTATATGCACACTCATTCGCATACAAACATAAAGTAAAATTTGCATCTGATTTCTTAGATCGATAACTTATAGTAAGTGATAAGTGAAGATAATTTCTTAAAAAGAGTAAATAAATGTTAAATCAGATGATCTGTTTCTTATTAACTCCTATTTACATTATTTTTATGGGTGAAAATTCCCTGCTAAGAGCAGATTTGCTTTAGTTGGCATTTTTCCAGTCCCAATTAACCACAGATAATGGGGACTTACTGTATTTTTTACACTAAACCATGCCCAAAATTACTGCTTTATAAAGTTGAATTATGTCTAATGTGTATAATCTGAAATTTCACCTGATTTTTTTTTTTTAAATATCCACCAAATATTGCCACCAAATATTATCCACCAAATAGTGCCACCAAATATTTATAATATGCAATTTCACCTAATTTTTATAAACTAATTTTATTCAATCAGAGCTAAACTTCAAATAAAAAAGATATAATAAAAAATCTTTGGAATTCTTACTTGCAATATGTTAAAACAATAAAGGATTTCTTGTGATATATATATATAAGTTTTTCAGGGTAGAAGATTTTGCAGTACTTGGAATGGTGGAAACAGTCATTTGTACATTTTTTTTGCTTGGTGTACACAATTTCAATTTTTTTTAGGGGGTTGAAAATGGTAGTCTTGGTGGCAATATTCTGGATTTTATAAATTTTTGTAATGCAATTGCATCTGATAATTGCAACTAATTCATAAAAACAATCCCTGCACACACTCTGCAATGGTTTATCTATTATCTGCAGAATGGAATCTGACACCTCATGCCATCTATTGAGAGAGATGAAGGCACTTGAAGAGTTGAGCACAACTGCTTTGAATGGCTCAGAGACATTTATGTTTGAATAAACTTTATTTCCTCACACGTCTAAGAGACATTAATGTAAGCCAAAGGGGGAATAAACTATCCTCTAGTGGACATTAAATTTGCCTGATTACCTTGCACAAAGAATACCAAGGTATTTTTTGTTGAAAGTAATGAAACCATCTAAATATTTCACCTTTTTTAAGATACTGCAGTATTGTAGAGTGCTTCTTGTAAATCTAAATCTATACTGTAACCTAAATCATCTCATTTCAAGTAACTTTGTCAGAAAAAATTTATAAAGATGTAGCATAACCCCCAAAAGATCGATAATGAAATATAAATCTATGGAAATAGAAATGAAAGTTGAGAAAATGAAAAAATGAGAACACCCATGTTATTCAATGTTTATGGAATGAAATCCATGCTGCAAGCACACAACCAGCCACATGTGTATCCATTATTGGATCTGTATCTTGTGCTTTAATTGAAATGGTATGATCCCCAGAATCAAGGAACCCAGTGGATTTGGTTTCAATCTTGGGAAATAGTATGATGTGATGATTAATAAAAATAATTCTAGAAATATTGAAATAGTTTTAAACCAGAAAATAAAAAATAAATAAATACCCCCTCAAGCAGCTGCTTGCCACAGAGGTCTGACAGGAGCCTGTCAGTTTATATGCCATAGTAGAAGGTCTGAGAGGATGGCAGGACCTCAGCAGAAAAACGATGCATACATCCATGCCTTACCCGGGGCTCGAACCCAGGTCCTTTAGATCAGTAGCCAAGCGCGCTAACCACTCTTCTGATTTGTTTGAGAAACAGTTTTTAGTTAACTTTCAGAACAATTTTTAAACTTTCCAAAAAAGAAAAAAAGTGTTTTGTCAACTGTTGTATCCTTTGTAGAATTAAATAATTTAACAAGAAATGACAATCACAGAGTTACTTGTTGACTTTTTAATGTCTATGAATCAGCAAGTGTTTTGTGGGAAAATTTTTGCCAACATATGGAATGAAACTTTTTCCACAAAACATTTACTGAATTAATTATTTTTAAATTACAGTACAATGCTCAAAACATATTGGTAAATTGTGAAATATGTACATTGATGTAGTTATTTTAGATGTTGAGATTACTTATTTTTGTAGTGTATGTCTATGATGTTTGTGCCAATTTGTCTTTAAGTTTTTCACAATGTCATCTTTTGTAAGCTATTTTTTGTTTGCTGGGAGCATCTAGTTTTATGGCACCTGGTATAAAGTATATCTCAGAAATATGTGAACAACAAGGTGGTGTAGGCCGATGTTCTATGATGTACATATAGGAAACATTTCCCTTGCTTGTTAGGGGAAATGAAATTTATGGCTGATGTGTGACATGATTTCTGGAGCAGTTCCCAACATGTCAGGAGGGTGTTGGAATGTCATGGGCAGATCTGTACTGGACATTAAAGAGTGAGTATTATTAGAGTGCATTGGGCAGTTGTGTTCCCCTCCCAGTACCAACAGAACTGCCCAATGCATCCCATAATGCACTTCTGAATCATCCCCCTCCTCACATCAGCCCAAGGGTGTACCTGGTCTGCATCTTGACCTTGGGACCCCATGCAGCCCACATGTGCATCCACTGATCTGAGCACATCGCATTTCCAATACATCACGCTGCCACAGACAGTGCTTGCCTGATGACGTGCCAAATGGATGTCACGAAATGCTAAGCAATGCCTAGTCACAAGTATCTTCTATAATCAATAGGCTCAGTGCACTAATAGGAAAAGAAGTTTAGAATCCTGTGACACCCAATGACATATGCCACAGTAACTATCACCAACGCAGCAGGGTGCTTATTAATAGCATCACAACACTAAAGAACTGTCCCCAACGAACGAGAAGCAGCAACACTGGACCTGTGAAAGCACCAGCTCCTTTGAGGAAAAGCACACAATCCAGACTTTTCTGCCTTTTACAACTGCAGAGGTTGTCTCAAGAAGAATGCAATAATAAAGCCAATGCAGGTATGGCTGATTAACCTGAACTTCACCACACTGATATATGATTTACTCCATTAGTTGTCAATGAGCTGATAGTTTTTCCCCAATACCACATGACTAGTATAGCACATACAGTGTTCATAGTGTAATTTTAATCATAAAGTAAAGACTATTTTAAAACCTGTGTTATAATTTTTTTTATAACATATATAAAAAAAATTCAAATAGGAATTTTTATTTTTTTTTAAACATTCCATTTATTGTGCTAGCAATACTGATCAGCACTTATGTTCCCAATCTGTGGTATTTTGACATTGGGGGCATTCAGTACTGATGACCCTGGGAGATTTAAAGAAAAGGTGGTTAAAAACATGTTTCCACAGAAATTGCATATCTTTATTTGAACACTATGTATTTGTTTTGTGTTTGAAATTTTGTGATAATTGCTCTCAAATAAATATAATTATTTGTTTTACAGCTTGTCAGAAGATAGTTCAACAGAAGATGGCTGGACTAAGCTCTAGGCCCAGCACCCCAAGCCATCCTCTCCGTTGTAACAGCTACATGTCTGGGCCTACATCCCTAAGTGGCACCACAAATAATGGGTACCATCCAACAACTACTGCAGTTACGTCCACACATTCAGCAATTACTGCCTCTCCTAGTCATGTCAATCATATAACAACTAATCCAGGGCAAAATACAATCAAGGTAATTAAATAAAACTTGTTATGTAATACCTTTTACTTTTCCTGCCCAAGAAAACGTTTTCCAAGTATTTAATGATAAAATATTTTAATACACTGTATAAAGTTCCTCTTTAAGTTGTAGAATATTAAGGGGGGAAAAACTTGTAAATGAAGAAAATAAGAATAATCATCTTGTTTCAAGGCCTTTCAATGTCACTATGTGAGTTGATTAACTGTTTCTACTAATTTATATTATTGTGAGGCTTTCAATGTTTTAAGACACTGTAGATCTTAAAGCAGCTCACCAGATAATGGTGATTTTTAGATATTAAAAGTAATCACAAAGTCTTAATATGAATTCTCTTTCTGAAGTTTGTGCAATTTTTTTGAATATTGTAAATTTGTGTTTTAACTTGGGCTTGGAGGGTCTAAGTTGGTTTGCTGTTATTTCAACCTTTTCAAACTGTGTTTAGTCATAATGGCAAGTTGTTTAAATGTTTTGTGATTGGTATGTTTGATCATCTGGAGAGTTTTTATTCAACTGTACAACAGATGCTTAATTGGAAAAACATAGACGAGTGGTTTCTGATCTCACCTGCCAGTTTTTCATCACTTACTACTTTTAAAAGGAACAAACGGTATTGATTGATATTATAAAAAAGAAATATATTTTTCATTTTTAAAATTTTCAACAATTTTTGTACCAGAAAGTATTGGTGAAGGATAAAATAGATTATCGAATAAAGGAAGAGGGGGAGGAGGATATTTTATTTAAAATGTTCATTATGAAAAGCATTAAAAAAGTTTTAAATTTCATTCTGCATACCATTATTTAGAACAAATACATGCTATGTCAATACAGAGTTAGATTCAGAGCTCATATATGTACAAAATCCTCATACAGTCATGGGCTATGGAAATCTAACCAGACTGTGTAATTTAGTTCTTAGAATCCCTGTTCTGAGCTACAGCTGCTGCATTTGGCCATTGTAAACCAATTCTAACAAGGTTCCATTAGCTTTAATTAAGCTTTTATGAAAAATGTGGCTGAAGATAGATTAAACTGAGATTTTCCACACTCTGCATAGATTCTTAAAAGTCCCATCAGCAATTCCTATTCTTCTGTTAATCCCATGACACACATTTCCAGTATCTGTTAAAGAGCTACCAAGATAATTAAACTGAGACACTTGCTTTAAATTGTTGCACTCTTAGCAATAAAGCACCACCTGCCTGTCAATTTTCATCACTTTAATTTCTTGTTTATCATCAAACCTACTCTTTTACCAGTCTTATAAACAGCTCTAATCAAGAAAAATACTGTAGACGTAATTCATCTTATCAGCATCATTATCCAACAAGGCCAAACCATCTGCAAAATCTAAATAAGAAATTTTGAAATCTCTAGACCATTTAAGCCTAAAATATATCGCTTGCAAAGAATTCCACATAACATAATCAATAACCAAACTAAGGAGAAAAGGAGACAAAAATGCACCCTTTGTCTAATTCCACTAGCAATGCTAAACCTCAACCTTCCTCACACATGATTCAATGTTATTATAAAGAGCTTTCATTATGCTAACTTGTTTTCTCGCAATCAACCATGAATTATGACGATCTACAGAGTCGAAACCTTTTTGAAATCTGTAACTCTAGTAACCCAGGTTTCTGAAACTCTCAACCTTTTTTCAAGAATAAACCTAAATAAAAATATTGTACCTACACATTCCCTAACACTTCTGAATCCACACTGTTCATCCCACAGTTGTCCATCAACCAAATTCTTAATTCTATTAAGCATAATCATGCAAAGAACTTTACCTTGAACAGAAAGTAGACTGATTCCCTTATAATTATCAGAACAACAATTACCTTTTTTAATAATAATAATAATAATAATTGCTCTAGTAAAACCCTTAGGAACACTTTTTATCATAAAAAATATTCAAAATTTCAGTCAGCCACGTGACAGCACAAATGTTCCCAGCTCTAAGCATTTCAGTGGGGATTTCATCCACCCCTGGGGATTTAGGCAGTTTTAATTTAGTGATAGCCAAAGCAGTAATATTTATCACTCATGCTCACAGCATAAATAAAATTCCATAATCATACCTCATTTGTGTAATTCAGCCATATTATATTCATTCAACCATTCATATAGCCATGTTATATTCATTTGGCCATTAATATAGCCATATTCATACCTCATTTTATAATTCAGTATCACAAGAAAATGTCCTGTACACAGGAAACACTCGAAATAATTGAAAAGATTCCTGAAATACTGAAATTCCTGATATAGATGGTGCCACTGGCAAATCAACAAAATGTGGGAATACTTAGATGTCACATTGTTGAAGGAAACAATCTCTGATTGTCTAGCAGTTATGATGCCTGGCATGGTTCTGGGAGAGCTGGGTTCAAATTCCACTCAGAGCAACTTATTTTTTCAGCTAATTGTTTTAAGTGTTTCTTGATGAGGTTTTATGGCAATAAAGCCCACTTCTCTCCAAGAACAGATCTGAGTTCATTGTGGGTTTTGGGGAAAGGGCTGACATCCTACATATGCTCAATTGGATTCAGGTCCAGGGATTTTGCTGGCCACTCCATCCTATGAATAAAATCACTTTTGAGGAAATCAAATGGAAATTTGAGGGGCAATGTTGAACATAAGAACCCTATGGAGATTGGCATTATCCATAAAGATGAAATTAGGGTTGAGAGCACCCATGAAAAGCCTCACATAGAATACAAGAATATTATCTCCATATCACTGAGCAGTCAAAGTGCTTTCCTGAAAGATATGAAGCTCTGCACAGCTAGTCATATTAGCAGCCCAGGAAGTTACAATACCCCTGTCTCTGATATTACAGTGGTTGTGGCGAGTTTTCTCCAGATGAATGAACATTAAGAATTTAGACTCAACTGTGAAGAGTACATTTGCCATTGACCTGATCTACTAAGGTGATGTCTGCATCACAATAAATGAGCTCTTCTCTTGAAGAGGGTGTGAGGGACATAAACAATTGATCATGATTCAAACAGCCTTCCACACACATTGTGTCTTGAAAACTGCCATCCCTGTGGCCACTGACAGCTTGCAAATTAGTTTCCTAGCTAGTGTTCTCCTACATCGTGTTGCTATTAAAAGCACAATGGATGTCCTGAGCAGTTGTGGCCCTAATGATCTTGTCTCCAAAGTCTTGAGGACATGATGTAGTGCATTAAGGCCCTGGATATATTGGTCTAGGATTGACCCATTTTCATCCTACATACTGCTCTCTACCAAAAGTTCATCTAAGTTGCCTCATCAATCATATGAGACAACTTAGTCATTCATTTCCCAGCATAGATGGCATCATGAGCAAATCAAATACAAAATGTGGGAAAGTTTGTCACATTAGCTGAAGAAAAAAATGCTAGCTATTTATGCTGTAGCTGTTAGTATACCTGGCAGGTTACTAGAAGATCCAAGTTTGAGTCCCACTCACAGCAAAACCATTTTTTTTTTCAGCTTACTATTTCCTGAGTCCCATGTTTACAGGACATCTCCTGTGATACTTTCCTACTGTAGGAATGTGTAATTTTCCTACTGTGTAGTATGTAAAGTTTCATTTTTGTAGTGCCTTGTTATAAAAACTGTTATTACATAAATATTAATTCATTATATTTCATTCTCAGCTCTGATATGTATATTTATCTTACAGGAAAGTAGGGACCGAGGAGATGGGCCTACAATTACTGTAAGGGAAGCAAAGCTTGAAAAGTCAGAGCGATCCCTTGGTGTAGAGCCTCTTGTGGTCCCTACCACTGTAGTCACAACCAAAGATTCCAAAGACTTGCCCACACCTTGTTCCACACCCACTACTTCCAGAAAAACTCGCCGAAGATCAAATCTTTTCCCAGTAAGATACCATTAAGCAGATAGTTAAAAATTCCTTTATCATAAAATTACTTTTCAATTTCTTTAAATAATATTGCAAAAAAATGTAAACTTTAATATTATATTCATACCTCATTTATTCTTTCAGTTATTTAAAATTTTACTAGATGTATACCTGCTGCAATATAGCCTGGTTTTCAGATTAACAGCTTTCAAAATGTTTCACTGATTGCCAATTCCAAATCTCCCTCAGTGTAAACCTTAAGATTAGTTTAAGCATGTTCGTGTAATAAGAAATTTTTATTATTGCTTTAATATTTTCCCCCCCACAGCCTTTGAAAAAGGGTGAAGATGATAAGAAACTCAAAAATGGAGAAGTAGGAAGTGGTAGAGTTATCCCTTTGAGACAGGTAAGTGTTTTGCAATAAGATCTGTATATGAATTTATTTTCTCTTATAATTCTATTTTATTTTCTCTTATAATTCTATTTTATTTAAAAATAATTTTGCATACAAAGTAAAGCTTAAAATGTTTCATGGCATTATTGACTCGTTTCTGCTTGCACTCATGTTTATTTTATTTTGAAGAGTAGAATTATTTATTAGATGTCAAATTCATAAAATGTAGTATTGTAAACTTTTGAGTTATAAGAATAAAGATTCATATCTATCTCTGCTTACTTGTGCAATAAACACTCTTCAACATGGGTAGCTTCATCAGACACAAGTTTTGAAAGTTCAAATAGAATGTGATTTGCATTTCCTTTAATATCTGTTCTGAGTATAAATTGTTCATTCTTCAATCGTAATGTAATCTTTTGATGATGGCTTGCTTCCAAGTGCAACATCTTTATCATCCATGATATCTGCAAGACTTCTGATAACCATAAACCACAAAGAAAGGAAGTAGGCGCCTATATTGAATGTGTCACAAAATAAGGGAAATGTTCTTGTAGAACTGTTTTCACATGTCAATGTTTGGCAGTCTTATGCTTGATACAACCCACTTTTATGTGTTTGATAAT
This sequence comes from Ryuthela nishihirai, assembly GCA_038380435.1. Lineage (NCBI taxonomy): Eukaryota > Metazoa > Arthropoda > Arachnida > Araneae > Heptathelidae > Ryuthela > Ryuthela nishihirai. The sequence goes on along the minus strand of JAWZYU010000004.1, from coordinate 24,803,797 downwards.
TATTTTCCCCTTTAATCATATTGGGAAATGTTACTTGCTCATATCAGCCATCCATATTGTTTTGACACTATGATTCAACCATACAAGATACTTAGAACCAAGTCAATTTTGCTGAAAAAAAACTGCTGTGTGAATTCATAATCTTATATTATTGAAATTAAGATAAATTACTGAAATTTTTAAAATGAAATATACTTAAATCTGAACTGTAAATTTAAGCTCAGTGAAAGAGATTAAACTGTGTGTAATTTAACCTTTGATTAAAATAAATTAGGTGATTAGTTTTATCAATTTTATATTAATGGAAATTTTCATTTGTTATATCAAATTTCTCATTGTTTTTGGTTTATTTTTTGTTTTATGGATTTTGGCCTGAAAAGGACTAACATGTTGTGTTATAGTTATAATTCATTTTCAAAATATTTATCTGCTATTTGTTATTATTATTTACTGTTTTTTTTTTCATTTATTGAAACACCGTGCAATTAAAATAAGATATTAAATATAATGTCAAAAATATTTGAAAAGAGGCTGAAAATTTTATGTGATCAGCATTATTTACTTAATTTTGTCTAATTTTTTAAAATTCAGATCTGAAGCAAAATGTCTTAAATGCTATGTTGTAAATGAACCGTGCTTTAGAAATGCCAAGAATTAAGCAGCATTTATATATAACTTTAATTTCAGGGTTATCTGTATAAAAGAAGTTGTAAAGCTCTTAATAAAGAATGGAAGAAAAAATATGTCACGCTAACAAGTGATGGAAGGTTGACATATCATCCTAGTCTCCATGTAAGTTTACAGTAATTTTATTTTTGTGCACAAATAGCATATGATTACCAATAGTAAATTCTTTGTTCTGTTCATTTGCATAATGTTTTAATAATTCAGGCAGTGCAATAGAGTTTTATTTTTATTTATTTTGAATTTGAAAAATTAAAGAAATAATTCAAACAGCTCAGTAAGATTTTTTTTTCAATGTCAGGGAAGAAAAAAGAGGCAAGTTATGCTAGTTTAAGGTATGATTGCATTTATGAAATCAGCTAAGTTTTAAATGGGATTAAAGAATGTTAACTGTTGGCTCTTTCTCTGATGACTGATAAAAACTGATTGCATTTATGAAATCAGCTAAGTTTTAAATGGGATTAAAGAATGTTAACTGTTGGCTCTTTCTCTGATGACTGATAAAAACTGATTGCATTTATGAAATCAGCTAAGTTTTAAATGGGATTAAAGAATGTTAACTGTTGGCTCTTTCTCTGATGACTGATAAAAACATGAAATATGGGTTTTACAGACAACTTCAGGATATTTTTAATTCTTTTGCCAAAAGAGAGATTATTCTGGATGAATTCAGTACATGAATTGGTAGTGACTCTGACCTTTGAGTTGAATGATAGGTTCTTTTAACTTTGGTAATTGCAGTAGCAATGGGAGAATATCTGATACAGATTAAAAACTTTATGCTTTGAGGACACTTGCTAAACACTGGGATATTTAGAAATACACCACATTGATTTCACTTAATGAACCTTATAGTAATATAACAGATTTTTTTATTATTATTATTATTTTACTTAATATTAAATTGGCTAGTTCTGATAAGAACACCAGGTCATATATAAGAGTGATATTAGTTCTGATCATTGCCTTGTTAAAAGTTTTACATCTGAAGTTTAAAAAATGTTCTCCTAAAGTTAATATTGAGATTGCAATAGTTGTTTAATGATTAAGTACTGCATTAAGATTAAAGCTCTGAAAGATCTGGAAATAGCCAAAGCTTAACTAGGAATTTCTTATCCATTTTGATAATCATGGTTTGAGTGCAACTGAGGATAAGAAAATTTTTAAATATGACATTGTTTTAAATAGGCTCTTTTTAAAACGAATAGCTCTGTTCTAGATAAGAAGGAGAACAGGAGATAGTCATTTGAGGGTAAAACAGTGTAGCTTATTTAAGAAAAATGGAGTGCAGAGATACTCATTATCCTACTGACCTTAACAGAAAGCTTCATACATGCTTAAGGTATCAATTTAATATTAATAAGTTTAAATTTCAATAAGTTTCATAATGTAATCAATCAGCAATCCAGTTGCATTACTTTGCCAAATATTGTATGCTTTACCAAACTCCAAATATAAGGCTCCAGTTATTAAAAATAACTCTAATTATATTAACTTTTCAGGTATTCCAAAAGACCTTTATGATCAAATTTTGCTAACAAAGCCAGAAGCCTCTTTTATGTTAATTTGTCATTTGTCAAATTATGCTAATTTGTCATTTGTCAAATTATGCTAATTTGTCAGGTATGCCATATGATCTCATGACCAACCACAAATTATGATGATCAACAGAGTGAAAAAGCCTATTTGAAATCTATGAATCCAATAATTACAGGCTTTAGAAACTCTAAAAATTTATCAAGAATCTGCCTGAACAAAAGCATAATATTGAAAAACTCATAAAGTACATACATTTGCATCACTCCACAAGAGTTGGAGAATTTGCTAGTAGACAACATATATATATAAGCACAGTTTAATTTTACCTGCCTGTAGACATCTTTATATAAAACTTACACTCAGTGGATGCAACTAAATAAGATTAATCATAAGCACATCAAAAATTTTGTTAAGTTTGCAGTGAATTCTTATAAACCAATCCATTTCTTCACCTCTTCTTTAAACAATGTTCTGATGTTTCACTGCTTAATTTCACTTGCCATTGAATTAAACAACTGTAGTCTAATATCCATAACAGGTTTTGAATATCTCTGTATTAGGTTTTGGAATGATAAAATTGTTGTTTCATACTGCTGTAGTGTTATATATGTTAGTAACTATAATTTTTCTCTAGTTTTATAAACAGATAATAATAGTTTTAATTTATATATTTAATAACTGAGATGTCTATCAAAATGCATACCTAAATATTTAATGTTTTCACTTATAATTGGACATTACATGTACTAATAGTTTTATTAAAATTAAAACAATTAAGTAGATAGTATATTAAATCACCAACATCAGTAAATCTGATGACCCTACCACTTCTGAATCCAAATTTCTCATCGTGCAGTTGTGCATCAACCAAATTCTAAATTCTATTAATCTCAATAATGCAAATAACTTACCTGGACAGAAACTAGACTGATTACTCTATAATTATCACAAGAATTGTGATCACCTTTTTTATTAATAGGAATAATAATAACTCTGGTAAAATCTTTAGGAACCATGCCTTTATCATGAAAAATATTCAGAATTTCAGTCATCCAAGTGGTAACAGAAACATTCCCAGCTCTAGGCATTTCCGTAGTAATTTCATCTACACCTGGGGATTTATGAAGTTTAAGTTTAGAAATAGCCAAAATAACTACAGATTGTGTTATAAGGCCAACATTAAAGCCAGTAATGCATCTATCATCATTACAAACAATGGGAGTAGAACTGACCACATTGTTTAGAACATCACTGAAATGCTCAGCCACCTAGCCATGACAGAATCCTCACCTTCTATAACCTTACCTTGTTTATCCTTCAATCCCTGTATACCTGTCCGTTTTCTACCACACAAAACATTAACTATCTGGTACAGCTCTCTGCTGTTGTGCTGTCTAACTGCTTCCTCTGTCTCTTGTTTGGCACATTATGGCCTTAGTTGACAATGTGCCATAAAATCCCAACCAACCAATACTTTCCTCTGTTTTCCTATTGTGCCAAAGATTTGTATCAGCATTCAACTGATCATTTACATGTTTATTAAGTTCACTGTTTGTTTCTTTTCTGATTGATTTCTTCCTGCTTAGATCTTGCATTCCTCACACATCTCTGACTTATTATACTGATGGGCAGTGAAGTGCCAAGGCAGGGGCAAGTGGGACTTGTGCCCTAGGTGCAAATTAAACTTAGGCCAAAATTTGTAATGATTGCATCGTCATTTTTTATAACTGTAAAAATTGACTATTTGATAGGTTACGAAATAACCCTTGTTCCAAATATAAACATCTTTCCTCACTTGCCTTGTGTCAGGCCTCCTTGATGAATGGACTGCATGATAAAAAAAACTTATTTTTTTTTTATTCAGTTGCTTAAATTGCATCTCAAACATGTAAATTGCACAGAGTATCTTACGATGTGCTTTTGATCTATTTGTTATGGTTACATATACTGCATCCTTATGCTTTTGTTTTTTTTTCCTTATTTTAGATATAAAATATTTGAATAATATTAAAAACAAATAAAATATCTCAATTTTATAGCTAATGCTTTAAATTTTGTTAGCTGCTGGAGAAAATTATGTATTTCAGATTTTAAAGTAAAATTCTATTAATAAGAAGCTTGTATTAATATTCATAATTTCAAATTGACTAGGACTACATGGATGATGTACATGGTAAAGAAATTCCCTTAATGCACACTACAGTTAAGATCCCAGGGCAAAAGCCAAGAGGTTCACGAACACAAGGGACATCTTCCAGTGCCTCATCTCACCAGGTCAATGAGCTGGCCTCAGATCTTAGTAGTCTGTCCATTGCTGGAGGTATGTTTTTTTTTAGTATAAAAAACTAATTTTGCTTTCCCTGTAATTGTATTTATATCAGGATTTTTATGCAGAATTTAAATATATATTATGAATGCTATTTATTGTTATATAATAGTTTCTAATGTTAGAAATATGAAATGATAGCTCACAAAACTGGTTTTATGACTTCTTTAACTATGAATTACATTAGAACTGCTGCATTTAACTTTAGCTGTGGTAAATATTTTTAATGAGATTTAACAACCTACAATGCATCTTTTGATTGTTGTAACTTTTGGCAGAGTATAGGAAACATAATTATAAACTGTAATATCTTTAGTAAATGAATATTGGAGATGTGAATTGGACCTTAAATTTATGGATAAAATAAACATTTATATAATGCATTTTCTTGAACATGTTTGAAATCAAAAACTCTGTTCTTCAAACAGCATATAATGGAAAAATATATCTATTCATTTTCAAAAGTAAATTTTGTATTGATAAATTACATCAAATTATATATCATTTTTTTTTAAAAATGCATAAAGATGAATAATAGAAAGATGTCATAAGTTTTGCATATTAATTAAATCCTATTTTTGCTATAATCTGCTAAGTTCAAAACATTGTTTCAAACTTATTTTAATTAATGGAATTAGTCATTAACTACAACTAATTTGAAATTAATCCTGCATATGTATAATAAGTTGGTAAAAACCATCTAAAACAAGTTAGAGACTTAGGTGCAGTAGGTTATATGACATATATACCAACACATAGGTTATCTGATGCATTCTCTGCTCTTCTAAGCAGCAGCAATGAACAACAGTACTGTGTTACAGTGTCACTGTAAACTGGAAGTCCATTTGATGAAAAGCAACAGATACTGAAGCAGTTGACAATTTTGAAACTGTTGTTATAAATAGTTTCAATATATATAGGGTGTCTCAAAAATATGGGTACAAACTTTCAGGGGAGGTAGATAACATCTAAAGGAATGAGAATTGCATAGGAACCCATAACCGGAAACGTCACCGTAAGTCAACAGGCGGCACTCTTCATCAGTTCGCTAGAGGGGAAATTTCGGATTTCCTCATTCGAGTGGTAGTCAGCTGATGAAGAGCATGCAAAGGTATTCAAACAGGGAGCTGGCAGACATGCACTTAGTGTATGGAATAGCTGAGGGCAACGGTCGAGCTGCTCAACAAATGTATCAAGAACGCTTCCCACACAAACATGTACCGGACCATCGTTTGTATGCGTGTGCGCATCAAAATTTGTGTTATTATGGGTCATTAAGAGGTAATAGAAGTGAGGGCAGGCCACGATCGACGTGTACTCCCACCATGGAAGAAACTGTGTTGGATGCAGTGGAGACTAATCCTAGTACCAGCACACATGCTGTTGCCTCTGCCTTAGGAGTGTCTCGTTGCACTGTACAGCGTGTTTTGCACTGCGAGTCCTTACAACCCTTTCATCTCCAAAGGGTTCAGTTACTTCTACCTGCAGATCATCCTGCATGTGTGCGTTTTGCGCAGTGGTATCTCCAAGAAAGTGCCCAAGATGTGAATTTCCCAGCTTATGTTTTGTTTAATGATGAGGCCAGTTTCACTCGGGATGGCATATTCAATCAGCACAATGTGCATTTGTGGGCTCACAAGAACTCCCACGGTGTACACACCCATGTGGCACAACATCGTTTCGCAGTAAATGTGTGGGCAGGTTTGGTCGGCGACTGCTTAGTCGGGCCATACCTTTTACCATACCGCATGACCTCCGCAAAGTATCTGATCTTTCTGGAACAGGTTCTACCAGGCTTACTTGCCCATGTTCCAGCAAATGTGAGATGCAACATGTGGTTTCAACATGATGGGGCATCTCCCCATTATGGAAGGTGTGTTGTGCGCATTGGAACATGTCTTTTGGGCAACGATGGATTGGGCGTGCTGGACCAGTTGCCTGGCCCCCACGCTCACCTGATTTAACGAGCGTTGATTTCTTTCTGTGGGGGCCCTCAAAGCTACCATGTATGAATCGCCTGTGGAGTCTGACATGGATCTCATGGCAAGGCTCGTCTGCACTGCTGCTACTATCAAAGAAACTCCAGGTGTGTTCGACCATGTCTGGCAATCAATGCTCCGTCGGTGTCACGCATGCATCACATCTCATGGTGGAAATTTCGAGCATCTTCTGTAACGTTATGAAATGTATCATCTAGTATGCCATTTGTAATAATTATGTCCAATAAATGTTTTCCCATTAATCACTGTCTTGTGTCTTTTCAGATCTTGTACCTCTGCTGCAACTTTCCCATGACATTTCCGGTTATGGGTTCCTATGCAATTCTCATTCCTTTAGATGTTATCTACCTCCCCTAAAAGTTTGTACCTATATTTTTGAGACATCCTGTATATATATCGCATCAGTTTCACCTAATAGGTTGCATATGAATACAATTAATTATGTAATAATTAACAACAAAGTGTCTAGTTTGGTTAGGAATACAAGATCATATAAGGGAGCTGAAATTGGTTATAGTCAAAAGCACTTGCAACTGAAGTTTAAGAAATGTGATAAGCTTAAAAAAGTTATCTTTGACACTGAATCTCTGAAAGACCCAGTTATAATCAAAGCATACCATGATAGGCTATTTAGTCATTATGGCAATGTAGTTTGCTTATGACCAAAATTGAGAAAGAATGAGATCAGTTTAAACAGGCTTTTCTTGAAAGTAGCATTGTTCTTTTAGGTAAAAAAAAAAAGCAGAGGAGACAGTTATTTTAGTGACAAAGCTATGGAGCTTATGTCTGGAAGACGAAATTGAGGAAAAAATTTGAATCAATATCCTACTGGTCCTAATGGATGGTATGCAAAGTGCTTAATAAACTTAAAAATCAGTTAACAGCTGATAAGAATTTTTGGTTGATTAGCTTTGCTGTCAAAACAGAGGAAGCAGTTAAAACAGCATAACATAGAATGATTGAAAAGTCACACAACTTACAATAAACACACATATTTTATGATGTTAATGATAAGCACACATAAAATAAAACAGCCACAAACATGTGTTATAATCAGACCTTTCTAACAAGAATATAAATGTCATTACAACATATGTTGAAAATGGCCTTGTTCATGGATGCAGGTGTGAGTTCTTTTTTACCATGTTTGAGCCATCTGTTGAAGCACCTGAAGACAGATGTTTGTGATAGCTGTTCTAAGGTTTGTTTTGTGTTCATTCTGTATGAGAAAATTATTTTTATAAACAACTCCTTTGAGATACCTCCAGAGGAAAAATTTGCAAGTGACAAATTCAGTGATTTTGGGAGCCACAAGCCTTGGTGCTTCAGTGATTTTGTGAGCCACAAACCTTGGTGCTTCAGTGATTTTGAGGGCAAAAGCTGCATGGTTTCATTTGATGTGTGGCACTGTTTTGCTGCAACTGGCAATCGTGTTCATCAGTCTCATGGAATGCAATGAACTGTGTGATGATGTCTTGGTATACCACACTATTCACTGTCATATCAAAGGAAATGGGTCCCACAATGTAGGAACAAGATACCACACTGATGTTTTGAGAGTGCAAGGGCTGTTCATGAAAAATGTGTATTTTGAGAGGACCAAATCCTATTGTTTTGACTAGACACAAGTGAAATTCCAGTGGGTCCCCTCCGCCAACCTTCTTTGAGCCTTGGGGTCCATGTGACCTGGCCATTTAGCCCACGGCTTGCAAAAAAGTGCCACTCAGAGGTAAACTAACCAACCTAAGTGAAACCAATCTTCAGCACTGAAAAAACTAGCAAGCTTTACTATTTCATGTTCTTCAACAAATGGCTGAAGCCATTGACAGTAGATTACACATTTTCCTTTATCTGGGTTCTTCAGTTCCTGGATCTAGTGCATATGATATGGACGAAGATGTAACTATCTTTCAACTTTTTGAGCACTTCATACAAATTATTACTTCCTTGTTTATCTTTCAATCCCTGTATACCTGTTCGTTTTCTATCATACAAAACATTAACTTAGGCCAAAACTGACAGAATCCTGACCTTCAACATGCTTGCACTGCAAGTTTCTTGGGGCATTTTGTAAGGTACTGCTGCAATATTTTCTGCTCACTATTCAATTTAGTGTCAGACCACACAGTATGTCACCCAGACTGTATTGTCAGCAACAAATCCCATTTCCCAGAAACATTTCTCTAATCTGGCTATCATCAACTTCTGAGGGACTGCAGCAGATGGATATTTCTTAGGAAACTTCTCGGCAACACATGCATATGAATGAATACCAAAATGAAAACTCTACACTGATGACATCCTGTACCTGTCGTACTTCAGTCAGCATCTCTGATAGTTTTCAGTAGTCTTATGGTGCCATCTAGTGGGAGGGAGAACAATTACAACTATTTTTAAAACAATTTACATAAACTTCAACTTTTATACAAGCTTTCAATTTACATAAACTTAACTTTGGATTTGCATGGCTTATCGATCACCCTGTAGTAGAGAGTTGTACCAGATAGTTTTATGTGGAAAGAAAGACAGGTACACAGAGATTAAGGAATAAACATGGTAAAATTATCGAAGATGAGGATTGCCATGGCTAGGTGGGCTGAGAATTCAGAGATGTCCTAAACAATATGACTGTTTCTACTCCCATTGTAGTAAGGACAGATGCATTACTGACCCTAATGTTGGCCCTGTATCAGACTGAAGTTATTTTGACTATTACTAAACTTAAACTGCATCATTGTTCCTAAGGATTTTACCAGAACTATTATTATCCCTATTTTTTAAAAAGGTGATCTCACTTCTTGTAATAATTATAGGGGTATCAGCCTACTTTCTGTTCCAGGTCAAGTTATTTGCATGATTATGCTTAATAGAATTAAGAATCAGATTAACAGGCAATTGCGTGATGAGCAGTGTGGATTCAGAAGTGGTAGGGGATGTGTAGATCAGATTTTTGCATTTAGGCAGATTCTTGAGAAATGTTTGAGTTTCAGAAATATTTGGTCACTAGCTTTGTAGATTCCAAAAAGACTTTTCATTTGTTGGTCGTCATAATTTGTGATTGCTTGGGAGATCGTATTGTATACCAGACAAGTTTGAAAGCTCTCTATAATAGCACTGAATCATGTGTATGTTGGTAAGGCTTGTAGTAATTGGTTTAGCATTGCTTCTAGTGTTTGATAAGGGTGTATTTTTGTCTCCTTTTCTATTTAGTTTGGTATTGATTATGTTCTTTGTAAAGGGAAGATTTTGGACTTAAATGGTCTAGAGATTTCAAAATTTTTTATTTAGATTATGCATACGATTTGGCCTTGTTTGCTAGTGATGTTGATGAGATGAATTCTTTCATTAAGACTGTTGGTGATAAACAGAGAGAAAACTAAGGTGGTGAAAATGGGTCAAGCAGATGGTGCTTCAGTTGCTTTGAACTGTTGCACTCTTGAGCAAGTGTCTCAGTTTAATTATCCTGGGAGCTGTTTAACAGACACTGGTTGGGTTGTTTTACCTCTGAGCGGCACTTTTTTGCACACCATGGGCTAAATGGCCAGGTCACATGGACCCCGAAGGCTCAGAGAAGGTTGGGGAAGGGGACCCATTGGAAGAGCTGTTGGGAGACAGATGGTAGCCTCCCGTCAAGGTCATCCAGCGTGTTCTTTAACATGCACAGGGTATGACTCTCCCACACACGGGACCACGGCTTAACGTCCCATCCGATGGACGGCATCCTTTCCAAGCCCATCGGTGTCCCCTACTGACCGTGGCAGGGCAGGGAGTTTTGCGGAGATAAGTCTCAATGGTGACCCAACTGGGACTCAAACCTGGGAACTCCAGATTACGAGCCTGGTGCACTACCTACTGAGACAGATACTGGTGATATGTGGCATGAGATAATGAGAAGAATAGGAACTGCTGCTGGGACCTTTAAGAATCTATGAAGCGTGTGGCAAAATAGGCATATATATATACATACCTGAAGACTAAAATTAGGCTGTATATTAGTTTGGGATTATGGTAGCGAAACTTGGACCCATTTGTAAGCAAGGTAACAGGAAACTTTGGGTGCTGTGCATCATTACTTACAAGGTTTTATTCTTGTAAGTAATGATGAGGTTAGACAAAGGAGTCTGCAACGTCCTTTGGACAGCTTAGTGTGTAAGAAGACCATGTTGGTTTGGCCATGTTAGCTGTAGATTGGTGACTAGGGTTATGACTTGCATGCCTAAAGGCCTGTGAAAAATGGGGGACCTGAGTGATGGGCATACAGCATCAAACAGGACCTTCTTAGAATTATCCTACAGGAGCCAAATGCAGCATCTTTAGCTCAGGACAGACTTGTTTGGAGAGCAAAATTGCAATCTGGCTGGACTCCATAGCCCATTGCTGGAAGAGGATTGTGTGTGTGTATGACACTTGTCAGAGTTATTGCAGGTCATAGTCGAAAAGAATATTTTGGTCTTGCGAACACCAGGCAGTAAATACACTAAACAGTTCTTCATGGAAATGTGGCACAAATAGGGCAGTGCCCTGCATATTTAAAAAAAAAAAAAAAAAAAAAACACTCCTAAGCTATAGCGGGGCAGGGGTGGCTCAGTCGGTAGCGCGCCAGGCTCGTAATCTGTAGTTCCCAGGTTCGAGTCCCAGTTGGGTCAGCGTTGAGATTTATCTCCGCAAAATTTTCCCGCCTTGCCCACGGTCAGTAGGGGACACCGATGGGCTTGAAAAGGCCGCCGTCCATCGGATGGGACGTTAAGCCGTGGCCCCGTGTGCGGGAGAGCCATACCCTGTGCACGTTAAAGAACACGCTGGATGACCTTGACGGGAGGCTACCATCTGTCTCCCAACAGCTGTTACAGTGGGTCCCCTACCGCAACCTTCTCTGAGTCTTCGGGGTCCTTGTGGCCTGGCCATTTAGCCCATTGTGTGCAAAAAAGTGCCACTCAGAGGTAAAACAATCCAATCCTAAGCTATAGCAAATAATCTGAACAACAGAATGTCATTGGCTGCAACACATTTTGCCAGCCATCAACACTGCATTAGATAGAAGAGAGAGGACGTAATGTAATGAAATCTATATGCACACTTTTTCATTAATATTAGCTTAGAAATTGTTAATATGAAAATCATATTACTAAGATATAAATATAATACATCATGAAAGTAAAAATGTCCTTAGGGGCATAATATGAATTTATTTCATGATGTTACAAAGGTTATATAAGAAAATACCACTTCTTGAACATATAAAAGGATGGCACAAACTAATCAGAATACATTGTACTGCAAATTATCATGATTTTGGATATATTTATATCCGTCATCAAATTGAAGTTAATGTTTAGAATGTTACTCAAGAAATTATACCATACAAATTACAGAAATATATAGTACTGAAATATCATATGACAAATGTAATATATCATTTAGCAGATACATGTATTTAATGCTGATTATTGTTATATCATTGTTGTCATTAAAATGATCCAATATATTTAAATGGTAGTAATAAATTTATTTAACTTGATTTAATTATCATCTTGATTTTTAAATGAAACATTATGTTGTGGAAATTGTTTTAATAAAATTTGCCATGCTGCAAATATATTATAGCATGTATGCTGCAAGAATATTAAGGATGTCAGTACTGCAACAATAAAAATTAAATTCAAATCTTCATTTCTCTGACACTGTTAAATGTTTTTAAGCACTTCAACAAATGTTCTGTGCTATCAAGTATCAAAAGTTAGGAGATTTTACATACCCTACCATAGAGGTGAGAGGAGCTTCCAGGATGCCAGCAAGTGACAAGCTTATTTACCAACATTTTTGTTGGCAAGTAGTAGAATTTCAGTAGAATTTCAGAAGGTGATGTGTGATGCTGATAATTTATTTGGTCAAGGTTTAGTGGCTGCATCAGTGTCAGAAGTAACTAATACTTTTGGTAGCATAGAGTGCGTAAAAACTTTGGAGTCCACGATATGCATTTCGTGCTCTTTGGGCGCATCCTCAAAGTGGCAAGTGAGCAGCTTCAGGCATTGTGTGAGAGGCAGTTGGTTGTTGAGTGCTGGTGTGGGGATGGGGTGCCATAAATTGCATTGACAGTGGCTCAGCTCTGAGGTTCGGAGTGGCTAGCATATGTGCAGCTGGCTGTAATGTGATCTGCATATGAAGGAGGTTGGTAAGAAGGTGTAGAGTTATGGGAACTCTCCAAGATTACCGAGTTTCAAGGGAAGCTTCCTTTTGTGAACAGATTAAAAATTAAGGTTTTAATTTGATTTTAATTACTGCACTATGAACCTCTATTGCAACAATATTTGCTATTAAGATAGATTAAGTGTTCAGTATATTTTTGTTCAAATATTGTATTTGGTGAAGTAATGATGAAATATTTATCTAAGTTGGGTTGTTTTACCTCTGAGCGACATTTTTTTTTCACACCATGGGCTAAATGGCCGAATCACAAGGACCCTGAAGACTCAGAGAAGATTGGGGTAGGGAAACACTGGCACTAGAACAGCTGTTGGGAGACAGATGGTAGCCTCCCATGAAGGCCATCCAGTGTGTTCTTTAACATGCACAGGTTATGGTTCTCCCACACACGGGACCATGGTTTAATGTCCCATCTGATGGATGATGGCCTTTCCAAGCCCTTCAGTGTCCCCTACTGACTTTGGGCAGGGCAGAGAATTTTCCAGAGATAAATCTCAACACTGACCCAGCTGGGAATTATCAAAGTTGGGGTTTGCTTCATTATTACTTCATTGGCAAATGCAGTAGAGGGTTTATGTAGTTTGATGTCATTTTGATGTTCTTTCATTTCTTTTTATAAACATCTTGTTGTCATACCTATATAGCTTGAGGAGGCATTGTTATAATTTATTGGTATAAGGTAAACTCCACCATTAATAGTCCAAATCTATGTCTTAATTAAATTTAATATATTGGTGGTAGATTTAATGGGAACTCTATTTGTATTTTTTTTTTCATTATATTGTTCAAAAGATAGTTTATTTTTGGATGATATTGTTTAGAATTCGTATATTTTAGCTTGTTTTCATTCACATTTCTATTTTTGGAATCTGTTGTTTTTTTAGCTTTATTTCCTTTTTTTATTTTGTTTCCTATATAAACAGGATATCCAGCATTTTGACATTGATATATAGTATTATTTTCTTTCTTTAGAGAATAATTATTGCAATATCTATATGCTCTGTACAATAATTTATCAACTATTTTGATTATTTGCAGTAAGTTATATTCTGATTAGTTTATACCATCCTTTAGTATGTTCAGTAAGTTGTATTTTCTTCTGTAATCTTTGTAACATCACGAATTAAATCATTTTCTTATGCTTCTAAAGGCATTTTGACTTATGTAATGTATTATATTTATCTTAAAAACCTAATTTTCATATGAACATTTAACAACTTCTGTGTTAGTATTAGTGAAAAGTGTGTACATATGCACACACACACACACACTGGCCACTAAATTCAAAAGGTTTATGGAGATGTACGTAAACATCACTTGCATAGCATATATGTAAAATACATGGTCACGTACACCACCACATGATCTAGTCAACTATTTAAGACTGCTGCTCATCAGTAATCGTCAGTAATGTTGATCACAATGGAAAAACAGACACTTTTGGGTTTCGATAAAGAGCTTATTGTGGTTGCCTGTCTGGCTGGAGCGATAATTTTAAAATGAGCAAAGCTGACTGGTTTCTCAAAAGGTAAGATATATAGGGTTTTTAGTCAGTGAAAAAATAACCCGCATTGCTTGTCTAAGAGGCGTAAATGTTGCGTGATGACAATCTGTCGGGAACGAGATCGGCGTCATCTAAGAAGGCTTGTATGGAGAAACAGGACTTCCTGTGTGCAGCAATTTGACCAAAGCATTCAGTGAAGGCTGTTCCTGACCCATATCTCAGTGAACTATGTGCAGGGAATTGAAGAGGATTGGTATTAGCAGTCGCATGCCTATACGGAAACCACTGATTTCTGCAAAGAACCATAAAGTTCGTCTACAGTGGTGTCAGGAACATTGTGACTGGACACCGTTTTATGTACAAGATAATGCTTTATCTTTATAAACCTAATTCTGAGTTTCAATTGAAAATTTATAAATATTGTTTGCAAAATGAAAAAATGACATATGTAGTTCCCAAGGCAAAAAAAAATAACAAATGCTATTTATATCTTGCACCTAAGTTGTTTAATTCCTTACCACATGATCTCAGAAATTACATTTGTGAATATTCCACATATAAAGAAAAATTGAAACACTTCCTCCAAAATATAACTGATATGCATACTATAGCTAGCTCCTTGAAGTTTCACTTTTCTGTCTAAATGAACACAAAAAATATTGTATAGATAAATGAAATCACTTGTATATATTTGACATCATTGTTTGAGAAAAGGATTTGTATACTTTTCTGTTAATGCACACTCAACTATCATTGAAGATGTTTAAGATTGTACATATATATTATATGTTGTCACTACTTTATTTCTGTGTTAATTATTACAATAACCTAGATGAGCATGTGCTTATTGGATTATTTACTTTGTAATAATGTACATTTATATAAAAATTAAAATTAAAACACTGGAAGACTGGAAAAAAGTCATGTAGTCCAATGAGTTGCAGTACACCTTGTCCTGTACTGATGGTAAGCATAGTTTGGTGAGAGCCCCATGAAGCAGTGGACCCAGCTTGCCTTATAAACACAACTCAAGGTTCTGGAGGTGTTGTCATGGTGTGGGGCACATTCTGTTGGTACAGAAATGGTCCCCTGATATTGTTGGAAGGTCGGGTGTTCTCCAAGGATTATCTGAACATTGTTGCTGATCAAGTCAATCCTGCAATGTTGACTTTTTATCCAGCAGGCGACGGCTGTTTCATGGATGACAATGCTACTGTCCATCATGCAAGATGTGTTCAGCAAAGCATGACAGTGACTTTCACTTTACGTGGCCACCACAAAGCCAGGATCTGAACCCCATTGAGAATGTATGGGACATGTTAGAAAAAAAGATCTGGGAGCAAAGTCCTCTTCCATCAAATCTGAGCCAGTTAAAGATTTTTCTGGTGAATGCCTGGTATGTTTGAGATGTAAAGGCACTCCAACACCTTGTGGAATCTATGCTAAACCATATACGTGCTGTAATTCAGGCTAAAGGAGGTCCAACTTGGTATTGAATAAAGGTTTCTAATTCAGTGACCTGTGTGTGTATTTGACTATTGAACACTTAGTCAAACTATATAAGTAATGTAATGAATGCAAATGTCTCATTACATTTTTTCTTACATTATATTTTTCCATTCGAAAAGATGCTTCAAGTAGAAATGTACCAGGTTCATAGCCTATAGTTTACAGTTTCATTCTCCATTCTTCATAATATTCTCTGCATACTTGATTTTCATTAAAATAAAATTGGGCAGGTCTTGAAATAGTTGTTCTGTGTCAGATGAAATATAATTCCATGA
This sequence comes from Ryuthela nishihirai, assembly GCA_038380435.1. Taxonomy (NCBI): domain Eukaryota; kingdom Metazoa; phylum Arthropoda; class Arachnida; order Araneae; family Heptathelidae; genus Ryuthela; species Ryuthela nishihirai. Next base: position 24,787,756 of record JAWZYU010000004.1, on the reverse strand, counting down.
TTGTATACAAGGATGTAGTGCTAATTCTTAACCATTTGGATTCCCACAAATATTTAGTAGTCACTTTGGCCTCAGATATTTCGCTGAAATGATGTCCCACTGATATTAGGGTTGTGAATCCAAACAGGAACTGTGATTCAGATATTTTATTTCTATGTATGGGTGAACCTGTATTGGCTACATAACTTTCTCAGAGAACAGCAAAATAAATATTGGAAATAGTAAAAGCAGCTGCATAGGGATGGGCTTAGGTAAAAATACAGATACTTTTAAAATTAATCAGCAAAAATGATGCATTTCAAATTCTTTCTTTGCCACTGTTTATGTATCTCTTTCTTCACATATCTTTTGGTATATTCTTTTGACAGGCTTCTGTTGACAAGCTCCTCTTTGGCAAATGAACTGTCTGAAGAGTGAAAAAAAAGTAGTTTATTCAAGATATAAATGGTTAATAATAGCTTTCACAAACCATCTCAAATTTGTACCAGGATGTCAACTGGACTAATTAGCCACAACACACCACTTGGTCATGTGCAGGAGTGCCATATCTTGTAGTTAAAAATTCACCAATAACTTGACACAAAGCATCCATCTTCCCTGATATTTGTCCACTTTGTTTTCATCAAAATAGACTGTATCCATGTGACCTATCATTTGGTCATTTTGCAGCAAAAATGTCAGTAGTACAACAACACAAAACAATTGTTTATTTTGAAACAGTATCCATTTTTATTTAAGGCAATATAGTATAATGCAGAGTGTAATTTAGCCAGTGTCACATTGCATTTTGTGTTACATTTTACACTGAGTCGCAATAGATTTTGTGATGTAAGTTTTAAAGCTATGCATAATGAGTGATTAAATATCTCAAACATATCTATTTTTCTCCCATTCCTTTTTTAAGGAATTCATTTTTATTTCCAATAATGAGAATGATAATTCCTAATAAATTTTCATCACCAAGGGCTTAAGCTAATGATATCTTAGTGGTATTGTTTCTAAATAATGTTTTTCATTATGACCAGAAACAGTGTAAATGTTAAATTTGAAAAAAAAGCTTACTACTTTAAAGTAAGAAATAGCTATACAAAAAATATTGCATAAGAAATTTCCTATATAAGATTTTCTGAACAGATTTTGTCCTAGTATAGTGTAAATATATTTGTGATGTTTTTTAACCCTTTAACACTCATAACACCCAAAACAGCTAAAATTTGAAATAGACTAGTTCAAATGGTGCTATTACTTTGCCTTTACTATCTTCTACCATTTTAAGAGATTTCTTGGGTGTTAAAGGGTTAACTTTTTTTATCATAGTACAGTATAATATAACCACAAGATATAATTGCATTTTAATGTACTAACTTGACTGTGTAATATTAGCATAACTCTAGTAGTTTGTGGTTTCCAACATGGCTTATATATTCCAGAAAGTTCTTAATAGTAGGAGGTGGTGGTAGTTGCCGAATATGAGAGGTGGTGGACTAAGCAGCATACTAACTTCTAACCTTTATTTAGCATATTTTGCATTCCATGGCTTTTAAGTTCTTTTTGCAAATATGTTATTTGTGTAACATTTAACTTTGAACTTTATGCTAAATTTGATAATATGACGTGAATGTATATATAGTTCTCATGTAATCCACACAATTTTGACACTGTGATTTGAGAAATTAACAGTGATGGCTTGTGCCTAAAACTTTTGATGGGCACTCTAGCAGTCACAAGGATGTTCAACTCAAATTCATTGGTTGTTACATTTCATCTGGCATTACATTAAAAAGTATAAATGCTAACAAAAATTCTAATGTAGATTGAATATAATAGCATTTATTTGCTTTACTCAGGTAGTCAGTGTGGTTTCTACAAGTTATTCCACATTATTATATGCTCAAATGTTTTAAATTGTCATCACCCTTAATTTATTAACATCAGGGCTATTGAAAAAACAACGTGTGGTTCACATCTAACACAAGAATAAAATTTTAGGCTCAAGAAGAATGAAAAATGCAAAATAAAAAAAAAATTCTAAAACAAGTATGATAAGCAAACAAAATAGTGAAAAATATAAAATAAGTTATTTAAATGTAATTCTGTGTTTTTACTATATGATACATGTTATTTTTCTTTGAGTTCTGAAAATTATGTAAAGTTAGTCCTGGTTTACAGAGACATTCATAACCAGGGCATCTGAAATAACTACCGGGCAGGGAACAAAGGAGGACCCCTCCCTCCTAATTTTTTCTACATTCAGGCATGCTATATTGTGATGTGGAATTACTCACAAGAATATACATGAGAATGTATTTTTTTAAAATGAAAACTAAATTATTAATTTCAAATTATTATAATTAAAATATTAAGGTTAGATGACATGAAAAGTTTCATAAATTTGAATGATTTTTAAAAAATATAACATTGGCCTCTGTGGAAATGTAATGCAAATCAAAAGAGGAAATTATTAACTTAAAAAGCTTAAATCAAAAAAAAATTTTAGATTTTCTGCTATATTGCCAAAAAACTTGAATTTGCCCATCTCTAAACAATAAATATATACTAATATAATGATAAAACTGAAAAATCTATAGATACAGAAATGGAGTGCTTCTTATTTAAAATCCATACTAAAATAAATGGACTTTTGTATAAATATTTAATTTTATCTCCTTATTGTTTTAAATAATAATTAATAAAAATTTTAAATTGTTGAGTTTAATTATTAAGCTTAATATTAATAATAAAGAAATTGAGGGAAATGAGACCTTGTCAAAAAATATGGCAATTTTACTCCAATAAACATTCATTCTTTATTTTAGGTTCTGAAGATGCTACTTTATTATTAAAATGTAACACTAACACAATAAAGCATAACTCCTGCTTGATTTCTTAAAAGATCTTCACATTGTAACAAGTTCTTTAATTATGAAATTGCTAATCGATTGGTAGCAATCATGTTCCAAAGGGTCACCATAAGCAGTGCCCAAAGATTTTCAATGGAAATGAACTTGGAGTATTTATCAGAGTGCATGTGTGTAATTGCTATTACAAGTAATGTTAAATGATTGAATACTGAAACTAACCATAGTGTTAAAGTAAAGAATGCAATGGAGCACAGATTATCGAACTTAATGCAGTGAATTATAATTTGCACTCATAAAGAATGATTATAGAGCGACTACACAAATAATATACATTGAATTGGTGATAAAGAGAAAAGTAAAATGATGAAAATTGGTCTGGTAGGTTGTGATTCTGTTATTTTGAATAGTTACACCCTTAAGTAAGTGTCTGTTTAATTATCTCTGGAGCTTCATAACCAATACTGATGTGTGGCATTAGATAAACAGAAGGATCTTAAAGCTTTAGATAAACAGAAGGATAAGGACTTTAAAGAATTGATGGAGATTGTGGTAAAATAGGAATATACATCTAAAGGCTAAAATTAGGCTATATAATACACTGAATCGACAAATTATTATACACATCCCAAAAACAATATGAAAAGCAGAAGTATCACATCCAGTCATATGGGATGCTGAAGCTGGCAATGCCTATAAAAAGAGCAGGTCTCTATGCATTGTAAACCAGTCAAGGAAAAGTAATCATGCGTAAAGGCAGTGACTCAAGTGAGTTTGACCATGGCCAGATAGTAGGTGTGAGGAAGGCCAGTTGTTCAATCACCACTACTGCTAAACTGTTAGGATTTCAATGTAAGATAGCCATATGTGAAATACGACAAAACTTCCAACCGATGGGAGAAATGTGGACATAAATGTGCAAATTGACTCTTGAGGTGAACGCAGACTGTCCCACATCATTACAAGAAATTGCACAGCTACCATGGAGCAGATAATGTCTGAATTGAATGAGGACATGTCCACCAGCTTATGCACAAAGACTACCCATTGTACCATGGAAAAAATAGGCTTTGGCAGTCGGTGTCCACATCATATCCCCTTGTTGACTGCAAAGCACTGAAAGATTACGCTGCAGTTTGCGGAGGACTGGAAACACATCATCTGGTCTGATGAATTACAGTTTCAACTCGCTTGTGCTGATGGGAGGATGCGTGTGTGGCATAAACCACATGAAATGATGGACCCAGCTTGCCAATAGAGCCAAATGAGGTCATACAGGCAGGTGGAGGCAGTGTAACAGTTGGAGGTGCATTTACATGGGCTTTCTTGGGCCCCTTGTACCCATCAAGACCTCCATCAGTGGCACAAGGTATGTGAACAGCCTTACTGACCATCTATACCTGTTCGTAACGATTCTCTTTCCACACCATCTTTCAACAGGACAACACCACACTGCATACTTTCTGAGTGGTGACCAATTGGCTCCAGGAGCATTCAAGTGAGTTTACCACACTAGAATGGCCCCCTCAATCACCGGACCTCAACCCCATTGAGAATTTGTGGGACAAATTGGAAATATCTGAATCCCTCCAATTCCCACCAGCAACTATGCTCTCTACTACAGCAATCCTTGCTTCATGGATGGCAATACCACCTCCATATTTTCAGCACCTTGTTGAGTCCTTACCAAATCATCTGGCTGCTGTTGTGAGGGCAAAAGTTATTAAGTATATATAATAATTTGCCATTCAGTTTAGTTTCATTTAGTAATGGTAGTAAAATATGGACTCTATATGAGCAAGATAACAGGAAACGATGCTTTTGATCTAGATGATTGCTCCAATATCTTGGGGATTACATGGTTTGATCTTGTAAGTAATGATGAGGTTAGGTGAAGAAGTCTGCAACCACCTTTGAGCAGCATATTGTGCAGATAGAGACCATATGTAATGCTCCGAAATTTTATTACTTTATTTGTTAGATAGCTGAAACTCTGGCACCAGGCAATTAATCTTGCCAAAAAATTAAATAAGTTTCCCAAAACTTCAATTAAATTAACTTTTCTAAAACACGGCTCTGCTCAAGAGAAAAAAATCAAAAAGTCAAATGCAAATTGTAAAAAATTAAATAAGCTTACTGGATTTTAGACACCAATAAATAAATAAAATACCCCCCTCAAGCAGGTGCTTGCTACAGAGGTCTGACAGAAGCCTGTCAGTTTATATGCCATAGTAGAAGGTCTGTGAAGACAGCAGGACCTCAGCAGAAAAACAACACAAATATCCATGCCTAAATATTTTGCTAAAAAATCACTTTGACTACAGTCCTCCTCCTTCACCTCAATACAAACTACTTCCTACACTGCCATCTCCAATACAACTAACTTCTGTGACTTCTACTACAACTGACTGCCATGACTTCTATCACTTAGCCACACTCTGACTTAAGCTAACGTGTATATGCTGACATCATGTTTGAGCCACATTTGCATGTGATGATCAGTCATTGATGATGACGTAAGTAGACATGACCTTGCTCAGTACTATTAGCAGCCATCAATCAAAATGGAGTTGTGCAGATTGGCAACATTACAGGCAGGGAGAAAATGATTTGAAGTAAAGAAATGCTCCAAGATAATAATTATAACATAAATAAATTATGACTGGTTAAGGAAACATTAAAGTGAATTGATGAATCATCACATATGTAGGTTTTGCCATGTTGCCCATATGCATAACTAATGTTAATGAATAGGATTAAGAACAGTGTGCCCAAAGCCTTGGTAAAAGGATTCCTAAAATGCCATGAGCAACAATGTCAATACAATTGGCCTTCACTGGCCAATTCTAATAGGAACTTGTTTTCAGAAATGCTCAGGCATATTTTAGCTCAGCACATGTGTTTGCAGAATTAAATTACACGGTCTGGTTGGACTCTATAACCCATGGCTACTTGAGGATTTTATATGTATGTAAATATCAAACTTGTCTAATATTTTTTATTTTTTGGTGAGGCAATACCCTAATACCTTAATGGATGAGTCTCCTCGTGAATAAATATTGCAAAATATTTTCAAAATAGTGTATTTTTATAATGCGGATCACTGTCTTTGCTAAACATTGCTAATATATTCATCAAGTTGGAATCAATACTTGAATATTCTTCTCAATGTTTATCAGCTCTTATTTGCTGACCATCTGAAAAATCAAAGAACAGGAATAACTAGCCAGTTCTCATCTGCTGCATCCGACCACTACACTAATTTTATCAAAGTCCTGTTTGACATTGTCTGCCCACTGCATCCTAGGTCTCTCTCTCTTTCTGAGGCCTTTAGGCACATTGTCCATAACTCTGTTCACTAATCTATAATTATGCATACAGGGCAACACAACCAAACCAACAGTCTCTCTCTCTGCAAATATGATGCTCAAAGGAGGTTGCCAACTCTTTTGCTTAACTTCATCATTACTCACAAAGTTGAACCACTTAATGCCCAAGATACTGCATAAGCATCTAGAATCAAAAGCATCTAGTTTCCTGTTGTTTACAAAGTGTCCATGTTTCACTACCATGACTAACCCTAGAAAGGACCAAACTATTATAGTCTAATTTTAGTCTTTAGGTGTATATTCCTATTTCTCCACACTCTACGTAGATTCTTAAAAGTCCCAGTGGCAATCCCTATTTGTCTGTTAATCTCATGCTGCATCACCGGTATCTGTTACATAGCTCCCAAGATAATTAAACTTAGACATCTGTTCAAGAGTGGAACTATTCAGATTAACAATCACAGCATGCCTGACCAATTTTCATCACTTCAGTTTTTTTCTCTGTTTATCACCAAACCTACTCTACTATCAGTCTCATCAACAGCTCTAATGAAAGATTCACAACATCATTTGCTGAAAGAGCTAAATCATCAGCATATATATTTTAGAGCTAAAGAAAACTGAAAAGGAAAAAACTTAGCATGCACATTCCGATTCCAAATTTACTAACTGAAAATATCTGCTTGTTTTCCCCCTTGTTGTAATAAATACTGATTTATGGTTCAAGTCTATTTCAGAGTTACAATGTTTGATTTTGGCTTATTTCAGAGTTAGAATTAATTTTTCAAAAATATTGTATTCTGCATTAATTTTACTATAGAACAAAAGAAAATGTGAAATTCACTATTTTTTTTATTTGAAATTTTGTAACTCTTAAACAAGCCAGAAGTTAAACACAAAAAAATTTTAATTTTTAAATTTGGGAAGGAAAAAAATCTAAACGTTGACTTTAGTAAAATTTGGATCTGAAAATACGTATATTTTTTCATAAACTGACTTTACCACAAACTTATACTTTTTTAGGTAAAGTAAGACAAAAAGAGTTAAGCTGAGAAATTTTAAGGTTTTCGAATTGCATATTACAAATTATCCAGTAGTTAAAAATTTCTATTGTTAGAAGGAGATAAAGTTAAGAAACTACGTTGTCTTTGAAAATGAGCATTCAGTATTCACTGGAGGTGATTTTTATTTCGTTTCCACTTTGTCATCTGATTGCTTGTCTGTAGACATCAAACTTTTTTGTGTTTAGAGATAAATTCAAAATTCTTATGTTGAATAGGTAATGATGAAATATTATGATTGGCACTTTCTGAATCTCTTGAAAGCTATAATTGTACTCTAAGGGTGGCAAAACTTAACAAATATTACAGATGGTGTATTTATGCTAGAAATTTTGATAGCAGAATGTGAAGGTTATGAAACTTGCATTTGCAACAATAAGTTGCCTCCCCACTTTACACCTGGAGGTGGTGGGGAAACACAGCTGTTTCGTTTTAAGAGATAACTGGAAAATTCTTGTTTAGTTGGATTGGTGTAATGAAATATATGCATTTTTCAAATTTTTAGATGATTTTAATTTACACCATTAGGGGCCACTAAATATGGAAAAGGCAAAACTTTTAAAGAATTACAGCTGTGAAAAAAACGTGATTGACTTTTGAAGAATGTTATAAGAGATATGTTTATGGTATAAATTTTGTTGATATCATGTCAGATACTCCACTGACAGCAACAATCTGCCCCATTTTCTCAGAGGGGTGTGAAAAAAACTTAAATTTAAGGAATAAAAGACTAATGCTTGTTATGTTTTATAAGTACTAATAAAATACTATTTCAGTTTTCCCAATCATCCATTAGTTTGAGAGAATTAGGTTAACTCTATAAACATTGTAGGTGCAGGACTAGTCGCATGTTATCACAACAATCGGCTCATTGGCACTAATGGGATAATTCATGGTTGTAGATCAGTGTGGTGAAGTTTAGGTTAAATAGTCATACCTGCATTTTCTTTGTTCTTCTAGAGGTAGCTTCGTCAGTTATTCAAGGAGGACAATTCCAGGTTATGTGCTGTTCTCAGTAGTTGATGTTTTCACAGATCCAGTATTGTTGCCTCTCATATGGTGATAGAGTTATGTGAGGTGGTGTTGCACTTTGCTATCTCTGTGGATTCTGTGTGGTATTTCTTTGTAGTCATTGGGTATCATTCTAAACTCCTATTAGTGCACTGGGTTGGGTTGTTTTACCACTGAGCGGTACTTTTTTGCACACCATGGTCTAAATGGCCAGGTCACAAGGACCCCAAAGGCTCAGAGAAGGTTGGGGGAGGAGACCCACTGGAATAGCTGTTGGGAGACAGATGGTAGCCTCCTGTCAAGGCCATCCAGCATGTTCTTTAACGTGCACAGGGTATGGCTCTCCCGCACACAGGACCACGGTTTAACATCCCATCCGACGGATGATGGCCTTTTCAAGCCCATCAGTGTCCCCTACTGACCGTGGGCAGGGCAGGGAATTTTTCGAAGATGAATCTCAACACTGACCCAGCTGGGAACTACAGATTACGAACCTGGCGCGCTACCGACTGAGCCACCCCCACCCCTATTATTAGTGCACTGAGCTGGTTGCCTATACAAGATGTTGGTGACCAGATTCATTTCATGCCATTCGCTTCAGCATGCACCAGAGCTGATGGCACGAAACGCATCGCATTGCCTGTTCACCAACATCTTATAGGCAATCAGCTTGGCATACTAATAAGAGCATGAAGTTTAGAATGACACCTAGTGACTCATACCACAGAGACAGCAAAGTGCAACATCACTGCACATAAGAATTCTATCACTCAGTGAGAGGCAACAATTCTGGACCTGTAAAAACATCTGCTATCAAGAACAGCACACAACTCGGAATTGTCCTCCTTGAACAACTGACGAAGCTATCTCTAGAAGAATGAAGAAAATGCAGTATGACTATTTAACCTGAACTTCACCACACCAATATATGACTATCAATTACCCCATTAATGTCAATGAACTGATTGCTTGACATGATAACACATGACTAGCTCTGCACCTATGGTGTTTATAGAATTAACTTAGTCTATCTTTAATTCAGTACACTGTTTTTACCTTCATATTTATCCATTAATTTGAATTAAAATATTTAAAGAGTGCAATAGTAGGTAAATGAAAAACTTCATTTTCTTTGAAAATGAGATTCCCCATGAAAAATCCATCCATAGTAAATTCACAGATTACCTGTAGATATAGAATTCAATAAATACTCATGTGAAAAAAATTATTGCCAATGGTGGGAATTGAATGCACAACTCTCCAGATACATGCCACAGTGCTCTACCATTAAACCACCCATTGTGTGATAATTTGCTTCCACGATGTGACCTATAAATCTTTCACTGAATGTGTAGAATGTGGTTTACCTTGTGCATCTATAATCAGTAGAGGCAACTTGTTTCTGATGGATGATTTAATAGTAGAGCACTCTGGCATATATCTGGAGAGTTAAGAGTTCAATTCCTGCCCATCGGGAATAATTTTTTTCACATTAATATTTATTGAATTCTATATCTACAGGTAATCTGTGAAGTACCATGTAATACTGTGAAGTACATTTTTCATAAATTAATGCTTAAGCATGAGTGAGTTCCTCATTAACAACTGAATCATTAGCTACAATTGGAAATAAGTTGCCTCTCCTGATTATAGATAGTGCAAGGTCCTCCAATTCAGGGGGCGGGGGTGGCTCAGTCGGTAGCGCACCAGGCTCGTAATCTGTAGTTCCCAGGTTCGAGTCCCAGCTGGGTCAGCGTTGAGATTTATCTCCGCAAAATTTCCCCGCCCTGCCCACGGTCAGTAGGGGACACCGATGGGCTTGGAAAGGCCGCCGTCCGTCGGATGGGACGTTAAGCCGTGGCCCCTTGTGCGGGAGAGCCATACCCTGTGCACGTTAAAGAACACGCTGGATGGCCTTGACGGGAGGCTACCATCTGTCTCCCAACAGCTGTTCCAGTGGGTCCCCTTCCCCAACCTTCTCTGAGCCTTCGGGGTCCTTGTGACCTGGCCATTTAGCCCATGGTGTGCAAAAAAGTGCCGCTCAGAGGTAAAACAATCCAATCCTCCAATTCAGTGAAAGATTTATAGATCACATCATGGAAGCAAATTATCATCTGATGGGTGGTTTAATGGTAAAGTGCTGTGGCATGTATCTGGAGAGTTGCGGGTTCTATTCCCGTCCCATTGGCAATAATTTTTTTCACATGAGTATTTATGAGATTCCCCATATTTGTCAGAAGCAATATTAATTCTTCTAATTATCCTTCTAGTTTCAACTTGTTGCCTACTACTTGCTGCAACAGTTACATGTGACAGAGTATATCTAAGCATTCCCCACACCATACCACCACCAAGGAAGCATTTTGGCTACATCTATATGATTTGCGCTATGTGGACTGCAAATTTGAGTTAAACCTTGTGTACAATCTCCTATATACAACTACCTTGTATGCAGTTCACAGATTTATTCCTCTATTGGAATTTGTCCTTTTTATTCTTGAGGAAAGGTAGTCCCCCTCATGTTATAATGTTGATAGATTTCCCTCTTCCTCCTTATTCCAAAAATATTTGCCCATGACATTGTATACATACAGCTTCCAAAGTGTAATAAAAATATTCTTAACTTCCAAAACTCAACTTTCCCTGTTGGCCACACTGATTTCTAAAAGTATTTTAAATATTATGCAGTATATTCTGCAATTTATCTAAGTAGATAAATATTATTTATAATGTAAAACATAGGTTTTTAAAGCAAGAAAATTTCAGCTGTTATTTTCTGTTTTTAAAAACAAATGAAATTCCTTATGCTGTTGATTAAATACTTGAAAGTTTTACACACACAGCAGAAATTTTCATCAGAAATTTGTGAAAGTGTTTTAATGCAGGGTTTTCAAACGTTTTGCTCTGTACTTTCCTGAAGTTTTTTATGCACTTCTCTTAAACTAGAGGGGGAGGGGGGTCAGTTAGTAGCTGCCAGGCTTATAATCTGCAGTTCCCAGATTCAAGTCCCAGCTGGGTCAGCATCGAGATTTATCTCCACAAAATTCCCCACCCTGCCCTCAGTCAGTATGGGACACCATTGGGCTGGAAAAAGCTACCATCTGTCGGATGGGGCATAAAGGAGAGCCATACCCTGTGCATATTAAAAAACACACAGATAGCCTTGATAGGAGGCTATCATCTGTCTCCTAACAGCTGTCCATTGGGTCCCCTCTCCAACCTTCTCTGAGCCTCAGGATCCTTGTGATCTAGTCTTTAGCCCATAGTGTGCAAAATAAGTATTGCTCAGAGATAAAACAACCCAACCCTTAAATCTAACCTCATCTTCCTGCCCTCTCCTTCCTGACCTAACTCTGAGGCATAAACCATTTACTGAACAAAAGTACCAACACAATAAAGAGTAAATAGAAATTCCTTATACCCAATCAGTAGCTAATTCCTCCCCTGAGCATTTAACACACAGTTTGGGAACTGTTTTAAGGGTTAAGGAATCTTAGCAAAAATACCTCAACTTGATATTAATAATCATTCATGACATTACTGATGATGAGTTAAACTAAGATATCCTTAAAAGTTCCTAAGTCGAAAGTAACATATTAAATAGAGAATTTCAGTTTTAAACGAATCTTATTCATCTTCAATTTGAATAAGTGGCTTTATAGAAGTTTTATTCCACCACATTTAATAGCTTTGGAATTAGTGATTGCAACAATTTGTATGTCCATAATTTAGGCCTATATTCTCAGGAGTTCTACCAACAGCTTTCAAAAGAAATAGTTTTCACTTAGGTGTTTAGATTTAATTTTTGAACTGTTTTGTATTTGTATGGACGAATGGTTAATTCATTTGGTTACTAATCAAAGGGACCTAGGTAAAGCATGAATATTTGTTGTTGTCTTTCTGCTGAGGTCTTGCTTCCTCACAGATATCTATGGTGTATAAACTAACAGGCTCTTGTCAGACTTCTGTGGTAAGCAGCTTCTTGAAGGGGTATTTTTTATGCGTGTGTATGTGTGTATTAGAGAATAGGTTTAGCTTTTGCTAAGGATTTGCAGAGAGTTTTCATATGAAGCAATAACATGTTTACAAAAAAAGTCTACCACTTTGGAAAATGGTATTTATGCTCCTTCTCTCTCTCAAGCATACTTCTGACAAAAATGATTATTTCTTAAAAATTAGTTGAAATTTTCTTTTGTTATAATTAAATCACATTAATACTGTCATTTGCTGACTTGGTATTTAGATTTATTTGTGATTTACATACATAGAATTTGTAATGGTTATATTGATTCCCTTTAATGATGGCATTTAAAATATATTGGTACTCTCCTTTTTGTAATAAAAAGAAAGTCTGATGAAATAAAAGTTAAGAGAAATGAGAGAACAACTTTTTGGCTGACCTATTTTAATAAAACAGTTCATTTAGAATAAAATACAATTATGAGGGTCAGTCAATAAGTAAAGACATAAACGTTGATTTTGGGCATTTATAATTTTTTTCTTGTCAAGCTCTCAATAACTTGCACATTTTGCAGGTTGCCATGATTTTTCTAATTCTTCTCTATAATATTTGGAACTTGTATCATATCTAGATTATTGATCCGTTGAGGGAATTTTCTACTTAATGTGCTGTGACTTATCAGTAGAGTTTGATGCTGCCATTCAGTGCTTTAGAATTTGCTTTCATAGTTGAGTATTGATATCATGGTATCTGATGATATTCTCCAACTAGAATTTGTCACTCACATTGATAATGAACCATTGTTATGCAGATCTCATCTAATACTCTTAAAGTTCTGAGAATTGTTGAATCCATTTTACATTAACCTTTCTGAAATAAAATTTTTTATATGACCATGGTAAATATGATTTATTAGTCAATTTCTATAGCACACATAATGTCATCCAGCGAATCCTGCATTTGATGCACTCAGCATCTTATCCTGGATTCATGTAGCACATTTAACCTGTTTACTTCTTTATACTTGTACATTTGATACTTTTTCATCAGACATGTCTGCTGTTCTTCAGCTGATCGACTTATAGACATTATTTTGACTTATGTAGCTGCTTTCAAGCTGAAGATTTGTTCTTTGAAGTCAGTGGTCCTCACACCTTTAAACACTGATTACAATATTCCCTGGTTGTACATGCCACCAATGGCACTTCGTATTTTTTATTCCTAGTTGCTATAAAGTGAATGTCAATTACTAAATTTTGGGGAAGAGTCAAACTTCTTTACTGTCTTTATATAATACTGTGTCTTTATTTATTGGCATTTAATTATCTGTTGTGAGCTCATAATGCTGATTATTAATTTCGCATCTAATTGCTTGGATAGTGTAGTTAATGATTCCAATTAAATCCATTTTAATCTACCTTTACTGCAAAAGTTATAATATCTTCCCTTGAGAAATTTGCAGTTGATTGTCAGCTTAGTTTTTCTTTCATTTGTCTGTGTGTAAGTAATAAAGCTGAGTGCTGACAACTCCTCCACCTCCACCAGCAGGCAATCACCATCATCCCTTCTCTCTGCTCCCTTTCACAAGGAGCAAAGACCATGAGAAGGAAGCTCTTTTGGCCCTTGACCTTATGAGTCGTGGCCGCAGGTCACACTCTCTACCTGCCAGTTGTGAAGAAGCAGTCATCATCACCAACAATCAAGTGGCTAAAGGTAAACTTTGTTCATTTTATATAAGCCATGTTGGTTCACAGTAGTACATATTGTAAAAATTGTTAAAATATAGTTCAAGTTATACTTGTAAGTCAATATTTCTAATTACTCTGCTTGTAATTAACCCTTTGTCATTTAGTGTAATACAATGATTTTATTTTCTTACAAATTGGTATCTCTGTAGATTATTAATTTAAATTCATCATCATTTGTATCTATTAACTATTTTAAAAACTATTTACAATAATATATTTAAGTGATAGAAATTATAATGCAATTGTAGTAGGAACATGGAAATTTGTATTTAGTGGTGATATCATAACCTTGTTTTTATAATGTACAAGGAGTATAAAAATTTGATTTTGACAAGGTTTCCAGCTGCATTTTATTTTGTATGGAATTCACAATATAATTATTGCTTGCCTCAAATGTTTTGATTAATTATATAAACAGCTCATCAACTTTTACTGAGTTTTTTGTTTTTAATTTTATGATAAAAATATAGAGGAAAAATAATCTCTAGTCGGGCAGGATCTGAACCCACAACCTCCTAATACCATGTCAGGTGCTCTGACCACGGAGCTACCAGCCACTATTATTGATGTTAAATTCAATAATAGTGTCCTAAGGTGTGATAAGTAATTACATCTTAGGTTCAATCCCAAGTAGCTATCTTTAACTGCATTTGAAAACTATATCTTTAATCCTTCTAGGAACCTGCCTGAAAAACTGAATTACATCCACAGACCCAGTAATTTTTTCATTATAATTAGTCAAAAAATAGTTAACTTCAGAACTATTTTGCCAAATAACTAATGAAAGGAATTATGGTATATACCAAATTAATCATCATTTAAGTCTCGATTTTCTGAAAATAAAATATTTAACAAAAAAAACTAGTTTTATTTTAATACAGCTTTTTTAGAGTCATGTAGTAATAAAAAAAATGCATAAATATTTTTGCATCTGGCAATGCAAATAAAAATTTGTTTAAAAAAACTATTCTCGGAATATTGAAATAGGTTAAGGGCAGAAAAGGGTGTGAAATGGGAGGAAAAACCGAAGTATATACTTCGTATTTATTTTCAAAATCTTTCATTTTCAAAAATAGCAGTTTTTTTGTTTATTTTTGGGAGATTTTCGAAACTTGAAGGAAAACTTTTTAGATAAAAATTTGGTCAATTTTTATTTTTCAAATTTGACTAAATTTTTAGGGACTATCACAAAGATGGATATCCTTGTGAGCTTAAATCAGGGGGTTGCTTTAGCATAAGGTAACATTAATAAACAAATCATCAATACCATATAGTGCTTCTAAGAAATGGCAATTTGATGGGTTAACAAATTATATATATTGTAGTTTAATAAAATATGCATCAAATGAAAATAGAAAGTATTATTTTGTAACTTGAATTGTGTATTTTTATTTTATATATGTAAGAAAATTTTCAAATGGCAGTTTCTGTTTTTTTTTTAATCTTTTTTTTATGTTTTACTAAAAATGAACATAAAGTCTCGGGTCTCTCATTTCAGATTCTGTCAACATATGCATTCAATGGTGACCCTGGAAGGGTTAAGAGCCATCCAAGCAGTGCATGTACCAGGCATGCTCGAGGAGTGACCCAGCTTGCATATTTTCCATTTAAATAAATTCAACAGTTAAACACTATATAATAATCAGGGGTATAATACCTTGATATGAAGGATTGAGTTTCCAGACAGAAGTCAGCTGCATTAACAATCAAATATTCTGATAGTGTATCATTCTACTAGCTGCTTTTTTTCATAATTTGGTCATCCTTAAATTAACAAAGGAGACATCTTTATATATAAGTAGCACTTTAGTAATAATTTGTTACTAGCCTGATGGTTATAACATAAATTATCTATTTTACTGACTATACACTTTTAGCATACAGATCAATCTAATATTATACACAGTCGTATCAGAATAATATGACCATCTACTTAATAATGGGAATAACCACCCTTGGCCCGGATGACAGTGGCGAGATGGCATAGCATGGATGCAATGAGGCCCTGGAAGGTTGCCAGATGCACATATGCCCATTCAGACTCCAGTAGAGCACAGAGGTTCCAGAGATGGCATGGTTGTTGGTTTGCATGCCGAACCTGTCGATCCAAATAGTGCTCTATGGGATTGAGTTCGGGTGATTTCGCCAGCCAAGGGAGAACGGAGACATTGTCATGTTCCTGGAACCAGTCATGCACCACTTAAGCAACATAGCGGGGTGCATTGCCCTGTTGGTAGACATCATCACCACCAGGGTAAAGGTCCAACATGAAGGGATGCACATGGTCAGTGAGGATGGACAGGTAGCCATTGGCATTCAGGGACCGACCAGTGGTACCAGCAGTCCCAGGTCATACCAGGAAAACATCTCTCAGAATGCACACTGCCACTGCCAGCCTGTACTTGACAGACAAGTGTGTCTGGGTGTTGGTTCTCATGTGTCTGACACCGTATCCGCCACTGCCCATCACTTCTGTGGAGTAGAAACCTCAATTCATCGGAGAAGGCAACTTTTTTCCACTCCAGTAATAAATAGGCACTTTGATGTCGAAATGCCTATTGATTACTGACGTCATTGAAATTGACATCAAAGTGCCTATTTATTACTGGATGTTGAACCATCGAGTATATCTGAGTTTATCTCAATATTTATTTTTCCATTCTTCCACTGTCCAATGACGGTAGTGCTGCCACGAACTGCAGGCATCGTTGCCAATGGACCTTGGTTAACATGGGTGCCTTTACACAGCATCGACTCTGGAGACCCATGCGTAACAGGGTTTGCTCTACTATTATTGGGGACACATACCTGGGTGCCCAGCGTTCATTTGAGTGATCAATTGCTGCACTGTTGCAGGTCGATTGCCCTTTACCAGTCGATAGAGGTAACATTCTCCTCTGGTGTCGATGGCCTTTGGGGCTCCACAGTTATGACACCTGGAGGTACTTGGTGTGCCAGCAATCCATTCTTGGTACACCCTTACTACAGCACTTCGCGAACAGCCCATGAAGTCTACTGTTTCCGAGATGCTTCCATCCTTGGCATGGTATCCGATTATCATTCCTTTTTGAACGTCTGTCAAATCAATACCTTTGCCCATTGTGCTCACATTACGCACTATGACTCATCTGTCCTGGCTGGCCACTTATATCTCCTTGTGGTCGACCTTGTCATGTGCACTCTCTGATGTGCCTGGTGAGTACACTGTGATTCCTTGGGTGGTCATATTATTCTGATATGACTTGTACATACATACATCCAACCAATATTAATTCCTTCATTAACACATTTATTATAAATCTCATGCAAAAGATAACTAATATGTTAAATTAGTCACACAATTATAACACTCATTATAATCCCAATAATGGACAATAATGCAAATGTTAGTTTATTCACACAATGAAGCTTTCCTTTAAATTTTTAAATCTCTGAGAGTTACCAGAATTCTACACACTCTTATTCACCTTCATATGGAGATTCCCATTACTGCCACCCACACATCTCCCAATCACTCTAAACCTTGAAGCTGAGCTGATGTTTCAATTTATTGTACCATGCTCTCGCACTCAACAAACAACTGATCCTAGCTCAATGCCTAAGGCTGCTCATTCCATTTGATGTTGTGCTCATATTGAGGGCGCAGAATGCATCTGTAGATTTTAATGTTTATAAGCACTCTATGCTACCATATATATCATCAGTTATTACTGATGATTCAGAAAATTTCAATCATCAGAAGAAAATTTCACTTTAAGCAACCAATTTCAATTCATCAGCATCCCTCATCCCCCATCTCCACTTTGAATCTGCTGTGACTCATTGCTTACCAGCAAGAACTTTATAAAATGAACTTGTCACTTGATATCAACTTTCTTCTATGAAGATTCTCTCACACATCACCTCTGCAGTACATTAAATCTCATTCATTACTTATGAGACTAGGTAGCACAGAGGTTTTGTTGAAGTACTTTAAAACTTTTAACAGTGTCATACTAAATTAAAGATACTAATTTTATTTTATTTACTGCACTGTGAAGCTCTACTGTGAATTTTGTTATAGGATAACAATTCTTATTCATCAGATTTTCCAGAATTAAGCCTTAATTGCCTTGCCAAATCCAATTTTTGCATTCTGAAAAAAAAAAAGTATAAATTAATGTTTTCTAGCTTAATTTGAAATTTTATTTTCATAAAATTTAGAATTATGTTTAATTTGGTATATAACATGACCCATTTAAGTTGATTAGAATTTTTTGCCAAATAATCAGAGTTCACAGTTCACAAAAAGCATGACCCTTAAAGTATGTCACTGAGAGAAAAAAAAATTCAGAAAAGAGTGATTTTCCTGCTTCAAGTAAAAATTTATTTTTCTGTTATTCAGAAAGTTGTTTCCTATTCATACATAAAAAATCCTTATGCAGCCAATGGCAGTGGAGGTCCTATCAAGCTGTGTGAATTTCCTCTCCAGAGTGTTCTAAGCTACAACTACTGCTTTGGTCACTGTAGGATAATTTTAGCTAGGTCATGTTTGACCTTGCTTGCCCATTTCATCCTAGGTCTCCCCTTTTCCTGAATCCTTTAGGCACACTGTTCATAATTCTGTTTGCCAATCTGCAGCTATGCATATGGACAACATGTCCAAACCAATGCAGTACCTCTGCATAAAATGCTCAAAAGAGGTTGATGACTCCTTCTAACCTGATCATTACTTACAAAGTCAAACCATTTAATGCCCAAGATACTGCCCAAGCATCTAGAATCAAAGGCATCAAGTTGCTTGTTATCCTGCTTATAAAGAGTCCATGTTTTGCTACCATAACTAACCTTAGAACTAAATTATTATACAGCCTAATTTTTGTCTTTAGATGTACACACCTATTTTTCCACACTCTGCATAAATTAAAAGTCCCAGCAGCATTCCATATTCATTTGTTAATCTCATGCTGCACATCACCAGTATCTGTTACATAGCTCCCAAGATAATTAGGCGGAGACACTGCTCAAGAGTGCAGCCATTCAAAACAACTGAAGTGTCATCTGCCTGACCAATTTTCATTACTTTAGGTTTCCTCTGTTTGTCACCAAATCTACCCTATTACCAGTCTATTCAACATTATTAGCCAAAAGGGCCAAATCATCTGCATAATCTAAATCAGAAATTTCGAAATCTTTAGACCATTTAGGGCCAAAATTTTTGCAAAGAATTTTGCATAACATAATCAATAACTGAACTAAAGAGAAAAGGGAACAAAATGTACCCTTGTCTAACTCCACTAGCAATGCTGAACCAATCAAAATCTGAACCATCTAGATGCTTATGCAGCATCTTGGGCACTAGAACATTCAACTTTGTAAGTAATGATAAAGTTAGGCAAAGGAGTCTGCAACCTCCTTTAAGCAATATATTGTGCAGAGAGAGACTGTTGGTTTGGCCATGTTGCCGATATGGATAATTATAGATCAGCGACTAGGATTATGAACAGTGTGACAAAAGGCCTGAAAAAGAGGGGGACACCTAGGATGTGGTGGGCAGACATGTCAAACTGGACCTGGTTAGAATTTGTGTGCAATAACCAGATGCAGCAGGTGTAGCTCAGGGCAGATATGCTTGGAAAACTAAATTGTAGTCTGGTTGAACCTCTGTAGCCCTTGGCTGCTTGAGGACGAGGATGATGATGTTTTTCAGAAAAATATAATGAAAAAGAATCTGCTAAAGCAAATAAAAATCAATTTAAACAATACTAATAAATAAATAAAAAATAAATACCCCCTCAAGCAGCTGCTTGCCACAGAGGTCTGATAGGAGCCTGTCAGTTTATATGCCACAGTAGGAGATCTGAGAGGATGGCAGGACCTCAGCAGAAAGACAACACACACATCCATGCCTTACCCGGGGCTCGAACCCAGGTATAGAAAAGGCCCACTTGAAAAAGTTAGTGCCTAAAGTTCCTACCAGTATTGGTAGTTCAGCCTTTAGAGGTGGGGGGAACTTCAACACTCACTTAGCCAATTGGGTATCACCAATCCTAAACTGGAGTAATATGTCTCAGGCAGGCCATATGGCTCTTGAAAAGGTCCACTTGAAAAGGTGGTTCCTGAAGTTCCTACCAGCATCTGTGACTTCAGCCTTTAACAGAGGAGGAACAGGTCTTTATCCCATGCCAGCAATCAAGGGGCTGTTTGATATTGTTGGCCCTACCTATCTCAATAAACCTAATTTCTTTAAAATTCCTACTAATCATTTTTTCCCTGCAGGTACATGGAACATAAAGACATTACATAAAGAGTATTCCCTTGATCAGGAATTCTAGTATTATAACCTAGATATTCTAGGCCTGCAAAAGACCAGATGGTCAGGAAAAGGTGAGATACTTGAAAAAAACTTTAAATTTCTCTTTTCAGGGAAAAGCATCATTTCAAAGCATCTCCAAGGTGTATGTTTGCTTCTCAGCAGACACGCCAGTGATGCTCTTCTAGGTTATGACTGCATTAATGAAAGATTTCTTAGAAAAAAATTTAAAACAAAAATTAAAGACTTGAATATCATCTGGTGCCCCCACAGAGGACTATGATGAGAATGAGAAGGATACATTTTACAGATAGCTTCAGAATATTTTGAATTCTGTCAAAAAAGGAGATATTTCTCTTGTGCTAAGTGACTTCAATGTTAAAGTTTGTACTGACTCTGACCTTTAGGCAGGAGTTTAGGTCCCTTTGGCACTGGTAGTTCCAATGGCAATGGAGAACATCTTCTATAGGTAAGTAAACCTAATGGTTTACGAATAACTAACACGTACTACAAACACCGGCAAAATAATAAATATACATGGTTTCCACCTGATGGCTTGCACAGGAATATGATAGATTATATTTTACTTAACAGCAAATGTGCTAGTTCGGTTAGAAATACCACATCATACAGGGAGCAGAAATTGGGTCTGATCATTACCTGGTCAATAGTGTCTTGCAGCTGAAGCTTAAGAAATGCTGTGCTAAGGTTAAGAAATTTTACCTTCAATATTGAAGGTCTGAAAGATCGAGATATAGCCAAAGCATAACATGATAGGCTACTTAGTTATTATCAGAGTCATGGTTTGCTTACTACTGAAGTTGAGGAAGAAAGGGACAGTTTTAAATAAGATTTTCTTGAAACTAACAGTATTCTTTTAGGAAAAAAGCAGAGGATGCAAAATTATTTGAGTGATAAGGCACTTGAGTTTATTTTGGAAAGAAAGAACTGCAGGAATATCCTTAATCACAAACCTACTAGTCATAATGGAAAGCACTACAAAGAGCTTAATAAATGTGTAAAGGATCTGTTAGCAGCTGATAAGAATCTTTCGCTTGATGGACAGGTATACAGGGATTGAAGAATAAACAAGGTAAAGTTATAGAAGGTGAGGATTCTGTCATGGCTAGATGGGCTGAGCATATCAGAGAGGTTCAAAAAAATGTGATTATTTCTACTCCCATTGTTTGTAATGAGGATAGATGCATTACTTGCTTTAATGTTGACCCCATATCACATTCCGAAGTTGCATTGGCTATCTCTAAATTTAAACTGCATAAATCCCCAGGGGTGGACAAAATCACCACTGAAATGCTTAGAGCAGGGAACATTTGTGTTGTCACATGGCTGACTGAAATTTTGAATATTTTTTATGATAAAGGTGTTGTTTCTAAGGATTTTACTAGAGCTATCATTGTCCCAGTTTTTAAAAAAGGTGATCACAGTTCTTGTGATAATTATAGGGGAATTAGTTTGCTTTCTGTTCCAGGTAAAGTTCTTTGCATGATTATACTTAATAGAATTAAGAATTTGGTTGATGAACAACTGCGTGATGAACAATGTAGATTCGGAAGTGATACACAATATATTGATCAAATATTTTCACTTAGGCAGATTCTTGAGAAATGTTTAGAGTTACAGAAATCTTTGGTTACTAACTTTATAGATTTCAAAAGGCTTTTGACTCTGTTGATCGACAGATCATATGTTAGATCATATGGAATACCTGATAAGTTACTGTAATGAAAGCTCTTTATAATAACACTGTGAGTTGTGTGTGAGAGTTGGTACGTCTTGCAGCGATTGGTTTAGCATTGCTAGTGGAGTTAGACAAGGGTGCATTCTGTCTACTTTTCTCTTTAGTTTGGTTATTGATTATGAATGCAAAATTCTTTGAAAGGAAAATATTTTGATCTTAAATGGTCTAGAGATTTCAAAATTTCTGATTTAGATTATGCAGATGATTTGGCCCTGTTGATGAGATGAATTTGTTTATTAGGGCTGTTGATGAGACTGGTAATAGAATAGGTTTGGTGATAAACAGAGAAAAAACTAGTGATGAAAATTGGTGAGGCAGATAGTGCTTCAGTTGTTTTGAATGGCTGCACTCTTGAGCAAGTGTCTCAGTTTAATTATCTTGGTGTAACGCTCCAAAGAATTGAAATACTTTAAAGTTTTGGACCCTTTGTCTGATCCAATAATTATTTAAGCTCCGGATAGCTGAGTCAGGTGCCAGACAATAATTAACAAATTGCCAAAAAAAAGTTCAAATAGGGTTTGAATACTAGTGAGCGTTACTTAATGAATAAGAATTCAAAAAGATTAAATGATTGTCAATTCTAATTTAACTTCTAATCAAAACAATTAACATTGCTCAAGAGAAAAATTAGTAAAGATTCAAAAAAGGTTTATATAACAAGCAAATTTATTTCCAAAAACACTCGCCAAAACTTCAATGAAGAAGATACTACATCATTTCTATCTTACAAACTGACAACTACTGTCTACTCCAACTCCTCACCAACTCTAACTGACTAACTGACTGTTACTACTCTGACTCTCAACTACACTGCTCTAACTGTGCTACTGTGACTAACATGTCACCAGGTTATAACAAGATGCTACAAAGCCAGCACATGTCATGTTGCATGCCGGGAAAGACATTTGCATAAATTGACGATCGGTGCAAGCTATGACGCAAGAGGGGCGTGTCGTTGTACACGCACTTTAGCGGGTGACAATCGAAAGTTCGGAGTTGCTCATGCGTGACTCCTATGCTCTTGGAAACAAGTGCTGTGATGCCAAAAATGAAATAAAAATCCCCAAAATGATAAATATAACGTAAATTAAGCAAAACTGGTTAAGGTAAAGTAAAAGTGAATGAGGGGGGCATCACATTGGGAGCTATGTAACAGATACTGGTTATGTGTGGCACGATATAAATAGAAGAATAAGGATTGCCACTGGGAATAAGGATTGCCGCTTTTAAGAATTTATGGAGAGTGTGGGAAAAATAGGCATGTATACCTAAAGACTAAAATTAGGATGTATAATAAATTTGGTTCTTTCTAAGGTTGGTTATGGTAGCAAAACATGGACCCTTTGTAAGCAGGATATCAAGAAACTTGATGCCTTTGATTCTAGATGCTTACGCAGTATCTTGGGCATTAGGTGGTTTGACTTTGTAAGTAATGATGAGGTAAGAAGGAGTCATCAACCTCTATTGAACATCATATTGTGCAGAGAGAGACTGCATTGTTTTGGCCATGTTGCCCGTATGCATAGCTACAGATTGGCAAAGAAGATTATGAACAGTGTGCCTAAGGGTATCAGAAAAAGGGGAAAACCTAGTATGCAATGGGCAGACAATGTCAAACAGGACCTTGCTAGAATTGGCCTAGAGTGGCCAAATGCAGCAGCTGTATCTGAAAAGAGACACTCTGAAGAGCAAAATTACACTGTCTTGTTGGACCTCCGTAGCCCATGGTTACATGAGAATTTTGTATGTGTATGTAATGTTTGTCTGAAATTTTGCTGTAAGAAACCTTTCATTAATGCATTCATATCCTATAAAAGCATCAAATTAAAAAAAAAAAGCAATCACATTAAAATTAATGTATTTCTCATTTTTGCTAATATATTCTTTTCATAAGATCCAGAATTAAATGCTGTTTAATTTGGTGAATTACATGACTTATTTCTGTTTATTAATCATTTAGCAAAAAATATATATGTTATTTTCTCCCTGCATAGTGAAAAAATAACTTGGTCTGTAGTTTCATTCCAATTTCTCTGGCTGGGCACTAGAAGGGTTAAAGAACACAATAAATGGTCTTGATGGAAAGTTTACATCTCTCTCCTAAGAATTACCTAGTGGGCTGTTCTCCAACTTTCTCTGAGCCCTTGGTATCCTTTTGACTTGGCCATTTAGTCCATTACATGCACAAAGTAGCTGCTCAGAGATAAAACAATTCAACTATAATTTGCATTTAAATTTGAAACTTCAAAATATCACACAATGCACAGGATAGAAACAATATTAAGCCAGTCTGGTATCATTTCTTTAACAGTTTATTCCTACTACACTTTATATTTAAGATTTAACTTGATTCAAAACATACTTTTTTTGTTTGCTATTCACTTATGTTGTTTTCTGTTTCACACTTTTTTTCATTCTACTGAAGAGTACAGGTCTGAGGAATATGGAACTTTGATTCCTGTTGTTCGTTCATTGCCAACCATGGCTGATTTTTATTTAATTTTTTTTGTGCTGTCTTTTGTGCACTGATTGTTGTTTGGTATTCCCTCTTCTATACATGACACTTTTGTTTACCTTTTAAAAAAATAAAGCCAATTTCTAAAGTTATTTTTATCCTTTTTCTATAGTACCCTGTTTTTCTCTGGGAGATTTATCTTCACAGAAGATTATGAGAGATTCTCAGAGATTTATCTTCACAAAACCCTCACCCTGCCCTTGATCAATAGGGGGTACCAATGGGCATGGAAAGGCTGCTGTCTATCAGATTGGACATAAAACCATGGCACCATGTGTGGGAGAGGTGGACCTGGTGCACATTACAGAACATGCTTAGATGGCCTTGATGGGAGGCTACTGTCTGTGTCCTAAGAGCTGTCCAATGTGTCCTTTTGACCTGGTCATTTAGCTCATTGTGTACAAAAAATGCCACTCAGAGGCCAACCTAAATATAGACTTCTTGCTCCAAGACCTTAATACTGTTATGAAAGATATCTTAATAGTAGATTTCACCTTCAAAATGATCTTGTTTGAAATTATTATGGTTGAAAACTCTTAGCAAATGTCATTTTTTTTTTCAAAGGAAAATGCACAAAATTCAATCTGTGCACTTTTTTTTTATTACTGTAGTGAATTAAGTTTGATATTCTGGAAGTGTTTCATGGTATTTTGTTATGGAAAACAGCAAATCTTTACTAATAAATTTTTCCTAGGAATCTTAAATGGAAGTGAGACTCAACTTATACCAGCTGTTCCTAGTACCAATCCTCTTCTTGGTAGGTTAGACACTCCCATTGTGAAAAAGCGACATAGGAGAATGAAGAGTACAGGTCTGAGGAATATGGAAGCTATGGATGGTATGTAAAAGATGAGCAGTAATATGTCAAGAAAATTAAAACACATTTTTACTTGTATTCTCAAGTAAATGTTAATTTAACATTTACCTGAGCAAGCAAATGTTAATTTAACTGTATTTTGTAAATGTTGTTAAATTTAAAATAGTAAATTAACATTTTAGATTTCTTTGAATTATTTAAGTTGAGCCAGTTGGATAAATTAATCATAAAGTGTAAAAATTTTTAATTAATGCTGATGAATCCAATAAGATCCAGAATAAAGTTATTTGTTTCAATTACTGTGATAAATACAAACCCTAACTGGTGTAGTGGTTAGAGAACCTGACAGTTAAACCAATGGGCATATCCTTGTGTAGATGTTTGTATGTTTACGAGAAACCAACACAAGCCTAAAGGTTGCAGATTATCTCCATCCTCCATTTTTTTTTATTAAAACTACTTATTTGCTACTTAAAGTGGTGGTGGGCTCAGTCATTAGTGTGCCAGGCTCATACTCTGATAGTTCCTGCTTTGAGCCCTTCACTGTGCCTGCATTGAGAATTTACTTTGTAAACTCCCATTTTGCCCTTGGTGAGAAAGGGGACACCATTGTTCTTGAAAAGCTTATCATCCATCTGATGGGATGTTCAAGTTATGACCCATGTGCAAAAGAGAGCCATGTTCCATGAATATTAAAGACCTTGACAGAGGCTTAATAATATAACAGCTGTCCAGTAGATTCCTTTCTCTAACCTTCTCTAAGCCTTTGGGGTACTTGCCATTTAGCCATTGTGTATATTAAAAAAATTCTTTTCGGAGGTTGAATAACCCAACTATAAAGTCTTCCTTCTGTTCACCATATTTGTGAAATGTAACCTTTGTCACTTGATAAATTGTCTCTGTATTTGGTTTTATTCATTTAAACTGCTTTCACTGAAATCCTTTTAGTTTTTCATTGGATAAAGCTAATTTAAGAATGCATTTAATCTTGACAATTTCACTGTTAACTAAAAATTTTGAAAATTTACTAGCCAGGAGTCTTTATGTGTATTAACTACCCATTGCACGCAGTAATAAAAGAAAATTCTGTGATGTAGAATCTTAGTAACTTATATAAATGCTTTTGACTAGGCAAAGATATTGAAGTTCAGCAAAGTTCACATCTAGATAGCAGTTTCATTCCAACAAGGTTTGGTGGTCCAAAGTATATAGTATTGCTCTCTTTGCATACAATGAATTATCTGAGGCAATTAATGATGAATGTTAAACCATGTTCTTACTGATGCTGTCCTTAGTTGTTGTTTGACAACTTTGACACAATTGTAAATTATCATGGATACCAGTCCAGTTTTTCTTTGGAGATAATAGTATGTGTTTTGATGACTGATGCTAATTGAATGTCCAATCATCTTAGGGTGAATGTAGTTTCCAAAGGAGAAAAAGTTTCCAATTTTAGAATTCTCTAATGGTGGAAATTCAAACCAATGGAACAGTTAGGAAATGTGAATAGTAATTTTTATTATTATTTATTCAACACAGAAGACATATTTTTTTCATTTATCTCTTAAAGTATTAAAAAATTATTTCTTCCCCCTCGAGGTAGGGGGGGGGGATATGCAAGTTGAACTGTCATTGTAAATCTTCAGACCACCACTCTTACACTTACATTTCTAGCAATAACAGATCAGTAGATTCCTTTTGAAATTTTGCCACTTTCCAATCTTAACAACTTCTAACAGACAACAATGGCTACCAAGACTAGAGAATAAATTTTTTTATGTGATTGGTTTGGTGATAAACAGACAGCAAACTAAAGTGATGAAAATTGGTCAGGCAGGCTGTGATGCCGTAAATCGAATGGTTGCACCCTTGAGCAAGCGTCTCGGTTTAATTATCTTGGGAGCTATGTAACAGATACTGGTGATGTGCAGCATGAGATAAACAGAAGGATAGAGATTGCTGCGGGACTCTTAATAATCTATGACGAGTGTGAAGGAATAGGCCCCTAAAGGCTAAAATTAGGCTGTATAATAGTTTGGTTCTTTCCAGATTATGATAGTGAAACTTGAAACCTTATAGATAAACAAGATAGTTGGAAACTTGATGCCTTTTGATTCTAGATGCTTTTGTAGTATCTTGGGCATTAGATGGCTCAACTTTGTAAGAAAGTATGAGGTTAGGCAAAGGAGTCTGCAACCTCTTTTGTGCAGCGTATTGCACAGAGAGAGACTGCATTGGTTCGACCATGTTATCCATATGCATAACTATAGATTAGCAAATAGGGTTATGAACAGTGTCTCTAAAGGCCTAAAAAAGAGGAGACCTAGGATCCAGTGGGCAGACAATGTCAAGCAGAACCTCATTAAAATGGTCTACAGTAGCCAGATGTAGCTCAGGACAAATGTGATTGGAGAACTAAATTACACAATCTGGTTGGACCTCCATAGCCCATGGCTTCTTGAGGATGATTCTGATGATTAAAAGAAAAGATCTTGGAGAAGACAAATATAATTAATTTTTAATTCATTTTCATCAATTCTTATCATTATTTCCTATATCCAACAATCAGTGGGAATCCTTTGCATATAATTTTTACAAAGATATTATGCTAATCTATAATATCAATTTATAATATATAATCAATCTATAATACTGATTACATTTCATTATAAGTGATATGTTTTTTATGCAGTTCAGTTTTATCAAACTAATTTTTTCTTCGAGTTTTATTTAAACTACTGTTTTACTAGTATGGAATTTTAATTTTTTTTAATTAATATTTTGGATTGTTTCATTAGATTCAGATGGGTATGAATTTATCATTGTATCTCTGGATAATAAGCAGTGGCATTTTGAAGCTTCTAGTACAGATGTAAGTATGCTGTCAGGAATAAACTTGTATTGTTGTTTTTGTTCCTTAAATGTGAAACAAAACTTAAAAAACTTCTTTTTTACTTGCAATTTTAACTAAATCACTATTTTTGTTTGATTTTTTTCAGTAGTACAAACTTTTTTTTATTCTAAATTCATTTAGTAACTTTTTATAGCTAATACTAAAACAATTGAAGATGTAATGCTAATGTTTGTTTTTTTTCACCATTTGCTTATATGTATAAGGTCATGTAAAAAGTTCCTGTGCTTTGCACAGTCCAATAGGTCGTGAAATAGGTCTCCTAAGAGGGCAGATCATATGAGAGATCAGGTGTCATTTGCTATTGGACAGTATGAGTTGCTCTTCAAACTATATTAAAGTGTTGATGCAATCATGGTGAATTTGCAGATTAAAATTCATTGTGCACTTTTATACAAGTTTAAACTTTGGAATACCTTGGCCCAGACAGCCAGAATATGTGCAAAGCATATGGAGAGTGTAGTGTTCATATGATACAGATAACATTTCAGATGGTTTCATAAAGGCGATGAGACCCTGGAGGATGCACCAAAATCAGGATGACCTGCTGTTCTGGACAATGAGTATACAGTGAGATATACAATAAGAGCACAGGAGAAGCTACACTCCAGGTGTGAAAAGTTATAATGCTGTTAATAATAATTTAAGAATATAAGTATTATTTTTAGACAAAAAAGTTTTGATTCAATACACATGATTTACTACTAAGTAAATTTTGCAGGCATTAGAAGAGTCCAATTATAAAATGGTTTGAATCGTATTTGGTAAATTGGAAACAAAAATTTAATGAGTATTGAGAGACAATTAATTCAAAACAGGAGTGCCATAGGACTCTGTTTTAGAACCAATTTTGTTTTTGATTTTTATGAATGATTTATGTGGATTATATCATAAAGGTGAGCCTATAGTTTTTGCAGCTGACATGGCATTCATTTATACTGATAAAGTTGAAGAATTAATAAAGATATGAATTTTGATTTAAAAAGAATAAATATCAGGTAGCCACAAAAGTTCTTGCCTTTTGTGTCATATTAAATAATCAGCATTTAGTTAAAGAAATAGTCAATAGAGGATGTTAATACCATGTCAAAACAACTACCCACATCTTAAAATTGTGTTGTATCTTATTTACATAGTAATATCATCCAAGTGGAAAACTCAATAAAATATTGAAATGGAAGTGTCATTGAAGCTCACCAGATATTTACTTTATGAGTTCAAACTCAATAACACTACTACAGAAGCCACTGGAAGAATATGTCTCTCATTTGGACAGGATACTGTAAAGGAACACACAGCCAGAAATTGGTTCCAAGAATTTCGAACCAGGGATGAGTCACTTGAAGATGCATGCATAGTGGCCATCCTGTGGCCATTGACAACGAAGTTTTGAAAGTAGCCATTAAAGAAGATAGCAGTCGAACATGTCAAAAGCTTGCTTTGATGTTCACTGTGAATGTTGAAACCATTAGAAGGTATCTGCACAAAATTGGCAAAACATACAAATTGAGCAAATGGGTCTCACATGAATTAATTAGACATCAAGAAACATGTCACCCACCAAAACAAAGAGTCATTTCTCAATCATTTGCTTGTGCAATGAAAAGTGGATCCACTATAGGAATATTTCAAGGAAACAACATTGGGTGTCTACCATGGATCTCACTCCACAAACCTCAAGACCACTACATCAATGTAAGGTGCTCCTTTGTGTATGGTGGACATATCATGGAATTGTTCACTTTGAGCTTCTGAAACCTAGCCAAACCATTACTCATGAGCTCTTCACAACAGCTTGAACATGTTCATGAGGCATTGAAAGAGAAGGAAGCAGCACTTGTCAATTGTAAAGGAACATTTGTTCCTTCACGATAATGCCCATCCACATACTGCCAAAGTGACTACAGAGACAATACAACACTTTGAATGGGAGACTTGTGTCATCCACCCTATTCATCGGAAATCTCTCCTTTGGATTATCACTTGTTTTTGGCCCTTAATAATAATCTGCATGGACAAGAGTTTAAAATGACAGGGAGGTACAGGTCTCTATAGAAACTTTCTTCTATTCCAAAAACATGGATCTCTATAGAAGGTATATTTATAAGCTAGTTTCAAGATGAGAAAAAGTGATTGAATCAAAAGGAAACTACTTCACTGAATAAAATTGTTTTAATACGAATTTTGCTCTTTTTTTACGAGTACCAAAGAAGACAAAATCTTTTGTGGTTACATGATAATTGGTTTAAAGCAAATAAAATCTGTCTAAATGTAAATAAACAATGTATGTTTTTCAGATTGAGAAAAAATTCAAGCTGATTTATTAAAGGATAAAATTATTTACCATGATTCAAACTGTAATAGTGAGAATTGTAAATGTTTAAAAAATGAGGGTTTTAATCTTTCAAGTGTCTGAAACTAATAAATCAGTTTTCAAAAATCACTATAAATGAACTTGCAACATTTTTTTTCTGCTTACCTACCATTTTTCTCCTCTTATTTTTTATATTTTTTGTTCGGAATTAAATGCTCTTTCTTTTAGTATGTAATGCAAACTATTTTATTCATTTGTTGTTTCATAATGAAGCTCAGAAATTGAGTTGCATTTTTAGAGTGGAAAAAACACACTTTAAGGGTTAATACTTATTAATATTTAGTATAATAATTATTAAATAATATAATTTAATAAGTATTCCTTGTGAGTTTATTGAACATAAAACTCACAAGGAATGATCATATAAATTATGTTATAAAGAAAATTATTCATATATTGCCAAACTTTTATGCAATTAGAAAATTAACAGATCTTTCATTGCTTAAGATCTTGTATAATACCTGTGTTAAATCTCATTTATTAAATGCATCATTACATGGGAGGTATTTATTATAATAATTACAACCATTGTGTACTGTTCAAAATAATATTATAAGATGCATAGTGTTTGCAGATAGGTATTAAAACATGATATAAGGATTTGTGATATTAAGTATTATACATCTGTATGTTTGCAGTATTTTGCTACCTGTTTATATAGCCATGGGAGAGTGAAATTTTAAATGTTAGGTTCTGTCCTTATTTTACAAGATCATCTAATCAGCTTGTACACTAATAATTTTACCGAAAAAGGATATAATCAAAAGGCATTATATATATATTTAGCGTCAAAGTTTTTTAATGAATTATCATTAGAAATCAAAGTGCAACTTTTTAAGTGATTTCAAAAGAGAATTGAAATATTGGCTATATACATTTGGTGAATATAATTTTTTTTAACTGTTAACTGACTAAAATTGCTAACAACTGTTACAGCTGTATTAGAATCAAGTTAGCTTGTTTACTGTATGAGTAGCCCAAACATTGTTATATTTGTTGCAAATTATATGTAGATAAGTTTATATCCATGAAACGAGTTATCTCATGTGGATAGTTAATTTCCAATTAATATATGTATTAATATGTGTTCAAATAAGGGAAATAAATATGACTTGACTAGTTTAATAATCTTTGTAAGCACTGTTTAAAAGTCGCAAGATTTCTAAAAGTTATTTATTTGAAAAAGTGTGGAGTTTTACTAAAATATTGCATTTAAATGAAGATAGAAAAGATTTCTTGCTTATTAGTTTGTGAAAATAAGCAAAATTGTGTAAGCTTGCATATATTGAAGATGATATGCTGAAGGATTTCCTTAGCAGGAGATAGCTGTGATGCCTCTGTTATATAGCTTAACTATCAGCTAGGTCAACAACAAAAGTTCACTCACTGAGCATACCAACTTTTTCCCACTAACATTTCTTTTAACAACTGTCAATGTAAGTTTTAGAAATTTATGCATTCCCAAGTTATAGCTATTATTCCCAACCCCAATTATAGTCATTAAATGCAATTAATTTAAAATTTAAACATATTAGAATGTAAATAGCTTAAAAATACTAATTCTGTAATAATGTTAAAACCTAATGTTCAATTACCTGAATAGTAAGTAATTGAAAATTACCTATTGTTCAGGTAAGTTATAACAGTTTTTTGCATATATTAATAAATATTAATAATTGTTCAGGATAATAATATAAAGGACAAAAATTCATATGGATTTTTTTTCTATAAAAACTCCAAATTGACCAGTTAATGATTTAAAAAAAATTGCATGCGTATGCATCATCGGCATCACAATCGGCACCATAAGTGGCAAAAGTACTTTCTTCAATTCAGTCTTCTAAGTTGTTAAATGATTTTTTAATTGAAAACCCAAAATTCACAAATAATCTTCAAACTCCTTTGCAAATTAACAGTGTTGGTGGTCATGTATGATCAATACTCTTGTTTAGAATCAGATTTAATCTCAAATATATCAAGGTCATTAGTGGTAGATTGTAATCAATAGTAACCCAAACTTCTGAATTAAGTCAAAATATAGTAATTTACCAGATTGCTGAAATTCAAATCAGTATGCAGTGTTTAAAGAAAAATAAGACACCTATTGATAAAAAATAAAAAAATTAGACTTCTATGTGAAAAGTAAGTTGGCATGAAATGTTCTAAAGAGAGATCATGGTTTACATATTTCTAAATATGGAAATATTGCTGCATAGAGCCATCAATAATATAAAACAGTTCAACAAATCATTGAGAAAAAATTAATATGCATTTTGCTTCCAGAATGCAATAAAAAATTGTAAAATTAATGAATCAAGCAAAAGACTGAAGTTCTGCCAAGTCATTAATAAAATAAATTAAAAAGCTTTATTTAGCACCTGTGAAGTATTTCATACAGTTTACAATTTAGCAATAAGAAATAAACCTCTATCCACATTGATGACAAAATATAATTACAAATAAAATATTTACTGGAATAGTTTATTTTTAATATATCTAATTCTTTAAAATATTAAAAAAAAATATTGACTTCAATCATGGCATTGGTCTTCATTCCCAATTTTCGTCGATCAGAAACAAACATATTTCCAAATAAAAGGAATTATGCTACCTTATAGATTAAATGTTATACTATATATTATATGAGCAAAATAATAAAAATGAATAAAATTTTTGTACTATAATTGACACCTATTTAAAGAAAGCAGCATTTTCTTTTTATTTCAATTTGAAAACAAATTTGTTGCCCTAGTAGTATTAGAGATACAAACAGCTGGAAATATTTACCATCTATTATTTAGCCACCTTGAACAAATGGGGTTTTGATAAAAAGTATTTAAAAAAAAAATTAAAGGATTTTTCTCTAGCAAAGCAAGTGTAATGCTTGGTAGCAGATTCAGTGTTAGAACTCGGTTAGTTGAAGATTTTCCTAATATTATATGGTACTGCTTAAACTGTTGTTTTGTTGGCACTTTGTTGGATGCATTTTTATGGGTCTATCAATTTTGATGGGTTATTAAAATTATCTTGAATAATTTTTCTTGGATACCAAAATGGCATGTAACAGGATTGATAGAAAGCATCATATTAAACATGCACAAGCAAGAATATTGAACTGGGTATTTTTTAAGGAAAAAAAATATAATTTAGTAGATAGTTCAGATATTTATGGTCTTTTCAATTTATCTCAATCGAAAACCTCAGGCATGGAAGAAATACTCTTGGAGAAAAGGTAAAGAGAAATAGAAGCGTTATTTAAAACTATAAATTTGATGTTATCAATGACTTCTTTGAGTATGTTGAAAATGCAATATGCTTCAATAGAAAAATTCACAAAACCTAAAAGTGGCGCAAGTGGTATTGAAAACATTAGCTATCTGTTAAGCTACAGTAGAGAGGAGATGCTCTCATGTACAGTATATGTACAGATAAGAGAACATCTCTGTCCATGAAACCTATTAGTTTGCTCATGACAGTGAATTTAATCAGGCAGCCAGTTGAATCCTGGGATTCAGAACCATACGTGAAAGCATGGTTACTAAAAAAAATATTCTGCAAGAGAACCAAGACTTCCACAGCAAAGTAAAAAAAATTATAAATGAAAACCAGGAATTTATACGAAAATTTCCTGAAAATAAAATTTAATATACAAATAAATTGTGTGTTATTTTTTCTGCTCATCAAGTTATTTTTCATCCCAAAATTTGCAAACCCATTGATCAAAAATTAGCAACTTGCCACTGATTGCAGTGTCTTCTATATAGTGAATCAAGTTCTTCAGACAACTTTTGTATGCCTGTAATGAAAGAATGATGGAAATTCACTTTGTTGGGGGATGATCCAGTATTGGCTGAAAGATATACATTGTTAAAGACTAACAAAAAAGCAAAAGTGATATCATATAAAAGGATATATTTACAAAATATAAACTGTTGTGGGATATTAATATGTCAATATTGTGTTACAGTGATAGAATGTTAAAAATTAAATGACTTCAATGTTAAATACGCAATCTTCATTGAATTTTTTAATCTGCCATTCAGATCACTGTTATATTTTCATATTGGTGAATTAACTTCCCAAAATGATTTTTATACTTTTTTTTTTGTTGATGTAGTATTTTATATTTTTAAATGACTATAATTGTGAATATCCCTACAATTGACATTTTATGTATTAATTGTAGGACCGAGAAGCATGGATATCAGCAATAGAACAGCAGATTCTAACTAGTCTGCAAGGAAATGAAAGTAGCAAGACAAAGGTAAGCCTTTCTTTTTTGTAAGTATTGAATGTTAATATTACTATTGGAAATTTTGAAGGCTGTTTTGTAAATAATTTTTCCCTCAGTCACACATAATGGAGATAGAATAAAGATAAACTCCCTTTAGTTGTCTTTCATTTTTTTTTACCTTATTAGGTTCGTTATGCTTGGATATCATTTCTGTTCAAGATTAAATAGTAGTAGAAATTTTACTTGGTGTTTGATTATTGTTAATCTTTTTATGCAAAGCAACAAATTTGTGGAATTTATTGCCAGTGAATCAAAGTTGTCTTCATATCATTAATCTTTTGCATTCAAATATTTTTTCTTTCGCTTCAAATAAAAGTATAAGCTTCATTAACATTTTGAAATGCATTGCTGATCTCTCACATATATATATGTGTGTGTGTGGGGGGGGGTGGTCACATGTATATATGATTTTCAACAGTTAACTTTTCCTTTAAGATTTGACAAAGAAACTGTGCAAGTTGCAAATAGATGATGAGAAATGAGAGAAATATTGTAATCATTGCATAAAACAGAATTAAGCCATAAGGATGCCACGATTTTGTGCATAACTGGTGTCTTGTTGGCTCTTGGATCCAGTATCAAGCCCAGAAAATTCTGATAGGGGTAGTTGACATGCTTGAATTTCTGATTTTTTTTTTCAAGTTACCTTATCCAAAATTTGTAACTTTTAAACATTTTTTATTTTTTTTTCAACTTTGTAAAACATAAATTTGTTTAAAATATATAAAATAGTGATGAATAGGATATAAAAATTATGCAAATCCTTAATTTTTATTCCAGTGTGTGAATCCTTAATTTTCATAAGGATATATTTAAAAAAAAACAAGCAGCCACTTGCCACAGAAGTATGACAGGGGCCTGTCAGTTTAACCCTTTAATGCCCAGGAAATTTCAGAAAAGGGTAAAGGGTATTAACGACATAGGAATAGCACTAGTTGGATGAGTACATTTCAGATTTTAACCATTTTGGCCATTACTGGCATTAAAGGGTTAATATGCCAAAGAGAAGATCTGGAAGGAAGGTGAGACCTTAACAGAAAGACAACACAAAATCCATACCTTACCCATGGTTCGAACCCAGGTTCCTTTGATCAGTAGACAAGTGTGCTAACCACTCAGCCATAGGACAACTGAGGAAATGTATAATAAACATTAAACAAATATTTCGTTAAAAAAAAACTGCAATTAGTTAATGTCCAGCTATGCATTTACTCAGAATCTGACACTTCAGATATAATGTAAATAAATCAACACTTGCTTCCCAAAAAATGTTTAATCCCCAACACTTATATTAGGACATCCGTCCCATGGCTGAGTGGTTAGCATGTTTGGCTACTGTTCTAAGGGGCCTGGGTTCGAGCCCCAGATAAGGCATGGATGTTTGTGTCATTTTTCTGTTGAGGTCCCACCATCCTCACAGACCTACTATGGTGTATAAACTGACAGGCTCCTGTGAGACATCTGTGGCAATCAGCTGCTTGAGAGGATATTTATTTTTATTTTTGTAGTTATTAGCCATGATAAAGAATGAACCTGTGACTTTGTTAATCAATAATCACTTAAATTAACACCAAAATGTCTCAAAAAAAAAACTCTTAAGAAATCAAAAATTTTATTTACCATTCATTAGTGGCATCGTACAATTCTCTGGATTGTGGTGGGGAAAATATCTGATACCAAAATGAAAATATGACATTTTTAATGCATTAGAGCCTGTGTTACCAATTGACAGAAAGAAGGGCCATGATGAGAATTTCACCACAGAAAGAATTGACCACAAGAAGGACCATGATGAGGGATATAGTGGGAGATAGATTTAAAATTGGAATTTTTTTCAGCCTATAGAACTACATAGGCACAATTTGCAAATTAAGAATGTTTGAAAGCAAGAAATACGATGAGTGTAAAAGTAGGATTTTAATAGTTTATAAAAGAAGAAAAAACTTGAATGCCAGAATAAAATTATACTCAAAGGAAACCAGTGTTGTTTTTTCTTTGAAGTGTATATAACATTGTGATTAAACCAAATACTCTAAGTAGAAGTTGTTTTTGCAAAGAAAATACAGGATATAAAAAGAAATGTACACATCTAAGATATACAAATAAATGGCCAGGTGGACATTTCTTTATAAGATGATAGTAAAAACCTATTACACTCCTGAGCCATAAATTATGACTACCTGACTAATGGGTGTGGGGCCACCTTTCCCCACAATAACCACTTCTATCTGGCATGGTATCGACTCCACTAGACTGTGTCCTCAGGTATTCTATATGAGCTGAACAGAATGGCTTCCCAGAGTGAAGCACTGATTTGGACTGGCGAATGCTGTGTCCCACTGCATCCCACAAATGTTCAATTGAATTCATGTTAGGGTAATCTGGCATCTAGGGGAGCACACAAAATGCTTGAACATGATCATCGAATCATTCCTGCATAATGCAGTCCTTGTGATGGGGTATTGGCTTGCTGAAACAGTCCAGATTGCCATCTTGATACATAGTCACCATGTAGGGACACCACTTGGTCCAATACAATTCTTAGGTAGGAACTGGTAGTGAGGGTGTGTTCAACTGGTACGATGGTACCCAATGATGTCCATGAGAACAAAATTCCCATACCATGATACTACTACTGCTGCCTGCCTGTTTTCAACCATGTAGTCTGGTTGAAGATGTTCACTTGTGCAGCATCGAATATAGACCCATTCATACCTTGTTTGGCGCATTATAGCCTTAGTAGCTCATGCGCCATAAAACTCCAAACAACCAACCAAGACCCATTCATTGACATGGCAGAGCTAGAATCTGGACTCATTAGACCAGGTGACTCTTTTTCAGTCATCCAATGTCCAGTCATAGTGCTCCTGTGCCCACTGCAGGTGGAGCTGTCAATGACAGTCAGTCAACATGGTTACATGAATGGGCTGCTGATTCCATAGGCCGATCTGCAAGAGCATCTGCTGGATTGTGTGCTTGGAAACATTTCTCTGTGTGCTCGAAAACATTTCTCATTGTGCCCTGGTTTTAGTCTGCCATTAATTGAAGGATCGTGAGCTGTGTTATCCCAGACTGCACATGTCAACCGGCGTTCAGTTCTGCTGTCAACAAGTGATGCCACCACACCTTCACTACTGTAGCCTTTGAACAGCCAATAATGCCTGCAGTTGCTGAGATGATGATCCCCTCTTACCGATAATGATCCGATGATTTACCGATAATGATCCGATGATTTACCGATAATGATCCGATGATGATCCCTCTTACCGATAATCATTCCCCATTGCATGAGCTTTGAACTAATATGCCCCGACTATGCTGTCTATATAAGGGTGTCCCTGAATTCATGGCCCAAATGTGAGGGGATGGTAGTACACACTGAACCCACCAATATTCGTTATAGAATATGTGGCCACAAATGCAGTGAGGAGTCAGAAATGAAGGACAGACACAAGTTTCCAGAGTGACATTTATTGGAGATCATTACAACAAATGATACAGGTGGCACAATGGCAGAGTAGTGATTGGCATACCTGCTCGTAAACACTGGGCTTGTTGCACACATTGGCAACTGCGATGGACAGTCGGGCTACCAGATCCTCCGTGGACTGCATGGGCATCTCGTCCCCACAAAAAGAAATCGATACAAGAAAGATCAGGAGATCTGTGGGCCACAGGATGGAACCACCGCTCCCAATCCATGGGTTCCCAAATGTGGTATGAAGATGCTGACACATGTCCATGCTGAAATGGGCGGGTGCCCCATCGTGCTGGAACCATGTATGGGCGCAGATTGCGGCTGGAACATCCTGAAGCAATTCCGGCAAAACCTGTTGCAAAAAAATACAGTACGTTCTCCCATCAAGGTGGTCCGGCAGTAGGTAGGGTCCAATTAAGTAGTCATGCACGATCCCTGCCCAGACATTGACAGCGAACTGTTGCTGGTTTGAATTTGGACGTGTACCATGGGGGTTCTGGACTGCCCACAAATGTACATTATGGACATTCACTATGCTTTCACATGAGAATGTTGATTCATCGGTAAAGAGCACAAGTGCGGGGAAATCAGGATGTGCGGCACTTTGCTGCAGGAACCACTGGGCGAAATCCATGCACAGGGGATCATCAACAGCCATCAATGCCTGCACTCGCTGCAAATGATAGGGGTTCATGCAATACTCACGAGACACTGTTCTGATGCACACCCAGGCTCTGGGCGGCAGATCGCGTGCTTGTACCTTGGTTATCTGTTACCATATGCAAGATGTTCTTGCTCATAGCTGGCATTCTGACCGTCCGTGCTCATCCGATATCATGTCAACTGACATGGAAGGTGCCTGCCTCAGATAGCTGGCGGTGCAGTCACGCAAACATTTTATGATCGGGCACACGGCGCATAGGATATTGCTCACAGTAGAGTCTTTGTGCCTCTCTACCATTGCCCTCAGCTATGCCGTACATCAGGTGCATATCGGCTTTCTCTGTGTTCGTAAACTGCTCCATCTCGTGTCCAGTTGACGCTGAGTCAACCGGACATGACATGGGGTTTGGCCGATCCAGTGCTTTTAAGCTGTGCCACCTCATACTGGCACCGGGCTGCGTTTGCAACCTCATATTCTATAACGAATATTGGTGGGTTCGGTGTGTACTACCATCTCCTCACATTTGGGCCATGAATTCAGGGACACCCTGTATACACAGTGGTATCAGAATAATATGGCCACATACCTAATAATGAGAATAACCACACTTGGCCCAGATGACAGCAGCGAAATGGCATGGCATGCAAGCAATGAGGCCCTCGAAGGTTGCCAGAGGCACATGTGCCCATTCAGACTCAAGCAGAGCATGGACGTTCTGGAGATGACATGGTTGTGGGACCGCACGCCGAATCTATCGATCCAAATGGTCCCACAAGTGTTTTATAGAATTGAGGGCAGGTGATTTCACTGGCCAAGGTAGAACAGAGATGTCACTGTCGTGTTCCTGCAACCAGTCATGCACCACCTTAGCAACATAGCAGGATGCATTGTCCTGTTGGTAGACACCATTACCACCAGGGTAAATGTCCAGCATGAAGGGGTGCATGTGGTCAGTGAGGATGGACAGGTAGCCATTGGCATTCAGGGATCCATCCAGTGGTACCAGCAGTCCCAGGTCATACCACGAAAACATCTCTCAGAATGCACACTGCCACTGCTGGCCTGTACTTGACAGACAAGCATGTCTGTGTGTTGGTTCTCATGTGTGACGCCGTATTCACCACTGCCCATCACTTCTGTGGAGTAGAAACTTCGATTCGTTGGAGAAGGCAACCTTTTTCCACTCTTCCACTGTCCAATGACAGTAGTGCTGCACAAACTGCAGGCATCGTTGCCAATGGACCTTGGTTAACATGGGCACCTTTACACAGCATCGACTCTGGAGACCCATGCATAACAGGGTTCGCTCTACTGTTATTGGGGACATGTACCTGGATGTCCCAGCGTTCATTTGAGTGGTCAATTTCTGCACTGTTGCACGTCAATTACCCTTTACCAGTCAATGGATGCGATGTTCTTCTCTGGGGTCAATGGTCTTTGGGGCTCCACAGTTATGACACCTGGAGGTACTCGGTGTGCCAGCGGTCCATTCTTGGTACACCCTTACTACAGCACCTTGTGAACAGCCCATGAAGT
The DNA here is from genome assembly GCA_038380435.1 of Ryuthela nishihirai. Classification (NCBI taxonomy): domain Eukaryota; kingdom Metazoa; phylum Arthropoda; class Arachnida; order Araneae; family Heptathelidae; genus Ryuthela; species Ryuthela nishihirai. The sequence continues at coordinate 24,747,148 of JAWZYU010000004.1, read as the reverse complement.
CTGCTGATTCTGAGATGCTTCCACCTTTGGCATGGTTGCTGATGATCATTCCTTTTGAACATCCATCAAATTCATTCCTCTACCCATTGTGCTCACATTACGCACTATGGTTCATCTGTCATCTTGGCGGGCACACTGTGATTCCATGGGTGATCATATTATTCTGATATGACTATGTATATATTCAGATGCCGTAGAGGATGGGAAGTAATGGGAGCTTTTTGGAAGCTCTGTTACTTCCCATCCTCTACAGCATTGGTATGTAAATCTTTCTTTAATAATTATTGATATTTGATAGCATAGTCCATGTGTCGAAGTGCTTAAAAACATTTAACAGTGTCATAGAGAATTAAATTGCTTTACTTTGCATAATATCTCCTCACTAATCAAATGGATTCAATACCTCTTTAGGTTGTTTTTTTTTTCTGGTTCTAACAACTGTTACCATTCACCAGATTCAAACACATTATCTGTGTAGGTCCATTTGCATCAGATATTTGTTTTAAACAGTAATATTCAGAGTTACCTGTTGACTTAATGTCAATAAAATGAATAAATATTTTTGTGGAAAAAAAGTTTTGCCAACGTGTAGGATTTGAACCCATGTCTCTCCAGAAATATGTCAGAGTATTCTACCATTGAACATTATGCCAGCTTCGTCTTTTCTCCACTTAATATGACTTTTCACACTTTCTGTGATTTCAACACCTGGACTTGGTGACATCTATGATCCAGGATAGCAACTATTTCTTTAAATGTTGTAGTAAGTAAGATGTAAATAATTAAGCCACTACACATACTTAAAAAAAAAATCTTCATGCAGCCATGGGCTACTGAGGTACAACCAGACTTGTAATTTTCCTCTCCAGATGTCTCTTCTGAGCTACAGCTGCTGCATTTGGCCACTCATGACAGAATCCTCACCTTATATAACCTTACCTTGTTTATTCTTTAATCCCTGTATACCTTTCCGTTTTTACCACACAAAACATTAACTATCTAGTACAGTCTCTGCTGTTGTCTAACTGCTTGCTCGCTCAGTTTTGCCAGCCAAGCCATCAAACCAAAGATTTTTATCAGCTGCTAACTGATCCTTTACACATTTATTAAGCTCTTTATAGTGCTTTCTGTTATGACTAGTAGGTTAGTGATTAAGGATATTCCTGCAGTTCTTTCCAAAATAAGCTCAAGTGCCTTATCATTCAAATAAGTTTGCATCCTCTGCTACTTTTTTCCTGAAAAAATACTGTTAGTTTCAAGAAAAGCGTATTAAAACTGTCCCATTCTTCCTCAACTTCAGTAGTAAGCAAACCATGACTGTGATAATGAGTAAGTAACCTATCATGGTATACTTTTGCTATATCTGCATCTTTCAGACTTCAATATTGAAGGTAAAATTTCTTAACTTTAGCACAACATTTCTTGAGCTTCAGCTGCAAGACACTTTTGACCAGGTAATGATCAGACCCAATTTCTGCTTCCTTTATGATGTGGTATTCTTAACCACACTAGCCCATTTTCTCTTAATTAAAATATAATCTATCATATTCCTGTGCAAGCCATCAGGTGAAAACCATGTATATTTATAAATTTGCTGGTGTTTGTAGTACATGCTAGTTATTCATAAACCATTAAGTTTACTTACCTGTAGAAGACATTCTCCATTGCCATTGGAACTACCAATGCCAAAGGAACCTAAAACTCCTGCCCAAAGGTCAGAGTCAGTACAAACTTTAGCATTGAAGTCACCTAACACAAGAGAAATATCTCCTTTTTTGACAGAATTCAAAATATTTTGAAGCTGTCTGTAAAACGTATCCTTGTTCTCATCAGAGTCCTCTGTGAGGGAATAACAACAGATGACATTCAAGTCTAATTTTTGTTTTAAAATTTGCCATAAGAAATCTTTCATTAATGTAGTTATATCCTTGAAATGCATCACTGGCGCATGTCTGTTGAGAAGCAAACCTACGCCTTGGAGATGTTTTCCATCCTCCCTCCCTGAAAAGAGAAATTTAAAGTTATTTTTAAGTATCTCACCTTTACCTGTCCATCTGGTCTCTTGCAAGCTTAGAATATCTAGGTTATAGCACTGGAATTCCCGTGTGAGGACATCAAGAGAATAATCTCTATGTAATGTCCTCACATTCCACATTCCTGCAGAGAGAAAAAGATTAGTAGGATTTTTAAAGAAACTAGGTTTATTGAGATAAGAGGACCAACAATATCAAACAGCTCCCTGATCGCAGGCATGGGGTAAAGACCTGTTCCTCCTCTGCTAAATGCTGAAGTCACCGATGCTGGTAGGAACTTCAGGCACCACCTTTGCAAGTGGAATTTTTCAAGAGCCATATGACCTGCCTGAAACACATTACTCCAGTTTAGGATTGACAATGCCCAACTAGCTAAGTGGGGTTCAGGTACCTGTGATGGCCTCTGATCAGGATTATATGTCAGCTGATATAAGGTATCCTGTGCCTCTGTTCACTTAGGGCTGGCAACCCAGAAGCAAACAGAAAACACAGCGGCTGATTCTCGTTCAACAAAGGCCCACCAGTGTAGTAAGTCCAGGATCCCATACTTAAGCTCAAATCCAATAACCAGTCCAGTAGGTATAAATTTTCAGCACCAGGACCCTGTCAAGTTGAACACTCCTCCGCAGGGTTTAAAAAAAAAAAGTGGCCATAGATGACCAGATCAGTTGGCCACACTGAACTGGCAGCCCTCCCCTTCCTTTCCCTTCCAAAAGAGAATATCTCTTTTGAAAGGTACTTATGGCCTGCACCATGAGAAGGCAGAGTCGGACATTATGCACTGGAAATGGCCGGTTCTGTGCATCATCACTGGGGATTGGTACACAGAAAGTGAATATTATTGAAAATTGGGATTTAGATCTTATTGAGACCTTTAATTTATCTTTAGTCACATTTTCTCATTAAAATGGTTATTTTAGAAGTTTAGAGCTTTGAAGTTAGCATCCACTGACATAACATGGGGAGGGGGTCATAAATACAATGACCACTGAGTATAAGTTTTGATATAGGTTGCCATTTCCAAAGAAGATAAGGTATTAACTTATTTGGATGCGTTTGATATTATAATGCTCTTTTCAGTACTTTCACCCTAAAAATGAAATCTATGCATTTGTTTAATAATTTTACTCTTTCTGAAAAAAATATGCTATAAATTTTGCAGTCTGGTCGTGTCACGTCATCTGTAGATCCAGCATCTATCCAAGCTATCAAAAATAACATCCCAGGAAATAGTCACTGTGTTGATTGTGATGCTCCAAGTAAGATTTTTTTTTGTACTTTTTTAGATAATTGATCTTCATTCATATAAATTGTTAATATGTATCAATTATAATTATAATTATAATTGATAATTGATCTTCATTTCATTGAAATTTGATAACCATAATATTTAAAAATGGATTTACTGTTACTAATTTTTTTTTCAGCATTACAATATTATTAAAGTTGATTGAGTTGTGTTTAAAAATACATTTCAGTGCCTAGTAATAATACAATCATTATTACACTGTTGAAACCTCTGACAGTTAATGACTTTGTAAAAATACATTAAATTGAAATTTAATCAAAACTTTTTCAGTATATAAGGTTAAAAGGATAAATTAACATTTAAAATAGACTAATGCAGTTTTGCACATGAATGATACATCTTTAACAATAATATAAATAGAATAGCACTAAAGCTGAAGTAAAGGATTACCGATTTTCATAGGGTGGGATTCTGAAGTTCACTTGCTGAATTAATACATTTTCAGAAATGCAAGCATAAAGAAAAAAAAAAAACAATTTGCCAGCTACAAGGTAGGGTCATAGTAATGTATAACTAGATGAATATTCTCAGTGATTAGCCCTTCCAGGGTCCAGTATAAACAAACTGGTTTACATCCAGAGGTCCAGTTCTTTTTCACTATGGTCAGGAAGAACTTTTTTGCTAAATAACTAATGAAAAGTATTATGGCGTGTTGTATGCCAAATTAATCAGCATTTAATTCTGGATTTTATGAAAATAAAATATTTGACAAAAATGAGGACATGTATAATTTTAATGAATTTTTTTTTTTGCACTCGTATAGCAAAAAACATCTGACAATGCAAATAAAAACTTATTTTGAAAAAACTAATAGACAAAAATAATTATAATGCATATGACTAAATAAGCTATTTCTGAATACCACAAATATAAATTTTTACTGTAAACAAGAAAATTACTCTTTTTCTAATTTTTTTCTTGGTAATATACATCCATTCTTTGATCTACATGGTAGATAGGTTCCAGAAAAGTGCCATGCAAAATTGAAACATGGAAATCAAAAATAACAACTTAGGGAGAAAAAGGAAAATTTATCTAAAGATTTCAGTTCCATAGTAATAATAAACATTGTAACATTATTTTGTTTCATTTTCACTGATTGAGATAAGCTTAAATTAATTTCTCATACATTTATTTTTGGTCATGAAAAATACTTACTGTTAATGTAAATCTACGCTATTGAATTTGAAGATGATATTTGAATGGAAGATATTTATTAACTGAATGTAAATTAGAAAATAAGTGTTTGTACCAACTCTTAATACACTGAATGGACAAATTATTATATACCTCTACCTACTTACCTGCTGCTCCATCATTTGCCCTCACAACAGCAGCCCAGATGTCTTGGTAAGGACTTGAAGGGATGTAGATAGTCACTGGGATGTTCACATATCTTGTGCCGGTGACTGAAGTCTTGATGGGTATGAGGGACCCCAAGGAAGCCCATGCAAATTCACTCCAAACTATTACACTGCCTCCACCTTCCTGCATGACCCCAATTTTGGCAAGCTGAGTCCATCATTTTCGTGTGGTTTATGCCACACGCGCACCCTCCCATTGGCGTGATAGAGTTGAAACTGTGATTTGTGATGATGTGACGATGTGTTTCCAGTCCTCTGCACTCCAGTTGCGATAGACCTTTGCAAACTGCAGCCTAATCTTCTGATACCTTGCAGTCAACAAGGAAACACGACTGGTGTACCATAGCCTATTTTTTCTGTGGTATGAGGGATTAGTTTTTGTGCATAATCTTGTGGACACACCCTCATTCAATTCTGACCTTATCCAACTGCTCCACAGTAGCCGTGCTATTCCTTATAATGATGCAGGACAGTCTGCACCACTTTGAGAGACAATTGCAAATTTAAGTCTAAATTTTTTCCACTGGTTAAAAGTTTTATTGTATTTCACATAGTTGCATGTGTATACCAAGACTATCTTACGTAGAAATCCCAACAGTTCAGCAGTTGTGGTGATTGAACAACTGGCCTTCCTCGCACTTACTATCTGGACATGATCAAACTCACTTATGTTGCTGCTTTTATCCATGATTATTTCTCTGTGACTAGTTTCCGATGCATAGAGACTGTTCTATTTATAGGCATTGCCAGTGTGATGGTCCACCCATTCACTTTTACTTTTCCTTAACCAGTTTTGCTTTATATATGTTATATTTATCATTTTGGGGATTATTTCATTTTTTTTTGGGGGGGGGGGGCTGATCGTAATTCTCATTTCTGAATCAAAAGGTCAGAGTTGCCCGACCTTTTGATTGTCAACCACTAAAGCACGTGTGTAGAACGTGACTTCTCTTGCATCATAGCTAGCACGATCGTCATATTATGCAAATGTCTTTCCAGCGTGCAATAGACGTGTCAGACTTGTATGCATGTTATGACTAAGTAGGTCACAGAGTTAGAATGAGAGTTAGTAGAGTGGTGACATTGGGTCACAGAGTGGTGATATAGCATTGCAGTGGAGAGGTAGATTTTGTGTAGTGAGTAGCAGAGATGTAGGAGTCAGAAGTATTGTGAGAAGTAGAGATTTATATAGATGCGAGTTGTTAGTCTCCTACTTTTGTATTGAATTGGGTGAGTCTTTGAATTTTTTGGAAATAAACTTTGTTTTAGAAACTTTTGAATTTTTGCTATTTTTCTCTTGAGCAATGTAAATTGATTTTTTGATTAGATTTAAACTTTAAACTTAACAATCCTTTTTGAATTCTTACTCAATAAGTAATGCTTGATAAATACATAACGAACCCTATTTCAACTTTATATGGCAAGTTAATATTGCCTGGGACCCGACAAAGCTATCTGGAATTTGAATAAATTTGGATCAGACAAAAGGTCCAACTTTAAAAGTTAATAATCTTTGGAGCGTTACATCAGCTTCAACATTCCATGTGACTGGATGCAATACTTCTGCTTTGCATATTGTTATTGGGGTGTATATAATAATTTGTTCATTCAGTGTATTTTTTTTTGGTAAAATTAGTATTTATAATATTTTATGAAGCAGTTACTTATGAACAGCTGTTTTTAACCTCTATAATAGTCTACAACATTAAACTTGCTGCTAAAAACGAGATGAAACACTGTTTTTACTAGCCTGAAAGAACACTGTTTGGAAAAGTCAGATCTCGCTGCTGATCAAAAACAAGTTTTATTTCATTATAATGCTGTGAGACATTGCATTACAGTGACAAGAATGCAATTTTAGCAAAAGAATGTAAATATAACTTCTTGCAAGTGATGATTTTAGTAATATTAAAATTTACTATTATACATTTATTCATGGAAATAAGTGTCAGATAAGACCATTTAGTTGATTTTACTTTGGGATGACAGTCTAATATATCTATACACATATATAAAAAAACTAATTACATACCTCATAAAACAGAATATAATCATGTAAAATAAAACTAGTTAAATTTCTTTTACCGTGTAAATCAAAGGATGGGCAAACTTTGAGAAAAGTCCAGTCTATTTGCCAATTGGGCTAAATCAAACAAGTGTCAAATTTAGAATTTTTTTAACAAATAAACAACTGAGAGAAATAGGTCATGATATATACAAAATTAAACATAATTTAAATCTGAATTTTATTTTAAAAATGAATTTTTAAGAATTTTTTTACAGTGATATAGTGAAATTACATTAATAAAATATGGCTGCTGGTGAATATGGGATGCTCGTTTTTCAAAGAAAATAAAGTTTTTAATATTCCGAATTTTGTACCTTTGAACAATAGTAAATCATACTAATGGATGATTGGAAAACATCAATAGTAATATATTAGTAGCTTTATATAATGCAAAAAAATCTCATTTTTTTCCTTTAAATGAAAAAATTGAATTTTGATGTATATCATTTGGTGTGTATAAAATAATTTATTATTACTATATTAAAATATTATTGAAAATTTTAAAATTACTAACTTCTAAAAAATAAAGTGCAACCAGTAGAATTTTAACCAATAGTAATTTAAACAGCATATAAATATATATTGTACTTCGATTAGTTTTTCTGGGTATCTGTTCTTGATCAACACATTCTACCACCAGAAGTTCTAATTTATAGCATAAATATATCATTTGCAATATTATTCAAAGTTTTAAATTATCTACATTTAATGCCCTCTAACAATGTGAATTAAAGCCTTTTAAAGGATTTGAAAACTATTAATCATCATTCTGTTAGTACCTATTCAACACAAAAATAATTTTTTATTAACCTCTTTAAAACAAAAAGTTGCACTTTCCCACCTCTGTGGGGGTGAAGTGACAAATTATTGCTGCTAATGTAAACCCCTTGATCATTGCACTATACCACTAAAACATCAATTTTCTAGCCCAAATAGATCATTTGCAATATTTGTTTAAAAGTTTCAAATTTTTCCACATTTAGAGGGTGCAATTAAAACTTTTGGGAGATTCAAAAAGTGTGAATTGGAATAGTGTATCAATACATATCCAACCCAAAAATATTTATTTTTAAAAATAAACAATTATCATTAAAAACAAAAAAAATTGTGTTTTTTTCCACCCAAAGGGCAAAAATCATTGTCAATGCAAACCTAATTACCTTCACATTTACCACCAAAATTTCAAATATTTTGACATAATTACTTGCAATATTCATTTAAAATTTTACAATTTTCAACTTTTTTCACCATTAGAGGGTGCAATATAACCATTGGGAGATTCCAAAAGTGCAAATTGTAATATTTAATGCCTATCCAACCCAAAAAAATTTTTTTAATATATCTCTAAAAACAAAAATGTCTACCAAAGACAAAATAAAAACATTAGCTAGTTTTTTCTCAAAATGAGCTAAAAATAGATGACTAGGAAAGTAGATTTAATTTTGGAAAAACTTTATGAATGGAAAAGAGATTTTCTCAACAATAATAAAATTTAAGAAACAATTGAAACTGAACATCTGTTATTTGTTTATATATTTCATTGTAATACTGCTGCCTACATGATAAGAATGCCTGCCATTTTTCGCGAATCACCCTGTTAACAGGCATGTATAGGAAGCTTCAGAACTTGCCACATAAGGGGCAGCACCATTCCTCAATAAGCTAACTTAAGCTAATGGAGCTAATGGTAAGTATAGTGCAATCTGTTCGAAGTCAGATGGTTAATCAAATGCAATAAACTAGATTCTTAAAGATACAATGGGAATATTGATTATAAACTCTCTATAAAGAAAAAGATGTTTGAAAATAGACAGAGAAATGTTACAATTAAAAATTATTATCCATAAAAATCCGAAATTTTTTACTGTTTTCTCGATAATATTATTTAACAGTAATTCTTTAAAGAACATACTTTAAATTTTATCCAAAGCAATTTTTTGCCTTATTTAATAACATTAATTGCTATTGCAATAGAGCTTATTATTAGAGGAAATGCCTAAGCAGTAGATTAACTAAGACCATTTTGATATTAATACTGGATTCGAATAATGGCTCTGAGCATGATTATGAATCCTGATTTTGCTGCACTGGTGGGCTTCTGTGGAAGGACTTTACCTGGAACAGAGAGTAGGCTGATACCCCTATAGTTATCACAAGAACTGCAATCCCCTTTTTTGAAAATAGGGATAATAACAGCTCTGGTAAAATCCTTAGGAACCATGCCTTCTTCATAAAAGATATTAAAAATTTCTGTCATCCAAGTGGTAACTGAAACATTCCCAGCTCTAAGCATTTCTGTAGTAATTTCATCTACCCCTGGCGATTTATGAAGTTTAAGTTTAGAAATAGCCAAAATATCTTGAGCTACCAGCATTCCAATTACGATCTCCTCTAGATAATGATGTGAATTAGTACACAACTGAAATATCTGCCAATTGAAGGTAGTGTCTTTTCTGCTTACAAACAGCATTCTGAAGTAGATGGCAATTTGCTATTAGTAAATTTATATAATTACTTAATAAAAATCTGTTCTCTTCATTTGAAAGGTATGAAATCACACTTAACATCAGTGTGAAATTTGGAAGAAAAATTGAGGTCTTGAGCTAGATGGAAGAAAAAATGAGATCTTGGGCCAGATGGGGTGCAACCCTATGACCTGATAATATGTCTGGTGCTCTGACCACTGAGCTACTGACTACTATCAGCATTTGGTAGCTTAGTGGTTAGAGCACTTGACATGTTGAAGGAATGACTCGTCCTTCTTTTTGATTAGTCTTGAAGGCAGTGTTAAACCAAAACCTCTATTCATTCACCATTCACTCAATCTTGAGTACTTTAGTCATGAACAAATTGGCATTACCTTCAATCTGGATGGCAAAGAAGTCTTATATAAATAAGACTATGTTCACTAGCTATATTAGTTTCTTGCCATTCATTAAGTCATACTGTGCAAAATATAATCTGGATAACAAAACTCTGCCATTGATAATGCTCCTGGAGACCCTTCCAATGTTGAAGATTATGTCTATAACATTTGTGCTGTTTGTCTCCCATTACTATCTTGCAGCCTACAGTTCAAAGAGTGATAGCTACTTTCAAGGCTTATTATCTTCAAGTTGTTATGGGATATCTTGTTCAGAGTTCAGAAGATGAAAACTAACCTATCAAGCAGTTGGGAAAGGATTGTAACCATAAAAATGGCTATCATGAACTTTGCTGCAGCATGAAACAAGATCACAAAAAGCACAAGATTGGGATCTGGAAATATGTTACTCAAATATTTCATGATAAGTTTAAAGGGCAACAGGATTTAAAGATTTACTAACTGCAAACTGAACAATGCCATTCATTCTATCACAAACTTTATGAAAGAAGGAAAGAAGCTTCTGTATAAACAAGCATTTTTGTTACTTTTCCTCCATCTGCAAAACCTAAACCTTCCATTTCAAAAGAACTTCAAACTTTAATGTCTAAAGAAGTTCTGATTATCCAGATTATTGAATAATAAGTCAATCGAAACCTCCCCACCCCCCGAAAGTAAATTGGAGTTGTCAAAATTTGAAGCGACTTGGTAAAATCCAGTGAGTTGTGAAAATTAGAATTGCTTTTGTGAAATTAAAGGGAATTGGCAAAAACTTGGAGTTTTGCAAAATTCAAAGTGAATTAATAAAATTCAGGTGAGATGTAAAAAATGGGATTTTTTCTTTAAAATTATGGCGAGCTGGCAAAATCCAGGGTAGTTGACAAAATTCGAAGCCACTTGGTAAAATACAGGCGAGTTGTAAAAATTTGGATTAGTTTTGTGAGATTAACGAGAATTGGGAAAAATCAAAACAACTTTGGCCAAATCTTGGAGTTGGCAAAATTCGAAGTGACTTGGTAAAATTCAGGTGAGATGTAAAAATAGGAATCTTTTTTTTGTAAAATTATGGTGAAGTGGTAAAATCAAGGCAACTCATCAAGATCTATTGGAGCTGGTAAAATCGAAGTAACTTGACAAAAATTGGGTCTTGAGGGGTTGTCCCCATTGCTACGCCCCTGCTGCCACATCTCTGCTTAAGACAGCTTTTTTTTTAGTTGGGGGGGGGGGTAGTTTGTTCATAATTCTTTATTAAAAACTTTTAGCTTCTCGAAAAATATTTCATTATTTAATTTCATATGCCACTTTTTTGCATTAAAAATTAGAAATAGTGGGCTATGTTTTGATATTTTAGACCTTGAATTATGAGCAAACTGTTCTTGATACATGAATTGTTTTTTAAATTGGATGGGTGTATATTGGATGTCATATTTATTATTTAATATTCTTTCTAAATAAATTTTTATATGCATTTTACATCATAAATATAACTTTTGTATTTTCAGTTCTGTTCTGCATTATTTTCCTGTAATATTGATTATTATTAGTGCTTAAATATTGTATTGATGGAAAATGTATGGCATAATTTTTATTTGTAGAGTCTACATTGACAACATTGTAGTGCTAGTAACTTTATCAAGGATTTTAGTTCTTTTTTATGGGAAATTTTACATAGATTTGCATTATTTCAATTTGCATCATGATTTTGAGGAACCTAACCCTGATGCAAAATGAAGTCTTTGTGAACATGGAAATGGGTTTCCTATCTAAATTATCAACTGATGATAATAGTATATCTGCACTGGTGCTCAAAAATTAATGGTTAATAAACAAAAATGCATATACCTCAAAGTAATTTTCAGAAAATGGAATTAAATGTTTTGTGGAAAGATTTTATGACATGACTGAATAAATGCAAGTGGGATAATGATGAAATCATGTAATATGTTTGAGAGCATGAATTTTCATAATGGAGATGCTGGAATATGAGACAGGAGACATTAATAAAGGATATGAATACCCTTTAAAGTTATACAATTCGGTAAGTGCATTCTTCATATATTCTCATAATTCGTTAACATTTTATGGTAATAAAGTACACTCCTCTACAATAGCAGATCTCAGCTCATGGAAAATTCTAGGAAAAAGTTGGCACTCTGCAATTTGCATCCTTACTGCATGGTCTGGAATCAGGCTATTTTCAGTTTCAAAGTAATTATCAATCACATTAGCCATGTGGTATGGCCATTATCATCCATAAAGATGAAATCAGGGCTGAGAGCAGCATTTAAATGCCTCGTATAGCATACAACAGTTCCATTTCTGTATTGCTGTGCAGTCAATGGTCATAATACTTTGATTAATGATGTGAGTTGTTTTGCCCTACTGTGAAGGAGTATTTAATTTGAGCTATGGTATTCTACTTATTTTGTTCAGCACTAGGAGTTTCTTGATAGTGGGGGGGGGGGTTCTAATTATTATTATTTGGAGCATACCGTGGAATTGCACAAAGTGTTTTATGAAATTAGTTTTATACTTGTTATGTTAGTTATAATAGGAAGACATACTTTAATAGTGGTAAGTTATCTAGAAGAAATCAATTGATTTCTTGTAAGTACAGCCAAGACCATCATGCTTCCACCCCTAAATGATTCCTTTCTCTAATATTACAGGATTGTGGTGAGTTCTTTGCTCTCATTGGATGACACATATTGAGAATTAGTGTTCAAACAGAATTTAGGCTAATCTGTGAAAAGCACATTTGGACTTAGACTCCAAAGGTGATGTGTGCACCACATTAAATGAGCTCTTCTGTTGAAGGTGGTGAAGGGGACACATACCATTTGTCTTTGTGCATATAGATCTTATTCATGCAGCCTCCTACACACAATATTTCTTGCAGATGTGATCCCCATGGCCACTGGTAGCTCATGTGACAGTTGTCCAGCTGCTGTTGACCTGTAGCTGTTAGATAATGGTTGTTTTGAGCAGTTATAGCTCTGGGTTTACCTTGTTCTGGTCTACAACTAACCTGTCCTCTTTCTTGAAATTACTTCCGAAGTCTTAAGAGAACTTTTGTCATACATATAAGATTAGATACTTGGTATGAGATTAACCTACTTCAATCTTAACTATTTTTCTTCACAGTCCATCATATCATCTTTGTGGCATGGCGAAATAAAATTTATACCAAGTTAACACCAGACTGACTGGAATGGAAATGTGGCTACTACATCCACATGCTCTTTTATAGCAGTCCTAATTTGCATGCCTTGTGGCTGCATCAGTTAAATGTGCACACATTTCCATCTTCAGCATTGCAAAATTTACATGCACACATTTCTTGTCATTCCCTTATGTACTTCTCAAGATGTAACATTATCCTCTAATTTTGAGTGCCTGTGTATTACTGACTCTCCAAAATTCACCAGATGAAAATTGCAGAGAAGCAAATTCAGATACCCATGAATGCAGAATTTGTGTATTGCTGTATCACAGAAATTGGAAACAATTAACAAAGAGGACTACATTATGGGTATTTTTGTTGTCTTGAATGCATAATTAGCTTTTTAAGTACCTTAGAATTATTTCAATAGCAGAATTTCTCAATGTAAATATGACATCCTTATAAATTTAGACATAATTGCATAATTATAACAAGTTGTGTGAATCACAAGAATGATATGCTTGTGAAACTTACTGTTTAGAAAGTTTGATAAAAATTGTTTTCTTATGTTTGTAAATTTTGGAAGTTTTCTTATATATTTTATTAAATATTTTTATTTTTACCCTTTAACATATTAGTAACACAGGGTAAGACATTAATTTCTCTACCATATTTAGATCCTGACTGGGCCAGTCTGAACATTGGAGCATTAATGTGCATTGAATGTTCAGGAATTCACAGGAATCTTGGTTCGCATATCTCCAGGGTCCGCTCTCTTGATCTAGATGAATGGCTGTAAGTATTATTAAGATATGATTTATTCAAGTAAGTAAAATGCTTTTAACCTTTAAAGTGAAAAATAACTGTAGTTCCCAGAGCCAAATTCAGTGCCTCATCCATTGGAAGCTATATGTATGCCATGATATGTTCTGTTTATATCTTTTACCATTGAAATCACCCATTTAAAAAGTTTTTTAATCAATGCTGAATATAAACCTGATTATTTAGATATCATATACAATAAAGTCAAAAAAAAGATGAAAGAATTACATTGCTGTGACTTTTTTTTTTTTGCATCTGAGCATTGTTTTCTTTCTTCATTTAATGTTCCCAAACACTGGAATTTCATGGAGAGTATTCTTTGAATTCTTACCATTAAATTTTTCTTAATTTTTTTTTTTTTTTTTTTTTTAAATTAAAAAAATATCCCTTCAAGCAGCTGCTTGCCACAGTGGTCTGACAGGAGCTTGTTATGGATCCTGTACTTTCTGCATTGGCTAGGCTTCTGTTAAGGGAAAATCTTACCACTGCATTTTCATTTGTGGATGAGTAGCCCTGAGCAAATAGATACACGGGATGCCTTATATCAGCTGGTGGATTATCCTGAACAGTGGTCATCTCAGGTACCTGAACCTTTGCTTTGATGGACATTGCTAAACTTACATTGGGAGTAGTCTTACCAGTGTAGGTGGCTTAAGCCATTAACCCTTCCAGTGTCCAGCCTGAAAAACTGGTTTACATCCAGAGGCAAGCTATTTTCTCCCTATGCTCAGCCAAAAAAAAAAATTTAACATTAGAACTTTTTTGCCAAATAACTAATGAAAGGAATTATGGCATATTATATGCCAAAATTAATCAGCATTTAATTCTGGATTTTCTGAAAATATAATATTTAACAAAAAAGATAACTAGTTTTATTTTAATAGGTCTTTTTTAGAGTCATGTAATAAAAAATGCATCTGGCAACACAAAAATTTATTTAAAAAAAAACACGTAGACAGAAATGATTATCTACTAATAAATTACCACTTTGAAGTCAATTTAAATTTTAGAGAAAAAATTGTCTTGACCCAGGTGGGGGATACAAACCAATGAACTCCTGATAACACATCAGGTGCTCATGTCAGTGGCCAGTAGGTCAGTAACATGTCGGCGCCAGTAGTTCAGTGGTCCGGAGCACCTGACATGTTATCAGGAGGTCGTGGGTTCCTACCCACCTAGCTCAAGACTGATTTTCCTCTAAAATTTAAATCTACTTCAAAGTGGTAATTTATTAGTAGATACCAAATATGTCGAGTTTATTTCATTATTTATCAGTATACTTGTAAGAAATACTTTCCATCTACATGGCATTGTCTGCCACTTGTGGTGAAAATTGCCAGAACATTCCCTACATATGATGTAATATAGGTTGAAAAGATTCATATCATTAATTAGAGGAGATCTTGATCGGCAGCTGGTAGCTCAGTGGTCCAGAGCACCTGACATGTTATCGGGAGGTTGTGGGTTCATATCCCACCCGGCTCAAGACAATTTTTCCTCTAAAATTTAAATAAATTTCAAAGTGGTAATTTATTAGTAGATACCAAATATGTCGTGTTTATTTCATTATTTATAGAAATTATTATAATGCACGTGAATAGAAAGGCTATTTCTGAATAACAAGAAAAAATAATAATTTTTTTATTTCAAGTAAATATTTCTCTCATTTTACAACTTTTTTCTTGGTACCATACTTTTAGAAAATTCCAGGCTTTTAGCTGATTGTGCTGAATCAGATAAACAAGGCAGCTTTAGAATTTAAAAAAAAAAACAGAAATAGGTTGTGTTACATACCAAATTAAACAATTTACAAATTTTATGAAAATAAATAATATAAACAAATTTGCAAGCATGGTGAAAAAGAGATTGCACTATACAATCAAGACTTAATTTTAGAAAACCTGATGAATAAAAATAGTTAAATTATAATTAACAGAAAGGAAATTTCCTCCCAAATGATATAATATTTAACCTGAAAAAAAAAATTACCCCCTCAAGCTGCTGCTTGCCATAGAGGTCTAAAAGGAACTGATCAGTTTAATATGCCATAGTAGAAGGTCTGTGAGGATGGCAGGACCTCAGCAGAAAAACAGCACACACATCTATGCCTTACTCAGGGCTTCAACTCAGGTCCTTTAGATCAGTAACCAAGCATGCTAACCACTTGGCCATGGCCTGAAACATGATTTTATTTCTTTTAGTGATTCCTTTCAGACATTAGTTAAAAGATTCTGAAAAAAATTCATTGCCGACACAGTGAGAATCGAACCCTCATCTCTCCAGATTAATGCCAGAGTGCACTACCATTGTACCACGCATTGGACAATGAAATTTTTCAGAATAAGGCCTTATAAATCTTCACTGAGATGTGACACCTTTCAGTATCATACTTTTAAACATTGCCAGTGTTATACAAAGTGACTTGAATTTCTCACATTCATGGGATTTTCTGAACTGATTATGCAATGGAAAAAACTTTCTTGGCTGCCTTTTCTTATTAACCCTTCAACGCCCAGAAAATTTCAGAAAAGAATAGAGGATAATAAAGACAAGGGAATAGCACTATTTGGATGAGTATTTCAAAATGTAGGCTGTTTTGGACCATTATGGATGTAAAGGGTTAAATAATAGAAGATTTACCCAGCATTGCTTGGGTCTGAAACTTTCTAAAATATAGATTAGAATGCAAATGAAAATCCACATCACAAGCTTTCATTTGGCATAAATATCAATAACACTATCCCCTCCCCCTCCTGGAGGTGGGGGTGGCTCAATCGATAGTGTGCCAGACACATAATCTGTAGTTCCTAGGTTCAAGTTGCAGCTTGGTCAGTGTTGAGATTTATCTCTGCGAAACTCACTGCCCTGCTCACAGTCAGTAGGGGATAATAATGGGTTTGGATGGGATATTAAGTTATAGTGCCATGTGTGGGAGAGCCATAACCTGTGCATGTTATAGGGAAACACTGGATGGTCTTGACAGGAGATCATCTGTCTCCCAACAGCTGTTCCAATGGGTCCCCTCCCTCAACTTTCCTTGTGACCTGGTCATTTAGCCCATTGTGTGCAAAAAGTGTCACTCAGAGGTAAAACAACCCAACCTTCCCCTCCAGTTAAAATTTTCTCCCTCTCTTTAGGGGAGAAAAGAAATGGGCATAGTTCAAGGTATTCACTATTCTCCCCAAGTCAGAAGTTTCCAAACCAAAAACCAGAATTTCCTCGCTCAGATAATTGAATATTTCAAATCACTTCATACCCACCAGAGTTCCTCGGATACAATTTGCCAGACATATGTAATTTTATAGTGAAAGAAAATTAATTATAACCTGAGGTGCATAAAAAATGTTAAGGTGCAAAAAATTTGTTGTTAAACAAAATTATTTTTTTCTTACCATAATATTAAAACATTTATTAATTATATATATATACTTATATTAGCTTTTGCATATTTTTCAAATTAATTTAATGATTTTTAACTTCCTATATGAATTTAGTTTTTGAATCTTGTGTTCTGCTCATACTTAATTAGAACAACTGTTCAATATCCACGGACTCTCATGCTCTTGACCTGCAAACTAAACAATAAGTTTATCACGCAAAATCAGGAAGAAATTAGTTTGATGCATTCAGCAATTCAAATTTAATGGTGGCAACAGTTATTTTGAATAACTTTCAACTATTAATGGTAAACCTATGGGGATTTTGTGAAATTCAAACCCACCTCCTAATTTTGGTTACTCCAGTGAGTTTGCACATAGCCTATGTTCTTCCCCTGGGTGAAGGGATCATTCATGAAAAGTTTAGTGTCTCTAGCTCTTCTGGGGACTGAGTGCATAAGCAGACAGTTTCTTCTCTATATTAGATTTCAGTTGTCTTGATTTCTTCACAATATTCTCCAATTCACTAGTACAGTCAAATGAAGATTTAGGTTAAAACAACTAGTAACAAGACTAGTAATAAGATCTTCAACTAGTTGTTGAATCAGCCAATCATGTGTAACCAGTCACTCTAAATTGGTGACCCATGTCTTGTAGTTGAGTGCTATTGTATTTCGGCACTTGTATATTTGTATGATCTATAAAACATAATGTTTGATTCCAGGCAGTGGCCATAATGGGTAAATTTGTGTTGAATAAACTAAAGCAAGTGACGTAACACTGATCCCCAGAATATGAATGCTGTGATTGTCCACACAACATAACAAATAATGAATGCAAACGAATGTAAAAACACTATTATGTTTTTTTAGGAAAGACAATAAGCAAGTCTGAAATTTATTATGTTTTTATTTATTGTGTTTACTTTTGGTCGGGCAGTTCTTGTGTTGATTTGAATTTAATGTGCTTCCTGTGTATATTTTCTATGTAGAAGCAAAGCTTATAATATAAATCATGAAATAAGTAATGCAACTGATTTTTTTTTATTGTAGACCAGAGCATATCAGTGTGATGATGGGATTAGGTAATACATTGGCAAATGGTATCTGGGAAGGCAATACTAGAGGCAGGGCAAAGCCAACTCCAAATTCAAGCAGGTTAGTATTTTTTTTTTATAAAACTGAACTTGAATATTTCAAAACTTACCATAAACAATGGTGACTTTTTGCCACTTTTGGAGTTTGGTGAAAAGGTGATTCCTTGCTATTAAAATTTTAAAATGGCATCATTACTGGCACTACATTTGAATAGCATGTAATAGGGTAATATCCATTTTTTTTTTAACTGAAATCTTCAAATAAATTTTTATGAACTCAAATGGCATATGACTTGCTGATAATATATTGTTATGACAGATGAACATGTTGCAGACTTTATGAAGAATGTGACATGAATGCTCGTGTATGCTTCTGTGAGAGATTTATGTAACAAACGAATTTGAACATAGAACCGATCTGAAGATTAAGAATGATAGAACTACAATGTTAAAGTGTGGAGATCTGAAAGGAGACATAAATAATCTTAGTCTGTGCACAATAGTCAAAAAGAATATATATTTTTATGTGGTGAGTGTGCGGGTGGTTGTTTAGTTTATTAGTGTAAAAACCAGTGAGATAAAAGGATTGTTTACTTCTGAAGTAAAGGTATCCAAGAAACATGGCAATCAAAGTGAAGAGGCAATAATTTAGTCGAACAGACAGAGCTGGTCTTAACTGTTCTGTAGGAAAAAGTTATTACTTTATGTACGATAGTATTTAGTTTGTTTATAAGTTATTTCATCCATACTTTTTTAATAATTTTGCATTGTATTGCAATTTGTATTGTAAAATATACTTATTTATACTCACACTAAATGCTCATCCATTTTAAATTTGCCACAATATATTACTCCTATATTTTATTACTACTTTTCATAGTTGTAATCTTATGAATAGAGGAAGGAGCTTATTTCCAACATATATATAGCTAATGCACCATAAAACCACAACCAGCCAACATAATTAGCTATCTAGGGCCATTTTGAATGCTGAAATATATAAAAATAGCCAATAAATGTAAAAAATATATATATTATTTTGTAAACAGTATGTACCCTGGGTCATAATAAACATATTGTATTAAATCAATTCTCATTTTATAAATAAAATAATGCTTAGATTTTTACAGATACAAAGAGGACACAACTTTCATAATGGTGATAGCTTTCATCATTCATACGATCTTAACCAGACGAAATATATATCATTAGATTATGTTTAAAATAGAGTTTAATATTATACTTGAAAAATGGGAAACAATCATTGCATCCACTATTTCCAGATATAACATTTAAGGAAAAGTATTATTTGAGTATATATTACATATCTATTGACCCTTAGATAGATTCACTTTCATGGCAATAAAAAGTTTTGAAACAACATTATCAGCATTATTATGAATAAATGTCATTCATATTGAGTTCTCTGGTTGCTCTGTACATCTTCAATGATAATCAGAATTGCTGTCTTATGTTTAGTAGCCAGTTATTATATCATAGAGTGAAATCAGACTTTGTAAGGTATCTTAGTAATAATCTTAGGCAATACTGTTGCTATATAAAAGTAAATTAATACAGTGTACAAAGGGGGAGTTCATTAACTTCAATCAATTTAAATGTATGTATAGTCCATATTTAAATACTTACATATGTAATACCCAGTTCTCTTTTCATATATTCTCCACTTACATTTTTTGGAGATACATGCTTGAGGAAAATAACCCATCTCACAAATGTTTAGAGATTTGGGACAAAACTTTTGTTCCATTTCTGTTAAAAACAAAGAAATGTAAAAGTAATGCATCAAATTCAAGAATCTGCACTACATAAAAGTGGGATTGTGCAAACACCATTGTCACTTCTCTCTAGTTGTCAGTGTACTACAACAACTTCAAAGGCTTTAAGGATTATTACTTAAAAGTTGATAAATAATGCATTCACTGCTTTCACTAACAAAGATGATAGGATTTCAAAAAGTGAATGTAGAAAACTCAATAAAAGAATACAAGGAGATAAGCAGCAAAGCTTGTGAGTAGTGCAATTAAGCTTGTGAGTAGTGCAGTCACAAACCAAATTTTTTCAGCTCATAATTTCATGAGTTCCATATCTACAGGACTTATCCTGTGATTATTTACTACTGATTTATTGATTTAATGCCCTGAGCGTGAGTGACAAATATTAATTCCATCTCTAATGAGGCAACAGAGTTGTCCACTTCCTGGATAGATGGTGCCACTAGTCTGAATCAAATAAATAAAATCCGGAATGTTTATAAAGTCACATAAGCTGAGAAAAGGTTAGCCATTGGTGGTGTAGTGGTAGCATAACAGGCATGTTTCCTGGAGACGTGGGTTAAAATCACACTCATGGGAAAACCAAATTTTTTCAGCTCATCATTTCATGAGTTCCATGTCTACAGGACTTATCCTGTGATTATCTACTACTGAGATAAAGCTAATTTCGAAGCCTACAGAGGAAGGTGACAACAATGACAATGCACAAAAATTTAAAAAAATTTTAAGGATACATTAATATAATCGAAAATACACCCCAAATCATGGTAAATGGTGCCCAAGTGCAGAAAAATGTAGAAAAGTAAGAATAAGATATAATGAGAGATGAAAAAAGCTTTGCAATGTTATCTACTAATGCATAAAAAATAGCCAAACAGTTAGCCATAATGTCTTTCTTGATGAGCAGATAAGGTTTAGTCTGTCATCTTCTTTTTCATTGACAACTAAGTAAACATTTTATCTCCATATTTGCTTCAGAATCATTGCTAGTAGAAACTGCGAGTGGTCTGACAATAAGGATATAATTCATGATGAACTTCCCTCATTACTATCATCACCTACTGTAATGCTCCAAATGTATGTTAAACTCTTTACTATGGACCTTGTAACTGATCCAAAAAATGCTAAATTACCAGATAACTTGGGCGCCATGCAATTAATCATGCCAAATAAAGTTAAACGAGGGTTCTCTAAGTATATTTAACATTACTCTTAGTCAAAGAATTCAATTTGAAAAAATTGCCAATTATTAAAGTTAAATCTAGTCAAATATCAAATTCCTGCTCAAGAAAAATTTGCATAATACATAGCGTGCATACACACACACACACATACACATGTCTGTTCTGAGCTACTGCTGCTGCATTTGGCCACTCTAGGCCAATTCTTACAAGGTCCTGTTTGACATTGTCTGCCCATGAATTCCTAGGTCATCCCCTTTTTCTGAAACCCTTAGGCGCACTGTTCATAATCCTGTTTGCTAATCTGCAGCTATGCATACTGGCAACTGGCCAAAGCATTCTCTCTCAACACAATAGGCTGCTCAAAAGAGGTTGATGACTCCTTCTAACCTCATCATTACTTACAAAGTCAAACCATCTAATGCCCAAGATACTGCATAAGCATCTAGAATCACAGGCATCAAGTTTCTTGTTATCCTTCTTACAAAGGGTCCATGTTTTGCTACCATAACTAACCTTAGAAAGAACCAAATTTATCATACAGCCTAATTTTAGTCTTTAGGTATACACGCCTATTTTTCCACACTCTCCATAGATTCTTAAAAGTCCCAGCGGCAATCCTTATTCTTCTATTTATATCATGCCGCACATAACCAGTATCTGTTACATAGCTCCCAGGATAATTAAACTGAGACACTTGCTCAAGAGTGCAGCCATTTAAAGCAACTGAAGCACTATCTGCCTGACCAATTTTCATCACTTTTGTTTTTTCTCTGTTTATTACCAAACCTATTCTATTACCATTCTCATGAACAGCTCTAATGAAAGAATTCATTTCTTCAGCATCAGTAGCCAACAGGGCCAAATCATCTGCATAATCTAAATCAAATTTTGAAATCACTAGACCATTTAAAGCCAAAATCTTTCCCTTGTAAAGAATTTCACATAACATAATCAATAACTGAACTAAAGAGTAAAGGAGACAAAATGTACTCTTGTCTAACTCCACTAGCAATGCTAAACCAATAGGTAATACATTTTTTAATAACTTTTTCAACATTTTTTTATTATAATACAATTAAGAACTACCTCATTATTACACCCTATATTGAGCTACATGTTAAATAGCTTTCTTTTTGAATATTTCCTATTTATGCAGCCATTTCCAGAAACCACCTATTGTGTAACTATGAGAAATAAATGTATATAATTAGGGTGCACCAAAAGTATGCATGTTAAGTAATAATGTTTTTATTATAATGAGTAGGTTATGTTACACATATATGTACATCACTACACAAAACTACACTTCAAAGCAATCTCTGGCACATGCAAGGCATTTATGCCACCATTGAACCCAAGGCTGGAATCCTGTTTAGTAAAATTCCATCAGTGGCTGCAGTTGATGGCCTTCCACTTCAGGGTTTGTCCTCAATGATTATTTCTCCTTCAATAAATGCCTACATCTACCTTCACATATTGTTGACATAAATTTTTCTGTTCAATGTACACTTGGTTAGCCTGACATGAATGTTGGAATTGTTGCAGCCATTCTTGAATAGAAACTTGGCAGTACCTTGTTTCAGCTTCATATCCATGGTTCATCAGTAATGGTCCAGTGAAAAGGCAATACAAAGGAAAAAGGGTGCAATTTACTTATTTTATAAAGTATATACACAGGTAGAGAATATAGTGGTTAATCGATAAATGATTTCATGGCATCATTATTAACACATAAGAATGGATAATGCTTTTTTGCTGGTTAGATTTATTTACACTAGTATTGCAATGTGCTATTTACATGGGGCTAAGTGCTTTCAACTGTACTCAGCAGTCATCATCAGGGCAGTGTACAGTTCCTTGTATAGGCAGATTGTTGGTGACAGGTTGGGTTAAGCAAAAATACCTTTTTTTTTTCTTGCAGACATTTTTGCTGACGAGAGGACAGCATGCAGGTACAATGTCCAGCATGCTAGTGGAGTAAAAGTCACTAGGTAGCAGCAGTTCGGTGCTTTGCCGATATCACTTAGATGTAATCCCTTCCAATAGCGAGAGTGCAGAGCAGTAAGCTGTTTTCCACAGCAGTTGAAGTGTCGTGGAAAACGCATCTCAGTTATTATCACTTCCTCTGAAGCTTGTGACCAGCATATGGAAAACGCCTCACTGCTCTGCACTCTTGCTACTGAGAAGGGATTGCATCTAAGTGATAGTGATACTGGTAAAGCACTGAACTGCTGCTACCTAGTGACTTTTACTTCACCAGCATGCTGAAACTTCCTCTCGTCAGCGAAAATGTCTGAAAGAAAAAAATGTATTACTTTTACTTAGCCTAACTTGTCACCAGCAAACTGCCTATACAAGGAACTATACACCGCCCTGATGATGACTGCTGAGTACAGTCAAAAGTACTTGGCCCCATGTAAATAGCACATTGCAACACTTGTGTAAATAAATCTAACCAGCAAAAATGCATTAACCATTCTTATGTGTATATACACAGTTACTATTATGTACATTACAGCCCTAAAGGCATTACTTTTGGTATGACTCTCATATTTGTTGATAAATTTTACTCTAATATGAATAAAATTTGTATTGTATTATTGAAAATAGAAAAAACATAGTAAACTAATGTTACAAATCAATTATTTTTATTTGAGTAAGTGACTGAATAGGGGAATAAGCATAAGTAAACTTTTGAAGCAGCGTATCATGTCAAAAATGGCAGTTTGCAAAATGGTTTGTGACAGTAAATATTACAAATAAAATTTCTCAGTGCATTTATTTATATTTCAAGTCATGATTTACTACTATCAAAGCATTTCACAAAAGTACATTTGTTAGCCAACATCTAAAAACTCTAGTGAGCTATTCCCTTGTAGTGTATTAGTATAGTTATGTAGAATAGTAAATGAACAAGTTTCACTACCATGAATGCCGATAGATACACTGCTCAACATAGAAAATGCCACACCTTGAAGGAATGCACAAATGAGACGAAACTTACTACACATGTAGACAAGTAGGTGGTAAAGAAGTGATTGCATGAATGTGATGGCTGAGGAAACAGTATAATGTGGCCTGAGTCAGAAGGTTGTATGACTGCCATGCTGGGACTGCCAATGGCCACATCTCCAGACTCTATCGGCAATTGTCGGTGCTGAAACAGAAGCGAGACTCATTGCTGAATACAACATAGTTCCATTCATCCCACCACGCATGTCTGATACAGCATCACTGCAACCTTGTGTGACGATGTGCTGTGGTGAGTGACAGTTATCACAATGGCTGGTGAGAGTGCAAACCTGCCTCAGCCAATCTGCAATTCACAGTTCATGTCAACACAGGGATGTCCATAGCTACCTATACACTGTCGAATGTCTTCTGCTGTGGATTGTAGGGCTGCTAAAGCTTGCCATCAAATGCTTCAGTTAAGGTGTTCGGACATCCGTCTATGTCCACCATCCCCACTACCATAATGCAGTTTACCTTCCTCCAGCCACTGTCATCAAATTCAGCCAATAGTTGTTGCATTTCAATGTGTTTTCTCTTTGATACGACACAGGGACCAACCAGCTGTATGTAGCCTTATGATGAAGCCTCTGGTAAAGATGTCCATGTGATGGTAGGATTCCGAATAACATCGCCCAGGCATTCTCACTCCTTACACATGCTTTTGCTAATGAGATCATGCCAATGCAATGTCCACACGCCCAGGTGAGGACAACCAAACTTAGCTATGCCAAGCATATTCATATATTAAGGTGTGGCATATTTCTGTGTCAGTTTTGCCCTGTTATCTCCCTCACCTATCATGTGATTGGTTCACAATTGCACTCATTTACATAATTCGACTGTTGACACATACACACCTATTTGCATGGCGATCTGACAAATACTTCCTGGTGTGGAATTTTCTATGCCGAGCAGTGTATATGGCAAATAAAAATGTCGATTTTCTGCACATACCTGTTAAGAATATCTTGAATCTTGCTTTCCTCGCGCCAGGCTCGTAATCTGTAGTTCCCAGGTTCGAGTCCCAGCTGGGTCAGCGTTGAGATTTATCTCCGCAAAAATTCCCCGCCCTGCCCACGGTCAGTAGGGGACACCGATGGGCTTGGAAAGGTCGCCGTCCGTCGGATGGGACGTTAAGCCGTGGGCCCGTGTGCGGGAGAGCCATACCCTGTGCACGTTAAAGAACACGCTGGATGGCCTTGACGGGGGGCTACCATCTGTCTCCCAACAGCTGTTCCAGTGGGTCCCCTCCCCCAACCTTCTCTGAGCCTTCGGGGTCCATGTGACCTGGCCATTTAGCCCATGGTGTGCAAAAAAGTGCCGCTCAGAGGTAAAACAACCCAAAACAACTTGCTTTCCTCTCAATGCAGTTTCCTCATTTTTTAGCACTTTTTCAGAAATATATGAGCTAATGTTTTCATTTTTCCATTTGTAAAATCAAACTTTTTTGTTTTTACAGATAAATTAAAAATTATTTTTAGGTTGGATAGGTATTGATGAAATATTATGATTCACATTCTCGGAATCATCCTATAGTTATAATTCTACCCTCTAACAGTAGAAAAAGTTTAAAATTGAAAAAAATTTCAAATAATATTGCAAATGATGTAATTACGTTAGAAATTTGAAATTTAGATTGTGAAATGTGAATATTATGAAGTTTGCACTGACAACAATTTTCACCTTTACCCCCAAAGGGGATGGAAACTTCTTTTATTTTTTTTTATTTTAAGCAAAAATAGTTTTTATAGATGAATTGAAATTTTCTTTTGGTTGGATAGGTATTAATAAACTTCTGATTCACATTTTTAAAATTTCCCAAAAGCTTTAACAGAGTTGGCATGTATTGGAAAAAATATGGGTTCAAATCCCACACATTGGCAACATCAACTTTTTTTTCCACAAAATCATTTATAGCTTTAATTGTGCTCTCTGATAGCAAGAAAGTTTGAAATGTCAAAAGTTAAAATGAATATTGCAAATGATCTGTTTGGGCTAGAAATGTGATATTTTAGTGGAGTGTGATCAATTGGCAGCAACAATTTGTCCCTTCACCCCCAGGGTAGTTGGGAAAATGAAACTTTTTGTTTTGAGAGCTTAATGAAAAATCTGTTTTAAATTGAATAGGTACTAATGAAATATGATGATTCATAGTTTTCAAATCCTCCAAAAGGCTTTAATTTACATTGTTAGAGGGTACTAAATGTAGAAAAAGTAAAACTTGGAGTAATATTGCAAATGATATATTTATGCTAGAAATTAGAAATTCTGGTGATAGTATGTATTGAAAAACAGAATAATTGATAGTTATGTGTCCTAATTAAATTCTAATTGAAGTTGCTCCTTATTTTTATAAATTTAATTATTTTTATAAAATTAATTATTTTTTAAATTTTAAATAATTTATTTATAGTAGTAACAAATAATTTTATATGCATTGGATAATTTGTCTCCGTAATCCTAGGGAATAAGAAAATACAACTATTGAGATATTCTATCCAACAAATGAGATATGCTTTTTGTATTTTATAGGGCTAATATTATTATTGACATTTTTCAATTGCCCATTAGTAAGAGTTACTGCTGTTAAAGGGTGCAAATGTCAGATGGCAAACTTAATTTTCTCTGAAAATTAGCATACCATGTTTGCCAGAAGCATTGTATTATTATTCTAGTTCTTGGACATATATTTGCTAGTCAACAGAGACATTCACTTACCAGGAAACCAGAGCTTGTTTCACAGCAAAACGAATAGTGGCACAATTCATTATTAAACTAGAACCAGTAAGGCTAAGGATGAAATACAGATTTACAAGCAATATTGATGCTAATTACAGTCGTTCAAAAAAATATCCAAACATTTATCCAAACAAATTACAGAATTCAGAAAAAATATCTGGCAATGATTTTTTTTTAGAAATTAGTGATCTGGCGACCTTTGTGTACAGTACACGAAGGTTGCCAGATCACTAATTTCTAAACAAATCATTGCCAGATATTTTTTCTGAATTCTGTAATCAACCATAGTGTTCGGATATTTTTTTGAACGACTGTACTTGGCTGACCCAAAGTGCCCCTCACAGCCTTAAACTAAGTTAACTTAGTTTAACTTAAGTTAGTTTAAGTTTAACTTAAACTAAGATTATTTTAAAGTCATTCTATATCAATATTTATAGTATATTTTTATTAAAAATTGTAATGCAGTGCCAAAATTTTATATTTCAACATTATTTTGTGCAAAAATATGCAATGATAAAGTATTTAATATATAGGGAAGAAAAAGAAAGGTGGATACGAGCAAAGTACGAGTTTAAGGAATTCCTTACTCCAATCAGTTCTTCTACTCCTATAGGCCAAGTAAGTATTACTGTAAGTGTTAATCTGTTAGACTTTTATTCTGATCATTACACTGTTCAAAGAGATTTCTTAGTTTTAATAAAATATTTAATACATGATTATGCTGTTTAAAAGTTAAGGAGCTCCTGAGTTACTATCTCACATTACACTTAAAACTATAACATATAGTCAAGGTATAAGCTGTTAAACATGGTTAACTTAAGGGACATTTCAGCATTAAAAAGCACCCAAGTAAAGATTGAACATATTACCATTGCATAGATGTCTTTTAGTTAGTCCTGCTGGCTTCAGCAGGTTATGCTTTCTTGTGATATTCTTCTGTAGTTATTCTTCATGTCATTGTCTGAAAAGCTGTCAGAGTTTCACAGATAGTTGCAGATTATAGCAATGTTGGTCTTGCTATGCGATCTGGATACAGTCCAGATTATTTTCGGTGAGGACATTTTTTCTATGATGTTGTGGCATTGATAAAATGGTTGCACATGCATATTTCAACAAGCTTATTTTGCGACACATAGCAGACTCATAAATCTTCTTCATGTTTAACATCCAAACACAAAAGTTGAACTCAAAAACACTTCACCTTCAACATATTAAAAATGTTTGACATTTCTTGAACAACGTGTTCATTATAAGTTTCAAGCTAAGAACGTTTAAAAATCTGAATATAAAACATTAAAACAAGGAGAATTGCCTTACATTTAGTGTAGTCAGGGCAACAAGTTTCACCCCAGCATGTGCGGGGTTTCATCAGGCAATGGCAAGCACAATGTGAAGTGCTTATATATGGAACATATTACCATTGCATAAATGTGTCCTTATGTAAGCACTTCACATCGTGTTGCTGTGTAATTTAAACTTTAATAGCTCTTAGTTTCTTGTATAATTCCATTTCCTCAGTATGAATATATTTCTGCATAACATTAAAATAAGCTTGCAGCAGCTAAATAAAAATTATATTACTCACTCACCTATTCCTATAGATTAATTCTCTTTGATGTATTTGGGAAGTTTTTTTGCCTTCATATAAATGGTCATAAGTGCTAACCTCACATACTGTCCATTATATAATTTTTGGCATAGATGTTCATAATATTTATAAATGTTTATTCTACAGTTCATGTAGTAATTGCTAGAAGCTGGTTATTTATTAGAAAACAAACATTCGCTTCATACATTTAGAAAACAAATAGAACTGTAGTTAATCCTCCAGTGGCTGAAACATGTTCTTCCTCACCACAGGGGCGGGGGTGGCTCAGTCGGTAGCGTGCCAGGCTCGTAATCTGTAGTTACCAGGTTCGAGTCCTAGCTGGGTCAGCGTTGAGATTTATCTCCGCAAAATTCCTCCGCCCTGCCCACGGTCAGTAGGGGACATCGCTGGGCTTGGAAAGGCCGCCGACCGTCGGATGGGACGTTAAGCCATGGTCCCGTGTGCAGAAGAGCCATACCCTGTGCACGTTAAAGAAAATGCTGGATGGACTTGACGGGAGGCTACCATCTGTCTCCCAACAGCTGTTCCAGTGGGTCCCCTCCCCAACCTTCTCTGAGCCTTCAGGGTCCATGTGACCTGGCCATTTAGTCCATGGTGTGCAAAAAAGTGTCGCTCAGAGGTAAAACAACCCAACCCTCACCACAGGTATCTGGTCCTATAGTGCTACTGATATGGCAGTTCCCACCACACAACCTTTATGCCTTGCTGTGGTTCTTGTAAAACAGAGAGATAAATAAATGCATAACACCAGAAGGATTAAGAACCTGAATCAAAGGGATAGTTAGATACATTACCAGAATGTCTTAATGATTTCAGAATATTAAGAAAAAACTGGGCATCATTTCATCTAAATTCATTGTAAAATACAACATACAACAAAGTCTGAACAAACCATTTTTATCAATGCCTCAATCTCCAAATTCAAATAATTTTAGGTTAATTCTTGATTTGCTTTAGTTTTTCTTTTACATAAATGTATCACTCTAAAGCAAAAATTTCTGTCAAGTGGGTATAATCTCAAAATAGTGTGTAATAGCAAATTAATCACAATTTAGTATTTAGATTACTATATAAAAGGTGATGATGAATGTAGTTGAATATTCCATATCTTTTTGAAAAAACATTTTTATTGAAAGAGCATCTCACCTTTTTATTATGATCAGAATAAATTCATTATTCTGATCATATTAAAAACTTATTTTTAATTAACTTATTTTTTCATTTTTTGGAGACAAAACACTTGAATGCTTATTGCAAAACAACTAAAGAGCAGAAATAGGTTGTGTTAAAA
Organism: Ryuthela nishihirai; assembly: GCA_038380435.1. NCBI lineage: Eukaryota > Metazoa > Arthropoda > Arachnida > Araneae > Heptathelidae > Ryuthela > Ryuthela nishihirai. The sequence goes on along the minus strand of JAWZYU010000004.1, from coordinate 24,717,425 downwards.
AACATAGCCCTGGTTCAAATCCCAACTATGCCAGTGGTGAGATTTATCTCTGCTAAACCCCTTCCCTGGGTCAGAAACACTAATAGGCTTGGAAAGGCTGCTGTCCCTTGGATGAGATGTAAAGCCTTGTCCTTGGTATGTTTTTTTCTTCTGCCTCCTAACAGCTGTCAAGGTGAGTCACCTTCTTACAACCTTTATTTAGCCTTTAGGCTCTTTGTGACATAGCCATTTAGCCCACTATGTACAAAAAAATGCTGCTCAGAGGTAAAATAACCTAACCAAAATAAAAAACAAAAGAAAAATCTTTTCAATAGTAAATACACTGAGTTACCTATTGACATAGAAGTCAATAAATAAATAAAGGTTTTGTGAAAAAAATTAGCTTTCCTGATGTATGGACTTGAACCCACATCTATCCAGATTCATGCCAGAGTGTTCTAACTACTAAACTAGCACTGGCTCTGTCATTTATCCACTAATGTAACATAAATCTTCCCAAACTTGTTGCCCATGATGCCATCTCTGATTGGGGAAGCTACTTCTTTTACCAATATTGCTCTGAATAAGATGTAAATAAGTCACTCACACTAAAGCATTATTAATGAAATAATCAATAGTAAATGCAGAGTTACCTGTTTACTTTATTTGCATGTTATTCAGAGCAATATTGGGGGGGAAGTTGCCTTCCCCAGTCACAGATCAAGATTTAAGATGCTTTATAAGTCGCATTAGTGGATAAGTGAAGAGCCAGTGCTAGTTTAGTGGTTAGAACACTTTGGCATGAACTGGAGAGATGCAAGTTCGAGTCCTATGCATAGATAAAATGCATTTTTTTCACAGAACTATTCATTGAAAAATAATTTAATTTTTAAAAATAAAATGATAATTAAAAATAACTTAAGTTTATCCTTCAAACTATTTTCATGTTAAAAGTTTTGAGGAGAAAACTATTTTTAAAAAGTGGTATGTTTGCTTTTTTTTTTTGCATGATAAAGGAGTAATTTTATATTTTTTAAATAGTTATTTTTTTTATTCTGTTTGATTATTAATCTTTTTCTGATGAAATTTTGCTTTACCTTCATTGTGCATTGGGCTGAATTATAATTACACTAGTTCCAGATTCACAGATTAGCCTAAGCTACATATATGTGGATAAGGCTAAAGAGAATATTTTGTTTCAAAATCACAATATAATTATTAACAAATCTAGGAAAGACGAAAAATATTTTGTAGCATAGGAAATATTACTGCAGTGCCAAAAATTAAAGCCACATATATCAGCTAAGGTTATTTTAATTTGAAATCAATCTTGTTTCCTGTTGCACCTTGTGGGCAGCCGGGTAAGTGTGCATCGTTTACCTGGCGAAGTGTTGGCACCAGGATGCACTGTGTGATGAAAACAAGATGGTGGAGGAAATGTAATGCTCTGGGTAATGTTCTGCTGGGGAACCCTGTATCCAGTCATTCATGTGCAGGAAGCTATGACATCTACCACCTACCTAAACATCATTGCAGACCAGGTACATATTTTCATGGCAGTGGTATTTCCCTCTAGTAGTGCCTTCATTCAGCAGGATAATGCACCACGCCACATTGCCGGATTGTTCTAGAATGGTTTGCAGAACATGAGGAAGACTTCCAGGTATTGCCCTGACCTCCAAATTCCCCAGACATCAAACCAATTGAGCTATTCCATCATTATGTTGGAATAGCATATCCGATCTGTGTCGGATCAACCACGTAACTTGCAAGAGTTAAAGGATCTGCTGGTAACGTATTGGTGCCAGATACCACAAGACATCTGTAGAAATCTTGTAGCATCCATGCCTCGCAGGGTAAGAGCTATTTTGGCGGCACATGGATGACTAACATCATATTAGGCAGGTGGTCATAATGTTTTAGCTCTTCGGTATATATTGTATATTTTACAATGAATTGTAAAAAAGTGATATGGTAAATTAACTGAGAAAAAAATGAGAGTGACTGGTATCAAATCGAAGACCTTTAAGTTGCAAGTCAAAATGACACTGCACCGAGTTCACTAAGCTAATTGCTGCTGACAAAATGTCTTGTTAAAATGTATTATTAACATTCCATTATAGCCCAAATGTTCAATATGTTTTATATTTTCAGATCTAATGTTCTTGTTAAATTGTTCATACAAAAATATACTCATTTGGCAAAATAAAAAATTGACAGCCCAGTTCAAAGACATCTTGCAAGGAATGTTTTGGCCTCTTGAGCTTAGCACAGTGAAATGAAGATTTTTATAAAGTAACAAGATCTTCGACTATTGGTTGCATTGGTAAAATCAGCCAATCAATTGTCACAGACCACCTTGAATCAGTGACCCACCTCCTGTAGCTGGTTTTTATTGTATTTCAGTGCATGTGCATTTGTGTAATTGCTATAATAGATAATGTTAAGATTCTGGGTGGTAGCCATAATGAAAAAAATTCGTATTGTACAAACTAAATCAGACATCACACTGATCAACAGAATAAAGGATAAATACTTCTGTGGCAAAAAGTTTTGCTTATGTATGGGATTCAAACCCACTTCTCTCCAGATGCATGCCAGAGTATTCTAAGACCATTAAACTAACACCAATACCATCTTTTTTCCACTAATGTGACTTATTCATATCCCATGATGTTGCACCTTGACTTGGTGCCATCTGTGATCAGGAACTATTTCTCTTTAATGTTGCACCTTGACTTTGTGCCATCTGTGATCGGGAACTATTTCTTTTAATGTTGCACTGAGCAAGATGTGAACAAATAAGTCACTCACTCTAATAGTATTATTAATGATTTATTCAATAAATGGTATCCACAGAGTTATCTATTGATTTTGAAGTCAATAAATCAATAAATAGTTTCATGGAAAAATTCCCAATCATAGAAGGCACCAAGTCCAGGTGCAAATATCATGGGAGATTGATAAATCACATTAGTGGGAAAAAGACTGTGTCGGCTTTAGCTTAGTGGTCTTAGAACACTCTGGCATTTGTCTGAAGAGATGTGGGTTCAGATCCCACATGTCGGCAAAACTTTTTTCCACAAAACTATTTATTGACTTTTTGACTTCAAAGTCAACAGATAACTCTGTAGATACTATTTATTGATTAAAAGAATAAATACTGTGATTGTCTACATCACACATCAAATAATGATCACAGAATGAATATAACAATGATATGTTGACTTAGATGTGGCAAATAATGAATACTATATTTGAAATTCATTTATTATTCCTTGTGATTATTTTTGGTGGGGCTATGCCCTTGATGGCACGCTGGACAGTTAAATGGCCATTATTATTAATGTGCAAAAATGAATATGAAATGACAAAATAATGACATCTCATTTCTCACTGATACTACATTGCTCTAATGCACAATTGAAATTATATTTGCATTTTTTTCCTTCAATGCAGCAAATTTTAAAATTGATATAATTGAAACTTTTTTAATAATAAAAATTTGGAAAGAAATTGAATTAAAAACTGCAACAAGTTCTAAGACATCCTTGTCAGAAAAAACTGATGATAGTGTAGCCATAATTCTAGAAAGATCAATGATAAATAAATCTATAGAAATAAGTGTAAATCTTCCAGGTGCATCAGCACTGTAAGGCATTTCAAATTTCCACAAATTGGGAGCATAGGTTCTGATCAGCAACACTAGCACAACAAACAACAAAACTTCAATTTTAAGAAAATAGAAATTGCCATTTGAATTTTTTTATCTATATCACATAAAAGTAGATAATTAAAATTTGAAATATCATACTACTTTTTCCATTTTCTGCATATTTTTAGTATGATACTATAAATATAATTTTTCCAGCTTTCTAATTGCCATTCCATAGATATGATATGTACTATTACCATTCCATTTGTTTTCATTTCTCCATTTTGGATCAACCCTCTGATCTCAGCTCATAAGGTTAATTTGAACTATTGTAAACACAATAAATAAAAATAAAAATAAATAAATACCCCCTCAAGCAGCTGCTTGCCACAGAGGTCTGACAGGACCTGTCAGTTTATATGCCACAGTAGAAGATCTGAGAGGATGGCAGGACCTCAGCAGAAAACAACACGAACATCCATGCCTTACCTGGGGCTCGAACCTAGGTCCCATAGATCAGTAGCCAAGCGCGCTTAGCAATTTCAAAAATTGTAAGTCTATTTTTTTCCATTTTACTCTCTTCTGCTTTAATCTATTTCAGTGATGCTAGATTATTTTTATCATTTGTCCCAGTATTTGCTGCTTAATCCCCAGAGATTGAAAGCAAAACCATTGATCGGCTTTAGTTTTTAGAACTTCTATTTACAATTAGACTGCACAGTTGTCCACTGTAATCAGACACATGTGACAGCTGTAGTGGCATCACTCTGCATGCAATAAACAACAAGCACTTTCATTTGTGAAATGCCACTGTTTTGTCATTGGATTTTTTGCATCGAAAAAAATAAGTATTTTTTGCATATATTGTTTGTGAAACATATTTGCTTTTTTCTAAATTAAATATAATGGTAAACAGATTTAGCATTGCTGAATTAAATTAAAAATTAATCACTATCCGAGCCACTTTGCATCGTTTTAGTAATTCAGAATAACATTTGTATCAGTGAATACAGGATTGTAGAAATGTTAGTCTCTTCATGTGTAGTAGGCAAAGTAAGTCCTTTCCTGTTACACATATCACTGAATTATGTTTTAACCTCTATCACTTAACATGTTTTGACTTGTAAAGTCTTCATCAGAAGTTGTGGAAACTGTTCTACTTCAGAGGTTATATCCGTGTGCATTGTTCTGGACTCTGCTCTGTGGTTAGCAACGGGTGACATTGTGTTTCGTGGTCCTATTCATGTGCCTCTCTGGTAGCATGTGGGTGCTTTTGCAGTGCTGTGCTGATTGAAGAGCAGTTTCCATGGGTGGGGTGGATGGTAAAGTCTCAGTGTTAGTATATCACCAGTTATTCAGCTAGATCCAATTGAAACTTGGTTGGAGGGGCACAAATAATTCTGGTGTATTTAAATTGTGGCCTCATTCCTGTATTAGAAACAATTTTTGTCAATGATGTAATTTGTATTTTTAGAAGGATACCTCTTTGATATTTTTTTTATATGAGTTCGTCAGAGTCATTTTGTTTTTCCATAGTATGGTTTATTGCTATTGAGGTTACTTTTATGTAATGGGACTTCATATACACCTTCTTTTATTTTGTTGGGGTCCCGACCAGTTTTAATTATATTGATTATACTGTTACTTGTTTTAATTGTCACTATACGGTTGTATGGTTGCATTATATTTTTCATTGAATTAGCCAGGCATGGGATGTTCTGAATGCTTGTGGTGAATTTATTTTTATTAGATTGCTGTGCTAGTGTCATTTGGGATGTTTTCTTCCAAATGTGTCTTGTCATGTTTTCGGCTAGTTTTAATATTTTTAGCCAGTAACCTGCATTTTGAGCATCAGAGTAGATTTTTTTTTTCTTTTTTCATAAAATAGTGATGTGGAAGCATATCTCATTTTTTAGAATGCTGTTTTTAGTGCACTTTTGTTGTGGGCTAGTGGCTCTTAGGAGGTATATGGAATGAAAATGGGTGCTGCTGTGGACTTATCATAGACTTCAATTTCCAATTTTTTCTGCTATCAATATAGTTTCATATACAAAATGGTAATTGGTTATCCTTTTCAGTGGTTACTTTAATTGTGGGGAAAATTTAATAATTTGTGCTTGCAAGTCATGTAAAATTTTTGTATCTTTTCTGTATACAATGATGATATCATCTACATATCTTTTGTAATATTTTAATTGCTGGAGAGTTTCTTATGGCAGTTTCTTCAATATGTTGGAGTGCAATATCTGCCAGTAGTGGCGATAAGGGGATCCTATAGGTACCATTTATATTTGTCTGTAGGTATGGTTATTGATCTTGAAAAAAAAACTTTTTGTGATGAACTATACCAATTTGATCATGTTGCACATTATAGGTGAGGGACCACCATTTTGGTAAAAATCACAAAAAAAAAACTTTTTGTGATGAACTATACCAATTTGATCAGTTGCACATTATGGGTGAGGGACCACCATTTTGGTATTCCATTTTATCTTGAATGATGCTTAAAACTTCTTGTATCAGTGGTATTCAGGAAAAGTGACACAACATTCGGTGATGCTAATCTATCCCGAGGATGTAAGTGAAGACATTTAATTGTTCCAAAGCTTCACATGATTTGATGGTGAGGTTGGTGGGTTCAAAAATAATTCTTAAGATAGACTTAGTGCTTTTTTCAGGTTGATCATGGGGGCTTTAATCGCTACTAGAGGTCTTAGTGGTATATCTGGTTTATGAGGCTTAAACTTACTTCAAAAAATCGAGCATATGCAGATTTCCCCTAAATTTTCTGGATAATTCCGTTTCTACTACATTGGAAAAACCATACGTTCTCTACAAGAGAGGTTCACAGAACATCAAACAGATGTCAGCCAAAACAAGCTAACGACAGCCACTGTTGAGCTGGCAGTATAAGATGCAGCAACCATAGACTGGGAGCACGTCACACTGCTTGCACATGCATCCACTTTCTACAGAACCATAGTCCATGAAGCTATTGAAATAATGACTTTGCCTATCCTCACCTGCAACTAAGACAATGGAAATCGCCCTTAAGGACATGTGGAAAGACGCTCTAAACAGCCCTAATGTTACCACATAGTGTCACTTCATGGAAGATAAAAAGTGCTGTCCTTGCTCCAAAAAGTTTCCAAGTTTTCTTCTAAAAACTTTTAACATACAAATAGTTTGAAGAATAAACTTTAAAATTTTATTGCTCAATAGCAGATAATTTTAGGTTATTTTTAATAAATTACTTAGCAAGAAGGTCCTTTTAATTGTGTATTTATTGATAATAGTTTCAATTTTGGCAATGATATTTTTCTTACCTGATTTTCTCTGGAATGGTCAAGTTTCTATGACTTTACTGATAAGCTAATCATGCAACTAACAAAGATAAAAAATTGAACGAATTATCAAAGAAAATTTTTTGGATTCTGAGGGAGAAATGGGTTTTTGGCTTTCTTGAGCACTCAAGTCAAAACTCAAGCATTTCAGAGGAAGAAACTTTTTTCAGCCTTCCACTTCTGATCTTTATGATATGTGGGCTGAGAGGCCAGATGTAGAATGCTCAGCTCTGCCAATAAGGCATGAATTTACTGATAGCACTGGTAAAAAAGTAACAGCAAAAGCTGCATTAAAATTTTCTAACATGTTTATTTCTGATAAAAATATAGCAGAACAGGCAAAAATATAGAGCCAAATCTAGTTTGCTAAAAAAGAAACTGTTCTAGGAAATTTCTCAGCATGGCTAAAGAGTTTCCAGGAAAAACCAACCACAGCAGAAGAAGTTAAAAATTTTTAGCTCTAGTAATCGCAACTGGACTAATTAGAAAACAAGCTTTAGTTGAGCATTTAATATAGATTTAATTGTGCATACTCCATTTTTCCCAAAGAAACAGATTGCAACTGTTGATACAGAGCCAACATTTGAGTGATAACAGCATTGTGAGACTAAAGAAATTTAACTTTGCCATGATTCTAGCTAAATTTGGCAGGCTTTTTCCAGATATCATTCAGCAGTAAAAATAATTTACAATCCAAGTAGGGAATTATGTATTGATGAAGCAATAGCTAGCTATAAAGGTAGATTATATTTTAGACTATATAACCCACTAAAGCCAGAAAACTTGGCATAAACCTAATAGTAGAATGAGAAATTTTAGCTTTTGGTATTACTGAGTGGGGATTAGTCCAGCCACACCATGCTCATAATGTGCTGCTCCTATATTAAAGTCCCAACTGTGCCAACATTGAAAATTTTTTCTGCTAACACTGCCTCAGTGAGAAAAAGGACGCTGATGGTTTGAGAATGGGCAACGTTAATCAATGATCCCATATCCTCTGTATGGGGCAGGGGTAGCTGAGTTAGTGGCATACCAGCCTCGTAATCTGTAGTTCCCAAGTTTGACCACCCTGGGCCAGCCCATCCTTCCCTTGGTCATTAGGGGACACTGATGGTTTTGGAAATGCTGTTGCCCATTGGATGGGATGTAGAGTTTCAAAAATATATCATGATATTGTGTGGGAGAGTCCATACCCTGTACACGTTAAAAAACACTTTGGATGGCCTTGATGGAAGGCTATTATGTCTCCCAACTGCTGTCTAGTGGCCCCCCCCCCCCAACCTTCTCTGATCCTTCGGGATTCTTGTGACCTGGCCATTTAGCCCATTGTGTGCAAAAAAAATGATCCTCAGAGGTACCAACCCTCTGCATATTAAGGAACATGCTTGATGAGAAGCTTCTGTCTATCTCCTAATAGCTGCGCAGTGAATCCCCTTCCCCAACTTTCTCTGAACCTTTGGATTTCTTTGTTGCCTGGGCATATTGCTAATTGTGTTCAAAGAAACTGTCACTCAGAGGTAAAACAAATAATTTTGGTATGTTTCTTTATAATAAAGCTGCACTACTACTACTACTCTCAACAGGTTTGAATTGCAACTATTCTCTCAGTTACACTCTACTCATGGTTAATCATTTTTTTTAATCAAATAGATTACCAATTCACCAGTGGTGTAAAGTCATTATACAGTAGCTGGGGCACCTGTTCATCATAATGAATTAATAGTAATTAAATTAAATTATAGCATTAGCTTGTTTTCAGAAAGAGCACACTAATGTTTTCATTTTGTCTTCTGTCTGCACATCTGGAGACATAGATCTTTTTTTGTTTTTAGAGATAAATTAAAAATTCTTGTTTGGTTGGATAAGTATTGATGTAATATTATGATTTGCACTTTCAGAGCCTTCCTATAGCTATAATTGAACCCTCTAACAGTGGAAAAAGTTGAAAAATGCAGAATTTCAAGCTAATATTGCAAGTGATTTAATTATGTTAGAAATTTGAAAATTAGTTGTGAAAAGTGAATATCATTAAGTTTGCATTGACAACAATTATTTCCACCTTTACCCCCAGAGGGGGTGGGAAAATGTAATTTTTGTGTTTAAGAGATAATTGTTTTTAGATATTAACTTAAAAATTCTTTTTGGGTTAGATAGGTATTGATAAACTATGATTCACACTTTTGTACTCTCACAAAAGCTTTAATTGTACCATCTGACAGTGAAAATTTTTGAGAATCTCAAAATTTAAACGAATATTGCAAATGATTTATTTGGGTTATAAATTTGATATTTTAATGGTAGAGTGAGATGATTAAGGCAGATGATTACATTGGCAGCAACAATTTGTCCCTTCACCCCCAGGGTAGGTAGGAAAGTGTAACTTTTTGTTTTGAGAGCTTAATGAAAAATCATTTTAAATTTAATAGGTACTGACAACTATGGCTACTTTTCTTTTTTTTTCTACCCTGCTGAGGAGTGGTCAACCACACAGGGTCCTGACCATATAAACTCACTGGACTGGACAGATATATGGCTCTGAGCTTGATTATGGATCCTGATTTTGCTGCACTGGTGGGCTTCTGTGGAGGGAAAATTTTCCGCTGTGTTTTCTGTTTGTTTGAGGGTTGACAGCCCCAAGTGAATAGATTCACAGGATATGTTTATCAGCTGGTGGATAATCCTGAGCAGAGGTCATCGCAGGCACCTGAACTCTTTGCTTCTATTGGCATCGTCAAATTCTACATTGGAGAAAGTCTTCCAGTGTAGATGGCTTCAGCCTTTAGTGGTGGTGGAACGGGTCTTTGCCCCCCATGTCTGCGATTAGGGGGCTGTTTGATATTGTCGGCATTCCCTCTCTCAATAAACATAGTTTCTTTAAACATCCCACTAACCATTTTCTCTCCATAGGTAGTTGGAATGTGAGGACTGCACAGAGCTTTTTCTCTTGATGTCCTCACACAAGAATTCCACCATTATAATTTAGATATTCTCGGCTTGCAAGAGACCAGATGGACAGATAAAGGTCAGATTCTTAAAAATAATCTTAAATTTCTCTTTTCAGGGAGGGATGACAATAAGCATCACCAAGGCGTGGGTCTGCTTCTCAGCAGACACGCTACTGATGCTCTTCTAGGATTTGAGTGCATTAATGAAAGGTTTCTTGCAGCAAAATTTCAGACAAGCGTTAAAGACTTGAATGTTTTCTGCTGTTATGCCCCCACTGAGGATGAGGATGAGAAGGATAGGTTTTATGGACAACTTCGGGATATTTTGAATTCTGTCAAGAAAGGAGATATTACCCTTGTTCTTGGTGACTTCAATGACAAAGTTGGTACTGACTCTGACCTTTGGGGAGGAGTGATAGGCCCTTTTGGTATTGGTAGCTGCAATGGCAATGAGCAACATCTCCTACAGGTAAGTAAACTCAATGGATTCAGAATAACTAACACTTATTACAAACACTGTGACATACATAAGTACACATGGGTTTCACCCGATGGGCTGCATAAGAATATGATTGATTATATATTAATTAACAGCAAATGGGCTAGTTCTGTTAGAAATACCAGGGCATATAGGGGAGCTGAAATTGGATCTGACCATTGCCTTGTTAAAAGTGTGTTGCAACTTAAACTTAAAAACTGTTGAGCTAGGGTTAAAAAATTCACTTTTAATACTGAAGCTCTGAAAGACCCAGTTATAGCGAAAGCTTACCATGATAGGTTACTTAGTCATTATGACAGTCATGGTATGCTTACTACTGAAGTTGAGAGGGGCGGGGGTGGCTCAGTTGGCAGTGCGCCAGGCTCGTAATCTGTAGTTCCCAGGTTCGAGTCCCAGCTGGCTCAGCGTTGATTTATCTCCGCAAAATTCCCCGCCCTGCCCACTGTCAGTAGGGGACACCGATGGGCTTGGAAAGGCCGCTGTCCGTCGGATGGGACGTTAAGCCGTGGCCCCGTGTGCGGGAGAGCCATACCCTGTGCACGTTAAAGAACACGCTGGATGACCTTGACAAGAGGCTACCATCTGTCTTCCAACAGCTGTTCCAGTGGGTCCCTCCCCCAACCTTCTCTGAGCCTTTGGGGTCCATGTGACCTGGCCATTTAACCCATGGTACTGTTAGCCATTTAGCCCATGGTGTGCAAAAAAAACCTTTGGGGTCCATGTGACCTGGCCATTTAGCCCATGGTACTGACTGGCCATTTAGCCCATGGTGTGCAAAAAAAAGTGCCGCTCAGCGGTAAAATAACCCAACCCAACTGAAGTTGAGGAAGAATGGGATCATTTTAAACAGGCTTTTTTGGACACTAACAGTACTCTTTTAGGAAAAAAAGAACAGAGGAGGCAGAATTATCTGAGTGATAAGGCACTTGAGCTTATTTCAGAAAGAAAGAACTGCAGGAATGTCCTTAATCAATACCCTACTAGTCCTAATAGAAAGCATTACAGAGAACTTAATAAACGTGTAAAGGATCAGTTAGCTGCTGATAAGAATCTTTGGTATGATGGTTTGGCTGACAAAGCTGAGGAATCAGTTAGACAGCATGACAGCAGAGAGCTGTACCAGATAGTTAATGTTTTATGTGGTAGAAAACGAACAGGTATACAATGATTGAAGGATAAACAAGGTAAGGTTATAAAAGGTGAGAATTCTGTCATGGCTAGGTGGGCTGAGCATTTTAGTGATATTCTAAACAATCCGGTTAGTTCTATTCCCATTGTTTGCAATGATGATAGATGCATTGGTGGCTTTAATGTTGGCCTTTTAACACAATATGAAGTTATTTTGGCTGTTTCTAAACTTAACATAAATCCCCAGGGGTAGATGAAATTACTAGGAAATGCTTAGAGCTAGGAGTGTTTCGGTTGCAACATGCATGAATGAAATTTTGAATATCTTTTATGATAACAGCATGGTTCCTAAAGACTTTAGCAGAGCTATTATTATCCCTATTTTCAAAAAAGGTGATCAGTTCTTGTGATAACTATAGAGGTATCAGCTTACTTTCTGTTCCAGATATAGTCCTTTTCATGATTGTACTTAATGGAATAAGAATCTGGTTGACAGTCAATTGCGTGATGAGTAATGTGGATTCAGAAGTGGTAGGGGAAGTGTGGATCAGATATTTTCACTTAGGCAGATTCTTGAGAAATGTTTAGAGTTTCAGAAACCTTTGTTTGCTAGCTTTGTTGATTTCAAAAAGGCTTTCGACTCTGTTGATCGTCATAATTTGAGGTTGATTGTGAGATCATGTGGTATACCAGACAAGTTAGTTAACATAATGAAAGCTCTCTATAATAACACTGAGTCGTGTGTGAGAGTTGGTAAGACTTGTAACAATTGGTTTAGCATTGCTTCTGGTGTTTGACAATGGTGCATTTTGCCCTTTTTTTTCTTTAGATTGGTTATTGATTATGTTATACAAAATTGCCGTCCCATGGCCAAGTGGTTAGCATGCTTGACTACTGATCTAAAGGATCTGGGTTCGAGCCTCGGATAAGATATGGGTGTATGTGTCGTTTCTCTGCTGAGGTCCTGTCATCCTCACAGACCTTCTACTGTGGCATATAAACTCACAGGCTCCTGTCAGACCTCTGTGGCAAATAGCTGCTTGAGGGGGTATTTATTTTTTAATGCCAAATTCTTTGCAAGGGAAATTTTTTGGCCTTAAATGGTGTCGAGATTTTAAAATTTCTGATTTAGATTATGCAGATGATTTGGCCTTGTTCGTTAATGATGTTGATGAGATGAATTCTTTCATTAGGGCTGTTGATGAGACTGGTAATAGAGTTGGTTTGGTGATAAACATAGATAAAACTGAAGTGATGAAAATTAGTCAGGCAGGTGGTGCTTCAGTCGCTCTGAATGATTGCACCCTTGAGCAAGTGTCTCAGTTTAATTATCTTGGGAGTTGTGTAACAGATATTGGTGATGTATGGCATGAGATTAACAGGCGAGTAGGGATTGCCTCTGGGACGTTTAGGAATCCATGGAGAGAGTGGAGAAATTGGTGTATACACCTAAAGACTAAAATTAGATAGACTGTATAATAGTTTGGTTCTTTCTAGGGTTAGTTATGGTAGTGAAACTTGGATGCTTTGTAGACAAGATAACAGGAAACTTGATGCTTTTGATTCTAGATGCCATCACAGTATCTTGGGCATTAAGTGGTTCAAATTTGTAAGTAATGATGAGGTTAAGCAAAGGAGTTGGCAACCTTCTTTAAGTGGCATGTTGTGCAGAGAGAGACTCCGTTGGTTTGGCCATGTTGCCCATATGGATAATTATAGATTGTCGATTAGGATTATGAACAGTGTGCCTAAAGGCCTCAGAAAGAGGGAGAGACCTAGGATGTGGTGGGCAGATAATGTCAAACAGGTCCTTGTTAGAATTGATGTGCAATGGCCAGATGCAGCAGATGTAGCTCAGGACAGATATGCTTGGAGAACTAAGTTGCATGGTCTGGTTGAACCTCTGTAGCCCATGGCTGCTGGAGGAGGATGATTTAGATACTTATTCATCATCTCAATAATAACTCATCAAATGCACGCATATAAATTATGGCATATCATACAAGTGCCAGTAATTTGATGCAGAACTGACCACCATTATTCTGATGAATGTATAGTGCATTCGAAACTTAGATATTTTGTATTTGGTGCGCAGCATATTTGTACTATTTTAGTTTTTTACATTGTAATTCTCACCAATCTTGTTCTTCAAACTGTGCATGATACAACCATTATATTATTCTTTGACATTTCTCAAAAATACCATCAAATTTGTTTGTCAAGTATATGCTCTTCATTTTCTACTATTCAGAACTGTAAGCACATCTCTAATAACATTAAATGGACTTTTGCCAAATAATCTTCATTTGCTTTGTGCTACGTTTTTGAATACAAGAAAACTGATCTGCATTGTATACAGTTCTACAACAGTGTTTAAAGGTGTTTTTTAATAATTCGCATCTCTATTGTATGCACACTGAGATTTTCAAACTGTTACATTGCTAGCAATAATACATTTAAGACATAAAACACTATTTGATGAAAATTTTGAAGACTGAATTCTTGAAACATTTTTATCACATAGTGTCTCTTGCAGCATATTAGAAAAATATAAACACATAAATCTAATAGCAATTTCATTTTAGCATAGTAATGATTTGTACTTTAATTATAGTAATATCAGAATATTAATGTGCAATTATATCTGCTGAATATACAGTTTAAAATTCGATTATCCTTAATGATATTTCAAAGCTTATTTTTTTTTTCTTCAGCAACTGATTGATGCAGTGTGCAAAAGTGATCTGAAATCTGTGGCTCTTGTTCTATCGCATACATCATCTCCTGATCATGTAAATGTTACAGTTAGTCCTCGAGATCAGAGAACTCCACTACATTTAGCTGCAGCTTTGGGCAACTTAGCTGTAACCCAGCTATTACTTTGGGTAAGTTATTTACTATTGTGGATATTCATTTGACTGTTGCAGATTTCATTTTTGTAAAGCTAAAGTTCTAGATTTTTCCACTAGCAATCATTGGATTAAAAAACAAAATTATTCTCTTGACAATTCAGTGCCAGGAATGAGTGAACTTTGACATTAGGCATCTTCCCCACCTAACCTATTAAGTGGTATGCAAATATTTTCATCACGAGCATTTTTGCTTATAATGCATATGATGAATATAGTTTCCTAAACATTTCTCTGTTGAGTTTATTCCTTCTGTGACCCATAGATAGCAGCTATATGTTGTAGCTGAGAGAATTACTTATTTTCCTCATAATTTTTATTTTTTATTGACCACATTTTCCTCATAATTATACTCTACCCTTCAGTAGAGATGGGGGGGGGGGGGGGTAGGGGTTGGCTCAGTAGCACACCAGACTCATAATTTTCAGTTCCCAGGTTTGAGTCTCACATGAGCCAACAACGAGATTTATCTGCACTAAACCCCCACCATGTTCTCAGTCAGAAAGGGGACACTGATGGGCTTGAAAAGGCTCTATTTTTTTTGGCATTTTATAGTAAAAAGTGTACACTCTGAAAATTAATTTTCTGTACATTGATTTCATATGTTTGATAGCTCCCAGACAGAGGGCCAATTGGTTTATGCCTTATATTGCTCTCTCATGTCATTACCAAATGAAAAAAAATAGAGTGAAAGAATTTGTTGCATGAGCAATATTTAAATGCAACAGACTGGGGACAAATGTCTGCCCTTTTTCCTTACCTGCAAATGGCTGTTCTCAGAGTTGAAACAACTCAATTTATAATTGACTATATATAATGTTTTGTAAACAATTAAAACCTAGTAATAGCAGAAAATTTCCATAAATTGAATGATTCACATTTTGATTAATTGAATGAAATTGATTTATTATTATTATTAAAAGACCTTTCATTAATATATAAGGTGATTTAATTGAACTGTCAGAAGGTGATAAACCTTGAATCCACCACATGTAATATGCTTCAGATATAAATTTTTGTGTTTGTTTTTTTAATCAGGGCTTGGTGGTGTCCACATTGTAAACTTCAAATGTAGATCTTGCCACTATATATGTTCTTATTACCTTCATGTTGTATTATTTTCTAACGTGACAGTGTCAAAAATATGTGTTCATTTGAATGGAGGGAAGAACCAACACTACAATCAAGCTATAAAAACTCAACTATTTAAAATTAAATACTTTTTAGCACCGATAAAATTCATGACAAAACTGAAAAACATATTTTTAAACATATAATTTGATAACTGAGTACATAAGAACTGATGTAGTCTGAAAATAGTAATTAGGCACACATTGGAAAGGGAACTGTGTACCAATCCTGTGATGATGCACAAAATCAGCCAGGCATAGCAGCTAATGTCTATTCTCTTGGTGCAGACCATTGATACCTGCCTTCTCTTGGTGCAGACCATTGATACCTTTCAAAAGAGATATTATTTTCTGGAAGGGAATTGAAGGGGATGGCTGCCAGATTAGTGTGGCCTACTGATATGGTCATCTATGGCCACTTTTTCTGCTCTGCTGAGAAGCAGAGACATTCTACTGACATTCTACTACATTCAACATTATACTACATTATTTTTCTGCTCTGCTTCAAAGATGCTGGTCCTGACCATTTATATCCACTGTACTGGTTTATGGCTTTGACCTGGATTGCAAATCCTGGACTTGAAGCACTAGTAAGGTCTTTGTTGAGGGAAAAAATATGCTGTGTTTTCTGTTTGCCTATGGGTTACCATCCCAAGGTGAACAGAGACACAGGATACCTTACGTCAGCTGGTGGATATTCCTAATCAGAGGCCATCACAGGTACCTGAATCCTTTAGCTAGTTGGGCATCAGTGTGTCTCAGGCAGGTCAATTTCTATCCAGATTCTGGTTCCTACTAGCATTGGTGTCTTCAGCCTTTAGTGGTGGGGTACCATGCCTGTGATTAGGAGGATGTTCGATATTGTTGTCCCTACCTCTCTCAATAAACCTAGTTTTTTCAAAAAACCTACTAATCATTTCATCTCCATAGGTATGTGGAATGTGAAACGATGTTGCATAGAGATCATTCTCTTGGTTTCTTTAGTCTCTTTTATCATTTCAAATTCAGTAAATATTAAAAAAAAATAATTTTGCTCTATTTTCTAAAGTATTTTGCCACCTTAATATACAGGGTGATTCAGTTAAGCGTGTACAAACTTCTGGGAAGGGTAGGTTGCACAAAGACGAATCGGAATCGTATAACAATTCAGGGTCAGTAATGGCATCTTCACGCGGGAGATGGTGTTGTTTGACATGGTAGATGGCATTGTATGGCTGCGGGACTGCGCAACGTCCTCGCAGGTGCCCATCATTCGCGAACTGCCCGCAGAGGTAGTAGGATGGCCGATTACACAAACACGGAGTTGGCTGATATGCATCTCGCATATGGGGCTGTGGACTGCAATGAATAAGCCACTGTGTGCATGTACCAGGAACGATTCCCGATGAGGTGTACTTCCAACCACCAGATGTTTGCATGGCTGCATCAGAGGTTATGTGACACTGGTTCCTTCCAGAGACCTGCCAAGAGTCGGGAACGATGGGCATGGACCCCTGACATGGAGGAGAATGTGATATGTCATACAGAAGACACTCCAAGTGCCAGTACTCAAGCAATCGCCCACCGGGTCGGTCTTTCCCAATCCACCATATGGAGGATTATGCACGAGAACCAATTGCATCCATATCATGTGCAGTGCATCCAGACACTGAAGCCTGAGGATTACCCACAGCGCATTGCATTTGTGCAATGGTACCTGCAGAAGAGCACGGCAGAACTCCAATTTCCTGCTTCTCTGCTGTTCACAGACGAGGCATGCTTTACACGGGAAGGTAGCATCAATGCACATAATGCGCATACATGGGCAGTGGAGAATCCCCATGCTACACGAACACGTGCAGCACAAAACCATTTTTCTGTAAATGTTTGGTCCGGCATTGTCAAGGACCACTTAATAGGCCCATACCTCATGCCTGTTCATCTGGATGGAAGGAGTTACCGGAATTTCTGGAGGATGTCTTGCCAGAACTTTTGGATGAACAACTGGTCCCTCAGTTGCTGTGCCATGCAATGTGGTTACAGCATGATGGGGGCCCCCACCCATTTCAGCAATGAAGTTCGTCAGCACTTAAACGTGACATTTGGACAACAGTGGATTGGGTATGGTGGTCCCATTCATTGGCCTGCAAGATCACCGGACCTATCATGCCTTGATTACTTCTTCTGGGGTTACATCAAGAGAATTGATGTTCGACACCCCTATTGAAAGTGCTGAGGACCTTGTTGCACACATCTCTGTAGCTGCCTTGGAAGTCCGAGACACACCAGGAATCTTCCAGAATGTACGTGATTCCATGCACCGACGATGTCAGGTCTTTGTTACAGCTCGTGGTTGCAACTTCTAACACCTTCTGTGACATCTGTGCATTTTGCAAATGTACCTATTGTGATTAATAAAAAGTATTGTGTTCACTTATGTGCTACTCTTTCATTCACATCCTCTCTGTACACTAACACATGTTGATGCCGTTACCGACCCTGCATTGCTATATGATTCCGATTCGTCTTTGTGCAACCTACCCCTCCCAGAAGTTTGTACATGCTTAACTGAATCACCCTGTAAATAATTCATAATATTTCTATCATTACTTAAAATCTTTATTTTATACAAAATTATTTGGTCATTTATGCATGAAAAGGTTCCCTTGGCATCTTAGTTTTATTGAGAGCACATTGGTCAGAACTTTAGTAAACCAATTAGTTAACTTCTGGATCTATCTGTCAGCTAATGAGGGAGTGGTAGGAGAGGAAACAGTTCACTGCAATCCTGTCTCCTGTGCTGTAACTAATGGCAGTTTGATCAAGAGAAAAGGCTTATTTTCTGATACATGAAGTTGAGGAATAAATTGAAAAACTGGCATTATTTAGAAGCTTATGAAATTTCTATTTTAAATACATATAAATAAAAAAGTTAGTTCAAAATTTAATATTTTTAAAAACTTAATTTTTTATGGTACTAAAGGTGGAGTTTATGGTTCATGGTCATATATGCAGGCTTCTTGAACCTGATTTTCTTGGTCATGGCAGCATAAGATTTAATAGAGTTAAGAATTTGGTTGATAGACAATTACATGATGAACAGTTTAGATTCAGAAGTGGTAATGGATCTATAGATAAATTAGGCAGATCCTTGAGAAATGTTTAGTTTCAGAAACCTGTGGTTACTAGCTTTATAAATTTAAAAACCTCTTTTGACTCTGTTGATAATCATAATTTGTGGTTGATCACATGGAATTCCTGACAATATTAGCTAGCCTAATGAAAGCTCTCTATAATAACACTGAGTCAAGTAAGAGTTGGTAAGGCTTGTTGCAATTCGTTTAACATTGCTAATGGAGTTAGACAAAGGTACTTTTTGTCTCCTTTTTCTCTTCAGTTTGGTTATTGATTATGTTATGTGGTATTCTTTGCAAGGAGAAGATTTTGCTTCAAATAAATGATCTAGAGATTTTAAAATTTCTGATTTATATTATGCAGATGATTTGGCTCTGTTGACTAATGATGTTTACGAGATGAATTCTTTCATTAGGACTATTGATGAGACTGGTAATAGAGTAGGTTTGGTGATAAACAGAGAGAAAACTAAAGTGATGAAAATTGGCCAAGCAGATGGTGCTTCAGTTTCTTTGAAAGGTTGCACTCTTGAGCAAGTGTCTCAATTTAATTACATCAGGAACTTTGTAATAGATACTGATGATGTGTGGCATGAGATAAACTGAAGAATAGGGATTATGGTTGGGACATTTAAGAACCCTTAGAGAGTGTAGAATAATAGGCATATATATACCTAAAGACTAAAATTTGGCTGTATAATAGTTTGGTTCTTTCTAAGGTTAGTTATGGTAGTGAAACTTGGACCCTTTGTAAGCAAGATAACAGGAAACTTGATGCCTTTGATTCTAGATGTTTGCACAATATCTTGTGCATTAGGTGGTTTTACCTTGCAAGTAATGATGAGGTTAAAAGGAGTCAACAACCTCCTTTGAGCAGCATATTATGCAAAGAGAGACTGCATTTGTTTGGTCATGTTGCCTGTATGCATAGCTGCAGATTGGCAAATAGGGTTATGAACAATGTGCCTAAAGAATTAATATATTCAGTGGCCAAATGAAGCTGCAGCTCAGGACAGACATGTATGGAGAAGAAAATTACAGTTTGGTAGGACCTCTGTAGTTCATGGCTGCTTGAAGATTTTGTATGTGTGTGTGTAAACTGCAGTTAAACTTTGTGCTACACATAATGATCTTGTGATTAAAATTATTTCATGTCATCTTCATATGTAAAAAAAGTTTGTTATAATTAATATGTTATAGTCTAATGCCTTTGTTAATATATTATTTTCCTGAAAACATCAATTTTTAAGTGGTATAAAAATTTACTGTAGGAAACTGAATCTGACTGTCAGAAATATTTCAGTGCACAAAAATAGTCATGTCTTCAATCAAAAATCTTCCTCTGTTTGAGAGCTAAAAAGTGTTAGGTTTTGCAAAAGAAGCATATGAGAAATACCTGCAACCTTTCATGTGGAAAATTTTGGCCCTAACACGAGTGAAATATGAAGAAGCAAATGCTGAAAATGATTCCCTACATAGCACCTTTGCACAATAAAAAACAATTTTTCAAGCTGAGAAATGCAGAAAATCATTTGTGCACTAAATTAACTGATAACAATTTATGAAGCCAATTGAGAATTGAATAACTTTTGAGTAACTGATACTAAACTGCTGAGTTTATTATCAGCTGTTCAAAAGTGTCATAAATTTAGGTGACTATTGAATTGGCTAAAATTTTAGTATCACTTGATATAGCACATTTGCTGTCCAAGGAGAAACTAACTACCTTTCTAACATAGATTGCATTTTTAATCTTACATGTGGCTGCAGTAAGCGACACTTATGTAATAGTTAGTCCTTTCAGTGACTTTATATAGAAAAATCATGGCAGTAAGTAGGTATCTTATTTGTTAAAGAGTTTTTATAATGTCGTATGTTTTATTGAAAACATGTTTTTGTGTTAGGCAAAGTTTGGTTGGTTTAGCTAGATTTTCTTTATTGCCCTGTAAGCATTCTACTATGAAAAGAAATTGGGCTATTCTTTACTGGTAGTCAAAATGCTACATTCCTGAGTAACTATAGTACACCAATTGCACAGATTAATTAGGACTATGCTTTACTGGTCTGTGTGCTGCAAAGCCCAGCAAAAGCACTCACAGTAAATTATTTTAACATCAGGTATAAGTGCCTTTGACAGAAAAATTTAGTTTATAGAGTAGGTTAATGTCTATATACAGTGTTTGCTACAGATTTGAATTTCCTGTTTTTAAGACTTTCTAATTTATAAACTAGCAATACTAATAATTTTGCTTTATTTTCAGTACAATGCTAATGTGAAAGCAGTTGATTCTGATGGGCGGACAGCTGTTGTGTATGCCAAAAATGGAGGATTTCAGGAAGTTCACGATCTGCTGGTGTATAGCGGCTGTCCTGACTTGATCCCTGTTCCCACCTCCACGCTTCCTCGCCGGCGGGGGAGTTTGTCCAAGAAGTCAACTGAGGTGTTTGACAAGTTGCCTGCCAGCATCATTTAGAGACTGTGCAGCTGCCATTTGCTGTGAATTAGTTTCACTTTCATCCTTCTCATCATGCATAGTTCATCTTTCATCATTGATCACCAACATTCATACTCATTTCATCTGCTGTGGACATAAAGGAAATTATAGGGCTGGCTCTTCAACAAGAATAGTTCTTTAGTCTATCAAATTCTGTATTAACAACAACATTTAATTTTGGAAAGAATCAAACTAATGTATAAGCAAAAGCTATATTAGCAAGTTAATGATTAAGATTCAATTTTGGAGTTCTTTCTCCAGTATGAAAGTAAATGAAAACTGTCTTCTATAGAAATCTTGTAATTTTGAACACTTTGTTGTATTATACATGTGAATAAATTTCCATTACTAAGTATTTAAATACATAGATGCCTAAGACATGAAAGAAGGGATTGCATTCATTGTCATTGGCAGCTAAATGGCTAAAGTATAAAAAGGAGGCAATCATGTTGTTACTTTTATAAAATTATGCATTTTAAATTGAATAGTATCATTGTAGTTAACTTTATTTCAATTGCAAGTTTAGGATAATAGCAATAATAGTGAAGCTTATTGATAATACTGCATGGACCTTATATAACAAATTGAAAGTCATTGTACATATTAACATGAACATGCATATGTATATATATATACACACACACACTTATACACACACATTCATGTCTGTGCTTGAAATGTGTTGTTAAGGTTCATGTAGTTTATTATTTTATGGTAGCATGTATAATTTGGCCATAGAAACAGTCAGATATGCTGATAATATTAATATTTCAAAAAAAGAAATTATTTTTCAAAAAATGTGTTTTTAAGAGAAGCAAATTTTTGTGTTCCTTAAAAACTAATATTTTAATATGTTCATTAGCCACAAGAGAGGCTTTAATTTATTTTGATTAGTGAAGTAGGTACTTATGATCTGTCAGCATCAATATTTCAAACATTTTAATGTAACTATTCTTATTTTACAAGTACATGTAACTTAATCAGATTAGCAAATAAATTCTCAGAAATTTACAAAAGTTAGTAAAGAAAAAGAAAACAATAACAGCAAAATAGTACATTTGATATTAATGACATAATAAAACCAAAAAATGTTCCCAAAATCATAATTTTTTAAATTCAATTTTGTACATAATAATTTTAGTAAGACAATGAAAAACATTGCTAAACATAGCTGCTCACTGTGTAAATTTTGAAAATACAGTAGTCCCTCCTGTGATAATATAATCGTTAATATGATTCTTCAGTCATCAATTTTTGCATGTGATGTTCATAAAATATGACAAACTGACATGCATAGTGCAGGTAAATTCCTTCATATGTAGCACATGCCATTCGAATTCCATATCTTGCCACCAAGATCCACCTGCTAGGGGATGGCTAAGTTAGAGCCCATTATCTTTTAACACCTCCACTCAGCACCATTCATTCTGTTCCCAGTATATCTGTATAAAAGAATATATAAATCACTGCTACAACAAAGATTAGCATTAATTCATGATGTTTTCTTATTAAAATATATTTTTAAGTCTTGGTCATTAAATTTATGCAATTTATTTTTCTTGGGTGGACATGTTATGAAAAAAGTGACATTTGGGATTTCTTTGGATTGTATTCTAATTTTTCCAATTTCTGTTTTCATTCCTGTTACTTCTGGTTTTCCAGGATTGCATCTCCCACATTATTGGAGGGTCTACTGTACACATATCATGTATTCAAAGCTGTAAAAATATATAATAGATTGTCCAACAGTGCATTAATAATTGCAATACAATTGCATTTTAGTTTAACTAAACTAAATAACTTTTGAACAGCTGATATTAAACTACTGAGTTTATTATCAGCTATTAAAAAGTGTTATAAATTTGGGTAACTAGTGAATTTGATAAAATTAAATTGCAAAATATATTTAAACTAAAGCTTGTAATTAATAAATTTTTATAAAATGGCAAATATTACTTAAGTGGTACTGTTTTTATCATTGCATATATTTATTAAAATATGTTATTGTGGAAAGTAATTTCTCTTAAAACCTTTCATTGTCTGTAATAATTGAACACATAGAGCTCTTATTTTTAATCAGTTTAAATGAAGATACTATTGCAAATATTTCTTTTGTTGCCAAGGCAATTGAACAAATTTCATGCAGTATAATGTAGGGAAAATCTGCAGAAATTTATATTTTCAAGCTTTGTCACTTTTTAATATTAGGTTGTTTCCTATAACATGAAGCTTTTTAAAATTTGTTTTCATAAGCAGTGTTTTTATTGAAGCATGTAATATACAAATAAGGTGTATTCTATCATAAAAGCTATTATTTCCTGAGTATATTTTCTATAATTAGGAATTTTTAATAAGTATAGTCTAATAAAAAATGGAACAATATTTTTCCTGAATTCTTAAATTGTCAATAATTTTAAATTTGCAGAGGTTGATATTCTTATTCATTGTAAAGGATTACGTAAGCTGCAAATTTATAATAAATTTCATTGTGGAGATTTCATAGAATGACAAAAATTCTTAGGAGCACCAAATCTTCTATGAGAATTCTTCAAAATTATTTCCATGAATATTTGGAAAAAGTGGACTTGGAAAAAGAGTGATACATGTTGCATTTTCAAAAAAACATTAAGCTAATGGTATTTTTTTTCCAAAAATCATATGTCTGAGGGTAAAAGATCTAAAATATATTCCACACTGAAGGTAGAAAATCAGTTAATCACTTTCTTTAAAACTAATTTCAAAGCTTCTAATTTCTTTATTATAAAAATTTAAATTTTTTGAATGAATTCTGAAAATAAATTTTTGCCACAGAGACCTTTCCTCCATATTAATTTATTCAGTATTTTTGTGTACAAAAATCAATGCAGTTATTAATTCAAATGTTTTATAGCATTAAGATATTGAAAAAAAACGATGAATGAGCTGAAAGTAAAATAATGGGTAATTCCTCAAAGTAGGAGCATGTCAGGACTTATAACCCAAGATTTATAAATTCTATTCATAATCTTACTGGCATTAAGCTTTCCTCTTCTTCAGAAGAAGGTAATTAAAAAATTGAAAACACTAATATAATTGTGTACATTAAGGAATATATTAGGTGGCCTTGACAAAAGCATCCACCTTTCATAACAGTTGCCCAACAGATCTCTTTCAACCACTCTGACTGAGCTGTAGGTGTTGCACTGGTCATTTAGCCCAATCATGAGAAAAATTTTGAGGACAGGTCACATACTGAAGTAAAAAGACTATTATTCTAGCCATTCTCAAACACTTCATGATAAAAAAAATTTAAATTCACGTAGACAAATTTGCCAGGAGGTATCCTGGGAATCACTCCTCCACCATTTTCTGTAAAACTTGTTTTAGGTTTGTTTTAAATTATGGTCCGAGCCCTGGGTGAGGCATGGACATTTGTGTTGTTTTTCTGCTGAGGTCCCACCATCCTCTCAGACCTTCTACTTTGGTGTATAAACTGACAGGCTCCTGTCAGACCTCTGTGGCAAGCAGGTACTTGAGGGGGAATTTATTTTTTATTATGGTTAATTTTAATGATATGGCTCGAAAAATATATTTAATTTTTTCCATAGCAAAAGCTCATTGTATCCTTTGAGACCTTTCAGACACAGAGCCTAAAGGATTTAGGTATGAAAAGTATCAGCTATTCATTAAATTAATGCAACCCAAACTAAAATTTTAAATACAATTATGGGTTACATTGTCCCTCAGTTCTAGTAAATGCCAGTTTCATTTCCACATTTTTCAATTGGCATACTCCTTTTATGAAAGAATCTCTTTTTGCACTTATAATAAATGGATTTATATAAAGTGATCATTGAAAGAACTCTTGAAACTATTTAATTTTTTGAGTAGGAAGAGTTGCTAGCATGAAAGTTGGTAGCAACTTGATTGTCTTGAAAACTATATTGGTCTTATAAAAGGTGTTAAGAAGGTTACAAATTTCCATGCTGCGAGTACTTTTCTATCGAAATTAAATTATTCAAAAGTTCTCATTTAAAATTATCACACTGTAGTTATCACATGAACAGCTGCAAACTGTAATTGAGAATAAAATGTTCAAAATATCAATGAAATATGCAATTAGCAGCTCTTAGTTTATGTTCACTTTTATGCTTTTTGTCACTTTTATAACATGTACACTTTCACTATATATTTAATGCTCTGTTAAAAGCAATTAGCCATGAGAGTGGCAGGAATTATTCTGGAGGTAAGAATGAGATGTAAATTGAAATAACTGAAATAAGGCAAATTGTAAATTTCAGGTAACAATTGCTCCATCACCTCTGACAATACCAATGCAAACATTACTGCTCAGTTATTAATTTGACATTCAAAGACCCTGAATAGCTCACTTTTATAAGGTTATTGGTATCATTATTAAAAGAAGTATTACTACTACTGTCATAAGTAGAAATACTTTATTATTTGACAATAAATTAGTATTCAAAATATGACTGTTTTTCATGATAAATATCAATATAATTTCATAAATTTATACATTTCTGATAGTTATTATTCAGTTGCACAGTGAGCAGGAAAGGATAGCATAATGTAATTAGATAAATCTGAAATTGTAGCTGAGTTAAAAATAGTTATGTCCAGGCCATTCTGCAATTCTCGATATTTTAATATTCTGTTAAAAAAGTTAACGATACAAATGGAAATTATTCAGTAATTCTTTAGAGAGATTAACATTTGTTAATACAGAACAGGTTAATCAAAAAGATTTTAAATTCAAAGCATTTGAACACTTTCAAAAATTTATTGTTCAGTAACTAGGTTATATGAACATGTAGTATGCGCCAATTGTAGAGTTACCTTTACATTTCTCAATTCTTCCTTTATAAATTAGCTTTGACTACATGTTCAAATATAACCTAGTTACTTAATAATAAATTTTTGAAAGTGTTAAATTCTTAAAAATACAGGATGATTCAAAAGGAAAATTCAAATTCTTCAGTAGTAAATTTCCATTTTCCTCCCCTCTCTAGAAATTCATATTTGGCAGTACTAAATTAAAATCTTGTTGAATCCAACTTCAAATGTGGCAAAAAGAAATCGAAATTGCTGAAACATTTAGTTTTACTGAGCTTCTCAAGGTTTATAAGTGAAATATTTGACAACTCAGCGTATTCTGATTCAAACAATTTCAACCGTACTGCAGCTTTTTTGCTAGTGATATTTTTTATTAACAACTAAATACAGAGATTGATTACTTTAAAAATAATACAGCAGATATTTTTAAATGCTTATAGTAATTTGTTCTTTGCATAAATATTTATAGCTAGCTTACTGATAAGTTATGTTTGTCATATTTTTTCTGCATTGAAAGTCGTGATTATGAGTTTTTAATTTTTGTGCTGAATTTCCTACACCTAAAGATCTGCAGATACCTATCATCTCACAGGAAGCATTCAACTTCAGTGCATTTTCTCCACTTCTTTGAAAAAGCTTAAATATTTATTTAAAGCAGCTAACTAAAGATTTCCAATTAGAATTGCATTCAAATAAATCAATAGATTTGAGAAATAAAAGATGTAATTAAATTTTAATTTTAATTCCATTTACAACTGTTACTGTTGTAATTTATGTTGTAAAAGTGATGGATTGATATATTTATGCCTTTGTCCCAAATAAATAAAATAAATATGTAAATATCCCCTCAAGCAGCTGCTTGCCACAGAGGTCTAACAGGAGCCTATAATATATGAAAATGTTGGATTTTTTTCCCAAGAAAGTAGGTAATGGTTTGCAAATCGTAATTAAAGAAATACCTTAGGTATTGTTTTAAATATTAGTGCAAAATACAATTTTGACGAAAAAATGTAGACCTTTTTGAAAAAATGAGAAAAAAAAAGTAATCTCTTATAAGATCACTTTTTTTAGTTGATTATTTTGTTAAGAATCAGGTGGATGAGTTGCTAAAAATTGTAAAATATTCGATCACTTCATATATCCAAATTAACTGGCAGTGGTTAATTAATTTTAATTACATGCATTTTCAGCATTTCTAGTATTTTAAAGTATATTCTCAGCACTCAAAGATGACAGTATTGAAAAACTTTAGATACTTTGTTCTTTTCCATTAACAGAGCTATTGAACTATAATTATTATTCAGAGGATTCTTTCTTAAAATTTGATAGCTTGTCTTCTGAATCCATCATAGCATCTTTTTTTTCATTAGCAGAAACCTGACTTGATTATCTAAACAGGCTGTACAAGAAATATTTATCATTAAAAAAATTTAAAGTGTTTTTGTTGTTATCTTATATGGTATTTAAATCAATGATTGATATGTCTTAAATCTGCAAAGTCTAATATCTGTTGCAATTACTGTTTCATGCCCTATTCTCAATTTCTGTGACTGACTCTTCAAGATAATAGTGTCTTTGCAGCTCAAAAAAAATCTTGGCAATTTCAAAGCCCTTTCTGGATGAAAAGAGGCCATTTCTCATATGTCATCTGTATTTTCTGTTGTAATGGTTCCAGTACAAATCTGTTAGCATATTAACATTGTTATTGCGTTTGGTGTTTTGTGATGAAAAACAAAATGTTTTATGTGCAATACAAATGGCAGAACATTGTTGTATGAATATTTTTTATGCAGTAGATATTTTTACATTTCTTTAACAATTTTTTTTTTTGTCTAGCCTTATTAACAAAACTTGGACCAACTTTGAATTTTCTATTTTTGTGTATTCTGTATTTTTATGGATGCAATTTATTTTTATTGCTACAATTGTTTTCAGAACAGAAATTAATCCAAATAATGTAACGAAAAACAAGACGATGAAAAACGTGCGTTAGATCAATGGTTCTCAGCTTTTTTTATCTTCCACTTTTCTTTGCAACATCCCTAAAAGCAAACATCTGTCTCCACCTCATATTAAAAATACAAAGTCATAAATTAATGAATTTTAAATTTTTATTTAAATCAGCATAATTCGAATATCAAAAGTAAACCTCGTTGAAATGTAATTACTGAAATCTGCATGCATATTTTATTTTAAAAATTAATATTTAACATTTTGTTTGTGTTACCTAGTTGAGAACCACTGCATTAGAGGTAACCTGGATCTTTTGTATAGTAGTAATGCGGTATAAGCATTTTCAAACTGTTTTATGGAGCAATGATACCAAAAAATTGTTTTCTTAAAATACTAGAATCTATATTGATGATGTACTAAAATGTTACTTATCTAACATTAGCGTTTTAGGTTAAATGTGAACTTGCACAATCGGTATTTAATCACACTTAGCGTGAATTTTATGTGCCCTGACATGGATTTGCAAAATATCTCGTAATTGCTGATCCCAACACCAACATTTATCTAAGTACAAGACCTAGATAAATTTTTAAACTTCATCGTGTAGAATATCTGTTTCATTGAAATACCAAATAATTAGGTAAAAGACGAAAATTGTTTCCTGCTAAATTAAGCAGCATCTGTACCAGCATTTTATTTCGTTTCTCACAATTTTCTGCTTTTGCAAACGAGCATTCCATGCAACATGTGTAGTGTAAAAGATTCCCCTTCAGGAAGATTTCGAAACTTATCGTTTTGCAATAGTTAAATGCTGCGACAATCAAAATGTCCATCCTAACAAAAGCAAATGAAATTGTTAAATGAAATATGCAAACCTGATTTAATAAAGGCTTGAAAGAATGAAGGCAATTTTTTCCGAGCAACTACTCCACCCCAGACCAAAGTCTATAGGTAACAACAACTTGAAACTTATTCTGATTACAGTTCCTCATTCTAACTCTTTCGGGTAGTGTTAAAAAATTGTTTGAGCATTAGTAGAATGGTCGTTCTTGCTAATAATAGAGTAATAAATAACTAACCATAGCATTGTGAGTTATATTTCACATAAGCGTCTAGTAACGAAAACCATCGCATATGAATATATTTTTAAGTTGGCATTTAGAATCAAAATATGTATGTTAATTAAACAGAAATATTTATTATACTGCTCCAATATAAAACAGCTTTGGTAAATCGTATTTCCTGTTAAAGTAGAACCAAACCTGTTACAGAATTGTATGCAAAGTGTTTTAAAGAAATGTACTCAAATGCATCTGAAGCATTGAGCGCTTTATGTCAATGGCTAGCCAAAGTCGAAGTTCCGTAATTTCTAAAATGAGAATGGGATAAAAAAAAACTACATCTATATGAAAGGTTTCAAATAATCATCGTTGTCATGTGACGCGTTCCAATTGATGTCACGCAAAAAGATTCAGGTGAAATATTAGAAAATTCAGACGATCAGCTAGCTACAAGCATGACATTTTTGCACTTCGAATATGGAAGGTCAAGGAAACCATTACTGTTAATTTTGATGAGTTCTTGAATTGTAATTTTTAAGTAATTGAACGATATAAATTTTTAATAGAGGATATGTTGCAGTAGTGCTTTGAATTTATGCAGAAAAGTGGAAGAAGTACGTTCCCGACCCTTAGTCGAAATCACATCGCCATAAGCTTAAATTTCAACGTTGTTAGTGAAACTTCTGTTTATAGTTTTTGAAGGGTTCGATAAAAACGATGAATGTAGGAAACATCACATAAAAAATGACACCATCATAAAAAAATTACTAAAACACCAAAGAACATGCAAAATGACGATAAAAGTTTATAAAGAATTGCATGTAAAAAGCTCCCATGTAAACGAACAACAATTTTTTTTAGATAAAGCAATATTTTTTTACCTCTGTTAACAGTTTCTTTACAGCGTGGTGTTTCAGTTGAAATTGCGGCTTTTCTTAATGCGCATGAATGAATGCTTTTTGAAAGCAATGTTCCCTCAGCTAATGTTGGAACGAGTGTTGAAATTGAAATTGAAATTGCGGCTTTTCTCAATGCGCATGAATGAATGCTTTTTGAAAGCAGTGTTCCCTCAGCTAATGTTGGAACGAGTGTTGAAATTGAAATTGCGGCTTTTCTCAATGCGCATGAATGAATGCTTTTTGAAAGCAGTGTTCCCTCAGCTAATGTTGGAACGAGTGTTCCACGCGAGTAGTGAAAGTTGAAATTTTATTACCATGAAAAGTAGCACAATAGTTCCTTGGAAAATGTGCAAATTATTCAGGGTGCGTATGCACCAAACTGGCAGATAAGAAATGTTCTATTTGGATGCTCTTCAGTTACTGAAGTTCTCACACGTGGCCGGTTTTTCCCTCACGCGAATTGGTAGTGCGGCAATACACTGTTACTCTTTTAATAGTGATACCAATAACTTCACTGTTATAAGGTTATTGGTATCACTGTTAAAAGAAGTATTACTACTACTGTCATAAGCAGTAATACTTTACAGTTTAGAACTTTTATTTAATATTAGAAATATTGTTTTGCTTTTACAACCACATAGAATGAAGGTAAGCGAAAGGGATGTTGAAATTTTTAAAAATAAGTAATGCAGTTTTGTTAAAATGTGGTAAAATTAATATTATGCATAGTATATAACTTGAAATGTTCAATTCGCAGTAACATTTAAAACTCAAATTACTCATTTGGGATTTAAAGATTTTTCTTCTTCACTCTGCTTGCTCTGAGAATTATCAAAAATATTGAGCCATTTCCAGGTTGTGAGAGGGAAAATTGTGTTTCATGTGATTGTGCAGCAAAATGACACAAAAAAAGAATATCTGAAAAAAAAATTCCCCAAATCTAGATTTTCGGTAATATTTGTTTTACTATTAGCCCAGATTTCCCATTAGCTTAGGGGGAAATCTGGGCTGCTCACATAGCTGACAGCTCATCAAGAGCCCGAAAGCTTCAACACAATTCTCTATTGGTCTCTTTCTGTTTCGCGCTGTAACCAAGAGGAAATATTTCTGAAAACTGTATAGCAGGAGGAACAAAAAATTATCGGACAAAAAAATAGACGGGAACGCGAATTTTGAAAGAGAAATGTAAGAAAACGGCTCTTGGAGGAACGCTGAATTGCGCGAAAATTTGACGCTGGTTAAATGGGATCTAGATAGGAAGTTCACAAAGTGACGATGCATCCTGAAAAGTGATGAATACAGGAATGAAAAAAATCGACTTTTCACTATATATATATCAAAGTGTTATAAAAAAAAAACCTGGAATGTTTAACAGAAGCTTCGCTCGTCCTAATATTTTTTTAGTTGACAAAATGTGAAAAATAGCATGTTCAGAAATTTAAACAGTTATACGTGTTACTTTGTGAAATTTTAATAAATTCCTATAATAATCAACGCTGCTGTAAAATATTTCATCTTCCATATCTTTATTGAACCTATATTGTTGAAAATCATTATTCCGATAATTTTTTACGAGTGTTTGAATTATCATTAATTTCGTTTTCCCATAAAATACTTAGTCATGGAGCTCTGAAATTGGCTTTCCACTGATGGTAACATGAGGCTGTTTGTGTATTAGCGGCACGCATTTGAACTTGCCCACTGTAAAGAAACTATTCAACGTATGCAGTTTCTCTGATTCAAGAGATGTACCCTGATATTAACCGATCATTGTTAACTGTGGACCAATTATTGCCATTGTGCATGTTCATAATGTGGTGCGACTTATGCCAAATAGGCTTAGCAATTGTTTGCGTTACCTTATGTTAATTGTTTTATTCTAAATGATCGATTCCCAAAAGATGAGGCTTCAAATACAAATGAATTTGTACTGATATTCAATGGGCTGTGAAATATAGGTTTCTTAACTCCTTGATATTTTACTTAAGTTATATACAGCAAAATTCATATTGTCAGTCCATGGACCGTCCAAAGTGGGGAGGTGAATGGGCCACTATGAACTCTTCATGCTAGTATCTGAAGTACGGGACAGGAATTTAAGCAAGTTTAGAAAGATTAAAAAAAGGAAAGATAATTTGAATTCCATAAGTTTTTAACAATATATTTAAAACATTGGATGGGGGTCCCCAGATACCTTTGCACGGTCCTGTGAGACTATAAATAAATAAATTGTTTTCGTTATTCACTTACATTCCTTCAGCAGTTTCAATTGTAGATCATTGCGAAAATCAGGTAACACGACAAAATTTAGAAGAATTGCTTTGTGTTAATTTTTTTTAATCGTAGTTACTATTCCTACAAATGACGATATTTGCAGCTATTGAACTTCTTATTCTTTATCCGTAAGTTAACCCATAATCCTACTTTTTGGCAATGTGGTTTATTTCTTTTCAAGAATTACATCTTAGGTTTCTTCGATTGCTATTGATTCAGAATTTCTCTACTTCTGTGAAATATTTGCAAAGAGAAAGTTTCCTTGACTCCTCATTCTGAGCTCAACAAATAGCAACAGATCGCTAAAGATGCAGACTCGTGGAATTTTTTTCTTCAAAATTCATTTCTAAAGATGTAGGTTAGTATTTAGAATGCTTAAATGCCAATATGTCGTTATTTTCAATTAAAAATGCCACTGAAACTCTATTGTAAGATATCGGTCAATAAACCATTGATGCTGCACTCAATTTAACATTCCTCTTGATAAATTATTATTGCTCCGTACGTTCTCATCCGAATGATTCACAGAAGCTCGGCGTGATGGCAGAGATTAATTCGCGATGATTTTAAGTGTCGAAAGACATCTTGTAAGCATATCGCTAGGTTAATGATATATACTACCAGTCGGAAAATTTCGCACCAGAAATTATGCGCAGTGATTTCTCAGATGAAAAGTTTTGTTGCAGAACCTTGTCTCATGCAGCAATATGCCATATTGCCTACAACACCCGATTCATTTCGGGTTCAGTTCGGGTCGAGCTCGATGTAGTTTCCATGGTCCTGGTATTATTTCCACAGCTCGATGATCCGAGCGTGTACAGTTTGTATTATTTGTAACATAGAGATCATTTGTATTTATAAGCGTAGATAAACATGTAGAAGTGTGTTTGGGGAACAGTGAGATTTCCGACGCATTTTATTGTTATTGAAAGAGTACCATGACGTATCCCCGAATATCATTTCCTCAGTTAATATATATATAAAAGTATATAAAGCTTATACATATGTACGGAACCCTGCTCACAACAGGATTATGATTGTACAAAGTTTCTTTTGTCGATTGCAGCAGTGAAAACATTTTATTGGTAATTTATTTTTCCCTCCTGTAAATTCAATATTTCCAATTATGTAGTATTGTCAAAAGTTGAGTTAGTATGAGAATAATAAACATATTAAAGAATGTATTTCGTGTTTTTTCTTCACTCAAGCTAAAATTGTTTCAGCAGAAAAACATTTTAAATATATATATATACCTATATACTCAGAGCTAGTCTTATAAATTTTACAACGCTAGGCGGAGTTTGTTTTGACAGCCCTAACAAAGTAAAACATGTTTTTTTCGGCCCATTCTGATAAACTTTCATATTTTCGCATATGATAAAAAAAAATACCCCCTCAAGCAGCTACTTGCCACAGAGGTCTGACAGAAACCTATCAGTTTATACGCCGTAGTAGGTCTTTATTTCGGGGTGGGGGGCGGGTCCCGAAGGACCCGCCCCCCACTCGAAATAAGACCCCGAAATCCTTCGGAACCCGCCCCACATGGGGAAAGCACGTGCTCCGTCTCACGACACTACACGTGCTTGGCAAGAGAAGCCTAGAAGTAGAAGATGAAGTTTGTCTCAGGGGAGACCAGTAGGGACGTGGAGTATGGGTGGTGTTATAGGGGGTGCAGAGTGCAGCCCGGGTGAAAAATAGGAAGATAAGTAAAAGAGCGAATGCAGCTCCTGGAGTCAGAGAATCCCGGAGCCGGCAGACAAGCCAGCCTATGTCCCTCAAGTGTGCCCTGACACGGGCACTCTCAATGGACACTGTGACCAGCTCGCCCGCTACCTCATCGATTGCTTGGGAGTCCCTGAGTTAGTTAACGAACCCTTCCGTTATCGGACACCTGAGGATGTAGTGCCCGACATCCGCATCTGGAGCCTCGCAGCCGCAGTACCTGTGGGTAGCGATCTTAAATCGCTCCAAGCATTTGGGGAAGCTCCCATGTCTCGTAAGGACATGTGTCAAATAATGGTCAGAGGACCTCAGGGATAGACTGACCCTTTTCAAGAATGTCTTTGAAGACCATTCTCAGTAGTATCCCAGAGCCCCTGCCACTCTGTTAGTACTCTTCGACCAATTATAGACTTCAGGGTATTTTTAGAAGTCTTTACCGCTAGCACAGGTTGAGTATTATTACCTGTGGAGTGGGCCAGTTCGTCTGCCCGCTCGTTCCTTTCATGACCTACATGTACCTTGATCCAGAAGGATACTCTGGGCATGTTCTGATTGCCCAGGATGCACTTGATTTCATTTACTATCTGATGCCTGTTGTTTGCATCTTCAAGTGCCTGCAGAGCTGCCTGGCTGTCCGTGTACAGCCGTATGTCATCCTGACCGCCGTCATTGACGGCCTCTCTGATGGCGAGCAGCTCTGCTTGGAAGGCTGAGCCATTATTTTTAACCCTCCAATTATAGTCATACACCTTAGCTCCTTGAGTGTAGACGGTGAAGGCTAGGCCCACACCGTCCCCATTCTTGGAACCATCGGTGTATATCTCGGTTCCTGTACCTGATGGTAACTCCTTGGACCAGGACACAGTCTTCTCGTGGGATGGAGTTCCCACTTAAAAAAATAAATACCACCTCAATCAGCTACTTAGCGGTATTATATTCGTAATCCTCGGGGTCATACTGGATTCGTAATCCTCGGGGTCATACTGGACTCCGAGGAATGTTGCTTTCTCCTTAGCCTGCAGGACTCTAAAAATGGTCGATTCTTTGCCGACCGTCAAAAATAGCGTAGGGATCCCTGCTAACACCAGGAAGGCATCCGTAGATGTTGTCCTATAAGCCCTGGTGATACGTAGTAAAGCTGGTCGTTGTGCTGCAAACAGCTTTCTACACATTATGGAGTGGTCCGTCGGGCACCACCAGGTGCCTGCACCATAAGTTAGGATCTGCTCCGTTCCCCTCAGATAAATTTCTTTGAGTATAACAACATTCATGTAACCTGCCCTCTGAACTGAGGGCAGGTTACATGACCGATGATCGCGTGCGGCTCCAAATTGAGTGAATAAATGAAATCTAAATAGTTTAAGTTTTTAATCACAATAAAATGCTCCCACTAATATTTTGGCACATTCCACTCCCATTGGAAAGTTTCGCAGTTTACGGGATCTTGTGACAATACAATTTTACAGTATATGTAAAATTACACCGGCTTCCATAAATGAAGCAAAAACCCTATGTTAAGTCAATGGAAAGCTAAGACCAAAGCTCTATAACTTTTGAAATAACTTTGTTTTGAAAAACGTGATTGCAGATAAAGATCTCAATCAAATAAATCAATAACTCGATTCTCAACAATATTAGTTCAGTATTTAACGAGTTATGGAAATTTGAATATTTAGCAATAATAATGCCAGCCACAAAAATTGACTTCATAAGTTAATTAAAACTTAGTAATAAGTATTGCATCAAAGTGTTTAATAAAATAAGTTTGTATTTTAGAACTTTGGTGAACGAATTTTTTACACATTCTTCAGTTTTGTATAAGTTTCTTAAGACTGGCATTGCTGTTGTTAAAGATTAAAACTTTCATAACTCATTAAATACAGAACGAATATTGTTGAAAATCGAGATATTGATTTATTTGATTGAGATCTTTATCTGCAATCACATTTTTCAAAACACTTTTTAGAAGTTATAGAGCTTTGACTTTAGCTTCCCATTGACTTAACATAGGGATTTTCCTTAATTTATGGAATCCAGTGTATATAGCTTAATTTTAATCTTTAGGTGTCTACGCCTATTTTTTTCAAAATCTACCTGTCTCGAAAACTAGGCGTGACTGTTTTTGTCAAACCTGGATCTAGGGAATTTTTTTTTTTTTCGTTTTGCATTTATTTTCCAAACCTCTAAAACCAGACGGAAGCCAAGAGATTGGATTTCCATTGTAGTGTAACATTCCCTTTTAGGGGATTTTTAAAAATTTCTTGAAAAAAACGTGAAATATGCACAAGTTTAATAACTTTTACCTCCATTACCTTTAGCAGCGTTCTCAAAGGGGGGCATGTCCCCCTCAGATCCAGTCCTGGTTTTAATGTTGGAGATTTTAGAAATTAAAGTCAAAACAAATTATGAAGAACCCATTTAGATTTTATTTGAATCTAGTGAAAACGGAATAATATCTATATAGTGTTTCTGCCAACGAGTTGCAAAAATCGAGTGAATAAATAAAATATAGATATTTAAAGTTTTTAATCACAGTAAAAAAAGCTGCTCTAATATTTTGGCACATCCCACTCCCATTGGAAAGATTCGCAATTTTCGGGATCTAATAATAATAATAATCTTTATTCATATTCATGTTAGTTATACAAAAGTTTAAACAAATGACACGCAAATCATCTGCTTATCTGCAGGAGAGAAGAATAATAACGTTACATGAAAATACATAAGATATAGTTTAAAACAATGTCATCGAATTATGTGAATTTCAGTGGAAGCTCCATTGTGGTGGTTCAAATTTTTATTTTAAATTTAGTGCCTAGAAGAAACTTTTTTGTCTTATTTTTGATTTCTTTAAATTTGTTTAATAAAATAATTTCCCTTGGCAATTGATTGAACACGTAAGGTATTGTATATGCCCTTGTACATTTCCCGTAATTGTTTAATATTTTTGGAAGTTGGAAATAATTTTTGGATTGTAACCTTGTGTTTTTCTCATGAGAGATTTTAGATTTAAATTGATCATCAAAATATATTTTAAAGTGATACTGTATTTGTAAAGTTTGTGAAAAGAGAGTATGCCTAGATAATTTAGTCTTTCTTCGCTATGATAAAATGAATTTTTTAAGTTGTATGGGATTATATTTTTAGCAATGGATGATTGAATAGTTTCTATTTTCTTTATATTTGGGAGGTTAGTTGAGCCGTATATTGTCAAACCATAAGTCAATATAGATTCACAGATAGCTCTGTAAACCAAAATACATGTATGTATGTTTGCAACAAATTGTAGTTTGTAAAGTTTAGAAGCACATAGACGCAATTTCCCTGCTAACTTTTGAATATGTGTATTCCATCGGAAGGTTGTGTCCGTGTAAAGTCCAAGATATTTATGGCTCTCAACACGTTCAATAACATCATAGTCGTAGCAGTCAGGGTCATGATTTATCATGTTCTGAGGACACAAAGGTTCGTGGTTTTTAATTGCATAAGATGAAAGATCATAGTATCCTGGTGAATGAAAGCTCATCCATTTGGTTTTTTCTGAGTTTATGTAAATACGATTAATGTTAGACCAGTTAACAATTTTGTTAAAATCATCCTGTGTATCTCGGATTGCTCCTATATTGTGATTCACGTTAACAAAGGCGGTGTCATCAGCATATATAGAGGAGAGCCCTTCAGTTTAAGGTTAGCTAGATCATTAATATAAATAATGAATAAAAGCGGACCTAAAATTGAACCTTGTGGTACACCAGTGTACACTGTCCTCTTCTCACTAAAAACGCCCATTAATTTTGGTAACATGCACTCTGTTTTTTAAATAATTTTCAAACCATTTAAGGGTAATACCTCGGACACCATAGGTATATAATTTTTGAAGTAAAATATCGTGATCCAACGTATCAAATGCCTTACGAAAGTCCAGAAAGATAGCAGCTGCTTTTTTTCCATTGTTTAAAGTTCCATTAATGACGTCAGAAAACTCCGTTAAAAGTGTAATTGTATTTTTACCTTTTTGGAAACCATGTTGCTTTTCACTAATAATGTTATGTTTTTTCAACATATTGGCTAGAACATTAGCTACATATCTTTCAAGTATTTTGTTAAGAACGGGTAATATGGCAATGGGCCTATAGTTAGTGCAATCGGATTTAGCTCCACTTTTGTAAATTGGTCTAAAAATAGCAATTTTGAGTTTATTAGGGATGTTTCCTGTAGATATGCTTTCATTGATAAAGTTTGTCACGAGATCAGCTAAGGAGATATTGCATGCTTTAATGTGCTTTGTGTGTACCTGATCGTATCCACATGATTTTCTTTCATTGAAAATTCTAAGTGACTTAAAAGTTTCTTGTTTCGAGACGGGAGGAATAAAAATTGAGGGAAAAGAAGGTTGGATATGTTTAGGAACTGTACAGAGATTCTGTATACGGTTATCGTCTCTAAGATTGACAATAATGTCTGCAAAGGTGTTGTTAAATTTCTCTGCTGCTTGAGTTTCAGACATACCTTGTGGCGTATTCTTCATGATAAAATCGTCAATGGCAGTTTTAGGTTTATTGTTGATAATTTGATTGATGAGTTCCCAATTTTGCTTTGGATTATTTTTACAAGACTCAATTGTTTGAAGTAATGTTTTTTCTTTTCCTGCCTAATAAGGGACGTGACTGTGTTTCATAAGTTTGTGTATAGTAATTTAAAATTTCTGTTCCTCTTGTTATTTTTGTAATCATCCAAGCCGAGTCTCTTTTACGTATTAAGTTTATTATTTCCTGATTTATCCAGTCTTTGCAACAATTGCGTTGTTTAATTTTTGAGCCATCCGATAGTTTATTAATTTTGCTATTGTTAACAATCGCCGTATATTTTTTTATGAATGCTTCATAAAGTACGTCTATTGGTTCTGAATTTGGGGTTTCGTTTCCAGTGCCTCTTCCCAGCCAGTTTGTTAGATTTAGTTCTTTGCATATGTTTTTATGATCTAAGATAGTTTTCGTGTTAAAATTGCTGTCTAGCATTTTAGTGTGATTGGACGAATTCCGAAGTTTTTTTTTCTTTTTTTTTTGGGGGGGGGGGGGGCTCAATCGGTAGGGCGCCAGGCTCGTAATCTGCAGTTCCCAGGTTCGAGTCCCAGCTGGGTCAGCGTTTAGATTTATCTCCGCAAAATTCCCCGCCTTGCCCACGGTCAGTAGGGGACACCGATGGGCTTGGAAAGGCCGCCGTCCGTCGGATGGTACGTTAAGCCGTGGCCCCGTGTGCGGGAGAGTCATACCCTGTGCACGTTAAAGAACACGCTGGATGGCCTTGATGGGAGGCTACCATCTCTCTCTCCCAACAGCTGTTCCAGTGGGTCCCCTCCCCTAACCTTCTCTGAACCTTCGGGGTCCATGTGACCTGGCCATTTAGCCCATGGTGTGCAAAAAAGTGCCGCTCAGAGGTAAAACAACCCAACAACCCAAGTTTTTTTTCCCGCCAGTTGCCGCAATTAAGTAGTGGTCTGCTATCCTACTGCAAAAAATCATTGAATTTGTGTCGAATTTAATGTCAAGTCGGACGTTAATGTGATCAATGCATGTCTCAGAGAGAGTCACCAATGATGTCTTCCCTGGTGATACCAGTAATGATAAGTGAGAAACCAAACTCTTTTAACAATTCTAAGTATTTGGCAACTCCGTGTTTTTGATATTTTTGATATCTAAATTAAAATCTCCAACTAGTATTTGATTGCGATGTTTATCAGTTGTTTCGAACCAGTTGGGTTGGGTTGTTTTACCTCTGAGCGGCACTTTTTTGCACACCATGGGCTAAATGGCCAGGTCACATGGACCCCGAAGGCTCAGAGAAGGTTGGGGGAGGGGACCCACTGGAACAGCTGTTGGGAGACAGATGGTAGCCTCCCGTCAAGGCCATCCAGCGTGTTCTTTAACGTGCACAGGGTATGGCTCTCCCGCACACGGGGCCACGGCTTAACGTCCCATCCGACGGACGGCGGCCTTTCCAAGCCCATCGGTGTCCCCTACTGACCGTGGGCAGGGCGGGGAATTTTCGAACCAGTTTTTGAAATTAGAAAGAAAAGTGTTAATGTTCGAGATTGGTGATCTGTAAATAACAAGTAAAATGAAAGTGAAATTACCCTTGTAGATATTTATATTCAATGTTTCAGCAGGAATTACAAGCGAAGGTATCGTTTTGACTAATAATGTGTCGCGGAAGAAAAGTAGAATCCCATGTTCAAACGGACTAGGAGTTCTGGTAAAAAGTTGATTTAAATTTTCTAGATTGAACAATGGAGCATCCGTGCTGAGGATGTTAGTTTCTGTCAATATAATAATATCTAAAAATTTCAAGATATATTTAAGATAAACACTGAGAGTATCCCAGTTTTTTTTTTTTTCAGACTTCGGATGTTCACATGCAGAAAGCTTAAATGTTCATCAGATTCATAACATAATTTACTAGTCAAGAACCATTTCTTAACTTCTTCATAGTCGCACAGAACATTTTCGTTGTGATCAAATGTTGGTAAGTCATCAAAATGAAAAGTCGCCATGGCAAAACA
Source organism: Ryuthela nishihirai (assembly GCA_038380435.1). Lineage (NCBI taxonomy): Eukaryota > Metazoa > Arthropoda > Arachnida > Araneae > Heptathelidae > Ryuthela > Ryuthela nishihirai. Next base: position 24,676,927 of record JAWZYU010000004.1, on the reverse strand, counting down.
AATAAGATGGAGCAAATAAGCAATATATTTCCCGTTTAAAATTCATCGAAATTCGTGAGCATATCAATTCGAATTACGCTGTCACCATCAGTTTTTCTCATCATGATTTTCCCGTTCCGAAACCAGACGTATTTAAAATTTTTTGATTTGGCCAGGCACCTCGCTTTCCAGAAAAGTTCTCTGTTTATTGGAGTTCAATTTTCATTTAGATATACTGGCGTTTTTTTAAGCGTCATCAATTACGTTACTGGCAAAGATTTTCGATTTCTTTTTTGAGATCCATTGTTCACGTTCGTTTCTAGATTTAAATTGGGCAATGATCGCAGGTGTTTTTTTCTTGTTCCTTGTTGGCAGTCTACGTAAGGCTTCAAGTTGATCAATGTTAAAATTATTTATATCCAGCGCTTTTGCAACATTGATCATTAAGTGAGATCTGCACATGTAGTTTCAATGGTAGCCAGCTTACTGGATATTTTTTTTTACCAGCTTACTGGATATCTGTTTTCCTTATCTGAAATGGGTCTGTTGTTTGTCCTGCTTAATATGCAGTCAGTACAGAGCCACGTTTTTTTCTTCTCTTGAGTCATCTTTTTATAGTTTCTCTCCGTTGTGCCAGAGCACCCAAAATGCAGTTTCCCTTTGCATCCACTGCATAGGATATGGTCGGCATTAGGAACAATTGTTTCTCCACAGCTGTAACACATTGAATTCATTGTATAGAGAGTTTTGGCTCACAAGTTCAACGGCGGGAACCACTATTGGGAGACGCACAAATTGGGCCCTAAAGTTCTAGTGCTTAATTGATTTTAGCCAGCTCACTCTCTCGGGGCAAATCTTCAGTGTGTCTGATTAATTTTACGTTAGAGAAATTTTCTATTGCTAAAATGCTGCTTCACAGCATTTTAGCAATAGAAAATTTCTCTAACGTAAAGCACCGAAACTAACGTAACTAACGTAACAGCACCGAAAAACTACTGCTAAAATGCTGCTTCACAGCATTTTAGCAGTAGTTTTTCGGTCAAAAAAAAAAGTTGCATTACTCAAATGTGGGTGTGTTTTGTTTTTCGCTCTCTTTTTTACGAAAAGCTAGTTTTTATGCGACTTCGCCATCGTCCTTGAAAGAGTAATATTTGGTTTCATTTCAAAGTACGATTAGATCTGCTTCGATGCCCTCCAAACGAAGTGTTACGAAATTAATCGTACAACAACAGCACTCTGAAACTTGAATAAAAAACAGTTTCACCGTGGTTTTGGTTATTTTCATTGCGGGAACCTTGGTCGTAATGCAATCTTGCCAGTTAGGATTAGCGGAGAACATTCACAGGAAGTACTGCAGAGCCACCTGGAAAGTACTTTCTATGTCATAGGCTTTTGGGTTGGGTTGTTTTACCTCTGAGCGGCACTTTTTTTGCACACCATGGGCTAAATGGGCAGGTCACAAGGACTCAGAAGGCTCAGAGAAGGTTGGGGGAGGGAACCCACTGAAACAGCTGTTGGGAGACAGATGGTAGCCTCCCGTCAAGGCCATCCAGCGTGTTCTTTAACGTGCACAGGGTATGGCTCTCCCGCACACGGGGCCACAGCTTAACGTCCCATCCGACGGACGGCGGCCTTTCCAAGCCCATCGGTGTCCTCTACTGACCATGGGCAGGGAGCTTTGCGGAGATGTCTCGGTGCTGACCCAGCTGGGACTCGAACCTGGGAACTACAGATTACGAGCCTGGCGCGCTACCGACTGAGCCACCCCCGCCCCTATGTCATAGACAACTAACTCAACAAAGTAACTACTTAATTCCGAATGCTCTCCTCCAACTTTGCACATTTATAGTATGTATTTCAGATATACATTCAGTAACATCCCCCCCTTCTTCTCTTAGAAATGGACGACTTATTCAAACCGAATTCTCCAGCTTTGACCCTTGAAGACGTTGATGTCTACATCCTACCCTCGGTAAGGAAGCACATGATTATTGGTACCTGTACCAGGGTCAACTCGAGCTAAAATGGCACTCTAGGCATTTTACCTCGTACTCTTGCTCTTACAATAATCAGCAGGAGAGAAGATAAATACAACATAAAAACCATAAAAAAAAATTTTTTTTTGGAAGAATAAAAATTAAACAAATTTATTCGAGCACTTGGCACCCTTTGTCTCATTATGCCCTAGGCAACTGCCCTGTCATCGGATGACTTGTGCAATAGTGAGTATTGCACATAAGCAATATATTGCAAACGAGTAAGAAGGATAAAAAGGACTGCTGCATTCTCTTTCTCCTCTCAAGCCAAAGCTGCGATCAAAAGTTCTTTCATTAAGCCTACACAAGAAAATATAACTCAATGACAAAAGGACGAACAGGTAGAAGACAGTAGCGCACTCAGTACGTTTGAGGGGCACCTTAGAAAATAACGGCTTCAATGTGTTATAACCCCCTTTTAGGAATGCCACTTCTGGTGGGTTATAAAAACGAGTAAAAAAACTGGCAAAATGTAAAATTAAATTTTATTTTATCCAACGAATTTATTTACCATTTTTCTTTTAAGACGGATCTAAACTACGGCCTGTGGAACAGATCCGACCCTCTAAAGATTTTCATCTCACCTTCCAAGGGCTGTGGTAAGTCTAATTCGCATATTATAATATTGTTACGACAGATGAACGAGCAACAGTGACTTCATGACTTAACGTGACTTAAACCCTCGTGTGTGCTTCTACGTGAGATTCAATTTAGCCAACGAATTGGAACTTAGAACGATTCGGAAGAATGAAAATATAGCAGTGCAGTGTGTAAAAAGTTGTGAGATCTGAAAGGACGTTCAGATCCCAGCCTCACATGGCAGCAGTCCTATAGAAGGAAAGCTGACCACCGGAAGAAACCTTACTTTAATCTATTCCCCGGTTTGCATATGTGCAAGGATATATAGATCCAAGCTCGATCGGCACCCGGGGTGGAGACTCTTAGTAAGACCCAGACTTTTGTGAGGTCTCTGGCTTACTAGGAATCAATCCGTTCTGCCGAGCCCTCGAACAGACCACCCAGGTCTCCTGATAGGTGAGGTCTCCGACGCCGTCACCACCCGACTGGCAATCAAGCCGGCCAGCAGCATCTTCAACCTCGGTTGGCTTCAGCAATGCTCCAGCCGGGGACCACCCCAACCGGCAAAACCTTGGCAATGCTCCAGCTGGTGCCCACTACAGCCAGCAAAGCCTTCGGCTGCTCCAGCTGGGGATCATCCCGACCGGCAAAGCCTCAGCCGGGTTGCTGGGCCCTAGGCTCCCCCACCACGACAAGGTGGTCCCCTATCGGGGGGGAGTACGAGCCAACAGAAGGCGCAACTTGCCCGTAATTTGAATGCTGATGACGGGAGTAATGTGTCACAACACACAGTACATCGAACCCTGCCGGAAATGGAGATGCATAGCCGCAGACCGCTCTGAGTGCCCATGCTAACCTCGGTTCACCGTCGACAGCGCCTACAATGGGCACGTGAGCATCAAAACTGGATCTTGAATGAGTGGGAGAAGGTCGTCTGGTCCGATGAATCTCATTTCCTGTTGCACTATATGGATGACCGTGTACGTGTGTGTCGTTTGCCTGGGGAACTGTTGACACCAGGATGCACCCTGGGACGAAAACAAGCCAGTGGAGAAAGTGTAATGCCATGGGCAATGTTCTGCTGGGAAACCTAGGTCCAGTCATTCATGTGCAGGAAACTATGACGTCTACCACCTACCTAAACATCATTGCAGAGCAGGTACATCCTCTCATGGCAACGGTATTCCTCTCTAGCAGTGCCTTCTTTCAGCAGGATAATGCGCCATGCCACACTGCCCGGATTGTTCGAGAATGGTTTGCGGAACATGAGGAAGACTTCCCGGTATCGCCCTGGCCTCCAAATTCCCCATAGATCAATCCAATTGAACATCTGTGGTTTGTGTTGGAATAGCATATCCGATCTGTGTCGGATCAACCACGTAACTTGCAAGAGTTAAAGAATCTGTTGGTAACGTATTGGTGCCAGATATCACAAGACATCTTTAGAAATCTTCTAGCATCCATGCCTCGCAGGGTAAGAGCTATTTTGGCGGCACATGGATGACCAACATCATATTGGGCAGGTGGTCATAATGTTTTCGCTCTTCGGTGTATATATTATATATATGTTACTTTAAATTATTGGGTAGATATGAAAAAAAAATATACACTGAGATGCCATTTTATTAGGTACACCACTCCTCGTCAGATGAGTGGTTCATCCAACATATAATAATAATAATAACTTTATTTATGCTTCAGTGTGGTTATATACATAATTACTCCCGCTAAGCCTTGTGGCTCGTCAGCAGGATTCCTTTCAATCACATGACAGGTTAATTGACGAATAAGACGTATAATGGAAAATAAACACATAATTAAAAACAGAAAATGAAACAACAATAACAAAAAGAAAAATCCCTTGAAATTAAACACCTCTATAAAAGTAAATTGAAGAGACATTATATTACGTATATATAACTTTAAATTACTGGATAGATATAGAAAATATACACTGAGATGCCAGTTACGCCATTACGAGGTTTTAAAAGTTTTCTCTAAGAATACGAAGAATCTCTAAATATGAAGAAGTTAATTTCTTTCCCTACTCTCTTATCTCAAGAATCGATATGCAAAAAAATATATATACATAGGTCTATATTTTTTCTATAATACCCTCAGGGCCTCCCAAATAAATCTGAACTTACGATTTTCGTTAATTATAGGATCCTCAGCCCAACATATAATAATAATATTGTTAAGACAGATGAACGTGCTACAGTGAATTTATGATAAACGTGTCATGAACGCTCGCGTATGCTTCTGCGTGAGAATTATGTAACCAACGAATTGGAACACAGAACCTATCTGAAAAATAGGAAAGATAGAATTGTTATGTTGGAGTTGTTGAGTTGTGTTGTTTTACCTCTGAGCAGCACTTTTTGCACACCATGGCCAGGTCACATGGACCCCGAAAACCCGTAGGTCACATGGACCCCGAGGACCCCCAGGTCACATGGACCCACTGGAACAGCTGTTGGGAGACAGATGGTAACCTCCCGTCAAAAGCCATCCATCGTGTTCTTTAATGTGCACAGGGTATGGCTCTCTCACAAAGGGACCAGGCTTAACATCCCATCCGACGGACGGCGGCCTTTTCAAGTCAACGCTGACCCAGCTGAGACGCGAACTTAGGAACTACAGATTACGAGCCTGGCGCGTTACCGACTGAGCTACCCCAACCCCGTGGAATTGTTAATATGTGAAAGAAGACATAGTCTCAGTCTGTACACGATAAAGTGGTTAATAAGAAGAAGTATTTTATGTGGTGAGTGCGCGGGTAGTTAAAGAGTTTATTTGTGTAAATCCTACTAATGAATTAACTAGAAAATAAGAATGATTTATGCTAAAGTGAAAACTATTCAAGGGACATTGACAATAAAAACGAAGAGGTAAACGTTAGTCGAATATACAGAGCTAGTCTTAACTTTTCTGTAGGAAGAGATTATTACTTGATGTACGATAGTACTTAGTTTGTTTATAAGAATTGGTAAGGATATTCTCGATAGATTGAATATTTATTTACCAACATGATTTTACTGTTCATCGAATGATATTAGTCTTGGTTTTGTGATTTGGGTGTGAATAGAAATAAGATAATGGAGTCTTCTGTATGTTTATCTTTATATTGTTATAGATTTTCGTGCCGGTTGATATAAGTTGTATAAATAATTTCATCCATGCTTTTGTAATAAATTGCATTGTTTTGTAATTATCATTGTAATAAATTGCTTTGTTTTGTAATTATTATTGTAATAAATTGCATTGTTTTGTAATTATCATTGTAATAAATTGCATTGTTTTGTAATTATTATTGTAATAAATTGCATTGTTTTGTAATTATCATTGTCATATATTTACTTGAACTCATGCTCAGTGCTCATCCATTTAATTTGTAACAATATTATTGTTATTATATTGTTGCGAATTACAAAATGGATAGGCACTGAGCGTGAGTATTAATAACTATAGTTTAAAACCAATTACAATACAATGCAAATTGTTACAAAGAAAAATATGGATGAAGTACCTTATAAACAAATTAACTACTATCATAGTCATTAACCTTTTTGTACAGAGTATACAATATCAGCTTTGTCCTAATAAATACTACCTCTTCACTTTGTTTACCATGTCTCTTGAATATCTTCAGACGTAAACAAACTCTCGTCCTGTGCTAGTTCACTAAACTTTTCACACTAGCAAAACAAAACGACCGCCCGCGCACACATCACATAAAAGATACTTATTTTCACTTAACGCGCACTGATTCAGACCATCTGAACGTCCTTTCAGATCTCACAACTTTTTACACACTGCACTGCTATATTTTTATTCTTCTTATCGTTCTCAGTTCCAATTCGTTGGCTAATTAAAATCCCTCGCAGAAGCACACACGAGGGCCCAAGTCACGAAGTCACTGTTGCTCGTTCATCTGTCGTAACAATATGTTGGAATGAACCACTTATGTGTCGAGAAGTGGTGTACCTAATAAACTGGCATCTCAGTGTATATTTTTTTATTTCTACCCAATAATTTAAACTTATATATATATATATCATATAATATATTTACTTGACATGAACTGAACCAATTCTTATAAACAAACTCAAATTATATTTAAACCTATTCAATTACGGATTATAACACACATTGCACAAAAATATCACCTATTGTACAAGTCATCATTTCACATTAATATTGCAGTTGCTTAAAACAAAATACCTGATACAGGATATGATTTTTTAAACATTACTTTTCAAATATTTACATCTAATAAACCATTTCGAAACTTTAGTTTTAATTTCTGAATAAGTGATCAGGCATAACATATTTCTAGGTAGAAATTAAAAACTTTGAGTATTTGATAAGATATCCGCGCTTTACCATAATTATTGTGAAAAACTGGTTCGACAAAATAATTTTCACATTTTCGTATTGTATTGATCACTTGCAAAAATTTTTTCTTGTGTTCATTTTTAAAGTAACTTTTAATGATAGTTACATATTTATATAGCAAGTCAACTGGTAAAATGTTCAGATAATGAAAAATATTGCCAATGTGATCTTCATTAATTACATGTTTATTGAATTTAACAATATTATTTAGATTACTTTTTTGTATTCGTTTAATTTTATTTAAAACAGATTTATATGTGCACCCATATATACTGATACCATATCTAATGATTGATTCACAGAGAGCTATATATATCATTGTTATGACATCCAATGGAATAATTGTATTCAACTTCCACACTTTGTAAGATGCATATCTTAGTTTATCACAAGTATATTTTATGTGCGATTTCAATTTAAAACCGTGGTCAATAGAAATCCACAAATATTGAATTTTATTAACCTCTTCCACATTGGGCGGGGACATGCATTTTGGTAAATGTTTAATTTATATTGACAGTTAGAGTTGTGTTTTAATGCATAAATTATTTAACTTGTGCCTACTCTGAATGATCAAATATTTCGTTTAATCTTCATTTATGAAGAGTTTGTTTTTCTGAAACCAAGAATTTGCTACATTATAGTCGTTCTGTGCACATCTAACTACTTCTTCTACCTGCATACCTGCGTTCAGCAGAACGGTATCATCAGCAAACATAAACAAATTACCCTGAAAATTTACTTCTGCTAAATCATTTATATAAATTCGAAATAAAAGGGTCCCCAAACTGAACCCTGTGGTACACCTGATTTTAAAATTTGCTCTCTCACAATTTTCAGTCCTAGTAATGATAGCCCTATTAGACAAGTAATTTTTAAACCATTTATTCAGTGAACCTGGAATTCCCACCAATGATAACTTTTTTTAACAATATGTTATGGTTAACCGTGTCAGATGCTTTATTCAAACCCATAAATTCAGCGTAAACTTTTTTCCAGTATAAATGTATTGTGAGAAATTCTCTAATAAATCAAATGTTCCTCTGTTATAAATAATCTTTATTAATTATTTATAATAATCTATCAATTATCTCTAAATCAAAAATTCTTCATACACCCGTACTGTCAATCTGTAATTATTTTGCATTTATCTAAAAAAATATAGAAAAATAAATATACAAATATGATAATAATTTTTTATCATAATTATTTGTATGTATATTTTTCTAAAAAAATTTCAATAACTGATAAGATCATGATCGGTCTATTACTAAATATATATTTCTTGATCCCTTTGTTAAATATAGGACACACAATTGCAGTTTTGAGTGTATTAGGACAATGATAATGTTCAAACTCAAGTTAATCAAGCGTTGCAGGATCTCAGAAAAAAACATCTGCATTGCTTTTTACATATGAAGTTTTCACCATATCATAGCCCTCTGCATTACTAGTTTTTAAATTGCTAATGATCTGTAATACCTCATCCCTATTTGCTTCAGATATAAAAATAGAATGTGAATTAGAAGGTGTAATAATCTCGTTGACAGCTATATCTGTATTTTTTGAATATTTCAGGATTAAATTCTCGGTAACACTAGAAAAGAAATTGTTAAAATCATCTACTATCAATTACATCGTTTCAGTTGTACCAAAATGCCGTTTTATTTGCATATCAACAGAAAATTTATTTTCTTTTAACAGCTCCCAAATTTTTTTATTGTTATCTTTATTTAAATTGATTTTATTTCTGTAATAAAACATTTTTGTTTCCTTATCAAACTATTTACAGTGATCCTTACTTTTTTATATTCATCATATACTATACTTTACATATTATTCTTATATTTAACCCACAATAGATCTCTTTCTTTAATAGCTTTAATTTTCCCTTCAGTTATCCATTCTTTCGGTCTCCTTTTGAAATTTTTAACTCAAGATGCCTTGAAGTAACACTGATTCCTAATTTCGTTAATTTTATCCAATATCAAATTTAACAAGTCTTCTGGATTAATATATCAATTCTAACAAGTCTTCTGGATTAATAACCTCCGTTCCAATAACATCCCAATCTATTAAGCTTAGAATTTGGGAAAGTTTTTTTTATCATCGACATATGTACCCAAGTAAGCGTTATCACTGATCTTATTTGTAAGATTTCTATATCTATAAATTAAGGATTTTATTTTTGCTCTAATTAATATTCCATAGTGATCAGCAATCTTTTTTTATAGACTCTTACATATGTTTCAAAGTTTTAATTTTATGAACCACATGATCAATTTGAGATTGTTGCAAAGTTTGCATAACGACTTCTTCTCTAGTAAAACCTGATACCTTCTGTTCCATGCCATACTCTAATAACAGATTCAAGTATTGGTCGCTACCATATTTGTCTATATTTGCAGCATCAATATTAAAATCGCCAACCAAGAAAATATCATTTAGCTTCAAATTTAAATCGAACCAATTTTTCAAAGTTGGTAGAAATTCTTTAACCTTTGTACTTGGTGATCTGTATAGAGCAATCAAGTTTAATAAAAAGCCATTAATTTCAATCTATAGATGAATTACTTCTGCAGGTGAAATCGGAATATTTAGTTCAGAAACATTCAGCTTATGTCTATAGAAAACTATAAGACCTCTGCCACCTGAAATATTAACATCGTAGTGATTTTATCAAAACCAGCTAAACTGATAAGTGATTTTTCCATAGTGTTAATTGTACTTTCTACTAGAATAATAACGTCCAAAAATCGATAAACGAATCGATATAAGTAATGAAGAGGTCCCAATTTTTTAACAGATATTTAATGCATATTCACCTTAATGTAGAATATGCCTATAATTCGTTATCATCTTTGCCTTTTAAAAAAAAATCTAGAATTAAACTCTTGTGTAGTATGAGGACAATTCAAATTTATTTCATTATTTATTAGTTCAATATCCTCCAAAAATGGAAAAAAGCTACAATTTAAGATGGCAAAAATTAATCTTTAGTTAAATCTTCAATAATATCAAACATGTTAATCCTAATCGGCTTGTCGTTGTCTCCTTTTTTTTAACAAATATTTTACGCATATTAATTATTGTATGTAATATGTCATGTGACCACCGTGTTCAGTATAAATTAGGCAGACGTGCTCTTTGCACATCAGTTAGAGTTGGATTGAGCATCAGAATGGGTAATACTAGCAACCTGAGCGACTTTGAATGTGACGTGATAGTTGGTGCTAGGCATGCTAGCATCTCTCAAACGGCCGTCCTCCTGGGATTTCGCACACAACCATTTCAAGGGTTTACCGAGAATGGTACAAAAAACTACCAATGATGGCAATCCTGCGGATGAAAACAGCTTGTGGATCAGAGAGGTCAGAGGGGTAAAGGAGACTGGCGAGAATCGTGCAAGCGAACCGATGAGCCACAATCAGATAAATCACAGCACAATTAACCATTTGTGTGCAGAAGATCATCTCTGAATGCACCACATATCAGACCTTGTCACGAATGAGCTACAATAGCCACCAACCTTGTCAAGTCTGATGTTGTCAGTGAAGAATAGGAAAACGCATTTCCAGTGAGAGCAGGAGCATTGACACTAGACTGGAAAAAGGACTGGAGAAAGGTATCATGGTAGGACTAATCAAGGTTCCTTTTGCATCATGCTGGTCGAAGGATCAGAATTTGGCACAAGCAACATGTGACTATGGAGCCATCTTCTCTGGTGTCAACAGTAGAGGCAGATGGTGTGGGGAATGTTTTCCTGGCACACATTAGGCCCCCTGATACCCATCGAAGGACATCTAAACGCCATAGTGTATTTGAGCATCATTGCTGAAGAGATTCATCCCTTCATGGCTACAGTTTATCCTCACTCGGATGAACACGTTCAGCATTATAATGCACTTGCTCACAAGGCAAGTATCATATCTGAATGATTCCAGTAACATGCCAATGAGTTTTCCTTGCTTCACTGGCCTGCACAGTCCCCAGATCTAAACTCTATCGAGCATATTTAGGATGAGAGGGTAAAGGATGTTCAGAGCAAGATTGTGCTGCCATCCAATTTGCAGCAACTACGTGACACAATCATTTCCCCATGGTACTACATTCCTGCACAACCCATCCAGCATCTTGTATGTTCCGTGCCTAGACGAAATTTAAATGGGCTGGAGATACGAAAATTTCTGATTTAGATTATGCTGATGATTTAGCCCTTTTGTCAAATGATGTTGATGAGATGAACTCTTTCATTCGAGCTGTTGATGACACTGGTAGTAGAGTAGGTTTGGTTATAAACAGAGAGAAAACTAAAGTGATGAAAATTGGTCAGGCAGGCTGTGATTCAGTTAATCTGAATGGTTGCAGTCTTGAGCAGATGTCACAGTTTAATTATCTTGGGAGCTATGTAACAGATGATGGTGATGTGCGTCATGAGATTAATAGACGAATAGGGATTGCAGCCGGGACTTTTAAGAATCTGTGGAGAAATAGGCGTATACACCTAAAGACTAAAATTAGACTGTATAATAGTTTGGTTCTTTCTAGGGTTAGTTATGGTAGTGAAACTTGAACGCTGTGTAAACAAGATAACAGGAAACTAGATGCTTTTGATTCTAGATGCTTACACAGTATCTTGGGTTAATATTGAGAATCTGGTTGACTTTGTAACTAATGATGAGGTTAGGCAAAGGAGTCTGCAACCTCCTTTAACCAGCATATTGTGCAGAGAGAGACTCCGCTGGTTTGGCCATGTTGCCCGTATGGATAATTATAGATTGGCGAATAGGGTTATGAACAGTGTGCCTAGAGGCCTCAGAAGGAGGGGGAGACCTAGGATGCGGTGGGCAGACAATGTCAGACAGGACCTTGTTAGAATTGGTGTGCAGTGGCCAGATGCAGCAGATGTAGCTCAGGACAGATATGCTTGGAGAATTAAACTGCGTGGTCTGGTTGGACCTCCGTAGCCCATGGCTGCTTGAGGATGATGTTGATGATGATGATGAGATTAGCAGGCCACCAAACGTTGTCAAATGTGCCAATCATGTCCAAGGCGATGAGAGAGATGTGCAATTTGTTCTCTTTATTAACCTTAATTATGTCCACCACTTGGTTGATAGCACCAGTGGTGGACTGGTCTGTCCTGAAGCCGTATTGCCTGCTGTTCTGGAATCATTGCTGTGTACAGTGGTAGTACATTCTGATTGTGACCAGCTTGTCTAAAATCTAACCCAATACCGGCAACAGACAAATTGATCTGTAGGATCTAACATCTGCTAGTTCTTTACCAGCCTTGTTGAAAAGGACTAGGTCGGTAAGTCCAGGCCTTTGGGAAGCTTCTCAGTCTAAGACAGCTGTTAAATAGCTGGGTGAACAGATCACCATGTTCTTTAAACAGCTGCGTCACAATTTCCACTGTAATGTCATCATTGCCAGGTGCTTTGCCCCTGGCCTTTGCACTTATAACCTCTCCAATCTCCTCTTGCGTGAACGGAATGCCATCCGTATCTGGCAGAACCTGGCTATCCTCTCTCTGGAGTTGATGTTGGGCATCATCAGAGCTCTTATTATCTTCGGGATGTAGCCCTTTTAGAAGGACCTAGATAGTTTCGCTGAAAGAGGTGGTCTTGGACCCATCCTTTTTGTGAACATATTCTATATCCAGCGGCGTATGGTCTTTCCCTGCTGCCAGTTTAAACTGCAGAGTAAAAGGTTCTGTGCAGTCACTTCACTACAGTATTTTTGCCAGGAGATTACCTGAACTAGTCGGATTGCTAGCTTATACTCCGCCTGCTCTTTCTTATAAATCTCTTCTCTAGAACTTCTCTTCCTATTGTGGCACCTATAATATCTCTGAGAGTTTGGGCCCACTTTTTTTTGATTCCGAGCTCTGGTGTCCACCAGGGTACAGACTTCCTTTTTTGAAAGTCTGTACCCCCTTCCTTTTTCACACATCGATGTCCCTTAAACCCGAAGGTATCTCGCATCCAGAACTTATATACTTGGTTATCTCTCTGACGATATTATCCAGAGAATCCAAGTTATTAATATTGGTTATTTGCTGGCATATCTTAGCCAGCCCCAGCACTATCCAGTGCACAAGTTTGCATCACTCAGGGGTTTTGCCAATAGCAAACCTTTTGTTATTGGGTGGAGGTGGTATTGTGCCTCTGACCAGGAACTTAATATAATTGTGGTCGCTGTTAGTGACCTTGTCACTGACGTGCCAACTTTGAATCAGTTGGATAGTCTTTGGCGTAGCTAGGGCCAAGTCTATCCAGCTTTGGCCTCTTGGGCCAACAAAGGTAGCTGGTGTATCATAATCATTTAATAGTATAAGGTCAGCAGAAACTGACAAAATCCAGAGTCATATCTCCTCTGACATCTTGTCTATTCCTGCCCCCAAGTGGGTGCTTCACATTGAAGTCATCGCCTACCACTAAATTCTTACATTTGATCTCAGCTAGGTTGTTTTGTAGCTCAGTCAAAGAGTCCTCGATGTTATGACTCGGTGGATAGTATATGGAGATGGCGTGTATATTTATACTGCCATAGCCTATCTGCACTACCACCACTGTGGCGGAGTGATATGCTACCACTGCATTCACCCTGGGGTTGGAAACGACAATTCCAGATTTTGTCTTGGCTTCTTTGGTGCAAAATAGCCTGCTGGTCAGAGGGAACCCCCTCGTAATGTTCTCTATGCAGTAGAGTTCCTACACGAGAGCAACATCGACTCATTCCTCTTTTGTCTCCTGACTGAGCAGGGCTGTTGCCACCCTTGCCCCATTTAAGTTAATTTAAACAAATTTCAAACTATCACCATCTGCGCTTCTACTGTCCATACCTGGTGCACTTCTTCAGCAAATTTAGGTCTCTAACATACGATGGACAGCAACTATACATCGCATTGTGCCCAAGACAATTCCAGTTTTGGCTTGGTTTCTTTGGTGCAAAATACCTGCTCCTTATTTGCCATTTTGCACAAAACACATTTTGGCTTTGGCTTTTAGCACTCCCTGAATTAGTGCTTGCCCTCACACTGAGAGCACCATTGAGTTTTTACGGTGCATGCTTTTTGCATATGCCTGAAGGCATAGCATTTGTAGCAACGGAGTACTTTTATGTACTCCTTAACTTGGCACCGTGACCAACTCACGTTAAGCTTACCTATAGATATAAGTTTCCTATGTGAGGCGCTGCTAGCCTCCAGAGTTCAAAGTATTTTCACTGCCCTTCAAAGTGAACAGTGGGATAAGATCCACATGCTCATCTGAGAGGGTATTCTGGGTCTGGATGATCTTCTGGAATTCGTCAACACCATAGATAATTAATTTTGGCCTCAGCCTCTTGGCAGATTTGATCTCCAAGTCTTCCTTGACCATCTCGTGACTGTCCACCGCCTTCTTTAGACAGTCCATATCGCTCTGTGTGACACATTCAATGATGACCCCATTTTTCCTCATGGGTTTGACTGTCATCATGCCGAGATTTAAATCGGTGGGGTTAATATTCTTCTTGAGGTTATCCTTTACTTTTGTAGCTGACTTCTTATCTTTTGAGACCAGCAGGGTATTCCCTTTCTTAAGGGGGGGGGGGGGGGCTCCTTCTTCTTCGCCACCACCAAACCACCCTTTCCTGCTCCTTGTCCACCAACTACCTTGGCATAGGTCGGTTTGGGCCCCGTTGGTTTTAGGGAACACGCAGCTCTCTCCTCGAGATGGCCTTTTATGGTTGCTATGGTGAGCTCTTGCTCATAGACAATAACGTGTAACTTTTTAGCTAAATCCATTACATCTCTCCTCACACCTTTATCTACTTGATGGTGGAAGAGCGCCATCACCAGCTCCTCCAGGAGGCCTATCACGACAGACAGCCTCGCTGAACATCTCTCTGCACCGTCATTGAGTTTGTCTTCCTTGGTAGCCGCCTCAGTCTGAACTTGGCCCCCAGTCTCCTTTCCTTCCTTCGAGTCCTCTGCACTTTTTGGAGGCCCATCTTCAGTCTGTTTATCATTTGTGGTGGGAGGGGGAGTCTCTGGGATTTCCTCTACTTCCACTCTAGGAGTGGCAACCTCTTTGGGTTTGCCGTACTTCTTATCTCCCTTCTTTGCTTTACTATCTCCTGATTTCGTGCAAACATCATTCTCTCCCATGTTACACTGTGCTCACAATGTGCCCTTTGAGTGCAGTGATTGTTTGAGGCCTCAATCTGAACTCTCTCTTTCAGAAGGTGTCAATTGCGCATGAGGGTCTCGCCAGCATCTCCAACGTATTTTCCGAACATTTTTGCAGCATGTATCTCACGGTACATAGACAGCATGTATCTCAGCGATATTTTATATTTTGCAGCATGTATTAGGGGGCGGGGATGGCTCAGTCGGTAGCGCGCCAGGCTCGTAATCTGTAGTTTCTAGGTTCGAGTCCCAGCTGGGTCAGCGTTGAGATTTATCTCCGCAAAATTCCCCGCCCTGCCCACGGTCAGTAGGGGACACCGATGGGCTTGGAAAGGCCGCCGTCCGTCGGATGGGACGTTAAGCCGTGGCCCCGTGTGCGGGAGAGCCATACCCTGTGCATGTTAAAGAACACGCTGGATGGCCTTGACGGGAAGCTACCATCTGTCTCCCAACAGCTGTTCCAGTGAGTCCCCTCCCCCAACCTTCTCTGAGCCTTCGGGGTCCATATGACCTGGCCATTTAGCCCATGGTGTGCAAAAAAGTGCCGCTCAGAGGTAAAACAACCCAACCTAGCAGCATGTATCTCACGATATCATGACGATACATAGGTTGGAACCTATGTATCGTCATATCGTGCTATGATATGAGCTTGTGAGCGCCCGATATTTATCCACGGCTCTGCTGGGTGTCACACGTCCATTTGCTGTGAAACTTTGATCATTTGCATATCTCCGATGGCCGACTGCCTCCTGCGATTTACCTGTCTCTACTTCCATTCCTTCTTGGTGCAGCGATTTCCACTTTGAGCAGTGTAGCAGAACTGCGAGCAATCCCATAGGACAAAGCTCTTAGTTAAGAAATGGTTTATATCTGTGCTTGGTGACCTGTATAGGGCTAATATATTGTAAATTGTTTCGCCTTTTACAACTCTCAGGTATAGCGTTTCTGCAGACAAAATATTAACACTCATTTTCTCAATCGATATTGTGTTTCTGTAGTAAACAATTATTCCCCGTTTCCCTTTCTTCAATTATCATCAGAAATTTGTTCAAAGTTGTTTAATTTATAAAGATTTTTTTCAGCATTAGTAATGTTAGTTTCGGTTAAAATTATTATGTCTAGGTATTGTATGAATTCTGAAATATTAACGTTAAAGACATCCCAGTGTTTTCTTAAGCTCCGTATGTTAACATGTAGTAAACCCAATAGGTTGCTGTTTTTAAGTTTTTTTGTTTGTAATGAAAACCAATTTTCTGTTTCAGTGAAATTGTTAACGTATACATTTCCTTTAGATTAAAAATCAAGATAATTTGGTTCACTAAACATAACGGATCAAAAGAAATATAACCAAATAACTCAATAAAAGAAATTATAACATATCAAAATCAGTTAACATATTTACATGAATTACTTTGTCCCCTTCATCTTTCCTCAACATGATCTTACCATTTGTACACCACACATATTTCTAGTTTTTGGCCTTAGCCAGTGTTCTCGTTTTCCAGAAGATTCCTCTATTGATCACTGTTAAGTTTTCGTTCACATAAATAGGAGATTCCGTATCATCTATGTCAGCATTCCTAGTTGTGAATTTGTTCCTTCGTTTGGCCATCCACTCATCTCGCTGGACCCTTGATTTGAATTGGGCTATGATGACTGAGATTTTTGTCTTATTTCTTGATGGCAATCTGTGTAAGACATCAAGGCTTTGCTCATTCAATTGTTCAATTTTCAAGGTTCGCAATATTTTTGTCATTAATTCCTTTAGAGTGTTTCCGTCTTCTTGGTTTTGTACAGGGATGCCATGCAATTCGATGTTTCGATTTCTTCCGTACTGATCCAAATCGTTTATGTGTTGTTTCATTTGCATTACTTCCTTAGCTAGCTCTGTGTGCAAATTCTGAGTAGCCGTAAGTGTTTTTGTTAGTTCTGTTTGTCTGTTCTCCTGGTCTTCCAGTTTGTTTAAAATTAAATCGTATTTTTCCGAAAAAAATTCGACAGATTTCCTTAAGTCTTTTATTTCGTGTTTTAATTCTAGGATTTCGGTCAACCAAGTCCCAAAGTCGTTTTTCTCTCAAGTTGCGAATTGTCTCTGATTCCCATGTCTAAGGTCGCTTTTGGGTTTGTTTTGTCCAACTTGCATTCGCAACATAACCACGCATTCTTCTTTTTTAGGGACAGCTTTTTGTAATTTTTTTCTGTTGTGCCCGAACAGACAAAATGCAGTTTGCCTTTGCATCCACTGCAAAATATGCATTCAGAGTTAGGTGTTACTGCTTCGCCACATCTGTTGCAAATTGAAGTCATTGTTGTGAGCGGAAGCGATATGCCTCTGGCAAAAGATATAATAAATAAACTAAATAAATACCCCCTCAAGCAGCTGCTTGCCACAGAGGTCTGACAGGAGCCTGTCAGTTTATTATGCCACAGTAGGAGATCTGAGAGGATGGCAGGACCTCAGCAGAAAAACGACACACACATCCATGCCTAATACCGGGGCTCGAACCCAGGTCCCTTATATCAGTAGCCAAGCGTGCTAACCACTCGTCCACGGGACGGCTGCAAAAGATATACTGGCGGAAAAAGCAACGAGACCCGCCCGCGACAACAGGGAGAGTGCAGCAATAGTCCAAAAATTCGGTCTCATTGGTCTTTGGCAGCACACAGCACAGAAGACACTGAACACGGAGACTGACGTCGGGGAGGGGCAGGAGCAATAAAAGTTAATAGCACTTACAGGTCCGAAGAGGCCCAGATGGTCAACCGATGGTGGTCGGAGTGATGAAGGATGTCCGAAAACGGCGGGCTAGCAGGAGCTTCAAAAAAGTACGTCCGATCACGACAAGAACTGAGAAACAAATCAGAACAAAACAAAGAACTGAGGAAAATTAGATAATTAATACCTACTGACAAATTATGTGGTGCTGAATGTAAACATAAAAAACTGATTGTTATTTTGAAATATTCTAAATGACAAAAAGGTAAAAATAAAATTCTAAAGAGAGCATATTATTGAATGTCGAAATTCTAAACTGAAATAGTAAGATGGCACATAGTAAATGCAATGTGATATAAATATATTAAGATTAGCAAATTAATGAAGAAAGAAGATATTATGTTTTATGACAATGTATTATTCTCTCCTGCAGATAAGCTGTTACCTTTGCGGGACATCTGTAAATAAGGAATGATTTATTTGAATTTGTCTCAATAAATAAATCATTAAAAAAAACAGAACATACGGAATGCTAAGAAAATGTGTATGTTAGCCATCATCATCATCCTCAAGCAGCCATGGGCTACAGAGGTCCAACCAGACCGTGCAATTTAGTTCTCCAAGCAAGTCTATCCTGAGCTACATCTACTGCATCTGGCCACTGCACACCAATTCTAACAAGGTCCTGTTTGACATTGTCTGCCCACCGCATCCTAGGTCTCCCCTTCTTTCTAAGGCCTTTAGGCACACTGTTCATAACCCTATTCGCCAATCTATAATTATTCATACGGGCAACATGGCCAAACCAACGGAGTCTCTCTCTGCACAATATGCTGCTTAAAGGAGGTTGCAAACTCCTTTGCCTAACCTCATCATTAGTAACAAAGTTAAACCACCTAATACCCAAGATACTACGTAAGCATCTAGAAACAAAAGCATCTTGTTTCCTGTTATCTTGTTTACAAAGTGTCCAAGTTTCACTACCATAACTAACCCTAGAAAGAACCAAACTATTATACAGTCTAATTTTAGTCTTTAGGTGTATACACCTATTTCTCCACAATCTCCATAGATTCTTAAAAGTCCCGGCAGCAATACCAATTAGTCTGTTAATCTCATGCCGCACATCACCAGTATCTGTTACATAGCTCCCTAGGTAATTAAACTGTGACACCTGCTCAAGACTGCAACCATTCAGATTAACTGAATCACAGCCTGCCTGACCAATTTTTATCACTTTAGTTTCTCTCTGTTTATAACCAAACCTACTCTACTACCAGTGTCATCAACAGCTCGAATGAAAGATTTCGGCTCATCAACATCATTTGCCAAAAGGGCTAAATCATCAGCATAATCTAAATCAGAAATTTTCGTATCTCCAGCCCATTTAAGGCCAAAATCTTTCCCTTGAAGTGAATTTCGCATAACATAATAACCAAACTAAACAGAAAAGGAGACAAAATGCACCTTTGTCGAACACCAGAAGTAATGCTAAACCAATTGCTACAAGATTTACCAACTCTTACACACGACTCAGTGTTATTATAGAGAGCTTTCATTATGTAAACTAACTTGTCTGGTATGCCATATGATTTCACAATCAACCACAAATTATGACGATCAACAGAGTCGAAAGCCTTTTTCAAATCAACAAAGCTAGCAACCAAAGGTTTCTGAAACGCTAAACATTTCTCATTGTCCCCTCTAATATTACTATCTCCGCAATACTCCCCGCCCTGCCCACGGTCAGTAGGGGACACCGATGGGCTTGGAAAGGCCGCCGTCCGTCGGATGGGACGTTAAGACGTGGCCTCGTATGCGGGAGAGCCATAACCTGTGCACGATATAGAACAGGCTGGATGGCCTTGAGGGAGGCTACCATCTTTCTCCCAACAACTGTTTCAGTGAATCCCCTCCCCCAACCTTATCTGAGCCTTCGGGGTCCTTGTGACCTGGCCATTTAACCCATGGTGTGCAAAAAAGTGCCGCTCAGAAGTAAAACAACCCAACTCAAGAAGTGGGGGAAAAAAGAGTTGATCGATCGTTTTACTAGACGAGTAACAAAAAAAAAGCAATATTTCAATTTTATCGATCTCCACTGAGCATAATTCGTAAAGAAGGTAGATTTATTTAGTTGAGAGCAATGTGATTTTACAGTAAAGGAATCCATCTTTAATACAGTTAATAATGTTATTAAAATATTAAACAGTCACTTTTATTTTCAATGTTTCCCTATTTCCGATTAAGTTAAATTAAAGTTATTTCAGTTCCCCAACATCTCGGTCGGATTATGACCGGAAGAGAAAAACAATTGTGACGATATCTCTTGCTTCGTTTGTCTCCTGTAACAGCAGAAGGAAAGAAAATCACCAAGGGCGAAAGGAGTTCGTCCCTTAGTCACCAGATGTCGTTAGGTGTCAAGAATGAAGATACGGAATCTCGAAATCGTTCCAAGAGCGGAAAGCGTCTGCTGCTGGGGAGCGCCGTCGTGCGTCGCCGTATTCGGAGGAGGAAAGTAGAGTCAGCACTTCGCCCCAGGCCCCGCACCTTATAAAGGGTCCCCAACCAGTAGAAGAGAATGCTGAAAAGAGAAATCCTCATCAGTATCCCCCCCACACACACTCAGTATCCAGAGGAAAGTGAACATCTGTCTCTTAATAGCGACACATGATACAGAGGTATGCCGAAGGTTAAATGGCGTCGTATTTCATTATCGTAATCTTTTTCTTTCAGAGACAAAAACCATTCTTCTGGAAGTGTTTGCCTTTCAAAGTGTCATTCTGCGTCGAAGGGGGGGAAAGAATGGACACTGCACGTGTCCATCATTAGAACCCCGTCAGCGGAAATGACGAACTTCGCTGACTGCAATAATATATCATAGAATGCGCACTAAGCCGATTCTTTTTTTAAATATTCCCTTTAATTGAAGGCCTTCCAAATTCCTATGCAACTCTTACTAAACCATCCATATTTTGTTTCACAATTTCATCCTGTCTCGTAATTCGCCATCCTTTGTCTTGTCGCATAATATATTCATAAGCAGTAATCAGCCTCTTACGTCACCTGATCTCCCGCCTCGTCTTCAGACACAGATCGCTACTTGAAGAGGAGAGCCATTCTGGCACGATGCCAAAAGCTCTCTCTTCAGTATCTGCTTCCTCTTCAGGTACGAATTGATCTTCACAGAAGCAGATCGCTTTCGCCATTTCCTCTACACTTTCAAATCAGTTTCTAATCTGTTAATAAAAAAAATCCCCCGTCTTCTAATGATGCATAAAAAATTTCTCCCTGTCACGTGGCCACCCGCCACGTAGGTCTGACAGTTGTCTGTCGGTGTCGTTTGCCCTCGGGAAGGGAAAGAAAAGAGTCTGACCTCGAGAGAGAGCAAACGGATCCATCCATTGGAACCTCGGATCTTTTTTTGCGCAAGAAACACGTGAACGTCGCGTGACTCTCCCGTCACATTTAGAGTAGATGGCCCAGTTGGCAATGTGCCAGATTTGCTACCTGAGGTTTACAGATTCGAATCTGTTTCTTGCCATCCATTTTGCCATCCAGCTGCGGCGACAACTGAAGCCTCACTGGAATGGATAGAAACGAATTGGAGAGCTCGCAGGATTTTTTCAAAATTAATGTGGCATATTGCTGAAAGGAGTGAAAGTGTTTTCCATAAGTTTTCGAAATCGCGCTTCGGATTTGAAATCTTATTAAAAGCTTCTCTTCTTATTGACAGCGAATCAAAACCGTACTTTTTTAAATAATTATTTTTCTGCGGTATTTGACCCGCTTCCCAGCATGAACAATTTCTCGAACCGTTGTTAGCTAAGTCATTAAGCTAGAACATCGGATAATAAGGACTGTTGGGTTAGTTCTCTGCAAGCAGAGCTAAAACATCTAAAAATAAAATAATAATAAATACCCCCTCAAGCAGCTGCTTGCCACAGAGGTCTGACAGGAGCCTGTCAGTTTATATGCCATAGTAGCAGGTCTGAGAGGATGGCAAGACCTCAGCAGAAAAACAACACGCACAACCATGTCTTACCGGGGCTCGAACCCAGGTCCCTTAGATCAGTAGCCAAGCATGCTAACCACTCGGCCATGGGACGGCTAAAACATCTAAATAGGGTGTAAATTATTCACCATATTAGAGTAACTGTGAAAGGGAGAAAAAGTGTAAGTAAAATTATGGGCAGTTGATTGTATTACTCCGCATCCAAATGGATTCTGAATATATCCTCCAATGAAAATGCGACATGATATCTCCGTGCAGACAAAACATATAAAGAAAATAAAAAAAACAGCTTTACTGAAAAGGTTAGAAATTGCAAATAAAAACTCCTCAATTCTAAATTCCACAAACAATCAGTCCTTGAAAGAACTGATATCAACACTTGGCAGTTAAAACATTTGTTAAAAATATGATGAAATTAATTTTACATATTTTATATCGAAACATCAAGAATTCCAAATATCTGTCTAAAATAATTATACTGCTCACAAAAATTAGGGGATATATTATCGCTTCATATTCATTTTGAAATATCCCCTAATTTTTGTGAGCATATATTTGCGTAATACTTGCACTAAAGAAATATTTTACAAAAGGAACAATTGCCAGAGTCTATGTTAAATACGATGGCGACATCTTTTTCTCATTCTTCTCTCATTTTTTCTTTCATTGTAAAATGGTGTTAAACTACAAAATGGTGTCCCATATTATAGTGTCGCTTAAGATCAACCTTGAAGCAAAAATCCTATTCTTTAATTTAACGTTTAGCTTATAATATCCTATTCTTGAATTTGGTATTAATTTTAATTCACTGTTCTATAATAATTTTAAAATATTTAAAATGAGAATGATCAAATTTCTTCTCTCTTTCAAATACCACAATATGATATTTTACTATTATTTCTTTACTTATTTCATGATGATTTATCACCGTAAGTATTAGCAAACGATTATATAAAAATATCCTTTCTTCCAAATGTTGAGACTCTGTAATAACGTAAACATTATTAACTAGTTTAAGTTTCACTTTTAAGGACTGAAATTTTACCCGAAAGTGATGTTACCTTACACCTGTTTCTGGTGTTAGAATATAATGTTATTTAAATCCCTTTTCTGTGAGTTAGGTTTCATTTTTCAGGTTTTTTCTTTCACCAGAATATGGTGTTAACTTGTTTCTGGTGCTAGATTATACTTTATGGGTATAGCTGTTCACTTACAGAATGCAGTGTTACTGTACACCATAAAATGGTGGTAACCTTGCTGCCACCATAAACTGTTGTAATGAAACACGTTTTCTTTTTACAGTATAGGCTGTTTTATCACTTCTTTTTGATTGCGATATTTAATGTAAAACACATTTTGCACAATAATCATTTTTTGCAATTAGGTAAGTGTAAAAAAAAATCCACCTCACGGACGCTCCGATACTTTGAACTCCGTGCTTCGTAGCATCGGTTGGTTTGGTTTGTTTTACCTCTGAGCTGCACTTTTTTGCACACCATGGGCTAAATGGCCAGGTCACAAGGACCCCGAAGGCTCAGAGAAGGTTGGGGGAGGGGACCCACTGGAACAGCTGTTGGGAGACAGATGGTAGCCTCCCGTCAAGGCCATCCAGTATGTTCTTTAACGTGCACAGGGTATGGCTCTCCCGCAGAGGGCCACGGCTTAACGTCCCATCCGACGGACGGCGGATTTTCCAAGCCGATCGGTGTCCCCTACTGACCGTGGGTAGGGCGGGAAATTTTGCGGAGGAAAGTCTCAACGCTGACCCAGCTGGGATTCGAACCTGGGAACTACAGATTACGAGCCTGGCGCGCTACTGATTGATCCACCTCGCTCCCCTTCGTAGCATGATCAACCAAAATACCCTTCCTTAACCCTTTTCATAATACCCTTCCTTAACCCTTTTCATAATTCCCTTCCTTAACCCTTTTCATAATACCCTTCCTTAACCCTTTTCATAATTCCCTTCCTTAACCCTTTTCATAATACCCTTCCTTAACCCTTTTCATAATACCCTTCCTTAACCCTTTTCATAATTCCCTTCCTTAACCCTTTTCATAATACCCTTCCTTAACCCTTTTCATAATACCCTTGCTTAACCCTTTTCCTAATTCCCTTCCTTAACCCTTTGAATGCCAGTTCACATACATTTCATCTGTATATCACCTTCGAAATTGTTATTCAGGTTGATAATATGGTTTTCTCTATTCATTTTAAAAGAAATTACTATTAACCGTGCTTTATCTGCGAATATTACCTTTTTCAGGTAATTTTGGTTATTCTCGATGAGGCTGAATATTTCCGGGGCAAATGCCTTGCTTTCGGGTTTGTCATCTGGTTCGAGTGCTTGAAGTCACCTTCACTTTACAGGCACAAAGCTTCAGGTTTTTATGCAGAATCCTGTGCGCAGTGGTGGTTGATACTTCCAATTCCCGGAGGCGCATTGGATGATTTCATGGGATTTTGTGCAAATGATTGACGCACTCGTTCAACGTCTGCTGCACTTGTGCTTGGTAGACCGCTACTCTAATTTTTCCCGCTACTTCCAGTCTTCGTGAATTTCTTGTTCCCCTCTTTCTTGTTTCCGCAATGGTGGGTTCCTTCCACACTTTCTACGCAAATTGCGCTGCACTTGAATGTCAGATCTCGTCTCTATGAAATATTCAATGCACTCCTGTGGGGGTCACCATTGTTTTTAAGGTCAGACCCATCGTAGATCGTGTATATGTGATGTTCAAGGTAAAACATTACCCATTACCATCTCCATCTGAGAATAAGCCCAGATGGCATAAGTAAAAACATATAACAAATAAACCACCCGTGGGTGGGCCCCTAGACGCTAACATAAAACACAAGCTAAAAATAGCATATATCATGCACAAGGCACCTAAAACGAGTGGCTTTCCTCAGAGAAAACCATCATTTTAGGTCTCTTGTACTTATTGAGAACATTATGATCATAATTAAGCAAAGAAGAAATAATCTCATTTGGATTATTTTTAACAGCCTCAAAAAAGCTTTTTGAGATGCATTTAATATGAATATATATGTGGTCGATTCTGATTCTTTATGAAGTTGTCTGTTAGTAACAGAACAAGGGGCATCGACCGCAGATCTCAATGTTTTGTTTTGCAAGACCTGAATCTTGCGTATATTCGTGGAGGTGGTGTTCGCCCATATTAAAAAAAAAAAAATAAATAGCCCCTCAAGCAGCTGCTTGCCACAGAGGTCTGATAGGAGCCTGTCAGTTTATATGCCATAGGAGATCTGAGAGGATGGCAGGTCCTCAGCAGAAAAACGTCACACACATCCATGCCTAATTCGGAGCTCGACGAATGACCATGTTGTACAATAATAAAGATAGCATTTCTCGGAAGGAACAGGTCAGACCTAGAAAAGAATACAACTTTATGAGTTTCTGCAACATATTTAATAAACGATATTGTTTTATCATTTGTGGTGCTCAATTTACACCCATCCCGCGGTTTACACAGTAGAAACAACTTATGGGAAATAAGGGGCTAGGTTCCGAAAAACTCCTTGCTATGAATAAATCATGCATTGAGAGTTTATTATTAAATGCAGCATTTTTCTCAAATTTCAATTCAGCAGCAATAATAAGCATTAACGTAGCATTATTTTGCACTTTATTCCCACTCATTCAGATGACGAAACTGGTGCATTTTCTTGACCGTGTAAATTGAGCACCGTGTAAATCAAGGAATAGGACTATTAGCAACCCAAAATGCCGAGATCTCTTTGAATATATCTCGGCTATAGTAAATCATCCTATCGCCATTATGCCAAATCTCTCTGAAGGCTATTGGTAATATTTCTCTCATTAAGTATCATTAGTCAAAAGATCCTGCATCTGTAAAAACTCTTTTAGCTTCTTACAATTTATTGCTACTTTTTCTTTTTCAAGTGTAGTAATTAAATGACCTCGATCAGAATTAATTTTCCTTCCGAAAAACTAAAAATCCAAGCAAGTTTCTAACATCCCTTACTCTAGAGTCCAACTGCGAAATATCCTTCCACGTCGGACTCTATTCGTAACGCATGGCAACGGCATTCACAATCCTTTGTCCACCCTGATCGGCAGAGATTATCTCTCCATCTTTGTGTGGCGAAGAAGAGCACGTGTCAGATCCGTCCTCGAATACCCACCTGAATGTCACTCTTCACTAAGCGCGTGTTTCTTCCTTTGTCTCATTTCTTATTCTTTATCTCGTCCTCTGCAATTGGCTTTGTGTCCCCACCACGTGCATCATCCTCTCCGTACACAGACGGCACTAGTAGGTCGAAGTAGAATGAAGGTGTGAAATAAAACTGTACAGTCGCTCAAAAAAGTATCCGAACACTATGGTTGATTACAGAATTCAGAAAAAACATCTGGCAACGATTTTTTTTTAGAAATCAGTGATCTGGCAACCTTCGTGTCACGTGATTACAGAATTCAGGAAAAATATCTGGAGCGTGTACAGCAACTGTACACGCTCCAGTTACCGTTCACAGCAAACTGGAGCGTGTGCAGTTACTGCACACGCTCCAGTTTGCTGTGAACGGTAACTGCACACGCTCAATATTTCCGTGAGTGAGCCCACACGATCTAGTATCAAAATAATATGACCACCTACAGTCGCTCAAAGAAATATCCGAACACTATGGTTGATTACAGAATTCAGAAAAAATATCAACAACTGGCAACGATTTTTTTTAGAAATTAGTGATCTGGCAATTTCGTGTCACGTGACACGAAGTTGCCAGATCACGGATACTTTTTTGAGCGACTGTACCTACTAGAACTACCCAGTAGCGTACCGGAAAAAACTCGATCCTGCTCCGTTGCAAGAAACGGGGGTTGTTTTATTTAATGTATACCACCATGCACTTGAATTCGAACTTTTTGAAAATCTACGGAATCTACATAATAAATATCTGACAGATATTACGATCTTCGTAATATATAATTCGACATTTTCGAATGAATTATTTTTACAACTTTCTTCATAAAATATTGTTTCAGCTGTTTTCAGACGGGCATATATAAAATTTCCATTAAAGAGCTTACATAGTTTCAAGTAAAATTTTTAATATATACACTGCTCGGCATAGAAAATACCACTCCATGAAGTATTTGTCGGAGCACCACGCAAATAGGTGGGTATGTGTCAACAGTTCGGATTATGTAAATGATTGCAGTTGCGAACCAATCACATGATAGGTGAGGGAGATAACAGACAAAACGGCTCGGCATAGCTAAGTTTCGTCGTCCTCACCTGGGCGTGTGCAGTGAAATCCGTTGTTGCATTCAAGGTCAAATAGGGGTCGGATTGACTTCAGGTTATAATCGGCCCTGTGCTCCGTCACCGATGGATTTCGAGTTTTGAATAGGATTGATTTTTTCCCTCTCTTACAGAAAATGATAAAAGAGCGACAAAGGAATAGGGAAAATGAAAAAGCAAAAAAAATTGGAAACATTTTGAGTGTTATAAGTCAAACATGGTGGACTTATCGAGAGAAATTGCTAGTCGGAAGAAAAAGATTGATATCTCTCACAGCTGTGATGGCGTTTGGTTAGCGAAGTTTATGGCCAAGCCTCAAGCTATGGGGCAAATTCCGCGCTGTTCCTTTAAAAAGGTCGAAATGAAGTTTCCCCACAAGTTTTGTCATTTTTTTTTTGCAGAGGTCATGGTGGAGCCAATGAGTACTCCTCCGGCGATAACCCTAAATCAGCGCAAAAAAAAACTAAAGGGATTATAATATAACAATCTGAAATTGTCAAGGAGTATGTGAGCACACTTTTCAGGTGCATCAAGCGATAACTTTTATTTTGCAACAGATGTCATCAGCTTCAGTTAATCTAAAACAATCAGCGATCAAAAAAACAGTAATTTCCAGGCGTTGTTATGCTATTGTAATGGCGTAGCTAGGCGTAAACTGGAAGGAGAGCTGTGTACCAATCCCTAGTGATGATGCACAGAACCGGCCAGGTCTAGCACCTAATGTCCGACCCCGCCTTCTCGTGGTGCAGGCCGTTAGTACCTTTCAAAAGAGATATTCTCTTTTGGAAGGGAACGGAAGGGGAGGGCTGCCAGTTCAGTATGGCCTGCTGATCTGGTCTTCTACGGCCACTTTTTTCTTTTTTTTCAACCCTGCTGAGGAGTGGTCAACTTCACAGGGTCCTGGTGCTGACCATTTATACCTACTAGACTGGACTTGTTTATGGATTTGAGCTTGATTATTGATCCTGGACTTGCTGAACTGGTGGGTCTCTGTTGAGGGAGAGTCTGCCGCTGTGTTTTCTGTTTGCTTCTGGGTTGCCAGCTCTAAGTGAACAGAGGCATGGGATACCTTATATCAGCTGGTGGATAATCCTAATCAGAGGCCATCGCAGGTACCTGAACCTTACTTAGCTAATTGGGCATCGTCAAGCCTAAACTGGAGTAATGCGTTTCAGGCAGGCCATACGGCTCTTGAAAAAGTCCACTTGAAAAGGTGGTGCCTGAAGTTCCTACCAGCATCGGTGACTTCAGCCTTTAGCGGAGGAGGAACGGGTCTTTGCCCCATGCCTGCGATCAGGGGGCTGTTTGATATTGTTGGCCCTACCAATCTCAATAAACCTAATTTCTTTAAAAATCCTACTAATCATTTTCTCTCTGCAGGAACGTGGAACGTGAGGACATTACATAGAGATTATTCTCTTGATGTCCTCATGCAGGTATTCCAGCGCTATAACCTAGATATTCTAGGCTTGCAAGAGACCAGATGGACAGGTAAAGGTGAGATACTTAAAAATAACTTTAAATTTCTCTTTACAGGGAGGGAGGATGGAAAGCATCACCAAGGCGTGGGTCTGCTGCTCAGCAGACATGCTAGTGATGCTCTTCTAGGATATGAGTGCATTAATGAAAGGTTTCTTACAGCAAAATTTCAGACAAGCATTAAAAACTTGAATGTTATCTGCTGTTATGCCCCCACTGAGGATGCTGATGAGGATGAGAAGGATAGGTTTTACGGACAACTTCAGGATATTTTGAATTCTGTCAAGAAAGGAGATATTACCCTTGTTCTTGGTGACTTCAATGCCAAAGTTGGTACTGACTCTGATCTTTGGGGAGGGGTGATAGGCCCTTTTGGTATTGGTAGCTGCAATGGCAATGGGCAACGTCTCCTACAGGTAAGTAAACTCAATGGTTTCAGAATAACTAACACATATTACACACACCGCGACATACATAAATACACATGGTTTCACCTGATGGGCTGCATAGAAATATGATTGATTATATATTAATTAACAGCAAATGGGCTAGTTCTGTTAGAAATACCAGGGCATATAGGGGAGCTGAAACTGGATCTGACCATTACCTTATTAAAAGTGTCTTGCAACTTAAACTTAAAAAGTGTTGTGCTAGAGTTAAAAAATTCACCTTTAATACTGAAGCTCTGAATGACCCAGTTATAGCTAAAGCTTACCATGATAGGTTACTTAGTCATTATGACGGTCATGGTTTGCTTAATACTGAAGTTGAGGAAGAATGGGGCCATTTTAAACAGGCTTTTTTGGAAACTAACAGTGCTCTTTTAGGAAAAAAGGAGCAGAGGAGGCAGAATTATTTAAGTGATAAGGCAATTGAGCTTATTTCAGAAAGAAGGAACTGCAGGAATGTCCTTAATCAGTACCCTACTAGTCCTAATAGAAAAGATTACAGAGAGCTTAATAAACGTGTAAAGGATCAGTTAGCTACTGATAAAAATCTTTGGCTTGATAGTTTGGCTGACAAAGCTGTGGAAGCAGTTAGGCAGCACAACAGCAGAGAGCTGTACCAGATAGTTAATGTTTTATGTGGTATAAAACGAACAGGCATACAGGGATTGAAGGATAAACAAGGTAAGGTTATAGAAGGTGAGGATTCTCTCATGGCTAGGTGGGCTAAGCATTTCAGTGATGTTCTAAACAATGTGGTTAGTTCTACTCCCATTGTTTGTAATGATGATAGATGCATTGGCGGCTTTAGTGTTGGCCCTATAACACAATCTGAAGTTAGTTTGGCTATCTCTAAACTGAAACTTCATAAATCCCCAGGGGTAGATGAAATTACTACAGAAATGCTCAGAGCTGGGAATGTTTTGGTTACCACTTGGATGACTGAAATTTTGAATAACTTTTATGATAAAGGCATGGTTCCTAAAGATTTTACCAGAGCTATTATTATCCCTATTTTCAAAAAAGGTGATCGCAGTTCTTGTGATAACTATAGGGGTATCAGCCTACTCTCTGTTCCAGGTAAAGTTCTTTCCATGATTGTGCTTAATAGAATTAAGAATCTGGTTGACAGGCAATTGCCTGATGAGCAATGTGGATTCAGAAGTGGTAGGGGATGTGTAGATCAGATATTTTCACTTAGGCAGATTCTTGAGAAATGTTTAGAGTTTCAGAAACCTTTGGTTGCTAGCTTTGTTGATTTCAAAAAGGCTTTCGACTTTGTTGATCGTCATAATTTGTGGTTGATTGTGAAATCATATGGTATACCAGACAAGTTAGTTAACATAATGAAAGCTCTCTATAATAACACTGAGTCATATGTGAGAGTTGGTAAGTCTTGTAGCAATTGGTTTAGCATTACGTCTGGTGTTCGACAAGGGTGCATTTTGTCTCCTTTTCTCTTTAGTTTGGTTGTTGATTATGTTATGCGAAATTCACTTCGAGGGAAAGATTTTGGCCTTAAATGGGCTGGAGATACGAAAATTTCTGATTTAGATTATGCTGATGATTTATCCCTTTTGTCAAATGATGTTGATGAGATGAACTCTTTTATTCGAGCTGTTGATGAGACTGGTAGTAGAGTAGGTTTGGTTATAAACAGAGAGAAAACTAAAGTGATGAAAATTGGTCAGGCAGGTTGTGATTCAGTTAATCTGAATGGTTGCAGTCTTGAGCAGGTGTCACAGTTTAATTATCTTGGGAGCTATGTAACTGATACTGGTGATGTGCGGCATGAGATTAACAGACGAATAGGTATTGCTGCCGGGACTTTAAAGAATCTATGGAGATTGTGGAGAAATAGGCGTATACACCTAAAGACTAAAATTAGACTGTATAATAGTTTGGTTCTTTCTAGGATTAGTTATGGTAGTGAAACTTGGACGCTGTGTAAACAAGATAACAGGAAACTAGATGCTTTTGATTCTAGATGCTTACGCAGTATCTTGGGTATTAGGTGGTTTAACTTTGTTAACTAATGATGAGGTTAGGCAAAGGAGTCTGCAACCTCCTTTAAGCAGCATATTGTGCAGAGAGAGACTCCGTTGGTTTGGCCATGTTGCCCGTATGGATAATTATAGATTGGCGAATAGGGTATTGAACAGTTTGCCTAGAGGCCTCAGAAGGAGGAGGAGGCCTAGGATGCGGTGGGCAGACAATGTCAAACAGGACCTTGTTAGAATTGGTGTGCAGTGGCCGGATGCAGCAGATGTTGCTCAGGACAGATATGCTTGCAGAATTAAATTGCGTGGTCTGGTTGGACCTCCGTAGCCCATGGCTGCTTGAGGATGATGATGATGATGTTATGCCATTGCTAACGACTCGGATCCGGGGCCGGACTTTGATCTTTCTGAGGCCCTAAGCTAAGAGATATCTAAGAGGTTCCAAATCTTCGAAAGAATTGATTAATTGACGGAAACTTTTTTTGGTAAGCAATGATGAACAATGTGTGCACATTAGATTAAATATTAGAAAAAAATTTCGTAATGCAGTAAAATTTGTTGAAAATAAGCTGAAATAAATTTTCGATATTTTATCAAGACATCAACAATTCCAAACAACTGCGGGGCGGCGATGGTTCAGTCGATAACGCGCAAAGCTCGTAAACTGCAGTTCCCGGGTTTGAGTCCCACCTAGGTCAGCATTGAGATTTATCTCCGCAAAAATCCCTGTTCTGGTCAGTAAGGGACACCGATGACACCGGAAAGGCCTCCGCCCGTCCGATTGGACATTTAGCCGTGGCTCCCTGTGCGGGAGTGCAGGGGACCACGGCTTAATGTCCGAGCTCTGTCCATCTGTCTCCCAACAGCTGTTCCAGTGGGTCCCCTCCCCCATCCTTCTCTGAGCCTTGGGGTCCTTGTGACCTGGCCATTTGCCCATTGTGGGCAAAAAAGTGCCGCTCAGAGGTAAAACAATCAAAACACCTCGGTAAATAATTATTTGCGTGAAATTCACAGAAAAAAAAACTGCAGAACAAAAAACTTGGCAACAGTGGTGTTATTACACGAAACGTCTATTTTGGTCGGATCAACTTGCTCAAATTTATTAATAAAGTCCAGAATTTCCTGAAAACAAAGTTCAGCCCTTATTAACTGTACTCTTATTGGTAACTGTTCCCAATTATGGAGTAAATTCCATACTCAAGCTAGGTATTAAAGTGGTTGGTTGATTGATTGTTTCGGGTATTATGTAGAAGAATTGAAGTTTTTAGATACAGGTTTTGGTAGCTATATGTGATCCCCCCTCAAGCAGCTGCTTGCCACAGAGGTCTGACAGGAGCCTGTCAGTTTATATGCCACAGTAGAAGATCTGAGAGGATGGCAGGACCTCAGCAGAAAAACAGCACGAACATCCATGCCTTACCCGGGGCTCGAACCCAGGTCCCGTAGATCAGTAGCCAAGCGCGCTAACCACTCGGCCACAGTACTTGAGAAATAAAGATTAAATTTCTGAGAAACATCATTTCAATAATAATGACCAGGAAATTTACCAACTGATCCAGGAAAGCAATTTCCTCTGAAGGAGGTCTCGGAGGTCTGACATCACAGAAAAGGTCTGTGAGGAAGGCGAGACCTCAGCAGAAATGAATATATCTTTGAAATATCTTTGTTTTCATGTGGGTCTTGAGGCCCAGTGATCTGCAGCGAAGCAAGCTCATCACTCGGCCACAGCGACGACAAACGCCAAATCCAGAAAAGTGTTAGCTTCATTCTCCAGCTTTTGGAAACCGCAAAACCCTTTGCCTAGGAAATTGATTCTGCCGAACACCTGCGACACTTTTTTATTCATTTATCTTCTTGATATGAATTTACATTGATACAAACTAAATAATTTGACAGCATGAACTCATCCAGGTGTGCGTGTAACAAAACATTAAAACATTAAAAAGAATGTTGACAACAAAATTTGTCATGTGACATAGACCACATGTCATGCCTTCAAGATTCTCTCTATTCTTATTCCAAATACACATCTGTTTTTTACAGTAGGATAGTAGATCTGTAACTGTCAGATGTCTGAAAGCCTCCAGCTGAGAAAAGTTGGGTTGGGTTGTTTTACCTCTGAGCGGCACTTTTTTGCACACCATGGGCTAAATGGCCAGGTCACATGGACCCCGAAGGCTCAGAGAAGGTTGGGGGAGGGGACCCACTGGAACAGCTGTTGGGAGACAGATGGTAGCCTCCCGTCAAGGCCATCCAGCGTGTTCTTTAACGTGCACAGGGTATGGCTCTCTCGCACACGGGGCAACGGCTTAACGTCCCATCCGATGGACGGCGGCCTTTCCAAGCCCAGCGGTGTCCCCTACTGACCGTGGGCAGGGCGGGGAATTTTGCGGAGATAAATCTCAACGCTGACCCAGCTGGGACTCGAACCTGGGAACCCTGAGAAAAGTCGAGATATATTGACTGCTGGATGTGAGAGGATGAATAGGGATCATTCAACTTCTACTTCGCCAGGTGAGCTCAGATCGGCGTGTCGTATCCCTATTGGCCCCTGTGCGAAGAAACTCTCACGTGATCGATATAAAGAGAGATGATGAGACTTTGCATCGGTAGGTGACAGGCAGAGGTCTCTGTCTCATTTAAGATTAGGGTTCGTAAAGAGATCCTTGAAGGGCCAGGGTTCATCTTTGTTAGTGCTAGATCATAGAGGAGGGCCGAACATAAATATTTATTGAAAATATATTTTTTATATAATGTGGCTATGTGAATAAAAGTTTTTGTACAGTGTTCGAGAAGTTTATGCGACCACCCAGCTATGGGCAAAATTTTCTTCTGGGATTCAATTGATAAGATTCGGTGCCTCCTTAAATCAATGCCCGTGACTCACGGAGTCGATGAATTTATAATTCTACAATCCTTCTCTTTTTATAAGATCTAAGGTATTTTTATTACAATTTTTTTGTGCGCGTGTGGAGACGCAGTGTAATGCCAATTCAGATTTTAAAATCACTTATGGTTTGAAGCGTTTGTTAAGTTTTTCGTTGTAGATGATCCACAGTCATAATTTCTGAGGTCAGTTGCCTCTATAATAATCTCTCTCTCTCTCTTCCCCCCCCCCCCCAAAAAAAAAAATCACTGTTTTGAGAGATGTAATTAAATATATTTGCGTTAAATCGCATTTTTTTCGTAACAAGGTTATTTTAGAAGTTACTGAGTTTCGAATGCATCTTTTCACTGCGATACATGACACATTTTTTATTTTTATTTTTTCAAATCTAAAATATGTGTATAAAAGAAATTGACGACATTTCTTAAGTCTCTTTGATTTGATGTATGGAGTGTTGCTTATTTGCCATTATCTTTTGTTTCCCAAAGGTCTACTCAAATTTTGGATGTTCTGGCCTTTTACAAATAAAGAACCTACTCGTAAAGTAAGTGAATATAAAAGTAAGTAAAGTAAATAAGTTTTAGTAATATTTTGGTTGAAACACAGAACTGTCTTTAGGATATTTTTCTTTGCATCACGAAATCCCGAGTTTTCAAATTTTTCGAATATCTTTAATGTTTTAACATTGTTGATAATAAAGCGTTGGTTTAATGCATTTCGGCACCATATTACTTCGATAACGCTGAATGAACGAGATGGTTGTTTATTTCTGCCCCGTTAGCCCACAAACCTCTATTCTTCTGTTATGACAATGTCACACGCAACAACATGAACCTTTGCCTCTAAAGGAATCTGTGCCACAGCTTGTGGCATGACAGCAGCACCTGGGAACAAATGAAGCAGATGCCACTCAACTGGAATCGAATGGAAAAACAGGAAATGCCGCCGCGTGAAGCATATCGAGTTAGAAGCATTTCGTCCTTCGCAACCGAGATCCTCTCAAGAGATCTCAGACGAGAACCCTTTCAGATGTCCGAGGAGGGAAATGAAGAAACATCCTCTGTTTAAGGATTCCGGATTTTCTAATGATGGGATACAATTCGTCAACAGACATATCTCACTGGAGGATAATCTGGAAGTTGAGGATAATAGGAAACTAGAAAGAAATCTGGAAGCAAACAGAGCAAATGAGGCTAGATTGAGAAAAAAAATTCTCGACAGGTAGGAAAAGAGGGCCAGTGGCAGGATGTTGATCTATATCGTTTTTTTTTTTACCGAGAACCTTGTTAAAAGGATCCCGTTCTTCGTCATCCTCAGTTACAAACAAACCATATTTATTAGAATAGCCATGCAACGAATATTTATTAGAATAGTATATTATTAGAATAGCCATGCATATTTATTAGAATAGCCATGCAAAGGTTTGACTCCATGAACTGAAAGCGAAGAGTGTTCAGTTTTGAGGGAGGTGAAATTAAGAATGCAAATGACAAAAGCCTGTGATTCGTTGATCAATATGCATCGTACGAAACTTATCGTGGTAAGCGGTACTCGTTTTGGATTTTTCAAGGCTCCAGGCATTAAAATGTTATTATTAACACAGACTCCGTAGTAGCCAGCAAGAGGGAATATTTGCTCCTTCCTGTATTATGTATTACACATGACATTTTTCCTGGTTACTGCTGCATCAGCTGAACACAATTTTTTGGGATTATGAAGATATACAAATATATAATTATTTAAATGCTTATATTGAAAGAAATGTTTTAATTTTTTTCAGTCTCTTTTAACTGGTGATATGCCCTTATATACTTTTCTACGCACATTTGATTTAAACGTTATCCTTTAATTTTGAGAGCCGTTGTATTTTACACCGGATGATTGGCTCTTTCCTTCAAACCCCAACGAACTGATTGTGTGACCCTAGAGTAAAATTTTTGAAAAATTCGAGAATCTGACATTTTTAAGAATAAGAATTTTTACGCATCAAGTATATTGACAAAAAATACTCAGCCACGTGATAGCAGAATCATCTCTCTCAATATGTCACTTTTGAAACAAGAATTTGCTATTCCCAAACTATCGAGGTTATTTATCTATAGGAGACTTTCCCCGACTGCACTTGCAGCCCCCAATGCTAAAAATGTGAATCACTCCAGTTCAATAGCATTGGTGTTGCAAAAAGGTGAATCACTCCAGTTCAATAGCATTGCTGTTGTAAAAAGGTGAATCACTCCAGTTCAATAGCATTGGTGTTGTAAAAAGGTGAATCACTCCAGTTCAATAGCATTGGTGTTGTAAAAAGGTGAATCACTCCAGTTCAATAGCATTGGTGTTGTAAAAAGGTGAATCACTCCAGTTCAGTAGCATTGGTGTTGTAAAAAGGTGAATCACTCCAGTTCAATAGCATTGGTGTTGTAAAAAGGTGAATCACTCCAGTTCAATAGCATTGGTGTTGTAAAAAGGTGAATCACTCCAGTTCAATAGCATTGGTGTTGTAAAAAGGTGAATCACTCCAGTTCAATAGCATTGGTGTTGTAAAAAGGTGAATCACTTCAGTTCAATAGCATTGATGTTGTAAAGATAATTTTATTTCTTCGAGGGTTGGAGCCTCCTCCAACTCTCGAATTCAAATTTAAGTTTTACACATTAACAACAAGACAACTAGGTTATATAATTCGTGGTTAAAATCAACCAACTTTAAAGTAAGTAACAAAGATCGCCCAAGTAAGTGAATAAGGAAGATCGTACAAGTAAGTAAAATCAAAATGGAGATTTCTGTTCTGTAATCAACTCTTATATCTTTTGGATATCTCATCTGCTTTATCATTATTTGAATAGGAAATAGGAAGAAATGTGCTGATTCCGGGGTCTTTTACACTTTTGGTTACTTTACCTCACTATCATCTGTTGTAAAATAAATAAATAAAAAATCCCCCCCTCAAGCAGCTGCTTGCCACAGAGGTCTGACAGGAGCCTGTCAGTTTATATGCCATAATAGAAGGTCTGAGAGAATGGCGGGAACTCCAATTAAAAAAAATAGATTGGGTGGATGTGTATGAAGTGAAACAGCATCATTCTGCATTTTTCAAAATCAGAAATGATTCTTGAGGAATAGCGTAAATATGTATTGTTGTTGTTATTTTTCCTCCTTTTTAATTGTTTACTTTCGCTGCCCCGTTAGATCCGGTTTTGTCTTTTGTTATTGTTCTATTGCTTTTTTTCCATCATAATGCGTCATCTCTCTTCTGTTACTTCAGTCCAATGTATTGTCTTTGATTGACTGATTTCGCCCACAGATTTTGCTGCTGCTTCACTGATTTCGAAATGGCTGAGAAGATGTTCTTTGTTCATGTAGACAACTCTTGAAGCAAACGAAAGGATTTAAAAGACAGTAGATTTTTCCCTTAACAGACCTCTCATCAGTGCATGAAATGTCCAATTGCAAGCAAAGAATATGATTGCAAGTACTCGTCGAAGATGCAAAAACAGGAAGGGGAATCATATTTCTGCTGCGCAATGATCTTCAGAAAATTCATGGATTCCGAAATGAAATACTTTGTAAATTTTGGAGTATCTTGAAAAGAAAGCACATGATGGAGTGAATCAAAATGGGAATATAGGTCGAGAATCCGTAGCTTAAAGAGAGTGCAATGTCTTTGAAAGGCGTGAAATATGTCATTCTAAATGCAAATAATCGCCGTGTCCGGGAGGACACGTCCACAATGCATACGTTTCTTGCAGTTCTCCAACTGTAGGAGACTGCTAACAGTTGTCATCGTTGACGAGAACTTAATTACCTCTAAAAATTGTTCCAACAGATTATTCTCTAACAGATTTCTGTACCTTCTCATTCCTCAAATCCTTGACCCACCAGTCCTAAATTTCGTACAGGTGTCTCTTGTATCACCCCATGGCGCCTTAAAAATTCGAGTCTCTACTTATAATAGTCAAAAGTTCGAGTTAAAAACTACTTTTATTTTTGCATTCCATTTGGGGGACAGAGGGAGGGGGGCGCACGTTCAAGGGACTCGTCGATTTCCAACCGAAAATGAATTGCTTTAAAACTTCAAGTCTTTATCTATAAGAGAACCCAATTTCAAAACTTGGAACCATATTTCCTCCCCCCCCCCCCCATGTTTTTTAGTTCGGCATCGAATTTCGAAGGTATTCGTAATAGTTTATTAATAAAACCTGCTGAATAGCCACTTGTTTTAAGTTGTTTTGTAACTAACTCGTTCCTTTCGTGTTCCTTTGTTAAACAAGAAGACCGAATATTTCTGTTGACAAGTAGTTAAAACGTAAACATTAGAGAATCTTGCGACAAGATGGTGATGCAGTTTTCAACATCGCTTGCAGTGACTAACGTAAATATTTCTTCTCAGCTTCTTAAAAGGTTATCTCAATCAAGAGCATCGCTTTCAGTCTTTGAACTGAATGGCAGCAGAAAATCTTATTTGAACAGCAGCTTCGACCGCCATTTTCATATTTTATCATCGATTCCATTTGGCTTCTCGTTTTAACGCAGACTTCTGCAACGCTCTGTATTTATCTCCGATATCAATAGAAGAATTCTTCATTTGATATCGGAGACCGGCCACCGGTAAAGTCTGAGCTCTGGAAACCTCTTTCTGGAAAGATCAAATTAAATTTTTAAGTTTAAGTGAAAAAGAAATAAGTTTATCATTTTAATAATATTAAGAAAAGTATTTTAAAAGGAAATTTTACTCTTTACGAAGCAGATGCACACGTGTGAAACGTCGACATCCAGGAACATGCACAAAAAAAGTTTTCGAACGAAAAACAACATGGTGTGTATAATTAAATGTTCCTTGTGAATCGAAACTTTTGCCTGAAAGAAAACAAAACCCCCAGAAATCAGCATTCGCGGGAGGTAGAATGCAAGAGCTGTTGTTAGTTGAGGTGTCGGGAATTGTGACAAAAAATCTAACTGATCCTGTCTTTCAGGATATAAATCAAAATGGCAAACATGACGATCACACTCGTTCGTGGGTAATTACTTCAAGATGGATTCAAAGATTAATGACCAGACCAAGAATCATAGAGTACAACTGCAGCATCCCAAAGGTGGTCAGGCTATCTTCTGATCATCCGTTGTTCTCATTACTGCTCACAGCATCCCTCTCTGACAGATGCCCATGGAGGTCAGGCTGCCTTCTCACCATCCATTGCTCTGAACTTCATCTCAGATCATCAACAACAGATTATGACCATGGAGGTCAGGCTGCCTTCTCACCTTCCATTGCTCTCAACTTCATCTCAGATCATCAACAACAGATTATGACCATGGAGGTCAGGCTGCCTTCTCACCTTCCATTGCTCTGAACTTCATCTCAGATCATCAACAGATTATGACCATGGAGGTCAGGCTGCCTTCTCACCTTCCATTGCTCTCAACTTCATCTCAGATGATCAACAACAGATTATGACCATGGAGGTCAGGCTGCCTTCTCACCTTCCATTGCTCTGAACTTCATCTCAGATCATCAACAACAGATTATGACCATGGAGGTCAGGCTGCCTTCTCACCTTCCATTGCTCTGAACTTCATCTCAGATCATCAACAACAGATTATGACCATGGAGGTCAGGCTGCCTTCTCACCTTCCATTGCTCTGAACTTCATCTCAGATCATCAACAACAGATTATGACCATGGAGGTCAGGCTGCCTTCTCACCATCCATTGCTCTGAACTTCATCTCAGATCATCAACAACAGATTATGACCATGGAGGTCAGGCTGCCTTCTCACCTTCCATTGCTCTGAACTTCATCTCAGATCATCAACAACAGATTATGACCATGGAGGTCAGGCTGCCTTCTCACCTTCCATTGCTCTGAACTTCATCTCAGATCATCAACAACAGATTATGACCATGGAGGTCAGGCTGCATTTTCAACATCCGTTGCTCTGGTTACTTTTCAGAATATTGCATCACTGTCAGTGTTCCACTTCTGTTGTTCAAGAATCGATAATGGTTTTTTCTGTGTGTGCCGATGGGATTGGTCTAATCTTCATTACGAAATGACATATTTACAAATGCTGTGGTTAGCGCGCTTGACTACTTATCTACGGGACCTGGGTTCGAGCCCCGGATAAGGCATGGATGTATGTGTCGTTTTTCTGCTGAGATCCTGCCATCCTCTCAGACCTTCTACTGTGGCATATAAACTGACAGGCTCCTGTCACACCTCTGTGGCAAGCAGCTGCTTGAGGGGGTATTTATTTATTTTATTTTATTTATATAAATATGGGCCATCAACTAAAGGTATTTTTCGTTTATCCATGTCGTCTATTGATACATTGAGTGCTTAAATTGTATCACGTTGTCTGTTGTTACTAGAGAGAGTTTAATACGCCATCTTTGATAAAAAGGTGGAGCACATCTGCATTCAAGGCTTGCATTTCCTAACACGGAGACCAATTGGACAGTCTGATTGGATCCGCCACATTCCATGCATCGATTAGCATCTTAACATTCATTTATATGTGAAACTGTAGCAATGTGAATGATTTTCGGATGAATAAATTAATCCTCAAGAATCATGTTTTTTTTTTCAACATGTGAATCAATCTGTGATAGTTGTCTAGTGCGGTCACTGAGACCATCTATGATAGTTGTCTAGTGAAGCCATTCTGAAAGAATCATGTACTGAAGCCAATAAATGTGAAAATCAAGAAAAATAATGAAAATCAGAATCAGAAATGTTTTAACTCTAAGTTTTAAAATAAAAGGGATAGAAGCATTTTGCGATTAGACCCGCAACGTTAGAAATTCATGCTCTAGTTATAGCAAAAATATTTGACTTCAGATGATTTCGCAAATAAATGTGTAAAAATTCGTTTAAGTTGCATGACTCAATTTTCTAGAATTGCTTATATACAACAGAGATATTGAATGTTACTTCCGTTTTGAATATCACACTTTCTGGATTACTAAAAATGTTTTCGCATTTTTTTGTTCCTAAGATGTTTTCCCCTTTTGTGTATTTTCTACCACGTGACGACTGATGTTTGCGTTTTAAATTATTTCCTTGTGGCGATCTGACGAACCAATCCACTTTTGTGCGATCCCAAAATCTTTTGTATAGAGTTAAACAATATATGTGTTACCGGCAATGTATGAAAAGCCGGCATTCTATAGAATACCCGGCGTTTTTAGGCAATGTATGAAATATGAGAATTATTACATACTTTCCCTAGGCATTGTTTAGAATACCTAGGCATTATATAGAATGACAAATACTATTTCGGCAAAGTATGAAAAAGGCTTTTATTGAAAAGATGCATGTGAAAATGTAAGAAGTACAAAATATAAGATACGGGATTTTTCTACAAAAAGAGAAAAATACCATTGCTGAACTACCGTCAGAAATATTAACATCATAACCTGTAATGAATTTGTCGTCCGCATTGTAAAAAACGCCCCAAATGAGGTAAAGCCAAGTGAGAACGAATCAGTAAAGTGTTGAATATTCGAAGTTTGCAATTCGAGTTAGGATACTCGTATTTCACTTTACTACTTGTCAAATCTATTTCAGTGGAGTTCCGAGATGCTTGTGATATGTCGTTTTTTGATGACTTTTTTTAATCTGTTTTTTGACCTTAACTCTCTTTCTATGGAAGCTAGGGTTCTCAAACTTTGGGATCCCTATTGAGGCAACCCTCTTTTACACTCTTACAACGCTAGGGGGCGCTTTTCCGAATGGAAGGGTGTCTTTTTGGTGTCCAACTACGGCGCTCTTTTTTATCGAAACTAGGGACTGGCGGATCTGGCAATCAGGGTGAGCCTATAGGGGACCCAGGGGAACATTTACTGGTCAATTCGAATTGGACTGAGTGCTCTGGCTCTCTGTTTGAGGCGAGCGTCGAGAGTCACGTGGCTCGCATTGCGACATTAAACGTCACTGCCGGGAGTATTTTATACTTTGGCGATTTGCCTTTTGGCATTCTATAGAATGCCTATGAAATGTGTGAAATATGAATCGTTTCATACATTGCCGGCTAGTTTTAGGCATTATATACAATGCCTAGGCATTCTATAGAATGCCGGATTTCAAACTTTGCAGGTGACATATGAAATAAATATACTACTACTACTTCTTCCATATTTTTATAGAAAATTCTTAGGTTACGATGCTATTCAATGTACCTGTTCACTGAAATTGTGACATTTCAGATAATTTTGCCAATTAACCTGGGCTTTGTATCTCAGATTTTATTACTGTAACTCAATAAACCTAAAAAAAATGCATATTATACACAGCAGTTCCCTTCACCCAAAATCATCCCGAAGTTACGTCACTTCTTCCCTGCTGTTATGAGTGCTGATCCAAAATGGTCGTTCCATCTAATTCACAAAACGATTTCGAAAGCGACCATGGCAACCGGGGACTCGAACCAGCATCTCGGCGTTAGTAGGGTGAACCAGAGTGATGCCACTTCTGCATCGAGGTGGCAGCAACTTGCGCTGAACTGAGTGTGGCAAATGGTTCAAATTCATTCATTACTCGGGAAGGTTTTGGAAGGGAGGAAGCGAAAACGAAATATATAAAAATAAATAAATACCCCCTCAAGCAGCTGCTTGCCACAAAGGTCTGACAGGAGGCTGTCAGTTTATATGCCATAGTAGAAGGTCTGGGAAGATGGCAGGCACTCAGCAGAAACACGACACAAACAGCCATGCCTTACCCGGGGCTCGAACCCAGGCCCCTTAGATCAGTAGCCAAGCGCGCTAACCACTCGTACATATTTTTTTTTCAATCTACTGTATGTCAGTAATAGTACTGCATTTTAATGTCTATTAATTTTACAGCTTTGTCCGCTATTTATCATTAAAAAGATATTTAATTTTTCCGATTGCAGGGGGGAGGACAGACGCACCTTCGCTTCCCCTTGTTGCGCCAATATTTTTTAAATACGCATCTTTTCGGACGATCGCCGGTTGATTCTCGTTCCGGGTCATGATTAACAAACAGGGTCACGGTT
This sequence comes from Ryuthela nishihirai, assembly GCA_038380435.1. Classification (NCBI taxonomy): domain Eukaryota; kingdom Metazoa; phylum Arthropoda; class Arachnida; order Araneae; family Heptathelidae; genus Ryuthela; species Ryuthela nishihirai. Next base: position 24,633,925 of record JAWZYU010000004.1, on the reverse strand, counting down.
GTTGACGAAGAGACGATTTCCTCCTCGCTGTTGCCTCGGTAATCGATGACGTGCCTGCGCATCGTGTCGACATTCAACGGTGACGTCATCACGCCGCTCACAGCACCGTTTTTTTCTGCGTAGTTTACAAAGAGAAACTTCGTGATGCGTCGGCCACGGGGTACAGCTCGGAAAAAATTCTAGGAAATCGTCTGGACAAATATAACAACAAGAAATCGATTTTTAGAAAGTGAGATGAAAGTGAAAGTTTGTTTTTTTCATTCGGCTTTGCAGGAGAAAAAGAAAGACATTCCTCATCTGATATTGCTTTCAGCTGATATTGCTTTCAGCTGAAACAACAAAGGCAAATTAAATACTTTCCCTATTCCGCGTTAGGTGATTAAATGATCAAAGTATTCCAAACATTCAGTTTACATATAGAATCAGTCTACTCAGATATCTTTATTAAAATATTCAGCATTTGAATCCAATTAAAGACTTTCTGCATTGATATTTATTTTCCAAACTTTTCGAGTTGTTTTGCCTCTGAACAACGTAATGCTGAACTGAGTGGGGCGGGGGTGGCTCAGTCGATAGCGCGCCAGGCTCGTAATCTGTAATTCCCAGGTTCGAGTCCCAGCTGGGTCAGCGTTGAGATTTATCTCCGCAAAATTCCCCGCCCTGCCCACGGTCAGTAGGGGACACCGATGGGCTTGGAAAGGCCGCCGTCCGTCGGATGGGACGTTAAGCCGTGGCCCCGTGTTCGGGAGAGACACCCTGTGCACGTTAAAGAACACGCTGGATGGCCTTGACGGGAGGCTACCATTTGTCTCCCAACAGCTGTTCCAGTGGGTCCCCTCCCCCAACCTTCTCTGAGCCTTCGGGGTCCATGTGACCTGGCCATTTAGCCCATGGTGTGCAAAAAAGTGCCGCTCAGAGGTAAAACAACTCAAAAATCCGAACTGAACTGAGTTGAATCCCCATCGCTCGAGCTGGCCCACTGGATTGATGTTACGAACAGACGGGAGACTCCCGCCAAAACAATGCAGCAGTGGCGCATTTTGAAAATATTGTTTGAAGGGGATTAGATTTTTTGAAAAGGTTAAATAATAGGTAATCAATAAGTAATTATTGAAAAAGGCAACCAATAAGTAAATAAAAACCAGTGATTTATTTAACATCATTGCTTAGGAGTTACTAAATATTTCAAAAACATAAAAATGTAAAAAATAAATATATACATTTTGGGGAGACTCTGTAGAAAAGGCATTCGTTGACTTTTCCTCAAGGATTTTTCGGAAAAGAGCTCGGAAGAAGGGGATCGAACCTGGAACCTCTTGTTACAAGTCTCGCTTGTTTCCCAGTGAGACGAAATGTTGAAAGAGACTCTGTTGTTGTTTTTTCCTGTAGCTTCAATCGAGGAGCAAATGAAGTTCAGGAGGTTGGGTGGATGAGGAAGCTTTATTTAAGGAAGGGGGGGGGGGGGCGGATAATGAAATCGACGTTTCAATGCTACATCAATGAGAAAACAAATTTTCAAACTCTGTAACCTTGAGTTGAGTTTTTTTTTACCTCTGAGCGGCACTTTTTAGCACACAATGGACTAAAAGGCCTCGAGGGCGCGGATAAGGTTGGGGAGGGGACCCACTGGACAGCTGTTGGGAGACAGATGGTAGCCTCCCGCAACGTGCACAGGGTATGACTCTCCCGCACACGAATCACGGTTTAACGTCCCATCCGACGGATGGCGGTATTCCCAAGCCCATCGGTGTCCCCTACTGACCATGGACCGGGCGAGGAGTTTTTGCGGAGATAAATCTCGACGCTGGCCCAGGAGAACTGCAACCGTGAAAGAATTTTGAAAAATTTGCCACGAGTGAAAAGTTCCATAGATGTAGATCAGATGCATCAAAGGTTTGATAATATTTACAAAATTGAAGAAGATGCAATTTTTAACAGCATCATCATGCCTCTTACGAATATCGTTACAAAACTAATGTAAACGTAAACAAGGAGAATTGTATTAAACTATTGACTTCATAACTCAGATTTTGCAGAGATAGGTAAAGATTTGCTTACTCAGAAATTTGGGCGACAATTCTTGGGCTTCGATACTGTTCAACAAGGGCGCATTTAAATTATTTTTTGAACCCCCAAATATATATGTTTAATTTTTTTTTTTTTCACATTTTTATATTTTTGAAACATTTAGTAACTCATGGATCCTTGATTAACATAAATAGAACACCGGGCCTATAAAAAGCCCTTTATCTCCTTCATCGGATGAAATGTAGTGCTTCTAGCCGAATGGCAATAACCGAATAACTAGGGATAAACCCTAAGAAAGGTACCCTGGAACAACCAGAGTCCGAAGGCTGCAGTAACTGTTTAAAAGGGAATAGCTCGAGGTCTTTTGAATTTAAGTTCAGGAATATATTCATAGTTACACAAATTGGATATAATAGGAAATGGATTTTGCTCCACTTGTTGGAAGAACTTGACTGATGATTCCTTAATAAACTGAAATATAGGTGGAATGTTGAGATCCCAATGAATGATTGAATTATGCACGAACCACCGCACCGCAGCTGCTGATCTCAGATATTTCTTCTGAAATGATTGACGTTTCTTCAGCTGATTATCTCCACAGTAATCCCACACAGGTGAAGCATAAGTAGTGGTGTCGTAGTATACTGTACCCCCTTTGCACAGTGCTTTCCCCTATGACGTCACCTTATGCGCACCACACTACTACTACTACACCACCTTTCCCTTATGTGCCCCACACTATTATTCCCCTTATTCATGATTCATAATTAATAATTATTTAATTAACTCCCCCTTTATTAAAAAATCCCCTTATCAAAAGTTCCGCCCCCCTCTATTAAACTCCCCCTTACCGATCACAAACTCCCAAATAAGTCCCTTGGTTTCTGCCAAGTCCAACTGAACTGTCGCTGGCAACGTTCAGATCACCCCCACTCAGAATGGCTGATGCAATCGTCAAAAATAATTACAGAGTCCCATATTTTACAAATTCGACCTTCATTAAGTCCTACAATGTGTATTTCGCAAACAAGTGTTCGGTATCTCACCCGTACTGGGGACCACGTTTTACTGACGGATGGTTTTACAATCTGAAACGTCTACAAAAATTTCCAAACGGGAAATCACAAGTCTCTGAATAATAATTCGTAAGTTTTGCTCAACCATTGCGAATGTTTATCGCAACGTTCAAGGTATCCCCCTCATCCCTTTGACGGTCATCCTCCATAAATCCGTTATTCATCGAAACGTCCTCCCATTTCACCTTTATAAAGAAAACCTTCATTAATTAAAACTCAGCAAAAGTTCCACCCTCTCACACCCCAGGGTGGTAATCTTGAACGGTTAATCCTTCTCGAAATTTCCACCAACGGTCATCTTGGATCACGTTACCTGCTACGCTGTCGACCGCCCTTTCTTTCCGTACCAGACGTGATGTGTTACAACATTAAAACCCACTGGCACTCTTGATCGTAGTTTCCAGACCCATCTCGAAATTTTTCGAAGTCCAGAGACGGTTGCCAGCCCCCCTTCTGACTAAACCGCATTGTCACCCCCAATCCTACCCCCCTTTGTTTCAGGTCATCACAGGAGATACGGTATGGAAACAACGTTTTGGAAATAATTTCCCATCCTTTTATCGAATCATCCCATTTCCCCTTTATGATAGGTCAGCTATTTGTTTCAATGTACCCCGTCGGAAGACGACAAGCCATTTTAAAATTACGCGCCCCTAAACCTCCAAGAGTTGAGCTTCTCTTATTAAAATTAGTCTCCATCGGGTTGAAGGATGTCGCCGTCAGATATTGGTGTTCACACATTTTCTGCACTTTCTGCGTCAGGACATGTTTTGGAACGATAAAGTGGTTTTACGTTAAATTCTTATCTCTGCCATGTCTCAATTAATTACTTTCCATAAATATATCCGTTACACGACATGGTTTAAAACGTTTTATTCCTAATACTTATTGCTGCTGTATCCTCAACATATGATGCAAAATATTACTCGTTCCTAGGAAGTAACGCTACGCAGTAACAGTCGATAACAATTTCTTCCTCGGAATTAAAATGAGTTAATTGTTTGAAAGTAATATATCATTTTTTTAAAAATCTACAATTCTAAACACTCTTACTGTTTTAAAAATCGTCTTTTCCGCCGTTTACCGGCGAACGTGAGATCCAATGACTCATCACGCTGATGAAATTTTATTTCGCGTTGCGATCTCTCGTTAGTACACGCTTGTTCGTTACGCTTTACAAGGTCAGTTGTTTTCATCGGGTAAAAATAATTCTGTAGAGAATTTTTTGCACGCGGTTGAATATTATAGAAAGCAAGCAATGCTAAAAGTAGGAAACAATTTATACGTTGCGGGTACCCTTGCGTTTCCGCTTGCGTTGCATAAAAAACTTTAGTTCTACATCCAACAATTATGCATGTTAATGGAGTAGGGAATATTAGTTTTAACAAATACACTAAGCTACTATAAAAAATAATACACTTAATAAGTCTCACTCGATCGTATCCTCTCAACTTACCTGAGCTAATCGGTCGAAATTTCATTTGCAGCTGAACTGACAGTCAAAATTTAGCAAATACTTCAGCGATTATATCAGTATGTATCTATGCAACAACCTATGTGGGAAAGCTTCTTCGATTCGGTAACTTAAAAAACCGCCACACTAAAAATTTTCAGGAATAATTTAAAAATTACAAACCTCAGCAACAAGTTTTGGATACTTATTACTGTTCAGTAATTTTTCCCTTGTGCAGTAAAGCGACACTGATTGTGTTGTGATCGGACCTCAATAAAAGAATTCTGCACTTTTGTCACGAAAATCGATGTTCTCGCATAGAGCTTACAAGAAGCGACAGAAAAAAATAATGCCTTTACAAACTAAGAGTCACTAGGTGTAAAACATCCGAAATCCAGAAATGCCCTTTCTAAAAAATAGAAAAATTCCCTCCATATTCTTAAAAGTCTTAAATAATTCTTAATCCCCACTTCTTGAAATTTAACATCACCTCTATTACAAGTACTGAAAGCTCCTGCTATTATTGTCGTTTATCTGAAGAAATGGCTGGGAGACGAGGGCGTGCACAGGCAGACGCTAGTAAAGGTCAGGGGGTCACTTACACACTGCCCTATGGAACAGTCCTTCGATGTAAAAGCAGATATGCTACTGTTTATCTAAATCATTTACTTACAGGAAGAGCGGTCTGCTCTGTGAGTTTTATTTTCCTCAAGGATCTTTTCGGCTTAAAGACAGATTGAAATAATTATTCGCTTCATGACAAAATGCATTCGACATGTTCCTTCAAAATATGGAATTCTTCTGCCGATAGGTTATTGACTAGCTTCTCAAGAGATGCACTTAAAAATTGATAAGAATCTATGAAATTCAAAGTTCCAAGGGAGAATGCTGTATATTTTCCCATATTATTGGGAATGTAATTAATCTTCTTAATTTTGATCATTCCTTGCAGATGGCTGTCCTTTACGTTATGAAATATAACTGGAATCTTATTTAGGAGCTTAAAAATTGAGATTACACGCATTATGTACGGTTCCTCGGAGAAGCGCTAGGGGAAGAAGACTATATTCAAGCAATGAAAGTATGGAACTCATTCGACATAAAAAACCTAGGCCAATATCACGACTTGTACACCGACATGCTCCTCTTAGCTGATGTGTTTGAGAATTTCAGAAAACTATGTGTCAGATACTATGACATTGATCCCTGTCATGTTTACACAGCTTCTGGAGTAACTTGGCAAGCATACCTGAAGATGACAAATATTAATCTAGAGTTGATAACAGGCCCTACAATGTAGCTTTTCCTGGAAAAAGGCATACGAGGGGGAATTTCAGTGATAAGCAATCGTTTTAGCACTGTAAACAACAAGTATTTAGAATGTAAGACAAACTGATTACAAGTTTGCTTATTAAAGCTTCACTGTCATACAATCTTAGAGATAAACTAACTCATTATATAGCTTAATCTTCAGATGCATGTTTCTCCATAGAATCGTAAACTCTCAATATCTATTCTTTGCATTTTCTCATACATCTCGCAAGATAATTAAAGTAACTTGCTCAAAAGAACGCAATCACTGATTCATCTTCCATATGTGCATATTTATTTTCTAATAAACCATACTTTAACGACCAAACTAGGTAAATCTCAAGCATCATCTGAATCAGATTATTATTTTTTCCATATATCTAGACTTGCTAATTCTTTACGTTGAAAATCTCACAATAACCTGAAATGGGCACTTTTCAGTACTTTACCCACGATACAGCTATAAGTTATGATAACCAACAGATTAAAAGATTTATCTCAAAGACAGTAGGTTAGCACGCTCAGCTTCTGATCTAAGAAACCTAGAGATCCATGGTAAGACATGAGTGTTGTTTTTCTACTGAGCACCTATGTCGTATGAAAGGATTCTGTAACCGCTATGACAAATATCTGCTGACAGAAATTAGGGGATATTTCAAAATGAATATGAAGCGATAATATATCCCCAAATTTTTGTGAGCAGTATAGTTGCTTAAAGACATATTTATTTTTAAAGACACACTGATTTCGAACTCACTAAGATTCTTACATGCAATCAATAGATGCACATATTAGGACCTATCGTATTTTAACGTGTATAAGGAACCCCCTGATTTTTGATCAAAAATATTTTTATATTAAGATATAAAAAAAAAGAAATTTTTTATTCGTCATCGGCGGTCTCTTTATGTGCTCGCGGTTGCTTGACGAACTCCAATAGGACGTCGTGAACCGTTGGGTGTTGGCCTGAGGCTTGCGGTGTTGAAGGTTATGAAGATTTGAGTTTCGAGGAATTGAGTAATTTGTTAATATCGTTACGACAGAAGGAATCTGGCAACCGAAAGCAAACAGTTTCAGCCAACGAATAAGAACTTTGGGAGAATTTGAAGAGCAGTGGAGCGTGTAACGGTCTTGTGTTGTAACGGTCTAGAGTTCGAAAATGGACGGTTAGCTGTTCTGAGACAGTGCGCGTTAAGTATAAAGAATTATCTTTATGTGATGTGTACACGGGAAGTAAAAAGAAGGTTCTGTTTACGTGATGTGTACACGGGAAGTAAAAAGAAGGTTCTGTTTACGTGATGTGTACACGGGAAGTAAAAAGAAGGTTCTGTTTACGTGATGTGTGCACGGACTGTCTTTTTGTTCGGCTAGTGTGTGATAAGTTACTAGCACAGGACGAGAACTTGTTAATGCTTGAAGATCTTCGGTTGACATGGTAAATCAAGTAAAAGGTAATATTTAGTGGAATAGACAGAGCTAATGTTGTATGCTCTGCGCAGGAAGATTGATGACTTGTATATGGTTAATAGTTGATTTGTTAATAAGATACTTCATCCATATTTCCTTTGTAACAATTTACCTTGTAGTGAATTTGGTTTTGAAATATAGTTTTTAATACTCACGCTCAATGGCTATCCATTTTTTGTAATCCGCAACATTTGGTGTCAGGAGTGGGATAATTTATTGAATGCCGTTAACTAGAAGTATGGATGAATTAGTAAAGTTGATAAATAGCTTGAAAGCCGATATGGCTACACAGATGACTGATATTAAAGGTGATATAGCTGCCCAAAGCAATAAAATAGGTGACTTGAAAGCCGAAATGGCCACACAAAATAATGAGAACTGAGATAGTTTCTCAAAAAGATGACTTGAAAGCCGATATGACTACGCAGATGACTGATATTAAAGGTGATATAGCTGCCCAAAGCGATAAAATAGGTGACTTGAAAGCCGAAATGGTCGCACAAAATACTGAGATGAAAGCTGAAGTGGCTTCTCAAAATGATAAGATTACTGATCAGTGTAAGGACATTAAAACCGAACTTAATAAACAATGTGATTGTTTAAAGGTTGAAATTGACAGTGTAAAATATGATCTTGATAGTGTTAAGTTAGATTATAAACATGAAACTGAAATTGTAAAAACTGATTGTGAACGCCAGTTTCAGATTTTGAGAAATGAAATGTTACCTTCTGCTTGTGATAATAATAATTCTAGTGGAAATAATGTTATTACACATATCGCTAAAAATACAACTAAACCTTCTACATATGATGGTCAATCATCTTTGACAGTATTTAAAACACAATTCGAAGTTATCGCTACAGCCAATGAGTGGAATGAATTCCAAAAGGCCAGTTTTCTTGCAGCTTCCTTAAGAAATTCTGCTGCGGAAGTTTTGCAGTCTGTTCCAGAAGAAAAACAACTTGATTATCAAAGTCTAGTTTCTGCATTAGAACTAAGGTTTGGTGATAGTTATTTAAAACAATATTACGCGACTCAATTTAAACATCGCATGCAGAAAAATGGTGAAACTTTGCAAGAGCTTGCTAATGATATTGAGCGTCTAGTTAGATTGGCTTATAGTAACTGTCCACCAGAAATTCAAGATAATTTAGCTCAATTACAATTTATTGATGCTATTGCTGACCCTGACACTCAGCAATCTCTGAGGATGTTGGAAGGTGAATCCTTAAAGTCAGCTGTGGTACATGCTATGAAATACGAGTGCTCTAGGCTTTCCTCCCGAGCGAACAAACGTACAGTGAGATTTGTGAGTGCAGAAGAAACTGTAGAAAAGGATAATGAAATGAAAGAACTAACCAAAGCCATACTATCCGTTTTGAAATATATCTTTCAAAACGGAACACTGAAGGTCTGTTGTAGTTTTTGAAGAAGAACCTTTTATATCAAAGGTTCTTCTTCAAAAACTACAACAGACCTTCAGTGTTGGAATTGTGGCAAGACCGGACACATTCGTACCAACTGCACTAGGAAACGAATGAGGAGTCCAAGTCCATCAACTAGACAACAGGATCAGGGAAACAGAAATTAGTCAGTCTTGCGGGGCAAAGGCTGTCTGTTGATTGGTTGGCCCCAGGGGAAGTCGCCCACGTTTCAACATTACATGGTGATAATAATGGATTAGTAGCTGATGGAGCCATAAATGGAATACCTTGCCGTATGATAGTCGACACTGGTGCAAATGTAACTTTACTCAGAACGGATATAATAAAGAAAATAATACCTCACCCAAACTTGAATACTACACAGTCTAAAATAAGCCTACAAACAGCCACTGGAGATTGTGCAAAAGTTCATGGAAAAATAGAACTTAACATCCGAGTTGGTAGCTGTCTGGTACACCACCCTGTTTACATCGCTGTCATCTACGATGAATGCATATTAGGCCTAGATTTTCTTAAGAAACATGGATTCAACATTAGACCCAGTGATAACCTACTCATATATGAGACAGAAGAGATTCCTCTGCTTAGCCAGACGTCTGATTCTTTATCAAGCGTAACTTCAATATTAGTGACGGAAGACACAGAGATCCCAGCACAAAGTGAAGTTATAGTCCGTGGACATCGGTCGGAGACTTCTGGGGCCTTCCGATTGGCAGTTACTGATGCCTCTGGTAAAGGAGCTTTGGCTCATAATATCCTGGTTGCAAGGACTTTAGTCAGAATAGATAAAGAACAGATCCTTATCAGAGTGATGAACTGTAACAAATCCAATAGAATGTTAAAAAAAGGTGAAGAATTAGCAATATGTGAAGCTGTTACCTGTGTAACAAGTATAAATAAAATAGAAGTTACTGATTCAAATCAAAATCGTACAGACATCCCATCTCATCTTACTGAATTATGGAGAGAAACAAGACGAATATTAACTGAAAACCAAGCTTTAAGGCCGAGAACCTATTAAAAGAATTTTCTGACATTTTTTCTGCCACATCAAATGATTATGGCCGTACTAACCTGACAGACATAAAATTAACACTGGTGATTCTCCTCCAGTCCATCTGCCGGCAAGAAGACTTCCATTGGCAAAAAGAGAGGAGACGGAACAACTCATAAAGGACATGGAAGCTCAGGGCATTATAGAACCATCACAGAGTCCCTGGACATCACCAGTAGTTCTTGTCAAGAAAAAGGATGGATCTACACGATTTTGTGTAGATTATCGCAGATTAAATGACGTAACAAAGAAAGACTCCTTTCCTTTACCCGGGATTGATGATACAGTAGACACTTTATCTGGGTCAGAATGGTTCTCAACATTAGACTTATAGAGCGGCTATTGGCAAGTTGGTATACGTCCTGAAGACCGTGAGAAAACAGCTTTCACTACAGGGAATGGACTTTGGCAGTTTAAGGTGATGCCATTTGGACTTTGTAATGCACCTGCTACATTTGAACGACTAATGGAGTCGGTGCTCAAAGGTTTGTCTTTGGAAGTCTGTCTGGTTTACTTGGACGACATCATAGTTCTTGGAAGAACATTCGAAGAACATTTGAGAAATCTTCGTCAAGTATTTGTAAAACTTAAGGCAGCCAAGTTAAAATTGGGACCGACAAAGTGTAAACTGTTCCAGCAAGAAGTTCATTACCTTGGTCATGTGATCACTACATCAGGCATTAAGACTGATCCTAGTACGATAGAAGCTGTAAGAGACTGGCCTCCACCACAAGATGTTCATCAACTTCGTAGTTTTATTGGACTTTGCACCTACTATAGAAGATTTGTCAAAGGTTTCTCCAACATCGCAAGGCCATTACATCGTCTGACAGAAGAGGGCCAGCGGTTTATGTGGACCACCGAATGCGATATACCTTTCAACAGCTAAAGAAAACTCTTTCCACAGCACCAGTGCTAGCGTGCCCACAAACTGGAAAACAATTCGTAATAGATACTGATGCAAGTAACACAGGAGTCGGTGCTGTACTTTCACAAGAACAAGACGGACAAGAGAAAGTTATTGCATACTTTAGTAAAACTTTATCCAAACCAGAGCGGAATTATTGTGTAACACGCAAAGAACTGTTAGCAATAGTAAAAGCAATAGAACATTTTCATCATTATCTCTATGGCCAGAAATTCCTTATAGGTACTGATCATGCTGCACTTAGATGGTTATTAAACTTCAAAAACCCTGAAGGACAAATCGCTAGGTGGATACAACGGTTACGAGAATACGACTTCTCCATCGAACATCGAAGTGGTAAAATGCATAAGAATGCAGATGCTCTTTCCAGGCGCCCATGTATTGATAACTGTAAACATTGCTATAATGCAGAACTGAAATTTGGAACTAAAGAGATAATGCCCATAAGACAAATAGTATCGACCCAAACACACAGTGACACCCCTAACATCTGGAATCCAATTGAAATCAGGAAGGCTCAACTAGATGATGAAGACATAAAACCAATATTAGAATTGATTGAAAAATCTGATGTAAGACCTAATTGGGAACAAATCTCGAGGTATAGTCCAACTACTAAAAGTTACTCGGCACAGTGGGACTCCTTAAAAATGAAAGACGGAGTATTATACAGAAGATGGTAGAATCCCACTGGACGGCTGATCCGTTGGCAGATAATCCTTCCTCGCTCCCGAGTGGAACTTGTGATGAAAGATGTACATGATAGTGCCACTGGAGGACACTTCGGTGTTAATAAGACATTAGCCAAAGCCAGGGAACGATTTCATTGGTTGAAAAGTAGGGCAGACGTTGAAAGATGGTGTAGGCAATGTGAAGCCTGTGCAGCAAAGAAAGGCCCTAAGACTAGGAGTCGGGGTAAGCTGCAGACGTATAACGTTGGTGCCCCTTTTGAAAGAATAGCCATTGATGTAATGGGTCCGTTTCCTAGAACTGATGATGGAAATCGATATTTATTAGTGGTAATGGATTATTTCACAAAGAGGCCTGAGGTATATCCCATCCAAGACCAGGAAGCAACAACAGTGGCGGAGATGATAGTTAATAACTTCATTAGCAGGTATGGAGTACCTTTACAACTCCACTCTGATCAAGGACGGAATTTTGAATCCAATGTGTTTAAAGGCATCTGTCAACTATTAGGCATTCAGAAAACCAGAACAACTCCCTTACACCCTAAGTCGGATGGTATGGTTGAAAGATTCAATAGAACAATTGTTCAGCATTTAGCATTATTTGTGAACCACCACCAACGTGACTGGGATCGCCATGTACCACTCCTTTTGCTGGCATATAGGACGGCAGTGCATGAGACAACTATGACAGACACCTTCCATGATGCTTTTTGGAAGAGAGTAAGTCTTCCCTGTGACCTTTTATATGGTTGGCCCGAAGCAATGCCTCTGTCCACTCCACAATACGTACAAGAATTACAACAACGACTAGAAGAAATCCATCACTCCGTTAGACATAACATCGACATAGCAAGTGACAGAACCAAAACAAGATATGACAGTAAAATAAATGGAACTGTTTTCAATCGAGGAGATCTTGTCTGGCTATACAGTCCACATAGAAAGGAAGGACTATCTCTAAAACTTCAGAAACTCTGGGAAGGTCCATATACAATAGTTAACAGGATTAATGACGTGGTATATCGCATTCGTCGACGTCCAGCTACAAAGTGCAAGGTCGTTCACGTGGATCGTTTGGCCCCATTTCATCGAAGAACTGAAGAAATTTGGAATCCAGAATTGTTCGGGACGAACAAGACCTAGGAAGGGGGCAGTGTTACGACAGAAGGAATCTGGCAACCGAAAGCAAAATGTTTCAGCCAACGAATAAGAACTTTGGGAGAATTTGAAGAACAGTGGAGCGTGTAACGGTCTTGTGTTGTAACGGTCTAGAGTTCGAAAATGGACGGTTAGCTGTTCTGAGACAGTGCGCGTTAAGTATAAAGAATTATCTTTATGTGATGTGTACACGGGAAGTAAAAAGAAGGTTCTGTTTACGTGATGTGTGCACGGACTGTCTTTTTGTTCGGCTAGTGTGTGATAAGTTACTAGCACAGGACGAGAACTTGTTAATGCTTGAAGATCTTCGGGTGACATGGTAAATCAAGTAAAAGGTAATATTTAGTGGAATAGACAGAGCTAATGTTGTATGCTCTGCGCAGGAAAATTGATGACTTGTATATGGTTAATAGTTGATTTGTTAATAAGATACTTCATCCATATTTCCTTTGTAACAATTTACCTTGTATTGAATTTGGTTTTGAAATATAGTTTTTAATACTCACGCTCAGTGGCTATCCATTTTTTGTAATCCGCAACAATATTTATAACACTCTCCATGTATAAGAAACCCCGCTATTTTTGGCAAAAAAAAGGTTCCTTATACACGTTAAAATACGATATACCTTTCAACTCCTAACATATGAAAAGGAAAGTTTGTCTGTTTAGAAATTAATACAATAGTATGAACAGTCATTATAATAAGAAATTATAGTATGTTGACTACATTCATTTTAAGTCTGATTCGAGTAAACGGAAGACAATCTGAATAGCTCTTATTACTTTCAGGCAGAATAAAAATCCTGTTTAATTTTACATAGTCATAACCTATGACTATGTAAAGATTATGTATGTACGAGAATGTGAGAGTTTCCCTGATCTTATACAAAGTACGGATATGTACATGTTTATATCTGTGGTTAAGAGATGGATGTGTTTCTAAGTGTATGTCACCATGCACACATGAATGCGTTAGACTAAGTTTTTGTCTCTCTTCGTATATCTATTTTGTCACATACTTGTTTCATGTTCGTCTCTATAATTGTATGTGTGCGCGTGCGTGTGTACGTGCGTGAGCGTGCTTTAGCGCTCTTGACTACTGATATAAGGGATCTGGATTCGAAGCTCGGGTAAGGCATGTATGGTTTTCTGCTGAGGTCCCGCCATCTTCTCAGACATTCTACTATGACGTATAAACTGTCAGACCTCTGGCAAGCTACTGCTTGAGGCAGAGTCGTCTCTATGTGGCCCTAGGCACACATTAAATTCGAGGCCCCCTTGTTGAAAAATTTGAGGCCCTAGGCGCACATTAAATTCAAGCTAAACCTTTTGAGGCCCTTTGAGCACATTAGTTCGAGGCCTCCTTACTAAACTTTTTGAGGCCTTATGAGCACATTAGTTCGAGGCCTCCTTACTAAACGTTTTGATGCCCTATGAGCACATTAGTTCGAGGCCTCCTTACTAAACGTTTTGATGCCCTATGAGCACATTAGTTCGAGGCCTCCTTACTAAATTTTTTGCTGCCTTATGAGCACATTAGTTCGAGGCCTCCTTACTAAACTTTTGATGCCCTATGAGCACATTAGTTCGAGGCCTCCTTACTAAACTTTTTGATGCCCTATGAGCACATTAGTTCCAGGCCTCCTTACTAAACGTTTTGAGGCCCTATGAGCACATTAGTTCGAGGCCTCCTTACTAAACTTTTTGAGGCCCGAGGCACACATTAGATTCGAGGCCCCTTTACTTAGGTTTTTTGCAATATTTGGTTTTTGGTTCAAGCAAAATATTTATTTAAAGAACTGTAGAAAAATAATCTGAAAAATATAACTCAATCCCAGTAAACAAAAATGTAGACATTACTAAGATTCATTAAAATATTTTTGGCCTGAATTGCAGTTTACTACCAAATTACAAAATTGAACATTTCTTGATAAGCATTTAACTAAAAACTTTTCGATCAAAAATCATCCAAGTGCGCGCTTTCTCTTTGGCGAAACCATTAATTAAATCATCACAATTTAAAGAATCTGTCAATTCACATTCAATAAACGTTAAAGATAAATTCCACATTTTAGTTTTCGCTAGTGATTCGTATTTAAAAATAAGTATTTCATTTTGCAACTATAAGTAGGCTGTTTTTGTATTGTTGTTTGTGAGGAGTAAGATTTTGAAATGTGGCCCCATAGAGAGTGAGGCCCCAGCTTGCGCCTAATGGTAAATGCGGCCCTGCATTGAAGGGATGTTTTATTTTTATGGGTTTGCTTTTGAAAAAGAAGTAACTATTTGATTTGTTTCACTGATGTAATTCAAATCTGAGGGATCCTCATTTCGAGTAAATTGACCTTCTGAAGCCTCAGTCTTGCTTTCATCATCATAAACTAATCCATATGGTCTATGCAAAATATATCACTAGTTTTTATTTATTTATTAGTTGCTTTTTATAATACTTGCTTATTGATTACCTACTTTTTAATCTTTTGAAAAAATTATATCCCCCCCCCCCACTCAAAAAGAAACAAAGAAAAAATAAATGTACAACAACATAAGAGATTAATCATCATCATCATCATGCAGCCATGGGCTACGGAGGTCCAACCAGACCGTGCAAATTAGTTCTCCAAGCAAGTCTATCCTGAGCTACATCTACTGCATCTGGCCACTGCACACCAATTCTAACAAGGTCCTGTTTGACATTGTCTGCCCACCGCATCCTAGGTCTCCCCTTCTTTCTGAGGCCTTTAGGCACACTGTTCATAACCGTATTCGCCAATCTATAATTATTCATACGGGCAACATGGCCAAACCAACGGAGTCTCTCTCTGCACAATATGCTGCTTAAAGGAGGTTGCAAACTCCTTTGCCTAATCTCATCATTAGTTACAAAGTTGAACCACCTAATGCCCAAGATACTGCGTAAGCATCTGGAATCAAAAGCATCTAGTTTCCTGTTATCTTGTTTACAAAGTGTCCAAGTTTCCCTACCATAACTAACCCTAGAAAGAACCAAACTATTATACAGTCTAATTTTAGTCTTTAGGTGTATACGCCTATTTCTCCACACTCTCCATAGGTTCTTAAAAGTCCCGGCAGCAATCCAAGACTGCAACCATTGAGATTAACTGAATCACAGCCTGCCTGACCAATTTTCATCACTTTAGTTTTCTCTCTGTTTATAACCAAACCTACTCTACTACCAGTCTCATCAACAGCTGGAATGAAAGAGTTCATCTCATCAACATCATTTGCCAAAAGGGCTAAATCATCAGCATAATCTAAAGAAATTTTCGTATCTCCAGCCCATTTAAGGCCAAAATCTTTCTCTTGAAGTGAATTTCGCATAACATAATCAATAACCAAGCTAAAGAGAAAAGGAGAAAAAATGTACCCTTGTCGAACACCAGAAGTAATGCTAAACCAATTGCTACAAGCCTTACCAACTCTCACACACGACTCAGTGTTATTATAGAGAGCTTTCATTATTTTAACTAACTTGTCTGGTATACCATATGATCTCACAATCAACCACAAATTATGACGATCAACAGAGTCGAAAGCCTTTTTGAAATCAACAACGCTAGCAACCAAAGGTTTCTGAAACTCTAAACATTTCTCAAGAATCTGCCTAAGTGAAAATATCTGATCCACACATCCCCTACCACTTCTGAATCCACATTGCTCATCACGCAATTGACTGTCAACCAGATTCTTAATTCTATTAAGCACAATCATGGAAAGAACTTTACCTGGAACAGAGAGTAGGCTGATACCCCTATAGTTATCACAAGAACTGCGATCACCTTTTTTGAAAATAGGGATAACAATAGCTCTGGTAAAATCCTTAGGAACCTGCCTTTATCATAAAAGATATTCAGAATTTCAGTCATCCAAGTGGTAACCGAAACATTCCCAGCTCTAAGCATTTCCGTAGTAATTTCATCTACCCCTGGGGATTTATGAAGTTTAAGTTTAGAAACAGCCAAAAGAACTTCAGATTGTGTTATAGGGCCAATATTAAAGTCACCAATGCATCTATCATCATTGCAAACAATGGGAGTAGAACTAACTACATTGTTTAGAACATCACTGAAATGCTCAGCCCACCTAGCCATGACAGAATCCTCCCCTTCTATAACCTTACCTTGTTTATCCTTCAATCCTTGTATGCCTGTCCGTTTTCTACCACACAAAACATTAACTATCTGGTACAGCTCTCTGCTGTTGTGCTGTCTAACTGCTTCCTCGGCTTTGTCAGCCAAACCATCAAGCCAAAGATTCTTATCAGCAGCTAACTGATCCTTTACAAGTTTATTAAGGTCTCTGTAATGCTTTCTATTAGGACTAGTAGATTATTGATTAAGGACATTCCTGCAGTTCTTTCTTTCCAAAATAAGCTCAAGTGCCTTATCACTCAGAAAATCTTGCCTCTTCTGCTCCTTTTTTCCTAAAAGAGTACTGTTAGTGTCCAAAAAAGCCTGTTTAAAATGATCCCATTCTTCCTCAACTTCAGTAGTAAGCAAACCATGACTGTCATAATGACTAAGTAACCTATCATGGTAAGCTTTGGCTATAACTGGATCTTTCAGAGCTTCAGTATTAAAAGTAATTTTTTTAACCCTAGCACAACACTGTTTAAGTTTAAGTTGCAACACACTTTTAACAAGGTGATGGTCAGATCCAATTTCAGGTCCCCTATATGCCCTGGTATTCCTAACAGAACTAGCCCATTTGCTGTTAATTAACATGTAATCAATCATATTCTTATGCAGCCCATCAGGTGAAACCCATGTGTACTTATGTATGTCGCGGTGTTTGTAATAAGTGTTAGTTATTCTGAATCCATTGAGTTTACTTACCTGTAGGAGACGTTGCCCATTGCCATTGCAGCTACCAATACCAAAAGGACCTATTACTCCTCCCCAAAGGTCAGAGTCAGTACCAACTTTGGCATTGAAGTCACCAAGAACAAGGGTAATATCTCCTTTCTTGACAGAATTCAAAATATCCTGAAGTTGTTCATAAAACCTATCCTTCTCATCCTCATCGGCATCCGCAGTGGGGGCATAACAGCAGATAACATTCAAGTCTTTAATGCTTGTCTGAAATTTTGCTGTAAGAAACCTTTCATTAATGCACTCATATCCTAGAAGAGCATCGCTAGCGTGTCTGCTGAGAAGCAGACCCACGCCTTGGTGATGCTTATTGTCGTCCCTCCCTGAAAAGAGAAATTTAAGATTATTTTTAAGAATCTGACCTTTATCTGTCCATCTGGTCTCTTGCAAGCCGAGAATATCTAAATTATAACGGTGGAATTCTTGTGTGAGGACATCAAGAGAAAAAGCTCTGTGCAGAGTCCTCACATTCCAACTACCTATGGAGAGAAAATGGTTAGTGGGATGTTTAAAAAAACTATGTTTATTGAGAGAGGGAATGCCGACTATATCAAACAGCCCCCTAATCGCAGACATGGGGCAAAGACCCGTTCCCCCACTACTAAAGGCTGAAGCCATCTACACTGGAAGACTTCCTCGAATGTAAAATTTGACGATGCCAATAGAAGCAAAGAGTTCAGGTGCCTGCGATGACTTCTGCTCAGGATTATCCACCAGCTGATAAACATATCCTGTGAATATATTCACTTGGGGCTGTCAACCCACAAACAAACAGAAAACACAGCGGAAGATTTGCTAAACATAGCTGAGTTAAATTAAAATCTTAATCACTATCCAAGCTGTTTTATTATTGTTCCAGTAGATTAAAATAGCATTTTGATCGGTAATGCAGGATAGTAGGGATGATATTCACTTCTTGTCGAAATATCTGAAGTAAGTCCTTTCCTGTTGGATAGTGATTAAGATTTTAATTAAAGTACAACAATATGTTTTCAAAATACGCAACACGCAACTGCTATTCAATGTCACAGAATTGTGATTCAATAAGTGTTCTCTAAAATTCTAAAACTTCATATTATTTTCCTAATTCATTTGGACTTTATATTTCAAATTTTAGGAATCTAAGTCTCTCTAAACCAAAATAATGCATATTGTAAACAACCAATCCTTTTCTTCTCCCCTCCCCCACATCATCGAAAATCAGCGCAGAAGGTTTCGAATGGAAGAAATGTACGCAGCTCGTTACATACATACGTACAAAATCCTGATGCAGCCATGGGCTACGGAGCTCCAACCAGACTGTGAAATTTTCCTCTCGAAACGTGTCTGTCCTGAGCTACAGCTGCTGCATTTGGCCACTCTAGGCCAATTCTAGCAAGGTCATGTTTGACATTGTCTGCCCATCGCTTCTTAGTCTCCCCCTTTTTCTGATCCCCTTAGGCACGCTGTTCATAATCCTGTTTGTCAATCTGCAGCTACTGAACGATAAAAAAAGATATAAAAATATAAATATCTGTTCTTTGTCACTAATTTAGATAAAAAAAAATTAGAGGTAATATTTTTATATAACGTAAGTACTAGATTATATCGATTGCGAAATGTCTTATTAAATATGTTGAAAAAAAAATGAGTTTCGATATTTTGATGCTCCTACGAATGTCGGCGCCTGTTGGGTAATCCTCAATTGCTCACTGATAATGCACGACACCTGATGGTTGCTGATCCAAAATGACCGTTCCATCCAATCCAAGGAACCATTCAAATCAATCTCATTCGGATGGTTGGAATCCGGCTGCCTTATTAATCCCCCTGAAGCATCTGCTTGCCACAGAGGTCTGACAGGAGCCTACCAAATACATTTAGTTAAAATATATATTTTTTATTTATTTAGTTTTACCCCCTTCCCCCCACTTCCGTCACCTTACCCACCGAGGAGACTTTTTCTCCCTACACTGTACATTTTCTCCTCATTAGAAGGGAAGAACCGAAAAACGACTTTTTCTCTCTGCGAATGCAAATGATTGCATCTGGGGGCTTTACTCGGATCGATAAGAGGCAGACGCCGTCTCCCGGTCAATTCTCGGCCTCAATGTTTCCCGGGGAGCCAATGCGGCGCTGCCTCTGCCTTCAGCTAGGGAGTGACGTCATCAACAGACATATCCACACACGAAGAGCAATAAGATGAAGAACTCAGAATCAGCTGTAATTTATTAAAGAGAACTGCGAGCTTGAGCTTCCATAAGTACGGGAAGTGGCCCCGTGACTTTTGGAATGCATTTGACATTCGCAGAAACACTCAAAATTAGCACGAAGCATTTGATCATTTCATTTTATTCATTGTAAGAGTTTCCGATTGAAGATCTGACGCAGCCACAACAATAACTGCGGAAACTGTTTTCCTTACATCCTTTACTTAAAATATAACTTCAAATTTTTCATCTATTTCTTATTTATTATATGTTATATAGCCGTCCCGTGGCCGAGTGGTTAGCACGCTTGGCTACTGATCTAAGGGACCTGGGTTCGAGCCCCGGATTAGGCATGGATGTGTGTGTCGTTTTTCTGCTGAGGTCCTGCCATCCTCTCAGATTTCCTACTGTGGCATATAAACTGACAGGCTCCTGTTAGACCTCTGTGGCAAGCAGCTGCTTGAGGGTTTATTTATATTTGTAACGTTGAGTACGAGAAAGTTAGGCCATCTGAATTAGTAATCCCATTAAATTGTGTCCCAATCCCACAGCCTATACTTAGGCCTTGAAGAGAGCAAATAAACATAGATTAACTTTCCTAAATGAGTTGAGAGTCCGCGTTTTGCTCTTCGGAGCAAGGATGTTTCCCGAAATTGCGCCATTTCCACTACGACGTGATCGCCTGCCGCCAACTTCCTCGCAGCATCTGATAAAGATTTTTCGGCCGCCGCAGATGTCGTTCGCTTGGGCGCAGTGCGCATGCTCTGCGTTTCTGCCAAGCGCATTTCCCAAAAGGAAGGAGAGAGAAAAGGCTGACGAAGGGATTTCAATGACGAAAGGAAGAGGGCCACCAAACGGAAAGCCGTTGCAGAAGCCTACAGTACCACCAATCGAAATTCTCTTACTTTTAAGAAGCCGGAAATTTTGATAACGTTTATGACGCTTGAATCTCTCCAATCGCTTTCAGTGTGGCCGTGCTCAAAGACTGACTAACTGCTACGCGTGGAGCGGAAACAGCGCATTTCCGCCAGGAACGGTGCTCACTGTCAGTCTGAAGGTCATGCCGTTGGATATTTTACGGAGATACGAACCAATGTGACCTTGTGAGCCGAGCCTTTCTCATCTTTTTTTGCTCTCTAAAGACATATGGTCAAGCAACACACAGAAGAGTTTTTTTTGCAACGAATGACAGTGCAGGAGACTGACGCACGAAGAGTCAGTCTAATGAGACCGTTACGAAGTTGCAGAACCAACCCAAGAGATCTGCTCTCCCCATACTCGTACCCAGGGTTTAGTTTCTGGGAGGGGGGAGAAGCTCAGGGGTGGATCCGAGAACTTAGTTTTGGGGGATCTGAGCATTTAGTTTCTTCGGGGTGAGTCGGAAATTTTCAGTAGGGTTTCCCAGTTATTGGAATATTTCACCGAAGAGGAAAGGTTAAAATGATATCTATGTGGAATGAGATTTTAAAATTGTTTCTTTTAATCGATTTTTAGTGTCGGACATAGCACACTGTGGGGCTTAAACAAACGATACAAAGACGGCTGTTTTCATTTCAAAGCAGGTTGACAAGTTGGAGATTTCGCAGAAGACGATCGGATTTTCGGAGGAGGGGGAGGGATTCGGATTCCCCGGGACGTCCCTACTCTTTTCTCTCCTCAAATCGGCAAAACTTAATCAAATTTGCATATATCATTTTGTTTAAATGGTACATAATAATAATAATAGTTTATTCCATGTAGGGGGTTTCAGTAAAGCCAAGGTACAGGTAATTTTGGGTATTAATTTAAACTTCAAATGGCCAACGTTTTCTCCTTAAAGTAATAATAATTTGGAAATACATTTTTCACAAATATATGAATCATTTTTTTTCCTTTTTGTTTGTTACGAAACTATTACTAATGAGTATGATACCTTTATTGTTTTGTTTTCCATACTTCCACATTTCATTTTCATAATTTCACCAGCTTTCAGGAACCTCAATTAGGCACTCTGACGATAATATAAGCTCACTTACACATCTGAGTGTATGCCATTCCTTCGTTAAAACACTCTCCAACATCCATCCACATGGGGACGGTAGTTTCCTTAAAATGAATCTGGTTGCATCCTTGCAGAAGCGCCGTCCGTCGGATGGGACGTTAAGCCATGGTGCCGCGTGCGGGAGAGACATACCCTGTGCACGTTAAAGAACACGCTGGATGGCCTTGACGGGAGGCTACCATCTGTCTTCCAACAGCTATTCCAGTGGGTCCCCTCCCCCAACTTCTCTGAGCCTTCGGGGTCCATGTGACCTGGCCATTTAGCCCATGGTGTGCAAAAAAGTGCCGCTCAGAGGTAAAACAACCCAACCCAATCCTTGCAGAAGATTATCTTTTACTAGTAAAATCACAAATCGTGTCTCGCAATGACGTCATCAAAAGCCACCTTACTCCTTCAGCTGCTTTGTGAAACCAAGCGATTGACTTAAATATTAGCGAAAAAATGGGAAGGGGGCGCTGCTCCCTTCAACTCAGACGTTCCAAAAATCTCTTCAATTGCCGATTGTTTCCTCTTGTAAATATAATGAGTGGAATAGAGGTGAATTTCTCTTCCTCCTGCATCGACCCCCATTTGCCATCTGGACAATCTTTTCTTTCTCTTCCTTGATCTTTTTTAATTACTCTTTTTACCAATGGATACAATTCTGCTGACAATCTGCTTCTCTTCACAAATGGAATCTGTAACAAACGACACACGTCACTCGCGCGCCTCCCTACATAACCACAAATCATTTCTGCTTTTCTTTATCTCTTGTTTTTATCTTCTTTTATTTAGATCTTTTAGAACTTTTATCTTCTTTTACTGCCGCATTTATCTCCCGTGCATCTCGAAAGGTACTTTGACGGAAAGAGAAGTGACAAGCGTTCTATATTTGTCCCTGCTATCTCTCCACCCCATCGATTGGCAAACATTGTCTCGAAAGTACCTCTGGACTCCAGAATCGCGTCTAACCCCGACGAATATTGGTGGGTTCGGTGTGTACTACCATCCCCTCATGTTTGGGCCATGAATTCAGGGACACCCTGTATAATATACGATGTGCTGTATTTGTACATTATGTATGTAGTTATTAAAATATTCTAATTTGTTATCTTTGATAAGTGTAATTACTCATGATTTCATACCAATTTTTGTTTTACTTTCATATGCTATTTATGTATTACGTATTAAATGTTAAAGAAAATAAAATAGAAATGGTGAAACCCAGATCTCATTGTGAACATTTTTCAGGTCATCAAATATTTATCGAATAGAAATGATTTAACAACACGATGGCTAATTTTCTTTTTTTTTCTACCCTGCCTGCTGAGGAGTGGTCAACCACACAGCGTCCTGGTGCTGACCTTATAAACTTACTGGACTGGATTAAGGCTCTGAGCTGGATTATGGATCCTGATTTTGCTGCACTGGTGGGCTTCTGTGGAGGGAAAATCTTCCGCTGTGTTTTCTATTTATTTGTAGATTAATAGCCCCAAGTGAATAGATTCACAGAATATGTTTATCAGCTGGTGGATAATCATGAGCAGAGGTCATCGCAGGCACCTGAACTATTGCTTCTATTGGCATCGTCAAATTCTACATTGGAGGAAGTCTTCCAGTGTAGATGGCTTCAGCCTTTAGTGGTGGGGGAACGGGTCTTTGCCCCATGTCTGCGATTAGGGGGCTGTTTGATATTGTCGGGATTCCCTCTCTCAATACACATAGTTTCTTTAACCATCCCACTAACCATTTTCTCTCCATAGGTAGTTGGAATGTGAGGACTCTGCACAGAGCTTTTTCTCTTGATGTCCTCACACAAGAATTCCACCATTATAATTTAGATATTCTCGGCTTGCAAGAGACCAGATGGACTGATAAAGGTCAGATTCTTAAAAATAATCTTAAATTTCTCTTTTCAGGGAGGGAAAATAATAAACATCGCCAAGGCGTACGTCTGCTTTTCAGCAGACACGCCAGTGATGGATATGAATAGGCATTAATGAAAGGTTTCTTATAGAAAATTTTCTGACAAAGATATTTTGAATTCTGTCAAGAAAGGAGATATTACCCTTGTTCTAGGTGACTTCAATGACAAAGTTGGTACTGACTCTGAGCTTTGGGGAGGAGTGATAGGACCTTTTGGTATTGGTAGCTGCAATGGCAATGGGCAACGTCTCCTAGAGGTAAGTAAACTCAATGGTTTCAGAATAACTCCCACTTACTACAAACACCGCGACATATATAAGTACACATAGGTATCACCTAATGATTGATTATAGTATATTTTTCTTACAGGGCTCTCAAATGAGCTCTTTTTTAAAAAGAATAATAAAAAAAAATGGAAGAGACAGGTTGGTTGGCTATTTGGGCTATTTTTTATGGCGCAAGGACAACTAAGGCCGTGCTTTGCCTAGAAGAGACAGGATTCGAAAGGGAGAAATTAAAGGAAGATTGAAAGAACATGTTAGAATGAGCGAGGGTAGACATATGAGAGAACGAATGAAGAACATTTCCTTAGGAAGGTGAAAGAAAAATTAGTCAAGTGGTAAAAGACCTAGAGAAGGAGGGAACAGATCCAAGAAGGCGAAAAAAATGTAGAAGAATATTGCTAATCATTGAAAAAATTCTCTGAAAAAGATAGAAAAGCATATATCCATGCTTTTTCTATCTTTTTTGGAGATGACTGACCATAATCTGACTCCGTTGGAAAAAACTTATAACGTTGGTTCTAATATTTTGCAACATTAATGGACCAAAGGAAATTTCATTCGTGTATAAATGTTTGCAATATGTGATCCCTACGCATTTAATGTCACTTGCAGGCAAACGTCAACTGAAATAACCCCGTGCTTCTTTGCTGATGCCTTTGACAATTTCTGTCTTCAGTTCTTCAATCACATTGCGGAGTCTTTCAGGACTTGCCATAAAAATTATCACAAGGATTGAAATTCAAAAAGTCCGATGACCGAGACCATCCAATTAAAAATCGTTCAGATACTGATTAGAGATCACCTTATAATAAAAACGAATTAAAGGAAATCACTCGTCATAAGTGCTCTTGCCCATTTTGTTAGAAAAATGCTTTTCTATATTCCCTCTCATGCCATGAAGAGTTGGAACAAAGTGACCTTAAGTATCGCAGTTTAATTAAGTCGAGAATTGTGTAAATAGATACTAATGATGTGCGACGGGAGGTAAAAATGTTAGGTTCTTTTACCTCTGAGAGGATAATTTCTGTACACAATGTCCAGGTCACAAGCAACCCAGGGGCCTCAGAGAAAGTTGGGGGAATGGGACGCACTGGACAGCTGTTAGGAGACAGATGGTTAGCTCCTGTCAAGGTCAAACAGTTCCTAGGTTCGAGTCCCAACTGTGCATTACTTTGATTATCTCGCCGAATTCTCACCCTGCCCACAGTCAGAAAGGGGAACCAATGAGCTTGGAAAGACTGCAGTCCATCAGATCAGACGTTAGTAGTATAGTGCCATTCCACCGATCCCCCACTAGTGCTTTTCCCCTATGACGTCACCGACCACGCCCCTATGACGTCACCGACCACGCCCACTCCCGCCCCCTCCCCTATGACGTAGCATGACGTAATCATTACATAATCATTACGTAACCGGCCATGCCCCTTTATTAATAATTCCTCCCCCTTTCCCCCTCAGTGGCGCCACCTGTTGACAGTGAGAAATACTATTTTCCCCAAAAACCCCTTTATATATAGTCTAATTTCTCGTTTTCGGCCCCCACGGTCGACCTACCTATATTTTAAGCCCTCCCCCTTATGAAAAACCCTCTGGTTGACCATTTTAAGGCCCCACTCCCTCACTCGGCTGATGCAAGTCTCAGAATAATTGCATGGAACGATTGACCGGTCTCAGAATAATTGTACAGAAAGGAATGATACAAAATTCCCTAGTAATTAAACACTCATCAAATTCCCTTACCTCTATTAAAAATCATCCTACAGTTGAAACTCATTTTACTCTTACTGTTTCCATAGAAAATACCATAGGGTGAAATTAATAATGGTTTAAATTATTCGTAGGGATGACATGTTAAATCTGCTTTTAGAACACACGTCTGCAGTGGAAAAATTTTCAAACTCCGTTAATCAACTCCCTAGTAATTAAACACTCGTCATAATATTCCTCACCTTTATTAAAATCACTCCACGGTCGAAATAAAAATCAGTTTTCTGTAGATGTGTTTCATGGGAAAAAAAAAAAAATCGTCCCTCGCTCTGTGGATTCCAGGATGCACGGGAATACGCCGTATACTTGCTGTGGCCTAGATGCGGGTCAGGCATTTCAGATATTAACCTAGCTTTTTCTATGTATTTCTTACATCAAAGCCAACACTAGCACTGAATTCTTTTGAATGCAGATCTCAAATTGTAAATCAACTCACAGAGTTGTATTTATTCCTTAGTAATTAAAACTCTTTGCTATTCATTTAGCCAGGACGACTAAACGATTCCTTTATAATTAAAATTTCCTGCTATTAAACCCCCTAGTAATTAAACACTCGTCAAAATTCCCTTACCTTTATTAAAAAAAACAGTTTTCTGTAGAGGCGTTTTATCGAAAAAAAAAAAAACTTCTCCTCGGTAACGAGAGTCGAACGCGCTACCCCAGCTTCACTCTGTGAACTCCTAACAAGAACCAACCTGCAATGGAAAAGGCATTCCTGAAGTCGTACGTGGAGTCATGCCCACACATGTCCATTTACCGGTCAGGTAGCAACGAAACATCTCCTGACACAATCGCCCTGGGAGGTTGAGTGTCCAGCGCTCAGTGTGATGACTCATACGATGTTGTTCTCTGAGGGTAGGTGACGTCACAACAAGGGGAAAGTAACGTGGAGTGACCAGCGAGTGACACGTATCTGAAGACTGAGCACTGGGGATGTTTAACCTTCAGTATAATTTTACACAGTGTGTTAGGATTAACAACTCTTATAGCATAGTTATTGCGGGTAGGCTCCCTCCCCCACTTTTAAAATTTACATCTTACACTGACAGTCTTTTCATATACGTATTTTTATAACCATTTTAAAACCAACACTTATTTCTTTTATCCCTAGCGATTACTGGTTGTTGCATTTTTTACTAGAAGAAACCCTACCCCTGCAGCCCCCGCAGAAAATAAAAAAATGCTATCGGGCGAAAAATTAATAAAATCTGATTTTATTCGTCGTGATGAAAAATATTGATGGGGTAATAGGTTCGACTTAAAAGACTTCGTGTTCGGATCCTCACCACGGACAACCTCTCCCTGACGGACGGTTAAACCCTACGAAATTATTCCAAACGGGGAATCACAAGGTTTTTATTGACGAATGAATCTTGGACCTGTACTGCTTCAGTACATCGTGAAAACCCACTCACAGCCTTGATCCGTGTTCCAAATTTCCTTTACTAAGTCACATCAAAAAACATTGTGATTGCAAAAGTATGACTAACAGTTTTATTACGCCACGTTTTAAAAATACTTATTACTGCTGTATCCGCGGTACGGGAGAGTAACACTGTTCGAAGAAAAATCAGGTAAAACAGTTTTAAAAAAAAATCGTTTTCTCCGTCATTTGCGTATGTCTCATCACGCTGGTGAAACCGGGTGAAAAAATATATTTTTTTGTACGAGGTAGAATGTTAAAAGTACGTCGCGTGCAAAAACTTTAGTTCCATCACGAATGCACATTAATAGAGTAGGGAGGTCGTAGTTTAATACTTCAGCTATAAAAAAATAATACAATGTCTCACACACACCTCTCAACTTGTCTACACTAATCCGCTGAAATTTCATTTGCAACGGAGGCTGATACTTCGAATCCGCTATATGTTCCGGAGCTGCAGTGGAATGCATGGCCCCCTGCTGAATGCTACGCTATCAGAAGTCCATGTGGCTGTCACGTTCTCCAAGTGCTAAGAATATTACTATACTTATAACTGATCTAAAGTCCGTTTTAATCAATACTTATTTCTTTCAACTCTGCGACTATTGGGCCGGCACATTTTCACTAGAAGGACCGCCTCACAGTGGCAATCCCGCAGAAAAAATTAATAAAAGGAAAAAATCTGATTTTATTCCTCCTGATGAAAAATATTGAAGGTAATAGGGTCGACCTAAAAGGCCCGTGTTCGGATCCTTGCCCCGAATGGTTTTTAACAAAAGTCCTACGAAATTAAAAACTATCCCGTTACACGACGGCGTTGTTTAAAAATACTTATTACGGTTGTATCCTCAGCAAACTCTTTCCTAGGAAGTAACGCTACTCGATGCAGTCCCAGTTACATGCTTTTACCGGGTAAAGACTGTGCGCCAGAATGTTAAAAGTAGAATTCATACGTTTCCGTAAAAAAAAAAAAAAAAAAAAAACTTTAGTTCCTGCTGAAAGGAGTATGGTTCGATTCAGGAAGAATAGGATTTGACCTCGTGCATTAGAAAAGGGAACAAATCCGTCCCCGGTGTCATTTGTTAGGTGGTAGTATTAGTATCCTTATACAAGCTCACTTCAAATTTTCATATGACATTCTGGGGTTGAGTTTCAACCTTTTTATTTTTTCCAACCGCGATAATGCGCAGTTTTCTGCGGAACGCGAGCGACTTCGACGCCAAGGACGATCCGCACTAAACGATACGACCGTGCACTAGAAAACCGTGAACGGACTTGTGTGAAACGTAATGTACAGAGCTTGACAACAGTAATATAGACTGGGATCCTCTCTCACTATACTATCATAACCCTCGAGAAATTATGATTACGAATGAATACGTAACAGGCCACTCCCCTTATTAAAACACCCCCCTTTCCCCCTCAGTGGCGCCTCCATGGAACACACCTGTGAAATATCACCACGTTTTTGTTTTTAACGTACGGTTGAATCGTTCTACGATGCTAGCTTTGGTTTCATTATGAGTGTGTTTTTAAGATACTTTTGAAATACTCTGTTAATGAATTCAACCCCCCTTATCTGTTTGTAATTTCAGAGATATTCTGAAAGGTTTTTGTGATCAAAAGCTCCCACGATTTCCGTTTTAAAGGAGCACCACATGCATATTTCGAAAGCACGTCTATACAGGCTCGTAAATATTTGTAGACGTCATCATGTTTACTAAGAGATGGCAAATCTACCAGATCTCGACCAATGGGATGGAGTTACAGGGACACGTCACAGGTTTAAGGTATAAGTATTACCCTTCGACGGGCTGTAAGGCATTATTTTTTCCAGTATCGACTTGCTATGGCTTGTGCTAAACGTTCCCTGACCGATGGTGATCTTCCTGCGAAGCGACTTGCTGTTAGAGATGATGATAGCCATATGTTTCAACTCGGATCGGATTTGTTTGCGAGCGTTTGTGAATATCGGTCATATCCTAAAGTGCACATACGTGTGTTCCAGAGTGATGACTCGTTAAAACTATATCCTACAAAGGACGGTGTGATGCTGTCTGAAGAGCAGTGGCATGGACTGGTTTCGTATGCGTCTACAATCGTCGAAGCGTTCGAAGATGTCGAATACGGCGAGTATGAACTGGACGCTATGGTTTGCCTCGTCGTGCTCAAAGGTGGACACGGCGTGGTCATTAAAAAAAGCATCCCCCGTGACGGAGGACTTGTATTTTCGTCATCGGTTCGGCTCAGCGTCGAACAGTGGCATCGGTTGACAGATTTATGCGATCCAATCACCTACAGTTTGATGGCTCTGAAGTTTGAAAACGGTAAATTTTGGAATGCAGTGCGGAAGGTAGAATTAGTGGCAAATCTTCCTCGAAGCCCACCATCTAACGATCGACCCCTTGAACAAGACAGCAGTGATTTCGTAAAGCTTATGGACTGTTTAAAGCGGACTTTGAAAGCAGATCTCCGAAAAGAACTGTTTACGCTGCTACGTAAGAACTGTTTCGGGTGTGAAGTGGATCATCCGAGTCAACTTCGCCATTCGTGCCTCACCATAAACGCTGAATCAGCTTACGATTATTTCCCCGAAGTGGTAAGAAACGTTAATCTAACTGATATTGCCGTAAGTTTTGTGGAAGAATCATGTATCGAACTAAATCGTCCTGCTAATGTCGCGTTTATGTCTAAATTGAACTTTGCAACAGTACTAAAAGAGGTGCACGGTGAACTGGTATGTACGAACTAAATATTAATGTGACCTTAATGTAAATAAATATGAATGTCTCTGATATTTTTGTCAATGTGATTTCTTTTGTATAGTTAACGGGGATTTTAAGGTCAGCCTTAGAAGTGTTAATATTGTTCTCTGTATCAAGACCTCGCACAGCTAGCAAGCTATGTTGGGTCGAATGTTTTATATCGGGTGGGTGTAAAAGAAAGGGATGGGAAACCAAAGCTAGCATCGTAGAACGATTCAACCGTACGTTAAAAACAAAAATGTGGTGATATTTCACAGATGTGTTCCTGGGATAGTGATCGTTGTCTCTATGGATTTAAAGTATAGAGTATGTATTTCTTTGTATGTAATCGCTTATAACGAGACAATATTTCCTTTAAAAGTTGGAATATTATTATGAACTAAAAAAGTGATGATATATACACTATCTGATCGTTAAAATCAAACTTTAGTAGGTTAATATATCGTTCTCTAGCTAGTCGGTAATTAGTGTGTCTTTGCTTTTAAAAATGAACACGACTTCACGTAGCTAATTGTCGTAACAATTACCTCTCATACGATCCGTAGAAGGGGTCGCTGATGGCAGGTAAACATCGTTCATGTCGTACTATGGATCAAATATCCGAACACTATGGTTGATTACATATTTCTGAAAAATATCTGCCAACGATTTCAACCTTCGTCCCTCAGAATCGTAAAGTAATTAGTACTAGCTTGCAGGGGGGGTAATGTTCCACAGACAGTGTTCTTTCAGATTGCCAAACAAGATAATATCAAACACGTGTGCTAACCCGAACCACTTGTTCTAAGACTTCGACACTAGTGTAGAAATAGGAGGAAAAAATAACTTAACAGACATCTCCGTGTTAGATTGTAGTGAAACATCCTATCTTTGTCGAAAAGCTTGTGTCTGCAGCTAGCCACCTTCACATGCACTTATTCAAACGTGCTGAAAAGAGATAGTACGCTGGAATAACTGGCGATAGAGCTAGATCTCGTTTCTGGGGGGGTGACTTTTCACGGAAATACTATAAAAAGTGAGTTTTCAGATTTTAAATTTCCAAACTTCGGTGGTTCTTTACTATATGCAAAGTATTTTTGTGATATTCATCCGTGTGTACGCAATGGACCGTGATTTACCAGTGTGGGGGAGGGGGGGGGTTAATATTTTATGATTTTTCCTGTATTACTCCTTCCGCTACGGTGTGACTTTTATCGGTCGCTCCTTATATGACACTTGTTAATAGTCGTTTTTTCTATCTTACAGTATTTGCGATGTAATCTGTTGTTTTTACAGCCATCCCACTGCATTTTTACATTTTCTCTCTCGTCAGTTATACAGTTATTCTGCCTTCAAAAGAATTGTGAAAATATTCACCTATCCCGTTGTGCGAATTTACAGATATCCCTTTACATTTTCGTTTATGCACGTAATTTAGTTAAACGACCTAGTCACATACTGTATCGGGGGGTTAAAGTACTGAATAAGCTATTGTGAGATTTTCGTCCTAAGCAGATATACGGAATCAGATCCGATGATGCTTGCAATTTATCTACTTTGATCGTATGGTTTATTAGAAAGGGAAGATGTATTAGTGTTTGAACTTTATGCATACTTTCTCTCACAAAATAATTAATGAGCGTTTTACGAATCTGTGTCGTGAAGCAGACTCAATCTTCCATTCTAAGTGCTTACTCAGCCTATGGACAGGTAGTTTGTCGATGTAATGACAAGTCTGATGTGTAGATAGACACTTTGATTAGCGAATGTCAGAAAAAGTCGTTGAATGTGTAAAACATCCCTTGTGATCCTGACCGCATCGATCGGGGAATGAACTCAGAAGATTGTGGGGTCGGAACTTTACAGAGGTCTATTCATATTTGATAATTTCTCGAGGGTTATGATAGTATAGTGAGAGAGGATCCCAGTCTATATTACTGTTGTCAAGCTCTGTACATTACGTTTCACACAAGTCCGTTCACGGTTTTCTAGTGCACGGTCGTATCGTTTAGTGCGGGTCGTCCTTGGCGTCGAAGTCGCTCGCGTTCCGCAGAAAACTGCGCATTATCGCGGTTGGAAAAAATAAAAAGGTTGAAACTCAACCCCAGAATGTCATATGAAAATTTGAAGTGAGCTTGTATAAGGATACTAATACTACCACCTAACAAATGACACCGGGGACGGATTTGTTCCCTTTTCTAATGCACGAGGTCAAATCCTATTCTTCCTGAATCGAACCATACTCCTTTCAGCAGGAACTAAAGTTTTTTTTTTTTTTTTTTTTTTTACGGAAACGTATGAATTCTACTTTTAACATTCTGGCGCACAGTCTTTACCCGGTAAAAGCATGTAACTGGGACTGCATCGAGTAGCGTTACTTCCTAGGAAAGAGTTTGCTGAGGATACAACCGTAATAAGTATTTTTAAACAACGCCGTCGTGTAACGGGATAGTTTTTAATTTCGTAGGACTTTTGTTAAAAACCATTCGGGGCAAGGATCCGAACACGGGCCTTTTAGGTCGACCCTATTACCTTCAATATTTTTCATCAGGAGGAATAAAATCAGATTTTTTCCTTTTATTAATTTTTTCTGCGGGATTGCCACTGTGAGGCGGTCCTTCTAGTGAAAATGTGCCGGCCCAATAGTCGCAGAGTTGAAAGAAATAAGTATTGATTAAAACGGACTTCAGATCAGTTATAAGTATAGTAATATTCTGAGCGCTTGGAGAACGTGACAGCCACATGGACTTCTGATAGCGTAGCATTCAGCAGGGGGCCATGCATTCCACTGCAGCTCCGGAACATATAGCGGATTCGAAGTATCAGCCTCCGTTGCAAATGAAATTTCAGCGGATTAGTGTAGACAAGTTGAGAGGTGTGTGTGAGACATTGTATTATTTTTTTATAGCTGAAGTATTAAACTACGACCTCCCTACTCTATTAATGTGCATTCGTGATGGAACTAAAGTTTTTGCACGCGACGTACTTTTAACATTCTACCTCGTACAAAAAAAATATATATTTTTTCACCCGGTTTCACCAGCGTGATGAGACATACGCAAACGACGGAGAAAACGATTTTTTTTTTTAAACTGTTTTACCTGATTTTTCTTTGAACAGTGTTACTCTCCCGTACCGCGGATACAGCAGTAATAAGTATTTTTAAAACGTGGCGTAATAAAACTGTTAGTCATACTTTTGCAATCACAATGTTTTTTGAAGTGACTTAGTAAAGGAAATTTGAAACACGGATCAAGGCTGTGAGTGGGTTTTCACGATGTACGGTAGCAGTACAGGTCCAAGATTCATTCGTCAATAAAAACCTTGTGATTCCCCGTTTGGAATAATTTCGTAGGGTTTAACCGTCCGTCAGCAAGAGGTTGTCCGTGGTGAGGATCCGAACACGAAGTCTTTTAAGTCGAACCTATTACCCCATCAATATTTTTCATAACGACGAATAAAATCAGATTTTATTAATTTTTCGCCCGATAGCATTTTTTTATTTTCTGCGGGGGCTGCAGGGGTAGGGTTTCTTCTAGTAAAAAATGCAACAACCTGTAATCGCTAGGGATAAAAGAAATAAGTGTTGGTTTTAAAATGGTTATAAAAATACGTATATGAAAAGACTGTCAGTGTAAGATCTAAATTTTAAAAGTGGGGGAGGGAGCCTACCCGCAATAACTATGCTATAAGAGTTGTTAATCCTAACACACTGTGTAAAATTATACTGAAGGTTAAACATCCCCAGTGCTCAGTCTTCTGATACGTGTCACTCGCTGGTCACTCCACGTTACTTTCCCCTTGTTGTGACGTCACCTACCCTCAGAGAACAACATCGTATGAGTCATCACACTGAGCGCTGGACACTCAACCTCCCAGGGCGATTGTGTCAGGAGATGTTTCGTTGCTACCTGACCGGTAAACGGACACGTGTGGGCATGACTCCACGTACGACTTCAGGAATGCCTTTTCCATTGCAGGTTGGTTCTTGTTAGGAGTTCACAGAGTGAAGCTGGGGTAGCGCGTTCGACTCTCGTTACCGAGGAGAAGTTTTTTTTTTTTTCGATAAAACGCCTCTACAGAAAACTGTTTTTTTTAATAAAGGTAAGGGAATTTTGACAAGTGTTTAATTACTAGGGGGTTTAATAGCAGGAAATTTTAATTATAAAGGAATCGTTTAGTCGTCCTGGCTAAATGAATAGCAAAGAGTTTTAATTACTAAGGAATAAATACAACTCTCTGAGTTGATTTACAATTTGAGATCTGCATTAAAAAGAGTTCAGTGCTAGTGTTGGCATTGATGTAAGAAATACATAGAAAAAGCTAGGTTAATATCTGAAATGCCTGACCCGCATCTAGGCCACAGCAAGTACACGGCGTATTCCCGTGCATCCTGGAATCCACAGAGCGAGGGACGATTTTTTTTTTTTTTTCCGGTGAAACACATCTACAGAAAACTGATTTTTATTTCGACCGTGGAGTGATTTTAATAAAGGTGAGGAATATTATGACGAGTGTTTAATTACTAGGGAGTTGATTAACGGAGTTTGAAAATTTTTCCACTGCAGACGTGTGTTCTAAAAGCAGATTTAACATGTCATCCCTACGAATAATTTAAACCATTATTAATTTCACCCTATGGTATTTTCTATGGAAACAGTAAGAGTAAAATGA
Organism: Ryuthela nishihirai; assembly: GCA_038380435.1. NCBI lineage: Eukaryota > Metazoa > Arthropoda > Arachnida > Araneae > Heptathelidae > Ryuthela > Ryuthela nishihirai. Next base: position 24,599,396 of record JAWZYU010000004.1, on the reverse strand, counting down.
GTTTCAACTGTAGGATGATTTTTAATAGAGGTAAGGGAATTTGATGAGTGTTTAATTACTAGGGAATTTTGTATCATTCCTTTCTGTACAATTATTCTGAGACCGGTCAATCGTTCCATGCAATTATTCTGAGACTTGCATCAGCCGAGTGAGGGAGTGGGGCCTTAAAATGGTCAACCAGAGGGTTTTTCATAAGGGGGAGGGCTTAAAATATAGGTAGGTCGACCGTGGGGGCTGAAAACGAGAAATTAGACTTAAAATAAAGGGGTTTTTGGGGAAAATAGTATTTCTCACTGTCAACAGGTGGTGCCACTGAGGGGGAAAGGGGATGAAGGGGGGGTTTAATAAAGGGAAGGAATTATTAATAAAGGGGCGTGGCCGGTTACGTGATGATTATGTAATGATTACGTCATGTTACGTCATAGGGGAGGGGGCGGAAGTGGGCGTGGTCGGTGACGTCATAGGGGCGTGGTCGGTGACGTCATAGGGGGAAAGCACTAGTGGGGGATCGGTGGAATGGCACTATACTACTGACGTTAAGCCGTGGTGCTGTGTGCAAGAGAGCCACATTCTGTATACATTAAAGAACAAGTTATGTGGCCAGGATACCATCTTTCTCCTACCAGTTGTCCAGTGCGTCCCCTTCCCCCAACTTTCTCTGGGTCCCTGGGGTGCTTCAGCAGAGTGGGATTTGCGGAGATAAATCTCAACAAATGTAGAATCTCTTTTGTTGCGATCTTATGCAACCACGGCAATTCCCGGTTCCACTTGTACAGCACTACCTGGTTATGAAAAGCCATGACCATCTAGAGCCGGGGGCAAGGAATACGCCCTATAGGCGCACCTCAACCCCAGCCTCACATGGCAGCAGTCCTATAGAAGGAAAGCTGATCACCGGAAGAAACCTAACTTTTAATCTATTTCCCAGTTTGCAAATGTGCAAGGATATATAGATCCGAGCTCGATCGGCACCCGGGGTGGAGACTCTTAGTAAGACCCAGACTTTTGTGAGGGCTCTGGCTTACTAGGAATCAATCCGTTCTGCCGAGCCCTCGAACAGCTCCACTGAGCTCCTGATAGGTGAGGTCTCTGATGCCGTCACCATCCGACCGGCAATCAAGCTGGCCAGCAGCATCTTCAACCTCAGTTGGCTTCAGCAATGCTCCAGCCGGGGACCACCCCAACCGGCAAAACCTTGGCAATGCTCCAGCTGGTGCCCACTACAGCCGGCAAAGCCTTCGGCATGCTCCAGCTGGGGATCATCCCGATCGGCAAAGCCTCAGCCAGGTTGCTGGGCCCTAGGCCCCTCCACCACGACAAGGTGGTCCCCTATCGGGGGGGTCAACATATGTAGAGTTGGGATTCGAACAGAAAAACAGCAGTAGTTTGTTCCCACTCTACGGCATCCCCACTAGTGCTTTTCCTTTAACGTTACTTCCGGCCACGCCCCCTATGACGTCACTTCCAGCCACGAGCCCCTATGACGTCACTGGCCACGTCCCCTTATTAATATTCATGATTAATAATTCATAACTAATAATTATTTAAAAATTCCTACCCTTATTAAAAAACCCTTACCTTCCCCCCCTTTTTTTAACCCCTGGCGCCATCTGGTGACTATGAGGAGTACTCTTTTCGGAAAAACCCCTATTTTCACTCTAATTTCCCAATTTTTCAGCCAACCCATCATTAAAGACCCCTGGTTGACCCACCTATATTTTAAGCACTCCTTCTCGAATAGTCCCGATTTTTCTTTAATTCAGACCCCCCTGGTTTACCAAACTATATTTCAAGCCACCTTAATCTCCGAATAAGTCCCTTACCAACTAAACTTCGGGTGGCAACGATCGGATGATACAAGCCTCAGAATAATTGCATGGGTGGCAACCTCACGCAGAAAGGGATGATGCAAGTCTCTAAATAATTGTAAAACTTTCGATAACAGTCACTCACAGAAAATCAACTCCCAAAGTTGTATTACCCATTTTTTATTCCTTATTAATGAAACACACATTAAAACTCCCTCCCCTTTATTAACCCCCCTTATCAAAAGTTCACTCTTATAAAACTTCACTGATTGTGAACACCCATCCTTTTTACAAGTCCACTAAACTTAGAAAATCAACTCCCAAAGTTGTATTACCCACTTTTATTCCTTATTAATGAAACACTCATTAAAACCCCCTCCTCTTTTTTAAACCCCCTTATCAAAAGTTCACTCTATTAAAACTTCACTGATCGCAAACTCCATTCTTTTTACAAGTCCACTAAACTTAGAAAATCAACTCCTAAATCTGTATTACCCATTTATATTCCTTATTAATTAAACACTCATTAAAACCACCCTCCCCTTTATTAAACCCCCTTATCAAAAGTTCACTCTATTAAAACTTCACCAAACTCCTTTCGTGTCCACGTTCATCTGACATTTGCCAGTTTCCGCTAAATTTTGGGTGGTAACCCCAAGCTGGATGGTGATGCAATCCTTGAACAAGGTCCCCGTACTCTGCAAGTTCGACCTTCACTAGAAGAAGGACTATCCCGCAGTAGCTGTTTTAAAAGACTGTCCCGCAGAAAATATCATTGGGTAAAAAAATTAATAAAAGGAGAAAAATCTCATTTAAAAATAAATTATTCGTAATTACGAAATTATATTGAGGTGTAATATGGTCCGTAGGGGTGACATATAAGACCACGCAACAGACGTTCGGTACCTCACCCAGGACCATGTTTTATTGACGGATCACTCTCAGCAGTGAAAAAATTTTCGAAGTCTCTAATCTTTCATCTCTATCAACAATCGTGTGGTACGCATTAACCTTCCTTCAAATCATACAACGGGGTCGCTTATCGATGGGTACAATCGGACTTTCAACATATCATGCGACACACGGTCCTGGTGCAATCACTTATCAGTATGGGTTCGAGAGGACGAGTGCAGACGCTGCCACAGTGTTTACATTTCGTGCCGATAAGAATGCACATTTAAATATTTACAACTCGGCAGCAGTCACTTATCGATGTCAGCAATCGCACAATATAAATTTGATCTTTCAACTTATCGGTCTGGGGGGTTAAGAGGACGAGTACAGAGCGCGATGGTTTTTAACAAAAGTTATATGAAATAAAAAACTCCCCCGTTACGTGACATGGTTTAAAAATACTTATTACGGATGTATCCTCAGTACATGATGCAAACTCTTTCCTAGGAAGTAACGCTACACGAATAAAAATCATCTATGGGAGTAATCATTAATCTACAAGTGCTCGCACAGTTTATAAAATCGTCTCTTCCACCGTTTATCGGCGAACGTGAAGATGCTGATGGAATTCACGTCGCGGTATCAGTTACATGATTTTACAGGGTAAGGACTGCGTGGCAGAATGCTATAGAAAGTAAGAATGCTAAAAGTAGAATTAATAGGTTTCCATAAAAAACTTTAGTTCCAACATGAGTTAAAGGAGTATGGTTCGACTCACTTTGAAAAGAGCAGTCGCTCCGTCCAAAAGCCTAATGAGAAAGTTAAATAATGACATGATGAAATGTTCAGAACAACGGAAATCCCTTGTAGGGGACCTTCGGATCTTAAGTTATCGCGTTCTCCAAGGGATAACTGCTGATTTTACAATGATTTTACAATTTACTTAATTGTAATTCGTCATTGCAATTAAAGAATGTAGCGGTTACAGGAAGAATAGGATTTGAACTAGTACATTAGAAAAGGGAACAATTGTTAATGTCATAAGAAATGTGTGACATACAATTCAGTGGAAAAACTTAATACGAAAATCTTTAGCATTCTTCCCGGCGTCCTTTGTTAGGTGATAGTATTAACATCCTTATACGTTCTCACTTCAAATTTTCATATGACATTCGGGAGTTATCACTTAAGTTTCAACTTTTATTTTTTCCAACCGCAATAATGCGCAGTTTCTGTGGAACACTGGTGACTTCGATGCAAAGGACGATCTTTCTCACACTAACGATAGAGCCGTGCACTAAAAAACAAACCTGGAACCCCATAGACAATAAAGATTTGAACTAAAAAGTCATTAAAACCGTGAATGGACTTATGTTAAACGTAATGTACTGAGCTTGACAACATTAATATAGATAGGGATCCTCGCTTGTTTTCTCTATACTATCATAAATTGAGAAACCTCGATGCTTGAGAAATTATCAAAGATGAATAGAGCTATGTAAAGTTCTGACCACACAATCTTCTGAGTTCATTCTGCGGTAGATGTCTAATGCTGTCAGGATCACAAGGGATGTTTTACACATTCAAGGACTTTTTCTGACATTCGTTAATCAGAGTGTCTATCTACGCGTCAGACTCATCATTACACCGACAAACTACCTATCCATAGGTTGTGTAAGCATTTAGGATGAAAAATTGAATTTGCTTCTCTGTCATACAATCTCATAATTAATTTTCAGATGCACGTTTCTTCATAGAATCGTAAACTCTCAATATCTATGCATTTCCTCACACGCATCTCGCAAGATAATTAAAGTTCAGTCACTGATTCATCTTCCCTATGTGTATATTTACTTTCTAATAAGCCATACTTTAACACCAAAGTAGGTAAATCGCAAGCATCATCAGAATATTACAGCTTACGTTGAAACTCTCACAACACCCTTTCAGTACTTTACTCCAACCGATACAGCTACAAGTTATGATAGCCAACATCTATCCCATAGACAGTAGGTTAGTTACTTCTAACAAAACCAAGTTTTGAGATCCATAGTAAGACATGAACGTTGTTTACCTGCCAAGATCCCGACATCCTCTCATCCCTTCTTCAGTGTCGCGTGAAAGGTAACCGTTAAGACAATTAGCTGCGTGAAGTCGTATTTATTTTTAAAGCAAAGATACACTGATTTCGAACTCACTCTTATATGCACGAACCTTCCATTTCCTAATGTATGAAAAGGGAAGTAGCACGAACAGTCATAGAGATTATAGTATGTTGACTGCATTAAATATGCTTCGAACGGAAAACAACAATATTTCCATGAAAAGTTGGGGCCCCAGAATCGAGATCTAGCTTTGCATTCACTGACTTCAACCGCCGATGAAACGTAATGTAAGCTCTCTCGATGGTTATTTCAAGGCGCTATCTCTTTTCAGAGTTCCCGGCTCCCTTGTTACGTTTGAATAAGTGCATAAGTGTGGGTGAAGGTGGTTAGCTGCAGACACAAGTTTTTCGACAAAGAGAGGGTGTTTCACTACGATCTAACACGGAGATGTCTGTTTAGTTATTTTTCCTTATTTCTATACTAGTGTGGAATTCTTAGAACAAGTAGTACTATGTTCGTGTGAAAGTGGTTAGGGCAAACACAAGTTTCTTGATAATGTTATGTATCTTGTTTGGAAATAACACTGTCTATGGAGCATTACTCCTGTACATACCATAAACATAATGCCTCGCGATTCTAAGAGTTCCCAGAACCGATAGACAATACTTTGCGTTTACAGGACCTAACGTATAAAGTCTTTCATACTTCAAACTCAATCATTAAGACAATCAATATTGCAGAAGTAAGATTGAAAATTAAAGGAGAAGTGTAGAGAAGCGAAAGAAAAGCACCACACCCAGCATTCTCACATTAAAAGAAAACGTAAGCATTCATCACCTCAAAACAGATAAGACAGAGGGCGCCACATGCCGGCTTGAAAAGCAGCAAGACGGTTAGTAACCATGGTTTAACCATTCATTTTTAAAGTATTAGGACGTTCATGTTACAATTTCTTGCAAAAACGTTCATAACTAGTGAAGATACAAGTCTGCAACATTCACTCTTCTGTGTAAGCATGTGAATATTACATTTCAGCTGTATGTGAACCAAACATTCACTTGAGAAGAATATTTAAAAACATCAGTGTGAACTCATGGATACATAAAACGTGTCGCCTTGTGTCTCTTCATATCTATATACTATTCTTACGAGCACAAAAGATAGAACTTTCGAAGGAAGATGAACCATGTATCAGTTTAAAAAAACGATTTTCTGTGTTTTGGACGTTTAACCAGCGCCATCTAGTGAGAAATATGTTGACTATCCGATTCGAGTAAACGTAAGACAACAGCTGTCTGTTTATGAATGATTATGTATGTACAGTTTCTCTGATCTTATGCAAAGTATATTCATTTTTATGTGGTGTATGGTGTTATACATAAGTGTATGCATACATCCATGCGATGGATTAAGTTTTTCTGTATATTGTGTCACGCACTTGTTTTCGTCTCTGTATATGTGTTAATTGTATGTGCGTGCGTGCGTTGCGTGTCTGAGTGTGTCTTCATGTTTGTTACTGTGAATCGGATGTGTGTGAGTGTGTTGGGGTTTCTATGAATCGTGTGTTCAAACTTGTTATCACTTGCTTGCTACAGAAGAAGCTAACAATATACAAACCTCATCAGATTGGCATTATAGCTCTATTAGGAAATCTCATCGAAAAGTCACTAAACAGATAAGTTTACTAAAGATGTACGCTTGTATACAGTTTTTCAGATTCTTTTACCTTTCTCGATTCTGTTAAGTAGAACAATGAAACAGCATTGCAGAAAAAAATGTTTTATTCATACACTAAGAAATTACAATGACAACCCATCAGATATAGAACAGAAATTAGTAACACTGTTAACATTTATTTAGTACATATCAGAGCGTGCACCAGTTCGTCGTACACTTCGTTAAGTAATATAGGAAAGTGTAACATGTAGGAATCTTCAACTCCTGCCTCTTCCATAAAAAAGTTTAGCGATATCACTTAAATGAATGTTTCTCACTGCTTCGGCGAAATCGGTATCAACTGATTCATGGGATATGTCAACACACGAGTGGCGAAGCTGACTTGGATGATCTATTTCACACCCAATACAGTTCGTACGTAGAATCCGAAAAATTTCTTTTCTGACGAGTGTATTTAATTGTTTTTTGAAACTTAGCTTTGCTCTCTGTTCATGCAGTTCAACATCAGACAGTCTTGGAGTATGGTCTGTAGATAATTCGGCATCCCTTATGGCATTAGAAAATTTATTGAACTTCAGAGCCAACAAGTTGCAGGTGATGGAGCTGCGGGAATCTTTTTACCACGTCCATTGTTTGATGGTGAGTTGTACCGAAGAAATCATTGAAGTACCATCGTCACACACAACACCTTTTTCAATGACCACCCCTTTTTTACCCTTGAATACCACCATGCCATTCAGTTCATTCTCGAAGGTAAACATATAAGCGAGTATAAAAGTCAATCCATACCACTGTTCGTCAGATAATGTAACTGAAGCCGAAGGTCTAAACAGAGTGTCACTGCACTTCTGAAACAAACATATGTGGACTTCGGGAACGTTCTTGCAAATCTTCACCAACAAGTCAGAGCCTAACTGGTAGTCTCCATTAACAAACTGCTCCATGGAGAGATCACTTTCGGGGTGAACACAAGCCATCGTTAACACTTGAGTACTGCAAAACTATGACATCGAGTGTACTACTTATACCTAAAACCTTTGATGCCATCTGACAATAGCCTACCATTGGTCGAGATCTACAGGGTGATTCAAAACTTATCGTTCAAATTTCGTGGGGAGATAGGGAATACGTCAAGAAACCGATTTCACATAGGAAAGTATGTCCGCAAACGTCATCTACATGAACAAAATGGACAAGTAAAGTGAACACAAGGAAAGAGTACAGTTAAGTGGTAACGAATGTGACTTTTATTCCAACAAGGTAAAGTACAGGTTCACAGTAGGTGCTCAAAATTGCGACCATTTACACGGACACAGGATTCACAGCGCCATTGCATTGACCGCTGAACATTTTCAAAAACGCCTGGCTTATCACGCTTTCGCCAGCTGCCCCATATGCGAGATGCATATCCGCTAGCTCTTGATGCGTAAAACGATTCATCTTATCACTAGTAAGTCAGCTCGTACACTGATGACAGTGGGAGTGGTCGGGCGACCTGTACACTGACTGGGTACACACAGCGCCCTCTACATACACATGCGTACATTTGCGGACATACTTTCCTATGTGAAATCGGTTTCCTGACGTATTCCCTACCTCCCCAGGAAATTTGAACGATAAGTTTTGAATCACCCTGTATTTCGTAGTGATATTAAAAACTCAATTGTAGAAGAGTAATTTCTGTTCTATATCTGATGGGTCGTCATTGTAATTTCTTAGTGTATGAATAAAAGATTTTTTCCTGCAATGCTGTTTCATTCTTCTACTTAACAGAATCGAGAAAGGTAAATGAATCTGAAAAACTGTATACAAGCTACATCTTTAGTAAACTTATCTGTTTAGTGACTTTTCGATGAGATTTCCTAATAGAGCTATAATGCCAATCTGATGAGGTTTGTAAATTATTAGCTTCTTCTGTAGCAAGCAAGTGATAACATGTTTGAACACACGATTCATAGAAACACCCACACACTCACACACATCCGATTCACAGTAACAAACATGAAAACACAGTCACACACGCAACGCAACGCACGCACATACAATTAATACATATACAGAGACGAAAACAAGTGCATGACACAATATAGAGAAAAACTTAATCCATCGCATGGATGTATGCATACACTTATGTATAACACCATACACCACATAAAAATGAATATACTTTGCATAAGATCAGAGAAACCTTACATACATAATCATTCATAAACAGACAGCTGTTGTCTTACGTTTACTCGAATCGGATAGTCAACATATTTCTCACTAGATGGCGCTGGTTAAACGTCCAAAACACAGAAAATCGTTTTTTTAAACTGATACATGGTTCATCTTCCTTCGAAAGTTCTATCTTTTGTGCTCGTAAGAATAGTATATAGATATGAAGAGACACAAGGCGACACGTTTTATGTATCCATGAGTTCACACTGATGTTTTTAAATATTCTTCTCAAGTGAATGTTTGGTTCACATACAGCTGAAATGTAATATTCACATGCTTACACAGAAGAGTGAATGTTGCAGACTTGTATCTTCACTAGTTATGAACGTTTTTGCAAGAAATTGTAACATGAACGTCCTAATACTTTAAAAATGAATGGTTAAACCATGGTTACTAACCGTCTTGCTGCTTTTCAAGCCGGCAGATGGCGCCCTCTGTCTTATCTGTTTTGAGGTGATGAATGCTTACGTTTTCTTTTAATGTGAGAATGCTGGGTGTGGTGCTTTTCTTTCGCTTCTCTACACTTCTTCTTTAATTTTCAATCTTACTTCTGCAATATTGATTGTCTTGATGATTGAGTTTGAAGTATGAAAGACTTTATACGTTAGGTCCTGTAAACGCAAAGTATTGGTTCTGGGAACTCTTAGAATCGCGAGGCATTATGTTTATGGTATGTACAGGAGTAATGCTCCATAGACAGTGTTATTTCCAAACAAGATACATTACATTATCAAAAAACTTGTGTTTGCCCTAACCACTTTCACACGAACATAGTATTACTTGTTCTAAGAATTCCACACTAGTATAGAAATAGGGAAAAATAACTAAACAGACATCTCCGTGTTAGATTGTAGTGAAACACCCTCTCTTTGTCGAAAAACTTGTATCTGCAGCTAACCACCTTCACCCACACTTATGCACTTATTCAAACGTAACAAGGGAGCCGGGAACTCTGAAAAGAGATAGCACCTTGAAATAACCATCGAGAGAGCTTACATTACGTTTCATCGGCGGTTGAAGTCAGTGAATGCAAAGCTAGGTCTCGATTCTGGGGCCCAACCTTTCATGGAAATATTGTTGTTTTCCGTTCGAAGCATATTTAATGCAGTCAACATACTATAATCGCTATGACTGTTCGTGCTACTTCCCTTTTCATACATTGGGAAATGGAAGGTTCGTGCATGTAAGAGTCAGTTCGAAATCAGTGTATCTTTGCTTTAAAAATAAATACGACTTCACGCAGCTAATTATCTTAAGAGTTACCTTTCACACAACCCTGAAGAAGGGATGAGAGGATGTCGGGATCTTGGCAGGTAAACAACGTTCATGTCTTACTATGGATTTCAAACCTTCACTTTGTTAGAAGTAACTAACCTACTGTCTATGAGATAGATGTTGGCTATCATAACTTGTAGCTGTATCGGTTGGAGTAAAGTACTGAAAGGGTGTTGTGAGAGTTTCAACGTAAGCTGTAATATTCTGATGATGCTTGCGATTTACCTACTTTGGTGTTAAAGTATGGCTTATTAGAAAGTAAATATACACATAGGGAAGATGAATCAGTGACTGAACTTTAATTATCTTGCGAGATGTGTGTGAGGAAATGCATAGATATTGAGAGTTTTCGATTCTATGAAGAAACGTGCATCTGAAAATTAAGTTATGAGATTGTATGACAGAGAAGCGAATTCAATTTTTCATCCTAAATGCTTACACAACCTATGGATAGGTAGTTTGTCAGTGTAATGATGAGTCTGATGCGTAGATAGACACTCTGATTAACGAATGTAAGAAAAAGTCCTTGAATGTGTAAAACATCCCTTGTGATCCTGACAGAATTAGACATCTACAGCAGAATGAACTCAGAAGATTGTGTGGTCAGAACTTTACACAGCTCTATTCATCTTTGATAATTTCTCAAGCATCGAGGTTTCTAAATTTATGATAGTATAGAGAAAACAAGCGAGGATCCCTATCTATATTAATGTTGTCAAGCTCAGTACATTACGTTTTACATAAGTCCATTCACGGTTTTAATGACTTTTTAGTTCAAATCTTTATTGTCTATGGGGTTCCAGGTTTGTTTTTTAGTGCATGGTTGTATCGTTAGTGTGAGAAAGATCGTCCTTTGCATCAAAGTCTCCAGTGTTCCACAGAAACTGCGCATTATTGCGGTTGGAAAAAATAAAAGTTGAAACTTAAGTGATAACTCCCGAATGTCATATGAAAATTTGAAGTGAGAACGTATAAGGATGTTAATACTATCACCTAACAAAGGACGCCGGGAAGAATGCTAAAGATTTTCGTATTAAGTTTTTCCACTGAATTGTATGTCACACATTTCTTATGACATTAACAATTGTTCCCTTTACTAATGTACGAGTTCAAATCCCATTCTCCCTGTAACCGCTACATTCTTTAATTGCAATGACGACCTTGTAAAATCAGCAGTTATCCCTTGGAGAACGCGATAACTTAAGATCCGAAGGTCCCCTACAAGGGATTTCTGTTGTCCTGAACATTTCGTCATGTCATTATTTAACTTTCTCATTAGGCTTTTGGACGGAGCGACTGCTCTTCTCAAAGTGAGTCGAACCATACTCCTTTAACTCATGTTGGAACTAAAGTTTTTTTATGGAAACGTATGAATTCTACTTTTAGCATTCTTACTTTCTATAGCATTCTGCTGTGCAGTCTTTACCCTGTAAAATCATGTAACTGACGATAAACGGTGAAAGAGCCGATTTTTATAAACTGTGCGAGCGCTTGTTGATTAATGATTATTCCCATAGCTGATTTTTCTTCGAGTAGCGTTACTTCCTAGGAAAGAGTTTGCATCATGTACTGAGGATACATCCGTAATAAGTATTTTTAAACCATGTCACATAACGGGGGAGTTTTTTATTTCGTATAACTTTTGTTAAAAACCATCGCGCTCTGCACCCGTCCTCTTGACCCCCCAGACTGATAAGTTGTAAGATCAAATTTATATTGTGAGATTGCTGACATCGATAAATGACCACTGCCGAGTTGTAAATATTTAAATGTGCATTCTTATCGGCACCAAATGTAAACACTGTGGCATCATCTGCACTCGTCCTCTTGAACCCATACTAATAAGTGATTGCACCAGATCTATGTGTCGCATGATATGATGAAAGTCCGATTGTACCCATCGATAAGCAACCCCGTTGTATGATTTGATGGAAGGTCAAATCGTACCGCGCGATTGTTCCCACAGATGAAATATTAGAGACTTCGAAAATTTTTTCACTGCTGAGAGTGATCCATCAATAAAACATGATCCTGGGTGAGGTACCGAACGTCTGTTGCGTGGTCTTATATGTCACCCCTATGGACCATTTTACACCTCAATATCATTTCATAAATACGAATAATTTATTTTTAAATCAGATTTTTCTCCTTTTATTAATTTTTTTACCCAATGATATTTTCTGCAGGACAGTCTTTTAAAACAGTTACTGCGGGATAGTCCTTCTTCTAGTGAAGGTCAAAGTCGCAAAATATGGGGACCTTGTTCAAGGATTGCATCAACCATCCAGCGAGGGGTTACCACCCAAAGTTTAGCGGAACTTGGCAAATTTCAGATGAACGTGGACACGAAAGGAGTTTGGTGAAGTTTTAATAGAGTGAACTTTTGATAAGGGGGTTTAATAAAGGGAAGGGGGAGGGTTTAATGAGTGTTTAATTAATAAGGAATAAAAATGGGTAATACAACTTTGGGAGTTGATTTTCTAAGTTTAGTGGACTTGTAAAAAGGATGGAAGTTTGCGATCAGTGAAGTTTTATAAGAGTGAACTTCTGATAAGGGGGGTTAATAAAGGGGAGGGGGTTTTAATGAGTGTTTCATTAATAAGGAATAAAAATGGGTAATACAACTTTGGGAGTTGATTTTCTGTGAGTGACTGCTATCGAAAGTTTTGCAATTATTTAGAGATTTGCATCATCCCTTTCTGCATGAGGTTGCCACCCATGCAATATACTGATCGTTGCCACCCGAAGTTTAGTTGGTAAGGGACTTATTCGGAGATTAAGGGGGCTTAAAATATAGGGGGGTCAACCAGGGGGTCTGAAATAAAGAAAAATCGGGACTATTCGAGAAGGAGGGCTTAAAATATAGGTGGGTCAACCAGAGGTCTTTAATGACGGGTTGGCTTGAAAAATTGGGAAATTAGAGTTAAAATAGGGTTTTTTCCGAAAATAGTACTCCTCATAGTCACCAGATGGCGCCAGTGGTTAAAAGGGGGGGGGGAGGAAAGGGTTTTAATAAGGGGGAGTCAAAATTCGGGAAATTAGAGCTTAAATAGGGGTTTTTCCGAAAATAGTACTCTTCATAGTCACAAATGGCGCCAGGGGTTAAAGGGGGGGAGGAAGGGGGTTTTAATAAGGGGAGAAAGTTTTAATAAAGGGGAGTCAAAAATCGGGAAATTAGAACTAAAATAGGGGTTTTTCTGAAAATAGTACTCCTCATAGTCACCAGATGGCGCCACGGTTAAAAGGGGAAGGAAAGGTTTTCCTAATAAGGGGGGAGAAATTTTTAATTAATTATTAATTATGAATATTAATAAGGGTGCGTGGCCGGAGGTGACGTCATAGGGGGAAAGCATTAATGGGGATACTGTATGGTGGGAACAAACTACTAACAGCAGATTACGAGCCTGGTGCGCTACCGACTGATCGAACCCCGCCCCCAATTTGGAAGCTGTCGCTCGCACTCTGTGAGGCCTAGAATTTAACAGATACCGTCATTCTGAGATGTTAAGACTCTGGCGTGATTTTTTACTCTTTATCCAGCGACATCACCTGCATCTTGAAATTGTCTCCATAGCCTGGAAACCATCATTCGAGACACATTTAATCATCTGGCTAGGTTAGTTTCAGACTAGCCAGTCTCCCAATGACATCCACCTGAATCAGTCATTTAAACGATGCCTTTCAGACAATTGTAAGGAAATAATAATCTGCAATTTGCAGTTCTTGATATTTAAGGCACACACGAGTAAGCACCGTTTGTAATTATTAATTTTTGTTTATTCTTCTTTGATCATAGTATAAGGAAATTCAATCGTTACAGGTGACTCGCAAAGCTTAATTCTTATCTGCAGAATATGGAATATTTACATTTATAATTTGTTAGAACAGTATGTTTAGCCTTCTTTCATTTGATGTGACATTAATATTGTTTGACATTGGCATGTGATGAATTTAATATTGACATTGAAAATGGGACATTATAATATTTAATAATGAAATTAATGACATAAAACATTGATAAGAAAATACAATTTCTAATTCAAAAGCGAATTTCGTGATATATATATTTATGTATAGGGTATTTCACATTTACGGGTTTCTCGCTTAACAATAATCTATTTTACGCTATAGAAAATCTTTTCCAGGTAAAACACAATAAATCTCTTTTTTTTTACTTCAGTTATGTACGGTTTCTTTGAGTTGAGCAGTTGGTTATAGTGATTGTTTTTGTTTGTTTTGTTTGTTTCTTTGAATCTATTTTTTAGGACATCTTTTAATTTTGTGTATCAATAAAGTAGAAAGATTTCATATAAAGTATTTCTCTTCGTAAGAGGTTAAAAGTATATGTTATTTTGTAATTGCTTTTATATTTTCCATAGTTGTTTCTGAAAGTTGGTAACAGAAAATAATTTTTTTGTTTCAGTCTTGTATTTTTTTCGTGTTGGATTTTTACTTTATGTTTATCATAAAAAATATTATTTACTATTATGTTGTATTTGTATAAATTTCGAAAGGATAAGATATCTGAATATTGAAACCTTTCTTTAGCTGCGGTTAGATGTGTGCGGTAATTGACAGGTATTGAGATTTTGGCGATTGAGGATGGAATTACTTCAATCTTTTTAACGTTTGTTGAGTTTGTTGTGCCGTAAATTGTTATACCATAGTTTATGATCGATTCACAGATAGCTTTATAGACTATTAAACATGTTTCGGTTTTTAAAGTATATCTTAATATATGCAGTTTCAAAGCGCGGAATCTTAAACTTCCGCAGATTTTTTTTCGTATGTGTCTTCCAGCGTAATATGCTATCGAAGTGTAGACCTAAGTGTTTTATCGAAGTGTACACCTAATTATATATAATGATGGTTCATTTGCATATATGGAGTCTGAATGATTTTACTGCTGATTTACATTATTCACAACATAATATCGCAGAAGCAATTAATTTTCGATTTTCAATTCCATATAATTTTCGTAATATTAAAGAAAATCGATGTGCAACTTAACTTTTGCTTATGAGCGCAACGTGCAAAAAATCATCTTAATATAAGTCATAAGCTGCAGATAAGCTCGTTGTAGGAGTGATGGCTTGGGAGAAATAAAAGAACTCTTTCACATTTGCAATTTCACTTACTTTGAACATCTAGATTTTTTCCTCATGTTGGTTTGAGGTCACTCACAAATATCTTCTGTTCCATTTTCTTTAGAGCAAAAGAATTTTTAATTCTGATTAAATCCACTCATTAATTAATATTTCTTCTCAGCGAAGAGTCCCTCTTTTGGATACGCTGTTAGAGCAGTTTTTATCTCATCGCACATTAAGTTCATCCTAATGAATCATCTGACACTTAATGGCGATTCAAAATGAAGCCACCATAAAATTGGGTGCTTGTTGCCTAATATAAATGGATACTAAACGATACTAAAACATAAAATTCTCAGTGATCCTATTCAGAACTTGAAATTCGTCAATTCTGCCCCCCCCCCCCCATTAAGTGCCCAAATTTCCTGTTCTGGGATAGAAAGGGGATGAAGTTGGGATTGGGAAGGTGATGTTCGAAGTCCACATCCCAAGTACAGAACAATTATACCTTCGTACGCAGTAAAAAAAGAAGTTTTATCATTTGGAGATTTCTATCTACCTCACAACAAATGTTTCACGAGTCTTCTACTCGAGTCACGAAGGATTCAAGATCGTCTAATTATGTAGAATTGTATCAATTCTCCGATGGAAAAAAAACCCAGCATGACTCGCAATCGTTTACATATTCTCGTAGATATCGTAATCCTAATCCACTCGATTTTGCGAATGTTTTATCATTAAAGTGACAGATTTTCCTCTATTTGATCAGTAAAGATCAGGTTCCTTTGGCCGATTTTAATATTTAGCAAGCGCAGTTCATTGCAAAGATCGCGTTGGCTGAGTGCTATCACAATGATTAGTGATTATTACTGCAGCTGCCAAGTCCACGTTGATGGCATCTGTTAGAAATGATTGTCTTTATCATCCGATCTGGTCTCCGGGGCCCTCAAAGCACAGGGCTATGGGTAATGGCGGTTCCCCCCCCCCCACACACCTCTGTAAACCAGGCCTCTCCTATTGATGAGACAAAAAGACTAAGAGAGGTGAAATGACTCTTCAGAGTCTGATAACCAATGGATACGACAATTCGTGTGTGCTCTCATGAGGAGCAACAACCTTACACGAAGTGACGGATTAAAAGAAGTGAGCCCACAGAAGGTCAAATCAAGGATAATTCGGATACTCCTAATCATATAATTTATCTTTATTACGCTTCTAGTAGCATTTGAAATATGGTTTAATAACTTAATTTCTGTGTAAAATTATATTTTTAGTGTTTATATTTAATCATCGTGTTGTGATAGTGGTCAAGACCATCCTGACCCTGTGGCATACCAAAGAAAAGAGAAAGCTTGAAATTCGTTTGCCTAGGTTGGTCTAGAGTTCCATTCTTAATGCATCATATTTCGTTTCAGGACTTCATTAAGCAACAGAAAACTCTTGATGACAAGCAAAAGTGCTTCTCAATCCAAAGAGCAGATAAAGAAGGGATTCGATCAGTCTAAAGTTAGAACTGTCTAATCATTGTTTTTGCAATTACTCTCTTGTCACGTTCATTACCAATCCAAGATGGCTGGCGTGTGTGGAAAAAGTAATAATCGGATGCTACCTGTACGTGAAATAAAATGTGCTGTTGATTTCAATAAAGAAGTTCATGATGCTTCTGTTAGAGGGACTGATTTTAGAAAGTATCCTCGGAAACAGTAAATAAGTGGAAACAGGGCCAGCTCTACGAGGGGACAAGGGAGGCATGCCCCCCCCCCCCCGAAAATGCTAGTAAGGGCAATGGAAGCATAAAATTATTAAACTTGTGCATTTTTTATTGAAATTATTGAATTGGAGGAGGAAAAGTTACAATGCAATGGAATCCGTCTGTTGCCCCCCCCCCCAATTTTTATTTCTTTTCCTGCTCGATTGCATCACTTGTCCCCCTCTCTTTATTATTTTCTAGATCCGGGCACCAGTGGGAATATATCAAATACATAGAAACAATAAAAGGTAAAAACCTTAGTAAGAGAGAGTTTTTGGACTGACACAAGTGTTCTAAGCCTAGTAGCTTAATGAGAATGCATCTTCTTTGATAAGACAAAAAAAATGGATAATTCTGAGGTATTTAGAGATATCGAAATATTTATGCATAGTATAAATCTATAATAATAAAAGGCAATGTCTCTCGCGGTCATAATTCATAGGGAATTCATGGTAGAGCTTAAAATCTGACAGAGTGTTTTAGATTGTCATCCAAATTGCAGCGGCAAATTTTAAGTCGTAATTCCAAAAGGGGAACTTGCTAGAAGCAAAAATATTTCCCATGCCATTCCTATAGGAAACGGCAATCGTCATTGTTTGCTATTGCCGTTATGCGTTTGCGAGAGCGTTATTTCGGCAATTTGTCTGGAACTGTACCCTTGAACATCTTGATATTCGGTACACTGATTTCTCATGGGAAATTACGCATCATTTTCAAAGATGAAATAGATCCGCTGATTAAAAAAAAATTGCAACGCAATCATCTGAGCGAAATATAAAATTCGCAACATGATAAGTTTAACTCTAAATTCTAAACCAGTACACAAATTTGAAAATGGTTTTCTCTATCGTTACCTTTTCGGTCTTTTCTGATCACCTCATCATAGTACAGAGCTATCAAATATGTCACTTAGCAACAGGTCGAAAATTTTGTGTTCTAACTGCGCACACGTTTTGCGTTTCACATTGAAACTACGTGCTAATTCACATTACTAGTGGAAACACGTATTTTCACGAGGGGCTCTACGTGATGTGAAGAACACGTGATATCTGAATAAGAGAAGTGACAGAGTTTGAATAGTGGTCAATTACTAGTTTTTATATAAGAGCGATATAGTAGTGGTGACTTCATATGTGTCTGTGGGTTTGAAGGAGAGATGGTTTCCAGTCAACATATTGCTTTTATGAAGTGTACAGAGTGTTAGGTGCAATCCTTGATACAAGTGGTGTAAACAGCAGATCGGCAGACACTAAAAGGTACAGTTAAGCTATAAAGTTGTGTCGTACGTGAAATAGATAAAAAGGGTATTTTTGTATGCTTTAAATAATGTAAAGTAGTTATTTGGTAAGAATTGACTGATTAAACTCTTATATTGAATAGTTCATGACCTTAATTGAGATGTTTGCGATCTATAACTTGTTAATTAGAATGTCGCGTAACGGAAATTTCGAAAGTTCTATTTGCATTGTTGGTAAAAGATTTAATTTTTAGTTTTTAATTTGTAATTAGACACCAGTAAATTGTTTATTTGTGTGTTAATTGTATTATTCAATTTCTTTGACATTTCTCGTAAAACACTTATTTTACGTAATAAATAAGTTTACTTATTTTATCAGTTTGGTTCATTCAAACTCACTATACAGTTTGGTCTAGTAAACGCTAATGAAGCTTTGTAAGAATATGAATTGCCCTGTTAAGCCATCAATTTACATTTATTCTTTCTTTCTTTGTTTCATTCTGTGTATATATCAATCTCTATATTCTGAGTTTTCCTGCACTAAAGGTTAGGTTCTGAGTTCCACCCCACCCCCACCCCTGCTACCCACCTAACCCCTTAGAACAGATATTAACACGTACAGAGTATGTTGATGTTGCAATCACGGAGGTAAGAGCAGAATGGAGATGCTCTAAGCTCAAAGGATTTTTGTCAAGATTTCTTTGGGACACGCTATGAGTAAAAGAACATTGACGCTATGAGTTTGTGTGAGTTTATTCCCGAATTGCTCTGGAACCGTTGCCTTGATTATCTTGGCATTTGATACACTGATTCCTCGTATAAAAGTACACATCATGTTCGAGGATGAATTCGATCCGTTGATTAGAACAAAAATGACAACTGTAATCGTCTAAATAAAATACATAATTCGTAATATAACTCTAAATGCTAAACCAGCGCAGATATTTGAAAACGATTTTCTCTCTTACATATTTCACTCTTTTCTGATCATTTCATCCTCTTGCAGTACAGGGCTATCTTGTGAAATATACGATTTAGCAACAGATCGAAAATTTCGTGTTCAAACTGCACATACCATTTTGAGTGACATATGCATTGCCCGTTGCACCATCACTTTCACATGTTATTTTAAGCCATCATACAATCATATTATCAGTGTGTTTTGTAACCCCAATGGAGGTGTGTCCCTAAGAAATCGTGACACAATCTTTCGGGCCTAGGGCATCTCCATTCTGCTGTTACCTTCATGATCACAACACCAACATACTCTATACGTGCTGAATTTGTCGTAAATGGTTGTGGTCGGGGCAAGAAGTGGTACTCACAAACTAACCTTTAGTGCAGTGAAAGTCAACATATACAGATCGCATCTTACAAGTGAGACCCAAGAAGCGCCGTAAGAGTTCAGCTAGTTTTAAATTTACCCATCAAGCAGCAGCTTACTACAGAGGTCTGACAGGAGCTGTCATTTGAACACGCCGTACAGATGATCTGCGAGGAAGGCAACACCTCAGCAAAAGGACAACACAGAAAAGAAATTCCTATGCCTTATCCGGGGATCGAATCCAGTTCCCTTTGTTCAATAGCCAAACGCACTAATCACTCAGTCACCGGGATTGTATACTTGGTGCAGCTGATATAAAAAAAAAGATGCAGCATTGATGAGAGTTTTTAAGGAAAAAGTATGATGTCACCGTTATAAAAATGGATATGCTGAAAATGGTTATGATATAAATTAAATAAGCTATCAGAATACGAAAAAGGAAATGAAATTTTAAAAATCAAATGTTACGGAAATAGAATTAGAAGTAGGGGACTTGACAAATAGAATTAATGAACTTGAAGAAGATAATTGTAGAAAAAGTTGAAATTGTAGCAATTCCTTATTTGCAAATGGATGATACTTCTTTGCCGATAAATAGAAT
Organism: Ryuthela nishihirai; assembly: GCA_038380435.1. Lineage (NCBI taxonomy): Eukaryota > Metazoa > Arthropoda > Arachnida > Araneae > Heptathelidae > Ryuthela > Ryuthela nishihirai. The sequence goes on along the minus strand of JAWZYU010000004.1, from coordinate 24,579,418 downwards.
TGCCAACGCTATGGAGATGATGATATCAGCTTTAGTTATAGGATAGGAAATAGAGATAAATAGATAAGAGAACGCCGAGTGTAAATTTTAGTAATTGAAGAATTATAAATGTTGAGTTACATAAAATGAAACTTTGAAAAAAATAAATGCATTTGGCGCAGGAATTTTTTATTTGTTAGCTTATCTTTATGTTTTAATATATACAGGCACTGAGTTCCATGTTATCTCAATAGAAAATCACATTCAGAGTTCAATATCTTTAATGTGATTTTAATGAAAATATGTCTAAAGATAAATTAAAGATCTCAAACCAATCTATCTAAATCTCAGTTTTAAACAATATATGTTCAGTATTCAAAAAGTTATGAACGTTGAAATATTTAAGAGGATAAAAAAATGAACCCAAAACTTAATAGAAACTTTAAAATAAGTTCCATATCAATACCGAGTACAATGCATTCCGTACTGAAATAGAGGACTAGTAGAGTATCTACTTGATCTTAGTAGACTAGTAGAGCATCTACTTGATCTTAGTAGACTAGTAGAGTATCTACTGGACCTCAATACACTAGCAGAGTATCTACTAGATCTTAGTAGACTAGTACAGCATCTACTGGATCTTAGTAGACTAGTAGAGCATCTACTTGATCTTAGTAGACTAGCAGAGTATCTACTGGACCTCGGTACACTAATAGAGTATCTACTGGATCTTAGTAGACTAGTAGAGCATCTACTTGATCTTAGTAGACTAGTAGAGCATCTACTTGATCTTAGTAGACTAGTAGAGTATCTACTGGACCTCAGTACACTGGTAGAGTATCTACCAGATCTTAGTAGACTAGTAGAGCATCTACTTGATCTTAGTAGACTAGTAGACTATCTACTGGACCTCAGTACACTAGTAGAGTATCTACTGGATCTTAGTAGACTAGTAGAGCATCTGCTGGATCTTAGTAGACTAGTAGAGCGTCTGCTTGATCTTAGTAGACTAGTAGAGCATCTACTTGATCTTAGTAGACTAGTAGAGTATCTACTGGAACTCAGTACACTAGTAGAGTATCTACTGGATCTTAGAAGACTAGTAGAGCATCTACTGGATCTTAGTAGACTAGTAGAGTATCTACTGGACCTCAGTACACTAGTAGAGTACCTACTGGATCTTAGTAGACTAGTAGAGCATCTGCTTGATCTTAGTAGACTAGTAGAGCATCTACTTGATCTTAGTAGACTAGTAGAGCATCTCCTTGATCTTAGTAGACTAGTAGAGTATCTACTGGACCTCATTACACTAGTAGAGTATCTACTGGATCGTAGTAGACTAGTAGAGCATATACTTGATCTTAGTAGACTAGTAGAGTATCTACTTGATCTTAGTAGACTAGTAGACTATCTACTGGATCTTAGTAGACTAGTAGAGCATCTACTTGATCTTAGTAGACTAGTAGAATATCTACTGGACCTCAGTACACTAGTAGAGCATCTACTTGATCTTAGTAGACTAGTAGACTATCTACTGGATCTTAGTAGACTAGTAGAGCATCTACTTGATCTTAGTAGACTAGTAGACTATCTACTGGATCTTAGTAGACTAGTAGAGCATCTACTTGATCTTAGTAGACTAGTAGAGTATCTACTGGACCTCAGTACACTAGTAGTTGCTCTACTAGTCTTCTAAGATCCAGTAGTATCTACTGGATCTTAGAAGCCTAGTAGAGCATCTACTGGATCTTAATAGACTAGTAGAGTATCTACTGGACCTCAGTACACTAGTAGAGCATCTACTGGATCTTAGTAGACTAGTAGTGCATCTACTTGATCTTAGTAGACTAGTAGTGCATCTACTTGATCTTAGTAGACTAGTAGAGCATCTGCTTGATCTTAATAGAATATCTACTGGACCTCAGTACACTAGTAGAGCATCTACCAGATCTTAGTAGACTAGTAGAGCATCTACTGGATCTTAGTAGACAGTAGACTATCTACTGGACCTCAGTACACTAGTAGAGTATCTACTGGATCTTAGTAGACTAGTAGAGCATCTGCTTGATCTTAGTAGAGTAGTAGAGCATCTGCTTGATCTTAGTAGACTAGTAGAGCATCTACTTGATCATAGTAGACTAGTAGAGTATCTACTGGACCTCAGTACACTAGTAGAGTATCTACTGGATCTTTGAAGACTAGTAGAGCATCTACTTGATCTTAGTAGACTGTAGAGTATCTACTGGACCTCAGTATACTAGTAGAGTATCTACTCGATCTTAGTAGACTAGCAGAGCATCTACTGGATCTTAGTAGACTAGTAGAGCATCTGCTTGATCTTAGTAGACTAGTAGAGTATCTACTGGACCTCAGTACACTAGTAGAGTATCTACTGGATCTTAGAAGACTAGTAGAGCATCTACTTGATCTTAGTAGACTCTAGAGTATCTACTGGACCTCAGTACACTAGTAGAGTATCTACTGGATCTTAGTAGACTAGCAGAGCATCTACTGGATCTTAGTAGACTAGTACAGCATCTGCTTGATCTTAGTAGACTAGTAGAGCATCTACTTGATCTTAGTAGACTAGTAGAGTATCTACTGGACCTCAGTACACTAGTAGAGTATCTACTGGGTCTTAGAAGACTAGTAGAGCATCTACTTGATCTTAGTAGACTAGTAGAGCATCTACTGGACCTCAGTACACTAGTAGAGTATCTACTGGATCTTAGTAGACTAGTAGAGCATCTACTGGATCTTAGTAGACTAGTAGAGTATCTACTGGACCTCAGTACACTAGTAGAGCATCTACTTGATCTTAGTAGACTAGTAGAGCATCTGCTCGATCTTAGTAGACTAATAGACTATCTACTGGATCTTAGTAGACTAGTAGAGCATCTACTTGATCTTAGTAGACTAGTAGAGTATCTACTGGACCTCAGTACACTAGTAGAGTATCTACTGGATCTTAGATGACTAGTAGAGCATCTACTGGATCTTAATAGACTAGTAGAGTATCTACTGGACCTCAGTACACTAGTAGAGTATCTACTGGATCTTAGAAGACTAGTAGAGCATCTACTTGATCTTAGTAGACTATCTACTGGACCTCAGTACACTAGTAGAGTATCTACTGGATCTTAGTAGACTAGTAGAGCATCTACTGGATCTCAGTAGACTAGTAGAGCATCTGCTTGATCTTAGTAGACTAGTATAGCATCTACTTGATCTTAGTAGACTAGTAGAGTATCTACTGGACCTCAGTACACTAGTAGAGTATCTACTGTATCTTAGAAGACTAGTAGAGCATCTACTGGATCTTAGTAGACTAGTAGAGTATCTACTGGACCTCAGTACACTAGTAGAGTATCTAATGGATCTTAGTAGACTAGTAGAGCATCTACTTGATCTTAGTAGACTAGTAGAGCATCTACTGGACCTCAGTACACTAGTAGAGTATCTACTGGATCTTAGTAGACTAGTAGAGTATCTACTGGACCTCAGTACACTAGTAGAGTATCTACTGGATCTTAGTAGACTAGCAGAGCATCTACTGGATCTTAGAAGAAGTACAGCATCTGCTTGATCTTAGTAGACTAGTAGAGCATCTACTTGATCTTAGTAGACTAGTAGAGTATCTACTGGACCTCAGTACACTAGTAGAGTATCTACTGGATCTTAGAAGACTAGTAGAGCATCTACTTGATCTTAGTAGACTAGTAGAGTATCTACTGGACCTCAGTACACTAGTAGAGTATCTACTGGATCTTAGATGACTAGTAGAGCATCTACTGGATCTTAATAGACTAGTAGAGTATCTACTGGACCTCAGTACACTAGTAGAGTATCTACTGGATCTTAGAAGACTAGTAGAGCATCTACTTGATCTTAGTAGACTAGTAGACTATCTACTGGACCTCAGTACACTAGTAGAGTATCTACTGGATCTTAGTAGACTAGTAGAGCATCTACTGGATCTTAGTAGAGTAGTAGAGTATCTACTGGACCTCAGTACACTAGTAGAGCATCTACTTGATCTTAGTAGACTAGTAGAGCATCTACTTGATCTTAGTAGACTAGTAGACTATCTACTATATCTTAGTAGACTAGTAGAGCATCTACTTGATCTTAGTAGACTAGTAGAGTATCTACTGGACCTCAGTACACTAGTAGAGTATCTACTGGATCTTAGATGACTAGTAGAGCATCTACTGGATCTTAATAGACTAGTAGAGTATCTACTGGACCTCAGTACACTAGTAGAGTATCTACTGGATCTTAGAAGACTAGTAGAGCATCTACTTGATCTTAGTAGACTAGTAGACTATCTACTGGACCTCAGTACACTAGTAGAGTATCTACTGGATCTTAGTAGACTAGTAGAGCATCTACTGGATCTCAGTAGACTAGTAGAGCATCTGCTTGATCTTAGTAGACTAGTAGAGCATCTACTTGATCTTAGTAGACTAGTAGAGTATCTACTGGACCTCAGTACACTAGTAGATTATCTACTGTATCTTAGAAGACTAGTAGAGCATCTACTGGATCTTAGTAGACTAGTAGAGTATCTACTGGACCTCAGTACACTAGTAGAGTATCTAATGGATCTTAGTAGACTAGTAGAGCATCTACTTGATCTTAGTAGACTAGTAGAGCATCTACTGGATCTTAGTAGACTAGTAGAGTATCTACTGGACCTCAGTACACTAGTAGAGTATCTACTGGATCTTAGTAGATTAGTAGAGCATCTACTTGATCTTAGTAGACTAGTAGAGTATCTACTTGATCTTAGCAGACTAGTAGACTATCTACTGGATCTTAGTAGACTAGTAGAGCATCTACTTGATCTTAGTAGACTAGTAGAGTATCTACTGGACCTCAGTACACTAGTAGAGCATCTACTTGATCTTAGTAGACTAGTAGAGCATCTACTTGATCTTAGTAGACTAGTAGACTATCTACTGGATCTTAGTAGACTAGTAGAGCATCTACTTGATCTTAGTAGACTAGTAGAGTATCTGCTTGATCTTAGTAGAGTAGTAGAGCATCTGCTTGATCTTAGTAGACTAGTAGAGCATCTACTTGATCTTAGTAGACTAGTAGAGTATCTACTGGACCTCAGTACACTAGTAGAGTATCTACTAGATCTTAGTAGACTAGTAGAGCATCTACTGGATCTTAGTAGACTAGTAGACTATCTACTGGACCTCAGTACACTAGTAGAGTATCTACTGGATCTTAGTAGACTAGTAGTGCATCTACTTGATCTTAGTAGACTAGTAGAGCATCTGCTTGATCTTAGTAGACTAGTAGAATATCTACTGGACCTCAGTACACTAGTAGAGTATCTACCAGATCTTAGTAGACTAGTAGAGTATCTACTGGATCTTAGTAGACTAGTAAACTATCTACTGGACCTCAGTACACTAGTAGAGTATCTACTGGATCTTAGTCGACTAGTAGAGCATCTGCTTGATCTTAGTAGACTAGTAGAGCATCTGCTTGATCTTAGTAGACTAGTAGAGCATCTACTTGATCTTAGTAGACTAGTAGAGTATCTACTGGACCTCAGTATACTAGTAGAGTATCTACTGGATCTTAGAAGACTAGTAGAGCATCTACTTGATCTTAGTAGACTGTAGAGTATCTACTGGAGCTCAGTACACTAGTAGAGTATCTACTGGATCTTCGTAGACTAGTAGAGCATCTGCTTGATCTTAGTAGACTAGTAGAGCATCTGTTTGATCTTAGTAGACTAGTAGAGCATCTACTTGATCTTAGTAGACTAGTAGAGTATCTACTGGACCTCAGTACACTAGTAGAGTATCTACTGGATCTTAGAAGACTAGTAGAGCATCTACTTGATCTTAGTAGACTGTAGAGTATCTACTGGACCTCAGTACACTATTAGAGTATCTACTGGATCTTAGTAGACTAGTAGAGCATCTACTGGATCTTAGTAGACTAGTAGAGCATCTGCTTGATCTTAGTAGACTAGTAGAGCATCTACTTGATCTTAGTAGACTAGTAGAGTATCTACTGGACCTCAGTACACTAGTAGAGTATCTGCTGGATCTTAGAAGACTAGTAGAGCATCTACTTGATCTTAGTAGACTGTAGAGTATCTACTGGACCTCAGTACACTATTAGAGTATCTACTGGATCTTAGTAGACTAGTAGCGATCTACTGGATCTTAGTAGACTAGTAGAGCATCTGCTTGATCTTAGTAGACTAGTAGAGCATCTACTTGATCTTAGTAGACTAGTAGAGTATCTACTGGACCTCAGTACACTAGTAAAGTATCTACTGGATCTTAGAAGACTAGTAGAGCATCTACTGGATCTTAGTAGACTAGTAGAGCATCTACTTGATCTTAGTAGACTAGTAGAGTATCTACTGGACCTCAGTACACTAGTAGAGTATCTACTGGATCTTAGTAGACTAGTAGAGCATCACTGGATCTTAGTAGACTAGTAGAATAAATACTTGATCTTAGTGGACTAGTAGAGTCCACTATGATCTCTGATCTTTTTACCTGTGTCAATGTTTTAATTAAATTTTGGGTCCTTTTTTTGTAATCTATTTAATATTCCAGCGTTCATAACTCTTTGGATAAAATGTAAATACCCTTTCAAGCAGCTACTTGCCACAAAGGTCGGACAGGAACCTGTCAGTTGAATACGTCACATAGAAGATCTGTGAGGAAGGCGAGACCTCAGCAGGAAGACAGTACAAACATCCATGCGTTACCTGGGGCTCCAACCCAGGTCCCGTTGACAAGCTTTCTAACCATTTACTGAATAAATATTGTTTAAGAGCAAGATTTAGATAGATTTGATTAAGATCTTTAATTTATCTTTAGACATATTTACATATTTTTCATTAAAAATCATATTTAAGAAGTTATTGAACTCTAAATGCGTTTTTCAATTCAGATAACATGGAACTGTTCCCATTTTTCTGTCCAGTACCTGTATGCTTGGGTAAAATAAATGTTTTTTTTTTTGTCTATTTCAATTATCTGCTCATTAGAAGCAATTCCCCTGAAAAGGATTTCTGGTAGTTCGTTTGTCAAGGTTGAAGAATTCTTGATAATTATTAGAATAATTCTGGAGGATGGAAACTCTAATGGCAAGCTTCCTTTTGTAGCTGTCTTCTAGTAAGCTGCTCGTAAAAAGAGAAATGTTTTCCTGATAACAGAAATGTTTTCCTGATAACAGAAATGATCTTGAAATGCCTGAAAATATTTTGGATTTGAGGGGCTCCTACATCACAGTTTTTTTTTTTTTTTTTTTTGTAGATGGAATGCGAAACCTTTTGTCACCAAAAAAGTGTCAGCCTTAATACGTACTTTAAAACGTAACGGTTCACCTTGGCAAAATTTAAGACTGAAAATATTAGTGAGCTCTTAAAACAGGAATCAGTTGCTGCGCATGACTGCCATCACAAGCCAAAAAATTGTTTTAAAAAATGTTTTTTTTTTCAAAATATAATTACTGTTTTTGTATATGTATAAAAAATAAATATGCTAAGAACAAAGAATACTTTTCGGTTAGCATATTTATATTTTATTTCCCCATCAATGTTGAATTCACGAGAATGAGAGCTGAAAAATTCTGCTCTCACCTCACCCGTCTCCGATGAAAGAATTCTCTTTTGCACGAGCCACAAGATGTGACGTCTTACTTCTGCTTCTGGCTCCGTTTCCTGCATCCCAAGCATGATCTTCAGAGAGTTTCCCGCCAATGTTTTTTTTTCCTTTTTCTTCTCTTGGGGGTCACGCGAGCATTGGCATTGGCCGTCGTCCGCATCTGGTCCTTGGCTCTGCAGAGCGACCGACCACTTCCCAGAACTGGATCTTTTTCCCTTCGAGGAGGAGTGTCGGCCACAGCCTCGTCGCGTGAGAGAAGTCCGTGCAATGGCCCGTACCAACTGGAGGATGCACTTCACTACCTCGCCTGCTGACGCTCGAGAGACGACTTTTTCCCCCGATCGCAAACTTTTTTCCATTTGTTTTTTCGTAAGCCTCGTGACACTAAAGTTGACGATGAGCCGCAGTCTCCGATGTACATTTCTGAATACAAAAGTCGATCAAAGCAGTTCTTTGTCGACAAATGCCGATTGTTTTCTTAATTTAAATTTGGATTGGATGAAACTAAAGAATCACCATTTGATTTCGTTATTAAACCGAAGACAAAAAGTACTATATTTGTATTATTATTGTCTATTGTTTATATTATTGTCTATTGCCAAGAAAAAACCTCCCTATTTGTTGAAAAGTTATTACACATTTGAAATTAATCTAACACGTTTTATTTCGATTCTGAAATATACTACCTAGACAAAAAGTTGGGTTGTTTTATCTATGAGCGTCACTTTTTTGCACACAATGGGCTAAATGGCCAGGTGACAAGGACCCCGAGGGTTCAGAGAAGGTCGGGGGGGGGAGAGGACCCACTTGAGAAACAACAAGAAGTTGGGGGAATTCCCATGATAAGGCAGTGAAAGAGATTCGATTGTTGTGTTGTAACTTCCAAAATAAGATTTCTAAGGAAACTGACGATTGAAGATAAAATAAAATTCGGAATCAAATTTATCTGCATCCAAATTTTTTACAATATTCAATTTGTATCAAAATCATTACGGGAATTTGAATTCAATTTATATTAAAATTAAAACTCAATAAGTATTAATTTAAGCCATTAAACAAGTGGATATTTTAGAGGTTTGAGTAATTTATTAATATAATTCCTCTGGCTTTAAATACTGTATTTCAGAATTCATTATTCATAAAATATTGACTGAATGTTTCAAAAACTCAGGATTTAACTAAATTTGATGCTGATTTTAAATCTATCTTCATTAATATTTGAATAAGAAACTTATTTAAAAAGTTACGGATTGTCGAATTTAGCTTTTCAGTGACATAACAAGGAAATTAATTTTTTTTGTCTACCCAATTTACGTATTTAGTGCTGACCCCGATCTGGGAAAAAATATAAAGGTTGGGGGGGGGGGGGGGGGGGCTAGAGAATAGATTTCAATTGCAATATAAGAATTTTTTTCTCTGTTTTGGTGAAACTACATTTAACAAAGAAAACCACTGGCAACTGATCATGGAAAATTACATTGGATACGACCAAAGAAAAGCAGACCAAAATTACAAGACTGATATATGGGCATATTCTATCAAATAAAATTTTGTTTCTCTTAAAAAAACACACTCTTCTAACTGTTTAGACTGTCAGGAGATTGAAACAGTTGAGCATATTCTGCTGAAATGTCCCAAATATAATAATCAAAGACAGGCACTGAATAATAGCCTCAACGAAATAGGAATTAACTCTAATATCACTGCTCAACCAGAGCAAAGAATCGTAAAGAATTAAATGCTGGCATTTATTACTACAATTCTTTAAAGACAGCAATCAATATCAAAGAATTTAATTTTTGGTAAAGGAAATTTACTCTTATTATGAACGTTCGCATTGCGACATTTTGAAAAATATAATGTAAAGTTTGTATCAAAATAGCACGTGATCTGTGCAAAATAGGGAAAAATATGATAGCTAAATAGACTTTAACCCTGATGTTGATAAGAATTCTTTCCTTAAATTTTATTTTTGTATTTCTAATCAGCTAGCTCAATTTGAAAGGCAAAATCATTCAACTCTCACGTACAGTTCTCGCTATTGCATACACAATAGCTAAACAGCCTAGGTGCAGCCACAACGGCAGCATAGAAAGTGTGGGAAGGTGGCATTAAAACGTCTAACAAAGAAGGAATTTGAACTAGCTACTGCAGCAAAGGTCATGAACACAGAGGACTCGAGGAAGAAGAATGACTTTGGCACTATATTCAACTACAGCAGAGATAAGAAAGCCTCAGCCCCACAAAAGAACTGAAATCAGGAAACAACAGACGACATTACGGAATGTGTACAAAATCTCAGACAATGAAGAACCTATTTGGCTACACTAACAAAGTCTAAGATAAATACGGACATTGTAACCCTCTGCACTACGAATTTAGCATAAGATTAAAGTAAAAATTACAACTGGAAAAAGACTTATTGAACCTCGTACTCAATCTTATCTCCCAAAGAAAGAATGTTTTAATAAGAATAATTAAAAAAATTAAAGAAATAATTAAAATTATAAAGGAAAATGCAGAAAAGTAAATACAACAGATTCATTTTTAAAAAAAATGCAAAAATTGGAATGAAGAAAATAAATGCACACAAATGGCAGTAAAAAATAGAAGCCTCACAATATATGTTTTCAAGACAGATACATAGAAAGAGATCACATAACAAAGTAGACTCAAGCTAAATTAATAATTAAAAACCCCACTAAATCAAATTATTGTGGCAAGAAAAGCGCTTCCAGCAACAAGAATACATAGTTCTCTCAAGAAAAAAAGATGAAATTGTAAGCTCTTAAAAAAAATACAGCAACAAAAAAAAAGAAGCATCCAAAAAGAAAATTATTCTGAGAGAACACTTCGGCCCCACCTCCAAACAATTTTGATTTTGAAAAGACATGAAGATCGTTTCGCCGTTTCTTTAAATTTTCTCTTTCTGTAATATCTTTATTTTATTAGGGATACAGAGGGTTTCACACGCCCAAATTTTCCTTCTCATATTGGATGATAGATAGATAGGGAATTTTCATTCTAAAGAGGAAATTGTTGTCTATTTTGTGAGAATGACAGATTTTAGAGTTAGCAACATTGTGTGCAGTGTAAAATTTTTTAGCAGTTTAGTTTTTGTTTAATTGTTGTTTGTTTTTAATCGTATCGCATTTGCAATAGGGTCCTCCGTTTTCTAATGCCAGGCCTGCTTAAGAGTGAATTATATTTGTATTAAATTAGATAAAATCCTGCTATATAATATAAACTGATCTCACCCATTCTATACATGAAATAATCATCAAGCAGTCATCGGCTATGGAGGTCCAACCAGATTGTATGATTTATTTCTCCAAACACATATATCCTAAGCTACAGATGTACATTAGGCCACTTCAGGCTAATAACATAGCGCTGTTTGACATTGTCTATCTATCTTAGGTCATTAGTAACAATCTATTTTTGAAAGCATATCCAAATTTAGCAGTGCCAACTGGGAATTTAATTTATGCGTTATGGTTATTTTACAAATCCAAATCGTAATAGCAGAGCAGCATCTCAGCAATATTATTCTAAAGGCGTCTTTTCTGAACCTAACGACTTACGAAAAAAAAAAACAGACGACAATAATATATATTGCCAAAGAAAAAAATTAAAATATTTTTGCGGTAGAATATTTCTTTTAATTTATATAATTCCACTTGTTATTCAATTTTATGTGTAGGATAATATCTGCGTCTGTTATATAAGTTACAATTCATTGTTTTCCTGTAATCAAAACAATGCAATTTGTATTGTAATATTTTTCTGTATGAAGTATTTTTTGCAATTACAAAATATATATTTACTTTGTGTTTATGCAGCTTTAAAATTTTCTTAAAATAAGCTCTGTAAAGCGCTAAGTTGAAATTATTGTAGTTGATCATCATGAGGGATGTTGTAAAAATTCCAGGCCAGTGCTATTCCCTCCTTAAGGGGTTGATGGAATCAACTCTTGATTCTCTTGGGTTACATCATTTCGATGAAAGCGATACAAAATTTTAAAATGAAATTCTGTGTTAGTCTTCTAAAATAAATGCAACACATCAAAAACCAATTTATTCAAAGAGATATTTTAAGTCAAGTGAACACTAGATAAATATTGGTTTTTTAAGTTTGAAAAATACACCTATCCCTCGATTTACACGGTACTCAGTTCACACAATTTTGGCTTTGCACGGTCAAAAAATGTAACCAGTTTCGATTTACACGGTACTGACTGAGACGTACATAGAAAGGAAATCTCTCAGTACCGTGTAAATCGAAACTGGTTGCATTTTTTGACCGTGCAAAGCCAAAATTTTGTGAACTGAGTACCGTGTAAATCGAGGGATAGGTGTATTCCAAAGAAAAATTGGAGTTCTTCCCAACTGATCTTTTTTATAACTACTATTGGAATTAAATTTGCTTTAAAACAGTTCGATGACTGATCTGAAAAACTTTAACATGTACAATTAGTGCACCCCTGCAATTTGCTCGTTTCGGATTGTTCTGATGATTACATGTTTAAAAATTAAAGAGATTTGGTGAAAGCAGAGGCTTTCGTATTCCTGATTGAAAAAACGGAAAAAAAAAATCATCGAATGATACCCACTAGATGGCCCCATGAGCTCCGTATTCTTCAACGACCCACAGCTTGCGATGTCAGTTGAAGTGGAATCTTGGACAGTAACATATTCCTCATCTCTTTCGTGGACTGTGCTGACGTCAACAAGATATGGATTTGGTTTTCGAAACTCAGATATTTCTTCATCTACAAGAAAGGAGCAAACGCCTTGCGAGACAGTTATCACTTCCCTGGAGAATAATCGATATCATTGATTACTGAATCATTTCTGAATCATTTAGTCGCAGGCTTGATAAAAGACTCTGTCGCTGAGAGTTTGCTGACTGATAAGTTCGATTGCTTACTTAAGAACTTCCAACAGAAAATTTACATTATCTGCTCTAAATAGCGTTTCAGACCTTTAAGATCGAATTTCCAATTTCAAATTATTTCTGTCATTCAGATGAATTTTGTTTTTTACTCGTTAGATGTTTAATGCCCAATGTGGAATTTTAGTCGTCTCTGTCGATTCCTTAATTTTTTTCTTCAATGACACTGGAAAATTCATTAAACACGCAAAAGAACTTTTAAGTGGAGCAGACATCTATTGTCTAAAAAATTGTCTAATATTTTCGGCAAGGCTTCAAACTGCTCATTGCGCAGAATCATGACGGTATTCATCAAAGAAAGAAAAATCCTAACTCAAAAACTAACATATATCATTGAACATTCTTATTTTTTTCTGTCCCGTTTTTCTACAAAAATTGGCGATATCTTCTGGCTCAGTGGTCCTCAGCGAATATATTCAAAGATCTGAGTGGGCCAAAGGGTGATTTTGTGCGACCCTCAGCCCCTTTCATCCAACAAACTGATAGCAATGCAAAATATAAAATATATTATTCGGATGTATAAAATTATATTGAAAAGAATATTACAAATAAATAAGGATTGAAAAGATCGAGAATGAAAAAAAAATAGAACAGAGAACTTTGAATCAAGAACAATTTTTTATTCTCTGTAAATTTCTATACAGTATTTCGAACAAATGCGTACGAACAGAAAAGAGGACGGATTTACACATAAATGCTCTGTGAATTTTGACATTGCTCCGTAAGTGCTTTTAAACAGCTAATTAACATACAGAGGTTCTGACGAAAACCAATAAAATCTCTTTTATTGCTTTTCGCGCATGACTTGCAAAACTCAAACGATGCTGGCAGCGATGGCTTTTTGTGCATGCTGCACATTTCTTCTGTCGAAATTTTTTTGCAAAAAAATTGAAAATTTATACATTTCTTTTAATCTTTTATTATAAAAAAGTATGTTAAATTTCTTTAAATGTTTATTTGCATTCTAACTGCATGAGCTATATTTGTGATATTTTCACCCATGTTCATATTCTCATTTGTTGTTCAGTATTAAACTTGAATTTCTCCTTTCATCAGAATAAAATGATTGAAAATTATGTTTACTCTTTGTTCGACATTTATGTTTTTCTCCGCGATCCTCCGGCCAGACTCGATCATTCAATTTGGTTTCTCAAAATAAATTAAATTCAAATTAATATTTGAATTAATAAATTCATTCAAAAAGTTTCTCTTTGCGATGGGCGTTCAAAAAGTTCTTGCCATGCATCTGCAGAACAAAAATCACTGCACTTACCTGAACAAAACTTTACTCTCCTTCAAAGTACTCCGCGCTCCAGTATCTATGCAAAGTTAGAGACATCTGCGCCAATTCTGGAAAGTTTTGTGGTACTCCTGTTGGGAAATACTCCGCAACTCTGAATGAACGCATTTTGCAAGATCTTACATCTTTGAAAAAGGCTTCCCAGCTAGTTCGTTTTTAATTTTTGAAACAACCAAAAATCGCATGCTGCAGTGTTTGATTTTTTTTTCCTGCTCCAGATAGGCCGTAACGTATCAGGGTTTTTTAGTCGCTAATGATCATACGACTTATTAAAATTTTCCACAGATCAAAGGATCCGATCTTCATGTCATCGTTCATTGTCATGAAGAAGGAAAATCCATGACATGCCTGTTGTCGGATGCTGCTCCTTCATCTCTTCCGCAAAATAATGTTGGTGTAGTATTGGTCATTTGTAGTTAGTTTTCAGGTAAAGTTACACGGCTACCACTCCTGGGAATCGAAAAAAAATTGTGAACATCCTCTTCCTTGGGCGAAAGTCTTGTCAGAGGATTTGACGACGCAGCTCATCTTCCACAACACAAATATAGTTGTCGATCTTTCTGGGAATTATATAATAATAAATAAAGTCTCACCACCTGCAACAATGTCTGTAAATCGTTTGAGGTCACTAGGTTCAAATATTTCCAGCATCTTGCACGAAGTGACTCTAGTCCTTTTTTGCTTTTCTGTGAGTTTGTGGAGTACCCATTTGGCACAGATATTTAGGAACTTTAAACTTTGATGAATAATTTTTTCTACACTGTCAATCTATTCACTGACATTTAAACGTATTACCTGAACGCAGATATTCGCGCCTGACTTTTTGATTTTTTTTCCTGCTCCAAATAGCCCAGTAGGGGGAAAGTGGGGGTTCTGGAACAGAGGCGGAGCTATGTTAATCCTATGGGCTCCGCCTCCCGTGTGTTTCAAGCTGGAGGCGGAGCACATTGGTCAGAATTCTCACTGTTTTTAAGACTGAAATCAGACAATGGTGAATAAAATACCTCCCTCCAGTAATGTATTAATCTGAAATTATTCAGTTAAATTGCAGATAATCCACTCGTAATTTCCACCGACATCCATCTTGGTTTCCACCATTTAGAAACCTGACATCACCACAAACTCCCACGATTTTACCGTTAGTCCACCATCTTGGTTTCTAACCTCATCCGAAATTACTAAGTCCAGACTCCGCCATCTTGATTCCTGACATATTAATTAAATGCTTATCAGAAGTTCCACTCCCCTTTATTAAACCTCCCCTATCAAAAACTGTCACCCCCTCATTAATTAACCCATTATCGAAAGTCCCCTTTTATTAAAAAATAAGAACCCCCCCCCCCCTCTTTTCCACTGATTCCATTATTTTGACATCCCCTGTGATTGCGTCATCCTCCTACAGCGTGAATTAAGTCCGCCATTTTGAAATCTGATGTCGCCAATTAGAGGAGCTTCTTTTCATTTACTGCGGGACAGTCTTTTAAATCAGTTTCTGCGGGATAGTCCTCCTTCCAGTATAAATACGACATCCATCAGTCAGAATCCTCATTCTGTTGCCAGACGTTGACAGTGACAGTTCTCTGCTGCTGCGTCTCAGTGATTTTTTTCAACTACAACAGTATTAGTTCTCGACGTCCTCCAGTTTCTGCGGAATAGTTCTCCTTCCAGTATAAATACAACATCCATCAGTCAGAATCTTCATTCCGTTCTCAGACGTTGACCAGTGACAGTTCTCTGCGTCTCCATGATTTTTTTCAACTGCTAGAAGCCAATAGTGATAGTTCTCAACGTCCTCGTGTAGTATCAGTTATTTTACAACTCACTGCTACATAATGTATCCATGTGATATATGTGAGAAGGCTTTCACGGTCCAGAAAAATCTCATTCGTCATATGAGAAATCATGATGGGAATAACCTGTTTAAGTGCTCTGAGTGCGAATCGACATTCTCAAGGAGAGATGACGTCCGACGTCATGAGTTAACCCACACCTCTAGAAAAAACTACAAATGTGAAGAATGTGCCATGGAGTTTGGAAGAAAAGACAATCTTTTACGGCATCAAAGAAAGCCACACAATAATAAGCGAAAACGTTCTGAAGATGAAAGGATTCCCCAAAAGAAACAAAAACCAGACCCTGAAGACCCCTGTCAGTTTACAGAAGAAATGAAAAGGACCCTATCAGCACATAAACTGACGGCAACGGAAGAAACATCTGTTGACCTCACCTTTTTCCTCGAGTCCTCACGGCAGTCACTCCTAACTCCCCTAAAAGAATAATTGGCCTCGAAAGGTAGCATTAAATGGTACCTTGTCGTGCAAGTGCACTTCAGGTGAAAAGTCTCCCCTTCTATCTTCGAACACTATACCCCGTTTTTCTGAAGTAACTGTGTCACAAGTCTTCCTACATCATCCCTAAACAGAGAACTGGATTCAGCGTGTAAGAAGATAAAGATCTCATTTGAAGAATTTGAAGGAGCACATAGTGGATGGACACTGGATGCCGTACTCCACGCAGAAATGAACATTGGAAAATATATCCCTCTTGCAGGATCTAGTTATATCCCTACTCCAAGAGAATTACTGTTAAAACACGCTATTGTCAATGTATGTAATTCCGACCAAAAATGTTTTGTCTGGTCTGTTTTAGCCTCTTTGTATCCTGCCACAGATAATCCGCAGCGCCTTAACAACTACATACATTTAGAAGAAAAATTAAACACATCTGGCTTAATTTTCCCTGTTACAATAAATCAAATATCTAAATTCGAAAAAATGAACAACATTTCTGTCAATGTTTTTGGATATGAGAAAGAGGTGTCCCCACTTTACATCACACCATTCAGATTTAAAGCTCATGCAAATCTCCTTCTGTTATCGGATGGTGAAAAGCAGCATTATTGTGCCATTAAAAATATGAGTAGACTTCTCAGTCCTCTCACTAAACATAAATGTCAGGCTTTCTATTGTGATTACTGCCTTCACCGTTTCAAAAATGAATCACTCTTGAAGGATCATATCCCCTATTGTCAAGAACATGGGCCCCAGAGAGTAGAATTTCCAACTGAAGAAGAAAAATGGCTGAAATTCACTAATTTCAAGTTTCAGCAGCCCGTTCCATACGTGATTTATGCCGACTTTGAATCATTCCTAGTGAAAGTGAACACTTGTATGCCTAACCCTGAAAAATCTCACACCACTATCACAGCAAATCATGAACCCTGTGGATTTGCATATCTTGTTGTTGGACCTGATGACTGCAGCTATAAACCTCCAGTAGTTTATGGAGGTCCTAATGCAGTAGAAGAATTTTTAGAACGTCTGCTTAAAGAAGAAGAAAACATCAAAAATTTACTATCGATGATAAAGCCAATGCAACTCTCGAATCATGAAGAGAAACTGTTTCACGACACTACTGACTGTCATATTTGTAAGCGTGCCCTAGGAGCAGATCGTGTGAGAGATCACGATCATATAACAGGTAAATTCCGAGGAGCTGCCCATAATTCCTGTAATCTGAACTTTAAGTTAACCACTAGGATTCCAGTTATCTTTCACAACCTAAAGGGATATGACAGCCACCTAATTATGCAGGGAATCGGCAGAATTAAAAATAAGAAGATTAATTGCATTCCCAATAACATGGAAACATACATAGCCTTCTCCCTGGGGACATTACATTTTACAGACTCCTATCAATTTTTAAGCACATCTCTTGAGAAGCTAGTAAATAATTTATCAACAGATGAGTTCCATATTTTAAAGGACTACGTTGAACCCGAAAGGCTACACTTGGTTCTGAGAAAAGGAGTTTACCCCTATGATTATATCGACAACAGTCTAAAGTTTGAAGAAACAGTATTACCACCACGTGAAGCATTTTACAACCAACTCACAGAAGAAGCGTTAGGGGAAGAAGACTACACCCATGCAATAAGAGTGTGGAATACATTCAACATAAAAAATCTAGGCCAGTATCATGACTTGTACCTGAAGACAGACGTGCTCCTCTTAGCAGATGTTTTCGAAAGTTTCAGAAAAATATGCTTCAGGTACTATGAAATCGATCCCTGTCATGTTTACACAGCTCCTGGATTAGCCTGGTAATCATGCTTAAAAATGACAAATGTAAATCTTGAGTTGATAACTGACCCTACAATGTACCTTTTTCTGGAAAAAGGCATACGAGGGGGATTTTCTGTGATATGTAATCGTCTTAGTACTGCAAACAACAAGTATTTGGACGCCTATAATCCTCAGTTACCCTCTAAATACATTATGTACTATGATGCTAACAATCTTTATGGATGGGCAATGTCACAATGCCTCCCTCAAAGCGATTTTCGATGGCTTAATAAAGAAGCAATAGCGGATCTAAATATTACGACAATTGCTGATGATTCGAATAAAGGATACATATTGGAAGTTGATTTAGATTATCCAGTTTCTCTGCACGACAAGCATAATGATTATCCACTAGCCCCTGAGAAACTTCAGATTACCAGCAGCATGCTATCCCCATATTGTCAAAAGGTTGCCCAAAGCCTTGGAATAAATACAAGCCAATCAGTCGTGAAATTAGCCCCAAATCTAAATTCTAAGGAAAAATATGTCCTTCATTATCGAAATCTCAAACAATATTTAGCCTTCGGTATGCAGTTGAAGGAAATACATCGCGTTTTAGAATTTAATCAGTCTTGCTGGCTAAAACCATATATAGAATTTAATACAGATCAGCGGAAGAAAGCTAGAAACGACTTCGAGAAGGACTTCTTCAAACTGATGAATAATGCTGTGTTTGGAAAAACGATGGAAAATTTGAGAAATCGAGTGAAAATTGAATTGACTCAGAGCCCGAAGAGAATATGTAAACTCGTAGCATCCCCTGCTTTTCACGCTTTTCGTGTTTTTCACAACGACCTCGTATGTGTGCAATCAAAGCTAACTAAATTGAAACTCAACAGGCCTATTTATGCTGGTTTCAGTATTCTAGATATTAGTAAACTATTGATGTATAGCTTTCATTATGACTATATTAGTCCGAAATATGGAGAAAAAGCTAAATTATTGTTCACTGATACAGATTCATTGTGCTACGAGCTTCAAACCGAGGACGTGTATGCTGATATGAAAGCTGATATAGATCGTTTTGAAACATCCGATTATCACATTGACCATGTTTTGCATAGTACACGTAATAAAAAGGTACTAGGTAAAATTAAAGATGAACTTTCAGGAGTACCTATCAAACAATTGCAGGCCTTCGTTCTAAACTGTATTCCCTTCAGAGTTTACATGAGGAGATGAAGACAGGGAAAGGAGTCCCCAAATACATCGTAAAAAGAACCCTTCGTCACAAGGATTACAGAGACTGCTTAATAAACAAATCACTTTGTCGAGTAGATTTGACAAGGATTCAAAGTAGCAACCACCATCTTCATACAGTGATAGGTGTAAAACTTGGTCTGTCACCATTTGACGATAAAAGATATATTTTAGAAAATGGTTATAACACCCTTTCGTACGGTCACTACAAAACAATGAAAAAATAACATAACAGAAAAAAACCCCGAATATTTCACTGTGATTTTTAATATGTTTGAGCTATTTATGTATAAAAAATATGATAATTTTATCCAAATGTGTGCATATAACCCCCTATATATGTAAAAATATTACATGTCATCATTATTATATGTAGATAGCTGTATGTAAAAACCATTTCCTCTGTTAACCTGCATTTTTTTTGTAAGCAGGCTGTAAAGTATAATCAATGTGAAAAAGCATCATTGTGAAATGTATAAAATTGTAAACCAATGGAAATCATTACATGTGCACGCATTGTCATTGTTTCACCTAATACTTTGAAATCAATAAAAATTTTAAAATGAAATATATGTTTCGTCTGAGTTTTATCTCTAGCAAGCGAGGAGGTAAACAAGTGGGACTCACGTGACTTACTCCACGTGCACTCGTGATGCTGACTCACTTCCACCCGCTCACATCCTGTTGGAACGTCAGACCTCGCTCACTGCGAGAAAGCTCTTCTAGGATCCATTTCTGGGATTACACTTATAATAAAAGGTGGGTAATTCTCTAAATTTTCATGGTTTATCAAACATTACTTATAATTTCGTGATGTAGTGACGTTCTCAAGTATTAAGAAGTGATGAAAACATAAGATTTCCTTTCAAAGTTATCGTTACTCGCTTGTTTGCTTGTTACCGGAACAAGCCTCCTAGAAATCAACGTCTTTTTTTTAAAGCAATCACCTCTCAAAAGCACCGGGACTTCAATAAATGCGCTGAGTGCTGTGTTTATGAAAAATTTATCAGTACACGATGAAATTCTAATTTTTACTTTGCAGAGACGAGAACATTGCGTAGATTTTTACAGAGAAATAATTGAAATTATTCCATCAGCCATTTAGCGATAAAGTATTTTAGAGCAGATTTTTACTGAATATTAATACTTTAGAATAAAGGATAATTTCCGGTATATAATATAGAGGTGTACAGACGAATTTTATTTCCTATGAATAAAAAAAAAATAGGATTTTCATACTGTTATTCGAATTACTCAGTTAATTCACCACTTATTACAACTGTTTAGTAAAAAAAAAATGCATTTAATCCCCAGATTTTTAACGACTGAGATAAAAAAAAATAATGTGCCTACCTACATTAAATACAATGTAAAATAGCGAAAATTCACCACTAATTTCAGCTGCTTAATATCAAGAAATACAGACGATTTCCTGTTTTTTTTTTTAGCATTGCATATAAGAAAAAAAAAAAGACTAGCGAACGTATCAACATGTACCTCTGATACTTAAATACGACATGCTCGTGTTTCAATATTACACATTTTTCAGTAGTTTACGCATTAATTACTAATTTTTTTTTTCATTCAACAGTTAAGTATCCCAATTGGAAGTAATGTGAGCAATATTTCCTGTTTAAATGCATCTCTCTACAAATCCGCTTTAAAACATTTTCTTATAATTTAGGGCAAAATAAAGAATTTTAATTAGATTTCTTTTAACACTATATACTTAATATATTGTCATCAACATATTCTATATACAAAACGAATTAATACAGCCTAGTTACTGGAAATTAACATAATATTGAAGTGCTTTCTACCTAAAGAATAAAAAAAAAAAACTGAATACTTTAATTTTAATTACATTTTCAGCCACTAGATGGCGACACAGTTACTATTAGACCTTGGGGCAGACGAGAGAAACTTGAAGCCTTTGCTCAGAGCGCCACCTAGCTGGATTTTGTAGTAGTTTGTTGCCATTGTACGGATCCCCCACTTGTGCTTCCCCCCTATGACGTCACATGCCACGCCCCCTATTACGTAACATTACGTAACATGGCGTAATCATTGCATAATCATTACGCAACAGACCACGCCCCCTTATTAATAATAATAATTCCTCCCCTTTATTAAACTCCCCTTTCACCCTCAGTGGCACCATCTGTTGACAGCGAGAAGTACTATTTTCCCAAAAACCCTTTATTTCAGGCTAATTTCTCGTTTTCAGACCCCCCGGTCGACCTACCTATATTTTAAGCCCTCCCCATTATTACCCCCCCTGGCGCCATCTGTTGATAATGAGAAGTACTATTTCCCCCCCCCCCCAAAAAAAAAAACTATTTTAATTCTAAACCCCATTTCACGTGGGCGTGGCCATGAAAGCACTAGTGGGGATCCGTAAATGGCAACAAACTACTACAAAATCCCGCTAGGTGGCGCTCTGAGCAAAGGTTTCAAGTTTCTCTCGTCTGCCCCAAGGTCTAATAGTAACTGTGTCGCCATCTAGTGGCTGAAAATGTAATTAAAATTAAAGTATTCATTTTTTTTTTATTCTTTAGGTAGAAAGCACTTCAATATTATGTTAATATCCAGTAACTAGGCTGTATTAATTCGTTTTGTATATAGAATACGTTGATGACAATATATTAAGTATAGAGTGTTAAAAGAAAGCTAATTAAAATTCTTTATTTTGCCCTAAATTATAAGAAAATATTTTAAAGCAGATTTGTAGAGAGATTCATTTAAACAGGAAATATTGCTCACAGTACTTCCAATTGGTATACTTAACTGTTGAATGAAAAAAAAAATTAGTAATTAATGCGTAAACTACTGAAAAATGTGTAATATTGAAACACAGAGCATGTCGTATTTAAGTATCAGAGGTACATGTTGATACGTTCGCTAGTCTTTTTTTTTTCTTATATGCAATGCTAAAAAAAAATACAGGAAATCGTCTGTATTTCTTGATATTAAGCAGCTGAAATTAGTGGTGAATTTTCGCTATTTTATATTGTATTTAATGTAGGTAGGCACATTATTTTTTTTTATCTCAGTCGTCAAAAATCTAGGGATTAAATGCATTTTTTTTTACTAAACAGTTGTAATAAGTGGTGAATTAACTGAGTAATTCGAATAACAGTATGAAAATCCTATTTTTTTTTTATTCATAGGAAAAATAATTCGTCTGTACACCTCTGTATTATATACCGGAAATTATCCTTTATTCTAAAGTATTAATATTCAGTAAAAATCTGCTCTAAAATAATTTATCGCTAAATAGCTGATGCAATAATTTCAATTGTTTCTCTGTAAAAATCTACGCAAAGTTCTCGTCTCTGCAAAGTAAAAATTAGAATTTCATCCTGTACTGATAAATTTTTCATAAACACAGCACTCAGCGCATTTATTGAAGTCCCGGTGCTTTTGAGAGGTGATTGCTTTAAAAAAAAAAGACGTTGATTTCTAGGAGGCTCGTTCCGGTAACAAGCAAGCAAGCGAGTTACGATAACTTTGAAAGGAAATCTTATGTTTTCATCACTTCTTAATACTTGAGAACGTCACTACATCACGAAATTATAAGTAATGTTTGATAAACCATGAAAATTTAGAGAATTACCCACCTTTTGTTATAAGTGTAATCCCAGAAATGGATCCTAGAAGAGCTTTCTCGCAGTGAGCGAGGTCTGACGTTCCAACAGGATGTGAGCGGGTGGAAGTGAGTCAGCATCACGAGTGCACGTGGAGTAAGTCACGTGAGTCCCACTTGTTTACCTCCTCGCTTGCTAGAGATAAAACTCAGACGAAACATATATTTCATTTAAATATTTTTATTGATTTCAAAGTATTAGGTGAAACAATGACAATGCGTGCACATGTAATGATTTCCATTGGTTTACAATTTTATACATTTCACAATGATGCTTTTTCACATTGATTATACTTTACAGCCTGCTTACAAAAAAAAAATGCAGGTTAACAGAGGAAATGGTTTTTACATACAGCTATCTACATATAATAATGATGACATGTAATATTTTTACATATATAGGGGGTTATATGCTAACATTTGGATAAAATTATCATATTTTTTATACATAAATAGCTCAAACATATTAAAAATAACAGTGAAATATTCTGGTTTTTTTCTGTTATGTTATTTTTTCATTGTTTTGTAGTGACCGTACGAAAGGGTGTCATAACCATTTTCTAAAATATATCTTTTATCGTCAAATGGTGACAGACCAAGTTTTACACCTTTCACTGTATGAAGATGGTGGTTGCTACTTTGAATCCTTGTCAAATCTACTCGACAAGGTGATTTGTTTATTAAGCAGTCTCTGTAATCCTTGTGACGAAGGGTTCTTTTTACGACGTATTTGGGGACTCCTTTCCCTGTTTTCTTCTCCTCATGTAAACTCTGAAGGGAATACAGTTTAGAAAGAAGGCCTGCAAATTGTTTGATAGGTACTCCTGAAAGTTCATCTTTAATTTTACCTAGTACCTTTTTATTATATGTACTATGCAAAACATGGTCAATGTGATAATTGGATGTGTCAAAACGATCTATATCAGCTTTCATATCAGCATACACGTCCTCGGTTTGAAGCTCGTAGCACAATGAATCTGTATCAGTGAACAATAATTTAGCTTTTTCTCCATATTTCGGACTAATATAGTCATAATGAAAGCTATACATCAATAGTTTACTAATATCTAGAATACTGAAACCAGCATAAATAGGCCTGTTGAGTTTCAATTTAGTTAGCTTTGATTGCACACATGCAAGGTCGTTGTCAAAAACACGAAAAGCGTGAAAAGCAGGGGATGCTACGAGCTTACATACTCTCTTCGGGCTCTGAGTCAATTCAATTTTCACTCGATTTCTCAAATTTTCCATCGTTTTTCCAAACACAGCATTATTCATCAGTTTGAAGAAGTCCTTCTCGAAGTCGTTTCTAGCTTTCTTCCGCTGATCTGTATTAAATTCTATATATGGTTTTGGCCAGCAAGACTGATTAAATTCTAAAACGCGATGTATTTCCTTCAGCTGCATACCGAAGGCTAAATATTGTTTGAGATTTCGATAATGAAGGACATATTTTTCCTTAGAATTTAGATTTGGGGCTAATTTCACAACTGATTGGCTTGTATTTATTCCAAGGCTTTGGGCAACCTTTTGACAATATGGGGATAGCATGCTGCTGGTAATCTGAAGTTTCTCATGGGCTAGTGGATAATCATTATGCTTGTCGTGCAGAGAAACTGGATAATCTAAATCAACTTCCAATATGTATCCTTTATTCGAATCATCAGCAATTGTCGTAATATTTAGATCTGCTATTTCTTCTTTATTAAGCCATCGAAAATCGCTTTGAGGGAGGCATTGTGACATTGCCCATCCATAAAGATTGTTAGCATCATAGTACATAATGTATTTAGAGGGTAACTGAGGATTATAGGCGTCCAAATACTTGTTGTTTGCAGTACTAAGACGATTACATATCACAGAAAATCCCCCTCGTATGCCTTTTTCCAGGAAAAGGTACATTGTAATGTCAGTTATCAACTCAAGATTTTCATTTGTCATTTTTAAGCATGATTGCCAGGCTAATCCAGGAGCTGTGTAAACATGACAGGGATCGATTTCATAGTGTCTAAAGCATATTTTTCTGAAACTTTCGAAAACATCTGCTAAGAGGAGCACGTCTGTCTTCAGGTACAAGTCATGATACTGGCCTTGATTTTTTATGTTGAATGTATTCCACACTCTTATTGCATGGGTGTAGTCTTCTTCCCCTAACGCTTCTTCTGTGAGTTGGTTGTAAAATGCTTCACGTGGTGGTAATACTGTTTCTTGAAACTTTTGACTGTTGTCGATATAATCATAGGGGTAAACTCCTTTTGTCAGAACCAAGTGTAGCCTTTCGGGTTCAACGTAGTCCTTTAAAATATGGAACTCATCTGTTGATAAATTATTTACTAGCTTCTCAAGAGATGTGCTTAAAAATTGATAGGAGTCTATAAAATGTAATGTCCCCAGGGAGAAGGCTATGTATGTTTCCATGTTATTGGGAATGCAATTAATCTTCTTATTTTTAATTCTGCCGATTCCCTGCATAATAAGGTGGCTGTCATATCCCTTTAGGTTGTGAAAGATAACTGGAATCCTAGTGGTTAACTTAAAGTTCAGATTACAGGAATTATGGGCAGCTCCTCGGAATTTACCTGTTATATGATCGTGATCTCTCACACGATCTGCTCCTAGGGCACGCTTACAAATATGACAGTCAGTAGTGTCGTGAAACAGTTTCTCTTCATGATTCGAGAGTTGCATTGGCTTTATCATCGATAGTAAATTTTTGATGTTTTCTTCTTCTTTAAGCAGACGTTCTAAAAATTCTTCTACTGCATTAGGACCTCTATAAACTACTGGAGGTTTATAGCTGCAGTCATCAGGTCCAACAACAAGATATGCAAATCCACAGGGTTCATGATTTGCTGTGATAGTGGTGTGAGATTTTTCAGGGTTAGGCATACAAGTGTTCACTTTCACTAGGAATGATTCAAAGTCGGCATAAATCACGTATGGAACGGGCTGCTGAAACTTGAAATTAGTGAATTTCAGCCATTTTTCTTCTTCAGTTGGAAATTCTACTCTCTGGGGCCCATGTTCTTGACAATAGGGGATATGATCCTTCAAGAGTGATTCATTTTTGAAACGGTGAAGGCAGTAATCACAATAGAAAGCCTGACATTTATGTTTAGTGAGAGGACTGAGAAGTCTACTCATATTTTTAATGGCACAATAATGCTGCTTTTCACCATCCGATAACAGAAGGAGATTTGCATGAGCTTTAAATCTGAATGGTGTGATGTAAAGTGGGGACACCTCTTTCTCATATCCAAAAACATTGACAGAAATGTTGTTCATTTTTTCGAATTTAGATATTTGATTTATTGTAACAGGGAAAATTAAGCCAGATGTGTTTAATTTTTCTTCTAAATGTATGTAGTTGTTAAGGCGCTGCGGATTATCTGTGGCAGGATACAAAGAGGCTAAAACAGACCAGACAAAACATTTTTGGTCGGAATTACATACATTGACAATAGCGTGTTTTAACAGTAATTCTCTTGGAGTAGGGATATAACTAGATCCTGCAAGAGGGATATATTTTCCAATGTTCATTTCTGCGTGGAGTACGGCATCCAGTGTCCATCCACTATGTGCTCCTTCAAATTCTTCAAATGAGATCTTTATCTTCTTACACGCTGAATCCAGTTCTCTGTTTAGGGATGATGTAGGAAGACTTGTGACACAGTTACTTCGGAAAAACGGGGTACAGTGTTCGAAGGTAGAAGGGGAGACTTTTCGCCTGAAGTGCACTTGCACGACAAGGTACCATTTAATGCTACCTTTCGAGGCCAATTATTCTTTCAGGTGAGTTAGGAGTGACTGCCGTGAGGACTCGAGGAAAAAGGTGAGGTCAACAGATGTTTCTTCCGTTGCCATCAGTTTATGTGCTGATAGGGTTCTTTTCATTTCTTCTGTAAACTGACAGGGGTCTTCAGGGTCTGGTTTTTGTTTCTTTTGGGGAATCCTTTCATCTTCAGAACGTTTTCGCTTATTATTGTGTGGCTTTCTTTGATGCCGTAAAAGATTGTCTTTTCTTCCAAACTCCATGGCACATTCTTCACATTTGTAGGTTTTTCTAGAGGTGTGGGTTAACTCATGACGTCGAACGTCATATCTCCTTGAGAATGTCGATTCGCACTCAGAGCACTTAAACAGGTTATTCCCATCATGATTTCTCATATGGCGAATGAGATTTTTCTGGACCGTGAAAGCCTTCTCACATATATCACATGGATGCATTATGTAGCAGTGAGTTGTAAAATAACTGATACTACACGAGGAGGTTGAGAACTATCACTATTGGCTTCTGCAGCAAAGAGCTGCAGAAGGTTCCTCGTGTTCTGCTACACGAGGAGGTTGAGAACTATCACTATTGGCTTCTGCTAGCAGTTGAAAAAAATCACGGAGACGCAGAGAACTGTCACTGGTCAACGTCTGAGAACAGAATGAAGATTCTGACTGATGGATGTTGTATTTATACTGGAAGGAGAACTATTCCGCAGAAACTGGAGGACGTCGAGAACTAATACTGTTGTAGTTGAAAAAAATCACTGAGACGCAGCAGCAGAGAACTGTCACTGTCAACGTCTGGCAACAGAATGAGGATTCTGACTGATGGATGTCGTATTTATACTGGAAGGAGGACTATCCCGCAGAAACTGATTTAAAAGACTGTCCCGCAGTAAATGAAAAGAAGCTCCTCTAATTGGCGACATCAGATTTCAAAATGGCGGACTTAATTCACGCTATAGGAGGATGACGCAATCACAGGGGATGTCAAAATAATGGAATCAGTGGAAAAGAGGGGGGGGGGGGGGGTTCTTATTTTTTAATAAAAGGGGACTTTCGATAATGGGTTAATTAATGAGGGGGTGACAGTTTTTGATAGGGGAGGTTTAATAAAGGGGAGTGGAACTTCTGATAAGCATTTAATTAATATGTCAGGAATCAAGATGACGGAGTCTGGACTTAGTAATTTCGGATGAGGTTAGAAACCAAGATGGTGGACTAACGGTAAAATCGTGGGAGTTTGTGGTGATGTCAGGTTTCTAAATGGTGGAAACCAAGATGAATGTCGGTGAAAATTACGAGTGGATTATCTGCAATTTAACTGAATAATTTCAGATTAATACATTACTGGAGGGAGGTATTTTATTCACCATTGTCTGATTTCAGTCTTAAAAACAGTGAGAATTCTGACCAATGTGCTCCGCCTCCAGCTTGAAACACACGGGAGGCGGAGCCCATAGGATTAACATAGCTCCGCCTCTGTTCCAGAACCCCCACTTTCCCCCTACTTAGGCCGTAACATGTCAGGTTTTTTTGTTGCTAATGATCATACGGCTTATTAAAATTTGCTACAGATTATAAGTATCTTATGCAGATTACAAATATCTTTATTACAATCTATCTACTTAATGAGTTCACGAACAGCAGCGATGGTTCTCTCGTTCACGACCTCCTTCTGTCTTCCTGCACGAGAGAGGTCTTCGAAGCTCTGTCGTCCTTCTCTGAATTTGCGCATCCATCCCGTAACAGTACCATATTAACAGGTATTAATATTAATTATTAACAGTATTCCACATTAACTCCACTCACTTCTGATAAATCGGCATGAATTTTTTTCGTCTCGTATCCATGCTGCACCTGGTGAAAATGTAAAATCTTTCGCCGTCTTTAGAGGCTCCATAGCAACAACGTACAGGTTTCGCAGACCGAACTTGATGCGCCAGCGAAGAGAGAAATGACGATGAGGCCTTCGTTTTTAACACGTAATGACAATTTTAGAGAAGCTTTCGAACAAGTAGCTCGTTAACTTCGGAAGAACGAGTGCAAACCTTCAGACACATGCCAAGAACTTGAAACGCCATCCGTAACTATTTCTTTGGCTGAATCTTTTGCGGAGAAATTCATTTCAGAAACCAACTAAATGCCATCTACTAAATTACTTTCATAATCTAGTCATTTCTGAATGTTAAAAATGCGTATTAATTCTATTAATATTTTCTACAATATTATACCAAATAATGATAGATAAAATTAATGGTTTCTAAATACTTCACACGTTTTTTTTTCACTGCATTATAAATAACTTTTTTTTTTAAATCTTCTAGTTTTTTACTGAATCGTTTTCCCCCTCACATTTAATGTTATTTTAGGTGTTTCGACAATATTTCTCATTTCGCCGTCGATGACGAAAATATAATATTTGAAAAAGGTTTTCTGATTCACAAAGACAAGGCGTAAACAAAAATTTGATTCGAAAGAGATGGAGGGAAGCGAAAAGATTTCGACAATTTCTGTTTAAATTTCTTTCTTATTTTAAGTAAGGCTCTAAGTAAAACCATTAAAAAGTCATCAGCAACTTACTATTATATTTATTAAATCCATCAATTATTTATTAATCTTTTTTTCTATCGTCTTTAACATTGAAGTTTCAATTGCAGAATGAAATAATAGATGCCAGTGCACAGAATTAAAGGATAATGTTCCTATCTCAAAAAGACTTAAAGGAAATGGCATGAAATGTGGTGAACAATTTCCCAATGCGAAATTCAAAAATGCGTCAACATTTAACCGATGCTACCACAAGCATGCAAATTAGGATTGTGATATAAAAAAAAGCGTGTGGCTGCGGTCGCTACTCATTTCTGTTGCAGCCAGTCTGGCGTTCCTTAGACAGAAATTTGATTTCGAACAAAGACGACCCATGGATGATTTTGTACAGTGGAGAGAGATTCCTAGAACGGAAGAGGATCCAGTGGCTCATTTGCCTCTAAACTATGAAACCTCATGTCTAGAGCTGAAATTTTTTAGAAGCAGAATTTTTTTTAAACAAATTAACAAGGATAAATATTGAAAAACGTTTTTTGTTAAAAGAATGCGGAAATTTTTAGATAATGCCAAGATGATCTTAATGGAGAGCATTTCAAATTCAACTTAACCGGGTTCGAACATAACAGCACGTGTCAGGATAAATGGGTGAATCAATCAAACACTGATATAAATAAAGAAGAACATTTAACCAATGAGATAATGAAATACAATGCAAAATATGCCAACTTCGGAACCAGCTTCCTAGTTACTGCAAATGAAGAACCCACTCTCCCTGACTCCTAGACCCGGATGGCTGCAAAATCCCTGACTGGGTTCTCTCACCAGAACCATTCGATCCAATCGACAATTTCCGATTGGCAGCAAAACGTTGCAAGGACGAGAAGATAACACCGCCCACATCCTTCCCTAGCACTCTCCCCTGTCGGCTGCTCGTCTCCCTTCTCCCATTTCTGGTGAAGTGCGCCGCATATCTGGCTTCGGTGCACGTGCTGTGCTGGAGCTCATCTCTCCCACATTACACGTCCAATTGCTAATTGCTCACTTTGTGCTCTTGTTTGCGAGAGAGCAACGCCCACAATGAGTGGCGGGAAAAAAAAGACTGAGTGAAGATCAATATAAATATCTTATCAAGAGAAAGAATTTTTTTTATCGAAGAAAGAGTTGCGTTAGGAAAAACTGGTAAAATGGATTCTTTTTTTCCTTGAAAGTTTGTATGTCTCAGTAAGTCAACTCAGTGATACGCGGATAAATTAACATGTAGCATTAAAGAAAAGGGCTATGTAGAGCTTGTTCAATCATCAAGTACTGTTGAGGAAGTAGAAAGCGCCAACGACAATCGATATTTTAAAGAACCTAAATAAATTGATTGATAAATGTGAATTGATTGAAATTGATAAATGTGAATGATCTCATTGATTTATAATGATTATATAATCATTGATTTATAATGTGAATCATTAGCCGAGTTTATTTTTCAGTGCATGGTTTTCAACAAGCTCAAGATGCGGACTTTAGTAAGACCAATCGAGAATATAGTAATCAAGCACATTATTTTTCAAGAAATCTTTTTAAACTTAATTAAACGGCAAGAAAAGGTTGAGAACTTAAGTATTCTGATATTCCATTCTCTCTGTGTCTTGGCGATGTCAATTATTTCACTCTGACATCAGCTACGGAAAGGTTTTAATTAGTGGAAAAACGCAAACACAGAATCGCCCGAAATTTCACCATCCGCAAATCTTCTGTGTTAGCTCCGAAACAAGAGGAAGAATTGAGAGAAGGTTAATAGCTCCATTACGAAAAAGAAATTTCTTATTGCAAGGGGATATTAAAACAACTTGTAGCTCTTATATGGAGACATTTAAGTTCTTCTCATTTCCATTTAGATGTTGCGAAGAAACGGAAATTATCTAATGGCATTAGAAATGGTTTCAGAAGTCGATACATTCTTGCCAGCACACATTTGAAGACATGACAATCCAGGATGCGGAAATATCCGTTATCTATCAGTAAATCATTTATGAAGAATTTATTCAGTTCCTGAGCAGCAAGTCAAAAGGAATAATTATTGACGAAATAAAAGAAGGTAATATTATTTTGATTCAATGTCTAATACTCGTCGATTCAGATGTCTTTTTTTTATATGATATGTATTAAGAATGTGGCACAAATATAGGACATAAATCACATCAAACAGCAGCAAAAGCTGTCATAACGACTCTCATCTCTTTGGAATTGACTTATCTAATTATTAAGATGATTACGCCAAATGATATGCCTGATGCATATTCAGTACTGAAATTAAATCTGTTAGTTGAATATGCATTCCATAAGTTGTCCTTCATTACATTTAGTAGGAGCTTGTGTAGCAGCAAGTTGCAAAGTAATCTTACAGACCAAATGAACATTAAAACATTTGTCAGCAACTCGATCGCCAGCTAGAGCTGACGCTTGCCGAAGTGTGAACGAGTCTTGGTGGAAAATTCTGGAAGCATTCGCTTCAGTTGAAGATGACTTAACAGGAAAGATCATCACAGAGGCAAGAGGGCTGCGAAAACTGGAAAATGCTTACATGGCACTTTTTGGTGATTTCTGCTCAAAAGATTAAATGCTACAAACAATACAGATTATCAAAACTGACGCCTCAATACTTATGGGGTTATACAGTTCTCTGACTGACTCATAAAAAATAACTTTAACGAATATGAACCAACAAATTATACAAAAAAGATTCAGTTCGAAGAATACAAGAGAGGACAATTTTGAACAGCAAAGATAAATTTTGAATTGGAACATTTCTATTCAGAAAAAAAATGTTCCAATTCAAAATCCACTTTCCAGTTCCACTTCATTTTCTGTCTATTCGTAGACATTCAACTGTTTTTAGAGATAATTATATAAATCTTGATGAAATATTACGATTCACATTTCCAAATCTCTCAAAAGCTTTAACGCCGAACGATCTATTTGTGGTAGAAATTTGAACTTTTGGTGGTAGAGGGTAAAGGCGATTGGCTACAATGATTTTTCTCCCTTAACCCCTCCCCCGGGGGAAGAAACGGAACTTTTTGTTTTAAGACGCAAATGAAAACTTCGTTTTGTATTTTATCGGTATTAATGAAATATTACTATTTTCATTTTCCTGATAATCAAGTAATTCCAATTTCCATTGAGGGTGCTAAAGAGGTAAAATAAAAATTTCGTTCTTACGACGTTTAACGAAATTTTTATTTCATGTTCTGTTAAAAGCGAGCATTTCATATTCTTCTGAGTCGATATGAGTAAGAGTTGTCCTCAGCCTTGATTTCATCTTCCTGTATGATGATGATGATGACCGTAGCCAAAAGGTTCTCATGACGTGGCGATGATTTCCTTAAGAGTGAAGATATGAGCTCAGTTGTGGAAGTTTCGGTTTTATTAGCAAAAGATCTTGTCAACGATATGAGAAGGCAAACTCATTTCTGTTCTAGTCAGCCTGGCGTTACCTTGGTTAGCAATTTGATATCCCGATGCCGTAAAGGCGACATAAAAAAAGTACTTCATTAGTACATAGAAAACACAAAAAGAAGGTTTCCTTCATCTGTTAATTGACTATTGTCTGCGGTGGAGAAGCGATAAGTAGGATTTTGTCGCTAATGATCATACGACTTATTAAAATTTGCTACAAATCAAAGGATCCAAGCTCCGTATAAGCGCATGGATGTTTCCTTTTTTCTGTTTTCTTTCTGCTGAGGTTTCGCCATCCTCACAGGTCTTCTTTATGGCGAATTGTATCGATCGGCTCATGTCAGACCTTTGTGGCAAGCAGCTGCTTAAGGGGTAATTTTTTTTTATCCTCTAATTTCAGCACCTCCACCAGGGGAGCTCATGCTCCCCTATGCAGGGGTCATGCAATCACACGATATTTTCATAATCGCACTTGCTCTTACTCATTCATGCAGCATTACGTTTCCATATGACACGTTAGTTGCACGTATTTGCTGAGAACCATTTCGAGTTCTATAAACTTTTATTCATTATCATTTAATTTTGAGTTGAACTCAAGAAAATAGTTGCATCAATGTATCTTGAAACGTTACAAACAGGGACTGAGGAGTGTTTTGCGGGACCCTAGCAAGCAATGAGCGGGTTGGGTTGTTTTACTTCTGAGCGGCACTTTTTTGCACACCATGGGCTAAATGGCCAGGTCACATGGACCCCGAAGGCTCAGAGAAGGTTGGGGGAGGGGACCCACTGGAACAGACTGTTGGGAGACAGATGGTAGCCTCCCGTCAAGGCCATCCAGCGTGTTCTTTAACGTGCACAGGGTATGGCTCTCCCGCACACGGGGCCACGGCTTAACGTCCCATCCGATGGACGGCGGCCTTTTCAAGCCCATCGGTGTCCCCTACTGACCGTGGGCAGGGCGGGGAATTTTGCGGAGATAAATCTCAACGCTGACCCAGCTGGGCCTCGAACCTGGGAACTACAGATTACGAGCCTGACGCGCTACCGACTGAGCCACCCCCGCCCCAGCAATGAGCGGAATCTCAGACAAATTTTATATATATATATCTACACACTATACTTACTTATGTGTATTGGTACAGAGAACATACATGCAGAATTAACAAAATAAACTTCCACATGTATTCACTGATGTAGATCCTTAAAGATTCGACTGACGGAAGCTATACTGTTAAAGCGGGGAACCCTGGGCGACGGCCCTGGTAAAAAATTGTAAAAGAAAAGAGTAAACCCAGAAAGAACTAAAACGAAAACAATTTTCAAAAGTTATTAAGTTTATTTAATAAATTTCTGGATTTAATTGAAAGGTCACGAAATTACTCTCAAACAGCGATACCGAATTTAGGGAAAAAAACTACTTTGAGCAGGGAATGGAGACGAACCGTGAGTTCCTGTGAGCAGCTAACCCTGTCATCAACAGGTTCATAACAATGTTTCCTGTGAATTTGATATCATATGTACGAGTGAGGTCACTACGATATAAAAGTTTTGCAATTTTAGCCACTTTTAAAATAAAGTGTAATCGTGTAGCTTTCCTTCATGGTTGCTTTAAAAATTCTTTAGGATTCACGTCTCTATGCACGAAGAAGTGAGAAGTCCCATTCAATTTACAATGCTCGATTCGTTAAGGAAGTGTTTACTGATTTCAAGGTAGAGGAGACTAGCTACATACTCTTCCGTTAGAAGCTACGTAAATATCAGTATGGTTGAAGATAATTGAAAAAACTGTATGCACAATGAAGAAAATATTTTGTTCACTGTCATTTAAACGATTCAGAAAATCTGCATGCCGCTCTTTACCAGAACTCTGTCGATTACGGTCAGATACTCTACCGGAACAGATGATCTCCCCAAAACATTTCCGCAAAATTCCTCGCCCTGCCCACGGTCAGTAGGGGACACCGATGGGCTTGGAAAGGCCGCCGTCCGTCGGATGGGACGTTAAGCCGTGGCCCCGTGTGCGGGAGAGCCATACCCCGTGCACGTTAAAGAACACGCTGGATGGCCTTGACGGGAGACTACCATCTGTC
The DNA here is from genome assembly GCA_038380435.1 of Ryuthela nishihirai. Taxonomy (NCBI): domain Eukaryota; kingdom Metazoa; phylum Arthropoda; class Arachnida; order Araneae; family Heptathelidae; genus Ryuthela; species Ryuthela nishihirai. Next base: position 24,544,703 of record JAWZYU010000004.1, on the reverse strand, counting down.
TCCCAACAGCTGTTACAGTGGGTCCCCTCCCCCAACCTTCTCTGAGCCTTCGGGGTCCATGTGACCTGGCCATTTAGCCCATGGTGTGCAAAAAAGTGCAGCTCAGAGGTAAAACAACCCAACCCTCTCCTTGTCCTCGGGGGTCTTTTCTTCTAATTAATAACCTTTCTTCTAATTAATAATTAATTGATGCTGTCGAAGGTGTGTGTGTGGGGGGGGGGCTTAGTCGGTAGTAATCTGTAGTTCCCAGGTTCGAGTCCCAGCTGGGTCAGCGTTGAGATTTATCTCCGCAAAATTCCCCGCCCTGCCCACGGTCAGTAGGGGACACCGATGGGCTTGGAAAGGCCGCCGTCCGTCGGATGGGACGTTAAGCCGTGGCCCCGTGTGCGGGAGAGCCATACCCTGTGCACGTTAAAGAACACACTGGATGGCCTTGACGGGAGACTACCATCTGTCTCCCAACAGCTGTTACAGTGGGTCCCCTCCCCCAACCTTCTCTGAGCCTTCGGGGTCCATGTGGCTTGGCCATTTAGCCCATGGTGTGCAAAAAAGTGCCGCTCAGAAGTAAAACAACCCAACCCAACCCCAAAATATTTTTTCTTTCATTCGGAGCAGAATAAAAGAAAGTGAAAAACTGAAAAATATTGCCAGAGAACAGATGCCAGTAGAGCTCCAATCGAACATGATATTGCCTACAAAGAATAGGAAATGTTATTGAATGTAATATTCTACTTTAGAGTTTTTATTTTTTTCCAGTTTTTTAATTCTTGAAAAACAATCAACGTCTTCATAATCAATATCAACAAAGTCCCCCAGTGCCATTAATAACAAAAGTTCGCTTTTCATTCAAACTTAAATTCTTTAAATGCAAAATATATTCTTAGCTAGTCATCAAAGATACCTCTTTTCTATTTTTTTTTCACCGATATTTATAAACACTAATTGACTTAATTTTACTTTTCAATGAAGTCGAAGTCCTGTTGCCTTCGAATGTGATTCATTATTGAGTGACGTCATTCAATTTAAATGTTTTCCCTCGAACACAAAAGAAAGAAGTATTTCTGATCAAGGCGCATCAGTTTTCTCCTTGTACAAATGCAATGGGAAATATTGAATGTTTCTTAAAATAATTCAGCTCTAAAGGAATTCTGTTCCGATTACCATCTCAGAGGAGCTGAAGAGGTGAAGGAAAAGGCCATGCGACAAAATATGACAAAACATTTCACTTTGATATATTTTGTAGCAAAAATCAAAATTAATAATAAAAGACACATCAGACGAAATGATGCAAAAGAAAGAATCTTTATCGTTGTTAATCCTTCTTTTAATATACGACAACATATTGTGAAATAGCGAAGCACTCTGATATGAGATTTTCAAAATAGAAAGCAAAACTTTTCTCAATTGCCAACAAAGTTGAGTTGTTTTACCTCTGAGTGGCACTTTTTGCACACCATGGGCTAAATGACCAGGTCACATGGACCCCAAAGGCTCAGAGAGAGAACTCAGAGTTTGGGGGAGGGGACCCATTGGAACAGCTGTTGGAAGATAGATGGTAGGCTCCCGTCAAGGCCATCCAGCGTGTTCTTTAACGTGCACAGGTCCCGCACACGGAGCCACGGCTTAACATCCAATCCGACGGACGGCGGCCTTTCCAAGCCCATTGGTGTGTAGGCTTGTTTCCAAGGCTGTGTTTCCAAGCCCATTGGTGTTTCCAAGCCATTGGTGTGTAGCCCACGGTCAATAGGGGGCCCATTGGTGTCCCCTACTGACCGTGGGTAGGGCAGGGAATTTTGGGAAGATAAATATCAATGCTGACCCAGCTGGGACTCGAACCTGGGAACTACAGATTACGAGCCTATCGTGCTATCGACTGAGCCCCCCCCCCCCCCAATTGCCAACAAGCAGAGTCAATTTCGTTGCGGACAGAATTCTTCAATATGAAAACAGTTTTGTCTGAAGTGTTGCCTCTCCAACGGAATAATCATCCAGCTAGGTAGGATGTCCAATGTCCCGGTTTTTAGAGAACTGTCCTGGTATCCTGAAATTTTTCGAGACATCCAAATGTTCCGGTTTTTATGACGATATGCGGTCGGCTCTCGATTCATGTAGATTTAATTAACGAGTTTTTGGAATAACTTGGCCAATATGCGTACACCTTTTTATAACTTCAGTGAACTTTTTTAAAAAAATAACGCAGTTTGCACTGAGCACCGACGTGAACGCTGGCGACGTAGTTGAGTGTTGTCGGCGAAGTATTAACTTCACGGCAAGCATCGTATTGGATCTGATTTAGCAGTGCCACGTGAAAAGTCACACCTCTATAACACGCTCCCAGCAAAAATAAAAGTCACACTTCTGGGTTGGGTTGTTTTACCTCTGAGCGGTACTTTTTTGCACACCATGGGCTAAATGGCCAAGCCACATGGACCCCGAAGGCTCAGAGAAGGTTGGAGGAGGGGACCCACTGGAACAGCTGTTGGGAGACAGATGGTAGTCTCCCGTCAAGGCCATCCAGCGTGTTCTTTAACGTGCACAAGGTATGGCTCTCCCGCACACGGAGCCACGGCTTAACGTCCCATCCGATGGCCGGCAGCCTTTTCAAGCCCATCGGTGTCCCCTACTGACCGTGGGCAGGGCGGGGAATTTTGCGGAGATAAATCTCAACGCTGACCAAGCTGGGCCTCGAACCTGGGAACTACAGATTACGAGCCTGGCGCGCTACCGACTGAGCCATCCCGCCCCTCACACTTCTGTGAGATCTATATAGGCCTTACCGTCAATCTATGCAATCTGCACTGGACGAGCTTAGAGTGGGCGAATTATTGCTCCTCATCCGTATTGGTAATTATCCATCATGCATTGGGTCATGCCTATTGCTAAATTCAGTTATCTGTAGGGATTACACTTCCGAGAAGAAGTGTGCCACTTTCAGAAAAATGAAATCGGAACCGTAATTAAACTCTCCCGGTTTCAGATTTACGCAAACGAAACATTTATTGAAGTGTCTCGATTTTTTAGCAATAGAAATATGGACATCCTACAGGTAGAGGTGAACTTTGGATTAACTGATGAAGAAGAAATCATCAGAAGACGAAAAATCTCCTTTTTTGTATTGGCCATAAAATGTGTCAGCATTCAAAACGGAGGTAAGTCAATGCTAAGACAGAAAAAATCGCTCTAATTGTATTCAGAAATCGATCTACAGAGATATTATATGGGGGGGGGGGGAGATTAAACGTTGGACACATTTTCTTACCATATGACGTACTCTAAGAAGTAGAGGGTAATTGGAAAGTAGATTTACAATTTCTAGCATTCATAAAGACTTTATTCGTCACACGAAAAGGAAACAAGTGGCATGATAATGAGGAGAAATTCATCAAATTTACAAATGTCCCATGTGGGCACCGGAAGTGACGTGGTTGACATCCCAACGTCATTCAATTTCCTTCCACATTCTCTGGAGTATATCAGAAGTTGTTTTCGCTATCTCGAGAAGTTATTCAGGCGACAATCCTGGATTCTTTCCTTGATGGATTGTGGTAATGGATTGTACAGAAAGATCTTGGGCTGCATTTTGTTTCTTCAAACCAAGATACCATTATATATAAAGGCAAAAAAAATGTATTTCTCTTCACTGGCATGCCATTTATTTCCCTTCCGTCTTACAAATAATGTAGTCATATAAGTTTGAGGTTGTAAAGCTACTTTGTAAGCAGAAAGCGATGAATCTCACTCCGCTGATAATCATTTGCAGTAATTAGTCAAGTGGGAAAATATTTTTTCATTTCTGTCTAAATAACTGTAATGAGATTTAATAATAATAATAATCTTTATTTTATTCCCCCAGTCAATACAATATACATTTACATAGCATAATTATCTAATAACAATTAATATATACATGAGAAAAATTGAGAAGTGAAATAGCTGAGAAATATCAATTGCATCAGAAAAGGTAAATAACAATCATATTAAATATTAGTGATTAATAGGAAAGGCGAAACAAAAAAGGAGAGCATAGTAAGCTGACGCTTATTTTTAGTTAATGCTCCCTATTTCCTTTAGTTCAATTATGACAACAGTAAAGTATACAATAATTCAAATAGTACAATAATTCAATAGTATAAAAGGTCAAATGGTTATGAGACATATTACACTGATACATAGAAGAAGGTTTCATTGCTTTGTAAGAAGAAACGTTCTACATTTGATTTTAAAGATTTTCAATTTTTAACATCATCAGGAAATTCAGACCAAATTTTTACTGCATTGTATTTGATAGATCTCTACCCAATTGACAATCGACACATAGGCATACTCAGATCCTCCCTATGACGTGTTCCATAATTATGAAAATTCGAAAGACTCTGAAAATAGTCTTTAAATCTATCCAATTTAATCAATCTCATTGTAATCGAATACACAAAGTTTCCTGATATCAGTTTGCAATTATTATAGACATTAAGAATTTTAACCTCAGAAAATAAATGTGCCACGGGATCATAATATCTTTTACCAACAATATATCTAACAATTCTTTTCTGAAGACGATATATAGCATTCAGATTATAGTCAAAAGTATTACCCCAGACTAAGATTCCATATGTTATATAAGAATAAATAAAAGAGTAGTATAAATTTGTCAAAAATTTGTTTGTTAACCAGATGACGTATTTTACCAATCATACCAATATTCCTCGACAGAGTGATTCTCAGCTGCTTTACGTGAAATGACCAGTTCAGATTTTCATCGATCCATATTCCTTCGTCCTTTCTACCAAATTGGTTTCCGGTCTGCGGTGGATGAGTTGTCTCCATCCAGAACTTCGATGCCGAGCATCTGAATAACCCAAGTACATGACGTATTTGATACGTGTTATGAAAGCTTGGCTCTCGTCGGTTCAAATACCTCATGACCGCCCTCCCACCCCCCGACACTTAAAATCGCATGGTAAAAGCTTCATAGCACAGCTATCATAACCTTCCTTAAGCAAGGATGAACTGCCCAGCCTTAGCTCAACTAACCGCTTAACCAGAGATCCCGAGTTCGATGGGGAGGGGATGGCTCAGTCGGTAGCGCGCCCGGATCGTAATCTGTAGTTCACAGGTTCGAGCCCCACATGAGTCAGCGTTGATATTTATTTCCGCAAAACTCCCTGCTCACAGTCAGTAGGAGACACCAATGGGCTTGGAAAGCCCGCCGTCCGTTGGATGGGGCGTTAAGCCGTGGCTCCGTGTGAGAGCCAATACCTGTGTACATTAAAGAATACGCTGGATGGACTTCACGGGAGGCTATTATCTGTCTCCCCTCCCCCAAAACTTTTCTGAGCCCTTGGAGTCCTTGTGACTTCGCCATTTAGGCCATGTCTATGCAAAAAAGTGCCGATCAGAGGCATAGCACACCAAGTTCAAATCCGGGAGGCATATTGGTGGATTTTTTTCATACTTTCTTAATTACCACTTTGTAAGTGCCCTGAATTTGTTCTAAAATATCATGTATTATTATTTTACAAACTTTCCTTTCTATATTGCCATCCCAGCTACAGAATGCCAATGTATTTGGTTAAAGGGGAAATGATTTTGTTCAGTTGTTTTACCTTCAAGCAGTACGAGGTAAATGGCCAGGTCACAAGGACCCCAAGGACTGAGAGCTGGGTAAGGAAAGGGGATTCATTGGGCAGTTCTCAGGAGACAAAGGGAAGTCCAGGTTTCCCATCCACACTGTCGTACAGGATCTGGCTCTCCTCTCCACGTGGACAGAGCGTCATCTGATTCGATGGACGACGCTTTCTCCAACCCCATCAGCGCCCTCTTTCTCACCGACAACAGAGTGTGCTTTAGCGTAGAAAATATTGCAGGCCAAGGTGGGACTCAAACCTGAAAACATCATGGAATCTGGAACAGGTAACGAGTCTGACACATTACCGACTGAGCCAATCCCGCTCCAGGAAAAAAAAAGGGACCCGGGTTCAAATCCCAGAGAAGCTATGGTTGCCTTATTTTGCAAATTTTCTTACCAGTGAAGTGTAACCTACTCCCAAGTGCATTTCTATGACGAATGATACTTATTTTACTAATCAGCAGTTGTCAGACCTGTATGGCAAAAGGCATGCCTTAAAGAGTGAATTCTTTCACTTATACGCTCATATTGTAAATTTTATTGGTACAGTATTATGTCTTGAAATTTTAAATAGTTTTACTACATGTCAATGTTTTTATTATTATTTCTTTTATTCCTTCAATTTCGCTTGAGGCCCATGAAGAGAATGCATTTCACAAGAGGCGAGATGCTGAACTCAAATGTGAGCTTCAATGTACCCATTGCAATAGAGGATTAAATAGTCTCTTCCACTGAGCGACGGCAACTTCATAAAGGATATGAGACACTTGAAGCTTACAGATTCGGAAATGACCACTAAAATAAAATGTATCGGCGACACGTTCGTTTATTGTAAAAGTTCTGCTCCCAAAAAAGCTGGCATTTCCTGTTTCATTTCCGAGTTGTATGATGATTAAAAACATAAACCTGTTGACTGATGAAATCGAAGATCTTAATATCGTCACTCTTACTCTCAACTCGAACCCTGAAGTAATCTCTTTCAGGAATTCCAACTCTCGCCCCCACCTCTATCTCCCAAAACCTTCTATCCAAGAATTCGCTTTTCTTTCGGGGATAGAGTTGGGAGAGAAATTCCTTTCAAAAGTGATCACAAAGTGAATCACAAAAGAAATTCGAGACGCGTCATCTCCGCTCAAATATTTCATTTCGATTTTTATAAATGTCGGCTATCGATCTTTCCTTTTCGCTTAATGCATCACTTTATATTACACCACCACAGCTACAGTTAAGGGAGAGAAAAATGGAAACACCAAGGTTTGCGGAAAGTCTTCGGTTTATGTTAAACAGCGGGCGTCTAAGTGCTACTGACGAAAGCATGAAACATGCAAATGACATCTCAGCATGCTTAGCGTTATTTCTATAGAGGCGAACCCAGCGTAATTGCGTGTAATTATCAGTACCATGTCGTCGAGAAAAGACCATAGAGATTTCGAAGGAGGGCCCGTTTGTCAGGGGGCGGGGGTGGCTCAGTCGGTAGCGTGCCAGGCTCGTAATCTGTAGTTCTCAGGTTCGAGTCCCAGCTGGGTCAGCGTTGAGATTTATCTCCGCAAATATTCCCCCGCCCTGCCCACGGTCAGTAGGGGACACCGATGGGCTTGAAAATGCCGCCGTCCGTCGGATGGAACGTTAAGCCGTGGCCCCGTGTGCGGGAGAGCCATACCCTGTGCACGTTAAAGAACACGCTGGATGGCCTTGACGGGAGGCTACCATCTGTCTCCCAATAGCTGTTCCAGTGAGTCCCCTCCCTCAATCTTCTCTGAGCCTTCGGGGTCCATGTGACCTGGCCATTTAGCCCATGGTGTGCAAAAAAGTGCCGCTCAGAGGTAAAACAACCCAACTCAACGGAGCGTCGGTCACTAAGACAGCTGAACAGGGACTACTGAACTCGTTAACGTTTCATGCGGAAGTGTTTCCAAGGTCATGTCTGCATGGAAATCTAAAGGGAAGACATCATCTGCAAAAGGCAACGACGTGCGAAAAAGAGCATACTCCAGAATAGAGCGTTAGTGCGATATGCAAAGTGAAACCGGCCAGCTACAACTGATCAGTTGCACATGGATTTCAAAGTAAAACACGAGAGATCAGTTTCATCATAAACAGAACGTCCAGAACTCCATAGAGCTGGATATCACGCGAGAGTCCACGATCGAGTTGCACTTCACGAGCCCCATCACACCTCTCAACGTACATCGTCGTGTCCAGTGGTGCAAAGAGCACAAGCAAAGGACATTTGAGCAGTGGAGGAATGAGATGTGGTCTGACGAATCATCCTACACTTTGTTTCCAACAAATGGACGAGTGCACGTGTGGCTTACAACGCTGATTGCTTGTTTCCTACTGTTAAGGGTTCTGGCGGTTCTGTAATGATGTGGGATGCTTCCTCTGGCATGGTTTGGCTGCACTCGTTCCTTTGGAAGACAAGATTAATGCCAATCGCTATTTGAAGGTCCTGAATGATCATTTTCATTTAGTGGTACATCATTTCTTTCATGAAGAGAGAACTGTCTTTCAGGATGACAATGCTCCCATCCACAGAGCACACGTGGTCATCCAGTAGTTTGAGGAGCATGAAACTGAACTATTTTCATATACCATGGCTACCACAATCACCAAATATCAACCTGCTGGAAAATCTGAAAGAACTTCTGGAACAATTCTCAGGCAGCGCTTTCGAGATCCATTGAACAAGCAAGAATTGATTACGTTTCTTGTGGACGAATGGTGTCGTATCCCTCCTGGGGACTTTAAGACACTGGTAGACGCTATGCCACGATGTATACAGGGTATGCTGGACTCAAATGGCAGTCCAACACAGTATTAATGATTTTACTTTGTTGTTTCCGTTTTTTTTTTTTTCGTTACCTATATACCTCATCTTTTAGCGGGGCAAATCAAAAGAGCGTTGGAATGAGGGATGTAAAGTTTCAAATATTTGTAAATGTCAGTAAAACGTTTTTAGACATTCATACAAATGCTAAGAATTTCGCGTGAATGTTTTTAATAATTTTTCACAGATTTAAATGTTTGCTGTTTTTGGTTGTTGCTTTTTTTTTTTTGAAATCATGCACAAAAATTACGTTATCGTTTTTCTTTTGAAGTTTGATTTTATGAAGCTCAGCAATTTGGCATGTTATGAAAAACTGATTTTTAAAACAATAATTATCTGTTTTCTTTTAATCGCTGTAAAGTTAAGCATAATATCAAACTCTCACTGGTATATATATTAATTTGATATTTTATTAAACTTCCGAAGAATTTCTTATGCTCTCGTTTATTGTGTCATTGATTGCATTTAATAAATTATTTCAGAATGGACAAGACTAAACAATCACTAATATAATTGTACTATACGAATATATACAGGGTGTCTCAAGAATATAGATACAAACTTTTAGGGGAGGTAGATAACATCTAGAGGAATGAGAATTGCATAGGAACCCATAACCGGAAACGTCACCGTAAGTCAATAGGCGGCGCTGTTCATCAGTGCGCTAGAGGGGAAATTTCTGATTTCCTCATTCGAGCGGTAGTCGGCTGACGAAGAGCATGCAAAGGTATTCGAACAGGGAGCTGGCAGACATGCACTTAGTGTATGGAATAGCTGAGGGCAACGGACGAGCCGCTCAACGAATGTATCAAGAACGCTTCCCACACAGACATGTACCGGGCCACCGTTTGTTTGCACGTGCGCATCAAAATTTGCGCGATTATGGATCATTAAGAGGTAGCAGAAGTGAGGGCAGGCCATCTAGTACGCCATTTGTAATAATTATGTCCAATAAATGTTTTCCCATTAATCACTGTCTTGTGTCCTTTCAGATCTTGTACCTCTGCTACCACTTTCCCATGACGTTTCCGGTTATGGGTTCCTACGCAATTCTCATTCCTTTAGATGTTATCTATCTCCCCTAAACGTTTGTACCTATATTTTTGAGACACCCTGTATGTCTTTTTTCCGCATTTTAGTGAACAATTTTTTACAAGAATATTTAAACTAACTCTTCATGACAAACTAACTCTCATAAAACTGAACTCTGCATCCGAACCATAGCAGCAATTAGGGTGTGCGCATGGCAGGGCGTGGGATGCTGACACGAAAGGTCTAATCTGAATACTACTGATTCTAAAGCGAGCTGAGAACTAATGAATCTAAAACACGGTCTAAGCTGAGTACTATTGAATTGATGGGGAAGGGATTTTGTACAAGATGTAGACTTCTCACAAAGGTCGAAAAAAGTCTAGCTTAAGGACTGAATTAGGCCCGCAAAGCAGGGAAAAACTGAACTGCCCATCAATATAAATGGCTACGATCTTTTTCGTACGCAGGCATTTAAAGTAGGTTATTTTATTCTTACAGAGAAACTGTAGAAAAGTTTTGGATTTAGTCAGCACGTTGTAGATAAAAACGGCATTGGTCGAGGTTCATTACAATTGCGGCAAAAAACGAAGTTGCGCTGCTATTTCGAAATGTGTTATGCTGCTTAATCATGTGGTACATTAATATCCTGGTCCAATACTAATTAATATCCAATCCATTAATATCCTGGTCCATTCCATTAATATCCTGGTCCAATCCATTAATATCCTGGTCCATTACTGAAAAATGTCCGGCTTGTTTCTTCCGCTATTGGAAAATGTCTCGCCAGTGGAAAAGCTCACCGCTCCCGGTGGGCTGATAACAATTGATCAGAATCACATTCCCAACGCATTTTTGATTTCAGCATCGACTCTTGGACACCGCAGAAGTTAGATCACGAGGCAGGAAGATATGCTCCGATTTGATATTTTTTTTTTTGTTCTTCTTCTCAGTATGTTATCTAAAGTGTCGCTTCCACGTGTTTGACAGCGATAAAATAATAAAATGCGTCAAAGTGCGGTGGCTTAATTTTCTCCAATTCGATAACACTGCTTGCGTTTAGATAGGGAAGGATTTTGAAATAATTGCTGAAACCGGGTTCATAAAGCATATTCTGGGCAGCAGAAACAGATAAGAACGATAAAACCATTGTCTCTTTAAATATTCGAAGAATAATCACCATTCAATGTCATGATGTTTCTCGATAAGTTTTGTTTGTCATGCAATCTGTCATTCGCAGAGGTTGCAGCTGTTGTTGACGCATGGTCTTCGTTTTTTTAAAAGAGAGTTCATGTTCATTTTCATTTACACTATCATTTACTGTATTAAGTGCGTAATAGCGCTGGGCCTAAAGAAACGATGCAAAAGTAAATATAATAAATGAAAAAAATAATGCTACAGCACTACTAACCTTAAATTATTGTCGTCCTTTGCTTATAGTGACTCTAGTGAGACATAAATGCACAATTGCTGCAAACAGACTGAGAGCAGGTTACAAAATAGCGCCGATCGATTCGCCCGATTGGGCTCGGAGTCAGCTGATGTGCACGTCACCGCCGAAAACCCTCTTAAGAGCAAGGCAAGCGCCGAAAATAATAAACATTAATATAATTGAAAAGCGCCGTATTGGTGAAGCGCTCTAAAACGAAGCGCCTTAAAACGAGGTACGACTGTATTTATGCTACAAATTTGAAATTTTGGTGATGGAATGTGAAGGTCATAAAGTTTTTACTGGCAACAATGAGTACACCTTAACCTCAGGGGGGGGAGAGGGGAGGTTAACGCAATTTTTGTATTTAAGAGATAATTGAAATTTTTTGAGTTGTATAAGTACTAATGAAATGTTATGATTCACATTTTTCAAATCCTGTAGAATGTTTTAATTCTGATCATTAGAAAGCACTAAATGTTCAAAAGGCAAAAACTTTAAACGGATATTGCAAACAATCTGTTTATGTTAGGAATTTAAATTTCTATTTTCTGGCCAAGGGGTTTACATTGGCTAACGAATTTCCCTCTTTTCACAGCCGATGGGAAAACGCATCATTTAAAGGGATTAATGAGAATTTCGTTTTTTATGTCCTACAAGTACGGATAAAACATTACTATTTCCATTTTCTCAATCATCCATTAGTCCGATATGTCGCTTTCAGAATGTGAAAAAGTCGAAAAATGAAGAATTTCATTCTCTTCGAAAATGATCATTTCATATTCGCCAGAGGCGATATTTTATTCCCGTAGTTATCTCGCTAAAAATGTTTCACAAAAGACGAAAGAAGTAATAGAGAAAATGCGACATATATATTACCAATTTTATTTTATCAACATTTACTTCATAGAAAATTAAACTCTGTGCACATTTATTTAGAAAACGTTGTACAAATCATACTGAGACGTTACTCATTAAGTGCTAAATGTATATTTTAAATTCTAATCCATTTTTAATGAACTAATGATCTGTCATTGTGTGACGAGGGGCGGCGACAAGAAGGCCTATCGAGAAAAGGTGATTTAAAATCGACTCGATAATCCCTCTTGGCGCCTTTGTAGAAATAAAATAATAAATAAATTACTCCTCAAGTAGATTTATAATTCGGAAAAATTTCCTCTTAGCTGGGGTTACAGAACTGAGAGAGATTAAAGTTACAGAAGATTACAGTGGATTACAGAGGATTACAGAACAATTTTAAGAGATCCGCATGCGAGGGAAAACTTCATCTTCTCGCAAATGAGCACAAAACTGAGTCTCCACGTTAAGCTATTAAAAATCATGAGATGGGCAATGATTGTTTAATTTCCTAACCGTGTTGTATGCACGAGGGGCACTGGAAAAATAATATATTCAAATGTGAAAACATTCAGATGGATGAACTTTATTTTCATATTATTTCTCAGCGTAGTGTTAAGTTCAATGCACTTTTACCATTTTTTGCGCAGAGAGGAAATCCCCAAATCTTGATCTTGGTTTTTGGATCGACCTGAGATAGAACCTTTGAATTCATCGTCACTTGAAAAACATCGTTTTCGACGAGAAGTCGCTTCGATAAGATGATCAGGTTTCAACCACGAAACCTGATCATGTTATGCAAACCTTCAAACTTGTCTACCTGCTTTGAAATCCAAAACAGTTATCTTTGTATAATTTTATTTTAACCTCATAGTTCATAGTATATGTCCGACACTAAAGATAGTTTTAAAAAACAATTATTAAATTTCATTCCATATAGAAGAATGCACATTGGGCAGTTTGAGACAGAGGGAAGTCTCCCGTCAAGGCCGTCCATCGGGTTCTTTAGCGTACACAAGAAATGGTTCTCCTGCACATGAGTCACGGCTTAACGACCTATCTGTAGGACGGCTGCCTTTCCAAGCCCTTTGGTGTGCCCTTCCTCACCTGTTACTGGAGAGAAATCGAAACGCAAGCACAGCTGGGACTCGAACCTGGGAACTGAAGCATCATCCGATAGTCCCGGATGTCCAATCATCGAGCACCACTCAAGTCTCAGTGGTACGACACTATCGGAATTTTGCTTTATTCTGAAAAGCAGAGGAATTCCTTTAAAGCAATGAAAACGCTACGTGCTTTCACGAAACATATCCTCGTTTAGTTTCTCGAATATTTCATTACAGTTTGGTAATTCCAACACGATTTCATACCGGTTTTTCCCAATTACATCGGTTAATGTATACTGCACTTCGTAAAACTATGAATATAAAATTAACTCTTCGCCCTTTACAGGAAAAGAGTGGGAATGGGAAGGGTGAAGAGACTTCCTCCTAATTTCATGCATTTTGCCTGTGCACTGTTAGTAATGATAGTTATCTGAATAGAGTGTCCAACAGGTCACGAGAGGAAATGTGTGCGCACCTGGTGCATTAATGCTCGTTCCACTGAACGATGATTGGCCAGGAGTCCTTGAGACTGGCTCCCCTGTATTGCACCACAGAGCAAGAACTGCTCACTAGCAGCAGAACGGGGAAATTCACTGAAGTCAAGTGCGTGGATTGCTGACAGGTGGAGTCACCTAAGGACCACGTGATTGAAGCGAGTCGTGCGTATGCCTGCAAGTGGGACGACAACCTAAAAGCCAGACAGACCGCATTCGACTCGAGCGCCACGTAGCTCGCTTCGAATCTCAGTGCAACAGAATGGGGCTACCTGCTGCAGCTGCGGAGACACGTGGGACGAATGACGACAAGGATACAGATTCCAACACGGTACGTATGAATATATGAAAATATACGGGGTTATTAATTAGGGATGCAAAAGCAAATTGGCTTCGTTTACACAGGATGCTGTTTAAAAACCTCAATTTACGAGTGGAAAACAATTTAGGGAACAGAAAATTGCTGCTTGACGATGTAGCCATTTGGTTCTTTTATTGACAATATCTATCTGCATCATTGGTATTAGGAATAACAACCGCTGCTGTGCTGATGAAACAAGAGCAACGTTAACATTTATGGTCCTAATTACAGTGGCCAGGCGCGGAGCGTTGTACCGTCCCGGTAATAGAGGGCGCTGAGCGTTGTACCGTCCCGGACCCCTGGGACCTCACAGGAGCAAGATTTTTTTAACAATAATAATTATAGTGTTACAGAAATTCCGCAGAATTGGGAAAAGTGTAATTTATGCTTCACGTACGAACTCTCAAAAGAATAAGTATTGAAATCTTGAAAAAGAAACCGAATTTTTTATCGCCCTCCCCCCCTTCCAGCTACAGCTGCGTCCCTGAAAAAAAAAGCACCACTCCGCCCCTGACAAAAAGAGGGAAAATGTGTGCAAAATGTTAATATTTTGGTTATTTTAAATTAATGAACTAATGAATTTTTTAAAATAAAATCTCCTGAAAGGAAATATTGTTTTTCATATTTTTAAAGACAGACCTGTTTCAAAATAAATCCAACTTGGTACATTTAAAAAAAAACAAAAAAACACAGGGCCGGATCTAGGAGGAGGGGGGAGGCTCATACCCTCCCCCGAGAATGATAGTGAGGTGAACAGAGGCAAAAACTGATTAAACTTACATATATTTTATGAATATTTTTTAAGGATTTTCAAAATACTTCGAAATCGAAAATGGGGGAGACAATATTACACTGCAATGGAAATCCAATCTTTTCACCTTACTTTGCCTGGGACGAGGGTGGCTCAGTCGGTAGCGCGCCAGGCTCGTAATCTGTAGCTCCCAGGTTCGAGTCCCAGCTGGGTCAGCGTTGAGATTTATCTCTACAAAACTCTTCGCCCTGCCTTCGGTCAGTAAGGGGACACCGATAAGCTTGGAAATGCCGCCCTCCCTCGAATGGCAGTTAAGCCGTGTTGCGAGAGATTCATATTCTGTGCACATTAAAGAACACACTGGACGGCCTTGACGGGAAGGCTAACATCTGTCCAGTGGGTCCTTGTCACCTGGCCATTTAGTCCCTGGTGTGCAAAGAGTGCCGCTCAGAGGTAAAACAACCCAACCTTACTTTATCTTTCTCCGCCTTGATTGAGTCTCTTGACCCTCCCCACCCCCCACCCCCCTCCTTATATTTTCTAGATCAGGGCCTGATATGTTCTATACGATTGAGAATTAAGCTGCTAAAAATGAATTAATGATTATTAAATCTTTAAATTCCCTATCGATCGAATTAAAAGAAAAACCTCGCTTTTTTTTTTGGTAAAGTTAAACATTATTCAAGAGAAGATTTCTTCTATGAAAAATATTTGGCAAAGAACTTTTTTAACAACCTTTGATAACTTTTCGTTTTTAATGTTGTCCACCTGGTGTTCATTCCTTTGTATATCCTATGTGCTATATTTGCATTCTGAAGGAGTTGAAAGAATCGTGGACTTCTTATTCCTCTGGTTGATTTTTCTCTTTTACCAATTTGCTTATTAAGAATTCTATATCTCGTTTATTATCGAATTCAGTAATATAAGTATGCATAAATTCAATTTAATACTCTATAGTTTTAGCCAGTATTGGAAAAACGTTATTGCAACATAAAGAAATAAAGGAACAACGAAATGATTTCTGAATAACGTTAACGGAATTTCAAAATATTTATAATGATAAATTGCAACAAATAAAGGAAAAAGTAATTTCGTTATTTCATTTTCACTTATTTTGTATTGATACGTTTCAGAATTATTTTCCTTATAAGATACACTTAGAAACTTGTGTGAGACAGATGTACCATTTACTTTTATGATCAGTGATCCCTTCATTGTCCCATTCCAAGAGAATTTGGGAAGCACATGTCTTAAGTCACCTTCGTCGTAACTGGAGCTCAGAGAAAGGAATTTCTGATAGCCAGGTAAGAGATGCAGTGCGAAATAAAGGGTGAGTCTCCATTCATGCAGAAGAAAAATGGGCCATTACAATTAGGAGAAAATCCCAGGTGTATTACAATTCCCTGTGATTGGCTTAGACATTTAGAAAAGGAACTATGAAGGTGGGATAATTTGGGGATAGGAGAGAGAGAATTGGAGCAAGGGCCATTAACTTATTGACAATAGTCGAAAACTTCGGTTTTGATCTTCCCATCAAACCTCGGCTTCCCTCCCCCAAAAACATTTCAATTATGTATTTGCAAATCCGTTAACAATCAACCTCACCTTGTACATAATGTTGCGAATTACAAAATATGGACAGCACTGGGCGTGAGTATTAATAACTATATTTTAAAACCAATTGTAATACAATGCAAATCGTTACAAAGAAAATATGGATGAAGTACCTTATAAACAAATTAACTACTAACATGCAAAAGTCATTAACCTTCCTGCACAGAGTACACAACATCAGCTCTGTCTATTCTACTAAATACTACCCTTTCACTTTGTTTACCATGTCACTTGAACATCTTCAGACGTAAACAAATTCTCGTCCTGTGCTAGTTCACTATACTTATCACACTAGCAAAACAAAACGACCGCCCGTGTACACACCAATAAATATACTTACTTTTACTTAAAGCGCACTGACTCAGACCATCTGAATGTCCTTTCAGATCTCACAACTTTAACACACTGCACTGCTATATTTTCATTCTTCTTCTTCAGAACTGTTCTAAGTTCCAAATCGTTGCTAATTGAATCTCACGTAGAAGCACACACGAGGGCTCCAGTCACGTTAACTCGTGAAGTCACTGTTGCTCGTTCATCTGTCGTAACAATAAGTTGAGAAATTTAAACTAGGTAATTCTAACGCTTCAATCTAGCAGTGACCTTGTACTTCTCTGCAGCTCCTTTAAGATGAGACACATAAAGTAAATAGGTAATGATTTCAATTTCTTTACTTATATTTATTCATTAGATTATTTTTATATTATTTGAAGTTTATTTCGGAGAAAACTCTTTTAATTATTTTGCATGAGCTCTTCTATTAGAAAGCATTGACAAAAATAGTTCAATGTCATCAAACTACTGAACAAATGATTTGTTGGAAATCTATTTTGATGAAACCGAGAAACAGGAGGCGAAATAAAATAAAATTTCAATTTTATAAAATGAATTTGGGAGAGTGATGAGAATTTCTACAAAAGAAAATATTTTCCACTACTGGAAAAATCGAGACAAAGCATTGCAAAGAATTATTCTAATAGTACCTGCAACTCAGGAATCTCCAGAGAGAGTTTTTTCTATGCTTAAATGGATTCTCTCTAACAAAAGAAATAATTTGGATTCAAAATTATTAGAAGACATTTTGCTTATAACGATGAATAAAATAGTAGAATAACATTGATTGCGTCAATATTTTTCAATGAATTTCGTTTTTTTTTACTTTCGTCGACTATATGTTTATTGTGGTTAATATTTCTGAAGGGATTTTCACTTTTTTTTTTGATTTCCTCGAATCATTTTAGTAACTTGTTTTAAAAACATTAATCTCTGAACAAAAATCATTATAGTACTAAGCATTATGATTGCATACTTATGCTCAGAAATTTTTATTAAAAATGTTCCATTTTATTCTGAACAATTCCTAGAAATTTAGTGTAAATTTCTTCAGTCAGGGACGTATCTAGGAGATGAAGGGTTCGCCCCCCACTCGAAAATCCAGTCGTCTTATGGGAAATCTCAAACTTCTCTACTTGCTTTGAAATCCAAATCTGGTGTCTTTGTATAATTTTTTATTTTAGCCCCATACTTTATGCCCGACACTAAAAGTATATATAAAAGATAAAAAACTATAAAATTTTATCCCACATAAAATATCGTTTTAACCTTTCCTGTCCGGTGGAATATTTTAGCAATTGGGAAACTCTACTCAAGTCTCATTCTCAGACTTATCCCCCAAACTAACTTCCCACCTCCCACCAAATTGAAATTTCGGACCCCCCCCCCCCCCCACTTCTCCGAAACTAAATCCTGGTACGTGTCTGTCTTCAGTAATTTCGATTCTATGGCTTACATATTACGTTATTAGAATACATGCAGTGGCGCCATCCTATTTATTCATAAATAGGGTCTCCTAATTGAAATTTATATTTCATTGTTGTTTTCTGCTGAGGTCCTGCCATCCTCTCAGATCCTCTACTGTGGCATATAAACTGACAGGCTCCTGTCAGACCTCTGTGGCAAGCAGCTGCTTGAGGGGGTATTTATTTTATTTTTTTATTATTATTATTATTCTTAAACCACAACTTTTAAAAATCAGTGGCAGAAAAAGTGATCGTATCAATTCTATTTAAACACATGTATTAGTTTCATTATTAATAATTGTTATTAATATTGATAAGTTTCCTTTTTCCAGCTTTTTATTTGTTTTTTAACAAGTGGCTTGATTGAATTGATGCAAACCGCTGGACGAAGCTACTGCATGCATATATAATAAAAATGATAACATACATTTCATTATTTTGCATTTGAAATAAAACTATTTCAAAATAACGTAATGTTATAAAGAAATTTAGATTTTGATAATAATATAAAAAAATAAATAAATACCTCCTCAAGCAGCTGCTTGCCACAGAGGTCTGACAGGAACCTGTCAGTTTATATGCCAGAGTAGAAGGTATGAGAGGATGGCAGGACCTCAGCAGAAAAAACGACACATACATCCATGCCTTATCCGGGGTTCGAACCCAAGTCCCTTTGATCAGTAGCCAAGCGCGCTAAACCACTCGGCCACAGGACGGCTGATTTTGATAAAACGATACTAAATTTTTGGCTGTAACGAAACGTTTTTCGTTTCGTTTGTCAACAGTGGCTTTAGCATCAAATGTGTTATTTCTACAGTTTTAGTATGAAATATGTTATTAGTTGATAGAGAATACAGATAAATTACTAAAAGAGGTAATGTTTTTAACACGGAAATAGTTGAGCCGCTGAAAGGTATTCAAAATTTGTTAATATCTCATTTATTACATTTTCTATCAACAAATAAAATATTTAATGATAAAATTCTATGAAATCAAGTCACTTGTCTATAATATTCAACTTTAAAATATGCGCAAAATTATAATCCTTTCCATTCTTGCTACCATTTGTAGGTTTCTTTTTTTGAATCTAAGTTGTTCACGTTTCCTGATATACACTGTAGAAGAATTAGTAGTTCTTATTATAGTAGTGTTTGTAGAAGAATAGAGCAGACCACTTACAATGGGAAGGATGAATTGCAGAAAACCTTCTGTTAGAAGAATCGACATTGAGGATATGAAAGTCAAATAAGAATGCGTTGACAAATTACACTTGTGTTCCCATGGCAACAGGAGAAAGGTAGCGACTACCTGCTACTCGAATAGCGCCAAATTCAAACCTCGTTTGAAGAAGTCAACTGGTCATTTTTTATAATCATCGTATGAGCGGATCAGCTTCCTAGGAGCATGCGCTATAACCATTGACAAAGATAAAACACTCAAAGTCACAAGCACAATATACGCTGGTTTCCATAAATTAAGGAAAAATGAGAAAAATCGCAATAATTCGCTAAAAAATTGTGCGATCCTCACCAAACTTGTTCATGTAACCAGTGAAGACGAGTGAGCATATCGTATGGAAATTAGTCTAGGTCGCGTCAATTTGAGTAATCGGATAGTGGCATAAAAACGGGTGTTTTAGAGTGGATCGTTATTTTGTGTTTTAAATATGAGTAAGGAAATTTGAAATAGCCATTTTGTAGGAATGACCTCGATACATCATTTGTCAAATGAACTGCGGTGGAGAGCTATTGGCCGACTCGAAGCAGGCCAAAGTCAGTCAGCCTTGGCAGGATGGCTGAATGTGAGTCCTTCTGTGGTCAATAGTCTGTGGAATCAATTTCTAGTAAGGATTCCGCGTCTCAGAGCTTTACACGAGAAAGGGCTAGAGTTACGACCGCTGTAAAAGACCAATATCTGCGATTAACAGCACGAAGGAGCAGGACTTCTACTTCCTCTCAGCTACGATCCTCTCTTGCAGCAACCACTGTGAGGGTTGTATCAGTTTCTACTCTACGTAGAAGGCTTCATGAGGGAGATCTGCACGCTAGAAGGCCAGTAATTTACATATCCCTCACATCACAGGAGAGAGAGGTTGAATTGGGCATGCATGCATGTTAACTGGACAGAAGAACAATGGAGGTCCATACTCTTCACAGATAAGTCGAGATTTTGATTGCAGAGTGATTCCGGACATTGTTTGATACGGAGAGAAGGAGGTACCCGCTATCATCCCAGTAACATCCATCAAAGAGACAGTTACGGAGAAGGTAGCGTGTGTGTTTGGGGTGGCATTTCCTTAGGTGGACGCACAGACCTCTATGTGTTGACGAGTGGGAACCTCAATACTCAAAGGTATAGAGATGACATCCTAGACCCTTATATACATCCTTACGCTGGTGCAATAGGTACCTTAAAGACGATAACGCTCGTCCACACATAGCCACACTCGTCCACACAAAAGACGATAACGCTCGTCCATACAGAGCTCGATTAGTGGAATACCTTCAAGAGGAGACCATTATGCGCATGGAGTGGCCAGCTCGATCTCTCGACTTAAATCCGATTGAGCATGTGTAGGATGCTCTAGGGAGACGTGTTGCTGCCCTCAACCCGCCACCTGAAACAAAGGGAGAGCTTATTACTGCTTAAAATGAACAATGGTCGTTACTCAATACTGAGCTGATTCACAACAGCATAAACAGCATGGAACATCGCTGTCGTTCCTGCATTGCTGTAAGAGGTGACCACAATCCTTATTAAAGAATTTTGCCCATTGCATTCTGACACCTCATTTTTGGACAAGTTCCTGCAAATGTTGTTTTTTAACGAAAAATGTTTCTAGTGTAATTATTTTATGCCGTTCTGAAACTAGCATTGTAATTCATGTTTCCATCAAATTTCATTAAAATTATTCATATAATTTTTTGTTTATCATAATTTTTCTAAGTTTTCCTTAATTTATGGAAACCTGTGTAAATTACTCTTATTTTGCTTTGATTTATATTTACGAGGAATTTTTTTCCCTTTTTCCATCCATTGGAATTGTGATCGTGAACAAAATCTCGCGATTTTCAAATAGAAGCTCATTTCAGAAATCCCTGAACTCGAAAGATCCGATTTCCCAATGTCGTTCTGCAGCGATTGAACGGTCCAAACGATTCATTTGAATCACTTATTTGAAACGTTTTCCTTCCGTTTTTGATGTCTAAATTTTTTTTTAAATTATGGGATATTTTTAAATATATGCCGATGGTTTAAATATGATTACATTTTTCGCCACCCAGTTGTCCCTAAAACCCAAACTGCACTCAATGAACAAAATCGCCAGGTCACAAGGGCCCCGAAGGCTAAGAGAAGGCTGGGTGAGGGGACCTACTGGGAGCCTACTGGGGACCTACTGGGAGCCTACTGGGGACCCACTGGGGACCTACTGGGCAGCTGTTGGGAGACAAATGTTAGCCTCCCGCCAAGGCCATCCAACGTGCACAGGGTACAGCTCTTCCACACACGGAGCCATGGCTCGCAGTCCCATCCGTCGGACGGCGGTTTTTACCAAGTTCATCGGTGTCCCCTACTGACCAGAGCGGGGAGTTTTGCAGAGATAAATCTCAACGCTAGCCCAGGTGGGACTCGAACCTGGGAACTGCGGGTTACGAGCCTGGCGCGCTACCGACTAAGCCACCCCCGTCCCGCAGGTGCTTGGAATCGTTGCTGTTTTGATAAAGTATCGAAAATTTATTTCAGCTTATTTTCAACAAATATTTTAACTCCGCAACTTAAAGCGATTACATTTTTCTCGAAACGATACGATGACAAGATAATTAAAAAAAACTATGAGGTAACTCAAGGGGATCTGACACAAAAAGTTGAAAAAATCTCCTTAGCTAACGCTGAAAAGGACAGAATCATTGAGTTAATGCAGCAGCAACTGAACAACTTAGAACAGCATGGTCGTACTAACTATAACATTGAAATACAAATTGTTCTTGAGGCTAGTCATGAAGTTAAAGGAGAGACCTTCTCTCCGCAATATCGAAAATAGCTAGTAAACTAGAAATTAAAAATTTTGCACAATATCAAATAGAAAACATTTGCTGTCATTGTCAGATTGAAAATCAAACAGTGCAGGGATGAATGGATTGCAAAGAAGAAAACTGGAATACAGATTGCTGATGTTTTTGATGGAAATATAACTGGGAACTTTTACATCAATGAAAACTTAACAAGTGCAAACAAAGATTTGTTTTGGAGAGTGAAAAGATTTGCTAAGGTTAACAATATTTAATTTGTTTGGTGCAAGAAAAATGGAAGAAAAATTATATCAGAATTACATCATTCTTGGGTCTTGTAATTTCAATTACATCAGAAAATCAGAATCCTAAAATGAAAAGAGAATTGACCTAAACATGATCTTCAAACCCTTTAACCTGCATATCACAGAACTCCGAAAAAAAAAATTTTTTTTTCACATTATGGACAGTGATAATTCTGAAATGTGCAGATTAGAACCTGACTGTTTTACTACAGCAGACTTGGGTAGTTGGCTCAACGATAAGTTTAGAGAAGAATCTTTTTCAAAAGAAAAAATTAGTATTTTTCATATTAATATTCGTAGTCTAAAAAATACTGGGATCAATTTATTTTTTTTTAGATTATTTTCTGCATTATATTGATGTTATTACTGTTTCTGAAACTGATGTTAACCGTATAGAATATGATCTTTATAAGATTGCTAATTTCACTAAAATTTATATAGATAATGACTCATCTACTGCACGTGGTATGTTAATCTTTTTACCGAAACAAAATCATATATAAAACATTACAGGATAATATTCCATCAACAGAAATGATACACTTATGTATCAATGACCCAAGTTAGTACTTCATACATATCATAGCTTTATATCGCTCGCCTAGTACAGATGCTCATGTATTCAATCATAACTTAAAGCTTTGGTTAATTACAAACGAAAACCTGAAAAATGTCATTATGATTGACGACATCGATATAGATATAAAAAATCCTTCAAAATCAGATGTAGACGAATATCTAGATACATTCACTAACTACAGCTATTTTGGATATATAAATGGCTTTACAAGAGAAGAATATAGAAACAATATCCTAGCACAAACATGCATTGATCTCATTAATGCAAAAATAACTAATTTTTCCTTGACAACACTCATCTACCAAGTAAAAATTACTGATCATTATCCTGTTTATAGCATTATTAGACAAAATATCAAAAACACAAACACAGAAACAAATAATAACAACACGGATCATTCTAAACAGAGTCCTGCCTATTATTATAACGAGGAAAAAATTAATATGGAATTACAAAGTATTGATTGGAATATAATTAGCGGACAATTATATTGTCCATTTGAGATATATAATGCAATTCTAAGGAAAATAAATGAAATTAAACGAGGCTCAAAAATTCAGCATAATACTCTCATTAAGTGGAAAAAAATAACAGATGTGGCAAAGAATGAATTACAACAGAAATAAAGGATTTAATCGAGCAAAGAGACAAAGCATGGATAAATGTTAAGGACAACAAAACTAATGACCAATATAGAAAAGAAAAGCCTATACAACATTAAGAAATGAAATCACAAATGTGATTCGCGGAGCAAAGAAAAACTTTTACTCAAACAATATTATTCAATGCAATAACTCTATGAATTCAACATGGACGATGATTAACGAAATCATTGGTCGCAAGCAGAAGTTATCTGTTGATGATGTAATTATACAGAATATTAAACACTTTAATTCTGCCGAAGATATTGCTAATGGCTTTAACGATTATTTTTCAAATGTCGTGCCTAAGCTTCAGGAAAAACATGGTCAACAGTCTAATAATTTCAATTCTCCTATTACATCTCCGCACAGACTTAACACTTGCCTACAAACAATTTTACTCCCTGATTTAACACATTTAGAAGTACACGATATTATTATGGATTTTTGACTAAAAAATCTCCTAGCATTGATAATATCAGGTACTCAGATCTTCAACTTTGTGGATTTCCCCTCTCAGAACAGCTTTCTAAATTACTAAATAGAATTTATAAAACCCACATAATTATTAGACTAATTTACAGTCAGGACCAAACAAGCAGTTTGATAATTATAGACCGATTTCTACATTGCCAGCAACTGAAAAAAATAAAGGAAAGGCATGTTGCTAATGTGCTTATGGATTACCTAGAAAAATACCAGCTTATTTCTAAAAATCAATTGGCAATTTGCCATTAAATAGAGACAACTCAATACCGTCTTATATTAAAAAGATGTAATACGAATTTTTGTACCAAATTTATTTTGGATTGATAAAATCTTTCGAGCATTTGTTCAATGTAAGTATTTGTTAATTGGCATATTGCACCCAAATTGTATACACTTATTTTCAGTTCTTTCTTCCAAAAACTGAGACTTGTTATTGTGCCTTATGCTGTTGTCAAACAGTGTGATAGATTAATCACAGAGTTTTTCAACTCAATTATCTCTGTAGAGAAAAAGAGTAAATGTTCTTAAATTGTGCGATAAAGAAGGTTTTAATAGGTAAATTTAAGGTTGCAATATTATTTTTTTATGCTGATTAAAGAAAAAAAATTAATTTTGTTTAGAGTTTTTTTTTTTAGAAATGATTACTTGTGGAGTTATTTTATTGGTCTGGTGGTTAGCGTGTTAGGCCCAGTGCCAAAGGATCTGGATTCGAGCCCCGGATAAAGCATGAATATTTTATGGGTTCCCTTTCTTCTGAGATCTCTGTAGGAAATGAAATTGACAGGCTCCTGTCACACGTCCATGACGAACACCTGATTGAAGGGATTTTTTTTCCCCATTTTATTCTGGAGGAGTTTAATTTATATTTGAGATTATTCATTAAATTGCTCTCTTCTTAAATACTTATTTCAGATTTTTTTTTGAGAATATTTTTCTCTTCTATATATTTATCGTTTTATCTAGCATTACTCCCTCTTGTAAATTCGTTTTTCTGTAATGTGCTTCAGAGCGATACGAACTTATTTGTGCACCGTCTGCCTTGTTCACTGAGTTCCTTTCCACCGGAAAGGAGCTCAATGAAATTACGCCTAGTTGTGATCATTATTTCGCAGAAATCCAAAGTAGTTTTTTCTTTCATTAAAAAAAAATATTTTTTTTTGTTCAAACTAAATATTTTCGTGATGTAAAATTACATCGATGCAAACATCCTATAATGAACCAGTTTTTATTAATATAATACTTATTCATCTATTTTTAACTCAGTGGTCACTGAATTATGGCCACCTCCGTCCATATTATATCAGTGGAAGTTAACTTCAAAATTCTATAACTTCTAAAATAAGAAAGAGGAGAATTTTGTGACAGAATGGGACTGAAGATAAATTAAAGATCTGAATCAAATCTATCTAAATCTCGATTTTTCAAGAATATTCCCTTAGTATTTAAAGAGTTAAAGAAGTTAGAATATTTAACAACAGCAATGCCTTATGTTAGGATTCAACTCAGAAGTTAATTATAATTTGAATAAGAAATATTATTTCACACTATTTAATACAACAGATGTATATTTAAAAAGTTAATGTAAATAATCTTTCAATATTTTTCAATTTTCCTAAGATTTGCGTTGTTGCTGTTAAATATTCAAAGTCCATAACTCTTTAAGTACAAAGCGAATATCATTGAAAATCGAGTTTTAGAAAGATTTGATTGAGATCTTTATTTTAAGTTACATTTTCTCATAATACGCTTAGTTTAGAAGCTATGGATCTTAGATTTTTCCTCGGATATAACATGGAGGCAGGTGGTCATAATGTAATGAACACTGAGTGCATACACATCTCATTATATACACATATTTGACATTAATTTAAACATTATACACCAGCAGAATTACCCGGCGTTGCTCATCTAAAGTATAGAGAAGATGGCACTCCCCACGTCGCAAGCTTTTTGTTGCATAAAATTCATTAAGATTGTTTTTACGACTCTTCTTCCCCCTCCCCCCAACCCCCGCAACACTCTGTTAAAATTTCTGTTGTGGAATTCTTTTACGGAGGTCTGAAACTCTTTAAGTCGATGGCACTCCCCACGCCAGAAGATTTCTTTGGTATAAAACTCGTTAGAATCGTTCCCCGTCCTGTCCTCCCTCCCCTCGATGAAAATGTTATCCTCCTCCTCTAGTACAGGTCAGAAACTCTGAAGTATATAGTAGATGGCACTCCCAACGTTGGAAGTTTTCTTTTGGAATAGAACGCATTACGATCATCGTTTATCCCACCACCACCACGCCGATAAAAATTTCATCCTCCACTTTTACGGAAGGTCTGAAACTCTCTGGAGTGTTTAGCAGATGGCGCTCTCCACTCCGGAAGCTTTCATGTGACATAAAACTCACTAAGATAGTTCATCCCCCCCCCCCCTCAATAAAAATTTCATCATCCTCTTTTAAGGGAGATCTGAAACTCTCTAGAGTATATAGCAGATTGTACCCCCACTACGGAAGCTTTCATTTGGCATAACTCTCATTATAATTTATTCGTCCTCCCTACCCCGATATAATTTTTCTCCTCCTCTTTAGAGGAAGTCTGAAAATTTCTAAAGTTGCAGTAGATGGCACTCCCCCACGTGATTTTGAATAACTGCCAATGCTAAGTGTATGAGAGACGCTGGTTTTTAACCGCTAATATTAAGTCTATGGGGATCTCGGGAAATTGAAACCCGCCAAACCCCCAAATTTTGGTTGATCTCAGAGGGTTTGCACATGCCTATATTCTTTCCTTGGGTGAAGGAAATGTTCATACAAAGTTTGGTGTCCCTAGCTCTTCTGGGGAATTAGTGCATAAGCGGACAGACAAACAAACACACAAACAAACTTTCTTCTTTATATATTAAATATTATACATATACACATGTAGATCAATGATATATAGGAATGAATAATGAAATGATTATTTTTGACTCTTGTGTAGTGCTTAAGTTAAATTGTTATAAGGGTTTATTGTCGATTGTCCCGAGTAATTCCATTTTACTCATTGACGACGATTGCGACATGTGTTGCAATCTTTGCCAATTGTCTTGAGCCTGCGTTGGAAGATCAGTATCGTAGGTTTATGTGATGGTTAGTCAGACGATATGCAACTTTTCATGAGTTTAGAGTTTTGCGTTTGTCTCTAAATCTTGAAAACAATATGCAGGCCTCAGATGAGCACATTTGGCAAAGTATTCTCTACGAGTTTCTTAAAGAGAATAACGCGAATGTAGCGTCGGAAAACATGCGAGATGTCTATAGAGAAGGTGTCTATAGAGAAGATAACAAGAGGAATTGTCGCCTGTGGTCGTGATGTTCAAGCGTGATGACAGCAGTATAGTCGATAACGACCTGCTGAGAGGTACAGTTGAAGCCAAATCCAACTGTAACAGTCAGAGAATTTCTCAGGAACTCAACTTCCCTCATTCCACATTCATCGCCTGCTAAAACGAGTGGACAACTAAACATTTACACTTTACTACATTCCTGTCACTTCAATCGACATTTTTAGATTGAACTGTTACTGAGAAAAATGAATGGGTGCTTTGTCATGACATTAAACGTCATCAACAGGGGCTTAGTCTCAATGATTCGGTTGCACAACAGCCACGAGGTGGATTGCACCCCATGAAAGCTTTGCTGTGCAGCTGGCGGGATAGCAGATTGTAATCCATTTTGAAACGATGCATCTGAAGCAAAGGTCTATTGCCAGCAACTCCAAAGATTGAGCTCAATATTGCAACAGAAACGCTCTTCGTTGGTCAATCGAAATCATTTGGTTTATCAGGACAACGCATGACCTCCCTCCGCTTGGCTTACGACTGCCAAAATCGAAGCACTTGGTTGGGGGAAAATGCCCCATCTTCCATATTCGCCAGATCTTGCACCATAGGATTAACATTTATCTGAAGTTTACAAAAATGTGTTGATGGAAGAAACGCTGCAAGCTTAGAGGGTGTCAAAATCGAGCTCCCCCTTCTTTGATTCAGACCCGAAAGGATTTTAGAAATGCGGAAAAAGAAATCTTGTAAAAGGCGATATAAATTAATAGGAGATAGAAAACGATGGAAAATATATTCTTGCTCGAAAGTTTTAATTCAAGGAATTGCGTTGCCATTTTGAAATAAAGTACGAAAAGCAGACATTACTTATGGGACAATCTGATACTGGAAGGCTGAATTAGCGGTACCAAGAGGGATCCAGAGTAAGTAAGAAGCCCGTGATGTTGCACACACCCAGTCCACGACTAAAACGGTTTTGAAAGTAATATTGGTTTTCGATAAACACGACTGGTCGTTCGATTAAATACGATTTCACCACTACTATTTATTTATTACTCCTTATCAAAAGGAATATTTGGGCCTCTGAAGCCCTCTATATAAAATACAGGGGTGGGGGGAGATATTATGGAAAGAGAAATTTTAAAGAAAAGTGAAAGAGATCTTCATATTTCCTGAAAGTAATTTTTCAGGAAAGTTGTTCAGAGGTGGAGGTAATAGAGTGCTCGATGCAAATAATTTTCTTTGAAGGCTTCTTTTATTTTTTAGTGCTTACAATTTGTTCCCTTTTTTTATCTCGGGAGCACTTTGTATTCTTGTTGCTGGGGACACTTTGCATGTCAAATGTTGGGTTTTAGGGTTGTTTTTTTTTATTATTTAATTAGTTGTCCCTATTTTTTTCTAAAGTGCTGTCTTTTTGTTCTTTTACCTTGAAGACTTTTATATATTGTGGAATTCCAATTATTTTATTGCCATTTGTGTGCATTTATTTTCTTCTCTCTAATCTGTTTGCATTAATGTTGATTATTTTTCTTTACTTTGGGAGATTTGTTTAGTAAAGAGTGTAATAACGCTAGACAACAAATTGAAACTTTTTTTTTTATAACATTGGTCAAATAGGATGTTTTTAACTAATTTTCGGGTGCTGAATTCAAATATGGTTGTGAAAAATCTGTAGCACGTGCAGTATTTTTTTAATTTAAATTACGGATTGATGCATTTCAAATTTCAATGAATACGCATATCTGGGGGGAAAATATGACCATTTTATTAAACTGCAACTTAAAACTCATTAATTAATTACATGATTACACAGAAAAAATTAGAAACATCATAGTTATAGATCACTGAATATAAAGTAACAAATGAAATAATATTGAAACGCAAAAACAGAAAAACGTAGGTAAGGATCTTTTATACTTACAAGAAGTTCATTTTTGTCTTTTATGTGCTGAGGTATCTTCCTTCTGCAAGAACCAGCAGTAGTCACCCATCATTGCTGGGTCCCACCTGCCTTGGTATCTCTCCTCCATAGTTCGGTTATCCTAGTGAAATCTTTCCCCTTGCTCATCACTGACAGCTCCTAAGTTCTTGGGAAAGAAGTCGAGATGCGAGTGCAAGAAATGGATCTTCAAAGACATTCGGCAGCGAAGATTTTCATAGTTTTTGAGAAGATCTTGAATGAGTTGATGGTAGTTTTCCTCTTTGTGATTCCCCAGAAAACCCTGGACCACAGACGTGAAGGATTTCCATGCAGCGCGCTCCTTCATATTCACTTTTTCTTCGAAGACAGCATCATTCAGTAGCTTCCTGATCTGAGGAACAACAAAGATCCCTTCTTTGAGTTTGACATCGCTTAGTTTTGGAATTTTTTCCTTCAAGTGCAAAAACCTTTTACCAGTTTTGTCCATAGCCTTTACAAATTTTTCATAAGCCCCAGTTTGATGCATAGTGGTGGGAAAAGAACATTAGAGGGGTCAACTAGAGGCTTATGCCTCACATTACTCTTTCCAGAAATAAAAACATCTCTGTTGGACCAGTCTTTTGTTTTGTAGTGTTTCCTCTGGCCCTACTGTCACACAAACAAAGGAAACAGCAACATTTTGTAAAGCCTCCTTGAAACCCGAGCATGAGAGATATGACTTTTAGATCACCACATATTATCCACTTAAATTGTCATATTTTATAGCAGTGAGTATTTTTTCCATGCTTTCATAAGTTTCCACTGGAATGGAAGGTTTTCGGTTTCCTTTATGCAAAAGGACAGCTTTTAAGCTGAATTTTTACGATTCTATAAATAAACGCCAATTCTTTAGGGTCGTGAGTTGTTCCAATTTCTTCCATCAGCCCTGAAATATCTGTGCAGAAACACAAACCATCTTGCATCTCGTAATAAGCAGATAAAGCCAAATTTCTCTTTCTGAAAAGAGGATATCTGTTACTCTTGACCAGAAGATCCCATTCTTGAACTTAAAATCTCATCTTGTTTGTTTGGAAAGTCCTAAGTCTCGAACAAGATCATTTTTGTTCATTTTGCTGAATCAGATGAGGCTCGTCTAACACTTAGGGGTGTGTGTAGGATCAGGATCTGTATGTGCCTCAAAGTCTTCCTCTGATGAATGTGAATCCATCTCCTCCCAGTTGGTTGGAGATGATGGTATAAGATCTCCATGAGGAACTGGCCTCATGACTGAAGACACATTTATATATTGTGTTTTGCTTTAGTTCTTTTTTGAAAAGCCCGACATTTTAGTTAAACAAAAAGAGCAATCGTGCAAGTGACTAGTTGACTCACGCCAAACCATTGGAACTGCAAAGGGCATGGATTTTATCTTACCTTTCAACCATTCAATCAGGTCAACAAAGCACGAAATGCAGCACACATGTGGAGCCCAAGTTTTGTCCTGATCTCCAACATGACATCCAAAATACAAGTTATAGGCTTTCTTCACAATCTTTGTCAATGAACGACCCTGGGATTTTAAAATATAATTTCCACACACATAACGAAAGTTATCTGGCACATTAACACATCCGCGACGCTGCCTTTGTGCCATTTAAACACCAAAAATCACTTTTCAACGTACAGCACGTGTTCATCCTACAGTGAAAACAACAGGAATGGCGGTCTGAGGTTAGGTTACTGTTATATGTTTTCTCCCATTTGGCAATCAGGGTTGCCAGCCACAAAAAGTAACATATCTAGTATCTTCCCAGTTGCCTAGAGGTGTTGGTATAGGAAGGTCTTCATCATAATCATCATCATCCTCAAGCAGCCATGGACTACGGAGGTCTAATTAGACCGTGCAATTTAGATCTAAATAGGAGTCAAAGTGACCAATAACATAAAAAAGTGACGTGCTAGCCATTTTTTAAGGCTAGATTTGAAATCAGCACCTGAAAAATAGTTAAAGGCAGCTGCAATTGTTCATATTATAAAAACCGTGTAAACCAGTGTAATTATTTATTTCTCTAGTTGAATTTTTCCTTTCATCTTGTAGCATGCCAAATGTGAAGTACAGGAGGTTGCAATGTATAAGTTCTTCAATGTCTGAGATTGTTGTTTATATTCCATTAATGTCAGGTGTTGTTTTCTGACTTTGTGGTGTTGAGATTTTCTTTCTTATCTCTGCTATAGGCGGATATGGTTAGTCTGCCTCATAAGGTCCCATGTGCTCATGAGCTTTGTTACAGTAGCAAGTTGATAATTCCTTATTTTTTTTTATAGACATTTAATGTCCCATTCTTTATGGTTGCACCTGACTGTTCAGCTATTCATATACAATAGTGAGAGCTAGTGCCACTTTCTGTGTGGCACTTAAAGCTGAGATTGTTTGTGACTCAATGATTCTCAAGAAATTCCAAGAACAGAATGATGATGATGATGACGAAACTAGGCGGGTACACAGGGCGCAGAGTGATAAGACGCACATAATTCAATTTAATATTTAAAAATATTTTTAATAATTTATATAATTAAAAAATAAAAAAAGACTTGTACTATCGTGACTAGCTGCATGTATCGAAATTAAATGAAACAATATTTGAGCGTCCTTTTTTTTTTGCATATCCAATATTAATATAATGATTTGATATCTGATTCGTTGTCTTCTTTTCGTGCAAATGTCGAGTCGCATGAACGGCCAGTTACGGTACTGGTGAGAACTATATTTAGGGTTAAACAACTTTAGAGTTTGCCTTTGTAACTGTGGTGACTGATTAGAAATGCAAAAATAAAATTTAAAGGAAGCATTCTTATCAACATCCCCGAGTTGTAGTCTGTTTAGTAATTACACTTTTCCCCTATTTTGCACAGATCGTTTGTTATTATGATACCAACTTTAATAATAATTATTTCCTTTACCAATATTTAAATTCTTTTATGTTGATTGATGTATTTAAAGAAATGTAATACTAAGTACAAACACTTAATTGTTTGTATTTCTGTTCTTTGGCTGAGCAGTGATTTTATACTCTCATAATACTGACTCCTATTTCATAGACGTTACTTTTTCGTTGCTGTGTTTGGTTTTTATATTTGGGACACCTTAGCAGAATGTGCTGATTGGTTTCGATCTCCTGACAATTTTCACAGTTAGGGGAGGTGGTTTTTTTTTAAAAACGAAAATATAATTTTATTTGATAGAATATGACCATTTATCCGTCTTGTAATTTTGGTTTGTTTTTCATTGCTCATGAGCTTTAGGCTTTGATCGTATCCATTTTGATTTTCCATGATCAGTTGCTTGTGGTTTGGTTGTTAAATCTAGTTTCTTCTACATACTTGTAAGACTATTTTATTTTTTATTTCTAATAAATTTATGGATTTCTTCTTGAATTTTCATAGGGAGTGTTGCTGAATGTTTGGTACAGATTTAGTTTTGAATTCTTTGAAGCGCTCAGAGAAAATTATAACTCTGCATGCATATTTTTGGCACAGTTTTAAGCATTCGAAAATTGCTGCAAGTTCAGCGTTCATGGTGTTTGGATTTTCATCGAGTTTAATCATTATTTCTTCCTCAGTGAGGGTCAAATAAATAGTGCCTGTCGTAATTTCAGGTTCTGTATATTTTGCACCATCTATGTAAAAGCATAATTTATTTTTTTCAGCATTTGTTATGGTGTTCATTATATTATTAATGTTGAGTTCTTTTCCGGCTTCTTGTTTATGGAAGAAAAGTTTATTATCGTTTTCTATTGCTGGGCCGCACCAAGTCCATGTGGGAGAGGTAGCAGACACCTCTGAGTTTATTTTCTTCATAACGTTTCTTAATAATTTCATAAGTAGGGGGATAGCTGATTTTTTTTTTATGAGCTGCACTTTTGGTGAGCTTTTAAGTGTTCATCCTATTAGCGGATGTTGATGATGTTTAACTGTAGACGGCTGATAATTTGCATAAGTAGGTAATATTTGCACAAATATATAATGTAATATTTCGCATATGTAATATTTTGTTTAGGTATGTCTGATAGTTGTCGTTTCAATTCCAGCTGTAGCTAGGACTGAAATGGTAGGTATGGTATTTAGCTGTGCGAGACATTTTCTAAATGCCTGGTTTTGCAGCATTTCCAGCAGTTGTATTTTTTTTGAGAGGGGATATAGCTGCCGTAATCTGTTTGATCTCAGTAGACTTTTATAAAGACCTATCATTTGCTGATAAATAATATTTTTTCCTTCTTTCATTAATTTTTTTTATTTCTTGTTTGTAGTTAAGTTTGATATCGATGAAAATGGCAAGATACTTGTGCTTTGTTGCTTGCTTAATTCTGTGCATATTGACCTCTAAGTTAGTGAGAGGATCTTCTGTTTTACATATCGGCAATACTACTGTTTTAGCAGGTCCCATTTTCAGCAATAACGATGGAGTTTGTCGAGGCCATTTGGAATCATTTTTTTTAACCTGTAAAAGCGTTTGCCAGAGGCCCTGATCATCGTCATATTGTGTCATGTTCATCGTGGGGGAACCCTTTCCTTATATAAGTCGGCAAGAAACTTCTCTACGATTATTGTGTTTACCATAAAAGAAATCTCACCTCTCTGACCTATCCTTGTTCATAATTTCCGTACTTCCAA
Organism: Ryuthela nishihirai; assembly: GCA_038380435.1. Classification (NCBI taxonomy): domain Eukaryota; kingdom Metazoa; phylum Arthropoda; class Arachnida; order Araneae; family Heptathelidae; genus Ryuthela; species Ryuthela nishihirai. The sequence goes on along the minus strand of JAWZYU010000004.1, from coordinate 24,510,904 downwards.
ATATATTTTTCATATTTGTCTATAAAAAAATGGTATGTTTAAACAGCTATAACATGTAATATATTTGTAAACAATAAAAAACATTTAAATTGCTGTTGACCAATGACAATGCATGCATATACAAATTCACTATGATCGGTTAAAGATTACAACTTCTGAGTATAGAGTAGAAAAACTCGTTGCCATCACAACGAATGCTAGAACACAACATAACGTATACCAAACAAGGACAGAAAAATTATGAAAATTTAGAGGTACTTCAATCATCTACTTCAAAGGAACCTCAACCATTTATTCCAAATGAACCTCAACCGTTTATTCCAAAGGAACCTCAACCATCTACTTCAAAGGGAAAAAATATTACATATGCTCAAATGACAAAAAACTCCTGCCCAAAAAGACTTTAAAAAAACGACTTTATCACCCAAAACTATTGAAAAGTAAATTGATAGAGAAAATATCACAAAAAATCTGATTAACGATTTGATATTACGTCTTATCAAATTTATTTGTTATAATACGGAAGAGTTCACAATATTAGAAGAAATTCTATCAGTACTTAACACATGAAAATTTCTCAATTTTACAATGGAACTGCCGAGGCTTACAATCAAAGAAGGAAGAGATCATCTTACTAAGTAAGTACAAAAATATTTCAGTATTTGTTCTTCAAGAGATCTGTACAAATAAAAAAATTAATATTCAGAATTATCTTAATTATACTCATTTAAAAAAATGAAAAAGAGGTCTTTCTTATGAATAAAAATTTTACTCATAAATTTTTAAATATTAATTATGATCATAATAATTTAGAAGTCTTAGTTATCCAAATTATTATTTCAAATATTACATTTTCTATTGCAAACTTTTATAAATCAGGCTACAACATTAATGAAAAATTTATCAAAATATCATTGAGCAAATACCAACACCAATAATCATTCTTGGAGGCTTCAACATGCATCATAAAGCATATACTTCATATACAACCAACACGCTGGAATTCATAAAAGTTAAATAAACTTTTCTATCCAAAATGATTTCACTTTACCTAATCACAAAAATGTAATTTTAGTTTATCACACCACATGAAAATTTTTCCAACCACAGATCAATCTCTCATTAATTTCCCCTGAATTAATAAACAACTTCTATTGGTCTGTCTTACCTGATACAATAGGAAGCGACCATCACCCAATCATGATTTCAACCAACTCTAAAATTCATGCCCGAAAATTGATTAAACTAAATAATTGGATTCTATTAAAAAATTTTAAATAAAAATCTTCCAAAATTCTCAATCCAAGGACTATCAAGCATTTTTTTACGATCTTGCAAAATTAACTGAACCAGCCTTCTCAACAATTATTAATAAATTACCAAAAAATCAAATAGAAATTTGTAGCACTTGAATAAAAACTGTGCAATAATGAAAAAAGCCGAAAATTAGGCAAAAAGAACAAAAAAAATTCAAGACATAATTAAATATAAAAAATAAATGTTATGGTTAGAAAAAAATGAAAACAAACTTACAGAGAAAATTGGAAACTTTTCACAGCTATATTAAAAACATCATCCAATACAAGCAATCTCTGGAGAATATTTAAAAAAATATACAGCACAGAAACACAAAAAATACCTCTTTCAGAAGTAGCCATACAAAATAAATTAAACTTTAATAAAACAGCAAATTTATTAGGAACAAATCTAAAAATTACAAATCAATTAACTTAAGCAGATCAGAAAAAATATTTGAATCAAAAATTAAAAATAAATTTTAAAATATTAAACCTGAATAGCTATCATGGACGAACCCATAACAATAAATGAATTAAATAATGCAATAAAAAATTAAATTTTAAATCTACCCCAAACCCTGACGATATTCAAAATAAATTATTGAAAAATCTGACAGATGAATGGAAACTTAAATTATTAGAAATCAACTATATTTGACAAACACACAACTATTCGATCACATGGTCACACTTCCATAAAGACTCAACTGATTTTTGGAAGCCAATAAATATATCCCACCAAACTTTTATGGTTTCAGAAAAAACAAATCCTCGAGAGAATATATTTCTGAATTCTTATATGACTTAAATAAAACACTAAAAAAAGAAAAAATTACACTTGCAGTTTCACTAGATTTGTCCAAGGCCTTCGACTCAGTCTGGATCATGGGACTTCTGCACAAATTAATCAATATTAACATAAAGGGACACACACTGAATTTTCCAAATTTTATCTTATCAAAAAAAATCTTCCAAGTTAAAATTTATTCAATTTTGTCAAAACATTTTCAAATCAAAGCGGATTAATACAAGGATTGATTCTTTTCCCAATCTTATTTAATTTTTACATTTCAGACATTTTCAAAATTCTTGATAAAGACACAAACTTAGCTTCGCAGATGACTTTTTCGTTTGGATCGATAATTATAATAGTGATTTTTTACAGGAAAAAAACAAGAATTTTCATACGTTTTGTGATTAAGTAAAATGAAATCAAAACTCTTGCGCCAAACTTTAAGGGGTGATAAAACACACCTAAACTAATTAAAAACTAATTAAAATTCAAAAATATTGTAATAAATATCACCTCAAAATGAACCAGGAAAAAACAATATGCATTGTAGCCAGTATTAGTAAATAAAAAAGAAAACATTCCAAAAAAAACAATTTTAATATAAATTCTCAAAAAATTAAAAAAGTAAATTAAACAAAATTTTTAGGAGTCACAATAGACTCAGAACTTACTTGGAACGCTCATATAAAAACTCAAACTGATAGAGGTTATAAATTACTAAACTTTTTCAAATTCCTCGCATCTGTCAATTAGTTATCCAAATTCCACGATATGAATTAACAGCATTTTACAAAATTCTTATTAGATCAAAAATAGAATACAGCCTAGAGTTTACTCTAAGATAAGGTGACCAGACGTCCCGCTTTTGGCGGGACAGTCCCGATTTTTAACAATTTGTCCCGCGTCCCGCGGCGTTTTAAAAAAGTCCCGATTTTTGGAAAGAATGCACGACAAGCTAGGGAACGGCGGGAGAACGGGAAGGGAATATACGGTTTTCGGCGGCCATGTGGCTATTTCGCCAGGATATGAGTTTTATATTATTTTTGTTAATTTTATAATGTTAAACTTTAATAATAAGAAATAATTGTTGAGAACTGATTATCGAGAATTGCTTATCAAAGTTCGCATTGTTGATCAGTTGTTAGAATTCGACCACCATTGTTTAGACTTAATGAACAATGACCGTACTGCGTGCTAGTGCTAGTTAAACAAGTGATGTCAACAAATCAGCTATTCAGATAATTTAGGTAAGTAATTTACTTATTTATTTCATAAATACATAAATTTTCTTGAATTTAGCAGACAGTACTCGTATTATTTATACTTTATAGTGGCGGCAAAAAGTCTAGCGCCGGCCTTGTAAGTGACACTTACGACTTACGTTACGGCAAATTCAGAGGAAAAATAATACAAGTTAGTATTGTTATTATTTAGAAAGAAACATAGGATTAAAATTAAAATAATTTTTAAAATATAGTTACTTTATAACAATCAAATTAATTTAATTTATAAACTAAGAATAAAATATGGTGTCCCGCTTACCAATGGTGACCGCTCATGGTGTCCCGCTTTACCAATGTTAAAATCTGGTCACTTTAAGAGCCTCAAACAATAGATAAAAAAATTAAATATAATTCAGAATAAATGTCTGAAAACAGCATTATGACTAACTAAAAACTACACCAACTCTATCGGTAATAGCTGAGACATCAATCCTTCTTTTTCATATCAGAATTTAAAATTTAATGTTACAATACTTATGCAGATTAAAATTAAAAATTCCCAACCACTCTTTCATTAATAACTTCTTCAAATTTAAACTGTTTCAGAAATACAGAAATCATTTAAAAGATCATAAATTTATCCAAAACATTAAAAATATTACATTAAAAGGAGACATCCCAAATTTAATAGCTGACTGGAGTTTTAAAAAACCTCAAATTGAAATAAATATTCCATTAATCACCAGCAAAAGAGAATTTTCCAATAATACACTAAAATCAATCTCACAATTTTATTGTAAAAAAAAATATGCAAATCATCTTGGAATCTATAGAGCTGGATCTGTCCAGCCTGAAAAATCAAACAACGTCAGCAGCATTCTGGATCCCAAATTTAAATATTTATAAAAAATTTAAATTACCAAATAATACTTCTATTATCCATGCAGAAATTTTTATTATTATTGAAGTACTCAAATGGATTAAACAAAATCTAAAAAACTTAAAATAGTCATCTTCTCAGACTCTAAGGGAGCCTTGCAAGCTTTATCACAAGAATTATTTTATTCCAACCACAAAGAATTCCTTTTTCAAATTTTAACTCTCAATTCTTTTAATTATTCAATTAATAACAATAAAATTAAATTTCAATGGATCCTTAGTCATGCAGGGAAGACTTCTGAAATTCCTTCATTTTATTCTACTTTCAAAAAAATAAAAAAAAATAGAATGTGATGAAACTAATAAATATTTCCAAAATAATGCAGTCATAAATGTTAATTTTAGATACCAGTTAAATCCAAAAATTTCATAAAATGAATATCTTCCCATCTCTAGAAAACTATTCACTAAAATTATAAGATTAAGAACTGGCGCAACTGCTGCCTTAAATCCTATGCATTTTAAACTAAAAAAACTTAATACTCCAAACTGTATTACTTGCAAAACCAAAGAAACATGCATCGTATTTTGTTAAACTGTGAAAAATATAATAATGAAAGACAAATTTTATTTAAAACTCTTTCTAACTTAAACATTCTAGACTTCACAACTGAAAACCTTTTGAACTATCCAAAATTAGAACAAAAATTAAAAATTTACATATCTCTTGAAGAGTATTTAACTGAAACAAACCTCTGGCAAAGAATTATAAAAATAATTAAAAAGAATTTCAAAAAAGTAATTTTCAATAATGAAAAAATTAATTCAAATAACTTTCATTAATCATACTCTTATTTTTTAGAATTTTTAAAATGATGAAAAAAATGAGAAAAACAATAAATAATATTTAATAATGCAAAAATTAATCCAAATAATCTTCATTAATTTTAATTCTACTTAAAAGAACTTCAAAAGAGATTAATGGGAAAGTCTGAAGAAGAACATCTCAATTAGTGGTCAAGTTAAATAACAACAACATCTTCATTACTGAACAATAATTTTAACATCAATCAGTTTCTCATTTTCAATATTCATTCCTCGACAAACATCGTCTACATCAGTGGTTCTCAACCTTTTTATGCTTCACGTACCCCCTGGAAATGTGTATGTAACTTGCGTACCTATTGTATAGACAGATAAAACTATAGTTGTACAGGGTGATTCAAAACTCTTGGTCCAAACTTTAAGGGGTGATAGAACACACCTAAACAAGCACTTTTCGTCATACAATGCATGGTCGGAACTCAAGCGGTGAAGCGCTAGGGGTTAGCTGTTACTGTGTCAGGAAAAGAAAAGAGGTTCGAAACAATTGCAGAAATTACAGAACAGAAAGTACAGAATTTTATTAAACAAATTACAGAAACTGCTCAAAAGAGCGACCGCCAACATTAATGCAGGCTTCACACCTTCGACGTAGTGATCGGCGTAGATGGGCGAAAACACCAGGTATTTTTCGTACAGTGGCAGGGGCAATAGAAATCATGGTAACAAGGTCCTCATTGGAATCGATGGGGCTATCGTAGATGAGGCTTTTCATATGGCCCCATAGGAAAAAGTCCAGACATGAGAGATCGGCCAATCGTGGTGGCCAAGCGATGGGACCACCCCGATCAATCCATCGTCCTGGAAATGTTGCATCCAAGCCGTTCCACACATCCACGCTGAAATCCGCGCTCCGTCGTGTGGAACCACATACGTGTTTGAATGTTTGCTGGAACAGGGTTCAGTAATTCTGGCAAGACTTCTTGTAAAAATATGAGGTACATTCTCCCTTTCAGTCGGGCTGGCAGAAGGTTTGGGCCAATCAAATGGTCATGGAGGATTCCAGCCCAAACATTTATGGAGAAACGCAGCTGGTACGGATGTGGACGTATGGCGTGCGGATTACTGGTGGCCAACACATGTGAATTGTGGGTATTAAAAATGCTCTCACGTGTAAAGGTGCATTCGTCAGTGAATAAGACATGTGCATCAAAGTCCGGTTGCGCTGCAGTCTGCTGCAGGAACCACTGTGCAAAATTCACACGAGACTGATAATCTGCAGGTGTCAAGGCGTGCACCCTCTGTGCATGGTAGGGGTGTAATCGTTCGTCTCGTAGAACTCGCCACACCGTCGATTGGGGTACACTTACGACATGGGAAATTGCTCTCATGCTCATTCTGGACGATCTCCAACCCTAAGTAGAATTTCCTCTGTAACACGTGGCGTCCTCACACTCCTTGCACATCCTGTATCCTGCAAGCTGCTGACAAAGGAGCCCATTTCGCACAGATACTGGTGCAATCGCTGAAAGGTTTTACGATCAAGCACGCGTCTGGTCGGAAAGTGCTCCCTGTACAGTGTTTGGGCTTACCTCGCATTCCCGTTCACAGCTCCGTACGTGAAATGCATGTCCGCCTTTTCCTGACTCGTGAAACAATCCATCCGTTCTGCAATCCACGGTAGAAATGACGACGAGTGCGAAAACCAGCGCTTATAAGTGTTCACTGGAAAGCGACCTCCAGTGCTTCACCGCTTGAGTTCCGACTATACATTTTATGACGAAAAGTGCTTGTTTAGGTCTGATCTATCGCCCCTTAAAGTTTGGCCAAGAGTTTTGAATCACCCTGTAGTATAACAATGGGAATAAAATAAAACACTGACTTTGTTACTAGATCTAGCGACTTTTGAGTTCTCACGGCGTACCCCAAAATATTTTACCGCGTACCCCACGTTGAGAACCCCTAGTCTATAGTAACGTGTATTAAAATAAGACTGCATTTAACAGTTTTTAGTTTATACCTTTATAACTGTTTATTTTCTGTATCTAGAAGGTTAGCTCTAGGCGAAATACAGAGGTTAGCCTCTGGCGAATATAGAATGCTCATCTTCAGAGAAAATGAACTATTCCATTCTCCAAATTTTGCACCCTTTAACAGTACTAATTCGTACTAATGGGTGATTGCAAAGTGTAAATACTAATAGTATTAGCCTTATAAAACGAGCCGTCCCGTGGCCGAGTGGTTAGCACGCTTGGCTACTGATCTAAGGGACCTGGGTTCGAGCCCCGGATTTAGGCATGGATGTGTGTGTCGTCATTAATGAAAGGTTTCTTACAGCAAAATTTCAGACAAGCATTAAAGACTTGAATGTTATCTGCTGTTTATGCCCCCACTGAGGATGTCAATGAGGATGAGAAAGTTTGGTTTTACAACTTAATGATATTTTGAATTCTGTCAAGAAAGGAGATATTACCCTTGTTCTAGGTGACTTCAATGCCAAAGTTGGTACTGACTCTGACCTTTGGGGAGGAGTAATAGGCCCTTTTGGTATTGGTAGCTGCAATGGCAATGGGCAACGTCTCCTACAGGTAAGTAAACTCAATGGTTTCAGAATAACTAACACTTATTACAAACACCGCGACATACATAAGTACACATGGGTTTCAACTGATGGGCTGCATAAGAATATGATTGATTTTATATTAATTAACAGCAAATGGGCTAGTTCTGTTAGGAATACCAGGGCATATAGGGGAGCTGAAATTGGATCTGACCATTACCTTGTTAAAAGTGTGTTGCAACTTAAACTTAAACAGTATTGTACTAGGGTTAAAAAAATTACTTTTAATACTGAAGCTCTGAAAGATCCAGTTATAGCCAAAGCTTACCATGATAGGTTACTTAGTCATTATGACAGTCATGGTTTGCTTACTACTAAAGTTGAGGAAGAATGGGATCATTTTAAACAGGCTTTTTTGGACACTAACAGTACTCTTTTAGGAAAAAAGGAACAGAAGAGGCAGAATTATCTGAGTGATAAGGCACTTGAGCTTATTTTGGAAAGAAAGAACTGCAGGAATGTCCTTAATCAATACCCTACTAGTCCTAATAGAAAGCATTACAGAGAACTTAATAAACGTGTAAAAGATCAGTTAGCTGCAGATAAGAATCTTTGGCTTGATGGTTTGGCTGACAAAGCCGAGGAAGCAGTTAGACAGCACAACAGCAGAGAGCTGTACCAGATAGTTAATGTTTTGTGTGGTAGAAAACGGACAGGTATACAAGGATTGAAGGATAAACATGGTAAGGTTATAGAAGGGGAGGATTCTGTGATGGCTAGGTGGGCTGAGCATTTCAGTGATGTTCTAAACAATGTAGTTAGTTCTATTCCCATTGTTTGCAATGATGATTGATGCATTGGTGGCTTTAATGTTGGCCCTATAACACAATCTGAAGTTTTTTTGGCTGTTTCTAAACTTAAACTACATAAATTCCCAGGGGTAGATGAAATTACTACAGAAATGCTTAGAGCTGGGAATGTTTCGGTTACCACTTGGATGACTGAAATTCTGAATATCTTTTATGATAAAGACATGGTTCCTAAAGATTTTACCAGAGCTATTGTTATCCCTATTTTCAAAAAAGTGATCGCAGTTCTTGTGATAACTATAGGGGTATCAGCCTACTCTCTGTTCCAGGTAAAGTTCTTTCCATGATTGTGCTTAATAGAATTAAGAATCTGGTTGACAGTCAATTGCGTGATGAGCAATGTGATTCAGAAGTGGTAGAGGATGTGTGGATCAGATATTTTCACTTAAGCAGATTCTTGAGAAATGTTTAGAGTTTCAGAAACCTTTGGTTGCTAGCTTTGTTGATTTCAAAAAGGCTTTCGACTCTGTTGATCGACATAATTTGTGGTCGATTGTGAGATCATATGGTATACCTGACAAGTTAGTTAACATAATGAAAGCTCTCTATAACAACACTGAGTCGTGTGTGAGAGTTGGTAAGGCTTGTAGCAATTGGTTTAGCATTACTTCTGGTGTTCGACAAGGGTGCATTTTGTCTCCTTTTCTCTTTAGCTTGGTTATTGATTATGTTATGCAAAATTCACTTCAAGGGAAAGATTTTGGCCTTAAATGGGCTGGAGATACGAAAATTTCTGATTTAGATTATGCTGATGATTTAGCCCTTTTGGCAAATGATGTTGATGAGATGAACTCTTTCATTCGAGCTGTTGATGAAACTGGTAGTAGAGTAGGTTTGGTTATAAACAGAGAGAAAACTAAAGTGATGAAAATTGGTCAGGCAGGCTGTGATTCAGTTAATCTGAATGGTTGCAGTCTTGAGCAGGTGTCACAGTTTAATTATCTTGGGAGCTATGTAACAGATAATGGTGATGTGTGGCATGAGATTAACAGACGAATAGGGATTGCTGCCGGGACTTTTAAGAATCTATGGAGAGTGTGGAGAAATAGGCATATACACCTAAAGACTAAAATTAGACTGTATAATAGTCTAGTTCTTTCTAGGGTTTGTCATGGTAGTGAAACTTGGACACTTTGTAAACAAGATAACAGGAAACTAGATGCTTTTGATTCCAGATGCTTACGCATTATCTTGGGTATTAGGTGGTTCAACTTTGTAACTAATGATGAGGTTAGGCAAAGGAGTTTGTAACCTCCTTTAAGCAGCATATTGTGCAGAGAGAGACTCCGTTGGTTTGGCCATGTTGCCCGTATGAATAATTATAGATTGGCGAATAGGGTTATGAACAGTGTGCCTAAAGGCCTGAGAAAGAGGGGGAGACCTAGGATGCGATGGGAAGACAATGTCAAACAGGACCTTGTTAGAATTAGTGTGCAGTGGCCAGATGCAGTAGATGTAGCTCAGGATAGACTTGCTTGGAGAACTAAATTGCATGGTCTGGTTGGACCTCCGTAGCCCATGGCTGCTTGAGGATGATGATGATGACGACATTTAGCGCCCGGTAACGATGCGCGGAAGAGCAACTGCAGGTAAACGACGGCGCACGTGAAGGTCATGAAACGGTATAAATAACACCTAATTATGAGCTATGTTAATCAGTGCTATTCTTTATCTCCTAGGAAAACGCGGTGGGGCGGGGGTGGCTCAGTCGGTAGCGCGCCAGGCTCGTAATGTGTAGTTCCCAGGTTCGAGTCCCTGCTGGGTCAGCATTGAGATTTATCTCCGCAAAATTCCCCGCCCTGCCCACGGTCAGTAGGGGACACCGATGGGCTTGGAAAGGCCGCCGTCCGTCGGATGGGACGTTAAGCCGTGGCCCCGTGTGCGGGAGAGCCATACCCTGTGCACGTTAAAGAACACGCTGGATGGCCTTGACGGGAGGCTACCATCTGTCTCCCAACAGCTGTTCCAGTGGGTCCACTCCCCCAAACTTCTCTGAGCCTTCGGGGTCCATGTGAACTGGCCATTTAGCCCATGGTGTGCAAAAAAGTGCCGCTCAGAGGTAAAACAACCCAACCTAGGAAAACGCTGGATGGCCTTGACAGGAAGCCATCCAGCGTTTTACCAGTGTGCAAAATAAGTGCATCACAGCGTTCGCTTCTCACTTCCGCAGATTGCATGATTGTTTTACCTCTGAGTGACACTTATTTCGCACACAATGGGCTAAATGACCAGGTCACAAGGACTCCGAGTGATCAGAGAAGGTTATGGGGAGGGGACCCACTGGACAGCTGTTAGGAGATAGAAGGTAGCCTCCCGTCAAGGCCATTCAGTGTTTTCTTTACACTGGATGGCCTTGACGGGAGATTACCTGAAGTGAAAACAAAAACAGAATGCGCACAAGGCCACCTGAAATGAAACATTTGAGTAACACAGTTCTGGCAACACAATCTGTCAAGCTCTTCTTCAGAGAGATGAAACATTTTCAATTCTAAGCAAAAGGGATTACAATACTATTGAATGTGTCATAACAAAAGCCATTGACGTGTATGTATAATAAAGAATAATACTACAACGGATGTCACAATTTAAAACACGCCACAACATGAACTTCATTTAGGAAAAGGAATTTCCACATTTGTAATCACATTTGCAATCTTTGAGAAGTTTGCGTGTCATGCACACAAAAGTGAAACAGGAAGCTATCTTAATCAATTTCCGACTGTTTTTCGTGCATATTTTTTATCTGCTGTTCTAGGAAAGCAAAATGGAGTAAACCATGACGTCCTGATGAATCAGTTGGATAACAGACGGAAATGCAACTCCATTTGATCTCAATCTTGCCGGTTGTGCTACTATCAGCAGCTAGGCTCACTTCAGTTGGCATTTCCAAAAATAGGAAAAGATGCAATACCTGTTGAAATAGGTACTTTTCGGAAATGAATCGAGCTTGGCTAACCATAATAAAGAAAGATATCGCATCCAACTTGCAATGACAGAGGATAAGTTTAAATTTTTTTCACATTGTTTTCAATTATTTAAACTTTAAAATTCAATTCAGCAATCTTGATGGATGAAACAGTTAGCGTGTTCTGCTGCAAACAAAGGGTCCATATCATCTTTCTGCTGCGAAATTTAGTACGAGTCCCCTCCCCTTCACGCATGCGCAATTCATCAATTCTACTGTGTACAAAACGTGAGGAATACAAATAAATTGCCAAATATGTAAATGTGTTGCCGTCCCGTGGCCGAGTGGTTAGCGCGCTTGGCTACTGATCTAAGGGACCTGGGTTCGAGCCCCGGGAAGGCATGGATGTTCGTGTTGTTTTTCTGCTGAGGTCCTGCCATCCTCTCAGACCTTCTACCATGGCATATAAACTGACAGGCTACTGTCAGACCTCTGTGGCAAGCAGCTGCTTGAGGGGGTATTTATTTTACTTTTTTATTTTTAAAGATGAAATCGTAAAATAAATATACATAACAATTGATTTATTCATCGGCGCCGGCAAAGGGGGTGGGGGAAAGAAAAACAGTTGTCCCACTGGAAAAATTTATCGAAAAATTAATTTATTTTAAATAGTATAAAGTGACAAACACTTAATGGTTTTCTTTAAAGAAATGTAAATCGTGTTTTTTTTTACGTTTTCTTTTGTTGTCAAAGTATTTCATTTATTTTTATGAAAGAAGATTTTTTTTTCGTGCATTTTCAATAAGTTCCTTTTTTTTTTTTCGTCTTGTTTTTGGGCATTTTTAGTTGTATTTTGGTGTGGTACATGCACGATTGCTGCTTTTGAAAATGCACTCATTAATGAACGTCTCGACAAAAATATTTTTATCTTGAAACATCGTGTGTTTTTTTTTTTTGCCGTTTCCCACCCCCCAACAATTTTGATCCCTTGAAACTGATGAGTGTGGGCTGCGGCGTCCCTTTCTTCTATGGTAGCCAAGCCTCTGTTGAGGATCCGAATTGGCTCAGTCGGTAGAACGCCAGGCTCATAATCTGTAGTTCCCAGGTTCGAGTCCCAGCTGGGCCAGAGCTGAGATTTATCTCCTCAAAACTCCCCGTCCTGTACTCGGTCAGTAGGGGACGCCGATGAGCTTAGAAAGGCCACGTCAGTCGGATGGGACGTTAAGCCGTGGTCCCGTGTACGAGGAGCCATCATACCCTGTGCACTTTAAAGAACACGTTTGTTGTCCTTGATGGGAAAACAGCTGTCCAGTGGGCCCCTTCCCCCAACCTTCTCTGAGCCTTCGGGGTCCTTGTAACCTAGCTATTTAGCCCATTGTGTGTAAAAAAAAAAGTGCCGCTTAGAAGTAACCCAATATGCCTCTGCTGCTGAGGTCTCGATTCATTCATAAATCTCTGAAGAGCCATATTGATAGGTTTATGTCAGACTATTAGCAAATGCTACTTGGGGAAAAATGAAAATGCTTCAAATGTCTTTGGTGCGAATAAAGTTGATGTGCTTGGCACCTTTGCCCTTTAGCACTTGCAAGACCTTTCGTATCCGAGCGAACTGATACACTGAGTTCCACCAGGAAGACACAAAGATGTTCCAAGGAGCGGCGGAAGCCTCTGTGAAAGGGTTCATTGCACAAAATGCGAATTGTTTTAGTAACCAATATTTATATATAATTACCAATGAATTCTATAAAAGGCACCATATTATTAAAATAAACCATACCGTTCAGTTCAGTTGATATTTAAAATCCAATATTTTGCCTTTATCAAGTTGAATTAAAACGAAAATTATTTTGTAGAGTTCTTTTCAGAAAGGATGAGTGATTATTTTGCATTTGTTGCCTATCGGTCCGTCTGTAGACAATTTTTTCTTTATGTTTAGAAACGAAACGAAATTTTTTTTGCTTCTGTAGGTATTAAGAAATTGTACAATTCCTCAGCCGCCCCCTGGCCAAATGGTTAGCGCTCTCGGCTACTGATCAAAGAGTAGGGCATGGATGTTTGTGTTGTCTTTCTGTTAAGGACCCGCCATCCTCACAGATCAACTATGGCGAATAAAGTGGCAGGCTCCTGTCAGACCTCAGCTGCTGGAGGGAGGGTTTATTTATATATTTTCCGAATCTTTCAATACTTTTAATCTTCATTCTAGAGAGCGCTAACGTTGCAAAATTGCAAAGTTTTAAATGATTATCAAAAACGATCTATTCGTAGTAGAAATCTGAAATTTTTGTGGTAGTGCGGTGGTCAGTAGTCAAGATATTCACATTAATAGCCGCGATTTGACCCTTACGGTCAGGGGATGGGAAAATCACGTTCTTTTTTGCTTAAAAAAATGGGAAATTCTCTTTGGGTTGGATAAGTAATAATGAAATATTCATCATCATCATCATCATCATCATCCTCAAGCAGCCATGGGCTACGGAGGTCCAACAAGACCGCGCAGTTTAATTCTCCAAGCATATCTGTCCTGAGCTACATCTGCTGCATCCGGCCACTGCACACCAATTCTAACAAGGTCCTGTTTGACATTGTCTGTCCACCGCATCCTAGGTCTCACCCTCCTTCTGAGGCCTCTAGGCACACTGTTTATAACCCTATTCACCAATCTATAATTATCCATACGGGCAACATGGCCAAACCAGCGGAGTCTCTCTCTGCACAATATGCTGCTTAAAGGAGGTTGCAGACTCCTTTGCCTAACCTCATCATTAGTTACAAAGTTGAACCATCTAATGCCCAAGATACTGCGTAAGCATCTAGAATCAAACGCATCTAGTTTCCTGTTATCTTGTTTACACAGCGTCCAAGTTTCACTACCATAACTAACCCTAGAAAGAACCAAACTATTATACAGTCTAATTTTAGTCTTTAGGTGTATACGCCTATTTCTCCACAATCTCCATAGATTCTTAAAAGTCCCGGCAGCAATCCCTATTCGTCTGTTAATCTCATGCCGCACATCACCAGTATCAGTTACATAGCTCCCAAGGTAATTAAACTATGACACCTGCTCAAGACTGCAACCATTCAGATTAACTGAATCACAACCTGCCTGACCAATTTTCATCACTTTAGTTTTCTCTCTGTTTATAACCAAACCTACTCTACTACCAGTTTCATCAACAGCTCGAATGAAAGAGTTCATCTCATCAACATCATTTGCCAAAAGGGCTAAATCATCATCATCATCATCATCATCATCAAGCAGCCATGGGCTACGGAGTCCAACCAGACTGCGCAGTTTAATTCTCCAAGCATATCTGTCCTGAGCTACATCTGCTGCATGCGGCCACTGCACACCAATTCTAACAAGGTCCTGTTTGACATTGTCTGCCCACCGCATCCTAGGTCTCACCCTCCTTCTGAGGCCTCTAGGCACACTGTTTATAACCCTATTCACCAATCTATAATTATCCATACGGGCAACATGGCCAAACCAGCGGAGTCTCTCTCTGCACAATATGCTGCTTAAAGGAGGTTGCAGACTCCTTTGCCTAACCTCATCATTAGTTACAAAATTGAACCATCTAATGCCCAAGATACTGCGTAAGCATCTAGAATCAAACGCATCTAGTTTCCTGTTATCTTGTTTACACAGCGTCCAAGTTTCACTACCATAACTAACCCTAGAAAGAACCAAACTATTATACAGTCTAATTTTAGTCTTTAGGTGTATACGCCTATTTCTCCACAATCTCCATAGATTCTTAAAAGTCCCGGCAGCAATCCCTATTCGTCTGTTAATCTCATGCCGCACATCAGCAGTATCAGTTACATAGCTCCCAAGGTAATTAAACTATGACACCTGCTCAAGACTGCAACCATTCAGAATAATTGAATCACAACCTGCCTGACCAATTTTCATCACTTTAGTTTTCTCTCTGTTTATAACCAAACCTACTCTACTACCAGTTTCATCAACAGCTCGAATGAAAGAGTTCATCTCATCAACATCATTTGCCAAAAGGGCTAAATCATCATCATCATCATCATCAAGCAGCCATGGGCTATGGAGGTCCAACCAGACTGCGCAGTTTAATTCAAGCATATCTGTCCTGAGCTACATCTGCTGCATCCGGCCACTGCACACCAATTCTAACAAGATCCTCTTTGACATTGTCTGCCCACCGCATCCTAGGTCTCACCCTCCTTCTGAGGCCTCTAGGCACACTGTTCATAACCCTATTCACCAATCTATAATTATCCATACGGGCAACATGGCCAAACCAGCGGAGTCTCTCTCTGCACAATATGCTGCTTAAAGGAGGTTGCAGACTCCTTTGCCTAACCTCATCATTAGTTATAAAGTTGAACCACCTAATACCCAAGATACTGCGTAAGCATCTAGAATCAAAAGCATCTAGTTTCCTGTTATCTTGTTTACACAGCGTCCAAGTTTCACTACCATAACTAACCCTAGAAAGAACCAAACTATTATACAGTCTAATTTTAGTCTTTAGGTGTATACGCCTATTTCTCCAAACTCTCCATAGATTCTTAAAAGTCCCGGCAGCAATACCTATTCGTCTGTTAATCTCATGCCGCACATCACCAGTATCTGTTACATAGCTCCCAAGGTAATTAAACTGTGACACCTGCTCAAGACTGCAACCATTCAGATTAACTGAATCACAGAATGCCTGACCAATTTTCATCACTTTAGTTTTCTCTCTGTTTATAACCAAACCTACTCTACTACCAGTCTCATCAACAGCTCGAATGAAAGAGTTCATCTCATCAACATCATTTGCCAAAAGGGCTAAATTATCAGCATAATCTAAATCAGAAATTTTCGTATCTCCAGTCCCTTTAAGGCTAAAATCTTTCCCTTGAAGTGAATTTCCCTTAACATAATCAATAACCAAACTAAAGAGAAAAGGAGACAAAATGCACTCTTGTCGAACACCAGAAGTAATGCTAAACCAATTGCTACAAACCTTACCAAATCTCACACAAAACTCAGTCTTATTGTAGAGAGCTTTCATTATGTTAACTAGCTTGTTTGGTATACCATATGATCTCACAATCAACCACAAATTATGACGATCAACAGAGTCGAAAGCCTTTTTGAAATCAACAAAGCTAGGAACCAAAAGTTTCTGAAACTCTAAACATTTCTCAAGAATCTGCCTAAGTGAAAATATCTGATCCACACATCCCCTACCACTTCTGAATCCACATTGTTCATCACGTAATTTATTTCAACCAGATTCTTAATTCTATTAAGCACAATCATGGAAAGAACTTTACCTGGAACAGAGAGTAGGCTGATACCCCTATAGTTATCACAAGGACTGCGATCACCTTTTTTGAAAATAGGGATAACAATAGCTCTGGTAAAATCCTTAGGAACCATGCCTTTATCATAAAAGATATTCAGAATTTCAGTCATCCAAGTGGTAACCGAAACATTTCCAGCTCTAAGCATTTCTGTAGTAATTTCATCTACCCCTGGGGATTTATGAAGTTTAAGTTTAGAAACAGCCAAAATAACTTCAGATTGCGTTATAGGGCCAACATTAAAGCCACCAATGCATCTATCATCATTGCAAACAATGGGAATAGAACTAACCGCATTGTTTAGAATATCACTGAAATGCTCAGCCCACCTAGCCATGACAGAAACCTCACCTGCTATAACCTTACCTTGTTTATCCTTCAATCCCTGTATACCTGTCCGTTTTCTACCACATAAAACATTAACTATCTGGTACAGCTCTCTGCTGTTGTGCTGCCTAACTGCTTCCTCAGCTTTGTCAGCCAAACCATCAAGCCAAAGATTCTTATCAGTAGCTAACTGATACTTTACACGTTTATTAGTGTTAAATTATTCTTATTAGTCTTAACTAGCATAGTGATTAGGGAACTAGCTACTGTTCCACTGAGCAAACTTTGTGTATTGTGTTGTTTAAGTTGCAAAGCAGAAACATGCGAAATAATAAATTTTGTTTTGAAAAAAAAAAAACAATTTGTACGGTAAAAAGCATCATTCGAAAGAACTCGTGAACAGTTCATCCTTTCCAGTACTCTTTCCCCATTAAGCAACGCGTAAGGTTTCCTCCGCAAATTTCCTTACATTCGAGGTTAGTGATTTTGTGCGTGCATTAAGTGGGGGAGAGAGTTTGGAGGCGGTGTTATGCGATGCTAAAATGCTATTCTTATTTCTGCTTTTCTGTTTTCTGATGACAAAATGTGGCTAATTTATTAATTACATTGAACAGCAAATTTTGACCTTTGGCGTGTTTCGGAAGTGCAAACAGTCATTTCTTATGTAAATCGAGATGCTGAACACGAAAATGACAACAAAAATGTTTGATTGGCTGCGGATTTCGAGATACCGTCACTTCCCTGCATTACGTCATTCGCTGAAGGTTGCATATCGGTCTACAGCATCCGCCACAATCTTCCGCTTCTATATCAAATCTTGAGAATCTCGCATCATATTGCAGCAGCAATCTGCTAACATTGATGGACTCCATCTTCCTCGATATCTCTTTTCCATTGTAGCAATTTCCTGATGAAAACGTTACCCGTGCTCATCATTCACAGCACCACAGTTTTCCGAAAAGAAATCCTAATGAGAACTTAAGAAATGTTCCTTCAAAGACATACTACATCTCAATTTGTGATATGAGGACAGCAGTTCTTCCACAAGATCCTTTTAATGTTCTGCTTTTTTGTTCCCTAAGAGACCGTCGCCACTTATCGAAAGGGATGCCATGCTCTCCTTTCATCACGTCATGATACTATCAAATACTTCATCATGTAGCTGTGAGTGAATAATCTGGATCGGTAAAAACACCTTCTTTTATCTTTGCATCACTAAGTCTTGGAAATTGATGTCGAAAGTACAGAAAGGCAGTTTGCGTCTGATCCCATAGCCTTGACACAATTCTTCATTGGGCCCAATTTTATGTGTAGAGGTGGCAACAAATCTTCGTGGATTGTACCAGCGGATGGTGCTGTATATTCTTCACTGGCTCCAGAGATTGCCGAGAAGGCTCTTCACTGGCTCCAGTGATTGCCGAGAAGGCTCTTCACTGGCTCCAGTGATTGCCGAGAAGGCTCTTCACTGGCTCCAGAGATTGCCGAGAAGGCTCTTCACTGGCTCCAGAGATTGCCGAGAAGGCTCTTCACTGGCTCCAGTGATTGCCGAGAAGGCTCTTCACTGGCTCCAGAGATTGCCGAGAAGGCTCTTCACTGGCTCCAGAGATTGCCAAGAAGGCTCTTCACTGGCTCCAGAGATTGCCAAGAAGGCTCTTCACTGGCTCCAGAGATTGCCGAGAAGGCTCTTCACTGGCTCCAGTGATTGCCGAGAAGGCTCTTCACTTAATGAGATGTTTTGTCTCTGCTATTCCATTCGCAAAGGAAGCAACAGAACTTTGTATATCTGTAGTCCAGGCAAAATACCAATGACTTTTAAGTTGACACAAATATGCCACTTGTAGTTTTCATAATTTATGTATTGAAGTAATTGTATCATATTGTCATATGTTTCCTTCATATTAACAGCATGACCTACTGGAACAGAAGGCAACACGTTCCCATTATGTTGAAGAACGGCTTTGATATTAAATTTCGAAGAATTATAAATAATCTCCATTCTTTTAGAGTATGTGTCATGTAGAGGGATGTGGATAAACCTTCAACATCTTTGGAAACAACCAGGTTACCGACCATAGTAAAGAACAATACCAGAGCTTTTTCGCGGCTACGATGTTCACTTCCTTTCACATTTCTTGGCATATAAACTGACAGGCTCCTGTCAGACTTCTGTGGCAAGCAGCTGCTTGAGGGGGGTATTTATTTATTTTTATATTTTATTTACGTACTTGATTTAATTAAATTATTATACTAATTTCTTTTACGATTTGAACTCGCCAGCTTAAATAAAATAAATAAATACCCCCTCAAGCAGCTGCTTGCCACAGAGCTCTGACAGGAGCCTGTCAATTTATATGCCATAGTAGAAGGTCTGAGAGGATCACGTGCATTAATTGTGCGCAACCGTCGACCCCTTCAAGGAGAGAAATTGTCTGGAGCTGTCGTGAACGATCAGGTTGCGTGAGGGCAAACGGAAAATGAAGAGTTGAAATATGAAAATTGATATTATGCTAATGTCTGCTAGAGGAAATGAACAATGTGAGATTTCGGTTATTATGATCCCGAACTGAAACAGCGTTTACTTTGGGAAATGCTCCAGATATGACCAACACCTCCAACTCAAAGCACTATCTATGCAGGGGCGGGGTGGCTCAGTCGGTAGCGCGCGAGGCTCGTAATCTGTAGCTCCCAGGTTCGAGTCCCAGCTGGGTCAGCGTTGAGATTTATCTCCGCAAAATTCCCCGCCCTGCCCACGGTCAGTAGGGGACACCGATGGCCTTGAAAAGGCCGCCGTCCGTCGGATGGGACGTTAAGCCGTGGCCCCGTGTGCGGGAGAGCTATACCCTGTGCACGTTAAAGAACACGCTGGATGGCCTTGACGGGAGGCTACCATCTGTCTCCCAACAGCTGTTCCAGTGGGTCCCCCTCCCCCAACCTTCTCTGAGCCTTCGGGGTTCATGTGACCTGGCCATTTAGCCCATGGTGTGCAAAAAAGTGCCGCTCAGAGGTAAAACAACCCAACTATCTATGCAGAAGAGAAAGAAATGGCTTTGCAGACGAATGGATTAAGCAAATTATCCAGACCAAACAAAGAAGAATTTTTACCAGATACTGCAAGAATGTAATAATGTATGTAATGTAGGATTCATAGGTCAAGAAGAAATCCAAAAGTGACCACCAGATATTAACATTTCGGTGAGGAAAGAAGCATACTGCGCAGTAAGAATTTATTGCAGAGTAAGATCAGCAATCTGCACACCAACGCAAGAAGCCTAAGAATATTTTTGTTTATTCGGAACGAAATCAACTTAGTAAACCTTGTACTGAGTGTCACGTGTAATATCACGACAAAATTGCCTTCGCTTCTGGTCTTCATCCAACAGAGGCCAAAGGGATGCTGCAGACGAGCAGCGGGATAAATTGATTGGCATGTTGCCAACCCAGGTGGGTTCCCGAATTACATTGAAATTTATTTAGTGCAACACTCATCGCAAAAGTTAGAGTTGTTACAACCGGAAGGATGCGTTCACAAATTTCATAATTTCTTTTTTTCTGTTAGTAGAAACGTCGACTATTTCTATTTTATAAAATGTATCACAAAATTAACAATAAACGAAATCTTATTACTGATTCGTTTTATACAACAGAAATTATTTTATAATTTAGTATGTAATAAAAAAGATTTCAGTAATGCCAAAATATGACAGTATTTATGTTTTCAAGAAGTCTGAAATTATTTTTATTACAGTGTGTCTGACAAAAAATGGTTTCAGGATTTATGTCCCTGAATACAACAAAGTAATCACATTGAATGTTGTACCAAGGCCCGGATCGAGAAAAAGAATCAAAAGGGTGGCCAAGAAACGAAATCAAGCCGGAAAAATGCAAAGATGAGGGGAATCCAAGAAATTGGATTTCCAATGCAGTATTACGTCCCCCCCCCCCCCAATCGTTTTAACGGTCTTTAAAAATTTTCTTGAAAAATGCATGAAATATAAACAAGTTTGATACATTTTTACCTCTATTATCCTTACTAGCATTCAGAAGGGGGGGGGGTAGAGATGGCTCCCTTGCCCCTTAGATCTGGCCCTGGTTATTACCATGGTTACCAGCCTGTGTACGTCATGGCATAGCGTCTACCAATGTCTGAAAGTTCGCAGGAGGGATACGACACCATTCGTCCACAAGAAACGTGTTCAATTTTTGCTTGTTCAATGGATCTCGAAAGCGCTGCCTGAGAATTGTTCCAGAAGTTCTTTCAGATTTTCCAGCGGGTTGATGTTTGGTGATTGTGGTAGCCATGGTATATGAAAATAGTTCAGTTTCATGCTCCTCAAACTACTGGATGACCACATGTGCTCTGTGGATGGGAGCATTGTCATCCTGAAAGACAGTTCTCTCTTCATGAAAGAAATGATGTACCACTAAATGAAAATGATCATTCAGGACCTTCAAATAGCGATTGGCATTAATCTTGACTTCCAACGGAAGGAGTGCACCCAAACCATGCCATGAGGAAGCATCCCACATCATTACAGAACCGCCAGAACCCTTAACAGAAGGAAATAAGCAATCAGTGTTGTTAGTGTTATCCAAGTTATCGTAGACGACAACGAATTTTTTGATGAAGTTAAGCGAGTCAACATCTGTCGTAAGGAAGAAAAATGAAATGAATGGAAGCAAAATATCCTGGAAATTCATATACGATGGGTGAAATAAGCAAACCTTTTCAAAGAGTACAGTTTTCCATGAAAACCTTGAGAATATATATTGGAGATGAGAGGTATTTTCCAAGAACAAAATGTGGAAAGAGTTTTCTCAATAATAAACGATTTATGGAGTTGGGAAAAGTCAAGATTAAGTATTGAAATATTGTAAGTGGTTACAGCAATCAAGATCAATCTTAGTTTGTACTTGTCAAGAATTTTCAAATGTACTCAAAGGAAAAGCTGAATTTAAAAAAATCGTTCCGGTGAAAAATATGTTATCATAAATTTAAAACTGTCGAGTTCATTAAAAAAATGGATTTTTTTTTTAAATAGTCATCAATGTACTGCATTCGTCATTTTTAACGGCATCGATGTACTTCTTTCACTTTTCAGAAATCTGGTCATCTCAATTAAATCGTTCAGGTAGGAATTTTTTCACCCGTGGATTCACAAAGGAGTAACCCGCGCGTGAAATTTGGGACCATTCGATCAAGTGTCACGGGAATTAGAGGCGACCAAAATCTTCCATTTCTCAAGACTCTGCCTAAGAGAAAAAAATCTCATCAAATAAATCCCTACCTGAAAAAAATAGTCAAACATTGATATGGTGCTTATTAGTTTTATTATTAAAAACTAATTGAAAGGTTATAATCATAATCAAAAGAAATTATTTTACTTTTAATTCGTTTGCACAATTCTAAGCAAAAATGTCCACTTTTAAGCTGTCACTGAGCCTTGGCTCGTCTCTGTTAGGAACCTATCTCCATATCAGGTATGTTACAACGACTCTGTTGAAGCTCATTCACCAAAAATTCTCATTTCCCGGAACGCATCCTGAGCGTTCAACACAGTGTTATTGTATTATTGAACATAAAGAATCCAACTGAATCCAACTGAAATGCTTTTAATCCCCCGAAATGTTGGAACCTCTTCGGCCTCCTTTCTTCCTGCCATAAAGAGGGCTTCAATGAACAGATTCCATCTTCTGTCTCCTCTCGGCTGTCAGTGGATCCTCCTACCCAGTTCTCAGCCTTTGGTTCCTTCTGACTTGACTGTTTAGTCTATTGTATACAAAAAAGTGCTACTCAGAGGTAAAACAATTCAACTCGATTATCAGAAAAACAGAAATGTTTCAACGAAATGGTCAAAGAATTTAAAATTACTACAACGAAAAAAACATCAGCATTGTTGGTACGCTGGGGCGTATCGAAGGAGCAGTGTCGTTAGAGGGAGGAGGGAGGAAACGAAAATTTTCCAATTCGGCCAACTGAAAAAATAAGACCTTTACATATATTTTGTCTCTGTCAGGGACATAGATAGAATTTCGCTCCGTGGAGGGTGGGGGGGGGGGGGGGTTGTAGCTCCCCATTATTTTGAATCAAGTCCATTTGGCCAACTATTCTACATTTTGCCAATTTGTCCCGATTTGGCCAACTATCCTTAATTTCATATCACCAATCGCAATTTTCAACATTCACCTGCATTTCATCAAGTGCTTTCGAATATTACGAACTGCCCTAGATTTTGATAAGTTATCTCGATTTGGCCAACTCCCGTATATTTTGCGAAGTTGACTGGATTTTGCCAACTCGCCGTAATTTTACGAAAAAAAAAACCCAAATTTTTACATCTTTCACGAATTTGCGAAGTGAATACGAATTTTTACAACTCTCATCGATTACGCCAACTCTCCTTAATTGCATAAAAACAACCTCAATTTTCACAACATGCCTGTATTTTACCAAGTGGCTACGATTTTTGCCAACTCCCCTGGATTTTCTCAACCTGCCATATTTTTGCAGAAAAAAATCTCAATTTTTACGTCTCACCTGAATTTTGCCAACTCTCCTTAATTTCACAAAAGCAATCCGAATTTTCACACCTCACCTGTATTTTACCAAGTGGCTTCGAATTTTGCCAACTGACTTAGATTTTGCCGACTCCCCTAGATTTTGCTAATTCCTCTTAATTTTACCAAAAAAATCCAATTTCCAGAATTCACCTGGATTTTACATAGTCGCTTCAAATTTTGCCAACTCCGATTAACTTTAAGGGGGAGCCTCCCCCCATAGCTACGCCCTGTTGGTATACGCGATGAATAATTTTGACCTTCCATTTCGAGGCACAGTTAACAA
This sequence comes from Ryuthela nishihirai, assembly GCA_038380435.1. Classification (NCBI taxonomy): domain Eukaryota; kingdom Metazoa; phylum Arthropoda; class Arachnida; order Araneae; family Heptathelidae; genus Ryuthela; species Ryuthela nishihirai. Next base: position 24,487,053 of record JAWZYU010000004.1, on the reverse strand, counting down.
AATCCCCCTTCCTCTTTCTTCAGATGCTGGTCTTTGCCCTCCCAAAATAAACGAACAAAACTTTTTGGAGTATGAACATAGTTCCTGGAAGCGTTCCAAGAATCGTTTCCCCCTATTCTCAAGCCCCAGTGCTTCTAAGCATTCACCTGTTCATTCCACTGTTCACTGCCTTTTCTAATTCCTTAACTAGAGTAGAGCGCATCGCTGAATTCCCTGTGCCATTCTCCTCATCGCCTCGAAAGAATTCGAGAGCACAGCAGATTGATTCTTTTCTTTTCGGTCTCCGAATCGCGTGTGATAACTTTCTGTACTTTTACCTTTCTCACAGGAAATATGGGGAGAGCACTGCAATTCGTTTATAGTCCAAAAAAAAATTATCTCCAGATTTTCAATTAAGATTGTGTTTCATGGAACTTGAACAAATAATTTCCCCGCCCTGCCCACGGTCAGTAGGGGACACCGATGGGCTTGAAAAGGCCGCCGTCCGTCGGATGGGACGTTAAGCCGTGGTCCCGTGTGCGGGAGAGCCATACCCTGTGCACGTTAAAGAACACGCTGGATGGCCTTGACGGGAGGCTACCATCTGTCTACCAACAGCTGTTCCAGTGGGTCCCCTCCCCCAACCTTCTCTGAGCCTTCTGGGTCCATGTGACCTGGCCATTTAGCCCATGGTGTGCAAAAAAGTGCCGCTCGGAGGTAAAACAACCCAACCCAACTTGAACAAATAGTCTTAACATTGACAATGACTTTGCTGTATATATTAATTATGGATATTTCCATTCACATTAGTTGCCTTCAAAATGGACTTTCTATGGAAAAAAATAGGACTACTTTATATTCTACTTTACCTATTTTTGGAAAAAAATAGGACTACTTTATATATAATGATTTTAGAGAATACCAATACTCGCAAAAATATTTCTAGCGATCTTTCATCCTGGTTTGCATTTATTTAAGGAACAGCGGCGGCTTTTCAGGTTTTTCGTTCGGATGCAAAGAAAAGAGTAGAAATGATGAAATATTGTTCCCAATGTAAAATATTAATTAATCGTAAAGGTCCTATTCCTAATTACTTAAAATGCTAATTAATTTTAAAGATTCTTACCATTTACTGAAATGCTAATTAATTGTAAAGGTGCTGTTGGCAATTTTTTTAAATGTTAATTTTTGTAAAGGTATTCTTGCTAATCACTTAAAATGCTAATTAATTGTAAAAGTGCTCTTAATAATTGTCTAGTAAGCCAATTAATTGTAAAAGTGCTCTTTATAATTACCTAATAAGCCAATTAATTGTAAAATTGCTCTTAGTAATTACCTAATATGCCAATTAATTTCAATGGTACTGTTAATAATTAAAATGCTAATTAATTTTAAAGATACTGTTAATTGTTTCTTAAAATGCTAATTCATTTTTAATATGGTGTTGATTACTTAAAATGCTGATTCACGATCTGGATTTGATTTCGAATAAAGGTCTGATGGGCAGATCTTCATTCCAAATGAAACCCAGATGGTGAATGTAAACCCTTTGCCAATGACAACACCTGCAGTTGATAACCTTTGCACATATGTTAATAAGAGTTCTGAGAGTTCGTGTATTAAGTGTTGAGCAACCCTTTACTCTAAGCTTCCGTTTAAAGTAAACGAAGCTATTTTTAATCTCTTTCGTCTGCGTGGATCGTCATCGATGCTCCGCAGAGACCTCCTGACGCTGCGCCGACTGCTCAGATCGTCTCAAGCCCGTGGTCATGCTCAAGCAGTGCGAAATAAATAGCACACTGGTGCAAACAAAGCTAGCGATAACCGCACACGTCACAGCGCTTACGTCGAACGGCGCCAAGGAGTGGCCAACGAGAATTCTTTTTGGGGAATCATTGCACAAGAGGGGATTGAAAAAGACAGATAGGTATCGAAGATGATTGGCAGCTTTCAGTAGTTGCAACAGAGACACGAATGAAACAAGGAGATTACATTGGTGTAAAAAAAAACGCAGGAAAGAAAATGGTACACTTTCCATATTTGTTACACCACTGATGTAGAGTATCCAGTGTTACCGTGTGTAATGTACTCAATATAGGTAGTTCTGAATAGGAAAGAAAAAAGACAATCATCCACCTAACTACTACTCTAAGACTATGAAAGACTGGAGATGATCCAAATAACTAGCTTAAAATACATAAATTAAAAAAAACTGTCTTTTTAAGTATATGACCTAAAAAGTTTAAAAAAACATGCCAATGATGAACTCACTTTCTCAATTCATATTGCTTTGGAGGAAAATAGAGCAACAGAGTTTTTTAAAAAAAAGTTAGAGATATCTAGAGTCGGATTAAGCTATTCCAAGGCCCGGGGGAATCGGTATTTTAGGAGCCCTTCTACTATCATAAATAAATTAGTAAATAAATACAGTTAAAAATACTGATTTACATTAGCCTGGACCAGTGGCGCACCCACAGAGGGAGCCAAGGGGCACTGGCACCCCCCAAAGAAAAAGGAAAACAAAACACTAGAAAATTTTCCAAAAATCTTTTCCTAATTAAAATTTATTTTTTATATTTATGTTGTGTCGTGTCTTCTATTTCTACACTACTTTATGAATTAGCGGTCACATAAGGTGGGAATACCCTATAGTGAACACAAGGCGAACGAACCGGGTGGGCCGAGCGCTACTTCGTTTGCCCTAGCCGGGCCAGCGCCCCCCCCCCCCCCCCCCCCCCCGAAGATTAAATCCTGAGTGCGCCAATGGTCTGAACTGGCATAGTGCCTTTTAGGGAGCAAACTACTATTCCAGCAGGCAAACTTTGCGTGTTAGCTCCATTTGAAGCAGTAATCAGGAGGGCATGTCCATCTATGAGGAAGGTCTCTCTCTTGATATCCAACTCAGAGAATGGGGATTTTTTCACCAAAGAAACCTCCATCTTGCCTGCTTCAGAAGAGGGAATTGCTCTATTCTCTATGTTACTCTCCGCATCACAAACTTTCATTTGATATCAAACGCGTTACGATCGATCTCCGTTAAACTTCCCTCTCCCTGCTAGAGTAAAAAAGAAAGTCGCATAATTTGAGGTTTAGTTTTATTCAATTCCTATTTTCCCTTAATCTTCACAGATTCTTAAAAGTCCCATCAGCAATGCCTATTCTCCTGTTTATCTCATGTCACACACTATAAATATCTGTCCCAATTTTCCCGAGACAAATTATACTGGCTCAAAAGCCATTGAAAAAAGAACTGGAGCACCACCCACCAGAAAAAAGTTTATTACTGTAGTTTTCTCTCTATCACCAAACGTATCTTATTACCAATAATAGGAAGGCACAGAAAATGTCCCTGCAATCAAGGAACACTTGTAGAGTTTAGACGAAAAACTGAGTTACGGCGAGATTGGAAACCGAACCCCCCCCCCCTCCATCGATAACGCTGTTTCTTCGTGTTAATCATAAAAAAATAAATACCCCCTCAAGCAGCTGCTTGCCACAGAGGTCTGACAGGAGCCTGACAGTTTATATGCCAAAGTAGAAGGTCTGAGAGGATGGCAGGACCTCAGCAGAAAAACGACACAAACAGCAATGCCTTACCCGGGGCTCGAACCCAGATCCCTTAGATCAGCAGCCAAGCGCGCTAACCACTCGGCCAAACAAATTATCATAACATTCTTACTATGGCAGCTAGGCTGTCCCATTCCGATCATCAGATGGCAGCACGAGCAACTGAAGATCCCTAGAATGTAGTTTCGAAGGGGGAGAAGGTTCTGAGAACACTTGAGTTGGATCTTCCAATTACTAAAAGAAATATTCCACGGAACAGGAAAGATTAAAATGATATTCTATATGGAATGAGGTTTTATAGCTGTTTTTCTTTTAATCTGTGTTTAGCGTTGGACATAAAAGAGTGGCTAAAATAAAATTATACAAAGACAACTATTTTGTATTTCAAAGCAGGTAGACAAGTTTGAGATCTCGTATAAGACGACAGGATTTTCGGGAGTGGGGGGGAGGGGTCCGAACTCCTGGACCCATCCTCTGGGTAAGTCCTTCTTTTTAGTCGTCAGTCAGAGTTGAAGTAACTTTGGGAGAGCTCACAGGTAGAAAACCTGACACGTTTTCAGGAGGTCGTCGGTTCGGATCCCACTGCCAAACAAACGCAATTTTTCCAGCTAACTCTACATATATCCTCTTACCAGTTTCATCAAAGGATTTAGTGAAAGAGTCCACCCCGTCCACATTATTTATAAAAAGAAAATATTTTTTAAAAGGCAAGAATGTCTTCCCATGCACAAAGGAGAGAGATAGCTTAGAAGGTCTTTTGTGATTGCAATGGTTTCTCACATAGCATATACAGGGACATGCCGGCTTGCTTCGTAGTACGGTGGGGGCGGGGGTGGCTCAGTCGGTAGCGCGCCAGGCTCGTAGTCTGTAGTTCCCAGGTTCAAGTCCCAGCTGGGTCAGCGTTGAGATTTATCTCCGCAAAATTCCCCGCCCTGCCCACGGTCAGTAGGGGACACCGATGGGCTTGGAAAGGCCGCCGTCCGTCAGATGGGACGTTAAGCCGTGGCCCCATGTGCGGGAGAGACATACCCTGTGCACGTTAAAGAACACGCTGGATGGCCTTGACGGGAGGCTACCATCTGTCTCCCAACAGCTGTTCCAGTGGGTCCCTCCCCCAACCTTCTCTGAGCCTTCGGGTTCCATGTGACCTGGCCATTTAGCACATAGTGTGCAAAAAAGTGACGCTCAGAGGTAAAACAACACAACTCGTAGTACGGTAACCACTAGACCAGTATGGGCATAATCTAAGTCAGATATTTGAAAATGTCTAAACTAGTTTCCCAAACTTTTTCTCTTTTGACACACTTCTCAAATAGTTCATTTACCGTGACACCCTGTGGTAAAAAAGCAATTCCTTTTTATTATAACCCGTAATTCAATTTATTTAAACAAAAGCACATATTAAACTCAATATTTGACAAAAAAAATTGTAAAAAAACGCACAATCGAACAAGGAAGTTTCCCTTGTTCTATTCTGTATTGAGTTAAATAAATAAATTAAAAATCTTAAGAAATACCTCTCTTCCTATATGGGCCCTGAAACTTAGAATATAAACCTAAAGAATATCGATAGTACAATCAGCCAGTGAGTTCGTATTCACTTCAAAAGAAGATAGGGCGCCGGCAATCTTGCTCAGTAGGTAAATCGGCATCCTACCTTCCTTTGAAGTGAATACGAACTCAATGACTACGAACTACGTGTCACGTGACACGAAGGTTGCCAGATCGCTAATTTCTAAAAAAAAAATCGTTGCCAGATATTTTTCCTGAATTCTCTAATCAACCATAGTGTTCGGATACTTTTTTGAGCGACTGTAGGTGGTCATATTATTTTGATACTAGATCGTGTGGGCTCACTCACGGAAATATTGAGCGTGTGCAGTTACCGTTCACAGCAAACTGGAGCGTGTGCAGTAACTGCACACGCTCCAGTTTGCTGTGAACGGTAACTGGAGCGTGTACAGTTGCTGTACAGTCGCTCAAAAAAGTATCTGAACACTATGGTTGATTACAGAATTCAGAAAAAATATCTGGCAACGTTTTTTTTAGAAAGTAGGGGAGACCTAAGATGCGGTGGGCAGACAATGTCAAACAGGACCTTGTTAGAATTGGTGTGCAGTTGCCAGATGCAGTAGATGTAGCTCAGGATAGACTTGCTTGGAGAACTCAATTGCACTGCCTGGTTGATCTTCCGTAGCCCATGGCTGCTTGAGGATGATGATGAGGCTTTAAGGAGACGTATCTCAAATTAAAGCTTGTGACGGTCATTTACGACGGTTGTTATATGAGCTTTCATTTTACATCTAACTCCTAACTGTAGACCCTCCCATTAGGAGAGTATAGTAGAACGACTTTCACATTTCCCATATTTTAAGGGGGAAGAAAGCATAAGGGGTCAATCCTAAATAGCCTATGACACTCCCGCGACACTTTATCCCTACAATTTCCATGCATTTATTCCCTACAACGATTCTTCCATATAAAATTTTATCCTTACAATGTTTCTTCCATGCGACATTTTGTCTCTACAACGTCCAACGTTTCTTCCATATGACATTTTGTCTGTACAACATTCATGCATTTATGCCCTACAATGTTCCTTCCTAACCCGTTTTGTCCCTATAATCCTTTCTTCCATGCGACATTTTGTCTCTACATTTTTCCATACGACATTTTGTCTCTACAACGTCCATACATTTATTCACTACAACGTTTACCCATAGAGCATTTTGTCCCTACAACGTCCATGCATTTATTTCCTTCAACGTTTTTCCAATACGACATTTTGTCTCTACAACGTCCATACATTTATTCACTACAACGTTTTCCCATAGAGCATTTTGTCCCTACAACGTCCATGCATTTATTTCCTTCAACGTTTTTTTCCATACGACATTTTGTCTCTACAACGTCCATACATTTATTCACTACAACGTTTTCCCATAGAGCATTTTGTCCCTACAACGTCCATGCATTTATTTCCTTCAACGTTTTTTCCATACGACATTTTGTCTCTACAACGTCCATACATTTATTCACTACAACGTTTTCCCATAGAGCATTTTGTCCCTACAACGTCCATGCATTTATTTCCTTCAACGTTTTTTCCATACGATATTTTGTCCCTGCAACGTCCATGCATTCGAGAGTATAGTAGAACGACTTTCACATATCCCGTATTTTAAGCTTTTCCCCTATCCCATACGGCATTTTGTCCATACAACCTTTCTCCCATGCGACATTTTATCTCCACAACGTTTCTTCTTTATGACATTTTGTCTCTACAACGTTTCTTTCATACATTTTCTCTCTACAATATCAATGCATTTATTCTTTACAACGTATCTTCCATACGACATTTTGTCCCTATATATATAGGAGAGATAAAAAATTAAGACCCTTAAAATGTAAAACATAAATATAATATATTGATTTCTTTTTGAATTAATTTCTGTTCTATTATTAATTATTATAAATTTTAATGGAAGTGAATAAAAATCATCATATTTAAGTAAGATTTCTCTCTTTCCATTACTTTTGCTATTTAACCTTGTCTACTCGTCACTTGCCCAACAAATGTTGTTCTGACTACATGCTAATTGACTAGTACTGTCGTGCCCTCAGGAATTGATCCTGCGGACACGACTTGGGCTAAAAGGTCCTTGAATATGTTTTTCTCGAAGTGTGAACAAAGACCTGGTTAGTCATCGCGGTTCCAAGAACTTACCAGTTCAACTGGATGACACCAGTGTCCGGCATCGCCCCAGGAGCCAAGAACTTCCGGACCCAGAGTTCGGACCCGCCACCAAAGAGGCCGAATAGGCGGAGCGATGCCCCCGACGTCCAATGGCAAGCGCCCGCGTCAGCTTATGACGCTGACCACCGCTAGAGGTCGGTGTGGAGAGAAGCGGCAATTTTGAACTGCTCAAGAGTGGAGAAAGGACTTGTCTCCATGTGTTTGGACAGCGAAGACGTCTTTTTTTGGCCGGGAATCGGCAAGGCCTCGTGTGACGAGTTTAGAAGTTTTCGAACTGTTTTAACTTTCTTGCTCTAGATAAACCTAGGCGATGGGCCTTCAACGGACAGTGCTGATCTTCGCAACAAAGTCTCCTGCAGCGACCACCTCATCCAACAGGTAGGGTCACCCTCATTCATAAATCTGGTATCCCTTTCCACAAAGTCTGCTAACCGCCACTGTGTTCTGGGGAATAGCCCCGTACTTGGACTTTAGAGCTGGTAGCTCAGCCACATGAAAAGACTTTCGCTTAAACGGTTTGGCGTCTAATTGTAAAGGCGGTCATCGCCTGAGAACTAGTAAGTTCGGCTGTATTCCCCGAAGGGAACTCCTGGTCCTGAAGTTTATTTTTCGCAATGTACTATAAATAAATTATGTTTAAATGGTAATATCTGACTACTCCCTGTCTTTTCCAAGATTGAGTCACGTTTGGGTTATTGCAGAGGTTTCCTTCTCGAAAGTCTGCACAAGTAACAGCACGGCCAAAATAGAACGGGAGGGAGTCAGAAATTTAATGACGGACCGCCCTCATAAGAAAGGGGGGTTCACGTCAGTACAAGTGAAAGGCCAAAAGACTGACTACATGCTAGTTGACTAGTACAAGTGAAAGGCCAAAAGACTGACTACATGCTAGTTGACTAGTACAAGTGAAAGGCCAAAAGACTGACTACATTCTAGTTGACTAGTACAAGTGAAAGGCCAAAAGACTAACAAAATCGATATTCTGTCGCACTAGCCGTCCCGTGGCCGAGTCGTTAGCGCGCTTGGCTACTTATCAAAGGACCTGGGTTCGAGCCCCGGGTAAGGCATGGATGTATGTGTCGTTTCTCTGGTGAGGTCCCGCCATCCTCTCAGACCTTCTACTGTAGCGTATAAACTGACAGGCTCCTGTCAGACCTCTGTGGCAAGCAGCTACTTGAGGAGATTTTTTTTTTCAACCTCGTTATTACTCTTTCGAAATATACATTTTGCGCTATTCGACGACCTCTTATTCCCTAAAGCAGCCTGAAATCATTAGCATATTTCAACAAAACCAGTGTAACGATATAGGCAGATTATAATCACTATCTGATATCAATTGCATCTAAAAGGAAAAATTTTAACCCAAGCTATAACAAAGAGGAGGGATGGGGAGACAGGAGCATCTAAAGCTACCATGCGTCACTAGATAAAGAAGATCCTTTGGATAACAGTTAGGAGACAAATGAGAGCCTCACATTAAGAGGAGCCAGGAGCAGCTAAAGCTACCATGCGTCACTAGATAAAGAAGATCCTTTGGATAACAGTTAGGAGACAAATGAGAGCCTCACATTAAGAGGAGCCAGTAGCAGCTAAAGCTACCATGCCTCACTAGATAAAGAAGATCCTTTGGATAACAATTAGGAGACAAATGAGAGCCTCACATTAAGGTCACCCAGCGCGTTCTTTAATTTGCACAAGTTAAAGCTCCCTACTTAATATCCCATCTGACGAACGATGGCCTTTCATAGCTCATCTGTGTCCTCTTTTTTCACTGAGAGTAGAGAGAGTCTTAGCGGAGAAAATCTTAAAGCAGACGCAGTGGGTTGTTTTGTTCAGTCGTTTTATCTTTGAGTGGCGCTTTTTTGTACACAAAAGGCGAAATGGCCAGGTCACAAGGACCTCAAGGGCTCAGAGAAGGTTGGGGGAAGGGAGCCACTGGACATCTGTTAGAAAGAAGACCTCCATCGTGTCCAGCACCTCAAGGCCATCCAGCGTGTTCTTTAGTATGTACAGGATATGGCTCTCCTGCACATGGAACCACAGTTTGTCCCATCGGATGGAAACAGTCTTTCAAGCCCATCGGTGTCCCCTTTCTGACCGAGGGCATGGGGGGGGAGCCCCTTATTATTATTATTCATAATTAATTAAAAATTAATCCCCTTTATTAAAAATTCCTCCCCCTTAGGAAAACCCGTGGCGCCATCTAGTGTATATGCTGAGTACTATTTTTAGAAAAAACCTCAATTTTAGTCGTAATTTTCCCAATTTTTGACTCCCCCTCATTAAAAAAAAACCCTTATCAAAATTCCTCCCCCTTCCAACGTAGGCAAAATTAGGACTCGAATCCGGGAACTGTAGATTACAAGTGTGGCATGCTATCGGTTGAGCCATCTCCACCTGCAGTCGCAGTGGGGATTCAAACCTGGGAACATCTGGCTACGAGGCTAACCTCCAGTACCAAACATCCATGCCTCATTCAGAACTTGACCCAGTTCTCTTCTCTCCATAGCAAGCATCCCCGATGAACCGTGAATGTTTTCTTTTGAATGTGTGTTGTCTTTCTGTTGTTGAGGTCTTTCCTTTCTCAGAGATCTTCTCTAAACTTGCAAGCTTCTGTCCGACCTCCGCGGTAAACAGCTACTTGAGTATTTTTTATACACCAAGTGTAATATATTAGTGCGTTTCTCTCAACTGTTAATATAATACACGAAGCTATTTCATATATCTTGCATAACAGAAAATGACACGATTGTTGCAGTGCAAAGGGATGTGGGTTCGACTCAACATAAGTCATGGATGTTTCTTGTCTTGTGTTGTCTTTCTTCTGAGGTCTTGAGTTTCTCACAGATCTTCTCTAGGACATATTACACTGGCAGGCTCCTTCCTGACACACCTCTATGACAATCACCTACTTGAGAAGAAATTTTACATTTAAAAAAGGTTCGCCATCACCACCGTGACAATCACCTACTTGAGAAGAAATTTTACATTTAAAAAAGGTTCGCCATCACCACCGTGACAATCACCTTCTTGAGAAGAAATTTTATATTTAAAAAAGGTTCGCCATCACCACCGTGACAATCGCCTACTTGAGAAGAAATTTTATATTTAAAAAAGGTTCGCCATCACCACCGGACAATCACCTACTTGAGAAGAAATTTTATATTTAAAAAAGGTTCGCCATCACCACCGTGACAATCACCTACTTGAGAAGAAATTTTACATTTAAAAAAGGTTCGCCATCACCACCGTGACAATCACCTTCTTGAGAAGAAATTTTATATTTAAAAAAGGTTCGCCATCACCACCGTGACAATCGCCTACTTGAGAAGAAATTTTATATTTAAAAAAGGTTCGCCATCACCACCGGACAATCACCTACTTGAGAAGAAATTTTATATTTAAAAAAGGTTCGCCATCACCACCGTGACAATCACCTACTTGAGAAGAAATTTTATATTTAAAAAAGGTTCGCCATCACCACCGTGACAATCACCTACTTGAGAAGAAATTTTATATTTAAAAAAGGTTCGCCATCACCACCGTGACAATTACCTACTTGAGAAGAAATTTTATATTTAAAAAAGGTTCGCCATCACCACCGTGACAATCACCTACTTGAGAAGAAATTTTATATTTAAAAAAGGTTCGCCATCACCACCGTGACAATCACCTACTTGAGAAGAAATTTTATATTTAAAATAGGTTCACCATCACCACCGTGACAATCACCTACTTGAGAAGAAATTTTATATTTAAAAAAGGTTCGCCATCACCACCGTGACAATCACCTACTTGAGAAGAAATTTTATATTTAAAAAAGGTTCGCCATCACCACCGTGACAATCACCTACTTGAGAAGAAATTTTATATTTAAAAAAGGTTCGCCATCACCACCGTGACAATCACCTACTTGAGAAGAAATTTTATATTTAAAAAAGGTTCGCCATCACCACCGTGACAATCACCTACTTGAGAAGAAATTTTATATTTAAAAAAGGTTCGCCATCACCACCGTGACAATCACCTACTTGAGAAGAAATTTTATATTTAAAATAGGTTCACCATCACCACCGTGACAAACACCTACTTGACAAGAAATTTTATATTTAAAAAAAGTTCGCCATCACCACCGTGTCTTCCTTCACTGAATCTTCAGAATGTTTTTTGTGCATTTCGAATCAGTGCTTATCAAGCAAGATCCCAGGGCCAAAGATCTTCATGTCTCATTTCCAGGGATTCTAGATTCAATCCTGGGATGTTTCCAATGTAATATTCAAAATATTCTACGCAGACACGCGTGCAAACTCGGTAATTCCTTTTTCTCCTCTTCGCATAAATGCAAAGGAGACAGCATGAATTTCTACATTTTTCATTATCACCGTATTTTTAATTTCTCCATAATCCTCATGATATTGTATCAAGCTTTATACGGCCTATATGTATATACAGGTTCTGGTTTGGTTTGTATATATACAGGTTCTGGTTTGTCATAAAAGAAAGGAATTTAGTTTGTTTTTCTCGTAAACTGTCGTACTGAACTTCGTCGATTTATTGCAGCATTTGAACAATCCTTTGCTCTACTTGAAAATATCAAATTCTAATTTCCCGCCAAGTGAGTGCTGCAAACAACTTCCAAGAACTTCATTCTAAGCTTTTCAGTATGAGTGGATCGAAGGAGGAGGATGCTTTAGATGCTACCGCGGAGTTAAACAACGGTGCATTTATCTCCTTTTCTCTTTAGTTTGGTTATTGATTATGTGAATTGTGATTATGTTATGCAGAATTCTTTGCAAGGGAAAGATTTTGGCCACAAATAATCTAGAAATTCCAAAATTTATGAGTTAAATATTGCGGATGATTTGGCCACAAATGTTCTGGAGATTATGCTTTTAGCAAATGATGTTTATTAGATGAACTATTTCATTCGAGCTGTTGATGAGACTGGTAATAGAGTAGGCTTGGTGATAAACAGATAGAAATCATGAATATTGGTCAGGCAGGCTGTGATTCAGTTAATCTGAATGGCTGCAGTCTTGAGAAGGTGCCTAAGTTTAATTTTCTCGGGAACTATATAGCAGAAGCTGGTTATGTGTGACATGAGATTTGTGATACGCCATTTTTTGATCGCATCCAATTAGCCCAATATGCTGATGATATCGCCCTCCTTTTCCACTCATTGGGTCCAGTGATTGCTATAGAGAGGCTGCAGAGATGTCTTGATGAGGTGGAGGGGTGGTACGATAAATGGAAGGTCGAGATAAATACTGAGAAGAGCACTGCCATCCTCTTCAGTGGAAAACTTATTAAAAACCCAAAATGTTTAAATTTTTTTAAATAAACCAATTGAATGTCAAAAGACCATCAAATACTTGGATATAAATTAAAAAAATAAAATAAATACCCCCTCAAGTAGCTGCTTGCCACAGAGGTCTGACAGGAGTCTGTCAGTTTATATGCCGTAGTAGAAGGTCTGAGAGGATGGCAGGACCTCAGCAGAAAAACGACACAAACAGCCATGCCTTACCCGGGGCTCGAACCCAGGTCCCTTAGACCAGTAGCCAAGCGTGCTAACCACTACAACCCTACATCAAAAGCTCAAATGGGAACCTCATATTCATGATATTATAACTGAAGTCAATGCAGTGAGATGTCAACTAGGACCTCTCCTTCCGAGAAATGCTACCTTGATGATTGACAATTAAATTATTATTGTACAACATGGTCATTCGTCCGATAATAACTTATGCTTCCCCTATATGGGCGAACACCACCTCCACGAATATACGCAAGATTCAGGTCTTGCAAAACAAAACATTGAGATTTGCGGTCGATGCCCCTTGTTCTGTTACTAACAGACAACTTCATAAAGAATCAGAATCGACCACATATATATTCATATTAAATGCATCTCAAAAAGCTTTTTTGAGGCTGTTAAAAATAATCCAAATGAGATTATTTCTTCTTTGCTTAATTATGATCATAATGTTCTCAATAAGTACAAGAGACCTAAAATGATGGTTTTCTCTGAGGAAAGCTACTCGTTTTAGGTCCCTGATCTAAGGGACTGGGTTCGAGCCCCGGATTAGGCATCGATGTATGTGTGTCGTTTTTCTGCTGAGGTCCTGCCATCCTCTCAGATCTCTTACTCTGGAATATAAATTGACAGGCTCCTGTCAGACCTCTATGGCAAGCAGCTGTTTGAGGGAGTATTTATTTTTTAGCCGTCCCGTGGCCGAGTGGTTAGCGCGCTTGGCTACTGATCTAAGGGACTGGGTTCGAGCCCCGGATTAGGCATGGATGTGTGTATGTCGTTTTTCTGCTGAGGTCCTGCCATCCTCTCAGATCTCTTACTGTGGCATATAAACTGACAGGCTCTTGTCAGACCTCTGTGGCAAGCAACTGCTTGAGGGGGTATTTATTTTTTAGCCGTCCTGTGGCTGAGTGGTTTGCACGCTTGGCTACTGATCTAAGGGACCTGGGTTCGAGCCCCGGGTAAGGCATGGCTGTTTGTGTCGTTTTTCTGCTGAGGTCCTGCCATCCTCTCAGACCTTCTACTATGGCATATAAACTGACAGGCTCCTGTCAGACCTCTGTGGCAAGCAGCTGCTTGAGGAGGTATTTTTATATCCAGGGGCCCACCCACTGGTGGTTTATTTGTTATATGTTTTTACTTATGCCATCTGGGCTTATTCTCAGATGGAGATGGTAATGTGTAATGTTTTACCGGTGCCTACGTAATGGAAAAGCCTACCGATTTCCAGACGTGAAGCGACAGCAGCGCTGGTTACATTTTCGTCCTCTGTGGCTTTGGCGATCCGCTGTTTTGCTTGCTACTTGCTTCGTAGCAGTATAGGTTATTACGCTGTTTACTGCTAGTTTCAAAATTGGATTCTGATACGGATTTCTTCATATGTGATTTATTTACTGTTCTGTCTACTTTCTGCCGTTTTTAACTAGAAGTCTGAACGACGATGAAATATTGTGCAATGTTTCGCAAAAGCAAAACTTAGTTAATATTGAATCTTGCAAACTGAATCTGCGAGACAGGTGGCTACAGTAATATGTCGGCAACGTAACACTGACATGAGTAATTTGAAAAACTTTCAGAAATCGCTTTTTGAATAAATAATATTTTGCAATCGCAGGAATTGTAAGGAAGGGGAAAGTATTCCCATTAGCTCAAAACGATGAATAGCTTTACAATATACGAACTGAGTTACATTGCCCTAACAAAATATTAGATAATTTCCGTGTTATGTGAATGGGAATCTAACTTCGCAGCTCTGAACTTCTAAAATATTAATTTCATGAAAAAATGTTACTGAAAATAAAGATAAAAATGTTATCTATATAATTCTCGATTTTAAACAGCATTCGTCTAGTATTTAAGGAATTATGGAAGCTTGAATATTTCACAACAATAATAAGACAGAAGAATTTATCTGAGATATTAATTAAAATTTAAATAACAAGTATTGTTTCTAATCATTTGATAAAATATACATTTTAAGAGTTTGCGTAATGATTATTTCGAGTGCTAGGTAGAGGGGTAAAAATGGCGCTCATTTTCTTCGGACCCCCCTCCCCCCATCTCTTCTTAAACTAGTCTTGTATATGACTAATGGAATGTTGAAGTTTATAACAGTTTGTCAGCGCTCTGAAGGGCACGGCATATGTGTATGAACCAGGGTGCATTCAGTAATTGGGAGACTTGGAGACAACATGGAAATGGGTGACCTGGAACAAAGTTCTAAATAGGAGACTTAGAGCTATGTTGGAAATGGGTACCCTGGAACAAAGTTCTAAATAGGAGACTTAGGCTATGTTGGAAATGGGTACCCTGGAACAAAGTTCTAAATAGGAGACTTAGAGCTATGTTGGAAATGGGTACCCTGGAATAAAGTTCTAAATAGGAGACTTAGAGTTATGTTGGAAATGCGTACACTGGAACAAAGTTCTAAATAGGAGACTTAGAGCTATGTTGGAAATGGGTACCCTGGAACAAAGTTCTAAATAGGAGACTTAGAGCTATGTTGGAAATGGGTACCCTGGAACAAAGTTCTAAATAGGAGACTTAGAGCTATGTTGGAAATGGGTACCCTGGAATAAAGTTCTAAATAGGAGACTTAGAGCCATGTTGGAAATGGGTACCCTGGAACAAAGTTCTAAATAGGAGACTTAGAGCTATGTTGGAAATGGGTACCCTGGAACAAAGTTCTAAATAGGAGACTTAGAGCTATGTTGGAAATGGGTACCCTGGAATAAAGTTCTAAATAGGAGACTTAGAGCCATGTTGGAAATGGGTACCCTGGAACAAAGTTCTAAATAGGAGACTTAGAGCTATGTTGGAAATGGGTACCCTGGAACAAAGTTCTAAATAGGAGACTTAGAGCTATGTTCTAAATAGGAGACTTAGAGCTATGTTCTAAATGGAGACCCTTTATCCTTCTAAATTGAAAAATAATGAAAATGAATTACTTTATGTAAAATCGTCGATTGACGTGATTAAAAATAACATTACTTTAAAAAAAACTAAAAAAACAGGAGGGGTCATGTAGGTTGGGAGAAGAAACATTGAAATAAAAAGGCTAACATATAAAAAATCAGTTCTGTGCTGCAGCATAAACTTTGTGCTTATTTGCATTTAAAAACAATTACTTTTAATCAATGATTTTATAAATAATAATAAAATAAATAAATACCCCCTCAAACAGCTGCTTGCCACAGAGGTCTAATAGGAGCCTGTTAGTTTATATGCCATAGTAGAAGGTCTGAGAGGATGTCAGGACCTCAGCAGAAAAACGACACAAACAGCCATGCCTTACCCAGGGCTCGAACCCAGGTCCCTTAGATCAGTAGCCAAGCGCGCTAACCACTCGGCCATTGGACGGCTTTCATTGATTTTATTTACCAAATTTTCATGCTTAATTAAAAAAATTGGGTATTACTATCAAAATAATCTTGATTAAATCTATTGCTTTTGCATTTTGCTTTAACAATAAGCTCTATTACAATAGTAATTTAAATTATTAAATTAAATAAAGAATTGCTTTGGAAAAAAATTTAATTTTGTTCTTTAAAGAATTACCGTTAAATAATATTGGGTAAACACTTTAATATTTCGGATTTTAATGAATAATAATCTTCAATTGTAACACGATTATTTGTAATCATATTTTTCGTTATGGAGAGTTTAAACCATTATTCCCGTTTGTATCTCTAAGAAAGATTCTAGTTTATTATATTTGATTAACCATCTGTCCGATTCTTTACCATATGACTTCGACCAGATCACTACATGTTTACCGTTAGCGTAGGTTAGCTTACCGCCGAACGGTGCTGCCCTCAAGTGGCAAGTTCTGAAGCTTCTTTACGCACTTGTTGACACGGGGATTCGCGGAAATCGGCAACCATTCCTATTACGTAGGCACAGGTTTTACCTGGAACATCGCATGTCCATACACGATCTACGACGTGACATGAGATAAAAGCAAGAATAGGGATAGATGCTGGGACTCATGAGAATCCTTCCCGTGGCGAGTGGTTAGCGCGCTTGGCTACTGATCAATGGGACCGGATTCGAGCCCCGGGTAAGGCATGGATGTTTGTGTTGTCTGTCTGCTGAGGTCCCGCCATCCTCACAGACCATCTGCTGTGGCGTATAAACCGACAGGCTTCTGTTAGACCTCTGTGGCAAGCAGCTGCTTGAGGGGGTATATTTATACATATGAAGAGTGTGGAAAAATAGGCGTATACACTTAAAGAATAAAATTTGGTTGTATAATAGTTTGATTCTTTCTAAGATTATTTATGGTCAAAACATGAACCCTCTGTAAGCAGGATAACATGAAACTTGATGCCTTTGATTGTAGATGTTTACGCAGTATCTTGGGCATTGGATGGTTTGACGTTATAAGCAATGATGAGGTTAGAGTCCCAGTAACCTCCTCTGAGCAGCATATTATGCAAAGAGAGACTGCATTGGTTTGGTCATGTTGGCCGTATGCATAGCTGCAGATTGGCGAATAGGGTTATGAAAAGTGTGCTTGAAAGCCTCAGGAAAAGTGGAAGATCTAGGATGTCAGAGGTAGACAATGTCAAACGAGACCTTGCTAGAATTGACTTGAAGTGGCCAAATGCGGCATCTTTAACTCAGGACAGACATGTTTGGATAACAAAATGATATCGTCTATGGGCCTCCGTAGCCCACGACTGCATGAGGTTTTCTATGTAGCTTTTCTTCGCCTCAGCTTCAGTGAGCAACGTGCATTTCATGCTATATGATAGGATTCCATTTGAGCCAGAGCCAGTTTTGCTACTTTTTTAGCCATAATAAAAATTAATTGGACATCCCTGCTATAGATGGAGCAAAATGTTTAAGAGATGGATTACAGTAAAGCAGTCTGCGCCTAGTAGAGGGTTGAAACTGCCAGAACAATTTTAAGCCATCATTTTCAATCAGGATCGGGCTCTTAAAGGTGTTGTAGCTTTCGGATTTTTTTTAATAATAATAACTCTTAATTTACTCAAATGTTAAGGAACTGGGGGAGAAAAACTGTTTTAAGCTGTAAAAACAGTTAAAATTGTGTAGAAATAGCTGCTATAGCTGAGTTCTTGAAAGAAAAAAAGCGCCAATCCACCCTTTTGTTTACAGTAAATAAACTCATTCCGCCATTTCAGTCGAATGGACTTACTACTTTCGATAAATAACCGAACAAATATAAAACGAATCAACATAAGATTTATTTCGTTAACCAGAAAACAACCTAAATACAAAAATTGTGTTCTGAATACAATGCCTGCAAAGCAGTCATCAGCACCTAATGTGATGCTTTGAGGATTCCCCAGTGTGAGCTGTCGGCAATGGCGCGGAAAGAGATGCCTTCTCCATCTCATCAGAGGTGACCCTTTCTCCGCAACACTAAAGGGCGGGAATCACAGCTCCGTTGCTGGTAGGAGCTGCAACGTGATCACGTGGGCCACGCTCCCCGTACACGAGACAAGCACGTGAACTGGCGCAAACCAGACAGGCCATTCAGCAAGCGTCTACCGGCGGTGTGTCAGTTGCGCCTCCGGCCAAACCACGCACTTCGGAGAAACGCATCCGCTAGAAAGTAATTCCCATTATTCTTTTGACGTTTGCACCTTAAACAAGGGTCAAGAAGAAAAATATGCGTCAATGAGCAATTGCAAAAAGAAGGAAATGATCAAAGCTTCAAACTGAAAGAGCATGAAAGGGAAAATAACCGAAGGAGCAATTTGGCCTGAGAGCAATAACCGTTGCCTCTGTGCAAAGGCACCTAATGATGTCACTGCGATATTGTGACGTCAGATTTGCTATATAGTGCGCGCTGAAGCCGGCTGTTCAGCGCCAAGATGCCGGCAAGTCACAAAGACTGTCTTTCCCTCATCGATGGGGTTTACCTTGTTAAGCCCACTATCATCTCTAACGGCGAGGTAAGTTAAAAATTTAATGTTGATAATATTCTTTTATTATTTTCTCTATGTAAAAGGGCATGCCATATTTATATCATAATAACGTTTGTAAGGATGTATATGGGTGGGAGGGGACCTGGAGAAAAATGTGACTTTGCGTTTTCACCCCTTTGACACCAGGTGAAGATCAAAATAGGAGAGGAGACTCAAGGGTTGCCGCAGCCTGTTGTGCAAGCCCCGCCTGCCAGCGAATGTGGGCTGCCACTTAAGGCCGAGCTAAATGACCGCTCACCTGTCACGGAGACAGAATACGACCCCTGGGCTCTGCCGGAGCTACAAGACCAAGGCGTCCAGTGGTCAGGTAACCATCACTACCAGCAGCTACCCAATTGATTCGCGCGCTCCAGCTTCCCACTTTCGCGCCATTTCACCATATGCGTTCTATACTATTTTCATACTAACTAGCATTAAAGTCAATGTAATCGTAATAATTTCCAAATAGCGACATTTTAATCACCAGACCTTTTTTATTTAGTTATATCGTGTAATGCTATTTTTTTAGTTGGTAAATATTTGTAATAACTAGTATTTAATAATTTCTTCTTTTTTCTAAAAGTAAATTCACCCTTTTAAAGATTCCAGAATTTTTGCCAAAAAATTTAGGAAAGTGAGAATAGTAAATATAACAAAACTTTTTAAGCATTGCAGCGTATGTTTGATCATGTAATGATCTGCATTACTTAAAATATTCCAAAAGGCATGCTGCAATTAAATAATTCATTACTCTTCACAAATTTTGTTCCTGTGAATTATTAAGACTGTGTTTTTGTAATTTATTCTCTCTTGCAATTTAAAACTGTAAACTTCTTAAAATGTGCAAACTGTTCAGTCGTTCTTTGTTCGCATTGCCTATTGGAGCATTTAAAAAAAAAACAAGCCTTTAATACTAACTTTTGTGACTCAAAATTTTAGTGTAATTTGGATGTAAGTTAATTACTTCACTTTTTTTACTTGTTATTTAATATTTTATGGGAAAAAAACTTTAAGTTTACTTTTTTTACGTTAATTTTAAAACTTTTGTTAATCGGATATTACTATTCAGGGCCGGATCTAGAGGGGGGGGGGGGGGGGCAGGGGTAATAGAGACAAAAATTTTTAAACTTACGTTGCATACATTTTTCAAGAAATTTTAAAGATCCGTAAAAAAGGAGGGGGGGGGGAATATGCTTCTACTGCATTGGAAATCCAACCCCCCCTTTACATTTTTTCAGCTCTATTGTTTCTTGTCTTCTCCCACCCCTCGGTTTTATTTTTTTCTAGATCTGGTCCTGCTACTATTATATCTTCCTAACTCAGTGTTGTAATGTTGATAACGAACTTTAAAATTATAAGATTTTATACTTTGTATGTTTTTGATCTTTAGTTTTATTTCTATTGTATGCATATTTTAACGTGTGATGTTCTGAAAGTAATCGTCTTCAAAGAATTTGAAGTGTTTAAATTTAGCGCTAACTAGATAAGGAAACAGTTTCGCTATATTTATCGTATTGCTTTTCAAGTCTAAAGAGACTTGAATTTGATCTCGGAATGAAGTAGACGTACGATTCTTCCGATGACGTCTCGTGTGCCTTGTTGGATTTCGTCAGCACTGTTAACAAACAGACGAGAAAATACTACGCAGAATTTGAAGAAGTTAAACGGTTGTCAAAATGGCAAACTGCACAATCCATGGCGTCACATCATAAAATGTTTTAGGTACATGCCAGTGAATCAATTTTCATTGATTTATGAATAAGAATTAAAATTGCCGAGAAGTACTACTACGTGCTCTCCCGGAATTGTTGAAAATGGGTTCATTATCATGTGGCGTCTTGAAAATAACCTACGAGCTGCTGCTCCCTTACCCCGGGAATCGAGCTCGTTCTGGTATTGCGGGATCAGGAGAAGATCTGGAGCCATTATTATTAGCGACTGAGACTGGTTTTCTGCTAATGCTTTCATTTGTTTTTCCTCTCGGGTATCCTGATTATAAGAGAATTTTACAACAGCCAATAGTTTAGAACTTAACCCTTATTGGATTTTAATAAACAGTTTTTTTCACTGCAACTAAAACGATGAAGATGCAGAATTTCTAGATCTCGGGAAACCGGCGGCTTTCATGGAAGAGAAATCTGGCGAAGTGCCAAGTTCTCTTCCTACACGTGCGCGCGCTGAGCCGCCAGGCAGTATTAGTAGATGACATCGTGCGATTGCTTTTCTGCAGAGCACAGGGAATTGAAGGGAAAAACATCGGAGCAGGAAAAGGAGCTGGAAAATAATCCAATCGATTTGATGACAAAAACATTTTTTTTGCTATTAAACATTGATGGAGTTTGAAGATTGTATACTATATTTAAAGAAAAGCCTATCAACCTCGGTAACCATAGGCGTCGTCAGGGGGTGCAGTTCTCTCCCCCCACCCTTAGAAAAGCTGATCGAAAAAATTTGCAGTGGCTCTAATTAATGAACAACGGCTCGACCTAAATATTCATATCTTTAAAGTTCTGGATTAAGAATAATATAAATCGCTATTTTTTAGTGTGTATATATTTATATATCTACAAAGTTGTATAGTGAATGTTTATGTTTATTTCATTTTAATTTTTTAAAAACAACTTCTTTGAATATTAAACAAATACTGTAATATTCAAAGAACTTCATGTCATTGATCTAAGTTCGCTCTTTCTTCAGTTAAAACTTTAAAATAACTTAAAACTCCCTGTCGTTGAGCAAAAAATTTTAAGTTTATCCTTCAAACTCTTTGCATATTAAAGTTTTTAGGAGCACACTCTGATGCTTTTCCTTTTAGAGATAGGCAGTGTTGAACAATAGAGAATTTTAAGTTAATTTCTGAGCAAGGTCTTTTTAAAACTTTTGTATATACATAAAATTATTGAAAGATACGACTAGCAATTACGTATTTACAATCGGCTTATTATTATGATTTACCTTTAATATTCCAAAGTTTTAAAAGTACAGAAAATGATGATTATATTAATTCTATTAGTTTCTAAAAATATATATATATTACGAATATCCGTGGCCCCGTGTGCGGGAGAGCCATACCCTGTGCACGTTAAAGAACACGCTGGACGGCCTTGACGGGAGCCTACCATCTGTCTCCCAACAGCCGTTCCAGTGAGTCCCCTCCCGCAACCTTCTCTGAGCCTTCGGGGTCCTTGTGACCTGACCATTTAGCCCATTGTGTGCAAAAAAGTGCAATATTTCATTCACTGTTAGTTCATTTTCCGAGATAAATTCTTCTAATGTGAGCAATGCAGCAATCTTGTTCTTTCTTATATCCTTGATTACGTATTCGAGTTTAGTGACAGCTGCCTTTATTTTGCCTGTTATAGTAAAAGCTGTTATATTTAGACCTTGTAAGCTGGAATTCAGTCGTTCAGGCGTCCAAAAATATCAGCCCAATATGCTAATCGTCCTAACTAGAGTGCATTAGTAAAACAATAAGAGTTGAAATTTGTATTGTGTTAGGAAGATCTGTACCTCTGAACGTAGCTCAGAGTCAAGTTAAAAGCTTTCCTCTTGATAACCATCAAACTTCTGTACGCAGAAGAAGCTTATTGTGGTCGCTACCTGTTTAATTACACAAAATAGTAAACTTTATTAAATTCACGACTATTTACAATCTTTACCTGCTCTGTATTTAATAAAGTTTACTATCTTTACCGATTGGTCTAACAGTCTTTAGTTCCGTTGGCAGTGATTTTGTGGCCAGTGCTTCACGATGTATGTTGCAATGTGTAAACTTTGCATCTGGAGCAACTGCTTTAATTTTAGCATGAACACCACCACACTGCCCGTCATTGCACGTGCCCCATCAGAACATACACCTACGCCATCAGAACTTACGCAGTTTTCCCAATTGATATCATGAATGTGAAAAATTCATTGTTTTTTTTTTCTTAAAAATTTCATCTGCGATGGGATTATTTGGAAGCGGTTCGCAGAATAAAAATTCTTCATCTATGACTTGTTCTCTTTGAAATCATATGTAAGTCATGAACTGCGCAAAATTTGCTAAACCAGTACTTTCATCTATCTGAATTGCAAAAAACCTGTGTTTTATATTCTGAACTAATGTTCCTTTTCAGCTGTCATTTCATTAATTCTCCGAAAAACGGTGTCGTTTGAGAGAAACAACATTAAATTTTGTTGCTGCTACTGGGCCAAGAATTGTTACAATATCTTTTGCTGCAGGTAGAATTAAAGTTACAACAATAGTGTGAGGTTTCCCAGTTTGAACAATTCTCACACTAACCAAATATGATGCTTCAACAGCTTGTGTGTTAGTTGTCCCAATACTACAGAAGTGACCACAGGGCATTACTGAGTCAGGCAAAGCCAAATGGACAGTTTAACTCTGCACCAAAGAAACTAATCGCTTCAACCTAAGAGAACCTATAGATTACCTCGAACATGTGCAGGGAACTCTGATATTTACAATACCGTAATACCACTATTAGGAAACCTTGAAGGTCATCTAGAAATCGGGAGGTGAGGCTGCAGTTCAGGTTCAGGAGAGACATGTATAGACTCTAAAATGGTCATGATTGGCGAATTATTATGTGCAATATTTGTACGGATAACAGAATTAGAATATGGCATCAACTGCATCAGGCAATGGAGCACTCGTGTCGTATTTACTGTACAATTTAGTTGCTGGAAGAAGAATCTTGTTTCGGGAAAATGCTTAGATGACACAGATTGTGTCTGCTAATATGACTGAAGGGTTCATGAAATGGAGCAGCATATTTAACCAAGGTATCTAATTACGTATAACTGACTATGTTTAATTTCTCCCCTGGTGGCTAATGACAATTTCAACATGACGAAAATGCAACATTGCATCTAATGAAATTTGTCCAAGTGGTTTAAGGAACATGATAGAGAATTCAGTTCCCTGACTACCCAATTCGCGTGATCTAAATCTCAATGGAATTTGTAGGATGTAGTGGAACATGGTATTCAGGCATGCATTCCCCTGCACTGTACCCTGACGGAACTACAGAACATGCTGCATTCTGAAAGGAATAGCTTCACATCACACCACATACCTTCCAAACACTTGTTGAGTCTAAGTCACACGGAATTCAAGCTGTTCTGAAGGTGCGTGGAGGTGCTATACTAAATAAGGTTTCTAATATTTTGGCAGCACAGTATAAATTGCAAAACATCTATCGTTAAGAACAAATATTATACTCAACATTGAAGGTAAACTATAATGCCACAACGTTTTTTAACGGGATTTCAGCCTCACCTATGTAGTGGGTGGTGTCATCCCAATTTATTAGCAACCGATTCTCTTATAATTGTTATATTTTTCAATGTACAACAAAGTGAAATCTCATTTTTAAGAGATGAAAAAAAAATTACGACTCTAAAAGAAAAAACGACGCGGTTTTCTTTATTAACTATACACCGAAGAACCAAAACATTATGACCTGTGCGTCTTTATGCAAATCGAAGCAACTGCAGGTAAACGACGGCGCGTGTGAAGGTCATGAAACTATAAATAACACCCGATTATGAGCTCTGTTAATCAATGATATTCTTGTTCTTCAGATGGGAGAGACAGTGGACTTAAGTGAGTTTCACAAAAGGCCAAATTATAATGACCAGTCTACTGGGTCAGAGCATTTCCAAGACAGCGAGGCTTGTGGGGTGCTCACAGTTGTGGTACCTTCAAAAAGTGGTCCGAGGAGAGAAACCATGAACAAAATATTGCTGGAAATCGCTGGCAAGGTGTGGGCTGACAACGGCTCATCAATCCTATAGGTGAGCAAAGGTTATCCCATATGGTACAACCAACAGAAGGGATACTCGCCCATAATTTGAATGCTGGTGACGGGAGTAATGTGTCGCAATACACAGTACATCAAATCCTGCTTAAAATGGGGCTGCATAGCCACAGGCCGCTCCGAGTGCCCATGCTAACCTCAGTTTACCACCAAAGTGCCTACAATGGATACGTGAGCACTAAAACTGGACCTTAAATGATTGTAAGAAGGTCATCTGGTCCGATGAATCTCGTTTCTTGTTGCACCATATGGACGGCCAGGTACGTGTGCATCATTACACCATGTGGACTGCCAGGTACATGTACATCATTCAAAGTGTTGGTACCAGGATGCACAGTAGGATGAAAACAAGCTGGTGGAGGAAGTGCAGTGCTTTGGGAAATGTTCTTCTGGGGAAACCCTGGGTCCAGTCATTCATGTGCAGGAACCTACAAAGTCTACCACGTACCTAAACATCATTGCAAACCAGGTACATCCTTTTGTGGCAATAGTATATCCTTCTAGTAGTGACTTCTTTCAGCAGGATAATGCACCATTGCCACACTGCCCAGATGGTTAGAAAATGGTTTGCGGAACATGAGAAAGACTTCCAGGTATTGCCCTAGCCTCCAAATTCCCCAGACATCAATCCAATGGAGCATCTGTAGTTTGTGTTGGAACATCATATCCAATTGTGATGGCTCAACCACGTAACTTACAAGAGTTAAAGGATCTGCTGGTAATATGTTAATACCAGATACCACAAGACACCTTTAGAAATCTTGTAGCTTACATGCCTTGCCGGGTAAGAGCTGTTTTGGTGGCACGTGGAGGACAAACATCATATTAGGAAGGTGGTCATAATGTTTTGGTTCTTCTGTGTATATATTCAGCATTAACTGTTCCTCATGTTAATATTTTAACAACCAGTTCGACTGAGCCATCGGCTGGATTACACTAATGTGTATAATTTTAACAAGGAAAAAATGGGTTCCTTAAAAGCGTTTAAAAGTTCCTAAAATAGCAGATGGATGTACTGCGTTCTTATGCCTGCATTAATGATGAATTGCCATTGTAATATGGTGTTTTTTCTTTTTGTTCTACCAAGTCTGGTGTTCTACAGGTAACAATGATTTCCTGTTCCAAGAATCGAATTATAGAAGTTTTACTGTATTCTTAATATGCTGACATATGTGTTAATAGTTAGGCAATCTGACTACTGGGCCACTTCTGCCATGTTGAATCATTTAATTCATGGACTACCATCGCCAGCAATTAGTTTTTCGTACTAGTTAATACATGATTAGTGGCAACACGGTGACTTCAAGGGAACAGATCAGTGTGTACAAGTTTAAACACGTTAAGATACGGTCGCAAATAACAACAGAAAATAATGTTTATGGGTAAATGTTTGGGTTTGGTCATCGTTACTTTCTTGGGCACTGGTAGGAATGACAGGACTAAAGACTGACCATCACTAGCAATAGCTAATATTAGTTTTGCATTCTCCAGTTTTCAATGGGAACAAGTCCTAATTCTCTGCCTGTGTTTTCACCGTTAAATCCCATTCTGCCCTCAGGAAGTAAAGGAATGCAAATGGATTTGAAAGAGCTGTTGTCTGTATGTTAATCTGTGTTGCCATATGCTGGAAAAAATACAATGTGTATGATAAAGAACATTCTGGGTTGCCTTGACGAGGATTTCATGTCTCCTAAGAGCAATCCAGTGAATTACTTTCCCCAACTTTCCGAGTCCATGGGGTCTTAGTGACCTGGCCACTTAGCACATTGTGTGTATTTAAAGGGGCAGCCACTCTATAGTCAACACAACCTTTATCTCTGTAGATAATCTGAAATATATACATGGCGATAACGTTAATCCCTGAATGTGAGCAAAATTCGAGATATTTCTTAGATATTAGATGTGAATTAAAAGCGAGAATATAAGTCTTCCTTGAAAAAGCTATTAGACATTCTGCTGCCAACGTTGTAACTTGTTTAAATGTCTGTCCTTGTTAAGAAATCTCAATAGCACAAATGGACGAACTGCTGCCAAAAAGACGCACTAATTCTCCTATTCTTCCCCTACAGTTGAGAAAGTGAATCTGGCCAAGGGCTCTGTATGACACAGTGCGTTGTCCCTATGACCATGATGAAGTAAACTAGGCCACAATTCTTTCTCAACATCACCATACTTCGCAACTGTTGTTAAATTTCTTGGCAACAGCTGGAGCTATTCTCCCATTAGCAGAGGACTTGATAGCAAAGGATTCTTTGACGACAAATAATTTAAAGCAGCAAAATTTCGCAAGCATGAAAGCTCGAAAAATAGTTCTTTTCGTGAATTATGAAGAATTAATGTTAATCGATTAATAAAGATAATTGATCAGGGCCGGATCTAGGGGGCAAAGGTGACCATGCTCCCCCTTTAAAATGTTAGTTAGGGTATGGAGGCCAAAAATATTATGCGTGTGAAATATGCACAAATTTATTTTTTCAAGAAGCGTTTTAAAAACCTTTAAAACGAAGGGGGAAATATTGCACTACAATAGTCTGTTGGACCCCCTCCCCCTTTTTTTCTAGATCCGAGACTGCTATTAATATTGTAATCCTTTTTATTGCTTTCGATTTACATACATACAAAATCCTCATGCATGGGCTACGGAGGTCCAACCAGAATTTTTATCGCAGTGTTGGGAGGGGTGGCAGTCGTTTGAAGCGGATAAATTTTAAAGCTAGCCATGTTTGCTCTATAATACCACAACGTCTAGTGTAGAAGCGTAGCTTCGCTTAAACTACGCCACCGATTTTTTTTTTGTTATACAAATTTCCATTATGTGGTAGTGAGGATTGGCTCAGTCGGTAACGGCTGAGATGATAATCTGCAGTTTCCATGTTAAAGTCCAAATTGTGCCAGCATTGGGATCTCCACTTAAATCCTACCCTAAAAAATTTTGAATCCTACCTTAAAAGAAATTCCGATTGGCTGGAAAGGCTGCCGTTCGTAGGATGGGAGGTAAAGCGGTGGCTGCGTGTGCAGGAGACTGCATGTTAAAGAATACACTGGATGGCCTTGACGGGAAGCTTCCAGCTGTCCAGTATATCTTACTTCAAACTTATGTGGCCTCTTGCGACCTGGCCATTTAGTACCATTGTATGCACATTAGTACCACTCAAAAGTAAGATTAGGGTTGGGTTGTTTTACCTCTGAGCGGCACTGTTTTGCACACAATGGGCTAAATGGCCAGGTCACAAGGGCCCCGAAGGCTCAGAGAAGGTTTGGGGAGGGGACCCACTGGAACAGCTGTTGGGAGACAGATGGTAGCCTCCCGTCAAGGCCATCCAGTGTGTTCTTTAACGTGCACAGGGTATGGCTCTCCCGCACACATGACCACGGTTTAACATCCCATTTGACGGACGACGACCTTTCAAAGCCCATCGGTGTCCTCTACTGACCGTGGGCAAGGAGTTTTGCGGAGATAAGTCTCAATGCTGACCCAGCTGGGACTCTAACCTGAGAACTACAGATTACGAGCCTGGCGTCCTATCGACCCTCTCAAAAGTAAGACAACCCAATAATAGTCAGATCACTAGATCTATGAAATCTTGAATAGTTGTAATATCCATGTTTGGTATCAATTCAAAACTTATTAATTTCCCTCTATTGCTGTAGTTCTTGTAGAAGGAAGTCTCTAAATCGCTGTCTTACCGATTTCTCTTAACCTGGTTGGCATCTGGTGTCCTTGGATGCCATACAGCTTCCCACAGATATTCAAAGCTACAAAACCGTTCGCCGTAGCAGAGCAATCTCAAAATAACGCTAGAAGGACAGACAGCCGTCTGGAAGCACAGTGCTCTCTAAACATAGACAAGTGTACTCAGTCAGAAAGGGAATACCTGCGGTCTTGGTAGCTGCCTCGTGAAGTTGCCCTCTGAACAGGCAGCACAACGAGCGGAAGACATCACAATAACTAAAGGGTCACCAGTTTCTTCCTGAAATATCGTTCGCAATGAACACTTGTGTTGAAAGCGAGGAGGCAGAAATTGCATCAGAAACTTATTGCTACGTTTATTGGAACAAGGCAACCAATCTTCTGTAGGAAATCGAATCTTTCCTTCCTTATAATAGAAAAGTCTGATTTTATTAAAGGAATTTATCAGGCAACAGGTTCTTTAGATTCGCTGCAAGATATTCAGTCTCCATATTTAAGTTGAAATGTATAAGCATCTGAAAAATGGTACGAAGTAAAACTGTGGAAGAAATATTATCCCTTATGCTAATTTCTCATTTCCAGTCTTCGAAGTAGCAAAAGCTGAGATAGCAGCCACACACCCGTAAACGTCCTCCGTGAAATAAGAACTTGAGAACAAAATTTTGAGAAATTGTGGCCCTTTGATAATGAATAGAAAAATCACTTTCTGCAGATTTACTTTGCTATTTTTTTAACTCTCGACAAAGTATTTCTTTTTTACACGTTGGGAGAATGGTTCCTAACTTAGGAATAGCAATTGTGCTTTAGGTAATAGCCAGTTTGAAAAACTCCCTCTTGTGGTTTAAGTATATGGGGGGGGAAAGAGCTAACTAAGCTGCAGAAATTTCATAAAGCTAAAAATGGATGGCATTCGAAAGATGGATCTTTTTTGATGTTGCTAATTATGAATATTTCCCTATTAAATGATGAATTATTTAAAAATTTGAAATTAGATATTTGCGTAAGTTCCGGAAATAGTGCAATTTATTCCGTTAATGGTACCTTATTTGCATTTCACGAAAATGCAACTGAAATTGCATTTAGTGTTTTAAGAAATGGCATTTGCAACTTAGTGTTTTAATTTACTGAAGCAAAAATGAACACAGCAAGTTCCACATTAAAAGCGATTGATGTTAGAAAATGAATTGTTTTTGCCTTTTTGAAACGCCAGAATATTTTTTTCACCAACGTTATTTTAATCCGATTACTTACTGCGCTCGGAATTTTAAGAAAATATGTTTAAATCGTATTAAGAATCAATAAATTTAGTTTCGGCTCTTTTTAATGAAATGGAGATCGTTTTTGTTCCAGAAGCTGCAGCTACGGTATAGTGTAGGATTATTTAGACTAGGGATTCTCAACGTGGGGTACGCGGTAAAATTTTTTTGGACATACACATTTCCAGGGGATACGAGAAGCATAAAAGGTTGATCAACACTGATTTAGACAGTTAACCTGCAGAAAGGAATGAATTTCTATTACTAGATAATAGCTTGAAAGGATAGGAAGATTGCGAAATGAGCGATTTTAACTTGGGTTGCCATGGACTTTATGCGAATTTTTCACGTAATGTTTAGATGTAAAGGAAACTAAAAAAAAACTACAAGGAACCTAAAAAGCAAATTGTAAAATTCTTTCAAGGGGGACAGTTATCGAAATGGTGAATAATTTATATCTGGAAATATCTATTTTGTTAATATTACATAATATCTATAAATTATGCTGAAACTTTAGAAAGAATATTTTAGTAAAACTTGTCATTTAATATGTTGCATACATAAGTTATAACTTAACAATGTGTTTTAATTCAGGGCTTGTATGTATACTCTGAGGTTTAGCACTCTGAGCCCCCCCCCCCCCCCCTAGATCCTATACATACGGACTGAGAATTCAAAATTTTTATTCCAAAGTTAACGTTTCATGCCTACTTTAGATACATCACCGCCTCCCCCCCCCTCTCACGTCATCACCTCCATGACAAATGTATTCAACACTACCTATAATGATAATGAAACTAAGCTTGAACTGTGACATTGATTCAACACTGTCATCATCATCCTCAAGCAGCCATAGGCTACATAGATCCAACCAGATTGTGCCACTATAATAAAGAGTATTTAGCAGATTAATGTATAGCATTTGAAAAAGGCATTTTTATACTATTTATCATTTAGAACTTCCTTTAGTGTTAACTACAGTTTTTGCTATCGTAACTAGTAAAATTGATTAGGCTATATAAACTGCTAACGTACCAGCTAACGTACTAGAGGTTTACTTATATTGTCCGAGGAGCCTTCAAGAGTTCCTTATATTCCTGTTGAGGCTTTTTTCTGCTCTCTCCTTTTATTTCAAAAACGAAATACTAAATTTGCAAAGGCCTATTGCTATTGGATCCGGCATTATGCAAACGCCCACTCTACAACAGAACGTATTCCTTATGATTTAATCTCGAAAACGAGAACTCTTGAAACCAGATAAAAAACGAAATAACGATATTAACCGACAAAAGAACATTCTACGAAGGCGTTTTGTAACGTAAAAGATATTTCTCTTCTAGTGGCGCAATTAAGGGTTGAACGAGCATTTTCAGCATAATAATTTATACTAAGTTCGCAGAGAACACATTAATGAAACTATTGGAAAATATTTTAATAATCAAATTAAACAAGTAATTATATAAGTATTTTTATTCTTGTAACTTTACAAAAACTTGCATTTAAGTACATATAACACCATTTGTTTTTACAAAACACTACTTATATTTGGAAATATATTCATTTATGCAGTGGTTAAATGACATACCTAAAATTTATTATATATAAAGTTGCATATATGTTCTATGTTTTTGATTAGAAGCTTAAAACCTTAACCGGCATTAATATTTCAAGGAAACGAAATATTTTGCAGCAAATACGAAATGTTTAGTTTTCGTTCTGAGTAAAAACGAACGAAATATTTTTCGATTTTTGTCCCTTCTTAAAACTGTACACTGAAAAAGTATAAAACGTTTTACATTAAGATTATTACAGTTACTTCAGATGTTGGGAGGCCATGCCGCAGAAGGGTAAGTGGAGCATCTGTACCTGACAGAAATCAAACTAAGAGGCAATTTATAAATATAATACGGTCAAAGTTTATTACTGTGTGCAAAAATTAACTATACGAAAGGCTGCAAAACAGTTCTTGTTTTGGGAGCAAAATTAGCTAGGCACGGCCCTGTCAAAACCTAGCAAAATATTCTAAGAGATCGAAAGAATTCAGAAAGTGGCCTGCTCTGTAGACTTGGTTTTCCACTGCTTACCAGGCCTAAGATAAAACGAAAATCTGTCTAGTGAATGGAATATAAAGTGCAGACAAAAGTGGGGAAAAGGATGCTCTGCCATGACCTTTACAATTTGTGAATTTTAATAACCGGAACAGAGACGAAAAATGGTTATCATATTTTGTAAGAACACGGTAAACCTTCAGCATTTGTAACCTTTCACGAATGTAGAAATCACTCTTACTGAGATCATTATTTAATTGAAAACTAGATGTTTAGGTTCGTGGCTCAACATAGCATAAGAGAGTAAAAAGGTAAAAGATGAGAACATAGACAAAAGTCTGTAATGATATTAGGCGTACAGTATTTTGTTAAGATCAATTCGTATCTTTCAAGGAGGGCGATTGAAACGGGTTGTTGCTAGCCGAAGTAAAGGATTAAAAAAAATTGGTCATTTGTTCTGCTATTTTCTGCAGTTCATTTTGCATTTGAATGTAAGCACGGGATGCAGCCTCAATTTCCCTCCTAAATTTAAGGCTTCTCTCCATTACAGGATTGCATCTCATCCCACCACTTTGAATGAACTCGGTATTGATAGTCAAAGTTTTGAGAGTAGCCATTGCAGCAACCTCCTTACTGCCCTCATTAAATGAGCTCAGCAAAGCAGTTAATTACTTGGTGACTCGATCTTACGTTAGTAAGCTATCAATATTGAAAATATCCGCATTTGATGGCTTTCACGGTAATCTCTAGTACATCTGTCCGTAACAACTTTAGAGTAATTGTAACCTGGCTATTTTAGCTCATTGAAAACCAATTTAAGTGCCGATCGTATACAAAACATCTGAACTCAAACCATATTACCTTATTATCCAACAATATGCTAGATGTTCAGGGTTAATGGGGAAAAATTACACGCTTTCGACATTTGTTGTTCTGGAGTCTTCCTGCTTTATATGCAAAGGGAGAAAAGCATTACAACCTCAACATGCCAGAGATTCCAAAGAATCTGAGAAAAAACTAGTGAGTCGTATCAGAACCATAGGCATGGGCCTAAGCACCATTTTCTGGGTTGGGTTGTTTTACCTCTGAGCGGCACTTTTTTGCACACCATGGGCTAAATGGCCAGGTCACATGGACCCCGAAGGCTCAGAGAAGGTTGGGGGAGGGGACCCACTGGAACAGCTGTTGGGAGACAGATGGTAGCCTCCCGTCAAGGCCATCCAGCGTGTTCTTTAACGTGCACAGGGTATGGCTCTCCCGCACACGGGACCACGGCTTAACGTCCCATCCGACGGACGGCGGCCTTTCCAAGCCCATCGGTGTCCCCTACTGACCGTGGGCAGGGCGGGGAATTTTGCGGAGATAAATCTCAACGCTGACCCAGCTGGGACTCGAACCTGGGAACTACAGATTACGAGCCTGGCGCGCTACCGACTGAGCCACCCCCGCCCCTCTGGGTTGGGTTGTTTTACCTCTGAGCGGCACTTTTTTGCACACCATGGGCTAAATGGCCAGGTCACAAGGACCCCGAAGGCTCAGAAGGTTGGGGGAGGAGACCCACTGGAACAGCTTTTGGGAGACAGATGGTAGCCTCCCGTCAAGGCCATCCAGCGTGTTCTTTAACGTGCACAGGGTATGGCTCTCCTGCACACGAGGCCACGGCTTAACGTCCCATCCGACGGACGGCGGCCTTTCCAAGCCCATCGGTGTCCTCTACTAACCGTGGGCAGGGAGCTTTGCGGAGATGTCTCGGTGCCGACCCAGCTGGGACTCGAACCTGGGAACTGAAGATTACGAGCTACCGACTGAGCCACCCCCGCCCCTGCTATTTTCTGGAAGCATCCCTGGGAAGGTCGTAAATAGTACAACAGAAAAGATTATATCTGTGTTAGTGCTTTCTAATTGAATACAATCAGAATTGCGCAAAATATTGCAGTATCACTGCTCGAACTTTAGTTTGAAGTCCGGCTGGTGATCAGTGGACCTTCCCTCCCAGTGTTGATTCTTGGCCATTTTGCTTCACTTCCGTGTATTACGAATATTACTATAGTTCGGTAAGCTTTCTGTAACGTAATCTTGTGCGTGTCCCTTCCATTCTCGATTATCTTCTGACCTGGTTTTAAAAGACGTCAGTCAATGTCCGGAGCAGCTGTGTGACATGTCCTGCTACGATTAGATAGGCGACAACTTTTTAAGGTGTGACATGGCAATAGAAAACTTTACGATGAAAAAGGAATAACTTCCTCGTTTAGGTCACGAGATTTTGTTGACAAAGTGTGATGTAGGTTAGCGAATGACGATTCAAATTAAATGCTTCTTCGTAAATGTTTATTTACAATTGTATTAAATTTGCGTTTTAATATCGGGGTTCATGCTTATATAATACAGTAAGACCCCTCCCCCCCCCCCCACCAAACCACGCGACCCTCCAAAATTTAGACCTTATGTACACCATTGATGGTGAGCAACAGGGATTAGTTTTCCCAGTAATTTCAACTTAAAGTAAAATTTAGGCAGTGTCTGAACAAAGTATTCTACCGCAAAAGGAAAAAAAAATGCTTATAAATACTTATATGAAACAAAAATAAGGAAAGACAAATATAAATTTGTAAAAACAAAGACTTTTGATGATATGAAAGAACCGGTGGGAGGGCGGTATATTTTCAAATTTCTGTACAAAATTATTTTTCTCTATGAATTAAACATCCATACTTAGATTTTATGTTGCCATTTTCTTCTGAGGTCTCTCCTTCCTCAGATCGATCATCTCTATGGCGTATTCAACTAACAGGCTCCTGTCAGACCTCCGTGGCAAGCAGCTGCTTGAGGAGGAATTTATTTCTTTTATCTAAGTAGCACATGCTGTAAATTGCAACAAATAACCAGCAAGTAATTTCTTAATTTAAAATGCCATTCTAAATTTAAAATGCCATTCTAACATACGCCAGTACGCTCTTAGAATTTTCCACACCTTGGTTCCGACAATGACTTGAGGTATTTTTAACCTGATCTTAGAAAGCCGTTTCAAAACTAAGCTTATTTCTGTTTTACTAAGAATGGGGTAGCAGTTTTTTTCTGATAACTATGTACACATATTTCTTATGAAAGATGGACCTATGACCTTCACAGTAATGAAACTAATTCGTGGGAGAGAAGTACTTTGTCATAAAACTGCAATAGTGGTTAAATCATATGCATGAAAGTTCTGCACTATTAAAATTGCCGCTGAAATGAAAAATGACAATTTTGAAGTAAAACCTTAATCACCTATTTCCTACTTGCACCTAGGTGCTGAGTGAAGTTATGAAATAGATTATACAATTCCAGTAACTGTTTCTTATAGTGGATCGACTAATTGAAACTATTATGCTCCATGCTAGGGAATAAAGATCAACATTTGAATGCAGCTGTGATATTACAACCATTCACTTGTATAGGGTCAACAACTATAAAGGCAGAGATGTAGTTACACCTGAACTCGCATAAATGTTTGAACATCATTTATTTGCAGGGCTTTCAGAGAGGTGTGTGTGTGTGTGGTGGTGGTGGGGGGGGGCGGTATTTGACTTGAGCCTCAAGCTCAAAGGGTACCTCAAGTTTAGACGCCTGTTAATTTTTTTGATATTGGATACGAAAATAACAAATGGGTTGGAATAATAATAGCGAGATTAAATCTATTATTAGATACAATAATAAAAGGCAGTTGCTCGCTCCCTTGCGGAAAAAGTTGATGGAAAAAATTGCATTGAATAATGTAGGTGTTCCAAAAAATGATTTTTATTCTTAATTAAATCTTTCCTTCCAAAAATAAAACTGAAGATATTTATTATATATTAATATGAAAAGGAATTATTTTAAATAATTTACCTTTTTTTCGTTTTGTTCTCACGCAGTCTTAAATGTATTGTGATATATATATATGCATGGTTGCAGTTTAAGCAACTGCGCTCTTTAATTATGGCTCGACCTAAATATTTCTATCTTGTAATAAGATTACTTTGTTTTTTTGCCCCCCCCCCCCTATACCCCTGAATTTTGCATTAACCTGAAACCATTTCTCCCCCTCTTCTGGCAAAACTCCTGCCAACGCCCATAGCAGAGGTTTGCTTATTCCATAGTATTTGTAATTTCCAGGCTCATAATCCGATGTTCACAGTTCAAATCTCCACTTTACTAGGATATATTTTGAATTTAAAGCACGATCTGGAACTTTTGAAAATTCAGTTTGAAGGAATTTTTCAGGGACATCAGATTACCCTAGTTTCTGACAGCTAACAATTTTGACTGATTTTAAAATTCTAACATTAATTTTTCAGTCACCTGCATTATTAACAAAATGATTTTTAACTAGGTGACCAGAACTCCCCATTTTCCAGAGACCTGGATTGAAACCTCAGCCACCAGAATTTATTTTTAGATATTAAATTAACTGTACAGGATGAGCCGATCTTTTCCTAATGTAATAATCCATTTGCACAGATCTGCTGCAGCCGTAAACACTTGACTGTAATACAACTTCATACGGAGATGAGCAGTCTTGCTCTGCTGACGTCATGCAGCCAAATTGCCATTTAAAAAAAATTATTTTAAATTTGGAATATATTGATATGTAGTCAGGAAAATGTATAAAACAAGTATATATATATATCCCCTTCCTAACTTGCACACATGGGAAATTTGGGACTGATCAATTTTCTGGGAAGAGTTCAAAAATCTGTTAAAAGTATGTTTGTCTGGATTTAATTTTTTTCAGCATCCATTCATTTATCCAGTCGGGCAGGTATAACTTATCTTATGTATATTGCTTCATGTTGAATGTGTTTAGTACAGAAAGATGGTATCAAGTAGAGTAGTAGAATCATGCCACATTTCAGTCACATGATTGGTACTACTCTGTCATTCAGTTTTGTCAGTCTCTTAGTATTGTCAATAGATTCCTATATAAAGTGCATTTAATACTTTTCCTAGTGGAAGCTGATTAACTGAACTTTTTAAAAATATTTATGTGCAGTTTAATCTTGGTGTTCCAGATTATAAAGGTAAGCTAACAATGTAATAATGCCTTCTGCTTCACAACAGTTTTACAGGATACTCTAACTTCTCTGTTCGTGTTTCTACAGACCTATCTGGCCATGGCAAGCTCATGCGGGTGTGTGTGGGCCTGGCCAAATCGCTGGGCTTACTACTGCTGCTCTATACATTCATCTGCTCTCTCGACTTCCTCAGCTCTGCCTTCCGGCTGATCGGAGGCAAGCAAGCCGGTGAGGTGATGTCACAGAATGAATTGCTCAAGAATCCTGTTGTAGGGTTGATGATTGGTGTTCTGGCTACTGTCCTTGTACAAAGCTCATCTACTTCTACCTCTATTGTCATCACTATGGTTGGTTCTGGGTGTAAGTATTAAAGATTTTCTTTTCCTAATGAAAATTTGATTCCAATTTCAGATACACAAAGAATAAATACATGGAAAAGGACACAGCAATCCACATAATGCCCCAATGGGTATACCAAGACAAGTGAAAGCTTGTGATGCAAAGATTGTTTTAATAGACTATAGATGCAAAGATTGTATTAATAGGCTAAAAATTTTTTTTTTTTGGGGGGGGGGTGCTCAGCCCAAGCTTCCCCCCCCCCCAAAAAAAAACTTCCTTGCTTATATTAAAGAAATTTGTAAAGAACCCTGAGCTTAAATTTATCTAATTTAAAGTTTATTGGAAAATTACTATATGTTAGTACATTGTTGTCTAATCTTATTTTTAGATCTTAAAATATATTCAACACCTGACATTTTGTGAAGTTGAAATGAGTAAACCTAATTCTCCGAAGAAAATATTCTTATAAATTTAGGAAGTATATTTTCAAAGTCTTATGCCAAGTAGTTGGCATGCTTGGCTGCAGAGTAAAGGGAGCTGGGTTTAAGTACCAGATAAGGCATGGATGTTCTGACTTTCTGGAGGTCATGCCTTCCCCACAGATCTTCTCTGTAGCATATTGTACTGACAGTGCCCAAAGCAAACAACTGCTCGATAAATAATTGATTTTATTTCTAGGCAGTCCTCTCCCCCCCCCCAATATACACATACCATATTCATATATTTTTTCTTGCTAGATTATTTAACATTTTAGATTTTGCTCAGTGATCTTAAAAGAATAATAGTCTTAATGATTTGGTTTGAGAATAAAGTATCTTAAAATCCATTAATAAATAATTAAAGAAAACTATTCTAGTTACCGTTTAAAGCTTTAACTGAATATATTAGTAGCTCTAAACTTCATTAGGAAAGTTTTAGTTAGAAAAAGAGTATTTTTAACAATGCATAATGTTTAACACTATAGTTCTTCCGTAATCTGACATCTCATATTAACAGATGCAATATTCTTTTTCAGTGCTGGAGGTGAAAAATGCAATCCCTATCGTCATGGGAGCCAACATTGGTACTTCAGTGACAAACACAATAGTCTCATTAGGTCAAGCCACAGATAGGAACGAGTTTCGCAGAGCCTTTGCTGCTGCCACAGTTCATGATATGTTCAACTGGCTAACAGTTATTGTATTGCTTCCAATAGAAATTGGCACAGGTAAGAACTGAGCAAATATTTTCTACCATTTAGGTTCTTTAACAATTGGAAGCCTTTATCCTTGTGTAGTTAAAAGGAATGATTTTTAAAAGCGTTCTGGGGAGCATGTTTTAATTTGTCAGTGGGTGAATTCTTCAGTTTTGCACACTTTTATGAAAGTAATATTTATTTATTCTTCTGAACGTTAGTGTTTAATAAAGAATTGATGCAGAAATTTTAATTTCATTTGAAGAAAAACTATTACTTTGCTTTGTGATAAATGATTGCAGTTATAATTGTGTAATCTTTGAAGATAAACTTTATTCTAAAATAAATTTCTCTTTGAATAACATAAAATGGCTGCTACCTCTCAAGAACTCTTAAGCTGTAACTCGATGTTTTAGTTAATGTTCAGGTTCATAAATAATGTATATTTATCAGTGTTCATTGTGGTTAAAACATTTTTAAATGTCAGAATTGAACAGCAGTATCTTAATTTTTTAATTAAACATATTTGACCTTTTTGTATATTGACAAAATGGACTTTTATTGTTTTGACATTTATTAATTTTTTAATACTATGTTTTCATTCTGGAACTGTTTCTTCAGTTAAAAATAGTTGTCAAGTGCAAATTTTGTATCAATCATTTGTTCTCCCTAGATTGATATTTTAATCTTGCAATGCTTATTTAATATTTATACTCTACTTGTTTCAATAACTGTGTATTAAATTGCATACCAATATTTTTCTTTGCATAGGCTATCTGGAAAAATTTACAGCAGTTATAATGGACTCCACAAATTGGAAACAGAATAAGAGTCTTAATAAAAGCTTCTTGACTCTATTAACTAAACCATTTACAACACTGATTATTCAGGTATGTTTTTTTAAAAAGTAAATTTTCATAAATTTCAAATATGCTACATAACTTTTACTTGCATGTTTTATGTCAGCTTGGCTAATTTAATGTTACATTTTTTTATCACCGAATTGAAATGTGTGTGGATTAAGCATATGTCTTATTTCCATTCTCTTATTTCCATTCTCTGTTGTCAAACTATTTTTATTATTTAATATTTCTCATATAATAAAATATAACAATTTTCAAAGGGAGGATTCACTCGTATATCCATATATTTTTAAAAGGAAGATGAAAATATGTAAATTCAGTCTCTTGCTGCACCTCCCTCTTTTTTTACTAATGTGAAACATACAGAATCAAAGCTACAATAAAGAATAATTGACACTTGCTTCTCATTTTAACTACCAACATTTAGCCAAATATAGGCAAATTGAGTGGTAAGCTTAAATATTAATAACCACTACATTATCTTACAGGAACACAGTTTTAATTTTTAATACATCCTCTGAGGTGAAAAGATACCAGTACTATAAATGTACTTTAAGAAAAGCCTTAACCAATTTTGCCCTTTTTTTTTGCAAAAAACCTTTTACTGTGTTTTAAAACTTCCTTCATTGCCATTTTCCAGAAACTAATCATTTCTACTGAAAAATTGCCTCTACTGATTTTTCTAAGGTACCAATCATTTATGCAGTTGCCCATATGGCTACTCCACCATATTTTATACTATTTCAAACAACCAATCTTCTGATCCAGGTATTAATACGATCTTTGCTACATCTTTTATCATAACTAAGGCCCATTAAATACCCTTGCATAAGGTGACCAGATTTAAAGAAAAATATCTGGGGACTTCTGAAAATTTAACTTAAGGGACTTATATATTGCAACATTGATTTGAAATTCTGCCATCAATTGGATGGACATTAACATGTGGCTCCATGTGCAGGAGAACCACACCACTCTGTGCATGTTAAAAAAAACTGGGTCAGATGCTTCAATTTGGCTTAAAAGTTATTTAGTAAGTCTCCTTTCCCAACTATTGAGTCCTTGGGATTTTATGCCTTGGCCAATAGACATATGAAATTCAGGGGTAAAACAACTCATTGACGTAAGGAAAGTGCATTCATTTGTAATTTTTTTTTTATCTACCTGAAACTAGTTTTTTTTTCTCCAGCAAA
Organism: Ryuthela nishihirai; assembly: GCA_038380435.1. Taxonomy (NCBI): domain Eukaryota; kingdom Metazoa; phylum Arthropoda; class Arachnida; order Araneae; family Heptathelidae; genus Ryuthela; species Ryuthela nishihirai. The sequence continues at coordinate 24,446,856 of JAWZYU010000004.1, read as the reverse complement.
AACAAAGCTGCTGCAAAAAAATTTCTCAAATAATGAATATGGTTGAGTAAATGCTTCCCAACAAGACACATGCCTCAATGTCCAACACTATTTTACTTACTCTCAATCAGCATCTTGCAGTTTTAGCCAATTTAAAGTATTATTCTGAACATAACATGCTGATATCCAAGACTGGAAATGCAGAAACTGAAATTCCAAAGTTACTGAAAATCAAAACTTGCCAATGAGAGAGAGGGTGGGGGGGGGGGGAGAATCTAACCTAGAAAATCAAACTCAAAATTTAAATGGCAAGTTCTTCCTGTTCTTCAGTACTAGTGAAATTAGTTTAGTAGTAAAGTATCACAACAGATATCCTGTAGATATAGAACTCATGAAATAATAAGTTGAAATTGTTAATTTCCTTAGTTTACAGAAATAAAATTAAAACACTCACAATTAATACTTTAATTTCTCCATGTTCCCATGACAGAGTGGTTAGTGTGCTTGGCTATGGATCAAAGGGACCTGAGTTCAAGCCCTGGGTAAGGCATGGATGTATCTGTCGTTTTTCTCCTGAGGTCCTGCCATCCTCTCGGATCTTTTACTTTGGCATATAAACTGACAGACTCCTGTCAGACCTCTGTGGCAAGCAGCTGCTAGGGGTATTTTTTTTTTAATTCAGTTCAGAGGTCATGAAGCCACTCTTTCACATCAGTATCATATTTAAAGAAAAATTGTCTTGAGCCAGGTGCTCAGTTGTTCTAACAACTCTATATTTAAATATTATGGTTTCTAGTAGCTTGGGGTTAAAGGCACCTGACATGTTATCTGGTTAATTTGTATCCCACACACTTCTATTTTCCCCCTAAATCTGACATATGTAAAAGTGACCTTTTGAAACAATGTAGTGCATTTAATTGTTAATCTAAAACAATATTTTTACCTAATTTTAAATAGTATTTGTTTTTCTTTTTAATATTTAGTTGGACAAGAAAGTTCTGGAAGGACTAGCCATAAACAGTACAGCTTATGCTAATTCCTCTCTGTTGAAACATTGTTGTGGAAAAAATGGCACCTCTTGTGAAAAATGTAAGCTACTTGTTTTGGCTACTTCACACAAAAAAAAAGTTAATATATTTTCACATTAAGCTAAACTGATTCTGGAGGGTGGGGGACACTGAGTCATTAACATGCAAGTCAACTACTTACTGGTATATAGCTCTAAAGTAGTAGTCTTCCCAATTTATTAGCAACAGTAACATAAATTTTATTTTGTGAAACCTTTGGACACCAGTGTAATTCGAAAACTGTTAACTTGTCTTTCAGATATTTAATCATTATTTTGTTTGTCAGTGAAATAGGAAATACATAAGGTCGTACACCTCCCAAAAAATTTCCTGACTGGACAAAATTTGTATACTTAACTGAAAGAGCATATCTGAGGCCCTATAAAAATGCACCGATTCTGCACCACTCATTTCCTGTTGAGCAAGAATTTGCAATGAGTTTCACGACTGAGACATATTGATGCTTTTGCACATTAAGACTGCACTTGTCTACAGCTAATGTCTCTTGTCTGTTGGAATCATCTCCAAAGTTCTTAAAATGTAACGGCACAGAATGACGGTTAACACCCTAATGTTATAGGGCGATGTCAGCCAAGAAATTCTCTCTAGAGCAAAGGTCAGAAACTGGTGGCTCTAAGCACTCTAAAACGCAACTCTTGTGCAGGTTTTCCACCTCACCATGTGGGTTAAGTGGTCATGGTAATTGCTGATAAAGCACATAAGGTGCGGTAGCTCAGTCAGTAAGTAGCACACCAGGCTTGTAACCTGCAGTTCCCAGGTTAGAGTCCTGCCTGGGCCAGGGTTAAGATTTATCTCCAAAACTCCCTGCCCTTCCCTCAGTCAGTAAATGACACCAATGGGCTTGGAAAGGCTACCTCGTTAGATGGTAGAGCCATACTCTGTGCACATTAAAGAACATTCTGGATGATATTGATGGGAAGTTGGCCATCTGTCCCTCGACAGCTGTTTCTGGGCCATTGGGAAGATAGTATTGAAACAAAGTATTTAAAGAAGGTTCAACCAGAGAGGGATCTATGCGAGACAACTGGTGGTTTATTGACTCTTCATCCCCTCCCACAAGAGATGGACACTGTGACTGGACTCCAAACAAATGGGCACTTGAGCTATTCATCAATGAAGCTCAATTCAGTCTTCAGACTGATTTTCAATGCATTTTGTTCTGGAGAGAGAAAGCAAGAAACTCATTACAAACCCTATGACATCAGAAAAAGACAAAACTATAGTTGTGGTGGTTTGATGGTATGGGATGACGTTATGGAAAATGTTCCACATCTTTGGAGGCACTCTGGCTGGAGATTCTGAGATTATGTCCTTCAACCCTATGTGAGGCTTTTCATGATGCTTTTGGACCAGTTTATTTTAATGAATGATTCCTAGCTTCCTAGGGCTAAGACAGTTGAATTCCTTGAAAGTGAGTATAATCAGATGAGTGGCCAGCACATTCTCTGGACCTGATCCTTTTAAAGCACATGTAGGATGCATTGGGGTAATGCACTGGTCATCAACCCCTTCCAAGAAGTGTTCACAAGCTCTGGCTGCTCTTTGAGAAGAGTGGGATAGTCTACTACCAGACCTCATGAAATCCTGGTAAACAGAATGAGAATTTGTAATATTGTGTAGCTTTTTGGGATCGGCATAACTTCATATGAACTTCTCCTTTCTGTTGAAACTGACCCATTAACTGTGGGTACTCCTGCATTAATTTGCATAACCTAAGGTTATCTGTCTTGCTGTTTATTGTATTATACACTGAAGTACCATTGAATTAGGAATAGGAGACATTGTAACTGGTTCGAAATTCTGCATTTTTTAGATTTTCTACACATCACTGTACTATATTAAACATACATTGGTCAGAAATGCATTTAAGGTAATTGCCTTTTTAAGAGTCTGTTAAATGGAAGCAACAATTATGGTTCTCTTTATATATATATATAAGCTCACCAGACAAAAAATTAGTCACCTCTGGCTGAATGTCGCCTAATAGCGCGTAACATCTCCGTACAACCAAAGAACAGCCGAAATCCTGTCTGGCATGGATGCCACCAGTGTGTGGATGTAGTGCACATCAATATTCATCCACTCTTCCAGCAGTTCGGCCAGATGGCTGGGATGGTGCTTCACTCGTTGCCCCAAATAGTCCACAAGTTTTCTATGGGATTCAAATCTGGGGATTTGGCAGGCCAGTCGAGATATTCGAAGACTTCAGAATTCTCATTGTGCCAATCTGACACTTCGAGCCCTGTGCACATGACAATTGTCATCCTGAAAGATTGGGGTATCCTTCTGGTGTTCACTGCAGAGATGCTGCACAAAAGGAAACATGTAGTCTTTCTGGTTCAAGTGTGATGTTGCCTCAACCAATGGACCCATTTCCTCATATATGAAACACCCCCAGAACATTAGAGCCTCCAGCTTGAACAGAACCTTGCACACAGTCAGCATGGAAGGCTTCATGCAGCTTAGGATGTACCCATTGCCTTGCATCATTCAAGTAAAGCAAAAACGTGGCTCATCAGACCAGATCACATGCTTTCAAGATTCGACAGTCCAGTCTTTGTGGTGCCACACCCACTGTAGCCATGCAGCCTTGTGCAGAGCTGTTAACATGGGTCTCTTTCACAGTACTCTGCTCCAGATATCCTTGGCATGTAGTTCCCTTTGGAGTGTTAATTCGGAACCAGCTTGTTGTAGGCCTGCATTGACTAATTGGAGCAATTCCTGCTTCATTGCAAAGCGGTTTGCCTAATAGTATGTGACACACTGCGGTAGTCGCTATTGGTGAGCGTAGTCTTTCTGCCGCAGTTCTGGAGATGATTAGCTGTGGACTGTGATGTATGCCACTGCTGGAAAACCCCTTGCTTGGAAGTACGTTTTGACACACCTGCAAAGGTAGCAACTTCTTGTACACTATGCCCTTTGGCTCGGCCAAATGCAGTTACACCTTTTCGTTACTCATTCACATCTTTGCGTGACTCATGTTTCACAAAGGAACTAACACACTCGTGGCACCCTGTAGCATAGTTATTTGTAGGACCAGTTTATTACTAGTGCACCCTCTGTTGCTGTTGAATGGATGTAACCCTCTTACGGCAGGAGGTGACTAATTTTTTTGTCTGGTGAGCTTATATTTGCTGCATATATCAATAGCAGTAGTGTGTATTGCTTCAAAATTTTTAACAGGTTCTGTGATCAGTTTCTAATAACCAGTGCAAAGTGGCTGGGTGATGTAACTGGTTCTAGACAAGTCTGTGTTTTCACCACTCTCGGAGCATACTTTAATAGTACCTCATACCAAAGAACTTATTGGGCCTGAGCATCGCCCAATCCCCATTCATACAAATCTTAAACCATATAATCTGAAACTTGTTAATATATTGTTGTATAATGTATGCAGAAGTGTTGTTGTTTTACCTCTGAGTGGTACTTTTTTGCACACAATGGGCTGAATGGCCAGGCCACAAGGGCCCTAAGGGCTCAGAAGCTTGGGAGGGGACCCACTGGAACTGCTGTTGGGAGACAGATGATAGCCTATCATCAAGGCCATTCAGTATGTTCTTTAACGTGCACAAGGTATGGCTCTGGAGCCACAGCTTAATGTCCCGTCCAATGGACAGCAGAATTCCCAAGCCCATCAATGTCCCCTGACAGTGGGCAGGGTGGGGAGTTTTGCAAGGATAAATCTCAATGCTGACCCAGCTGGGACTCTAACCTGGGAACTGCAGATTATGAGCTTGGAGCACTACAGACTGAGCCACCACTGCCTCGTGCAGTATGCACCACTTTAAAAAATAAGTAGTTCCGTTGTATCTATGTGTTACTTGTTTAACCATATATATTTCAATGAATCATAAAGGAAAAAACTTTTTCTGATCAATTCAACAACAAATTGTTATTCAAAATATCTGCATAGAAATAACCAGTGTAGCCAGCCGGTTCACCAAAATGACCCCGCAGACTTCTTTATGGGATAACAAATTAATAAGATGAATCAAAATTTGAAATAAGAGCAACTTTCAGATTGAATTAATTCAAAAAATAGATTGGTTCTGTCTCAGTCATAACCGTGGCTTCTTTTCACTATTAAAGAGTATTGAGAACAACTGACAGATGCTCATATTTCACAGCTGCAAAGTTAGTATCACTGTAACTGGTACATTATTGCTCATTGTTGTGTAGTTGGTAATTGTTACTTGCTATAATTTGTTTCACAATACTTGATCCAAAAGTGCATGACTGGGTAACATTTCATTTTACTATTTGTTATAGGTGCAAAAATCAAGGAAGTGTCTTGTATTACAAGCTTCCTATTAGATCTGTTTTTCTGCAGTCCCTTCAACCTCACTGTAACTAACTTTTAGAGTAGGTTATATGTTAGAATGATGGATCAAGTATATATGAGGAGTGTTCAAAACGTTCTTGACCTACATCTTCAAAACAAAAACCATTGCATTTACTGCCCTTCAAAGTACTCCCCTCAAGCATCTATGCAAAGTTGCAGACATTGACACCAATTCTGGAATGCTTGGTGGTACTCTTGTTTGGGAATACGCCACAACACTGAATGCCTTTTGCAAGGCCTCTAACCCTTGAAAAAAGGTTTTTCAGCAAGTTCTTTAATTTGTGGAAACAACCAAAAATCACATGGTGCACAATTAGGTGAATATATAGGATGGCAGTAGCTACTCATTTTTTTTCCTGCTCCAAATAAGCCATAACTTGCTGGGTTTTGTGGACACTGATATTGTCATGAACCCTTGGCATGCCTGTTGTTGGATGCTACTCCTTCATCTTAACCAATGTTAGTGTAGTATTGGCTATTTATAGTCATTTTTCAGATAAGGTGTCCATGGCTACCACTCCTTGGGCAAAAGCCCCTTAGCAATATTGCACAGATTTTGCAGACTTTGATGTGCTGCTAACAAAAAGAAATGATACAGCCTTTGTTTTCGATATGTAATAACAAGGTTTCAAATAAGTTGTAGCTCATTAACTTCAGAGGAATGAGTGGAAAACTACAGACATCTGTCAAGAACTTTTTTTGAATGCACTCTGTACTCTGCAACTTTTGTTATGGGATTGTTTTCAAAAAGCTTTTATTTTCCGATTTTTTTTTTTTGCACACTCGAACAATATAAATCCAAACCAACCCATACTCTGCCCTCAATGAGATGGACACTGATAGGCTTGGAAAGACATTCATAAGATGGGATGTTAGGCACTCCCCCCACCAACACACACACACACACACACACACAATGGGCAGAAGAGAAATATTCACTGCACATGAACGAAGGCACAGGATGTCATTGATGGAAGTCTTGCATCTGTCTCCTGACAGCTGTCCAGTGGATCTCCTTCCCTACCCTCCTCTTAGCCTTTAAACCTGATCTTTTAGCCCATCATGTACACAAATGTGCTATTCAGAGTTAAACCAATTAAGAAATAAGCCCATTGATGCAAAGGGATATCTGCCATAATCTTAAAATTTCCAAATGTTAAAAACGCTAAACTAGGTAAATAAATATCGGAGCAGTTACTCGTTTTTGCATTTTTCAAAGCTTATGCATTTTTAAACCCTTTTCAAAGCTTCCTTAAACTTCCTTAAACTTCTTTTAAACCCTTTTCAAAGCTTCCTTATGCATTTTTAAACCCTCCCCCCCCCCCCCCAAAGCTTATGCATTTTTAAACAAATTATTTTGCATGGGAGAAAACAAACATTTCCCTACTTTACCAAAATTGTTCTGTGTCACTCTTGGATAGCAGAAATGGTTTTCAGCCAAAGTTCTGTACATATCTATTCCAGTTTTAAAAATATTTTGTGGTTTTTTGCATTGGCGTAATTTTTAAAAAAAAAATTTCTAAATGTCTTTATTTCTTTTACAGGTGGCTACTTAATAGAATATTTTGGACTCAATGATACAATGAGTGGATTAGTGATGCTGGTATTTTCATTGGTACTGCTTTGCACTTGCCTTATTCTCATAGTAAAGCTTCTACATTCTGTGCTCAAAGGACGCATTGCTGTTGTCATCAGGAAAATTGTTAATTCTGAACCAAGATTTCCCTTCAACTACCTTGTCGGATATGCTGCCATCCTTGTTGGTTGTGGCATGACAATTCTTGTTCAGAGCAGTTCTATCTTTACATCAGCTTTAACCCCTTTGGCAGGAATAGGAGTAATCACTATAGAAAGAATGTATCCATTAACTCTTGGATCTAATATTGGCACTACAACAACTGGAATTCTAGCTGCTCTTGCAGCAGATCCAAAAAAATTGCACGACACATTACAGATTGCCTTCTGCCATTTATTCTTCAATATCAGTGGCATTCTTATATTTTATCCAATACCATTTATGCGATTTCCACTGCCTTTAGCTAAACAACTTGGAAACATTACTGCAAAATACAGATGGTTTTCCATCTTGTATCTCCTTTTAATGTTCATTTTTATGCCAAGCATTGTCTTTGGTCTTTCTATGGCAGGTTCAGTCATCTTTATGGCAGTTGGAATACCTCTACTCTGTTTTTTCATAATTATAGCTATAATTAACATCATTCAAAGAAAACGACCAAGCATGCTACCAATGTTCTTACAAAACTGGAACTGGCTTCCTGAGTGTCTTCACTCACTTGATCCATTAGATCGCATCATCATCAAAATCTGTAGCCTCTGCAAGTGTTGTCAGTGCTGCATTCTGTCACAGAATGCCCATGATGCACATGTATTGGGCATTCGACCAAACCAATCAAAAGTCAATATTCTTGATTCTCGTCGATCATCTGGGAGTGAATGCCATGCATTAAATGGACTTGAAAACAGTGGCTTTTCTTGGAAACTGAAAGCTGAACATACAAAATTGTGATCTAGATCAATATTAGGTGGCTTTATATTAAGTAAAATATACTATTTTAATGAGAATGAAAGTTGGAAACAGAATGTTTTTACTCTTGTGAAACATGCTTTTAAAAGTATTTTTTTTACAATGAAAGATTTATATATAATGCAGCATATAAATATTATAGGCTTTACAATGAGTGAAAGTATGAAAAAATAATTGCATAATGTGCAAATTTATTCTCATGCAGTAAATTTGTGATCATTTAGCAGTATTTAATACACTATCATCAATATCTTGTAAATTTTAGCACTTGTTGGTTATGTAAATACTGCTTATGCTTCATAATTTTCTAGTTATTGTTTACAATATGAAAAATATTTTTGAGTTGCATAACTGCCTCGTTCAAGCACAACATTCCAATCAGAGGGGGAACAACTTTAGTCAGGAAAATTAACAAGCTATTACTAAGGCATTTATTTCCTGGTTGAAGAACATAGAACTGAAATGGTGCTTTATAAAATGGGTCTCATTAATATAAACACTTCTAGCTACAAATCATTTACTTTTTTCAGTAATTGGAGTCTCTGATCTAACAACTATACATAACTCCTTTTTATTAAATTGCAAAATTCCTTCACTCCAAACAGATGTACTTACTGGTGCTAAATGCCATGATGACCCATTATTCTATCAATTTAGATGTATATTTATTTATTAATGATGAATGAAACTACCCAAAGTTTCATCTTTGTTGTACATATTATGCATAATCTTAACAGGGTGATAAAATCCTCAATGTCATAAAAAAAAATTGCACAAAATATTTGTATAGATTTATGTATGTGAAAAAAATAAAGTAAAAATGTGTTGTTTTATTATTGAAGATTTAATTCATACAGTTAATACTATTAAAAGAGCTTTCATTAGATAAGAGCACTTCTCATGCAAAGTAAAAACTAAAGAGTGATTGAAAGGGGAATGAATCTAAACGATTTTATTAAAATTAAGTTGGAACTTAAAGGTACAAACGTACCAAAATATAAGCCTTTTGACGATGAATTACAAATAGAAAATATGGTTTTGGCTGGTTATGTGAAGTATAATTGATTTTAATATTCTAATAAAGGTTAATAACTGGCACCTCAGTAAGAAGGGAGCATTAAAGAGGGCCTTCTTTACAAATATGTTAGCACAAAAACAAAGTTATAAGTTCCACACTTTATAGGAAAAAAACTATGGGGGTGTTGTCTGCACCAAAACTTTATAGAGTTCAGCATTAAATGCAAGCAATTTTATTAATTCAATGCAAAAAAACACATTAAAGTTGTACTGAATTATTCCATTGGCCACTTTGGAGAATTGCAAAGTAAAGATTCAAGATAATTGTAAAACTTCAATAAACTCTGATTCATGTCCTACATCAAACTTTCAGTGGTTATTTTTCAGGCATTAGAACTTGGAAACACTAAAAAAATATTTTCAAGACTTTTTGTTCCAGGTTAAATTTTAAAATCCCTAGACTGAGCGTAATAATAGATAGATAGAATTGAACCATTATTAGTTTTTAGAAATTGGAGAAGCAACAATTTGGAGTCTCATCAAGTTGGTGGCCCTTAGGTCTGCATTTCACTCAACTCTTGCTGGCAGTTTCCACAATTATTCAATGCCAGCATGCGATTTAGAATCGGAACTGGCAGGATACCACTAACTGTGGGGAAAATGGAATGGCTTCTTGGGATTCTTCTGTTAACCCATTTAATATACACTTTATGAGAATTTGCATCCCTTTCTGTGATGGTAAAGTGTCAGATTACTCTTAATATAAACTGTTTTCAAAATACAAGTGACCTGGTGCTTTTTCTGTTTTGAATCTGCAGAAAACAGATACACCCAATTGCAGAGGTCTGACAGGAGCCTGTCTGTGAGGATGGCAGTACCTCAGCAGAAAAACAACACTAACATCTATGCTTTACCCAGGGTTTGAACCCAGGTCCCTTAGATCAATAGACAAACTCGCTAATCATTCGGCCATAAAAAAAAAGTTGCCCGAGATGCTATTTTGTATTAGATTTAAAATCCCATGAAGTAGAAATTTAACTTTGAGTAATATGGGATTGCTGTTCTAGTGTACAAAAAAAACGATGAGAAAGCAAATATTTTAAACCAAAAATTAATTTTATGATTAAATTTCACAAGAAACTGAAAATATGTTATTTTGGATAAATGTATAAAAATAATTGCAAAATTAATAAGATAGAATATTAAAATGAAATTTAACTCGCCGTACCATTTATGTTATCTATTACTAAACAATTTAGAACATAAACTGGTTTGGTAGTCAATTTTTTAACAAGAGACGAGAAATATATTCTTTAAACCAAATTTTAGTTTAAAAAAATCGCCAATTGTTTTGTTGGTAATGTGTTCGTATTTCACAACAAGTTAAACGCCATTTATGTTCCCCAGATTCAAAATGGGAAGAACACAACCAATCCTTCATTGTCTAAAGGTATGCTATTTTTAGAATGTCTCCTATGACATGAAACTGCCAAAAGTAGGGTGACCAGACCTACAGAAGATCTGGTTTGAATGCAGTTGTCAACTGGGATGACCAGATATTCCTGTTTTATGGGGGCATCTGGTCACCATAGTTTGAGAGCTCACAATTAACTTCCATTTCAAAATTCTACCCTCAATTTTTTGGGGTTACTTGCATTACTGACCTTTTTTTCATTGTTATTAAATGTTTAACTACTGCTCTATTCATTCGGTATGGTTAATATTTAAAAAATATTCCAGGGACATTTATTAGTGGAGGATATAGCTTTTCATCCTGGGACTGTCCCCCAAAAAAGGGGATATCTGGTCACCCTAGTCAAAAGGGGCTGCCTTTGTGTCTACAAAACTAAATACTCATTCAAAAATATTCTTTTAATACATTTTCTACTCAGTTTATAATCTTTTCCATTGTTGGCTTGCTGAAAAGGGACGTTTTGCAGACTTATTGTCTATTATTCTAGACTTTTTTAACTTTCCCTAGAGTAGGGGTTCTCAATGTGGGGAAAGCTGTGAGAGCTCAAAGTCGCTACATCTAGTAACAAAGTAAAAACCATTGTTATACTCTATAATTTTATCTATTTATACAAGGGGTATGCCAGTTAGCTGTCCCATGGCCGAGTGGTTAGCACACTTGGCTACTGATCTAAGGGACCTGGGTTCGAGCCCCAGGTAAGGCATGGCTGTTTATGTCGGTTTTCTGCTGAGGGCCTGCCATCCTCTCGGACCTACTATGGCATATAAACTGACAGGCCCCTGTCAGACCTCTGTGGCAAGCAGCTGCTTGAGGGCTATTTATATTTTTATGCCAGCTACATACACATTTCCAGGGGGTATGTGAAGCATAAAAGGTTGAGAACCACTGCTCTAGAGTGTCTCCAAATGGGCCATGAAAAGGCAAAGGGGGTGGAGGGAAATGGAGCATATGCTCCGGCTGTAAATAAAACCGAGGTTGCATTTTATAATTATTGATAAATTTTTATTACTATGTGAAAAAAGTATTTGATAGGTTTCAAAAATAATTCTTGCTCCATGCATGAACATCTTCCTCACTTGTTCTTGGTGCAAAATTTGCTAGCTTTTGGGTTTTAACTCTTAAAGGTACTCTTTTGCACACAATTGGCCAGGTCATAAGGTTGGGAGAAAACGGACCCACTGGACAGCTCTTAGGAGACAGTGCTAGCCTCCTGTCAAGGCCATCCAGCTTGTTTTTTAATGTGTACAGGGTATGGCTCTCCTGCACACTGTGTGACAAAAAAATATATATAAGCGTCAAATGAACTATAAATACTGCTAATCTCTTATGAATTCCTCCATATCTCCAGCAAATCGTCTCAAAGGGCTTCTACATGCCATGTAAACTTTGGGTTCAATATCTTCACCAGCGAGGCTACACTGTGAAATGCGAGCCATCAGCTGACCTGTAACCGTACTAATGCTATTCCAGTCACATTCTTGTGACTGTCTTCTTCTTGCAAGGAGAGTTCTGATGCCATCTAGGCATAGAGCAGGGAACACATTTCAATTCAACTCATTAATTTCTGCTTCATGAGAGAAATCTTTTCCGAATCTCCGAACATTACTGTTTATCAGACTGCGATGAGTCTTCCCACTGCTGGGATCGAACTTGGAACCCCAAGCGAAGTTGGCAAGTGCTGCTGAGGAATCCACAATGCCAAGAGGCTATACCTGAAGGGCATCGTTACAATTAAGTACATATGCGTTCTCAAACATAATAGTGGATGGTTACCACTAGTAATGTGTGGCAATCCCGATGTTCCGCTATACTTGGACAGCACATCTTGAGGGAGTTGCCACAAAACTACCATCCACTCGCTAGAGAACCTTCTGTTGTTCTGCCTTCTGTCTGTGGAGACCCTGCGAAGAGAAAGACCTTTTGGTTGTTTAAACAAGTCTGATGAGATAATCATTGAGGTGCAGTGAGTGGTGGACAAAGCCAAATAACTCACTTAATTTTGTCCAAATTCTTTTGCCAAACCAGATATTAGATGGTGATTTTTGAATTTAGATAGGATTACCATCTAAAGTTTGCCAAACTTTTAGAACTGGAGTCTTCCGCAGCAGAGACTCTCAGGCTGGCACATTGATAAGCCAAACGCTTTTCGATGGAAAAGCCAAACTAAGAGTCTCCACATGAGATCTTTAGGCAGGACAGCTTTCGTGGTGGAGGGGCTTAGGTGCCTCTGTGAAGTAGGGTGGACTGGTGGTCCTTATGCATGCAGTTGTGCCAGCAACCTCCTGGAGATGCCTAGAAGGGTCTGCTGAAAGGACTTGGAGAACCCGATTAGGCAGACATCCTGCATTAGCAAAGGGCTCGGTTGCGAACCACGAAGTGGGTGGTGTCTTGTTCGCTGGGGGCCGCGAGTTGGCTCTATGGAAAGGACGAAGTTGAGGGTCATGTTGAAGGGTTTGGGGTTCCCAATTTGGCATGGCTTATCGACGGGCCAGCCTGAGAGTCTCCACCGCAGAAGACTCCAGTTCTAAAAGTTAGGATTACCATCTAAAGTTTGGCAATCTAAATTCAAAAATTACCATCTAATATCTGGTTTGGCAAAAGAATTTGGATAAAAACAGGATCATAGCTTAATGCCTCATGCAACTGACAGTGGCCTTTCCAAGCCCGTGGGTAGTTTTGCAGAGATAAATCTCGGCACTGCCCAGGTGGGCTTGGAACTGCTGACTGAGTCACCCCCTCCTCATTTGCTGGGCACTGACCTGTTTTCCACTGCAGGGAATTTTCACAGGACACCTTTCCCTGGTTTCCGAAATTTTTGACATATTCTAAGAGCTGACATAGGAAATTCGAGATTCAAATCCTTTAATATAAGTAGAATAAATAAATAATAATAAATAACCCTCCCTTGCCACAAAGTTCTGACAGGAGCCTGCCAGTTTAATAATACACTGTAGTGGTCTGTGACAACGGCAGGACCTCAGCAGAAAAACACAACATCCATGCCTTACCTGGGTTTCGAACCCAGGTCCCTTAGATCAGTAGCGTAGCGTGCTAACCTAACCACTCAGCCATTATACAAAAAAATTATGGGATTATAGTTAAGGTCTTGACAAGTACGTAATATCTGGGCTAGAAGTATTAAGAAAGAAATGGTAACAATGACTAAACTTACAGGTGTTTTAGGTTGGTAGTGTACAACTTGCATAGTACCATGAAGAACTCTAATTACTGATCTAAAAGCTTTCCTGTGCATATGCAGAAATCTAAGTTAGGGTATAAAATATGACATAATAACAGATGAGTGCCAGAAATGATACAGTGGTAATGTGGTTGTCAAAACAAAATGTACAGTGCATGTTTGGTTTGTAGCACTGAAATTTATTACTTATGTTCAACATCATGCTTGATATTACAATGTGCATGCACCCAGAAATAAATCTATTCTCTAGTGGAACAAAACACTGAGAAATGAGAACTGTAATACCACAGACTGGAAAACATGAAGCAAGTCATAGGTGAAAAGGTAATTGAACACATTTAGGCTCCTAGTGATAGCAGTTTGCATAAGTCAATAAAAAGGGTATTCCAAAAATTCAGCATCTCCATTCATGACAGTCCATAAGTGCATGCTTTTTAAATGCATAAAAAATGCAGCTTCATCCCCATATCAAGCCCAAAAATTATGATTTCTGGACAGTTTGCTGTTAAGACTTTTTTTTATTTCATCATCATCATCAGTTTATTATAATAATGTTACAAAACAGCTTATACACTGAGAGGCCAAAAGTCATGGGATACGTGCCAAATAACGGGTTGGTCCTCCTCAGCAGTGCAGTCACGTCAAGGCATGGAGTCAATGAATTGCCGGTACCATTCTGCAGGGTTGGCAGCCCACACATCCTGCAGTGTAGACCATAATTGTGTTGCATTGGATGATGCTGGTTTCATGGATCGTAAGCTTGTTTCCATTGTATCCCACAGATGCTCCAGGTGGTTCATATTGGGAACCAATTCATGGTGATAAAATCTATGGAGTATTCCTTGATTCACCTCCTAGCAACCAAAGACTGGTGACACGTTGCATTATCTTGTTGGAATACCCCTTCAACATCAGGGTGCTCAAGAGTCATGAAGGGGTGCAGGTGATCTGCGAGAATGTCTACGTATCTCATACCTGTCCGTGATTGCTCCAAATAGAAGAGAGAGCCCAATGTAGACCACGTGAACACACCCCACACCATCACAGAGCCGCCTCCAGCTGAACAGTACCTTGCAGACAGGAAGGGTCCATGGCTTCGCAGAGTCTACACCATACTCTAACACACCCATCGGAGTGAAAAAACTGGAACCTTGATTCCTCGGACCATGCTACTTGACACCACTGTTCTACTGTCCAATTTCAATGTCTTCGGGCCATTCCAGTCGTTGAGCTCTGTGACACAAGTGGGTCTTTGGCTACCAAATCCGATGGAGTGCAGGTAGCGCTGGACAGTCCTTTCAGAAATGTTGTTTGGCCCACATTCAAATTGGCAGTGATTTCATGCACTGTAGCCTGTCTGTTGGTTATTACCATTCGTGACAGCCAACATGAGTTCCGTTCGTCAATTGCACTTGTTTAAGTGTGTGGAAATGCCATCAATAGAATACTGACGATAAACTCTTGACACCGTAGACCTGGGAAAACCAAATTCCTGCACGGTCTCTGATATTGCATGACCCATCCTTCTGGCACCGACGATCAGGCCACATTCAAAATCAGACAACTCACGACATGCTGAATTAACAATTACTCTGAAATGAATGTTGGGTTTGTAGGCTACTGCAGCACCATTCTGCAGTTGACATCCAACACATTGGTTACAAGTACAGCACGATACTTCTACTTTAACTGCTATTTCCATGACTTTTGGCCTCCCAGTGTATTTGAAATATTCTTATTAACCCAAGAGCATCTAAGCTCATGTAGATTAACATACAAATTAGTTCATAAAAACTACTGTTCAAAGGGGGCAGGGGTGGCTCAGTCAGTTGCGCGCCAGGCTCATAATCTGTAGTTCCCAGGTTCGAGTCCCAGCTGGGTCAGCATTGAGATTTATCTCCGCAAAGCTCCCTGCCCACGGTCAGTAGAGGACACCGATTGGCTTGGAAAAGCAGCCGTCCGTCAGATGGAACGTTAAGCCGTGGCTCCGTGTGCGGGAGAGACATACCCTGTGCACGTTAAAGAACATGCTGGATGGCCTTGATGGGAGGCTACCATCTGTCTCCCAACAGTTGTTCCAGTGGGTCCCCTCCCCCAACCTTCTGTGAGCCTTCGGGGTCCATGTCACCTGGCCATTTAGCCCATGGTGTGCAAAAAAAGTGCCGCTCAGAGGTAAAACAACCCAACAACAACTATTGTTCAAGGACCCAATCCCTCCTATTGGTGTTAATACTACTCCAAAGACGACTGCCCAGTGCAGCCTTACCTGAGAAGGGCAACAGCAGCTGCATGACAAAGTCTACCTGGAAGATGATGTTTCCAGGTGGAAGATAAATAGAGCAGATAGTCAATGAAAATCCTATGAAGAGAGATAGGCTCCCTAGCAGCTGCACTGTTGTAGGTTAGTTTTGCTGCTATTATATGTGCCCAACCCTCAGTGCTGTTTCCAGTGCCAGCGGTGCAATAATCTTTCTAGCTTCTATATATGAGATCTTCTGTAATGTTTTCATATACAAGACCTCTTTTGCTCTCTTCCATTTTGGACAGTTGCAGAAAAATGCTGGATGAGTACCACTGCAATTTAGGCAGCTTGCCATCTGGCTCAGCATGATCCACACTGCCACAGCCAACACAAGCAGGCTCAGGAAGCAACTGGTTTTGGTGGTGGGAGTGGTGGGGGGCAGCAAAGGGTTCAGGGTTCATGGATTACTCCCCTCCCCCTGATTTTGAGATTGCTAGTAAGGGTAATTAGTATTAAAAATTATTAAAATTATGCACATTTCTAGCATTTTCCAAGAATTTTTTTAAAGATCTCTGAAACGAAAGGGAAAATGTTATGCTTCAGTTATCCCCCCCCCTCCCTCCCTTTCTTTTTTTTAGGTCCAGGACTGTGTAGGCTTACCCACGTACATTGTGCAAGCATGACTGTACTGCTGGCACTGGAAACAGCACTGAGGATTGGGCACATATAATAACAGTTTGCAGCGTAAATATCCTGCCTTGATGGAAGGCAAGCATGGGATGTTGAAAGTTAAAATTATGACACATTGAAACCTAATGGACTACTGTTACTCCTTGGGTGAAATGCTCTGAGAGGATTTTCTCTTAGGAACCTTGAGGCTCTGCTCAGAGATCACACACCAAAAGGATATCAATGCTTTGACACAAAGGTGATTGGTGGGGTGACACAAAGACAGGCACCCCACCAACTGCTGTTAGTTTCAGGAGTGGTGAGGTGATACACAGATGGACACCCCACCAATTAGTTATCTCCAGGAGTTGTTTTCCGAGTGTTCTGAACAAGAGGTCTCAACAAGGAAGTCACCAGATTTTATATGCTTCACAGATTTCAAGAAATTTGGGGAGAAATGGCTCAAATGTGGAGAGGGATAACCAGGAACGGTGCTGGAAAAACAGATGAAGCAAATGAAGACAAGGTTAATGAATTTGGACTTTCATAGTGAACCTGTTTAATGGGCAAGACAGATGAATTTTTATTTGGAGAATTCATGATTAATATATCCATGGTTCAATACTTATGGTCCCCACCTGCCATGGAGTCCACCATGGAAATGCCCAGAGCTGCACAGGCACCATAGTTGAACAGCAGTGCCACTCTTATACCAAGAGCATGGTAAAGAAATTCACAACCTTGTGTCTGAAAATGGACCTCAGCAAACTGCGTGGTGACTGTAGCAGGGCCAGTCCACCAAATGATTGGTTCTGGAGCACCATCCCAAGAGCTCCCATTTACCTGAAACAGAAACCGAAGCAATATGTAGTAATAGGCCTCTAAAGAACTGCCTGTCCAATAATAAACAGGCTTCCGAATGGCAATACAGGACATGGGAACTCAAGAGTTGGGGAGAAATGGAAGAGGATCCCTGGCAACTAACAGGATCTGCCTTTCCAGGGAAACATATCGTAGCGTACAGCAAACATTCAAGTGAGCATTTGGATCTTCTGGGACTCAGCAGAACCTTGACAGGGTGGATCATTCACCACATACAGGAGCTCACTCTGAGAGGTATTGGATAAATGGAGATCAGGCTCCCTTCCAAGTAAGGTTTCAGCTCAGAAAAGGAATTTACAACAATGTTTGGACAAGGATTGCCACTATTAGGGCAGGGTCCTAGTGAAGGGCTGAAGTTCTGTGTTATGTATTAACTCTTCCACGACCATACTTGCCCAAACTGCAGATGGGAGTTAGTGAAGAGGGAAGAATAGCATTGATTGGATGAGTCCATTTAAAGTCTCAGCCATTTTGAGCCAGTATGGTAGTAAAAGGATTAAGTGCATGTTAAAAAGCTGTGAATAAAAATTTTTTGTGCATATACACAGTCGTATCTGAATAATATGACCACTTACCTAATAACGGGAATAACCACCCTTGGCCCATATGACAGCAGCGAGACAGCTTGGCATGGATGCAATGAGGCCCTGGAAGGTTGCCAGAGGGCATGTGCCCATTCGAACTCCAGCAGAGCAGGGAGGTTCCAGAGATGACGTGGTTGTGGGTCCACACGCCGAACCTATCGATCCAAATGGTCCCACAAGTGTTCTATGGAATTAAGGTCGGGCAATTTCACCAGCCAAGGGAGAACAGAGACATCGCTGCCGTGTTACTGGAACCAGTCACTCATCACCTTAGCAACATGGCAGGGCGCATTGTCCTGTTAGTAGACACAATCACCACCAGGTAAACATCCAACATGAAGGCATGCATGTGGTCAGCGAGGATGGGTAGGTAGCCATTGGCATTCAGGGACCCATCCAGTGGTACCAGAGGTCCCAGGTCATACCAGGAAAACATCCCCCAGACATGCACACTGCTACTGCTGGCCTGTACTTGACCGACAAGCATGTCCAGGAGTTGGTTCTCGTGTGTCTGACACCGTATCCGCCACCGCCAGTCACTTCTCTGGAGTAGAAACCTCGATTTGTCGGAGAAGGCAATCTTTTTCCACTCTTCCACTGTCCAATGACGGTAGTCCCATGTGAACTGCAGGTGTCATTGCTGATGGACCTTGGTTAACATGGGTGCCTTTACGCAGCGTAGACTCTGGAGACCAATGCGTAACAAGGTTCACTCTACTTTTATTGGGGACACGTACCTGGGTGCCCCAGCATTCATTTGAATGGTCAATTGCTGCAATGTTGGGCATCGATTGCCCTTTACCAGTTAATGGAGGTGACGTTCTCCTCTGGGGTCGATGGCCTTTGGGGTCCACAGTTATGACGTCTGGAGGTACTTGGTGTGCCAATGGTCCATTCTTGGTACACCTTTACTACAGCACCTTGCGAACAGCCCACAAAATCTGCTGTTTCTGAGATGCTTCCACCCTTGGAGCAGTAGCCAATGATCATTCCTTTTTGAACGTCCATCACATCAATACCTCTGCCCACTGTGCTCACGTTACGCATTGTGGCTCATCTGTCCTGGCTGGCAGCTTATTTCTCCATGTGGTCGATCTTGTCTTGTGCACTTTGTGACGTGTCTGGGTGGGTACACTGTGATTCCGTGGGTGGTCATATTATTCTGATATGATTGTGTATGTACAGTGGTTAGAAGCACTGGTGCTGAGTTTTTAAATTTTCAGAGGGGGGGGGGGAGCTCACATACAATAACAGGATACCAGAGATATTTATTTTGTCTGTTAGATATATAACAGAAATTTGTCAGGGGGCATGAGCCCTTCAGCCCCCCCCCCCCCCCCCCCCCCCATACTTGGCACCAAAGGCTAGAAGTATCCTTCGACCACCCTTGCAGATTTCCTGACCAGACACCATTGAAAAGATTGGGTACCTTTTAAACCAATGTTTGGGGATTGTTCTAGAATTTGTTATGCTGTTGCATAACTTCTGACTGCATTACCAAAAACAGTGGTTGAGAGGATGATATAATTTTAAGGAGGTGACATATATCAAATGTTTGCACTTCCCATTATAGAGGGTTGTTCTGTACTCTGGGTTTCAAGTCTCAACAAGTTTTTCTGGGACTCAGTACTCAGATTGGATGTGCTATCCAAGATGGCTGATTAGAAAGGATTATAAGAAGATGGTACTTATCCATGGATTTCTGCTGTCTATTTACAAAGGTTTACATTGTGTGTGGGTTAAAGGAGACTTTTCAACATTTTATGTTTGGCAGTTTGTGCTGTAACCAAAAGTTTAGTTGAACTTGTAAAATGACTGTAACTTTTATATGATGTCATAGGCAATTTTCAAGTCTTGACAAGTAGATAGAAATAGGTGAAAAGAATAGGAGGAAACCCTGGGCTTCACATAGGATGAATGATTCCACCATCCAAAATAAAGAATGAAAGGAGACAAAGGAGTAGCCCTTTAACCATTTCAAGGCCAAGTGACAACTATTTGTTTCTATAATGATGCTCTTGACAGACTTTTAACACCTCACATGGATTTGCGGACATCATATGGTTGTGTGGAATTATCTCCAAATGTTTTAGTTTTCCTTAAATGTCAGTATGCATTGCATGAGGCTTGAAAATTTAGAGACCTGAACTAAAAACCTCACATTTTTAAGGGTCAATAGAGAGATTTTTGTAATTTAATATGGGTCTCGGTTACAGGGTTTCACTGCATTGAGAGGTTTCACACAATGGTAGCATTGCCATCCAAGGTTTAGTTGGAATGGCAGATTTTTTTGGGGAAGTTCTGGTTGTTGCTACAGGCAATTTGAAGTCTGAAGAAGGTACGAGGAGGATGACAAAATCCCAAAAATTTCAAGCCTCATTATTTTCTGAAACCTCTGGGATTGCATCATTTTCAATGGCAGTTTTTTAATATTAAAATATTTTTAATTACATATAATGACACTTCCTAGAAAGGGATCACCAAAATTATGCAACTCTCAATTGTATCATTTTCCAGAACTTTCAAAAAGTTCCTGGAAAGGGGGGAGGGTGAAGAAAAAACAAGGGATGAGAGCTTTCTGGTGGTGTCACTTCTGGTAAGCCTATTAACAAACGTTTTATTCTTCATGATGATGATACATGATTCTTCTTGATGATGTTGGCATGATCTATGATATCATTTGAGGGTTAAAATTTGACAGACTGGTTTACTAACTATTCTGAAATTTCCCTGCTTGAAAGCTTTATTTTTTAAAAAGCTATATTTTTATCACAGCATTAAATAATAAAAACTAAATTATTTATTTCTGACCTGTACATTTTGTACACTAATACACACTTAATATGTCTATATACATTGTTGACTTAATGGCTTATTTATGACACTCCAAAATAGGAAACCAATGCATACTAATGTATTAGACAAAACGTCATAGAGAAAACTTCAGAGATGATGACAATCTGTTTTACTTTTTACATTGGCATCAAAATAAAGTTCAGTCTGCTACTAACACTACGGCTTCTGGTTGCCTGGATCTTTCCATCTGTTAGGTAGACGAAACCCTACAATGCTTGCTGTTTCTTCCACAGTTCTCTCTCCTCGACCATGATACTTATCTAAAAGTGCCTACAATAAACAGCAACATGTTACATAAATATTGTCCTAATATTACTGCATACACACACATACACCTACACTTAAATATATAATAAACAATGCCTCTTTTTCCACAACTATATCTTAGATGCATTCTTTTAACTTAACATTCTTCTTTCAGAAAACAAAAACTTTAGATTTTAATTTTTAACGATATGTCGCTTTTTTATTGCTCAGTATATTCAATGTTGTCAATTCACATGCAAGAAAATAAACTAGACAAAGTTCTAAAAAAAGGCAAGATTTTTCATGTTTGAGAAACATTTTCTTTAGATCACAACTTTTGTTTTGCAATGATGCCTATATTAAAGTTATGGGTGGGTGAAATCCCTCATTTTGTAAAAATTGAAGCATGATTAAATGTATAATAAAAAAAAGACAGAATAGTAACCAATTTGAAATGTCCCCTAAACGTTTTTCCTGCTGTTTGTTCCTGACTTTAATGAGAGAATTTTGCTTATAATAATATGCTCTTACATTTATACCAAGTGCTGCTATTGAAATGCAGCACATTTATCATAGAGTTTACACTAAGATACAGCTGTACTAAAGTAGGTACAGATGTAATAGAATCCATCTGTATCACTGCAATGAACTGATGTTTCGATAAACTGACATTGTGATGAATTGATGTTGCGATGAATTGATGTTGCGATGAATTAATGCTGCAATGAATTGACTGTAATGAGCTGATGTAGAATCCAGCTGAACTGCACATTAACACCTACCACTTTCTCCTGAAAGTTGTTTTTAAATCTTGATATTGCAGGCAGCAACCAAATTTGCTGGTATCTCAGGTTGTATCATGGTTATGAACAGTGTGCCTAAAGGCCACAGAAAGAGGGGGAGACCTAGGATGTGGTGGGTAGATAATGTCAAACAGGACCTTGTTCGAATTGGTGTGCAATGGCCAGATGCAGCAGATGTAGCTCAGGACAGATATGCTTGGAGAACTAAATTGCACGGTCTGGTTGGACCTCTGTAGCCCATGGCTGCTTGATGATGATGATGAGTCTATCTTGTCAACTGTACAAAACAAGCTTTCAGGAGAAAGTGGTAGATGCTAATGTGCAGTTCAGCTGGATTCTACATCAATTCATCAAAATGTCAATTCATCACATTGTCAGTTTTTCAAAACATCAGTTCATCGCAGTGATACAGATGGATTTTATTACATCTGTACTTAAATAAACTATCTACAGACAATTATTTAATTTTGTCTTTGAGAGGTATAACAAGCGTCCTTCAAAAATTAATCAAAACTTAAATAACAAGTATTGTTTCATTTAATAAAATTTTCATTTTAAACGTTTGCATAAATGTTTTTTTAATATTAGGTAATTATGAATAACTTTTATGAAATATCATCATCATCATCATCCTCAAGCAGCCATGGGCTACGGAGGTCCACCCACACCGCGCAGTTTAATTCTCCAAGCATATCTGTCCTGAGCTACATCTGCTGCATCCGGCCACTGTAAACCAATTCTAACAAGGTCCTGTTTGACATTGTCTGCCCACCGCATCCTAGGTCTCCCCTGCCTTCTGAGGCCTCTAGGCACACTGTTCATAACCCTATTCGCCAATCTATAATTATCCATACGGGCAACATGACCAAACCAGCGGAGTCTCTCTCTGCACAATATGCTGCTTAAAGGAGGCTGCAGACTCCTTTGCCTAACATCATTAGTTACAAAGTTAAACCACCTAATACCCAAGATACTGCGTAAGCATCTAGAATCAAAAGCATCTAGTTTCCTGTTATCTTGTTTACACAGCGTCCAAGTTTCACTACCATAACTAACCCTAGAAAGAACCAAACTATTATACAGTCTAATTTTAGTTTTTAGGTGTATACGCCTATTTCTCCACAATCTCCATAGATTCTTAAAAGTCCCGGCAGCAATACCTATTCGTCTGTTAATCTCATGCCACACATCACCAGTATCAGTTACGTAGCTCCCAAGGTAATTAATATGTGACACCTGCTCAAGACTGCAACCATTCAGATTAACTGAATCACAACCTGACTGACCAATTTTCATCACTTTAGTTTTCTCTCTGTTTATAACCAAACCTACTGTACTACCAGTCTCATCAACAGCTCGAATGAAAGAGTTCATCTCATCAACATCATTTGCCAAAAGGGCTAAATCATCAGCATAATCTAAATCAGAAATTTTCGTATCTCCAGCCCATTTAAGGCCTAAAGCTTTCCCGTGAAGTGAATTTCGCATAACATAATCAATAACCAAACTAAACAGAAAAGGAGACAAAATGCACCTTTGTCGAACAACAGAAGTAATGCTAAACCAACTGCTACAAGATTTACCAACTCTTACACACGACTCAGTGTTATTATAGAGAGCTTTCATTATGTAAACTAACTTGTCAGGTATGCCATATGATTTCACAATCAACCACAAATTATGACGAGCAACAGAGTCGAAAGCCTTTTTGAAATCAACAAAGCTAGCAACCAAAGGTTTCTGAAACTCTAAACATTTCTCAAGAATCTGCCTAAGTGAAAATATCTGATCTACACATCCCCTACCACTTCTGAATCCACATTGCTCATCACGCAATTGCCTGTCAACCAGATTCTTAATTCTATTAAGCACAATCATGGAAAGAACTTTACCTGGAACAGACAGTAGGCTGATACCCCTATAGTTATCACAAGAACTGCGATCACCTTTTTTGAAAATAGGGATAATAATAGCTCTGGTAAAATCCTTAGGAACCATGCCTTTATCATAAAAGTTATTCAAAATTTCAGTCATCCAAGTGGTAACTGAAACATTCCCAGCTCTGAGCATTTCTGTAGTAATTTCATCTACCCCTGGGGATTTATGAAGTTTAAGTTTAGAAATAGCCAAAATAACTTCAGATTGTGTTATAGGGCCAACATTAAAGCCACCAATGCATCTATAATCATTGCAAACAATGGGGGTAGAACTAACTACATTGTTTAGAACATCACTGAAATGCTCAGCCCACCTAGCCATGACAAAATCCTCCCCATGACAAAATCCTTGTATGCCTGTCCGTTTTCTACCACACAAGACATTAACTATCTGGTACAGTTCTCTGCTGTTGTGCTGTCTAACTGCTTCCTCGGCTTTGTCAGCCAAACCATCAAGCCAAAGATTCTTATCAGCAGCTAACTGATCTTTTACACGTTTATTAAGTTCTCTGTAATGCTTTCTATTAGGACTAGTAGGGTATTGATTAAGGACATTCCTGCAGTTCCTTCTT
Source organism: Ryuthela nishihirai (assembly GCA_038380435.1). Lineage (NCBI taxonomy): Eukaryota > Metazoa > Arthropoda > Arachnida > Araneae > Heptathelidae > Ryuthela > Ryuthela nishihirai. Next base: position 24,422,421 of record JAWZYU010000004.1, on the reverse strand, counting down.
TCTGAAATAAGCGCAAGTGCCTTATCACTTAAATAATTCTGTCTCCTCTGCTCCTTTTTTCCTAAAAGAGTACTGTTAGTTTCCAGAAAAGCCTGTTTAAAATGGCCCCATTCTTCCTCAACTTCAGTATTAAGCAAACCATGACTGTCATAATGACTAAGTAACCTATCATGGTAAGCTTTAGCTATAACTGGGTCTTTCAGAGCTTCAGTATTAAAGGTAAATTTTTTAACCCTAGCACAACACTTTTTAAGTTTAAGTTGCAAGACACTTTTAACAAGATAATGGTCAGATCCAATTTCAGCTCCCCTATATGCCCTGGTATTTCTAACAGAACTAGCCCATTTGCTGTTAATTAATATATAATCAATCATATTCCTATGCAGCCCATCAGGTGAAACCCATGTGTATTTATGTATGTCGCGGTGTTTGTAATATGTGTTAGTTATTCTGAAACCATTGAGTTTACTTACCTGTAGGAGACGTTGTCCATTGCCATTGCAGCTACCAATACCAAAAGGGCCTATTACTCCTCTCCAAAGGTCAGAGTCAGTACCAACTTTGGCATTGAAGTCACCTAGAACAAGGGTAATATCTCCTTTCTTGACAGAGTTCAAAATATCCTGAAGTTGTCCGTAAAACCTATCCTTCTCATCCTCATCGGCATCCTCAGTGGGGGCATAACAGCAGATAACATTCATGTCTTTAATGCTTGTCTGAAATTTTGCTGTAAGAAACCTTTCATTAATGCACTCATATCCTAGAAGAGCATCACTAGCATGTCTACTGAGAAGCAGACCCACGCCTTGGTGATGCTTATTGTCGTCCCTCCCTGAAAAGAGAAATTTAAGATTATTTTTAAGAATCTAACCTTTATCTGTCCATCTGGTCTCTTGCAAGCCGAGAATATCTAAAATATAATGGTGGAATTCTTGCGTGAGGACATCAAGAGAATAATCTCTATGTAATGTCCTCACGTTCCACGTTCCTGCAGAAAGAAAATGATTAGTAGGATTTTTTAAGAAATTAGGTTTAGTGAGATTCATAGGGCCAACAATATCAAACAGCCCCCTGATCGCAGGCATGGGGCAAAGACCTGTTCCTCGTCTGCTAAAGGCTGAAGTCACCGATGCTGGTAGGAACTTCAGGCACCACCTTTTCAAGTTGACTTTTTCAAAAGCCACATGGCCTGCCTGAGACACATTACTCTAGTTTAGGCTTGACGATGCCCAACTAGCTAAGTAAGGTTCAGATACCTGCGATGGCCTCTGATTAGGATTATCCGCCAGCTGATATATGGTATCCCATCCCTCTGTTCACTTATAGCTGGCAACCTAGAAGCAAACAGAAAACACAGTGGCAGACTCTCCCTCAACAGAGGCCCACCAGTGCAGCAAGTCCAGGATCAATAATCAAGCTCAAATCCATAAACAAGTCCAGTCTAGTAGGTATAAATGGTCAGCACCAGGACCCTGTGAAGTTGACCACTCCTCAGCAGGGTTGAAAAAAAAGAAAAAAGTGGCCATAGATACCAGATCAGTAGGCCATACTGAACTGGCAGCCCTCCCCTTCTGTTCCCTTCCAAAAGAGAATATCTCTTTTGAAAGGTACTAACGGCCAGCACCACGAGAAGGCGGGGTTGGACATTAGGTGCTAGACCTGGCCGGTTCTGTGCATCATAAAGTAAAAATATCTATCTTCCTATATGCGCCCTAAAAAGTAAAAAAGAAATCTCACGCATATTGATGGTGCAATCAGTCACTGAGTTCGTAATCACTTCAAAGGAAGATATTCTTTGAATCTCTTTGGAGGGCACTGGCAATCTTGTTAAACTGGTAAATTGGCACATATAAGAAAATAGGCTTTCTTTTTTATTTATTGATATTTTTTCTTTGTCACTAAAAATACCTACCTTCAGAAACTTTTATTTGATACCTGATTTATAAATACCGACCACATTTTTTCTATTTCTGGAGACGTCAGAAGCTTTAATTTGAGATATGACGCATTCAAGTCAACCCCCGCAAAAATCCGCCCTACCCCTTTTACCTGGAGGGAAATTCGAAATAGTTTACTACGATCATTATATGAGCTTTCATTTCGATACCTAACTCGTAATTGTAGGCCTTCGCGTTTGTAAGATATAGAACAACTTTGATATTTTCCGATTTTTTTTTTGGGGGGGGGGGGAAGAAAGTATGGGGAGTCGTTTTTTAATAGCTTATGACACTCTCCAAGTCATAAACTTTCATTTGACGTATAGCTTGTTACTTTCCTCACTCGCGTTCAGGAGGCAAAGAGGAATCGCTTTTCATATTTCCCCCTTTTTAGGAGGGAAGAATGCATGGTAGGTCAATTTCTTATGCTTATAACACTTCTCGTGTTCCAAGCTTTCATTTGACGTATAGCTTGTTACTTTCAGCACTCGAGTTCCGAAAATGTAACAGAACAATCGTTTTCATATTTCCCCTTTTTTGAAGAGGAAGATATCGGTGATAATCAATTTTTTAACGCTTATAATACTCCCCGTGTCACAAGCTTTCATTTGACGCATAACTCGTTACTTTACGCTCTCGCGTTCAGGAGAATATATAAGGGAACAATTGATTTCATATTTCCCCATTTTTAGAGAGGAAGAAAGCATGGGGATCAATTTTTCTCCTGTTTTAGGGAGGGGAGAAAGCATGAGCCAGGGTCAATTTTGTATAGTCTATGACATTTCCCGCGTTACAAGCTTTCATTTGACACTTAAATCATTCAGTTCTTTCATCGTGTTTGAAAGATATGGTGGAACAACTGTTTTTGCAAACACGCAAACCGATAAATTTCGAGCGAAAAGCAATAGGAAGAGAGGTAAAAATCTCGAGAATTCAAATGTAGTTCAAATAAGCTACTAGCTTATTTGCAAATACTGACAGAAGAAATGACAATGTTATCCACGGGACTGTTTACGTGTCACTATGAACCAACGCGATACCGAGGCGGCGATTATGAGTACAGTGGAACCCCGCATAACGAATGTCATGCGTAGCGTGATTTCGCATAACGGACGGACTCCCGATATCGAACGATCAGCATAACGACAATTATTACGGAACGAATCATGGTCGTTATGCGAGGGTCTGCTGTATATTCCATTCGAATTGTGAATGAGCATCACGAGTATGAAGGGTACAGTAAACTGCTGGTGATCGTGACGTAAAATTGAGTTTGCTTATTTGTGGGGAATTCTTAGTTTCCATTTTTTTTTAAACTGAAAGATTTAGTATTTTCCCCACTTTTTCCAACGTCATTTCTACACGGTACGGTTCTCTTACAGAGCCACTCAATTAGCGTAAAAGAGCGAGAAGAAACCCCCTCCAAATCTAGGCTGTGCAACACGATCTGAAAGTGCGGCAATCGCCAGTCTAACTTTAGCCTCAAATATTGATCGAGTAACGTCTGCATTTGCAGCACAATGACACGTGCCATGCACTCGTACACCGTGACGTCATGCATCGATTTCTCGTCTTGCACAGTTAGTCGACATCTGAGAAAACATCTCTCAGCTAAGCAATACAAAATATTAATGGAAATATGACGACGTCTATATTTGAATTTCTTTTAAATTCGCAGAGCTAAGTGGTAGATTGTTTTACGATAAAAACAGTGAGTGGCTGCGCGAGCTTCTATAAACTGCTAGGGCCAGTGAAAACAACTCACAGGGACGGAGGGAGATATTGTTAGTAATGCCCCACTCATAATCTGTAGTGACGTAACTAGGGGGGGGGGGGGGTTCAGAGCGCTAAAATCCAAAGGGCGACAAAATAGCCTTTAAGAAGTGAAATTTCAGAAATAATTTTACATTTTGGCTATTTTTTCCTGTTTGCCGCCCTCAAATCAGAGGCAAATCAAATCAGAGTGCAGTGCACTGGTTATGGGGGTGACAGTAACAGCCACTAGCTCCGGGCTGCAAATTACCTAGTTACACCACTGATAATCAGATATTCTCTGGTTCGAATCTCAACTGGGCCCATACTGAGATTTTTCTCCGCTAATCACGATTCTGATCTTAGTAACAGAGGAGTTACCAAGATCTATAGTAGAGGAAACACGGATGTGATTGGTAAAAAAATAAAAATAAATACCCCCTCAAGCAGCTGCTTGCCACAGAGGTCTGACAGGAGCCTGTCAGTTTATATGCCGTAGTAAAAGATCTGAGAGGATGGCAGGACCTCAGCAGAAAAACAGCCATGCCTTACCCGGGGCTCGAACCCAGGTCCCTTAGATCAGTAGTCAAGCGCGCTAACCACTCGGCCACAGGTTTATATATTATATAAAATGTTTACTAACGAAATTGTCTTGTTCAAGAACTTCTATTGTCTCTGACTGGATTATTCTGATATCGCAAAACAATTCTGTTTCACACTTAACAAAAAAAAAACCACTGAAATTGAATAATTCAATCAGAGACAATTGGTCCAAACAATGCACATTTTGCAACAAGCACTTCAGAACAGAACACACAAACTGAAAAAATCCAATCAACAAGACTTAAAAATTTTGTGGAATAAATGAGCTTGTACGTCACTACAGATATCCAACGTAAATTTACAGAATCAGTGTCGGAACTACGTATCTCGCAACCGAGGCGAAAATTCTGAATAATCCCCCACCATTTGAAAATACCAGTAAACTACTCTAAAGAATTTTCAAAAACATATTTAAAAACAAGTTATATGCAGGATCAAGCAATACACGATATAAAATCGAGAGAACATTCTGTTTGAGCCGTAAATCTACTTTTATATTACAACTTAGCAATTTCTTGAATTCTTTTAATGGGAAGTTTTTCACACATACTTCCACTGTAATTAGAGAATTCTAAACAGAATTTGAAATTTTCAGCGGTAAATTCACTTCCTCGTGTTCTTAATCGTTGTTCAGGATTGTATTGGATTGTTTTACCTGTGAGCGGCACTTTTTTGCACACCATGGGCTAAATGGCCAGGCCACAAGGACCCCGAAGGCTCAGAGAAGGTTGGGGGAGGGGACCCACTGGAACAGCTGTTGGGAGACAGATGGTAGCCTCCCGTCAAAGCCATCCAGCGTGTTCTTTCATGCTGGACCGGACTTATGCATAAGCTAAGCTATAGCTTAGGGCTTCACGATGTAAGAAGCCTAAAAAAATACATTTTAAGTTTTACTATGTAACAGTTGTATAAATAACGACAGTTAAGGGCGGATTGAGCCATCTGATATTCTTTTTCTGCTTAAAAAAACTTCTCGTTATTTTTTCCTTATTAATATCTATTTCCTTTTTCATTTTTTATCTTCTAAAACAGGTGTCGGCAACCTTTTCAGACTTACGGTTTTATTCAAATTTTATTTTTAATAATCGGGTCGCAAGTGTTTACTTAAGAGAAAATAGTGAGTGAAAAAATACTTAAGTTATCAATTTTTATTATATCAATCTTAAAAAAACGCAGAAATATTTAAAGTACGAGATATGAAACAAACATGACAATGAAACTGAATGGAAAATTATTACCACGTAAAAACAAAATAAATAGTTTATGCATTACAATACGTGTGTCTCCCTGTTTAATGTGACTTTTGCGGTTGTTTTCCCTTAGTCAAATTATCTATGTCCACTTTATTACCTGAGGTGCAAATTCGAATCGAAGTATGCAAATGTTCATCAGTCAGTCGAGAAGAAAATCTATTTTTTCTAAAACTAATGGCAGAAAATGTTTGTTTGCAAATGTATGTGCTTCCAAATGCGACTATCATCTTCTTTGCGAAACTGATTAATCCTTCAAATTTTTTTGATAAGCATCAATAAAATTTTTGGATCTTTCTTAACGAAAATGCGTTCTTTAATGTTTCATTGTGTTGTAATTCCAAAATTTCCATCTGTAGTTGGTTTGGTACGTCATCAATGTCGACATTAAAAGGGTTCAAAAATAATCGCATTTCGATGCTATTTTTATGATAATCCACAAATCTTGTTGAAAATTCCGTTTGTATATCTTCAATAATACCAATAAATGTTTCCTTTCGTGTTTGCCATCCAACTGTAGATACAGATTTGCAACATATAAAATGATGTAGATTTTCTTCCATCATATGTTTCTTCAACATAGTTTGGCTTTAAAAGCTTTTATGTCAGAAAACAGTTCTGCAAGTATTTTACCTTGGCCCTGCAGGTTCAAATTAAGTTCATTAAGGTACGTTGTAATATCTACCATAAATGCAAGAGACATAATCCATTTTTTATCCGCTAGTTGTGGGACAGTATTTTCGTGTTCCGTCATGACAATATTTATTTCCTCACGTAAATTAAAAAATCTTTTTAGAACAGCACCTCTACTTAACCATCTAACTGAGTAGCAGATAACGTCCTTATACTCCGAATCGTTTTCTATCAAGAATTCTTGAAATTAGCGGTGTTTCAGACCGTTGCATCGGATGTAATTTAAAGTTGATATCACGGTGTCCATAATGTCTTTCATTGATGATAAAATTTTACAACAAAGTGCTTCCTGATGAATGATGCAATGAAACACCACTGGATTATCATAACCTAAAATCTGTAATTCCGCATAAATTCGACCTACTACACCGGTCTCAGAGGCACACATATTTCTTCCACCATCGGTTGTCACATTTTAATTTTTTTCAGTCCAATTCTAAAGAATCAACAGTTTTTTTTACTTTTATGAACAAATCATTGCCGGTTGTAGTACCTTTTAAACTATACAAACTGGCCAATTCTTCATGAACATTAAAATCAGTATCGATGCCCCGAATAAATATCATTAACTGCGCAGTGTCTGTCACGTCAGTACTTTCACCATTGCCAGAACGTAACGATCAAACGACTTTGCTTTCAATTTAAGCTGTTCGGATAAATTGGTACCGATTTCTCTACTCGCCTTATACAAGTCCGGGCAGATAAACTAATTTCTTGAAATAACGTCTTCTTTTCTGGGCATATTTGTTCAGTTACAGATAATAAACATCGTTTAATAAATTCTGAATCTGTACAAGGCCTTCCTTCTTTCGCAACCAGTTCCGCTACGACATAACTAGCACGAACAGCCGATTCATTATGAATACTTTGCTTCTTAAATATGTTTTAAAGAAGCTTGTAATTTATTAATTTGATTTTTTCTAAGTTCACAGGTCAAATCCTTGTATTTGGCTTTCATGTTCATTCTCGTAATGACGTCTGATATTAATTCTTTCATAATAGCTTTATCTCCGCAAAATTCCCCGCCCTGCCCACGGTCAGTAGGGGACACCGATGGGCTTGGAAAGGCCGCCGTCCGTCGGATGGGACGTTAAGCCGTGGCCCCGTGTGCGGGAGAGCCATACCCTGTGCACGTTAAAGAACACGCTGGATGGCCTTGACGGGAGGATACCATCTGTCTCCCAACAGCTGTTCCAGTGGGTCCCCTCCCCCAACCTTCTCTGAGCCTTCGGGGTCCATGTGACCTGGCCATTTAGCCCATGGTGTGCAAAAAAGTGCCGCTCAGAGGTAAAACAACCCAACCCAACAACTTTCATAATAGCAACACTTTTATGACAAAGACAAAGGGGCCTATGGCCATTTTCAATAAAGAGTCCTTGCTATTCCATTCATCACCTTCTTCCTTCATCTGCAATTTTACGTTTTCTTGATCCCATTTTTGAAATTACTTTTAACAAATATATATCCTCTGACAATAATAGTCGATGTTTTTGAATTATTGCTAAACTGCGACAGTAAGAAAACCTCCAATTGAGAGTATGCGCAGCACACGTGTATAAAAGACGGACCGCAAAAGTGCGCCAAAATCTCGGTTGTAATTTAGCAGTGCCTTTGTTATCGCCACTCATGATGACTCACACGGTAGACTCGCGCCAAGCTGCATGGCGATATCACGAAATATAGGTATAAAATTATTTTTAATTTATTATTTATATTACAAAATGTATTATTCAAATAATTCAAATACGGACCACATGCTATGCAAGTATGGTCAACCTTTTATGGGCCACCAAAAATGCACGTGTAGGGCCGTATGCGACCCGCCAGTTGCCGACCCCTGTTCTAAAACATATTAATATTTTAAAGTGAATTAAAGCTCTGAGTGCAATTTAAGCTCAGGGATATGGAGAAGTGATGGCTATAAGGGAGCTGCAAAAGGAGAAAAACAAACCTAAACATAGGAGACGCAATAAACCTTAAAATAATTCCCCCCGCCCCCTCAAGCAGCTGTTTGCCACAGTGGCCTGGCAGAAGCCTATCAGTTTATACGCCAAGTAGAAGGTCTGTGAAGATGGCGGGACCTCTTGCAGAAGAGCAAATACAGTCTCAATAGGTTGAAAATGTGGGAACGGAAAGTGGAACAGTCAGCTTTCATGGATTTAAAATCCTAGATATGTTACAATTACTTCTCGGCAGTGGTGAAAGTAGATTTTATTTCTTACCGGTACGCTTCAAAGCATGGCTATGTGTGGAAAATCACGCACAAGCAGCCACTCCACTGAAGTCATTTTACAGGGGTGTAACACTGTAAAGTGTATGGTGACGAAAGTACAATAACCCAGTATTTTCTATAACTACCTGTATTTTGCGTAAATAGCGAATGATTTAGGGATTTTTAATGCGAAATCTAGCATATATTAAATCCAGATGCCAAATTTATGCATTTTTTTTAGAATAACATATATCGGTGATTCAGAGTAACTTTTTAACATTTTCAAATGTAATCAATGATAACACGAGGTACAGAAATTTCGCTTTTTGATATCTACGGCAATAGATACAAAGTGCAGTAGAAAAAAGAATGACTTTTTGCCAAAATCACAAAATAAAGATTTTTCTTCCTGTAAGTTGCGTTGTTTTAACAGCCAACCAGTGTTTTCCCCCCTCCACCTCCCGCTCTGTCGATCATTAAAGTTATGGCGTGGTGAGAGGGGCTGCGAACTCTTTCAGCTTGAGTCAAAAGTTGACCTTATGCAGCTACAGCGCATGTGGTAAATGCTTCCATTTAAATGTAACGAAATATTTTTTTCAAGTTGCTTTGGTGTAGATACGTCTTATTGTGTCTGTAGCGAAAAGATTGGTTTTAGCTAGTTTTTCCTAGTAATTGATGTCCTACTAATCTAGTATGAAGATGCCCACATATTATTCAATAGTATTAATTTTTTGCAGTATTATAAAAATTTTTACATGCGGCATGTGGTGAGTTACAAGCAAGTCGTCGGTGGTGTAGAGGTTCTCAACATGGGGTACGCGGTAAAATTTTTTGGGGTACGCCGTGAGAGCTCAAAAATCGCTAGATTTTTATTCCCATTGTTATACTACAACTATAGTTTTATCTATCTATACAAGGGGTGCGCCAGTTTTATACACATTTCCAGGGGGTAAGTGAAGCATAAAAGGTTGAGAACCACTGGTATAGAGGATCGCGTTGCCTGGCGGTGAAACTGCTGCGGTCCGGGCTCGATTCCTGGGTGGTGGCATGACTGTTTGTTCTGTGGATGGCCTGCACAAGTTAGGAGTAGCTTCTACGACTCTCATCGGAAAATTACTTTATCACAAAAAATAATAACGTACCAGCATAAAGTGCGAGCTTTTAAAACTTTCGTGGGGCAATAAAATGACAGAAACATGCATTTAGATTCTGTATTTTGCTACGACAGTAATGTAAAGTGATTATCTGATAAAAATTATTTTTACAGAAAAATTTCCTGAATTTACATTAACAAAAAATTACCAAATTTTAATCCCCCCCCCCCTCAATTTTTAAACTTCTCCATTAGCACTAACACGAGGACTTCCGGTCTCCATGTTATTGCCAAAGGAGAGACGACTGCCAAATGGGCAGCGTACGATTAGTTTTAGTTTTTAAGTTTAAAAATAATATTCATATTATTTTTCTTAAAAAGGAACTTTTAATCCATAGTTAGAGAAGTCGGAGAGTAGTCTTTTGAATTGTTAGTAGTGATTTATTTAGAAATAAACATTTTAAAATTATTTTGTTTGAATATTTTGCAACCTTATTATGATGATTCGGAATTTAACCAATGATTTAATTAGCAAAATTTTACGTTATTTCAAGTAATTCACTATCATATAAATTTAAAATAAAACGTGTAAATTCAGTTTTATATTGTCAATTGATGAAAATCTAAAATAAAATAGATTAACGTTTTCAGTGCCCCTAATATTATGCAATACATTAATGCTAGAATGTACTCACTTAACAAGTTGTGTTCTCTACATTTATCTAACTTGCGAAGCTAGTGCTCTCGTCATTACACTTTTGCTGTCTTGACCATTCCTTTTGTTTTTTTAATCTTTCGTATTTTGCATAGACCAAATATTTTTTATCTAAAAATTATGAATTTGTTAATACTATTTTGATATTGTGGCATTTAGAAAAGAGGCTTTACGAACACAATCATTGGAATTTTGAAAATTTAGATGGCAAAAAAAATTTTTTTTGCCATCTAAATTTTTCTGAAGTAGAAATGTTTCCTTTAAGTGAAAAATGGTTTCCAGTTGTAGCGAAAAAAATTAAATGTCGTATCATTTGCATAAAACAGGGAATTTGATTTATATTCTTTTACGGTAGTTAGTTGATTGTGCATAGGAACAATGATTTTTTATTTTGTGACCCAAAGAACTGAAGCATTCGTTGCAAGATTTAGTTTTTATACAAAACATTTTGTTCTCTATTACAAGCCACAGATTTGCTTTGAATTTGCGGATCAAAACATTAAGGGCAAAACTAATGTCTGCCTATTTGAATGCTTTAACTTTTTACAACATCAAGAAAACCAGGAAAAATTCTCCATCATGAACTTTCGAGATTTTTTTTTTCAAATACTGAGAAAAGCATATCAATTTTAAGTTGTTTTTGAACTGAAGTGCTATTGGAATAATTAGTTTGGACCGAATTCTGAAAATAAATTTTCTAAACAATCTTGAGTTAAACGGGAAGTTAACAAAAACTTTATGTTACAAAAAAAACCCCCCAATAAACTTTGTTACTTTGGTTAAGAAACTTGTCTTGTAGCCTCAGTATTGAAGTTGTTGACATTACTACTCCCGTTTGAATATAAGGGGCGGGGGTGGCTCAATCGGTAGCGCGTCAGGCTCGTAATCTGTAGTTCCCAGGTTCGAGTCCCAGCTGGGTCAGCGTTGAGATTTATCTCCGCAAAATTCCCCGTCCTGCCCACGGTCAGTAGGGGACACCGATGGGCTTGGAAAGGCCGCCGTCCGTCGGATGGGACGTTAAGCCGTGGCCCCGTATGCGGGAGAACCATACCCTGTGCACGTTAAAGAATACACTGGATGGCCTTGACGGGAGGCTACAATTTGTTTCCCAACAGCTATTCCAATGCGTCTCCTCCCCCAACCTTCTCTGAGCCTTCGGGGTCCATGTGACCTGGCCATTTAATATAACCCATTGTGTGCAAAAAAGTGCCGCTCAGAGATAAAACAGTCCAACAACCCAACCCGTTTGAACAGGCTTCCATATGACTTTTTCTTTTTCATTATAAATTTTCAATTATTAAATATTTAATAACATCTTCCAAAAATTTAATAGTTTCAGAGTGTTTTCCGCATCAATTATGCTGATTGCCATCACTGAGTTTCTTGAGGTCATGTGTTTCCAAGCTTGTGATTCGTTCATCATCACCATTACCATCAGCCAAAAATTTAATTGTAGAGCTAACGACATGACTAAAAGCACATGCGTAGCACGTGAGGCCTTCATGTTATCAAAATGGATAGCTTGTTGGCAGACAGATGGTAGCCTCCCATCAAGCATGTTATTCAACGCGCACAGGGTATGGCTCTTCCGCACACGGGCACGGCTTAACATCACATCCAACGGACGGCGGTCTTTGCAAGCCTATCGGTGTCCCCTACTGACCAAGGGTAAGGGTACATTTTGTGGAGATAAATGTAAACGCTAGGCCAGATTGAACTCGAACCTGGAACTGCAGATTTTGAGACTGGCGCACAACCAACTGAGCCACCGCCGCCCCATTTCGCATGCAGAGGCAGAATATAAAATAATAAATAATAATAATACCCCCGCAAGCAGCTGCTTGCCACAGATGTCTGACAGGAGCCTTCAGTTTATATGCCACAGTAGATGATCTTGAGAGAATGCAGGACCTCAGCAAAAAAACGACACAAACAACCATGCCTTACCCGGGGCTCGAACCCAGGGTTGGGTTGGGTTGTTTTACCTCTGAGCGGCACTTTTCTGCACACCATGGGCTAAATGGCCAGGTCACATGGACCCCGAAGGCTCAGAGAAGGTTGGAGGAGGGGACCCACTGGAACAGCTGTTGGGAGACAGATGGTAGCCTCCCGTCAAGGCCATCCAGCGTGTTCTTTAACGTGCACAGGGTATGTCTCTCCCGCACACGGGGCCACGGCTTAACGTCCCATCCGACGGACGGCGACCTTTACAAGCCCATCGGTGTCCCCTACTGACCGTGGGCAGGGCGGGGAATTTTGCGGAGATAAATCTCACGCTGACCCAGCTGGGACTCGAACCTGGGAACTACAGATTACGAGTCTGGCGCGCTACCGACTGAGCCAACCCCGCCCCCTCGAACCCAGGTTCCTTAGATCAGTAGCCAAGCGCGCTAACCACTCGGCCATGGGACGACTAAATTATTTGTTCTAATTGGGATTTGAACCCAGGTCTCATCAGTAGAATATACTCGTCGCCAAAAAGCATAGTATGACCATAAAAATGGTACGAACCATTAATGCGGCGAAAATGAAATCAGTTATAACACAAAAAAAAAATCGTCTTTACGATCCCAAAATAAGTTTTTTGAGGAGTGGGCGGCAACAAAAAATTCGCTTTTGGGTGACAAATGTATTGGACCGCCATTGGGTGCAATTGAACCCTTTCTCAGAACCACACACAAAATTGAAGCTAAAATAAATCAATGAAATGGAAACTTTCACAATATTTACATATAAGCATTTCATACTTCTGTACTCCACAAACATACTCAGTTTGATAACATTTCTTCGACCAACTTTTCCAATAATAAAAAAAATACCCCCTCAAGCAGCTGCTTGCCATAGAGGTCTGACAGGAGCCTGTCAGTTTATATGCCACAGTAGGAGATCTGAGAGGATGGCAGGACCTCAGCAGAAAAACGACACACACATCCATGCCTGTACCGGGGTTCGAGCATATTTAAATTGGTCGCTAACTAAATAAATTTAAATCTCTTTATATTGAGAAAAATGCATTTTTCTATAAAGCTCACACAGCGTTTTGCTTCACTGTTAATAGAAAGTTGTATTAAATTTGAAGCTCTATAACTGTGGTCACCCTAGTCCGAAATTTTTATACAACCAGAAACTCAGTAGTTTCGATGTTCAACTGTCTTTGGCATTTTGAAAAGTTTTGAGGCATTGCCGATTTCAATCAGAATCTGTATCATTCCATCATTTAAATTCATTGCTATTTTTATCAGCACGTTAATTAAAAAATTTTGATAGTCATTTGTTTTTATTTGAATTAAATTTTCTGCAATGAACCTACGAATACGATGGCACCATGGCATCGGAAGGTTAAACACACATAATTTAGTCAAAAATAAGTGTCTTGAATACGCAAATTTCATCTTTAGACAGATTTCACTCTACTATTAATAATTTATGTAGCATATGGGGCTGTTTCAAAGTAATATCCGAACAAAAATAGAGAATATGTTCTCTTTAAAAGACTTTCTGGCCACTCTACTTCGAAACAGTCCCATATGCTACACAAATCTTTAAAAGTAGAGTGAACTCTGTCTCAAGATGAAATTTGCATATTCAGGACACTTATCTTTGACTAAATTATGTGTGTTTAACCTTCCGCTGCCATGGTGTCATCGTATTCATAGGATCCATAAAACTGTATAAATCCAGGGACTTCGAAAACTTATTTCAAGCAAGTCGGTAAAGGGTAGCTAGGTAGTAACTGGAAGGAGAGCTATGCACCAATCCCTTGTGACGATGCTTAGAACCGTCTAGGTCTAGCATCGTCACAAGGGATTGGTGCCTAATGTCCGACCTCGCCTTCTCATGGTACAGACTGTTAGTATAAATAAATAAAATAAATAAATACCCCCTCAAGAAGCTGCTTGCCACAGAGGTCTGACAGGAGCCTGTCAGTTTAATACGCCATAGAAGAAGGTCTGTGAGGATGGCGGGACCTCAGCAGAAAAACAACACACACATCCATGCCTTACCCGGGGCTCGAACCCAGGTCCCGTATATCAGAAACCAAGAGCGCTAACCTCGGCCACGGGACGGCTAGACTGTTAGTACCTTTCAAAAAAGATACTCTCTTGTGGAAGTTAAGAGAAGAGGATGGTTGTCAGATCAGTATGGCCTAGTGATCTGAACAATTATGGCTACTTTTCTTTCTTTTTCTACCCTGCTGAGGAGTGGTCAACCACACAGGGTCCTGGTACTGACCATATAAACCCACTGGACTGGACAAATATATGGCTCTGAGCTTGATTATGGATCCTGATTTTGCTGCACTGGTGGGCTTCTGTGGAGGGAAAATCTTCCACTGTTTTCTCTTTGTGGGTTGACAGCCACAAGTGAATAGATTCACAAGACACGTTTCATTAGCTGGTGGATAATTCTGATCTGAGGCCATCGCAGGTAACTGAACTCTTGCTTCTATGGGCATTGTCAAATCCTACATTGGAGCAAGTATTTCAGTGTAGATGGCTTCAGCCTTTAGATGGGGGAATGGGTCTTTGCCCCATGTCTGCGATTAAAACATCCCATTAACCATTTTCTCTCCATAGGTAGTTGGAATGTGAGGACTCTGTACAAAGCTTTTTCTCTTGATGTCCTCACACAAGAATTCCACCGTTATAATTTAGATATTCGCGGCTTGCAAGAGACCAGATGGACAGATAAAGGTCAGATTCTTAAAAATAATCTTAAATTTCTCTTTTCAGGGAGGGACGACAATAAGCATCACCAAGGTGTATGTCTGCTTCTCAACAGACATGATAGTGATGCTCTTCTAGTATATGAGTGCATTAATGAAAGGTTTCTTACAGCAAAATTTCAGACAGGCATTAAATACTTGAATGTTATCTGCTGTTATGTCCCCACTGAGGATGCCGATGAGGATGAGAAGGATAAGTTTTAAACAACTTCAGGATATTTTTAATTCTGTCAAGAAAGGAGATATTACCCTTGTTCTAGGTGACTTCAATGCCAAAGTTGGTACTGACTCTGACCTTTGGGCAGGAGTGACAGGCCCTTTTGGTATTGGTAGCTGCAATGGCAATGGGCAACATCTCCTACAGGTAAGTAAACTCAATGGTTTCAGAATAACTAACACTTATTACAAACACCGCGACATACATAAGTACACATGGGTTTCAACTGATGGGCTGCATAAGAATATGACTGATTTTATATTAATTAACAGCAAATGGGTTAGTTCTGTTAGGAATACCAGGTCATATAGGGGAGCTGAAATTGGATCTGACCATTACCTTGTTAAAAGTGTCTTGCAACTTAATTAAACTTAAAAAGTGTTGTGCTAGGGTTAAAAAAAATTACCTTTAATACTGAAGATCTGAAAGACCCAGTTATAGCTAAAGCTTACCATGATAGGTTACTTAGTCATTATAACAGTCACAGTTTGCTTTATAATACTGAAGTTGAGGAAGAACGAAATTTATTTTAAAAAAGAAAGCCATTTTAAACAGGCTTTTTTGGAAACTAACAGTACTCTTTTAGGAAAAAAGGAGCAGAGTAGGCACAATTATTTGAGTGATAAGGTACTTGAGCTTATTTCAGAAAGAAAGAACTGCAGGAATGTCCTTAATCAATACCCTACTAGTCCTAATAGAAAACATTACAGAGAGTTTAATAAACTAATAAATCAGCACTTTAGCGTCGATTTAAATTTTAGAGGAAAAATTGTTTTGAGCCGGGTGGGATACGAACCCACAACCTCCTGATAACATGTCAGGTGCTCTGGACCACTGAGCTACTGGCTGCCGATCAAGATCCTATATGAAACATAAAAGGAATGTTCATAGCGCTAATTAGAGATCTTGATCAGCAGCCGGTAGCTCAGTGGTCCAGAGCACCTGACATGTTATCAGGAGGTCGTGGGTTCTTATTCCACCCGGATCAAGACAATTTTTCCTCTAAAATTTAAATCAACGCTAAAGTGCTGATTTATTAGTTGATATGAAATACATCGAGCTTATTTAAGAGCTTAATAAACATGTAAAGGATCAGTTAGCTGCTGATAAGAATCTTTGGCTTGATGGCTTGATCTTGGATTTTAGCTTGATCTTGGCTGACAAAGTCGAGGAAGCAGTTAGACAGCACAACAGCAGAGAGCTGTCCCAGATAGTTAATGTTTTGTGTGGTAGAAAACGGACAGGTATACAGGGATTGAAGGATAAACATGGTAAGTTTATAGAAGGTAAGGATTCTGTCATGGCTAGGTGGGCTGATCATTACAGTGATGTTCTACACAATGAGGTTAGTTCTATTCCCATTGCTTCGAATGATGCTAGATGAATTACTGGCTTTAATGTTGGCCCTATATCAGAGTCTGAAGTTGTTTTGGCTATTTCTAAACTTAAATTACATAAATCATCCAGGAATAGTGTTTGTGGGTTGACAACCCCAAGTGAATAAATTCATAGGATACATTATATCACTTAGTGGATAATCGTGATCTGAGGCCATCGCAGGTACCTGAACTCTTGCTTCTACAGGCATTGTCAAACCTACATCGGAGGAAGTCTTCCAGTGTAGATGGCTTCAGCTTTTAGCAGTGAGGGAAACAGGTCTTTGCCTCCTGCTCTGATTACGGGGCTGTTTGATATTGTCAGCATTTCCTCTCTCAATAAACATAGTCTTTAAACATCCCACTAACCATTCTCTCTCTACAGGTAGCTGGAATGCGGACAAGGCACAGAAATTATTCTCGATGTCCTCACACAAAAATTCCACCATTAAAATTTAAATATTCTCGGCTTGAAGACTAGATGGAAAGGTCAGATTCTCAAAAATAATCTTAAATTTCTCTCTTCAGGGAGGGGAGATAAGAAGTATCTCCGAGGCATAGGTTTGCTTCTCAGCAGACACACTAGTGATGCTCTTCTAGGATATGAGTGCATTAATGAACGGTTTCTTACAGCTAAATTTCAGACAAGCATTAAACACTTAAACGTTATCTGTTGTTATGCCTGCCTCCACTGAGGATTTGCTATAAATGTGAGGTTTAATGGTGAAATTTTATTGTTTTTAAATTTAATCATTTAAAGTGGAAAAGTGGTTTTTCAGTTTTTTTTCCTTAATTTAAAATTTAGTTTCTCTAAAGGGGCAGAAACATCTAAACTAGGCCTGTCCAATCTGTAGCTCATAAAATAAACAATCAATATACTGAATTTGGCTCTTTTTCCCAGTTTTCTGAGGAATATTTTTAGGTGCAAGCCAAAGTCTTTTGCCAATTCATGGTACTCATTAAAAACGTATATTTTTTTTGTTTTTTAATCAAGATAGTTTCTTGATTCCTTAATAATATAATGTCCATTTGAAAAGGTGCTTCCTTCTCTCAATAAGCATAGTTCTTTTAAACATTCCACTAACCGTTTTCTCTCTCCAAAGGTAGTATGCGAGGACTCTGCACAGAGATTATTCTCTTAATGTCCTCACAGAAGAATTCCACCTTCATAACCTTGATATTCTTGGCTTGCAAGAGACTAGATGGACAGATAAAGGTCAGATGCTTAAAAATAATCTTGAAAATCTCTTTTCTGAGGAAGATAAAAAGCATCTCCAAGGCATAGGTTTACTTCTCAGCAAACACGCTAGTGATGCTCTTCTAGGATATGAGTGCATTAATGAAAGGTTTCTTACAGCAAAATTTCAGACAAACATTAAAGACTTGAATGTTATCTGTTGTTACGCCCCCACTGATGATGCCAGTGAGAAGAATAGGTTTTACGGACAACTTCAGGATATTTTGAATTCTGTCAAGAAAAGAGATATTACCCTTGTTCTACGTGACTTCAGTGCCAAAGTTGGTACTGACTCTGACCTTTGGGGAGGGATGATAGGCCCTTTTGGCATTGATAGCTCCAATGGCAATGGGCAACATCTCCTACAGTTAAGTAAACTTAATGGTTTGAGAATAACTAACACTTATTACAAACACTGCGACATACATAAGTACACATGGGTTTCACCTGATGGGCTGCAAAGAAAATGATTGATTATATATTAATTAACAGCAAATGGGCTAGTTCTATTAGGAATACCAGATCATATAGAGGAGCTGAAATTGGATCTGACCATTATCTTGTCAAAAGCATCTCACAACTTAAGAAGTGGTGCTAAGATTAAAAACATTACCTTTAATTCTGAAGCTCTGAAAGACCAGTTATAGCTAAAGCTTACCATGATAGGTTAATTAGTCATTGACATTCATGGTTTGTTGAAGTTGAAGAAGAATGGGGCCGTTTTAAAAAGGTTTTTCTTGAAATTAACAGTACTAAAAACGAACAGAGGAAACAAAATTATTTGAGTGATAAAGCTATGGAACTTACTTCCAAAAGAAGGAAGTGCAGGAATAATAAGAATCAAGGCCCTAGTAGTCCTAATTGAAAGCATTACAGAGAGCTTAAAGGTGTAAAGGATCAGTTAGCTGCTGATACAAATCTTTGGTTTCATGATGGTGTGGCTGACAAAGCCTAGGAAGCGGTTAGACAGCACAACAGCAGAAAGCTGTACCAGATAGTTAATGTTTTGGTGGTAGAAAGCGGACAGATATACAGGGATTGAAGGATAAACATCGTAAGGTTAAAGAAGATGAGGATCCTGTCATGGCTAGGTGGGCTGAGCATTACAGTGATGTTCTAAACAATGAGGTTAGTTCTATTCCCATTGTTTAGAATTAGATGCATTACTGGCTTTAATGTTGGCCCTATATCAGAGTCTGAAATTATTTTCGCTATTTCTAACTCAAATTACGTAAATCATCCAGGGATAGATGAAATTACTACTGAAATGCTTAGAACTGGGAATGTTTCGGTTATCAGATGGATGACTGAAATTTTAAATGTCTTTATGATAAAGGCACTGTTCCTAAGGATTTTACCAGAGCTATTATTATACCTATTTTGAAAATAGGTGATCATAGTTCTTGTGATGACCATATTTTCTGTTCAGGCAAAGTTCTCTGCATGATTGTGCTTAACAGAATTAAGATTCTTTGCTAATGGATGAGCAATATGGGTTCAGAAGTGGTAGGGGATGTGTAGATCATATATTTTCACTTAGGCAGATTCTTGAGAAATATTTAGAGTTTCAGAAACCTATGGTTACTAGCTTTGTGGATTTCAAAAAGGTTTTTGACTCTGTTGATCGAAAAAAATCTATGGTTGATCATTAGATCATATGGGTTGGGTTGTTGGGTTGTTTTACCTCTGAGCGGCACTTTTTTCACACCATGGGCTAAATGGCCAGGTCACATGGATCCCGAAGGCTCAGAGAAGGTTGGGGGAGGGGACCCACTGGAACAGCTGTTGGGAGACAGATGGTAGCCTCCCGTCAAGGCCATCCAGCGTGTTCTTTAACGTGCACAGGGTATGGCTCTCCCGCATACGGGGCCACGGCTTAACGTCCCATCCGACGGACGGCGGCCTTTTCAAGCCCATCAGTGTCCCCTACTGACCGTGGACAGGGTGGGGAATTTTGCGGAGATAAATCTCAACGCTGACCCAGCTGGGACTCGAACCTGGGAACTACAGATTACGAGCCTGGCGCGCTACTGACTGAGCCATCCCCACCCCTTAGATCATATGGAATAACTAAGTTAGTTAGTATAATGAAAGCTCTCTATAATAACACTGAGTCATGTGTGAGAGTTGGTATGTCTTTCAGCAATTGGTTTAGCATTACTAGTGGAGTTAGACAAGGTGCATTTTGTCTCCTTTCCTGTTTGGTTATTGATTATGTTATGGGAAATTTTTGCAAGGGAAAGATTTTGGCCTTAAATGGTCTGGAAATTTCAAAAT
This sequence comes from Ryuthela nishihirai, assembly GCA_038380435.1. Classification (NCBI taxonomy): domain Eukaryota; kingdom Metazoa; phylum Arthropoda; class Arachnida; order Araneae; family Heptathelidae; genus Ryuthela; species Ryuthela nishihirai. Next base: position 24,402,333 of record JAWZYU010000004.1, on the reverse strand, counting down.
TTCTGATTTAGATTACACAGATGATTTGGCCCTGTTGGCAATGATGGTGAAATGAATTCTTTCATTAGGGTTGTTAATGAGAATGGTAATAGAATAGGTTTGGTGATAAACAGATAAAAGGACAAAAGTGATTAAAAATTGGTCAGGCAGATAGTGCTTCAGTTGCTTTGAATGGCTGGTTGGTTGGTTGGTTGTTTGGGGTTTAATGGCGCATCGGCAACAAGGCCATAATGCGCCAAACAAAAGATAATATAAAAGATAAAAGACATCGAACCCCGTAACCAAAAGTTAAAATACAGTTTCAACATTGAAAAGTGGTAAAACAACAGAAAACAAGTGTATAGGAACAGAGTAAAACAAGTGTAGAAATATTAAATAATATAATCCCAGGTGTAAGAGACCTGGGGTAAATAATGCATAAATTACGGTAAAATCAAATTCGTTTAAAATATCCACAATATTTCAAAAAGTTAAAAACTGGAGATAAAATGCAATGATCAGATAAAAGATGTCCGAGTGTAAGAGGCTCGGACATAAAATTATGAAAGCTAAAATAACATTGACGTTCGAAATTAAAACACGGACATTCGATTAAAATATGTTTAATAGTTAAAATGGTGTCACAAAACTCGCACTTAGGTACGTCGTCCGCCCGTAAAAGAAACGAATGAGTAATAAACGAGTGACCTAAGCGGAGCCGAGCAAGTACAACTTCCTCCTTGCGATTCCTGCTTTGAATGGCTGCACTCTTCAGCAAGTGTCTCAGTTTAATTATCTTGGGAACTATGTAGCAGATACTGGTGATGTGCAGCATGAGATAAACAGAAGAGTAGGAATTGCTGCTGGGACTTTTAAGAATTTATGGAGAATGTGGAAAAATAGACATGTACACCTAATGACTAAAATTAGACTGTATAACAGTTTGGTTCTTTCTAAGATTAGGTATGGTTTCTAAGATTAGGTAGAAGCATGGACTCTTTGTAAGCAGGATAACAGGAAACTTGATGCCTTTGATTCTAGATGGTTATGCAGTATCTTGGTCATTAAGTGGTTTGACTTTGTAAGTAATGATGAGATTAGAAGAAGGAGTCAGCAACCTCCCTTGAGCAGCATTTTGTGCAGAGAGAGACTGTATTGTTTTGGTCATGTTGTCTGTGCATAGCTACAGATTGGAAAATAGGATTATGAGCAGTGTGCCCAAAAGCTTCAGGAAAAGGGGCATATATAGGATGCATTGGGCAGACAATGTCAAACAGGACCTTGCTAGAATTGGCCTACAGTGGCCAAATGCAGTAGCTGTAGCTAAGGACAGACAGCTGTGGAGAGCAAAATTACAGTTTGGTAGGACCTCCATAGTCCATGGCTTCATGTGGATTTTGTATGGTTATGTTTTATTCCTGAGAAACTAAGGAACAATATTTGAAAAATAAAACATGTTAGTCAATATAAACATTGACTTCTGCTATTTCAAAAAGTTTTTCTACAAGCAGGTGCCTCACCATAAATGATACAGAACATTTTGAGTTACATATTAATTTTTTGAATACTCTCATTATCTCTCATTGTTAAAACGTTACGGAAAATAGCGAAAGTTTGCCATAAAAATAAGATATACGTATTTTAATGTGTATAAGGAACCCTCGTGTATAAAAAAAAAACCCTGATATTTCATCAAAGATATTTTTATTTTAAGATATAAAAACAAAGAAATTTTTTATTCATCATCAGCAGTCTCTTTATGTGCACGTCATTGCTGCACTTCTCCTCCAATAGGACGTCGTAGCCCGTTGGGTGTTGGCCAGAGGTTTGCGGTGTTGCAAGTTATGAAGATTTGAGTTTCGAGGAACTGAGTAATTTGTTAATATATATAATAAATGTTAATATCTCTGCACAGAGCTTTTTTTCTTGATGTCCTCACACAAGAATTCCACCATTATAATTTAGATTTTCTCGGCTTGCAAGAGACCAGATGGACAGATAAAGGTTAGATTCTTAAAAATAATCTTAAATTTCTCTTTTCAGGGAGGGACGACAATAAGCATCACCAAGGTGTATGTCTGCTTCTCAACAGACATGATAGTGATGCTCTTCTAGTATATGAGTGCATTAATGAAAGGTTTCTTACAGCAAAATTTCAGACAAGCATTAAAGACTTGAATGTTATCTGCTGTTATGCCCCCACTGAGGATGCCGATGAGGATGAGAAAGATAGGTTTTATGGAAAAGTTCAGGATATTTTGAATTCTGTCAAGAAAGGAGATATTACCCTTGTTCTAGGTGACTTCAATGCCAAAGTTGGTACTGACTTTGACATTTGGGGAGGAGTAATAGGCCCTTTTGGTATTAATAGCTGCAATGGGCAACGTCTCCTGCAGGTAAGTAAACTCAATGGTTTCAGAATAACTAACACATATTACAAAAACCGCGACATACATAAGTACACATGGGTTTCACCTGATGGGCTGCATAAGAATATGATTGATTTTATATTAATTAACAGCAAATGGGCTAGTTCTGTTAGAAAAACCAGGGCATATAGGAGAGCTGAAATTGGATCTGACCATTACCTTGTTAAAAGTGTCTTTCTTGCAACTTAAACTTAAAAAGTGTGCTAAATTTAAAAAATTTACCTTTAATACTGAAGCTCTGAAAGACCCAGTTATAGCTAAAGCTTACCATGATAGGTTACTTAGTCATTATGACAGTCACGGTTTGCTTATAATACCGAAGTTGAGGAAGAATGGAATTTATTTTACAAAAGAAAGCCATTTTAAACAGGCTTTTTTGGAAACTAACAGTACTCTTTTAGGAAAAAAGGAGCAAAGTAGGCAGAATTATTTGAGAGATAAGGTACTTGAGCTTATTTCAGAAAGAAAGAACTGCAGGAATGTCCTTAATCAATACCCTACTAGTCCTAATAGAAAGCATTACAGAGAACTTAATAAATGTGTAAAAGATCAGTTAGCTGCTGATAAGAAACTTTGGCTTGATGGTTTGGCTGACAAAGCCGAGGAAACGGTTAGACAGCACAACAGCAGAGAGCTGTAAGATAGTTAATGTTTTGTGTGGTAGAAAACGGACATGTATACAGGGATTGAAGGATAAACAAGGTAAGGTTATAGAAGGTGAGGATTCTGTTATGGCTAGGTGGGCTGAGCATTTCAGTGATATTCTAAACAATGTGGTTAGTTCTATTCCCATTGTTTGCAATGATGATAGATGCATTGGTGGCTTTAATGTTGGCCCTATAACACAATCTGAAGTTATTTTGACTATTTCTAAACTTAAACTTCATAAATCCCCAGGGGTAGATGAAATTACTACAGAAATGCTTAGACCTGGGAATATTTCGGTTACCACTTGGATGACTGAAATTTTGAATATCTTTTATGATAAAGGCATGGTTCCTAAGGATTTTACCAGCACTATTATTATCCCTATTTTCAAAAAAGTGATCGCAGTTCTTGTGATAACTACAGGGGTATCAGCCTAATCTCTGTTCCAGGTAAAGTTCTTTGCATGATTGTGCTTAATGGAATTAAGAATCTGGTTGACAGTCAATTGCGTGAGGAGCAATGTGGATTCAGAAGTGGTAGGGAATGTGTGGATCAGACATTTTCACTTAGGCAGATTCTTGAGAAATGTTTAGAGTTTCAGAAACCTTTGGTTGCTAGCTTTGTTGATTTCAAAAAGGCTTTCGACTCTGTTGATCGTCATAATTTGTGGTTGATTGTGAGATCATATGGTATACCTGACAAGTTAGTTAACATAATGAAAGCTCTCTATAATAACACTGGGTTGTGTGTGAGAGTTGGTAAGGCTTGTAGCAATTGGTTTAGCATTGCTTCTGGTGTTTAACAAGGGTGCGTTTTGTCTCCTTTTCTCTTTAGCTTTGTTATTGATCATGTTATGCGAAATTCACTTCAAGGGAAAGATTTTGGCCTTAAATGGACTGGAGATACGAAAATTTCTGATTTAGATTATGCTGATGATTTAGCCCTTTTGGCAAATGATGTTGATGAGATGAACTCTTTCATTCGAGCTGTTGATGAGACTGGTAGTAGAGTAGGTTTGGTTATAAACAGAGAGAAAACTAAAGTGATGAAAATTGGTCAGGCAGGCTGTGATTCAGTTAATCTGAATGGTTGCAGTCTTGAGCAGGTGTCACAGTTTAATTATCTTGGGAGCTATGTAACAGATAATGGTGATGTGTGGCATGAGATTAACAGACGAATAGGGATTGCTGCCGGGACTTTTAAGAATCTATGGAGAGTGTGGAGAAATAGGCATATACACCTAAAGACTAAAATTAGACTGTATAATAATCTAGTTCTTTCTAGGGTTTGTTACGGTAGTGAAACTGGACACTTTGTAAACAAGATAACAGGAAACTAGATGCTTTTGATTCCAGATGCTTACGCATTATCTTGGGTATTAGGTGGTTCAACTTTGTAACTAATGATGAGGTTAGGCAAAGGAGTTTGTAACCTCCTTTAAGCAGCATATTGTGCAGAGAGAGACTCCGTTGGTTTGGCCATGTTGCCCGTATGAATAATTATAGATTGGCGAATAGGGTTATGAACAGTGTGCCTAAAGGCCTCAGAAAGAAGGGGAGACCTAGGATGCGGTGGGCAGACAATGTCAAACAGGACCTTGTTGGAATTGGTGTGCAGTGGCCAGATGCAGTAGATGTAGCTCAGGATAGACTTGCTTGGAGAACTAAATTGCATGGTCGGTTGGACCTCCACAGCCCATGGCTGCTTGAGGATGATGATGATGATACTATCCATGTATAAGAAACCCCCCCCCCCCATTTTTGGGACCCAATTTTTGGCAAAAAGGGGTTCCTTATACACGTTAAAATATGGTATTTCTTTTTGTTCATTTCGCTAAGGCTAGGGAGTTGTCCATACATTGTGTTACATGAGAGCCTCAGATCGTCAAAGTCCGACTCTGTATACATCAAAGCATAATACAACTAAAGATACCCAAAAACTAAATGAAAGAAACAAACAAAAAAACTGAATTTATTGTTGAAAATACACATAAAAAAAAACGTTTTTACCATAATAGTAAACTATTTTGTATAACAGAAAACATGAGACCCCCCCCCCACACACACACACACAAAATTTATATTTCTTCAAAGAAAGAAAAAAAAATTTTTCGGTACACCTGATATCATTTAAAACTTATTTTTTGATCAATTTTTTTGAGGGGGGTGACTTTACCTCCTCCCCATCTACTGACGCCCAAAAAATAACGACTCATAAATAGGGTGGCCGAATTATTTTTGCAAGCAGGCAGCCAACTTCCTAGGTGCGGCCCTGGGTCTGACAGAAGCCTATCAGTATATGTGATATAAAGGAGCTCTGTGAGGAAGATAAGACCTCAACAGAAAGACCACATGAGGAGAAATATCTATAGATTAGGCAGTGCTTGAAACCAGGTCCCTTTAATCAGTTATCAAGCACTGACCACTCAATTACTAGGTTGGGTTGTTTTACCTCTGAGCGGCACTTTTTTGCACACCATGGGCTAAATGGCCAGGTCACAAGGACCCCGAAGGCTCAAAGAAGGTTGGGGGAGGGGACCCACTGGATCAGCTGTTGGGAGACATATGGTAGCCTCCTGTCAAGGCCATCCAGTATGTTCTTTAGTGTGCACAGGTTATAGCTCTCCCACACACGGGGCCATGGCTTAATGTCCCATCCGATGGACGGCGGTCTTTCCAAGCCCATCTATGTCCCCTACTGACCATGGGCAGGGTGGAGAATTTTGCGGAGATAAATCTCAACGCTGACCCAGCTGGGACTCAAACCTGGTAACTACAGATTATGAGCTTGGCGTGCTACTGACTACCGCCCCACTCAATTACAGGACAATTGAGATTTGAAATATTATATTTATGACTAATGCAATGTTTAGTTCCTTCTATTGAAAGGAAAAAATTGTATCATACAAATCCACTATATGATACAAATACATATGAGTTGAAATCTTCAACAGTAAGTACCAGGGTCACAGCAAGAAAGATGCAACACATACAAAATCAGACTAAAAGCAAATTTTATTGCTCTAATCTTATGGATGATCAAACCAGTCTGAGCAAAACTCTAAAGTAATATTATAAATATCACTAAAACATTACCATTTTATTTTAATAATAAGCAAAATATTCTTTTAACTTTTTTGTTTCTACCTGATGCTTTCCTACACTCTGAAGATAGCTAAGGTAGGTCTTTACCATGGAAAGTAATTCCTCTTCACTTTTGCACACTTGTTTGTCAGTTACCTGATGACGTCTGTATTCATTTAATAAATAACGAATTGCTGTAGTCTTTGACACTGGCTGCAACCAAAAATATGAAATAAAAATTACTCAAATTTAAAATCACCAACAAAAATTAAACATAAACTGAACATACTTATTGTGACAAAAATACTTTGACAAATTAATGACAAAAATATATGGTGTACATTATGGGTCCCCAACTAGTTTCACATGCAGGCCAATTTGAAAAATAATTCTAGCCATGAGCTACACTACACATCAGTGAAAGCAGATCATAGGGAAAATCACAGGTAATTTTCCTGCAAACATGGAACTTATGACTGGAGCTGAAAATATTGAGTTTCACCTCAAGTGAAATACAAATACGACCTCCTGATAACATGAGAGTGCTCTAAGCATATGTAATATGCAGAAGCTGATGAGCTATCAAAGCTAGCTCTTTTTCCACTAATTATTTTCCTGTGCAGTCATTCGGGTCTGTAAATGGTAGCTAGGTATAAACTGGAAGGAGAGCTGTGTACCAATCCCTAATGATGCACAGAACCAGCCAGGTCTAGCAAGCACCTAATGTCCAACCCCGCCTTCTCGTGGTACAGGCCGTTAGTACCTTTCAAAAGAGATATTCTCTTTTGGAAGGGAACGGAAGGGGAGGGCTGCCAGTTCAGTATGGCCTACTGATCTGATCATCTATGGCCACCTTTTCCTTTTTTCAACCCTGCTGAGGAGTGGTCAACTTCACAGGGTCCTGGTGCTGACCATTTATACCTACTAGACTGGACTTGTTTATGGATTTGAGCTCGATTATGGATCCTGAACTTGCTGCACTGGTGGGCCTCTGTTGAGGGAGAATCTGCCGCTGTGTTTTCTCTTTGCTTCTGGGTTGCCAGCCCTAAGTGAACAGAGGCATGGGATACCTTATATCAGCTGGTGGATAATCCTAATCAGAGGCCATCACACGTACCTGAACCTTACTTAGCTAGTTGGGCATCGTCAAGCCTAAACTGGAGTAATGTGTCTCAGGCAGGGCCATATGGCTCTTGAAAAAGTCAACTTGAAAAGGTGGTGCCTGAAGTTCCTACCAACATCGGTGACTTCAGTCTTTAGTGGAGGAGGAACAGGTCTTTGCTCCATGCCTGCGATCAGGGGGCTGTTTGATATTATTGGCCCTACCTATCTCAATAAACCTAGTTTCTTTAAAAATCCTACTAATCATTTTCTCTCTGCAGGAACGTGGAACTTGAGGACATTACATAGAGATTATTCTCTTGATGTCCTCACGCAGGTATTCCAGTGCTATAACCTAGATATTCTAGGCTTGCAAGAGACCAGATGGACAGGTAAAAGTGAGATACTTAAAAATAACTTTAAATTTCTCTTTACAGGGAGGGAGGATGGAAAGCATCACCAAGGCATGGGTCTGCTGCTCAGCAGACGTGCTAGTGATGCTCTTCTAGGATATGAGTGCATTAATGAAAGGTTTCTTACAGCAATATTTCAGACAAGCATTAAAGACTTGAATGTTATCTGCTGTTATGCCCCCACTGAGGATGCTGATGAGGATCAGAAGGATAAGTTTTATGGACAACTTCAGGATATTTTGAATTCTGTCAAGAAAGGAGATATTACCCTTGTTCTAGGTGACTTCAATGCCAAAGTTGGTACTGACTCTGACCTTTGGGGAGGGGTGATAGGCCCTTTTGGTATTGGTAGCTGCAATAGGCAACTTCTCCTACAGGTAAGTAAACTCAATGGTTTCAGAATAACTAACACTTATTACAAACACCGCGACATACATAAGCACACATGGGTTTCACCTGATGAGCTGCATAAGAATATGATTAATTATATATTAATTAACAGCAAATGGGCTAGTTATGTTAGGAATACCAAGGCATATAGGGGAGCTGAAATTGGATCTGATCATTACCTTGTTAAAAGTGTCTTGCAACTTAAACTTAAAAAGTGTTGTGCTAAAGTTTAAAAAAAGCTCTGAAAGACCCAGTTATAGATTAAGCTTACCATGATAGGTTACTCAGTTATTATGACAGTCATGGTTTGCTTACTACTGAAGTTGAGGAAGAATGGGGCCATTTTAAACAGGCTTTTTTGGAAACAAACAGTACTCTTTTAGGAAAAAAAGAGCAGAGGAGATAGAATTATTTGAATGATAATGCACTTGAGCTTATTTCAGAAAGAAGGAACTGCAGGAATGTCCTTAATCAGCACCCTACTAGTAATAATAGAAAGGATTAGAGAGAGCTTAATAAACGTGTAAAGGATCAGTTAGTTACTGATAAGGATCTTTGGCTTGATGGCTTGGCTGACAAAGCTGAGGAAGCAGTTAGACAGCACAACAGCAGAGAGCTGTACCAGATAGTTAATGTTTTGTGTGGTGGAAAATTGACAGGTATACAAGGATTGAAGGATAAACAAGGTAAGGTTATAGAAGGTGAGAATCCTGTCATGGCTAGATGGGCTGCACATTTCAGTGATGTTCTAAACAATGTGGTTAGTTCTACTCCAATCGTTTGTAATGATGATAGATGCATTGGAAGTTTTTATTTTGTCCCTATAACACAATCTGAAGTTATTTTGGCTATTTCTAAACTTAAACTTCATAAATCCCCAGGGGTAGATGAAATTACTACAGAAATGCTTAGACCTGGGAATATTTCGGTTACCACTTGGATGACTGAAATTTTGAATATCTTTTATGATAAAGGCATAGTTCCTAAGGATTTTACCAGCGCTATTATTATCCCTATTTTCAAAAAAGATGATCACAGTTCTTGTGATAACTACAGGGGTATCAGCCTAATCTCTGTTCCAGGGAAAGTTCTTTGTATGATTGTGCTTAATATAATTAAGAATCTGGTTGACAACTAATTGCGTGATGGGCAATGTGGATTCAGAAGTGGTAGGGGATATGTAGATCAGATATTTTCACTTAGGCAGATTCTTGAGAAATGTTTAGAATTTCAGAAACCTTTGGTTGTTAGCTTTGTTGATTTCAAAAAGGCTTTCGACTCTGTTGATTGACATAATTTGTGATTGATTGTGGGATCATAGGTTATACCAGACAAGTTAGTTAACCTAATGAAAGCTCTCTATAACAACACAGAGTCATGTGTGAGAGTTGGTAAGGCTTGTAGCAATTGGTTTAGCATTACTTCTGTGTTCAACAAGGGTGCGTTTTGTCTCCTTTTCTCTTTAGTTTGGTTATTGATTACGTTGTGCGAAATTCGTTGCAAGGGAAAGATTTTGGCCTTAAATGGTCTGGAGATACTAAAATTTCTGATTTAGATTATGCTGATGATTTAGTCCTTTTGGCAAATGATGTTGATGAGATGAACTCTTTCATTCGAGCTGTTGATGAGACTGGTAGTAGAGTAGGTTTGGTTATAAACAGAGAGAAAACTAAAGTGATGAAAATTGGTCAGGCAGGTTGTGATTCGGTTCATCTGAATGGTTGCAGTCGAGCAGTGTCACAGTTTAATTACCTTGGGAGCTATGTAACAGATACTGGTGATATGTGGCATGAGATTAACAGACGAATAGGGATTGCTGCCAGGACTTTTAAGAATCTATGGAGATTGTGGAGAAATAAGCGTATACACCTAAAGACTAAAATTAGACTGGTATAATAGATTGGTTCTTTCTAGGGTTAGTTATGGTAGTGAAACTTGGATGCTGGTGTAAACAAGATAACAGGAAACTAGATGCTTTTGATTCTAGATGCATACGTAGTATCTTGGGTATTAGGTGGTTTAACTTTGTAACTAATGATGAGGTTAGGCAAAGGAGTCTGCAACCTCCTTTAAGCAGCATATTGTGCAGACTCCACTGGTTTGGCCATTTTGCCCATATGGATAATTATAGATTGGCTAATAGGGTTATGAACAGTGTGCCTAAAGGCCTCAGAAAGAAGGGGAGACCTAGGATGCGGTGGGCAGACAATGTCAAATAGGACCTTGTTAGAATTGGTGTGCAGTGGCCAGATGCAGTAGATGTAGCTCAGGATAGACTTGCTTGGAGAACTAAATTGCATGGTCGGTTGGACCTCCACAGCCCATGGCTGCTTGATGATGATGATGATGCAGTCATTCGTGGTGCCATTTATGATAACGAAAGCTTTCATCCTGTGATTTTTCTCTAGTACTGAAATTTGCATTGAGAAATGCTAATAAAGAATGCTGTTATATTTAGAGAAATAATTATTTAAACATCTTGTGGCAGCTTGGCTACCATGATTTCCCTGATTGCAGATGGTGCCACAAGTGACTGGACGAAGAAAGCCAAATTTCGAAGGTCTGACTGGAGCCTGTCAATTTATATGCCATAGTAGGTCTGCCTGCCCAAAACGACCGAGATTTTAAATGGACTGATACAATCAATGCTATTCCTTCCTCTTCTCTACTTCCTACCTGTTGTTTGGGCCTTTTTTTTTTTTGGTCATTATAGTAGGGAAAGGGTTAAAAGAGAATTGGGTTAGCTACAATAGTTCAGTGGTCAGAACACCTGGTACATTATCAGAAGGTCATGGGTTCATATCCAACTCAAGAGAAGCTATTTTTTCAGCTAAACTTTCATAAGCAGAATATATTTTTACTCAAAACAAACTCAAGATTTATCTCGTGACAAGCTGTACATAATGTTTATTTGACTAATTAGTTACTTAACCCTTAAATAGGAAGTATTTTCACTCTTAAAAGTGGAATGGGGGTTGCTTAATTGGTAGTGCACCAGGTTCATAATCTGCACATCGAAGGCTCAAATCTAACCTGGACTAGCATCGAGATTTATCTCCACTAAACCCCCATTCTGTATTTGTTCAGAAAGGGGGCACCAATGGCCTTGCAATGGCCACCATCCATTGGATGGGACCCATGTACAGTAAATCCATATCCTGAATATAAGAAAACACTGGATGGTCTTGACATGAAGCTTCATCTGTCTCCTAACAGCTGTTCGGTAGGTCCCCTTTCTCCAATCTTCTTTGATATCTTCTGACCAGGTCATTTAGTCTAGTTTGTGCAAAAAAGTGCTGCTCAGATGTAAAAACAACCCAATCCCATTCCTTTAAAAGGACAGTTCAGCTTCTGAACCTTATTTAAAATAACTAATGAATAGAATAGTTCATATTATACATCAAAAATAGATAATTCTGAACATAAAAATGCTAAAATGAAAAAATGGTAAGAAAGCATAAAAATATGTCACAGACATTTATAAGAATATTTTAAAAATACCTTCTAATGCTTTCACCCTTCCATTACATACTATGCTCACTGGACAAAAAATTAGTCATCTCCTGCTGTAAGAGGGTTATGTCCATTCGACAGCAACAGAGGGCACACCAGTAATAAACACGTCCTACAAATAGCTGTGCCATGCGCTACAGGGTTCATAGAGTGACAAGAAGTGGTTATGTACCACGTGTGTTAGTTGCTCTGTGAAACATGGGTCACACCAAAGATGTGAATGAGTGGCAAAAAGATGTTATTGCATTTGGTCATGCCAAAGGGCATAGTGTACAAGAAGTTGCTGCCTTTATGGGTGTGTCAAAATTTACTATCCAAAGGGTCTTCCAGCAGTGGCATACATCGCAGTCCACTGCTAATCGTCAGAAGAAAGACTGTGCTCACCAATAGGGACCGTGCAGTGTGTCACGCACTTTTAGGGCAAACCGCTTTGCAACTAGGCAGGAATTGCTCCAGTAAGTTAATTCAGGCCTAAAACAAGCTGTTTCCGAATGAACACTCCAAAAGGAACTGCATGCCATGGATATCTGGAGCAAAGTACCATGGAAGAGACCCATGTTAACAGTTCTGCACAAGGTTGCATGGCTACAGTGGGCACGGTGCCAAAAAACATGGACTGTCGAGTTTTGGAAGCATGTGATCTGGTCGGATGTCGTGTTTTTGCTTGTATTCGAATGATGTGAGACGACAGGTACATTGTAAGCCACGTGAAGCCTTCCATGCGGACTGTGTGCAAGGTTCTGTTCAAGCTGGAGGCTCTGTAATGTTCTGGGAGTGTTTCATATAAAAGGAAATGGGTCCTTTGGTTGAGGTGGCATCACACTTGAACCAGAAGGGCTATATGGAGCTACTGGATGACCACATGTTGCCTTTTGTGCAGCATCTCCACAGTCTTCCAAGACGACAACTGTCGCACGCATAGAGCTCGAAGTGTGTCGGATTGGCATGACGAGCATTCTGAAGCCTTCGAACATCTCGACGGGCTCACCAAATCCCCAGATTTGAATCCCATATATAACTTGTGAGACTATTTGGGGCAACAAGTGAAGTGCCTTCCCAGCCATTTGCCCAATCTGGCTGAACTTGCAGCATTTGCTGCTGGAAGAGTGGATGAATATTGATGTGAACTATATCTGCACACTGGTGACACCCATGCCAGACAGGATTTTGGCTGTTCTTCAGTCGCATGGAGGTGTTAAGCACTAATAGGTGACATTCAGCCAGGGGTGACTAATTTTTTGGCTGGTGAGCTTATCTTATAAAAATATGTAATTCAAGCTCAAAAAATAATACTTTCTTTTTGATTTAATGCATATAATACTTTCTTTTTGATTTAATGCATATTTTATTAAGCTAAGATATGAATAATTTGTTAATGCTATCTGATTGCAATTTCTTAGACACAATGTAAGAGATTGTCGATTTGTTAGTACTACTCTGCACTAAAGGAAATCTGATTTAAGCTCAAAAGTTTGATTTCAACTGTTATCAACAAATTTTTTTCTTAAATTTTTGAAATTTTCCAAAAAATTAACCAAAAACTTCTACTTTAAAATAAGAAGATTATGGAAGTAATTACAAATTATGTACCTCTGTCCTGTTTTACTCTCTCTTTCACATTTTTATTTATTTTTTTTTTGTTGTTGTTATTTACATCCTGTTTTACTTTCTTTTTTGCCTCAAACCTATTTCAATATTCCTAGAATTATTTTCGTCATTTATCCCAAAATTATATGCATTAATAAATCAATAAATATTTAGCAGAAAAAATTTTTGCCGACATACGGGAATCGAACTTGCATCTCTCCAGAAACATACCAGAGTGTTCTTACCAGTTGAACTAATGCCAGCTCATCTTTTTTTCTGCTTATTTTAAGACTAAACTCATCCTCAAGATTTGTGAGCCAACCGTTGGTGCTATCTATGATCTTGGGTGACAATCATTACCGATATATTGCACAGAGTGAGATGGAAATAAATAATAGTGAATTAGTAATTATTTGAACAGTAATTACAATAGTGAATAGTAATTATTGATTTATCAATGCCAAAAGAGCATCAGGTCATGCTGCGATTATCATCTATGTTTAATTCTATGCATTGTTCCTGCTCCTTATATTGAAACTATAACCAGAGCTAGTTGAAGCCTGAGGTGTAAACTAGGTAACATCTGAGCAAGATGCAGGTGCCACTAATTACTTACACACAAATGAGTTGTATGTTTGGTGGCTTGATGGTGGATTGTTTGCAACATTGGATATCATCTCCATTCATTAAGTTAATATTTATACTTTTGTAACCAAACCTTCATTTTTATTTCTGCAAATTTGCTTTGATTTATTTCCACAGATTATTGATGAAAATATGTCATAGAAAATCGATCAAATAGACTGAAAACATGTCACAGAACATCAATCTTTGCAGTTATGCTACATCGCTAGCTATCTTAATTTTTCACAGAACATCAATTCTTCTGCAGTTATGCTACATCACTAGCTACGACAATGGCCAGCTTACAAATTGCTGCTGTGCAATTTTAATTAAGAATTTTTTTAAATGCATTAGAGGTTAGATGTTAATTTTCTTTAATAATTTCTTTGTGCTAAAGTCAGAAAATTTTGATCTTTTATTGTTTCCTGAAAATGAATGATGCCTCTGATAGGGAAGCAAAAAGGACTTCTTGGCAAGGAAATTAGTCTTCCTGTGAGAGGGTAATTTAGGCAAGGGTGTTCAACCTTTTCACAGTGGCTGTGACAGCACCTATCTTGGCACATTTCCATGCCTGCTCAGTGGCTGGGACCAAATGCCCAGAAGCAACGAAGGTGGGAACACTTAAGATGATTAATTAATGGATGGAGAGGTTCAATGAAACCTTGGAATGGTGGCTCACTTCTTCATACCGGTCTGCAAGAATTTTGCAGGAAATGCGCCTCTACAGCACAGAGATCTCCGAGAAACCAAGCTGCCAACGAACATAGACTTTATTACCATTTGAAAATTTTTTAAGTATATCTTTAAAAAATACACAATTCAAATTTGAAAAATAATATTTTCTTTATTTTTCATTTGATGCATATTTTATTAAACTAGAATATATATAATTTGTTAAAACCACTGATTGCCATTTCTTAGAAGTGCTATATGGTATTGCCAATTTGTTTGTCAACATTATTCTAAGCTGAAGCAACCACCTGATTTAAACTCAAAGTTTGATCTGAACTATTATCAACAAATTTTTGTTTTGAAAATCTCCTGAAAATTAACAAAAAACTGCTATTTTTAAAAATGGAAGATTTTGGAAGTAATTGTGAAGTACTGATGTGCGGCATGAGATTAACAGACGAATAGGGATTGCTGCCGGGACTTTTAAGAATCTATGGAGAGTGTGGAGAAATAGGTGTATACACCTGAAGACTAAAATTAGACTGTATAATAGTTTGGTTCTTTCTAGGGTTAGTTATGGTAGTGAAACTTGGACACTTTGTAAACAAGATAACAGGAAACTAGATGCTTTTGATTCCAGATGCTTACGCAGTATCTTGGGCATTAGATGGTTCAACTTTGTAATTAATGATGAGGTTAGGCAAAGGAGTTTGCAACCTCCTTTAAGCAGCATATTGTGCAGAGAGAGACTCCATTGGTTTGGCCATGTTGCCCGTATGAATAATTATAGATTGGCGAATAGGGTTATGAACAGTGTGCCTAAAGGCCTCAGAAAGAAGGGGAGACCTAGGATGCGGTGGGCAGACAATGTCAAACAGGACCTTGTTAGAATTGGTGTGCAGTGGCCAGATGCAGTAGATGTAGCTCAGGATAGACTTGATTGGAGAACTAAATTGCACGGTCTGGTTGGACCTCCGTAGCCCATGGCTGCTTGAGGATGATGATGATGATGATGATACCTATATTTTTTTCCCCTCGTTTTACACCATTTTCTGCCTTAAACTATTTCAGCATTCCTAGAATTATTTTCATCATTTATATAATTTATCTCAGAATTCTGTGTCTTTCCTACTCTATAGATCAAAACTTGGATTGGGTTGTAATCTCCCATTCAATGTGTTCTTTAACATGCACAGGGTATAGCTCTCCCACACACAGAGCCATGGCTAAATGTCCCATCCAATGGATGGTGACCTTTCTAAGCCTATCAGTGTCCCCTACTGACCATGGGTAGGGCAGAGAGTTATGTGGAGATAAATCTCAATTATGACACAGCTGGGACTTAAACATGGGAACTGCAGATTATGAGCCTGTCACACTACTGACTAAGCCATCCCTGCCAATACTTCCTAGAGAGAAACAAAGCCCACCAACCTATTTTTGACATCACACACACTGGACCATCGCTGCGTTTGCTTGCAGTGATGGCCAGCACTTTGAATGAAGTTGAAACAGAAATTATTGACAGTGGTTTGAAATGAACCAATTTCTAACGCAGATGCAATTTATCAATCTTTGAATAAAAATAATTCCTTGGCAAAAATGTAAAAAACGGAAAATGCATTTGCCAAATATTTACTCAAGTAAATTATTACTCAAGTAAAACAAATGTAGTTAAAATTCAATCACTGTATCCTTTCTGATAACAATTTCAAAAAACAATAAGGAAGTTTTGGAATATTCTCTTGAAATAACATTTTTTCACCGAAAACAAATAAATAAAATCTCAGGAAAAAACAATGTATCTTTCACGATTTTAAACAAACCAAAATTACAAGTGTAAAAATTATCAACAGTTACAAGTTTAAGTAATTTTTCATAAACATTTAAATAAAAAATAATTGACGCAATTAGCAATTATACCCAGAAAAGAAATGCATAAAACTAGCAAAATGAGTGATTCATTTATAACACATATAATATAATATAACCCTGTCAAGCAGCTGCTTGCCACAGAGGTCTGACAGGAGCCTGCCAGTTTATATGCCACAGTAGGAGATCTGAGAGGATGGCAGGACCTCAGCAGAAAAACGAAACAATCGTTTCTCTGCTGAGTCCAGGGCTCAAACCCAGGTCCCTTAGATCAGTAGCCAAGCGTGCTAACCACTCAACCACGGGACGGCTTATAACATATATGCTAAATCTAATTGAAAAAATTCATAAAGCTTCTAAAGGTAAGGAGGAGAATATTAAAAATTGCAAAATATTTAGAAGCAAATCATGAAATGATATATACTAAACCAATTGAAGAAATGCATAAATCTTCTACAGGGTGAGGGGAAAAAATATTGAGAATTTCACAAAACTAGGAGTAAATAAATTAATTCATATATAGTAAACCAACTGAAGAAATACATAAAACTCCCAAAAAGAAGTGAAAAAATATTAAATATTGCACAAAATTAAAGTGATTCAATTAATATATATGTATAATAAACCTAATGCAGAAATGCATAAAGCTTTTAAAGTGAGGAAATATTCACATAAAATTAGCCTGAGTGATTTAATGAAATCGTATACTAATTCAAATGAAGAAATGTTTAAAACTCCTAAAGTTGAAGGAAAAAATAAAAAGGAGATAGAAAATTAGCAGGGATAATGATTAATTTAAGTCATATACACAGTTGTATCAGAATAATATGACCACCTACCATAGTATATGTATGATAGGTGGTCATATTATTCTGATTGACTGTGTATATATATATTCAAATAACTTTAAAATACACATTTATTTTTCTATGAGTGATGGAAATAAAAGTTATCAAATTCAGTGGTACATTTTTATTATATACTTTGAACTAGATGAAGAAATATATGTGCTTTCTTAGAAATAAGAAATGGTTCATTATATATGTGATAGAGAGTGGAAATATTAGTGATTTAATTAAATCAAATGAACAAACTAATTGTTGATATATCCAGAAAACATAACACAAAAGCTGCAGAATAGTGATTCAGATAAATGGTATACTCTAATACATAGATTACCAGATATGTCAATAAACAAGCATAGAAGGTACCTAAAATTGGTGATTCAGATAAATAATGGAGACTATGTAATTGACATCTATGCCTTTCATAATTAGACTGCTTATCCCTCATAAAAATTTAAGTTTTTAGTAACACTTATCAAATCAAGCTAAACCCAAACTATTCATAATATTTCAATCACATTTAATGGCATATAATTTCTCACTCTAGGTATTAATGAAATGCCATCTTGAACAAAATCGTTTTACATTCAAAATGCAATGACATATCAGTTCAAATGCAATGACTATAACGTCTAATTACTTTACCACTGAAATATCAGAGTTATGTCAACTCTAATCTAAATCAATTTAGCACTAAAATATCAGCGAATGTCAAATTTAGGTCATTTTACCTTTTATAAGCAAAATATGAACTACAGAACCGAATCATTTTTACTAATTAAAGATCAGCAAAATGTTAACTATAAACTAAATCATTTTATCACTAAGATATCAGCGAAATGTAAACTATAAACCAAACCATTTTACCACTTAAATATCAGCTTAATTTCAGTTATAACCAAATCAATTTAGCACTAAAATCTCAGCGAATATCAATTTTAAACTAAATCGCTTTACCACTTAAATATCAGTGAAAGATCAACTATAAACCAAATCATTTTACCACTAAAATATCAGCGAATTACAGTTGTTATGTAATTCTAGCACTAAAATATCTGTGAAATATCAGCTATAAACCAAATCATTTTACCACTAAAATATTAGCGAATGTCAACTATAATCCAAAAAATTTTATCGTTCAGATATCACTGAGATTTGAACTGCAGAACCAAATCATTTACCTATTAAAATTTCAAAATTCTATTTACCTTGGGAGTTCTTGAAATCGACAATGAAATTCTGATTGAAATTATTTTCACAAAACATCACACAAAAGTGAATTGCTGTTGCAACCAAGCACATTGTATATTCGAGTCATTGTGGTTAGGCCTAACAAAAGTGGCTCACACAAAACTTATTTTCACAAACTATCTACAAATCACTTTACTAATTACACCTGAGGACGTTAAACATTCTAATAAAATTCACGTTGTATTAACCTCAAAAACGTGTAATACATATCTACTACAAAGTTAAAAATATTCAAAAATGCCGCCACAGCACTACATCGTGACCAGTGAGAACAAATGAGACCAAAGGCTCACAGAATGCTTGGGCTGCTTTGTGACACAGCCCGCTGGCCCACTAGGACCACCATTATTATGATGCATTCCGAAGGTGGTTGGCTTTCAGCTCTAGGTAGTATTGTCCCTGCCCCTATAGATCAAAACTGTAACTAAAAGCAGCTAAAACTAAAAATTAAGTTTCAGAGCAAACTTATTGAAAACCATCCACAACACATAGTGTCACAATAGGAGAAAGTCACAGGTGTCCTAATTGCTCCTCACATACACATGCAACAGTGGGCCATCTGTAAAGTGAATTGCTCACTTTACAGATGATTTACATGATGATTACATGATGATTAAAGTAGATGACTTTACAGATGATTTACATGATGATTTAAGTAGGATATACACTCCCTTCATAAAGTATGTATTTAGTTTCCTTTTATAATTAAACCTTAGTTTTCATTTCTGTGGATTTATTTTGTTCCCATACTATGGCACATTAAACTGACAGGCTCCTGTCAGACCTCTGTAACAAGCAGCTGCTTGAGGGGGTATATATTTTTTTTATTTTATTAATTACTGATCTTTTTGTGAATCAATAATTATCAATTTTTCAGATTATGCTACATCAGATGGCCAGCTTACAACTTGTTGCTATGGATATTTCATTTAACATCACATTAGGTTATACGTTATCTTTTCTTTTATTTCTCCATTTTCTAGTTTAAAAAAATTTTAATCTTGTATCATTTTCTGAAAAATGAATGTTTTAGATACAAAAGCCTGACTTCCTTGGCATGGAAATGAGTTCTTGTGTGGAAGGGCAATTTTGGAAAGGGTTTTTATTCCCCTCCCTTCCCCACTTAGTATTTTGTTTCCTTTTATAATTAAACCTTAGTGGAATTGCAAATTTTTATTATACTCCACGTTTATGGTTAATATGTGAGTACTAAAAGTAAAGTAAATTTTCTACTCTCTTAATAGAAGTTTTTGATATTGCTATGGATATTTTATATAACATCACATTAAGTTATATGTTTTTTTTTTCTTTTATTATTTCTTCATTTTTCCGGTAAAAAAGACTTTGATCTTGTATCGTTTTCCGAAAATGAATAAGGTCTTGGATAAGAAAAAAGAAAATGGCCTTCCTTGGCAGGAAATCAGTCCTCACATGCAAGGGCAATTTCAGGTAGACCCTGGCATATTTTATTTTTAAATTGCGAGTTTTTATGTTTATATTGAATGATTTTAAAAGCAGTCCCTCCCCCCACACACAAGTATCTTGGCTGTACAGGTATCTTTATAAACAAGATGATTTCTACAAATGTAAACAGTATCTGGGTATTTAGCGGTTGCCCGAGTGGTTAGCGCGCTTGGCTACTGATCTACGGGACCTGGGTTCGAGCCCCGGGTAAGGTATGGATGTATGTGTTTTTTCTGCTGAGGTCCTGCCATCCTCTCAGACCTTCTACTGTGGCATATAAACTGACAGGCTCCTGTCAGACCTCTGTGGCAAGCAGCTGCTTGAGGGAGTATTTATTTATTTATTATTTATTTATGTGTAACACTTAGAACTCAACTGCCTTTACTTAATATTTTATGTTCTTAACGGTTTGAAGGGGAAAGGCAAACTATGGTGTGCGGACGTTGCGAAACAAGAGTTATTGGATTTAGCCTAATTTGTCAGAAGCAACAGTTGTTGTTCAGTGTACAAATGTTTGGAGGAAAAATTGTTGTTTGTTTGGACCTTTGTAGCCTACGGTTGTTTGATAATTTGCATTTAATGGACTATGTTATTCCATATCCATAATGTTTTCACAGAACTTAAATTTCTATACAAAAAATTGCTTCTATGTTACCTACCTCAGAATTCCTTAGGCGTAACTCATTCGCAATTTTCCGTAAAACTGACAACGATTGTTTACTACTTAACGCCATGTTGCTATGAAGAGCAAGAAACCATTTCAATCGAATAAATTAGAAATTACTCCTTTAGGGGTGGCATTGAGGTAATATTATTAGAGACAGGACTGGCAACAGACGCCATGAACACGTACAGATATTAAGCCTAGCATTAAGACCCTCCATGAAGCCTAGTGGATAGTGAGGCGAAAAGTTGAGTGAAACAGTAAAATGCCTACTTCATGCTCCGTGTACGGATGCAAAAACGTGCGGTAAAGGCAGCAATTTGACTTTACGAAAATTACGAGATGTGTTCTTTGCGATAAATTAAAAATTGAAATTGTTAAATTAAGGGATTTAAAAATAAAGGGTTGTCAGCTTTTCAATATATCTTTCTGTCTAAGTCGAATGTAGTTCACGAATTTTTTAATATATGAAACTAATAATATTTGCATATGTAAAGTAGGTGATTTAAAGCCTGAATTAACATGAAATTAAAAGAATGCTTTCGTACATTTTATTACAATAAGAAATATTTAAGCATATGGCATTAAATTTATGAGACGTCTGCTTTGCATTTTAATTTCGACAAAGTATTATTATTTAGGTAACATATTATATATTGTGCAAACTGTTTATCTTTGCTTACCAATGCTAGAATAATGTTTTCATCACATCAGTTTCATGCTTATTTTAAAATGTTCTCCTCAATCAAAATAATTGTATACATATTTAGACTTTTGAATTTGTTGGGGTGTCTTAAATATGCCTTAGCTTAGGGCCTCAGAAGGTCAAAGTTCAACCCTGATTAAATGTATATATTGTACATGTCCTTGATGAGAGGAACATACCAATATATTCAGCATCATGGGCTAGACTGAGTATGCTCATACTTTTATTTTCTAACAAAAAATTACAGTAAAGCTTCACAGTCCATTAATTAAAATTAATATATTTAATGCTCAATGACACAATGTCATATTTTTTTTATAACATGACATTTTATATTTTTTAATGAAAGAAGATAAATGTGGCTTTTCATGTTTTTTTAAATGAGGCACGAATTTGCACTATTAAGATCTGTAAATTTTGAGGGTTTTCACTTAAGCTGAAAGATTTGATCATGTATTAGATTTTAAAGTATGTTTACCATTGTTCCTGTTTTAAACTGGCTCAAATTAAAGTCTGCTAAGTTTACAGTCAATTTAGTTCAGTTTTAATCACATATTAAGGGCATATCGAATTTTTTTTTAAATTTTCATACAAAACCTCGATTTGAAAGAGAAGCAGTTTCCAGCGTCTTCGCTTTTCATCCGATATAAATCAACAAGTGTGTATTATTAAATCTATTTTGCTTTAATTACTACACTGGAATAACTTCATTGAAATAAAAAACAAAAACAGCAAAGTTCTGCCTCATTTAAAGCATTTATTACGCATTTCCTAATAGTCTTCATCGTTGTTCGCAGCCAATTCGCAAGGCATCATGGGTATCTTGCCTCACTGAAAGCAGTCGGCAGTGGCAGACCCAGCCGTCTGTGATCATGGCGGTCAATGCTACAGGAATCGGGTGGTAACAACTTCATATATGGTCTAACGGTTAGCACGAATATTCTTGTGTTGGAGAAACATGCACTATTGAAGCATTTTGTTAGATTGGGAAGAAATGTTCAAAAATATGGTAGTTACTTGCAATATTCGTTTTGTACACTACTGTCTTTTGTTGATGAATATTTAATATTCAACTCTCGTCAGAGTGCAATGAATTCTGCAGAGGGAAAATCTTCATTGATAAGTAATTACGGCAGAGCTTTAGTACAAAGCTTGAAACAAAAGATCAAAGTAAAAGTTTCATCGGTTAAACATTGTATGAGAGAAGCTTCCTTCTGTGCAAAAAACAGAATTTTATATATACTAGAGAACAGTTACGTAATATATCTAGGATTTAGTTTATTTTTTTGGGGGGGAGGGGCGGTAGGAGTTCGAGAATTTTGTTTGGGGAGGGTCCAAGAATTTAATTTCTGGAAGATCCGAGAATTTAATTTCGGTGGGGAGTTAGAGGATCTGAAAGCAAGACTTGAATATAGTTTCCCAATTACTGAAATATTCCACCTTACAGCAAAGATTCAAATGATATTTTGTATGGACTAAGATTTTTATCATCCTCAAGCAGCCATGAGTCACAGAGGTACAACCATGGAGGTAGGAAGAAAAGAGGAGGGGGCCCTAAGCACTTGAAGATGATGCTACGGCGTCTGCGCGGCAGCCACGTTGTTCTATTCAAAACATTAATCAGTAGTGTTGAAATACAATGTGTCTTGCGCTATAAAAATTGATTTTATACAATATTTGTGTTATGTAAATTTATTCAGCGTTTTGGATGCACGAATCGCCCTTCAAAACAGATACCAGGAATTGCCTTTCATTGGTCAGTTTGTCATTTTTATAAACCTGGGTTCGACACCCGGGTAAGGCATGGATGTGTGTGTCGTTTTCCTGCTGAGGTCCTGCCATCCTCACAGACCCTCTACTATGGCATATAAACTGACAGGCTCCTGTCAGACCTCTGTGGCAAGCAGCTGCTTGAGGGGGTATTTATTATTGTTTTTTAATTGATTATATAATGATATAAGTATCTTTACGTTCTAATTACGCCGTTATGAAATCAGTTTTATTTCGAGTTACAAACCTCGATTCTTCAACAGATTTTTTTTATTTTCTTAGGATTGTACTCAGTGATAAATGTCAAGATGTACTTCTTATATTGATTGATTGATTGATTTTACGTTACACTTTTTGAGAATTCCTTCTGCAGGCTTTCTCAGTTAAAAAATTTTGTTGGCTGTAATTGAATATTAGTGTATATTCTATTTAATGGATGATGAATTTACATACTTTTAAATAGAAGTGATTAAAATATCAGAGAGTTTCTTTTTTGATTTTTATTTTATTTTAGGTGAAAGTATTAGATATTATTTTGTTTAAATGTTTCAGTGTTCAAATTCCTCTCCCTTCCTGATTTAATAAGCTGTAAAAAGGGAAAGGTAGATTACAATAAAGTATTTTCATAAGGTAAGAAATATAATCTTTTTTTTTTAATTTGGGTAGCATTTAAGGATTTTGTTTAAATGCCCATTTTTTTTTTTGGATTGGAGTCTTATCTTTTTGAATTTCTTTTCAGATTAACTTAATGTGTCTGAAGACGTCCCATGGCCGAGTGGTTAGCGCGCTTGGCTACTGATCCAAGGTACCTGGGTTTGAGCCCTGGGTAAGGCATGGTTGTGTGTGTTGTTTTTCTGCTGAGGTCCTGCCATCCTCTCAGATCTTCTACTATGGCATATAAACTGACAGGCTCCTGTCAGACCTCTGTGGCAAGCAGCTGCTTGAGGAGGTATTTATGTTTATTTATTTTTATTTATTAATGTGTCTGGTGTAAATTGTCATAGGTGAGTGACAGCGATCATTAGTTAGGGTAGAAAATTTTCAAATTGTTTAAATAATTTTAGTTAAAAGAGGAGAGTGTAATGCTTTTCTCCTTTTCGTTCACTGGGTATATGTCTCTATTACATATGAATAAAGATGAAGGATCTTAAGCAATTACACAGCATTATAGATGAAATCTTGAATTCGCGAGCTACTACAAAGTCGAAAATTGAAGACACTATTTTGGGAGAGGAACAAGTTAAGGAAATGCTCGAAGAATTTTACAAACTAATGGTGGAGCAGTTAAAAGGTCTGGAAACTGTGCGTGAAGAAACCATGAAAAACACACAAGATGTAGTAAAAACTTTAGAGCCAGAAGAACCCACTGAGATGCCAGAAAAAACGTTCATTTATAATCCAGATTCCAACTTGCAAGATGAAATATTAAACCAATATAAACTAAAACTTTGGGTGAAATCTTACAGGCGAGAAATCCCATTCCTGAGCTGAAAGAAATGATTTATCAAACAATCGGGCATCTTCAGAAACTGTGGGCAATAAGGCTACAGAAATCAAACACTCTGGTAGAACTACTGAGAAATATCGAATTATCGATAATCACATTGAGGCACTTAGAAATATTTAAAGGAGATTAAAATGATGCTAACAGTAATAGAAAGTCAGTAGTTTGGTTCTGGACTATACAAGAGTTTCGACATATGCGAAAAATTATCAATTTTGGTTGCCAGTAAACGAGCTGGAAACACCAGTACAGAAGTAGGGCATAAAATTGTCGAAATCTTGGATATTTTGCTAAAGAACGATATTATTGACAAAAAGCCACTGAAACTGTTCCCACTTAATACAAAAAGTCCATTTTCATTTTTCAATAAGGCATTGGATTGGTTAAGACCTAACTTTGTCAAGCCATCAGCGTAACTTTTTGTTGTCACATTTCTGTTGTGCCTCGGTTCCCCGAGGTTTCCTATTCTCTTATTGTTCGCATTAAGGACATCCTCGCCAGTTAATGCGACTTTTTCCAAATATCTCTTAGTTACAGCAACAAAATCAAACTCGGGATCGACAATATATGAAGGATTTGTTTTTTTTTTCTGCATTGAAACTATGCCCGTCGAATGCAATGCTTCGTGGAACATAAAGCCCATCTTTATTTCTCACCAATGTATTCATTGGACTATTTTGCATAGTGGTCAAGATGTGCATAGATTCTTGATGCGTTTATTGCTTGCATCGTAATTGTCATCTTCATTGCAAAGTGCTCTTTTTTCCAAATATCGTTTGGTAACTACTCCAGAATCTGCATCGGGTTCAGTAACATTGATTATTTATTTGTTTGTTTCGCGCATCGTAGCGATTGTTCCGAAAAATTAAAGAAGTATTATTAACGTATTGAATGGTAGCGGCATCTCCATTTTCTATAGGTCTGCCTATATTTGATATTATTTTAGTATTTATGTCATAATTTCCTGTGTGATTCAGTGTTATAGACTCTTGTCGTAGATATTGTTTTGTCACAGAGTCAGAACCCTCTTCGGGATTGGCTACATATCTCAATTTTTTATTACTCGTGTCGTAGTCCCATCGTGTGTCAATTTAAAACCGACACCTGGAATTCCCGTTGGTCCTCTTTCGGAACCGGTCTCAGAGCTGATGACGCCAAACTTTGTCAAGTAATTCATCTTTATTTCCCAAAGTTTTTCCTGTATTTGGGAGGCATTTGCTTGGTTTTTTTTATCGATTAATAAGAAATCGAGCGGTTTTGAAACTGCATAAAAATATCTTTCCCGATTTCTATTGCATGATTAATTTGTATCTGCAACATTTCTCACTTGTTCAGCGTTTTATATTAAAGAATATAAAATCACAGTTTTATATTAAAGTTCACAGTTTATATTAAAGTTCACAGTTTATATTAAAGTTCACAGTTTTATATTAAAGAATATAAAATAAATACACTGTAGTCGAATGTCTTTGGAGTCGAAAAATAACTTTGTCAGGTAAATCAATGGTTATGTTCTTTTTCCTTGCTCTGACGAATAATTCTTCAATGAGTTTTTGATCTGTTTCAGTTACGAAATCACCGAAAGCAATTAAATTTTGCATGTTAATGCAAATTTAATCCAGTTCGTTGACCTTGACGATATCTTCTTTACTTGCAGAGAAAGTTGCAATTGAGATTTTTTCGCCAAATGTTTTCTCCAAAATTTCGTGCAAATCGTCGAATATTTCTTGTATAAACTGATATTTCGGCTCGGTTAAATCTTTGGCATATAAAAAGATTTTATTATAGTAGAGATGTTTAAATATTAAGTTCAACAAAAGGTTCGTCTTCCCTGAGCCCGATGGACCACAGATTAAAAGTCTAAAAGGCCAGAGAGGTGCTAATAAGTTTCTGGTCAAGAAATTCTTATCATCTTCAAAGTCAAAATTTGGAATCTCCATTTTCTTTATTTAAAAAGATCATTTTCTTTGACCCAGGAATTAAATGTATTATCATAACCAAACCATTTAACATAATACTCTTTTTTATTATTCTTCACTCTAGTTTTCAGAATGGTTTCAACTTTGCAAATGTCATCTTGCGTTTTGTATTTCACCATTTCTTGGGAGTAAAAACTACCAATGATATGTTCTCCTTTCAGATCCTTGATCTTATAGGTTATGGGATCTGTATTCAGGACTTGAGCAATTTCAAAATCTCTTCTGTAAAATTCGGCAGCTACCCTTTTCTAAATGGTGTCTTGTACTTGGTGATTCTCACTCTGTCGCCTATTTTAAATTTTGGTTTTGTAATAGATTTAATTCTTTTACAAAACAGATTGAAATACACAATATCTCTGCTTTTCTTCAACTTTGCCTCTTTTGGGATCATTCTTATTCTTCTTTTTTTTTTTGTCTTTAGTCCTATTAAATCGTTCCACAATTTGAGCTTTAATCTCATTTTCTGTGGCAAACCAATGGACACCTCATTGGTTAAACAATGCTTGAGTTTCTTTATTGATAAACTCAGTTCCCTTATCCGTTTGTACTTGGATGGCTTACGTTGTTCAAAAATTTCGACAAATGCTTTGATAATCTCTTTACCCGTTTTCTTTTTAATAGGTATTGCCCAGGCTAATTTGCTGAAAATGTCATTCATGGTTAAAATGTAATTCGTGTGGTTATTGTGAAATTTAAATTTTTGTATATCAATTAAATCATTCTGCCAATGGTCATCTGAATTCGAGACATTAACCCGTCTGGTTTGGAATTTTTTACAGATGGGTTTGTAACGTGTACACATCTTGTTGTTGACAAAATCTTTTTATTTCTTTTTCCTTCAATCCAGTTTTGGGCATTAGATCTACAGCTAGATTCTGAATTTCATCCAAATCATTTAATAATTCTTGATCGGCTTCGTGGCTCTTTTTAGTTTCTGTAGATTTGCTGTAAGAAATGTGCTTTTTGCAGGCTTTGTCCACACTGTTAATACCAGGATCTCCTCGCATTAACCTTTTCTCCAGTTTCGTAAAAGGTGCACAATACTGGTAACTTATTTTATTAGTATTATTAATTAACTTATTATACATTAGGGTCAGGCCCTTCTACACCAGATTCAGTTAAAAACAATACAAAATGTATAAAGAAAAACATGAGAATATTTTGAATATTATACATATCAAACATATAAGTTGACATTATTCAATGAAGTGTCATAGTTAATTAATTTAATAGTTTTATGCTTAATAGTAAAATAAATAAATAATAATTTAAAATTTGAAAATAAAGATCTCAATAATAATGATATATTTAATATGTGCATACATATTACACGTATTCGCTACCAAAGTCAGGCTGTGAAGGAACAAATTTCCGTTACAGAACGTTAGAGTAGAAAGATTGAATTTAATAACTGTAACCACAGAAACTGAAATCTGATTGGTCGAGCTTTCCCATTGTTGAGGGGAAATCCGGTTATATCCTGTTAAACAAAGAAGTAGCGAGCAGGAAGTTAATAAGAAAGCTGTCGCTTGCATTTCTGACGTCATCTACTGGAAAATTCAACATATCATGTAAACTGATTTATTCCTAGTTGAGATAATTGCTGATAATAAATTTTACGTTCTTTGTCATAATTTGAACAATTCAATAAAATATGTGAAATAGTTTCTTCACAGTTACAGTAAATACAATTTGCGCTATCTGGTTTCTTTATCTTGTACAAGTAGCTATTTAACTTTGCAGTACCAGTTCTCAATCTTAATATTTTGCAAAAATTCTTTTTAGACATTTTAATTTTTAGCAATGAACATATATTTTGATCAAGTTGATATCTAAAATGATGTTTAACAGAACTCTGAACTTTAAAATAATTGTTGAGCTCTATTTTTTCTGATGACTTAAGGGGGCATAGGAGTTTCTCGGGTTGAAAAAAATTGAATTTTATTTATTTATTTATTTTTTGCATTTTCTGATAGTTTTACCCAAGAATGAGAATCTAAAACCGTTTTTAAAATATTGAAATGTTACAGAAGATATAACACTTTATGTCGAGCGCCGAGCATGGGCCTCGAAGAGCCCGTTTCACAGCAGCGCGTAGGTAGGATATTTCATACATTTCATATTTCATCATTTTTCAGAAAATATTTAGAAACCTCTAAAACGAAGAGAGGAAATTCTATACTGCAATGGAAATACAGTCTTTTTGCCTCCCCTCTCCTTATTTATTTCTAGATGCGCACCTGTATGTATGTACGTATGTATGCACGGGCTTAAGAGACAGGGCTACTACACAATATATGTGGGTGGAAAATGACATAAAACTTAAAAATTTCCACCCGTTTCATACAAGAATAGAAAACAAAAAGCACGAGTTAAGCTTTTAGATGCGTCGTCCAACTGTTACTTGTCAATCAACAAACATAATTGAAATTTGATTTTATATCTTTTTTCACAATAGCATTTGAATAAATTTCTGTTGATAGATATATGATTGCTATATACTACACGCTACGTAAAGCGAAATCATTCAGATTTGCAGCGTTTTGTTTACTGATGCAGGGACATGCAGTATCGTAATAAATAGTTGCAGAAGCGGCGAAGGCACAAAGCATTCTAATTCGTTTGGGCAGCCCTTTTTCCAGTTTACGAAGAGGTTTTTGTTTTATATCAATTTAATTTTTGTTTTCTTTAGAAACTGAAGTCAAATCTACATGAATATCGGCAGATGAACACTTTTTAAGTTTATTTTCAGCAGCCTATGAACACTCTGTTCGCAATGCTCTTTTTGATATACAAGTCACTCCTTTGGTAAATAGCTTACGAGTAAATAAAGACTTTTCAGTTCTTTTGTTGTTTTCTTCGATAGCATCTGACAATTTTCACTCTTCTTCGAATCCAATTTATCACTTTCATTAAAGAACAATTGATGTATGTGTTCATTTGATTAATAATTGCGGCGTTCAAAAAATATTTCAATGGTGCAAAAATAGAAGGCCCCTAAATCTTAGGAGCATAATTCATTTAACGTTCCATATTCTTGCCATTCCTACATTTCGTGGTTTGTCCTTGTAGGCGGGATATAATTAAAAAATATTAGAAATGGAAATAAAATTCTTCGGTGTTAACCATCGGGGGAAGCAGAAAATTACTACTAAATCACTTAGGTATCAATTAAGTAAAGAATTTTCATATGCGTTGATTAAAATTGTAGAAAATTCTAGTAGAGACGTAGATAGGAAAATAAAGCAAATTCGCTGGCTGGCAAGGAAAATATAACATTTTAATTTATTTGTTGTTATGTGAAGGGGATCCGTCGCCGAGTGGTTATGGTGGTTGGCTCCTGATGAAAGAATCTCGGATGGTTTCTTTCTTGTGTTGTCCTACTGTCGACGTCTCGCCATCTTTACAGATCTTATCTATGACAGTGTTACACTGACAGTCTGCTGTCAGACCTCTGTAGGGAGCAGCTGCTCCTACTTGGGAGGTATTCCAAGCAACTGCTCCTACTTCTGCAATATGTTTGCGAAGTGAGTGTTGTAAATATTTTCTTTTGTTTTCAGGTAACAGGAAAGAAACGGAAAAGATCAAGGACAACAGCAATGGACTTGTTCTTGACTCTGAAAGAAAGACGGAAAGCACAAATGTAGCTGTAGTGGTAATCCAACGAAGGGGAACAAATAGAGTTCTTTCGTAGACTCTCGCATAGTCTAGAAACATTACCTACAACACTTTAATGAAAAACTTAAAAGTACGCATTTATTCAACATTTTCGAAGATTAGATTAATAAAATTTTGAAATGTATAGACCGTAAAACAGTTTATATATTATTATTACATATAGGCAGAGAGTGATGGGGGAAAAATTATTTATTCCTAAAGCGTTTCGGATTAAAACATCAAGAAACTTAAAATTTTCCAAGTGCAGGAAGTTCTCGATTCGTGCGAATTTGGATTTACACAGTAAATTAATTTTTGGAATGTTCTTAATTTGAACAGTCCAAAATTTACATTTATCGTCTTTGGAACGAACTCTTAAAGCAAGAGGCGAGAAATCGTGGAAACTCTATTGACAAAAAACCTCCTTTGTAGAACAGGAAGAAAAAGCTCACAACTCGTTGCCAGCTGTATAGAAGAGACTCACAACTCTCCAGCTATATAGAGGTTGCCAGCTGTGTAGAAGTGTACATAAGTGACTTCCCGCTGGAATGTGCTAAGTTGCCAGCTGTCCCGATTTAAGCACGATTGTCCCATTTTGTAGAGTAAAATCCCGAGTCTCGCATTGACAGTCAAAAATCCTGCATCCCAAGGACCAAAGAGAAATTAAAATTTTGTTAGATTTAATTTCTTATTAATGACTTTTTTTATTTAAGATATTTTTTTACTTGGACTTGTGTACCTGTGTAATTTACCTTTAATTCTGAAGCTCTGAAAGACCCAGTAATAGCTAAAGCTTACCATGATACGTTACTTAGTCACTATGACAATCATGGTTTGCTTACTATCGAAGTTGAGAAAGATTGGGACCATTTTAAACAGGCTTTTTTGGAAACTAACAGTACTCTTTTAGGAAAAAAGGAGAAGAGGTGGCAGAATTATTTGAGTGATAAGGCACTTGAGCTTATTTCAGAAAGAAAGAACTGCAGCAAGGTCCTTAATCAATACCCTACTAGTCCTAATAGAAAGCATCACACAGAGCTTAATAAACGTGTAAAGGATCAGTTAGCTACTGATAAGAATCTTTGGCTTGATTGCTTGGCTGACAAAGCCGAGGAAGCAGTTAGACAGCACAACAGCAGAGAGCTGTACCAGATAGTTAATGTTTTGTGTGGTAGAAAACGGACAGGTATACAGGGATTGAAGGATAAACAAGATAAGGTTATAGAAGGTGAGGATTCTGAGCATTTCAGTGATGTTCTAAACAATGTGGTTAGTTCTACTCCCATTGTTTGCAATGATGATAGATGCATTGGTGGCTTTAACGTTGGCCCTATAACACAATCTGAAGTTATTTTGGCTGTTTCTACACTTAAATTTCACAAATCCTCAGGGGTAGATGAAATTACTACAGAAATGCTCAGAGCTGGGAATGTTTCGGTTACCATTTGGATGACTGAAATTTTGAATAACTTTTATGATAAAGGCATGGTTCCTAAAGATTTTACCAGCGCTATTAATATTCCTATTTTTTAAAAAGGGTGATTGCAGTTCTTGTGAAAATATACGGGTATCAGCCTACTTTCTGTTCCAGGTAAAGTTCTTTGCTTGATTGTGCTTAATAGAATTAGAATCTGGTTGACGGGCAGATAAGCAATGTGGATTCAGAAGTGGTAGGGGATGTGTAGATCAAATATTTCCACTCAGGCAGATTCTTGTATTAGAATCTGCCTGAGTGAATTTAGAGTTTCAGAAACCTTTGGTTGCTAGCTTTCTTGATTTCAAAAAGAATTTCGACTCTGTTGATCGTCATAATTTGTGGTTGATTGTGAGATCGTATGGCATATCAGACAAGTTAGTTAACATAATGAAAGCTCTCTATAATAACACTGAGTCGTGTGTAAGAGTTGGTAACGCTTGTAGCAATTTTTTACCATTGCTTCTGGTGTTCGACAAGGGTGCATTTGTCTCCTTATCTCTTTAGTTTAGTTATTGATTATATTATGCGAAATTCACTGCAAGGGAATGATTTTGGTCTTAAATGGTGTGCAGATACGAAATTTTGTGATGTAGATTATGCTAATGATTTAGCCCTTTTGGCAAATGATGTTGATGAGATGAACTCTTTCTTTCAACTGTTACTGAGACTGGTAAAAAGTAAAAAAAGGGAAAACTAAAGTGATAAAAATTGGTGAGGCGGGCTGTGATTCAGTTAATCTGAATGGTTGCAGTCTTGAGCAGGTGACACAGTTTAATTACCTTGGGAGCTATATAACAGATACTGGTGATATGCGACATGAGATTAGCAGACGAACAGGAATTGTTGCCGGGACTTTTTAGAATCTGTGGAGAGTGTGGAGAAATAGGCGTATTCACCTAAAGACTAAAATTAGACTGTATAATAGTTTGGTTCTTTCTAGGGTTAGTTATGGTAGTGAAACTTGGACGCTGTGTAAACAAGATAACAGGAAACTAGATGCTTTTGATTCTAGATGCTTACGCAGTATCTTGGGCATTAGGTGGTTCAACTTTGTAACTAATGATGAGGTTAGGCAAAGGAGTCGGCAACCTCCTTTAAGCAGCATATTGTGCAGAGAGAGACTCCGTTGGTTTGGCCGCGTTGCCCGTATGGATAATTATAGATTGGCGAATAATGTTATGAACAGTGTGCCTATAGGCCTCAAAAAGAGGGGGTGACCTAGGATGCAGTGGGCAGACAATGTCAAACAGGACCTTGTTAGAATTGGTGTATAGTGTCCAGATGGAGCAGATATGCTTGGAGAACTAAATTGCACGATCTGGTTGGACCTCCATAGCCCATGGCCGCTTCAGGTTGATGACGACGACGTCCGAATGCAAAACCCTGGGATTCCCAGAAGAAGAAGCACCTACACCTAAGTTATCTGGGAATCCTCTTAACGCTGGCCATAGGCCGATGTGTCAAGAAAGGGTCGGTGGCCTGCTAAGACAATTTTAGTGAATGATATTCAAATCTGAAATATTAATAATTTAGTATTTTACAAAATATGTCGTATTCTACTTTAAATTATTGTATTACACTTATTGTTGGTTTCTATAGTACAATTTTTTTTTAAAGAATATAATTTTTATTTATAAGAGTGAAGAAAACAAATACATTACAATTTGACCCGCAAAGCTAAGTAGTTTATCTGCAGGAAAATGAATAAATTATATTAAACGTAGGTAATTCAGCCACAAAAATGGTGTACATCAAATAAATCCACAAAACACAACACGTAATAATCAGCTAACTAGAAAATATCAAATAATTTTTTAATTCCATTTTTAGTCTTCTAAAAGAATCTATATTTAGTAATTCTTTTGGAATAGCGTTAAATATAAGTGGTACTTGATATTCGAAGGTATGTTTCCCGTAATTATTTCGAAAATTTGGCAATTTGTAATAACCTTGGTTTTGAAGTCTTATATTTTTGTTATGTTGAATTTTTAGTTTGTAAGTTTCGTCAAAAAATTTTTAATTATTACATTATATTTATATAAATTGCTGTAGGATAAAATATTTAAAAATTTTAAACTATCGGTGGAAGTTTTATAAATTTTTTGCAAATGAAACGGAATAATATTTTTAGCTATTGTAGACTGCAGTTTTTCTATTTTATTTATGTTAGTTAAGTTAGTTGTTCCATGCACAATTATTCCATAATTTAAAATAGATTTGCATATTGCTTTATAAAACATTACGCAGGTTTCCATATTTAATACGTTTTTCAATTTTTGAATTTTTATCGCTGATATTCTCAAGCTTTGACATGTGGGATATATGGGCATTCCACCTAAAATATTCATCAAAAATGATTCCTAAGCATTTTATTTTATTTACTTGCTCAACAAGTGGGCAACTACATAATGATTCATAATTTGAAGCATCCTTTTTTCTGCAATTTATTTTGAGTTTTGATAAAGAGGTTTTGATGATTATGAAATCCTGGTGAATGAATAATCATCAGTTTTGTTTTTTTCTCATTTAAATAGATTTTATTATGATTTAACCATCTAATAATATTATTGTAATCTGTTTCAACCTCTGAAATGCTATCATTTAAATATTTCTGACTGTTTATTAAAACAATGTCGTCAGCTTGTAGATAAATAGCACTATTTAATTTTGTATTGAACAAATCATTTATGTATACTAAGAACAGTAAAGGACCTAAAATTGAGCCTTGGGGAATTCCATATCGTGTAATTACTTTTCTGCTGTAGCAGTTTTTTATTTTAGTAATTGTGTATCTGTCTGATAAATAATTTCTAAACCAATCTAACAATATACCGCGAATACCGTAATTTTCCAATTTATTTAGTAAAATGCTATGATCTATTGTATCGAAGGCTTTCTTTAAATCTAAGAACATAGTTACAATTTTTTCTCTATTATTCAATGATTTATTAATATTATTTGCAATTTTGGAAATTAGTTGAATTATGTTTTTTCCTTTTTGAAAGCCAAATTGATTTTCATTAATTATGTTGTGTTTAAGTAAAAAGTTAAAAACAGTATTATAAATATATTATTATTTTCGAAAAAATAGGCAGAATTGTTATTGGTCGATAGTTAGAAAAATCCTCTTTAATACCACCTTTAAAAATAGGTCTTAAAATACCTGTTTTGAGTTCAGTAGGTATGATCACAGTAAATATAATCTGATTTATAATTTTTGATATAATATTAAGTAGTGTCTCTTTACTAAATTTTATATGTTTAATGCAAACATTATCGTAACCAGGTGAGTTATTGGTGTCTAATTAAGTAATTATTTCTTCAGTTTGTTTTTCAGTGATTTCATGTATATAGATAGATTTCAAAACTCTTTGCATCATGGTTGGAACATAATTTATATCGTCTTGGTGATTTGTATTTCTTATCTGTAAAATTAGTGTATTATAAATGTCATTGTAATTATTTGCTATTTCTTCCACAGATAATTTCTTTTTGGAAATATTGTCAATTATTACATCGTCCGCTGATTTTTTCTGTTTTCCTCCTAATATTTCATATATTAATTGCCAGGTAGCCTTCATATCATTTTTTTTTCATTATAAGTTTATTTCTATAATAAAGTTGTTTCTGATTTCTAATCTGAATATGAACCATATTCCTTAATTTTTTATAGTTAATTTTATAAGCATCACTTTTATCATTGTTTTTAAATTTAATCCAAGCTTTATCTCTTTCTTCAATTAATTCTATCAAGTTCGGTGTTATCCAATTTTTGCTATGATTTCTTTTTACCTTTCCAACTCTCCTCATATATATTCTATTTTTTCCTAAAATTCCATCATAAATGTCTTTAAATACTTTATATAGGTTCAATTCATCCATTGAGTTGTCTCCATAATTTTCTAAATTCCAATTCATTTCAGAAATAGCTTTGTTTATATTGTTATGGTCAAATGACTAATTCTTATTTTCCTGGTCTGTTTCAGTATAATTAGTATTATTCAAATTGTTATTGGTGTTGCTAATCAGTGTTAAAATCATATAGTGATCTGCTATTTTGCTTGTTTGAATTATTGAATTTGCTGACATATTTTTAATCAGTTTAATATTAATATGGTCTATACAGGTTTTGGTAATTTTATTTTTTACTATTTCTTCTCTTGTAGCTTCCCTTATTAATCTTTCATAATTCATTTCAGCCAATAGTGTGATATATTTTTCTGTGCCATGTTTTTTAGTATTCATTGTATCGATATTAAAATCACTTATTAAAATCTGATTTTGATCTTTTTCTGTATTTTCCATCCAGTTTCGGAAATTCAACAGAAAAGAGTTCACATCTGTACTAGGCGATCTGTATAGTGCTAAAACATGATATATTATACAATTTTTTTTTTTTACTTTTATATATAGAGTTTCCGCTGGAAGTGTTTGTTGTGAAATAATTTCAATATATAGATTTTCTTTATAGTATACTGAAATCCCCCTAATATTTTTATTTATATTATCATTTGTGGTTTTATTAAATTTATCAATATTATATATATATAATTTTCATATTTATTTACATTTGTTTCAGTTAAAACAAGCAAATCAATGTGTTTCATGTAATTGTTAATACTTAATTTTAATGAATCCCAATGTTTTCTTTTACTTCTTATATTAACATGAGCAATTCCTAATTTATTTTTGTGAATAAATTTACTAGAATTATTTACGAACCAAGCCTCCACTTCTAAACCTGTAGTTACATAAGCAACATCATAGTTGCTATTAAGACCTTCAGAATTCAAATCAGATATAGCTAACAAGAATATTCATTAAAAAAAAGCAAAAGTAAAGAGCAAAAAAAAAAAGAAAAAAAAGCAAGGTTTATCGGACATATCTAAAAGTTCAAAAATCATCAAAGTTCGTGAACATATCAACATTAATAATTCTTTCACCATTTGATTTCCTCATTAGAACTTTTCCATTTTTGAACTAAACATACTTATAATTTTATTCTTTTGCACACATCCTAGCTCTCCAGAAAAGTTCTCTGTTAATCATAGTCGTGTTTTCATTAATATATATTGGTGTTCCTTTATCATTAAGGTCTGCAAGAGTGGTTGTAATTTTTTTTTTCCTGTTTTGTATCCAAATGTCTCCATCTCTCCGTGTAAGGAATTGAACAATTATCTTTGGGGTTTGATGAAAATTGAAATTTTGATGATGTTGGGTAGGCTAATGCATGAACGTACTCTGGATATTTAAATCGTTTTATACGGGAAATTGTTTTCGTTTTGGGCGAATTTGATTTACACGGTAGTTTTCAGCGACTCATTAACCTTGAAATGCAAATCCTGTACAAACTAAAAAAACCCACTTCATTCAAATGCGAACACGACTCTAAGTCTAATTGCCTTGTGCATATCCTTGCCTTAGACTATAGATTCCCAACGGGGGCGATACCGCCCCCCAGTGGGCGCTGGAGCCTTCCATGGGGGCGGTAGCGGATCCAGAGGCAAATGAGGGGCTTTGAGGCAGTCAAGAGGGGCGGTCAAATAAATAAATAAATATAATGGAATTTTCTGTGACAACCTTTTTATCTCTTTTATTCTGTGGTGTCTTCCTGGTGATTCTGGTCATCCACTACCTCATCCGTCATGTACAGCTTTTCAACTGCAGCTTGGACAATAAGTTCCCTGCTACCGCCTACTAGCGGTACTGGTACGTCTGAAGTCGACTGAGATGCTCTCAAAAGTTCTCTTCAAGATCACAGATTGGATATAAGCTTCAATATTTTTTCCCACTCCAAGTCGCTCTGAGTATGCTTTATGGTACGTAGTTACAATACCATCTCACGTCAGAACATAAGGTATAATATTAACATTACACTTGTGAATTAGGCTCAACTCATTAGCCAGCAGATCATACTTCCACTTCTTTTCAACCTCTACTGTCTGCAGGTTATCTTGAGATGTTATTCCTACTTCAATAATTGTAATCTCATTCAATACCTTAACATGCACTACTATATCAGGCTTATTATGTTGGACATGTGTCCGTCCTGATAGGCAAATCAACCTTGATGCAATAATAATATAATAATAATAAATTTATTATATTTAATATTTTTTTTATAATTTTTTTTAATATAATAAAATACTTAGAAAATACCTGTTTTCATAAATAAATATTTTATCTAGCTATGTAAATTATCTTATTGTTATCGCGTTAATAAGCATTTTTAAATTAGCATTAGGTATACCTATACCTAATTTGTTTTAGTTTAGAATAGATTGACGGTGACAAGTCCTTGCAAGTTGGTAGGCAAACACGCGGTTAATGCAATTTAACATATTTCGACAAGAATATGGGAGCTTGAAATGACTTGTTTACGGAGCAAGTGCGCCGGCGTCGCAGACTTACAAGTTAATGCGTGCACAAAATCAAATCTATGAAAGCGATAGCTCTAGGAATGTTTTATTATTTTTATGTGCTTCGCCGTGATAAATAGTCGTGAGTGATAAGTGTTAAAAGTCATAATAAACATTATTTTTATAACTATCTATAAATCTGTTGAGAAGTTAATTTGTATTTGAAAATGTCTGAATCTACATCTAAAAAGAAATGCCGGCAGTACAGTATTGAGTATTTGAAATATTTATTTACGTACTCTCCTACAAACCAATCATTACCTATGTGTTTAATTTGCTGAAAAGTTTTTTCAAATGAAGCTATGAAACCTTCTAGGCTACAAGAGCATTTAAATAAAATGCATGCTGATAAGAACAAAGATTTATCCTATTTTCAAGAACTGGAAAAGCAATATTTAAAACAGCCAACTATGTCAAACCTTTTTGCGTCGTCTTCTAAACAAGATGATGATAACTTACGGGCTTCATATAACGTTTCATTGTTAATCGCAAAAGCAGGAAAACCACACACAATTGGCGAGGAATTAATTTTGCCGGCAGTCAAAGGGATATTAAAAACTTCTTCATCATAGGACACCGTCAGATATCATCAAAAAAATTCCTCTCAGTAATAATTCAGTGCAAAGAAGAATAGATGAAATGGCAAAAGACGTTGAAATATCATTATGTGATTACTTAAAGACTTGCAAATTTTCCATTCAACTCGATGAATCAACTCTACCAAATAACGAAGCTCTACTCTTATCATACGTACGATTTATAAAAGAAGAAGAAATTCATGAAGAG
Source organism: Ryuthela nishihirai (assembly GCA_038380435.1). Lineage (NCBI taxonomy): Eukaryota > Metazoa > Arthropoda > Arachnida > Araneae > Heptathelidae > Ryuthela > Ryuthela nishihirai. The sequence goes on along the minus strand of JAWZYU010000004.1, from coordinate 24,363,500 downwards.
TTATTATTTGCTAAAAATTTGGAATCTGATACAAAGGGAGAATCTATATTTAATACCATGCAAAAGTTTTTTCAAGAGAAAGAAATTCCTATTTGCAATATTTTGTCTGCTGCTACTGATGGTGCTCCAGCAATGACAGGGCGTCATAAGGGTTTCATAGCGCATTTGAAACAAGCAGTACCAAATGTACTCGCTGTACATTGTATTATTCATCGTCAGCATTTGGTTGCAAAAAATTTGAATGAACGTCTGCATACGTCGCTCCATTACGTTATTAAAGCAATCAATAAGATTAGAAGCAATTCATTGAATGACCGATTATTTGGTAAGCTTTGTAATGAAAATGATGAAGATTACAATCACTTGCTGCTGCACACAGTAGTACGTTGGCTCTCTAAAGGTGTTTGTCTGAATAGTTTTTTCAATCCATTTGACTCAGTACTGGACTTTCTTGATGACAGAGACGAAAAATTGCTCGAAAACCTGATTACGTCAAAAAATGACATCGCTTATTTGACAGATCTGTTTAAAATATTTAATCAAGTTAATTTACAATTGCAAGGTGATGAGTTGAATTTACTTAAAACAAAAAACGTCATAGCTGCTTTTGCGGGAAAACTTCTTCTATTCAAACGAAATCTAGGTAGAGGTGAATACAACCACTTTCCCACATTATCAGCAGTCTCTGCAAAACCGGAACATTTACTTACTTACTGCCAACACTTGGAAGTTCTTCATGTTGATTTTACGGAGCATTTCCAAGATATTTTAAACATGAATATACCGAGTTGGGTTTTAGATCCTTTCGCAAACACAGATACTGAAGAATCATCAAATTTGGAAGAGGAACTCTTAAAACTCACGACTAACGAAGTACTCAAAGTAAAATTCAAACGTGATACCAAGAGTTCTGGCTTCAAAAATCAATACCAGTTCTCTACCCTGGATTGTGGGCAATAGTACAGAAGTTTTTAATCGCATTTCCTTCGTCCTATATGGCTGAGCGTGGATTCAGTGCAGTAGCTAATTTACTGTCAAAGAAGGGGAACAGACTACACATCACTGAACGTGGCGATCTGCGATTGATGTTAACGAAATTGGAACCCGACATTAACAAATTGTTAACACTCCACCAGTCTCAACCATCTCATTAATTTTTTTTTATTTATTATTAATTTTGTGTTTATCTCATTAATTTTTTTTATTTATTATTAATTTTGTGTTTATCTCATTATTTTTTTATTTCTTATTGATTCTGTATTTATTTTTAAAATTTTAATAAACAATTTTATTGTACATTTGGTTGTCGTTTTATTAATTTCTGCTTTATGATTTTTAATAGATAAATAAACAGATAAATTAGGTACAGATAATATGCAACAATATTTTAATATTTCATATAAAATTAACTATTATGGACTAGGGGGGCGTTGAAATTTTTGTTCTCTTCTAAAGGGGACGATGGTCCAGAAAAGGTTGGGAATCACTGCCTTAGACTCTCTGGTTAATCGAACTCTCACAATCGAACTCTCACAATGAATCCTCAAGACAAGTTGACCCGAGGTTCATATTCATTGAGAGTATAAAAGACAGAGTGCCAGGTTGCTTCATGTAGAAAAGGAAGTGATCAATCGATGGCTGAATTCATAAAATTGAAAGATTTAAGAAAGATGAAGAAAAAAATAAACTATCGAGTGTAAAGGCAAAATTATTTTTATATCGTTACGAGAGGAACACTTACAATTATGCAAGCAAAAAATATACAAGAAATGGCTTTTGCTGATATAAATGCGATTTAAGCAAACATGAATATTGTTTAAAATGAAAAAAATAAATACCCCCTCAAGCAGCTGCTTGCCACAGACAGGAGCCTGTCAATTTATATGTCATAGTAGAAGGTCTGTGAGGATCGCTGGACCTCAGCAGAAAAAAAAATATACAAGAAATGGCTTTTGCTGATATAAATGCGATTTAAGCAAACATGAATATTGTTTAAAATGAAAAAAATAAATACCCCCTCAAGCAGCTGCTTGCCACTGACAGGAGCCTGTCAATTTATATGTCATAGTAGAAGGTCTGTGAGGATCGCTGGACCTCAGCAGAAAAACGACACATACATCCATGCCTTACCCGGGGTTCGAACCCAGGTCCCTTAGATCTGTAGCCAAACGCACTAAACACTTAAACGAACTATTTTAAATTCGTGTTTCAATTTAGCCGGCGACTAACACTATTTCCCACGCACAGATATTTAAATAGTAAAATTTCGGTTGTTTTACCTCTGGGAGGCACTCTTTTGTATACAATGGGCTAAATGGCTAGGTCACAAGGACCCCGAGAGCTCGGAGAAGGTTGCGAAAGGGAACCCCCGGAACAGATGTTAGAATACTAGGTGAGAACCTGCCGTCAAGGCCATACAGGGTGTTCTTTAACGTGCACATGGTATGGTTCTCTAGCACGAGCTCCACGACTTTAAATCTCATCCGAGGGTCGGTGGCCTTTCTAAGCCCATCGGTGTCCTCTACTGACTGCGGGCGGGGCGGGGAGCTTTGCGGAAATAAATTTTAACGCCTGTCCAGGTCGGACTCGAACCTGGGAATTGCAGATTAAGAGCCTGGCGCGCTACTGACTGGGCCACCCCCTCAAATAGTAATATGTATTAAGGCTTCTCTAAATTGGGTTCCCGATTTCCTTTATTCCGATTCCTTGGTTAATAACATTCAGTTGTATTATTTTCATGTTTTGAAAAATCATTGCTGGCGGGATAGAATGGTCTCGCATCGCAAACAGTATGTTTGACATCCCTGCTTCACAGCAGGGGGCAGGGGGGGGGGGTGGTTAAAGGATAAATGATGTAATAATTTCAACAGATAATGTTTGTACACATTCATTTCGTCTTGAAAATCGATAAAGTGACTTTTAAAGGTTGATATAGCTGAAAAATGCTACAACTGCGACTCCTTCATTAAATAATAGTCCACCAAACAAAAGTGCTAAAAATTCAAAAGAAATGGGATGCACAGGTGTGGAAAGAAAATACTCAAACGGTATAACATAAAGAATCCTATATTAAATTTGGATTATCTTTGACAATCATTAATCACGAGCAACGATTACTCTGTCTGTGTTTGTTCTGTGTTTGTTCTGCTGTCTGTGTTTCGCTATCTGTGTTTGTTCTGATGACTTGGCCGAAAGCCAGTGGGAAATAAACAGAACGCATGCATCACTTGGTTAGTAAGCTTCCTGAACTCAAAAAGAAAGATTTTACTTTTTTTTGAACGACACGAGAAAGCGAAAACAAATCTTAAAGGTTAATATTTCCAGCATCAAAGGATGGCTCTGACTCATTCAGATGAAGGATATGAAAATGCGAGGACACATTCAAATATTATGAATCGATACGCAACAGTATCATCTTTCGAAATGCCTCCCTTAATGGTAAGGATAATAAAGACAAATATTATCTGCGAAGCATTGGTACTTTCGGCTGCAATTAAGATGCGTGTCTGGTTGGACCTCCGTAGCCCATGGCTGCTGGAGGATGATGACGAAATTATTGATGGTGAAAAATATGCTAAGGCCTTAAAAACTGAATCGTTGTCTCGTGATACTGTAAAATGACGAAACGTAGATCTTTCCAATGACATTGAAAACCAACTATTGATTCAAATTCAACAAAGTGTTAAATTGTAATTCAATTGGAACTACTTCATTGAAAGCCTCCATGGAAAGAGTTGTAATTTTGGCCATCGGTTGACCCTGACTATCGCATTTTCCTAATAAGGGAATGTGAAAGAGAATATTTGAAAGGTAAAGTTGGTAAAAAAAGCATACAAAGACAAAGCATACCATCGGACACATGAAAATAATGAAATTAAACTAAACTTTAATTATGAAAGATTTCCCATAAACAGAGCTACACGATCAAATATTCAACTATCTGCTACTTTAATGGCCATAATGGAACTGGCGCACATAGAGTGAATGTAACAATGCGTAAAAGACGACGCCAGCGCCAGTGGCAACCGGGAGAATTATCACGTGCAATGAAATTTGCCGTACTAAGTTCAAATGTTCAATGTGAAATTTATGTCGGTTGCATGAGAATTTCGGATGCCTGAGTACCGGATAACTGGGAGTTTGCTGTACTATGAAAGTGAAATCCTAGGTGAAATTTTATGCAAATCATTTAAGGACACTTTAGGCGAAAATAATATTATAGATACATTTTTAAGGCCAATGAGCTGCTGCGATATAATTGCGTTGATGATGATGCACAGATGATGATGCCGCTGCAATGATGTGCAGAAGAAGGGTTTCAGAACAAAGATGCTCATGTGAATTTCACATATTACACGATTCAACGTGGTCTTTGCTGCAAGGAATCTTGAGCCCGAAGCGCACAAAATTCTTAACGATGCAATAAAAGTAGTAAATTTTATTGAAGCTCGACACTTAAAGTGGAGATTATTTTAAATTTTCTGTAATGAAATTGTGTCAGAATATGACAACCTCTTTGTAGTTCGTCGCATCTATGAAATCGATTCAGTTTAGAAATTCCCTTGCGAAGAATACTCCTGATTGAGCTACTTCAAGAACATTGTGCTTGGTAGCATTTCTAAGTTTATTTCACGTCACTTTAACATTTAAACCTCAATTGACATTACCCATTGCCTGAAGACTTCATTCAGCGCATCTGACTTGTTTTTCATCTGATGTCCCCATAACGCGTGTCTCTTTTCCCCAGCCACCGCTGCGTTGCCATTTCCTGAATTCAGAAACTCTAAATGTCAGCAGATTCAACTGGTTTCTGACAGAAAGAGAAATTCTGAGCTGGGAACTTCCCTTGTTTGTTACCTCACTTGCGAGGAAGTTACTTGAAGCAGCAGATCGCAGTAACCTAGATATCTGTCAGGTTTTAATGAAAAAGAAAATTAACAGTAGGATGAAGTAACGCGATGCATTCAGACTGAAAAGCTCATGAATGTGGGATTTTTTGCGCTTAATTTCAGTATTCCTCTTGTTCGACCTTTTGGCAGAACAGATATAAGAATCATATATCCATACGTACAAAATCTTCATGCATACATGGCCTACGGAGATCCAACCAGACAATGTAATTTAGTTCCCGAAACCCGTCTCTCCTGAGCTACATCATTTGACCACTGCACGCCAATTTTAACGAAGTCCTGTTTGACACTGTCTGCCTACAGCATCCTAGGTCTCCCCTTTTTTGTACGGTATTTAGACACACTGTTCATAACCAGGGGCATAGCGAAGGACTGTGGTTGGGAGGGGGGGGGGGGGGAATCGAAAATTTTCCAACTCGAATATCAAATTTTGCCAACTGAGAAAATAATTCTGTCTGGTTCGTTCCTCCTAGATTTTCGTTCTGTGTGTGTAAGGGGGGGGGGGGGGACCTAGGATTATTTTCACAACTCTCCTGCATTTTGCCATTTGACTTCTAATTTTGCCAACTAGCCATAATTTCAAAAATGTAATCCCAATATTTACATCTCGTCTGAATTGTAGCAAATCAGTGTGAATTTTCCCAACTTCCCTTGATTTGACCAATTCTCCTTATTTTTACAAAACCAATCCCAATCTTTACATCTCCTGAATTTCCCAAGTCACTTCAAATTTTTCAAACTCCCCAAGATTTTGCCAGGTTTTCTGGATATTGTCAGCTATCCTGAATTTCACAAACCCAATCCCAATTATCACAACTCTCCTGTATTTTCCAAGTGGATTCGAATTTTGCCAACTGCCGTATATTTTGTTAAGTTTTCTCAATTTGCCCAACATTCTTTAATTTCACAAAACAAAACCCAATTTTCAGAACTCGCCTATATTTTACCAAGTGGATTCGAATTTTGCCAACTACTCTAGATTTTGCCAACTACTCTAGATTTTGCCAACTCGCCATAATGTTCCAGAAAAAAAAACGCAATTTTCACATCTTCCCTGAATTTGCCAAGTCACTTCAAATTTTATCAACTCTCCTTAATTGCGCAAGAAAAGCACAATTTTCACAACTCCCCTGTATTTTATCAAGTGGCTTCGAATTTTGCCAATTCCCCTAAATTTTGCCAAGAGTTCTCTATTTTTTCAACTCTCCTTAATTTCACAAAACCAATCTCAATTTTTACAACTCACCTGTATTTTACCAAGTGGTTTCCAGTTTTGCCAACTTCTCTAGATTTTGCCAAGTTGCCTCGAGTTTGTCAACTCTCCTTAATTTCACAAAAACAACCCCAATTTTCCCAACTCGCCCGTATTTTACCAAATGGATTCGAATTTTGCCAACTGCCCTAGATTTTGCCAAGTTTCTTTGATTTTGCCAACTCGCCACAATTTTACAGAAAAAATCCCATTTTTACATCTCACCTGATTTTTGCAAAGTCACTCTGAATTTTGTCAACTCCCCCCAAGATTTGCCAACTCTCCTAGATATTGCGAAGTTACCTCAATTTTGCCAACACGCCATAATTTTTACAGAAAAAAGATTGCAATTTTTACATCACCTGAATATTGCCAACTCTCCATAATTTTCCCAAGTCACTCCGAATTTTGCAAACTGCCCCTAGATTTTGCCAACTCGCCATAATTTTGCAGAAAACAATCTCAATTTTTACATCTTACCTGAATTTTGTCAAGTCACTCCGAATTTTGCCAAGTTGTTCCAATTTTCCCAACTCACCTGTATTTTACTAAGTGGCTTCGAATTTTGCCAACTGCTCTAGATTTTGCTGTCTTTCCATTTTCCAAACTGCCCTAGATTTGCCAATTTGCCCCGATTTTGACAACTTCCCTTAATTTTACAAAAAAGATTACAAATTTTCACAACTCACCTAAATTTTACGTAGTTGCTGCGAATTTTGCGAACTCCAAGTTACTTTGGGGGGAGCCTCCCCCCATTCTCCCATAGCTACGCCCCTATTCATAACCCTCTTCGCTAATCTAAGGGCAACATGGCCAAAACCAACTCAGTCTCTCTCTGCACAATATGCTGCTCAAAGGGGGTTACAGACTCCTCCGCCTAACCTCATCATTACTTAGAAAGTCAAATCATTTAATGCTGAAGAAATTGCGTAAATATTTGGCTTCAAGGCATTAAGCTTTCTGTTATTTTGTTTACAAAGGGTGCACATTTCTCTACCATAACTACTTTAGGAAGAACCAAACGATTATATAGCCGGATTTTATTCTTTAAGTGCAACTCTTCATAGATTCTTAAAAGTCCCAGCAGCAATCTTCTGTTCATCTCATGCCGCAGTACTTTTGTTCCAGGGTGCAACGATTCAGCACATCCTGCCTGATTAATTTTCATCGCTTTAGTTTTGCCTCTGTTTATCGCCAAATCAAACTGTTACTAGCCTCATCAACAGCTTCAATGAAAGAGTTCATCTCATCAACATCATTAGCAAATATGGCCAAATCATCCATATAATCTAAATCAGAAATTTTCAAATCTCTCAACCAGAAGTGAGCAGCGCTGAGCCCGCGAGTCATGCACTAAATAACAGCCGGTCGAAATAATATGTGATTAATATACACTTACAGTTCTTTTTTTTTATAAAATATTTGAAATCCGAATACTGATCCAGACTCATGGATTCCAATTTAGACAACAGCTTAAGAACAGGAAACTCAATTTACCTGCCAAATTATCGTAAGGTGGCTGAAAATTTGCAGCGTCAAGTGTCACAGTGATTACATTTTGTTTTGTTTTTTTAATTTATATTTTGGTTTTTATGTCTTTTAGGAAATAAACTTTAATCTAAAATGTTTATCAGTAGATATATATATATGGACACCCGTTGACCGACTTTCACAATTTTTAAAAGTTTTAATTCGAGTTAATGGATGATTGGGAAAATGAAAATAGCAATATTTTATACAACATTAAAATATTTAGCTTTTATCCCTCAAAATGAAAACGATTGCTTTTCTCCCACCCCTCTGAGAAAGGAGCAGTTTCAAGCCTATGACAAAGTTGCTGTTAGTGGAATAATCCAAACCAATCCCTACAAGCCTTACCATCGAAAGTTCATATTTCCACAATCAATAGGTCACTTGCAATATTAGTTAAAAGTTTCGCTGTTTCCACATTCAGTGATCTCTTACGATATAACTTTAAAGTACCTAAGGATTTGAAAAATCCCAATGGTACTAATAATAAATACTAATAATAAATCACTGATGGTACTAATAATATTTCATTAAGTACCATCCACTTGCATCTTCTGTTCATCTACCTGGTCTACTGGTTAGCATACCTGACTCCTAAGACCAGCTGGGCATGTCCTTGTGCAAGTGTTTATTTTTTGTATGAGTAACCAGAACGAACCTAATGTAGCTTCGAGGTTATCTCCGTCCTTTGGGTAAGGAAGTTCCTTCTTCCTTTAAAAAAAAAAAATTCCAAATTATCTCTTTAAACAAAACAGTTACGTTTCCTCCTCCCCCCCAACCCTTGGCGTAAGTGGTCAACTCATTGCTGCCAATGGAAACTTCATAACTTTTATATTTCACAACCAAAATTTCAAATTTATAGCATTCGTTTAAAAGCATTTAATTTTAAAAATTTTCCACGGTTAGAATCTGTGATTCTGAGTCTAGAGGGCGCAATTATAACTTTTGCAAGATTCGGAAAATGCGGATCGTAATTTTCGATTTTTCGATTCTTATCGAACTCAAAAATAATTTTTAATTTCTGTGTAGAAACCGAAAAAAGTCCGATGTCTACAGACGGACAAAGTGAACACATTATCTCTACTTTTCTTTTTTGAAAACGAGATAAAAAATATTGGTCCTCATCTACACTTATTGCTTTACACGCCTTTCACGCTCATAATAATTTCATCTGCGCGCTCCAAGGTACAAAGGTTGAAGACCATTTAAGGCCAAAATCTTTCCCTTGCACTGAATTTCGCATAACATAATCAATAACCGAACTAAAGAGAAAAAGAGACAAAATGCACCCTTGACGAGCATCAGAAGCAATGCTAAACCAATTGCTACAAGCCTTCCCAACACTCATACACGACTGTTTTATTTTACAAAGCTTTCATTATGCAAACTAACTTGTCAGGTTTTCCCACAATGATCTCACGATCAATAAAAAATTTTGATGATCAACAGAGCCAAACGCCATTTTAAATTTGCGAAATTCGTAATCACTGGTTTAGGAAATTCTAAACATTTCTCAGCAATCTGCAAATCCAGTCTTCCAAATCATGCAAAATGAAAACATATGATCTTTATATACCCCTTACCACTTCTGAATACGCAATGTTTATCACGCAGTTGTCTATCAACTAAATTCTAAATTCTATTAAATACACTAATGCAAAGATCTTTACCTGAATAGAAAGCCTTTTTTAAAAATAGGGATAATAATAGCTCTGGTAAAATCCTCAGGAACAACGCGTTTATCATAACAAATATTCAAAATTTCTGTCAGCCATGTGATGACAGAAATATTCTCAGATCTAAGTATTTCAGTAGTAATTTCATCTCCCCCTCAGGATTTATGCAGTTTTAATTTAGGGATAGCCGAAGTAACTGCAGAATATGATATAAGGCGAACACAAGCCAATCAGAGCAGTACTAAGACATAAACTAACTAAACTACAGCTATAGTACCAGTAAGGAATAGTGTGTTAATCGCCATTAAAATATAGTTAAAAAAATGGGGTCGTAGAGGTACTTGCTTCGGACATATGCATATAATAGTTTGGCTTTTATCAATCACTGCGCATGCCAGAAATCTTCTCTTTTACTAATGTTACTTTTCTTTTATTAATCTTACTAATCTTTTATTAATCACTGCGTATGTCAGAAGCAAGTACCTCAACTTTACTAGCCTCCCCCCCCCCTTACTCGGTAGGGGACTTTTTTTAACCACATTTTAATGGCTAGGTTATTGGTGATTGACGCCCTATTCTTTATAGGCACTATACTACAGTTTAGGGTTAAACGATTTGAGGGGCTTCAAAAATGCATTTCAAGTTTTACTCTATAGTAGGGGTTCTCAACGTGGGGTACGTGGTAAGTTTTTTGGGGTACGCCGTGAGAGCTCAAAAGTCGCTAGATCTAGTAATACAGTCAGTGTTTTATTTTATTCCCATTGTTTTACTATAACTGTAGTTTTATATATCTATACAAGGGTTACGCCAGTTACATACACATTTCCAGGGGGTACGTGAAGCATAAAAGGTTGAGAACCACTGCTCTATAGTAATTGTGACTTTGTATTATTAGTTTATAAAATGCAATAAATATTTTATCACATCAGTTTCATGTTTACTTTTTAATGTTACCTTCATTCAGAATAGTTCAAATTGAGGGACAAAGCCTGAAATGAGGCTTAAATGATTTATTGATCTGTCCAAATTCGCCATGCCTAGTGAAATGTTTGTTCTAACATGAAATTAGAAAGACTAGAGTGAGTTTGGCTGTTCCATTAGGAAGTCTCTGACAATGCAAATCTCTGACAATCTCTTCGTCCATTATGGAGTTTTTAAAGAGGTCCAGAAATATAAAAATCTAATAGGGAAGAAGCCTGGACTGTAAGGATGATGTTCCAGGCATTCGCAGCCAAACTTATTCAACGTTGCTATTACTATTTGGGTAGCATCGAAGCAGAAATTGTCAAGAAACTGATTTGCTCAAAAATCCTGGACGCTTGGACTTTATTGCCTACCTGCAAAGTTTGCAAATATCTTTGTGAGTTGATGGTATCACACGGTTCAGAAACTCAACCAACAATAGATCCTGATGGTCAAATTAAAACTTCAGCATTATGTACGTCGTTCAATTCCCTGCGGAGTTTAGCTGGAAATCACACACAACATTACTACGTTAAAGCTGATGCTTTCACTGATTCTGGTGCTGATGAATTCCATCTATTTATAATGTTGCCCTGTGATCACTCTGTCACCCGCAACTTTTTCCTCTTCAAGGCATACGGTATGAACTGATAGGTCGCAGACCTATTGATTTTATTGATTTTAATTTTTTTTATATACTGCATTTCATTTCTATCCTGATGCAACCACTTTGTGTCTGGAGATGTCTTCGGAGGTTAATGGGTGCAACATCTCCGTTGCGAATTTCATTCAGGGTTCCGTTTCATCTGTTTACATTGGTTGCCGAGAGGAAACTTGGCTGATGTACGGAGACGAGAGGTGTCTTGTGAAACAATTTCACCTCGCCCAAAAGCAGACATTGACCTACCAGAGGAATGCGAGTGTTGGCTGGCAGCAGAGCTCCATCTCACTTGTGAAATATGGAAATGGAGTCGGGTTTTGCCCAGGGCTCGGTTCTGATTGGCCCTTTTTGGTCGAGAGTTCCCAGGGTTGCCAGAAAGATATTGTCACGCTCGACCCGGGAGAAACAGTTCGGTGTGGGTTGATCAGACTAACAGACCAGGGTTTGGTCTTTTTCTATCTTTTGCTCTCTTTGCTAAGTCCAACTTTAGTGAAATTCACTGGACTGACTTTTAGGCCATGATTTAGGGAGGGAAAGTGTTAAATTAGACATCTCTTAAATTAGTGAGATGATAAACTTTTACCTAAGTATGTTAGGCGAAATTTAAAGAAATTTGCTTTGCTTGGGAAAAACCACGATCAGAGAAATCTGGAGTGGGTGTTTCATGAAAATTTACGCCGTGTGCACATCACAATAACTTAGCAGAATACAGTTCTCGTTCCGGAGAAACTTCAAAATGGTAAAGTTATTTTAATTTAACTTACTCTGCTTGTTGTCACTTTCACTTTTAAGTTTTATTTTCATTATTTTGTGTGAGTGTTGTTCGAACTTAAGCTTAACTGAATGGAGTGAGTACTTGGTCAATTAATTGTAATGTAAAATCATCCACCTTTATAAGCCAGTGGTGGAACTTTGTTAAGTGTTGAATTTAAATAAATTCAAAATTTTTGTTATTGTTCAAACAAAAATTGGGTCTTGGTCAATCATGTGAAATCTCTTACTCGTCGCAACTACAGTTAGAGAATACGGAACTGCGTATTGCTAGCTTGTAGATTGTTCCTGGTTCGAATCTAAAATCTTCTTTCGGCCACTCTTTCAAAAATATTTGTTTGAAGGCATTAAATTTCGAAGTCAGATCATCAAGTTATTGACATGCAGTTCTAGATAAGATAATTATTTTAGTAAACGCGGAACATTTTAAGATCATACCGTATGCCTCGAAGAGGAAAAGTTGTGGGTGACAAACTGGCGTCCTTGCGACAGGACCAGGTTGAGTGGAGATAAACGATTATTAAAAAGAACCAGGTTGAGTAGAGAGGTAAATAGATTATTAAATTGATAAATAATCTCAAACTTTTGTTGTGACGAAAAATTGGAATATTTATGAGAAATCAAGTGTTTCAAGAGTATATTAAAGTAAGATAATTCTGTTAGAAAGTGACAACAATCAATTTGCATTAAGGGTATTGAATTTGTTTCCAATTCTGATTAAGCTGATTAGAGTTAAGATATAATTATTCCCAGCTCATGTTAATGCTGAGAAAAAGATTTTAAGAAAAGTTTAGCATATTAAGTACTAAATTTTAGTTGTAAAGTAGAAAATAAGTTTTAGTGTGTAAAATTTTGAAAAAAAAAATGGCACAAGCTTCGTCACCCACCACGACCGAAACATCAGACCCTCCCACGATTAATATAGAAACCCAGGAAGTCCCTAGTGCGAACAATGGAAACAACAGTGCCCAAAACTCTTTTGCGAACATTGCCGGATTCATTAATTTGGTTCCTGTCTATAATGCCACAGATCCTGGCGGGACGGCTGAACAATTTTTCGAAACTGTGTCAGAAGTGTCGAAAATCGCAGGATGGTCGGATCAGGTCGCATTAACCGTTATAAAATCTAAATTCAGGGGAAAGGCGATGGAATTTTTAACTGAGTCTTCTGAGCTTAGGAAAGAAACACAATTGGGAAATTTTCAAAAGTGTGTAATAGATAGATTCGATGCAAAGGAACCTCTTTCAGTGAGACTTCATAAGTTCACCACAGCAAAACAAACTATTCAGGAAGATGTGATAACGTACTCCACTAGATTGAGAGCTTTGGTGCATAAATATATGCCACAAAAATCGGAGGAATCACAGGAAGTGAAAACGCTTCGAGATCAAACACTTTTATGTCAATTTGTCACGGGACTTTCGGATAAAGTCAAATGACCTGTATTGAGCAGGAATCCCCTTAATTTTGATCAAGCTCTAGATTTTGCTGTGCAGGAACAACAAAATAATTTGTTAATGTCCAAAACTAGAGAAGTAAATGCAATACAGAGAAATAAAAATGTAAATGATTCCGAGTCAATATACGTAATTATGGAGGAACTGAGGTACAAGTGTGATAAAACGGATAAAACACTTCAACTTTTGACCGAACAGATTCAGAACATGGGAATTAATGCAGTAGATTTGAAAACTCCACCTGGGGAATATAGAAATCATAATACATACATCCCCCAGACACAAGTAAAAGAAACTTTCTGTAGTATGCAGTCAGAAAGAGGTGAACCTCAAGTTTTTCGCAGGAGAGTTAATTTTGGGAGAAACTCTCCCCGACAAACTCCAAGATGGACAAACTCGCAGACAGTTTGTTTTTCTTGTCGTGGAAAGGGACATATTGCGAGGAATTGTACAAAAAGAATTAACCCAAAATTTCCTGAAGTCAGAAATCGTAATGTGCCTCTTCAAATTTCTGTATTTGGACAAAGTAGAGAAAATCCCAGATTTTGTGTGCCAAATACGAGAGGAGATAGGAAATTTCCCATTGCAAGGAATGATCCAGACCAACAAATGAACTATCAAATCGATAGGTGCACAAACGCTAGTGCTAATCCTTTAAACGCAGAGGGAGTCGAACAAAGCAGGGCGTATCGGCTCCAGAGAAAGGAATAATAAATTTCCCTGCAGTTAGGTTCATCGCAACAAAACATGATTCACATCTTCCCATTGTGAAAGGATCATCTGGGAATGTTCCCCTTCGCATACTCGTTGACACGGGAGCGTCGGTTTCTCTCATGAATATGAGAACATTTAAAAGAGTTTGTGCTAAAATGCCAGTGAGACGGATCCAAACAGATGTTAAAATATTCGGAATAACTGGTGAATCTTTACCGATTGAAGGATGCTATGAAATCCAGTTTGAACTCTCTGGCAAATCTTTCAAGTATCCGATTTTTGTGACACGACAGGAAATGAGTAAACAGTACAATACTCTGTTTGGGATAGATTTGTTAAGACATCACCGATTTAATTTTGATTTGGGAAGAGGAATTTTAACAGTAACTGGGAACCCAGTCAAAAGGAAAATGAATGATGGAGGTGCTCATGTAAATTTTATTTCTACTGTACCCAAAAAGGAAAAATTTGCTAGGATTATAAGAAAGGAAAGAATTTTTCCTAGAACCGAAAGGATAATTTCTGTCCAGCTTGAAGACATATATCCTTTTCAAAGTAAAGACATTGTTCTAGTTCAACCCAATGAACAGAATCGATTCAAAGATTTCTGTGTCGCTAGATCAGTGAATACTCTTAACGCTGATGGTACATTGAGTGTTAGAGTAGCAAACCTTTCTTCCGAACCAGTGTGGTTAAATAAGGGATCTAAACTGGTAACTGTTGAACCAGTCAAAGTTAGACACACTGATGTTCCTAAATGTAGAAACAAGAGAGTTAAGCCTCTGTCTGCAGATGATTTTAAATTACAACACACATCCCCACAACAAAAAAGACTGCTTGAAAGATTGATTCTCCAGTACTCAGATGTGTTTGCCAGATTTCCTTGTGAATTGGAAGGCACTGATCTAATCCAACATGAAATCCATCTGACTGATGATCGACCCATAAGACAAAGACCATATAGAGTACCTCATGCACTAAGATCCGAGTTAGAAGAGCAGGTTGCAGAACTTTTAGAGGCCGGAATTGTCAGACCTTCAAATAGCAGTTACGGTTTTCCAGTAGTTTTAGTTAAAAAACCTGACCAAACTTACAGATTCTGTATAGACTTCCGCAAACTAAATGCTGTTACAAGAAAGGATTGCTATCCTCTTCCTCTTATTCACCAAACCTTAGATTTATTGGCAGAATCCAAATATTTTTCTACTCTTGATCTCACATCGGGATTTTATCAAATTCCTATCCGAGAGGAAGACAAACATAAAACTGCTTTCATCTGTCATAAAGGACTTTTTGAATTCAATAAACTTCCATTTGGACTTTGTAATTCGCCTGCTACCTTTGAAAGGATGATGGACAATCTATTTTCTGATTTAAGAGATGATTGTGTACTAGTCTATATTGATGATATCTTGATTGCGTCCTCAGATTTTGATTCCCATCTGAGAAAATTAGAGACAGTTTTCAAACGACTCAGAGAACACCATTTAAAATTAAAACCGTCTAAGTGCAATTTCCTAAGAAAAGAAGTGAAATATCTTGGTCATATCCTTGATAAGAGTGGAGTGAGACCAGATGAGAAAAATGTTGAAGCTGTCAGAAAATTCCCTACCCCAAAAACTGTAAAACAAGTAAGAGCTTTCCTTGGACTCGCTGGTTATTATAGGAGGCACATCAAAAACTTTGCACAAATTGTCCTTCCCCTCAACAGACTCACACGAAAGGATGTAAAATTTAAATGGGATGAGTCATGTGAGAAAGCATTTAGAAAACTGAAGGAAATCTTAGTCCAGAAACCCTTGTTAATTTTTCCGGATTTTAAAAAAGAATTCTTTTTGACTACTGACGCTAGTAACTTCGCGATTGCTGGAATTTTAGAACAGGAAAATGAAGATGGTGAGAGACAACCAGTAGCTTACTTCAGTAGGAAGTTAAACTCTGCGGAAACAAATTACTCCACAATTGAGAAAGAGGCTCTCGCAATCGTTGCTTCGATCGCTCACTTTCGAGTGTATCTTGTTGGGCGAAAATTTACAGTTATTACTGACCATGCTCCCTTGAGATGGCTTATAAATCTGAAGACCCCAAGTTCGAGACTTGTAAGATGGAACCTGTCCCTGGCAGAATATGATTTTTCTGTAATATACAGGGCTGGTGCTAAAAATGTTAATGCGGATGTATTATCCAGATACATAGCTACTATAGAAGAGACTGGAAGTGAAATTTCCCCAGACCTAGATATCAATCAGATAAAATTGGCCCAAAGAAATGATCGAAACATTCGCGAAATAATTGATGAAATTGAACAGGAAAAGTACACAGCCCAGTCAAAAGTTTCGGACAAATTCTTCTTGAGAGATGGACTGTTGTACCATTTTTCTTTGCCACAAGAAAGATCGACGAGAACACAAGTTCTTGAACAGCTTGTTGTTCCACACAGTCTCAGGAGAGAAGTCTTAAAATCCTGTCATGACAGTTTGAGCTCAGGACATTTAGGATTTGAAAAATCACTGGAAAGAGTTAGAAGAAATTATTTTTGGACAAATATGTATTCTGACATTAGAAAGTACATCGATACATGTCCTTCATGTCTGGAAAGAAGAGGCTTTAGATCTTCGCAGAAGGCAAACCTCATCCAGCCCCCCATACCAAACGCCCCATGGACTAAATGTGCTATGGATGTATTAGGACCATTGCCAATGACAGAGTCAGGGAATAAATATATCCTGGTAGTTTGTGACTATTTCACCAAATATCCAGAACTGTTTGCAATGAAAGATCAAACCAGCACAACCGTAGCGAAGATATTCGTTGAACAAATCATTTGTCGTCATGGTACACCAAAGAAACTGTTAACTGACCTTGGTACCAATTTCGTTTCAAAGTTGATGAGTGACATTTGTCAGAAATTGGGAGTCACGAAGCTTAGGACTACACCAATGCACCCCCAGGCGAATGGAATGGTTGAACGTCACAATGCGACAATTCTCCAGATTCTATCCCATCTGGTGTCTGAAAATCAGAGAGATTGGGATGAACATCTTGCTTTTGTCATGATGGCGTATCGTGCCGCAGTTCATTCCAGTACAAGAGAAACCCCAAATTTCTTGATGTACGGAAGAGACCTCACTCTACCCCATGATCTTTTCACAGCCCCACCACAATTTTCGTATGCAGATGTTCAAAACTATTCGGAACAATTTGTGGGAAGGATGCAACGTGCATATGAAATTGTGAAAGAAAATCTTGAACAAGCGTCTGAAAAACAACATTTGCAAAGAAGTAAGATAGCGAAAGATAAACAGATAAAATTAGGTTCCTCAGTTTATCTATATACCCCAGTAGTAAAACCAGGACGAAGTAAGAAGTTAGCGAGACTGTCCAGTGGACCATACAGGGTCACAAAACAGCTCTCACCTGTCACGTTTGAGATTTCTTTGATTCGCGACCCGAAAAAAGTGAAGATTGTACACGTGGATCGTTTGTTTAAAGCAAATATACACAGACCATTTGAGGAATTTGTAGGTGAAGAGGAATCCAAAACCTTGCCCAGATTGCCAGAAAGGGAACTAATAATTAAGGATCGCATCGATCAAATTTGGGAAGAAGTAGACAGAGCAGAGGATGAAGGATTTCACATTACAACGTATGGAGGACGACAGAGAAAACAACCTGTAATGACGGAGGAACAATCAATCGAATCCTTACCTGTTAAGATACCACTAACACTATTGCAAAGGGATGAGTATTCTGGAAAAGACCAGAGTTCACAGACTATACCCAAAGTTGTAGAAACAGAGACACGACAAACGTCTAGATATAATCTACGACCTAGGGATGCCTTCGGAAGAGTTCAATCTCTACAATGCTTCGAAGATTGGTTAGAAAGTGAGAACTCACAAGTTCACGAAGAAGCCGACTTTGAAGAATCTTCTAGTGCACAACCCATGATACTGCTCGCTTCAGAAGAGAAATTACCCGAAGAAATTGAATTGGCATCTTCAGGAGAAAATATACAATGTGATCGGAACCTGGAAGAATGCACATATGTCGTTCCGCTATGGCGTGAATGAGATCGATTGAATGAGCATTAGAGAACTTCAGAGAAAACCAGAGAAAGGACTATATCTTTTCACTATGAACTTTCTCTCAAATTGTTTTGGTTCCACTTCTAAAAAAAAGAAGCTCTTTCCAACTTGTGAAATCTTCCGTTCTGACTCTTAGTTCACTTGAGCCAGGCGCCGGTGCATCTGGACTAACTAGTCAGAATTTCCCTTCTTCTATTTCTTCAACTGCGAGAAAAAACTGTGGCTAATATTTTCTTGTGGATGTGCAAGGAGCCGAGCAAACAAGAATTATCTACGGAGACAGAAAGGGTCTCTGGAGAAAAATGGGTGAAGTGCCAGAACTGTTAAAGAATATATTAACTTGTAACTAAGGGTAGTATTTTATTTGAGTAGAAATTGATTAAACATTTTGGAAATTATGTAAACATTTGTTTTGATTTAGTGGAGGAATGTCAGAGATGTGGTGTGTCTTCAAAGTTAAATAACTTATTTAACTAAAGAAATTGTTTAAAGTGTATGACAGTGATTTATATTGGAGAGTCGAATTTATGTTATTAGTCTATGAAGAGAACGTAGATACAACTTCGAGATAAGAGCACAGGTCAGTCAGTAAACTTGCGGTATATCGTATTACTCTGCAGCAGCCCCGTGGCTGAGGAGAGAGTAACGAACGAAACTACAGAGATGACGTAACGGGTGCGGAAAGAATTGAACTTTGCCTGCATCTCGATTAGCTGGGAAGTTTAGGAGCAAATTTTTGGCTCAGTGCCAATAGAAATAAGGTTTCGACTGTGATGATGCCTTATAGTAGCTTAGAAGAGGACTCTTTCGCTCTCTTTTTCTAAGGAAATTAATTTTTGTTTATCTTCTTTCTTGGAGGATTCAACACATGGGAATAACACGACTTAGGGGGTGAGTATAAATTTGCTGGATGATTGTGGAAGTCCGACCACATCGATGGCCCATATCAAATGGTCTCTGTGACGGTGAAAGGGGTGATGACAATTAACTCTGGTAGAAGAGTGTGAGGATGATAAAGGTGAGTAAGGATTTGAATCCACTCACTAGTTGCGCTTTCAGATGTTCAAGCTCATTTTTGATTGGAGACGTCTCCCTATACATGTAGCAAGCCCAAACTGCATGGGTTCAGACGGATGTTTAGCAAACTGTGTTTACCCTTTGACATGGGATGCTAGTCTGGACAGGGGAGGAAGACGGAAGGACCCGCTATCATTCTATGGTAGTCCTGGAAGTGGAATCTTTCCGTCCCCACTTTTCTTTTCTGGCTATAAAGTTAAAAGATTTTTTTTGGGAAACAGGGTAAACATAACACATAAATTTTAGAATTTTTGACAGAACATTGGTATCCTCATAAGAAAGATGTGCACTGATTTGTTTTCTTTTAACGATGTATTAGTTTGAAATTTTATGATAATTTTGAGAATATGGAAAGTAGGAAAGATGGTTGATGTGGGTTATTCTAAGTTGAAGAGAGATGATTTTTCTGCTTGTAAGATCAGACAAATCTAAGTTGTCCTATATATTATATTGCGAATATTTACGATGTGTAAATTAAAAGTATATTACATCATTTATAATCAATATTTATCTTGCCATCTATCATAAATATGCTATTGTTCTGCTTATAAGTGGATATTGATATATAGAGTTAATTACCATGTTTTAAACATTTGCATTGAATATTTTGTCATAAACAAATAGATATTAAGAGTAATTTTATGTGTTTATATATATATGAATGGAATTATTCTACTCACGCTTTTCATTTTTCTTTTGTTTCCGGTGTTTAAATGTTGGAGAAATATTGTGTGATACGTGAAGAAACTGGGAATTCTTCTCTAATCGAAAGCACCAGTTCAACAAAATTTTATGTTGTTTTTTTTTGAAGAAAACCAGAAAATTGTTGTGATGGAGAGAATTATTCTAAATTTCAAAACCTGGTACCACTCCAAAATTTTCATTTCGGAATGTAATAAGTGACGACACACAGGGTGTTGGCTTGTTTTTAAGAAGGGAGGAATGATAGGTCGCAGACCTATTGATTTTATTGATTTTAATTTTTTTTATATACTGCATTTCATTTCTATCCTGATGCAACCACTTTGTGTCTGGAGATGTCTTCGGAGGTTAATGGGTGCAACATCTCCGTTGCGAATTTCATTCAGGGTTCCGTTTCATCTGTTTACATTGGTTGCCGAGAGGAAACTTGGCTGATGTACGGAGACGAGAGGTGTCTTGTGAAACAATTTCACCTCGCCCAAAAGCAGACATTGACCTACCAGAGGAATGCGAGTGTTGGCTGGCAGCAGAGCTCCATCTCACTTGTGAAATATGGAAATGGAGTCGGGTTTTGCCCAGGGCTCGGTTCTGATTGGCCCTTTTTGGTCGAGAGTTCCCAGGGTTGCCAGAAAGATATTGTCACGCTCGACCCGGGAGAAACAGTTCGGTGTGGGTTGATCAGACTAACAGACCAGGGTTTGGTCTTTTTCTATCTTTCTTTTGCTCTCTTTGCTAAGTCCAACTTTAGTGAAATTCACTGGACTGACTTTTAGGCCATGATTTAGGGAGGGAAAGTGTTAAATTAGACATCTCTTAAATTAGTGAGATGATAAACTTTTACCTAAGTATGTTAGGCGAAATTTAAAGAAATTTGCTTTGCTTGGGAAAAACCACGATCAGAGAAATCTGGAGTGGGTGTTTCATGAAAATTTACGCCGTGTGCACATCACAATAACTTAGCAGAATACAGTTCTCGTTCCGGAGAAACTTCAAAATGGTAAAGTTATTTTAATTTAACTTACTCTGCTTGTTGTCACTTTCACTTTTAAGTTTTATTTTCATTATTTTGTGTGAGTGTTGTTCGAACTTAAGCTTAACTGAATGGAGTGAGTACTTGGTCAATTAATTGTAATGTAAAATCATCCACCTTTATAAGCCAGTGGTGGAACTTTGTTAAGTGTTGAATTTAAATAAATTCAAAATTTTTGTTATTGTTCAAACAAAAATTGGGTCTTGGTCAATCATGTGAAATCTCTTACTCGTCGCAACTACAGTTAGAGAATACGGAACTGCGTATTGCTAGCTTGTAGATTGTTCCTGGTTCGAATCTAAAATCTTCTTTCGGCCACTCTTTCAAAAATATTTGTTTGAAGGCATTAAATTTCGAAGTCAGATCATCAAGTTATTGACATGCAGTTCTAGATAAGATAATTATTTTAGTAAACGCGGAACATTTTAAGTTCATACCGTATGCCTCGAAGAGGAAAAGTTGCGGGTGACAGAACTTAAAATGTTCCGCGTTTACTAAAATAATTATCTTATCTAGAACTGCATGTCAATAGCTTGATGATCTGACTTCGAAATTTAATGCCTTCAAACAAATATTTTTGAAAGAGTGGCCGAAAGAAGATTTTAGATTCGAACCAGGAACAATCTACAAGCTAGCAATACGCAGTTCCGTATTCTCTAACTGTAGTTGCGACGAGTAAGAGATTTCACATGATTGACCAAGACCCAATTTTTGTTTGAACAATAACAAAAATTTTGAATTTATTTAAATTCAACACTTAACAAAGTTCCACCACTGGCTTATAAAGGTGGATGATTTTACATTACAATTAATTGACTAAGTACTCACTCCATTCAGTTAAGCTTAAGTTCGAACAACACTCACACAAAATAATGAAAATAAAACTTAAAAGTGAAAGTGACAACAAGCAGAGTAATTTAAATTAAAATAACTTTACCATTTTGAATTTTCTCCGGAACGAGAACTGTATTCTGCTAAGTTATTGTGATGTGCACACGGCGTAAATTTTCATGAAACACCCACTCCAGATTTCTCTGATCGTGGTTTTTCCCAAGCAAAGCAAATTTCTTTAAATTTCGCCTAACATACTTAGGTAAAAGTTTATCATCTCACTAATTTAAGAGATGTCTAATTTAACACTTTCCCTCCCTAAATCATGGCCTAAAAGTCAGTCCAGTGAATTTCACTAAAGTTGGACTTAGCAAAGATAGCAAAAGAAAGATAGAAAAAGACCAAACCCTGGTCTGTTAGTCTGATCAACCCACACCGAACTGTTCCTCCCGGGTCGAGCGTGATAATATCTTTCTGGCAACCCTGGGAACTCTCGACCAAAAAGGGCCAATCAGAACCGAGCCCTGGGCAAAACCCGACTCCATTTCCATATTTCACAAGTGAGATGGAGCTCTGCTGCCAGCCAACACTCGCATTCCTCTCGAAGGCCAATGTCTGCTTTTGGGGCGAGGTGAAATTGTTTCACAAGACACCTCTCGTCTCCGTACATTAGTCAATTTCCCTCTCGGCAACCAATGTAAACAGATGAAACGGAACCCTGAATGAAATTCGCAACGGAGATGTTGCACCCATTAACCTCCGAAGACATCTCCAGACACAAAGTGGTTGCATCAGGATATAAATGAAATACAGTATATAAAAAAAAATTAAAATCAATAAAATCAATAAAATCAATAGG
The DNA here is from genome assembly GCA_038380435.1 of Ryuthela nishihirai. Lineage (NCBI taxonomy): Eukaryota > Metazoa > Arthropoda > Arachnida > Araneae > Heptathelidae > Ryuthela > Ryuthela nishihirai. The sequence continues at coordinate 24,340,978 of JAWZYU010000004.1, read as the reverse complement.
TCTGCGACCTATCATTCCTCCCTTCTTAAAAACAAACCAACACCCTGTGTGTCGTCACTTATTACATTCCGAAATGAAAATTTTGGAGTGTACCAGGTTTTGAAATTTTGAATAATTCTCTCCATCACAACAATTTTCTTGTTTTCTTTCAAAAAAAAAACAACACAAAATTTTGTTCAACTGGCGCTTTCGATTAGAGAAGAATTCCCAGTTTCTTCACGTATCACACAATATTTCTCCAACATTTAAACACCGGAAACAAAAGAAAAATGAAAAGCGTGAGTAGAATAATTCCATTCATATATATAAACACATAAAATTACTCTTAATATCCATTTGGTTTATGACAAAATATTCAATGCAAATGTTTAAAACATGGTAACTAACTCTATATATCAATGTCAACTTATAAGCAGAACAATAGCATATTTATGATAGATGGCAAAATAAATATTGATTACAAGATATAATATACTTTTAATTTACACATCGTAAATATTCGTAATATAATATATAGGACAACGTAGATTTGTCTGTTCTTACAAGCAGAAAAATCATCTCTCTTCAACTTAGAATAAACCTACATCAACCATCTTTCCTAGTTTCCATATTCTCAAATTATCATTAAATTTCAAACTAATACATCGTTAAAAGAAAACAAATCAGTGCACATCTTTCTTATGAGGATACAAATGTTCTGTCAAATATTCTAAAATTTATGTGTTATGTTTACCCTGTTTCCCAAAAAAAAATCTTTCAACTTTATAGCCAGAAAAGAAAAGTGGGGACGGAAAGATTCCACTTCCAAGACTACCATAGAATGATAGCGGGTCCTTCCGTCTTCCTCCCCTGTCCAGACTAGCATCCCATGTCAAAGGGTAAACACAGTTTGCTAAACATCCGTCTGAACCCATGCAGTTTGGGCTTGCTACATGTATAGGGAGACGTCTCCAATCAAAATGAGCTTGAAACATCTGAAAGCGAAACTAGTGAGTGGATTCAAATCCTTACTCACCTTTATCATCCTCACACTCTTCTACCAGAGTTAATTGTCATCACCCCTTTCACCGTCACAGAGACCATTTGATATGGGCCATCGATGTGGTCGGACTTCCACAATCATCCAGCAAATTTATACTCACCCCCTAAGTCGTGTTATTCCCATGTGTTGAATCCTCCAAGAAAGAAGATAAACAAAAATTAATTTCCTTAGAAAAAGAGAGCGAAAGAGTCCTCTTCTAAGCTACTATAAGGCATCATCACAGTCGAAACCTTATTTCTATTGGCACTGAGCCAAAAATTGCTCCTAAACTTCCCAGCTAATCGAGATGCAGGCAAAGTTCAATTCTTTCCATCCCCGTTACGTCATCTCCGTAGTTTCGTTCCTTACTCTCTCCTCAGCCACGGGGCTGCTGCAGAGTAATACGATATACCGCAAGTTTACTGATTGACCTGTGCTCTTATCTCGAAGTTGAATCTACGTTCTCTTCATAGACTAATAACATAAATTCGACTCTCCAATATAAATCACTGTCATACACTTTAAACAATTTCTTTAGTTAAATAAGTTATTTAACTTTGAAGACACACCACATCTCTGACATTCCTCCACTAACTCAAAACAAATGTTTACATAATTTCCAAAATGTTTAATCAATTTCTACTTAAATAAAATTCTACCCTTAGTTACAAGTTAATATATTCTTTAACAGTTCTGGCACTTCACCCATTTTTCTCCAGAGACCCTTTCTGTCTCCGTAGATAATTCTTGTTTGCTCGGCTCCTTGCACATCCACAAGAAAAGATTAGCCACAGTTTTTTCTCGCAGTTGAAGAAATAGAAGAAGGGAAATTCTGACTAGTTAGTCCAGATGCACCGGGCCCTGGCTCAAGTGAACTAAGAGTCAGAATGGAAGATTTCACAAGTTGGAAAGAGCTTTTTTTTTTTGAAGTGGAACCTGAACAATTAGAGAGAAAGTTCATAGTGAAAAGATATAGTCCTTTTTCTGGTTTTCTCTGAAGTTCTCTAATGCTCATTCAATCGATCTCATTCACGCCATAGCGGAACGATTCATTATATGTGCATTCTTCCAGGTTCCGATCACATTGTATATTTTCTTCTGAAGATGCCAATTCAATTTCTTCGGGTAATTTCTCTTCTGAAGCAAGCAGTATAATGGGTTGTGCACTAGAAGATTCTTCAAAGTCGGCTTCTTCGTGAACTTGTGAGTTCTCACTTTCTAACCAATCTTCGAAGCATTGTAGAGATTGAACTCTTCCGAAGGCATCCCTAGGTCGTAGATTATATCTAGACGTTTGTCGTGTCTCTGTTTCTACAACTTTGGGTATAGTCTGTAAACTCTGGTTGTTTCCAGAATACTCATTTCCTGTCGTGTCACAAAAATCGGATACTTGAAAGATTTGCCAGAGAGTTCAAACTGGATTTCATAGCATCCTTCAATCGGCAAAAATTCACCTGTTATTCCGAATATTTTAACATCTGTTTGTATCCGTCTCACAGACATTTTAGCACAAATTCTTTTAAATGTTCTCATATTCATGAGAGAAACCGACGCTCCCGTGTCAACGAGTATGCGAAGGGGAACATTCCCAGATGATCCTTTCACAATGGGAAGATGTGAATCATGTTTTGTTGCGATGAACCTAACTGCAGGGAAATTTATTATTCCTTTCTCTGGAGCCGATACGCCCTGCTTTGTTCGACTCCCTCTGCGTTTAAAGGATTAGAATTAGCGTTTGTGCACCTATCAATTTGATAGTTCATTTGTTGGTCTGGATCATTCCTTGCAATGGGAAATTTCCTATCTCCTCTCGTATTTGGCACACAAAATCTGGGATTTTCTCTACTTTGTCCAAATACCGAAATTCGAGGAGGCACATTACGATTTCTGACTTCAGGAAATTTTGGGTTAATTCTTTTTGTACAATTCCTCGCAATATGTCCCTTTCCACGACAAGAAAAACAAACTGTCTGCGAGTTTGTCCATCTTGGAGTTTGTCGGGGAGAGTTTCTCCCAAAATTAACTCTCCTGCGAAAAACTTGAGGTTCACCTCTTTCTGACTGCATACTACAGAAAGTTTCTTTTACTTGTGTCTGGGGGATGTATGTATTATGATTTCTATATTCCCCAGGTGTAGTTTTCAAATCTACTGCATTAATTCCCATGTTCTGAATCTGTTCGGTCAAAAGTTGAAGTGTTTTATCCGTTTTATCACACTTGTACCTCAGTTCCTCCATAATTACGTATATTGACTCGGAATCATTTACATTTTTATTTCCCTGTATTGCATTTACTTCTCTCGTTTTGGACATTAACAAATTATTTTGTTGTTCCTGCACAGCAAAATCTAGAGCTTGATCAAAATTAAGGGGATTCCTGCTCAATACAGGTCATTTGACTTTATCCGAAAGTCCCGTGACAAATTGACATAAAAGTGTTTGATCTCGAAGCGTTTTCACTTCCTGTGATTCCTCCGATTTTTGTGGCATATATTTATGCACCAAAGCTCTCAATCTAGTGGAGTACGTTATCACATCTTCCTGAATAGTTTGTTTTGCTGTGGTGAACTTATGAAGTCTCACCGAATGAGGTTCCTTTGCATCGAATCTATCTATTACACACTTCTGAAAATTTCCCAATTGTGTTTCTTTCCTAAGCTCAGAAGACTCAGTTAAAAATTCCATCGCCTTTCCCCTGAATTTAGATTTTATAACGGTTAATGCGACCTGATTCGACCATCCTGCGATTTTCGACAATTCTGACACAGTTTCGAAAAATTGTTCAGCCGTCCCGCCAGGATCTGTGGCATTATAGACAGGAACCAAATTAATGAATCCGGCAATGTTCGCAAAAGAGTTTTGGCACTGTTGTTTCCATGGTTCGCACTAGGGACTTCCTGGGTTTCTATATTAATCGTGGGAGGATCTGATGTTTCAGTTGTGGTGGGTGACGAAGCTTGTGCCATTTTTTTTTTTCAAAATTTTACACACTAAAACTTATTTTCTACTTTACAATTAAAATTTAGTACTTAATATGCTAAACTTTTCTTAAAATCTTTTTCTCAGCATTAACATGAGCTGGGAATAATTATATCTTAACTCTAATCAACTTAATCAGAATTGGAAACAAATTCAATACCCTTAATGCAAATTGATTGTTGTCACTTTCTAACAGAATTATCTTACTTTAATATACTCTTGATAACTTGATTTCTCATAAATATTCCAATTTTTCGTCACAACAAAAGTTTGAGATTATTTCTCAATTTAATAATCTATTTACCTCTCTACACAACCTGGTTCTTTTTAATAATCGTTTATCTCCACTCAACCTGGTCCTGTCGCAAGGACGCCAGTTTGTCACCCGCAACTTTTTCCTCTTCGAGGCATACGGTATGAACTTAAAATGTTCCGCGTTTACTAAAATAATTATCTTATCTAGAACTGCATGTCAATAGCTTGATGATCTGACTTCGAAATTTAATGCCTTCAAACAAATATTTTTGAAAGAGTGGCCGAAAGAAGATTTTAGATTCGAACCAGGAACAATCTACAAGCTAGCAATACGCAGTTCCGTATTCTCTAACTGTAGTTGCGACGAGTAAGAGATTTCACATGATTGACCAAGACCCAATTTTTGTTTAAACAATAACAAAAATTTTGAATTTATTTAAATTCAACACTTAACAAAGTTCCACCACTGGCTTATAAAGGTGGATGATTTTACATTACAATTAATTGACTAAGTACTCACTCCATTCAGTTAAGCTTAAGTTCGAACAACACTCACACAAAATAATGAAAATAAAACTTAAAAGTGAAAGTGACAACAAGCAGAGTAATTTAAATTAAAATAACTTTACCATTTTGAATTTTCTCCGGAACGAGAACTGTATTCTGCTAAGTTATTGTGATGTGCACACGGCGTAAATTTTCATGAAACACCCACTCCAGATTTCTCTGATCGTGGTTTTTCCCAAGCAAAGCAAATTTCTTTAAATTTCGCCTAACATACTTAGGTAAAAGTTTATCATCTCACTAATTTAAGAGATGTCTAATTTAACACTTTCCCTCCCTAAATCATGGCCTAAAAGTCAGTCCAGTGAATTTCACTAAAGTTGGACTTAGCAAAGATAGCAAAAGAAAGATAGAAAAAGACCAAACCCTGGTCTGTTAGTCTGATCAACCCACACCGAACTGTTCCTCCCGGGTCGAGCGTGATAATATCTTTCTGGCAACCCTGGGAACTCTCGACCAAAAAGGGCCAATCAGAACCGAGCCCTGGGCAAAACCCGACTCCATTTCCATATTTCACAAGTGAGATGGAGCTCTGCTGCCAGCCAACACTCGCATTCCTCTCGAAGGCCAATGTCTGCTTTTGGGGCGAGGTGAAATTGTTTCACAAGACACCTCTCGTCTCCGTACATTAGTCAATTTCCCTCTCGGCAACCAATGTAAACAGATGAAACGGAACCCTGAATGAAATTCGCAACGGAGATGTTGCACCCATTAACCTCCGAAGACATCTCCAGACACAAAGTGGTTGCATCAGGATAGAAATGAAATACAGTATATAAAAAAAATTAAAATCAATAAAATCAATAAAATCAATAGGTCTGCGACCTATCAACTCAATCCATTCCCAGATATAAGGGATGTGAACTTCACATTTGGACGACCTCGTATTTTGACAGAACAGTTCGGTTCTTCCTAATGTATGTTTTGATATTGGCCAAACCATCCATTTTCGTTGAATCTAGCCTAACATTGGGGACGAAATGATTTTAATTATTTGAATTTATCTGACTGTGCTTGGCTAAGGAGTAAATGAATCTGGGTTCGAGTTCTGGATATGGATGGGCATTTTCTTTCTGAGGCGGAATACTGAACTGCAGCATATTAATATTTGTAGAATGGAAAGAAATGTTTCAAAATATTTATTTCCATGTAGAATCAAACGGTTACTTTTAGTAAAGCGACAAACAATTCTATATTCGATTGGCTTCTTCATAACAAAGTATTTTCTGATTAATTCAAGAGAAATTCGCTTCGTTCACGCTTTTAAAAGAACGTCTTTCTCACAATGATAACATTGCAAAAAAATGAAATTCAAATACTGAAATTTGGTAACTAGAAAAATGTCTGTTTGGTGCTGAAACAAAGTTGTTTTTTAATTTTTGAAACCAAAACTTCAGTTGTTGTTTGTTTAATTAGATATGTTTGTTTCGGAATCTGAAGTATTTGTGTTAAACTTCATCTTTTATATGAATTTGTCACGTTTCATTAAAATATTACCTTTTGTTTAAATCATGAAATCGTATATTATGAAACTCTTTTTCGAAAGCACATTACGGAAAAATGTTTTCCCTGTTTAGTCAGTCTGAGATTCTGTACAACTTTAATGGAAACAGATCAAATGAAAAGCCTAACAAACCTCAGAGAAGTATAACTTATCGAATGTGCGATATAATGAATTCTAACTAAGTTCGTGGTCAAAAAATGATTGAAACCTCAAAAAAGTCAAAACTTTTCTTGCACAAATAATATTTTTTTAAAAAGAAGTTTCATCCAACCACTCTTCCATAAATTGCTTGCAATAAAAAAGTTTTAGGAACAAAGTATTTTAAGCGATAGAAATGTATGAAATGTGCGAAATATTTTATATCCTTCTTCGAAATCAACAAAAACGCGAATCTTGTTAGCATCATCACGACAACGTAAGGTCACGTGAGCTCTTCCGGTTTGACCTCCACCTACGTCATCTCCATCCTTCGTGCATCGGCGCCAACGAGTAAACAAAGTGTCTCGTGCCCAGTAGTTCACCGAAAAAGCATCGAATCTCGTTACAATCCCTCTCCAATTGCTGTGGCATTTAATTACTCTGTAGCGATACCACTCCTTGCGTCACAGGAAATCAGGAGGCCAGCCGGTCCGTCTTCCCCCACTTCTTCCCCCTCCTAACCTGAACCTATTAGAAGACCTGCTGAAACGGCGTCATCGTTTCAGCGTATGGTGATGTCACTAGTTCCTCGATGCTTTTCCTCCTTGGCCGGGCCTTCCCTGGCATTGACGCCGGCTTTGATTTGAAGTTCCCACTCTGATTATGAGTGAAATCTCTAGCTCTCTCACTACAGAGCGTGCACCCCAAAGAGTAAACGAAGATGCATCGGTGTGCGTCGAAGCAGCAGCCAAACCCTTCGTCTGTCCTCCCTTGTCATTGGCGTGGTGAAGGCACTCCAGAGTTGTGTCCAAAAGCGAGGCTTTAGTTGAAATTGCAACTTAACAATCCAACTTCTGATACCTCATCAAGGGTTTTCCCTTCCAATCTTCGTTCAGTTTCGCTGCAGCAACGGGATAACATCGCTTGCATTTGCTGCTATTCACAGGTAAGTGGACTGAAGAATGCGGCTTCTTCTTCTTCTTTCACATCCTTCTAGATTCTGGACCTCTTTGTAAAGAGAGTCTCGGCCCTCTTATCATCAGGTCCACGGGCAAAGTGAGCAGTGGGTGAGTATGGACAACAATGAAAGGACTGGCACAGTGAAAGGCCAGCAATCTTACATATTGGCTAATGGGCATTTGGCCGCAGGCCGCCCTTTGTCTGGGATGCAAAAGTAAGGGGGGAATCCAGTTTCATGTCGGGGGGAGAGGAGTTACATGTGATAATGAGAGCTGATGGTGGGTGATAAGTGTATTTGTTGATGAAGTTAAGACATTAAAGAATAATCTCTAGTTCCATGATTGAAAATTAAACAGGAGAAATTCCATGTTAAATTTTTAAGTTATAAGTAATTAAAAGGGAAATTTTTTTTTTTTGAGAAAATTGAAGAATGCGGAGAAACATCAGTCGGATCGGATTTGTTGGCCAAGCAAGCAGTGGCAAAGTTTCTATTGGCTGCCCTGTAAAAGAGGATTTTCTATCTATTGTTTATAGTTATTTTTAAATGTGAAGCGTCATCCAGAAGCTCAGGGATTAGCGACTTCGGATAAGAAAAAAGGTTCCAGGGGTTCTAATCCCTGTCAAAGCACTGATATTTTGCTGTTTTTATGTTTCTGAGATCTTCTGTGGTATATTATACTGACAGAATACTGTTAATCTTCATACTGAGATGCAGTGGGTACACAGAAATTCTAAACAGGGGGTGGGTGGTGAGTTGATTTGCTCGCGATTTCATTTTTTTGTGGGGGAGGGGGGCTTCAAGCCCTGAAGAGAAGATTCTAGTTCCATTGCCCTTCCGCTTGTACTCCACTGAAGGGGGGAAATAACTTCATTCCTTTAAATTAGCCAATAAGAACTTTTCATAAATTAGCATTCATTACATTAATAAGCATTAAATTAACGAAAGGCACTTTTCAGATAAGAAATGTACGATGTTGTAGTACAAAATTAAGTTCATTATAAAATTATGAATATTTTAATTTGCCATTCCCTGATAACTGCGCTAAACTTCATTTTATTGGCATCATACGTAAATGGAATATATTGGCTAACCCAGATCAAGAAATATGTTCACGGAAGCAGAAGTAACTGACTTAATTGAACTGAATTGAGCCCCCAGCAACTTCCTGTTGTTGTTTTTTTTTTTCAGAAATTATTCTCGCCAAAAAATACGATTAATATTTTCCTCTAATTCTCATCGGTGTGTGTAAAGCATGGAGAGGGTTGGGGAAGGCTGAAAAATGAACTCCTAAAGAAGAAGGTTTCCCAAACTTTACTGGCTTGCGGATCATTTGGCTTGCGGATCAGAGACTTTCAACGACCCTCATAAGAAGGAGTGGATACAAAAAGACAATTATTAAACAAAAAGTTAAGGTTTTATTACAATTAGCTGATGAAATAAGAGAAGTATTTCCATATCCTGCTACTTAAATTTATTGAGAAAGTATATGAATTTGAAATCAATATCGTTTAAAATAATAGAAAGACCAAACCAAAACGACTCCCCTTATACACAATATTTGTTTCATTCTTAGTAAATGCTGTTTATATTTTTTTGATCATTTAAAATTAATTCTTTTAAATTCTTTTCAATAACCGGCGCGAAAATGTCCAGTTATTAGTCACTAGTAAGTTCACCGGTCAAAACATGTTCGGTGAATTTACTAGTGACTAATGGTTTTAATGGAAATGAAAAGTGCACCGTTGAAAAGCCAAGGAAATAGAAATAGTAGTTCTTTGTAGAACGGTACTGAGTGGTGATGAGAAACGAGAGATGATGACTCATCTTCCAAGATGTCTCTCTTCAGAACAGATGAGAAAGGAGAGATGGTGGACTTATCCTCCCAGATGTTTCTCTTCAGAAGAGATACGAAAGAAGTGATGATGGACTTATCCTCCCAGATGTCTCTCTTCAGAAACTCGGAGATCTTTCACAAAAAAGTTGTTGGCTATCGTAATAAATGTTATGAGCGAAGATTAAAAGAATCCTCACTCCGATTTTTAGAACTGAGACAATTTATATATGAATGAATTCTATGCTATAAAATTATCCACGGAATATTTACTATCATCCCAAAGAACCGCTCTTTCGCATAAATAATGGCCATGTGACAAGGACAGCTGTTAGGGGACAGATGGAAGCCTTTGGTCAAGACCTATCGGCGGTGTCTTTCTTGCCGAGGACAAGGTAGGGACGGATTAGCGGAGACGATTTCAATGCAGACACATTTGGGACCGAACTTGGGAAATGCAGATTATGGACTTGGCACTCTATCATATAAAGTGAGTGCTACGGAGCAGTAGTTGGTTATATGTGAATAGCATAAAAAAATTAGTATTAGTAGCACTCCCTTGCATATAACACCTTCGAAGCACAGGAAAGAGGTTCTCTCTCTTCTGTGGAAACGAAGAGAACGACAGCGGTGTCGAACTCCGGAAATTCCTCTGTCCAGGCTTCCCCTCTCACGGTGACATCTGTTAGGAACATCCATTGTCAATTGTTTTAACTCTTAAAATAATAAATAAATGCCCCCTCAAGCAGCTGCTTGTCACGGAAGTCTGACAGGAGCATGTCAGTTTATACGCTATAGTAGAAGGTCTGAGAGGATGGCGGGACCTCAGCAGAAAAGCAACACAAACATCCATGGCTCGAACCCAGGTCTCTTAGAGCAGCAGGCCAAGCGCGCTAACCACTCGGCCACGGAAGGGCAAAAAAAACAACACTTCCCATGCCGGGAATCGAACCCAGGCCTCCTGGGTGACGTGGGAGACCACGTTGCAAGAGTAAAATTGCATGAAACAATTTCAGGCTTATTTTTGCGAGAATGACCTAAAATAAATGGAAACATGCATCCAGTAGCCAAAAATGCGCGACTTTTCGAGAAAAGTACTAATGATGGAAAAGGATGCTTTCTTAAAATGTATGCGTAGTCAGGAATACACGCGATATCAGAATATCAAAAAAAAATTCTTTTCCTACCACTCTATTTTACAATTCAGTTGATCTCTTTTTGGAAAGTAATAATTTTAATAACATATTTCCGCATGATCGGAATTTGATTGAAGTGTCATAGATTCCACATAAAAATACCATAATTTGGAGTCATCATTTTACCTAACCAGAGTCATCGTTTGTGAAAATCAAAACTTACACGTATTCAACATTTTTATTATATTTATTAACCCTTAGGCATTAATCCTATAATTTCTTTATTTAGCTTTCTATTTATCAGTTTTATCTCCCAAATGCAATACGCCCTCACTGATCATGGAAAATGTTTTGAGGATCGTGGATCAAGGCTTTGATTATTCGCGGATTTCCACCCAAGTGAAGATGCAGATGACTGCGATTCACTTCGGCATCGAGAAGTGATCCCTGCACTGCTACTGCATTATGGGAAATCTCTTGGTAGAACAAACATTGCACAGAGGATCTCTTACATTTTAACTAGAAGAATAGGAGATCGCATTTGGAGAATGTGGAATTCTCGTTTTTCAAGAGGATTTCCTTTTCATTTTGTGCTTTTAGCACCCTCTAACAGTTGGAAATCGAACTGATGTATGAACGGGAAAATGTAAATAATAATGTTTTATTACTAATAATAATAATTGTGTAATTCACCAGCAAATCATACAATTTGTCTTGAAATAGAAAAAAATAGTATCTATACAAGAAAATATAAATTTTTATTTATCTCTTAAAATTTTGCTTTCCTCCCCCCACCCCATAAGGGAGCCATAAGTACTATAAGTACATAAGTCCATAAGTACATAAGTCCCATAAGGGAGCAACCCAGACAACTACCAGATCCAGAAAATATCCATAAGATATCTAAGATGGCTATAAGATATCCATTAATCCTCTGTGATATCTTTTGTATATATTCAGATATTGTGGTTTTGTGAGAAATTATTGCTGCTAAACTTTTTTGACCATCTCACCTCATCATCAAAGTTTCAAATTTCTCGCATATGTATAAATACAGTTTAGACTGCTCGCTTAAAGTTTTGTCATTTTCCCAAAATCTTCCACCGTTCGAGATCGTTATTCAAGCTATTGAGAGATTCGGATTATTCGAATCGTAATATTTCATTAACACGTATCCAAACCAAAAAGAGAATTTTTTAATTTTCTCTAAATACAAAAAGAAGTTGAACGTCTACGGACAGATAAAAAATAAATAAATAAAATTCCCCTCAAGCAGCTGCTTGCCACAGAGGTCTGACATGAGCCTGTCAGTTTATACGCCATAGTAGAAGGTCTGAGAGAATGGCGGGACCTCAGCAGAAAAACGACACGTACATCCATGCCTTACCCGGGACTCGAACCCAGGTCCCGTAGATCAGTAGCCAAGCGCGCTAACCACTCGGCCATAGTGTTCGGATACTTTTTTTTGACACGAAGGTTGCCAGATCGCTAATTTCTAAACCTGGATCGTGTGGGCCCACTCACAGAAATGTTGAGCTTGTGCAGTTACCGTTCATAGCAAACTAGAGCGTGTGCAGTAACTGCACACGCTCCAGTTTGCTGTGAACGGTAACTGGAACGTGTACAGTTGCTTTACACACTCCAGATGTTTTTTCTGAATTCTGTAATCAACCATAAATAAATAGCCCTCAAGCAGCTGCTTGCCACAGAGGTCTGACATGTGCCTGTCAGTTTATACGCCATAGTAGAAGGTCTGAGAGGATGGCGGGTCCTCAGCAGAAAAAACGACACGTATATCTATGTCTTACCCAGCCTCGAACCTAGGTCCCTTAGATCAGTAGCCAAGCACGCTAACAACTCGGTAGACATATTAAAACATTAGGTCATTTCTTTTTTTTTCAAAACGAGCTAAAATCTGACTGTAGTTGGGGGTGACTAAATTAGCTGGAAGAATGTTTTACGTCACAAAGCTTCAGGAAAGTTCATGAGGACTGTCAATGGAGCCATCAACGGAAAGGAATTTGAAGCTTTCTTTCCGTTGGAGAAAAAAATCTGGCCACAATGCCTACTCACCAAGTTCTAAAACTTGTTTGTTAACATTGACAACTTTTTAATTGAAATGAATGGGTAGCGACTGAGTGTAGCAGAAGGGTAAAACCTGAATAAACATCTTCTATGCAGAATTTCTCTGAAGGTTGCAAAATGTCCGAATAGAGGGGGCGGGAGATGCAAAAGATTCTCATTTTAGGGGGAAAACCCGCGAAGCATTAGTGTGTACCTTCTCGGTGGCGAATGATTAGAGTTCTTGGCTATTGGATTAAAGGGACCTGATTTCGAACCTCCATGGTAAGATACGAATGGTGTTGTTTTTTCTTGTGTTTTCTTTCTGCTGAGGTCTCGCCTTCCACAGATATCTTCTCTATAACGTATTATACTGACAACTTCCTGTTAGAACTCTGTGGTAAGCAGCTGATTGAAGGATGTTGAAGGGTAATTGACTTTTTTAATACTGACCTGCTGCTAATATAACCTTAACCGAAGGAATCTAACCCTACTTTTTCCCATAAGCGTTTAGCTATCGTTGGTTGGGTTGTTTTACCTCTGAGCGGCACTTTTTTGCACACCATGGGCTAAATGGCCAGGTCACATGGACCCCGAAGGCTCAGAGAAGGTTGGGGGAGGGGACCCACTGGAACAGCTGTTGGGAGACAGATGGTAGCCTCCCGTCAAGGCCATCCAGCGTGTTCTTTAACGTGCACAGTGTATGGCTCTCCCGCACACGGGACCACGGCTTAACGTACCATCCGACGGCCGGCGGCCTATTCCAAGCCCATCGGTTACCCCTACTGACCGGGGGCAGGGCGGCGAATTTTGCGGAGATAAATCTCAACGCTGCCCCAGCTGGGACTCGAACCTGGGAACTACAGATTACGAGCCTGGCGCGCTACCGACTGAGCCACCCCCGCCCCCTTTAGCTATCGAATTTGCCGTTCACAACGATCTTCGGTTACGTCACCCCACTATTGACGAGGACCATCGGGTATTTCGTAACTGATAGCAATCCCCATTACTTGAGTTTGTTTTAGTTAAACAAAGCCTCATTATAAACAATGGCACTGATACTGCACTTGATGGATACTTTTATTACTATTGAAAAGCTCTCCAGGAAACAGGAGTTGAGGGGGGGGGCTGAGGGGTTAATAATTGTCTCTATTGGTAGACAATATTGACAAACCTTTAAACGACTATAGCAAACGATCTATGCCTGCTAGAAATCTGAAATGTTGATGGCAGATTGATGGTGAAGGTGTTTATTCACGGAAAACAACAATCCCCCCAACCCAGAAAGGTAGGAAAACGCAATATTGTTTTGTTTTAAGACCTAAATGGAAAATTCTTTTTATATTTTATGCTACTAATAAAATATTACTACTTGAGTTATCCCAATCATTTATTAATTCTAATTTCCACTGCATCATCATCAACATCATCAACACCTCAAGCACCCATGGGCTACGGAGGTCCAATCAGACCGTGCAGTTTAATTCTCCAAGCATATCTGTCCTGAGCTACATCTGCTGCATCCATCCACTGCACACCAATTCTAACAAGGTCCTGTTTGACATTGTCTGCCCACCGCATCCTAGGTCTCCCCCTACTTCTGAGGCCTCTAGGTTACATCATTAGTTACAAAGTTAACCACCTAATACCCAAGATACTACATAAGCATCTAGAATCAAAAGCATCGAGTTTCCTGTTATCTTGTTTACAAAACGTTCAAGTTTGACTACCATAACAAACCCTAGAAAGAACCAAACTATTATACAGTCTAATTTTAGTCTTCAGGTGTATACGCCTATTTCTCCACACTTTCCATAGATTCTTAAAAGTTCCGGCAGCAATCCATATTATTCTGTTAATCTCATAACGCACATCACCAGTATCTGTTACATAGCTCCCAAGGTAATTATGTTTTGTTGTTGTTGTTGTTGTTTTACCTCTGAGCGGTACTTTTCTGCACACCATGGGCTAAATGGCCAGGTCACATGGACCCCGAAGGCTAAGAGAAGGTTGGGGGAGGGGACCCACTGGAACAGCTGTTGGGAGACAGATGGTAGCCTCCCGTCCAGGCCATCCAGCGTGTTCTTTAACGTGCACAGGGTATGTCTCTCCCGCACACGGGCCACGGCTTAACGTCCCATCCGACGGACGGCTTCCTTTCCAAGCCCATCGGTGTCCCCTACTGACCGTGGGCAGGGCGGGGAATTTTGCAGAGATAAATCTCAACGCTGACCCAGCTGGGACTCGAACCTGGGCCAAGGTAATTAAACTGTGACATCTGCTCAAGACTGCAACCATTCTGATTAGCTGAATCACAGCCTGCCTGACCAATTTTCATCACTTTAGTTTTCTCTCTTTCATAACCAAACCTACTCTACTACCAGTTTCATCGACAGCTCGAATGAAAGAGTTCATCTCATCAACATCATTTGCCAAAAGGGCTAAATCATCAGCATAATCTAAATCAGAAATTTTCGTATCTCCAGTCCATTTAAGGCCAAAATCTTTCCCTTGAAGGGAATTTCGCATAACATAATCAATAACCAAACTAAAGAGAAAAGGAAACAAAATGCACCCTTGTCGAACACCAGAAGTAATGCTAAACCAATTGCTACAATTTTCGTATCTCCAGTCCATTTAAGGCCAAAATCTTTCCCTTGAAGGGAATTTCGCATAACATAATCAATAACCAAACTAAAGAGAAAAGGAAACAAAATGCACCCTTGTCGAACACCAGAAGTAATGCTAAACCAATTGCTACAAGCCTTACCAACTCTCACACACGACTCAATGTTATTATAGAGAGCTTTCATTATGTTAACTAACTTGTCAGGTATACCATATGATCTCACAATCAACCACAAATTATGATGATCAACAGAGTTGAAAGCCTTTTTGAAATCAACAAAGCTAGCAACCAAAGGTTTCTGAAACTCTAAACATTTCTCAAGAATCTGCCTAAGGGAAAATATCCGATCCATACATCCCCTACCACTTCTGAATCCACATTGCTCATCACGCAATTGACTGTCAACCAGATTCTTAATTCTATTAAGCGCAATCATGGAAAGAAATTTACCTGGAACAGAGAGTAGGCTGATACCCCTATAGTTATCACAAAAACTGCGATCACCTTTTTTGAAAATAGGGATAATAATAGCTCTGGTAAAATCTTTAGGAACCATGCCTTTATCATAAAAGTTATTCAAAATTTCAGTCATCCAAGTGGTAACCGAAACATTCCCAGCTCTAAGCATTTCCGTCGTAATTTCATCTACCCCTGGGGATTTATGAAGTTTAAGTTTAGAAATAGCCAAAGTAACTTCAGATTGTGTTATAGGGCCAACATTAAAGCCACCAATTCATCAATCATCATTGCAAACAATGGGAGTAGAACTAACTACATTGTTTAGAACATCACTGAAATGCTCAGCCCACCTAGCCATGACAGAATCCTCCCCTTCTATAACCTTACCTTGTTTATCCTTCAATCCCTGTATGCCTGTCCGTTTTCTAACACATAAAACATTAACTATCTGGTACAGCTCTCTGCTGTTGTGCTGCCTAACTGCTTCCTCAGCTTTTTCAGCTAAGCCATCAAGCCAAAGATTCTTATCAGTAGCTAACTGATCCTTTACACGTTTATTAAGCTCTCTGTAATCCCTTCTATTAGGACTCGTAGACTACTGATTAAGGACATTCCTGCAGTTCCTTCTTTCTGAAATAAGCTCAAGTGCCTTATCACTCAAATATTTCTACCTACTCTGCTCCTTTTTTCCTAAAAGAGTACTGTTATTTTCCAAAAAAGCCTGTTTAAAATGGCCCCATTCTTCCTCAACTTCAGTAGTAAGCAAACCATGACTGTCATAATGACTAAGTAGCCTATCATGGTAAGCTTTAGCTATAACAGGGTCTTTCAGAGCTTCAGTATAGGGTGCAAAAGACGATGGATGGCATCCAGGGGCATAGCTTTGGGGAGATGGAGGGGGGGCAGGCTCCTACCAAAAGTAACTCGGAGTTGGCAAAATTCGAAGCGACTTCACAAAATCTAGGTTAGTTGTGAAAATTTGCAATCTTATTTCTTTTGTAAAATTAAGGGGAATTATAGCAAAATCTGGACAACTTGGCGAAATCTAGGGTAGTTGGGAAAATCGAGACACTTGGCAAATCTCGGACAATTGGGAAAATGGAGACGGCAAAATTTGAAGCCACTTAGTAAAATACAGGTAAGTTTGCAAAATTGGGACAACTTAGCAAAATCTTGGGGAGTTGGCAAATTTTGGAGTGAATTGGAAAAATCGTGGGAGTTGGCAAAATTCAGGTGAGATCTAAAAATTTGGATTTTTTTCTGTAAAATTATGGAGAGTTGGCAATTCTTGGGGAGTTGGCAAAATTCCGAGTGACTTTGCAAAAATCAGGTGAGATGTAAAAATTGCTTTTTTTTCTGTTAAATTATGACGAGTTGGCAAAATTGAGGAAAATTGGCAAAATTGAGGAGAGATGGCAAAATTCGGAGTGACTTGTCAAATTCAGGGAAGATGTAAAAATTGAGATTTTTTTCTGTAAAATTACGGCGAGTTGGCAAAATTTAGAAGCGTTGGCAAAATCGAGGCAGCTTGGCAAAATCTAGGGTAGTTGGCAAAATTCGAATCCACTTGGTAAAACATAGGCGTGTTGTGAAAATTGGAATTAGTTTTGTGAAATTAAGGAGAGTTGGACAAATCGAGACAAGCGAAATCTTGGGTAGTTTGAAAAATTTGAAGTGGCTTGTCAAATTTAGGAGAGATGTAAAGAATGTGGTTGATTTTTGTGAAAGTAAGAACAGTTGGTCAAATCAAGGGGAGTTGGAAAAATTTACACTGACTTGCTTCAGGCGAGATAAAAACATTGGGATGATTTATGTGAAATTATGAAATTATGGCTAGCAGGCAAAATTGGAAGTCAAATGGCAAAATGCAGGAGAGTTGTAAAAATTGCATCATCCCTCCCCCCCCCCCACCACCCCACGGAGCTAAAATCTAGGTATGAACCAGACAGAGACATTAATTTTTTCAGTTGGCAAAATTTGATCTGATTTTCAAGTTGGAAAATTTTTGATTCCTTCCCCCCCCCCGACTATATTTCTTCGCTACGTCCCTGATGGCATCCTCTCCAAATCCATCGATTTCCCTTTTCTTATGTGAAGCACAGCTGAGGTCAGCGGAGAAAGCCTCAACGCAGAGTAGGGACTCGAACCTGGGAACATCATCCTTTCTCTACTGACTGAATCAACCTGTATTCTAAACCAAAAAGTTTGAAGTTTAGATACTTGAGACACACAACGAAGAGCAGATTCTTTATGGCTTACTATCAAAAATTGTCTGTTGTGTATTCAATCAATCAAACAAATGCAAAGTATTACCCTTAATTCTGCTCTTTTCTAATTTCATATTAACAAGATTGACACTTGACCCAGTGGCTCCACTTCCTGCTCCAAAACCATTTAGATTCGTTTGCATTTCGCAGGTGCAACTATGAACGGTGACAGATGGGATTTGGTTTCGTTGCTTTCATTTCTGAGCTGGGTTTTTTTTCTGTATTCAATAGACTAAGAACCTCGACACTCAGAACACTGTGCTTGATTTATTCATAAAGAGAAATACACTGAATATTAATGAGCAAATTGCCTTTGGCTATGATTATGTCTTTAAATGCCTCGATGTAGAAATTCTATGGAAATACAATCTCTATTATTTGCGAATGATTTCCTCATAAGTCCTGGCCTTGGCAATGGCTTACGTCATTTGTGTTGCGGCCAATTCTCCAGCTGCCATAGTGACACCTGCTAGGCCAGCTTCCGTTTTTGCAGAACTTAAGAGATAACCAGCTTCCGGTACATCGTCAACCGGTACAACTTTGGGCAGACAATGGTGAGTCGAAAGCTGAGATCTGTTTGAGCTGCTGGAGTCCGAATCTGCAGAGCGTGAAACTTTCGCAGGCGAGCTCTGGTCGTTCATACTTTGTAAGAGCGTGCCTGAAAACGTGCGCGGAACATGTACAGAATGTCTGGCCTCCTCCTGTCGCCGATAAATAAAAACAAAATTTCTGTTGCTCTCTTTCGGTTGTTTACATTTTTTTTTCCCCTTTTGTGTTAGTAAAGTTTTCTCGGAGGCGGCGGAAGGCAAATCCCCCTTGCATCCCCCTCTATTGCTCTTCAGAGAAAAAGTTTCATTCAAAAAGCAAACGAGCTTGAAAAAGGTCAGTTAGTTTTCAGTTAATTTTTTTGTGGTCAGTTAGTTTTCAAGCAGTCGCATTTCTGAAGAGTGAAATCGATCCAAAGCTATCATTTTTCGTAACAAAATCTAACCAGATGATCACACAAAACAGGCTTCAGTAATAAAGCAAAAAAAAATTCGCAATATGTACTAAATTACATATAGACTAATGAAAGTGATGTTGTACTCCTTAGGAAAAAAATTCAACCAAAATTAAGTGCTTTGGTCTTGACTAATCAATTAACGGATTATCACATATCCTAAAAAGTTACGGGAATGGAAACTTGAATCGTATTTGTTTACCATGGAGATGTTAATCTCCATGGTAAAATCGAACATCTGATTTTAAAAGTGAATTTCGAGTCCGGTCAGAGTTTTTCTTCTAAAATCCATTGCTTCAAGAAATGACTATACTTTATTTTGATCCCAACGTTCCCAGCGCCAACCAAAAAAGCAGTTAGAATTTTTGTTATATATATATTCAGTCCACTAATATAAAAGAAAGACATATAATACATGTAATAAAATCTGTAGTTGTGAAGTTATTCTAACTTCAACACATTGATATAAACTTATATGGTTAATTAACATCCTTGATGCAAAATTTAAAACTCCCATACCTGTAATTCATTTAAGAATCACAGGAATATTGGGTGTAAAAAGGCATTTTGCAACTCTAAATTTGAAAACTCACTACACAGAATCTTTTTCGTCGGAAGACCTTGTATATTTCTATTATTAATAAAGAAACTCATTAAAGAAACGTGCAAATAAAAATTTCATTCTTCGTCAAATAAACTGAAATGATCGGGCTTTCTGTTTTCAATAAATAAATAAATACCCCCTCAAGCAGCTGCTTGCCACAGAGGTCTGACAGGAGCCTGTCAGTTTATATGCCATAGTAGAAGGTCTGAGAGGATGGCAGGACCTCAGCAGAAAAACGACACATACATCCATGCCTTACCCGGGGCTCGAACCCAGGTCCCTTAGATCAGTAGCCAAGCGTGCTAACCACTCGGCCATGGGACGGCTTTTCAATTTAGTATAAATAAATTTTTTTTTGTTAAAACTATTTACAAATTTTTCTGAAGTTAACTAACATTCAGTTCAAAACAAAAATTAATTTTCTTTTTTGTCAAACGTGTTGCGAAATGCATTGTTTAAAGCAATACGAGGGCGTCGAATATCCCGCTGATATTCGACCCAGTCTAGTAGGAGCTCCGTCGCCCATCGCTTAGAGTAAGTCTCATTCAATCCAGATTATCAGTTGAATCTTTTCTATTCGGTGGAATATTTTAGTCTGCATGACGATTTTGTATCTATGTTTCGAAACACGAACTATTGCTTCCCTTTGTCGTCTGCCTCTCCGCTGGCACATCTCTACGTATTTAGTGTTGCTGCTTTGAGAGACATGAAAAATTCTTTTTTGTTAGAGAGGATTTAATAAAATATTACGATTCTTGTTTCCTCATTCTCCAAATTGTTTAAATTTTCATCGCTAGAGGTAATTAAAGTTGAAAAATGGCAAAACTTGAATGGAACGGGTTTATACTGACAGCTGCAGTCTCAGGGAAGGAGGAAAAAACAACTTTTTCCCTTCTGTTAAGAGGTAGACGAAATTTCTGTATGGATTGGATAGTTACTAATAAAATATTACTATTCGAAATTTTCAAAATCTTCTATTAGTTTGAATTTTCATGTTAGAGGGCGCTAAATTTGGATAACGATAGGATTAGTTTCTCTTTGAAAATGAGCGTCATCAGAGGTGATTGAACTTTGGAGTTTTTATTCTATTTGCATTTCCTTCACGTTGTAAAGTTTTGCAAATAGTTCTTGCTAACGATGCAATGCAATGCAATTTGCGATCAGGAGGAAACCAGTCGTAGTATATTAAGAAGAAATGTATTTGTTATAGACTTAGGCAATAAAATTTTATCAACAAAGTGTATGACTTTTATGTTGGTCATCCATTTCAAATTATTGTAAACATGTTTTATAGCAAATATATTTTCAATTTTTTATATATTTAAATACACATATACATATATTCATAGGTTATAATGTGAAGTACATATAATTTTTATCAATATTGATTTTAAAAATGAAAAATGAGCACCAAGTTAGTAGGCAATACATCCAAGTTATAATTTTAGAAATCTTCATTCTGATTTTGTTTCATTACATCGGTATTAATTTTACTATAATCAATGACTATATCACCTGCAAAGAGAATGAAATTAACATTAAGTTTTGTTTGCATTAATCATTTTTATAATTACAATATAATGGACCAAAAACAAATGCACTTTGAAAGTTTCAATACAAATCGCTATGAACAGTTTCAAACTAGAGAAATAAATTATCTTTTGTAGCATGCTAGGCTACTGATTTAAAGGACCTGGGTTCGAGCCCCGGGTAAGGCATGGATGTATGTGTCGTTTTTCTGCTGAGGTCCCGCCATCCGCACAGACCTTCTACTACGGCGTATAAACTGACAGGCTCCTGTCAGACCTCTGTGGCAAGCAGCTGCTTGAGGGAATATTTATTTATTTTTATTTAAATTTAGACGGAGATGCAAATCTTCTAATAACAAAGCAGTTGCTCTGACTATTGAGTTATCTTCCTTCGATGAAAGGGGCGGGGGGTGGCTCAGTCGGTAGTGCGCCAGGCTCGTAATCTGTAGTTCCCAAGTTCGAGTCCCAGCTGGGTCAGCGTTGAGATTTATCTCCGCAAAATTCCCCGCCCTGCCCACGGTCAGTAGGGGACACCGATGGGCTTGGAAAGGCCGCCGTCCGTCGGATGGTACGTTAAGCCGTGGCCCCGTGTGCGGGAGAGCCATACCCTGTGCACGTTAAAGAACACGCTGGATGACTTTGACGGGAGTCTACCATCTGTCTCCCAACAGCTGTTCCAGTGGGTCCCCTCCCCCAACCTTCTCTGAGCCTTCGGGGTCCATGTGACCTGGCCATTTAGCCCATGGTGTGCAAAAAAGTGCCGCTCAGAGGTAAAACAACCCAACCCAACCTTCGATGAAGATCTTCCGTAACAAGGGATAAGAAGGAGCTGATTGACAGAAGTATCAGAGCCTCCACGAAACTGAATTCTCGTCTTCCCCTCGGAAACTGATGAAATCCTGAGTACGCGCTCGACTCAGGGAAAGATCAATTAATACGTACGTTATCAGAAAATCATAGGTGCGTATCTCAATCAGCAAAAGATAATTTTTCAGCTAGTTTAAAATAGATCTTCGGTCTGTAGGCTCATCTATCATCTCTCTCTGCATCTCATCATCTGCCGGAGAGGATTTCGGCTCTTCTTCGGTCGCACGGAGGCGTTACGCGCTATTAGGTGACATTCAGCCAGGGGTGACTAATGTTTTGTCCGGTGAGCTTATAATGAATATATAAATAAAGATAATAGATTAATAATTAATAATATTAATTATTATAAAATAAAATAAATAACCCCTCAAGCAGCTGCTTGCCACAGAGGTCTGACAGGAGCCTGTCAATTTATGTGCTATACTTGGTCTGAGAGGATGGCAGGCCCTCAGCAGAAAAATGACACAAACAGCCATGCCTTACCCGGGGCTCGAACGCAGGTTCCTTAGATCAGTAGCCAAGCGCGCTAACCACTCGGCCATGGGACGGATAAGATGGAAATATTGAAGGCAGAATGAAACACTCCGAAGTTCCTCAAGAAGCTTCGAAGTGTTTCAATATTTTTGTGAGATTTTGTTTTGTACAGCCGTCCCGTGGCCGAGTGGTTAGCGCGCTTGGCTAATGATCTAAAGGACCTGGGTATCAAACCCCAGGTGATCTAAGGGACCTGGGTTCAAACCCCGGGTAAGGCATGGATGTGTGTGTCGTTTTTCTGCTGAGGGCCTGCCATCCTCTCAGACCTAGTATGGCATATAAACTGACAGGCTCCTGTCAGACCTCTGTGGCAAGCAACTGTTTGAGGGGGTATTCATTTTTTGTTTTGTTCTCCGCGTTAGTTCTTAGTAATTGCGAGCTTGCTTCTCTATATAATGACGAGCTAAGGAAGTTTCGATTTAGAGCAGTGTTTTCCAAACTGTTTTTATACGGGGGAACCCTCAATATTATACAAATGGTCTTGTGGAATCCGTTAGGGGTCGCAACCTTATTGTGTTGTGCACATGGGCTACACGAGAATTTCGTACCGTAACAGGCCTATATATATTCGCAGTAAGCATCGTAACTTTTGAAACACTGCATGTATTACGCTTCGTCTGTTTGGTTTTAAGGCATATTTATGGGGCAATTCAGCCTTTGTTTTCTTTTCCAGCCATTGCTGATTTTTTTCTCGGAGAACTCCAACAACAAAACCGTGGAACCCTGAGGTTCAGCAGAACACAGTTTGGGAACCACTAATTTAGAGGATGTTGCGTTACAGATGGTGTTCTCCGGGCATTTAGACGAAAAATAAATGAATAAATAAATATGCCCTCAAGCAGCTGAAACTGGGATCAAATACTGTAGAAGAGATTTCATTGTAGATAAATGCGTTGTAAGAGGTACATTCCCACAGGGCAGGACTTCCACCTTATGAGGCCCTAAGCTATGTCAGGTTCAAGAGGCCCCAAAATTCTGAAGGTCAATATATACTCATTCCCTGTCAACGGAGGGCGTTCAAAAAGTTCTTGACACGTATCTGTAGAATTGTACTCATTCCTCCGAAGTTAACGAGCTACGACTAGTTTGGAAGCTTGTCTAAATTTCTCATTACGTGTTAAGCGCGAAGGCCGTATCATCATTTCTCTCTTTGCTGTCAGCGCGTAAAACGCGGACTGAGAAATCTATGTGTTGTTCCGATGGAGCTTACTAAAGGCGAAGAAAAATTTTACCTTTTAAGAAGGATGAGGGAGTAAAATAAAATTCATGACAATTTATCCGAAGTATGTGGGGATCTGCCGTCCCATGGCAGAGTGGTTAGCACGCTTGGCTACTGATCTAAGGGACCTGGGTTCGAGCCCCGGGTAAGGCATGGATGTGTGTGTTGTTTTTCTGCTGAGGTCCTGCCATCCTCACAGACCTTCTACTATGGCATATAAACTGACAGGCTCCTGTCAGACCTCTGTGGCAAGCAGCTGCTTGAGGGGGTATTTATTTTTTATTTATGTGGGGATCATGCCTGTTCATACGGCACTGTTACGGGATCGATGGCAGAGCTTCGAAGACTCCCTTGTGCAGGAACGCCGAAGAAAGATGCGAGAGATCCATCGCTGCTCTTCGTGAACTCATTAAGTAAGTCGTGTTAGTCAGTGACTGGGTGCAGCAGATACTTATTCCTCTGACTGAAGGTAGCATTAAGAAATATTGAACTGAATGGTGAAAACATTCATCATATTTAATAATGCTAATTCAATTAATAACTATTAAAACAAATTCGCAACTGCTATGTAGTAAAACTCGAAATAAATTTTTTAGTTCCCTTATACCGTGAGTTTCTAAGCTGTAAGCTTAGTTAGCTTAGGTGTAATTCCGGCACTACACGCGACCGGAATTGACGGAGTGTGAGCACTCCTCAATTCACGATATTTAATAGGTTCACAGTAATTTTTTTCGTAGTTCATAATTTTAATGCTGTTACATCATTATCTTTTGTTTTGAAAATCACAAAAAATAATATAATTATCTCAGGATTTATTTTTTATTTGATATATGCAAATAATTTATCCTAAATGTTCCTTTCTCAGTTCAGTTTTTATTTCTTGTTAATTTCTTCGAATAAATATTAGCACTGCATCGCTATGATTAAAATTCATGTTCCAAGAAAATTCGGAATAAAAAAAAACAAATATAAATACACACGAGAGTTGGCAAATACACATTTTGTAAATAAAGTTCGTTTATTATACAATGCGATATTTAGTCAATTTAAGTTGTTTTTTAACAAAAAAATTGCCATTTTTAATGCATTCGTAATAACAACTGAGTGTGAAAATAATAAATATGATAAGATAGTAAGAATAATATATAGTTTTATTCCCTTTCTAATACTTGTTTATATATGTAGTGGTAAGGTTACAACAAACTGAAATAGAAATGAAATATATAGTTAACGTTCTTCCTATATTTCAATTTTATCTGTATTTGATTTTTCAAATGAAAATCAGTGTGAAAGGAGATTTTTGTATCAACAGTTTGAAGGGTAATTTTATTAATCTCCGTTTCAGCTTCATCTGACAGCGAAATGAAGGAAAGCAAGCTCCGGATGCTGTCTGCAGCTCTCCTTCTACATCTGCTCTCTGTGAAAGGCTCTCCTCCGCAATCCGATGAGCGCACCCAAAGTAAGAATTACTCAATGCTTATTGTAATAAAAAGACATCTGCTAAAACCAGAGACACCTGCAACACCACTACTATATATTAAAGGAATACTTACAAGTATTGTCTCCGACACTTTCCCATTTTTGTTAGCAGACTTGACACCCCCTCTAATACGAGCTCCAAACAAATAGCTCATCTGCGACATGTTGAAAAGCGTTTCTTTCATACCGTCAAGCCTTCCATGACCTTCGAGTGCATTTTAAGACTATTACATAACAAAACTCTTTCACAAAAGTGTTCAAAATCTCTAAAGCGGCAATAGTAATTTTGGGCGAAAATGATCCAAATTGCGAAAGTTTCGTTTTTAAGTGTAATCTAAATGCCCTTGTCGCTACTACAAAACTAAAAAAGGACGCAGAGAGCATTACATTTGCAAAATTTCTTTGTCTAAAAACCTTTACGCTTGAACGTTCTTCATCTCAAAATTAAAGTTATGGAAGTTATCTTTGGGAGAAGGTGAACGACCCTTGACAAAAAACAATCAACAATTGGCGTCTATCAACAACGACTGTCCGATTGATGCTAACTTCTTTATTGGTCACAAACAAGATTTATTAACTAATTGACAAGATGTATTAATTTACATAATAATTTTTGATGAACAAGAAATTTTTATTTTATCATGTTATATTTATTCCTTCGTACTATAGAGAACATTAAAATTTTACTTCACTTTCTCCAAAAACTCCTCCATAATAAATCTAAACAGACTGCATAAAAAAAGGGATGGTAAATTTTCCTTATTGTAACATATGTGCAGAGCTTGATGGTAATACCATCGGTGCGGCTGTGCCAAGCTCCGTGATTACAGCCCCCCCCCCCATTCTGTATAAAAACAATGTAGTTATTAAATATGTAATACTTAAAAATTAATATCAGATTAAAATATTGAATACTACTATATACAAAGAAAAAATGCTTTATTAATCTAAGATTATCTACTCACCAGTGTAAGATACTTATGATTCTACTCACCAACTGTAAGATAATTATTGTTTTTGTAGAATAAATTTTGAAATATAAGGGCTTCGCACATATATTTTTTGAACCGAGCCTCGCGTCCAAGCCTGCCTTCATCTGCTTATACGTAGCAATTTATGGAGCCAAACTATTAAAATTTACTTTTCTAACTTTCGGATACATAAAAATAATTTTCTAATTAAAAGTACCTAAATTAATCCAGTTAATATCCAGTTACGAGCACACGGAACGAATCTGGGCCTTTGACATGTGTTTTAATGGGAATTCCTCGTTTCTTTTATTATTTTCGTCTACCAAGAGAAATTATGGAACCAAGTGTGCTCTTCTTTTGATATCGGCTAAAGTTAATTATTAATATCAAAAACTGAACTATCTGTCTAGATCAGTGGTTTTTAACCTTTTTATTAGCCAAGGAACCGTATATTTATATGGCAAAACCCAGACCTTTGAATAATAACGAAGCAAAATGTAGCTACTCTCTTAGTACACTGTCAAATGCTATATGCGTATTCCAATTATTCATTTCAATTTTTCGCGTGAAATGTAAGAAAAATTCATTTCTATTTGGTGCACTTTTCAAATGACTTGAAAATTGCGTGGAATTTTCTAAAAGTGTCCGCGGAACCCCATTGAAAAACACTTCTTTTGGGAAAATAATACAAAAATGTCATCATTGGTGATCTAGATAACGATGAAAAAAGGAATTTTTCACGAGTTAACAACACTGATTGCATCTTATCGACGGAAAAACTTTCCTGAAGAAACTTCCAAAATTAATTCTTCTGGAACATGTAAGTTCAAAATTCTCATTAAACTTAAGTACTATCAATTTAATTTTCGTTTGAATCATTATTATCTTTTTTTTTAAAATAAACTCCTCCATAATAAATATATGTATTGCAGTAAAATTGTATTTAATACGATGTTCCAGTAAAATTGTATTTAATTCGACTTCCTTCGGCAAATCAAAAGGCTACACAAAGAAATAAATAACACAAGAAAATGAAACTGATTGAAAATAAAATCAACAGTTTAATAAAATTTAAAGAATAAAAAACCTGAGTGTTTTTAAGTTCATTTGGCTTTTCGGATAAAGACATTCGACTCCATTAATGATAAATGCTTCAACAGATTCAAAATAAATGATTAAATTGCTGATAAAGAATATTTCTGGTGTCGCCAGATAATCGCCAGACATTGTAGACGTTCTTCCCAAAATATAATAATATTTTGCCGAAAATTGTCACCGAAATTCGTTTTGTTGAATAAAAATCCAACGACTGGCATTTTATTTAACAGAACTTAACCCGTTGAGATGCTACGACCACCATCACGAGGCAACAATACGAAACACAAATTTGAGTTTGGCGATGTTTCGACTGGATGCAATAGATTGCAAAAAAAAAAGACCTAGAGAAGTTGTTTTTGGGTTGGGTTGTTTTACCTCTGAGCGGCACTTTTTTGCACACTATGGGCTAAATGGCCAGGTCACATGGACCCCGAAGGCTCAGAGAAGGTTGGGGGAGGGGACCCACTGGAACAGCTGTTGGGAGACAGATGGTAGCCTCCCATCAATGCCATCCAGCGTGTTCTTTAACGTGCACAGGGTATGGCTCTCCCGCACACGGGGCCACGGCTTAACGTCCCATCCGCCGGACGGCGGCCTTTCCAAGCCCATCGGTGTCCCCTACTGAACTGGGCAGGGCAGGGAATTTTGCGGAGATAAATCTCAACGCTGACCCAGCTGGGACTCGAACCTGGGAACTACAGATTACGAGCCTGGCGCGCTACCGACTGAGACACCCCCGCCCCTACCTAGAGAAGTACGAAAAGAGTTATTATTGTGCGTGTGGACGCGAGGGTTATTTAACTAACTGTAATGTCTTGTAAGTTTCATAACCAATGAGGCCTGATCCTCTAAATTGATAAAATCACCGTCATTGTAAAAGAATTTAGGACATAAAGAAAACGGGTTCTTTTTGTTATGGTCTTTAGATGGTTTTAGGTATTTATTACCTTAAGTAAAACTTAATCATAGTGCTCATGTTTCTAATGTAGTGGTGCTATCAGAATATTGCCTTTGGTAAAGAGATTGATAGTAAAGTCAGTGTTTTCATTCTTATGTAAGCTATTTTACAAATTGGTAATGGTACTTTTTTTTAACTGGAAATCAGAATTTAACTGAAATTCAGAAAAATCTTTTTAACTGTGAAGGCAAAAAAAAAATACTTGATTTATTTTAGTGCTTAATCATGTTTTATTTTTTGTCCCCTAAGAACGAGACATCATCTTTCCTGGGGCAGAGTCACCTGAAAAGCGCGCGGAGTCGTGTACAACTCCATCAGGAAGATCAGGAGAATGCTTTCTCATCACAGCCTGTCAGGAATTATGGAAAAAAAGAGACTTCAACCTCTTGCGAAGATCCTTGTGTGGATTTGAGGGTGAGCAGCCCAAGGTGTGTTGCCCTTCAGCTGCATTATCCACTGCTCGACCCTTGCCTGACTCCAACAGAGGCATTCCCTCAGTTAAAGCAAACTCAAATGGCGTCCGGAGACCCCTCGGCGGCATCCTTCCCACTTCCGAAACTCCTCGTAATCCACCGATTACCTCTGAAGGAAGAATCCAGCCAAGCATTACAGCTTCAGCCTCGTCTTTAGATTTCGAAGGACAGCGGAGTGGGACTGAGAGCATTAAAGACTTTCTCCCGACAGGTCAGTCGCTTTTCTTACTAACGAAATCATCAGCCTTGCATCATTTACTTTTTCAACAGGACGGTTACTGACAAGTTGTCCATAGCTAGGCATACAAACACTGCAAGGAGAGCTGTGTGCCAATCCTCGGCGACGGTAGGCAGCTCTCCTTCCAATCCTCGGTGATGATGAACAGAACCAGCTAGACCTATCACCTAATGTCTGACCCCGCCTTCTCGTGGTGCAGACCGTTAGTACCTTTCAAAAGAGATATTCTCTTTTGGAAGGGAATGGAAGGGGAGGGCTGCCATATCAGTGTGGCCATACTGATCTGTCATCTATGGCGATTATCCTTACAAGGTTTGGATTATGAATAAATTGAGGAAAAGAAATGGACTAAGTAAAGAAGTTGTTAAGTTGCTAGTAATTTTTTGAAGCTTATGATTTTAACCCTTTTATAGTAATTTTATTTTCAGCTGTGAATTTAAGTTTATTAACCAAAATATTGCTTTGAAAACTGCCAAGTCATTTTAGAGTTACATGAGCGTACATAAATTTCTCAGAACTGCTTTTAGTTAAAATAATATTTATCTTATGAAAAACTTCTAATTCAGAAAAGACTAAATTTATTGTGATTCAATCCCCCTCTCCTCCACCCCAGTTTACTTGGTTAAGGGGAAAGTTTTTGTTTAGGAAGCATCAATTTGTTATGTGAAGTGTAAAGACAACAGAGGACACGTCTCCGTCATTTCACTTTCCCTATCACATTTCAAAATTCCAAATGTATTTTTTTTCATTGTTTATATATGTACGACGCAACTACAGAATTCTTTAACCAACAGCGAAACCCTTCGTTAGATAATTCTTCACAAACAAAATATTATCATCTAATCGCTGATTTATAAATCCCTAATAGAATTATAGCCATATCATAAAGTTCAAAATTTAATTTTGAAATTGGATTCATTAGTTAAGGGCTGAAAAAATTAAATGACGAAAATTTCAGTTGCGATTAATATTGGCGTCTTCAAAATAATGCTATAAAGACAAACTTTGTAAGTAATGATGGGGTTAGGCAAAGGAGTCTGCAACCTCCTTTGAGTAGCATATTGAGACTCCGTTGGTTTTGCCATGTTGCCCGTATGGATAATTATAGATTAGCGAATAGGGTTATCAAGAGTGTGCCTTACGATGCGGTGGACAGACATTGTCAACCAGGACCTTGTTAGAATTTGCTGTGCAGTGGCAGTATGCAACAGATATAGCTCAGGACAGTTCTGCTGGGAGAACTAATGCACAGTCTGGTTGGACCTCCGTAGCCCTTAGCTCTTGAGGAGGAGGATGATGATGGATTAGAAATCCCCCACAGGATTAATATTTGCTTTCTAGTGGAGTGGAAAGGAGACTTGCTATGACTTCTGTGTATTTTAATGTAAATCTTTTGTTTCGCTTTTCAGTACAGTTTCTTCTGTATTTGTGATCCTATATCTGAAACATGGTTTCATAAAGTACCCAGTCAAACTCTATTTCCCAGCGACAACAATATAGAACTAATACAACTAAATCTAATACATCTGACGAATTTAGTGTCTAAATTTGAGTGTTCATTTGCATTTGGATCATCAAAAGTTTGCTTCGAACATGACCTTTCTCAAATTGGGAACAATTTGAAGACGCTTATAAAACGGCTCGATCAGTTATGGACTGCAGTTGGCTTATTAATTAGCGCGCGAGATTTAGTATGATGCTCCCAGGTAAAAATCCCCACTGCGCCTGTGCAGATTTTCCTCACCAATACAAGCACTAGCCTCGCTATGAAAGGGAACACCGATGTGATTGGAAAGACCTGTCGGAACAAAACTCCGTCCAATGGAACATTAAGCTTTTCATTTTCAGGAGAGCCATACCCTGTTCACATTAAAGAGCAAGTTGAATGGCTTACACGGGAGGCTTCCATCTGTCATCTAACAATTCAAAGGATTCCCTTCCAAGATCTGAGTCCTTGTTTCCTGACCATTTAGCCCATTGTATGCAGAAAAATTGCCACTAAGATGTGAAACAGCAACTCAAGCTTAATTATTAACTTAAGGCTTCTAGTTATTAGTTTATTAATTTCGTTGTATATGCACTTTGTAGTGCATAAACAGGGTTTTTCGAAGGTGGCTCTGGTAAAATAATTTTCTTGTTGTTTTCGCTAATAGACAGTAAAATGTAAACCCCTGATCATCGCAGAAAAGTGCAAGTAGGAATGCAAATATTTATTGATAAATAGAATAAAAAAATTAATTGTTGCTACGCAAAAATAGAGAAGTCAATACACTGATAATCAAATACCCAAATGAGCAGCGGAGCTACAGTAATCCCTTCACGGCTATTTGCGTGAATGCAATCCATAACTGCAGCTGATGTGTCAGACTGTGCGTAAGTTTGATGGATTATATTACGCCGATATTTTCTGAAGATATTCCCATGCAAATTATTTATTTATATGCTTGACATGGTCATCATTTAATGTACCCAAGTGATGCTGCGAAAGTAATGATCTTCGTGCAGAAGAAGGTTCACAGCGTCAGCATTAAAGGAAATCATAAAACGCTTTGAAGAAACAGGAAGCATGAGCAATCGTCTCATATCCGGTCGCCCTACTTCCGCAACAGGAGATTCTTCTACATCACAAGCGTTGAGTTCATATCTGTAAATCTAAAGAAGTTAGTTCCCAAAAAAATGCAAAAAAAACGTTCTGAAAAAATACAGGGATTCCATTCGCACAAATTCCATCCAAACAATGGTGACAGTAGAATGGAATTCTGCGAATGGTCATTGACTCAACAGAACATTAGACACCAGATCATCTTTCCGATCAGGCAATTTTTCATCTGTCAGGTCATGTGATCCGTGATACCTTCAGGTACTGGTCTGATGAGAAATCGAACTGAATATTAGAACAACCCCTTTGAGATACTTAGATGATCTGGTACGGGATTCATTACGATCTAATCATTGACCGATTTTTCATTCTGAGCAATATAAATGCTCAGACTCACTTTGATGTGTTTGAAAATGTACTGATCTCTTATCTCGATGATTTGTTCTGTTTATTTTCGTTATGATGGAGCAGCTCACATTATCCTTACATGATACCTGGGAAATGGATTGGACGGAGAAGTCCCATCGAATGGCTGCCTCGTTCATCTTACATGACACCTTTGGACTTGCGAACATCTCCAGTCCAAGAAATTGAAGGAAGCCATGATTGTTGAGATAGCCACGATCAGCGAAGAAACGTTGATAGCGCTAAACGGATAATCGATGCATGGCTTGGTAAGCTGAAGGGCAGCATACCTAAGCCCATGGTACTGTTGTAAGAGCTGTCTGCAGTATATAAAGAACGCTTTGGCTGCATTCTTTCAAAACACTTGACCTTGCAATTTCATCTCCAAAGCTGGCTCACATACTAAACTAGCAAACTGTAGATGATTGCCTTGGAAGTCATCATAACCTTTTATTATGATTGATGATTATTTTCCCTGTGGCAGATAATCATCAGAAAAAAAATGGACTAGAAAATTTTCTCTAAAATCATCAAAGAAGACCTGGAAACACTCTGAAATCTATACTCACTACTATAAAATATGACCAGTTTAAATGTACAATATGTACCTAAAAGTCATATCTCTCTTGCTCGGGTTTCAAGGAGGCTTCACAAAATTTTGCTGTTTTCTTTGTGTGACAGTAGGGCCAGAAAGGAACATTGTAAAACAAAAGACTGGCCGAAAAGAGATGTTTTTATTTCTGGAAAGAGAAACCCCTCTGATGTTCTGCTCCCACCACTACACATCAAACTAGGGCTTATGAAAAATTTGTAAAGGCTATGGACAAAACTGGCAAAAGGTTTTTGCACATGAAGGAAAATTTTTCAAAACTAAGTGATGCCAAACTAGAAGAAGTGATCTTTGTTGGTCCTCAGATCAGGAAGATGTCTTCGATGATGCTGATGATGAAGCTGTCTCGATGATGCTGTCTTCGAAGAAAAAGTGAATATGAAGGAGCGCGCTGCATCAAATCCTTTACGTCTGTGGTCCAGGGTTTTCTGGGGAATCACAAAGAGGAAAACTACAATCAGCTCATTCAAGATCTTCTCAAAAACTATGAAAATCTTGGCTGCCGAATATATTTGAAGATCCATTTCTTGCACTCGCATCTCGACTTCTTTCCCAAGAACTTAGGAGCTGTCAGTGATGAGCAAGGGGAAAGATTTCACCAGGATAACCGAACTATGGAGGAGAGATACCAAGGCAGGTAGGACCCAACAATGATGGGTGACTACTGCTGGTTCTTGCAGAAGGAAGATACCTCAGCACATAAAAGACAAAAAGGAACTTCTTGTAAGTATAAAAGATCCTTACCCATGTTTTCTTATTTTGCGTTTCAATATTATTTCATTTGTTACTTTATATTCAGTGGTTATAACTATGATGTTTCTAACTTTTTCGCTATAATCATGTAATTAATTAATAAGTTTTAAGTTGCAATTTAATAAAATAGTCACATTCATTTTCATTTCCCAGATATGCGTATTCACTGAAATTTTGAATACATCAATCCGTAATAAAAAAAATTGTACGCGCTGCAGATATTTCACAGCCATATTTGAATTCATCATCATTATCATCCTCAAGCAGCCATGGGCTACAGAGGTCCAACCAGACCGTGCAATTTAGTTCTCCAATTGAGGCCTTTAGGCACACTACTTTAAACTACTTTAGGCACACTACTTACTGTCCATAACCCTATTCACCAATCTATTCAGCACCCCAAAAAGAGTTAAAAACATTCTATTTGAACAACGATGAAAAAAAGTTTCAATTTGTTGTCTAGTGTTATTATTGTTAACATTTGTTTGATAATTTCTTTAATTCATTACTTTTCTTCGTATGTCCCTTGGATACATTCAATTTGATTCTACACTTTAAACATTCTGTGACCGAGTGGGTAGCGCTCTGGTACTGATCAATGGAACCTGGGTTCGAGCCACGGATAAGGCATAGATGTTCATGTTGTTTTTCTGCTGAGTTCTCTCCACCCTCACAGACCTTCTATTTTGTGGTATAAACTGTAAAACTCATGTCAAACCTATGTGGCAAGCAGCTGCTTGAGGAGTATTTATTTTTTTACAAAGTTCTTTACCATTAATAAATTTCTTCTGAGTACAGTATTCAGTTTGAGGCAAGTTATTTATCCTTTTTTTAAGTGTCTCACATATGTTTTTTGTTTTGTTTCCAGAATGTGGGCGAAATAAGATAACTATCAGACGAATAGTAGGAGGTCAAGAATCTGTAGTCGGAGCCTGGCCATGGATGGTACGTAAGAATTGAGGAGGTAAAATATACATTTGGAAGCTTTCATTCTACGAGATAAAGTCAGAAAGTAAGCTTCCCTTGTCAGGGCGGATTGACCTTATCGAGGCATTCCTCGGTCGGCTGATGGGATAGTGGGCCACCATAGTCACTGATCGAGCGTCTGTACAACGTTTTTCGCTTTCTGTTTCATAGAAAATATTTTAAAACTATTATTTTAACCAAATGAATCCGTAGCCTATTTTACTGATATTAGAGTGATATAATATTTCAAATTATTATATTTTTGCACGGATTAATAACACAGTTTCTTATTGACTGATTTCTGTAATTTTTTCTGTAAGAATATTCCTGATGAGCAAATAATCGATATCTTAGCAAATAGAAAAAAAACATATGAAAGATTTTTAAAATATATATATAAAATATAATCAAATAAATAACATTTTATAATATGAGCCGTTTTATTGAAAAACTCCTTCTGGCTGATCAGAACCTTCAATCCGCTCCTGTTCCCTGTTCAGTTTCTACGAAGGGCACCGAAGACAATAAACAGGAAATGTTTCCACACATACCATCCTTCCTCGATTTGCACGGTAGATAGGTTCCGGGAAATCACCGCGTAAATCGAGACCATCAACTTATGGAAAGGAGGGAGATAGGTGCCGAAACAATTCTTCTAATAAATGAAACGTACACTGCAAGTTTTATTTATATTTATTAAACTCAAATTTCAGTTCCACAGTGATAATAAGCATTAATGTAACATTATTTTGTACTCTATTTGCACTAATTCAGAGAAGCTTAATTTATCCTTCATTTCTTTCTGGTCACGAAAAATACTCATCGTTAATGCAGAGGTACATTATCGAATTTGAAGACAAAATTTGAAAGTATTTATGAACTGAATATAAATTAGAAATTGAACATCTGAGCCAACACTTAATGAGCTATTTTGTAAAATTAGTATCTGATGATATTTTACGAAACCGTGTATTTACGAATCAGCTGTGTT
This sequence comes from Ryuthela nishihirai, assembly GCA_038380435.1. Taxonomy (NCBI): domain Eukaryota; kingdom Metazoa; phylum Arthropoda; class Arachnida; order Araneae; family Heptathelidae; genus Ryuthela; species Ryuthela nishihirai. The sequence goes on along the minus strand of JAWZYU010000004.1, from coordinate 24,305,880 downwards.
TAGCCTATATGACAGTATACAAAGGTGAACTTGTTGCTAAAAATCAGATAAAATACGTTTTTTATTAGTCTGAAAAATTCATTCGAGAAAAGTTAGATCTCGCTGTCGATTCAAAATTGACTTCATTTCTTTGAGATGTCGTAGAGACAGACTGCATTACATTGGCAAGAATATAATTTTAGCGAAGGAATATAACTTGCTACAAATGACGATTTTATTAATACAGGACTTTACTATCATTTATTTCTGTAAAATAAATGATATCAATTAAAACCATGTTGTTGATTTTTACTTTAGGATGACAGACCAATAATCTCCCTTGATGTTATATCACTGCTAATTCATAATATGAATTATATCCACATACATTAAAAAAGATCAATCTGTAATGTATAAAATCGAGTCTATAAAACAAAACTAGTTGCATTTTCTTGACCGTGTAAAACCGAAACAATATAAAAACAAGTACCGTGTAAATCGAGGGATAGATGTATATGGATTATTTTTCCAGGTAGTCAGCAGACTTCTTGAGACACTTGTAACAATCGATGAGCTTATCGAAGCCCTGCAGTTAGAAGGACGCATGTGGCTCTTGAAACCACTTTGTGACTTTCTCTTTCATGTGGTCCTAGAAGACGCTTCTTCATCTTTCCAAACAAGTGAAAACACAACGGTGCCAGGTATGGATTGTATGGTGGGTAGTGAAAGTTGCCCATCGTTAGGTACAGAAATCCACATTCAGTACAATCACACGACCTTTTTCCAGCTAACGGCACCATTTTCTCACATGTTGCAATGACAGGACATCTGAGTTGCCCCAAGCTATCGATGGATTTCCATCAGGCTGGGTCTTCTCATACGAATTATCGCTAGGATCTCCAGTTTCGTATATTCTTGCAAAACCTTCTCCCCTTTTGCTCCCCTCTACGTTTCACAAAATGGGTGCCAAATAGTGACGACTGTTGCCACTTAGTGAGACTGTTCGCTACTAAACATATGCGGTGGTGGCGACAGGGAACAACCAAGAGACTTACTTTTTGATTTATTCTCGTATTTTTAGATATCATTTGAAATACGTATGTTGTAAATACATATATATAAGTAAAAATCATAATCGTCCATGAATTCCAATGAATGAATTAAATATTTGGATAGGTATGTGTGTGGATGTCAGCAAAATATTTTCGTGAAAAATTGAAATGATGTATTTCCAAGAGGTACATATGTGAGTAAAGGTTATGGCCTCCCCGTTTCCAGAGGGGCAAGCTCCTTTTTCCCGTTACCGATGCTCTTGCACAGCCATTCCATTTGCTTCCCTTTCTCATCCGTAGGCCGCCATATTGCTCACACGAAGAGGAATCCGAAGTGCAGAATGTGGAGGAGCTATCGTCACTCCGAAACACGTCATCACAGCTGCTCATTGCATGGTGGACAGCAGACGAGGAACCACGTATGTTACACTTCTTGCATTTCTGTTACATGTAAGAGGATTTTGATTTTATTTTTCCGCGGGGGAAGGGGTGTTCAATTCATGTAAATTTACCTTTATGCATCTTGGGAAGTTCCCTTTTTGCTACGCTGTTTTTGTTGCTTCACTTATCAATTTTGAAATATCGAAATATGTTCAAATTTGAAACAAGTTGGAAAAATTAATCCCTGTTAGATTAAGGACATCAGATGTAGCATTCGAACTCGCAACTATCTACTCACTTGTATTGGTTTCAGTTTAATCAATACGTATCTGAAAACACTCTGAGCACCACTGCTTTAAACTCTCTCACTAATTTAGCTCAAGACAATGTTTTTTTTTAAATCTAGATATATACACTGAGATACCAGTTTATTAGGTACACCACCCCTCATCGCATAACATGTAATGCGTCATGTGAGCGCGGTGTGCAATATAAATCAGGCAGACCAGTTCTTCGAGCATTGGGTACAGTTTGATTGAGTGTCAGAATATACAAAAAGCACGACTATGAACGTGGCATAGTTTGTGTTAGGCGTGCCAATTCCAGCATCTCCCAAACGGCCGTCCTGTGCCTTTCACACACAACCGTTACAAGTTAACCGTTATCAAAAATGGTGTGAAAAGCAAAAATACCAGTGATCGATGATCCTGTGGAGGAAAAGAGCTTGTGGATCAGATGCGGTCAAAGGAGATTGGCAAGAATCGGGCAAGCAAACAGATGAGCCACAATCACGCAAATCAAGGAGAATTAAACGTTGATGTGCAGAAGGTCAACTCTAAAAGCCCCACGTATCGGACCTTTTTGCGAATGGGCACCATCAGCCACTGATCGTGTCGAGTGCCGATGTTGTCAGCAAAGAACACAAAAGTACGTCACCAGTGCGTGCAGGAGTATCGACACTGGACCGTTGAGGGCTTGAAAAAGGAAGCCTGGTCGGACGAATCGAGGTTCCTTTTACATCATGCTGAACAAAGGATCAGAATTTGGCGCAAGCAACATGAGGCCATGGAGCCATCTTGTCTGGTGTCAACAGTACAGGCAAGTGATAGCTGTGTGAATGTGTGGGAAATGTTTTCCTGGCACACATTAGGCCCCCTGATGCCCATCGAAGGACATCTGAAAGCTAAGGCGTATTTGAGCATCATTGCTGACCAAGTTCATCCCTTCATGGCTACAGTTTATGCTCACTCGGATGGACATGTTCAGCATGATAATGCACCTGCTCACAAGGCACGTATCATCACTGAATGGTTCCAAGAACATGATGACGAGTTTTTCTTCCTTCATTGACCCGCTCAGTTCCCAGATATAAATCCTATTGAGTATGTTTGGGATGAGGTGGTAAGGACTGTTCACAGTGAGACTGTGCTGCCATCCAATTTGCAGCAACTGCGCAATACAATCATTTCGGCATGGTACAACATTCCTGCACGACGCATCCAGCATCTTGTAAGTTCCATGCCCAGAAGAATTCGGGCTGTTCTGAAGGCCAAAGGAGGCGGAACACACTACTAGGTAGGTCTACCTAATTAACTGGTATCTCAGTGTATGTTTCCTTTATTGAATACGCACCAATCTTATATTTGGTACCAAAATATGTTAATGCATTTTTTTTTATGTTTATTTATCCAAAGATTGGACAGAGAAAGAGTTTTTTTTCCTAGTGGCCGAGTGGTTAGCGCGTTTGGCTACTGATCTAAGGGACCTGGGTTCGAGCACCGGGTAAGGCATGGATGTATGTGTCGTTTTTCTGCTGAGGTCCTGACATCCTCTCAGATCTTCTACTGTGGCATATAAACTGACAGGCTCCTGTCAGACCTCTGTGGCAAGCAGCTGCTTGAGGGGGTATTTATTTTATTTTATTTAAAGAGTTTTTGAACCAAGAAAATATTTAAGGATGAAAAGTCTTTTTTAGCATTCGAAAAATCATTTCCTTAAGACTGCATAAAATTATATCTTTCGTAATAGATTATTACAAATAAATTTTTTTTAAGATTACGGATGCCAGTAATCCCATGTATTTTGACAATATTTATTTATCATTTATTTATATCAACAAAATTCGAACATGAAAGTAACTTTACATTGCCTTATCAAGAACGGCAATCATGTACAGCACCATTTCACAGTACATGTTACACAAAAGTACAATTATTGTAATTACATTATAATACTAACATAGAGGTAGTTTTCAACATTAGATATACAGTAGTAATGCCTGCATACAGATACATTTATCGAGTCCAATTTTCTTATCCACAAGAGTAACTATCACTCGCATGTGGTATTATTTAACAAAATTAAATTAATGTATTCACAAACAGTCTAGATATGTAAACAAACGTAAATTACAGCTCAGTAAAACAGTTTGGAGATCTAAATTAATTCAATCACGTGGTTTCAATTAACTCACGGTTGCTTGATTAGAACAATGCATTAACATTATCAGTATTTAATATCCATTTTTCACTTCCTTAATATATGTTTTAATATTAATTATTTTCCTAATTGCATTTGATAAAGCATTAAAATCTTTAGGAGCCAAACAAACGTAGTGTTTGGTAATTAGATTTTTATTAACAGTTAAGATATTTTTAGAAATAAATTTTTAGACTGTGGAGTGTCTCTCGCAAATATTCTAACTAATTGTGGATTCCAATTGTTCTTCAGATGCTTTAGTACAATAAAAATGTTTAGGTTTCTTATTTGCAAAATTTTTAAATTATAATATATTCTTGTCACTTGCTCACAGTTTTTTAATTTACTCATACACCCGAAGTATATGGTTTTGGCCTTACTAATGGTGGTCTGAACAGGTTGCTAACAAGCTTTTCGAGATCAAGCCCATTGTCAAACCGTGGCAGTCTTGTTTTCGCAGGAATCGCAAGGAGGAAGTTGTACTTGCTCGGCTCCGCTTAGGTCATTCGTTTATAACTCATTCATTTCTTCTCAAGGCGGACGACGAACCTAAGTGCGAGTTTTGTGACACCATTTTAACTATTAAACATATTTTAGTCGAATGTCCGTGTTTTAATTTCGAACATCAATGTTATTTTAGCTTTCATAATTTTATGTCCGAGCCTCTTACACTCGGACATCTTTTATCTGATCATTGTGTTTTACCGCCAGTTTTTACCTTTTTGAAGCATTGGGGCTATTTTAATCGACTTTGATTTTACCTTGTATTTTTTATGTCTAACCCAGGCTTTACAACTGGGTTGTTTTTTACTATATACATCTTGTTGTTTTTGTTATATTTACATCTTGTTTTTATTGTTTTTCTGTTATATCTCTATACATCTTGTTGGTTTTATCTTTTGCCTTTTACAGCACTTGGTTTTAACTTTGGTTCAGGGGTACTTGACTTTTAGCTTCTATTTATCTCGTTTGGCGCATTATAGCCTCAGTAGCTCATGCGCCAAAAAACTCCAAACAACCAACCAACCTTACTAATGGTTTAATAGTAGACGAAAACGTTCCTCCCCATGGTACAATGCTATATGAGAGACCAGACTTGACCCTCGCGTTGTAAATTATTAAGAAGGTAGAAATGTCAACAAAATTCCTCATAAAATAAACTTTTGGAATAACCGAATTTAATTTTTTCAAAACATCAGCTACTTGTGGTTTCCAAGACAACTGACTGTCTATGATTCCTCCCAGATATTTTATAGTCTCCACTCCTTCAGTTTTTTGCAATTTGCCTTATAAACGTAAGGCAGGGGCGTTCAACCATTTTTCTTTGGCAGATCATTTTCATTACCTCTCTTCGCATTGCTCTTCGCTTATCAGTTGCATGTCAAACGAAAGCTTGTGACGAGGAACGTGTCAATGGACTATGAAACATTTATCTCTGTAAGTAATAAATAACAGATTACCCGTTGATATAAAATTCAACAAATATTTACGCAGAAAAACAAATCAAGCCCCCTCTTTCCTCCTCCCTCGAAAAAGGGGGAGTCAAAGGGGCGATCTTTACGAGTCGTATGCCAAATGGAAGCACAGTAACAATGTAACTGTTCCAAAGATGGCTTTTTGTAGTAACAAAGTAAACTAGAAGAATAACATCTCGTCTCTGGCGAATATGGGATGCTCGTTTGCAAAGAAAATGAAGTTATTCATTTTCCGAATATTGCACCCTTTAACAATAGTAATTCGCATTAATGGTGATTGGAAAATAGAAATCAATATATATTATTAGTCTCAAACAATATAAAACATTTTCATTTATCCCTTAAAATGAAACTTTTGTGGTTTCTCATCCCCTAGGGTAAGGAGTAAATCAGTCAATGAATATAAAATATTTTATTTATCATTACTATATTAAAATATTATTGAAGTTTTTAAAAATAGAGAATCTTTATAAGAATCGACAAAGATTTTTTTGAGAGGGAAAGATTAGTTTGGTTATTAATTATGTTATGCGAAATTCACTGCAAGGGAAAGATTTTGTGCTTAAATGGTCTAGAGCAGGTGTCGGCAACCTATGACCCGCGGGTCACCAAGTGACCCATTTGATAATTTCAAGTGACCCACTTGAGTTCCGCAAATAAAGTATAATATACAAAAATAAATTATAAAACATAAACATGAAACAAACACTTTGAGAAAGTATAAATAATATGATTAACATTTTGGTTTGATTACAAAGTTGCAGAAATGAACATAGGCGGAATACAGCGACATTGTCCGAATGAATCTCATCATTACTCGACGAGCGTGTCGTTCGTTTATTAGCGAACGATACAATTATAGACGAAGTAGATGTAAACAAGGGTAGATGTGTGATCAGCACGTGATCAGGGCTCCTATTGGTCGGCTGGGCTCTCTGACTGCGTGCCACCTGCAGCCGACCAATAGGAGCCCTGCCCACCTTCTGACCACACATCTACTCTTGTCTACGTTTACTTCGTCTTTAACGTGAATAAACAGTAGTTCAGAAGCGCGAGAACAGTTTCCTAAGCGAAATAATTATTATTTTTATTACCATGGACAAACAAAGAGCAAAAAAGAGATTATTTCAAGATGTGTGGACTGAAAAGTATGGATGTATGGAAATTGTGACAAATTAATATGTACTTTTCTACAGATATAATTACCGCCAGGACCTTTTCTTCAAAACATAAAGATGTGAGTGAAATGCCAAATGATGAAAAATATGAATACATTGCTAAACGTGTATTAAATTACGGTAAACAAAATAAATTTTTGAAGAGATTTGTTACCAGCCACTATTACGCTACATCTGTCAGCTTTATTGCAGCTCTTAGTAGGTACCAACGGAAAACCGTTTACAGACGGCGAATTTTTGAAAAACGCATTCATAAATTGTTCCGAACACTTATTCAATGACTTCGCAAATAAAAAACAAATAATTGAGAGAATTAAAGAAAGGCCATTGTCGGCCAGAACAGTTCAGCGTCGCATTGAAGATATGGCAAAAAATATTGACGCACAGGTCAAAAATGATTTGTTATCTAGTGATGTAATTAGCATTGCACTCAATGAAAGTACCGATGTAAATAGTATGGCTAGGCTGGCAATTATTATTAGATTTGCATCAATAAATAGTTCGAACGTCAATGAAGAACTATGCGTTCTTGCTTCAATGAATGACACGACCAAAGGCATTCATATTTTCCGTCAAGTACAAGAATTTACAAATTTCAAAAATGGGAAAATATTGGATTTAAAAAGTAAATTGTTTTCCATAACAACTGATCCAGCTATGAGAGGAAAAAATATTGGATTTGTGAAACTAATGGAAAATGAACTTGGCCGCCCACTTTTATCGTTACATTGCATCATACATGAAGAAAATTTATTTGCAAAGGCATCTACGCAACAACTTAAGGATGTAATGGAAGAGGTTGTTAAGATCGTAAACGTAATAGTAGCACGATCTGCATTAACACACAGGCGCTTCAAAGCTGTTTTGGAGGAAATTGAATCGAAATATGGAGGTTTACTGTTACATGCTGAAGTACGATAGTTAAGTCGAGGCAAAGTTCTTAATAGATTTGTAGAGTGCTTTGATGATATACAAATATTCCTTTACGAAATCGGTGAAAATGATCTCGAGCTCAATGACAAACAATAGTTTTTAAGACCTTTGCTCTCACCAGACATAATGAACCATTATAATGATTTCAACGTACGACTCCAAGGAAATAACCACACAATTTTGAAAATGTACAAGGAATGGAAGAGTTTTGTTCGAGATTAATATTATTTGAAGCTGACATAAAAAGTAAAATATTTCTTTTCTTTCCCTTACTAAAAAGCCAACATGAGAAAGAAAATATCGATGAAAGCAATCTAAATATGTTCGAAAGTTGTATTTTGAAGATTAAAACTGAATTTGAAAGTAGATTTCAAAGTTTTAAGAAGCACGGCGAAATGTTTACATTTATAATAAAGCCCGACAAAATAGAGGAAAATGTTTTAGATTTGCAGTATTTTGAATATCTTAAAATCGACAATTTAAGTTTAGAAATGATTGATTTTAAAAATTCAACGTTGTGGACTAACAAATTCAAGACACTGCGGAAAGATCTAGAAAACACGGAACATAATCATCTTCTCATGATATCATCGGGTTGGGCATCACTTCCTACGAAGTTTTCATCTTTGAAAAAAATTGGCTTTGCCATTTTGTCCGCGTTCGGTTCTACTAATAAATGTGAACAAATATTTTCACACAAGAAATTTATTTTAAGTAAGAACAGGAGCAGATTAACTACCGAAAATTCAGACGCTTGTATTCGTTGTTGTTGGTTGGGTTGTTTTACCTCTGAGCGGCACTTTTTTGCACACCATGGGCCAGGTCACATGGACCCCGAAGGCTCAGAGAAGGTTGGGGGAGGGGACCCACTGGAACAGCTGTTGGGAGACAGTCCCGTCAAGGCCATCCAGCGTGTTCTTTAACGTGCACAAAGTATGGCTCTCCCGCACACGGAGCCACGGCTTAACGTCCCATCCGACGGACGGCGGCCTTTCCAAGTCCATTGGTGTCCCCTACTGACCGTGGGCAGGGCGGGGGAATTTCTGCGGAGATAAATCTCAACGCTGACCCAGCTGCGACTCGAACCTGGGAACTACAGATTACGAGCCTGGCGCGCTACCGACTGAGCCACCCCCACTTGTATTCGTCTTAAGGTGACTAAGTGTGAACCAGACTTGACTAAATTGACGTCACAAATTCAGCATCAGGGGAGCCATTGATAACGAAGAGAACGCTTATATATAAAGTTCATAAATTATTAATGAACTAAAACTTGACAATTATATTTGTTTTTATAATAATTAGAATTATAATTTTTTTATGTTTTGAGTTTAAAAGCATATTGTAATAGTTTTCTCAATAAAATTTATCTTATTATTCACTAACGGACTGTTTTAAAATGAAAATACCCATTGACCCGAACTGTCTTCTTAATAGTCGCATTTTGGTTGATTTTGACCCGCAGCCAAAAAAGGTTGCCGACGTCTGGTCTAGAGATCTGAAAATTTGTGATTTAGATTATGCTGATGATTTAGCCCTTTCGGCAAATGATGTTGATGAGATGAACTCTTTCATTCGAGCTGTCGATGAGACTGGTAGTAGAGTAAGTTTGGTTATAAACAGAGAGAAAACTAAAGTGATGAAGATTGGTCAGGCAGGCTGTGATTCAGTTAATCCGAATGGTTGCAGTCTTGAGCAGGTGTCACAGTTTAATTATCTTGGGAGCTATGTAACAGATACTGGTGATGTGCGTTATGAGATAAACCAAAAAAATAGGGATTGGTATTGGAACTTTTAAGAATCTATGGAGAGTGTTAAAATCACCTACCTAATATGATGTAGGTCCTCCTCTCGCCGCCAAAAGAGCTCTCACCCGATGAGGCATAGATTCAACGAGATGTTGGTAGGTATCGCTTGATATTTGGTACCATGACTGCAACAGAAGTTCCCGCAGTTCTTATAAATTACATGGTTGGGGTGATGCTGCTCGTACCTACGTCTCCAACTCAAACCACAAACGCTCGATACGATTCATGTCCGGCGAATTTGGGGGCCATGGCAATAAATGGAATTCCTCATCATGTTCTAGGAACCATTCCTGAACCTTCTTCGCAGTGTGACATGGGGCATTGTCTTGTTGAAAGGCGCCATCTCCGCTAGGGAATACAGTCGCCATAAGGGGTGTACTTGGTTAGCCACGATGTTCAGGTAGGTGACAGCTGTCAGAGATTGCTCTACAGGGATAATTGGTCCAAGTGTTCTACGAGAAAATATTGCCCAGACCATCCACACTTCCTCCAGCCACCTGGATCCGTCCCACAGTGCATCCAGTGAGAAGGCTTCCATGAGTAAACGTCGCACACGAGCTCGTCCGTCCACATGGTGTAACAGAAAACGGGATTCGTCTGACCATGCGACCCTCTTCCAGTCTTCTATGGTCCAATGTCGATGATTACGTGATCACTGCAAGCGTTGACGACGATGAACGGCTGTGAGCATAGGCACACAAATGGGTCTGCGCTGCGGAGACCCATATCCAAGAGCTTACGATGAACTGTGTGTTCGCACACATTGGGCTCTTTGCCGCAATTGAAATTATGGGTAATGCCAGCCACAGTAGCCCTCTTGTTGCTGTGGACAAGACAAGATAGCCTGCACTGACCTCTGGCATCAATGAGGCGTGGCCGACCCACACCTTGTCGAAGGCTCGAAGTGTCACTGTTTTGGACAATCTTTGATAGGTATTAACTACTGCATAGAGTGAGCAGCCTATCAGCGTCACTGTTTCGGAGATGCTCTTACCAAGGCATCTTGCCATAATTATCTGGCCTTTGTCGAAATCAGATAAATACTTTGCTTTTCCCATGTTGAGACGAAACGAAATACTGCCTGCGAGAGCTCTGACCCATGTATTATATATATATATCATTCGCGACATGGCACGTGATACTGATTGGCTGCACGCGTGCTTCTTTGCAGAACGCAAAGATGGTTTTAATGTATTGGCTGATCGCTGTATATATATATACCGAAATTAGGCTATACAATAATTTGGTCCTATCTAAAGTTAGTTATGATAGCCAAACATGGACGTTTTGTATGCAGAAGAGGAAAATTTATGCCTTTAATTCTAGATGTTTACGCAGCATATTGGGTATTAAGTGGTCTGAACATGCAAGTAATGATGAGGTTAGGCAAAGGAGTCGGCAACCTCGTTTGAGCAGCATATTGTGCAGAGGGAGACTCCGTTGGTTTGTCCATGTTACCCGTATGGATAATTATAGTTTGGCGAATAGGGTTATGAACAGTGTGCCTAAAACTGCTCAGAAAGAGCGGGAGACCTAGGATGCGGAGGGCAGACAATGTCAAACAGGACCTTGTTAGAATTGGTGTGCAGTGGCCAGATGTAGCTCAGGACAGATCTGCTTGAAAAACTAAATTGCACGGTCTGGTTGGACCTCCGTAGCCCATGGCTGCTTGAGGATGAGGTGATGAATCTATCCACCAAAAAACAATTTTCAATGTAGGTATAAAAGCAAAGAAATATTTGTTTTAAAAACTGCGTTTTTCTACACCCCCCCCCCCCCAACTCTGAAGGTAAGAGTAAATATCATTGTTGTCAATGCAAACTTCGTGACCGACATATTCATCTCTAAAATTTCGAATTTCTAACCTAATTACATCGTTGCAATATTCATTTAAAAATTTGCCGTTTCAACTTTATCGACCATTGGAGGGCGCAATTATAGATATTGGGAGATTCCGAAAGCGCGAATCGTCATATTTCATCCCTCCCTCCCCGACCCAAAAGGAATTTTTTTATTTATATCTAAAATGAAATACATAGATGGTGAAATCACTAATTGGACTCATGTCTACTTCAAAGAAAGATAGGGCGCAGATTTATCTACGCAGAAACAGAACTGCTGAGGATCCTAATTTACTTTTGAAGTAAATATGACTTCAACGAGTGAATTCCCATCGGTATGCTTCAGTTTCATTTTTACTTTTTATGAAGACAGGCATTTTTTTTTAATTTATATTTTCTAAGTGGAAACAATGGAAGGCTCATCCGAATGGATTCCAACCCCCCCCCCTCCCTCAGGCCTCAAATTTCTCTACTGTTTCCACAATGGGCAGGGATGATCAGGGGATGGGGACCCCCTCCTCCGAAAATGCGGTCGTCTTATACGAAATCTCAGACTTGTCTACCTGCTTTGAAATCCAAAACGGGCTGCCTTTGCATAATATTATTTTAGCCCCATAATAAATGTCCAACACTAAAAATAGATTGAAAGAGCAGCTGTAAAATTTTATTCCGTATGGAATATCGTTTTAACCTTTCCTGTCCGGTGGAATATTTTAGCAATTGGGAAATGACCTTTGACCACATCGTACTGTGTTAAAAATACAAAAAAACAAGTCTCTCTACGTATAATGGAACTGGAGTTCGAGTTTAAAAACAGTTTAATTTTTCAACGCAAAATTTTCTAATAATTTCAATTCATAATTAAATTATAAATGTTCCATCGAATAGTATAGTCCCAGATATAGACCACGATATTTAAAATTTTCTGCCAAATCTACGATAGTCAGAATTATCATTTGTATATGTATCTTAAATATATAGCTGGATGTATTTCAATTTCTTTCCCTTATCAGTGGGTCTATCTCGGTTCCCTCCCCCCCCCCCCCCAGCACTAAGGGTGCAGATAGCAGCTGGCATAGAACGCAGTTCACGTCCTGATATTGCTTCTCGCAGTTATCATTGTTTTCAATCCCCACCTGTTTTTATCCGATGCCATTTGTCTGTCCTTCAGAGATAAGATCTTCGCCCTTACCAATAACGACGATGTAATGTCCCATCCACCACAGAAATTGTTTATTTCTGTTTTTATATTTATCAATCATCGGTATATCATGCCATGTATTTGTTTCGATAGGAAATTTAATCATTTGGAGAGATTGGCGTTCGCTTCCCGTGATCCGAGATTCACATTCAGGTGAATGACATCTGCCATCCTATTAGTTGACTCGTGAAAATGTCGGGCTTGAAATTGCATGGAAGCAATGACCATAAAATCATTAAATGGCATCGTCGGTTGGGCGAAAAGGATGAACTAAAGAAGAAGAGAGAAGGCAAGGCTGAAAACAGATGTGAGGAAGTGAGACTTGAGAACTGAGAGTGGAAAGTCAGGCAGGAGAGCTCGGATGAAGGTTAGTCACTCTTAGGGCGATAGGCCAAAGGATTCGGGGAAAATAAAAACACCAATATCGGGCAGAGATTGATTGGAAGCTCTGTGAAGAAAGAAGGGGAGAAGGAAACTCCCTTGATATAGTCAATTGATTGCAGGCTCGTCCATTAGGCCACCAAAAATAATCACAAAAAATAATAAACGATTTCCAAATTTAGTATTCGTTATTTGTCATATCTAAATCAATATAATATGATTTTATATATTCGTTTTGTAATCATTATTTGCTGTGTTACGTAGACAATAAAAGCATTTACTTTGCGACTTAGGGCTACGTCGGCTGCTTTCACATTGCCAATACGAAATTCAACCTTACGGTCTCCCCCGGAGTCTTAGTATTATCTATTATAGCGATGACACAAATGAGCATGCGCTAAAATACAATAACGTTGAACTGCTGAATCCGGTCACCATTTTGTAGCTGCCTGTGACATTGATTAGCTGCTTCAACCAGTCCAGTCGAAACTGTTGTTACTCGGCGACTTGTTTCTTCATTTGACTGTGGCAGGCTCAAAAGCCAAACGTTCCTGACAAGATGTGTTTGAATTAAGCTGCCAACTTTTTATTTTGCCAAATAAAGATATTTATGTGCGAAGAATCCTCATATATAGATATAAGAACACATTACATTTGAAAATATAAAATGTGTTCAACATATGATCTACGGCAAAATGCTATTACTATATTTCAACATCAATTTCTCGTTAGTAATGCGTAGCTCAGTCGGCTAAAAGAAAATCCCTCCTCAAGCAGCTGCTTGCCACAGAGGTCTGAGAGGAGCCTGTCAATTTATACGTCATAGTAGAAGGCTGAGAGGATGGCGGGACCTCAGCAGAAAAACAACACGAACATCCATGCCTTACCAGGGCTTGAACTCAGGTCCCTTTGATTAACTGCATATTTTTTTTGTACTTCGAACTTTTAAAGCTCTTCAGTTAGATCCCAATCGTTGTCATTATAGCTTTTTTTTTTCATTCTTTCATGATTCATTTTATAGCCATATCACATTTTTCTGCAATTCGTTATAAAAAAAACTAATATATGTAATAATATATATATAATGAACTAATATTGTAATTGAAATATAATCAAAATAGATAACTTTTCAAATGATAAATTACGATGTGTAATTCGGATTAAAATAATATAATAAATTTGTGTTAAATAATGCAATTTGTGAATAGCTGAAAAATATATATACCTGCATTACGAAACGACTTTCCATTCCTATTTGGTTCAATTCAATATCAGGCATCTTCCCAATTTTTTCCCTACATCCAGGCGCTGCATATAGAAGTGAAAGTGCCAGACCAAAAATTTCAGTCACGATCCGCCACTGACTGTTTCTATTTCCAAAGTAGAAGTGGAAAGGTGCCCCGTAACAAGGAACAAATGCTCACGGAACAGCTCTGATGCAGGAACTCTTTTAAACCCCTGATGAGTTCCATATTCCAGAAGAAGCTTTAATAAAGATGTACGTTAGTAGTATAGTCCCATTATACCGTACCCCCACTAGTGCTTTCCCCCTATGATGTCACAGGCCACACCACTTACGTAACCGACCACGCCTCATTCCGACCACGACCCTTATTAATATTCATAATTAATAATTAATAAACACCCCTTATTTTTTAATCCCCCCCTCATTAAAAACTCCTTTATTAAAAATTCCTCCCCGTTTATTAATAATTCCTCCCCTTTTATTAAAAAAAATACGTGGCGCCATCTAGTGTATATTATGAGTACTATACTTTAGAAAAGCCCTCTATTTTAACTGTAATTTTTCCAATTTTTGACCCCCTCATTAAAAAACCCCCTTTATTAAAAATTCCTCTCCCGTATCAAAAGTTCCGCCCCCCTCTATTAAACTCCCCCCTCACCGATCACAAACTCCCGAATAAGTCCCTTGGTTTCTGCCAAGTCCAACTGAACTTTTGATGGCAATGTTCCGAATGGCTGATGCAATCCTCAAAATAATTGCATAGACCAACTAAACTTTCGGTGGCATCCTCTATCAGAATGGCTGATGCAATCCTCAAAAATAATTACAAAGGCCAATATTTTTCTCCGTGCATTCGTCATCTCCTATTGGCCTATTGTATTTCCTGAAAAAACCGCTGGTCCTGACTGGTTGTCCTAGATGGCGCTGCTTTCTCATGTTAAATAGGGGGCAACCGCCGAGTGCATCATTGTCCATGATGCAGGCTAGCAATCCAGATGTGTGGTGTCTCAGTGAAGATGTTTATGTCGTGCCTTCGCTGTTCAAAAATAAGTTTTCGGTGCACGTATGTCGCTACAAGAAGTATGAAAATGGTGAACTCATCTACCCTACACCTACAGGGGTTACCCTCTCAATACCTGAATGGGAGGCTTTGTGTGCAATGTTGCCCCACATCAAGGACCAGGGGAAAATTGGTCCCGATCAACAGACGTGACACGTGAGGCAACGAAGGTGTCGACTTCATCAAAGAATCAGCTGCCACAAGAACTCTACAGTTCTGAGTTGTGAGTCGCAGTATAACTCTGAAAGCATCGCAGTGGTTTACGTTGGCTATCCACGTAGAAGTGATGGGGTGTTGTACGGAACGTGTGTGGAACCCTCAAAGATCACTCTCTCCGTACTGCTATTATAGAACATTCCGAATCAGTTCTACCCTTCCTGTTGGGTCCTGCTTTCGAGGACCCCAACTGTGTTTATCAGCTGTAGGTGGACATTTTTCAACAAGAATTAACACGTCTGATTCCATTAGATGGACTTCAACCGGAAGAAAAACTACCGACCATCGTAGGGTGGTCTGGTGACTTGAACATTAATGCCTTAGCACAAGTGTTTGTGGATACAGCCTGGAAATGGGATGTGTTGAATTTTGTAGATTCTGAATTTGTGTGTACTCTGAAATATAATACTATTGTGGATGATGCAAAAAATGAAATGTATAAATTAGTTAAATAAATAATTGTAACCTATATAATGTGCCTGTCTTTTCATCCTCTTTCATTTTAGTCTTAGTATGGATAGAAGAAAGAAGGTGTTAGCTAGCGTTGGAAGCGTAATCATAACAGTGTTAACGATAGTGGTGCTTATATTAGAACTTGTGGCCCCTAGTAAAAATATTCAGTGTGGAGAGTCAAAAGCCTTACACAGTGAATACAAAATTCGTGTGTGTAACTTAATAGTGGACATCAGACAGTTTATAGGAGATATCCCTACAGTTACAGGTGTTACACTTTCATTACACCAATGGCAAAACATAGTGGGGTACGATGTCTGAGTGCAGCAGAAAACAAAACTCTTGAAACCCATTATTTCGACCCTGAAAGAGGATTCGGTAGTGTAAAAAAGTTAGCTCTGAATACAGGGCCGCCACGGGCTGCCACTCAAACTCGTCCGTGAATGGTTAGAAAAGCAACCCGCCTACACACTACATAAACCTGTTCGCAGAAAGTTCCCCCATAACAAAGTTTACGTCACAGGTTTAGACAAAGAATAGCAAGCCGATCTCGTAGTTGTGAAAAATCTGACTCGCTTCAATGACAGTCATCGTTACATGTTAACGGTCATCGATGTGTTCTCAAGGTATGGGTGGACGGTGCCCATAAAGACAAAAACAGGGAAAGAAATGGTGTTGGCTTTCACAAAAATCCTTTCCAAGGGGTGATCTCCCATGAATTTAAACACGGATCAAGGTACCGAATTTACCAACAGAGTGTTCCAGAAATTCCTGAAAAAGAAAGATATTCTGTTCTTCGTCACCTACTCTGACAAAAAAGCAGCTTTGGTGGAGAGATGGAATCGTACACTACACAAGAGACTGGGGAGATATTATACACGCAATAACACATATCGGTACTTGGACGTGCTGCAATGTGTTGTACAAGGTTACAATGCCACAGTTCATGGTGCACACGATACGGCTCCCAAGGATGTGACCTTACACAATGAAGACGTTGTATAGGTACGACTTTACGGTAATCCAATCAAAGTAAAAGAAAAACCAGCATTTAAAGTGGGGGACACGGTTCGACTAGCCAGTCTAAAAGTACCCTTCAAGAAGGCAGGTACGCATCTGTGGACCGAAGAAAATTTTATAGTCGACCAGGTGTTACACCATCAGCCCCCTATACACGTCATACAGGATTCCGAGGGAGAAGTGTTGAAGGGCACATTCTATAAAACAGAACTTCAAAAAGTGACCGAACCCGAACTTTATTGGGTCGAGAAAATAATCGAGAGAAAAGGTCAAAAGGCATTTGTCAAATTTCGCGGTTATCCCAAACCTTCATGGATTCCTAAAAATGGATAGTTTCTACCTGACCGTACCCTCCATGGCTAGTCAGAATATTTACCCAAACAATTCGCAGAGTGATTTCATGGTTCATCTAGCACAACCCCTAAGACTACGGGGAAAATGGAAAGTGGGGTTAGCAGAAGTTCACTTACCCGTGAGCTGGTACAATGTTGATGGTATCAATACACGTATCAATATTATGCTCCTGCTCCCTTTGAAGAATACTGGAAAATCAACCGTAAACCAGGCAAAATAACTCGAATGGAACGGTTGTCTCACCTCTCTGCTCAGCTCCCCAAAGAAATATTGGTGTCATATAACGGCGGTTACTGGGTATTCAAACCAAGTGAGGGATACGGTATGATGTTCCCTAAAACGAATCTCAGCAGGCTTCTGTGTGTCAGTGAGGAAGAAGTTGACAAACCCTTCCACCAACGATTTGCCAGTAAACTTTGCAATGCTGCAACATTCGAGATAGATGATGACTGTTATTTCTACGTGATTCCTCCAGATGGTTTCCATGAACGAAAGGTGCTCCATGGACAATACGAAACTGTTGCATCATTATTCGATGCGATGAGCCAGGTCATACCCTACAAGCTGAGAAAAGCTTTCCGTTTCAAGCAACAGGCCGATCACACAATGTTGATGGATACAGACAAGTTACATTTCATTACATTTCCTCATTTGAACCCTGGATTAGAAGATATGCTAGGAATTACTAAATTAGATATTCCATTGAATAAAGCTGTTGGTGACTACCCCATCGATATGAACTGAGGAATGTATGGTATTTATTTGTATTCAGATCTGATTGCACCTCAGTTGTTAGGTGATACTCATGGTGAACTGTTGAGTGTTGTGAATCCTGCCGTCAGAACCAGTAATAACGAAGCCATCATTGCAGTGTATCAACAACCTGATTACTACCCCCTGGCAAGAAACAGTTTCGAGAGTGTGAGAATCTTCCTTCGTACCGATACAGGAGAATCTCTGCATTTTAAATTTGGTGAAGTTTTAGTCAAATTACATTTCTGCCATGATGGTTAAATTCGTTCCCCCTTCTGCAGACACCTATGTGCGCTACTACAAAAGCTAAACGGGGCAGAGTGTGTTCCGGGGTCCTCGTTATCAGAGAGGTGATGGGCTCGGTAGCATCTTTGCCACTATTGGACGTTTCATCAGCCCTCTTGTACGACCGGCGCTGGCCACCCTGCGTAAGGATGGGCTATGGTTCGTTTCAGAGATTGCCCAAGGGCAAAACTTCAAAACGGCCGCCAAAGTAGGGTTGCGTGAAGCCGGTGTAGACCTGTTGCAACGTGCCAGTTCCAAGCTGCAGGGAGGAAAAGGGATAAAACGCCGCCGCCATCATCCTAGGGTTCATAAAGTGAAGAGACTCTGTACCGTGAAAGACGTGTTTTCATCACGAGAATTCAGAAAATTCAGGCTGATTCTGGCGATTGTGCCAATTTCGAACTGGACCTGTTTCTGGTTCCCCCCCCCCCCACTGTCTCACAACTGGAAAGAGGTTGCTATGTCAATTATTTACCTGTGGCTTCGCTGGAAGGTAATGCTCCACTTGAATTCATCGTGAAAGGAACAGATGATTACATTGATCTATCCCATTGCCACCTGCATCTCGTCTTGAAAATTGTGAAATTCAATGGTACACCCCCGTCGGAAGTGATTGCCCCCTGCAATCATTTCTTCCACGCACTCTTCAATCAAGTAAACGTCTTCCTCAACGATCACCTGGTGAGTGCTTCTCACACCCTGTACTCCTATACCAGAATTTGCTCGAAATCCCATTGGATTGTAAAATCCTGTTTGACTACAAGAAATACCTCTTGCAAAGGGGGTCAGAATTTTTGTTCCCCCTTCTGACAGCAGCTTTACCACTGTTGGGTTCGTTATTTCGAAAATGATTTCTGTTAAGGGTGTGGAAAGATACCACATACATAAAAAAGTGAGTGATTTAGACACTGAGATGAAGAAAATACTGAAATCGGACATTGATGATAAAACTGAAAAGTACCTGGCTGTGTTGTAAAATTACCTGATATTTAACAGACAACTTGAAGCACCATACGAAGTCAAAGTCAACATTCCCCTGTCCTGACAGCAAATAGAGACTTATGCACACCCTCAAGACGACATTGTCGAATTTGTTCAGTCACCCATCCGTCGTAAGAAAAGGAAATTATTTGACTGAACCCCTTATTGAAGATATCTGTTAAAAAATGTATTTCCAAGATTTGTATTCCCTGAAACCTTCTGTTCAAAATATTATTTTGAAACAATGTGTTAAAAAATTGTACTATCTGTGGTATGCAATAAAAAATTAAAACTGATATACATATGTCTCTATGTTAATTGTTTCCGTGAATTATTTTTTCACAACGTCACCAGATGGCCCCACTGAAACATGACCTCTCCAAATCAGTATTGATTTTTAACTCAAACCCCATCCCAATCAATATTTTTCCATCATTTAACTCACATAGTGTTGAAGATTGTAAAAATAAAGAGACTGATTTTAAATAACATTTTTATTCAGCTAAAATTTATGACAGTTAAAAATATTTCAATACAGAAATTATGAAACATTAGTCTGACAACTTCAAAAATTATAGCAAAAGCTTAAAAAATATTTCAATGCAGAAATTATAAAACATTAGTCTGGCAATTTCAAAAATTATAGCAATATAAAAGCAGTAGTGATATAAAAATATTTACAATCTATTACAATAATAGCAATATAAAAATATTGAAATTATCACCATATAAAAATATTCAATCACTCGCTGATATAAAAAATATTTACAAACTACAGATAGTGATGGAGTTATTCACACATACCATTGTAAAAATAATTACGATATAAAAATGTTTCAATGCAGAAATTATTAATGTAATATTAAAAAATATTTCAAGTCATTACAGCATGCCTAATCAAACAGTACTGATATAAAAAAAATTTCAGTGATTAAATTATTAAAAGCTTAAAAATATTTCAATGCAGAAATTATAAGACATTAGTCTGACAATTTCAAAAATTATAACCGTATATAAACAGTTACTGGTATGAAAAATTTCAATCACTTGCTAATATAAAAAATATTTACAATTCACCCCACTATACTGTAAAAGAGATAGAATGCCTTCAAAATATTTCATCATCCCCCATTTGGCGAAGAACGCTCAAGTGGCCGACTTTGCAGGTGACTTTTCAGAGGGGGCCTGAAAAATACAGCTGGGTCAACCAGGGGGTCTTTAAAGAGGGGGCTTAAAAAATACAGGTGGGTCAACCAGGGAACAGTTTTGATAGGGTTTTTAATAAAGGGGGAGGTATTTTTGAACTAGAAATCTTGTGTTAATTTATGAGGAAATAAAAATTTGGAGATTTTTAATAAGGGGGAAGGATTTTTAATGAGAGGGGCGGAACTTTTGATAAGGTTTTTTTTAATGAGGGGGGGCTTAAAAATACAGGTGGGTCAACCAGGGTTTTTTTTAATGAGGGGGTGGAACTTTTAATAAGGGGGTTTTTAATGAGGGGGCAGAACTTTTGATAAGGGGGTTTTTAATGAGAGGGGCTTAAAAATTGGAATAATTTCGGTTAAAATAGAGGGCTTTTCTAAATTATAGTACTCATTATATACACTAGATGGCACTACGGGTTTTTAATAAAGGGGGGAGTCGAAAATTGGAAAAATTACGGCTAAAATAGAGGAGTTTTCTAAATTATAGTACTCATGATATAAACTAAATGGCGCCACGGGTTTTTAATAAAGGGGGTCGGAACTTTTGATAAGGGGGAGTTTTAATGAGGGGGATTAAAAAAGGGGCGTGGTCGGTTATATAAGGGGTTGTGGCCTGTGATGTCATAGGGGGAAGCACTAGTGGGGGTACGGTATAATGGGACTATACTACTTACGTTATATTCCCAACATTCGGCGTCTTGCTTAAAAAAAATTACTGCAACATATCTACCATTCAGAAAAATCCTTTACAGAAGTGGAGTAGTAGCATTAGGGTGCACTATGAATTAGCACAAAAGCATCAAAATCGACTGCATATTGGGCAGGCACAGTAGCATCAGAAACCTCTACAGAGACTTCCGCTGGTTGCCTTAGCATTGCATGTCACTATGCAATATCATAACAAATTTAAAATATATCAATTAAAAAATACTTATTTCCCTGTATATGTCATAAAAAGTGAAAATAATATAAGTAAAACCTATATCAATGATGAAACCATTCAATTCGTATTAACTTTAAAGGAAGATAGGGCACCAGCAATTTTGTGTTCAAGTTGTAAGAGAAACTAGCCCTGGCACGTATCGTCCTTTGATGTTAATGTTACACTCTGATTGGCATTCTCATGCAACGGGAATGTAAGACGTCAGTCCACAGCCATGATGAATGCCATCTTCTCTCTCTTCTTCTCCATCTCTCCTCTTCCACTGTCTGTTGGGACACGTAGTTATAGTTAGATATAAACACCAGCTTCATGGCAGCGAGACAAACAGCAAAGGGAAAATAATAACTGACCAAAAAAGTAGCCTAGAGATGGAAATCGAATGCGCAGTTTTAAAAAAAGGACACTGACACATCTCATGCAATATTTGACACCTAGATTGAGGTGGATGAAAGGAGCCCTTTTGCAGATCGAAGCTCCAAGAACTAAATTGGAAGATAGCGCACATCGAGGACAACAGGTGAGAATGCCCAGTTAGCAGCTGCTGAAAGGCAATTGAATTTATGATGGTCTGAAATGATGTTGAGTGCACTTTGGTTAGGAGCAAGGAGGATAGACCCTCACACTTCATTTTTAAAGCATCGGAACAGTCATTCGAAGAGTAAACAAGAAAATCGTTTGTGGAGGAGGGGGGGTTATTGTTTCTCCTCCTCTCTCCTCTCCCAAGGATGGGAAGGAATCTCTCTGAATATATTACTTTGCGTCTATAGAAATTTATTATCCAGTTTCCTAAAATATCATCCAACATTATCAAATGAATAGTTTCATGCAAAAATAATACTTCTGATTTTTGCTTCAACCCAATTATGTTTGTAGAAATAATGGATTTGATATTTTTGTGATTCCTCCCCCCCCCAAAAAAAAGCGCTCATAAATAATAGCTTCGATTTTTACCCATGGGGTTTGCTTTCTTAGACTCAATACATATTCTATATTAGTATTGATACAATTGTATACTATGATAATTAATTGATATAGTGCATTAATTCTCTGGAAGGCGGGTTGCCACGATTATTGAAAAGTCTTGTTTCATTAGGTATCCTGTTTCTTTCAACATTTAAAATATGGTCAGCTAGTAAAAAGGTTTAAGGCCCGGTTTAGGGTATTTAGAAAAATAGTATTTTTGAAGAATTTTAATTTGTTATTTGCATGTATTTCCTTGAAGCTGTAATTTTTCTATTCGCATACAGAACAGGACCCTTGTCATGATGATGGGGGGGAAACGCAAGTTCTTTCTTCAGATCGCGTGTAATTACATATGCTACGGACTGAACTGAGCCGAATGTCGTGTTGGGCTAGATGACATAAATTTCGCCCTTCAGCAGAGGAGATCACTAGTCCCTTAATTACCTTCACCCTTACTTAGGTGAAATCACAGGTTCGCGGCATGTTGCACCCGTACCGACATATGCTTCCGACTTGCTGCGCCAACTGATGTGTAGAAAAGTGTCCAACAATTCAAGCACGAGAGTAGTACAGGGATGACACAGTTTATTCACATTTATATACAATCGCGTGCTCGGAATGCGCTCGATTCCGGAGCCTTTGCTGCTGCAAACGTTCATGCAATGAGGTGGAAAACTGCGCCTCTTTACAAATTCTCCCCAGATCTTTACAAATTCTTCACAGATTCTCCTAAAACTCGGCGAAAGGATATTCAATCCTCGCCTACAATCTGGTTCACACAGAACTGTACCTCAGTTCACACAGAACTGAACCCTGGTTCACACAGAACAGTAGCGACGCTCAGACTGTTGTTCATTATTGCTGACCTTGTCTCCAGCGCTAGCAGTCGCACCTGAGGCTAGTCATAAAAGTGCTTTCGACTTGTGAGCATGTGCAGTCATCCAATTCAGATCCGAAAACAACTCGTGAGTCACATCTAGGGGTGTAGAGAAGGACTATGGTTGGGGGGGGGGGGGGCAGAAATCGAAAAGTTTCCAACTCGAAAATCAAATTTTGCCGACTGAGAAAATAATGTCTCTGTCTGGTTCGTATCTAGATTTTCGCTCCGTGGAGCCTCCCTCCCCCCGATGAGGCAATTTTCACAATTCTCCTGCATTTTGCCCATTTGACTTCCAATTTTGCCAACTAGCCATAATTTCTCAGAAATAATCCCAATATTTACATCTCGCCTGAATTGTAGCAAGTCAGTGTGAATTTTCCCAACTCCTCTTGATTTCGCCAACTCTCCTTAATTTCACAAACCCAACCAATCCCAATTATCACAACTCGCCTGTATTTTCCATGTGAATTCGAATTTTGCCAACTGCCCTACATTTTGTTGTTTCCTTAATTTGTCAAACACTCCTTAATTTAAAAAAAATCTCAATTTTCGCAACTAGCCTATATTTTACCAAGTAGATTCGAATTTTGCCAACTACCCTAGATTTTGCCAACTTGTCGTAATTTTGCAAAAACAATCGCAATTTTTACATCTTCCCTGAATTTGCAAAGTCACTTCGAATTTTATTAACTCTCCTTAATTGCACAAAAAAGGCACAATTTTCACAACTCCGCTGTATTTTACCAAATGGCTTCGAATTTTGCCAATTCCCTAGATTTTGCCAAGAGTTCTCGATTTTTCCAACTCTCCTTAATTTCACAAAACCATTCCCATTACAACTCATCTGCACTTTACCAAATGGTTTACAGTTTAGCCAACTACCCTAGATTTTGCCAAGTTGCCTTGATTTTGTCAACTCTCCTTAATTTCACAAAAACAATCCCAATTTTTCACAACTCGCCCAAATTTTACGAAGTGAATTTGAATCTTGCCAACTGCCCTAGATTTTGCCAAGTTTCCTTGATTTTGCGAACTCGCCACAATTTTACGGAAAAAATACCATTTTTACATCTCACCAGATTTTTGCGAAGTCACTCTGAATTTTGCCAACTCTCCTAGATATTGCAAAGTTGCCTCGCTTAGCCAACACGCCATAATTTTTTACATCTCATTTGAGTTTTGCCAAATCCCCAGAATTTTCCCAAGTCACTCCAAATTTTGCAAACTGCTACTAGATTTTGCCAAATCCCTAAGTTTTGCCAACTCTCCTAGATTTTGCCAACTCGCCATAATTTTACAGAAAAAATCCCCATTATTTCGTCTCACCTGAATTTTGCCAAGTTATCCCGATTTTGCCAACTCACCTGTATTTTACTAAGTGGCTTTGAATTTTGTCAACTGCTCTAAATTTTGCCGTCTCTCCATTTTCCAAACTGTCTTAGATTTGTCAAGTTGGCTAGATTTTAACAACTCCCCTTAATTTTACAAAAAAAAGATGGACAAATTTTCACAACTCACCTAGGTTTTACGAAGTTGCTTCGAATTTTGCCAACTCCGAGTTACTTTGGGGGGGAGCCTCCCACCCATCTCCCCATAGCTACGCCCCTGGTCACATGCCCATCTGAACACTTACAAAAATACACTTAATACAGATATATATATATTTACAATAATAAAAATACAACAAAAATACAATAATAAATAAAAAAAAAATTTGGGGACATGACAATCCTGTTCGCTCCTTTTTTTAAATATATATTTATCCTCCATAAAAATACACAGAACGCATTCAGCAACTGTGCCCCGAATCGAATGCTTTCAGTGTTGTCAGTGTTTGAAGTTTGTTATTCTACTTGCTAACGATGTAGACAATGTTGTCCTCGGCGTCTGGAGACATGATTTTTTTTCTTCCAGGTTACGAGCCAACGCACTCACCGTGAGATTAGGCGAGCATGACCTCGAGTCCGACGACGACGGAGCTTCTCCAATTGACGTCGGTGTGAAGTCCGTCATCAAACACGAAGACTTCGTCCCTCGTACCTTTCAAAACGACATCGCCATATTGGAACTGAACAAACCAGTTGAGTTCAAAAATGATATCGCTCCCTTGTGTCTCCCATATGGCGTATTTGGTGGCGATGACTTGGCCAGGAGAAATGCTTTCGTGGCTGGATGGGGCACGACAAGTTTCAGTAAGTTTCCAAAGTTCAGTTTCAAAGTACGAATTAATGAACATAACATTAGTTTCGAATTACTGTAAAATTGTGTAGATGGCTTTCATTCGAAAATGAATCGAATTATTCTAAAGTGATATTAGAACCTCAGTGCTGCTCCGAGGAAAACATATACACCGAAAGCAAAATTTATTATACACATTTCACCCATCAAGCTGCCCTACTCCGTCACAGTAATGCAGCCAGCCAAAACCCCTTGCAGGACATAAATAGGGCAGATACCCACCTATAAGTAATTGACTGTTATGATGGGTAAACATGGCGACCTAAAAGAGTTCGATCGTGGGTAGATAGTCGGTGCAAGAAAGATGGGTTGCTCCATATTTGTGACTCCAGAACATCTGGGAATTCAGTGTGCAACCATTTGCACATGTGTACCAGCATATAAAAACCAGCAGAACTTGCAGCTGCTGGGGAAAATGTAAACGCAGCAAACACCATGTTAGAGATGAGCACAGTTTCTCTCAGGTTGGAACGGAAGGCCACAGTGCAATTAATAACGTCAGCATTCAACGACGGAGCAGCTATGAAGGTTTGTGCAAAGACCATTCGATGTAGGAAAGCACGACTAGGTTAATGGCAGCTGAAGCACACAGTGAGTACCCTTGTTAATAGCACTTCACCGGGCTATGAGGCTGCAGTGGGAGAAGTAACATCCCCAATGGACCATGGAATATTGGAAATGGGTGGCTCAGTCCAACGAATCTAGGTTCCAACTACACACACTGACGGGAAGTTGGTGTGTGGAATAGTCCACATGAGACCATGGATCTCCAACTGTCAAGTCAGGTGTTATAGGATAGTGGTGGCAGTGTAATGTTCTGAGGGGTGTTTATGTGTGCCATTTTGCGGTCTCTTGTACCTATAGAGACTACCATCAGTGCACAAGGCTATGTTGACATATTCGCGATCACCTACACCCGTTCGTGACTATCCATTACTCAAAGCAGAATGTCTTCTTTCAACAAGACAGCACGCCTTCTCATTGTTCTCGTTTCATGAAGACTAATTGGAGGAACATTTCAGTGAATTCTCAACCCTCTAATTTTCTTCTCACTCTCCAGATATGAAACCTATTGGACATCTGTAGGATGAAGTGGAGCGATGCATTTGAGCCCGAAACCCACCACTGGCTACTCATGGCTCTTTATGGACGACTTCCCTAGAATCATGGGCCTCCTGAATCAATACCACTCGAAAGCTTCCAACATCTGGTAGAGTCCATGACAAGACGTGTTGCGGCTGTCGTGAAGGGGAAAGGTGGACTCACACTTTATTAAATGGGTGTGTATAATAAATGTTCTTTTCAGTGTATCTATGCAAGAAGTGCAGCATAGAGATTGGTCGATAGATGCCGCCTACCCATCGTTCACTTCTGAAAACGTGCGATCACGAGCTGTCATTTCTCTGCTACAACTGATTTTGCACAAAATAGATAGATCGCAATATAAGATACTGAAATGACAAAAAGTTTGATCCCGAATGTAGGGCGAAATTTGAAATAGAACTAATAAAACATAGTTAATGAATATAATATATAAAAATTACGTGCAAAACGTAAAAAATGAATTAAAAAATTAAATAATTTTCTTCCTAGCCCTCAGAAGCAAAAAATTAAACTAAAGCATATCAAAAGTGAAATCACTCACTGAATTCCTATTTACTTCAAAGGAAGATAAGACTCTGGCATAAGATAAATCGGCGCCCGATATTCCTTTGAAATGAAATATGAATTCAGTGATTCTGTCACCATCAGTATGCTTTAGTTTTGTTTTTTACTTTTTAGGGCTAGGAAGACAGGTACTTTTTTTATTTATACCTTTTACTCTCTCACTAAAAACACTTATCTTTAGAACTGTTTTGGGGCACTTTTTTTTTTCTTAGGGCACTTGTTTTATTTGACAAATCACTGCCCTATTTTCCGTTGAACAGTTATCTTCGGAACTGCTACATTGCTATTGTGCACGTACTCTCATTTGACATATGACTCGCAAAGATCGACCCCGTTTCTCTGTGGGAGGGGGGAGTGATTTGAAATAGTCCATGAGACTGTAAACGTGACAAACTTTAATCTCAGATATAATTTGTTGGAGCACCCCGTGTGAAATTCCCCTTATTGGCTGAAAGAAGGGAAAACCCGGAAAAAAGACATGCATTTCCTAACAATTCCCTTGGCGGAAGGATACCATCCGTCTCCTAACAGTTGTCCTATGAGTTCCCCCAACCTTCTAGTTTGTTGCTTTTTTACTTACAAAAGAGAAAATATTAAATTAGTACACTGTCCATTTATTTGAGTTTGTTATTTGTTACTTGTAAAGTTATTATGAGAACACTTGCTAGACCAATAGCCATTTCAGTTTTGAGAGAATTTTCTGAAGTTCTGTCTTCAAAACGGATAGCTACAATTTGTAGAAACCTTTGTTTACATAGGCTTCAGCTCTAGAGGTTTCTTCAGTTCATCACCTAGAGGTATACTTGCCAAGATATCATCTAAGTCACAAAGTGGCTCTTCGCACAACCGGAGCAGTAGAAACCAGTACACAGCAATGCAAGAACTCTGTTAAATCAGCCTCTACTCGAATGCAGACTTAGTTATGCGAAAAACCAACTGTATGACAAGAGAACGATACGAATAAAAAGTTGGAATATGGAAAAGACTGTATGGAGCAATTACGACAGAAATAAAAACTTCAGGCTGCCAGAAAAAGACTTTATGACACTTGTGCACTGGGCGACTTCCCGGAAGAAGACTTAAACTCAACCAACGACACTAAGGATTTGTATCTGACCTCTGTAATGAGTTAACAAACCCATTTTACAGAAGGCATCCACACAGAGTAATTTTGAAAATGGAAGCTACGGTAAAATAAAATAAAAAACAGAGAAAATAAAAAACTTTAAATCGATCAGTAGCAAACAAGCAAAAGTTTGGGTAGAAGGTCGAAAAGCTGTCAAGGGATGAAGTCTCAGAGGTCCCAGACCTCTCAGAGCTCTGCAATCGGTTCATTTTGGCTTTGGACTTCGTCCAGACTAATCAACTTAGTGAATTTGTCAAATTATTTTTTTTTTGCCACTCTTTTTTCTTCTTGAAATTAGAATGCTCATTGGTGACGTGCCTAATAATCTATATTGGTCCTTTCTCGTAGTGAATATCTAACATATTGCAGTAGAGATCGCTGTAGGATTTGCCATTTTTCATTTAATGTTTTTAATAATTTAGCTCTAGGAAAATTGAACGTTTTTATTCAATCTTTATATTCTACTTCCGTTGAGTTGAAGATAGTTGAAGTAATGTGTAGCTAGCGTCAGTAGAACCTCCATGGCTGAATGAGGATTTTATATCTATGCAATTTCTGCTGCATTTTCTTTTGACCATATTTTGTTTGAGTTTACCGTTTTCTCCTTATTTTCGTTGATTTCTTCTTCATTTTCCGATGATTCTGTTACAATTTCAAGTTCACCAGATTCTTTTTTTTCGTTATTTTGGATCTGCTTTTAGTTAAAATTTTTGATCTTTTGTTTTCTGTTATTTCTGTTTTTTGGTTACGGTTCTTTTGGCCTTTCTGAGGTGTGAAAGTCATCGATGGTTTTATGACTTAAAGCCAAATTTGCTCTTTTGCTTGCAGATTATTTACTGTTTTATCAAAAAGATTTCCCTATTTTTGGTTTCTTCTGTTTTTTCATCTGTTTTTTTTCTTCTTGAGCAAGAGCTTCTTCAACCATTGCAGCGAAAGATGGGCATCATTTTCCTGGTTATGTTTCTTCATTAGGAGGCATTTGAATAAGAAGTGTTCTGAGAGTCTACAGCGTTTGCACAGATGGATGACTCCTTTGTAGTCAATAGTAGCTGGAGCTTGAGATTTCTCTCATCAGTTTTATTTTACATATTCTAGTTCCTGATTTAATTCCTTCCAATCTGGTATGTTGCGTAACTCATCTTCGATGGACTGGATCTCGCCATAAAATTTTCTTTTGTCCGCTTTTTAATCGTTGCTAATGAAGAAAGGCAGTTTAGAGATATATACTACTTTCACTGGTCTTCCCACTTAAAGAAAAAAAATATCCTCTCAAGCAGCTGCTTGCGACAGAGGTCTGACAGGAGCCTGTCATTTTATACGTCACAGCAGAAGGTCTGTGAGTTGGCGGGACCTCAGCAGAAAAACAATACGAACATCCATGCCTTATCCGGGGCTCTAACTCAGGTACCTTTGATCAGCAGCCAAGCGCGCTAACCACTCGGCCACGGGACGTCCACAGGACGGCCGAGTGGTTGCCACTTAAATAATTTCAATTTCTTTTTCTGTGATAATATCTTGTTTTCTCTCCATTTGATCAGTTTGTCTGTATCCGTTTCATTTTTAAGAAAGATAATTGTTAATCCAGTAATCTAACCTGCGCAGGTTAATCGCAAAGGTAATCTAACCTGCACGAACTCAACTTCCCCAATTCCACATATCCTGATTACTTATTTTATGACGTCAATAAATTCCACTTATTTGTGGAATATTTTGAGAACGTTTTGCATATCGTGTTCTTGCACATCAGCGGCGATGATGAGTTCCCTAATCTGTCCTAATCGGCGAAGTTCAGAAAAGATTTTTTGATTATGAGATAATTTAAAAGGATAAATTTTGAGATAATCCTAAAATTTAAGTTTAAAATTAGTCTATCCTATGCTAACAGAAGAGAAGCGTATAGAGACATCTGTTCTTTTATAAAAAATCCATTTACCGTTTCTGCCTCCCCGGCAGAAAGCGATAAGCAGCAAGTAGAGCAATGCAATACTCAGGTGCTGATTGCATCATTCACTACGTGTTCACGGTTACAACTCTTGCCTCAAACTCTCACAACACCAAACCAGTGCAAATTGTGCATATTGGGAATCACCCCTTATCATCGAAACTAGAGCCAATTAACAATTCCAAGCGTCATATTCGCGCTCAGTGCTTCAAAAATAGTAACGATTACAAACTTTTTTTGAAAAATTTTGGTAATTAATCAATTGAATTACAAGAGACGTTCAAAAACTTATTGCCGTGAATCTCTAGAACAAAAAACCATTGCACTTACCTCAAGACAACTCTTACTGTCCTTCAAGGTACTCCCCTCCATCAGCTATGCAAGTTGCAGAGGTCTAAGCCAATTCTGTAAAACGCTTGGCGGTACTCCTGTTGGGGATATTTTAATATACTATCGAAATGCAATGGTAGTACAAGATTTAGACACAGAAATTATACCAGCAGAAATTTGGCATTTAAAGGCTAAAAAAAAGACCTGACCTATAAGGTGCTAGCAATTTATAGATCTCCCAGCACAGATATAAATCTATTTTTACAGAATATAGCTAACTGACTCGACCTTAATGACATAAAAAATAAATAAATAAATACCCCCTCAAGCAGCTGCTTGCCACAGAGGTCTGACAGGAGCCTGCCAGTTTATATGCCGTAGTAGAAGGTCTGAGAGGATGGCAGGACCTCAGCAGAAAAACGACACATACATCCATGCCGTATCCGAGGCTCGAACCCAGGTCCCGTAGATCAGTAGCCAAGCGTGCTAACCACTCGGCCACGGGAACAAGAAATCAAATATTGATTGAAGACTTCAACATTGACAGTATGAACAGCAAAAAGAAAGGTGTAGAGAAATATATAAATACAGGGTGAATCTGAAAAAGTGGGCAAAACTTTACGGGGTGGTAGAACGCAGCTATACGAGCAATATTCGTCATAGAATGTATGGTCGGAACGCAAGCGGTGAGAAGTTAAAAGGTAGTTTTCCACTGTCACATTTAGAGAATGAACACAAGAAGGAGAGGAGATACTTCAGAAAACATTTTATTGACAGGAATGTAATTGAGGTATATGCTCAAAGAAATTGCTCAAAAGAGCTGCCGCCAGCTGTAATGCAGGCTTCACACCTGCGGGATAGGGACCGACGCACATTTGCGAAGACACCAGGCATTTCCCGAATATCGCCGGCAACAACGGCGATCCTGGCGACTAGATCCATATCGGTTTCAATGGGGCACTCGTAGATTAGGCTTTTCATATGGCCCCACAGGAAAAAGTCCAAACACGAGAGATCCGGCGATCTTGGTGGCCAAGCTATGGGACCACCTCGACCAATCCATCACCCTGGGAACGTTGCATGTAAAGTGTTCCGCACATCTAAGCTGAAGTGTGCAGGCGCACCGTCGTGCTGGAACCATATTCTCGACCTGCTGGGGGTTGGAATCGGACGCAGCAGCTCCGGCAACACCTCTCGTAGGAATGTGTTATACGATATGCCGTCCAGACGGTGTGGCAGGAGGTATGGGCCAACCAAATGGTCATGGAGGATCCCTGCCCAAACATTTACAGAGAACCACTGCTGGAACAAATGAGGACGTGTGGCATACGGGTTCATAGATGCCCACGTGTGTGAATTGTGGGTATTCAAAACGCCCTCACGGGTGAAAGTGCACTCGTCCGTAAACAGAACATGTGCACCAAAATACGGCTGCGCTGCATTCTGCTGGAGGTACCAACGTGCGAAATCGACACATGGCTGATAGTCCGCCTGTGACAACGCTTGTACCTTCTGCGTACGATAGGGGTGCATTCCTTCCTCCTGTAGCACACAGCAAACCGACATTTGGGACACGTGTACTGCACGGAAAACCGCTCGCGTGCTACATTCCGGTCGCTCTTCCACCCTACGCAGAATGTCCTCTGCAAGTTGCGGCGTCCTGACACTCCTTTCACGCCCTGCGTCTTGCTTGGCCACGGCGAAGGATCCCGTTTCACACAGCCGCCGATGCAAACGCTCGAAGGTTTTCCAATCTGGAGTGCATCTCATCGGAAACCGGTCGCGGTAACGTCTCTGTGCCTCACTTGCATTCCCGTCCGCCGCACCGTACACAAAGTGCATATCTGCCATTTCGTGGTTAGTATAATCAGCCATCC
This sequence comes from Ryuthela nishihirai, assembly GCA_038380435.1. Taxonomy (NCBI): domain Eukaryota; kingdom Metazoa; phylum Arthropoda; class Arachnida; order Araneae; family Heptathelidae; genus Ryuthela; species Ryuthela nishihirai. The sequence goes on along the minus strand of JAWZYU010000004.1, from coordinate 24,273,633 downwards.
TCTCGGCAATCCACGGTAGAAATGCCGTTGGGTGCGAGGACCGACCCTTTTATACCATTTCCAACGCCACCTAGCGGCTCGCCGTTTGCGTTCCGCCCATACTTTCTATGACGAATATTGCTCGTATAGCTGCGTTCTACCACCCCGTAAAGTTTTGCCCACTTTTTCAGATTCACCCTGTATATCAACAGAATCAGGTTATGACCAACTCATAACTGGGATCACTCGAGAAGAAGTTGTTATGGATCGTTTGTGCCAAAACCTGTATTGATCATTTAAATGTTAAATTAGAAAAAAGAATTTCATATAATTCAATGATATTACGCAGCAAAATAGCAGATCATTATGTCATCGCTGCCGCAATCGGACTTAACGATCACAAAATACACAATACAAACACTGTTGGGGTTAGTTAATACAGTAGAAACCGTCTGTACATATAACCACAAAAACATTAACAAAGTCATAACATTAATTGATTGAACACCACCTTATTACCTTGCAACATCAGCAATGCTAAGAGCTATCGCTATCATTAGCATTATTTATTTATTTATTTATGGTTGTTAGGTGTATAAATAAATAAATAATGCTAATGATAGCGATAGCTCTTATAAATGTTTCAAACTTAATTATGAAGAAATTTTAAACAAAAACAAGAATTTCCGAAATGGAGACAGAAAGCATCCAGGAAATGTAATAATGGTAAAGAATGGATTAACCTAGAAATTTGTAACTTGATTAAATGTAGAACCGAAGCAATTACAAAAACAATACGATGAACGAAATTTAAAGAAAAATGTATGAAAACATACGAAACCAAGTTAGTGCTGAAATTAGAGTTCAAAAACAAAACTTTTATACATAACAACTACTATTGAATAGAAAAGATATTCAAAAAACCTGGAACTTAATTCACCAAGTGTTAGAACATAAGGAGACAAATACTATTGATGATCGGATCTCTATAACAAAAATAGGCAAAACGTTTAGTTCTAGGCGTCATAACAAACACGGTATAGCCCAAAGATCTATTTTAGGGCCTTTACTCTTTTTGATGTATATTAATGAGCTGGTGGACACTAATATAAAAGTCACTTATTATGTGTATGCAGATGATACAGTAATCGTCACTTCGAATAAAAACCAAGAGAAAGCGGTGAAAGTTTTACAAAAGATTACAATACTGTTATAATAAAAAAAAATACCCCCTCAAGCAGCTGCTTGACCACAGAGGTCTGACATGAGTCTGTCAGTTTAATACGCCATAGTATAAGGTCTGTGAGGATGGCGGGACCTCAGCAGAAAAACAGCACACACATCCATGCCTTACCCAGGGCTCGAACCCAGAGGTGGCTTAATTTAAATAAAATTTATTTAAACATTAGATATAAAAACATATAAAATCAACTGCGTCTACACGAGAATCATTCTTAATGACTGTAGCTGTACTGTAATAGAATGAGTAGAAACTATAAAACACATAGGTTTACATTTCGATAGCATATTACGCTGGAAGACACATACGAAAAAAATCTGCGGAAGTTTAAGATTTCGCGCTTTGAAACTGCATATATTAAGATATACTTTAAAAACCGAAACATGTTTAATAGTCTATAAAGCTATCTGTGAATCGATCATAAACTATGGTATAACAATTTACGGCACAACAAACTCAACAAACATTAAAAAGATTGAAGTAATTCCATCCTCAATCGCCAAAATCTCAATACCTATCAATTACCGCACACATCTAACTGCAGCCAAAGAAAATAAATACCCCCTCAAGCAGCTGCTTGCCACAGAGGTCTGACATAAGCCTGTCAGCTTATATGCCACAGTAGAAGGTTTGAGAGGATGGCAGGACCTCAGCAGAAAAAAAAGCATAAATCCAAGCCTTCCTCGGGGTCTACTTGGCCACGGGACGGCTGCAGCTAAAGAAAGATTTCATTATTTAGATATCTTATCCTTTCGAAATTTATACAAATACAACCTAATAGTAAATAATATTTTTGATGATAAACATGAAGTAAAAATCCAACACGATAAAAATACAAGACTGAAACAAAAAAATTATTTTCAGTTACCAACTTTTAGAAACAACTATGGAAAATGTAAAAGCAATTACAAAATAACACATACTTTTAACCTCTTACGAAGAGAAATATTTTATATGAAATCTTTCTACTTTATTGAAACACAAATTTAAAAATATCCTAAAAAATAGATTCAAAGAAACAAACAAAAATATTCATGTAGGGACTCTGTCAGCCAGGACGGAAAGATCGAGAGCCAGAATCGCCATTTTGGAGACAGGGCCCTTTCTGCCTAGCGACAGAACGGCAGCAGCGGATCTGGTTTGGAGGGCTGGGGGAAGAAATACCATGTGTCCATTTGGTTAGAGCCCCAGCACCCCCTTACATGGGAACGAGAGTGGACATAGCACAATGGACCATGGTTCATGTTTCGCTACCATAACTAACCCTAGAAAGAACCAAACTATTATACAGCCTAATTTTAGTCTTTTCGTGTATACGCCTATTTTTCCATACTCTCCATAGATTCATAAAGTCCCAGCAGCAATCTTTATTCTCCTATTTATCTCATACCGCACATCACCAGTATTTGTTACATAAAAAATAAATAAATACCCCCTCAAGCAGCTACTTGCCACAGAGGTCTGACAGGAGCCTGTCAGTTTATATGCCATAGTAGAAGGTCTGAGAGGATGGCAGGACCTCAGCAGAAAAACGACACGAACATCCATGCCTTACCAGGGGCTCGAACCCAGGTCCCATAGATCACTAGCCAAGCGCGCTAACCACTCGGCCACGGGACGGCTCATTTGTTACATAGCTCCCAAGATAATTAAACTGAGACACTTGCTGAAGAGTGCAGCCATTCAAAGCAACTGAAGCAGCATATGCCTAAACCAATTTTCATCACTTTAGTTTTTCTCTGTTTATCACCATACCTACTCTATTATCAGTCTCATCAACAGCCCTAATGAAAAAATTCATCTCATCAACATCAGTAGCCAACAAGGTCAAATCATCCGCATAATCTAAATCAGAAATTTTGAAATCTCTAGGCCATTTAAGGCCAAAATCTATTCCTTGCAAAGAATTTTGCATAGCATAATCAATAGCCAAACAAATGAGAAAAGGAGACAAAATGCACCCTTCTCTAATTCCATTAGCAATGCTAAACCAATCGCTGCAAGACGTACCAACACTCACACACGAATCAGTGTTATTATAGAGAGCTTTCATTACACTAACTTATCAGGTATTCCATATGATCTAACACTCAACCACAAATTATTGTTTAAATTCATCGTAGTAGTGACAATTATAAACTTTAAAGCAATTATAATTTTTTTAAACAAAATTAAAATCTCGTTGTTGTTTGGAACAAAAAACAACAGAATTAATTCGCAAAAGCTGAAAATTCTTAAGTAACTTCATTGCAAACGATAAAGACAATTGAATAGTACTTATTCATCTTAATTGCTGAACGCTGATTCTTTATCTTTTTCACCGGGATGCTTCGAGTGCGATTTTACCTCTGAGCAACACTTTTTTTTGCACAATGGGCTAAATAGCCAGGTCACAAAGATTATGAGGGCTCAGAGAAGGTTTGGGGAGTGGAGCCACTGGACAGCTGTTGGTAGCCTCATGTCAAGGACATCCAGCATGTTCTTTAAAGTGCACAGAGTATGGCTCTCCAGCACAAACACGCCATGGCTTAACGTCCCATCCGACGGATGGTGGCGTTTCCAAGACCACTGGTATCCCTTACTGACCGAAGGCAGGGCGTTTAGTTTTGCGATGGCACAGTGGCGGTGGTGGCTCAGTTGGTAGTGCACCAGGTTTGTAAGGTTCGAGTTCCAGAAGTGCCAGCGTTGAGATTGAATCCCTCAAAAACTCCCTGCCCTCGGTCAGTAGGGGAGACTGATGAGCTTAGAAAGGCTGCCATCTGTCGGATGGAATGTAAAGCTGTGTCTCCGTGTGCCAGAGAGCCATACCCTGGGCACGGCAAAGAACATGCTAGATGATCCTGGCGGAAAACTACAATCTGTGTATCAACCATTGTTGTTGAAGATTGGAGGGGAGGGTCACCTCCCCTCCAGTCTTCTCTGAGTCCTCGACATTCTTGTCACCTGCCATTTAGCCCATTGTGTTAAAAAAAAGTGCCGCTCATAGGTAGAATAACCCAACCTTTTTCACCCATCTTTTCCAATTATAAGCAGAATAGGAAATTTGAGTTATGACTGAACGGGTTAACTAAGGATTGAACTAAGGATGAACTCCAGGTTGAAATTCATCTCCAGGTTCAAAAGGATGCGCAACAAAGCATGGGCGTTACAGGGGGAGGCAAATTGATCGAAAAATGTATTTATTTTCTAAAATGTATTTATTTTCTAAAATGTATTTCTCTGTAACGAAATTGTAATCTCGCTTTTTTTTTTTACTTTTCTTTTGCTTTCGGAAGCGTATTATTTATTTCTATTTACTATTATGAAAAAAAATAATATTTCTTATGTATTTTCAATAACAATTTTCCCTCTTTCGTTTTGTTTTCCGACATCCTTAGCTTTATTATGGTATGAGGTATGCATAATTGCTGTATTCGCAAATATTTCTGTCTACAAACATTGATTTTTTTGCTTTGGGTCTGTGAGATTGTTTTGTTTCACAGACCGAATGGTCGCAGCCTGCAACCTGCAGACTCCCATCTTTGAAACTTCCTGTGAACGCCTATGCAATCAAGTAGAGTTATTTAAGTAACTTCCCGAAAGTGTAATGCTACTGTTGATGTAAGCCTTATGTAGTTCTCTTGTTTATAATTCTTTGAAGGTGGCCCATCTAGTTCTAAGTTGCAGGAAGTTCAGCTGAGAATCTGGAACAACAGTGAATGCAAAGAAGTATTCAAGGACGATGTGCCCATCAACAACCTCAATCTTTGCGCTGGAGATGGAGATAAAGACTCTTGTCGGGTAAGAAGAACCTTTACACAATATCGGAGAAAGAGTTTTTCTTCATTTTACCAGTTACTTTCTAATCTATTACCTACGACTGGGGAGATTGTGAGACTGCGCAGTTGACGCTTCCACCTCACAGATCATATGTATTGAGAAGTGTCCGATAGGCCATTGACCAGGTTCGCTGACAGCTGAGCCCCACGTGATGTTAATATAAAATAAATAAATAAATACCCCCTCAAGCAGCTGCTTGCCACAGAGGTCTGACAGGAGCCTGTCAGTTTATATGCCATAGTAGAAGATCTGAGAGGATGGCAGGACCTCAGCAGAAAACGACACATACATTCATGCCTTACCCGGGGCTCGAACCCAGGTCCCGTAAACAAGTAGCCAAGCGCGCTAACCACTAGGCCACGGGACGGACGCAACAAAAAATATGTGATGTATATTCATCGACACACATACACACTTAAAGGATGTATTCAATCATTTTAAATATTCGGGCTTTAGAGACGCAAATTTTTATCTACTGCAGAGGTTTATGCGACTTTTCAGAGAATAAAGCATTTTCGTTTAGAATTTGATTTTTCTTTGTCAGAGGCTCTGCCATCGATCTATGAAAAGTGTCGAATAGATGGAAGGGCACAATTTTTGTTTTTTGCTTCTGATAGTGCTGGAAAACTGGCCATTTAAGTTCCTAAACAAGCATGTAAAATATCTTCTTAATCGAAAATAACTTAGTATTGAATGGTTTAAAACCTACTTAGGTATTACATATAGAAATAATTATCAAAATAAATGATAATTATAGTGATAAATTCAGATCAAATTTGGAGTTCCACAAGGATCTATTTTCGGCCGTATGCTATTTCATACGTACATAAACGATTTGGTTAATATTAATTTCAATAGTAAATTATTCAGGGTGTTTCAAAACTCTTTGTACAAATTTCAATGGGAGATACGGAACACCAACCTTTTGGTCTATGAATATATATCCAACCTTTTTCGAATGAATGTATGAATGCAGACCAACCTTTTTTGTCTATGTCCGCTGACGTAACCCTTCGGTGCTAGAGGGCGCTGTTTGGCGGCATACAATTGGCTAGAGGGGCGAAGTGGGGACGGAGAGTGGACTTGTGTTTGCCATCGGCATTCATAAATCGGACACATTACGTGTAACATGGAATGTTTTATGGCTGCAGAGATGGCTGACATTCATCTGGCGTATGGAGCTGCCATTAGAAGCGGAAGAGCTGCTGTGAGGTTGTACCGACAGCTCTTCCCAAACATACGTGTGCCAAACCACCAAATATTTGCGCGTTTGCACTGGAAACTGCGAGAAACTGGAACATTCCATGTAAACATGCATGACACTGGTCAGAAGAGAACCATACGTACTCCTGACATGGAAGAAGAGATCCTACGGCGGATTGAGGACAGTCCAGGCACAAGCACATGAGCTGTTGCATGTAGCCTTGGTGTTAACCATGCTCTCCTGTGGAGTGTTGCACGAGCAGCAGTTATATCCGTTTCATTTTCAGAGAGTCCAGACATTGCAACCTCAGGATTAACCCTCTTCATGTGGAATTCGTGCACTGGTTTCTGCAACAGACGATGGTGCAGTCTGATTTTCCAGCTCATGTGCTCTTCTCAGATGAGGCCTCTTTCACACGTGAGGGTGTGTTTAATGTACACAATTCTCACGTTTGGGCGCATGGAAATCCACATGTCACAGTGGCGCATGATCATCAGTAAAAGTTCACCATCAATGTTTGGGTGAGTATCGTCATGACATTTTGTTTTTGCCATACCTGCTGCCTCCCCGACTCAAAGGGCAGATTTATCGGGTATTTCTTGAAGAAATGTTGCCGGGACTGCTGGAAGATGTTCCCGTGGCTATTCGCAGACGAATGTGGTTTCAACACGACGGGATGCCAGCACACTTCAGCAATGATGTGCGGGATTATCTGAACACCACTTTTGGGGACCGATGGATAGGCTGGGGTGGACCCATCGCTTGGCCACCAGGATCGCCCTCTTTAACATGTATCGATTTCTTCCTCTTGGGACACATGAAGAACCACTTTTACGAGACTCTCATTGACTCAGATGACCTCGTCGCAAGAATCGCTGTTGCCGCTGCAACTGTTCGCGAAATTCCGGGAATCTTTCAACATGCACGGCAATTAATGCTTCGACGCTGTCATGCATGCAGTGTTGTTGGCGGTCACAACTTGGAGCACCTTCTTTAAATGAACATGATGTTCACACTTATTTCCATTCATTTATGTATCAGCTCCATCGATATTTCTGTTACCGCCCTCTAACACTGAAGGGTTACGTCAGTGGACATACATTCATAGACGGAAAAGATTTGTCTTGGCGTTCACTATCTCTCATTGAAATTTGTACGGAGAATTTTGAAACACCCTTTATATGTATGCTAATGATACAGTACAAATCAACTTTCACTCAGATTTAGAATATGATATTTATAATCTACAAAATGATTTTAATAAAGCAATTAAATGGTTTGCGCTTAACAAACTGAGTGTAAACGAGAAAAAAACTAAATTTATGTGTATTGGTTTTCAATAACCTACACTTAATAGAAGTATTATTAAACATCGGATCAGTTGCTGTATTTTGAATGGTTTATTACCTGATATATGCAATTGTCCTAAAGTAGAAGAAGTAAACGAAATAATTTACCTAGGCTTGAAAATGAATTCGAAAATGAAATGGAATAAACATATTGACTGGATGTGTTCAAGACTACGATTTGTAGCATTTAAAAATTAGGAAACTTGATTGTTGATAAACATTTAACTATTTTTGTAAAGACTTTTTTAATCTATAATTAGATATGGAATAAGTTTATGGAACAGCTTATAAGACAGAATTAAATAAAATTAAAAGAAACAGATTTATCTACTAAAAGGATTGTGTAATTCAGAATTTAAAAATTTCCTTACAATAAAAGATGATATACCAAAGAGCCAAAACATTATGACCAGCGCGTCTTTATGCAATTCTAAGCAACTGCAGGTAAACGACGGCGCATGTGAAGATCATGAAACGGTATAATAGCTCTGTTAATCAGTGTTATTCTTGTTCTTTAGATGGGAAAGGCAGCGGACTTGAGTTTCGCAAAGGCAAAATTGCAATGACCAGACGACTGGGTCAGAGCATTTCCTAGACGGCAAAGCTTGTGGGGTGCTCATGGTCAGCCATGATTAGTACCATCAAAAAGTGGTTCGAGGAGAGAACAAAACTATGAACTGTCGGCAAGATGTGGGCCGACCACCGTTCATCGATGCTAGAGGTGAGCAAAGGCTATCCCGTATGGTACGAGCCAACGGAAGGGATACTGTGGCGCAATTCGCCCATAATTTGAATGCTGATGATGGGAGTAATGTGTGTGTCACAACACACAGTACATCGAACCCTCCTGAAAATGGGGCTGTGTAACTGCAGGCCGCTCTGAGTGCCCATGATAACCTCAATTCACGATTGAAAGTGCCTACAATGGGCAAGTGAGCATGAAAACTGGACCTTGAATGATTGGAAGAAGGCCGTCTGGTCCAATGAATATCGCTTCCTGTTGCACCATTTGGACGGCCGGGTACGTGTGTGTCACTTACCTCGGGAGTGTTGGTACCTGGATGCACCATGGGACGAAAACAAGAAGATGGAGGAAGTGTAATGCTATGGGCAATGTTGTGGGAAACCCTGGGTCCAGTCATTCATGTGCAGGAAATTATGATGTCTACCACCTACCTAAACATCATTGCAGGCCAGGTACATCCTTTCATGGCAAAGGTATTCCTCTTTAGTAGTGCCTTCTTTCAGCAGGATAATACTACATACCACACTTCCCGGGTGGTTCGCAGAACATGAGGGAGACTTCCATGTATTGCCCTGGCCTCCAAATTCCCCAGACATCAATCCAATCGAGCATCTGTGGTTTGTGTTGGAACAGCATATCCGATCTGCTGCGGCGCAACCACATAACTTACAAGAGTTAAAGGATCTGCTGATAACGTGTTGGTACCAGGTACCACAAGACACCTTTAGAAATCTTGTAGCGTCCATGCCTCGCCAGGTAAGAGCTGTTTTGGCGGCAGGTCGAGGACCAACATTATGTTAGGAAGGTGGTCATAATGTTTTGGCTCTTCGGTGTATATTTAGTTTGTTCAAAATTTTACCTATTGAAAGTTTTTATGTGGTTGTTTTTGTTATTAATAACTTCTTTAATAATGCCTATAAACAAAATATTTGACACAATAAGTTTGCTAGAGAAAAGGCAAAGGGTTTTTTGAAACAGCAAAATTTTATAATAAATACGGACGAACTCCAAAGAATATCAAATCCCCAACCTATTTAACTTGCTTCCTAGAGAAATTGTTCACTTAAGTAAAATTTGTAATGTTAAAGAAAAATTATTAAGTGGTTTCAGTGGTTCAGTGGCTGAAAAAATTTTTTTTATTCGGAATCATTTATCAGTTTATTGGTTTTCTTTTTATATTTATTTTTTTCCTTCATATTATATAATAATATTGATGTAATCTAGATTATATCTTTCAAAATCATATTCTACATTTCCGCAGATAAGCTTCGGCTTAGTGAGATTTTCTATGTAAAATAATTATAGATAATACTTTTTGAAAATAAATTTGAATTCGAAAAAAATAAAATAAATTCCCTTACATTTTATACCATTAGAACATTGCTACACAAGGTTATATATTTTTAGCATTCGTGACGCAACGCAGCTCATTTTTTTTATCTGCTATATAAAGACAGAAAAGGATCTTAGATGCCAAGACTTTATCAAGGATTTATTATTTGGGGGTATCTTACTTAAGACGTCTTTTTCAATAGCATTTAAAAATTTTTGACACGCCCCCTACAATAGCATGCTTAAGACATTTGTGTTAGTCGGAGGATGCTTTTTTGTGTATTTACATTTGAAGCAATTGGTAGAGAACAAGCTTCTTTTGTACCTTTAATCGCGAAAGGTGGTTTACCATTTTAAAAACTACGCTATCCCTGCTGATAGCTGCGAAAAACAAAAGTTCTCAAATTTACTTACAATTTCAATGGCTGATGAGTAGTGTCTTATTGCGTGTTTATTCCTTCCTGGTTGCAGATTAAAATTAAGGGATAGGCAATGCCCATTTTCTATACTGTAACACGAACCCCAGGTAAGGCATGGATATTTGTGTTGTCTTTCAGCTGAGGTCATCCTCACAGACCTTCTACTATGGCGTATTCAACTGATAGGCTCCTGTAAGACCTCTGTGGCAAGCAGCTGCTTGAGGAGGGATTTTTTTGCACACTGCAACTGCTCTTGTACCTTTTTACTCAATTTCAATTAACACTTCATTTTTCTGAAACTCTTGGCGTGCGTGAGAAAAGTTTTATCATTTTTGGAATTCGAGTTTTCAAATGCTCAAAGTGGTGCTTTGTTATAACACCCTAAGCCTCCCCCCCCCCCTCAAATACGCGCCTGCTTGTGTTATTCCTAACATGTACTGCCTTTTCATACAAGGATATGCTCCACTAAAGACGAAATGAAGTTTGCTAACCATTATCTCAGAGCTGGCTACTGATCTAAGGGACCTGGGTTCGAGCCCCGGGTAAGGCATGGCTGTTTGTGTCGTTTTTCTGCTGAGGGCCTGTCATCCTCCCAGACCTTCTACTCTGGCATATAAACTGACAGGCTCCTGTCATACCTCTGTGGCAAGCAGCTGCTTGAGAGGGTATTTATTTTTTTAACACAAAAGAGTATACCTGGTGGAGCAGCAATACGCACTATTGCTGCTCTGGCAGGCATACTTAACCACAATGCAATTAAATCTATTTTCAGTTACTTTTACAGAAAAGAAAAGTTAAATTGCTTTTATGTGTGTGATTTAGCACAGGTAACATTTTAAGATCTTGTAAACAGATGTTGCTGTCAGGTGTCACAACAAAAATGTAAGCAGAATAGAGGAATTTCCGAAATCAAAACTTTATATGTTTTACGATTAATAACTATGTCCTACGTTTTAGAATTATTATCTTAATAATAATTTTAAGCTCAATTCAGCCATTCTCTGTGATAGTGAGTATACTTAATGCTCTGTATCCTGTTAGCCCATTTTCACATAATTCGTAAGTTGACACAAACGTCGTGAAACCCAGAAGAGGTAAGATGTCCAAGGTTTGGGATTCTGAGAGGTATGATTGATCAAGGTTTGTCTATGTATAACGAAATGGGTTGAGCAAGAATAGAAGTAGTCACAACCTTATGATCAGGACCAGATCAAACAATTCATTGGTCTGGGACACCTCAGATTTCGAATTCCCTTCTGCTACCAGAACTACCGAATTCCCTTCTCTACCACCGTCCCGTGGCCGAGTGGTTAGCACGCTTGGCTACTGATCTAAGGGACCTGGGTTCGAACCCCGGATTAAGCATGGATGTGTGTGTCGTTTTTCTGCTGAGGTCCTGCCATCCTCTCAGATTTCCTACTGTGGCATATAAACTGACAGGCTCCTGTCAGACCTCTGTGGCAAGCAGCTGCTTGACGGGTATTTATTTTTTATTTATAAATAATGTTAATAAAACTGATTTGATTCAGGAAACTTCGTTTATTAGGTGTATCACTCTTTTTTGAACAAAATGTAATGTTTAACATAAGCATATTATTACCCAACTGAGAGAAATACAATTCATACACGTTCGGCTAGTAACTGATTCAGTTTTATCAATTTATAGCAAGTTCATTAATTTATTTTATGAACTTGCTATAAATTATGGTTATTGCAAACGTTGCATAAGTTAAAAAAACATTTTCTTTTAAAGTTCTGCCATGCTTTAGCATCCAATTCCCTAGCCATCAACTTTAATCCGACCCAGCTTACAATACCCCTACAGTCTGTTTCTGGGCTGCCTGAGTATGTATACAATCTCTGTATCCACGTCAGCCCTTGCGGCTCAGTCCTATCTTTCCCATTGTGAATTTCTCCTGTTTTAAATTAGTTTTAAACTTTGTTCAAACCAAGTTTTTCTAGAGACCAAGGAAGTGAATACTAATGACCGTGAAATAGCAGAAATAGTCACATAAAAGTAGAAGAGGTAGCCTACAGTGTCGCTTCTCATCGTGTCTCATGGTTATACTATATCATAACTGTTCCATTCTTATAATGAATAATGTAAACAGTATTTTTCTTAAAGCTCAAAAAGATAGTGTCCAAAAAAAAGGCTTTTCAAAACGACACAAACAACACAAAACTGTTTCACGTTTCATCACGTTACTCCACAAATTTTTCTTCTAGTTACCACGGGAAGTCTGCGATTCTTCTGGGAAGAGATTTAGTAAGTCATACCACTTCTACTTCTACTGCAATTCTGCTATTTCGCCAATAACAAGAACACAATTGTATGACTTCCTCTTTTGTTCTATTCTAACCCACAGGTAATGAATAAGGCTTTATAATATTGTCATATACAGACAAACATTGATTACGCATCTCTCTTTGTGCCTCAAATGCTAGACATATATTACTTTTGTTTTTCAGTCGCTCTTCCACCTGTCTGATCAACACTTTCGTTTTCTCTGTTTATCAGCAAACCAACCCTATCATCAGCCACGTAAAAAGCATCTAATGAAAGAGTATGTCTTGTCAACTTTTTCATTCGACGATTGCGAAAGGTCCAAATCGTCGTCGTAATCAATCACAAATTTTCAAATCTGTAGACTACTGGTATTCAGTAGTAAAGAATCACAGGATGTGTCCTGTAGACATAGAACTCAGGAAATAATAAGCTGAAAAACTTGGTTTTGCCGTAAGTAGGATTCCAACCCACGTCTCCTGGAAACATGAGTTATACTAACCACTATACCATCATCGGTTTTTCTTCAGCTGGTGTGACTTTATAAACTTTTCCCAAATTTTCCTTTCATTCGCACAGTGGCGCCATCTATCCGGGAAGTTGACAACCATGTTGTCACTTAGAGATGGAATTTAATATTTGTCACTCATGCTCATGGCGTTAAATATCAATAATTCAATAGTAAGGAATCACATGATGGGTCCTGCAGACATTATTATTGATAATTCATTAGCCATGTGGCAGCTAATGGAATAGGCTTCCTCATGTCATTGATGATGCCGACACCATGTGGATAAATGGAAGTCTGTCATGCCAAAACAGAATCTAGACTAGTCTGCGAAAAACACACTCTACCATTCTGTCGTTAATGTTGCCTCACACAACACCAGTGAAAATGGCATAACTGGTGATGTCTCTGCAATAGCAAATGCCTGACTGGTGGTCTCACCCTCATTCCTGTGTCATGCAAACGTTGTCTAATGGTTTGTGTGGAGATCACAGTACCCGTAGCCATCTGCAAATCACTCTGCATCACAGTCGCTGTGGCGAAAGGGTCAGAAATGGCCCACCTATGGAGCATGTGGTCTTTACATTTTGTAGTGTGGTGTGCTGGTCCTTGAACCTGTCCTTCATGTCGTTTGGTGCTCCATGATGTTGCGTGAGATGCACCATTGCACTGTGTTCACATTACTCCCCATGCATGCAGCGATCGCACGAAAGCTCAATCCAAGCTCTCGCATTACAATGATTCGCTCTCTCTCTCTCTCATAAAGCATCAATTGGTCATAAGGGTTTGACTGGTGTCTCAAAGGAATATATTATGAACATTTTCGCAGCATTCACTCCAACTTCACTGTTGGTCATGCTATGATATGAGCTCGTAGGTGGTCATGGCTCGGCTGGGTGTCGCATGTCCATTTGTTGCAGAACTTCGATCATTTGCATATCTCTGATGGCCGATTCCTCCTGCAATTTACATTCCATTCCTTCTCGGTGTTGCAATTTCCACTTTGAGCAGTGTATATCAGTATTATTATACAGCACCATCATTATGTTTACTAACTTATCAGGTATCCATATGATCTCACAACCAACAGGGCCAAAAGCCTTCTTTAAATCTACTGGTGTTTGATACTCAAATATATACCATCATGGTGTTTGATACTCATTTCTAATGCACCAACCACTCGGTTACCTGGAACAAAAAAGTAGACTGATATCTTTGCAATTTTCACAAGAACTGCGATCACACTTTTTTAAATATCAGGATAATAACACCTCTTGTAAAATATTTAGCAAAAACACCGTTATCATAAAAATTACTTAGAATTCAGTCACCCATCTGACAACAACAGAGACCCGCTTAGGAAGTTACCTGCCCATGTGCATATATAATTGGGCTGCTCTAATTACACTGGGCAACAAATTTTCATACAAGTCATTCCTCTGAGACAAATGTAACCATTTCTTAAAGATTTCAAGGTGCTTAACACGAATATGACAATGAAATTTCAAAAGTGGTGACAATTTCTGAGAAGTCTGCAATAGTTTCTTATATAATAGAGTAATACCTACATATAATATGCATCGGTAAAACTCTGCTTTTACTTCCCACGTCGCTTTGCCCGTCGCTTGTACAGCTGCTCAGGATCATCTCTGGCGAGCGTCCAACAGTAGTCAGCCAACATTGAAGTGGACCAGTTTCCCTGGTATCATTTCTCCATCATTGCAATGTCCTGGTGAAAACATTCATCGTGCTCATCACTAACCATGCTGCAGTTGTTGGGGAAGAAATCTAAGTGGGAATGGAGAAAATGGATCTTTAAGGACATGTTGCAGTCAAGTTTGTGATACAGAGACAACATGTCCTTAATCAGTTTCTTGTAGTTGTCTGCTTTGACATTCCCGAGGAATTTAGTTGACACCAGATGAAATGCGTCCCAATACTTTTTCTCATCACCCTGAAGCAGGTTGTTGAACATTTGGTCTCTGAACAGCTCGTGGATCTGAGGACTCACAAAAATTCCCTCTTTAATTTTCACTATACTGAGTCAAGCGAATTTGTCAGCCAAGTACTTGAAAGCTGATGCAGTCTGGTCCATGGCTTTTACGAAATTTTTCATCACACCGAGTTTAATGTGTAGGGATGGTAGCAAGATTTTGTGCATTTCTACCAGTGCTGAGTGTTCTACATTCTTCTCTCCGACCTTTATAGATTTGCTCTGAGGCCACTTTCTCTTCACGTAGTGCAAAGTCTTTGCTTGGCTGTCCCATTCACATAAGAAACAGCAGTAATTCGTTCATCCCAGCTGCAGACTCATCAACAGAGCCACTACCTTCAAGTCACAACAGAGATGCCAGCTACACTTGCTGTAGTAAAGACAGTTCAACAGCTGTTTTAGGTTGCCGTAGGTTTCTTTCATGTAGACAGTGTCCGACCGGAATGGATGGAAGTCAATTTCCATTATGCAGCAACACCGCCTTGAGACTCAATTTCGAGGAGTCTATGAATAATCGCCATTCTTGAGGGTCATGTTTAATTTCGAGGACATTCATCAGGCCATCTACATCGGAGAAGAACACAAGGTCATCTTCCTTTCTGAAGTAAGGTGCAAACTGCTCATGACAAGTTCGAAACGAAATCACTCGGATATTTTCCTTCAGAAGATTCCATTGTTTAAGTCTTGATCTCCGATCTTGCATCCAAAATAAAACTCATATGCCGCTTTCACTATTGGAGTCATGACCGTTTTCTGGCTTGCAAACGTCACTTCCCCGCAAATGTAACAAAATGTATCTGCACTATTAACACAGTTACGAGGCATCACTACTGCTGGATTAAAACTGCAAGGATCACTTGTGTTGCAGTTATGGCTCAGGGGTAAATGGGAGTCGCTCAAAAGACTTGCTCACCCTATGAGACATCGCATACAACTAACGACTGCATCATCTTTCGTCCACCATATCATGACTCAACTACATTGCATCAGACAATGGGGGCGGGGGTGGCTCAATCGGTAGCACGCCAGGCTCGTAATCTGTAGTTCCCAGGTTCGAGTCCCAGCTGGGTCAGCGTTGAGATTTATCTCCGCAAAATTCCCCGCCCTGCCCACGGTCAGTAGGGGACACCGATGGGCTTGGAAAGGCCGCCGTCCGTTGGATGGGACGTTAAGCCATGGCCCCGTGTGCGGGAGAGACATACCCTGTGCACGTTAAAGAACATGCTGGATGGCCTTGATGGGAGGCTACCATCTGTCTACCAACAGCTGTTCCAGTGGGTCCCCTCCCCCAACCCTCTCTGAGCCATCGGGGTCCATGTGACCTAGCCATTTAGCCCATGGTGTGCAAAAAAGTGCCGCTCAGAGGTAAAACAATCCAACAACCCAACCCATCAGACAATGATGCAATACCTCTGGGGGTTGTGTGTGCTGTTGGCTGATGCAATACAGTGCAATATGTTGCAATCTGTAGTTTAAAATACACCGTCGCGAAATGGTTACCTATGTACTCAATGCGGATTGAGTCGTTTAAACATGGCCATCTATGTCTCTCCTAAACAACAGCCAATCGAAAAATTTTATTGTCATTTTCGTGTTCAGCACCTCGAAATTAGTAAAGATTGGCTATTTTCATTTCAAAGCCTTTTTGTGTGTTGCCCAGTGTTATATGCCAATGTATTGGGCACAAAACAAAAGGAGACATTACTTTTCACGCCAAACTTTTGGCGTGCAGTATTTAGTATTATACAAGTGATTGAAAAGTCACACAACTCAAAGTTGAAATTTATGTAAATATTTTCGAAATAGTTGTAATTGTTCTCCCACTAGATGGTATCATAAGACTATTGAAAATTATTGGAGGCACTGACTGCAGCATGACAGGTACACGGTGTCGTCAGTATAGCTTTGTTCCTAGAGGAAATGAAATATCTTTTTCCCAGGCACAATGAGTTTCATTTTGGAACATTAATTTGATAGTCATTCGAATTCACATGTTGCTGAGCAGCATTGTAAAGAAACATCTGGCTGCTGCAATACCTCAGAAGTCGACGATAGCCAGATTAGTGAAATGTTTCTGAGAAACTGGAGCTTTTGCTAACAGGAGACTGTCTGGGAGACCTACCATGTTGATCAGTGCTAAATTGGATGGTGTGCAGAGAACATTGCAGCAGTACCCAAAAGATAGCCTCAGGAAACTTGCAGCACAAGCAAGAATATCGTATAGAAGTGCTCAGAAAATCGTGAAACGCTGACATCTTCGTCCATATCATGTGCATCCAGTCCAAGAACTGAAGAACGCAGATAAAGGAAAACGCATAGTCTACTGTCGATGGCTTCAGTCATTTGTTAAAGAACATGGAATAGTGCAGCTTAATAGAGTTTTTTCAGTGACACTTGGGTCCACCTAAGTAGCTATCTGAAGAGTAAAAACAATAGGATTTGGTCCTCCGAAAATCCACATGTTTTTCATTAACATCCTTTGCACCCTCAAAGAATAGGAGTGGTATTACTTGGTCACGTAGTGGGTCCCACTTTCTTTGAAACAATGGTGAATAGTGCACTACACCAAGACATCATCACACAGTTCACTGCACCCTTTGAAGTCAATAGAACTCCATTGATGGTTTTAGCAAGACAATGCCATCTGCCACATGTCAATGATACTATGCAATTTTTCAAGAGTTTTTCAATGTTCATCTCATTTCTAAAGGCTTGTGACACCCAAAACCATCTGTCTACCAACAGCACCTGCAGACTGTTTCCTCTGGAACAGTGGTCCCCTCCCCCAACCTTCTCTGAGCCTTCAGGGTCCATTTGACCTGGCCATTTAGCCCATGGTGTGCAAAAAAGTGCCGCTCAGAGGTAAAACAACCCAACCCAACCCTTGGGCTTCGCGAACAAGGTTGGGTGCCACATTTGGTGCCACATTTACCTAATTTCATTTGCATTTCTTGCCGAAATTCGCCATTGTACTGCCCCATCTACAGTTAGTAAAGTCGCCATTGGGAAATTCCCTGTTTTATGTTAATATAGTGGATGACCTAATAAACTTGTTGGAACCAGCAATTTTAAAGGTAAAGGTTATTAAATAGTTTTTATTATATAGATTTTAATACAAAAATACATTAAATTAGTTGTGAGGTTTTTACCTAAAAATGGTGTAACAGTCAGATGATGTTCCTCCACCTGAAGCGAAGGTAGAAGAGTCTTCGGACCAGATATGAGAGTGTTCAAGGACCATCAATCATTCATTGACACACACCGGGATCTGCATACGTCTCGCTATCGGCTCTTTTATGCGAAAAGGTCACACGTGAACACCCCGAGACAAGGAGCAAAGAAAAGACTGCTCCTGGGCCCTTCTGTTTTAGAATATGCTGCAGGTCAGAGGTCAGGCTCAGACTGGGATAAGAATTCGACTTGGGGGATATTTCAGCTGGGGTCAGTGTTTTTGAGTCAGGATTTGTGTGCGGCTGGGCAAGGTAGCCTGACGTAGATCAGTGTCAAGTGCAAGGCCTTAGTTGAAGGTCGACCTTGTATTTATACTGTTGTAAATACTATAGTTATTTGAATAATAAATGTGTTGTACATATCGTACAATCTGCTGTTAATTTATGCGATCGCATAAATTAACAACAGATTATCATTGTCAATTTCCTGACAAGCTTTAGTTCAACGCAGTAGGTACTTTTCAATCAAATGCTAGGGACTCACGCTAGTTCAAAGAACTTATGATCCCACAGAAAGAGACGCTTACTAATGGATTTTTCAATTTTTTTTTTTCAGATTTCAAAGGATTTATTATTTCGACCATTCTGGCTACACCATTTTTTTGGTCGCCTGCATGCGTTGAACGCATTGCACACTGGTTTAGCGTGACCTTGAACAACAGAAACATTCTCAGCTCATTAGTAGTAATTTCATCTATCCCTGGTGACTTATATAGTTTTAGAGATCGCCAAAGTAACTTCAGATCGTGATATAGAGTGAACATTAACCCCAGCAATGCATCTCTCCTTATTATAAATAACAGACGTCGAACTAACCACATTGTTCAGAACATCTCTGAAATGCTCGTCCCACCTTGCAATAACAGAATCCTCACCTTGAATAACTTTACCACTGTATATCATTCTGCTTTTCCCACACAAAATATATGCTATTTGGTACAACTCTGTGTTGGTGTGCTGTATAGCTGCATCCTCTGCTTGGGCAGCCAAGCTTCAAGCCAAAGATTCTTATCAGCATTCAACCGATCATTTATTCATTTATTAAGCTGTCCATAACGTTGTTAAGATTAGTAGGTTATTCATTCAAATCAACCTTGCACTCCCTTCTTTCACATATATGGTGCAGTCGCTCAAATGCCTCTGTTTCCTATGCTCCATTTCACTTAAAATCTTACTGTTAGTTTCAAGAAAGCCTATTTAAAATGATCCCATTCATGTTCAAGCTCAGTAAAAAAAAGGTACAATTCTTATAATGACTAAACAACCAATCTTAGTATGCCTTTTCTATTTCTGAGTCTTTCGATGGCCGGGTTCTCAATCGATCTCAGTTTCATCTCTGTTCGAATCATCATCTCAGTTTAATGTACTCTAATCCCTTCGATCAGTAGCCACACTTGGGTAGTGATCTAAGGGACCTGAGTGCGAGTTCTGGTTACGGTATGGATGTTTCCTTTCTGTGTTGTCTTCCTTCTGAGGTCTCTCTTTCCTCATAGATCTCGTTTACAGCATATTTTACTGATAGGCTCCTGTCAAACCTCTGTGACAAGCTGCTGCTTGAGGGTTAATTAAATTATTTTTTATTTCAAAGCTTCAGTGTTAAAGTAATTCTTCTAATTTTAGCACATTTCTTAAGCTTCAGTTGCAAGATACTTTTAACACGGTAATGGTCAAATCCAATCTCAGCTACCCTAATTATCAGCATACTCATTAGACCAGGTGTTGCTAATAGGGCTATCCCCCAAGGTCGAATAAGGATTGTCACGAGCAAGGTTGGATTGTTTTACTTCTCAGAGGAATTTTATTGCACACAATTGGCTAAATGGCAAGGTCAATAGGACCCATGGGCTCAGAGAAGATTGAAGGGAGGTGCACACTGTACAGCTGTTAGGAGACAGATGGTAACCTCCCTTCAAAGTCATCCAGCATGTTCTTAACATGTACAAGATTTGGCTCTCCCACACACTGCGCCAAGGCTTTATGTCCAATCCAATAGGCAGTGGCCTTTTTTATCCCATCGGTATTCTACTGAGCGAGGGAAGGGTAGAGAGTTTGGTCAAGATAAAACCTGAAACCTGGAAACTGCAGATTATGAGCCTGGTGTGCTATCAACTGAGCCACACCCATCCCTAACCATTTACTGTTGTCCAAAAGTCCAGGTTATAATGCTGTAATTCCTGGTGAGGAGTTCAAAATAATAATTTTTAAGTAGAATACTCATGTTCCAAATAGCTGTGGAAAGTAATTGGCTAGCAGTGTTTTTAAATACACTTTGTTTATTGAGAGAGGGAGGGCCGATAATGTCGAACAACTCTTAATCATCGGCATGGGCAGACACCTATTTCTCCATATAGAAATAGATATAAATTTTTCCTACACCTTGAAAATCTTTAATTTTCGTTTCCTTTTTCTTTTTAGGGAGATTCTGGAGGCCCACTGATGCTACCTCATCTGGACGGCAAATTCTACATGGTTGGAATAGTTTCTTTCGGTAAGAAATGCGCAGAACCCGGAATACCAGGTGTGTACACCCGCGTGACTTCATTTCTTGACTGGATTGAAAGAAAGATAAGAGCCACCTTGTAGTCAAATAATGCCAATTTTGATTAAGAGTATTGGTAACTTTGCATGTGAAGCAGATCTACGAGAAATGAAATTTTCTTAACGGTCTGAATACGAAAATCGTCTTAGTCCGATTGCTATTGATGTTGTGAATAACCTGAGGTATCCAGAAGCAAAGAAGTAATGAAATGATCTGCTGCTATCTCTCTCAGCGTTTCAACATATGGTGAAGCAAGATGTAAGAAATTCCGGTAATTATTTCGTCACGGGAAGAAATTAACTTTTGAATACACTTCTGAAATTACGGTGGCAAAAGCATAAATAGATTATAAGTTTATGACAACATTTCGTTTATGAAGAAGGATTTAAGTACAAGAGTGGTTTAAAAACATTGTCTTATTTGCCATTTGCAAACAAATAAATGTTTTTTCCTATATGTTATTATTGTTGTTTTTTGTTCTTTTCTTTTTCTAGTGCACATTCTAACACATTAGAGTGGTTATCATGTTGACTATTAACCAATGGGATATGGGTTTGATTTCCGGATAAAACCTCGTTTGATACTGCCTCACACACCAGTATACTCTTCAAATTACACCAACTAGGAATCACAGGAAACATCTTGCATTTTATCAAAAATTTCCTCACACAGAGAAAGGTTAAAGTCAAACTGGGGACTACTCTCTCTGACCCCCACAATTTAACTAGGGGATTGCCACAGGGCAGTGTGGTATCACCTACACTTTTCAACATTCTTCTACATGATCTACCAACAGTATTTAACAAGGACATTAATTGCTCCATCTTTGCTGATGACATAGTGCTTTGGACCAAAGGAAATGATACCCTCATTATAAAAACAGCCCTACAAACAGCAGTCAACCAGGTCCTTGACTTTACAAACAAATGGGGACTAGCATCTCTGCACCTAAATCTGCGGTCTTACCCATAACACATAAACAACCCCCCGCCAACTCACTCAGCATAACTATAAACAACCACGCCATCCCCCTAGTTAAACACTACAAATATTTAGGGCTAACTATAGACCGACAGCTTAACTGGAAACAACACATCACAAATACACAATCCACATGTAATGGAGCTCTCAACATTCTCAAATCAATCACAAGAGCTAGCTGGGGTGCAAGTGACAGATCTATGATCACCCTTATTAAAACATTTATCAACAGCAGACTGGAGTATGGCCTGCTAGCTCTAAACACTACCTCACCCACATTTTTTAACAAACTTGAAACCATACAAACCAGAGCCATCAGACTTGCACTGGGTCTTAAAACTGGCTGCCCAAACTTGGCCACATGGGCAGAAGCCAACATGCCTCCCCTCGACAACATCAGACACAAACTCAAACACTATGTCAAATTAAAACATCTAAACCCCAACCACCCCACTATAAATAGAATTGAGTCTCCTACCAACACATCCCCCACTGCACATATCATAAAGCAGCACCCACTATATTCAACATGGAGAAAAATCAAACCTTTCAACCCTAGATACACAATCCCCTATTGGACTATTAAAAAACCCTCCATAAATCTCACACTACCACACATCACCCAAAAATATAAACACCTCCCACAAGAACTAAAATTTGCAGCGGAACAACTCATCACAAACATTCCTACCACAGACCTCATTATATTCACAGATGGCTCCCACATCCCACACACAACAAATGGCTCTGCTGCCTTCCACTCTACCCAACCAATTTTCTCATATATAATCAAAATGAACCATGCAGAAAACAGTACTGCTACAGAGCTAGCTGCAATACATATGGCTTTGGAATGGTCCTCCACACAAAATACACACAGCATACATATTATCACTGACTCAAAATCTTCCTTGCACAGCATCAACAAACATACATACAACCTATCACAAAATTACTCTCTTTTCCATATTCACAGAATTTCACACAATATAATTGCCACTCACAAAACACTAACATTCCACTGGATACCCTCTCATTGTAACATAACCCATAATGACACTGCTGACCATCTTGCTAAACAAGGACACAATATCCCTACACCAAATTATCACACCCCTGAGACATATAATCATCACCTAATTGAAATCAACAAATTCTTCCACTCCACATGGACACAAAACTGGATCCAACAGGCCTCAATTAAAAATACATTCAGAGCCACCATTGCTGCCATCCCACACACACTACATCTCAACTACCTATCAAGAAGAGCCCAAACAGCAATTCATCAACTGCGCACTGGCAGAACAAATCTAAACAAGGACCTTTTCATGATACAAAAGGTACCATCTGCTCTTTGCACTACATGCCATGTGATAGAAGACATTCCACACTACCTTCTACACTGCACCAAATACACAATACATAGAATTACCCTCTTCCAGACACTCACCACACTGGGAACCACTTATTTCTCATCCCATACAATTCTTGGTCCTACTCATAATAATATAAAAAGCCACTATAGGGCCTTGGCCCAATATATCAACAGCACTGGGAGATTCCCCTAAAGCCTCTCTGCCTCTCCAAAGGCCTCTACCTCACTTTTAAAAGATCCTTGGGACACTAAAAGATCCAGATGCCAATAAAAGATCCCCATAGGACATCAAAAGACGCATTTTGGACAACTTATTCCATAGAAACTAAATAAAAATAAATATATAGTATAAAATCACCAAAAAAAAAAAAATCAATCTAACTATCAAAAATAAAGTCACATAAAGGAAAACTTTATTTCTATATTGGAAACTTTTATATTTCTCTTTAACCCAATAACTTATATGGAATCTCTCCCAGAACATAACATCTCTATACACATTATCATACCTAATATACATATGGAATCTCACCACATCTCCCACTACCCTTTGATGGGAACCTTAAACTGCACTCCTGCCACACACCCCAAGCTCATGGCTGACCTTCTACTGGCTCTATAAAATTTAAACACTGACCACCACACACTGAACACATAAATTTGATTTCCAACTCATATAACGTTGCTATATCATTTTCCTCCCTTCTCCTCCAAAAAAAAAGATTATCTTTATCATACTCCTTCCCATATATATGGCTGTCACTGATCTATGACTTTTCCCAGATCCACCCCTGCGCAACATTTCACTGCATGGCAGAGCAACCCAATGCTAACCTCTGGTGTTAGATAAGCATCCATAAATATTTCCTTCTCCATCTTCCTGACACAGGAGTTTTCCCTATCCCACTGTCTCAGCTCCCCCACCAAATATTTCATCCCCCTTTGATTGACTCAAATCTACCATACTGGCAACCAACCATGGCCACAACTTCATAAAATAACATAACATTCGCCACTCGGAAAATTATAAAAAAAAATTTATACACTACTTCTTCCTTCCTCTCTCTCCCCCCCTTCCCCCCCTTCACATGACATGCAACTGGTATTTTTTCTCCTTCACCCTTCAACATCTGCCTCTCCACCACTGGGCGGCCTGCGGCCTAAAGCCCAATTGCCAATATGTACGATTGCCAGCCTTCACTGTGCTGGCCAGTCTTTGCTGTTTTCATCCGCACCCACTGCCCTTTATGCGTATGGACCTGATGATAAGGGGGCCGAGGTCCCCTTTACAAATAGGTCCAGCTTAGAAAGAAGGATGTATAAGAAGAAGAAGGATAAAACCTCGGTGGCAAGCAGCTGTTTGAGAGAAAGGGATCTAGGATCTCATCCCAATATTTTAGAGTATTCACATAATCTTCATCACCAAATGAATTTTTTGCAATGACGTCATGAGACTGATTGCAGGTTCCCACCTCTTTAGATATCAGAACACATCTGTATCTGATGGTAGAGAAAATCTAGACTTGTCTACGAAGATTCCATTTTTCCCTCCAGGTTACCTGACTAGGCAACATTTCAAGCTGGCCTGTATGTGTTTGGGGGTTTGAAGGGAAACACAAAAGACATAAAAGTGTGGTCTTGTGAAGCCTTCTGATCACAAGTTAGACAGATATCTGCCCTCCTAAGATTGAAATGAGATCCGAACACTGAGAATATGCTGTTACTTTCTTATATCATCGGAACAATAGTCAAACTACATTGTTCATCCTAAAGTTGTCCATCAACCAAATGTTTAAAACTGTTAAGGACAATAAGGCACAGAATTTTACCTGAATAGAAAGTTAGCTGATACTGTTACACACTGATTGACAAAGTTCAGCAAATTTGTTGTTTGGAGTACGGTTCGCAAGCTACGATAGTAGCCATTTTTGTCCCCCTCCCCCCATTTGTTCATCGCTATTTTCGCCCTGGTTAAGTTTCTCAGCATTTAGTGATGAAACAACAGTTGGCCAAATCGATGAAAATAAAGTGTTTTGCGTGCCAGTCGAGCACTATGGAAAAATATCGAAAATATCAGTACATAGCAGTAGGCTTTAGTGACAAAATGAAATTTACACAGAAGGTCAAAGCAACGAAACACGTGAGCTTTCATCAATCGCACTATGAAAATCTAATGTGCATCCTGAGTGAACAATGGAAACAGAGAAAACACGATAATCAAAGAATCACAGAGGCACATGGCAGGTCAATAAAGAACTTTTAGTGACTTGAGCCCAGCTAACGACACAGAAGCAGTGACCAACTCCCCCCCCCCCCCCGCTTCAAGTACAGCTGAGCAAACACTCAGTGAGGACGTGTGACTGACAAACAAATGACGTCAGTCACCGATATACCCTCACCACTTACCAGTTCAATGTTCCTTAGCGTTCTGATCATCATGCAATCTTGTTCACTGAGGTCAGCAAACCAGCGTTAGGAGAGCACTTTTCACTGTGGAGCTGATTTAGTGAGAAAAGCCTAAGGCAGGGAAGTGCAGCATAAAGAACCGATCGATAGAACGTTTCTTCATATAGCTAGGGCAGATTCTTCCATTCCCTTGGAATGATTGATTAAGCTTCTGGAACATTTTGTAAAAACGTGGCACTTTTGGTTCGATAAGACATCATTCCAAAACGGCCCTTTGAAGTCTGAAGAGCCACGTTAAAAGGCTGCAACTAGTTCAACTCACCGTCGGATTTACCGAGATCTAGCCTTTTTCTCCGTAAGGCGTGTGACCTCCCTCAGTATTCCTCCCCTTTTCCTTGGTGGTGTAGGAAGATCACACGAAGAGATAGCGTGACTCCACTACTTTTCGGACATTTCAATTTTTTCATTACAGCTTTCCACCACCCAGTTTTGTGCCATCGTCAGTATTTTGATAGAGAGCCTCCACCTTTGGAGTAGAAAGACATCCATTTCCAGTTTTTCAAACTCCAGAGTGAAAGACAGTGTCTCAGTAAAAAGTCCATAAAAGAATCTTTTATAGTCTCAACCTTGTATAAAGTGGATTTAGCCATTAAGGGTCCATTTATCTTTCATACTTTGATAATCGTCTTTTACGTTGTAGAAATAGTGTAGTGAAAGAAGAGGTAAGGGGTTTTAATTGAGAATTGCTTAGGAATTTTATTTAACAGTTGATTAGAAGTTTTAATTACGATTTTAGCAAGCAACAACCTTTATAGTGAGAAGTGTATATTCATGTATTATCTCCTCTCCTGTATAGGAGAATTCATCAGTCACCATTCAGGATGACAACTGTTACCAATTTTACATTAAAACTGTTGCCTGTATTCAGTGGCCTAACCCCTTTATTTTAAAAACTAAATAAACTCACCTAAATTTATCTTAAAACTAATCTGCCAGAATTACGTAGGGATTTTAAAGTGCCTTTTATTTACTTGCCCAGTGAAAGGAGTTTTTGCAGAGCAAAGTGGATGCTAATTCAAAAGGAGAATGGAAAAGAGCATTTGACTGTCGCTGAATTGCCATTTGGCTGTGTGAGCTCCTGAAGCTCGAGTATTCTGAAATAAGATTAAAGCCCTGAGGGTAATGAGGGATTAGCAACTGTTCCCATTGTATGCAAAAGACAGTCAAATAGTCCGCTATTCTCTGCTTGCTCGTGCACTGGTGTCTAACTGACTGTTCTTTGAATGAAAAAACCTTATGTTCACATTATGTCATTAGTTAGATTTAGTTTATGTTCACATATGGCATAGTTTAGAGTACCTTAAAAACCATTTTACAGTAGGCCTATTTTATTCATCATTGATGCCCAGATTAACTTCCGGGATTTAATTCTAAGTGGGAAAGGAGGAGCTTTAGACACAATCTGTACAGTTTACCTAATCTTCGAGTGGGCCTTGTACAGCAACCATAAACGCTTAGTGAGCCATACAAGACTACACAATGCAAACCGTTATTGATAATACCTATGTTACTACATTACCCAACCTCTGGGAGCGTACACAATACCTCTGTGGTTTTCATAAGCAAGGTGATCATCTTTCTTGAAAATTAGGTTAATATAATAATACTCCTAATAAAATTCTTAGGAATCTTTTTTTTCACTGAAAATATTCAACACCCCAGTCAGCCATCTGACAATTGGATCATTCCCAGCGCTTCCTGATGATTTGTGCAGTTTTAAGGTTGAGACAGCAAGGAATAATGGAAGCTGGAATATTTAACAATAAATTTTCTTCTTTAAAAAAAAAATTGTTGATAATTATCTAATATCCAAATAATCATTACGCAAATTCTTAAAATGTATATTTTATCACATGATTTGAAACAATACTTGTTATTTAAATTTTAATTAACATCTCAGATAAATTTTTATGACTCATTACTGTTGTGAAATATTTTAGCTTCCATATCTTCTTAAACAGTGGACGAATTTTGTCTAAAATCGTGATTTAAATAGATTAGATTATGATGTTTAACATATTTTCAGTTACATTTTTCCATTAAATGCATATTTTAGAAGTTATAAAGCTTCGAAGTTAGATTCCATTCACCGAACAGAAATTCTCTAGCATTTTGGTAGGGCATGGTAATTTAATTCTGTATATTGTAAAGGTATTAATTGTTTTGAGCTAATGGGAATATCTTTTCCATGCTTAAAATTCCTCTAATTGCAAAATATCATTTATTCAAAAGTGATCTCTGAAATGTTTTCCAATTACTCATGTCAATGTTACAATGCCGACATGCTGCTTCAGCCACTTTTTTCACAGATCGAGTATGGAAGGGATTCCATATAAACTGAGTTTTGTTTCATGAGTTTCAATTCCGAAAAACATCACACAGCACTACACCACAGTAATATAACTTCCCATTACGTAGGCACTGTTATGTATCATGTCTTGTTATTTTGCTATCCTGTCCTCAGTCAGTAGGGTACACCGATGGGCGCTTCAAAAGACCACCATCCATCGGATGGGACGTTAAGCTATGGCCCCGTGTGCAGGAGAGCCATACCCTGTGCTCGTTAAAGAACACACTGAGTGGTCTTGACAGGAGACTATTAGATCATAAACAGAATAGACCGAGCATGTTCGTGATAACTCCCAACATAGAAAGCTGTGGTTTCACGTGACTGATGGAAAGAAAGCTTTGGGAATGGTGTTGCCGTGCTGTGAGCTTGCTCCACAAGATTAGCTCCAAAGCAGGAACGGTTGCATTTCAGGTGAATAAAGCAATTTTAATTTAGATCGTTATGCCAATTATTTTTGACTGTTATTGTAAAAAAAATGAAATTTTTAAGGCATTTTGCATCACTCGCATCCAACAATCAACATTACTTTTAACATGGTTACAGATCTCAGTACATGAAAGTATTGACTACTGAATTATTTTCTCAAGATGGAAGCAATATAATATGATCTCTTAATCATGGTATACTAAACTGTGAGCATTCTAGTCAGTTTTTGACAAACATCTAACATTTATTGTCGTGTATTATTTTGGGGGCTGAATTTTTATTTCTTTTAAACAGGGTTTGGAATTAGCTGTAAATATTTTTCACAAATTCTATCATTGGGTAATATTACATTATTTTCATTAACTGTGCACTATTTTTATTGGAGCATAATGCTTACGAATTTTTTTCTCCTTTCTGTTAATATGTATAAATTAAAAAATTACTAAATTCCTATATTTGTCCTAAAAGTAGAAAATCAAAACATATCGATGGTGCAATCAGTTGCTGAATTCGCATTCACTTCAAAGGAAGATAGGGCGCTGGCAGTCTTGTTGCATTGGCAAATGAGTGACATTCTTCTTATTACTCAGGATTTAGTTTTGGGGAGCGATGAGGGAGGGGAGAGGGGGGAGGGGTGGTCGAAAAATTCATTTTCTGGAAGGCTTCGAGAATTTAGTTTCGGGAAGGGAGGGGTCGGAGAATATGATTAGAGGAAGGTTTCCCAATTACTAAAATATTCCACCAGACAGAAGAGATTAAAATGATATTCGATATGGAATAAAATTTTACACTTGTTTATTAAATTTATATTATTTAGTGTCGCATATATACTATGGAACTAAAACAAATTATACAAACACAACTATTTTGGATTTCAAAGCAGGTAGACAAGTTTGAGATTTCGTATAAGATGACTGGATTTTCGAGAGGAGGGTATGACACCCACCCCTCCACACTTGGTACATACCTGTGCATCTTGATATGTTTTAAGGTTTTTTTTTGCTTTTTCGGATGCATATAAAAAAAAGTTTTTTATTTGCATTTTTCTTTCTTGCTAAAAACACCTATCTTCAGAAACTTTCCTTTGATTGATGGATTTATAAGTCATATATGTACAGTCATAAATAATTGACATAACGATCTAAGTTAAAATTGCTTTATTCACCTGTGAAATACAATTGTTCTTCCTTTGATAAATCTTGCGTGCAAGCAAATCATAAACATATTACTCATAAACAAGGACCACATTTTTCTTCCCCTTTATTTCGTGTCACCTTTAAAGGGGTCCGCGACATTGAAGACTTGAAGACGTAACAAGTTTTAATTTGGGATATAATTCTTTAAGATCGACAGCTGCGAAATTTCCGTTCCTTTTTGAGGTGAGAATAGTATGGGGGCAGAGTAGGGGGTAATGACAGTCCTCATATGAACTTTCATTTTAAACCTGACTCTTTTTAGGGAGGAAGAAAGCAAAGTAGGGGTGTTTTCATGACCAACAACGTTCCCTACTTCACCAGCTCTGATCTAGAAAAAGAAAATCGAGGGTCTGCCGGTGGGCAAGAAAAAAAAATTAAAGCAAAAAAAATGTAAACAGGAGGTCAAGAGACTGGATTTCTATTGCAGTATAACGTTTCACCCTTTGTTTCACAGGTCTTTAAAAATTGCTTCGAAAAATGCATGAAATATAAATAAGTTGAATAATTTTTGGCCTTTCACCCTTACTAGAATTCTGGAAAGGGGAGGCCATGGCCCGTTTGCTCCCCCCTAGATCCAGCCCTGAGTAGAACAATCCTTCACATATTTTCATTTTCTTGTTTTGGAAGGGAGGGGGAAGAATTTATAACCTGTGACGCTTTCCATGTCACAAGCTTTCATTTTAGGCATAGCTCTTTTTTCCGGGGAAAGAAGGCATACGGAGTAATTTGTTTATAGCCTATGACACTCCCCAAGTCATTAAATTATGATATCCTATTGCATATTTTGTGAATGGGAGATAAATTTCGTATAGCTATTGGTTCTAAAATGAAATATTTATGAAAAAATGTCAAAATTAAAAAAATGTCCTTTTTAAATTTATCCGAAATTAATTTACAAATCCAGTCAGATCTATGTATTTAAATCTCGCTTTTCAACATATTAAGCATTTCTAGAGTTAAAGAACTTGGAATGTTTAACAGCAATAATATCAATCTAATTGCTCTGATTAATTAATAAAAACAAGTTAAAACGAGGTTCAATAACTGCTATGCTAAGCATATGCACCCAATTCTGTTTTTACACGGTAGATTGAGTCCCGAAAAAACAGTGCAAAAGAAAAAAAACCCGTGTAAAACAAAAAACAGTGCATATGGAAAAATAGAAGATTGGTTCCAGACGTGAAAACCCAGTACAAATAATAGTTGTTTTCAAACAAATCATGTCTAAATCTTTAATTAAATCTTTATTAAATTGTAATAAGTTATGTGGACATTAGCTCCTGCCATCTGTCACGTGAGAAAAGAGTCCCCGATATCGGCTACCGGCGTTACTGCAGCGAAGCTCAGTTTCTTCTATTTATGGTCTAAATCATTTACATACTTCCGAATGCTCTTATCGCGGCACGTAAGGTGAAAAGTGAATGGGCTCTTAACTGATTCCACGGTTGTGTCAGAAGTAAGCTAACGATTACAACGAGGGCAATAACTGCTATGCTAAGTACATACAGTTGCGTTTATGACAACAAAGCATATGGTTAGGAACTAGATGGTGTCTCCGACTAGTCACTGATTTCTTTCAGAACATTGGTCTCTTCTGCAAGGTGTAAGGTTTTCTTTACTTTTTCTCGTGATTAGTACACTTAATAGTTTCGTTAGATAGCTGAGAGACAGTTTCTTCTACTTCTGATATCTCGCCATTCTGTTGTTACTGGTGTAGGGAACCCCTTATTGGGGGCTACTTTCACCATGAACTTACACTATGAACGAACGAGTGAATAAAAATAAGAGTTAACCGTTTAATGAACTGAAAAAAATAATGCGGTTTTTTCCAACCATAGAGATGGATTAAAACTAAAGTGATTTGAAAAGAAACCGTAACCGTGTAGCAGAAAGCTGATATCGAGTTATAAACAGGTATCTTGAATTAAATAATATTTAAACGAGAAAATTAAAGTGCGATTTTTGTGATAAGTATAATATTTTGCCGAACTATATCTAAAAACCATTATAATATGAGAAGTGCGTTAGTCAAAAAGCGAAACCATATTTTTATGAAGCATTTAAATTAGTGCACCACCATATTTGAGAAAAGAGGCGGTCATAAGTCTCAAGTCTGTAACTGGCCATTTAGAGACGTTTAAAAGATTTTGTAGACCAAATATGACACTCTTTACTAATACATTGCTTAGTAATCGAGATCCTAATAAAAAAATATGAAAGAAAATGGCGACTTCCCTCCGGGAATGCAAAAATAGCTACCTGTAGAATGAAAGGGAAAAAAACACGGAACTCTTTCGGAGTGCTGGCCACCGTGGTCCTTCCTGATGACGCTACTGAGTCATCTTTAACTGAGTTTAGTAATGTGGATAAATCAATTTTAGTGCCACTCACATGAAGTACTAATAAATATTTTCACATCATGATTGTTACATAACGTATGATAACACCCCTTAAATTCAGTTTCATCGAGTTTTGCGTAGCAATTAGGAAATATTTTTCGATTATGTTAAATCTTTTAACCCTTCAAAGGCCACCAGGGGTCATTATGACCCGTGATTTTATATTTGTTATGCTGCTTGAAGGGGTATCTATTATTATGTTTTTAATATATTTAATATTGGGTTTGGTAATTTTTAAATATATTAGTTCTTGAAGGGTCTAAATATTACAAAAAAATTATTTTTTAAAATGATAACTTTTTGAATTGAAAAGGAAACACGTTTAGGGGTCAGTATGACCCCATAGTAGCTTTTCATATAGTTTTTTTTTTTTCAATAATTTTTCAGTATTTAATAAAATTCATAATGGAAACTTCCATATTTAGCACTTAGATGGAGCTGTTGCTTTCCCAATTTTAGTTTTGATTTAGAGTCACTTTTGAATCAACTTAAAGGAAGAAATATTACCTCGGATAATTTGTTTACTTCCTTAAAATTAGTAGAGACACTCTAATAATAATATCACACAAGAAGGAACAATAAAAGAAATGCCTTCCTGATTTGAAGCTAATTACCAAAGAAATATTGGATCCTTATTACATTGTTTTGCCAATAACCAAAGTCACTGCTGACCACTAACTACTTCAGTAACAGCTAACAAAATTAGTGTCATATGTGCCAAAATAATCTAAATTTATAATCTTTACATCATGGTAATAAAATTGATGAGCAAAGTGGAAAGCAAGATATCCCATGTTACAAAGTGACAAAAGTGAGGTAAACAATCTATTCCACCTATTTATGTCAGAGGCCAACAAGAAGATGTCTGTTTTGACTCTTTTATGGACTATAGAATGTGTACCACTTAATGCCATTATTTTTCTGTTGAAAAATAAAAAAATTCGAGGATACATTATTTTGATGAATGTAGGATAACTCATCTCATGACCTGTTCAACAAAGGATTCTGGACAAATAATTAATTCCAGACAAGGCTTATTTGTGTGGGCTGAAAAAACAGACCCAAGCAACCACCATACAGGACATTACCAGAGGAAGAGAGGAAGATGTGTTGTATGATCAATATTTGTCTCCAAGCTTTGCCCCCCCCCCCTCCCCCTGGAAAAATTTCTGTGGACGCCCATGGTAGAAGGTCATAAGATGGTGCGACCTAAGCAGAAAAATGACACATACATCCATCCCTTACCCAGGGCCCTTAGATCAGTAGCCAAGCACACTAACCACTTGGTCATGGGATGGCCGAGTGGGAGGAAGAACATTTGCACTGAGGATTTGTTCTATAATAAACTATTAGTATATAATTTTAACACTCATACCAGCAGCAGTCATTAGTGTTTCTTGGCTAGTAAGATTTTAATACCCAATGTGGCTGAGCAGTTTTTTTTTTATCCTTTTAAAAAATTGTAAAGCTATTGCCATTGTGTGGTTTAGCTTATGTTTATGGAGTCCAAAACATAAGTTTCTCCTTCATGGCTATAGTGGCACTTTATGGCTATTAGCTTAGCCACTGCCAACCATGCAGCTTATGAGAGTGTTGTATCTTTAAACAGTTATTCTTATCTATGTAACCACTATGTTAGTTAAGCATAAATCTTGATTGCTTATCAGGACTGAATAAAAACTGCATGCCATGTATTTTAACCCTTTAATGCCCATAACAGCCCAAAATGGCCAAAATTTGAAATGGACTCATCCAAATAGTGCTATTCCTTTGTCTTTAATACCCTCTACCCTTTTCAAAATTTCCTGGGCATTAAAGGGTTAAAGTGTATTGAATAAATATTATGCCTTTCTCACTGAACTAGTTGTTGGTTAATTTGTATTTGAAATAAACTTAGAAAAAAAACTTATTTCACAAATTGAAAACATGTCCTCCTTTTTACTGTCTAGCTTTTTTGCCCTTCTTTCTATTCTTTCTAACTTATTTGACCTCCATTTAGAACACTGTTATCTGGTAACCCTGACTTAGACTAATGTATTTGAAATTTTTTATAGTCTATTATAACACAAATATAGGTTGTTACAGATTTTAAAACAATATATATTTAATCAGTAGATTGCAGGATCATTATAAGGATCTACTATTTCAAAGACTACATTATCCTCTGAAGTGTCATTATCTCTCAAGAAAAAAAAAAAGAATTGCTGTCTCATTGAATGAATCTGATAATTTAATGTGAGAGAAATTATATTTTCAAACCAGTATAACAAGATATGTACAATTTGAATATACTGCCAATGTATTAAAAGTCAATGTGAGAATATCACTGAGTGACTACTAGGGGCTGCAATAGTTGCAGAGCTGACATATGTCATAAATTTATGATAAAGTATAAATTTTCAAGCCAAAAAAATAGAAGCTGACATTTGTCACAATATGCATTATTTCTTTTAATTTATCTGTCATTTAAATTCAAGTCCATGGAAGCTCTCAACTATAAAGCATAGTTGCAAAAAAGTATTAACATGGAAACACCCTGTTGATTGCAACACTCTCTTAGTACATACCTAGTTACAACATCTTGAACTTTGATCTTAGTAACAATATTCAAAATTCTCAGAGGTGTCACTTCTGATATAAAGCAAGACATACCTTATTGCTTGTGTGATAGGGACAAAATATTTTTCTTATCTCTTAATGGCATCATGGCTTGGGTTGCTATGCCAGTAATTAACTCTTTAGTAGGTAAAATAAAGTTAAATGAATAAATTATTTATAGTTAAATCATCCTAGGGTACTAAACTGTTTGATTCTACAAGTGAGTTGTTGATGTAAATATTTCTAATCACTAAATTTGGAGAAAATATTAACATAGTAAAATGTGTAAATTGCAAATGTATAAATATAAGATTAGTAGTTATTACATTAGAAATCAAGCCTATGCTTTCCTATATATATATATCAACCTAACATATCTTTTTATAATATTTATATAACATTAGAAAATATAATGCAACATATGACTGTTATAACCTTGTAAACTTCCTCCTCTTTGGGTAGTAGTGCACCATTAAATAAAAAAAAAAATCAGTCAACCAATATTTGTCAAATCATCATTAGATATACTATACTAGAGTAATATTCCCTACCATTGTACAACATTTTATTTGTGTGTTTGATATACAAGATTGTACAATTTAAATAAAATCATTATGACTTCTGAACATTTAATATTAGTTATTGTTATTCTAATCCTTATATAGAAAAGAATAATAACATAAATTATTTAAACCACATATATCAGATTTTTGAAGGATTTCTTGGTGGCAAGTGAGCAGCTTAAAGCATTTCATTAGAGCAGTTGTTTGTTGAGTGCAGGGGAGGGGTGGGATGCTATAAATTGCATTGTCAGGCAAAAAAGGCTCAGCTCTGAGGTTCAGAGTGGTCAGCATATGTGCAGACCTGATGATGTGCCCAAAGTAAGGGCATGAAACGTGCATCATGGATCTCAATGTTTTTAAGTACTCTATGCTACCATAAGTATTGTTAGCAATTATTGACGCTATGCAATCTCGAAACTTTGATCAGAAGGAAAAAATCATTGGCATGCTGTATCACCTACTGTGACTCATCACTTTCTGGCAGGAGCTTTGAAAAATAAACTTGTGCTCACTATCATCTCTGAAGTTCTCCTCACTACTCATTCTCTATGGTACATAAAATCTCATTCATTATTTTTGATACTAGGTAGCATAGAACTTTTGTTGAAGTGCTTTAAAACATTTAACAGTGTCATAGAGTATTAAGATATTGATTTAATTTAATTACTGCACTGTGATGTTCTACTGTAAAATGTGCATCATAATAAAATACTGCATTGAAAAATTTAATATTATCATATAGGTACATAGAGATTTTTTTCATTGCCCTGAATATTATGTTAAAAATTTCAGTCTCTAAAATTCTTGATTTAATTTAGTTACAGAATGCCTGAAATGTCACACAGTGGAGTGAAACGTCTACAAATATTAGAGGGACACAGTAGTGATGTTACATGCTGTGATTTTTCAGGCCATTATTTAGCAACTAGTTCAAGTGACAAGTCTGTTCGAATATGGATTCAAGACACAAATAACCATTTTGTGGAGGCTTCATTTTCACCTTTAACAGGCCATACATATGGTGTTAACTGTGTGCGGTTTTCACCATTTGGGACCATATTAGCTTCTTGTTCTACTGATGGAACAGTAATGCTCTGGACTGTAGAAGTAAGTTTAAATACAAGCTATTAAGGTGTGAAATATTGAAAATTGTAGTATGATTAGAACCTAACATTTTAAACATAATGCTAACCTATATAGGATAAATCACAGAATGAATTATACAGCATTATTATTACTCTTTGTATTTGGCTGATGAAAATTTCTATATGGCAGACCCTGGAGTAAGTGTATAAGTGTTTACAGATGTGCACTTGCTGATGGATTTCATGAACAGTACCAACAAAAATTGGGCCTGACCTGCTACTTGGAGGATGCCGAAAGCACTTCAGATCTACCACAAGGTATGTCCTGTGTTATATAGAGTGATAATAATACTGCATAATTTGCATCTGGCTGAGATTGCTTAATTCCATTTTCCATTCGATTTAGAGTAATCAAAATTAATGGCATTACGTTACTTTAAGATTCTTTTTTTGTTGTTGTTGAGAGCTACATTACTAATATAGTCAAATATATTTGTCCCTATTCTAAATGGCTCTAACTCCTTTTAGAAATTTTTTTTAAAGCCTAATATTTAGAGCAATTGCATATCTTATGTGTACTAATATTCTTAATATCATTAAAAACTGTGATAGGTGAGAACTTTTGCATGGTGCATGTCACATGGAATGAATTTATTTCTGCTATTGCTTAAATCCTTCATTTTTTCCCAAATAATAATCCTGTATGTAAATTATATTTAATGAATGTTAAAGAAGGCCTAAAATTTAAGTGCTACAAAAAAGTTAGTTTGCTTTCAAAACGTAAGAAAAATTGAAGAAATGCATATAAGAGAGAACTAAAGAACAAAATAATTACAACAGAAATGTATGTAACTGTCTTTGACAAAATGGTATTTGTTAATCAGGCCCATAACACCCAGACCCTAAACTCCAAATAGAGGTTTCCAGACAAAGATTGTTTTCTCTCTCCCATGGTAACAATACATTATGTTTTTATTTTTGAGAACACAATGTAATGTTAAATGGAGGCATCATTTTGATTTTGCCCCTCATAACCTTGAAACCCAAATATGATCCAAATTGGCACCAACTGAAAAAAAAAGGTTTTTCCACAAAACAAAGCAGAAAACCTGTAAGCCACTTAAAACAACAAATTAGTCTAACTCTAACAACAAATAACTCTAAGGTATATATGTCTGTTTCTCAGCAGACATGTTAGTGATGATCTTCTAGGATATAAGTGCATTAATGAAAGGATCCTTACAGCAAAATTTCAGATTTTAATGTTATCTGCTGTTATGCCCCCACTTAGGATGAGAAGGTTAGGTTTTACAGACAACTTCAGGATATTTTGAATTCTGTCAAGAAAAGAGATTACCCTTGTTCTAGATGACTTCAATGCCAAAGTTGGCACAGACTCTGACCTTTGAAGAGAGGTGATAGGCCCTTTTTTGTATTGGTAGCTCCAATGGCAATGGGAAATGTCTCCTACAAGTAAGTAAACTTAATGGTTTGAGAATAACTAATGCTTATTGCAAACATTGCAACATATATAAGTACACCTGGGTTTCCCCTGATGGGCTGCATAAGAATATGATTGATTATATATTAATTAACAGCAAATGGGCAAGTTCTGTTAGGAATATCAGATCATATAGGGGAGCTGAAATTGGATCTGACCATTACCTTGTTAGAAGTGTCTTGTAGCTTAAATTTAAGAAGTGTTGTACTAAGGTTAAAAAATTTACCTTTAATTCTGAAGCTCAAGACCCAGTTATAGCTAAAGCTTACCGTGATAGGTTATGTAGTCGTTATGACAGTCATGGTTTGCTTACTACTGAAGTTGAGGAAGAATGGGACCATTTTAAACAGGCTTTTTGGAAACTAACAGTGCTCTTTTAGGATAAAAAGGAGCAGAGGAGGCAAAATTATTTGAGTGATAAGGCACTTGAGCTTATTTCAGAAAGAAATAATTGCAGGAATGTACGTAATCAATACCCTACTTGTCCTAATAGGAAGCATTACAGGAATATGCTTAATCAATACCCTACTTGTTCTAATAGGAAGCATTACAGAGAGCTTAATAAACATGTAAAGGATCAGTTAGCTGCTGATAAGTCTTTTGCTTGATGGCTTGGCTGACAAAGCTGAGGAAGCAGGTTAGACAGCACAACAGCAGATAGCTGTACCAGATAGTTAATGGTTTGTGTGGTAGAAAATGGACAAGTATACAGGGATTGAAGAATAAACAGGGTAAAGTTATAATAATAATTTATTTCATGCAGGGGGTTATAGTAAAGCCAAGGTACAGGTAAATTTGGATATTAATTTAAACGTTCAAGTGGCTTGATGTCCCAGTATATTTGAGAAATTAAAAAGAAATTTTGATGATAGCACAAAAATATAAACATATTTACAGGAATTGCATAATTATTTGATACATATAAACAAAATGGCAAGTTGCACAGATGAAGACAAACATATAATATGAAATATGATGAAAAATATAGTAAAGTTGCAGGGAAGAAAACGAAGGTTTAAGGCAACAGAGTAATATTAAATGAATGAACAGGGGAAAAACGATTGTGGATAATCCAGACAAAGGGCAAATATGGGGAGT
This sequence comes from Ryuthela nishihirai, assembly GCA_038380435.1. Lineage (NCBI taxonomy): Eukaryota > Metazoa > Arthropoda > Arachnida > Araneae > Heptathelidae > Ryuthela > Ryuthela nishihirai. The sequence goes on along the minus strand of JAWZYU010000004.1, from coordinate 24,234,951 downwards.
GGGAATAGGGATGAGGAGATGTTGTTGGTCAAATGTTTCAATATTCTAATAGGAATGGAGTAATATAGTTTTTGAATTTTGTTTTAGAATTTAAAGAAATGATATCACTTGGTAGAGAGTTCCAAGTTGAAGTTGCTTGAAAGGCAAAAGAAATTTCACCATACTTAGCTTTTAAAACCTTGGTAGTAGAAAACATTTTATTATCTGAGTGAAGGATGTAGTGATGTAATTGAATATAGTGTGTAAGAATCGAATTCAGGGGATGAGACTTGTTATAAATAGTGTTATGAATAAGGGTAATAAACCACAACCACTTTCTTCTAGATTCAAGAGTGGGAATTTGGTAGTTGGAACAAACATCAGTAAGTGTTAGAGATTCTCATTTTTAAAATAGATTTTGCTGATGAATTTGAGAGATTCATTTTGAACTTTTTCTAATTTATAAGAGTTCTTTTTATTAATGCGAAAAAGAGTGGAAACACAGTATTCAAGTTTCGGTCAGATGTAAATTTTGTAGAACATTGGGGCATAGGAGGATATATAGTTTCGAATGTATCTCAATATATAAGTTCTTTTAGAAGATGAAGTGACAGTTTTATTAATGTAAATTCCAAAGTCAAGATTATTATCTATTGTCATACCTAAATACTTCATGGAAGTGAAAACTGTAATATAGGTTTTATTAAGTTTAATGCGTGTGTAAGAAAAAGAATATTGATTTTCTTGATATTGACAGTGAATCCGTTTTTAGTATACCAATGAAGCACATCATGAATATTATTTTCTATTTCTTGTTTTGGAGAAGTGAGAGAACTTGAGGTAAAAGAAAGAAGAAGAAGTCTGCATACATAAAAATATTGTAGTTAGTGGAGGATTCTAGAAGATCATTAACAAAAAGCTTGAAGAGAAGTGGGCTAAGAATGATTCCTTGAGGTACTCCCTGATTGATTTTAAGAGGTGTAGAGATCTCATTAGTGCTTAATTTAGTTTGGATAACATGGTCATTGAGATAATTTTTAAACCAGGAAAGAACTGAGGGCAATAGATTAAGATTATAGCAGAGTTTTTGCAAGATAAGTTTGTGTTCAACTGAATCAAATGCTTTTGAGATATCAAGGAAAACCAGTTCCACAATCGTTTTTGCTTTGCTGTCTAAGCCAATCTCCATTGATTAACAAGAAGTGTCATGAGAGTTTCAGTTGACCAAATTTTCCTAAACCTGAATTATCTGCACGAAAGTAAATTTAATTTTTCAGCAAAAGTCGATAATTGTCTCTTGATGGCTCAATGTTTGCCTGCCTGGAACAAAGGTAACATCTAGTAAGATGTTACCTTTGTTCTCCAAATTCATCAGATCTGACCTACATGTGCTATAATTGACCACTGTATGCCAATTCTAGCAAGGTCTTGCTTGACATTTCCCACTTCATCCTTGGTCTCGTATTTCTTGAGGCTTTAGAAGAATACAGTGCATAACCCTATTCACCAATCTGCAGGTATGTATGCAGACAACATCGCCAAACCACGCAGTCTCTCTGTTGCACAATATGCTACTCAAATGAAGTTGCCAACTCCTTTTAACCTAATGCAGTTTCTTTTTGCATAATATGCTGCTCAAATGAAGTTGCTGACTCATTTTAACCTCATCATTACTTACAAAATCAAACCACGTAATGCCCAAGATATTCTGTAAGTATCTAAAATCAAATGCAAGATACCTGTTTTCTTGTTTACAAAGGGTCCAAGTTTCACTACCTTAACTGACCTAGAAAGAACCAAACTATTATAGGACGTAATTGCTTAACAAACCTGCCTAACAAATTTTCATTCACTTTAATTTGTCTCTCTATCACCAAACCTATTCTACTCCACTCTCATCAACAGCTCTAATGAAGAATTCATCTGATCAACATCATTTGCCAAAAGTGCCAAATCATCAGCATGATTTAAATCAGAAATCTTCAGATCTCTTGACCATTTAAGGCCAAAATGTTTCCCTTGCAGTGAATTCTGCATAACATAATCAATAACCAAACTAAAGAGAAAATGACATAAAATGCACCCTTGTTGAACACCAGATGCAATGCTGAACCAATTACTAGAAGCTTTACCAACTTTCACACATATCTGTGTTATTATAGAGAGCTTTCATTATGTTAACTAACTTGTATATATATATATGCCTCACAATCAACCACAAATTATGACAATCAACAGAATCAAAAGCTTCTGAAACAACATTTTTCACAAATATCAGTACATTTGATTACATCCCCTACCACTTCTAAATCCACACTGCTCATCATGGAATTGTCCATTAAACAGAGTCTTAATTCTATTAAGCATTCTTATGATAACTATAAGGTAATAGCCTACTTTCTGTTCCTTTTCTGTTTAATGTAAAGAACTTAACCTGAAACAGAAAGTAGGTTGATCATCATCATCATCATCCTCAAGCAGCCATGGACTACAGAGGTCCAACCAGACCGTGCAATTTAGTTCTCCAAGCAAGTCTATCCTGAGCTACATCTACTGCATCTGGCCACTGCACACCAATTCTAACAAGGTCCTGTTTGACATTGTCTGCCCACCGCATGCTACGTCTCTCCTTCTTTCTGAGGCCTTTAGGCAAAATGTTCATAACCCTATTCGCCAATGTATAATTATTAATATAGGCAACATGGCCAAACCAACGGAGTCTCTCTCTGCACAATATGCTGCTTAAAGGAGGTTGCAAACTCCTTTGCCTAACCTCATCATTAGTTACAAAGTTGAACCACCTAATGCCCAAGATACTGCGTAAGCATCTGGAATCAAAAGCATCTAGTTTCCTATTATCTTGTTTACAAAGTGTCCAAGTTTCACTACCATAACTAACCCTAGAAAGAGCCAAACTATTATACAGTCTAATTTTAGTCTTTAGGTGTATACGCCTATTTCTTCACACTCTCCATAGATTCTTAAAAGTCCTGAGAGCAATCCCTATTCGTCTGTTAATCTCATTCCTCACATAACCATTATCTGTTACATAGCTCCCAAGATAATTAAACTGTGACACCTGTTCAAGACTGCAACCATTCAGATTAACTGAATCACGACCTGCCTGACCAATTTTCATCACTTTAGTTTTCTCTCTGTTTATAACCAAACCTACTATACTACCAGTCTCATCAACAGCTCGAATGAAAGAGTTCATCTCATCAACATCATTTGCCAAAAGGGCTAAATCATCAGCATAATCTAAATCAGAAATTTTCATATCTCCAGTCTATTTAAGTCCAAAATCTTTCCCTTGAAGTGAATTTCGCATAACATAATCAATAACCAAGCTAAAGAGAAAAGGAGACAAAATGCACCCTTGTCGAACATCAGAAGTAATGCTAAACCAATTGCTACAAGCCTTACCAACTCTCACACACGACTCAGTGTTATTATAGAGAGCTTTCATTATGTTAACTAATTTTTCAGGTATACCATATGATCTCACAATCAACCACAAATTATGATGATCAACAGAGTTGAAAGCCTTTTTGAAATCAACAAAGCTAGCAACCAAAGGTTTCTGAAACTCTAAACATTTCTCAAGAATCTGCCTAAGTGAAAATATCTGATCCACACATCCCCTACCACTTCTGAATCCACATTGCTCATCACACAATTGACTGTCAACCAGATTCTTAATTCTATTAAGCACAATCATGGAAAGAACTTTACCTGTAACAGAGAGTAGACTGATACCCCTATAGTTATCACAAGAACTGCGATCACCTTTTTTGAAAATAGGGATAACAATAGCTCTGGGGAAATCCTTAGGAACCATGCCTTTATCATAAAAGATATTCAGAATTTCAGTCATCCAAATGGTAACTGAAACATTCCCAGCTCTAAGCATTTCCGTAGTAATTTCATCTACCCTTGGGGACTTATGTAGTTTAAGTTTAGAAACAGCCAAAGTAACTTCAGACTGTGTTATAGGGCCAACATTAAAGCCACCAATGCATCTATCATCATTGCAAACAATGAGAATAGAACTAACCTCATTGTTTAGAATATCACTGAAATGCTCAGCCCACCTAGCCATGACAGAATCCTTACCTTCTATAACCTTACCTTGTTTATTCTTCAATCCCTGTATACCTGTCTGTTTTCTACCACACAAAACATTAACTATCTGGTACAGCTCTCTGCTGTTGTGCTGTCTAACTGCTTCCTCAGCTTTGTAAGCCAAACCATCAAGTCAAAGATTCTTATCAGCAGCTAACTGATCTTTTACACGTTTATTAAGTTCTCTGTAATGCTTTCTATTAGGACTAGTAGGGTATTGATTCAGGACATTCCTGCAGTTCTTTCTTTCCGAAATAAGCTCAAGTGCCTTATCACTCAGATAATTCTGCCTCCTCTGCTCCTTTTTTTCTAAAAGAGTACTGTTAGTGTCCAAAAAAGCCTGTTTAAAATGATCACATTCTTCCTCAACTTCAGTAGTAAACATACCATGACTGTCATAATGACTAAGTAACCTATCATGGTAAGCTTTGGCTATAATTGGATCTTTCAGAGCTTCAGTATTAAAAGTAAATTTTTTAACTCTAGCACAATACTTTTTAAGTTTAAGTTGCAAGACACTTTTAACAAGGTAATGGTCAGATCCAATTTCAGCTCCCCTATATGCCCTGGTATTTCTAACAGAACTAGCCCATTTGCTGCTAATTAATATATAATCAATCATATTCTTATGCAGCCCATTAGGTGAAACCCATGTGTACTTATGTATGTCGCAGTGTTTGTAATAAGTGTTAGTTATTCTGAAACCATTGAGTTTACTTACCTGTAGGAGATGTTGGCCATTGCAGCTACCAATACCAAAAGGGCCTATTACTACTCCCCGAAGGTCAGCGTCAGTACCAGCTTTGGCATTGAAGTCACCAAGAACAAGGGTAATATCTCCTTTCTTGACAGAATTCAAAATATCCTGAAGTTGTCCATAAAATCTATCCTTCTCATCCTCATCGGCATCCTCAGTGGGGGCATAACAGCAGATAACATTCAAGTCTTTAACGCTTCTCTGAAATTTTGCTGTAAGAAACCTTTCATTAATGCACTCATATCCTAGAAGAGCATCACTAGTGTATGTGCTGAGAAGCAGACTCATGCCTTGGTGGTGCTTATTGTCGTCCCTCCCTGAAAAGAGAAATTTTAGATTATTTTTAAGAGTCTGACCTTTATCTGTCCATCTGGTCTCTTGCAAGCCGAGAATATCTAACTTATAATGGTGGAATTCTTGTGTGAGGACATCAAGAGAAAAAGCTCTGTGCAGAGTCCTAACATTCCAACTACCTATGGAGAGAAAATGGTTAGTGGGATGTTTAAAGAAACTATGTTTATTGAGAGAGGAAATGCCAACAATATCAAACAGCCCCCTAATCGCAGACATGGGCAAAGACTCGTTCCCCCACCACTAAAGGCTGAAGCCATCTACACTGGAAGACTTCCTCCAATGTAGAATTTGATGATACCAATAGAAGCAAAGAGTTCAGGTGCCTGCGATGACCTCTGCTCAGGATTATCCACCAGCTAATAAGCATATCCTGTGAATCTATTCAATTGGGCCTGTCAACCCGCAAATAAACAGAAAACACAGCGGAAGATTTTCTGTCCACAGAAGCCCACCAGTGCAGCAAAATCAGGATCCATAATCAAGCTCAGAGCCATATATCTGTTCAGTCCAGTGGGTTTGTATGGTCAGCACCAGGACCCTGTGTGGTTAACCACTCCTCAGCAGGATAGAAAAAAAAGAAAAGTAGCCATAGTTGTCCAGAGCAGTAGACTACACTAATCTGGCAGCCCTCCCCTTCCATTCACTTCCACAAGAGAGTATCTCTTTTGAAAGGTACTAACAGTCTGCACCATGAGAAGGCGGGGTCGGACATTAGGTGCTAGGCCTGGCCGGTTCTATGCATCATCACAGGGGATTGGTGCATAGCTCTCCTTCTAGTGACTACCTAGCTACCATTTACAGACCAGTAGGTTGATACCCTATAGTTATTACAAGAACTGTGATAATCTTTTTTTTTTAAATAGGGATAACAGAAATATTCCCAGCTCTAAACATTTCAGTAGTAATTTCATTTACCTCTGGGGTTTTATGTAGTCTAAGTTTAGAAATAGCCAAAATAAATTCAGACTGTGATATAAGGTAGGGAAAACAAATATATCATCATTACAAACAATAGATGTAGAACTGACATACTGTTTAGAACATCACTGAAATGCTCAGTCCATTCCAGCTATGACAGAATCCTCTCATTCAATAACCTTACCATGTTTATCCTTCAATCCCTGTATACCTGTTTTTTTTTCCCCACACAAAATATTAACTATCTGGTGCAGCTCTCTGCTGTTATGCTGTCTAGCTGCTTCATCTGCTTTACCAGTCAAGCTATCAAGCCAATGATACTTATCAGTTGTTAACTGATCCTTTACATATTTATTAAGCTGTTTGTAATGCTTACTGTTAGGACTAGTGGAGTGTTGATTAAGCCTTATAGTGTTGGGTTTCTAAAACTAAACCCACTGTGGTGGCCTGATTTATTTCTAAATTCTTATTCTAAGTATTTTCAGAAAATAAAATAAACAGCTTTGGAACCTCATCTTGAAGTACCCAATGAACGGAAATATGTCATGTTATATACCAAAAGAAAGAGCATTTAATTGTGCTTATTAAAATGGCAAAATTCGAAGAAGAAAAATACTAGGTTAAATTTTTAAAGAATTGCAACATTTTACTGTATTTTTTCTGCTTTATCTGTAGTAAATTTTTTTTAATATATATTTTCCCTGTTTTCTCTATATTATTCTAATATAAACAGTTAATAATATTTCGATTGTTGATTAAATTTTTCATTTATTTCGTTTTTTCCAAATTATTTAGTCATTTATGCATATAATGCATAATGCGTATTCTTAGACTTTTGACAATCGGCAAACTCTTAAGCCTAAGTAAAGCAGTGTCATAAAAAATAATTTTGCTTTAAAAAGTAGATAATTTGAATAAGAAATAAAAAATGTATCAGAAAAATGCTAAAGAACTATAAAAAATTTTAAAATCGTTTCAAAGCATTTAAAATTTAATCGATTCACTGAATTTGAGAACGAGTCGCTTTATTATAAAGCTGCATAACTGTTACGGAAAAGTTTAATTCTAAAATTCTGGCAGAAAATTTGGTTAAAAAGATCCAATTTCTTGAAATGAATTTTTTATTTGGTTTAGATATAATTAAAAATATTAATAAATAAAGTCTTACTGTTTAAAAATCATGCTCTGAGTAATCCTAATGCTTGTTCTGATTGCCACCATTATAGATCGCTAGCAGTTTCACTTTCGATGGTTTCTAATTAATTACTGTTTATAATCCAGTATCCATTTGAGAAGCAATGAAACATAATTTTAGAAGCATTAAAGTAAATAAAAAACATCTTTAAAATCGAAAGTCTGCTAAAATATTGATCGAAAACTGATGTGCGTAGTTCCCAGATGATGCAATTTCCAGTAGTAAAAAAAAAAATCAATATCCTTAAAAGTTTAGAAAGCATTACAACTCTAGTAGAGCTATAAATAGCACAAAATATGCAGAAATGCAACCAATCGATAATCTAAATATGGGATGACAGAATAAAGGCATAAACTAAATCGACACTACTTGATGCTGTTTACGGTGACTGAACATACTTGTACTTTCACTGCAGCCTCAAACAGATTTGTTTTTAAACTTTATCATAATTTTTTCAAGTATGATCAACAGGTATAAATATATATATCATAGATTTAAATGTTATTTTTTATATTAAATTAGAAACAGTTGAAAAAAAATTCAGATTTCTCTTTGAAAAATTTTTTTTTCACAACCTTGTACTACAGGAGTGGTCCAATCACTAGAATGAGAAAGATGAAAGTGATTCTTTGGGTTGCAACATGGTAAGGGTTAAGGATATTCCTGTGGTTCTCTCATTCAAAAATAAGCCCAAGTGCCTTATCATTCAAATAATTTCACCTCCTGTGTTCTTTTTTCACAAAAGAGTACTGTTAGTTTCAAGAAAAGCCTGTTTAAAACAGTCCCATTCTTCTTACTTCAGTAGTAGGCAAACCATGAGTGCCATAATGACTAAGTATTCTATCATGGTACGCTTTAGCTATAACTAGGTCTTTCAGAGCTTCAGTGTTAAATGTAACTTTTTTAACCTTAGCACAATACTTCTTAAGTTAAAAGACACTTTTAACAAGGTAATGGTTTCAGCTCCCCTATATGACCTTGTATTCCTAAAAGAAGTAGCCCATTTACTGTTAATTGATATATAATCAGTCATATTCTTATGCAGCTCATCAAGTGAAATCCATGTGTACTTATGTATAATGCAGTGATTATACTAATAATTGTTAGTTATTCTCAAACCATTAAGTTCATTTACCTGTAGGGGGCATTGTCATTACAGCTACCAATAACAAAGAACCCTATCATCCCTCTCCAAAATTTAGAGTCAGTACCAACTGTAGCATTGAAGTCACCTAGAACAAGGTTAATATCTCCTTTCTTTGATGGAATTCAGAATATCCTGAAGTTGTCCTTAAAACCTATCTTTTTCATCTTTATTGGCATCCACAGTACGGACATAACAACGATAGCATTCAATGCTTTAATGATTGTAAGAAACCTTTCATTAATGCACTCATATCCTAGAAGATCATTACTAGTGTGAGTGCAGAGATAATTCAATCCTAGATTACCAACAACTGATTTGCTGCATTGTCCCTGCAAGCACATTTTGTAGCAAGTCTTGTATTTGGAGCTAAGTGGCGGTAGTAGTGGCTGAGTGCCATATACAAGAAGCCTTTCATTCTTCTCCCTTACATATTCTTTGCCCATGTCAACTGGCAGTTAATAGTGTTCCAAACCTTATAGCCAACAAACAAGGTTATATTTTAACCTTGAGTTTTTAATTTATCATGCTAGAGCCCTGGAGCCACCTGTCTCCACCTATAAATCTATAATATAGCCTTGGATTGGGTCCACTAATATGTCTGAAATATTGACAAAGTGTTGCAACATATTTAAACAATATATCCAATCATATACATCACATTATTTTTCATTTTTACCTGATAGAGATAGACTGTTTCAGAAATGATAATGCTGCAATCCATTATGTGGAATTTGTCTAAATGGTTTGAGAAACGTGATGGAGAATTGTCATCTTCCATGGTCACCTCAGTCACCTGATCTGAACTCTAAAATTTGTGGAATTTAGTGTAATGTTTCATATCGACAAACACTTCATTGCCCATGACCCTGAAGGAACTACATGCTGCATAGCAAAGGGAATGGTGTCACATCACCCCAGACACTTTCCAAATACTCATCGAATTTATGCCATGTTGAATCAAGTGTGTTCTAAAGGAACTAGGATTTCAAGTTCATTTCTATATACATACACCTACTAAACAATGTTAAGGTAAGGTTTCTAAATTTTTGGCCACATGATAATGATTAATTATTATATAATGGGGCCATCGCTAAAAACCATGAAGAGCCAAGACTCCTGGAAACATTTTCTAATGTAACTGGTGGAAAGAGATGATAATGAGAGTTTTATGTTATGTTGTCTCAGCATAAAATTGGGTGTGCAGGTAATGAAATATTTTTGAAATTGCTTATCAATATTAGGAGCAACTGCTTGCTAGATAGGACATTCTGAACTAAACAGTTCCAACTAGGAGTCAAGTTCAGGGAATTGCAATAAGAATTTGTGACTGTATTTTTTTGTAATTTGTTCTTGGGCAAAAGACATTAGTTGCCTCAGGAAATTGAGAGCAGGGACTTGTTCAGCTGATAGCAGTACAAGCTTGCTTGTAACATGATGTTCCCAAAGTTGAGTCATTAATGTAACACGATGTTCCCAAATTTGTAACATTATGTTCCCAAATTTGAGCTTGTAACATGATGTTCCCAAATTTGAGTCACTAATGTTACTGCACTGAGATTTTCTTTGCTAACCTCTACTCTGTCATTTAAAGGTTTAGAAAGGCTGCTGCCTGTCAGATAGGATGTTAAAACGTGATAAAGAGCTATATCCTATTCACATTAAAGATTACACTGGGTGGCCTCAGTGGGAGATTTCCATCTGTCTCCTAACACTTCCAATTAATCAGCTTGCCTTACCCTGTTCTAAGCACTTGAGATCATTGTGACCTGGCCATCTAGCCCATTTTGTGCACAAAATATAAATAAATTTTATGCACAAAAACAGTGACAAATCCACTGATATAGATATTGTAAGACATCAAAATAATGCTTTTATTTAGCATTCTCTTTTCCTACATGAGTACATTTTTCATACCATTCCAGCATCGAGATTAGTGATGAACAGCAGTTTTCTTATCAGTGATTGTAGTGATATCAGTGATTGCATGAATATATAATCAATGTTGTATATTTTTTATTAATTTCAGAATGGAGAAAAAATAAGTGAAATTAAACATTCCAGTGGTTCAGCTATCCGAGTATGCTGTTTCCCTCAATCTTCTACTCTTCTAGCAACAGGAGGAGATGATGAGAAGCTGGTATTGTGGGATATTAGTACCAAATCTGCAATTAGGTAAGACCTTTCTATAGCACTGACCCCAAAATCACATGCTATGCAATATTTTGCTACACAGCCATTATGGTGTGTATTGTTATTTGCATCCATGTTTATCTCTCTGCCTTCCTCACAGATCTTTTTGCCATCTAAAACTGACAGACTTCTGTCAGACCTCTGTGGCAAGCAACTTCTTAAGAGATAATTTATCTATTTTAATACAGATGTTAGCAAAAATAACATGGGTTGGGTTGTTTTACCTCTGAGCGGCACTTTTTTGCACACCATGGGCTAAATGGCCAGGCCACATGGACCCCGAAGGCTCAGAGAAGGTTGGGAGAGGGGACCCACTGGAACAGCTGTTGGGAGACAGATATTAGCCTCCCGTCAAGGCTATCCAGCTTTAACGTACACAAGGTATGGCTCTACCACACACGGGGACACAGCTTAACATCCCATCTGATGGACGGCCTCCTTTTCAAGCCCGTCAGTGTCCTTACTGACCATGGACAGGCGGGGAATTTTGCGGAGATAAATCTCAATGCTGACCAAGCTGGGATCGAAATTGGGTACTACAGATTACAAGCCTGGCATGCTACCGACTGAGCCATCCCCGCCCTTGCAAAAATAATGTGAGTTTTATGGTGCATGAAGAATAGAATCAGAATTTTTAAGCTTTGGTAACTGCCCAATACAATGAATATGACTTCTTAATTCAGCTGTTGTAATTTCATTGACTTTCCTATTATTCTTCCCAGAAAATAAGTGAAATTAAACATTCCTGTGGTTCAGCTATCCGAGTATGCTGTTTCCTTCAATCTTCTACTCTTCTAGTAAATTTGTAACATTATGTTCCCAAATTTGAGCTTGTAACATGATGTTCCCAAATTTGAGTCACTAATGTTACTGCACTGAGATTTTCTTTGCTAACCTCTACTCTGTCCTTGGTGAACATTAAATATTAATTGGATATTCATTTTCTCAAGTTACTGTATTATTGGGATTATGAAAACACAAACTTGCCTTAACCCTTTAAGTGTCGGAAACTGATTAATCAGTTTCCAAAAATCGCTAGAAATGAACTTGAAGATGAATGAATGTTTTTTAATGCTTATTTATCATTTTTTACCTTTTTAATTTTTATATATTGTTTTGTGTTCAGAATTAAATGCTCTTTTAGTATGTAATGTAAACTATTTTGTTCATTAGTTGATTCATAATGAGTCTCAGAAGATGAGTTTGCATTTCTAGAGGGAAAAAACCCTATAACGTAAGACAGAAGAAGAAGAAGGTACCTCCCTACACAAAGGACAAAGATAACCTAAAAGCTATATTAGGCTTCACCTTGTTTCTCATACAACATGAAAACACTTACACAAGGACATGCCCACTGGTCTTAGTAATCAGGTACACTAATCACTAGACCAAGTAGCATTAATAATATTGAAATTATTATTTGATTATTCTGTTTTCTTCTATTTTTCACATTATACATTTATTCTTGCTCACCTTTGCAGTATCCTTATTGAAATGGGGATAATTATACAAGGTTTTTCAAAACTCTATGTGCAAATTTCAATGGGAGATAGGGAACACCAAGACAAACCTTTTTCATTTATGAAGTCCACTGATATGTCCACTGACGTAACCCTTCAGTGCTAGAGGGCACTGACAGAAATATCAGTGGAGCTATCGACCAGCAACAGCATTTACATGCATAACAGCATCAAAGCATTGATTGCCGTACATGTTGAAAGATTCCTGGAATTTCATGAACAGTTGCAGCGGCGACAGCAATTCTTGCGACGAGGTCTTCATCTGAGTCAATGGGAGTCTCATACACAAGGTTCTTCATATGTCCCCAGAGTAAGAAATTGATACATGTTAAATTGGGCGATCTTGGTGGCCAGGCGATGGGTCCACCCCAGCCTATCTATCAGTCCCCAAAAGGGGTGTTCAGATAATCCTGCACATCATTGTTGAAGTGTGCTGATGTCCCATCATGTTAAAACCACATTCGTCTGCAAATAGCCACAGGAACATCTTCCAGCAGTCCTGGTAACATTTCTTCAAGAAATACCCGATAAATCTGCCTGTTGAGTTGGGGAGGCAGCAGGTATGGCCCAAGCAAAATGTCATGGACGATACCTGCCCAAACATTGACGGCGAACTGTTGTTGATGACCATGTGCCATTGTGGCATGTGGTTTTTTGTGCACCCAAACTTGAGAATTGTGCATGTTAAACACACCCTCATGTGTGAAAGAGGCCTCATCTGAGAAGAGCACCTGAACCGGAAAATCAGGCTGCACCGCAGTCTGCTGCAGAAACCAGCTCATGAATTCCACACGAAGAGGGTAATCCTGAGATTGCAATGTCTGGACTCTCTGATGATGAAACGGAAGTAACTGCTGCTCATGCAACACTCACCACACAAGGGCATGGTTCACACCAAGGCTACATGCAACAGCTTGTGTGCTTGTGCCTGAACTGTCTCAATCTGCCGTAGGATCTCTTCTTCCAAGTCAGGAGTATGTATGGTTCTCTTCTGACCAGTGTCATGCATGTTTACATGGAATGTTCCAGTTTCTCACAGTTTCCAGTGCAAACGCACAAATGTTTGGTGGTTTAGCACACGTCTGTTTGGAAAGCACTGTTGGTACAACCTCACAGCAGCTCTTCCGCTTCCATTGGTAGCTCCATACACCAGATGCATGTCAGCCATCTCAGCAGTCATGAAACACTCCATGTTACACGTAATGTGTCTGATTTATGAATGCCAATGGCAAACACAAGTCCATTCTCTTTTCCCACTTCACCCCTCTAGCCAATTGCAGACCACCAAACAGCACCCTCTAGCACTGAAAGGTTACGTCAGCATATATACATTCATAGACGAAAATGGTTGGTCTTGGTGTTCCCTATCTCCCATTGAAATTTCTATAGAGAGTTTTGAAACACCCTGTATAATAATTTAAGCATTTTGATCATAAGTAAGCTAAAACTTGTCAAATTTCAAGCTCTACATTATATTTTGCATTTAAATGTACACTATAATTGTGTAATAAATTATTACTATTATATATTCGAAAAATACTAAATTTTTTAATAATTGTGTTAATTTTTAGAAATGAGCAAATTTAAATAGCATGCATTAGCAAGTTATAATGAATTTTCTGAAAGAAAAACATAGCTAGCCTATATGCTATTAGTTAATAAGTAATCTATCACATTTTTGTATAACCCATCAGGTGAAACTGACATATATTTATAAACATCCCACTGTTTGTATTAGGCTTTACATTCTCTTGGTCTTTTGCATGCATTACTTTGAAGTTCGGTTTTTTTCCATAATTTTTATGGTATCTATACTGAAGAACCAAAACATTATGACCAATATGTCTTTATGTGAATTCAAGCAACTGCAGGTAAACAATGGTACATGTGGTCATGAATGGTGTAAATAACACCTGATACTGAGCTGTGTTAATCAGTGTTATTTTTGTTCTTCAGATGGGAAAGGCAGTGGACTTAGTGAGTTTGACAAAGTCCAAATTGTAATGGCCAGATGACTGGGTCAAAGCATTTCCAAGGTGGCAAGGCTTGTGGGGTGCTCACTGTCAGCCGTGGGTGACATTGAAACGTGGGTGACTTCAAAAAGTGGTCTAAGAAGGGCCACCCCATTGTAGACTAGGTGCATCCTGGCACCAACACTTCCCAGGTAAACAACGCACACATACCTGGACATGGTGCAACAGGAAATGAAAATCAGATCAGACAACCTTCTTCCAATCTTTCAAGGTCCAGTTTTAATACTCGCTTGCCCATTGTAGGTGCTTTCGATGGTGAACCGAGGTTATCATGGGCACTCAGAGCGGCCTGCGGCTTCACAGCACTATTTTCAGGAGGGTTCGATGTACTGTATGTTTGACACATTACTCCCATCACCAGCATTCAAATAGTGGCGAGTTGCACCACAGTATCCCATCTGCTGGTGTATCATACAGGATAGCCTTCACTCACCTCTAGCATCGATGAGCTGTGGTCAGCCCTCACATTGCCAGCGGTTCATGGTTTTTCCTTCCTCGGACCACTTTTGAAGGTACTAGCCACGGTTGACTGTGAGCACCCCACAAGCCTAGCCATCTCAGAAATGCTCTGACCCAGTAATCTGGCATTACAATTTGGCCTTTGTCAAACTCACTTCAGTTCACTGCCTTTCCCATCTGAAGAACAAGAATAATACTGATTAACAGAGATCATCATCATCATCATCATCATCATCATCATCATCAAGCAGCCATGGGCTACGGAGGTCCAACCAGACCATGCAATTTAGTTGTCCAAGCAAGTCTATCCTGAGCTACATCTACTGCATCTGGCCACTGCACACCAATTCTAACAAGGTCCTGTTTGACATTGTCTGCCCACCGCATCCTAGGTCTCCCCTTCTTTCTGAGGCCTTTAGGCACACTGTTCATAACCCTATTCACCAATCTATAATTATTCATACGGGTAACATGGCCAAACCAACGGAGTCTCTCTCTGCACAATATGCTGCTTAAAGGAGGTTGCAAACTCCTTTGCCTATCCTCATCATTAGTTATTTACTAATGATGATCAGTATCAGGTGTTATTTATACCATTTCATGACCTTCACACACACCGGTGTTCACCCGTCCTGCCCACGGTCAGTAGGGGACACCGATGAACTTGGAAAGGCTGCCGTCCATCGGATGGGATGTTAAGCTGTGGCCCCATGTGCGGGAGAGCCATACCCTGTGCACGTTAAAGAACACACTGGATGGCCTTGACAGGAGACTACCATCTGTCTTCCAAAAGCTGTTCCAGTGGGTCCCCTCCCCCCAACCTTCTCTGAGCTTTCGGGGTCCATGTGACCTGGCCATTTAGCCATGGTGGCCATTTAGCCCATGGTGTGCAAAAAAATGCCACTCAGAGGTAAAACAACCCAACCGGTGTTTACCTGCAGTTGCTTCGATTTGCATAAAGATGTGCTGGTCATAATGTTTTGGCTCATCAGTGTATTTATGTTAATAAGTTTTGCTTTTAGCAAATATATTAAGTCTCCAAAGGTGCAGTTAAAAATGCTGACAGAACTTTTATAACCTAATAGTAAGTGTTCATCATCATCTTCAAGCAGTCATGGGCTACAGAGGTCCAACCAGGCCCTGCAATTTAGTTCTCCAAGCATATTTGTCCTGAGCTGCATCTGCCCACTGCACACCAATTCAAACAAGGTCCTGTTTGACATTGTCATCCCACCACATCCTAGTTTCCCCCTCTTTCTGAGGCCTTTAAGCACACTTTTCATAACTCTGTTTGCTAATCTATAATTATTTATACAGGCAACATGACCAAACCAACAGAGTCTTTCTCTGCACAATATGCTACTCAAAGGAAGTTACCAACTCCTTTGCCTAACCTCATCATTACTTACAAAGTTGAACCACCTAATGCCAAAGATACTGTGTAAGCATCTAGAATCAAAAGCACCAAGTTTTTTGTTATCTTGTTTACAGAGAATCCAAGTTTCACTACTATAACTAACCTTAAAAAGAACGAAACTATTTTACAGTCTAATTTTAGTCTTTACTTATTCTCAAACCATTAAGTTTATTACTTGTAGGAGATATTCCCCATTTCTGTTACAATGTCCAGCTGGGTCAGCATTGAGATTTATCTCCACAAAATTCCCCACCCTGCCCATGGTCAGTAGGGGACACCGATGGGCTTGGAAAGGCCGCCATCCGTCAGATGGGACGTTAAGCCGTGGCCCCGTGTGCGGGAGAGCCATACCCTGTGTACGTTAAAGAACACGCTGGATGGCCTTGATGGAAGGCTACCATCTGTCTCCCAACAGCTGTTCCAGTGGGTCCCCTCCCACAACCTTCTCTGAGCCTTCGGGGTCCATGTGACCTGGCCATTTAGCCCTAGGTGTGCAAAAAAGTGCCGCTCAGAGGTAAAATAGCCCAACCTAATCTGTAATGCCTATGTTACTTAAAACTTTGGAATTCCTGTGTGAATGTATCAAAAGAATAATCTTTATGTAACGTTTCTCAAATTTTTTGTAGGTTTTTTTAAGGAATCCCCTGTAATGATGCATAGAACCGGCCAGGCCTAGCACCTAATGTCCGACCCCGCCTTCTCGTGGTGCAGACCGTTAGTACCTTTCAAAAGAGATACTCTCTTGTGAAAGTGAACAGAAGGGGAGGGCTGCCAGATTAGTGTGGCCTACTGATCTGGACAACTATGGCTACTTTTCTTTTTTTCTACCCTGCTGAGGAGTGGTCAACCACACAGGGTCCTGGTGCTAACCATATAAACCCACTGGACTGGACAGATATATGGCTCTGAGCTTGATTATGGATCCTGATTTTGCTGCACTGGTGGGCTTCTGTGGAGGGAAAATCTTCCGCTGTGTTTTCTGTTTGTTTGTGGGTTGACAGCCCCAAGTGAATAGATTCACAGGATATGTTTATCAGCTGGGGGATAATCCTGAGCAGAGGTCATCGCAGGCACCTGAACTCTTTGCTTCTATTGGCATCGTCAAATTCTACATTGGAGGAAGTCTTCCGTTGTAGATGGCTTCAGCCTTTAGTGGTGGGGGAACGGGTCTTTGCCCCATGTCTGCGATTAGGGGGCTGTTTGATATTGTCGGCATTCCCTCTCTCAATAAACATAGTTTCTTTAAACATCCTACTAACCATTTTCTCTCCATAGGTAGTTGGAATGTGAGGACTCTGCACAGAGCTTTTTCTCTTGATGTCCTCACACAAGAATTCCACCATTATAATTTAGATATTCTTGGCTTGCAAGAGACCAGATGGACAGATAAAGGTCAGATTCTTAAAAATAATCTTAAATTTATCTTTTCAGGGAGGGACGACAATAAGCATCACCAAGGCGTGGGACTGCTTCCCAGCAGACACGCTAGCGATGCTCTTCTAGGATATGAGTGCATTAATGAAAGGTTTCTTACAGCAAAATTTCAGACAAGCGTTAAAGACCTGAATGTTATCTGCTGTTATGCCCCCACTGAGGATGCCGATGAGGATGAGAAGGATAGGTTTTATGAACAACTTCAGGATATTTTGAATTCTGTCAAGAAAGGAGATATTACCTTTGTTCTTGGTGACTTCATTGCCAAAGTTGGTACTGACTCTGACCTTTGGGGAGGGGTGATTAGCCCTTTTGGTATTGGTAGCTGCAATGGCAATGGGCAACGTCTCCTACAGGTAAGTAAACTCAATGGTTTCAGAATAAGTAACACATATTACAAACACCGCGACATACATAAGTACACATGGGTTTCACCTGATGGGCTGCATAGGAATATGATTGATTATATATTAATTAACAGCAAATGGGCTAGTTCTGTTAGAAATACCAGGGCATATAGGGGAGCTGAAATTGGATCTGACCATTACCTAGTTAAAAGTGTCTTGCAACTTAAACTTAAAAAGTGTTGTGCTAGGGTTAAAAAATTTGCTTTTAATACTGAAGCTCTGAAAGACTCAGTTATAGCCAAAGCTTACCATGATAGGTTACTTAATCATTATGACAGTCATGGTTTGCTTACTACTGAAGTTGAGGAAGAATGGGATCATTTTAAACAGGCTTTTTTGGACACTAACAGTACTCTTTTAGGAAAAAAGGAGCAGAAGAGACAGAATTATATGAGTATTAAGGCACTTGAGCTTATTTCGGAAAGAAAGAACTGCAGGAATGTCCCGTAATCAATACCCTACTAGTCCTAATAGAAAGCATTACAGAGAACTTAATAAACGTGTAAAAGATCAGTTAGCTGCTGATAAGAATCTTTGGCTTGATGGTTTGGCTGACAAAGCCGAGGAAGCAGTTAGACAGCACAACAGCAGAGAGCTGTACCAGATAGTTAATGTTTTGTGTGGTAGAAAACGGACAGGTATATAGAGATTGAAGGATAAACAAGGTAAGGTTATAGAAGGTGAGGATTCTGTCATGGCTAGGTGGGCTGAGCATTTCAGTGATGTTCTACACAATGCGGTTAGTTCTATTCCCATTGTTTGCAATGATGATAGATGCATTGGTGGCTTTAATGTTGGCCCTATAACACAATATGAAGTTATTTTGGCTGTTTCTAAACTTAAACTTCATAAATCCCCAGGGGTAGATGAAATTACTACAGAAATGCTTAGAGCTGGAAATGTTTCGGTTACTACTTGGATGACTGAAATTCTGAATATCTTTTATGATAAAGGCATGGTTCCTAAGGATTTTACCAGAGCTATTGTTATCCCTATTTTCAAAAAAGGTGATCGCAGTTCTTGTGATAACTATAGGGGTATTAGCCTACTCTCTGTTCCAGGTAAAGTTCTTTCCATGATTGTGCTTAATAGAATTAAGAATCTGGTTGACAGTCAATTGCGTGATGAGCAATGTGGATTCAGAAGTGGTAGGGGATGTGTGGATCAGATATTTTCACTTAGGCAGATTCTTGAGAAATGTTTAGAGTTTCAGAAACCTTTGGTTGCTAGCTTTATTGATTTCAAAAAGGCTTTTGACTCTGTTGATCGTCATAATTTGTGGTTGATTGTGAAATCATATGGTATACCAGACAAGTTAGTTAACATAATGAAAGCTCTCTATAATAACACTGAGTCGTGTGTGAGAGTTGGTAAGGCTTGTAGCAATTGGTTTAGCATTACTTCTGGTGTTCGACAAGGGTGCATTTTGTCTCCTTTTCTCTTTAGTTTGGTTGTTGATTATGTTATGCCAAATTCACTTCAAGGGAAAGATTTTGGCCTTAAATGGGCTGGAGATACGAAAATTTCTGATTTAGATTATGCTGATGATTTAGCCCTTTTGGCAAATGATGTTGATGAGATGAACTCTTTCATTCGAGCTGTTGATGAGACTGGTAGTAGAGTAGGTTTGGTTATAAACAGAGAGAAAACTAAAGTGATGAAAATTGGTCAGGCAGGCTGTGATTCAGTTAATCTTAATGGTTGCAGTCTTGAGCAGGTGTCACAGTTTAATTATCTTGGGAGCTATGTAACAGATAATGGTGATGTGCGGCATGAGATTAACAGACGAATAGGGATTGCTGCCGGGACTTTTAAGAATCTATGGAGAGTGTGGAGAAATAGGCGTATACACCTAAAGACTAAAATTAGACTGTATAATAGTTTGGTTCTTTCTAGGGTTAGTTATGGTAGTGAAACTTGGACACTTTGTAAACAAGATAACAGGAAACTAGATGCTTTTGATTCCAGATGCTTACGCAGTATCTTGGGCATTAGGTGGTTCAACTTTGTAACTAATGATGAGGTTAGGCAAAGGAGTTTGCAACATCCTTTAAGCAGCATATTGTGCAGAGAGAGACTCCGTTGGTTTGGCCATGTTGCCCGTATGAGTAATTATAGATTGGCGAATAGGGTTATGAACAATGTGCCTAAAGGCCTCAGAAAGAAGGGGAGACCTAGGATGCGGTGGGCAGACAATGTCAAACAGGACCTTGTTAGAATTGGTGTGCAGTTGCCAGATGCAGTAGATGTAGCTCAGGATAGACTTGCTTGGAGAACTAAATTGCACTGTCTGGTTGGACCTCCGTAGCCCATGGCTGCTTGAGGATGATGATGACGATGAATTAGAGCACATATATTAATGTGTTCTAATAATCACATTATTTAGAAGTTCTCTGAAATGCTCAGCCCACCTAGCCATCACAGAATCCTCACCTTCAAGCACCTTGCTGTGTTTATCCCTCAATCCCTCTGTACCTATCTGTTTCTTCACACATAATTTGGTATTCTGCTGGTGTTCCCCTGGTGTTCTGCTGTCTAACTGCTTCCTCTGCTTTGTCAGAAAATCTATCAAGCCAAAGATTCTTATCAGCTGTTAATTTATCCTTTACACATTTATTAAGCTCTATGTAATGCCTTGTGTTTGGATTAGTAGGGTGTTGATTCATATTAATCCTGCACTCTATCTTTCAGAAATAAGTTCCATAGCCTTATCACTCAAATAATTTTGTTTTCTCAGTTCCCATTTACCCAAAAGAGTACTGTTGGTTTCAAGAAAAGCCTGTTTAAACTGATCCCATTCCTTTTCAACTTCAGCAGTAAGCAAACCACAATTTTCATAATGACTAAGTAGCCTATCATGGTATGCTTTGGTTATATCTGGATCTTTCAGACATTCAGTGTTAAAGCTAATTTTCTTAACCTTTGCACAACATTTCTTAAGCTTCAGCTGCAAGACACTTTTGACCAGGTAATGGTCAAACCCAATTTGGCTCCTCTGTATGATCTGGTATTCCTAACCGAACTAGCCCATTTGCTGTTAATTAAAATATAATATATCATATTCTTATGTAAGCCATCAGATGAAATCCATGTATATTTAGAAATATCCCGGTGTTTGTAGTATGTGTTAGTTATTCACAAACCAT
Organism: Ryuthela nishihirai; assembly: GCA_038380435.1. Classification (NCBI taxonomy): domain Eukaryota; kingdom Metazoa; phylum Arthropoda; class Arachnida; order Araneae; family Heptathelidae; genus Ryuthela; species Ryuthela nishihirai. The sequence continues at coordinate 24,213,870 of JAWZYU010000004.1, read as the reverse complement.
TAAGCTTATTAACCTGTAGGAGATGTTCCCCATTGCCATTGGAACTACCAATGCCAAAGGGACTTAAATCTCCTGCCCAAAGATTAGAATTAGTACCAACTTTAGCATTGAAGTCACCTAGCACAAGAGAGATATCTCCTTTCTTCACAGAATTCAAAATATCCTGAAGTTGTCGGTGAAACCTATCCTCATCCTCATCAGCATCAGCATAACAGATAACATTCAAGTCTTTCATTTTTGTTTTAAAGTTTGCTATAGGATATCTTTCATTAATGCAGTCATATCCTAAAAGAGCATCACTGGCGTCTGTTGAGAAACAACCTTACACCTTTTAAATGCTTTCCATCCTCCCTGCCTGAAAATAGAAATTTAAATTATTTTTGAGTATTTCACCTTTATCTGACCATTTGGTCTCTTGCAAGCCTAGAATATCTAAGTTATAATGCTAGAATTCCTGTGTGAGGACATCAAGAGAATAATCTCTAGTAACATCCTCATGTTCCACGTTCCTGCAGAAAATGATTAGTAGGATTTTTAAAGAAACTAGGTGTATTGAGAGAGGTAGGGCCAACCCATATCAAACAATCCCATGATCGCAGTCATGGGGCAAAGACTTGTTCCTCCTCTGCAAAAGGCTGAATTCACTGATGCTGGTAGGAACTTCAGGCACCACCTTTTCAAGTGGACCTTTTCAAGAGCCATATGGCCTGCCTGAGACATATTACTCCAGTTTAGGATTGACAATGCCCAACTAGGTAAGTGGGGATTCAGGTACCTGTGATGGCCTCTCATCAGGATTTCCACCAGCTAATATAAGGAATCCTGTACTTCTGTTCACTTAGGGCTGGCATCCCACAAGCAAGCAGAAAACACAGCAGCAGATTCTCCCTCAACAGAGGCCCACTAATTTGGTCATTTGACAAAAAGACCAAATCCAGCATAATATAAATCAGATATTTTTATGTCTCTAAATTATCAAAGGCCACAGCTTTTCCTTCCAATGAATTTCTCATATAATCAGTAACCAAATTGAAGACAAAATGCAACTTGTCAAATTCCAGTAGTAATAGTAACCAATTACTGCAAGCCTTATCAACTTTCACACATGACTCGGTGTTGTTATAGATAATATATGTTAACTAATCAGGAATGTATACAATCTTACAATCAACAGAATCAAAGTTTTATTTTTTATTTTTTTTTAAATTTGCATAGAAAGTAATCATAGGTTTTTGAAACTCTAAACCTTTTTCAAGAATCTGTCGAAATGAATAGATTTGGTCTATGTAGCCTCTACCTTCTCTGAACCCACACTGTTAATCCTGAAGTTGTCCATCAAACAAATGTTTAATTCTGTTAAGAACAATAATGGCCAGAACTTTACCTACAATCAACATCCTTATCCCTGAATTTCTATATTCCTTTCTGTTTTTTGCTATATAAAATATTTAATGTCTGATACAACTATGTTGTGTTCTAGCAGCTTTCTCAGTTCTGTCAGCCAGGCTATCAAGCCAAATATTCTTATCAGCTTTCAAATGATCATTTTCACATTTACAGAGCTCATTCTAACACTGACTATTGAATGATCAGTAGAGTGTTAATTAACCTTGCACTCCCTTTTATCAGAAATAAGCTGCATAGCCTTATCACTCAAATGACTGCCACCTATGCACCATTTTACCCAAAACAGTACAGTTGATTTCATAGCATGTTTAAAATGGCCCCATTCATCCTCAATTTTAGTATAAACACACTATGATTGTCATAATAGCTGAGTTGTCTAAAAACAAAGTTATGCTGTTATTTCAAATAATTTATATCACTTATTAGCATAATTCATTACTGTTCTGACTCACATATTGCTTCTACTATTTAAAAATGACTGCCATTGAAAAAGATTTAATGTCCCTTGTCTAATTAATTTAGATGGTCAGCATCAAGATCCTATAAAGTTGACCCTCCTCAAAAGATAGAAAAAAAGAGAAATGATCTAAAAAGTTCAGATCAATAGGTCAAACCTATCTTGCAGCCCTTTCCCCTTGAGAGGAAATAATATCCTTTGAAAGGCACTAATGGCCTGGGGAAGTCTGAGTTGGACATTAGGTGTTATGCCTGACCAGTTCTGTGCATAATCACAAGAAACACTACACAACTTTCCATCCAATACCTAGTTAAATTACTATTTACACATAATATATTAGTGTCTGCAAATTATATACGACCATTAATATTAATTTACTTTATTAGTGAGATCAAAAACTAAAAATATAAATGAAACAGCTAAGAAATTGGTGTTCAGTTTTCTTTTGAAATATAATGAATAACAGAGCTATAAATGTGTGCTAAACATTATAAAAATGTTAGCTGTAAGCTAATGTGATTTGTATCTGCTTTCTCTGATTATTTTAAAGAATATTAGATGGACATGAGGCAATGATCACAGCTTGTGCTTTCACTCCAGATAGTACATTTTTGGTGTCTTGCTCAACAGCTGGTGATATAATGTTGTGGGATGCTCGTTATGGGCATGGAAGATGCCTTACCTCATATACAGTTGCTCATGATTTGGGAGTTTTGGGATGTGACTTTAGCTCACAATATGATACTACTGGTGAGTATAAATTATTTATATATTGAATCAATTAAACCAATTCTCTCCAAACGGTTAGTTAGGACTAGGTCTGTGAATTTTTCATGGCATGAATTTTTGCAATATTTTCAGAAAATAATTTTTTTTAATTTTCATATTTTTTGAAAGATTTCATGAATTTTTATGTTTTCTTTTTGTAAAATTCTGTTACTTATGAAATTTTCTTTAATTTTTAAATTGTTAAAATTATGATAAGTCGCAGAAGGTAATAGTCAGTTTTGGCAAATTTCTGACATTTTGCACGTTTAATTATGCTACACTTTCTGAAATGCATGAAAACATATTTTGAGAAACTGATGTGGTGGTATGACCTTTGCTTTAATGATCTTTAGTATTCCTCAATTTTCAGTTTTTACATGACTACATTGTAAACTTCACACTGTAATTCTTTTGGTGAGTGAGACAATCCCTTCTAACACACTCTAAATGACTTTACTTTTGCTAATGACATAATGCATTGGGGAAATATGGAATTCAAAGCTGTAATCCTACATTTGCTCAATGTACTTCTGTTCACTGTCAGTGAAGCAATTATTCAATGTATAAATAAATATGAATTATTGTATTCTGTTGTCACAGTTTTTGTTACCAGCAATGCTCTATACATGTTCAAAGCATGAATTTAATTTGGAATTTTTTTCTTTAAAGTTGCTTTTTTGAATGCAGTTCATGTCACCTGAAATGCTTATCATTTAAATCAAATTAGTGAGATATGGCAACGAGAATTCAAAACTGTTAATGTTTTGGTTGTAATGGTACCAGTTTCCATTCAAACGAGGTGGAATAGTTGTTCCACCATTTTTGATTTTATTTCCATAGATTTACAAATCATTGGTCTTTTGGAGTTATGATGCATCTTTGCCATTTATTTCTGACAAAGAAGTCTTGCAACTTGTTTTTGCGAATATTCTTTTAACATCGCTTTAGGTTATTTCTTAATTAAAAAAAAATTCTTTCTTGTTTCTTCAATAAAACCTTGTCTTTTCTTGATTCCTGAGATTTAATGGCAAGTAACAATATCAAGATGGGTTTGAACCCCGGGTAATGCATGTATGTTTGTGTTGTCTTTCTACTGAGGTCTCACCTTCCTCCAGACCTTCTCTATGGTGTATTACACTGGTAGGCTTCTATCAGACCTCTGTGGCAAGCAGCTGCTTGAGGGTTTGTTTGTTTTTTAATTTAGAGTTCTCTGAAAAAAATGTGTAAAAAGCTTTTCCTAAACAATAACTGCTGGGATCACCAAATTTGATATACAGCTTCCTTTTATGTAACTTAAAGCAACATAAAGATTTGATCTTGATGGTTTTGAGTCCTACTATAAGGTCAATCATTTAAATCTTTTATTTTTCATTAATGCATACTACTGTATCCCTTCTTTTATTATTGATGTATCAAGCTTATATTACAAATTGAATATTTTATTATTCCATTTTTTCCCTAAATATAACATTGGAATTAAACTGGAATCTGGACAGGCTATTTAGCCCCTTGATCTCAGATATGTAACATTTAAAATTATGGGGATGGGGATTATTTCATTTTGTTTTGGTTTTTTATGTTTGTGTTTCTGCTATTTAAATTGTTACATGTATGAAATTTCCTTATACATTGATTATAAATGGAAGTAAAATCTACTACTACTACTACAAAACTACTTCCCACCCATAAAATAAAGGCTTCTAATTTTAAAAAAATGGGGGAATAGCTTCTCCTATACAGTAAGAGCTAGGATTATCTAATTCGGTATACAGCTTCCTTTCATCATGACATAAAGGGTTGGATTGTTTTACCTCTGAGTGACATGTTTTTTCACACAATGTGCTGAATTGTCAAGTTACAAGAACCTCAAGGGCTCAGAGAAGGTTGAGGGAAGGAGGATCGACTAAACAACTGTTAGGAAACAAATGGTATCCTCCCATCAAGGCCATCCAGCATGTTCCACACACCAGGGCACAGTATTACATCCCATCTGGCAGACAATGACTTTCCAAGCCCATAAGTGTCCCCTACTGACCACAGACAGGACAGAGAGTTTTGTGGAGATAAATCTCAATGTTGGCTTAGGTGGGACTCAAACTTAGGAACTGCAGATTACGAGCCTGGTGCACTATTGACAGAGCTACCCCAAACACGACTGAAAGCAGCATAATGGTTTGATGCTAATGCCCCCTTCCCCAAAAAAACTTTTCTCCCCTTCCCCCTAAAAATGTGATATAAGTATCACTGAGTGTAATGAATTATATCTTAAGTGAAAGTTTCTGACATGAAGGTATCAAAGGCTATCTAAAATTCTGCCCCCTCCCCTCTGTTCCCCCCCAAAAAGGGGGGGGGAGAGGAGAGGGGCACAATTTGAGATTTCTTGGGAGTTGACCATAATAAGTTGTATGCCAAATGATAGTTTCTAAAATGGCACGTGTCTTATATTTTATTGACTTTAATTGATTAATTTAAGACCCAAGCAACACTGTATAAATTTGCTAGTTATTAATATCAGAGTCCCAAACTACTGGTATCTGGGGCCCATTATTGAGTGTGACATCATGCATTACACAACATACATACATACATATGGAATCCTCATGCAACATGGGCAGGGCCGCGCTAAACAGTTGTGCATTGCATGCACCACACACAGGGTCCAAAAAATGGGGCAGCTGGAATGGTCGAATAAAAAAATCCTTTAAAGTTTAAAAAATACATTTTTGCATAAAACTTCAAAATTGCATTTTTGTATTAAAATATATAATTTTCTGGCCTTTAAAAACTTTTGTAAGTTTTTTAAGTTGATTTCACTAAATGGTAGACTTTAGTTTCCAGAAATTGATTTCCTTGATGGGGGACATTTTCTCAATAGCTGGGACAAATATATAATGAAGAGACTTTCAGTGACTATATGACTCATGGAAAGCTGTAGGGTGAGTTGGGAGTGCTACGTGTGACTCTGAAGTCAGGGGGGGGGGGGGTCATGGTAGCTCTATCCCCATATCTTGAAGTTAAATAGTCAACATTATACAGGAGAGATCATCCAGCAACCAGACAACGAAAACTATAAAAGCAGCATAAAGGTAAATACTCTGACTTTTACAATTTTTTTCAAAATATTTATTTTTGTGCTCTTTTCCTTTTACAAAAACAGGGTGAATGTTTTCAGAATTACAGTGACCATTCATCCTATAGTTTAAAGGACAGTACTATGTTTTAAGGTGTTGCCCTATATATTTATAAAAAATTTAGAAAAACGTTTTTTTGCCCTATATTTTTTGTCTTGTCTTTCAAAAGTCTTATATTTTTTATATGAAATAAAAATTGTTTCTCTTGCCACTCATCTTCAAAAATATATTTTATTATTGTTCATGTGATCAAGGAATTAAATTTAAAATTATATAATATTTTTTAATAATTTTAAATTAAATTTAAAATTATTAAATAATTCTTGAAATCGTGTGAACCTTTGACAAATTAAAAGTTATTGTATTGATACGTTTGTTCTTTTTTACATTTTTGAATATTTTTATTTTAAATAAAACTGATATATGCATAGTTATTTGTTTTATTTTGGAGCTTTTTAGGATATTTACTACTTTTTGAAAATGACTTTGCTAGACATCATATGAAATTAAGAGTATCATGACAAAAATTGAAGAACAAAAGATTTTAATGAAAGAAAGCCAGAAAATAAGCATTTCAATAACTATCATATGTTTTCCCAGGAAAAATGGTCACTGTAGCTATCAAAGGATTTTTTTTTATTCTTATTTGTGGTTGTCCATTTAAAAATCACATCTACTGGAGACTGATTTTTCTTTTTTTTTTTCATATTCCGCCGAAATTTCATGTTTTTGATGAATGTTATACCATTTTATACTGTCTTGTTTTATCCCCTAGCAATCTCATGTAAATCGACATTAGAAATATATACATTTTTTATGAAGAACGTTCCTTGCATTCCCATGGTAGAAAGAACCCAAAATGGTCAAAAAAAAAGTCCATTGGCTATAAAGCTTGAAATATAACACATCAAAATTCCTGTTATTGAGTTTGTTTTCTAACTCTGGATCAACAGGAGATGGGGACAAGTCTACAAACCTTCAAAACTGTAGGGTGGCTAAAAACTAAGATTAAAATTTAATGAAATTTCGTGTGTGTAATGTTTTTTCTTCTTCCTCTTTGTTACTCTATTGCACTTTATGTGCTGTTAAACTTTACTAGAATAAATTTTAAAAAAATTGGCCCTATATTTTTTACTTCCTTTGCCATTTATTTCATCCTCTCCTCCCTTAAAACGTTTCTTGCTGTATGCCTCTATTCTTTTACCCTTTGATGTACCAGGTAGGGAACAAAACCTGAAGCACCAATGATTTTAAATTTTTACTAACTTGATTCATCCACTGAGTATGATCTTGTTTAATTTAAATATTTTGATTCAATAAATATTTTGTGAAAAAAAATTTTCCGACATATGGAACTTGAACCAACATCTCTACAGAAACATACCAGCGTATTTACCATTGAACTAAATTCTTTTGGATAAAACATCATCCCAGGTATCTTCAGGGATGGCAAGGAATTAATTTTGACCTACACTGGAACTTGTAAGTTTATAGAAAGTGTCTGAGGTGGTAGCACTTGGGGAAGCTGTAGTCCATGCCCTACTGGGTAAGCATAAGTAATCCATGGGACCAGTCTTATTCATCATAACATTCAGATTTCATAATCATTACAGCATTTCTTTTGTCACCTAAGACCTAATCAAATAGCTAAAATAAATTTCACCACTTTAGTGTTCATTCCATTTCGGGTCTTAGATTTTGAGTAGGTTCATTTGGCTAACGATCCATTCCACTTCAGCATTATTCCATGAAAGTACAAAGAGAGTCAGAGCAAAGCTAGCAAATGTTTTCAAATGGATTTAGGCCTGAGGCATATTGGCATAAGCTAATTTCATTCCATAGATGAATATTCTGAGTCTTATTCCATTTTTCTGTTATTAGGTTTTTCACTGCATGATGTAAATTTACATTTTTAAAAGAATAACCTAAAGAGACAATGGTGGTTGCATTAAATTTTTGTAAACAGATTGTGAAGCATGATTATAAACTGAAAAAATGACATGGCTACCAATGCATACTTTATTAAAGTATGGTTAAACTCAATTTTCTTGATCAGTTTGCCCTTTTAGATGAAGTTCAGATCTGAAGGGATTGGAGATCATAATTTCACCAGAAACAAATGTTGCATGTATAGCAGACAGAAGTTGGATAAGTTTTTGGAATGACTTAGAAATTTAATTTAAGCAAAATTTTAATCATTATAAAAGTGGTTTAAAAACAACAAATATATAATGGAAAAAAAAGGTAGATTTTTTTCATAAAAAAACTAAATTTCAAGCCATAAGCAAACCAAAAATTTTACAAGCCAGATTTTAAAAACCAAAAAAGATAATGTTCTGTTCTTTTTTTTTTTCTAAAAAAAAAGTGAATTTTTGTTTGAAAAAATTTTAAATTTGGCATCCTAATCAGAAATTGGCTATGAAATGGTAAACACTCCATGCACCACTAGAATCAAAAAAGTGAAAATGGCAAACCAGCTTGGACACCCAAAGGTTATTTATTAACGATTAAATTAACTTTCTATAGTATCAAAAAATGGATCATCATCCTCCTCAAGCAGCCATAGGCTACAGAGGTCCAACCAGACTGCACAATTTAGTTCTCCAAACATATCTGACCTGAGCTATATCTGCTGCATCTCTCCACTTCAAACCAATTCTAACAAGGTCCTGTTTGACATTGTCTCCACATCCTAGTATCCCCCTCTTTCTGAGGCCTTTAGTCACACTGTTCATAACCCTATTTGCTAATCTATAATTATCCATATGGACAACATGGCAAAACCAATGGAGTCTCTCTCTGCACAATATACTTCTCAGAGGAGGTTGCTGACTTCTATGCCTAACCTCATTATTACTTACAAAGTTGAACCATTAATGCCCAAGATACTGCATAAGCATCTAGAATCAAAAGCATCAAGTTTCCTGTTATCTTATTTACAAAGCATTCATGTTTCACTACCATAACTTACCCTAGAAAGAACCAGTCTAATTTTAGTCTTTAGGTGTATCCATTTAAATAGTATACAAATTTGGACAGTAATAGTTGTGCTATTGAACTCATAGCTTCCTAAAATGCTTTGAACTATTAGGTGATTTTATTCATAGCACAATATGTCTTGCATGACAAAATAGTTGTTATTTAAAGCTACTCAATGATGTTCTAATGTACAATATTTTGATAACACATTCTGAAATACAGATATGAATATGTAATCTTCTGCCTTGCATGGCAAATGCTCACCTACTACGAATATTGCTGTTCAGTTGTCTTCTATAAATAATCATAAATTTTAGATATTTAAAAAAATTATTGATATAATTGTACTTGTAGGAACAATTAGTAAAGCTTTTGTTACATAGGCATCCATGTTGTATTGTCATGTCTAATTAAGAGTTGATATTTACATATTATCATTTCTGTTGGATTTAACTGCCTTATCCCAATGTATTTTATTAATATACAGTTTTATAGAGATTTTAATGAAGTTGTAATACACTGTGAAATTGTGATTGTTTATTACTAACGATTAAATTCAATTTTGTTAATATCAAAAAATTTACATGCCACAGATTTTTTTGCACCACAAAAATGTAAACTGATTTAGGCTTGCAAAATTTTATTCATAATTAGTTAATGGGTACCATAAAATGACTATCACTAAACTCTGATTGTTTAAATACATCCCCCAATTATTCCAGAAAATCGAGTTTTTCTCCGTCTAATTCAGTTTCACCCATAACTGATCAAAGTTCACAGGATGTCAAAAACGTTTTGTTTTTTTATATTATTTAAATTTAATTTAATTGCTAATAATTAGTAATCAATAATCAATACATATTGAAGTATTGATCAGTAATCAATATATTACATAAATTCTACTAAATACGGAAATTTATTAGTTTTCATAACTGGTCGTAACTCCTCTGAATTTTCCTTCTTCCAAATCATAATTTTCATTGTGTAAGGTTGACATCTCTACCATTGCTGAAACACTAGCCTGCAACCTCTTTGATTTTAAGTCAGGGAAGCAGTTTTCACTTCTAACAGAGAGCACATGCATACATTAAAATGTATTAGCATTCTGGAGCAGAAATTCTTCTAAAATTTAATATGAGAAAAACTCGATTTTCTGGAATAATTGGGGAATGTAGGTAGTTTGGTTAATCAATTTCAAATAAAACAGGCAAGATTTTTTTAATACCAAATTATTTTGTGTTAAAAATATTGTAACAAAACTGCTAACTAATTAAATTTTGGCTAATAGAAATTAAGTGAAAAAATACATACAAAATTAAATAAAGGCACATTGAGTCATTTTTCAAAATGTGTCATGCTCTGGATAATCATAGTCTGGATGAATGGATTTTTACTGTATTTGTCAAGCTCATTCATTCATTTTATTTGATGATATGTTCATTTTTATAACAGATATTAGAGAAAACTGATAAATTTTGGGGAGCAGATGTTCTTTAGGTGAGCAACCTTAACAAGTTGTTGTCTGTTGTATTGCTAGATATGAGCAGTGCTTCAATTAACTAAAGTACTTTTGGGCTTAGCATCACTGCATCAAGAAATATAGTGTTCAGATACAGTGATATGACATTAAGTCAATGAAGAATATAATGTGGTAAACAGTTATTTTGTTGTAATTTAGATACGCAGAATGCCTGATTTAATGCTATATTGTTAGAGAGGTGTATAAGGAGAAAATCAAAATGTGCCCTTTCTCAGTGACATGTTGGTGATCTTCATTTAATTATTAATAAAAGATGGTTTCTTTTTGGGTAATGACAGAATGCTCAGGTATGTTTGTGTGCTTCAGCTAATTGTAGTAGGATCATTTTTAAGTGCTTAAATCCTTTAAAATGATTGGTAAATGGTTTATAATTTATTATTTTACTTAAAATACTGTACTTAATAAATTTCTTGATGTTTTAGATTTAAATTCAATAAATATTGTTTCTATTTTATTGTCATAATCTGAATTGTAATTTGTACAATCTGATCAGTGTTATCAACTTATATCTAATTATATTAATTTGATGTTTGAATAAATTTGTTTTAAAGTTTTTTAAGCATGTTTTATGTGTGGGTAGTAATTGCCTTGCAGTTAGCTTTATACATAGTAGCATGTAGTCCAGGTAATTGGAATCCAGGTAAACGAATGTTATATTATCCCTTGTTATATATTCGCATACATAATTATAGAATTTAGCCCAGTCCTGGACAAACTGCAGCCTGCAAGCTACTGATGACAAATAAATTTGTAAAAGAGAAATGGAACGTATAGAGAACAAGAAGTCCAAATTTTTCGAAGAAAATGCTCATTAAAATAATTAATTTTAATAAAATTATATCGTTTATATTTCACTTTTTTTTTCCATTGGTTATACATTTCTTTGGCAGCCCTCCCTTCCATTTCAGTTTTCTGTGCAGCCCTTCAGGTAAAATGTTTGCCCATGCCTGGCTTAGCCTGTTTTATTTTAAATTAATAAACTGGCTGTGACATTAAATATCTCACAGATCAGTGTAATCCTTATTTAATCAATATTAAAAATTTTAAGTTAAAAAAACATTTTTCTTATCAGTTTTATGTATTATTATTTTGGTTTTATTTTGTAGCAGGAAGTGGTACTCTGAACAGTAGCTATCTTTTAGCAACCTGTGGAAATGATGACCTAGTGAAATTATGGCATATCAAGACAGGAACACAATGCAAATTATCTCTTTCTGCAACATTGGAAGGTCACAGTGGAAATGTTATGTCCTGTCGTTTTTCAGTAGATGGTACCCTACTAGCATCAACGTAAGTTTTGCTGTAGTCTGTTAATATTTCTGCACTTTCATCAGTAAGTTACTTTTAGCACATTAAATGAACAAGTAAAACTTATTAGTTTTTGTATTATGAATATAGCATAATTTTAATGCCTAATGAGAAAAAAGATGCTTTTCCTACAATACACTTTTTTTTATTCATATTTTGAGTAGACAAAAATATGAATATATTATGTTTTTTAATCCCATTAAAACAACCAAAATTAATAACAACACAATTAAAGTAGTGCTGATTGGACAGATTTAGCAGACACATTGATAGTGTCAAAAGAGTATTACACAGATTAGTGTATTTGTTTATCTTCGATATACATGTCAAAGTGAACTTGATAGGTATATTATGTCATATGGAATGTTTATATGTAATATTTAATGTGCAGAAGCTGAAACAGGACAGTATTTAAACAACCATAAAAAATATACATTAAAATACACAATCAGCAAATATTGACTAGGGTTGCAATGACCATCAAAATTATCAAATATTGAATATTCAGCATCAAATAATTTCATATTTTCTTGAGTTTTCTATCAATATTTTATAATTAACCACTAAAGCATAACTATGTTAATAATCATTTCTAAAATTCCTCTATCATATATAAATACCACTAATCACCCACATAAGCTAATAATATTTCAATATCACAGTGAAGGCATATTTTAGTCTTTATATGGTTCAGGCTTACTGAAAGCAACAGAGCTCTATTCAGTAGACACTTTTATGTGAGCTCTGCTTTCTACAAAAATTATTAATATTTTCAAATATCTGATGGATTGTTGCTACATTTATTTATAGCTCATATTTTACTGCATGTAGCCCATACTTTGCAGAAGAAATGTTTTATTTTCGACATTTTGTCTTTGCCAATACATTCATCTTTTTACATATCTGGAAATTTCTATGACAAGAGAAAATTGTATTTAAGCCACTATCTTCACTGTATTCTGTTAATATTGAGTATAGGGGAAAACTATCTTGAGCAAAGTGGGATCCAAACCCATGACCTCCTGATAACCTGTCAAGTGCTCTGACTGCTGAGCTACTCCACTGATAAAGATTTCCTCTATTGTTGTTGTTAAGTCTCACACCCTAGTCTCAAGCAGATATCATGATATGTATATGATCATGTATATGAAGTCTGTCCATTGGAGCTCTTCCAGGCTCGTGCACAACACACTAGCAGTAGCCAAGAATCACCTTTAGATACAGCCAAGATAGTGGCTGTACCCCAAGGAAATCTCGTGTACCCTAAGATTGCAGAATACATCCAAGATAGTGATTTATAACCAATATGGTAACAAATATATATGTGTGTAATGCATGAAAACATGTAAAAATGAAATATGCTCCAAAAATTACCAGTTGGATCCCCTTGGGGTGGCTTTGTGTGAGCCTTGACTAGGGTATGATACTTGACAATAACAATGGGAAATCTTCATCAGTGGCCAGTAATTCAGTAGCCAAAGCATCTGACATGTTATCAGAGGTCATGGGTCAGACCTCATCCAGTTCATGACAGTTTTTCCCCTACACCCAATATTAGCAGAATGCAGTGAAGATAGCGACTTAAATGTAAACCAATGGATCACTGTGAATATAAAAGAATAAAATGAAATTATACTTCTTTTTCAAAATTGGTAGTACTAAAAATCCCACTTCCAAATGTTCAAATTCTTTGTAATTGGAGCTCTTTTTTAATTATTTTGTTTCCTTGTGAAATGCCAGTTATCCATCTTCCAATAACAAATTTAATGGTAGCTCATCATTATCATTCCTCAGCTTGGATGTTGTGAGCTTTTGTTAAATTTGGGTTCATCATCATCATCATCCTCAAGCAGCCATGGGCTACGGAGGTCCAACCAGACCATGCAATTTAGTTCTCCAAGCAAGTCTATCCTGAGCTACATCTACTGCATCTGGCCACTATTTCTAACTGTATCACTGCATCACACCAATTCTAACAAGGTCCTGTTTGACACTGTCTGACCACCGCATCCTAGGTCTCCCCTTCTTTCTGAGGCCTTTAAGCACACTGTTCATAACCCTATTCGCCAATCTATAATTATTCATATGGGCAACATGGCCAAACCAACGGAGTCTCTCTCTGCACAATATGCTGCTTAAAGGAGGTTGCAAACTCCTTTGCCTAACCTCATCATTAGTTACAAAGTTGAACCACCTAATGCCCAAGATACTGTGTAAGCATCTGGAATCAAAAGCATCTAGTTTCCTGTTATCTTGTTTACAAAGTGTCCAAGTTTCACTACCATAACTAACCCTAGAAAGAACCAAACTATTAAGCTGATAAAATCAACATTTGCTTTTTTGGTTAGTCTTTTTTTTTTTGCACATGCACTTCAAATTAAGTCTTCCTTCTCTGAAATTATTTTTCACTTTTTAGCAAGTGAATGATATGGCCCACAGAGGCAGCAGTTTCAATTTTTTATTATGTAAGGAAAGATCAATGGGTTGTTAAGTGTACAGCCACATGCAAAAATCTCATAAAACCTTTACTAATGAACCACTTTTCTTTCAGTCATTGAGTTATATGAAAAAACCATTCTAATACACAAAACTATATATATATTCTTAAAGGAAATTTATTGCTAAATTCAAATCTTTTTACAGATTCTCAATATCATGAATAGATTTTTAGTTATATGTAATGAAAAACTGTGGTTACACCTTTTCATTCAGTTGTTTTGATTTTATTTTCAGTTTTATATCTTTTGGACTAATAAAGTGATATGAGCAGTTTTCAGCTTTCAATTCTTTATAAAATTTCCTTTAAATTGTTTTTTTTTTTCTTTTATCATCCTACAAGGTGTAGCTTTTCTCAACACTCACAATGTTACAGTAGCTGCTAAAAATTAGAACACTTCACTTTTGAGAAGGTTGTTTCCTGCTTGGAAGCATTTACATTAAATAATCATTGGATTATGACCACCTACCTAATATTGAATTGGGCCACCTTTTCCATGGATAATGACCCATAACTGCCATAGCATCAATTTCACTAGGTGTCTGAAGACATTGGAAGGTATCTGCAATCTGCAAAGCATCTCACAGTTCCTAAATGAACGATGGTGGCAGATTTCTGTCTCACATTACATTCCAAAGTGATCCCCCAAGTGTTTGATGGGATTGATATCCAGTGAATTCTGTGGCCAAGAAATATGTGTGGTTTTCTTAGTCCACTCCTGTAAATCTGGACCTGGAGACACACATTGTCCTGGAAAAGTCATTGTCTGGTAACAGGGGCAACATGACAGAGTATGCATAGTTTGGTAAGAACTGCTAGTAGCCCAGAGCTGTTACACATTGGTCCATAAACACCAGAGGTCCTAATGTAGACCAAAAAAACTTGTCCAATATCATAATATCACCACCAGCTTGGAGAATGTGCACATTACAGAAAGGGTCCATTGACTCATGTTGTTTGCTGCATATGCAAAGATGTC
Source organism: Ryuthela nishihirai (assembly GCA_038380435.1). Classification (NCBI taxonomy): domain Eukaryota; kingdom Metazoa; phylum Arthropoda; class Arachnida; order Araneae; family Heptathelidae; genus Ryuthela; species Ryuthela nishihirai. Next base: position 24,198,804 of record JAWZYU010000004.1, on the reverse strand, counting down.
CATCCATGTAGTGCAACAAAAATTTCAACTTATCAGAGCAGCACACTTTTTTTCCTCTCCTCAATTGTTCAACCCAACATGCTTGTGCAATTGCAACACCCAACATACATCACCACAGCAGGCACTGACAAAGATGACCTCTGATGAGGAGTGGATGTCTTGTGGGCTCTTGAATTCCATATGTGCAAGAATGCAGCATATCATTTGCAATATTCAACACATTGTACTGTGATGTCAACTGTGCCATCATGACCTGTTGTTGAGTGCAAATAGGCATTGCATGCTTCATTCCCTGTGACATCCACTTTGTGTAATCCTTGATAGTTTTAAATAGTTAACTCAAGAAAACTTACTGTACTTCAAAGTACTCCCCTCCAGCATCTATGTAAAGTTGTACACGTCTATATCAATTCTGGAATGCTTGATGGTACTCCTATTGGGGAATACTCTGCAACTCTAAGTGAATGCATTTTGCAAGAGCCTACACTCTTAACAAAGGCTTCCTAGAAAGTTCCAATTTAATTTTTGGAAACAACCAAAAATTTCATGATGCAAGATCGAGTGAATGTGCAGGATTGGGTAGCTGTTTAATTTTTTTCCTGCTCTGGATAGGCCATAACTTGCTGGGTTTTGTGAACACCTTCATTCTCTTGAAGAAGGAAAACCCTTGAGACACCTGTTGTTGGATGCTGTTCCTTCATCTCCATAACCATTTTGGGCAAACAATGTTGGTGTAGTATTAGTTATTTATAGGAGAGGTATCCAAAACTATCACTCCTTGGAAGTTGATGAAAAAAAATTGTGAACATCCTCTTCCTTGTGTGAAATCATGTTAGAGGATTTGTGAATGCAATTCATCTTCCACAACCCAAACATAGTTTGATTGACTCATGTTGTGTGCTTATGGCAATATTTGTCAACATCACTTATGACAATGCTCATTAACTGTTTGGGGCCAGTAGGTTCAAATGGTTCCATTGACTTGTATTGTTTGCTTGTGATAATGTTTGTTAACTGTTTGGGGTCACTAGGTTCGAACATTGCTAGCATCTCCTTGCACAAGTTGACTCTAGGCCTTTTTTTCCTGTGATCTACACCAATTCTGGAGCACTTGATGGTTCTGTCAGTTTGTGGGGTACCCATTTGGCACGCATGATGCACAGAACCAGTCAGGCTTAGCACCTAAAGGCTGACCCCTATTAATCAGGGTGTTGACCATTAGTATCTTTCAACAGAGATACTCTCTTGCAGAAAGGAAAGGAAAGGGAGGGTTGTCAGATCAGTATGGCCTACTGATCTGGACTACAAAAAACGTGGATACTTTTTTTTTCTACCCTGCTGAGGAGTGGTCAGCACATAGGATCCTGGTGCTGATCATATATACCAACCTGAATGGAATAATGGTTCAGAGCTTTATTATGGATCCTGAATTTGCTGCACTGGTGAGTTTTTGTTAAGGGTAAATTTTCTGCTGTGTTTTCTATTTCTTTGTCAGTTGACAGCCTGAAGTGAATAGATTCACAGGATATATTTTATCAGCTGGTGGATAATTGTGATCAGATGCCATCACAGGTTCCTGAACCCTTGCTTCTACAGGCTTCATCAAACCTACATTTAAGAAGTCCTTTCGGTGTAGATGGAATCCAACATAGATGGCCCTTTTAGTAGAGAGAGATATTGTTGGCAATTTTTCTCTCAAAGTTTAGTTAGATATTGTTGGCAATTCCTCTCTCAATAAACATAGTTTCTATAAACATCCCACTAACCATTTTCTCTCCACAAATTCTTGGAATGTGAGCACTTTGCACAGTGATTATTTTCTTGATGTCCTCGCACAAGAATTCTGCCATTATAAACTAGATATTCTCAGCTTGCAGGAGACTAGATGAACAGATAAAGGTCAGTGATTAAAAATAATCTCAAATTTCTCTTTTCAGGGGAGGGAAGAAGGAAAGCATCTTCAACAAATAGGTTTGCTTCTCAGTAGACATGCTAATGATGCCTTTCTAGGATATGAGTGCATTAATGAAAGGTTTCTTATAGCTAAATTAAAAACAAGCATTAAAGATTTGAATATTATCTGTTGCTAGCCGTCCCATGGCTGAGTGGTTAGCATGCTTGGCTACTGATCTAAGGGACCTGGGTTTGAGCCGTGGGTAAGGCATGGTTGTGTGTGTTGTTTTTCTGCTGAGGTCCTGCCATCCTCACAGACCTTCTACTATGACATATAAATTGATGGGCTCCTGTCAGACCTCTGTGGCAAGCAGCTGCTTGAGGGGGTATTTATTATTTTTTTATATGCCCCCCTCAGGACACCGATGAGGAAGATAGTTTTCGTGGAGAACTACATGATATTTCGAATTCTATCATAAAGGAACATATTACTATTATTCTAGGCAACTTCAGTGTTAAAGTTGGTACTGACACTGACCTTTGGAGAGGAGTGATAGGCCACTTTGGTATTAGTAGCTGTAGTGGCATGGGCAATGTCTCCTCATCATCATCCTCAAGCAACCATGGGCTTCAGAGGTTCATCCAGACCATGCAATTTAGTTCTCCAAGCATATCTGTCCTGATCTACAACTACTGCATCTGGCCATTGCACACCAATTCTAACAAGGTCATGTTCACATTGTCTGCCCACCACATCCTACATCTCCCCCTCTTTCTGAAGCCTTTAGGCACACTTCATAATCCTATTTGCTAATCTATAATTATCCATATGTGCAACATTACCAAACCAATTGAGTCTCTCTCTGCACAATATGCTATTCAAAGGAGTTGCAGATTCCTTTGCCTAACTTCATTATTACTTACAAAGTTGAACCACCTAATGCCCAAGATACTGCTTAAGCATCTAGAATCAAAAGCATCAAGTTTCTTGTTATCTTCTTTACAGAGCATCCAAGTTTCACTACCATAACTAACCCTAGAAAGAACCAGTCTAATTTTAGTCTTTAGGTGTATACAGCTATTTCTCCACAGTCTCCATATATTCTTAAAAGTCCCAGCAGCAATCTTTATTTATCTGTTAATCTCATAGTGCAAATCACCAGTATCTGTTACATAACTCCCAAGATAATTAAACTGAGACACATGTTCAAGAGTGGAACTTTTCAGATTAACGAACCACAGCCTACCTCCAATTTTTATCCTTTTAGTTTTGTCTCTGTTTATAACCAAACCTACTCTACTGCCAGTCTTATCAACAGCTGAAATGAAAGAATTCATTTCTCAACATCATTTGCCAAAAGGGCCAAATCATCACTATAATCTAAATCACAAATTTTCAGATCTCCAGACAATTTAAGACCAAAATCTTTCCCTTGCAATGAATTTCGCATAACATAATCAATAACCAAACTAAAGAGAAAAGGAGACAAATGCACCCTTGTCGAACACCAGAAGCAATGCTAAACCAATTGCTACAAGCCTTACCAAGTCTCACACATGACTCAGTGTTATTATATAGAGCTTTCATTATGTTAACTAACTTGTCAGGTATACCATATGATCTCACAATCAACCACAAATTATGACAATCAACAGAGTCGAAAGCCTTTTTGAAATCAACAAAGCTAGCAACCAAAGGTTTCTGAAACTCTAAACATTTCTCAAGAATCTGCCTAAGTGAAAATATCTGATCCACACATCCCCTACCACTTCTGAATCCACATTGCTCATCACGCAATTGACTGTCAACCAGATTCTTAATTCTATTAAGCACAATCATGGAAAGAACTTTACCTGTAACAGAGAGTAGTCTGATATCCCTATAGTTATCACAAGAACTGCGATCACCTTTTTTGAAAATAGGGATAACAATAGCTCTGGTGAAATCCTTAGGAACCATGCCTTTATCATAAAAGATATTCAGAATTTCAGTCATGCAAATGGTAACTGAAACATTCCCAGCTCTAAGCATTTCCGTAGTAATTTCATCTACCCTTGGGCATTTATGTAGTTTAAGTTTAGAAACAGCCAAAATAACTTCAGATTGTGTTATAGGGCCAACATTAAAGCCACCAATGCATCTATCATCATTGCAAACAATGAGAATAGAACTAACCTCATTATTTAGAATATCACTGAAATGCTCAGCCCATCTAGCCATGACAGAATCCTCCCCTTCTATAACCTTACCTTGTTTATCCTTCAATCCCTGTATACCAGTCCGTTTTCTACCACACAAAACATTAACTATCTGGTACAGCTCTCTGCTGTTGTGCTGTCTAACTGCTTCCTTGGCTTTGTCAGCCAAACCATCAAGCCAAAGATTCTTAGCAGCAGCTAACTGATCTTTTACACATTTATTAAGTTCTCTGTAATGCTTTCTATTAGGACTAGTAGGGTATTGATTAAGGACATTCCTGCAGTTTCTTTCCGAAATATGCTCAAGTGCCTTATCACTCAAATGATTTTGCCTCCTCTGCTCTTTCTTTCCTGAAGGAGTACTGTTAGTTCCAAAAAAGCCAGTTTAAAATGGTCGCATTCTTCCTCAACTTCAGTAGTAAGCAAACCATGACTGTCATAATGACTACATAATCTATCATGGTAAACTTTAGCTCTAACTGGTTCTTTCAGAAGTTCAAAGTTAAAGGCCAATTTTTTAACTTTAGCACAAGACTTCTTAAGTTTAAGTTGCAAGACACTTTTAACAAGGTAATGGTCAGATCCAATTTCAGCTCCCCTATATGACCTGGTATTCCTAACAGAAGTAGCCCATTTGTTGTTAATTAATACATAATCAATTACCCCTCGGTGTGAGCTCCTGTACGAAATGAGGGGACCACCCTGTGAAGGTTCAACTGGCTCGGTTACCTTCACAGGTTCCTGAATGCTCATCTGTGTGTTTGCCATTTGCAGAGACTCGTGTCCTAGGAAAGGAGGATCCTGGTAGTTGCTCGGGGGTCCCTGTCTTCTGTCCTCAGCTCATGACTGGCAGGGTCCCCTTTGGCTGCCTTGCCATTAGGGAGTCTGTCGTTGCGGGGCTGGGCAGCAGATTCCGGGGCCTCTGCTATACACTGCTTTGGCCTCTGCTTCCGGTAAACGGGAGCTCCTGGGGTGGCCCCCTCCCAGGAGCAATCGGCTGGTGGACAGGTCCTGCTTGTGTCAACCATGCAGAATGGTGAGTAACCTTGCCCATGGTCTGGGTACAAGTTTGCAAGTTTCCTCACAGATTATTTTCATTTTGCAGTTATAATTTCTTTGTGAGGCCAGTTTGGCCATTCACAATTTTGATATTTTTCGCTTCGTTTCTTTTCTGTAGAACATTTTTGTTCTGCACATTTCTCTTTTCATTTTCCTTTTGTTTATTTGTGAGGGCTTGGCTTACTCTCTGTGTGGGTATAGTGCCTGCATAGCCCTGGTGCCTGACTGGGCGTCCCTTTGTTGGGCTCCATGGAGGGTGGGGACAGCGGGCACTGAACCACACAAAAACAAACATGAGAGTAGATGATGAAATAAATGCGATCAATGCCGCTAAGAGGGCTCGAGATGAGCCCCCATCTTCCTCATTGTCTCAGTTATCAATGCCATCGTCTTCTTTGTCTGTGTCTTCGTTCCCAAGATTCCTGATCATCCACTCCACGGGTAATCAGGTACTTGGGGACATGTCCCCTTTTTTTGGACAAAAGTTTGAAAATTTTTTTCTTTTTTTTCAACAAAGGTTTGAAAGGTCTTGTGGGAGAGCTGAAATCCATCAAGCGCTTACGATCTGGCGACTTGCAGGTTGAGACCGCTTGTTTCAAACACTTGGAACTGCTCCTTAAAGTCAAAGAAATTGGTGGAGTGACTGTCGAAGTCACTCCCCACAAAACTTTAATTCCTCTCGAGGTGTGATTACTGAGTGGGGCCTCCTAAAAGTCACTGAGGAGGAAATCCTCTCAGAGCTCACACCTCAAGGAGTAACAGTGGTCCACTGGGTTTCGACACACTGTGATGGGAAATTGGTACCCTCCCGGGTACTGATTGCAACATTCAACACGCCATGCCTGCCTTCTTCCATCAAGGCAGGTTATTTACATTGTGAGGTATGGCTGTATATACCGAACCCTCTGTGCTGTTTTCAGTGTCAGATATAGGGTCATGCCCGCACAACATGCCGGGGCAAACCCACCTGTGCTCGCTGCAGCAGAAGGATCATCTCGATCCTGACTGCATAGCAGAAAAGGCATGCTGTGTAAACTGCAGTGGCAAACATCCAGCATACTCCCACGACTGTCTGAAGTGGAAGGAGGAAAAGGAGGTGCAAAGCTTGAAAGTAATGAATAACATCTCATACACTGAGGCAAGAAAGCTTGCTGCACCGCCCGCCCCACCTGGCACGGTGTCCTATGCCGGTGCAGTCATTGGAAAGCCCATCATTCCAATGACTTCAGTTGCAGTGCAGACTGATATCAGTGTACCACCAACTGAGTCTTTCTCACCAGCAGCAAAGTACCTCCTCACGCAGGCGAAACCAAGGGTGGTGTCGACTTCGACATCAACCCAGGTTTCCTTTCCTGCAACTCAGCCTTCCACCTCCACCGGAAGGCCTCCTCCTCCCCGTCCTCAGACAGCAAGACCTTCCAAACCTAAGGGGCCTCACCGGGTCCAAAAAAGAAAATAACTGCACCACAAAGGGCGGTCACCGATCCATGCCCCTCGGACAATTCCGAGGACATGGATACAGACCACCCCCTATTCACTAAACCGTCCTCTGCGGCAGTTAAGTTGAATAGGAATTCGTTGTCCGCCCACTCTTCTAAATCCTGAGATGGCTACACTCCTACAATGGAATTGTTGTGGATTCCAGAGGAATCTTGATGACATCAAAGCACTCCTTCAGACACACCCATCTGTGTGTGCCTGCAGGAGACATACTTGCAGCCAGTCACAGATCCCACGATCCAGCACTTTACAACAGTTTGCCGGGACCGGGATGGAGATGGTCCAGCTCACAGGGGTGTCGTCATCCTCATGAGCAACCATTCTCCATTGCAGGTCGTACCCCTCACCACCAACTTAGAGGTGGTTGCCATCCGCCTCTTCGTGGGGCTCTCGCTGACTGTCTGCTCTGTATATCTTCCACCTGGGAGCATCTTCCAGGAAGACCTTGATGATCTCGTCTCGTAGCTGCCGTCCCCCTTCCTCATAATGGGGACTTCAACGGACACAGTCCATTATGGGGCAGTGCTGACACCAACGGGAGGGGTGGGGTCCTAGAGCAGTGGCTCCTGGATCCTTCTCTCTGTTGAACACCGGTGTCAGTATTTACTTTCACTCCCCAACCCACACTTTCACTTTTACTGCCATTGACCTTACCATCTGCTCCTCCTCGATCCTTCCACTCTTTACATGGGAGGTCAAGGACAACCCTTACAGAAGCGATCACCTCCCCGTGGCCTGCACCATTCTCGTGGGGGGCCTTGCAGCCCTTCATGCGTCTCACGGTGGAGGCTTGATCGGGCTGACTGGGGTGGGTTCGAGCTGCTCTGTGAGCTCGATGACCACTCAGTCAGCCAGGAGCCAATCAATGTGGCAGTAGCAGAGATAACGGACTGTATCATAGATGCAGCTGCATCAACAATTCCTCAAACTTCGACATGGTTTTCTCATTTTCCGAAACTGTGGTGGAATCTAGATTGTACTGCAGCTCGTAAGGCTCAGTACAAGGCTTGGGGGGGTGTTTCGGAGATATCCGACAACCCCCAACCTCGAAACGTTCAAATGTGCCAGGGCAAAAGCTCGTTTCATCCGGCACCAGAGCCAGAAAGAATCTTGGATCAAATATCAGGCTGACTGGGGTGTGTTCGAGCTGCTCTCTGAACTCGATGACCACTTAGTCAGCCAGGAGCCAATCAATGTGGCAGTAGCCGAGATAATGGACTGTATCATAGATGCAGCTGCATCAACAATTCCTCAAACTTCGACATGGTTTCCTCATTTTCTGAAACCGTGGTGGAATCCATATTACACTGCAGCTCGTACGGCTCAGACAAGGCTTGGGGGGCGTTTCAGAGATATCCGACAACCCCCAACCTCGAAACGTTCAAATGTGCCAGGGCAAAAGCTCGTTTCATCTGGCACCAGAGCCAGAAGGAATCTTGGATCAAATATACGTCTTCTATCCCCTGCACGACCAGTTCTAAGGTCGTGTGGGACAAAGTCCGGAAGATGGGTGGGAACTACACGTCCCACTCGTTATCGATCCTAGAGCACAATGGACAGGCAATTGCTGATCCCAAAGCAATTGCCGACACTCTGGGGGAGTCTTTTTTCCTCCATCTCATCATTGTCTTCTTAATCCCCCGAGTTTCTGGCCCAGAAGGGCAGGGTGGAATGCTCTCCGCTGTCCTTCCACTCAAATGGCCTGAAGCCTTACAACAGGCCATTCACAGTGGAGGTGCTTCACCTTGCTCTGCACTACTCTCATGCATCTGCTGTCAGGCCAATGTGCATTATGCCATGCTCCAACATCTCTCACCATCGAGTAAGGATCGACTGCTCCAACTCTTCAATCGCATTTTTCTTGAGGAGCAGTTTCCTGGACTTCTGGCGGGTGACCATCATCTTGGCCTTCCCGAAGCCAGGAAAGGATTCCTAGATTCCTTCAAATTATCATCCCATTGCGTTGATGAGCTGCATATGCAAGGTGTTGGAAAGAATGGTAAATGCCAGACTCATCTGGTATTTAGAACACCACAACCTTTTTTCCAATACCCAGTGTGGCTTTCACAAGCAACAGTCAACTCTTGACCATCTGATATGCCTTGAATCGGCTATCAGAAATTCATTTTTATGAAGATAGCACCTGGTGTCAATTTTTATCGACATCAAGAAAGCGTACGACACGGCATGGAGATTTGGAATTCTTCGTGACCTTCACAGCTTCGGCTTGAGAGGTCACATGCCAATCTTCATCTCTAACTTCTTATTGGCACGTTCTTTTCATGTCCATGTCGGCAACACTCTGTTGTGGCTATACCCTCAAGAACAGGGGGTGCCACAAGGCTGCGTTCTGAATGTTACACTTTTCGCTGTCAAGATTAATTCTATTACTAGACAACTTCCTCCATCAGTAGGCAATGCCCTCTATGTTGATGACTTTAGCATCTTTTGCTCTTTGTCCACCACGAGGGTCATTGAAAGACAACTGCAAATTGCCCTGAACAATCTTTCTGTTGGCAAACGGGTTTTGGTTCTCCCCACAGAAGACTGCTTATGTGCACTTTTGCCGCAAGCATAATCTTCACCTGGATTCCGAGCTCCGGCTTGGAGGTAACATCATTCCAGTTGTGGTGGAGACCAAGTTTCTCAGTCTCATATTCGATCGGAAATTGACCTTTTTACCACACATTACGTTATCTCAGGTCCAAGTGCATGTGGGCATTGAACATCGTCAAGGCCCTCTCCTCCCTTTCTTGGGGGGTGGACCGATTTTCTTTGCTCCACCTGTACCGTGCACTTGTCCGATTGAAACTGGACTATGGATTCCAGGTGTACAACTCCGCCTGGGATTCGGTGATGAAGGTGCTGGACCCCCTCCATCATCAGGCCCTCCGTGTTTGCGTGGGAGCCCTTCCACACCTCGCCAGTCCAGAGTCTATATGTTGAGATCAATGAACCATCTTTGTCTCTTCACCGTCAGCAGTTGTCCCTACAATATGTATCTAAATTGCGATCACTGCCTGGCCATCCCACTTTCGACTGCATTTTCAGTCCATAGTGGGAAATGCTTTACACTAATCGACTGATTGCCATTCATCCATTTGGTTTGTGAGTCCAAGTCTACCTCAAAGGCATCAACACCAGTCTTGATAGCATTGCACAATTGACAGCCAAGCCACTACCACCTTGTCTTCCCCTTTCTGTGATTTTTCCCTGTGCAGGACGGGGAAGGCCTTTTCACCCGACTGTGTCTGCTGGCAACTCTTTGCCAGCCATCGTGCTGAGTACCCGGACTTTTTGACTGTCTTCATAGATGACTCGAAGTCCGGCATATCGGTGGGATCAGCCATGGTCTGCTGTGTTGTAATCATTGCAGACCAGATCCCAGTGCAGTGTTCCATCTTCACTGCAGAGTTGCATGCTATTAGCCTCGCCTTGGACCACGTGGCGGCTAAGCATCATCGTCGGTGTGTGCTTTACACCGACTTGCTTAGTTCGCTACAGGCTTTGATCTCAGTGAGGCATCGGCCTCACCCTGTTCTTTCTAAGATCCACCAGCAGCTACATCGTCTGGCAGCCACCACCACCATCCATTTCTGTTGAGTGCTCAGTCACGTTGAAATCAGGGGCAATGATTTGGCAGATTCTGCTGCCAGGCCAGCCACGCCTCTGTCCGACTCTTTGTTGTCGGTTCCATATCTAGATTTCTGACAGCGTTTCACGATCGAGCTCCGGGCACAGTGGCAGAGATCTTGGTCAGAACAGCTTACGAACAAGCTCTTTGAGATCAAACCTATCATCAAACCATGGCAGTCTTGTTCCTGCAGGAATCGCAGGGAGGAACTTGTACTTGCTCGGCTCCGCTTAGGTCATTCATTTATTTCTCATTTGTATCTTCTATGGGAAGACGACGAACCTAAGTGTGAGTTTTGTGACACCATTTTAGCTGTCAAACATATTTTAATTTCTTGTCCCTGTTTTAACTTTGAACAGCATATGTTTTTCAACTTTCATGGCTTTACATCCGAGCCCCTTACACTCGGACATTTGTTATCAGATCATTGTTGTTTTAACTCTGTGTTTCAATTTTTACAATTTACAGGTTATTTTACTCATCTATAATTTTACTCTACTGTTTATTATATATATAACCCAGGTTGCTTACACCTGGGTTACTTTTATTTATTTTTACAGCATATTTCTACATTTGTTTATTGTTATTTACTGCTTGTCATTTTATTGTTCTACACTTGTGTTGTTGACTTTGTAGTTTATTTTTAAAAACTGGTTGAGGGTTTCATGACTTTTATCTTTTTACATTTTGGACATTTGTTTGGCGCATTATAGCCTTAGATACTAATGCGCCATAAAACCCTAAACAACCAACCATAATCAATTATATTCTTATGCAGTCTATCTGGTGAAACATCAGATTTTTTAACCGAGGTAAATTCTTGAGAAATATTGAGAGTTTCGGAAACCTGTGGTTACTAGCTTTGTAGATTTCAAAAAGGCTTTTTACTCTGTTGATTGTCATAATTTGTAGTTGATTTTGAGATTCTAATGAATACCAGACAAATTAGTTAATATAATGAAAGCTCTCTATAATATTGCTGCATCATATGTGAGAGTTGGTAAAGCTTGTAGCAATTGGTTTATTATTTATTATTTAGTAGTTGATATATTTAGATTTTAGATTTTTTTTTTATGTTATGTGAATTCTACGCAAGAAGTTTTTGACCTCAAATGGTCTAGAAATTGCAAAATTTCTGATTTGGATCATGTAGATGATCAAGGCTTTGTTGGCTAATGAGGTGTATGAGATGAATTTTTTTCAATGGGGCTCTTGATAAGACTGGTAATAAAGTAGGTTTGGGGGATAAATAGAGATAAAAACTAAACTGATGAATATTGGTCAAGCCGATTTTGCTTTGAATGGCAGCACTTTTGAGTGTCAGTTTAATTTACTTAAGAGCTGTGTGACAGATACTGGTGATATGCAGCAGAAGATAAACATAAGAATAGGGATTGTTGCTGGGAACTTTTAAAAATATGTGGAAAGTGTGGGAAAATAGGTGTGTACATCTAAGATTAAAATTAGGCTGTATAATAGTTTGTTTCTTTCTAAGGTTAGTTATGCTAGTGAAACGTGAACCCTTTGTAAGCAGGATAATAGGAAATTTGATGCCTTTGATTCCAGATGCTTACACAGTATCATGATCATTAGGTGGTTTCATTTTGTAAGTAACGATGAGGTTAGAAGAAGGTGTCAGCAACTTCCTTTGAGCAGCAAAGAGAGACTGCATTGGTTTGGCCATGTTGCCCATATGCATAGCTGCAGATTGGCAAATAGTATTATGAACAGTGTGCCTAAAGGCTTGAGGGAAAGAAAATGTCAAACAAGATGCTGTAGATGTAGCTCATAACAGATGAGTTTAGAGAACTAAATTGGACAATCTGGTTGGACCTCTGTAGCCCATGGCTGCTTGTGAATGATGATGATGATGACACTTAGTGCCCTCTAATACAAATTTAAGCCTTTTGTTGGATTTGGAACTATGAATCATCAAATTTTATTAATACCTATTCAACTCAAAAAGAATTTTTCATTAATTTCTTAAAACAAAAAGCTACATCCCCCCCCCCCCTCTCATGTTCATCACACCCCATCACTAAAATATCAAATTTCTAGCCAAATAGATTGTTTGCAAATATTCATTTAAGGTTCTGAAATTTTCAACTCTTTCCACCATCAGAGGTGCAAATAAAACTTTTGGGAGATTCAATTTGAATCATAATAGTTTATCAATACCTGTCCAACCAAAAAAAAACTTTAATTGATTTCAAAAAACAAATATTTCTTTAAAAATTTGCATCCCCCTAGGGGTAAGGAGAAAATTATTCTTGTCAATGCAAACTTTGTAACCTTCACATTTCACCACCGAAATTTCTAACATAATTACACTGTTTGCAATATTCATTTAAAATTTTGCCATTTTCAACTTTTCACTGTTAGAGGGCCTAATTATAGCTATTGGGAAATTCTGAAAGTGTGAATCGTAATATTTCATCAGTAACTATTCAGCAGAAAAATTATTTCCAATTTATCTCTAAAAAGAAATTGAATGAAAACATTCATTTTTGTGAAAACGAACTAAAAAGAGCTCTGATTAAGGAGAACTTGAAGATTTTAGAGTAGGATTTTTTAGTACTACCAATCTGTAAAAAGAAGTATAATTTCCCAACCTCCTTACCATTTGAAATCTTGCAATGCAATGAAAGTTCATTATTCAGACTTGGGGAAATGGTAGTTGGTAGTGCACCAGGCTCATAATCTGCAGTTCCCAGGTTCGAGTCCCAGCTGGGCTAGCATTAAGATTTATCTCTGTAAAACTCCCTGCTCTATCCACAGTCAGTGTAGGACACTGATTGGCTTGGAAAGGCCACTGTCCATCAGATGGGACATTAAGTTGTGGCCCCATATGTGGGAGAGCCATACCCTGTGCAGGTTAAAGAACACACTGGATGGCCTTGATGGAAGGCTACCATCTGTCTCCCAACAGTCTCCAGTGGGTCCCATCCCACAATCTTCTCTGAGTCCTTGGGGTTCTAGTTGGGTTGGGTTGTTTTCCCTCTGAGCAGCACTTTTTTGCACACAATGGGCTAAATGGCCAGGTCACAAGGACCCCGAGGGCTCAGAGAAGGTTGGGAATGGGGTTCCACTGGAACAGCTGTTGGGAGACAGATGGGTAGCCTTCCATCAAGGCAATCCAGCATGTTCTTTAACGTGCACAGGCTATGGTTCTCCTGCACACAGGGCCACAGCTTAACATCCTATCTGACAGATAGCAGCCTCTCCAAGCCCATTGGTGTCCCCTATTGACCATGGGTAGGGCAGGAAGTTTTGCAGTGATAAATCTCAATGCTGGCCCAGCTGGAACTTGAATGCGAACTGCAGATTACAATACAGATTATGCTACCGACTGAGCCACCCAGGATCCTAGTGACCTGGCCATTTAGCCCATTGTATGCAAAAAAGTGCAGCTCAGAGATAAAACAACCCAATTCAACTTGGGGCAGGGGGTGACTCAGTCAGTAGTGTACCAATTAATCTCTGGTTCCTAAATTTCAATCCCACCTGAGTTGTCATTGAGATTATCTCCGCAAAACTTCCTACCCTGCCATCCATCACTAGAGAACACTGATGGGCGAGGAAAGTCCTTTTCCATTAAATGGGATATTAAGCCTTGGCTCCATGTGCACATTAAAGAATATGATCGATGGCCTTGACAGGAAGCTATCATCTGTCTCCTGACAGCTGTCACAATGGATCCTCTTCCCTCAACCTTCTCTAAGCTCTCAAGGCTCTTGGGAACTGGCCATTATCTGAAGAAAAGTGCCACTCGGAGGTAAAACATCCCAATCTAGTTCAAACTCAGAAGTTTGGTGCTTTGGTGACACAAACCTGTAATTCACATCTGGAACTTGTTTACTGCTTCTCATCGCTTGTCCATTGTTGACATCTCACTATAGGGAGTAAGCGCTTTCTTTGTGGGAAAGAGCTTTAACTGTCACATCCTTCACTAAAGTGGATCTGAGGAGAAAAATTATCAAATTATGAAATTTTTCCATGATTTATCATAACCTCAGATATCTCGCTCATAAACTACATTACTGACTAATAAGTACCTCTTCCAATGTGAATTATTTGATATTAAATTCTACTTAAATGCACACATAATTCAATTTAGATACATTTAGTCCTGATAACTATATAAGTATTTTACACCAAAGATGTGATAAAATTTTCCATTGAAATTCAGTGGCCCTAGAAAATGAAAAATAAAAATGTTTTTAAATTCTATTTTAATTTTATCACATATAGAGGCTCAAATTTTTCATGTGAAATGTGATAATGATAGAAACCAGCATGCAAAATTTGGAAAATTATGAGAGGGGAGGGGATCCATAAGCACCAGAGTGCTCATGAGCACTGGTTGCATATGGCCTGGTTTAAATGCTGCAATTACAAGGAAAGCCCCTATAATAAAATTTTTAATCACAGTGTAATTTCAAGTAGTAAAAATTCTCTATGAACACTGTAAAATAAATTGTTAATTTAAAAAAAGTTAAGAAAATCAATAAACTTACAATGATACTCTGTACATTGCACTGTATGTGCTATACTAGTCACTAATGTTATTAAAAACAATCAGATTATTTTACAACCAATGGGCATTCTGATAAGAGTTTATCAGAGCAATGATGTTCAACAGTGATTTATTGTATACCTGTCATATTATATTACACTGAAAAATTATTATATACACTCCTATAACAATATACAAAGCAGAAATATCATCTCCAGTCACGTGGGACACTGAAACTGGCAACCTATAAATAGAGCAGGTCTCTATACAATGGAAAACAGTCACTGAAAAGTGATCATGGGTAAAGGCAGTGATGTGTGTTTGACCATGGCCAGATAGTAGGTGTGAGGAAGGCTGGTTGTTGTTCACCACAACTGTTGAGATATATACCAAGACTATGGGAAATACTAAAAAACTTCCAACCAGTAAGAGAAATGTGGATGTAAACATACTATTGACTCTCGAAATGAGTGCAGACTGTCCTGCATCATTACTTACTGCTTGGTTTTGCACAGTTACCATGGAGCAGATAATGTCCGAATTGGATTAGGGTGAATCCAGAAGCTTATGCACAAAGACTATCTGTCATACCATGGAAAAAAATAGGCTATGGCAGTCAACATCCACATCATGTCCCCTTGTTGACTGCAAGGCACCGAAAGATTAGGCTGCAGTTTGCAAAGACCTGTCGTAACTGAAGTACAGATGACTGAAAACACATCATCTGGTCTAACAAATCACAGTTTCAACTCTATCACATCGTTGTGAGGGTGCATGTGTGGCATAAACCATATGAAGCAATGGACCCAGCTTGCCAAGTTGGGGTCATACAGGCAGGTGGATGCAGTGTAACAGTTTGGGGTGTGTTTACGTGGGCTTCCTTGGTGCCCCTCGTACCCATCGAGACCTCCATCACCAGCACAAGTATGTGAACATCCTCACCAACCATCTACATCCATTTATAATGATTCTCTTTCCACACCATGATGCCATCTTTCAACAGGACAACACCTCACCACATACTTCCCGAGTGGCGATCAATTTGCTCCAGGAGCATTCAAGTGAGTTTACCACACACAAATGACCTCCTCGATTGCTGGACTTCAACCCCATTGAGAATTTTCTTGGAAAGATCTGTTTGAGCTTGCCAACCTCCATCAGCAACTGTGAATGCTCTATGACAGGCGATCATCACTTCAAGTGCAGCAATACCACCTCCATGTTTTCAACACCACATTGAGTCCTTACCAGGACATCTGGCTGCTGTTGTAAGGATAAAAGGTGGAGCAACAAGTTATTAGGTAGGCATATGTAATAATTTGTCCATTCAGTGTAGTATGAATTACTTTACATTCTCACTTTATGTATATAATTTACGAAAAATATATATATTTTTGGATCCTAAGTTTTTAATGAACACCTAATGATGTTGCTGAAAAAAATATATATATTTAAAAAAATGGTGCACATATTTGCCTTGATTTAGCAATGGATTGAATGATTTCATGGATCCAGGACTGGAAGCTTAAAAAGTTAAGAAACTCTTTGTAAAAAACATTTTGCTATTTAAAAAATGTTAAGTACTTTTTTTTTAATTATTTCAAGGTACAATCAAAGATGAGAAAGAGTACTCACTCCTTTCATGAGAAAAGTTTCACTACTAGAATGTAGGGGGGAGGAAATATTTAGGTTGAAACATTTTCTATTAAAAAAAACAGAGCAACTTTCTGATCTGTTGTGGTGCAATCCACTCCCCCTCCCAGATTATTTTTTTTCTAGATTTCACCTTACCAATAACTATGTTATTTTAAGCGTATTTGCATTGTGTTCAAAAGTTAAGTCACAACCTTGAATTATGTGAATGTGAAGCTGATATCAAAGCTCTATAACTTCTAAAATAAGGTTTTTATTAGAAAATGTGACTCATTATAAATTAAAGATATAAATCAAATCTGTCTAAGTCTTGATTTTTAATTACATTTGTATGATATTTAAAGAGTTATGGAAGCTGTAATATTTAACAGCAGCAATGCATCTTAAAAAATTTATTGAAAATTTGACAAATAGTGAAAGAATTAGTTACATAAACTTTTAAAATAACTATCATTTTATTAAGTAGTTTGAAATAATGCTTACTTGTTAATCTTTAATTAATGACTGAAGTTAATTTTACGGCTGGCATTCCTCCAAATATTAAAACTTCTGTAGCTTTATAAATCCAGAATGATTATCATTGAAAAATCAAGATTTAGGTAGATTTGATTGAGAACTTTACATTCAGCCATATTTTTTGCATAAAAAAATTATTTTGGAAGCTATAGAGTTTTAAAGTTAGCATACTATTGACATAACTTGACCTGCAACTTTTGGATACAAATATATTTCTGCATTTACTTTCAATATTATAAGTAGCTTATTATATTTTACTGTTTTCTCTTCTAGTGCTGGTGATCGCACTGTAATTATTTGGGATCCCGTAAGTTTTTAAGATATATATAATGATGTAATACTAAAATATTAGTCATTCATCTTCAGAACATGTAAATCTTCATTCATATCAACACAGTTCATTTAAAGGCAAAAAAGTTTCATACTTGTTCTTCAAATTATGCAGATTCGCTAAACAAAATATTCCATTTAGATAGTCATTATTTTTCTTTCACAATGTTAAACTAACATACAGTTTATTGCAGCCCAGATTTCTCCACTGCAATCTCACAAATTCTCTGGTCAATATTTTCCTTTTAGTGGATGGGCTGACAATAATCTAGGCTTGATTGTAAACAGATTTGACCTTTAAGAACTAATTTGAATAATCCCGTGTTCATGATTTGAGTCCATAAATCTAATTTTTATTAATAGTTCCTTTGTTCCATGGTTCATGTAATGTACAGACACTATTTAAGGTGGAAATTTAAATTTCTAAAGTAAGTTTCAATGGAATTTTATAACACCTTGTGAATTGAACCAAATGTTAGGAACTATGATTCTATTCCTATTTTGGACAGAGATAGTGTCTATGGGGGCCCATTGAAACCTACTTCAGAAATTCAAACTCCCACCTTATATATTGGCTGCACAATTTGAATTCTGGAACAAAGGATTTACAAGCATAAATTAGATTTATGCAATCAAAAACTGAGCACAACATTATCCAAATTCGTGAAGGAAATGTCAAACCTTGTTTCAATCAAGCCAATCATTTGCAATATTGATACCTCAATTCTTCTGGCTGCTCATCATCAACTACACTAGTTGCATCTAATGATGATCGTACCATGGATGATTCCAATCTTGAAAAAAAGTAAAGATTCTGGTAGAATTACAATAAGCAATGTTGTGTCAATCACATATTATACCCAGCCCAAAGACAGCAATACAGCAAGCGTGGATATTAATCAATTGTTGCACAGTGCCTCAAAGCAAGACATTGTGGTCACTGTACTCATGTTACCAATGATCAACAAATGAGCACCCTCAAACTTTAATATCATATATTAATAAGATATTTGATATCAAACTTCTAGTTTCTATGCATTTATTTTCCCCCCAAGTTTCCTCTTCTTTTTAAATGAATTTGTACTTTTTTAATAATTTGTTGGATTTTTATGTGAATTGTATTTATATTTTACTATTTTTCACATCACAAATTTCTGTTTACCTTGAAAGTTTTTTTGCTATTGTGAGTTTTATTAGCTTTATTTAGCACATGTTAAAATGCTGTATACTATCCAATATATGTTTGCCTAATAATGATGTCTATGATGATGTCCAGCTGTTTTAGAGCAGTAAGAAAGCACTCAGACTAAATAGCATAACCTACCTAATCCCAAGCTATGTAATAAAGCTTGTCATTTAAAACTAGAGAATTTGTGTTTTATGAATTTTATTATTATTCTTCATCTAAATACAAAACAATTTTGAAACATAAATCACCAGCATCAGCTAATACTTGCATTAAAGTCTCTTCTTGAAGTGTTATATTCACTCACAATCTGCAACACCTATAATTGTATCACATTATTACTAATTGGCATTCCATTTTTCCTCTGCTTGTCAACAAAAGAAAGTACACATGATCTTGTTTAATATACCTGAATAATTTATGTGTGGAAAGTGTATCGTATAGTTTTAATTTCCAAATAATGACCATTAATTTTTTGTTTTTTTTTTTCAAATGTACTTTATCATGCCTTCTCTATTGCTTTTTTTCTTCATAGATTACAACCTGTAGTTTAAAATTTGCCTCATAACTATGTCTTATTAACTTTACGTAAACTTGACCTTTCAAGATGACCACCCATTATATAGAGGCAGTCTGTATCTTCAATGATGAGTAATGTCCTAACTACAAATCCATAATAAATGTTCATAAAGAAGCCTTCAATGTTAATCAAACATAAGAGATTGTTTGGCATTGATATATATATATATATCACTACTATAGGCTATTAATTGAATGAATGAAAGAGGTCGATTTTAACATTGATATCATCGTCGCCGACGTCATCATCGTCGCCGTCATCATCAAGCAGCCATGGACTATGGAGGTCCAACCAGACCATGCAATTTAATTCTCTAAGCATATCTATCCTTAGCTACATCTGCTGCATCATAAATCACCAGCATCAGCCAATTACCTCTGACAAGAGATTACATCTAGGTGCTACTGGCGAAGCACTAGATTGCATGGCCACTGCAACCCAATTCTAACAAGGCCTCACATCCAGCTAAAACTCCTTCTAACAGCCACCACATTCTAGGTGCATATTAATAACTATCAGGTAATATCAACTAAATGTAAGAAACTTATTCCAGTTGACCAAGTATCCTTAATCTTGATATGTATATTGATGATTATGATTCATTGAATGTTTGATAATTAAGGCATGAATTTAAATTGCAGCTTGATTTTATTACATCTAGGTTTCGAAAAAAAAAGTGGGGCTTATAATTCGGCCAATGCAATTTATTAATAAAGAAAACGCATGCAGTTTTCGTAGTTTAACTTCTCTATGCATAAAAAATTCTATTAGAAAACTGTCAAAACCAAAGCTAAAGAAATAGTTAAAATGCCCAACCAAAAATATATCAGCCAATGCAGTTAGTTGAGAGGGCAAAGTGAAGTTAAAGCTTATGATAAATACTTTTTATTAGTATATGAGGTGAAATAAATTAACCCTAGAACTAACGTTTATGAGCATGCAGTGGTAAGAAAATTGTGCATGCAAATTTCTTACCACTGCATGCTCATAAATGCTTTTCAGAGTGTGTACTTATTGTCTGTGAAGCATATGATTCCACTTTGGTAAATACATTGCATAATCAGTATCAGTGCATGTAGAAGTTACAAGTACCAGTTCATCAGTTTGTGCCTGTGATGATTCTCACTTTACTACTAATTATAGTTGGTTGTTCCTGTTTCCTTAAAATCACTCCTTCCATCTCTCCCTCTAATAATCTTCACCATTGCTATTATGTGTTATCTGCAAAAGGTTACTGCCTATGCTATTTACCATCAAACGATTTCACAACCTTTCTATACACTAGCATGCATTAACTTCTCTTCAGTAGATAATTAGATATGAGCTATCTTGAGTGAGTTAATTATGTAGTCATTTTGCCAACTAGTAGCTCACTAGAACTCTTGCACCTCTGCTGACTAGCATATCCTATTCTGATGATTTGACAATCCCTACTAGTTAATGCCTTCTGATTAGCATGTTAATATTATATGCAACCAAGCTTAACTCTAGGATGGGAGCCATGCCACTTTTGAGAATGATCATAATTGGAATGGAGGTGAAAAAAGCATAGAGAATGTAGTGGTAAATCAATAAACGATTTCATGGCATCATTGTTAAGTCATAAAAATAGATAACCCTTTTTTTTTCCACTTAGATTTATTTTCACTAGTAATAAATGAGGCAACTGTAATGTGTTAGTTACATGATTGTAGGAGCCAAGCACTTTCGCCTGCACTCATCAGTCATCTTCAGGGCAGCATATAGTTCCTTGGGGAAGCGTATCATTGGTGAAACATTAAGATAGGCAAAAATTAAACATTAAGATAGGCAAAAGTGATACCTTTTTCTTGAAGATATTTCACTATAGAGAGTCCTGCAATAGAAGGAAGTTTCAGCATGCTTGTAGTGGAACAAAAGTCACTGAATAGCAGAAGTTTGGTGCTTCACCAGTAGCACCTAGATGTAAATCTCTTGTCAGTAGCGAGAGGCACAGAACAGTGAGCCATTTTCTCACATACTAGTCACTAACTTCAAAGAAGCAATGCTGGGGCAATTAAAGTGTCAAATTAGGCTTGTTAAGTGGGGAGGAGGGGTGCAGCCAGTTGGCTAATGGTGAGGGTAGGGGGTGGGAAGTCACATAGCAAAATGCACAAGGCTGTATGAGGAAGGGGTGTGTTAAAGTTGCAACATCTGTCTCAGAAGGCAAAAATTTCGAGGCTAAAATCGTCCATCCATGACGATTTTAGCAAGGGCAGTTCATGGAGTTTTGTTTATAATGTCCCGTTTATGCTCATCTATCCTTTGTTTTAGGGTGCATATAGTGCAGAGAAAAAGAGAGGGTATCTGTGGGTGAAATGGGGGTTAAGGAAATGAAGTAGATTCCACCTTTGTCAGCCTGGTTAATGGGATCTCTGTCATGCTTAAGAATTTTAAATAGATTTAGTGGTATTTTGAAAGGAACTTTTAGGTTAAATGGTTTTAGGAGGCTGCTAATAAGGGGTGCAATATTGGAGAAGGTAATAGAGGGGGTTAAGTTGTGCTGTGGTTGAAGGGGTGGTGGTGGGTGATTGTGAAATTTATGTTTGACTTTGTGAAGAATTCTGTTGAAAGGCATTGGTACATCCAGCACTGCACTCAGAGGCAATGATAAAGTTGATTTCATTTAGTAGGTTGGTTGGGGAATTGCAGGCATGCAAAGTGCAATAAAATGAGGAGTAGAAAAAGGCACTTTTAAACTGTTTTTGTGTTGGAGCAAAGGCATCAAAGGAAATAAAAGTGGAGGAAAACTGTTTATTGAAAGCATTGGTGATTAGAGTGTTTGATTGGTTTGCCAAATATTAAGGTCCAGAAATGGGAAGTTTCTGTCTACCTCACTCTCTTGTATGAATGAAATATTGTGGCAAAATGAATTGAGCTCTTCAAAGAATTTGCTGAGTTCCTGCTATGAGTGTTAACAAATGAGAAACACATCGGCTGCAAATCAGGCCCAAAAGAGATGCTTGAATGCTCACTGGTCGATGACATTTTTTTCTAGGTTATGCAGGACAACATCGGCAAGCAGGCCAGAAAAAGGAGATCCCATGGGGCATCCAGTGAGCTGCTTACACAGGTTGAATTATGTTTAAAATAATTATTGTCAATGACAAGGTCAAATAATATGGAAATTTCATTGGTTGGACTTAGCTTTCCTGAGTTAATTAGTGCTTGGACCAAAATTGTTTTTCTTGGTTGACTGGAGTGTTAGAGTACAGAGAGACAACTCAAAGGAAAGCAGTTTGGTGCGATTGGGGATGTCTTTTAAATTTCGGATTTTTGAGAGAAAGTCTATGGTTGAGGATGTGATTTCTGTGGTCTGGGAGGAAAAGGGGTTGGAAAAATTTTATAACCCTTTTTCTAGGTTGAATGTAGGTGCACAATATTTCAATATGAGGAGTTGGAAAGGTTGTGAGGGTTTGTGTGTTTTGATTTTAATAAAAATGGATGGAGGCCTGGGATAAAGGATTGTAAAAGGAAATTTTCGCAAATTGGCTGAAATTAAGGTATTGTTCTTGAATTTTCTGACTTTTTGGGAAAAGCTGCAGGTGCACTTTAAACATCAGCACTTTAACAATCAATTCAGCTAAGGTTTTTTTCATTTTTGCCTCAAAGATGGAGTGTTGAGGATAACAAGTTGTGCAAATTGTCAGCAGAAAGTATTCAGATGGAGAGATCTTTGTTAATATTGCTTATCCCCAACCCCCATCCATTTTTGTTAAAATCAAACCACACTTTTCCAACACCTCATATCGAAATATTGTGCACCTACATTCAACCTCAAAAAAGGGTTATTGAATTTTTTTCAACCCTCTTTCCCCCCAGACCACAGAACCACCTCCTCAACCACAGATTTTCTCTCGAAAATCCGAAATTTAAAAGACATCCCCGATCATGCCAAACTGCTTTCTTTGACGTTGTGTCCCTGTACCCTAACTTCATGAAAAACACGTGATAACACTTCAGTTGACCAAGCAAAAAGCAATTTTGATCCAAGCACTAATTAACTCTAGAAGGCTTAGTCAAGTCCAAACCAATGAAATTTCCAATTTCTCGATCTTGTCATTGACAATAAATAATTATTTGAAACATAATTCAACCCTGTAAGCAGCTTACTGGATGCTCCATGGGATCTCCTCTTTCAGGTCTGCTCGCTGACACTGTCTAGCTTAACCTGGAAAAGCATGTGCTTGACCAGCGAGTTTCAAGCCTCTCTTTTAGGCCAGATTTGCATATGATGTGTTTCTCATTTGGTAACACTCAGAGCAGGAACTCAGCAATTTCTTCAAAGAGCTCAATTCATTTTGCCACAATATTTCATTTACACAAGAGAGTGAGGTAGACAGAACCCTCCCATCTCTGGACCTTAATATTTGGCAAACTGACCAAAGCACTCTAATCAACAATGCTTTCCATAAACATGGTTTTTCCTCCACCTTTATTTCCTTTGATGCCTTTGCTCCAACACAGTTTAAAAGTGCCATTTTGTCGTCATCATCATCGTCGGCAGCGGTGGCGGCGGCGTCATCATCATCAAGCAGCCATGGGCTATGGAGGTCCATCCAGACCATGCAATTTAGTTCTCCAAGCAAATCTGTCCTGAGCTACATCTGCTGCATTTGGCCACTGCACACCAATTCTAATAAGGTCCTGTTTGACATTGTCAGCCCATGGCATCCTAGATCTCCCCCTCTTTCTGAAGCCTTTAGGCACACTGTTCATAACCCTATTCACCTTTTTCTACTCCTCATTTTATTGTGCTTTGCATGCCTGTGATTCCCCAACCAACCTGCAAAACGAAATCAACTTTATCTTTGCCTCCAGGTGCAATGCTGGATATACCAATGCCTTCTTCAACAGAATTCTTCACAAAGCTAAGCATAAATTTCACAATCACCCACTTCCACCCCTTCAACCACAGCATAACTTCACCTCCTCTATTACCTTCTCCAAAGTTGCACCCCTTGTTAGCAACCTCTTAAAACCATTTAACCTAAAAGTTCCTTTCAAAATACCACCGAATCCATTTAAAATTCTTAAGCATGACATTAATCTTTTGACATCTTAAGCATTAACATCCCATTAATCAAGCTGACAAAGGCAGAATCTACTTAATTTCCCTAAACCCCATTTCGTCCATAGATACCCTCTCTCTATGTCGGCTGCACTACACACATCCTCAAATAAAGGATAGATGAGCATAAATGGGACATTAGAAACAAAACTCCATGAACAACCATGAACTCCAAAACTCCATGAACATGAAATGGGCTAAAATCGTCCTTAATGGCAAAGTAGTCCCCCAGTTCGACTCTGCATTCATTGTTTCCTCCCCCCACTCCAAAACTGAAGTTACTCTCCATTAAGCCCTTGAAATTTTTGCCTTCAGAGACACATGTTGTAGCTTTAACACATGCCTTCCTCCTGCAGCCTGGCACACATCTTGCTACATGATTTCCCACCTCCACCACCATTGGTCAACCGGTCACACCCCTCCTCTCCACTGCATGAGCCTAATTTGACACTTGACCTAGCATTGCTCCTTTGAAGTTAGTGAACTGGAATGTGAGAAAATGGCTTACTGCTCTGTGCCTCTCGCTATTGACAAGAGATTCCATCCAAGTGCTACTGGCGAAGCACCTAACTACTGCTATGTGACTTTTGCTCCACTATAAGCATGCTGAAACTTCTTCCACTGCAGGATTCTCTTCAGTGAAATATCTCCAAGAAAAGGGTATCATTTTTGCCTATCTTAACATTACACCAATACTACACTTCCCAAGAAACTGTATGCTGCCTTGACGATGACTGCTGAGTGCAGTCAAAAGTGCTCAGCTCCTACAAGCATGTAACTAACACATTGCAGAGCCCATTTATACTTATGTAAATAAATTTTGCTGGTGAAAAAAAAGTTAGCCATTTTTATGAGATATTAAACATATGTATATTACATGCATTTTTCAAGAAAATATTTGAAGACCACTAAAATAAAGAGAAATATTTTTTACTGAAACAGCGATCCTTTCAACATGATCCCCCACCCTCCCTTTGTTTTTTTCTAGAACAAGGCTTGCATGCAACATTAACACTCACTAAGAATGACCTATGACTTGACATGAGACCCTGCCTTACATATGATTTTTATCTCCGCAAAATTCCCCGCCTGCCCACGGTCAGTAGGGGACACCGGTGGGCTTGGAAAGGCTGCCGTCCGTCGGATGGGACGTTAAGCCGTGGCCCCGTGTGCGGGAGAGACATACCCTGTGCACGTTAAAGAACACGCTGGATGGCCTTGATGGGAGGCTACCATCTGTCTCCCAACAGCTGTTCCAGTGGGTCCCCTCCCCCAACCTTCTCTGAGCCTTCGGGGTCCATGTGACCTGGCCATTTAGCCCCTGGTGTGCAAAAAAGTGCCACTCAGAGGTAAAGCAACCCAACCCAAATACATATGATTTGCAGTGTTTTGCAAGTTGAGATATGTATAATCTTCTTAACATTGCTATAGAATTTATATTTTTAAACATTTGGTTTAAAATAGATGATAAATGATGATATATATATATGGTTCTGTAAATGGTAGCTAGGTAATCACTGGAAGGAGAGATATGCACCAATCCTCAGTGATGATGCATAGAACCAGCCAGGCCTAGCACCTTCTCATAGTGCAGGCTGTTAGTACCTACTACTCTCTACACTCTCTTGTGGAAGTGAATGGAAGGGGAGGACAGCCAGATTAGTGTGGCATACTGATCTGGACAACTACAGCTACTTTTTTTTCTACCCAGCTGAGGAGTGGTCAACCACACAGGGTCCTGGTGCTGACCATATAAACATACTGGACTGGAATAAGGTTCTGAGCTTGATTATGGATCCTGAATTTGCTGCACTGGTGTGCTTCTGTGGAGGGAAAATCTTCCACTGTGTTTTCTGTTTCTTTGTGGGTTGACAGCCCCAAGTGAATAGATTCACAGGATATGTTTTATCAGCTAGTGGATAATCCCGAGCAGAGGTCATCGCAAGCACCTAAACTCTTGCTTCTGTGGGCATTGTCAGATTCTACATTGGAGGAAGTCTCCTAGTGTAGATTTTATCAGCCTTTAGTACTGGGGTAATGGGTCTTTGCCCCATGTCTCCAATTAGGGGGCTGTTTGATATTGTCAGCATTCCCTCTCTCAATAAACTTAGTTTCTTTAAACATTCCACTAACCATTTTCTCTTCCTAGGTAGTTGGAATGTGAGGACTCTGCACAGAGATGATTCTCTTGATGTCCTCACACAAGAATTCCACCATTATAGTTTAGATATTCTCGGCTTGCAAGAGACCAGATGGACAGATAAAGGTCAGATTCTTAAAAATAATCTAAAATTTCTCTTTTCAGTGGGGGACGACAATAAGCATCACCAAGGCGTGGGTCTGCTTCTCAGCACACACACTAGTGATGCTCTTCTAGGATATGAGTGCATTAATGAAAGGTTTCTTACAGCAAAATTTCAGACAAGCGTTAAAGACTTGAATGTTATCTGCTGTTATGCCCCCACTGAGGATGCCGATGAGGATCAGAAGGATAGGTTTTATGGACAACTTCAGGATATTTTGAATTCTGTCAAGAAAGGAGATATTACCCTTGTTCTTGGTGACTTCAATGCCAAAGCTGGTACTGACTCTGACCTTTGGGGAGGAGTAATATGCCCTTTTGGTATTGGTAGCTGCAATGGCAATGGGCAACGTTTCCTACAGGTAATAAACTCAATGGATTCAGAATAACTAACATGGGTTTCACCTGATGGGCTGCATAAGAATATGATTGATTATATATTAATTAACAGCAAATGGGCTAGTTCTATTAGGAATAGCAGGTCATATAGGGGAGCTGAAATTGGATCTGACCATTACCTTGTTAAAAGTGTCTTGCAACTTAAACTTAAAAAGTGTTGTGCTTGAGTTAAAAATTTTACCTTCAATACTGAAGCTCTGAAAGACCCACTTATAGCTAAAGCTTACCATGATAGGTTACTTAGTCATTATGGCAGTCATGGTATGCTTACTACTGAAGTTGAGGAAGAATGGGATCATTTTAAACAGGCTTTTTTGAAAACTAACAGTACTTTTTTTAGGAAAAAAAGGAGCAGAAGAGACAGAATTATCTGAGTGATAAGGCACTTGAGCTTATTTCGGAAAGAAAGAACTGCAGGAATGTCCTTAATCAACACCCTACTAGTCCTAATAGAAAGCATTACAGAGAACTTAATAAACATGTAAAGGATCTGTTTGTTTCTGATAAGAATCTTTGGCTTGATGACTTGGCTGACAAAACCGAGGAAGCAATTAGCTCAACAGCAGAGAGCTGTACCAGATAGTTAATGTTTTGTGTGGTAGAAAACAGACAAGTATATAGGAATTGAAGGATAAACAAGGTAAGGTTATAAAAGGTGAGGATTCTGTCATGGCTAGGTGGCTGAGCATTTCAGTGATGTTCTAAACACTGAAATAGATATAGTTAGCTGAAATAGAATAGGTTAGTTCTACTCCCATTGTTTGTAATGATGATAGATGCATTACTGGCTTTAATGTTGGCTCTATAACACAGTCTGAAGTTATTTTGGTTATTTCTAAACTTAAACTGCAAATATCTGGAAATTCTACAAGACCTTGGAATGTTTCAGTTATCACAGGATAACTTAAATTTTGAATATATTTTATGATAAAAGCATGGTTCTTAAGGATTTTACTAGAGATATTATTCCTATTTTCAAAAAAGGTGATCACAGTTCTTGTTATAACTACAGGGGTATCAGCTTACTCTCTGTTCCAGGGAAAGTTCTTTGCATGATTCTGCTTAGTAGAATGAAGAATCTGGTTGACAGGCAATTGCATGATGAGCAATGTGGATTCAGAAGTGTAGGGGATGTGTAGGTTAGATATTTTCACTCAGGCATATTCTTGAGAAATGTTTAGTTTCAGAAACCTTTGGTTACTAGCTTTGTTGATTTCAAAAAGGCTTTTGTTGGTTGTCATAATTTGTGGTTAATTGTGAGATATTTATGGCATACCAGACAACTTAGTTAGCATAATGAAAGCTCTGTATAATAACCCTAATTCTTGTGTGAGAGTTGATGAGGCTTGTAGCAATTGGATTAGCATTGCTTCTGGTGTTTGACAAGGGTGCATTTTGTCTCCTTTTCATTTTAGTTCGTTTATTGATTATTAGAATTATGTTATTGAATTAGAGAATTTTGTTATGCAAAATTCACTGCAAGGGAAAGATTTTGACCTTAAATGGTCTGGAGATACGAAAATTTCTGATTTAGATTATGCTGATGATTTAGCCCTTTGCCAAATGATGTTGATGAGATGAACTCTTTCATTCGAGCTGTTGATGAGACTGGTAGTAGAGTAGGTTAGGTTATAAAGAGAGATAAAACTAAAGTGATGAAAATTGGTCAGGCAGGCTGTGATTCAGTTAATCTGAACTCTTGCAGTCTTGAGCAGTGTTACAGTTTAATTATCTTGGGAGCCATGTAACAGATACTGGTGATGTGTGGCATGAGATTAGCAGATGAATAGGGATTGCTGCCGGGACTTTTAATAATCTATGGAGAGTGTGGGGAAATAGGCGTATACACCTGAAGACTAAAATTAGACTATAATAGTTTGGTTCTTTCTAGGGTTTGTTATGGTAGTGAAACTTGAATGTTTTGTAAACAAGATAACAGGAAACTCGATGCTTTTGATTCTAGATGCTTACCTAGTATCTTGGGTATTAGGTGGTTTAACTTTGTAACTAATGATGAGGTTAGGCGAAGGAGTCTGCAACCTCCTTTAAGCAGCGTATTGTGCAGAGAGAGACTCTGCTGGTTTGGCCATATTGCCCATATGGATAATTATAGATTGGCGAATAGGGTTATGAACAGTGTGCCATGAAGCCTTAGAAGGAGGGGGTGACCTAGGATGTGGTGGGCAGAGTGTGAAACAGCACCTTGTCAAAATTAGTGTGCAGTGGGCAGATGCAGCAGATGTAGCTCAGAACAAATATGCTTGGAGAACTGAATTGCACAATCTGGTTGGAATTCCATGGCTGCTTGAGGATGATATATATATATATCATATATATATATCGAGATTCATATAATATGATTAAAGATACAATATTGAGAATTAAGAAAACAGCAAAAATGCAAGATTAGTAAAATTTCAAATATCTATGAGATTTGACAAACTATATAAATTTAGTAATAATTGTATTCATGACAGGCTTAGAATAGTTAATGCATATAATTAAAAAAAAATTAAGACCAGGATTCAATTACTTGTGAGTAACTTTCCTGATATTTCGAACCCTGACTGGGGTCATCTTCTGAGGAGGTTGCAGCTTTCTTTTTCATCTTCCAAGGAAGTTTCAAGAAAGCTGCAACATCCTCTGAAGATGACCCCAGTTAGGGGTCGAAATATTAGGAGAGTTACAAGTAGGTGAATCCTGGTCTTAAGTTTTTTAAAATTATATATAAATTTAATTTCATGATTATTCTGTAGTTAAAAGATATAAAGCATCTAAATACACTATTTTGTCCTTAAGGACATGCAGGACTCTGCTTAAGATAGGTTTCAAAATCCTAAGTTCGGATATCTAATTAGTATGCTCTTTAGACTGAGAGCATTAATATGTTTCTTGTTTACAAAGATGAACAAGCCTACTGTTGTACAGTACCTTAAATTGAATGTTAAATACCTACTGGCCAAGTGCAGCAGGCCTGGTTAAAACAAGGCCACAAGGACAAGTATCGCTTGTTCTTGTGCATTTAAATGGTACTGGTATTTGTCGGAAATATAACAGCTTCATCAACAACAAGTATGCCAGTAGGTATTAACATTTCTGCAATTTAAAGTACTATACAATAGTAGACTTGTTCACCTTTATATGCTAGAAAATTATTTAATTAAGTCTCTCAGTCTAAAGAGCATATACTGATTAGATATCAGAACTTAGGGTTCTGAAATCTATCTTAAGCCAAGTTCTGCATGTCCTTCAGGATAAAAGGTACATTCAAATGCTTTATATCTTGTACTTACACTATAATTGTGAAATAAAATTTTTATTGTATCAAACTTGCTGTGAGTTGGTTAAATACTAAAATTTGACAAATTTTTTGTAATCCAGTAAATATTCTGTGGAAAAAATTTTGCCGATATACGGGACTTGAACCTGCATCTCTCCAGAAAGATACCAGAATATTCTACCAATTGAAGTAATGCCAGCTCTGTCTTTTTTCCACTATGTATAACTTCTAAACTCTTCCTGAGTTTTTTGGCACTTACAGTTTGTGCCATCTATGATCTCAGGTGGCAACTATTTCTTTTTTAATGATTGAGTGAGATAGAAATAAATAATAAAAGTAAATTCACACTATGTAGCATTATTAATGATTAAAACATAAATAGCAATTTCAGCATTATCTGTTGACTTTTTAAGATCTATAAATCAAATATTTTGTGGAAAAAATTTGCTGACATACCGACTTTAAATCCCTTATAAAAGATAGGTGCCAAAAATCTCAGGAAGAGTAGAAGTTATACAAGTAGAAAAAAGACAGAGCTCTCATTAGTTCAATCGATAGAGTTCTTTGGCATGTTTCTGGAGAGATGTGGGTTCAAGTCACATATGCCAACGAAATTTTTTCCACAAAACATTTATTCATTTATAGACATTAAAAGGTCAACAGGTAACACTGTGAGTAAATATTGAATAAACTCAACTTTTTTGGTACACTAAGTAATTACCACTTTTGAGTGGATTCAAATTTTAGAGGAAAAATTGTCATTGT
This sequence comes from Ryuthela nishihirai, assembly GCA_038380435.1. Taxonomy (NCBI): domain Eukaryota; kingdom Metazoa; phylum Arthropoda; class Arachnida; order Araneae; family Heptathelidae; genus Ryuthela; species Ryuthela nishihirai. The sequence goes on along the minus strand of JAWZYU010000004.1, from coordinate 24,167,903 downwards.
TTAATCAACTGTATACTTGTAATATATAATTTCCATCTATATGACATTTATCTGCTGCTTGTGGCTAGATTGCCTGAATAGTGCCTACATGTGACATAATGGAATATGTACTGTAGGTAGAAAATGTTCATATCATCAATTAGAGGAGATCTTGATCGGCGACTGGTAGCTCAGAGGTCCAGAGCACCTGACATGTTATCAGGAGGTCGTGGTTCATACCCACCTGGCTCAAGACAATTTTTCCTCTAAAATTTGAATCTACTCAAAAGTGGTAATTACTTAGTGTAAACACTGTGATTATCATTTATGTTTTTTTAATCCATTTAATGCCTCTAAAGTTTTCAAAAACATGGGAAATGTCAGCTTGTCTTATTTTATTTAAAATTGTATTTGAATATATTTTCAGATTTATATATAAATTTAGTAATTTTGAAACTAACAGAATTTTTGTTTCAAATTTTCAGTTTACTGGTCATGTATTGCAGAAACTGGAGGGCCATAGCAGGTTTTTTTTTTTTAATTTTATTACTTTGTTTTGTGAATGAGTTAAATCAGCATAATGTAATAAAATTTGAAGTATTAGCAGATAAGGTAATTAAAAAAAATTTCCCTCACTTTTAACTGTTCCGGGATCCAGCCAGAAAAACTGGTTACATCCAGAGGCCCAGCTATGTTTTCACTATGATCAGCCCTACCTGAACTCTTTGCTTCTATGGGCATCATCAAATTCTACATTGGAGGAAGTCTTCCAGTGTAGATGGCTTCAGCCTTTAGAAGTGGGGGAATGGGTCTTTGCCCCATGTCTGCGATTAGGGGGCTGTTTGATATTGTCACCATTTCCTCTCTCAATAAACATAGTTTCTTTAAACATCCCACTAACGATTTTCTCTCCATAAGTAGTTGGAATGTGAGGACTCTGCACAGAGCTTTTTCTCTTGATGTCCTCACACAAGAATTCCACCGTTATAATTTAGATATTCTCGGCTTGCAAGAGACCAGATGGACAGATAAAGGTGAGATTCTTAAAAATAATCGTAAATTTCTCTTTTCAGGGAGGAACGATAATAAACATCACCAAGTTGTAGGTCTGCTTCTCAGCAGACACGCTAGTGATGCTCTTCTAGGATATGAGTGCATTAATGAAAGGTTTCTTACAGCAAAATTTCAGACAAGCCTTAAAGACTTGAATTTTATCTGCTGTTATGCCCCCACTGAAGATGCCGATGAGGATGAGAAGGATAGGTTTTACGGACAACTTCAGGATATTTTGAATTCTGTCAAGAAAGGAGATATTACCCTTGTTCTAGGTGACTTCAATGCCAAAGTTGGTACTAACTCTGACCTTTGGTGGGGGGGGGGGGGGATAATAGGCCCTTTTGGTATTGGTAGCTGCAATGACAATGGGCAACTTCTCCTGGAGGTAAGTAAACATAATGGTTTCAGGATAACTAATGCTTATTACATAATGGTTTCAGGATAACTAACACTTATTACATGATGGTTTCAGGATAACTAACACTTATTACATAATGGTTTCAGGATAACTAAAACAATCACCGTGACATACGTAAGTACACATGGGTTTCACTTGATGGGCTGCATAAGAAGAAGGTTTCACTTGATTGATTATATATTAAGAGCAAATGGGTTTTTCCATTAGGAACACAGGTCATATAGGGGAGCTGAAATTGGATCTGACCATTACCTTGTTAAAAGTGTCTTGCAACTTAAACTTAAGAAGTGTTGTGCTAAAGTTTAAAAAAGGCCTTTAATTCCGAAGCTCTGAAAGACCTAGTTAGAGCTAAAGCTAACCATGATAGGTTGTGTAGTCATTATGATAGTTATAGTTTGCTTACTACTGAAGTTGAGGAAGAATGGGACTGTTTTAAAGTCTTTTCTTGAAACTAACAGTACTCTTTTAGGAAAAGAGGATCGGAGGAGGAAAAATTATTTGAGTGATAAGGCACTTGAGCTTATTTCAGAAAGAGTTGCAGGAATGTCCTTAATCATTGTCCTATTTGTCCTAATAGAAAGCATTACAGAGAGCTTAATAAATATGTAAAGGATCAGTTTGCTGCTGATAAGAATCTTTTGCTTGATGGCTTGGCTGACAATGCCGAGGAAGCAATTAGACAGCACAACAGCAGAGAGCTATACCAGATAGTTAATGTTGTGTGGTAGAAAACAGACAGGTATACAGGGATTGAAATATAAACAATGTAAGGTTATAGAAGGTGAGGATTCTGACATGGGATAGGTGGGCTGAGCATTTCAGTGTTGATCTAAATAATGTGGTTAGTTCTACTAGCATTGTTTGCAATGATGATAGATGCATTGGTGGCTTTAATGTTGGCTCTATAACACAATATGAAGTTATTTTGGCTATTTCTAAACTTAGACTTCATAAATCCCCAGGGGTAGATGAAATTACTATGGAAATGCTTAGAGCTTGGAATGTTTCAGTTACCACTGGATAACTGAAATTTTGAATATCTTTTATGATAAAAGCATGGTTCTTAAGGATTTTACTAGAGATATTATTATCCCTATTTTTAAAAAAGTTGATCACAGTTCTTATGATAACTATAGGGTCATCAGCCTACTTTCTGTTCCAGGTAAAGTTCTTTGTGTAATTGTGCTTAATAGAATTAAGAATCTGATTGACGAGCAATGCATGATGAGCAATGTGATTCAGATGTTGTAGGGGATGTATAGGTTAGATATTTTCACTCAGGCAGATTCTTGAGAAATATTTAGAGATTCAGAAACCTTTGATTACTAACTTTGTTGATTTCAAAATGGTTTTTGTTGGTTGTCATAAATTATAGTTGATTTTGAGATCGTATGACATACCAGACAACTTAACATAATGAAAGCTCTGTATAATAACCCTAATTATTGTGTGAGAGTTGATGAGGCTTGTAAGAATTGGTTTAGCATTGCTTCTGATGTTTGACAAGGGTGCATTTTGTCTCCTTTTCATTTTAGTTTGGTTATTGATTTTGCTATGCAAAATTAACTTCAAGGGAAAGTTTTTGGCCTTAAATGGACTGGAGATACAAAAATTTCTGATTTAGATTATGCTGATGATTTAGCCCTTTTGGCAAATGATGTTGATGAGATGAACTCTTTCATTCGAGATGTTGATGAAACTGGTAGTAGAATAGGTTTGGTTATAAACAGAGAGAAAACTAAAGTGATGAAAATTGGTCAGGCAAGCTGTGATTCAGTTAATCTGAATGGTTGCAGTCTTGAGCAGGTGTCACAGTTTAATTATCTCGGGAGCCATGTAACAGATACTGGTGATATGTGGCATGAGATTAGCAGATGAATAGGGATTGCTGCCGGGGACTTTTAAGAATTTATGGAGAGTGTGGAGAAATAGCCATATACACCTAAAGACTAACATTTGATTATATAATAGTTTGGGTCTTTTTAGATTTAGTTATGGTAATGAAACTTGGATGCTTTGTAAACAAGATAACAGGAAACTTGATGCTTTTGATTCTAGATGCTTATTCAGTATCTTGGGCATTAAGTGGTTCAACTTTGTAAGTAATGATGAGGTTAGGCAAAGGAGTCAGTAACCTTCTTTAAGCAGCATATTGTGTAAAGTTATAGAGCTTTTACATTAGCTTCCCATTGACTTAACATAGGGATTTTCCTTAATTTATGGAAACCAGTATATGTTAATTTTTACTTTATTACTTTTCCAGTAAAACTTTGACTGGTATCATTTTCTGAAAATAAATGGTCTTGGATACAGAAGCAAATTCATTGCTGTCAATATTTTTTCATAAGTTAGCAATCTTTCAGTCAGCTGATTTATCGATCTTTCTGAGTTATGTTACATTGGATGGCCGGCAAAAAAATCGTTGCATATATTATATTTAACATCCCATTAGCTTATATGTAATTTTTCTTTTATTCTTGGGTTTTTAGTAAAAAACTTTGAACTTGTACATTTTCTGAAAATGAATGATCTCTTGGATACTGATGCAAAGTGAACTTCCTTGGCACAGAAATCAGTCCTCAGAGGGCATTTTCGGGAAGAGTCCACCCCCCCCCCCTGCTGATTTCACTGTGAATGTTTCACTCTCCCTCCCCCTTAGAAAAATTATATATATATATATTTTTTTTTTTTTAATGGCAAATTTTTATGTTCGTATTGAATTATTTTCCTCAGTATCTTAGCTGTGCCACACAGACAATATAATGCTATTTTTTTTCCTTTGGTATACAAACCTTTCTGCACTTAGCCGAGATTGCCAAACTTCAACATCCAAAGAAAAATTTCATAATATTAGTAAAAAAAAAAGCAGCCAGGAAAGTTTTTTTCCATTTCATAACCAGTTCAGAAAATCCTGTGAAAGTAAGAAGTCCAAGTCACTTTGTATAACACTGGCCATGTTTAAAATATATGATACTGAAAAGAATCATTAAAAGAAATAAAAATCGTATTTCAGGGTAAATGTTATATTATTCAGGAGGAAATTTCCTTTCTATTAATATATAGTTTAACTATTTTTTTTTTTCATCAGGTTTCCCAAAATTAAACCTTAATTGTATAGTCCAATCTATTTTTTTCACCATATCACATTGAGAAAAGCTTATTAAAATCAATATGTTTGTAATTTTTTTTAATTATTTTTTTTTCATTAAATTTGTAATTAAATTCTATTTAATTTGGTATATAACATGATCAATTTCTGTTGATTGGTATTTTTTTTAAATTCTAAAATTGACTTGTTTATCTGACTCAGAACAATTAACTAAAAGACTGGCCTTTTCTCAAAGTATAGTTCCAAAAAAGGAGCAATTTTCTTATTTCAAGTAAAAATTTGTTTTTGTGTTATGCAGAAATAAATAAGCTTTCTATTCATGTGCATTATAATCATATCTTTCCATTAGTTTTTTTTTTTTAGTAAATTTTTATTTGCATTGCCAAATCATTTTTTTACTACATGCCAATACAAATGAATCTGACAATGAGTCCTGTTAAAATAAAACTAGTCATCTTTTTTGTAAATTATTTTATTTGCAGAAAATCTAGAATTAACTGCTGATTAATTTGACATATAACATGCCATAATTCCTTTCAATAATTGTTTGGCAAAAAGTTTTAAAGTTAATTTTATTTTTGCCTGATCAGAGTGAAAAATAGCTGGACCTCTGGATGTAAATCAGTTTTTCAGGCTGGACCCTAGAAGGGTTAATAGTACTTTACTATATTTAGATGTTCTCAGTGCCTGCTTAAGCCAATAAGTAAGGTAAGCACCACATCATGGTGCTTTCTTCAAAGGTGTTTTCAACAATCCAAAAGTGTTTGGAAAAAGTACCCTATCAATTAATAGCCACCACACACCTAATTATCTGCTCAACATTCAATTGATCAGTACAATATAAAATTCACATGCACATGTACATTTCCATACGTACAAAACCTCACTAATACCCTTAGAAACCATATGTATTATGCTTACACATTTGCAATTAGTATGAAACATAACATTTCAAATATTGTGCATATAAAACTGGCACTCCTCTGGAAGGTAAAGTAATACCTTCCAGTTTTCAAATGCTAAAATAATTATGACCTTGCCATACTGAATTGCAGCATAATTATGCCGAAAACTTGACAAAAATCCACACAATTTATATAACATGGAAGTGCAGTCACTACTTCCCATTTGGTGGTTCATTATCCAGGAGGAATGGATGTCATAGGAGGATGAGCACCCATCATAATATATAAATTGATGCAACAGTGTGCTTTAAATACTTTTGCTACCATAAAACCAGCACCTGCTGTGAAATGCATTGTAGGACTGGCAGTAAAAGTTGACTTACCCAGAGCTGCCAACCACTCTGAGTATTTTGGATTTTCTTCAAATTTTGTTTGAAAATCAGAATTGATCATTAAAAGCCAAATTTTGGTTCAAAATCTGAAAATCCAAATTTTGGAATTTTTTAGCTTACAAAAATGTGCCCTTAAATTTTGCAGTATTTTTGCCCTTTCCTTAAAAGTAGACTGTTAATGAAAGGGAGGAATTGTTTCGGATTTAGCTCTTTTACTGTACTAAAGGTGTGGCTGTTTCCCCCACCCCTTAATCTGTGCTTGCTTGTGGGCTCACCTGCACACCAATCAGAGGAAATCTATGACTTCAGCTGACCATTTCCAGACAGAACAAGTTTATAGCAAAGGCCATAACTGAATTCTTTTACAGAGTTGAAGGCTTTAAAATGAATGCTTATTCAACCTATCCCCAACTATCCCTGCTGTGGCCAACTAAATGCCAATTGGATTACTTAAAATCAGAAACTTAAGGGTGAAGGGATAATACAAATTAGAGAACTTTCCTAATATGTGGGCCATGATTGGCATTGCTACTGAAATGGGTCTCATATTATTATCTGGGTTGCCCTAATGATTGATAAAGGATTAAAAATTTTCTTTCACTGTAGTTGAGACAAGTTGACAACTGGGTTACTGCACTGACCTTTTGATTGGCTGATCAAAACTCCTCTCTTTAGTTTGGTTTGATTTAACAACCACTTGATGGGTATTTGGAAACAACAGCAAATAACCAATAGTTGACACCACAAACACTCAGTGTCATTGAGCTGTCATTCATACCAAGTGAGTCAGTCAATAGAAAATCTTCAAAAAAGTGATATGGTACTTTAGCCTTCCATCTTTAAATTTAAGAACTATCAGTCAGCAAAGATTGCCATTGTTGTGACAAAGTGTAGTTGATCAACCGCATTTAAACTTAAGAACTTTTATGTTGTAAAAGATTCTTATAATAAATTACCAGACTCTAACAAGAGTTATTTCTGTTGCCAAAGTGGCAAAGCAATAGTACTCTCTAGAGTCATAGGTATTTGCTCATAAGGCATTAGTTTTAAATACACTATTATTGTGTAGAATTAAATTAAGATCTTAATAATTAAATTACACCCAAAAATAAATACGTTTTTAAAATGTGCTGGCCATTCAACATAAGATTAATTGAACATCATACAATGAACTTAAACAATTCCCATGCCCAAATTCTTAGGCTAAATAATTTACTTGAAACATTTCTGAATGTTAAAATAATTATGACCCTGCAATACTGAATTTCAGCCTATTTATGCCAAAAACGTGATTATAGACAAAAATCCACACAATTTATATGAAAGTGCAGCCACTATCTTCCATTTGGTGGCTCATCCTCTGGGAGGAACTGATATCACTGGAGGGTGAGCACCCACCATAATATGTTACCCTTGCAACCATAACACCAGTACTTTCCTGAAGAAGTGGCAATATCCCTACCACAAAATGCATTGTAAGACTAGCAGCAGAGCAGTAGAAGTTGACTTATGTGATGCAAATGCTTCAGGCAAACAGTAAATAACTGGTGTCCAAAAGTTAAGCATAATATACATATTCTGGAAGATCTCAAAAATGGGGCATGAAATGCTGTGGATTTCAAGTGACAATGCATTGCTATATGTTTTAATAAACATTAATGCATGGAGTAATCAATCACATGATTTCCATGGGTTATGCAAATGAATTCTGGAGTGTCCATTGTTAAGGGTTTTGTTCAATAAATAGTGCACCAGGCTCATAATCTTCAGTTTCCAGATTTGAATCCCACCTATGCAAGCATTGAGATTTATCCCCATAAACCCCTCCCTGCCCTAATCAGAAAGAGGACATGACTAGGTTTGGCCATTCAACATAAGATTAACTGAGCATCATACAAATAACCTTCTCTGATCCCTTGGGGTCCATGTTACCCATTGTGTGCAAAAAAAAAAATTCCACTCGCAACCAACAGCCCATAGTTAAAGGACATGTTTTAGTAGAACAGAAAGGTTAATGTGGAGTGTGATGACCCCAAACATAAGCATCACAATGAGTTCTCATACCTTTTACCAAGCTGGTCATGAGGTCTAGCTACAGCACATCCCACTCTTCCTGGAGAGTAGATTGGAGCTTGTGGACGTTTTTGGATAGGCTTGATGATCTTCAGTGTCATCCCATAAGTGCCATCCCTTCATAAATGTCATCCCATGTTATATAGTGTTCAGTTCAAAGAACATGCTGGCCACTTCATTGGCTGAATATTCTAACTTTCAAAGAATTGATCAACTGCCTGAGCTTTATGAGAGCAGGCATTTTCATCCATCAAAATAAACTGGATCCCAACAACTCACCTGAGAAGACTCACATAGGGCTAAAGGATGTCATATGTATACCGCCAACCAGTCAGAGTGCAGCAAAGATGTATAGTGGTGTACATCCATTTGACATAATGTTACCCCAGATCATCAATCTATTGGTCCTGTTCTCTAATTGGTATGGTTCATCAGAGAACAGATCCAATATTGGTAGTAGTTACATTCTTGTTATCAACCCTTATATGTGGTAGATATCCTTGTTATATATGTGGTAGATATTCTTTGTTATATGTGGTAGATATCCCCCCCCCTCCCTGTGGTAGATATCCTTGTTATCAACCCTTATAGAGGGTTGTTAACAAGTTTCTTGCTCTCTCTGGATCAAACATTGAGAATCAATCTAAAGATTGAATCGTGATTTGTCAATCAAGAGCATGTGTGCCCATTGATCTGGGATCCAGTCATGATGTTGACTGCACCATATTAGTTGGTTCTCCTATTGAGAGGGATTGAGGTGAATACAAACCATCTATGCAGTTACCTGGCATAGATGCCTCTCTGAAGCTTGTAAACAGTTTGCCTTGAAACTGTCCTCCCAGTAAGTGCAGAAAGCTCCAAAGAGATGATGCTAGGCTTTTAGCACAATATAGTAATTGTCCTGCACTTTGTCACTCTTGGACAACCTTGCACTCGTCTATGGCTAACATCTTCTGTCTGTTGCAGCCACATCCAAATTTTGAAAACACTAATTGGAGGACATTTACAGTCCTAGCTGCATTGGGCTGGTTCTAACATATCAATTGCTGTACTATATGTAAAAACATCTATTTAATGTCTCTGAGCCATGTTCAACAGGAAATAAGTAGTGCAGAATCAGAGCCAGCCAGCTCTTATAGCATCATGATTGCTTTTCAAATTTTTATGCAAATTTTGTCTTCAGATGATTTTTTGGAGGTCCATGACCTTGCATATATTCTTTGTTTTTGACACAAACAATGTAATGTTAATTTTTCCAGTCATTTGTAAGATTTAACAGTTTGCAAATTATGCTTAACATACAATTAAAAAGACCTTCTTGCTCAAAAAATAATTTTAAATAATTTAAAATCCTCTGTCGTTGAGCAATAAAATTTTAGAGTTTATCCTTCAAAACATGCAAATAGTTTGAAGGATAAACTATAAAATTTTATTGCTCAACGAGAGAGAATTTTAAATTATTTTAAATGCTTAACATTTGGACACCAATGCAATAATAAAATAATATTTTATTTTGAGATTGTAACTTTAATTAGAATCAAAGATATGCATGGGTAATTTAAAGTTATAAAAGCAAATGATAAATAATTAAATAATTGTGTTGTAGTAGCCATTAATGTCAACCAATATGGTCCTATCTACACACTAGAAGTTGAGGGGTGGGGTGGCTCAGTCGGTAAGCACCAGGCTCATAATCTGCAGTTCCCAGGTTCAAGTCCAGCTGTGCCAGCATTGAGATTTATCTTCGCAAAATTCCCTGCCCTGCCCACAGTCAGTAGGGGACACTGATGGGCTTGGAAAACCATCGATCAGATGAGATGTTAAGCCATGGTCTCAGGTGCAGGAAAGCCATACCCTGTGCACATTAAAGAACACACTGGATGGCCATGATGGGAGGCTACCATCTAGCTTCCAACAGCTGTCCATTGGGTTTCCTCCCCCAACCTTCTCTAAGACCTCAGGGCCCTTATGACCTGGCCATTTAGCCCATTGTGTGAAAAAAATGCCACTCATAAATAAAACAACCCAACTTAGAAATTGATATTCAAGTGGTACAGCATAACTCATCTGGATATGATAAGGATAATGGTAAAGTTAAACATCAGCCTCACCTAAGGAACTGTCATCATTAAATATTGACTTTAAAAGCTTACCACAGTGTGAGCATAACATCACTAAATTGCAAATGAACCTGTTCCTTACCACTTTAACTATTAACATGGGTAATGTGATGTCACCTCTGATCTAGATAGATCATGTAGGAACATAATCCTATTTTTGTTTCTGATCACCATCATGCTCAACTGTCTTGTACCACCTCAGAATATGCCTATATATCTTCATGATAGTGCAGTTGTGAAGGTTGGAATGACCTTTTTTTGCACATGTAGTTTAACCTACCAATCAACTGTGCAGTGAATCCATACACATTCTGTACTCTTTTATAGATGTTTGCAACAGTCTCTCATACACCAAGACTTAATTAATAGCATGTTGCTTTGATCAATGTCCATGAAGGCTGCCATGCATTATTAATGCAACCACAATGTTACCTGTGGGAAGATGATGTAATTGTGATAAAAAGAGGTGAGAATGAAGTACCCACATGCTGTAGAAATAGCAATGCTGTAAATAAATACTGATCTGTAAATAATTAGGCATTACTTTTGAGTGACTCTCTTATTAATTACTGCTGTATCCTACTGTCATTTTATATAGTTTCCCCCCCCCCCTTCTTACAGGTTCAACCTGTCCAGATCTAGAAAATAATCAGGGAGGGGGGGAGTGCAGGAAATACATTCAAGCCGAAAAAATGTACAAGAGGGGCTAAGAGACTTTATTTCAAATACACTATGACATTTTGTTCTGTTTTACTGGTATTTAAAAATTTCTTGAAAAAATGCATGAAATATAAATCAGTTTAATAATTTTTTTGCCTTTTTTACCCATACTTGCATTCCAGGGAGGTTGGGGGTGGCATGACCCTCTTGCTTGCCCCCACCCACCCACCCACAAATCTGGCCCTGGGTTCAATTGATATTGACCTTGTGGTCCAATGTTGGACTCAGTCCAATACTGGAATGGGTCCTGCTCCTTGTTTATCCATGCTATTGTATAAATGCAGTGTTCCACCAAACCCTGAATGGAATATTATTCCAAGCTAATTTCCACTTCACTATAATGACTATATGACATTCTCCAGTCATCTCTACAGTAATGAAGAGTGCAACCATGATCACAAACTGAAATTGTGCAGTCCTAAATAAGACTGTTTCTGTTGTTTCCATATTGTCTTCACCTAGCTGGTATATATTGTATCGTGTATACCAATCTGCAAGCAAATGTTAACCATTTAATGCCTCTCATCTTTTAGTGGTTTTAAACTTTTAACTCTTTAACTACCATACTGACTCAAACTGCAGGTAGGAAGTAGTGAAGAGGAAGGAATAGCATTGATTGGATGAGTCCATTTAAAATCTCAGTGGTTTTGGGCTAGTATAGTAATGAAATTGTTAAATGCTCTGAGTTGTCCTTTCATTACAGTGTTACCGAGTATTAAACTCTATCATTAGATTAAATTGCACTAAGTAAAGATCTAACATTTTGGAATGTTATTGGCATGTTAATTTGGAATGTTATTGGCATGTTAATTTGGAATGTTAATGCACCAGTAGAGGAACTAAAAGTGCATAATTTTCATTAAATTACAATGATTTCCATAGATTAAGGAAAATTCCTATGTTAGGTCAATGGGAAGCTAACATCTAAACTCTATGACTTCTAAAATAAGTTTTTTTTTTGTTTTGAAAAATGTGATGCAGATAAAGGATCTCAATCATATAAATCAATATCTCGATTTTTAATTAGATTCGTTCGGTATTTAATGAGTTATGGAAGTTTGAATATTTAGCGATAGCAGTGACAGCCACAAAAAATTGACTTCAGAAGTTAATTAAAACTTTGTAATAAGTATTGTATCAAAGTGTTTAATAAAATAAATTTGTATTTTAGAACTTGTGTAAAGAATTATTTCACTATTTTTCAGTTTTCTATAAGTTTCTTAAGACTGGCATTGCTGTTGTTAAATATTCAAACTTTCATAACTCATTAAATACTGAACAAATATTATTGAAAATCGAGATATTGATTTATTTGATTCAGATCTTTATCTGCAATCACATTTTTCAAACAAAAAAACTTATTTTAGAAGTTATAGAACTTTGACTTTAGCTTTCCATTGACTTATCATAGGGATTTTCCTTAATTTATAGAAACCAGTGTATTTTTAAAAAATGCCTTTCACAATTTGTCACACTGTATTTTTTTTAACTTGATTTGCATGAAATATGCCATTTTATATCATTGAAAGTGTGAATGATTGAAGTTTTTTTTTTGTATCTCTTTAGATATGTCACTTGCTGTGCATTTTCTTCAAATAATTTGCTGTTGGCAACAGGATCAAATGACAAGACTGTCATTATTTGGTCTTTAGATAATTCCAAGCTTCATGATTCTGCATACTCTTCACCGATCAATACTATATGTCGTGGTAGTAATCAAGAAAGAATTAGTTTCTCACAATGGACAGTAAGTGATGTATCTGATTGGTTAGAACAACTTGGGTTGGCAGATTTATCAGAAACATTTTCTAAGCATGCTATAGATGGAAAAGAACTTATGCATCTTTCACATGACAGTTTGTTGACTGTTATGAAAATTGGTAAGTTTGGTGTTTTTTACATTTAAAAAAAACTAGCAATAAATTAACTTGAAGTTCAGCTGTAAGTAAACTTGTTATATAAAATTTATACATTTTGATTTTCAGGATCGCTGGCTTTTCAAAACTGTTCTCATGCAGAAATGCAGAGAATTTTTAAAATTCACCATAAAGGGGTTGAATTAATTGAAGTCATGAAGAAAGTGATTGAAACTTGTGGACTTAATATAGTAGAAATTGCTCAAATTATCAACAAGAATTTGATGATCATCCTTCTGAAAACTGATGATACCACAGAAAAAATTCCTGAATGAAAAAAACCAGTCGATAATAATTAACCAAAAAATATATTAAGTTATACAAGTGGGTCACTCAGTCAGAACTGTATAGTCATGAAGCTACCATTCTTTATAAGCAACATGGATATCAAAAAAACTTTACTTCACTATGAAAATATCATATTTATTGAAAAAGAGCTCCACAAAATCAAAGAACTTTCAGGAATAAAGACAGGCACATCAATAGGTCATATCAAAATGAAGAAGGAAATCTGAAACTTACTAAAATTCTGTTCCTTCTCAGCCACCATAGATTATAAAGGAGAAACCAGGCTATGTAAAAAAATTCCACATGTCAGGGCACTTCATCTCTAACTGTCCATTCCTCTATAAAAATAATTTAATAAAGAGACAAAAATCAAAAATAGCAACATCGTTTGCTGAAGTTATTGAAAATGTGCTCAACAAAGAAAAAAAAAAAGATAATAAAGCAATAGCTGATGAGTAAAAAAAACTGGTTTCCTTGGGAAAACAAATTGAAAACGAAACAGACAAAAGACTTTTTTAGAGCAATCCAACCCACCAGCTCTTCGACTTCAACACAAATGACTCATCATCATCATCTTCAAGCAGCCATGGGCTACGGAGGTCCAACCAGACTGTGCAATTTAGTTCTCCAAGCAAGTCACAGACTTTCAGTTATCACAAATCCTTCAGATAAAGACATAGAAAAAAAACCAATGAAAAAGAAGAGAAATGGTCTGAATCTGGACTACTAGACAACTTCAAATTTTACTGAATAGAATTTTTGCTTGCCACAGAGCTCTGACAGGAGACTGTTAGTTTATAGTAGACGGTCAGTGAGGATGGCGGGAACCCAGCAGAAAAACAACACAAACATCTATGCTTATTCAGTGCTCGAACTCAGGTCACAATTGAACTACTAATAAAACTATCACAGATAAAAAACAAATCTGATATTTTTATACTGATCTATTCCAGAGTATCATTGAAGAATACTACAAATATGGTCTTCTTACTATACTTTTTCACACTGCTGAAAATCTCCTAGATTATGAAAAATGAAAGGAAAAGGAAATTTGACAAAGTAGCTTTACCAAGCTTTGTCCAAATGCATACAGTCCAAAAAATCTAAGATCTTGAGACTTAATCCCACTGCTTTGCTTTCTTTGCTTCTATTCGATTTCTTGTGTTGCTTCTGTTTCTCTATAAATTTTCTCTAAATTTTCTTTAATTCTCTGTTTGGACTCCTTCTGATATTATGGCTCCATTGATATATGGGTTTGTTGACCTTGAAAGAGGACAGATATAATCCTGAGGAACTAGTCAATGAAGTCAAGCTGAAAAAATATCAGCATTGAGATTAAATGAGTGGGATTTACAGTAGCCACATTTGCATTATAAATACAATTTGTTTACAGAAAGAAAAAAATATTTAAAATAAAATTATATAGTGATTTAATAGTAGAGAAACACTAGTTTGAAAGTATAAAACTTGTATGTATATCATTGTATTTCAGGTGCCCACAATGCTCCAACACCACATATAAGATTTGGGCCAGGGGTATGGAGATGGAGGAAGGCTCCCCCCAAAGTTAATCAAAGTTGGCAAAATTCAAAACAACTTTGTACATTCCAGGTGAATTCTGAAAATTGTAATTTTTTTTTTTTTGTAAAATTAAGAGGAATTGGCAAAATCTAGACAACTTGGGAAAATCTAGGGTAATGGTGAAAATCGAGGCAATTTGGCAAAATTAAGGGCAATTGGCAAAATTCGAAGCCACTTGGTAAAATACAGGTGAGTTGTGAAAACTGGGATTGGTTTTGTGAAATTAAGAAGAGTTGGCAAAATTGGGACAACTTGGAAAAATCTTAGGGAGTGGGCAAAAGTCAGGTGAGATGTACAAATTGGGATTTTTTTCTGTAAAATTATGATGAGTTGACAAAATTGAGGCAGCTTAGTGAAATCTAGGGCAGTTGGCAAAATTCAAATCCACTTAATAAAATATAGGCGAGTTGTGAAAATTGAGATTGGTTTTGTGAAATTAAGGAAAGTTGGCAAAATCTTGGGAATTTGGCAAAATCGAGACAACTTGGGAAAATCTTGGAGTTGCTGAAATTCAGGTGAGATGTAAAAATTTGAATTTCTTTCAGTAAAATTATCGTGAGTTGTAAAATTCGAATCCATTTGGTAAAATGCAGGTGAGTTGTAAAAATTGGGATTGGTTTCGTTCATTTAAGGAGAATTGGCAAAATTCGAAGTGACTTGGCAAATTCAGGGGAGACATAAAAATTAGAATTTGTTTTTGTAAATTTATGGCAAGTTAGTAAAATCAAGGCAACTTGGCAAAATCTATAGGAGTTGGCAGAATCAAGGTAACTTGGCTAAATCTAGAACAGTTGGCAAATTTTAAGCCACTTAGTAAAATGCAGATGAGTTGCAAAAATTGGGATTGATTATGTGAAATTAAGGAGAGTTGACAAAATCGAGACAACTTGGCAAAATCATGTCAAATTGGCCAAATCTAGGTAGCTTGGTAAAATATAGGGCAGTTGACAAAATTCAAAGCCACTTGGTAAAATGCAGGTGAGTTGTGAAAGATAAAGAAAGTAGATGAAATCAAATCGATAAAATTGGCACAATGTATGGGACTCATCAAAATTTAAGTGAATTGGTAAAATTATGGTGAGATTTAAAATTAGGGAGTTGTTTTGCATAATTCATGGTGATGTTAAATTGGGGAATCTGGTAAAATTATATGCCCCCCCCCCCAACCCCACCCCATGAAGCAAAGCTCTGGGAACATCCCTGATAGAGAGATAATTTATGTAAAGGTCTTTTTTCTCGGTTGCCAAAATTTGGACTAGAATATATGTTGCTCAAGCCTTCAGGGAGAGTGGATTCTAATCCTTAATCCAAAATTGTTGTCAGCAGCATCACACCTGGAAGTATTTGGCTACCCAGTATCAATTTTGACCTGTACACTATGAGAGCCATGATAAAGCTTACATCATTCTTATGGTGTATATATCCTACAAGAACTTCCTGACTAAATTACTATGAAGTATCATAAAATATGCCAATATATGCAAAATTTCTTACTGACATGAGTATTCTATATCACTTCAAAGTGCTATAGAAGGCTGAGCTGATTGACTGAAAGGGACTCATCATTGAAGTACAATGAACAGGAGCATCTGTAATGGAGGTGATGGAACTCAAAAGGAAACCACAGGGCACAATATCCCAAGTGTATGGAAAATGACAGTGGTCTCAAAAAACATATGCCAACCATGGGAAATGTGGGAGAGAAAAAAAGACTCTCATACCCCCCAAAATTGTCTGTCAGAGGCTTTTTCTCATCCATGCATCAAATTCATGTGTCTGTCAGGCACTTGAATTGTATGGCAAAACAGAGCTGCTACAGTTCATCAGCTGAGAGAGATGACCACTAGCATTATTTTAAACTCATTTCAATGAAAGCTATGTACAGAGAATTGAAAACTTGAAATCTGCAAACTGTACTGTGATACAAAAATCTTTCATTTCTGAAATTAACAGGATTCAAAAACTCCAATGGTGCATGGAGCATCAAATCTGGTCATTGGAGGACTGGAAATGTATGGGCAGATGAATCACTTTATATACTGTTTTCAACTGATGGTCGATGTAGAATGTGGTGAAAACCCCATGGATCAATGGACCCATCATGTGTAGGTTCTACATTCAAAGTGCTGAAAACAGTGTGTTGGTGTGGTGAGCATTTTCTTTGTATGGATGGGGTCCTCTGAATTTAATGCAGGGTCACATCCTTTCCAAAAATATAAAGCTACTTGGATAGTTAGGTGCTGCCGATGATACATCATTTTTACTCCAGTGGAGATGGCAAATTCCAGATAATAATGCACAGATTCATCACTCTTGAATCAGAGGAGTAGTTTGACAAACATGAAATGGATTTCAGCTTTCATGAAATGGATCCAAAATCCCTTCTGTATTTCAAAAGTATGTGGAAAGCATGCTACATCTATCAGGGCTATTGTCTCTGCCCTTGGGAGCCTGACAAAGTATTTGGTATGTGTTCATAATAATTTGAGTAGGCAGTGTACATAGCCTACATTTTTTAAGCCTTCCCAAACGGTTTGGTTGTTTTACCTCTGAGCTGCACTTTCTTTTCACACAATGGACTTAATGACCAATTCCAAAGACCCAGAGCTCAGAGAAAGTTGGGGGAAGGGAACCCACTTAACAACTATTAGGAAACAGATGGGAGTCTCCCACCAAGATCATCCAATATGTTCTTGAACATGCACAGGGTATGGCTCTCTGCATACAGGCCTTGTCTTTGCATCCCATCTGATGCACAACAGCCTTTCCAAGCCCATCGCTGCCCCCTATCTGACTGAGGGCAAGGTGGGGATTTAGTGAAGATAATCTCAATGCTGGTACAGGTGGAACTCGAACCTGGGAACTGCAGATTGAGAGCCTGGCTTGCTACCAACTAAGCCAAACCCTGCCCCCTTCTCAAAAGAATAATCCTGCAGTTTGAATTAGTGATAGGTGTATCATATATTATCACTCAATATTGTATATTATATATATTATTATCAATGTGTATGGAATCGTAACCATACAGCACCAGGTGACCTACCCAAGGGGTTATAACCTTCACCCTTTGAGGGCTTCGATATATATTTTCTAAGGCAGTTTTCAAAAAAAAAACAGACTCAAATACATTAAATGAGACTCAAACATGTTAAAAACTTCCCCATGGAATTTTCTGGGTATGTCATTGCACAGCACATTAGTGTCAGTACCAGAAAAGATTAATAAATAACTGTATATTAAATCCTTTCATAATTATTGATTAATAAAAATATTTATAATTATCATTAACACCCTTTCATTTTGGAATAATTATTTATTCCTTTATGAAAGTGTGTCAGAGTGTTCTAACCACTAAACTAGCACTGGCTCCATCATTTATTTGTTAATATGACTTATAAATCTTTCTGAACTTGTGATCCTTATCACCATCTTTTTTATTACCTGTAGTGTATATAAGGTAAAGTGTTGTCATACAATGCTGTTGAATAGGCAAACAGTGCTGTTAGATTGACTGGTTGAGTTAGAATACTAAATTTAGCTAGGCATTAAAATCACACACAGATATTTGCTTTTTTAAAGGAACTTATAGGAACATAATGTTTTCGGAACTAATTAAGTGTAAAGCATGACTTATTTACATCTTATTCAGAGCAACATTGGAAAATTAAGTTGCCTTCCCTGATCATAAAGGACCTAATAGGGAACAAGTTCAGGAAGATTTATAAGTCACATTAGCAGATAAGTGATGGAGCTGATGCTAGTTTAGTGGTTAGAACTCTCTGGTATGAATCTGTAGAGACATGGATTCTAGTCCTCCTCATCGACAAAAATAATTTTTTCCATATAAATATTTATGATTTCTATTCAACAGATAACCCTGTGTATTACTTTTGATTGATTATTTCAAATTATTGTTTCCAGAATCATCTTAAATTTTAAAACTATATAATAAAGCAATTGTTATTAATGTTATTCACTTCATAGTCCAGCATATTATAGTGACCAGTTCCTGTCAGACCTCAGTGGCAAGCAGCTGCTTGAATAATAATTTATTTGTATTTTTATTTTTTCATATGCAAATTTGGTGTAATTATTTTAATTCATTAAAGTTTATTTACAGTTAGTGTTTGGGTCTTATCATTTTGAAGCACCAATGTAATTATCTGTTTAAAACTGAATAAAATTGTAGCACTATAATGAATTGTTTCAAGTATAAAACAGAACATTAAATTCTGTAAATACCATATCAAATGGAAGCATTGCACTTTTTTTTTTATAGGATATAGTATTTAGTTTACTTCATTGCATATATTTGTAGCTGAAACTTAAAATTTAGATTAGTTATGGTTGATTGCAATATATATGAATAAATCATTCCTTTTAGAGACTTTGGGTCATAGAAATAAGATTTTACGAGCTATCCAAGCTCTTAAGAATCCTTTGTGGCAACATGCAGTTCCAGATATTGATGATATTTCAATTCCTAAAGAATTTCATTGCCCTATCACACACGAAGTGATGGAAGATCCAGTAATAGCTTCAGGTACGTATGTATTACGTTTCCAAAGGCTAGTGTAATATTTCTAAGCACGTATATTTTTATATACTACACAGTTTAGAAGAGGATCCTAAACACCTTCTAACTTGTACATGCTTTTTCATACAAGGATATGTTTTATTGATGTAATATTATTTTTAGCCTAATTATTGCAGATTTCTATGTTAGCAGTCTTTCAAATGCAAATATTTGCAAGATCAAGAAGCAAATTTAAAGGTTTTTGAAGGCTAATTTAATAACAATTAACATTGAGCACTGCTATTTTCAGTAGCCACATCAGTAGTGTGGCAAATAATGAACTCAAAGTTTCTTTTCAGTCTCAGTTTCCACCCTTGCTAGCACTGATTGAGATTCACAGATTAAGGAAGTACCACTCTTACATGAATCCAATTTTTTTAGAAGAAAAATTGTCTTTAGATGGGTGGGATATGAACCCACGATCTCCTGATAACTTCAGATGCTCTGGACCACTGAGCTACCAGCCGCTAATCAAGATCTCCTGTGATTGATATGAACATTTCTATCTACAGTACAGTACTATGTCATAGTATCTACAGTACTATGTCACATGTAGGCACTGTTCTGGCAATCAAGACTCAAGCAGCAGACAACGAGCATGCCATATAGATGGAAAACATATTCACGAGTATGCAATTGATTAAATTTGTTCAATTGTATACTCATGAATGTACTTTCCATCTATATGGCATGCTTTGTTGTCTGTCGCTTGATTGCTGGAACAGTGCCTACATGTGACATAGTGGAATATGTACTGTAGATAGAAAAGTTCATATCAATTAGAGGAGATCTTGATCAGCGGCCAGTAGCTCAGTGGTCCAGAGCACCTGACATGTTATCAGGAGATTGTGGGTTTGTATCTCACCTAGCTCAAGACAAGTTTTCCTCTAAAAAAAATTGGATATACGTAAGAGTGGTACTTCCTTAGTCTGTGAACCAGATAAGTTGAGTATATTCAAATTTAACTGATTGAGATTTTCTTTCTTTGTTCACACCCCACTCTTGGTTAGGAGACACCAATAATCTTAAAAGGGCTATTGTGCTCCAAATGGGGTTAAATTATATTAATTTTCCATCATTCCACTGTTAAGGCTTCTATTCTCAGCTTGTATTGCTAGATACCCTGAATAAGGCTGTCCAGCAGACCCTGGGGCAGTAATTCCCATGTCTCAAGCAGAACATAGCTCTTGGAGTGTTGTGGGAAGGGGGTAGCAAGTGCCAATTCATCACCCTACAGCATCCTAGACATATTCTATGGCAGTGGTTCTTAACCTTTTATGCTTCACGTACCCCTTGGAAATGTGTATGTAACTGGCATACCCCTTATATAGATAGATAAAACTATAGTTATAGTATAACAATGAGAATAAGATAAAGCATATATATATAACATATATCTAGTGACTTTTGAGTTCTCACAGCATACCCAAAAAAAATTTACCACTTATCCCACATTGAGAACTCCTATTCTATGGTATTCAGATCTGATGATCATGATGGCCAATCCATATGAGTGATATCTTCACTCTCAATGTATTCATCAACCAGCAAAGTTCTGTGTGCTCAGGCATTGTCATCCATTAAGAGAAATCTTGAATACTGCACCTCTAAAACGATGAGCATAAGTATACAGGATCTCATCTTGCTATTGGACACCAGTCAGACCTTGCTGATTTATCCTCACGATCTCATGATGAGGCATATTACTATTGATACCTAGCCTAGACCATCAATCCTCTGCCTCCATATTGATTCCTTCCTCAGATATAGGGTGGATGAAAGCATGTTCCACCTTCTCGCCTTATTAATGTCTATAGAGAAATCACTTTGCAAACTGAATCTCAATTTTTCAGTAAAGGACACACTAGCCCATTGTTGATGGGTCCATTTGACTGGTGATGTATTGGTATATAATATGTATCAAACATTAATTAATAAATTCTGAAAAAAAATTCATCGCTGGCACGGCGGGAATTGAACCCGCATCTCTGCAGATTCATGCCAGAGTGCGCTACCATTGCACCACATGTCGGACAATGAACTCTTTCAGAATATGACCTTATAAATCTTCTTCCTGAGACATGATTGAGACAGCGCCATCTATACTCAAGGAGATGCAACTTTTTCAATCGTTGCGTTTGATTATCAGATGTTAATGAGAAGGTTGCTAATGCTAAGACGTTAATATATAATTAAAAATAAATCCAAAGTGAATGCACAGTATTCCCTGTTAAGATAGACATCAAACATTAATTAATAGATTCTGAAAAAAATATATTATAATTGTTCATCAACATTAATTAATGGATTCAGAATCTATTAATTAATGTTTGATGTCTATCTTAACAGGGAATGCTGTGCATTCACTTTGGATTGATTTTTAATTATATATTAATGTCTTAGCGTTAGCGACCTTCTCATTAACATCTGATAATCAAATGCAACGACTGAAAAAGTTGCATCTCCTTGAGTATAGATGGCGCTGTCTCAGTCACGTCTCAGGAAGAAGATTTATAAGGTCATATTCTGAAAGAGTTCGTTGTCCGATGCATGGTTCAATGGTAGTGCGCTCTGGCATGAATCTGGAGAGATGCGGGTTCGATTCCCGCCGTGGCGGCGATGAATTTTTTTTCAGAATCTATTCATTAATGTTTGATGTCTATCTTAACAGGGAATACTGTGCATTCACTTTGGATTGATTTTTAAATATAATATGTAAGTTGATATGCTGTGCTATCTCTGTATGAAGTATATCAGGGTATCTCATAACCATATGATTTATGGTATAACATGGCATAAACCATATGGACACTTCAGCTTAAAATTGCCCTACTTCCATTCTTCCTAGGGTTCTGCACCTCAATAAATGTTATAAGTTTTATTGCTTATTTTGAAAGACTGACACACACACTTTTGCATTTTCAATTGAACTGTCATTATGAACACAATTCTCAGTTGCACATCTTTATATACATATTTGGTTTGCATAGGTCCTCAAAATATTTATTGATATTTGGTTTGCACACTGACTATACAAATTTCTCAAACTGGAGCATTTTTATCATGTCTATGTACTGCTTCCTAGCTCATTGCTACTCATTGCTCACACTTTTGCTGTTTTTACATGTGACAGTACTTTGGGGTGATTTCTTTGTGCCATTCCAGCAGTGATATATTTTTTGTGTTTGTTGCTCAAATTTTGATCACTAATGAATAACAGATCAAAGGGACCTGGGTTTAAGCCCCGGGTAATGCATGAATGTTTGTGTTGTTTTTCTGCTAAGGTCTCATCTTCCTCACAGATCTCTGTGGTATATTAAACTGACAGGCTCCAGTCAGACCTCTGTGTCAAGCAGCTGCTTAAAAGAGTATTTTTTTAATATATATAGCAAAATATGCCAAAAAAAAAACTTTACTGCACATTATGATCTTTTCCACAAGATCTTTCTGCACAAGATTTTTACTGCCACATCAAAGTGTTTATTAAAAATCACAAAATCTTTTTATGTCTATGTTGTCATTTAAGGCCAACTTGACAAGCAGACACATCAAGATACCAAACAAATACTTTTTTACAATTTTTAAATGGTGGCTTGTACTGGTTTGATCTAATATAAAACAGAATATTCCTTTTCTTGCATTGTCCTACTGAGATCTCACCTTCCTCACAGACTTTCTTTATGGAATATTGGATCAAAGGCTCTGTAGCGAATAGTTGCTTGAGGACTAATTTATTTTTTAATGCACATGTATTAATGAATTTTTAATTAAAAGCATAAAAGTTGAATATTTAGAGATGACTGATAATCAAAACAATAGACATATATTTTTTTGGAAAATGGATAAAAGGTAACTGAATCTATAAGGTTAAAGAGCAATGAATTTTATCACTATCTTGAAGAAAATGTATAAATATAAATGGATACCTATCTACCTATATTACCCACTCCAGCCACTCACTCAGTAATGAAAATTTCACCAATAACACTAATTAAGTTAGCATTAAGGCAAAAGATGATAAAGACTTCTTTTTTTATCATCTTTCTCACAATGCTAATTTATATCAATGTTTTTTGGTGAAATTTTCATTATTGATAATTTATACATTCAGATTATTTCGTACTTCTTACCTACCTACCTACCTACCTACCTACCTACCTACCTACCTACCTACCTACCTACCTACCTACCTACCTACCTACCTACCTACCTACCTACCTACCTACCTACCTACCTACCTACCTACCTACCTGCCCGCCCGCCCGCCCGCCCGCCCGCCCGCCACCAAGTTTTCGACTCCTTTGCTTAACTTCATCATTACTTACCAAGTCAAGCCACTTAATGCCTAAGATATTGCACCAGCATTTAGAATCAAAGGTACCAAGTTTCCAGTTATCTTACCTACAAAGGGTCCAAGTTTCACCATAACCAACCCTACAAAGAGCCAAACTATCATACAATCTAATTTTAGTTTTTATATGTATATAGCTATTTTTCCACACTCTCCAAAGATTCTTAAATGTCCCAGCAGCAATCTCTATTCTTCTGTTTATCTCATGTACCACATCACCAGTATCTGTTAAACTGCTCCTGAGATAATGAAACTGAGACACTTGATCAAGAGTGCAGCTGAAGTGCTATCCGCTTGATCAATTTTCCACACTCTAGTTTTCTCTCTGTTATCATCAAACCTACTCTATTACCAGTCTCATCAACAGTCCTAATGAAAGAATTCATCTCATTAACATCATTAACCAATAGTGCCAAATTTTCCACACAATCTAAATCAGAAATTTTCAAATCTGTAATTTTAATCTGCATTTAAGGCCAAAATCTCCCCCTTACAGAGAATTCTGCATTGTATAATCAATAACCAAACTAAAGAGAAAAGGAGACAAAATGCACCCTTGTCTAACTCCATTAGCAATGCTGAGCCAATTGCTACAAGATTTACTGACTCACCCAGTATTATAGAGAGCCATCATTATGCTAATTAATTTGTCAGGTATGCTATACAATCTCCCAATCAACCACAAATTTTAACAGTGAACACAATCAAAAGCCTTTTTGAAATTTATGAAATTATAAATTCCTCTTTTCAGGGTGGGATGATGGAAAGCACCTGCAAGGCATTGGTTTGCTTCTCAGCAGACATGCCACTGATGTTATTCTAGGATATGACTTCAATATTGAAAGGTTTCTGAAACTTTAAGAATTTTTCAATGATCTGTCTAAGTAAGATATTTTATCAATGCACCTATACATCCATATTTTATCAATGCACCAATACATACATACATCCATTCAGAAGTGGAGGGGATGTATAGATTTTTATCTGTTCATCCCCTATCACTTCTGAATCTAAGCAGTTGTCCATCAACCAAATTCCTAATTTTAATTAAGCACAAGAATGCAAAGAACTTTACCTGGAACAGAAAGTAGATTGATTATCCTATAATTATCATACGAACTGTGATCACCTTTTTTAAAAAATAGTGATAATAATAGCTCTTTTAAAATCCTTAGGAATGACAGTTTATCATAAAAAAATTCGAAATTTCAATGTATCATGTGACAACAGAAACTTTATAAGCTCTAAACATTTCGGTAGTGATTTCATTAACACCTGGTGATTTATGTAGTTATAATTTAGAGACAGCCAAAAGAACTTCCAATTGTGACAGTGCCAGCATTAAAGCTAAAATTCATCTATTCTCATTACAACCAATGGGAGTAGAAATAATCACATTGTTTAGAACATATCTGAAATGCTCAGCCTAACTAGCCATAACACAATCCTCGCCTTCAATAACCTTACCATGCATATCCCACAATTCGTCTGTGCCAGTCTGTTTCTTCCCACACAAAATTTTAACTGTCTGGTACAACTATCTGCTACTCTGTTGTCTAACTGCTTCCTCTGCTGTGTCAGCCAAGCTATCAAACCAAATATTTCTATCATCACTCAGCTAATCCTTTACATATTTATTAAGTTCCCTGTAATACATCTGTTAGGACTAGTAGTGTGCTAATTCTGATTATTCCTGCAATTCCTTCTTACAGAAATAAGCTCAAATGCTATACTGCTCAAATGGCTTTGTCTCCTATGCCCCCTTTTACCCAAAAAAGTACTGATGGTATCAAGAAAAGCCTGTTGAAACTGATCCCAATATTCCTCAACTTCCATAGTAAGCAAACTGCAATTGCCATAAAGATTAAAGCACAACATTTCATAAATAATGATTATAGCACAACATTTCATGAACTTCAGTTTTAAGACACTTCTGACAAGGTAAAGGTCAGATCCAATTTTGGTTCCCCTATATGAACTGGTATTCCTAACAGAACTAGCCCTTTTACTGTTAATTGATAGTTAATTGATCATATTCCTATGCAACCCATCAGGTGAAACCCATGTGTATTTAAAATGTCACAGTGTGTATAGTAAGTATTGTGTTTATAGTAAGTTATTCTCAAACCATTAAATTTATTTAACTGCAGTAGATGTTCCACATTGCCATTACTAATGCCAAAAGGACCTATCACCCCTGCCTAAAAGTCAAGAGTCAGTACCAATTCTAGCATTGAAATCACCTTGCACAAGAGTAATATCTCCTTTCTTGGCAGAATGCAAAATATCCCAAAGTTATCCATAAAACCTTTCTCATTCTCATCAGAGTCGTCCTCAAGCAGCCATGGGCTATGGAGATCCAACCAGACCATGCAATTTAGTTCTCCAAGCAAGTCTGTCCTCAGCTACATCTACTGCATCTCGCCACTGCACACCAATTCTAACAACGTCCTGTTTGACATTGTCTGCCCACCGCATCCTAGGTCTCCCCCTCTTTCTTAGGCCTTTAGGCACACTGTTCATAACCCTATTCACCAATCTATAATTATTCATACAGGCAACATGGCCAAACCAACGGAGTTTCTCTCTGCACAATATGCTGCTTAAAGGAGGTTACAAACTCCTTTGCCTAACCTCATCATTAGTTACAAAGTTGAACCACCTAATATCCAAGATACTGCATAGGCATCTGGAATCAAAAGCATCTAGTTTCCTGTTATCTTGTTTACAAAAGTGTCCAAGTTTCACTGCCATAACTAACCCTAGAAAGAACCAAACTATTATACAGTCTAATTTTAGTTTTTAGGTGTATACGCCCATTTCTCCACACTCTCCATAGATTCTTAAAAGTTCTGGCAGCAATCCCTATTCGTCTGTTAATCTCATGCCACACATCACCATTATCTCTTACATAGCTCCCAAGATAATTAAACTGTGACACCTGCTCAAGACTGCAACCATTCAGATTAACTGAATCACAGCCTGCCTGACCAATTTTCATCACTTTAGTTTTCTATCTGTTTATAACCAAACCTATTCTACTACCAGTTTCATCAACATCTCAAATGAAAGAGTTCATCTCATCAACATCATTTCTCAAAAGGACTAAATCATCAGCATAATCTAAATCAGAAATTTTCATATCTCCAGTCCATTTAAGGCCAAAATCTTTCCCTTGAAGTGAATTTTGCATAACATAATCAATAACCAAGCTAAAGAGAAAAGGAGACAAAATGCACCCTTGCCGAACACCAGAAGTAATGCTAAACCAATTGCTACAAGCCTTACCAACTCTCACACACAACTCAGTGTTATTATAGAGAGCTTTCATTATGTTAACTAACTTGTCTGGTATACAATATGATTTCACAATCAACCACAAATTATGATGATCAACAGAGTCAAAAGCCTTTTTAAAATCAACAAAGCTAGCAACCCAAGTTTTCTGAAACTCTTAAACATTTCTCAAGAATCTGCCTAAGTGAAAATATCTAATCCACACATCCCCTACCACTTCTGAATCCACATTGCTCATCACGCAATTGACTGTCAACCAGATTCTTAATTCTATTAAGCACAATAATGGAACGAACGTTCCCTGGAACAGAGAGTAGGCTGATACCCCTATAGTTATCACAAGAACTGTGATCACTTTTTTTGAAAATAGGGATAACAATAGCTCTGGTAAAATCCTTAGGAACCATGCCTTTATCATAAAAGATATTCAGAATTTCAGTCATCCAAGTGGTAACTGAAACGATTCCAGCTGTAAGCATTTCCGTAGTATTTTCATTTACCCCTGGGGATTTATGAAATTTAAGTTTAGAAATTTCCAAAAATAACTTCAGATTGTGTTATAGGGCCAACATTAAAGCCACCAATGCATCTATCATCATTGCAAACAATGGGAGTAGAACTAACCACATTGTTTAGAACATCACTGAAATGCTCAGCCCACCTAGCCATGACAGAATCCTCACCTTCTATAACTTTACCTTGTTTATCCTTCAATCCCTGTATACCTGTCCGTTTTTTACCACACAAAACATTAACTATCTGGTAGAGCTCTCGGCTTTGTCAGCCAAGCCATCAAGCCAAAGATTCTTATCAGCAGCTAACTGGTCTTTTACATGCTTATTAAGTTCTCTGTAATGCTTCCTATTAGGACTAGTAGGGTATTGATTAAGGACATCCCTGCAGTTCTTTCTTTCCGAAATAAGCTCAAGTGCCTTATCACTCAGATAATTCTGTCTCCTCTGCTCTTTTTTTCCTAAAAGAGTACTGTGTCCAAAAAAGCCTGTTTAAAATGATCACATTATTCCTCAACTTCAGTAGTAAGCATACCATGACTGTCATAATGACTAAGTAACCTATCATGGTAAGCTTTAGCTATAACTGGGTCTTTCAGAGCTTCGGTATTAAAAGTAAATTTTTTGACCCAAGCACAACACTGTTTAAGTTGCAAGACACTTTTAACAAGGTAATGGTCAGATCCAATTTCAGCTCCTCTATATGACCTGGTATTCCTAACAGAACTAGCCCATTTGCTTTTAATTAATATATAATTAATCATATTCTTATGCAGCCCATCGGGTGAAACCCATGTGTACTTATGTAAGTCGCGGTGTTTGTAATAAGTGTTAGTTATTCTGAATCCATTGAGTTTATTTACCTGTAGGAGATGTTGCCCATTGCCATTGCAGCTACCAATACCAAAAGGGAACTTTTCCATAACTTATCCTTCTCATCCTGAACTTTTCCATAAAACCTATCCTTCTCATCCTCATCGGCATCCTCAGTGGGGGCATAACAGCAGATAACATTCAAGTCTTTAATGCTAGTCTGAAATTTTGCTGTAAGAAACCTTTCATTAATGCACTCATATCCTAGAAGAGAATCACTAGCGTGTCTGCTGAGAAGCAGACCGACACCTTGGTGATGCTTATTGTTGTCCCTCCCTGAAAAGAGAAATTTAAGATTATTTTTAAGAATTTGACCTATATCTGTCCATCTGGTCTCTTGCAAGCTGAGAATATCTAAATTTTAATGGTGGAATTCTTGTGTGAGGACATCAAGAGGAAAAGCTCTGTGCAGAGTCCTCACTTTCCAACTACCTATGGAGAAAATAGTTAGTGGGATGTTTAAAGAAACTATGTTTATTGAGAGAGGGAATGCCGACAATATCAAACAGCCCCCTAATCGCAGACATGGGGCAAAGACCCATTCCCCCACCCCCATTCCATTCCCCACACCCATTCCCACACCCATTCCACCCCCACACCCATTCCCCCACTAAAGGCTGAAGCCATCTACACTGGAAGACTTCCTCCAATGTAGAATTTGACGATGCCAATAGAAGCAAAGGGTTCAGTTGCCTGCGATGACCTCTGCTCAGGATTATTCACCAGCTGATAAACATGTCCTGTGAATCTATTCGCTCGGGGCTGTCAACCCACAAACAGAAAACACAGTGGAAGATTTTCCCTCCACAGAAACCCACCAGTGCAGCAAATTCAGGATCCATAATCAAGCTTAAAACCATATATCTGTCCAGTCCAGTGGGTTTATATGGTCAGCACCAGGACCCTGTGTGGTTGACCACTCCTCAGCAGGGTAGAAAAAAAGGAAAAGTAGCCATAGTTGTCCAGATCAGTATGCCACAATAATCTGGCAGCCCTCTCCTTCCGTTCACTTCCACAAGAGAGTATCTCTTTTGAAAGGTACTAACGGTCTGCACCACGAGAAGGTGGGGTCGAACATTAGGTGCTAGGCCCGGCCGGTTCTGTGCATCATCACAGGGGATTGGCTGACTTTTACCTGTACATCTGGTCTCATGCAATCCCGGAATATCAAGGAAATTTCTGTGTGAGAACTCCAAGAGAATAATCTCTGTGCAAAGTCCTCATGTTCCATGTACCTGTAGAAAGAAAATTATTAGTGGGATTTTCAAAGAAACTATGTTTATTGAAAGAGGAAATGCCACAAATATCAAACAACCCTCTAATCACAGCTTTAGGGTATAGACTGTTCCCCCCCCCAACACTAAAGGCTTAACCCCCACTCTGATAGGACTTCCACCAGTGTAGGCTTGGTGATAGCCATAGAATCAAGGGTTCAGGTACCTGTGATGGCCTCTTGTAAGGATTACCCACCACCTGATATAAAATATCCTGCACAGCTGGTTTAATTATTAAAGAGAATATCTCTTTTGAAAAATATTAAGGTCCTGCACCATGAGAAGGTGGTTTGACCTGGCCAATTCTCTGCATCATGACCAGGGACTGGTACACAGCTGCTCTTCCAGTGTATACCTACTTACCATTTACAAATAATATACAGTAAATTCTTATATTTCTTTTCTCTCCATAATCAAACAATTGATTATCTGTGCCTGACAAAAAATTCTTTTGGTTCCTTATTCAAAGTTTGGAAATCATATCAAATTTATTTTCCTGAACAAATTTATTTGGTGGCAGATCATGTTTATATACCTTATAGTCTACACTGTGTGCAATAATTATGAAATTTTCTCTTTTTGATATTTGCAAATCATTGACAGAGTTTAGCTTTATTTCCTTTTACTCTTCTGTATTCTATTATCATGGATGAACAAGAGTTGACTGAAAATGTAATGTTTTGTTTGTAATATCGATTTTTTTAAATTACGAAGTAATGAGAAATGAAAGTTGAAAATCAGGAAAAGTTGCATAAAATTTAAAACTTAGCATTTTATATTTTGTGTATTATATTTTTTATATTTATGAATTGCAATGAAATGATAATGTATGATTTGGACGATTTGTGTTGGCAGGGTTTTGGTATATGCAGTAAACTTTGTGTTTTACATTTAAATATTAGAAGTTTAAGGAAAAACTTTGACAGCTTTTTGATCCAATTGTAGCAGTTATTTAGTAAATCAATAATCATTATATTAAATGAAATATGGGTTAAACCAGAGGAAACAAGTTTGTATTTTTTGAATGGTTATACAGAGTACTGGAACTGTAGACTAATAAATCAGGTGGCGTTGTGTTTGTGTTAGATAGTTACAAAGTTGAATTGATTAAGTTTAATTTTCAGTCAGATGAATCAGTTGCAATTGAGATAAACATGGAAATAACTCTAAATGGTCAGTTCTAGCTATATGTAGGTTAGTAGAGTGTAAGGTCCAGGATTTTGTGGACCCTTTGATGCAATACATTGTTACTGGTACTGGTAAGAATATGATTGTTGTTGGTAACATAAATGACACTTTAAAAAGGACCATAATTCTGAAATATATACTGATTTACCTGAAAATTTTGGTTTTGTGTCTTCTATAAATGAAGTGAAAAGACTTTCTTCAAATTCCTATATAGGCCACATATATGTTAGATCAGATTATCAGATTAACTTCAACAGCTATGCAATTCAAGCAGCTATTAGTAATCATAACCTAATTACTTTAGACTTGCTTGGTAGCAATATACTTAAACCAACTGATAAACCAAAAAGTAATATTGTTATTAATTACTATGAAATGACAGAGAGAATTTCAAACTTAAACTGAATTGATATTTGTAATAATTCAAATGTTAATATGGCTTTTATATTTTGTTTATCAAGTTAAAGCAATGTCAAAATCTCTCTGAAAGCATCTTTAGGACAAAGAGCACAAACAAAAAGATAAAACCTTGGATGACATCTTTATGCAACTAAAGAAATGAAAACAATGTATATTAAATTAGAGAAAGGTAAATGCAATATTAATGAGTATAAAAAATTTAGGAATTCTTTAACTGATCAAATAAAATAAAACTAAACAAAAGTATTATCAGGGAAGAATTGTAATAGCAGGTAATGATATGAGAAAAAATGGAATATAGTAAATGAACTGACAAATAACAGCAGAGTTCAAACTAAATTAACCACCTTACAATGTGGTGACACTACAATTGATATTGAGGGTAATCCAAAACTATTTGTTAACTCCTTTATTAAATACTTCTCCACTTGTGCAACTGATTTGTTGAAAGATATAGATAGTGCACCCATTCAAAATAATGATCATATCTTGTATTCAAAACAGTATGTACTTACACCTACAACTGCACAAGAGATGCATATACAAATATTATCTTTGAGCACTAGTGGCCTTAATACTGTAAATTCTTACACTTTGAAAGTTATTAGTCCTTATGTATTGGAATTGTTAACTTACTTATGCAATTTATCTTTTATAAATAATAATAAATAAATACCCCCTTAAGCAGCTGCTTGCCACAGAGGTCTGACAGGAGCCTGTCAGTTTATATGCCACAGTAGAAGATCTGAGAGGATGGCAGGACCTCAGCAGAAAATAACACGAACATCCATGCCTTACCCA
This sequence comes from Ryuthela nishihirai, assembly GCA_038380435.1. Classification (NCBI taxonomy): domain Eukaryota; kingdom Metazoa; phylum Arthropoda; class Arachnida; order Araneae; family Heptathelidae; genus Ryuthela; species Ryuthela nishihirai. Next base: position 24,136,054 of record JAWZYU010000004.1, on the reverse strand, counting down.
GGGCTCGAACCCAGGTCCCGTAGATCAGTAGCCAAGCGCACTAACCACTCTACTGGCAATTTTCCTGAAATTCTAAAAGCTTCAATAGTGACACCAATATAAAAATATAATGAATAATTATAGACCAATATCAAACTTTACAGTTTTTACTAAGGTAATTAAAAAATTATTTAAAAAGAGACTTGTTGACCTTCTGAACAGATATAAAATTATAAATAAAAGGCAGTTTGGATTTCAAGAATAAAAAGGATGCTCTTGTGTATTTGACTAATAGGATACATAATACTAAATATAAGCAAGAAACTGAATGCTATATTTTTGGATTTAAAAAAGGCATTTGATTTGGTAAATCACAAGATTTTATTGAGTAAATTTTTTAATTTGGGAGTCAGGGGCAATTTTTACTCATGGAATTCATCTTATCTATCAGACAGAAGGCAAATGCTTAAATTAAACAATGTATTGAGTGATATTTTATCCATGTATATATGTGTGCCTCAGGGGTCAGTGTTGGGCCCAATTTCATTTAACTGTTTTATCAATATTTTTTATATTAATTTTCATGGTCAAATAATTGCATTTGCAGATGATCTGCCTTGTTATATGTTACTGATAATGATTTATAGATATCTGAATAGTGATATGCACTTACTTTATACATGGTTATCAAATAATAAACTGCTTCTAAATTTAAACAAAATAAAGTATCAGAATTTTTAACTTATCCATAGGATATATGAAAATTATGAAATTAAATTCCATTCTTGTAGATCAACTGGTGAACAAATTGTATTTGCCCATCAATTTAAAATGTTTCAGAAATTAAGTGTCTTGGTGTATATTTTGACAGACAACTAACATGGCAAAGTCATATAGATTATATTATAAAGAACCTAAAATTTACTACAAATAGATTTCATACATTAAGAGATGTTTTAAATAAGCAAACTTTAGTTATGTATTATTTTGCATGAGTACAGTCCCACTTAAAATATGCCCTTCTAATATGTGAGATGCAATTGGTATAATAATATCTTGTAAGATGCAACTGAGGACACTGGAAGGTATTACAAAAATATACACTGGTTTCCATAAATTAAGGAAAATCCCTATGTTAAGTCAATGAGAAGCTAATGTCAAATCTCTATAACTTCTAAAATAAGTTTTTTTGTTTTGAAAAATGTGATTGCAAATAAAGATCTCAATCAAATAAATCAATATCTCGATTTTCAACAATATTTATTCAATATTTAATAAGTTATGGAAGTTTGAATACAGCAGCAACAGCAATGCCAGTCTTAAGAAACTTATATAAAACTGAAGAATAGTGAAAGAATTCTTTACACAAAGTTCTAAAATACAAACTTATTTTATTAAACACTTTGATACAATACTTATTACTAAGTTTTAATTAACTTCTGAAGTCAATTTTTTTGGCTATCATTGCTATCGCTAAATATTCAAACTTCCGTATCATAACTCATTAAATACTGAACGAATAGTATTAAAAATCGAGATATTGATTTATATGATTGAGATCCTTTATCTGCAATCACATTTTTCAAAACAACTGGAACAAGAGCTATGCACCAATCCCCTGTGCTGATGCATAGAACCGGCCAGGCCTAGCACCTAACATCCGACCCCACCTTCTCGTGGTGCAGACCGTTAGTACCTTTCAAAAGAGATACTCTCTTGTGGAAGTGAACGGAAGGAGAGGGCTGCCACATTAGTGTGGCCCACTGATCTGGACAACTATGACTACTTTTCCTTTTTTTTTCTACCCTGCTGAGGAGTAAACCACACAGGGTCCTGGTGCTGACCATATAAACCCACTGGACTGGACAGATATATGGCTTTGAGCTTGATTATGAATCCTGAATTTGTTGCACTGGTGGGTTTCTGTGGAGGGAAAATCTTCCACTGTGTTTTCTGTTTGTTTGTGGGTTGATAGCCCCAAGCGAATAAATTCACAGGATATGTTTATCAGCTGGTGGATAATGCTGAGCAGAGGTCATCGCAGGCAACTGAACTCTCTGCTTCTATTGGCATCATCAAATTCTACATTGGAGGAAGTCATCCAGTGTAGATGGCTTCAGCCTTTATATGTGGAGGAACGGGTCTTTGCCCCATGTCTGCGATTAGGGGGCTGTTTGATGTTGTCGGCATTCCCTCTCTCAATAAACATAGTTTCATTAAACATCCCACTAACTATTTTCTCCATAGGTAGTTGGAATGTGAGGACTCTGCACAGAGCTTTTTCTCTTGATGTCCTCACACAAGAATTCCGCTATTAAAATTTAGATATTCTCAGCTTGCAAGAGACCAGATGGACAGATATAGGTCAGATTCTTAAAAATAATCTTAAATTTCTCTTTTCAGGGAGGGACGACAATAAGCATCACCAAGGTGTCAGTCTGCTTCTCAGCAGACACGCTAGTGATTCTCTTCTAGGATATGAGTGCATTAATGAAAGGTTTCTTACAGCAAAATTTCAGACAAGCGTTAAAGACTTGAATGTTATCTGCTGTTATGCCCCAACTGAGGATGCCGATGAGGATGAGAAGGATAGGTTTTATGAACAACTTCAGGATATTTTGAATTCTGTCAAGAAAGGAGATATTACCTTTGTTCTAGGTGACTTCAATGCCAAATTTGGTACTGACTATGACCTTTGGGGAGGAGTAATAGGCCCTTTTGGTATTGGTAGCTGCAATGGCAATGGACAGTGTCTCCTACAGGTAAATAAACTCAATGGATTCAGAATAACTAACACTTATTACAAACACCGCGACATACATAAGTACACATGGGTTTCACCTGATGGGCTGCATAAAATAAATAAATAAATATCCCCTCAAGCAGCTGCTTGCCACAGAGGTCTGACAGGAGCCTGTCAGTTTATATGCCACAGTAGGAGATCGGAGAGGATGGCAGGACCTCAGCAGAAAAACGACACACACATTCATGCCTAATTCCGGGGCTCGAACCCAGGTCCTTTAGATCAGTAGCCAAGCATGCTAACCACTCGGGATTAATTATATATTAATTAAAAGCAAATGGGCTAGTTCTGTTAGGAATAGCAGGTCATATAGGGGAGCTGAAATTGGATCTGACCATTACCTTGTTAAAAGTGTCTTGCAACTTAAACTTAAACAGTGTTGTGCTTGGGTAAAAAAATTTACTTTTAATACTGAAGCTCTGAAAGACCCAGTTATAGCCAAAGCTTACCATGATAGGTTACTTAGTCATTATGACAGTCATGGTATGCTTACTACTGAAGTTGAGGAATAATGTGATCATTTTAAACAGGCTTTTTTGGACACAGTACTCTTTTAGGAAAAAAGGAGCAGAGGAGACAGAATTATCTGAGTGATAAGGCACTAGAGTTTATTTCGGAAAGAAAGAACTGCAGGGATGTCCTTAATCAATACCCTACTAGTCCTAATAGGAAGCATTACAGAGAACTTAATAAACATGTAAAAGACCAGTTAGCTGCTGATAAGAATCTTTGGCTTGATGGCTTGGCTGACAAAGCCGAGAGCTCTACCAGATAGTTAATGTTTTGTGTGGTAAAAAACGGACAGGTATACAGGGATTGAAGGATAAACAAGGTAAGGTTATAGAAGTTGAGGATTCTGTCATGGATAGGTGGGCTGAGCATTTCAGTGATGTTCTAAACAATGTGGTTAGTTATACTCCCATTGTTTGCAATGATGATAGATGCATTGGTGGCTTTAATGTTGGCCCTATAACACAATCTGAAGTTATTTTTGGCAATTTCTAAACTTAAATTTCATCAATCCCCAGGGGTAGATGAAATTACTACGGAAATGCTTAGAGCTGGAAACGTTTCGGTTACCACTTGGATGACTGAAATTCTGAATATCTTTTATGATAAAGCATGGTTCCTAAGGATTTTACCAGAGCTATTGTTATCCCTATTTTCAAAAAAGGTGATCACAGTTCTTGTGATAACTATAGGGGTATCAGCCTACTCTCTGTTCCAGGGAAAGTTCGTTCCATTATTGTGCTTAATACAATTAAGAATCTGGTTGACAGGCAATTGCGTGATGAGCAATGTGGATTCAGAAGTGGTATGGTATGTGTGGATCAGATATTTTCACTTAGGCAGATTCTTGAGATATGTTAAGAGTTTCAGAAACCTTTGGTTGCTAGCTTTGTTGATTTCAAAAAGGCTTTCGAATCTGTTAATGGTCATAATTTGTGGTTGATTGTGAGATCATATAGTATACATGACAAGTTAGTTAACATAATGAAAGCTCTCTATAATAAGACTGAGTCGTGTGTGAGAGTTGGTAAGTCTTGTAGCAATTGGTTTAGCATTGCTTCTGGTGTTCGACAAGGTTGCATTTTGTCTCCTTTTCTCTTTAGTTTCGTTATTGATTATGTTATGAGAAATTCACTTCAAGGGAAAGATTTTGGCCTTAAATGGGCTACAGATACAAAAATTTCTGATTTAGATTATGCTGATGATTTAGCCCTTTTGACAAATGATGTGGATGAGATGAACTCTTTCATTAAGCTGTTGATGAGACTGCTAGTAGAGTAGGTTTGGTTATAAACAGAGAGAAAACTAAAGTGATGAAAATTGGTCAGGCAGGTTGTGATTCAGTTCATCTGAATGGTTGCAGTCTTGAGCAGGTGTCACAGTTTAATTATCTTGGGAGCTATGTAACAGATAATGGAGATGTGCGACATGAGATTAACAGACGAATAGGGATTGCTGCCGGGACTTTTAAGAATCTATGGAGTCTGTGGAGAAATAGGCGTATACACCTAAAGACTAAAATTAGACTGTATAATAATTTGGTTCTTTCTAGGGTTAGTTATGGCAGTGAAACTTGAACATTTTGTAAACAAGATAACAGGAAACTAGATGCTTTTGATTCCAGATGCTTATGCAGTATCGTGGATATTAGGTGGTTCAACTTTGTACCTAATGATGAGGTTAGGCAAAGGAGTCTGCAACCTCCTTTAAGCAGCATATTGTGCAGAGAGAGACTGCATTGGTTTGGCCATGTTGCCCGAATGGATAATTATAGATTGGTGAATAGGGTTATGAACAGTGTGCCTAAATGCTTCAGAAAGAGGGGGAGACCAAGAATGCGTTGGGCAGACAGTGTCAAACAGGACCTTATTAGAATTGGTGTGCTGTGGCCGGATGCAGCAGATGTAGCTGAGGACAGACTTGCTTGGAGAACTAAATTGCACGGTCCGGTTGGACCTCCGTAGCCCATGGCTGCTTGAGGATGATGATGAGAGCTTTGATGTTAGCTTCCCATTGACTTAACATAGGGATTTTCCTTAATTTTTTGAAACCAGTGTATTATAAGAATAATGTTTAAAAAAAATCAAAAATGACTAAATCTTTACCTTTATTTCAAGATTTAGGAATATTACATTTGAAAAAGCTGTATATATATATATACAGGTTATTAATTTAGATTTATAAAAATCTTTCGATTTTTCAAATGAAAACATTTGAATACTGGATCAGATACAAAGTAAAACAAAATAATAATTCGTAGATTATATAAAGCAAAGTTTAAGCAAAATGTTCTGTGTACTGGTCCTAAATTATATAATATGTTTGTGATATCAGATCTTCAAATAGTGAAATATTTAAAAAATACATCTGTGAGTGGCTAATGAAATTAGAAAATGCTGATCATTTACTTACATTAACTATGTTGTCAATCATTTTTGTTTTAAAATCTTTGTATAATTTTACAACCTCAAACAAGTGTTCTTTAAAGGTTGCAGTGTTTAAATATATTAATAATTGTATTTTATTGTTGAAAAAAAATTGAATTTGAAATATGAAAAATCCATAGACTAATGGCCTTTTCTTTTCCAGATGGATACAGTTATGAACATTCAGCTATGAAAGAATGGTTTGAAAGTGGCAATGATACTAGCCCTATGACAAATGAGACCCTCCAAAATAAAATTCTCATACCGAATCGTATACTTCTTTCATTAATTCAGAAGTATCAGGTGTAATATAAATATTGTAATTATGTGCTGGAAATCGTCGGTATAATTTTGAGTGTATACACAAAGGATTCAAAGCATGCTAAATATTACATTAAGACTGCATTTTGCACATTTTTGCTTTTTATTATTTTTTTAAAGCTTAAAGCAATATATCACCACAGTTCTCTTTTCATATATAAAAAGTAATTCAAAGAACGACTGTTTAAGTTTATATCAAAATTTGCTTTTGCAAAGTATGTATTTGAAATGCTCAGACTTGGAATATTCAGTCTGAGTTGATTTTGGGCAAAACTTCTCTGTGGAAATTTATATTTGCAATAATTTTTATCTTTTTAAACAGTAATTACTACATGTAATATATATTTTAACTCTGTATATATTGTCAAAAAAAAAAACATTTTCCAACTAGTGTTTTATGGAAAGTTTGCAGATGTTCCATGAAATATTTTATTTTTTCACCCAAAGAGGCTTTAAATTTCATAATGTTTCATAAAATAATAAAAGGTTTTTAAATCATTTCTTTTACCTGGACTGCTCAAGATAAAACAGCACCAACCACAGATGAAATGTTCTTTCAACCCTCCCTACCATTTTAAAAGATTTATAAATTCCATATCGAAAGATTCAAATTGTAACACCAAGTACATTTAAGTTCATTTAATATCAGAAATATAAAAAAAGTAAAACTTGTTTTCCTTCTGTTTTTTCAAGCACTTGATGCCCTTTGGCTCATGGCATCTACCCAGTCAACTGCTACTTTGAGCTGGCTCTGTCTTTTACAATATTTAAAAATTGACAACTGAATACATTATATAGCTTTTTTAACTCATAGGAAAATATGTCAGCCTCACTGTACATTATTTATTAAGTGCACTGTGACTGATAAAAGACCACAAACACTGGTCTAAAGTGTGTGTGTGTATCTGTCTAGAGCAAGGTTACTCAATTGCATTTTGAAATGAGCCGAATTTTATATTTTTTTTCAAGTACATATATCTTTGAAGACACGTTGAAAAGAAAAAAACATACATGAGTCAGAGGTGTACAGAAAACAAATGCAGAATTTTAGTTTTATGTTTTCATTTGTTTTTCCTTGTTCTTTTCCAAATTTATACTTTTTTTACTATTTTTTCACTCTGCTCAGGCAAAAAAAATTGACTTTAGAACTTTTTTGCCAAATAACTAATGAAAGGAATTATGGCATGTTATATGTCAAATTAATCAGCATTTAATTCTGGATTTTCAGAAAATAAAATATTTAAAAGAAATGACTAGCTTAATTTTAAAAGGACTCTTTTAGTCATGTAGCAAAAAAATGCATCTGGCAACACAAAAATTTATTTAAAAACACTAATAGATAGAAATGATTGTAATGCACATGAATAGAAAGGCTATTTATTTCTGAATAACCAAAAATTTATTTTCTTGTTTAAAGTAAACATTTCTTTCGTTTTGTAATTTTTTTTCTCCATCTCATTTCCGAGTTGTTAGCGCGCTTGGCTAATGATCTAAGGGACCTGAGTTTGAGCCTCGGGTAAGGCATGGATGTTCGTCTAGTTTTTCTGCTGAATGCCTGCCATCCTCATAGATCTTTGACTGTGGTATATAAACTGATAGGTTCTTGTCAGACCTCTGTGTCAAGTAACTGCTTGAAGGGATATTTATTTATACCATACTTTGAGAAAAGTCCAGGCTTGTAGCAGAGTCCAATAAACAAGTCAACTTTAGAATATTTTTAATAACGAATCAACAGAAATAGGTTGTTATATCGGTGCCTACGTAATGGGAATGCCTGCCGATTTCAAGACATAAGCGACAGCAGCGCTAGTTGCATTTTCGTCCGCTTGGCGCTGGCGATCCGCTGTTTTGCTTGTTACTTGCTTCGTAGCAGTATAGGTTATTACGCTGTTTACCGCTTGCTTCAAAATTGGATTCTGATACGGATTCATATGTGATTATTTACTATTCTGTCTACATTCTGCTGTTTTTAACTAGAAGTCTGAACGATGATGCAGTATTGTGTGATGTTTTGCAGAAGCGAAATTCAGTTTCGAATCTATTCCAAACTGGATCTGCAAGACAGGTGGCTGCATCAATATGTCGGCAATGTAACGATGACATGAGCAATTAGAAAATATTTCTGAGATCACTTTTGAATAAATAATATTTTGGAATCGCAGAAACCTTTACAATATATGGAACTGAGTTACACTGCCCTAACAAAATATTAGGGAATTTTGTGTTATGTGAATGGGAGTCTTACTCTAAATTCAAGATTATAATTTTATCCATTTATAATCTTGAATTTCAATTTTCAACAGCATTCGTCTAGTGTTTAACAGCATTCGAATAAATTCAAGATTATATTCAATTAGATTCAATTAAATTCAAGATTATAATTTTATCTATTTATAATCTTGCATTTCGATTTTCAACAGCATTCGTCTAGTATTTAAGGATTCGTTATTCCCGTTTGTATCTCTGAGAAATATTCTAGTTTATTGTACTTTATTAACCATCTGTCTGATTCTTTACCATCTGACTTCGACCAGATCGCTATATACTTACCATTAGAGTAGGTTAGCTACCGCGGAACGGTGCTGCCCTCATGTGCTTGCTTGCTTAATGTAGAGAATCGCCAAAATCGGCAGGCATTCCGATTACGTAAGCAGCGGTATATACCAAATTAAAGAGAATTTAATTCTGAATTTTATTGAAGTAAAAATATGAACATTGTAGTAACATTAATTTTAATAACATCTTCCGTTTTTAAAAATAGCAGTTTTTTTGTTAATTTTTAGGAGATTTTCGAAAATTTAAGGAAAAATATGTTGATAATAGTTCAAATCAAACTTATGAGCTTAAATTAGGTGATTGCTGCAATACAAAGTAACGTTAACAAACAAATCGGCAATACCATATAGCACTTCTAAAATATGGCAATCAGATAGCTTTATTGAATTATATATATTGTAGTCTAATAAAATATGCATCAAATGAAAAAAGAAAATATTTTTCAAGCTTGAATTACATATTTTTAAAATATGTATATAAGAAAAGTTTCCAACTTTTTTTTTTAAATCGAAGTTTCATGTGTTGTACAAAAAAATGTCTATAGACGTCCTTGACCTGGGAAGGGTTAAACATTCCCTACAGACCACAAAATTTTATTCTTGGGCTAGATCTGGCCTGTAGGTCACCATGTGAGTAGCCATGATCTAGAACTTTCTCTCTGTATTGATAAAAGAATCCATTGAGAGAAAAGCATATAATTCTTCATTAAACAAGATAAATGCTAAGATTTATTTTTTGAGTTGCTTTATGCACATGTGGTGATTTCTTATAGTTCATATATATGTAACAATATTTTAATCGAAATATTTTAAGAAATTTATATTGTCTTATGTCTGTGCACACTGTTTAGGAATATGCCCCATGTCCATATCCAGAACACGTCACTGCATAAATGAGGTAGAATTGAAGCGTGATATGATTAAAGGACAATACATAAGAGTAGTTCAAATGAAAAATGAAATTAAAATTTTCCATATCTGGATAATGAATTGGATTATTTTGTACCCTCACATAGGGAAATGGGTATACATAGAAGGAAGTTAACACCAGAATCGATGCCAAGTATTAGTTTGAATGTGTTAGATGTAAAATTGTTGTAAAATGTTCGTTTCCAGACAAACCCTTCATGAAAGCATCCAAACCTGGACAATGTGTGATACATTGATGTTTTAATTTGGTTATTAAGGTTCATTGTTGATTGAGTTTCTGGTGAGTGGTAACACCATTCATTTGCAATTATATTGAAAAACTAGGGGCATTCGAAGGCACGCAATTAAGTCTTAAGTATTCAGAATTTTTTAGTAAAATTATCATTTTGTTACACGACAATATCCACTCCTGTACTGTGAGGTAAGAATAACAGTATTGAACAAGTATTATTAAGAATGCCTGAAATATCTTCCCTATATCTAGTATCTCCCCTATTAGATTTTCACATTTCTGGACCTCTAAAAAATGCCATAAAAAGACGGAATTTGAAGTCAGGTGAAGAGGTACAGTGCATTCTCATAGACTTCCTCTTCCAACAGCCAAAATCACTGTAGGAAAGAGGGTATCATGTTAATTTCATGATGGAACAAATGTCCCAATAGACAGAAAATTTGAATAGATCAATAAATGATTTATGCCCCATTTCCAATTTGACCACTTTTCATTTGAATGATCATTATATAATAATGCCCTCAGACCAGGGCCAGTACAACAGTAAATATGATACTGAGTAAAACAAAATTTCTCCCCACCCCCTCCCGAAATTTTTTTCCCATTATAAAAAAATTGGTTGTTCATTATAATCACAATTATTGCCTTTTATATTATAAAAATATTCTTGTTTGTAGAGCCTGGATTTACAACTCAAGTAGCCCTAGGCACAAAGAATCGTAGTGCACAATATATGTGGTATGCTTAACAGTTAATTTTTTTTGCATTTAAATCCATGAAGATAGGTAATTTCAGATATTTTTTAACAATTTTTTTTACCAAATACTTCAAAATTATAGACAAATATTATACTTGCATATAATATATACATTGAGAGCCAAAAGTCGTGGGAATAGCAGTTAAAGTAGAACTAGTGCGTGGTACTCGTAACAGATGTGTTGGACGTCAACCGCAGAATGGCGCTGCAGTAGCCTACAAACCCAACATTCATTTCAGAGTAGTTGTTAATTCAGTATCAATCAGAGTAATTGTTAATTCAGTATCATTCTAATCCCCTGCACGTCATGAGTTGTCTGACTTTGAACATGACTTTGATCGTCAGTGCAGAAGGATGGGTCATGCAATATCGGAGCTCATGCAGGAATTTGGTTTTCCCAGGTCTACGGTGTCAAGAGTTTATCGTCAGTATTCTGTTGATGTCATTTCCACACATATAAACTAGCGAACGGGACAGCCACGTGCAATTGACGAAACTCGCATCGGTTGTCAAGAATGGTAACGACCAACAAACAGGCTACAGTGCATGAAATCACTGCCAATTTGAATGCGGGCCAAACAAAATGTTTCTGAAAGTCACCACCTGCACCCCATCAGATTTGGTAGCCGAAGACCCACTTGTGTCCCATTGCTTACACGTTGTCACAGAGCTCAATGACTGCAATGGGCTCGAAGACATCGAAATTGGACAGTAGAACAATGATGTCGGGTAGATGGTCCGATGAATCAAGGTTTCAGTTATTTCGTGCTGACAGGTGCGTTAAAGTGTGACGTAAGCCCTGTGAAGCCATGGACCCTGTTTGCAAGATATTGTACAGGCTGGAGGCAGCTCTGTGATGGTGTAGGGCATGTTCACGCGGTCTACATTGGGCTCTCTCGTCCATTTGGAGCAATCACTGGCAGGTATGAGATATGTGGACATTCTCATAGATCACCTGCACCCCTTCATGACTCTTGAGCACCCTGATGGTTAAGGGGTATTCCAACAAGATAATGCAATGTGTCACCAGTCTTTGATTGCTAGGAGGTGGATCGAGGAATACCATGGATTTTACCACAATGAATTGGCCCCCTAGGTCCCCCAATATGAACCCCTTGGAAGATCTGTGGGACACAACGGAAACAAGCTTACGATCCATGAATCCAGCATCATCCAATGCAACACAATTGTGGTCTACACTGTAGGATATTTGTGGGCTGCCATCCCTGCAAAACGGTACCGGCAACTCGTTGACTCCATGCCTCGACGTGTGGCTGCACTGCTGAGGATTCGAGGAGGACCAACCCGTTATGCATGTTTCCCATAACTTTTGGCCTCTCGGTGTAGTATTCAATATACAATTGTTCCTGGCTTTTGTTTAGCTTTCAGAATGAACAAATTACACAAAATTATCAAAAGTTGGGAACACTTCCATATATGTGAATTAAAAGCTGTACCGAAATATTATGATTACCCTAATCCCTAATCACAAAATATAGCCTTTTTTAGCGAACCATTACACAAAATTCAAAATATTCACCAAAATCACGATTTGAACAATATTTACTATTCAAAGCATTCTGGAAGCTTAAACATTTAATTAGTGTCGCTACCCATAAAAATTTACCTTAAAAGCTGTAACAAATCGTTCACTAAAATAAGTACAGTAAAACATGTTTATAATGAATTTGCAGGAACAGCTGAAAAATTTCGCTATGTCCGTAAATTTCTTATGTGAAATATTAATTGGAAAGTTTTCTAAAAACTAGAAGAATGCATATTGACTCTGGCAAATTTGAGAATCTCATTTTTAAAGAGAATGAAATATTTTGTTTACCTACTTTTGCACTGTTTTAAAGTTTTAATTCGTACTAATGGATGATGGGGAAAATGCAAAGAGTAGTATTTTATTAGTAATTGTACAACATAAAAAGTATTTGCCTTTTATTCCTTAAATTTAGCTTTTCTCAAACCTCTCTATGAAAAGAGGGCCGATTGTTACCAAGAGTGGAATATCTCTTGATACTCTACTGCTGAAATTTCAGATTTCTGCCATAAACAGATTGTTTGCAACATTAGTTAAAACTTTTGCCATTTTCATATTTAGTGATATCTAATAATATAAATTAAAACTTTCTAAGGGTTTGAAAAATGCGATTATATATAATATTTCATTAGTACCAATCAAAGTAAAAAATAATTTTTCAGTTATCTCTTAAAGCAAAACAGTTCAGTTTGCCACCCCCTGAATGTAAGGGAGCAACTTATTGTTGCAAAAGCAAACCACATGACCTTCACATTCTACATTCAAAGTTTCGAATTTCCAGCATGAATTCATTACTTGCAATAGTTCAAATTTTCCATCGTTACAGGGCGTAATGATAGCTTTTATGAGATTCAGATTTGAATCATAATATTTTATCAATACTTATCCAACTCAGAGATAATTTTCAACTTTTCTCTGAAAAACAATTATCTGTTAAAACAGAAAACGTTGCATTTTTCCAAACCTTTTGGGTGGGAAAGAATCCCAATTGTTGCCAATTCAAACATCGTCGTCATCTTAATACATTACCAATTTTTTTTTTTATTTCTAGCATAAATACATTGTTTGCAATATTCATTTAAAATTTTTGAATTTTCAAATTTTTCCGTCGTTAGAGGGCACAATTATAGCATTGGAGATTCGGAAAGTTAAAATCATAATATTTTATCAATACCTATTCAGTGGGGCGGGAATTGCTCAGTCGGTAGCGCGCCAGGCTCGTATGCTGTAGTTCTCAGGTTCGAGTCCCTGCTGGGTCAGCGTTGAGATTTCTCTGCAAAATTTCCCGCCCTGCCCACGGTCAGTAGGGGACACCGATGGACTTGGAAAGGCCGCCGTCCGTCGGATGGGACGTTAAGCCGCGGCCCCGTATGCGGGAGAGCCATATCCTGTGCACCTTAAAGAACACGCTGGATGGCCTTGACGGGAGGCTACCATCTGTCTCCCAACAGCTGTTCCAGTGGGTCCCCTCCCCCAACCTTCTCTGAGCCTGCGGGGGTCCATGTGACCTGGCCATTTAGCCCATGGTGTGCGAAAAAGTGCCGCTCAGAGGTAAAACAACCCAACCCAAATACCTATCCAGCACAAAAAGAATTTTTAATTTATCCTTATAAACAATGAGTGAAGTCTACAGACCGGACACAGACAGATGACAAAGTGAAAACATTACCTCGCTTTTTGAAAACGAGACAAAAATACGAATTAAGCCCAGATAATAGACTAAAGTGTAAATAAAATAAGACTACTTAAACACAGAAAATGAAAACTAGTTACTTATATTTTTAATAAGTTAGTAAGCCGTACATTTAATGAACACTGCTTTTTCTTTTTGCTTGAAGCAGTGGACCGATTAGAGATAAAATTTGAGCTGGCTCATGTATAAAGCTGATTTAATATTTTTATTTGAAGCATCAGCTATTGATTTTGCAAGCTCCACCAACATTTGTTCCTTATTTTGTGAAATTATAGATAAAGAACCCAGTGGAATTCCATACACCTTAACTCAGTTCCTTTGGGCCTTCCTCAATGTTTTTTTTATTTCACCTTTCTGTGCCAAATTAAGAATTAACGTTTTTCAGACTCTTATTTTAAAATTGTGTAGTAGCTGACCGTCAAGCCGTACATTTGGTAAAGAACGATAATCAGAATTCACAAAAGATAAAGTGAAAAAGAAATGATTTGTAATTCATTATTTTCTTGCCCTGTCACATCCACAATAAAACTTCTAAGTGAGTTTGTCCCCTTACCTTTAGCACTATATTAAGGGAAAATTAATTTATGATGAAGTCGAAATTCTACTAAAATTTAAATCTGATCACGAAAATTTGAATAAACTAAATTCTAAGCTTGAGCTATATAACAGAGTATGGTTCTTTTTATAATTTCAACTCTTTCTAAGCAAGGTAACAGTAAATTTGATGCTTTCGACTCCATGTTTTCAATCTTTCTCGTGTCCAGCCTGAAAAACTATACTACTCTGGACGCCCAACAATTTGTAACTATCACTTAATAAATTTAATGTATTAATAAATTTTTCGAGGGTTTGTATCTCGCCAGTCTCCAAACAATTATGCCTCTAAATTTAATATCCGTGTTAACATAACAGTGATAACTTTCTTTTCGGTTTTGATTTGTAACTGTGTTCAGCAAAAAAAAAAATTCATGTTAAAGCCTAAGAGGGTAGTTTTGTTATATAACACAATAAAGGGTATTTCTGCACAATAAAATAATAGAAATTTTACATACAGGAATTTTTTATGTATAATGCAAAGTTTTACTTTTTTTTAGTTTTAACTTCAGTAAAAATCGTGTTTAATTAAATATTTACATTTTCTGATTTCAATATAAATGTATGATATTTCTATTATTATATAAATCTGTCATTTAGTTTTTTCTTATTTTTATACAGATAGATATAATAAAGATGAGCTGGGGCTCAGATTCAAAATAGCATAAACGTCTTCAGACTTGTGTTGAGCTCAGAATAATTCAAATTTCAGATATTTCTTGTAATTATGAAAAATATAAAATTTTTTCGTTATAATTTCAGTCTTTTAATCAGTCGTGGGTGATTAAAAATAAGCATCATGGCTTTGAATTTTTTTTACATATTCTTTATCTTTGGTTAATGAATTGCTCTTTGCATTTATTATGATGTTAGCCATGAACTTTCAGTTTCTACTAGTATATTCAATATTTTTTCCAAATAGCATTCAGATTTTAAGTTTTTCATAAAACGATTATAATTAATAATATAAAACTAAAATGATATGTGATGTGCATTCCTATACATACATCTTATTATGAAGTTTTTCCCCAAATGGGGCTCGGGCTCAACAATTGTTGAATTGGTTCAGGCAGGCATAGGCTCGAAAAATTTAGCCTGAAGTCATCTCTAATGTTTATCATTTTTCATATATTATTTAATTTTGTTTACAGTGTTAAATAGGATCTAGTATATAACTTAGTGTGGCAAAAAAGTGTGAAGAAACTAAAGATGATCATACTCTACAGTATATTAATATTTGTTTAGTGCAACTGTAGATTCAAATACTCTTCTGATCAATGCTAATTAATTAAATACATTTATATTTTGCAGTATATTAAACTTTTGAAAAGCTTATTATTTGCTTAGTACACCATTAGATTCAAATTCATTTATGAATAAGCTTAAAGTTTTTTATAAGTACTAAGAAATAGAACATAAAAGTATTAAAAAAATCACACGGATCATTCTTTCGAAAAACAATACAGCTGTTTATAAATTTGCACTAAACTATAACACTGTTAACTCTTGTTGTGACTCACAATTAAATTTTTGTTTAAAAAGTATAATCATGGATAGATAAATGCTAAAGATATTCAGAAATTTCAACTTAGTAATGCAAAGATAATTGATCACAGACGGCTAAATTCTGATTTTACAAAAGCAACGAGTGTTAAATAATGATTCAAAAATAAGGAAGTGAATTATCAACTTTGGCCATCTCACTACAGATTTATTAACTTCTAACATATTTTCTTAAAACATATACCTATGTGTAAAAATTTTAAATTAGAAATTTCTGTTTCAAAAAAAAAATTATAAGTGCATTACAAATGATTACAGGTGATGTAAGTTACAGGATTATCGTTTTTGAAATAGATACAGGTGATGATGACTTGGGAAAAATTAAATAGGTCTTTAATATTGCATCCAATAGCTGAGTGGTTAGCGTACTTGGCTACTGATCAAAGTGGCCTGGGTTCGAGCCCCAGGTAAGGGGATGTCTGTGTTGGTTTCTAATATGGTCCCGCTATCCCACAGACCTACTATGCCATATAAACTGGCAGGCTCCTATCAGACCTGTGGCAAGCGGCTGCTTGAGGGGATATTAAAATAATTATAGTCTGATAGGTTTCCTTTTGTCCACTGACAATTTTTTATGTACTTTCCCTAATGCATGTAGCACTTAAAATTAAGGTATATAATTTTTAAGTTTGGTCTTTCTAAAGGTTTAGTACGATAGTGAAATTTGAACCTTTTGAAAGCAAGATAGCAGTAGACTTGATGCATTGGATTCTAGATTCTTCTGCAGTATCTTAAGCACAATATTTTGACTAAGTAAATAATGAGGTTACGCAAAGGAGTCAGTGATTACTTTTGAGCATCTTGTATAGTGACAAGTCTAAAGTCACCCTTATGTAGAACTGCAAATTAGTGAATTAAGTTATGAACAGTGTGCTTAAATGCCACAAAAAACACAGACAGCAAAAAAGTGATTTTCCTTATTTTTTTTAGACATTTCTGCTAAATCCCCACCTTGTCCTTGGTTAGAAAGGGAGCACCAATGGGCTAGAAAAGATCGTCATCACATTATAAAAATAAATAAATACCCCTCAAGCAGCTGCTTACCACAGAGGTCTGACAGGAGCCTGTCAGTTTATATGCCATAGTAGAAGGTCTGAGAGGATGGCAGGACCTCGGCAGAAAGACAACACGGACATCCATGCCTTAACCCGGGGCTCGAACGCAGGTCCCTTAGATCAGTAGCCAAGCGCGCTAACCACTCGGCCATGACAGAGAGGTATATACAATCAAATCCTTAACGATTATTAGCAGATTATATCCGGTGGCCGAGTGGTTGGCATGCTTGGCTACTGATCATAGGGATCTGGGTTCAAGCCCTGGGTGTGGCATGGCTGTATGTGTTGCCTTTCTACTGAGGGTTGGGTTGTTTTACCTCTGAGCGGCACTTTTTTGCACACCATGGGCTAAATGGCCAGGTCACATGGACCCCGAAGGCTCAGGAAAGGTTAGGGGAGGGGACCCACTGGAGAGCTGTTGGGAGACATGGTAGCCTCCCGTCAAGGCCATCCAGCGTGTTCTTTAACGTGCACAGGGTATGGCTCTCCCGCACACGGGGCCACGGCTTAACGTCCCATCCGACGGATGGCGGCCTTTCCAAGCCCATCGGTGTCCCCTACTGACCGCGGGCAAGGCGGGGAGTTATGCGGAGATAAATCTTAACGCTGACCCAATTGGGACTCGAACCTGGGAACTATAGATTACGAGCCTGGCGCACTACCGACTGAGCCACCCCCGCCCCCTTTCTACTGAGGTCTTGCCTTCTTTACAGACCTTCCTTATGGCATATAAACTGGAAGACTCCTGTCTACTTTTGAGGCAAGCAGCTGCTTGAGGGGATTTTTTTATATAATATTAAACCTGATTTTTTTAATAATAAAGTTAGAGTTATCAATTAACTTTAAACAGCATCTTGTTTAGAGAGAGATGTTGGTTGTCATTGTTAACAGCATTTGGGATGACCGATCAATAAACGGAATTGTGAACTGTGTATTTCTGAAGGATTAAGAAAGAGGAACAAACGCACAAGTGGGTTAATGCTAAAAAAGTCATGTTAGAATTAACTATCTCAGCTTAATGCTTCAGTTGTTGCTCTGAATAGTTATATTTAGAGAACAAAGCTGTAGTATGGTTGGACTTCAGAGACTTGGGTTGCAGAAAGATTTTGTGTATGTATGCAATTATCCACCCACTGGTTAACAAATAAAATGTTACACGACTGTAAAAAAAAGGTAACCAATGAAATAATGCTTTTAATATAATTGCAAAAAATTGCTGCTCAGAAGTACAGATATTATATATAAGTCATGTTAAAATAAAACTAAGGAAAAACTATATTGTGTTTCCCAAACCATAGTCATAATTCCAAGTAGTGGAGATCATGACATTTCAGCAGTATTTAGTGCTTGCATTTTGAATAATATTAAAGCAAAGCTGGGAAAGGCATGTGTAGATTCAGATACATTGAAGAATATTCTGTATGTAATATATTTTTAGTGTAGTAAGTTGTCATTGTTTCAGAGGTAGATAAGAAAAAGGAGGTTGGTCTTAGATCAGTAGTTATATTTTAATTTGTAGAATACATTTTTAAAGATTGTGTAATGCAAAGGAAATATTACCACTTATTGGTAAAAAGGCTAATCAAATAACAGCTACTGCTACATTGGCCCTTGAAAGAAATTTTGTGGCCCATGCAGAATATGTGAAAAATAAAATGAAAATATTTTCAAAACGGAAGTGTGACGCTACATACAAGCGATTGTGTGCATTTTTTTATTATCACTTCTGGCTTATGAACTGCTTGCAAATGTAATTGAGTAACCTTCCCTATATAATATCTTCATTCTTCACAAATAATGTTCAATATGTAAAGTGAAATAAAAAAAAAGTTAAAAGGACTGAGCATCATAATTATTTAATTGCATTGAATAAATTCATCTGGTCACGAACTGTTTTGTCTCTGAGCTGGCCAGGTCATAAGAGCTCAGACAGGGTTGGAGAAATGGATCCACTGAACGTCTGTTAGGGGATCTCTCATAAAAGTAATCCAAGATGTTCTTTAACATGCGTTAGATATGGCTCTTCTGCATACTAGGCATTGGCTTAACCTCCCAGCCAGGCCCAGATCTAGAAAATTTTTGAGGAAGACTGTATTTCATGTATTTTTCAAGAATTTTTTTAAGTTTTATAATTTTTTGCATCTATTACCCTAACAGATTTTGGGAAGTGGAGCGCCTCCCCCTCAAAAAAAAATCTTGATTCCATCTAATGGATGTACCCATTCGAAGCCCATCAGTAGCTCATTTCTCACCACGATAGATAAGTAATTGGAGTGATTAATAATAGTGGGGTGATTCAGAGTGGGGGCTAGCCACAATAAATCTTAATACTAACAGAAAAATGTCATAAGAGCTCAGACAGGATATCTCAGACAACACAGATCAGACAGAGACAGCTCATCTAGAGCAATTTAGAAAATGGAAAGACGGCAAAATTTAGGAAATGGAAAGACGGCATAATTTAGAGCAGTTGGCAAAATTCGAAAATTTTAAGCGGACCTTCCACGTTTGGTCAAATTCAAAGATCCGTAATTCCTACAATAAACTTTTTACAGAAAAATAGGATTAGATAAGCTTAACTTTCATTCAAATCAATCTAAAGCTCGATTTTAAACAATATTTGTTAGATATTTAAAGAGCTATAGAAGCTCGAATGCCTGTATGATCAGGCCTAAGAAACTTGTGAAAAACACCGTTATTGAAAGAGTTATTTGCGCAAAATTCTAAAACACATATTTTCTTTAATGGTTGGAAATAATGTTTCTTTTAGTGTTAATGAACTGAGGTGAATTCTTATGATTGAGATCTCTATTATTCAAAACTTTAACTCTATGGCACTATATATATGATATTTAAATAAACATTTATACACTGTTCAACCTCGTCTTTTACACCTGGATTGGTTTCCCTTTTATGTTTTTATATTTATTGCTTTACACATCTTCATTGCTTTTGTATTTTTTATATCTGTTGGTTTTGCGCTTTACCTTTCACTCTATTGACTTTTGACTTTGGTTGTGGGTTTCTGCTTCTTTTACCCTTTAATTGGCGCATTATGACCTTAGCTGCCAAAGTGCCATTACACCCCAAACAACCAATATCTAAATAAAACATAGAGAAATACGGCAGTATAATTCAACATTATAGTAAAAGTGGCTTATCAGGATCTATGGTAAGAATTTAAAAGATGGATTCCAAAATGGCGTATTAGACTTATTTGTCTATATTTCAGGTACAGAGATATCTCTTTCACATAGAGGTTTACAGGTAAAGGTAAATGCCATGTAGGCGAGTTAGGTATTCAGTGTTTTTTACAAATCAGTGGTTAATTTTAGGTGCACTGATATCCTTAACAAAAAAGTTCTAGCTTCGATGTTACAAAGTCTGCACAAAACTTTTTTATCTAAATACCTTAAAATGCTACCATAACCATTAATTTTAGTACAAAATGTAAAGTATATTCTAATACATTACTTGATGTTTGCATAAGCTTCAATAACTAGCCACTAATCTAGTCTTGTCAAAATTGGTAGTGCAAGTCAGGTAATGGGGCAGGTAAGCGAACCTTTCTAAGCAGGGGCGTAGCCATGGGGGGGCTCCCCCCAAAGTAACTCGGAGTTGTCAAAATTCGAAGCGACTTCGCAAAATCTAGATGAGTTGTGAAAAATTGCAATCTTTTTTTTTTTTTGCAAAATTAATGGGAGTTGTCAAAATCGAGGCAACTTGGCAAATCTAGAGCAATTTAAAAAATGGAATGACGGCAAAATTTAGAGCAGTTGGCAAAATTCGAAGCCACTTGGTAAAATACAGGTGAGTTGGAAAAATTGGGACAACTTGGCAAAATCTTGGGGAGTTTGCAAAATTCGGAGTGACTTGGCAAAATCGTGGGGAGTTCGCAAAATTCAGGTGAAATGTAGAAATTTTGATTTTTTTTTCTGTAAAATTATGGCGAATTGGCAAAATTCGGAGTGACTTGGCAAAATCGTGGAGAGTTGACAAAATTCAGGTGAGATGTAAAAATTGCAATCTTTTTTCTGTAAGATTATGGCGTGTTGGCAAAATCGAGGCAACTTCGCAATATTTAGGAGAGTTGGCAAATCTTGGGGGAGCTGGCAAAATTCAGAGTGACTGCAAAAATCAGGTGAGATGTAAAAATTTGGATTTTTTTCTGCAAAATTGTGGCGAGATGGCAAAATCGAGGAAACTTGGCAAAATCTAGCGCAGTTGACAAAATTTGAATCCATTTGGTGATTTGTGAAAATTGGGATTTTGTGAAATTAAGGAGTGTTGAACATATCGAGGAAACAACAAAATGTATGGCAGTTGGCAAAATTCGAAGCCACTTGGTAAAATACACGAGAGTTGTGAAAATTGTGCAATTAAGGAGAGTTAATAAAATTCGAAGTGACTTGGCAAATTCAGGGAAGATGTAAAAAATTGCGATATTTTCTGTAAAATTATGGCGAGTTGGTAAAATTCGAATCCACTGGGTAAAATATAGGCGAGTTGGCAAAATTCGAATCCACTGGGTAAAATATAGGCGAGTTGGCAAAATTCGAATCCACTTGGTGAAATATAGTTAGGCGAGGTGTGATAATTGGGATTGGGTTTGTGAAATTCAGGAGAGTTGACAAAATCGAAGAAAACCTGGTAAAATATTGGGGAGTTTGATAATTTTTAAGTGACTTGGCAAATGTAGGAGAGATGCAAAGATTGCGATTGGTTTTGTGAAATTAAGGAGAGTTGGTCAAATCAAGGGAAAATTGACACTGACTTGCTACAATTCAGACAAGATGTAAATATTAGGATAATTTCCGTGAAATTATGGCTAGTAGGTAAAATTGCAAGTCAGTCAAATGGCAAAATGCAAGAGAGTTGTGAAAAATTGTCTCAACGGAGCGAAAATCTAGACATTATTTGCTCAGTTGGCAAAAATTTGATTTCCGAGTTGGAAAATTTTCAATTTCTCCCCCCCCCCCCACAAACATAGTCCTTCGCTACGCCCCTGTGTGTAAGTTAATTTAATTTAGTAAAGATCAACGTAGCACAGTTTTTTGTACTCAGACTTTGCAATATTGAAGCTACTGACTTCTTTGGTTAGTGATATCTGTGCAGCTAAAATTAACCATTGAATTGCAAAAAACATCAAATACCTAACAACACTCCTGCAATGGCATTTACCTTTAACTGCAAACTTCATATATTTTTATCATCTCTCGTAAAGAATTTCATTCTATAGAGAGATAGAACTGTGCATTCTTATGTGAAAGAAGTGGGGCAGGGAGCATGCCAGGCTCGTAATCTGCAGTTCCCAAATTCGAGTCCCAGCTGGACCACCGTTGAGATTTTTCTCTGCCCAACTCCCTGCTCTGTCCACGGTCAGTAAGGGACACCGATGGGCTTGAAAAGGCTGTCGTCCTTTCCAAGATTTTCCGGATGAGACGTTAAGCCGTGACTTTGTATGCATGAGAGCCATACCCTGTGCACGTTAAAGAACATGCTGGATGGCCCTGACGGTAGGCTACCATCTGTTTGCCAATAGCTGTTCCAGTGGGTCCCCTACCTCAACTTTCTCTGAACCCTTCGGGTCCTTGTAACCGGCCATTTAGCCCATTGTGTGCAAAAACGTTTCCTCAGCGATAAAAACAACCCAACTCTATGTGAAAGGGATATCTCTGTGCTTGAAATATAGACAAATACGTCTAATATTCCGTTTTAGCAGGGGGTGACTCGGTAGCTCTGCAGGCTCGTAATCTGTAGTTCCCAGGTTCAGGGCCGGATTAACCATTAAGCAAAATAAACACCTGCTTAGGGCAACAGGAGAAAGGGCACCACAAAAATACACATAGAAAAAAATCGAGACTTTTTGACCAAAAATTTCCATGAACAGCTAAATATTTTAGTACCCGTTTTTTTTTTTTTGTGGAAAAAACTGACAACGTTGACTTGCAACTAGAAACACATTCCTTTCATGGACGAAACGGTAAAATCTAACCCCCCCCCCCCCCATCCCTTGAACTTCAGCCTGCTCCACACTGAACAAAGAGTGGCTGTGAACAATTATGCAACAAGGCAGGCTTGATGCTTTATCTCTACTAAGTATAGATGCAGATGTGTTACGGAAAATTAGTTTTGAGAATGTGATCAAAGACTTTGCTACTAGAAAAAGTAGGAGAAAACTTTTTTGAAATAAATAAAGTGGGTGTTTACAAATACAAACATTATAAAGTGTAAGTTTTGTTTGGAACAATAAGATTTTATTTTACAGTTTACATTTGTTGATATTTTGAATATTGAGTTAGATATAATACGGGGGCACCAAAATAGTTTAAGTGCTTAGGGCCTCTAAAGGCCTTAATCCGGCCCAGCCCAGGTTCGAGTCCCAGCTGGGTCAACGTTGAGATTATTCTCCGCAAAAACTCCCCGCCCTGCCCACTGTCAGTAGGGGACACCATGGGCTTGGAAATGTCGCCGTCCGTCGGATGGGACGTTAAGCCGTGTGCGGGAGAGCCATACTCGGTGTACGTTAAAGAACACGCTGAATGGCCTTGACGGGAGGCTACCTACCATTTGTCTCCCAACAGCTGTTCCAGTGGGTCCCCTCCCCAACCTTCTATGAGCCTTCCGGGTCCATGTGACTGGCTATTTAACCCACGGTATACAAAAAGGGGTGCTCATAGGTAAAACAACCCAACCGTTCTTCCATTCATCTTATAAATTCTTGTTACCACAGATCGTGATATGCCACTGTTATCATTAACGTTGGATTATATTGCCTTATTTCTGCTATGTTTTATTTATATATCGTATAGAGTGTTATAGAATTTGTTAAATTTATGATCCATACACTGTGATTTTATTATACTGTTATTCAAACTTCTAAAATCTTTAAATGGTGAATGGATATTGTTCAAAATCGAAATATAGACAGCTTAATTGACATATTTATCTTGAGTCATATGTTTCCAAAAAAAATTAACCAGTTACGGAATCAGAATTGTACCATTCATTGCAGTTGACATATTGGAAATGTATTGGGAGAAGCAATAATAAAGATCGAATTTGGCGATGGCGTAACTTAATATTGGTTAAAGCAGTGTGGTTGCTTAAAGGAAATATATATATATTTTTTATGTTCTAATGACCTTTAGGTCATTGCCTATAGCTATTGGCTCAGATATGTTTTAAGAGAACTTTCTGAATGTTGTAAAATAATATAAACATTTTCTGTTAGTTTGATTATGTCTGTCAATTTATAATATTATTTGCCTTCAGGTAAAATTCGGGTTATAGAATGCATTTCAAATATTTTTTAAATTTCATAACTCTAAAACAGGTCCAGACAAAAATCCAATACTTATGTAGATGTCTGAGAGGATGGCAGGACCTCAGCAGAAAAAACGACACAAACATCCCTACTTTACCGGGGGCTCGATCCCAGACCCCTTAGATCAGTAGCCAAGCGCTAACCACTCAGCCATGGGACGGCAATGGGAGGTTAAATATTCAACCTTCACTAATGATGTTCATTATAATAGTTATCATTGCTCTAAGTCAGTATGAAGGAAAGTAATCTCCATATTTTTAAATTAAATCTTTTATGGCGAAACTAGTTTTTGAATATGTACTTTTGAGTTTTTTTTACCATATTAACAAAAAAAAATTTTGCTGCAACTCTAAAACAGGTCAAAATACCTATATCATACATAGTTGAAGTTGAGCAGTTTGAGGTTAAAAAGAAATCTGGAAAGATCTTTAAATTTAACCTCTTTTACTGAACTGCAATCTGAAATTTAGCTATTAATTTTACTTTCCCAACTTTTAAGCGATGTTTTACCTGGAAGATTGGGTTCTTTTACCTCTGAACCACACTTTTGTGCACACAGTGAGCTAAATGGCCAGGGCTCAGAGAAGGTTGGAGAAGGGAACCTACTGAACTACTCTTAGGATATAGATGGAAGCTTCCTTTTAAGGCCACCCAGCATGTTTTTAACATGCAAGAGTATGCTCTCTTGCACACAGCACTCATGAATTAAAATCCCATCTGGTGGACAGCATCCATTTCAAGCCCATCGGTGTCCTTATTCTCACCGGGGGGTGGAGGTATAGAAGAGGTAAATCTCGACGTTAGCACAGTTTGGACCGAAACCAGGAAACTGAACATTACAAGACTGGTCGCTGCCCCTGCCCCAAACTGAGTTTTTATGGAAGGAGCTGAAAATCAGAAATAAGTAATCAAGGGTTTTTGGCCAAAATTATATATTTGTTTATGTTTTTAAAATGGTATCTTAGTTTTGGCTCTTTCTGATTCAGTAAGAGAGAAATATTAGGAAAACATGATAGCTAAGATGAAATTTGTCCCATAATATCTCGGATAATTTTTACTTGGGAGTGCTTTATTACAGAATGCAATTAGGGAAACCAAATCATCAAAAGCTGCAGAGTATAATTATATCTCTTGAAATCTCGTGAAATCCAATACAAAAAACGGTATATGATAGTTCAGTTTCTTCATCATGGTAAATTGTTTTCGATACTAGTTTCAAATCAATATAAAAACCGAAAACCACAAATAAAGTACAAAAAAAAATATAAAAATAGGATAAAAGGTTAAGGAAATTTATTTTTAAAAAATCCTATCAACCCTGTTTTTGGAAAACAGACGTGTCCAAAAAATAAATGGAATACATGCATACAGGGGGAGGGGTGCAATCGGTAGAGCCTCAGGCTTGTAATGCCGACTTCGAGATTTATCTCTGCTAACTTTCACCCTACTCGAGTGCGAAAGGGGACACCGATGGATTTGGAAAGATCGTCGTCCATCCAATGAGACATTAAGCCCTGATCTCGTGTGCAGGAGAGCCATACCATGCACACTTTAAATAGCATGCTGCATGGCCTTCATGGAAGACTCCGTGCATCCTGACAACTGTCCAATGGGTCCCCTTCCCCAACTTTCTCCGAGTCCTTGTGATCTGGCAATTTAGCTCATTTACTGCACAAAATTGCCACTTAGAGGTAAAATAACTCAACAACATATATAAAATGAAGAATTCGGGGGCGAAAATTATTGTCTGTTTGCCTGTATTCAGTGTTTGGATGCTTCTCTGTACAGATCTGGAGACAACTGCCAATTATCAAAATATAAAATCTCGAAAGCCTTCTAATCAGAAGTGATATTTAACAACCGGTAAGGTAATATAAATTAATATATAAATCAAAAGTTAAAGAAATATATGTATGCGAACATGCGTGAGTGTGTAAAGAATGTATATGGGTGAAATTTCTCTTTTATTTTCTAAACTACAGATAACACTGCTCACCAAGTAGTATTTTTAATAATTTTCAAATCATTTGATGATTTTTAAAAAATTGTTGGTGTGATCTGTTTGGTGCGGCTGTCAGTAGCTAAATGATACCCCTTGTCTGAGTCATAATTTGACGTAGGAAACCATCAAATTCATAGTAATTATTATACTATTTAACAACCAATGCTTACCGGTTGAATATCAGCCCTGATAGATATATCACCCAAATAGCACCATCATACCAAACCCCATCACGTAACATCTTGTTCCCAACTTGTTTCCCATCAAAAAAATAATTTTTGGAAATTTCAAATATAAATTTAAAAAAAAATACACTTCAAGCATTGTTATGTGGTAAAGATTATTATTATTATCATTAGCTCTGGAGCACTAGGCAACATTATAAGACTGGCCTATACAGTATTGAAAGGACATTAATATTCTTTGTCGGAAAATAATAACAATTTTCTTCCGTGAAAGAATATTAATATTCAGTTGGTGCCTTCGTTACCTCTTGATTTCTAGCTGGTCACTCCGACCTCTATTTCACCTTGAACACAACACGGAATGTGAAAATTCCTCTCATTTCTGAGTTCCTATTCACCAATTTTTAGCTCTCCAGTACCGGCATATTGAATATCAAAGGATCCATCGCATCCATAATTGCGCAAAATTTCCGTGATCTACAACTGAAAATATCCCAGGCACCTATTTTGAGCCCTCTAACACCTGTAGATCGATATATGAATTTTGACCATGAAGAACCAATTGCATCCAAAATTTCACACCATTTCTGAGATCTACAACTCAAAATACCTCCAAGAACCAATTTTTAACTCCCTAGTACTGACAAATCTAAATTTGACCACAAAGGACCCTCCGAATATGAAATTTCGTAACCTTTTCGAGATCTACAACCCGAAACACCCCCAGATCCAATTTTCACTTTTCTAGCACTGGTAGATCACGGTTTGACCTATGTAAAACTTATCAAGCCGGTGAAATCGAAGTCTACGTGACCTACATTTGACCTTGAAAGACACATCTAACACCCGGATTATCCCTAGGTGCAAATTTTCATAATTCTACCATTTCTGCTCTACAGAGTCATCCACTGTCGGTCAGTCGCTAACAATTGTTTAAATATATGAACGTTGAATTGTAAATATGTTAGTTTAAAAAACTAAGATAATCAGTAATATTCAGCGTTTTTCGTTCATACGTTTTAACCTTGAAATATCCATAAAACCGGCAGGCCTGGCATAGATTTTTGCAAATTGAATTTTTTTTTACTTTTCATAGCTTGCAACGTAATAAATATTTGGCTTAACCGATAGGTTAGAGCATTTTAATACTGCAAGTTATTAGTATCATGATTATTCTTTCTTGTTTAGCCAATTACGAAATTTTAAATTGCTTTTGCAATTTACAGGAATATCTACGCTGTAAGATCCTATTACAACTTCATGAATCCAAACGTCACATGTTAGAACATATGTTATATCATGTGTCATTCGAAAAGTTTTACCAAAGAGCCAATCATAACGATCACTTCAGCGCTCTGATACATAAAAAGGGATGCGGTTTGTTTTAATCGAACGGCCATCAATTTTCCTCGTTTTAAAAAAAAATATACTTGCTCAAACGTTCTCTAAAGTTTACTAGTTTATTTAAAATACCTAGGAATAATGTGCATTGGAATGGTAAAATCATTGCATAAATGCTTCTACATATGTTTAAAATTCATTGAAAAGCGAAACGTCCATAGAGCGTAATGTTAACAAGGCAAGAATATCGTACCCAGCGCCCTCTTCTGGTATGGGGCACTTTTTCTGCCAGATTTGACGCCAAGAACACACTATATACTTATAGGCACTACAGTACAAGTTGCAAATTATTTGCGCTTTGTAAATTATGAAATGATACGTTGGCAAAAAAGATACTTTTGTTCCTGTCTACCCGTAGAGTCAGTACCTATTATTGTGCACTAAATATGATGATAAATGATTAATTCTCGTAAATTAACATAAAGAAATTGAAATTGAAGATTCAAATTTGTGCAGTCTGTTTACTTTAGAAGGATAACTACTTAGGCCAAATAGAATTTAAGATTTCATTGTTACCATCGGAATACAGCTTTAAGTTTATTACCAAGAATTCTCTAATTTTTTTAACTTTGAAAGAGAAGTAGATGATAATCTTCCTTAACTTTTAGAGCAATGAGAGCAATGATCTATTTTAGTTCTGACTGAAAGTGACCACCCATCCAAAGGTCTTTCAGTTGATGAACTTTCCAATGACCTTGAAGTAATTTCGTAAGATTCTGTGGCATCACTTTTATTTCTACATTTGTGTCTGTGATAAAGTACTTATTGCTAAGAATTTAGTAATAAAATAATTTTCCTTCTATAAACTGGTTGCTGAATCGTACGTATTTGTGAAAAATGGTTATTTTGCGAAATCTTATTTCCGCGGGAAGGAAGTTTTCAACATCTGCTCTTCGTAGGTCTGAAGGGCATCATGATGAAGGTGGAATTCCTGGATCTGTAAGTGAAAAATGTGTAATTGGTCCGCTGTTTTTTTCTTTGAAACAGCATCAGTAAACGAAAAAAATTCTAGTACCATTTAATATCCACAGAAATGCTGGTTACGATTGCGTGAAAATGAAAATCAGAGAAACTGCAGTTTACGGCATAACGCAGCATATTCATTTTGGAGAACCGGATGTTCGAACTCCTAAGGCGACTGGTAACACTAGGAAAAGAAATATCGTTTTCGGATTATCAAAAAAACAATCATTTTGATACACCATAGAAAAACTGATAAAAGTAAATAAAGAAAAAAATACCTAATGAATTGCAACTAACAGTCAACCCGTTAATTTTAACAAAGGCTAATACATCAGACAAAAAGCAGAATTAAAAAGAGAATGATAAATATCATTCCTGAACATAAAACCATATTCTAACCAAATAAAAGAGAATGATAAATATCATTCCTGAACATAAAACCATAGTTTTTACACTTTAAAGAACAACAACAAAATTGCATCCAAGAACTGTTTTAAACAACCCCTATCACTAAACAAAAAATACTTAGTGCCATACACCAAAAAACAATAAGAACATACAAGATAATCTCTGGAACTGTTTAAAATGAGCAGAAGTGCATTGTAAGCCTTAAGCCACTTTTTTTGCACCATGAATTGTGTGGAGTGGTGCAGAGATGAAATAAAGAGTCCTAACAGTAGCTTCTTCTCTGAGAAATACTTTAGAGCAGTTGGTTTGCATAAAAAAATTCATGCCTGAAATTAATCTTAATAAATATGCCATATTCATATCACTTTCTAGCTCATTCCATATTTTATTAATGCTTCTATAAAATTTTACATGTGGCTTATGTTAGGAAAAGGTTGAGAAACAATTGTTTCAGAGGATACATATTTATAAATATAAAACTTTTGTTCCACTCTAAAAAAAATTCTTTTTTGCAACAGTACATGCAAAATCGTTATGCAGCCATGGGCTATGGAGATTGTAATTTTCCTGGCATAATCCATATGCCAACCAGATTGTAATTTTCTTCTCCAGATCTGTCTGTTCTGAGCTACTGCTGCTGCATTTAGCCACTCTAGGCCAATTCTAGCAAGGTCCTCTTTTGACATTGTCTGCCTATCACTTCCTAGGTCTCCCCCCTTTTTCTGAAACTCTTAGACACACTGTTCATAATCCTGTTTGCTAATCTGCAGTTATGCATACGGCAACATGGCCAAACCAATGTAGTCTCAAGGACTCCGAAACTCATCATTACTTACAAAGTCAAACCACCTAATGTCCCAGATACTACATAAGCATCTAGAATCAAAGGCATCAAGTTTCTTGTTATCCTGCTTACAAAGGGTCCATGTTTATCTACGATAACTAAGCTTAGAAAGAACCAAACTATTATACAGCCTAATTTTAGTCTAGGTATACATGTCTATTTTTTCACACTCTCCATAGATTCTTAAAAGACCCAGCAACAATCCCTATTCTATTTTACTCATACTGCACATCACCAGTATCTGTTACATAGCTCCCAAGATAATTAAACTTAGACACTTGCTCAAGAATGCAGCCATTCAATGCAAATAAAGCACTATCTGCCTGACCAATATTCATCACTTTAGTTTTTTTCTCTGTTTATTGCTAAACCTATTCTTTTACCATTCTCATGAACAGCCCTAGTGAAAGAATTCATCTCATTAGCCAACAGGGCCAAATCATCCGCATAATCTAAATCAGAAATCTTAAAATCTCTAGACCATTTAAAAAGCCAAAATCTTTCCCTTGCATAGCATTTCACATAACATAATAATGAAGCAAAACAGAAAAGGAGACAAAATGCATCCTTGTCTAACTCCACTAGCAGTGCTAAACTAATTGCTGAAAGATGTACCAACTGTCACACACAACTCAGTGTTATTATAGAGAGCTTTCATTACACTAACCCACTTATCAGGTATTCCATATGATCTAACAATCAACCACAAATTATTTTGATCAACAGAGTCAAAAGCCTTTTTGAAATCTATAAAGCTAGTAACCAAAGGTTTCTGAAACTCTAAACATTTCTCAAGAATCTGCCTAAGTGAAAATATTTGATCTACACATCCCCTACCACTTCTGAATCCACACTGTTCATCACGTAGTTGTCCATCGACCAAATTTTTAATTCTATTAAGTATAATCATGCAAAGAACTTTACCTGGAACAGAAAGTAAACTAATTCCCTATAATTATCACAAGAACCTTGACACCTTTTTTTAAAAATTGGGACAATAATAGCTCTAGTAAAATCCTTAGGAACACACCTTTATCATAAAAAATATTAAAAATTTCACTCAGCCATGTTCACACCATTTCACACAGATGTTCCCAGCTCTAAGCATTTCAGTGATGATTTCATCCATCCCTGTGGATTTATGCAGTTAATTTAGAGATAGCCAAAGTGATTTCGGAATATGATATAGGGCCATCATTAAAGCTAGTAATGCATCTGTCCTTATTACAAACAATGGGAGTAGAAATAATCACATTATTTAGAACTTCTGTGAAATGCTCAGCCCATCTAGCCATCACAGATCTTCACCTTCAACCACCTTGCCATATTTATCCCTGTGTACCTGTCTGTTTCTTCCCGCATAAAACAGTAATCTGGTATAACCCTCTACTGTGCTGTCTAACTGCTTCCTCAACTTTGTCAGCCAAGCTATCAAGCCAAAGATTCTTATCAGCTGTTAACTGATCCTTTACGTGTTTATTAAGCTCGTTGTAAAGTCTTCTGTTAGGACCAATAGGGTGTTGATTGATATTAATCCTGCACTTCCTTCTTTCAGAAATACATTCCATAGCCTTATCACTCAAATAATTTTGGTTCCTCCTTTCCCTTTTACCCAAAAGAGTACTGTTGGTTTCAAGAAAAGCCTGTTTAAACTGATCTCATTCTTTCTCAATTTCAGCAGTAACCAAACCACAATTGTCATAATGACTAAGTATATATATTTATATATATCAATACCATGATATGTTTTGGCATTACCTGTATCTTCAGGCATTCAGTGTTATAGCTAATATTTTTAACCTTAAGCACATTTCTTAAGCCTCAGTTGCAAAACGCGACCAGGTAATGGGCAGACCCAATTTCAGCTCCCCTGTATGATCTGGTATTCCTAACTGAATTAACCCATTTGGTGTTAATTAAAATATAATCTATCATATTCCTGTGCAACCCATGTATATTTATAAATGTCTCAGTGTTTGAAGTATCTGTTAGTTATTCGCAAACCATTAAGTTTATTTACCTGTAGGAGGTGTTTCCCATTGTCATTGGAACAACCAATGCCAAACGGACCTAAAACTCCTGCCCAAAGATTAGAGTCAGTACCAACTTTAGCACTGAAGCACCTTGTACAAAAGAAATATTTCCTTCCTTCACAGAATTCAAAATATCCTGAAGCTGGCTGTAAAACAGATCCATGTTTTCATCAGAGTCCTCCGTGGGGGCATAGCAACAGATAACATTCAAGTCTTTAAATTTTGTTTTAAATTTTGCTATAAGAAATCTTTCATTAATGCAGTCATATCCAAAAAAGCATCTCTGCTGAGAAGCATACCTACACCTTGGAGATGCTTTCCATCCCACCTGCCTGAAAAGAGAAATTTAAGTATGTCCATCTGGTATCTTGTAAGCCTAGAATATCTACGTTAGAATGCTGGATTTCCTGCGTGAGGACATCAAGAGAATAATTTCTATGTATTGTCCTCACATTCCACATACCTGCATAGAGAAAATAATTAATAGGATTTTTAAAGAAACTAGGTTTATTTATTGAGAGAGGTAAGGCCAACAATATGAAACCGCCCCCTGATTGCAGGCATGGGGCAAAGACCTGTTCCTCCTCTGCTAAAGGCTGAAATCACCGATGCTGGTAGGAACTTCAGGCACCACCTTTTCAAGTGGACCTTTTCAAGAGCCACATGGCCTGCCTGAGACACATTACTCCAGTTTAGGATTGACGATACTTAATTAGCTAAGTGAGGGCTCAGGTGCTATGATGGCCTCTGATCAGGAATATAGGGCTGATATAAGGTATCCCGTGCTTCTCTTCACTTCGGGCTGGCAACCCACAAGCAAACAGAAAACACAGTGGCAGATTCTCCCTCATCAGAGGCCCACCAGTGCTGCAAGTCCAGGATCCATAATCAAGCTCAAATCCATAAACCAGTCCAATGGGTATATGGTCAGCACCAGGTCCCTGTGAAGTTGACCACTCCTCGGCAGGGTTGAAAAAAAAATTTAATACTAAGTGCTGTATGCATAATAGAAATTGCATTAAAGAAATTGTCAGTGGGCAAAAGAAAATCTATATAAAATTAGATTATTTGTAATCTGCTAATAATCTAATATTTTGAATTTAACTCAGTATAATGCAATATATTTCTTATGATACATTTCACTTGATTTCTTGAAAACATGCTAAAAGAGATTAGTAATAGTGTTGCTAAATTTTGACTTTGAATTTTTGAATATTTTGTTCATATTTCCTATGATCATAAAGTGGTTTAGTGTGGTCACCCCTTACAGCAATGCAGGCACAACAGTTGTTTGCTGTTTATAGGTTGAGTTGTTTTACCTCTGAGCGGCACTTCCCTGAAGGCTCAGAGAAGGTTGGGGGAGGGAACCCACTGGAACAGCTGTTGGAAGATCGATGGTAGCCTCTTGTTAAAGCCATTCAGTGTGTTCTTTAACATGCACAGTGTATGGCTCTCCCGCACACGGGACCACAGCTTAACAGACCATATGCAGGGCAGGGAATTTTGTGGAGATAAATCTCAATGTTGACCCAGCTGTGACTCGAACCTGGGAACTACAGATTACGAGCCTGGCTCGCTACCAACTGAGCCACCCCCGCCCTGCTCTGTTTATGATGTTGTGAATCAGCTCAGTAGAGAGTAGCAACCGTTGTTCCTTTAAAGCAGCAATAAGCTCCCCCTTTGTTTCAGGTGGCAGGTTTAGGGCAGCAACACATCTCTCTAAATTATCCCACACATGCTCAATTGGATTTAGGTCGGGAGATCGAGCTGGCCACTCCATGCACATAATGGTCTCCTCTTGAAGGTATTGTTCCACTAGTCAAGCTCTATGTGGATGAGCATTATCGTCTTGTAAGATGAATGTTTCACTTATTGCACCAGCGTAAGGACAAACATAAGGGTCCAGGATGTCATCTCTATATCTTTGAGCATTGAGATTCCCACTTGTCAACACATAGAGGTCTGTGCATCCACCTAAGGAAATGCCACCCCAAACACACATGCTACCTCTGCTGTAATTGTCTCTTTGACAGATGTTACTGGGATGATAGTGGGTACCTCATTCTCTCCATATCAAACAATGTCCGGAATCACTCTGCAAGCAATATCTGAACTCATTTGTGAAGAGTATGGACCTCCATTGCTCTTCTGTTCAGTTAGCATGTATGTGCGCCCAATTCAACTGCTCTCTCCTGTGACGTGATATGAGGGATATACAAATTACTGGCCTTCTAGAATACAGATCTCTCTCATGAAGCCTTTTATGCACAGTAGAAGCTGATACAACCCTTCCACTGGCTGCTGCAAAAAAGGATCATAGCTGAGAGGGAGTAGACATCTTGCTCCTTTGTGCTGTTAATTGCAGATATCGGTCTTGTACAGCGGTCATAACTCTAGCCCTTCCTTGGCTAAACCTCCAAAACACGGAACTCATGCTAAGAAATTGATTCCACAGTCTATGGACCACAGAAGGACTTGCATTCAGCCATCATGCCACGTCTGACTGACTTTGGCTTGCTTTGATCAGGCCAATAGCTCTCCACTGCAGTTCATTTGGCAAATGATGTCTCAAGGTCATTACTACAAAATGGCTATTTCGAATTTCTTTACTCACATTTACAACACAAAACAATCCACTCCAAACACCCGTTTTTATGCCACTATCCGATTATGCAAATTGATGTGACCTAGACTAATTTGCATATGATATGCTCACTCAGCATTACTGGTTACATGAACAAGTTTGGTGAGGATCGCACAATTTTTTGGCGAATTATCATGATATTTCTCATTTTTCCTTGATTTATGGAAACCATTGTACTTTACTGTTATTTTTAACATACGATATGAAATGCATTAAAGAGAATCACACTTAGGAGCTAACTTTTCATTTCTATCATCGGCATTCAACTATTGTTGCTAGGGCTGCTTTAATATGCTGGCAAAGTTCTTATAAACTATTTTTTTCATGTACAGCATGGCCGATACTGGAAATGATTGCCAGATGATAAATTTTTTGTAAAAACTTTGGCTTTTACTTAATGAATTATGTTGTTTGTTATTTTCAATACAAATTAATTGTTTTGCTCACACATTGCCTGTCATGGTAGTGATTTAATTAAAAAATTAGTATATAGTTTTTGTTAGTAAATTACTATATTTAATAACTTTTTTCCTGTTGAAATAGTTTTGTTTATGCCAGTGTCACTATTCATGCCTTCCATCATCTTTCATAATAAGCCATGTCATATTGAATTAATTCAATCCTGTACCATAATAGAACCCCAGTTTGAACTTAAAATCAGCCTGAAACTGTGAAACAAATTCTAAATGCAAATTGGGTTAATTGAGGATCAAAAAATTTAACTGGCAAGAGTGATCAAAGGAAGGCAGCATTATGACTGTACAAAATTCTCATAAAAAATTGTCACATTTCAAAAATGTTTATTCAGATTTGCCATTGAATCCTATATAGATATTCACTAGTATGAATTCCATCAAAAATAAGTAAGCAATAATGAGCAAAAAAAAATGGGGAGAAAGGATCCCTAATTGACTTTTACAATGGTATGCAAATCACACTGGTTGACAAAAATTAAAGTACACAGCATTTTCATCAATATTTTAATTTTAATGACATACCCACAGATAAAAATACACTATTATAGGCAACATTCATCATCATCATCATCATCATCATCAACCTCAAGCAGCCATGGGCTACGGAGGTCCAACCAGACCATGCAATTTAGTTCTCCAAGCAAGTCTATCCTGAGCTACATCTACTGCATCTGGCCACTGCACATCAATTTTAACAAGGTCCTGTTTGACATTGTCTGCCCACCACATCCTAGGTCTCCCCTTCTTTCTGAGGCCTTTAGGCACACTGTTCATAACCCTATTCGCCAATCTATAATTATTCATACGGGCAACATGGCCAAACCAACAAAGTCTCTCTCTGCACAATATGCTGCTTAAAGGAGGTTGCAAACTCCTTTGCCTAACCTCATCATTAGTTACAAAGTTGAACCACCTAATGCCCAAGATACTGCATAAGCATCTGGAATCAAAAGCACCAAGTTTCCTGTTATCTTGTTTACAAAGTGTCCAAGTTTCACTACCATAACTAACCCTAGAAAGAAACAAACTATTATACAGTCTAATTTTAGTCTTTAGGTGAATACGCCTATTTCTCCACACTCTCCATAGATTCTTAAAAGTCCCGGCAGCAATCCCTATTCGTCTGTTAATCTCATGCCGCACATCACCATTATCTGTTACATAGCTCCCAAGATAATTAAACTGTGACACCTGCTCAAGACTGCAACCATTCAGATGAACTGAATCACAACCTGCCTGACCAATTTTCATCACTTTAGTTTTCTCTCTGTTTATAACCAAACCTACTCTACTACCAGTCTCATCAACAGCTCGAATGAAAGAGTTCATCTCATCAACATCATTTGCCAAAAGGGCTAAGTCATCAGCATAATCTAAATCAGAAATTTTCCTATCTCCAGCCCATTTAAGGCCAAAATCTTTCCCTTGAAGTGAATTTCGCATAACATAATCAATAACCAAACTAAAGAGAAAAGGAGACAAAATGCACCCTTGTCGAACACCAGAAGTAATGCTAAACCAATTGCTACAAGCCTTACCAACTCTCACACACGACTCAGTGTTATTATAGAGAGCTTTCATTATGTTAACTAACTTTCTGGTATACCATATGATGTCACAATCAACCACAAATTTTGATGATCAACAGAGTCGAAAGCCTTTTTGAAATCAACAAAGCTAGCAACCAAAGGTTTCTGAAATTCTAAACATTTCTCAAGAATCTGCCTAAGTGAAAATATCTGATCCACACATCCCCTACCACTTCTGAATCCACATTGCTCATCACGCAATTGACTGTCAACCAGATTCTTAATTCTATTAAGCACAATCATGGAAAGAACTTTACCTGGAACAGAGAGTAGGCTAATACCCCTATAGTTATCACAAGAACTGCGATCACCTTTTTTGAAAATAGGGATAACAATAGCTCTGGTAAAATCCTTAGGAACCATGTCTTTATCATAAAAGATATTCAGAATTTCAGTCATCCAAGTGGTAACCGAAACATTTCCAGCTCTAAGCATTTCTGTAGTAATTTCATCTACCCCTGGGGATTTATGAAGCTTAAGTTTAGAAACAGCCAAAATAACTTTGGATTGTGTTATAGGGCCAACATTAAAGCCATCAATGCATCTATCATCATTGCAAACAATGGGAATATAACTAACCGCATTGTTTAGTACATCACTGAAATGCTCAGCCCACCTAGCCATGACAGAATCCTCACCTTCTATAACCTTACCTTGTTTATCCTTCAATCCCTGTATACCTGTTCATTTTCTACCACACAAAACATTAACTATCTGGTACAGCTCTCTGCTGTTGTGCTGTCTAACTGCTTCCTCGGCTTTGTCAGCCAAACCATCAAGCCAAAGATTCTTACAGCAGCTAACTGATCTTTTACACGTTTATTAAGTTCTCTGTAATGCTTTCTATTAGTACTAGTAGGGTATTGATTAAGGACATTCCTGCAGTTCTTTCTTTCTGAAATAAGCTCAAGTGCCTTATCACTCAGATAATTCTGCCTCTTCTGCTCCTTTTTTCCTAAAAGAGTACTGTTAGTGTCCAAAAAAGCCTGTTTAAAATGATCCCATTCTTCCTCAACTTCAGTGATAAGCATACCATGACTGTCATAATGACTAAGTAACCTATCATGGTAAGCTTTGGCCATAACTGGGTCTTTCAGAGTTTCAGTATTAAAAGCAAATTTTTTAACCCTATCACAACACTTTTTAAGTTTAAGTTGCAAGACACTTTTAACTAGGTAATGGTCAGATCCAATTTCAGCTACCCTATATGCCCTGGTATTTCTAACAGAACTAGCCCATTTGCTGTTAATTAATATATAATCAATCATATTCCTATGCAGCCCATCAGGTGAAACCCATGTGTACTTATGTATGTCGCGGTGTTTGTAATATGTGTTAGTTATTCTGAAACCATTGAGTTTACTTACTTGTAGGAGACGTTGCCCATTGCCATTGCATCTACCAATACCAAAAGGGCCAATCACCCCTCCCCAAAGGTCAGAGTCAGTACCAACTTTGTCATTGAAGTCACCAAGAACAAGGGTAATATCTCCTTTCTTGACAGAATTCAAAATATCCTGAAGTTGTTCATAAAACCTATCCTTCTCATCCTCATCGGCATCCTCAGTGGGGGCATAACAGCAGATAACATTCAAGTCTTTAACGCTTGTCTGAAATTTTGCTGTAAGAAACCTTTCATTAATGCACTCATATCCTAAAAGAGCATCGCTAGCGTGTCTGCTAAGAAGCAGATCCACGCCTTGGTGATGCTTGTTGTCATCCCTCCCTGAAAAGAGAAATTTAAGATTATTTTTAAGAATCTGACCTTTATCTGTCCATCTGGTCTCTTTCAAGCCGAGAATATCTAAATTATAATGGTGGAATTCTTGTGTCAGGACATCAAGAGAAAAAGCTCTGTGTAGAGTCCTCACATTCCAACTACCTATGGAGAGAAAATGGTTAGTAGGATGTTTAAAGAAACTATGTTTATTGAGAGAGGGAATGCCGACAATATCAAACAGCCCCCTAATCGCAGACATGGGGCAAAGACCTGTTCCCCCACCACTAAAGGCTGAAGCCATCTGCACTGGAAGACTTCCTCCAATGTAGAATTTGACGATGCCAATAGAAGCAAAGGGTTCAGTTGCCTGCGATGACCTCTGCTCAGGATTATCCACCAGCTGATAAACATATCCTGTGAATCTATTCACTTGGGGCTGTCAACCCACAAACAAACAGAAAACACAGCGGAAGATTTTCCCTCCACAGAAGCCCACCAGTGCAGCAAAATCAGGATCCATAATCAAGCTCAGAGCCATATATCTGTCCAGTCCAGTGGGTACATGCAAATATTAAATATCTGATCAAAGTTCATTTATAACCCCACAATTCCTTGCAACATGCAAATTTTTAATGCTTATAAAATGCGATTTGGTTTCAGATCACTCCATTTCAAAACTGTGGCTTGCAAGGAGTGTTTATCTCATTATTTTTACTGATGATGGCAAGCCATCATTGTTCAGATGAGTCCTTACAATGGCAGGCTGTTTGAAGACTTGAAGTAAGACAGTCACAGACGAAGGTGGAAATATTGAGTGGTGCCATCTGATACTCACTAATACAGGACAGTACTACATCTGATGGGTGGTACCATAGTCACATTCACGTGCTAATTTAAGCTTGAAAGAAAACTGATGATAATACTTCAAAAGCAGGGGAGAAGGGACCTATCGAAGAGAACTACTTTATACTAAAGATATCTTATTGAATTTTTGAACTTTGAGGAACTGTTTTGAGTTATGAGCAATACCAATTATTTGTTGCCAATATTTTATAGGTAGCATTATGGTCTACAGTTATTATGTGTAACTCTGTAAATGAATTGTGCCAGATTTCTACTGTTTGTAAAAGGGGAATGTCAAGCTTTCTTTTAGTGATTAACACTACCTAAATATTAAATAGTTGGCAAATGTCCAAGTTACAAGCTCTTGTGGATTCAGGGATTGATGGGTGAGGAGACCCACTGGACTGCTATTGGGAGACAGATGTTTGCCTCCCATCAAGGCCATCCAGCATGTTCTTTAACTTGCACAAGTTGTGGATCTCCCACATACGGGGGCACGGTTTAATGTCCCATCCAACAGATGGAAGCCTTTCCAAGCCCAACAGTGACCACTATTCAGTGTTGGAAGGGTGGGGGAAATATGGTTGAGTGATGCCATCCGATGCTTCACTATACAGGATAGTACTACATCTAATGGAAGGCACCACATGTCACTCTCGTGTGCTGATCTACAAAAAAGGAAAACTGACATTAAAGCTGTGAAGCAACAGAGAAGGAATCTATCGAAAAGATCTGCATTACACAATAGTTGTCTAATTCCGTCTGTTTATTCAAGAAAATGGAACCTTTTTAAATTTTGAGTCATGCCAAGGAATTATTGCCAATAGGATTTGGTAGCGATGAATTCGGAATATATACTGTAACTCTGTAATTGAATTCTGCCCAGAGTTGATCATTTTCGAAGGGGGAGTTTCGAGCTTTTTTATTATATTATAAAATAAAAAAAAAAGATGATTATCATGACCATGAGATCAGATAGTTGGGACTAATGTCCATGTTCCTAGCTCTTGTGGGTGCAGGGATGGTTGGGAGAGGGGACCCACTGGACAGCTGTTGGGAGAAGGGTGTCAGCCTCTTGTCAAGGCCATCCAGCGTGTTCTTTAATGTGCATGGAGTGTGGCTCTCCCACACACAGAAGCACGGCTTAATGTCCCATCCAACGGACAGTGGCCTTTTCAAGCCCAACAGTGGCTCCTATTCACTGTGGGCAGGGTGGAAATCTTTACACTTGCACAGCTGGAACCCAAACCTGAGAATTGCAGGTTACGAGCCTGGCACACTACCAATTGAGCCTCCCCTACCCCGTAATGAAAAAAAATTTAAAAGAATACAGTTAAGAAAATAAATGAAGTTAAAGAATAAAAAAGAGAGTAAGAGAAGAATGTAATAAAAAAATAGGTGTTTGGGAGTTTAAAATACTTTAACAGAAGTTCACAAAGTAATTAACATGTACAGAATGAAGGAGTAAGAAAATTGATAAAATGAAAGTAAAAACAAAAGAGGTGAACAGAAGTTTCAAATGCTTAATCTGAAGTACATAGAGTAATTTAATATTGCAGGTTTGTCTCCTGTCACGGACGAACTTTTTGGTCTGTAGATGGTAGGTAGTCACTGGAAGGAGAGCTATGCACCAATCCCCTGTGATGATGCATAGAACCAGCTAGACCAGGCATGGCCAACTGTTTTTGCCCCCGGGCCGGATTGAAAAAAAAAATATTTTCACGGGCCGGATTGGAAAAAAAAAATTTTTTCACGGGCCGGACGAAATATTAAAATAGAAAAATGTTAAGCAAAACACTTATTTCTTTAAGTAAACAAAATTTTATTATGAAATTTGTTTATGAATAATTGTAAGTAAATCAATACAACAAATTAACATAATAACTAATGCGACGTGTTGAGGCGGTTTGCATCGCTTATTATTTTTTTAATATCTGGTTCTATACTTGTAGTAGCTATTCTTAACACAGCCTCCAAATGTAAATCATTCAATCTTGATCTTGTTGTACTTTTATTTAGATTCATTAAAGAAAAGGTTTGTTCACAAATATAAGTTGAGCTAAAGATTATTAAATACGTCTTGGCAAGTTTTTGTAAATTTCCATATTTTTCATTATTCAATTGCTTATAAAAATTACACAAATTTTCTTGCTCTTCTAGATATTTCTCATGTAATAATTCATCACATTGTAAATTAATTATTTCTAATTGTATATCAACAGGAACGTCATCAACTTGTACAGAAAATGGATTTCGGATAATAGATAAAATTTTATCAATTTTTTTGAAGCAATCGAATCTCTGCTCGAAATCTGTCATTAGTGCAAGGATGTTTTTATTAAATGTTTTAACCTTTTCTTTTAAAATATTTAAAGATATGGTCTGTAACGTTGGAAAATGATCAAATTTACATTCAGCCAGAATTGTAGAAAAAAGGCTAATAAATCCTGAGCAAATAAATTTTTTCCTTGTATACATGTGTTAAATTCGTTCAAATGTGTGAGAATATCCAAAGAAAATGCTAAATCACAAATCCAATTTGGATCTAATAATTCAGGAAAATCCTCATTTTCTTTAAGCATTAAAAATATTTTTATTTCCTCTTGAAGGTCCCACACACGTCTTAAAACTTTTCCCAAACTTAACCAACGGATTTTATTGTGATATAGTACATCTAAATGACTGGTATTTAGTTCTTCAAGGAGATCAATAAATTGCCTGTGATTTAATCCTTTTGATCGTAGGAAATTCACTAATTTCACAACTACATTTGAAACATGATCGATTTTTAAAATATTTTTGCGCTATGCAAAAATATTTTACTCGCCTGCTGGCAACGTCGCTTGAACATCGAGTGCAGATGAGTATAAAAGTTTTAATTCTTTATAACGGAATCTTTTTTAAAAAATATAGAAGTATCGAGAATTCATTCGATTAATTACTAGAAGTTAAATGTTAATATTGGAAAATTGTTCGCGGGCCACATAAATTCATTACGCAGGCCGTATGTTGGCCATGCCTGAGCTAGACCAAGCACCTAATATCCGACTCTGCCTTATTGTGGTGCAGACCGTTAGTAACTTTCAAAAGAGATACTCTCTTGTGGAAGTGAACGGAAGGGGAGTGCTGCCAGATTAGTGTGGCCTACTGATCTGGACAACTATGGCTACTTTTCTTTTTTTTCTACCCTGCTGAGGAGTGGTCAACCACACAGGGTCCTCTTGCTGACCATATAAACCCACTGGACTGGACAGATATATGGCTCTGAGCTTGATTATGGATTCTGATTTTGCTGCACTGGTGGGCTTCTGTGGAGGGAAAATCTTCTGCTGTGTTTTCTGTTTGTGGGTTAACAGCCCCAAGTGATTAGATTCACAGGATATATTTATGAGCTGGTGGATAATCCCGAGCAGAGGTCATCGCAGGCACCTGAACTCTTTTGCTCCTACTGGCATTGTCAAATTCTACATTGGAGGAAGTCTTCCAGTGTAGATGGCTTCAGCCTTTAGTGGTAGGGGAACAGGTCTTTGCCCCATGTCTGCGATTAGGGGGCTGTATGATATTGTCGACATTCCCTCTCTCAATAAACAGAGTTTCTTTAAATATCCCACTAACCATTTTCTCTCCATAGGTAGTTGGAATGTGAGGACTCTGCTCAGAGCTTATTATCTTGATGTCTTCACACAAGAATTCTACCATTATAATTTAGATATTCTCGGCTTGCAAGAGGCCAGATGGACAGATATAGGTCAGATTCTTAAAAATAATCTTAAATTTCTCTTTTCAGGGAGGGAAGACAATAAACATCACCAAGGTGTGGGTCTGCTTCTCAGCAGACACACTAGTGATGCTCTTCTAGGATATGAGTGCATTAATGAAAGGCTTCTTACAGCAAAATTTCAGACAAGCATTAAAAACTTGAATGCTATCTGCTGTTATGCCCCCACTGAGGATGCTGATGAGGATGAGAAGGATAGATTTTACGGACAACTTCAGGATATCTTGAATTCTGTCAAGAAAGGAGATATTACCCTTGTTCTAGGTGACTTCAATGCCAAAGTTGGTATTGACTCTGACCTTTGGGGAGGAGTGATAGGCCTTTTTGGTATTGGTAGCTGCAGTGGGCAACGTCTCCTACAGGTAAGTAAACTCAATGGTTTCAGAATAACTAACACATATTACAAACACCGCGACTTACATACACATGGGTTTCACCTGATGGGCTGCATAAGAATATGATTGATTATATATTAACAGCAAATGGACTAGTTCTGTTAGGAATGCCAGGTCATTTAGGGGAGCTGCAATTGGATCTCACCATTATCTTGTTAAAAGTGTCTTGTAACTTAAACTTAAAAAGTGTTGTGCTTGGGTTATAAATCTTACCTTTAATACTGAATCTCTGAAAGATCCAATTATAGCTAAAGCTTACCATGATAGGTTACTTAGTCATTATGACAGTCATGGTTTGCTTACTACTGAACTTGAGGAAGAATGGGATCATTTTAAACAGGCGTTTTTGGAAACTAACAGTACTCATTTAGGGAAAAAGGAGCAGAGGAGGCAGAATTATTTGAGTGATAAGTCACTTGAGCTTATTTCAGAAAGAAGGAACTGCAGGAATGTCCTTAATCAATACCCTACTAGTCCTAATAGAAATCATTACAGAGAGCTTAATAAATGTGTAAGGGATCAGTTAGCTGTTGATAAGAATCTTTGGCTTGATGGCTTGGCTGACAAAGCCGAGGAAGCAGTTAGACAGCACAACAGCAGAGAGCTATGCCAGATAGTTAATGTTTTGTGTGGTAGAAAACGAACAGGTATACAGGGATTGAAGGATAAACAAGGTAAGGTTATATAAGGTGAGGATTCTGTCATGGCTAGGTGGGCTGAGCATTTCAATGATATTCTAAACAATGTGGTTAGTTCTATTCCCATTGTTTGCAATGATGATAGATGCATTGGTGGCTTTAATGTTGGCCCTATAACACAATCTGAAGTTATTTTGGCTATTTCTAAACTTAAATTTCATAAATCCCCAGGGGTAGGTGAAATTACTACGGAAATGCTTAGAGCTGAGAATGTTTCGGTTACCACTTGGATGACTGAAATTCTGAATATCTTTTATGATAAAGGCATGGTTCCTAAGGATTTTACCAGAGCTATTATTATCCTTATTTTCAAAAAAAGATGATCATAGTTCTTGTGAGAACTATAGGAGTATCAGCCTACTCTCTCTTTCAGGTAAAGTTCTTTCCATGATTGTGCTTAATAGAATTAAGAATCTGGTTGACAAGCAATTGCATGATGAGCAATGTGGATTCAGAAGTGGTAGGGGATGTGTGGATCAGATATTTTCACTTAGGCAGATTCTTGAGAAATGTATAGAGTGTGGGAGACCTTTGGCTACTAGCTTTGTAGATTTCAAAAAGGGTTTTGACTCTGTCGATCGTCATAATTTGTGATTGATTGTGAGATCATATGGTATACCAGACAAGTTAGTTAGCACAATGAAAGCTCTCTATAATAACATGAGACTTGT
Source organism: Ryuthela nishihirai (assembly GCA_038380435.1). NCBI lineage: Eukaryota > Metazoa > Arthropoda > Arachnida > Araneae > Heptathelidae > Ryuthela > Ryuthela nishihirai. Next base: position 24,091,113 of record JAWZYU010000004.1, on the reverse strand, counting down.
GTGAGAGTTGGTAGGGCTTGTAGCAATTGGTTTAGCATTACTTCTGGTGTTAGACAAGGGTGTATTTTGTTCCCTTTTCTCTTTAATTTGGTTATTGATTATGTTATGCAAAATTCACTTCGAGGGAAAGATTTTGGCCTTAAATGGGCTGGAGATATGAAAATGTCTGATTTAGATTATGCTGATGATTCTGCCCTTTTGGCAAATGATGTTGATGAGATGAACTCTTTTATTCGAGCTGTTGATGCGACTGGTAGTAGAATAAGTTTGGTTATAAACAGAGAGAAAACTAAAGTGATGGAAATTGGTCAGGCAGGCTGTGATTCAGTTAATCTGAATGGTTGCAGTCTTCAGCAGGTTTCGCAGTTTAATTATCTTGGGAGCTATATAACAGATAATGGTGATGTGCAGCATGAGATTAACAGACCAATAGGGATTGCTGCCTGGACTTTTAAGATTCTATGGAGTGTGTGGAGAAATATGTGTATACACCTAAAGACTAAAATAGACTAGATAGTTTGGTTCTTTCTAGGGTTAGTTATGATAGTGAAACTTAGACACTTTGTAAACATGATAACAGGAAACTAGATGCTTTTGATTTTAGATTCTTATGCAGTATCTTGGGCATTAGGTGGTTCAACTTTGTAACTAATGATGAGGTTGGGCAAAGGAGTCTGCAACCTCCTTTAATCAGCATATTGTGCAGAGAGAGACTTCGCTGGTTTGGCCATGTTGCCTGTATGGATAATTATAGATTGGCGAATAGGGTTATGAACAGTGAGCCTAAAGGCCTCAGAAAGAGGGGGAGACCAAGGATGCGGTGGGCAGACAATGTCAAACAGGACCTTAATAGAATTGGTGTGCAGTGGCTGGATGCATCAGATGTAGCTCAGGACAGACTTGTTTGGAGAACTAAATTGCATCTGGTTGGACCTCTGTAGCCCATGGCTGCTTGAGGATGATGATGATGAATATGGTATTACATATATCAATTTAAATTTTAAATTTAATTGACATGTACAGAATAATAGAGTAGGATAATAGGTTAATGGAGAAAAGAAAAGCAGAAGTGAACAAAAATTAAAGAAAAAAAGAAGAATCTTATACAAAAGTATACATAGTGATTAGCTTGTACAGAATAAAAGAGTAAGATAATAAATAAGAGGAGAAAAGAAAAGGAAATCAAAAGAAGGGACTGAAATTTAAAACATTTAAACAGAAGTGGTAAGGCATGGGTGTTTGTGTCGTTTTTCTGCTGAGGTCGTGCCACCCTCAGACCTTCTACTATGGCATATAAACTGACAGGCTCCTGTCAGACCTCTGTGGCAAGCAGCTGCTTGAGGGGATATTTATTTATTTATTTTTTAAATATGGCAGTTGACTGGTACAGAATAAAAGAATGAGATAATGAATTAAGGGGAAAAGAATAAAAAAAAAAAGATACACGGAAAGAAACAAATTAAAAGATTTGAACAGAAGTTCATATAGTATTTTTGACATGTACAGATTAAATGAATAAGATAGTAATTACACGGAGAAAAGAAGGTGGGGGGGGGATGGAAGTGAACAGAAATTTAAAGTGTTTAAAAGCATGTACCGAATACGAATATAAGATAATATATAGCAGGTGGAAAGGTGAGATGCATAATGATTAATATGTAATAAAATGAAATATGATCTGTGAATTTCAACTGTGCCTGAACAGGGAGGTCAGGAGAGATATATTCTGGCTACGAATTAGGCTCATCTATCTAGAAGGGAATTTCATACAGGGAAGAGTTGAGTGTCCTTCGATTCACATCTGCCTGAAGTGAAGGCTTTTGACATTCCTCAGTGCCACTCTTGCCTGGAAAGCAGTGAAAGTGCATGGCAGAGATCAAGTTCAGGGTCAGAGACAAAAGTATATCATTGGGATCAGCTAATGGGCACTGGCCAAAGCCGTCTAAAGGGATTGCACTGGCAAGCTAGCAGGGTGTGTGGCGGGAGGGAGAGAAGCAGGAAGAAAGGAGTCAGTAGGACGAGCGCTGAGGAGTGGAAAGGGGGGAAATGCGTATGATGGGTCCTGTTATTGGAATGAAGTTCTGGGTTAGAATCTGTTGAGGGAAAGAAGGGAACATACATAATGAAATAAAGATTCAAATTAAAATATCACTGACTATAGTTTTAAAAAAAAGCACATTATTATATACCGTGCCGTCCCGTGGCCGAGTGGTTAGCACGCTTGGCTACTGATCTAAGGGACCTGGGTTCGAGCCCCGGAATTAGGCATGGATGTGTGTGTCGTTTTTCTGCTGAGGTCCTGCCATCCTCTCAGATCTCCTACTGTGGCATATAAACTGACAGGCTCCTGTCAGACCTCTGTGGCAAGCAGCTGCTTGAGGGAGTATTTATTTTTTTTTATTTATTATATACCGAAAGGTAATAATTGTTTTAGTCAAACAGAACATGTATACTGACACTGCACAGATTTACATTCACAAACACCAAGAGATAATTATGTTATTTTAGTAAACTTTTTAGTTTTTTTTAAAGTTTTTTTTATAATGGACAGCACAAACATAAAAAAATCACAGACATAGAAACATGCTATATTTTTGAAATAATTTTTTTTTTATATATAGAAAGAGAGATGGGAAGAGAGTTTGGAGTCTTAGTCAGAGACCCCGACCTACCTTCGAAATGCCTTACTTTATGTCCAGAGACCTTCCTGCCACTGTGAATGAAATAGTTTTATGTGATTGCCCCTTGAGAGAAGTCTTTGTAATGTTCAAAAATTGTCTTCATGGCATTTTGGAGATGATTGTTAACTTTTCTTGGATTGTTATACTTGAGTAATCTTGAATATCTTGATTGATGTTCTTCAGTTTATACTTTAGATTAAATAAGTTACATTTGAAGAGATAATGTTTGTTGTCACCCTCCCTACTGCATTGACAGAGGGAATTCTCTGCTCTTTCTATTCTAGCGAAATATCTGGGAAATTTCCCATGCCCTGTCAGAAATTGATTATCATAAAAAAATTATAAATCTTCCTAAATTTATTTTTCACGTTGCTGAGCAGTAGGGGAACTGAGTTAATTATGTTTTCTAACTTGCTAGCTATCTTTGCATTCCTTTCTGCTAGCTCGTTGCTGTCCCAGCCAATGTGAGCCCTGATCCAGTGTAGTTTGATATTTCTCGAGTTCTTGATCCTTTGGTATTTACTTTTGATTTCGTTTAGTGTCTTGTCTCTTTTTTCGCTGCTCCCTAAGGGCTGAGAGAGAGTCACTGTATAGATTAATATCTCCTACTTCTGTCATCTGTAAGGCATAATCAAGGGCTTTCAAAATGGCAAAAGTTTCTGCTTGATAATTAGAGGCATTATCTGTGAGTCAAAATTGTTCTAAATGAATGTATAATCCTGAGTACATGACAATGTACGCTGCTCCTACTTTTTCTTCTTCTTTTGACCCATCTGTGTATATTTCTAGTCCTATTCCTGTCGGTAACTCTTTGTCATGGGGAACTATTATTTTGTATGCAGCATGTACCAGCCACTGATCTTCTAACTGAGCTATTTCCTGGGCATTCATGGGGCGGGGGTGGCTCAGTTGGTAGCGCACCAGGCTCGTAATCTGTAGTTCCCAGGTTCGAGTCCCAGCTGGGGCAGCGTTGAGATTTATCTCCGCAAAATTCCCCTCCCTGCCCACGGTCAGTAGGGACACAGATGGGCTTGGAAAGGCCGGCGTCCATCGGATGGGACATTAAGCCGTGGCCCCGTGTGCGGGAGAGCCATACCCTCTGCACGTTAAAGAACACCCTGGATGGCCTTGACGGGAGGCTACCATCTGTCTCCCAACAGCTGTTCCAGTGGGTTCCCTCCCCCAACCTTCTCTGAGCCTTCGGGGTCCATGTGACCTGGCCATTTAGCCCATGGTGTGCAAAAAAGTGCCACTCAGAGGTAAAACAACCCAACCCTGGGCATTCATATGTTCATTTAGGAATGTTATATTACTCTTTACTGCTGTGAGCTTAAATAAATTCTTCAAAAGCCTTCAAATGGGTGGGAATTAATCCTCCCAGAACTAAAGCTGCTTCTGTTGAGACTGTTCTAAATGATCTCGTTATGAGCAATGCAGATTGGCGCTGAGCGCTAAGTATACATTTGCGTAATCTTTTATCTTGGTCAATTTTATTTCCCGACATTCTATGTCCATTAACAATTATTCGTTCCAAGCTTCTCTTGTAAATCTCTTTTAACAGACATCTTTTTTTGCCATATAATTCTCTTCTGACTCCTATTAGTTTATACATCACGTCAGATATTCTATCTCTTAAGGCCTGTAAATGCTTGTAAAAATAAAAATGTTTTTCTACTAGGATTCCTAGAATTTTTAATTCCATAACATGTTTTATCGGATCGTTTCCTATCTTTAATGTGGGCTGTCGGGCCATCTGTCCCGGCTGAGCTATCACCATGACTTGACTTTTTTTCTTTGCTAAATTCCAGTTTATTCGATTTACTCCATTCTGTTAACTTGTCCAAAGCTTGTTTTCCTAATTCTTCTATTTCATATGTTGTGTTTCCACCTATGATGACTGGCAGATCATCTGTGTATGCTTGGACATAATATGGACATATAATGGACAAAGCTTGATCCATTATTAAATTCCAGTATAGCGGAATGGAACAAGAGCCTTCTGGGCATCCTCTTGTAATCTGTGTGTGCTCAAATGTGTTTGTTTGGAATATAATGCTTCTCTCTGAAAAGTAGCTCTCTCAGTCTGTATATATTTTCTGGACAATTTTTATTTCCTAATTCCTGTAAGATCACTTGCCACTAAACTGTATCAAAAGTGCTGCTAATATGAGATGATAGCTGTATGTAATTTGTTGGATTTATTTTCTTCTATTTTCTTCTATAATTTGTATAGTGCCAAAATGCACAATTTGTCTGTTCTGAACCCATACTGCACCACATTTAAGTTATTTGTTTTATGGAGATGATAATAAATTCTCCTTGTATCACTTTATCTAATACTTAAAGATGTTAGTAAGCATATTGGCCTGAATGATTTTGCCTTGCTTGGATCTTTGCCAAATTTATTAAAAAGATTACGCGTGCTGTTTTCCACGCTGATGGGAAGAAACCTAGTCTGAGACATAAATTATATATTTTCAAAATTACATCTGGGATTACAGAATTAATTGCTGCGATAATTTCAGTATTGATCCTGTGTGGTCCTGGGGCCTTGTTTTTTGGCATGGATTGGATCACTTTTAAGACTTCGTGCAGTTCTCATCTACTCATACAGTTCTCATCTTTAAAACTGGTATAATTTTTTTTTAGCTGTGCTTGTATTTTTTTATGTTCCTCTAAACCTTCATTAGGATTGTCATCTATGAATACTTCTTTTATGATTCTTTTAATAACATTTTCGTATTCCTTAATTCTTGTATTATCTTCTGTGAACAAAGTGGTGGTTTGTAATGGATTTCCTAGTTTTTGTTTAGCTATGGCCGAGTGGTTAGCATGCTTGGCTACTGATCTAAGGGAGCTGGGTTTGAGCCCCGGGTAAGGCATGGATGTACATGTCGTTTTTCTGCTGAGACCCTGCCATCCTCTCAAACCTTCTACTCTGATATATAAACTGACAGGCTCCTGTCAGACCTCTGTGGCATGCACTGTATGAGGGGGTATTTATTTTTATTTTTTATTTATCTTGTAAGGGAGAGAAAACAGGTTTTCTTTTGATGTTTTTTCTCAAAAAGCATCCCAAGAAGTTTTTCTACTGAAATTTATTTGTCTTCTGTAAAGCATACTCGTTTCTTGTAATCAGTTTTTTTTTTCTATCCTCTTCCTCTGTTGCTCTTTGGAATCATCTTCTCAAAGCTTTTAATTTTTTTCTTTCAGTATTCAGCTGTTGATTCCACCAGGGAACTGCTTTTCTACTGTCCACCCCCTTTGCTTTCAGGTGCTTGTCGCTTGTTCTTGATATTGTTTCAACAAATGAGTTACGAATTCATCTAATTGACTTGCTGGGTTAATGGATTTTAATTTATCTTCTAATGATGCTTCCTGTTTCTTGATATCTTGTGATATTTTAAATAATCCTCAGTGAGTTAGCTTGTACCTCTGAGCAGTGGGTGCTATTTGTTTTTTTCTCCTAATGCTGTTATGATGTATTTGTGGTGCTGAGGGAATCCTGTTCTAATACTTCCCACTTGGAGATTTCGTCTTCCAAATTTTCACTTGTTATTGTCAGGTCAATCCAGCTTTTCCCATGCACTGTTTCAAATGTTGGGGGTGAGTGTTGATCATTTATTAATCCTAAATTGTTTCTCAGGATAAAGTTGAGTATTCCGTCTCCTTTTTCATCCATTGCAGGGTTTCCCCACATAGTGTGTTTTCCATTGAAATCTCCATTTATTAAAATCTTACTATTTCTATATCTTCTGACTAGATTTTCCAGTTATTTTAAGTCTTCCGACAGTGGGAAATAAACTGAAATTATTAAGCTGTTCCCTGCATCTCTTGCTTCAATAGCAGGCAGAAACACATTGAGAAAGGTGGTTATACTTTGGAAATAGTTCCAGTAGACAGGAGCATTTACCAGAAGAGCTGGACAGCATTGCCTGAGAGTTATTTCAACCCAAACTGCTCATTATCTGGCTTTAATGTCAAGATGGAACAGTATGATGATGTCACATCAACTCTCTCTTGAGGTTTCTGCAACCACATGTGAAAGGATATCCAACAGTGTCATGAGGGCTCATTGCAAGTAGGCTCTTTACTAGGAGGCAGTGGTTTGTGTCTTGCTAATCCCTAATCACTGAAAAGTTCGTATTATACATACAGACTCCTGTCAGACCTTTTTGGATAGCAGTCCCTTGGAGTTGATTGATTTTTATATAACTCAAGCCTTTAGCAAGAGAATTGGGCTTATTTCGAAAAAAAAATTTTACGCAGTCGAGTTATATTTTAAAATGGTTGATGAAAGTATCTAACCTATATTAACTCTGTTGAATGTTGTTTAGTGGCCAGTAAATGCTTTGTAATCGTAAAAATATGCTAATAGGAACCACTAAAATTCTGTGTTGTTTTACTTCTGAGTGGCAATGTTTCGCACACAATGGGCTAAATGGCCAGGTTCTAAGGACCCCAAGGGCCCAGAGAAGGTTGTGGGGAAGGAACCAACTGGACAAATGGGTTCCCTCCCCACAACCTTTGAGTTTTAATTAGACTGGACAAATGGGGATGTCTAATTCCACTGGACAAGGGGGAGGGGACCCACTGGCTCCTTTCCCCTTGTCCAGTGGAATTAGACACCCCACTTGTACAGTCCAATTAGGAAACAAATGATAGCCTCCTTTCAAGGCCATCCAGCATGTGTAAAGAGGCACAGGGAGATGACTCTCCTGCACACAGACCCAATGGCTTAATATCACATCTGACAGACAGTGGCCTTTTAAGCCCATCAGTGTCCCCTACTGACTGACTGAGGGCAAAATGAGGAGTTTTATATAGAGATAAATCTCAATGATGGCCCAGGCAGGACTCGAACTACAGGTTACGTCTGGTATTGTACTGACTCTTGCATGTTTCTGGAGATACGTGGGTTCAAATCCCGCATGTAAAGAAACATTTTTCCACAAAACCGTTTATTATTTAAATTATAAGGAACAGTCTGAGATTAACGAAATGTGTGTTAAAATGATTAATTGTAAATGCTTTTCTTAAACGTATCTTTCATCCATAAGTAAACAATGATATTAAAATTTTGTTTTTAATGTTTCATAGGAATTAACTAAAATGATATGCTTTTGCTATTTACTGTAAAAATATGATTAAATGTATTTTACAGAACCTGCCTTTTTCCATTCACAATCGTTACAAGTTAACCTTGTATTTTGCCTTATTTTTTGGAAGTGGATTCTGTATGCCATTTCTTATTCTTAGACACCAGTTGCTGAAGAAGTAACAAGTGATTAGCATTAAATAAGATAATATGCATTGGTAAGTCCAACAGTTTTCATTATTCATTATTTAAGATTTTTCATTTTTATTTTCAAACTGGCAATCTGATTTGGATTTAGGAGTCACCTAAAATATTTAAGCAGTGCTATTAGGAATGCATTTTGTGCCTATTAGGTAATACAATAAAACTAAAATCATGCTTCATTTAGCAAAAAAAACAAAACAAAATCACACAGAAAGCATATATACAGCCATACAATATTTGAATAATGCAAAATCCAGTTTTATTTTTCAGCTGTAGTCATCCATACTTAAAATATTGCTCTGCCATGTATGCTGAAATTTCTCTATTAAACATATCTTTTATCTATTAATAAATTACCACTTTGACATTGATTCAAATTTTTAGAGGAAAAATTGTCTTGAGCCATGTAGGATATGAACCCATGATCTCCTGATAACATATCAGATGCTCTGGACCACTGAGCTACCAGCCACCGATCAAGATCTGCTCTAATTGATGATATGAACATTTTCAACCTACATTACATCATATGTAGGGACTGTTTCGGCAATTTCGCCACAAGTGGCAGACAAATGCCATATAGCTGGAAGGTATTTCTTACAAGTATACTGTTGATTAAATAATGAATAAACTCAACGTATTTGGTATCTACTAATAAATTACCACTTTGACATCGATTCAAATTTTTAGAGGAAATTTTTTAAGACAAAGTGGTAATTTATTAGTAGATACCAAATATGTCAAGTTTATTCATTATTTAATATATTTTATCCGTAAGTAAACACTGACATTAAAATTTTGTTATTAATATTTCACAGGAATTAACTGTAAAATGATATACTTTGTAATAGTAAAAATATGCTAACCATTTGTATATATATATATAAGTATAGGCTGCAAAAGTTCAAATTCTTTGAGTTTAAATATTTGGACTAAACATACTAGAGTATTAATAAAAGAATTACTCAACAATATAAAGCCCTTGTTGATTTTTTGTTTTGTTGAGAATTTCTTACTATGTATTTTTGTATCCAAAATCTAGAAAAAATATTAGACATTTGAAGTGACTGATATGCTAAATCCATCAATATTAAATTTACAAATTACCTGTAGATAAAGAATTCAACACTTGATAATCCTCTAATCTGACAGTAATTATAATAATTATATTCCTTCAAAACTCCATATTGAAAGAATACGATTATCCCTCAATTTACACAGTACTTAATTTGCATGGTTTTGGTTTTATACTGTCCAAAAAATGCAACCAGTTTCAATTTACATGGTGATAGACTCAGTTTTACAAGGTCAAGAAAATGCAACAAGTTTTCTTTTACACAATTATAGACTTGGTTTTACATAGTATGTATTTAGAATTTTTTTTAATGAATGTTCTTCACAATATGTATTATATAATATATATATAATACATATTGTGAAGTAGCAGTGGCATAGCATCAAGGAGATTATTAGACTATCGTTCCAAAGTAAAAAACAACTAAATGGTTTTGATATCATTTATTTTCAAGAATTAAGAGATAGTAGTAAATTCATATATTTATGAAATGGTCATTTTTAAGAATTAACATTTATATTCTTTCACTAAAATTATATTGTATACCCATTTTTTTTGCCTAGTAAAAACAATGTTTTTTATCTCATTTTTAGTAAGTTTAACTTTGTAGAGTATTATAAAGGTTATAGCTGGTGTATAAGTACACTTTTTTTTTATGGATATCATGATTTTATAAAATATCATGTAAATTCTAATTTTACAAAATAACACACTAAGTGTTGGCACAGATGCTTAATTTCTAATTTATATTCAGTTCATAAATATCTTTCTTCCAAGTTTCTTGTTCAAATTCGAAAGTGTATGTCTACATTAATGAGGAGTATTTTTTTGTGACCACAAAAAAAAGTATGAGAAATTAAGCTTATCTGAATTAGTGAAAATAAAATGCAAAATAATGTTACAATATAATATTTATTTCCTTAATAAATAATACATGTGATTACATTACTCTAGCTCAGTGGTCACAAATTTTCCAAATGGAAATTGACAAGAGTTTAAACACTTGCCTGTGGAATTTATTAAACTTATATATCTGATCGATCATTTTTGGCAACAAATAGTCTAAACGTATTAAATACTTTTAAAGTATTCAAAGAACAAATAATTTGAGCAAAAATAAAAAGCAAAACATTTGAACAGCAATTAGAAAATAAAAATTTATTTTACATAAAATATAACTCAATATTTTGTTGCCATTTATAAAGATTTAAAGGAAATCTATGTATATTTTTTTCCCATTTTTATGTTGTCTGGCAAAAAATTAAATAATTTTAGTGCAAGGTAAGTGTAATGTTTTTAATCACAATTTTCCTAGGTACAATTCAACCAGATTTACAGAGTTGCTGTATCTTGTGTTATAAGTAGCAAATTTTATATTTTGGTCTGACCATTTTTTAAACAAATGCATTAAAGCTGAATAAATAAATAATTTTCTAACTGGTAAAATATCAACATCCTTATATATGTTTTTGACACCATAATATTATTTTCTTTACACTTTATAACCCCATTTTGAGTTACAATAATCTGTTAATATTAATGTAATATGTGCCACCCAAAGAAGTATATCCATATTGCAAATATTATTTAACTCAACAGTTATACACTGAATAGACAAATTATTATATACACCCCAATAACAATATGCAAAGCAGAAGTATCTTGTTCAGTTGCATGGTATGCTGAAACTGGCAATGCCTATAGAGTAGGTCTCTACTCATTAGAAATCAGTCACAGAAAAGTAATCATGGGTAAAGGCAATGACGTAAATGAGTTGGTGGCTTTAATGTTGGCCCTATAACACAATCTGAAGTTATTTTGTCTATTTCTAAACTTAAACTTCATAAATCCCCAGGGGTAGATGAAATTACTACGGAAATGCTTAGAGCTGGGAATGTTTCGGTTACCACTTGGATGACTGAAATTCTTTTATGATAAAGGCATGGTGCTTAAGGATTTTACCAGAGCTATTGTTATCCCTATTTTCAAAAAAGGTGATCGCAGTTCTTGTGATAACTATAGGGGTATCAACCTACTCTCTGTTCAAGGTAAAGTTCTTTGCATGATTGTGCTTAATAGAATTAAGAATCTGGTTGACAAGCAATTGCATGATGAGCAATGTGGATTCAGAAGTGGTAGGGGATGTGTAGATCAGAAATTTTCACTTCGGCAGATTCTTGAGAAATGTTTAGAGTTTCAGAAATCTTTAGTTGCTAGCTTTGTTGATTTCAAAAAGGCTTTCGACTCTGTTGATCGTCATAATTTGTGGTTGATTATGAGATCATATGGTATACCAGACAAGTTAGTTAACATTATGAAAGCTCTCTATAATAACACTGAGTCGTGTGTGAGAGTTGGTAAGGCTTGTAGCAATTGGTTTAGCATTACTTCTGGTGTTTGACAAGGGTGCATTTTGTCTCCTTTTCTCTTTAGCTTGGTTATTGATTATGTTATGCGAAATTCACTTCAAGAGAAAGATTTTGGCCTTAAATGGGCTGGAGATATTAAAATTTCTGATTTAGATTATGCTGATGATTTAGTCCTTTTGGCAAATGATGTTGATGAGATGAACTCTTTCATTCGAGCTGTTGATGAGACTGGTAGTACAGTAGGTTTGGTTATAAACAGAGAGAAAACTAAAGTGATGAAAATTGGTCAGGCAGGCTGTGATTCAGTTAATCTGAATGGTTGCACCCTTGAGCAGGTGTCACAGTTTAATTATCTTGGGAGCTATGTAAGAGATAATGGTGATGTGCGGCATGAGATTAACAGACGAATAGGAATTGCTGCCGGGACTTTTAAGAATCTATGGAGAGTGTGGAGAAATAGGCATATACACCTAAAGACTAAAATTAGACTGTATGATAGTTTGGTTCTTTCTAGGGTTAGTTATGGTAGTGAAACTTAGACACTTTGTAAACATGATAACAGGAAACTAGATGCTTTTGATTCTTGATGCTTACGGCATTAGGTGGTTCAACTTTGTAACTAATGATGAGGTTAGGCAAAACCTCTTTTATGCAATATATTGTGCAGAGAGAGACTCCGTGGGTTTGGCCATGTTGCCCGTATGGATAATTATAAATTGGCGAATAGGGTTATGAGTAGTGTGCCTGAAGGCTTCAGAAAGAGGGGGAGACTAAGGATGCAATGGGCAGACAATGTCAAACAGGACCTTATTAGAATTGGTGTGCAGTGGCCAGATGAAGCAGATGTAGCTCCGGACAGACTTGCTTGGAGAACTAAATTGCACAGTCGGGTTGGACTTCTGTAGCCCATGGCTGCTTGAGGAGGAGGAGGAGGATGGATGGATGTTCTACAACAGGGGGCAATAACACCTCCATGTTTTCAACTCTTGAATCCTTACCAAAACATCTGACTGCTGTTGTGAGGGCAAAAGGTGGAGCAACAGGTTATTAAGTAGGTGTATATAATAATTTGTTCATTCAGTTTATATCATCTTTAAAGTTGAAATATCTTCAAATTGTCTAATATAATACACGGTGATTCAAAACGATGGACACAATTTCAATTGGCTATATATCCTGAACAATATGTTGTATTTGAATTCTGTAAATTACATTTGATTATACACCATTAAAGTTTATAGATGTACACAATTACAATTGGCTATATTTCCCGAACAATATGTTGTATTTGACTGAACTCACAAATTATTATTTTACTGAACTCACGAATGCAAAAAATCTTGTTGCATAGTAGCCATCTTGCTTACAACTGACGCTGCTGTGCGGCGCTACAGTGCTCTAGTGGTAGTATTCGAAACTTGACAACATCCTCTTTCAAATGTAATTTAAATAATAAATAAATAAATATCCCCTCAAGCAGCTGCTTGCCACAGAGGTCTGAGAGGATGGCAAGACCTCAGCAGAAAAACGACACATACATCCATGCCTTACCCAGGGCTCGAACCCAGGTCCCTTAGATCAGTAGCCAAATGCGCTAACTACTCTTACATAATTCAAATAAAACATATAGTTCAGGAAATATAACCAATTGAAATTGTGTTCATCTTTTTGAATCACCCTGTATAACCATGATATTACAATATTTATCTTTTTAATCACATTCACTATATATTCCTTCCAATTTAATTTATAGTCTATGTAAACACCTAAATATTTAAAGCAATTGACTCCCTTAATAGCCAAACAGGAACAGTTTTCACCATTACATCCCAAAGCATGATAAAAAATCTTTTTATATAGATAATCATACTGCCCTCTTAACCTAAAATGGGTATATTGTGCTTCATTTTCTACATTTAAAAGATTTATATTTTTAAAACCAATTTCTGATTTTAATCATATCTAAATTTTTACTAGCCCCTACCTGGTCTAGTGGTTAGCATACCTGACTCCTAAGAGCAACGGGATATGTATTTTGTAAGTGTTCATATTTTGTATGAGAAACCAGGACAAGCCACATAAAGCTAGGTTATCTCTGTCCTTTGTGTAGGGAAATAGCTTCTTTTTTAAAACACAATATAATTTATATTAATTATTAGAGAATCTAAATCTGTGTATGAATTAAAGCTGTTATCATCAGCAAATGCAATTAAATTTCATACTACATCAAGTTTACATACATTGTTTGACATAGAAAATGTCACACCTTGAAGGAATGCACAGAATGAGATGAAACTTACCACACATGTAGACAAGTAGGTGAGAAAGAAGAGTGATTTAATTTCTGAGGGATTACATGAATGAATTTTTGGGGGATTTCTGAGGGATTACGTGATTTGAAATTGATGGGCGAAGAGACAGTATAATGTGGCTTTAATCAGTAGGTAGTATGACTGCAATGCTAGGCTATACATTCAGCAATACAGCATGGCATTGAGTGGAAAAGTTCCTGAATGGTGTGCCAAGGTATCATGGATCATGCGTCATTGATGTGTCCATAATTTATTGACATTACAAGGGAGTCGTGCAGAGATTGCAAATTATCTGCCAATGATATCCCACATATTCTGTAATGGGGAGAAATCTGAGGATTGTACTGGCCAAGGCAGCACCTGGACACCTCATAGGAACTGTCTGCTGATGTTGGCAGTGTGCGGGCAGGCATTATGTTGAAACTGGGCATCAGGAATATCATGAAGATACGACAACAAAACAGGCCGCAGCACCTCATTGACTTGTTGTTGAGCTGTCATTGCACCCACTATGCCTATGAGCAGTGAAACTGATGAGTACCCCAAATCATGATGCCCACAGATGGCAACGTGATCAGCCTGTTGACCATGTTGTCTCCAGGCTCTCAATCAGTAATTGTCAGCACTGAGACAGACTTGTCGCTGAATACAACATGATTCCATTCATCCCACCACGCATGTCTGGTACAGCACCACTGCAACCTTACGCGATGATGTGCTGTGGTGAGTGGCAGTCATTGCAATGACTGGTGGGATTGCAAACCTGCCTTAGCTAAACTGCGATTCACAGTCCATGTCAACACATGGATGTCCGTAGCTGCCTGTACACCACATGAAATGTTGCCCACTGTGGACTGTGGGACTGCTATGGCTTGCCGCTGAATGCGATGATCGAGGTTTTCAGACATCCGCCTATTACATAGGTTGCACTAAGCAATGTACATTATTTTCCTCCAACCACTCCTACAAATTCAGCTGACAGTTGTTGCATCTTGATGTGCTTCTGCAGCGACTCGATGCAGGGACCAACTAACTGTATATAGCCCTATGATGAAGCCTCTGATAAAGTTGTCCATGTGATGATAAGATTCCCAATGATGTCTCCCAGGCATTCTCCCTCCTTACACATGCTTTCACCATCGAGATCACTCCAATACAATGATACACATGCCCAGGTGAGATAGATGTTTCAAATTTTTAATTTTCTTATTCTTTCATTGGGTAAGTTGTCATAAAATAATTATCTTTGGAAAAGAAATAATATAGCATTTGTATTTTTACACCCTTTTAAGCTTTAACTTAATATGACTATTCTAGGTCAGGAAACTTATAGGGGGATGTGCCCCCCTTCAGAATTCTAGTAAGGGTAATAGAGACAAAAAATTACTAAACTTATTTATATTTCATGCATTTTTCATCCACCCCTTTTACATTTTTCCATCTCAATTTTATATCTTGACCACCCACCCACCCCTCCTCAGTTTTCTTTTTCCAGATCTGGGCCTTGGGATAACTGTGTTAACAAAGCCACACATATCCTGTCTTGAACACAAAGTCAAGTAAAAAGGGATAGGAAGATAAGTAAAAAAATATTAAAACCTTAATACACTGGTGCTCAAAATTAAAGGACGATGTATAAATTCTTACATAACTCGAAGTATTTTTTAAGGTAATGCATGAAATTTGGTAAAGAGGTTTATTATTATATTACAAATATAAATCAAGCAGAAAAAAATTCATAATCATATAATGTGCATGCATTAAGATCATAATCGTGCAGTTGAGATGAAGGATCAGTCCATGGAACAATACTTATTCTGTTACGTATGAATGTATGTTAATATGGAGTATGATCATCTCTGACAGTCATGCTGCTCAAGCAACGATTCCTCATACTGTTTATGATTGTATTGATGACATCTCGAGGGATTAATGACCACTCCTCTGCAAGTGCTGTTCTGGGAAGGGGCTGGTGGGTCCAATGCACCTCCCTAGAGCATCCCATATATGTTCAATGGGTTTGAGGTTAGGAGATCCGAGTGGCCACTCCATTCGGCGAAAATCGTTGACCACATGAGCTCGATGAGGGTGAGTGTTATCCATAAGAATAAAATCTGGACTGACAGCTCCCCAAAATGGCCTGACATATGGGTTCAGGAACTCATCTCTGAACCACAAGGCAGTGACATAGCCACTCGGAAAGATATGCAGGTCTCTACGCCCATTCATCATGATTCCTGCCCCAACCATCATTCCATGGCCACCAGAATAGCCCCTTTCACCAATGTTTGAGGGACTGTTGCAGGTCCTTGGTTCTCCAGATGCGAATACATTGCGAATTGGTACTTAAGCTGAATCACGATTCATCTGTGAATATAACATGAAGCCACTGGTTTGGACTCCAAGTGTGATGTTGGCGACTCCACGTTAAACGAGCTCGCAGGGCGACGGGAGTTGGAGGGACACAAATAACAGGTCTCCTGACATATAAAGGCATTACTCACGAAGTCTCCTGTAAACAATATTACCTTGAAACCCTCGTTCCTGTAGCTGCTGCAAGCTCCAAAGACAGTTGCCTAGCAGTCATCATTCTGTTCTGTCTGGCAGAAAGACTCATATAACGACTGTCTGTAGCAGTTGTGGCTCTGGGATGGCCTTGTCCTGGTCAATGACGAATATCTGTCTGTTGAAACTCTCCAGTCTTGACAGGGCATTTCGTGGAACATTCAATGCTCTGGAAACTTCCATCTGGGACTAACCTGCTTCCAATCACTCCATCACGATGTCTTCGAGACATGTCAGGTCGATGTGCCATTGAAGTGAAAGCAAGAGTTGCCTACAACAGCTATAAGTCATGAGTAGAGTAGTGCGTCTTTTTAACACTTACCTAATTCACATATTCTTGCTTAGGTCAGCAACTGTAAATGCAGAATAGTTTTTCGTGTAGTGTATTTTCCATGTTCGCCCATTTTCAGTGCATTCTTTCACAAATATCGGCAGCTATACAAATTTGTGTTGATTATCCTTTAATTTTGAGCACCAGTGATAGTTAGAGCTTACTTGGTATTATCAGTATAGAGTACAAAGGATTGTGATTGAAGTTGCATTTGTAAGAAAACTCTTTGTAAAGTGCTAGTTTTTACACTTTGCAATTGCCTAGCATTATTCTTGGTGGTAAAACATGCCAGAAATGCTTATATAGAATCAGCAGTGGAGCATTGGACAGAAATGAAGCCAAACTGTTCAACAAAGGGTTGACTGAAATATTAATTTTTGTTTCATCTCAGATAACCCTTGAATAGGTGGAGCTGCTCATGGTTCAATTGATAGTTTGCCAGGCTTGCAATCTACATTTACCAGGTTCAAGTCCCAACTGTGCGAGCATTAAGATTTATTTCCACCCCCACAATTAGAAAGAGGACACCGGTGGGCTTGAAAGTCAGTTGGTATGTTATTCTGTGTGCAGGAAAGCCATACTCTGTACATGTTAAAGAACACACTGAATGGCCTTGATGAGAGGCTACCATATATCTCATAACAGCTATGTATGAGTCCCCTTCCCACAACCATCCCTTGGGGTGGTTTGAGCTGGCCATTTAACCCACTGTGGGCAAAAGGTTCTCGTCAGAGGTAAAACAACCCAACCTTGAATTGGTTGACTTCAACCCTGTCCATTGCTCCACTACTGGTTCAATAAAGATACTTCTATCATGTTTTACCATCATGTACAATATTAGGCATCTTGGTTACAACAGACTAAGAATAAAATGTTTCAAATCAAGCCATTCTTGTGGCTGTTATGTTTTTATTCAAACTGCAAGATAAGATATATTTGCTTGTTTCATATATCATGGTTATTTTACTCATTCTTTTCTATGGGCAAAGAGCCATCTTTGTGTAAATTTTGTGACACTATTTTTCATATTTTAATATTGGATATCTTCTGTAGTTCTCACCATTTAATAATATTAGTGCCTCTCACTCTTGAACATCTTTGATTCCTTGGGCTAGGGTGGCTCAACCAGTAGCGTGCCAGGTTCGCAATCTGCAGTTCCCATATTGGTGAGCATTGAGATTTATCTCCACAAAACTCCTTGCCCACAGTCAGTAGCGGACACCAATGGTCTTGAAAAGGTTGCCACCCGTCTGATGGGATGTTAAGCCATGACCCCCATGTGTGGGAGAGCCATAACCTGTGCACGTTACAGAACACTGGATGTCCTTGACGGAAGGCTACCGTTTGTCTTCCAACAGCTGTTCCAGTGAGTCCCCAACCTTCTTTGAGCCTTCGGGGTCCTTGTGACTTGGCCATTTAGCCCATTATGCTAAAAAAAAATGCCATTCAACCCAATCCGATTCCTCATTTTTACAACATATATTTCACTTTTTATGTTTCATTGGCTTTTATACTTGTATCCAATTTTATTACTGTTGTATTGATGTCTTCATATTTATTTTCTTTTGCTTTGGTTCTTTTACCTTTGTTGTATTTTTTCTCTTTTTTAAGACACTCTGTAGACTTTGTTGCTAGGCCGCCATAAAACTTCAACCAACCTTTGACAGCCCCATTTGCCATAGACGTTGTAATAGTAGCCTGCCAGTATAAGTCATACAAATAGACCTGCTGAAAAACAACCACATTCTTCGGTTGAAAAGAAGCCTGATTTGAAACAAGGCCCATTGCTCCCAAGTCAATAACTCCTGTGCTATTGGGATGTAGGATGGCCATTACCTGCTTTTGTAACTTTTTAGTATTCTAAGAAAATTTATATTTTCGTTTTTCTATAGAATGTTTTCACTATACTAATATATTAAACATTTATTACAGGTTCAGTGATGTTCCTGCAGCATATGGAGTACCAGTGGATTAGTATAGTGCCACATTCAAAATAATAAATGTATACTTGTACTAATAAATAGTTATAATGCTATATAATTCTAGCTTTTCTTATATGGCAACCTTATGACTTGGCCATTTAGCACATTATGCGCAAAATGCATAATTTTACGTATGTATCAGAATGTAAGTGCAAGTGTATGAAAGAAAATATTAAAGTCCAAATTATTTTATTGTTTAACTGAAATCACAAGTAACTAATTTTTGATTTTATAAGGCTTAATTTCCCAATCCCTTAAAAGTTAAGTACCTAGAACAAGGTTGAAATATGAGTTATGAACATTGTGTTTAAAGCACAGAAATAGATTAAAAAATTTGCAATATCAAAAAACTTCAACCAAATCGACCTAAATGAATTTTGCTTTCACTTTGACCATTTGCAAAGAAATAATTTACTGCATTAATTTGATATTTTAATTATATTTTGCCACTTGTCAATGAAAAAAAAAACGACTAAGAAATATTTTTAAACAATATCGTCTATGTATATATTAAAATTTAATACTGAAAAAATAATATAGGAAAAAAAAAACAGACTGACTAGACCTCAAGCACTTACATGGACTACGGATTTTCAGTTTACATCTCAAAACACGTCTGTCCCAAGCTTTAGCCACTGAACGACAATTCTAACATGATTCTATTTGGACATTGCTCACCTTTTTTCCTATGGCCTTTAATAAGACACACTATTCATAATGCTATTTATTACAGTTATGTTAACGGTGACATGACCAAAACATCACAGGACCCTGCAGAATGCCAGTAAGTTAATTAAAATTATTAAACTTGTGCATAGTTCACACATTTTTCAAGATTTAAAACGGGGGGGGGGTAAATTTTACTGTAATAAAATTCGAGTCTCCTCTCGTCTCCCCCACTCCCTTTTTTTCTAGATCGGGCATCTACGAAATGCTACGCAAACGTGGCTGGCGACTTCTTTGCCCTACATTTTATTCACGAATTCAAACCATCTACTGGGTAAACATCTAGAATCAAAGGCATAAAGTTTCTTGCTTACAAAGGGTCCAAGTTTTACTATCGTAACTAGAGAAAGGACCAAACTATTACGTAGCCTAATTTTTTCCCATATTATCCGTATGTTCTAAAAAGTCCCAATAGCAATTTTTGTTTATCTGATTGTTTGTTGTTGTTTAACGTTACGTGGTATTGAGAGGTCCTTCTACAGGCTTTCTCAGAATGATAATTTTGGATGTATGTGGGTATTATGTTTTTTATTTTAAATTTAGGGTTCGCGTATATATTAATATTTTGGTTATCAAAATTATATTTGATATCGTGCAAAGCAGTAAGAGATAGTCGCCCAGTGAAAATTGATATTTTAGGATTTTATGAGTGTTTATGTTTGTATATGCTTTCAGGGAAGCATTCAGAGTTGTTTGGAGAATTAATTTTTCTTTTTAGTTTTTTTAATGCTTTTTTTTAGTTATTATTCTTTTAGTTTTTTGTTTTATTTATTTTTTTTATTTTTTATGCTTTTTTTTATATAATATATTTATTTATTTTTATCATTTTTTAAATATTTTTTATATAATTTTCCTTTTTATTTTTTTGTTAATTATGTATTATTTTATATATAAAGATATTTTTTATTATTATTTATTTTATTTTTTATTTCATTATTTAATATTTTTTTAATTATTATTATTGTGCATTTTTTTAATTATTATTCTTATATTTACAATTTAATAATTTTTCTTTATTCCCTGAGTGGTTTTAATTTATTCTTGGGTTATGGAGATAGGTTGAAGACTATTGATCCCCTGTTTTGTGGTTATTTGGGCCAGTAAGACCTGAGTTAAAGGATTTGAGCCACTTTAGATATGTATATATTTGTTCCCTTATTTCTATAGTCCCTCCATTATTTTTCTTTTTTTTTATTCATATTTTATGGAATTTTTGGTGTGTCTGGATAGAGAACAGAATGAGGGTCCCTTCGGGAACATGTATGCGAGAGGTAAGTTGAGAATTGAAGAAAAATCTTTATGAAGGACATGAAGAGACGAGATAGTAGAGGGTAAAGGAAAGGTAGACAGCTGCTCATCACCAGTAACTTAAACAGCTCCCGAGATAATTTAACAGACATTTCGTCAAGGGTACAACCATTCAAAACAATCGTACTACTTTCAGTAGTACGTGATTATCAGTAGAGTTCACAAAGGTCTATATATATACTAGAGGCAAGACTCGTTTGGATGTGGATCAGTAAGTAGCTAGTGTGATGTCTGAATATTTGGGCAAAACAGAAGTGTAGCTCAAATACATGGTAACTGTTTAGCTCTTTATACATGTTACAAAGGTGTAAAAGTAATTTACCTTGTAGATACTTAATATAGAAATATGTTGAACAGTTGAAAACTTTTTTAAAGAAAAATTTCCCAGTGCTTTCGTATGCAGTTTGCTACTGAATTCGAAGCAGATGTGTTGATCAGTTTCCTAACGTAGGAAAATTAACGTGCCGGGTTCTATCAAATTGAAGTTTATAAGATGAAGAGTAACCGGTCATAAAATTTTTCACATCCCCCCCGCCCCAACAAATTAAAATTTGATAATTTTTCTCTCACGTTTTCCATAAACGGTTGCCTTTCGTAAATAGTTAAGTGGCTTATGTTGGTATCGCCACAGGATATAAAACATCAACCACTGTTCCATTTGTGCTCACACATCTGAAAATTTTATTCCAAAACAAGTGAAAGATACATTGTACGTTAAGGTTCAGTCGAAGATTTAGTTCCTGGTGACTTGAATAGGATTTCATAATTAAAATATTCCAGCGGTCTTACTGAAGACCAGTTACAAAAGGGAGACTCTCGAAGAGAAGCAGACAATATTGCAAATAAGGTACAACAGCTAGAATTTGTTTTTATGTTGATCATATGGGATGAGATTTTTCAAAAGTTTCTTAGAACAAGTTCTACCAAACGAGGATGTGAAATTACAAATATGTGCAGATCCGTACGGGTAGCTGAATAACTACGCACTTTAAGAGATGACTTTTGAAAGATTTGAAGCACTCCAGATGTTGATTACAATGCAGCTCAAATTGGCAAATGTTTCAGAAAGAAGGTACCAAATGACCGAGAATGCCAGAAAAAAACTAGATGAGGAGAGGTATACAAAGAAATAGCGGACAGATTTCTAAGTGATGTGCCAAATAGTCACTTCATCTACTGAAAGGTACTCTTGTTTTTCCAAAGGCTAATTGATGCTTACCCAGGGGACTAGGACACTCACAAACGTCTCTCTCTCTCTGCTAAACGTACAGCAGTTTCACTCGTATGTGCGCCATAAATTCAGTGTAACAAAAACTAAAAACCAGATTCAGCAGCATGCTGAACTCTAAACAATTTTAGAACACAAAATGGATTGTGCGTTTCCAAATGTAAACATCGCCTTGCGTATATTTTTGACATTAATGGTCAGAAATTGCACAGCTGAGCATTCATTTTCTCAGCTCAAGCGTATTAAAAATCCGAGTGGGGTGGCTCAGTCGGTAGCTCGCCAGGCTCGTAATCTGTAGTTCCCAGGTTCGAGTCCCAGCTGGGTCAGCGTTGAGATTTATCTCCGCAAAATTCCCCGCCCTGCCCACGGTCAGTAGGGGACACCGATGGGCTTGGAAAGTCCGTCGGATGGGACGTTAAGCCGTGTGCGGGAGAGACATACCCTGTGCACGTTAAACAACACGCTGGATGGCCTTGACGGGAGGCTACCCTCTGTCTCCCAACAGCTGTTCCAGTGGGTCCCCTTCCCCAACCTTCTCTGAGCCTTCGGGGTCCATGTGACCTGGCCATTTAGCCCATGGTGTGCAAAAAAGTGCCGCTCAGAGGTAAAACAACCCAACTCAATAGAACTAGGCAACAAGACAGGCTGGATGCCTTTTTTTCTGCTAAGTATAGAAGCAGATCTGTTAGCCAGATTAATTTTGAGGACTTGATCAAGGCCACAATTAAAAAATCTAGGAATAAACTTTTTAAAGTACAAATAAAAGTTATAAGTAGGCAACAATTCAATAAGTATTCTTTTGCATCTTTTGATTCATGTATGCAGAAATGTTTATATATCTTCAAGGTTAGAAAGCAATGGAATAAAAGATATTTCGTACAAATAACATTTCTCCATTAGAATATCTTTTTTAAAAATTGTCCACCAACATCGATTTCTGTAGAAAGAGGATTTTCAAAATTGAAATGTATGCTCTGGAGATCATGCTATTTTAGTAGAGATATCAGATCTTATTTTGTCATAATCTTTGGAATAGTGATTAAAAATCGTTTTCAATAAATCTCTTATTTCACCTTTAGCACTTATTGAGTCTTAATGTCTAGCTAAGCAATGGAAGAGCCGAGAGGGGCACCATTGTTGGGCTGTGCTTAGGGCATCAGTTGACCTTAATCCAGCCCTATTCCTAACAGCTGCACAATGAGTTTCCATCCCCCCAATTTCCTCTGAGCATTCGGGATCCTTGTGACTGGACTATTTGCCCTATTGTGAGCTAAAAAGTACCACCGAGAGGTAAAACAACTTGATCTGAAACGGGTGGCGACGTACACCATCCGATGGACAGCAGTTTTTCCGAGCCTATCGTTGTCCCATTTTTCACCGAGACCTACAGGGGTTTATCAAAATAATGGCGACACCGACAGGAGTACACGCAATGTGCCGTATGCATATCACAGGGATATTGTTACCTGTGATGTGAGGTAAACGTGCAAATTGTGAACACCATACGAAGTTGTTAGGGATAGGCGAACGTTGGCATGGATTGTACAATGAAAGCACAAGACCACGGCACCGCAAATAGCAACATTGAAAACAGTGGAATGATCCCGCTCCATTATAACAGTTTGTCGGGAACATCATCCTGCCTATATTTATGGCCATGCTGCAATCCACAAACTAGGATTACCAACATCAATGCAACAAAACGTGTAAGTGGTGCAAAGCACATAAAAACGGAAGCTAAAAAAGACTGCTAATGTGCCATCTGGTCTGCTGAATTGTGCTACACATTGTTTCCCTCCACTGGGGAGTGTAAACTGATAGAGGTAAAACAACTTGTTTTACCTCTATCAGTTTACACACCCCACAGTATCCCTGATACTGTGGGGTGCCATATCATGGCATTCTTTAGGGCCATTAGTTATTCTGCAAGGTCATGTCACATCCGCAACCTACGAATCCATTCTTGGGGACCACCTGCACCCAGTGTTGGGGGCACTGTTCACTAATGACCGTCCCTGGTTTCAAGTAGATAATGCAGCCGTGCATTGTGTGAAACACTTCAAATTGTGGTTTGCAGAGTATGAGGTACAGCAGCTATCCTGGCCACCTCAATATTATTGAACATTTGTGGGAATATCTGAAGTGCAAGGTCAGATCACACTTTCCTCCTCCCAGCATCACTGGCACAGTTGGGCCATATTTTACAGGAAGAATGGTCCTATATTCCATTACCGTATGTGCACTGTCTATTCCAGTCGAATTGCGTGTTCTGAACGACCGAGGTGGGCCTACAGCTTATTAATAAAATATTCTCCACAAACAAGACGTGTTTCCATTATTTTGATAAACCCCTTTAGGTGTGGGTTAAACATCGCAGTTGGTGCTCGAAATTGGGAAAGTTAAAAAAAACTAGTCTGGTACGTTACAAATTAAACTACCCACAACCATTGCCGAAACGCTACGGCTTTTCTGATTCGGAAATCAGAGAAATATCAAAGGTATATGCAAAACATCAAAAGAGACTGTTAGTGAGAAGTGGAGATGATTCTGAATCGGAAATCAGAGAAATATCAAAGGTATATGCAAAACATCAAAAGAGACTGTTAGTGAGAAGTGGAGATGATTCTGAATCGGAAATCAGAGAAATATCGAAGGTATATGCAAAACATCAAAAGAGACTGTTAGTGAGAAGTGGAGATGATTTTCGGGCTCAATTTTTCCAGTCCGCGCCCGCATTAGCACGCTTTGTGAAAAAAAATTTCAGACGCATCATAAAACATAAATGTCGCTGATCAGTTATTTTATTCTTATAATATTAAAATCGTTTTATGACAAAATTGAATATTAATGCTCTTTGGAAGAAAAATATTAGAAATTAAGCAGAAACTGAAATTTCGTAGGTAACATCATTATAAGCGAAAAAAAAAACCATTTATAGAAAATAAAAGCTACGTTGTTCTTATTTTTAATTAGTAAAGACCGATTAAAAGGTTGAAATAATCAAAAATATTTTATATTTAGGCTTTTTCTTTCAAAAATTTAAGAAATATTTGAAATTTAAATTACTCTGTGCCCAAAATCGTCTGTGCTGTTTTCAACCAGCCTGGTCCCGGCCAAAGTTCGAGCCAGAACTCATCACTAGCGAGAACGTTATAAATGTTTGCACTGCATACCTTAGAGTGTTGCCGTTCCAAAATTAAGTAGAAAATATAGAATTAATTTCATTCATATTTTATTTAGCCTAAATTCAATCTTCTAAATGTAATACGCTGAACAATTGGGCAAAGGCACCAATACATCGTTAACCTTGAATAAACTTGTATCGTCAGTAAATAAAAAAAGGCAGTATTTAGCCTGAAAGCAAAATGGCAAAAGCGAAAAGAATTAGGATTCGAATAAAAAAATACATAAAAAAGCTGAAAGAATTGTGGCGTGAATGCAAAAAAAAAAAACGAATACAATTAATGTTTCATGATTTCAAGCCATTTTGTTTTTCATAGTTCGTTTTCAAAAACACTATTTGTAAGTTTTCAGCAATTTTCAAGGGCTTCTTACGCCGTAAATAGCCCTGACAAACTGTTGCAATCCCCTATATTCGAGTGAATGATAGGTTACAATTGAAATGGTTAATGAGAACCCCTATCACTGATTGTTTTTTCGTTATTACATTTTTTTTAAATGTTTAATATCACTTGAAAATTGAATGAGAAATATTAATATTTTATAATTTCACTCTAAACATAAACAATCACTTTGGAAATATGATAGAATGTTTTTATATGAACTGTTTTAAACTTTTGTCACTTCGATAATTTGGTCCTTTAATTCTCTATTTTAATTTAGAAGTTACATCGTAGTTAAAATCAGTTTCAAGTCTGACCCAAGGACGGATCCAGATGCCCTTGGGGGAGGGGGGTATATACGAGATAGGACTCCTTTTTGAATTAAGGTCCACTGGCGAAAAAATGTATTCCGTGGCTTTATCAGGCCTTTTGGCTGAAAAACAGCCTTTGTTTTTCTTAATTCTTTTGGACACAAAAGAAATTTAATAAGATTACACCCATCCTCAATTTATATGGTAGATAGGTTCTTCGATATCACCGTATAAAAACAAAAACCAACAAATCGAGACCAACTTATGGGAAAAAAATGGGGATTGATTCCAAAACAAACCCTTGTTATGTGCAAAACGTACATTGAAAGTTTCATTTTTTATTTATGTATCTTTATCTCAAATTTATATCTGATTATCAATCTCGCATCTGATTTTGTTTTCAATAGAAGAAACCAAGTCATATTTGCATATATCCTGTCAGATACATTGTTAAAGATACAAGAATTAGAAATAGCAGTCGTAACCGATGCACCGTCAACTGAAGTCGGACATTCTTCATGTACTTCATATTTTAGTTCATTGTGATGTTCCATCGCAGCTAACACATCATCTATAAGCACTAGTCAGCAACCTTTTCTAAGTCAAGAGCCAAAACAGAAAAAAAGTAAACCAATAAATTTTGAGAGACTCAAATTATAATCATATTAGGTCAAGAGCCATAAACAGAAAAAATAAATCGCAGATTATTTAAGGAAAATAAAACCATAACGCATAATTTTAAAATAGGTGTATTCAAGTGTAGATAATAAAACTATTGAATTTTTTTTTTTAAATTCTGCCATTCATCGGTGTGACTTTTGAGTTTGTGTTCTCGATCAACTTAATGAAATTTGGAGTATATTTGAAGCATTTGAATGGCATCAGTACTTTCAACTATCTTCCGTCAACTTGCTCTAGTGCTTTTTTAAAAATAAAAATTCTTAAAAAATTTTAGAGTTGAATACTGAACCAAAATCTTTCAAGAGCCATGTTTTAGAGTGCTCAGAGCAGCCGGTTCCTGACCCCTGGTCTATAGTTTTGCAAATGGCCGTTTCTTCTGTTATACTGCACACATGTAAGGATTTACCGTTGGATTTTTTAATTTCTATAGCTGCTCGCAGAATTAAAAGTGGTGGTAGAAGGGTAATCACCACTCCTTTAAACAAAAAATGTGAGTGCCTGTTATTTTTGTATGACCCTTCTGCTGGGAAGTAGTATTACTAAAATGAAAAAGCAGAAATAAACTCCCCCAACATACCCTCTGCTATCTGCCCAGTGCCATATGGGAAAAACCTTCCAGTCCTGGAGCTACTAGAATATTATGATGTGGACTCAGAGGAGGAACACAAGAAATAGCATCTGTATATTCAGACTTCACACCCACAACATTGGATTCTCCACACAAGATCATGCAGAACGAGATGAATGATATTGTTAGAGCGATTACGAGCCTGGTGTGCTACCAACTGAGCCACCCCCCACCTCTCTGCAGCAGTGGAATCTCCTTGATAGCAAAAGCAAGTGCATATTGTAGCAGCGAAAAAGACCTAGTTACTTGCAAAGACATTGACGGTTTATTCACATCCCTCCATATGACATACATCAGAAGAATGATTTTTTATAAATTCTTCGAAATTATGTATGAAAGCTGTTCTTACATACAATGGTAACCTGTTGCCTACAGTTTCAGTAGGTCATGCTACTACGGTGGTTGGTTGGTTGTTTGGATTTTAATGTGGTATTGGCAACTAAGGCCATAATGTGCCAGACAAATAGTAAAAAAGATTAAAAAAATCATGATGTAAAGCTGATAAAATACAACACAAAAGCCAATAAAAATAGAGTACGTAAAAGGTCAAGTATAAAATCTAGAAAATAACAATGGGTGTAAAAGCCCTATGTAAAAAATAACAATTGTAAAATATTAGAATTGGTTAAAACAACCACAAAATCGAAAAAATTCAAGGAGTTAAAATCGATTCATCTGATAAAAGTTGTCGGAGTGTAATGGGCTCAGACGTAAAATTATGAAAATTAAAAAACATACGGCATTGAAAGTTAAAACAAGGACATGAAATTAAAATATGTTTGATTGTTAAAATGGTGTCACAAAACTTGCACTTAGGTTCGTCTTCCACCCAAAGAGAGCATAATAAACGAATGACGTAAGTGGAGCCGAGCAAGTACAACTTCCTCCATGCGATTCCTGGGGTAACAAGACTGCCATGGTTTGATGATATGTTTCATCTCAAAGAGCTTGTTCATAAGTTGTTCTGACCAAGATCTCTGCCACTGTGCCCGGAGCTCAATCGGTAAAATGCTGCCGGAAATCCAAATATGGAACCGGCAACAGAGAGTCGGACAGGGGCGTGGCTGACCTGGCAGCAGCATCTGCCAAATCATTGCCCCTGATTCCAACATGAACAGGCACCCAACAGAAATGGATGGTTGTTGTAGCTACTGGCGAATCTTAGAAAGAATTAGGTGAGGCCGATGCCTCACAGAGATCAAAGCCTGCAGTGAACTAAGCGAGTCAGAGTAAAACACACACTGACGATGATGCTTAGCCGCCACATGGTCCAAGGCGAGGCTGATAGCATGCAACTCTGCAGTGAAGATGGAACACTGCACTGGGATCTGGTCTGCAATGATTACATCACAGCAGACCATGGCTGATCCCACTGATGTGCCGGATTTCGAGCCATCTGTGAAGACAGGTAAGAAGTCCAGGTACTCAGCACAATGGCTAGCAAAGAGTTACTGGTACACACAGTCAGGTGTAAAGGCGGTCCAGCACAGGACGAGAGCGAGCCACGGTGGAAGTGGCTAAGCTGTCGATTGTGCGATGCTATCGAGACTGGTGTTGATGTCTCTGAGGTAGCCTCGGACTCGCAAACCAAAAGGACGAATGGCAGTCGCACGATTAGTGTAAAGCATTTCCCACTTTGGATTGAAAATGCAGTCCCAAGTGGAATGGCCAGGCAGGGATCGCAATTTAGATGTGTATTGTAGGGACAACTGCTGACAGCGAAGAGATAAAGATGGTTCGTCGATCTCAACATATAGACTCTGGACTGGCGAGGTGCAGAAGGGCTCCCATGCAAACACGGAGGGCCTGATGATGGATGGGGTCCAGCACCTTCACCACTGAATGCCGGGCGGAGTTGTACACCTGGAATCCGTAGTCCAGTTTTGATTGGACAAGTGCACAGTACAAGTGGAGCAGAGAATATCGGTCAGCTCCCCAGGAGAGAGAGGACCTTGATGATGTGCATGCACTTGGACCTGAGATGACGTATGTGTGGTAAAAAGGTCAATTTCTGATCGATAATCAGCTTGGTCTCCACCACAACTGGAATGATGTTGCCTCCGAGCCATAGCTCGGGATCCAGGTGAAGATTACGCTTGTGGCAAAAGTACACACAAGCGGTCTTCTGTGAGGAGAACCGAAACCCATTTGCCGTTGCTCAAACCAAAAAATTGTTCAGGGCAATTTGCAGTTATTTTGCAATGATCTTCATGCTAGACCAAGAGCAAAAGATGCTAAAGTCATCAACATAGAGGGCATTGCCAACAGATGGAGGAAGTTGTCTAGTAATAGAATTAATCTTGACAGTAAAAAGCATAACACTCAGAATGCAGCCTTGTGGCACTCCCTGTTCTTGGGGGGTATGGCCGCAACAGAGTGTTGCCGACACGGACCTGAAAAGAACGTGACAATAAGAAGTTGGAAATGAAGATCGGCATGTGATCTCTCAAGCCGAAGCTATGGAGGTCACGAAGAATGCCGAATTTCCAAGCTTTTTCGATGTCGAAGAAAATTGACATCAGGTGCTCGCTACATAAAAATGAATTTCTGATAGCCGATTCGAGGTGTATCAGATGGTCAAGAGTTGACTTGCCTACGAAAACCACACTGGATGTTGGAAAGAAGGTTGTGGTGTCTAAATACCAGATGAGTTTGGAATTTACCATTCTCTCCAACGTCTTGCACACACAGCTCGTCAATGCAATGGGACGATAATTGGAATCTTGGAATCCTTTCCTGACTTCAGGAAGGCCAAGACGATGGCCTCCCGCCAGGAGTCCGGAAAATGCTCTCGAGAAAAATGCGATTGAAAAGATGGAGCAGCCGATCCATACTCGATGGTGAGATGTTGGAGCATGGCACAATGGACATTGTCCAGCCGTATAGCAGACACACAAGAGGAGTGCAGAGCAAGGCAAAGCTCCTCCGCTGTGTCCTGTTGCAAGGCTCCAGGTCATTCGAGTGGAAGGACAACGGAGAGCGTTCCACCCTGCTCTTTTGGGCCAGAAACTTGGGGGAGTAAGAAGAGATGGGGGAGAATGACTCCCCAGAGTGTCGGCATTGCTTTGGGATCAGCAATTGCCTGTCCATTGTGCTCCAGGATCGATAACAAATGGGATGTGTAGTTCCCACCCATCTTCCGGACTTTATCCCACACGACCTATGAACTGGTCGTGAGGGTTATAGAAGGAATTTGATCCAAGATTCCTTCTGGCTCTGGCCAAAATGAGCTTTGCCCTGGCGCATTTGAACGTTTCTAGGTTGTGGGTCGTCAGATATCTTCAAAGCACCCCCCAAGCCTTGTTCCGAGCCTTACGATCTGCGGTGCAATATGGATTCCACGTTTCCGAAAACGAGGAAACCATGTCGAAGTCCGAGAAATTGTTGATGTAGCTGCATCTACAAAACAGTCCGTTATCTCTGCTATTGCCACATTGATGGGCTCCTGGCTGACAGAGTGGTCATCGAGCACCTTGAAACCACTCGTCAGCCTGATCAAGCCTCCACCATGAGAAGTGTGAAGGGCTGCAAGGCCCCCCACGGGAGATGATGCACACCACGGGAAGGTGATCGCTTCCGTAAGGGTTGTCCTCGACCTCCCATGTAAAGAGTGGAAGGATCGAGGAGGACCAGATGGTGAGATCAATGGCAGTCAATGTGTGAGTTGGGGAGTGAAATTAAGTACTGACACCGGTGTTTAAAAGGGAGGAGGATCCAGGAGCCACTGCTCCAGGACCCACCCTTCCCGTTAGTGTCAGCACTGCCCCCAAAGTGGACCATCTCCATCCAGGTTCCGGCTAACTAACAAAAAGTGCCGGATCGTGGGATCTGTGACTGGCTGCAAATAAGTCTCCTGCTGGCACACACAGATGGACTGGTGTGCCTGAAGGAGGACCCTAATGTCGTCAATATTCCCCTGCAATCCACGATAATTCCATTGTAGGAGTGTGGCCATATCAGGATTTAGAAGAGTGGGCGGACGACAAATTCTTATTCAATTGAACCGCAGCAGAGGAAGGTTTAGTGAATAGGAGGCGGTCGGTATCCATGATCCCAGATGTCCTCGGAATCGTCCGAATGACATGCATCAGTGACCGCTCTTTGAGAGTAATAATTTTCTTTTTTGGCCCGGTGTGGGCCCCTTCAGTGTGAAAGGTCTTGCTGTCTGAGGGCGGGAAGGAGGAGGCCTTCCAGTTGAGGTGGAAGGCCGAGTTGCAGGAGTGGAAACTGGGATTGATGTCGAAGTCGACACCACCCTCGGTTTTGCCTGCGTCAGGAGGTACTTAGCTGCAGGCGAGATGTCAGGAGGTACTTAGCTGCAGGCGAGAAAAACTCGGTAGGCGTTACACTGATATCAGTCTGCACTGCCACCGGTCATTGGAACTATGGGCTTTTCAATGACTGCACTGGCATAGGATACCTTGCCAGGTGGGGCGGACGGTGCAGCGAGCTTTCTCACCTCAGCATAAGAGATGTTGTTTACAACTTTCAAGCGTTGATCCTCCTTCCACTTGGGACAGTCAAGGGAACATGCCGGATGTTCGCCACTACAATTGACACAGCTTGCCTTTTCTGCTGGGGGCGGGGGTGGCTCAGTCGGCAGCATGCCAGGCTCGTAATCTGTAGTTCCCAGGTTCGTGTCCCAGCTGGGTCAACGTTGAGATTTATCTCTGCAAAAATTCCCCACCCTGCCCACAGTGAGTAGGGGACACCGATGGGCTTGGAAAGGCCACCGTCCATCAGATGGGACGTGTGGGAGAGCCATACCCTGTGCACGTTAATGAACACGCTGGATGGCTTTGATGGGAGGCTACCATCTGTCTCCCAACAGCTATTCCAGTGGGTCCCCTCCCCCAACCTTCTCTGAGCCTTCGGGGTCCATGTGACCTGGCCATTTAGCCCATGGTGTGCAAAAAAGTACCGCTCAGAGGTAAAACAACCCAACCCTTTTCTGCTGTGCAGTCAGGATCGAGTTGATCCTTACTGCCACAGCGAGCACAGGTGGGTTTGCCCCGGCAAAGCTGTACGGGCATGACCGTATATCTGGCACTGAAAGCAGCACAGAAGGTTCAATATATACGGTCGTACCTCACAATGTAAATAACCTGCCTTGATGGAAGAAGGCAGGTGCGGAGTATTAAATATCACAATCAGTACCTGGACAAATTTCCCATCACAGCGTGATGAAACCCGATAGACCGCTGTTACTCCTTGAGGCGTGAACTCTAAGAGGATTTCTTCCTCATTGACTTTGAGGAGACCCCACTCAGTGATCACCCCCGAGTGGAATTCAAAGTTTTGTAAGGAGTGACCTTGACAGCCACCCACCAATTTCTTTGGCATTCAGTAGCAGTTCAGTGTTTTGAACAAGCGGTCTCAACCTGCAAGTCCCCAGATCGTAAGCACTTGACGTATTTCGCCTCTCCTACAAGACCTTTCAAACCTTTATTAACAAAAAATGGGGACATGTCCTCAAGTACCTGATCACCCGTGGAGTGGATGATCAGAAATCTTGGGAACGGAGACAAAGAAGTCAACGGCGTAGATAACACAGACAATGAGGAAGATGGGGGCTCATGCCGATCCCTCTTAGCGGCATTGATTTCATCATCAACTCTCATGATTGTTTTTGTGCAGTTCAGTGCCCGCTGTCCCCACCCTCCACGGAGCCCAACAAGGGGACGCCCAGTCGGGCACCAGGGTTACGCAGGAACTATACCACACAGACAGTGAGCCAAGCCCTCACAAATAAAAAGTGAAATATGCAGAACAAAAACATTCTACACAAAAGGAACAAAGCGTAAAATAACAAAATTGTGAAAGACCAAACTAGCCTCACCAAGAAAGTATAACTTCAAAAGAAAAATAAGTTGTGAGGAAACTTGCGAACCTGTACCTGGACATGGGCTAAGTTACTCACCGCTCTGCATAATTGACCCTAGCAGGACCTGCCCACCAGCCGATTGCTCCGGGGGGGACCACCTCTGGAACTCCCGTTTACTGGAAGGGGCCAAAGCAGTGTATAGCAGAGGACCCAGAATTCTCTGCCCAACCCTGCGACGACAGGTTCCCCAATTGCAAGGAAGCCAAGGGGGACCCAGCCAGTCATGAGCTGAGACAAGATGGGGATCGTCCTTTCCCGGGACACGTATCTCCGCGCACTGCAAACACGCGGGCAAGCGTTCAGCACCCTGTGAAGGTAACTGAGCCAGCGGAACCTTCACAGAGTGGTCCCCTCATCACGGACATTCCGCTTGCCAGTGATGAGCAAGTGGGAGCTCACACCGAGGAGCTACTATGAAGGAAACTTACAATTTGAAACAATTACTTCAATACATAAATTATAATAAAAAGTGGCATATTTGTGCTGACTTAAAAGTCATGGAATTTTGCTTGGACTATAGCTCGGATATACAAAGTTCTGTTGCTTCCTTTGCGAATGAAATAGCAGAGACAAAGCATCTCATTAAGAGAAGAGCCTTCTCGGCAATCACTGGAGCAAATGAAGAATATACAGCACCATCCGCTGGTACAAACCACAAAGATTTTGTTGCCACCTATGCAAATGAATTTGGGCCTAACGAAGAATTTTGTCGAGGTTGACTGCCCAAAACTGCTTTTTAGTACCTTCATAGAAATTTCGAAGAATTAGTGATGCAAAAATAAGAGAGGGTGTTTTTACCTGCCGATATTCGTTCACTGGTACATGACGAAGTGTTTGATTATCATCACTGGTGATGAACAGAGAGCATGCCATGCCTTCCGGCAGGTGGTAACGGGCTTCTTAGGGATTAAAAAATCAGAAAATTACAAGGACCTTGTGGAAGAACTGCTGTCCTCGTATCACAAAGTGGGATGTAGTATATTTTTTGATGGTGCATTTCTTAAATGGTACAGCTCTCATTTGGATTTCTTTCCGGAAATCTGTGGTGCTGTCAGTGATGAGCAAGTGGGAACATTTTCGTGAGAAAACTGCTACAATGGAAAAAAAGAGTTATGGGGGAACACTGAGTCCATCAATGTTAGCAAATTACTGCTGGAATGTAATGCGAGATTCGGTATATAATCGGCAAGCGAGGAGACTGGTTGCTGTAGACTGATATGCAACCTTCAGCGAATGACGTAATACAGATGACTATCTCGAAAACTGTAGCCAATGAAGCATTTTGTTCTCATTTTCGTGTTCAGCACCTCGATTTAGATTGCTGTTTGCACTTCCGAAACACACCGAGGGTCAAAATTTGTTGTTTAGTGTAATATAAGTTTAGTCAACGTTAAAGACATAATGGTGTTTGGCCCAGTAGTTCAATGTACTTAATTTAAAATATTTAGGCTAAATTAGACGAGAATAAAATTAATTCTGCCAATTCTACTTAATTTTGAAAGGGTCCACTCAAATTTGTACAATACAAATATTTGTAAGCTTCTCACTAGATGCCTCTTTTGATTCCTTTTTCTGTGACCTACCAGTCAAAACTCATCAGAATAGGCTTTGCTTTTCAGCACGATTGGTGGCGGTGTCAATTTGTAGCACGCCAAACTAGTATAGTGTTTATAGCTTCGATTCCCAACCGTGCCACCTTTAAGATTTATTTCCGTTAACCCACACCCTGCTGTCGGCGGGTAAGGGAATACTATTGGGCTTGGAAATTCCGTAGTCCGTTGGATAAGACGTAAAGTCGTGACCCCATGCTCAGGAGAACCCTTCCCTGTGTACGTTGATGGATATACTCAATTATATTAACGGGAGATTTCCGTCTTTCTCGTAACAATTGTTCAGTGAATTCCCTTTGTCAACTCCGAGCCCTTAACAAGTTGTAAGCCGTGTCGGCTATACAAAGCAGACACGGCTTTGTATAGCAGAATTCACTCTGGTGGCTGGGTTAAGTTTAAGATGTTTTCGTGATGGAAAAGAACAACTTGGAAACCTTGTCCTGAAATGACTAATAGAATGATCTGTCGTGCCAAAATAGAATATTTGCGAATTTTTGGAAAACAGCGAATTTTTGGAAAACAAAATATTTGAGAAAAACAGCAATCATTAAATTTAATAGCATTTAAAAAATAATATAGTAAAAAAAAATAGTAATGCGTTGGATTTGAACCTTATTCTGAACTAACTATTGAACAGAATATCACAAGTAATATCTGAAAAGACGGGGCATTTAATTTTACATATTATTTTCCTGAAACATTTTAACTAATAGCATAACAGTTAAAAACAGAAATATAGTAAAAAATGTAATGCTTAAATAAATTCATTCTTACGAAATAATGCAAAATCTGTTGTGCCAGTTTCGTTTGAGGCAATTCCAAAATATTAAGAAAAAGGCAAATGGGAACAGTTCACAGAATATTCTGCATGAAAAGTTTATTAGAAAAATTACCTGAAATTTTTCAATTTCAATTCGTGATGGAAAAGAACAACTTGGAAACCTTGTCCTGAAAGTATTCGTTCAATTTTTGAAAGGCCACGGCCCTACTAAAAATGCGAAATGAGATCACAAAAATGGTTCCGCAGCACTAATATTTTCTTTTGTTTTTCAACTTTACAGGACATCTAAATAATCAGGCATCTTTTTATTATCAAATTTAATATGTAAATTTTCAGAATTTTAAAAAATCGTAAAAATGGACAATTTCTATTGAGAAAAAATGGTAACTTGGAGCATATTCTCTTGGGAACTATAGTTCCCACCAGATACGAGGCTGAATTTGCTTCACGAGATTAGTCTTCCAGCACGTTAAGGGTCCTTGTGATTTAGACCTTCAGCCCATTTTGTGCACAAAAGCGCCACTCAGATGTAAGACTATGCAAATTGGTATAGCAATGATGGTGAAGAAATTTCGCCATTGGAAGGAGGGTTGGGTTGTTTTACCTCTGAGCGGCACTTTTTTGCACACCACGGGCTAAATGGCCAGGTCACATGGACCCCGAAGGCTCAGAGGTTGGGGGAGGGGACCCACTGGAACAGCTGTTGGGAGACAGAGGGTAGCCTCCCGTCAAGGCCATCCAGTGTGTTCTTTAACGTGCCAGGGTATGGCTCTCCCGCACACGGGGCCACGGCCTAACGTCCCATCCGACGGACGGCGGCCTTTCCAAGCCCATCGGTGTCCCCTACTCACCGTGGGCAGGGCGAGGAATTTTGCGGAGATAAATCTCAACGCTGACCCAGCTGGGAATCGAACCTGGGAACTACAGATTACGAGCCTGGCGCGCTACCGACTGAGCCACCCCCGCCCCATTGGAAGGAGGAATTGTGCTCTATTTTTAACAACAATAATGCATTTATTCAAGTGCACACATAACAAAAACTTGAAGTATAAAATTTAGGAAGTATACACAACTCTTTCATATACAATCAGTGGTGCAGCCAAAATATTTGGAAGTATGGGGATTTAAAATTATTTTAACATTTTTATTAATACTAGTAGTTAATGAGCAATTAAATACACAAATTCCTACTTAAACTGCTGCTCGCCAAAGAGATCCAACAGGAAATTGTCAGTTAATATGCCATAGAGAATATCTAAAGGAGGCCAAACCTCAGCAGAGAGAGGATGCAGGAAAGGAAACATCCATACCTTTTATTCGGGATTTGAACCCAGAAAAAGTTCCTAAGATCAGCAGTCAACCAGACTAACCATCGGCCAACAGGATGACGATAAAAATTATCTTAAAAATAAATTTCTTCAGTGAGGGGATATTGCTCTCTCAATCCCTCCCTCAACCTTCGTTACTAGATTCGTCAGTCTCAGTTCCCCCCCCCCCCCCCCCAATATATTTGATTGGGCAATAAAAAAACTAGTAGTCCTAATGAGAGGGCAGAACACAGTTTTCAGAAGTACTCAATTATAGGATTTTACAGACCGAAAAGGTTGCTGAACACCTACATCACTGGAAAGTCTCATTCCAACTCTGTAATGCTGAAAATAAGCTTTAACAACAAATGCCATGGAATATAATTATCTAAATCAAATCCATCTCAACCTTCATTTCCAAAAATAATCATCCTGTTACGGGACCTGGGTTCGAGCCCCGGATAAGGCATGGATGTATGTGTCGTTTTTCTGCTGAGGTCCTGCCATCCTCTTAGACCTTCTACTATGGCATATAAACTGGTAGGCTCCTGTCAGACCTCTGTGGCAAGCAGCTGTTTGAGGGGGTATTTATTTATTTATTTTTATTTATTTAGAGTTATGGAGATCGCAACATTTAACAAGTTTATTATTCTAGAAACTTTAAAAATAAAAAAAAATTAAATAATCATTTCATAAACTGTAAAAGTTTCAAATGTTTTCTAGTTTATAAGAAAGCTTGATAAAGAGGGTTATAAAAAGATCTTACCTGCGAAATAGCTGCTTGTTATGAAGTCTGACAGGAGCCTATTAGTATGTCATAGAATCTGAAGTAGGCAAGATTTCAGCAGAAAGACAATTCCAAAATATCCATGCCTTATCTTGGGATTGAACCTGGATCCCTTTGATCCATAGCCAAGAACATTATCCATTAGGATGAATAATACCTATGCTTTGAGTAAAATAATATTTCTGCCTTTCAGATAAATCATTGGTTTGCAATTAAACATTCCATCTTCCGTAACTCTTAAATACTGAATGATTACTACAGGAAATTACGATTTAGGGAGATTTGAAATATTTATTACCTTTTTCCCCCAAACAAAAAAAGCTTGTTTACCAAATTACAGAGCTTCAAATGCTCTTTTTATTGATTTAACAGCATATATATATGTTTGGATCTCCGAGTTAAAAAATTCCTTACTGACATCATAAATAATACTTTTTTTATTTTAATCATTGTTAAACTTCAGTTTCTATATGAACATTGTGTACAATTATTATCAATATGTTTTGAAAGGGTAATTTCTTACACTTAGATCTAGTTTAGACTTTATGCATAAATACTTAGCTTACATTACAATCATATAAGTCAAAATTTAGAAAGTATTTTTCATTAAATTGCTACAACTTGTATTTGACATAATTTATTAAAACCACTTTTTTTCAGCAACAGAAAATGGTTACTTTGAACAGGCTGCACTATATATTGGTCCTCTCCATTGGTTCATTAAAATCTTGTCTTTTCATATCAGTTTCACATAATTTATATTATTTCACTTTAAGTATGATTCTTCTAAACATTAGGATGAAGCACTTTTAATTAAAATATGACAAAGATGCTAATTTTAATTAATTTCAGAATCTAGGTAATGAAAGCAAACTGTCATTGAACTTTATCTTCTTGATGTACAGAAAATTAAGATTTTGTAGCTAACTTTGGAGCCAGTTGTTTGTCTCTTTCTAGTTCTCGATCTCGCTGTTGTTCTTTATAAAGAGCTTCCTTTTGCTTTTGTTGCTGCAGACGTAAGGCTCGTTTCTGTTGGAATAATTTTTTAAATATTATAAACGAAGTTTAATCAACTAATGATTATTATGTACATTGAACTATTATTTAAAATTTTATCAATTTATATTATACATTTATGTTGATTAATTTATATTATTTGTATCAAACATTTTGATAATATGAACAAAATTTAAAAAATTAAACAATTATTCCAAAATTAAAGAATAAGGCACATGGATATAAAAGTTAAGGTACAATTTCATAACACTAACACTGTTAAAAAGATTAAATACTAGCACTGGATTTGGTCTTATATGATAGTAACAGCAGATGATGTCCAACATGCCTTCAAATTGGTATCAAAGTCCATTATATTTTACTAATGGTGATAATCTTAATTGGAAAAACAATAATTAACAGAAATGCAATGACTTATCCTCTGTCTAATATGGTAGAGAACCTATTGTGATGTTATCTGGAGTTGAACCTGGAGCCTGTAAGAAAGTGATGAGGTAAGTGTTCTTTAGCACTATAGCAGGAGGTTCGACAATTTTCGGCCAGATGAGGTCAGCTGCATATATAGGTTGGAGGAGGAAGCTGCAGTGTAAAGTGGAACAATGTCACTCTATGCAATTATAATATTCAGACGTCTTTTTCTTATTTCAGATATTATCACAATGGCATAATATACCATATACTTTTTTGACTTAGCTGGTGAAACATCAATAGTACCTCAGAGTAGAAAGTAGAGATATACAAGTGCAATAGGTCTGTTTAAAATCGATTAAATAGCCTTAACTTAAAAGAAAAACTCAAAGTTAAAATCTGGGTTGCAATAACACATTTGGCAGTGCACAACAGCATGAGGAATCAGCCGTATAAGTTTGATCTTATAATTACTTTAAATAAGCTTAGACTAATTGAATACATTAAAATACTTAACTGCTTTTTACTAGTAAATCTTACTTATTAAGCAAATAGTGGCAGAATTTGTAATACTACAAAGCAGAATATTTTATTGATGCCAGCTACTCTTCACTCAAATATTCTGACCATTAGTTAATGTTCAAAACATTTCACAGGGAAAATAAAATGCATTTGTTTCCATAAATTAAGGGGAAAATATATATATATTGTAGAACTCTGACAAGAGAAATGCACAAAGTCACATACAGTAAGAAAAATATGATGCATGATTTAGATACAATATGCAAATGAATAGCACTATCAGTAGTATATGTAAATGTGTCGAGTGTTAAAAGTAAGTGTTTGGAAGTATTCTCCTGTAAGGTGGAATTTTCATGAGAGCATATTTGTTGAGTATATCTACCAGACATCATTTATCAGAAGTAATATTGGGGCAAGTGATAGGTTGGCTTCAGCCAGTCCAAAGTCGAGCAGATATTGTCATATGGCTTATTTAGGGTCATTCAGTGGTGCATAGATTCCAAAGAATACAAAACACATTCAGATGATTCAGTAATGGATGATGACAGGTGACAACTCCAAGGGAGGACTGCTATCTAGTGTTATGCACCTGGAGAAGCAGGGTGTCAAGACCATGTCAACTGTGATCACAGTCCATTATATTTCACTGCTTGTGAAATATAATGGGCTGTGATTATGGAATATATGGAATGTGTGACACTTGCAGCAGTGAGTGGAATGGCATTATCTGCTATCAGCATATACTGAAGACTTCATGAAGTATACCTGTATGTCATACAACCAGTGCTGTGTTCCCCTGACCCAACCTCACAGGAGGGAATATCTAAACTGATGCAGAAATAATGTCAACTGTATCCAGGAATAGGGTTACCAGATACCAACATAAGGTTCCATTTTTTGTTCCACAGAAGAAAATGACAGAAGAGAGTATTATCAACCAGCTCAATGACAAGAGAGTATTATCAACTGCCTCAACAACAAGTTGCCAATCCATTTCTTAACTATAGTCCTTATGTTAATTGGCCTTTACCTGTGATAAGGTTCGACAGTTCGAAATGTCCGTCATCATTGACATTTGTCAAGTCCATGGAAGAGCATTTCCATTTACATGAAGTGCCTGGTCACAAAAAGGTTGTTTTAGCAGTATCTTGTTTAATTGGATGTGCTAAGCAATGGTGGAATAACATAGGATGTCGTCGTGGAAAAGAGTTTTGGGAAGATTTTAAAAGTGAACTCTTCAAAATTTATCCAGCTTATAATGATTTTACACAGTTAGCCACAGAACTGTTTTCACGAAGACAAAGGGAAGGAGATAATATCGAAAAATTCATCTGGGGTACAGTAGAGTTATACCAGCTGTACGATGCTGATGCCGCCAAATTTGACATTTTAAACTGCATTATGTTTCAATTACTTTTGCCCATTAGGGAATTCTTAGAAGTAAGAACTGTAAATTCAATTTCAACTTTAGTCAAATTGGCTTGGCAGTACATAGCAATAAGAGAATCTGAAAAAACATTAAATCAACGATGGATGTAATCATTGCCAAAGCAACGCTCTCAGGTTGAGTCTCGCAAAATGACTCCCACACGACCAAAAGTTACACAGTCCTGACAATTTGCACCGAATGTGCCTACAATGATGCAGAACGAACGAAGCAGAGATTATGTTCCGCGTCAAGCTTCCAAAATTGAATCTAGACCAAAAACCTTTGCTAACAATAAGAGGGAAACTTTCAGATGTAATTTTTGTGGCTGACTAGGGCATATGAAGCAATATTGCTACAGAAGGAATGACAATTCAGGAAACTTAAATTAGGATCTTTGCAGTGAGAGGCCAAAGTTCCTCAAAAAAAGCCCTCTCATGAGTTAAGTCTTGCCACTGTTGGTGCAAATAATGTTATAGATTTAAGTTTTGTTAAACTTTGTCATGAAAAAACTGAATTAATAGATTGCAATGATACAGAAGTCGATCTTTTACATTCAAATGAGCAAGTTTTAGATGATATTTATGACAATTGAAATTGCAGCGGCAGTCCAGTGGACTTTATGAGTTACCTTGTAATCCAAAGCATAATATTCAAGAAGAACCTATAAAATGTTATTAGTGTAATTAATGTAAATTTAGAGACACATGTTGATGATGCAAAGCAAATTGATAATGAGAAATGTGTTGAAAGTTTTAAAGGGCCAAGAAAACCAAAAACAACCCAGAAATTGTTTTGAGTATAAATAATCCTGAAGAATCTAAAAAGTTTAGAAATTTACTACTGTTGAAGAGTCATTTAGAAGCAGACAGCAATAAACCTGGAAAGCAAAAACCAGGCTCTTCAAAGCCAAGTACAAAGCAAAAAGATGTCAACGAAACCACAGCCTGCAGAGTGACAACTGGCAATGAAGTAGTCAACATAGATGACGTCACCAATGATATCTCCAGAAACGCCTTATCGATCGAAGAGGGAAGGAAGTCACCGAGTGATGATTTATCTCAACGGAGTACCAACAATGAAAATTTAAGTACATTATTATTCTTCCACTGTGGCACTAATGATTTATAATGTTTTATTTCTTTTCTGTGGAATAGATGAAGACGGAGAAGAGTGAAGTCAAATTATTGTGATTGATACTTCGAATTTTTGAAATGTTTAATTTCTTGTTGAAACTTTGGAGTCTTGATATTTATTTTTGAAAAATGAATTTACTATTCAAGGTTTATAATTTGAGTTTATAATGTGATACGAATAGAATTTTTTATGTATTCTTGCTCATCTGAAGTTCTAGTTGTTATATTGTATTAAGGTAATTAAAGAGCATTTGTGTATTTTTGTAGATTTTTTCATTTCAGCTGACTGAAAGCTGAAACTGTTGTAAGTTTACATTAAGAAATTTAGAAATTGTAAGATAGTTATGGATATGAATAATGAGAATGAAAGAGAATTTATAGTATAAATAATAAAATAAAAAAAAATACCCCCTCAAGCAGCTGTTTGCCACAAAGGTATGACAGGAGCATGTCAGTTTATATGCCATAGTAGGTCTGTGAGGATGGCAGGACCTCAGCAAAAAAACGACATACATCCATGCCTTACCTGGGGCTCGAACCCAGGTCCCTTAGATCAGTAGTCAAGCGCGCTAACCACTTGGCCCACGGGATGGCATTTATAGTATCATCCTCATCCTCATGCAGCCATGGGCTACGGAGGTCCAACCAGACCATGCAGTTTAATTCTCCAAGCATCTGTCCTGAGCTACATCTGCTGCATCTGGCCACTGCACACCAATTCTAATAAGGTCCTGTTTGACATTGTCTGCCCACCGCATCCTAGGTCTCCCCCTCTTTCTGAGGCCTTTAGGCACACTGTTCATAACCCTATTCGCCAATCTATAATTATTCATACGGGCAACATGGCCAAACCAGCGGAGTCACTCTCTGCACAATATACTGTTTAAAGGAGGTTGCCGACTCCTTTGCGTAACTTCATCATTAATTACAAAGTTAAACCACCTAATACCCAAGATACTACATAAGCATCTAGAATCAAAAGCATCGAGTTTCCTGTTATCTTGTTTACACAGCGTCCAAGTTTCACTACCATAACTAACTCTAGAAAGAACCAAACTATCATACAGTCTAATTTTAGTCTTTAGATGTATACGCCTATTTCTCCACATTCTCCATAGATTCTTAAAAGTCCTGGCAGCAATCCCTATTCGTCTGTTAATCTCATGCCGCACATCATCAGTATCTGTTACATAGCTCCCAAGATAATTAAACTGTGACACCTGCTCAAGACTGCAACCATTCAGATATGTTGGTTGAGTATAAATAATTATATAATTATACTCCTATTAATCTCAATATGTTATATTATATAAAAATTATTATTAAAAATTATATTATTTAATATATAAAAAAATTACTTTGGCAATTTTTATTTTTAAAAAATCAATATATTTTTGTTGTACTAAATGCATATACCATCTCTTTATGTATCAGTGTATGGAACTTGTGTGCTGACGAAACTAAAATCATATGGATATGAAACTAGTGACAAACAAACAATCATCGAAGGCATACGCTCTTCACATGGCCTAGTGTTACATAGTCTGTTCAATAGACATGGACTGGTAGCTTAGTAATACCCCAGCAATGATAAATGCATCATTTTACATCTGAAACCTTAGGATAAAGCAATTGTACCAGCAAAGGGGAATGGTAAATATCTATGTATTGCTCTTAGATCAGGTATATCTTAACTAGGTTTTAAGGTTATATATCTAAGACTTATAGGTTACTCTAGTAATAACGTACCATAGTTATTATGTGTCCAATGCAAGTATTATACACTTGGCATTTCTCTGGTTAAGAATTGAAATACATTGTGCTATCTAAATGTAACAGCTTTATTGTGTTATTAAATTTTTTAAAATTTTTATGAGAAGATTTAGATTTCATATATTTGAACTGTGGTTAGGGGAATAAGCAGAAGTTCAGTACCCTGCTTAATACTTATGTAATTATATTCTGTGAAAGGGCAGAATTTGAGGTAATTGAATTTTTTTCTTTAACCTTTTTAGAAGTTAAGCAGGACAGGAGTTAATATTAACCAGCTTTTTGTACACGTTATTGCATGCAACTTTTGAA
Organism: Ryuthela nishihirai; assembly: GCA_038380435.1. Classification (NCBI taxonomy): domain Eukaryota; kingdom Metazoa; phylum Arthropoda; class Arachnida; order Araneae; family Heptathelidae; genus Ryuthela; species Ryuthela nishihirai. Next base: position 24,047,091 of record JAWZYU010000004.1, on the reverse strand, counting down.
GTTTGTATCAGAAGTACTAGTCAGTCCGATAATGCTAGCATGCAGTTAACTACCACAACCATTGGTATGTGTTTACAATAGGTAGCTGTACATTTTTGATATGAGAAATGGGAGGAGGTACCTTTGGTTGTAATGGAAAATTGTATTATTGCAACTGAGATTAGATCGTCTTATCAAAATTTTCATAAGCATACTTTTACTTTATTTTATGTTCATCATCATCATCATCCTCAAGCAGCCATGGGCTACGGAGGTCCAACCAGACCACGCAGTTTACTTCTCCAAGCATATCTGTCCTGAGCTACATCTGCTGCATCCGGCCACTGCACACCAATTCTAACAAGGTCCTGTTTGACATTGTCTGCCCACTGCATCCTAGGTCTCCCCCTCCTTCTGAAGCCTCTAGGCACACTGTTCATCACCCTATTCGCCAATCTATAATTATCCATACGGGCAACATGGCCCAACCAGCGGAGTCTCTCTCTGCACAATATGCTGCTTAAAGGAGGTTGCAGACTCCTTTGCCTAACCTCATCATTAGTTACAAAGTTAAACCACCTAATAACCAAGATACTGCGTAAGCATCTAGAATCAAAAGCATCTAGTTTCCTGTTATCTTGTTTACACAGCGTCCAAGTTTCACTACTATAACTAACCCTAGAAAGAACCAAACTATTATACAGTCTAATTTTAGTCTTTAGGTGTATACGCCTATTTCTCCACAATCTCCATAGATTCTTAAAAGTCCCGGCAGCAATACCTATTCGTCTGTTAATCTCATGCCGCACATCACCAGTATCAGTTACATAGCTCCCAAGATAATTAAACTGTGACACCTGCTCAAGACTGCAACCATTCAGATTAACTGAATCACAACCTGCCTGACCAATTTTCATCACTTTAGTTTTCTCTCTGTTTATAACCAAACCTACTGTACTCCCAGTCTCATCAACAGTTCGAATGAAAGAGTTCATCTCATCAACATCATTTGCCAAAAGGGCTAAATCATCAGCATAATCTAAATCAGAAATTTTCGTATCTCCAGCCCATTTAAGGCCAAAAGCTTTCCCTTGAAGTGAATTTCGCATAACATAATCAACAACCAAACTAAAGAGAAAAGGAGACAAAATGCACCCTTGTCGAACACCAGAAGTAATGCTAAACCAATTGCTACAAGACTTACCAACTCTCACACATGACTCAGTGTTATTATAGAGAGCTTTCATTATGTTAACTAACTTGTCTGGTATACCATATGATCTCACAATCAACCACAAATTATGACGATCAACAGAGTCGAAAGCCTTTTTGAAATCAACAAAGCTAGCAACCAAAGGTTTCTGAAACTCTAAACATTTCTCAAGAATCTGCCTAAGTGAAAATATCTGATCTACACATCCCCTACCACTTCTGAATCCACATTGCTCATCACGCAATTGCCTGTCAACCAGATTCTTAATTCTATTAAGCACAATCATGGAAAGAACTTTACCTGGAACAGAGAGTAGGCTGATACCCCTATAGTTATCACAAGAACTGCGATCACCTTTTTTGAAAATAGGGATAATAATAGCTCTGGTAAAATCTTTAGGAACCATGCCTTTATCATAAAAGTTATTCAAAATTTCAGTCATCCAAGTGATAACCAAAACATTCCCAGCTCTGAGCATTTCTGTAGTAATTTCATCTACCCCTGGGGATTTATGAAATTTCAGTTTAGAGATAGCCAAACTAACTTCAGATTGTGTTATAGGGCCAACATTAAAGCTGCCAATGCATCTATCATCATTACAAACAATGGGAGTAGAACTAACCACATTGTTTAGAACATCACTGAAATGCTCAGCCCACCTAGCCATGAGAGAATCCTCACCTTCTATAACCTTACCTTGTTTATCCTTCAATCCCTGTATGCCTGTCCGTTTTCTACCACATAAAACATTAACTATCTGGTACAGCTCTCTGCTGTTGTGCTGCCTAACCGCTTCCTCAGCTTTGTCAGCCAAGCTATCAAGCCAAAGATTTTTATCAGTAGCTAACTGATCCTTTACACGTTTATTAAGCTCTCTGTAATCTTTTCTATTAGGACTAGTAGGGTACTGATTAAGGACATTCCTGCAATTCCTTCTTTCTGAAATAAGCTCAATTGCCTTGTCACTTAAATAATTCTGCCTCCTCTGCTCCTTTTTTCCTAAAAGAGTACTGTTAGTTTCCAAAAAAGCCTGTTTAAAATGGCCACATTCTTCCTCAACTTCAGTATTAAGCAAACCATGACCGTCATAATGACTAAGTAACCTATCATGGTAAGCTTTAGCTATAACTGGGTCATTCAGAGCTTCTTAAAGGTAAATTTTTTAACTCTAGCACAACACTTTTTAAGTTTAAGTTGCAAGACACTTTTAACAAGGTAATGGTCAGATCCAATTTCAGCTCCCCTATATGCCCTGGTATTTCTAACAGAACTAGCCCATTTGCTGTTAATTAATATATAATCAATCATATTCCTATGCAGCCCATCAGGTGAAACCCATGTGTATTTATGTATGTCGCGGTGTTTGTAATATGTGTTAGTTATTCTGAAACCATTGAGTTTACTTACCTGTAGGAGACGTTGCCCATTGCCATTGCAGCTACCAATACCAAAAGGACCTATTACTCCTCCCCAAAGGTCAGAGTCGGTACCAACTTTGGCATTGAAGTCACCAAGAACAAGGGTAATATCTCCTTTCTTGACAGAATTCAAAATGTCCTGAAGTTGTCCGTAAAACCTATCCTTCTCATCCTCATCAGCATCCTCAGTGGGGGCATAACAGCAGATAACATTCAAGTCTTTGACGCTTGTCTGAAATTTTGCTGTAAGAAACCTTTCATTAATGCACTCATATCCTAGAAGAGCATCACTAGCATGTCTGCTGAGCAGCAGACCCACGCCTTGGTGATGCTTTCCATCCTCCCTCCCTGTAAAGAGAAATTTAAAGTTATTTTTAAGTATCTCACCTTTACCTGTCCATCTGGTCTATTGCAAGCCTAGAATATCTAGGCTATAGCGCTGGAATTCCTGCATGAGGACATCAAGAGAATAATCTCTATGTAATGTCCTCACGTTCCTGCAGAAAGAAAATGATTAGTAGGATTTTTAAAGAAATTAGGTTTATTGAGATTGGTAGGGCCAACAATATCAAACAGCCCCCTGATCGCAGGCATGGGGCAAAGACCCGTTCCACCTCCACTAAAGGCTGAAGTCACCGATGCTGGTAGGAACTTCAGGCACCACCTTTTCAAGTGGACTTTTTCAAGAGCCACATGGCCTGCCTGAGACGCATTACTCCAGTTTAGGCTTGACGATGCCCAACTAGCTAAGTAAGGTTCAGGTACCTGCGATGGCCTCTGATTAGGATTATCCACCAGCTGATATAAGGTATCCCATGCCTCTGTTCACTTAGAGCTGGCAACCCAGAAGCAAACAGAAAACACAGCGGCAGACTCTCCCTCAACAGAGGCCCACCAGTGCAGCAAGTCCAGGATCCATAATCAAGCTCAAATCCATAAACAAGTCCAGTCTAGTAGGTATAAATGGTCAGCACCATGTGTAAATGACGTGAGAAGTGTCCTATTATTCTAAATTTGCTCATCAAAATCTGTTAGGTGAAATTTTGACTCCCTTTGGGAGGGGGAGTTGTGATAGTCCACCCATTCACTTTTACTTTTCCTTAACCAGTTTTACTTTATTTACATTATATTTATCATTTTGGGGATTATTATTTCATTTTTGGACTGATCGCAATTCTCGTTTCCAAGCCGTAGGAGTTGTGCATGGGCAACTTCGAACTTTTGATTGTCAGCCGTTAATGTGCCCATGTAGGACACAACCTCTCTTGCATCATAGCTAGCGTGATCGTTAGATTATGCAGATGTTTTCTTGGCGTGCAACAAACCCGTGCCAAATTTGTATGCCGCATGTTATAACTAAGTGATGTTAGATCACAGAGTCAGAAATAGTAGAGAGAGAGATTTGGAATTGTTAGTAGATTGTTAAGAGTCAGCTGAAATATGTTGAAGTAGTATGTTGAATCAGTATGTGTTGTGTAGATAGGAGTTGTTAGTAAAGATTTAGATAGATGTGAGTTGTTACTACTCCAACTTTTGTATTCATCAATTGAATTTGTGAGTCTTTGAATTTTTTGGAAACAAACTCTGTTTTAGAAACTTTTGAATTTTTACTATTTTTCTCTTGAGCAACGTTAATTGATTTTTTGATTAGATTTAAACTTTAATTAAACTTGACAATCCTTTTTTGAATTGTACTCGATAAGTAATGCTAAAGAAATACCTAACAAACCCTATCTCAACTTCCAGTAATAAATAGGCATTTTTGATGCCGATTTCAATTTTAGAGGAAAAATTGTCTGAGCTGGGTGGGATACAAACCCACGACCTCCTGATAACATGTCAGGTGTTCTGGACCACTGAACTACCAGCCGCCGATCAAGATCTCTAATTAACGCTATGAACATTCCCTTTATGTCACATATAGGCATTATTTTAGGCAATTTTTAGCCCTAGCGGCTTTTTATTTGCCAATAGATGGAAAGCATATCTTACAAGTATGCTAATGATAATAAACATTGGAATAAACTCAGATAAACTCAATGGTTCAACATCCAGTAATAAATATAACTTTTGACATAGATTTCAATTTTAGAGGAAAAATTGTCATGTTATCAGGAGGTCGTGGGTTCGTATCCCACCCGGCTTAGAGGATTTTTCCTCTAAAATTGAAATCGACGTCAAAAGTGCCTATTTATTAATGGATGTTGAACCGTCGAATTTATCTGAGTTTATCTCAATATTTATTACTGTTTTAACTTTATTTGGCAAGTTAATATTGCCTGACACCCAACAAGTTATCCGGAATTTTGAATAAATTTGGATCAGACAAAAGGTCCAACTTGAAAAGTTAATAATCTTTGGAGCATTACAATATATGACGTATGAATTTTCACTCATACCTGATAAGCAATCAATATCACTGAGCAACAAATTTTCATAAAAGTCATGCCTCTGAGATAAAAGTAGCCATTTCTTAAAGATTTCAAGGTGCTGAAGGTGTATGACAATGAAAACACAAAATTGGCTACAATTTCTGAGAAATCCGCAATAGTTTCTTATAGAGTAATAAGTACATATGACATGTATCAGTAAAACTCCGCTTCTACTTCTGACATCGCTTTGCCTGTTGCTTGTAAAGCTGCTCAGGATCATCTCCAGCAAGTGTCCAACAGTAGTCAGCCAACATTGAAATGGACCAGTTTCCCTGGTATCTTTTCTCCATCATTGCAATGTCCTGGTGAAAACGTTCACCGTGCTCATCACTAATCATGCCGCAATTGTCAAGGAAGAAATCTAAGTGAGAATGGAGAAAGTAGATCTTTAAGGGTATATTGCAGCCAAGTTTGTGATACAGAGACATGTCCTTAATCAGTTTCTTGTAGCTGTCTGTTTTGACATTCCCGAGGAATTTAGTTGACACCAGATGAAATGCATCCCAAGCCTTTTTCTCGTCACCCTGAAGCAGGTAGTCGAACATTTGGTCTCTGAACAGCTCGTGGATCTGAGGACTCACAAAAATTCCCTCTTTAATTTTCACTACACTGAGTCAAGCAAATTTGTCAGCCAAGTATTTGAAAGCTGATGCAGTCTGGTCCATGGTTTTTACGAAGTTTTTCATCACAGTGAGTTTGATGTGTAGGAATGATAGCTGATTTTGTGCATTTCTGCCAGTGCTGGGTATTCCACATTCTTCTCTCCAATCTTCAGAGATTTCTTCTGAGGCCAGTTTCTCTTCATGTAGTGCAAAGTCTTTGCTCGGCTGTCCCATTCACATAAGAAACAGCAGTACCTCATATATCCGAGCTTCAGACTCAACAACAGAGCCACTACCTTCAAGTCACAACAGAGATGCCAACCATACTTGCTGTATTGAAGACAGTTCAACAGCTGTTTTAGGTTATCGTAGGTTTCTTTCATGTAGACAGCACATCCAACCAGAATGGATGGAAGTCGATTTTCATTATGCAGCAACACTGCCTTAAGACTCAATTTCGAGGAGTCTATGAATAATCACCATTCTTGAGCATCACGTTTGATTCCGAGGCATTCATCAGGCCATCTACATCGGAGCAGAACACAAGGTCATCTTCCTTTCTGAAGTAAGGCACAAACTGCTCATGACGAGTTCGAAACAAAGTCACTAGGGCATTTTCCTTGAGAAGATTCAATTGTTTGTCTTGATCCAAGTAACTCTGCTTTGGCTTTAGGCAGCTCCAGATCACGAACAAGATAGTTCATTTCTTCTTCAGTGAGAACATGTGGCACAGATGATGCACCATGACATACGTAAGGATCATCATTAGACACCGAAGGCTGCGGAGAACCTGATGTCAGTTTGCCTCCCTCTTCATCGTCTGAATAGACGGAAAATTCTTTTGGAGGTTTGGGAATGGAAAGGATTTCACCCTGTGGAACTGGTCAGAGAGAAGATTGTATACTCAGGTACACTATTGTCCACTTATTTTTCCTTGTGATGCCTTCAGAAACAGGTGGAAGCATGCACAAATAGCAGTCATTTGCATGATTGCTTGGCTCTCTCCAAACCATAGGAACAGCAAATGGCATCACCACTTTTTTGCCTTTCAGCCACTTTGGAAGATTTTTTGCACAAGTACTGCAGCATATGTGTGGATCCCAGGCCTTGTCCGGGAGGCACATTACAGCATCAGTAGCTCATGCACCATAAAACCCCAAACAACCAAACAACCTTGTTCTGGTCCCTGATCTTACATCCAAAATAAAACTCATATGCCGCTTTCACTATTGGAGTGATGGCCCTTTTCTGGCTTGCAAATGTCACTTCCCCGCAAATATAACAAAATATATCTGCACTATTAACACAGTTACAAGGCATCACTACTGCTGGATTAAAACTGCGAGGATCACTACTGCTGGATTAAAACTGCAAGGATCACCTGTATTGTACCTATGACTCAGGAGTAAATGGGAGTCACTCAAAAGACTAGCTCACCCTACAAGACGTCACTTACAACTAACAATTGCATCATTTTTTGTCCGCGATAGTAAAGCCGTGATGTCATCACTCAACTATATTGCATCAGACAATGATGTAATACCTCCAAGGGTTGTGTGCATGGCAGGCTGATGCAATACAATGCAATCTAGAGTTTAAAATACAGCATTGCAAAATGGTTACCTATGTACTCAATGTGGACTAAGTTGTTTATTCATGACCATCTCTGTCTCTCCTAAACAAGAGCCAATCGAGAAATTTTATTGTCATTTTCGTGTTCAGCACCTCGAAATTAGTAAAGATTGGCTATTTTCATTTCAAAGCCTTTTTGTGTGTTGCCCAGTGTATTTATCTGGCTTTAACTGGTACAATGGTTAGGGAGCTAGGTACTATTTCATAAGGAAAATTTTGTGTCAACTCTGACTGTGCATTGACTGAGCAGTGATTCTGGTATTAGTAGTCATAATTAAAATACGCATTTTTTGTATTTTTCTTTTTAAAAAAATCAAAAAATGCATACTTTAATTTTAAAACACTTTCTTCTGATTTTGTACAAAAAGGACATCCCATTTTTCCAATTGTCAGGAGGACATAAATGTAGATAAAAATGAGGATGTATGAGTAATGTTGGTTTGTGCTCTTCACAGATGAATTGAGATTTGCACTCCACAGCAATTTGCAGCATCAGCTAATATGGAGGGAACCACAAACACACTATCATGCCACAAATATCCGTTAATGGGACACCTATAATGGTGATAGTGTCGTGTTTTGGGGAGGGATATCTTTGGGCAGCTGCACAGATCTGTACATGCTGCCAATAGGCTATATCACCAGTTGCAGAGAGAGGGATGAAATCTTGGGCACCTTCACGTGGGTACAATACTTCATATGTGGGTACAATAGGTGATACCTTCCTTCTACATGATGATAGCCCTGCACTGTTGTTATCTTGTTGATCCCTATTTGGAGAATAGCACTATAAACATTATGGTGTCGCTAGCCATGTCTCCCAACCTAAATCTGATAGAACATGCCTGGGCTACTCTCAGGAAACAGTTTGTTCCCTTGAATCCCATTCCTGCAAGCCTCCTGGAGCTTCAACATGCTTTGGAGGGGCAATGGAGATTACTACCCAGTGTTGCTGGCAGTCTTATCAACAGCAGGAAACATCATTGCAGTAAGAGGTGATCAAACTCCATATTGCATCACTTGGCTATCTCAGTTGAGCTACACATTTTTATCATGTGTTTGTATTCATATATAAATTTGGGAATTAAAACTGTTATTCTTATGCACAGTGTTTATACATCTAACTTCTGATTCACATGCAGTGGATCCAATGGATTTTCAGGAAAAATTGGGTTTTCTCATTCTTTAATTTATGAAAACCAGTCTATGCATGAACATTAAACATATAATTTCAGACAGTTTTTAATCATTTCGATTCCTTAAACTATGAAACAAATAGTGTTGTTATACACAGATGCCTGAGATGCCAGTTTATTAGGCACACCTACCAAGTAGCCTGTTGCACCAACTTTGGCCTTCAAAACACTCCAAATTTGTCAGGGCATGGAACCGACAAGATGCTGGATGCATTGTGCAGGAATGCTGTACCATGTGGAAATGATTGTGTTGTGCAGTTCTTGCAAATTGGGTAGCAGCACAGTCTCACTGCAAACAGCCCTTACCATCTCTTCCCAAAGATGCTCAATAGGGTTTAGATCTGGGGATTGTGCAGGCCAGTGAAGAAAGGAAAACCTGTCAGCGTGTTCCTGAAACCATTCAGTGATGATATGTGACTTGTGAGCAGGTGCATTATCATGCTGAATGCAACCATCCAAGTGAGGATAAACTGTAGCCCTGAAGGATGAACGTGGTCCTCAAAAATGTTCAAATATGCTGTGGTGTTCGGATGCCCATCAATGGGTATCAGAGAACCTAATGTGTGCCAGGAAAACATTCCCCAATAGCATCACACTACCACCACTGGTCTGCACTGTTGACCCAAGACAAGATAGCTCCATGGCCTCATGTTGCTTGCACCAAATTCTGATCCATCAGCATGATGCTAAAGGAACTTTGTTTCGTCTGACTAGGCTACCTTTTTCCAGTCCTCAATGGACCAGTGCCGATGCTTCTGCACCCACTGGTGATGCACTTTCATGTTCTTTGCTGACAACATAAGCACTCAACATGGTCAGCAGCAGTTGTAGAACATTCACAACAAAGTAGATATGTGGTGTTTAGAGATGACCTTCTGCACACATTTAATTCTGCTGTGATTTGCCTGGTTGTGGCCCATCTGTTTTGCTTGCACAATTCTCGCCAGTCTCCTTTGACTCCTCTGATCCACAAGCTGTTTTTGTCCACAGGATCACCGATCACTGGTAATTTTTTGCTTTTCACACCGTTCTCGGTAAATCTTTGAAACCATTATGCATAAAAAACCCATAGGACGGTTGTTTGGGAGATGCTAGAACCAGCACACCTAGCACCAACTATCATGTTCAAAGTCACTCAGGTCGCTTATTCTCCCATTCTAACAATCAATCCAACTCTAACTGATGCTCAAAGAGCTGCCTATTTATACTGTACAAAGCAGTCATGCAACATATTACGTGTAGGAATGAACTATTTATGTGACAAGGGGTGGTGTACTTGGTACACTGGCATCTCAGTGTATATTTTTATGCAACATTCACCACACTAAAAAAAGATTATCAGCTTCATATACACTGAAGAGACAAAACATTATGACCAGTGCATCTTTATGCAAATTAAAGCAACTGCAGATAAACGATGGCGTGTGTGGTCATGAAACAGTATAAATAACACCTGATACTGAGCTCTGTTAATCAGTGTTATTCTTGTCCTTCAGATGGGAAAGGCAGCAGACTTAAGTGAGTTTGACAAAAGCGAAATTGTAATGGCCAGACAACTGGGTCAGAACATTTCCAAGGCGGCAAGGATTGTGAGGTGATCACAGTCAGCCATGGTACTTTCAAAAAGTGGTCCGAGGAGGGAAAAACCATGAACCACCGGCAAGATGTGGGCAGATCATGGTTCATTGATGCTAGAGGTGAGCGAAGGTTATCCCATATGGTATGAGTCAACAGAAGGGATATTGTGGTGCAATTCACCCATAATTTTAATGTTGGTGATGGGAGTAATATGTCGCAACACACAGTACATCGAATCCTGCTGAAAATGGGGCTGTGAAGCCACAGACCACTCCGAGTGCCCATACTAACCTTGGTTCACCGTTGAAAGCGACTACAATGGGCACATAAGTATCAAAACTGGACCTTGAATGATTGGAAGAAGGTCATTTGGTCCGATGAATCTTGCTTCCTGTTGCACCATGTGGTGCACACACTCACGGCTGGGTACGTGTGCGTCATTTATCTGGGAAGTGTTGGCACCAGGATACACCATGGGACAAAAACAAGCCAATAGAGGAAGTGTATGTTTTGAGCAATGTTCTGCTGCGAAACCTGGGTCCAGTCATTCATGCAGGAAGCTATGACATCTCATCATCATCCTCAAGCAGCCATGGGCTACGGAGGTCCAACCAGACTGCGCAATTTAGTTCTCCAGGCAAGTCTATCCTGAGCTACATCTACTGCATCTGGCCACTGCACATCAATTCTAACAAGGTCCTGTTTGACATTGTCTGTCCACCGCATCCTAGGTCTCCCCTTCTTTCTGAGGCCTTTAGGCACACTGTTCATAACCCTATTCGCCAATCTATAATTATTCATACGGGCAACATGGCCAAACCAACGGAGTCTCTCTCTGCACAATATGCTGCTTAAAGGAGGTTGCAAACTCCTTTGCCTAACCTCATCATTAATTACAAAGTTGAACCACCTAATGCCCAAGATACTGCGTAAGCATCTGGAATCAAAAGCATCTGGTTTCCTGTTATCTTGTTTACAAAGTGTCCAAGTTTCACTACCATAACTAACCATAGAAAGAACCAAACTATTATGCAGTCTAATTTTAGTCTTTAGGTGTATACGCCTATTTCTCCACACTCTCCATAGATTCTTAAAAGTCCCGGCAGCAATCCCTATTCGTCTGTTAATCTCATGCCGCACATCACCATTATCTGTTACATAGCTCCCAAGATAATTAAACTGTGACACCTGCTCAGATTAACTGAATCACAGCCTGCCTGACCAATTTCATCACTTTAGTTTTCTCTCTGTTTATAACCAAACCTACTCTACTACCAGTCTCATCAACGGCTCGAATGAAAGAGTTCATCTCATCAACATCATTTGCCAAAAGGGCTAAATCATCAGCATAATCTAAATCAGAAATTTTCGTATCTCCAGCCCATTTAAGGCCAAAATCTTTCCCTTGAAGTGAATTTTGCATAACATAATCAATAACCAAGCTAAAGAGAAAAGGAGACAAAATGCACCCTTGTCGAACACCAGAAGTAATGCTAAACCAATTGCTACAAGCCTTACCAACTCTCACACACGACTCAGTGTTATTATAGAGAGCTTTCATTATTATGTTAACTAACTTGTCTGGTATACCATATGATTTCACAATCAACCACAAATTATGACGATCAACAGAGTCGAAAGCCTTTTTGAAATCAACAAAGCTAGCAACCAAAGGTTTCTGAAACTCTAAACATTTCTCAAGAATCTTCCTAAGTGAAAATATCTGATCCACACATCCCCTACCACTTCTGAATCCACATTGCTCATCACGCAATTGACTGTCAACCAGATTCTTAATTCTATTAAGCACAATCATGGAAAGAACTTTACCTGGAACAGAGAGTAGGCTGATACCCCTATAGTTATCACAAGAACTGCGATCACCTTTTTTTTTAAAAAAATAGGGATAACAATAACTCTGGTAAAATCCTTAGGAACCATGCCTTTATCATAAAAGATATTCAGAATTTCAGTCATCCAAATGGTAACCGAAACATTCCCAGCTCTAAGCATTTCGGTAGTAATTTCATCTACCCCTGGGGATTTATTAAGTTTAAGTTTAGAAACAGCCAAAATAACTTCAGATTGTGTTATAGGGCCAACATTAAAGCCACCAATGCATCCATCATCACTGCAAACAATAGGAGCAGAACCAACTACATTGTTTAGAACATCACTGAAATGCTCAGCCCACCTAGCCATGACAGAATCCTCCCCTTCTATAACCTTACCTTGTTTATCCTTCAATCCCTGTATACCTGTCCGTTTTCTACCACACAAAACATTAACAATCTGATACAGCTCTCTGCTGTTGTGCCGTCTAACTGCTTCCTCGGCTTTGTCAGCCAAGCCATCAAGCCAAAGATTCTTATCAGTAGCTAACTGATCCTTTACACGTTTATTAAGCTCTCTGTAATCCTTTCTATTAGGACTAGTAGGGTATTGATTAAGGACATTCCTGCAGTTCCTTCTGAAATAAGCTCAAGTGCCTTATCACTTAAATAATTCTGTCTCCTCTGCTCCTTTTTTCCTAAAAGAGTACTGTTAGTTTCCAAAAAAGCCTGTTTAAAATGGCCCCATTCTTCCTCAACTTCAGTACTAAGCAAACCATGACTGTCATAATGACTAGTAACCTATCATGGTAAGATTTAGCTATAACAGGGTCTTTCAGAGCTTCAGTATTAAGGGTAAATTTTTTAAATTTAGCACAACACTTTTTAAGTTTAAGTTGCAAGACACTTTTAACAAGGTAATGGTCAGATCCAATTTCAGCTCCCCTATATGCCCTGGTATTCCTAACAGAACTAGCCCATTTGCTGTTAATTAATATGTAATCAATCATATTCTTATGCAGCCCATCGGGTGAAACCCATGTGTACTTATGTATGTCGCGGTGTTTGTAATAAGTGTTAGTTGTTCTCAATCCATTGAGTTTACTTACCTGTAGGAGACGTTGCCCATTGCCATTGCAGCTACCAATACCAAAAGGGCCTATTACTCCTGCCCAAAGGCCAGAGTCAGTACCAACTTTGGCATTGAAGTCATCAAGAACAAGGGTAATATCTCATTTCTTGACAGAATTCAAAATATCCTGAAGTTGTTCATAAAACCTATCCTTCTCATCCTCATCGGCATCCTCAGTGGGAGCATAACAGCAGATAACATTCAAGTCTTTAACGCTTGTCTGAAATTTTGCTGTAAGAAACCTTTCATTAATGCACTCATATCCTAGAGAGCATCACTAGCGTGTGTGCTGAGAAGCAAACCCACACCTTGGTGATGCTTATTGTCGTCCCTCCCTGAAAAGAGAAATTTAAGATTATTTTTAAGAATCTTACCTTTATCTGTCCATCTGGTCTCTTGCAAGCTAAGAATATTTAAATTATAACGGTGTAATTCTTGTGTGAGGACATCAAGAGAAAAAGCTCTGTGCAGAGTCCTCACATTCCAACTACCTATGGAGAGAAAATGGCTAGTGGGATATTTAAAGAAACTATGTTTATTGAGAGAGGGAATGCCGACAATATTAAACAGCCCCTTAATCGCAGACATGGGGTAAAGACCCGTTCCCCCACCACTAAAGGCTGAAGCCATCTACACTGGAAGAATTCCTCCAATGTAGAATTTGACGATGCCAATAGAAGCAAAGAGTTCAGGTGCCTGCGATGACCTCTGCTCAGGATTATCCACCAGCTGATAAACATATCCTGTGAATCTATTCACTTGGGGCTGTCAACCCACAAACAAACACCATCTACTTAAACATCATTGCAGACCAGGTATATCCATTCATGACAACAGTATTCCCTCTAGTAGTGCCTTCTTTCAGCAGGATATGTGCTATGCCACACTGCATGGATTGTTCAAGAATGGTTCATGGAACATGAGGAAGACTTACGCTGGCCTCCAAATTCCCCAGGCATCAATCCAACTGAGCATCTGTGGTTTGTATTGGAACAGCATATCTAATCTGTGGCAGCTCAACCACATAACTTACAAGAGTTAAAGGATCTGCTGGTAATGTGTTTTTATCAAATACCACAAAATACCTTTAGAAATCTCGTAGCATCCATGCCTTGCTGGCTAAGAGCTATTTTGGTGGCATGTGGAGGACAGGTGGTCATAATGTTTTGGCTCTTTGGTGTATGTTAAAAAACATATTTAAAATATGAAAAATAAATTTTTACAGATTAAAAATCCAAAATAAAATTTTAAAACTAATATTAAAATAAGCTTTTTACCTTTAATTTGGTCGATCTTTCGTGTACGAGTGCCATTTCCTTCTTTATCTGTTGCAGTTTACTGTGATAGTGTTTGGCTCTAGTAAACTTTTAAAAATATGTAAATAAGTATTAAAAAAACTAACACAGGTCAAAACATAATGAAGAGAATTGTAAAACATAATTCTTACTTAGTGTTGCATGAAACAGTGTAATGATAGCTTAAAATATTCATCACACACAAAATAAATCATTTGAGAGGAACTAATTATGTAAAATTTAAATGATAAGAACAGCATTATGTTTGTGAAAAGCCATCAACCATATTTGTAGATGAATCTTGTAGTAATAAGGTGCATATTGCATTCTAAAATATTTTAAACATAAATGACAATCACTTCTTATTTGTTGACTTTTTAACGTCTAAATCAATAAATGTTTTGTGGAAAATTTTTTTCCGACATACAGGACTTGAACCTGCATCTCTTGAGCAACATGACAAAGTATTCTACCATTGAACTAATGCCATCTCTGTTCTTTTTCCATTAATTTAAGACTTTAAATGGCATACACTGGCATGTTTATGGAGAGATGGGGGTTCAAGTCCTGTATGTTGGCAAAATATTTTCCACAAAATATTAATTGATCTAAAATACTCATTTACAGTAACTGCTAATTAAGTAATTAAAAAATAATAATTTACAAAACCAGTTTAAATTTAGCAAAGTGCTCAACAGCCTACATCAAGATTAAGGTTCAGCTTTAAATCCTCAATTTGCCATTTTAAATAAGGGATAAGAAATATTTGGTCATTTGACTTGCAAATTAACATTTATCTAGCGAAATAAAATCTTCAAATATTAAAGTATTAGTTGTATAAAGTATTGGTGCTATGTTTAGGAGTTGGGCTGGGTTGTTTTACCTCTGAGCAGCACTTTTTTGCACACCATGGGCTAAATGGCCAGGTCACAAGGACCCCGA
This sequence comes from Ryuthela nishihirai, assembly GCA_038380435.1. Taxonomy (NCBI): domain Eukaryota; kingdom Metazoa; phylum Arthropoda; class Arachnida; order Araneae; family Heptathelidae; genus Ryuthela; species Ryuthela nishihirai. The sequence continues at coordinate 24,031,840 of JAWZYU010000004.1, read as the reverse complement.
AGCTCAGAGAAGGTTAGAGGAGGGGACCCACTGGAATAGCTGTTGGGAGACAGATGGTAGCCTCCCGTCAAGGCCATCGAGCATGTTCTTTAACATGCACAGGGTATGCTCTCCTGCACATGGAGCCATGGCTAAACATCCTATCCAATGGATGGCAGCCTTTCCAAGCCCATCGGTGTCCCGTACCGACCATGGGCAGGGTGGGGAGTTTTTCGGATGCTTAAGAAACAGTGTTACTAGTTCTTGTAAAGTTCCTTTTCAAATTCTTATTTTGTTGGCCGACTCACTCAGTGGTGGAGTATGTCTTGTCGTACCTGGTTCAAAACAATTTTTTCTCTAAATTTGATATCAATGTTGAGGGTAATTTGATACATTTAAACTGAAGAAACATCAAGAATTTATTAATTGAATTATTATGCTCATAACATACAATGTCATCTACTTCGGGATGCTATTTGTAAGCAGAGAAGACATTGCCTTCCAGTGATACAGATACTAGAATTGTGTACTGAAGGTAGGGAAGTTTATATCATTAAATAGAAAAGATCTTGACTGGTGGATGGTAGCTCAGTGGTCAGAGCTTGACATATTATTAAAAGATCATGGGTTCATATCCACCTGGCTCCAGCAAGACAATTTTTCTCTAAATTTGATATCAATGTTAAACTCTAACTTTAAAACTAGTTTGCAAAATAACTAATGAATTGAAATAATACGTGTTAAATACAAAATTAAGCAGTATTCAATTCTTGATTTTATTAAAATAGACTACTGAACAAAAATGAGATGTTTATTAAATAAGACTTTTTCAAAGTGATATATTAAAATAACAAATGTGGCAAAGCAAATAAAAATTTATTAAAAAACTAATGCACTATAATAATTTAAATGAATATGAATAGAAAGAAAATTCCTTTCTGAATAATGTGGAAACAAATTCCTACTTTAAACAAAAATTATTCTTACCTGTAATATTTTTCTCAGTAAATATAAAAAATTAATTAGCACAAAAAAAGGTTTTTTTTTAAAATAAAGTTTCAATGCTCCCATATGCTGCCCATTTTATTGGGTTTTACACCAATGTTACTTGTCTAGTTTAAAATTTTGTCACTAACAAAAAAAAATATAACATTCACTAAGTAATTATTTTTAGCATGGTAATACTTAGATTACATTAAACAACAAATTTTGACCTTTGGTATGTTTTGGAAGTGCAAACAGCAATTTCTTATGTAAATCAAGGTATTAAACACGAAAATGACAACAACAATGCTTGATTGGCAATTGTTTTCGAGAGACAGTCACTTACCTATATTACATCATTTGCTGAAGGTTGCATATCTCTATCTTCAGCAACCACCATGCCACTTTGCCTGCTGCTTACATACCAAATCAGGAGAATCACACATCACATTGCAGCAGTAATCTGCTAACATTGATGGGCTCCATCTTCCTTGATAACTCTTTTTCATTGTAGCAATTTCCTGATGGAAATGTTCCCCATGCTCATCACTCACAGCACCACAGTTTTCCGGAAAAAAACCCAAATGAGAACTTAAGAAATGTACTTTCAAAGACATACTTCTTCCCAGTTTGTGATATGGGGATAGAAGTTCTTGTAGTCACCTAGTACACAAGAGAAATATCTCCTTCCTTCACAGAATTTAGAATATCCTGAAGCTGGCGGTAAAACATATCCTTCCCGTTCTCATCACAGTCCTCTGTGGGAGCACAACAACAGATGATATTTAAGTCTTTAATGCTTGTCTGAAATTTAGATGTAAGAAATCTTTCATTAATTCATTCATATCCTAGAAGAGCATCAGTGGCATGTCTGCTGAGAAGCAAACCTACACCTTCAAAATGCTTCCCATCCTCCTTCCCTGAAAAGAGAAATTTAAAGTTATTAAGTATCTCACCTTTACCTGTCCATCTGGTCTCTTGAAAGCCTAAAATATCTAGGTTATAATGCTGGAATTCCTGTACGAGTACATCAAGAGAAATAATCTCCATGTAACATCTTCACATTCGACGTACCTGCAGAGAGAAAATGATTAGTAGGATTTTTAAAGAAACTTGGTTTATTGAGAGAGGTAGGGCCAACAATATCAAAGAGCCCTCTGATCACAGGCATGGGTCAAAGGCCTGTTGCTCTTCCACTAAAGGCTGAAGTCAGAGATGTTGGTAGGAACTTCAAGCATCACCTTTTCAAGTGGACCTTTTCAGAGCCATATGATCTTCCTGAGACACATTACTCCAGTTTAGGATCGGTGATGCCCAACTACCTAAGTGATGGTTGAGGTTCTCCCACCGATAAAGGCTGAAGCAACCAAAGCTGGTGAGAACTTCACACACCACCTTTTCAAGTGCATCATTTCAAGAGCCATATGACCTGCCTGAGACACATTTCCCCAGTTTAGGTTTGAAGATGCTAACTAGCTAAGTAAGGATTCAGATACCTGTGATAGCCTCTGATCAGGATTATCCAACAGCTGATATTAGGTATCCCATGCTTCTGTTCACTTAGGGCTGGCAACCAGGCTCGTAATATGCAGTTCCCAGGTTCAAGTCCCAGCTGGGTCAGTGTTGAGATTTATCTCCACAAAATTCCCCACCCTGCTCACAATTAGTAGGGGACACCGATGGGCTTGGAAAGACTGCCGTCCGTCAGATGGGATGTTAAGCCATGGCACCGTGTGCTGGAGAGCCATACCCTGTGCACATTAAAGAACACACTGGATGGCCTTGACAGGAGGCTACCATCTGTCTCCCAACAGCTGTTTCAATGGGACGCTCCCCCAACCTTCTCCGAGCCTTTGGGGTCCTTGTGCAGGAACCTGTCACAGTCAATATGACTGAGGTCTATGAGGAAGGAGACTTCAGCAGACTACAAATAGAGAAACATCCATGCTTATCATGGGCTTGAACCCAGGTCTCTTTGATCTGTAGCCCAGCATGTTAACCATTCAGCCACTGGGAGTTTTTAGGACAAGTTGGACTTTCTTAGCATGGAAATAAGTCCTTGTATGGGAGAACAAATATCGGGAAGGGTCCCCCCCCCCTCTTCCCTCTAGAAAAATTTCATTTTAAAAAAAATTATGAGTTTCATGTTTATATTCCAGTCTAGTAGGTATAAATGGAGCACCAGGAGCCTGTGAAGTTGACCACTCTTCAGCAGGGCATAAAAAAAAAAGAGAAAAAAGTGACCATTGATGACCAGTTCAGTAGGCTACACTGATATGGCAGCCTTTCCTTTCCAAAAGGGAATATCTCTTTTGAAAGGTACTAACAGCCTGCATCATGAGAAGGTGGGGGTCAGACATTAGGTGCTAGACCTGGCTAGTTCTGTGCATCATCACTGGATACTGGTACATAGCTCTTTGGAAGAGAATATTCATGATGTCACTTAATAACATATGAACGAAACTGAACGTGCAAGGAATATTTTTAAGCTGCAATTGTGTATTTTTACAAGATATATGTAAAAAAAAATTCAAATGGAAATTTCAATTTTTTGAAAAGTTTTAAGTTTTGTTGTACTATAGCATATCCAGAAAAAAATTGCCTGTCTGACATAGAAATGTACTTACTCAGAACCTTGTAACAATCAATGCTTATATTTCAAAACAAGCACCATCGTGTTCAAGAGTTTGCACCCAATTTTCTGCGAAATGTTCAATCCTGGCATAGCACCAGGACTTTAACTTAGAGGTGAAGAACTCTTGAAACCTGTGTTTGACCTTATCCAAATCCTTTGAAGTGAAGTGCTTACTACAGAGAAAATGCACCATCTCCCGAAACAGATAATAATAATTTATTTCATGCAGGGGGTTACAGTAAAGCCAAGGTACAGGTAATTTTGGATATTAATATAAAACGTTGAAATGGCTTGATGAGGTTGGAGTGTGGGTGTGGTGGGACACTGGGTGTGGCGGGATCTCAATTCCATCACATTCGTGAAGTTTTACCTGGGTCCAAATGGCAGTATGTGTCATTGTCCTGTTGAAGCAGTGCCGGATTTCAGTTGACTAATGCAAAGGTACTGCTGCTTCAGTTTGTCGTACATCTGATCCAGTTCTCAGAATACAGTTTGGAATTGATAGCCCAGCCATTTGGAACAAGCTCAATGGATCACACCCTCAAATTCCACCAAATACACAGCATGACCTTTCTAAGCATGTAGGTCAGAAATGGTTTTGGAAATGTCCAGTTCCGCTGAGAATTTGCAGGTGTTGGTGGATTTGCTTCAACAGGCATGAGCAGGGTGCCTGAATCAATCACAGAGGACCTTTCTTTCTCTCCAAGCTTATGACGCCAGTAGCAAACTTCTTGAACCATATTTATACTGCCTGAGTGACCACAACACCTTTGCCTTTGTTTATTTTTTCCCCAACTACTTCAGCCACTTTAAACCTCTGCATTCAGTAATGACACAATAGAACTAAGATTTGAAACTTTGTGGGCTTCTGTACAATGCAATAAGCGTTCAACGCATGTTTCAAACATATGTACCACATATGAATGAGTTCCCCATGCAACGAGCTTTTATATGATCTGCAACATCGACGATGAGGTGGTGGTGGCTCAGTTGTTAGTGTGCCAGGCTCGTAATCTGCATTTCCCAGGTTTGAGTCCCAGCTGGGTCAGTGTTGAGATTTATCTCCGTAAAACTCCCAGCCCTACCCACAGTCAGTAGGGGACACCGATGGGCTTGGAAAGGCTGCCGTCTGTTGGATGAAACATTAAGCCATGGCCCAGTGTGTGGGAGAGCCATATCCTGTGCATGTTAAAGAACATGCTGGATGGCCTTGATGGGAGGCTATCATCTGTCTCCCAACAGCCATTCCAGTGGGTCCCCTTCTCTGAGCTCTTGGGGTCCTTGTGACCTGGCCATTTAGTCCATTGTGTGCAAAAAAGTGCCCCTCAGAGGAAAACCAACATCAACAACCTATCCTGCTGAAACTTTGCAAATTAGTTACATGAAAGAGCACAATGCAAAAATGAAATTTTTTTCTGGACACCCCAATAGCAACAGTGACTACCAGCTATGCTCCCAAGCTTTGACAATTAAAATGCTGTACAGCACCAATGTTATGGGAAGATTTAAAACATTTTAGTTTTATGAAATGTTAAAGAGCTTTCCATCTTTAAGGGCATTTTAAAAGTTTGGTTTATAATTTTTTTATTTAACTAATCCTTGTCGGTGTGTCATTACAGCAGATATTCCTTATATTTAATTTCAATGAGTGATAACCTCATTCAAAAGTTCTCAAACTGTACATGTACAATATGAAAAAAATATATAATCATGCCCTTATAAAAACTGTAATTTTGCATTCTTGAATGCTGTCAAAAAATATTACTGAGTTTTTTTGTTGTTTTTTTTTAAGTGTTTTGATGCATTGGAAGTCTTGTCTGTGAAAGTAAGTTTGCTGTTTTTATGAATTTATATTCTATGAAACATATATATTGGATAAACAGTATGAATAAATAGCAAGAATGAATCAATTAAAACACAGCTACTTTAAGTATTATTTAATTCACGATTAAAAGCTGTATTACACCAAAATTATTTTAAAAAACTCGATATAAGGATGATGTGTGCTTACAAGTTCGGCTTTCTCTCTCTGCTTACTTTGTTATTTGACAAATAATTGTCTTAACTCATTATTTTCCTTTACTGTTATATAAAGGAGACTTAGAAATTGACAAAAAATAGTTACCAGTTTTCTGGAAACTTGGCTGGTACAGCGGCTAAGGACGACCTTTTACCCAATGATGGAATTGGCTGCCAGATGTTCACAGTGATCGGCCATTTTTTACTTCTTAGCTTACCAGTCCTTATTGATGTATACTACTTGATGTTGAAAAACAACAAGTCGATATCGAAGCATCGGATGTAAGTCACACTGCTGCGATATTTGTAGACAACATTCCTCGATGTTAGATGTCAGCTTTGTCATACTTTTTTCAGCAGTTGCTTGTAGATATCACTTGGCTGTCCTTATTTTCTGTTGTTTATTACTGATGTCATTATGCATTAACTGGTACTGATGGTCAAAAAGCTGCACAACATTCATGCTTATTCAAGTCATTTAAAAGAACTTATATTAACTTTTAAAAAAGGACATTTAAGCCTAACAAGTTAAACATTAAAATATCAACTCCATAACTTCATGCGGAGCGACGTGTTTCGCCAATCCACCTGTCATTGGCATCCTCAAGCTCAACTCATACAAGCGCAATCATCAGCTTTTATACCCATCTCGCTCAAGTGTCATGTGTATTGTTTGTGTTAGAGCAGCATTTGGAATTTTTTTTAATGTCATTGTAATAATGACATTAAAAAAAGAATTCCAAATACTGCTGTAACACAAACAATACTACAAAATAATTTAAAAGTAGATAATATTGAATACAAGGCAATAGCAGCATCAAAAACAAAATATCAATTACTATATGCAGAGAAGCTCCTTATTCACAAAAACCGTAACTGTATATGTAACATTGATATACCACCCTTACCTGCTACTTGGAATCTCCTTAACATGTGGTATGCATATGCCCAGCCATGTCAGATCACATGACACTTGAGCAACATGGGTATAAAAGCTGATGATCGTGCTCGTATGAGTTGAGCTTGAGGATGCCAATGACAGGTGGATTGGCGAAACGCATCGCTCCTCATGAAGTTATGGAGTTAATGTTTTAATTTTTAACTTGTTAGGCTTAAATGTCCTTTCTTAAAAGTTAAACATAAGTTCTTTTAAATGACTTGAATAAGCATGAGTGTTGTGCAGCTTTTTGACCATCAGTACCAGTTAATGCATAATGACATCAGTAATAAACAACAGAAAATAAGGACAGCCAAATGATATCTACAAGCAACTGCTGAATACAGTATGACAAAGCTGACACCTAACATTGAGGAATGTTGTCTACAAATATCGCAGCAGTGTGACTTACATCCGATGCTTCAATATTGGCCTGTTGATTTTCAACATCAAGTAGTGCACATCAATAAGGACTGGTAAGCTAAGAAGTAAGAAATGGCTTATCGCTGTGAACATCCGGCAGCCAATTCCATCATTGGGTAAAAGGTCATCCTTAGCCACTGTACCAGCCAAGTTTGCAGAAAACTGGTAACTATTTTTTGTCAATCTCTAAGTCTCCTTTATACAACAGTAAAGGAAAATAATGAGTTAAGACAATTATTTGTCAAATAACAAAGTAGACAGAGAGCTTATATTTATAGCCAAGGGAATCAATTCAGCTTGAGCTGCAAAAACCTTGTAAGCACACATCATCCTTATATCGAGTGTTTTTTTAAATAATTTTGATGTAATAAAGCTTTTAATCATGAATTAAATGTATAAATAGCAAGAAATTTGAGTTATCTCTCCAATGCTATTATAGTGCTTCTATTTACCAATGGGTAGTATATTTGTACTATAAAGCTTTATTATTATCTTTTGTACCCCTCGATTCCAGTGGTAAACTGAGTTCTTCACAGATCAACATTTACTCTATTGCTTACACTGAGGTTTAGTTCAGGGATGTCTGCAAGTTTCATTGAATTTCAACCTGTATTTTCCAGTTATCATACCTAATTTTGTATTTATTTTACATAAACAGTTTTAAAAAGCTTCTACTTCATCCTTAATTTACTTTCAGCTAATATGTGTGAAAAGTACTAACCACATCATCAAGATTATATATCTTCAAAGTTTCTGAAAATCTGGTATTTTCCTGTTGCAATGTTTCAATTACAATACTTTGATTCCTCCTGTTAAGAGATAATTCTACTTAAACAGATATTAGCAACAACTAAAACTATGGCATTTTTAAATTACATAAATTCACTATACATAATGAAAAAAGAATTATGCACATTACAAAATTAAACTTTTCCATAGCAGCTATGCAGCTTTATAAGAAACTGTTCAATTTCAGTGGTTTAAACCCCAAATGCTTTGAAATATTTTTATTCAGTTTTCTTTACCATTCTTTTTAGATATATTTTTCAGTTTTTATTTAAATTATATTGCTTTTAAAGCAAAAAACACTATTTCCTTAGTCTTGAGTTTGTCAATTGCCCAAAATCTAAGCATATGCATTACACATTATTTCCATAATGTTGAAAAAAACTGAATTATGCATTTAAGTAATAATGAAAACATTACGAATTATTTATAATAGAATAACAAAATAATTTAGAAAAAAGAATTATACCCGAATTAAAAATGAAAAAAAAATACCACAAAATCTCTACAATTCTGTTAAAAAAAAGCTCATAAATTTTACTTTTCTTTTTCTTTGTATTTAAGCCATCCTGTGGCTGAGTGGTTAGCATGCTTGGCTACTGATCACAGGGACCTGGGTTCAAACCCTGAGTAAGGCATCGATGTTTCTGTTGTTCTTCTGCTGAGGTCCTGCCATCCTCACAGGCCCTTCTACTATGGCATATAAACTGATAGGCCCCTGTCAGACCTCTGTCGCAAGCAGCTGCTTGAGGAGGTATTTATTTTATTATTTTACTTTTATGCCATTTTATTAATTAAAATTAAATGCTCTTTCTTTTGGTGTATGACATATTTCACTCTGCTGCTTTGTTTTTCTGTTTTTGTAGTTGCTTCAGGGTGAGATTTTAAAGTTAATTTTATTTCATTTTCTGGAAATACTTCAAAATTAACTTTTCCACCACAGTGAGACAAATTTCAGAAGCCTGACACTCTAAGGATTAAGAGTGTGAAGTTTACAAAATTCAAATATATAAATATATTACATTATTGGTCTATAAATGGCAACTAGGTAGTCACTGGCAGGAGACCTATGCACCAAACCCCTAAGATGATGCATAGAACCGGCCAGGCCTAGCACCTAATGTCCGACCCTGCCTTCTCGTGGTGTAGACCATTAGTACCTTTCAAAAGAGACACTCTTGTGGAAGTGAACGGAAGGGGAGGGCTGCCAGATCAGTGTGGCCTACTGATCTGGACAACTCTGCTGCTTTTCTTTTTTTTTTCTACCCTGCTGAGGAGTGGTCAACCACACAGGATCCTGGTGCTGACCATATATACCTACCTGAAGGAATTATGGCTCTGAGCTTGATTATGGATCCTGATTTTGCTGCACTGGTGGGCTTTTGTGGAGGGAAAATCTTCCACTGTGTTTTCTGTTTGTTTGTGGGTTGACAGCCCCAGGTGAATAGATTCACAGGATATGTTTATCAGCAGGTGGATAATCCTAAGCAAAGGTCATTGCAGGCACCTGAACTCTTTGCTTCTATTGGTATCATCAAATTCTACATTGGAAGAAGTCTTCCAGTGTAGATGGCTTAAGCCTTTAGAGGTGGGGGAATGGGTCTTTGCCCCATGTCTGTGATTAGGGGGCTGTTTGATATTGTCACCATTTCCTCTCTCAATAAACATAGTTTCTTTAAACATCCCACTAACCATTTTCTCTCCATAGGTAGTTGGAATGTGAGGACTCTGCACAGAGCTTTTCCTCTTGATGTCCTCACACAAGAATTCCACCATTATAATTTAGATATTCTCGGCTTGCAAGAGACCAGATGGACAGATAAAGGTCAGATTCTTAAAAATAATCATAAATTTCTCTTTTCAGGGAGGAACGATAATAAACATCACCAAGTTGTAGGTCTGCGTCTCAGCAGACACTCTAGTGATGCTCTTCCAGGATAGGAGTGCATTAATGAAAGGTTTCTTACAGCAAAATTTTAGACAAGCGTTAAAGACTTGAATGTTATCTGCTGTTATGCCCCCACTGAGGATGCCGATGAGGATGAAAAGGATAGGTTTTATGGACAACTTCAGGATATTTTTAATTCTATCAGGAAAGGAGATATTACCCTTGTTCTTGGTGACTTCAATGCCAAAGTTGGTACTGACTCTGACCTTTGGGGAGGAGTAATAGGCCCTTTTGATATTGGTAGCTGCAATGGAAATGGGCAACGTCTCCTACAGGTAAGTAAACTTAATGGATTCAGAATAACTAACACTTATAACAAACACCGCAACATACATAAGTACACGAGTTTCACCCGATGGGCTGCATAAGAATATGATTGATTATATATTAATTAACAGCAAATGGGCTAGTTCTGTTAGGAATATGAGGTCATATAGTGGAGCTGAAATTGGATCTGACCATTACCTTGTTAAAAGTGTCTTGCAACTTAAACTTAAAAAGTGTTGTACTAGGGTTAATAATTTTACCTTTAATTCTGAAGCTCTGAAAGACCCAGTTATAGCCAAAGCTTACCATGAAAGCTTACTTAGTCATTATGACAGTCATGGTTTCCTTACTACTGAAGTTGAGGAAGAATGGGGCCATTTTAAACAGGCATTTTTGGAAACTAACAGTACTCTTTTAGGAAAAAAGGAGCAGAAGAGGCAGAATTATCTGAGTGATAAGGCACTTGAGCTTATTTCGGAAAGAAAGAACTGCAGGAATGTCCTTAATCAATACCCTACTAGTCCTAATAGAAAGCATTACAGAGAGCTTAATGTAAAATGTAAAAGATCAGTTAGCTGCTGATAAGAATATTTGGCTTTGTGGCTTGGCTGACAAAGCCGAGGAAGCAGTTAGACAGCACAACAGCAGAGAGCTGTACGAGATAGTTAATGTTTTGTGTGGTAGAAAACGAACAGGTATACAGGGATTGAAGGATAAACAAGGTAAGGTCATAGAAGGGGAGGATTCTGTCATGGCTAGGTGGGCTGAGCATTTCAGTGATGTCAGCCATGACAGCCTAAGATGATGGAAATGCTTAGAGAAGGGAATGTTTCTGTTACCACTTGGATGGCTGAAATTCTGAATATCTTTTACGATAAAGGCATGGTTCCTAAGGATTTTACCAGAGCTATTGCTATCCCTATTTTCAAAAAAGGTGATCACAGTTTTTGTAATAACTATAGGGGTATCAGCCTACTATCTGTTCCAGGTAAAGTTCTTTCCATGATTGTGCTTAATAGAATTAAGAATATGGTTGACAGTCAATAGCGTGATGAGCAGTGTGGATTCAGAAGTGGTAGGGGATGTGTGGATCAGATATTTTCACTTAGGCAGATTCTTGAGAAAGGCTTAGAGTTTCAGAAACCTTTGGTTGCTAGCTTTGTTGATTTCAAAAAGGCTTTCGACTCTGTTGATCGCCATAATTTGTGGTTGATTGTCAGATCATATGGTATACTTGACAAGTTAGTTAACATAATGAAAGCTCTCTATAATAACATTGAGTCGTGTGTGAGAGTTGGTAGGGCTTGTAGCAATTGGTTTAGCATTACTTCTGGTGTTCGACAAGGGTGCATTTTGTCTCCTTTTCTCTTTAGCTTGGTTATTGATTATGTTATGCAAAATTCACTTCAAGGGAAAGATTTTGGCCTTAAATGGGCTGGAGATAAGAAAATTTCTGATTTAGATTATGCTGATGATATATCCCTTTTGGCAAATGATGTTGAAGAGGAGAAGTCTTTCATTCGAGCTGTTGATGAAGATGGTTACTACCATCTTCATCAACAGCTCGAATGAATTGGTCAGGCAGGCTGTGATTCAGTTAATCTGAATGGTTGCAGTCTTGAGCAGGTGTCACAGTTTAATTATCTTGGGAGCTATGTAACAGATAATGGTGATGTGCGGCGTGAGATTACCAGACGAATAGGGATTGCTGCCTGGACTTTTAAGAATCTATGGAGAGTGTGGAGAAATAGGCGTATACACCTAAAGACTAAAATTAGACTGTATAATAGTTTGGTTTTTTTCTACGGTTAGTTATGGTAGTGAAACTTGAACACTTTGTAAACAAGATAACAGGAAACTAGATGCTTTTGATTCCAGATACTAACGCAGTATCTTAGGCATTAGGTGGTTCAACTTTGTAACTAATGATGAGGTTAGGCAAAGAAGTCTGTAACCTCCTTTAAGAGCATATTGTGCAGAGAGAGACTCCATCGGTTTGGCCATGTTGCCTATGAATATTATAGATTGGTGAATAGGGTTATGAACAGTGTGCCTAAAGGCCTCAGAAAGAGGGGGAGACATAGGATGCAGTGGGCAGACAATGTCAAACAGGACCTTATTAGAATTGGTGTGCAGTAGCCAGATTCAGTAGATGTAGCTGAGGACAGACTTGCTTGGAGAACTAAATTGCACGGTCGGTTGGCCCTCTGTAGCCCATGGCTGCTTGAGGATGATGATGATGATTACAAAAAGTAGCTTTTCAACTTTTAACACTTCCATGTTACGTGAGTGGAAAGCCACATTCGAAGCTCTCTCCCTTTGTAAATAAGTTTTTTATGGAAAAATATCACTAAAGATAAACTGAAGACCTCAACTCAAAGCTATGTAACTCTCAATTTTCAACAATATTCACTCATTATTTAAAGAGTTATTGAAGTTGCATTTTAACAGTAGCCACTGCTGAAATATACTCAGTGTAGCAGTGGAGAAGGACTGGCAGAGATTTATAACACCCTTGACAAAATTGACCTCTCAATCATAGGAGGACTGATTTCCATGACAGGGAAGTCCTTTTTTTGCTTCTGTATCCAAGACATCATTCATTTTCAGAAAATTATAAAATATTCTTATTTTTAGTGGAAAATGGAGAAGTAATAAAAAAAATTAACTTATATATAAATAAATTATAAATATAAATTAAGCATTAGGAAATAAGGTTGCAAACTCTTTCCTAATGAGATATTAAAAAGATTACAGCAACAAGTTGTAAGCCAGCTGTTATAACTAGCAATGTAGCATAACTCCGAATGATTGATAACAACACATGAATCTATGGAAAAAACCCAAAGTAAAATTAAGGTTTAATTATAAAAGTATAAATAAAATACTAACTGAATGAATGGAGACAATATTCAATGTGCTATGCAATTGGGTTGATGAGTAAACAACTTAGTATGCAAGCCACCAAACGTATTTGTAAATAATTAGTGAGTTCTGCACTTTCATTCTACTATGACCTAGTCTGCCTGGTTTTGATTTCAATCCCAGGAAATCATGCATTGAATGCTGGGATAAATGATAAAAATAGTCTAGATATACTGAAATAGGTTTAAAGCAGAAATAAGAAAGTAGACTGAAAATATATATATATAAACACAGTCATATCAGAATAATATAGCCACCTACCTAAAAATGGGAATAATCACCCTTGGCCTGGATGACAGTGGCAAGAATGCTTGGCATGGATGCAATGAGGCCCTGGAAGGTTGCCAGAGGCACACATGCCCTTTCGGATTCCAGCAGAGCACAGAGGTTCCAGAAATGATATGGTTATGGGTCCGCATGCCGAACCTGTCGATCCAAATGGTCCCACAAGTGCTCTATGGGATTGAGGTCGGGCGATTTCATCGGTCAACGGAGAATGGAGACATCGCTGTCGTGTTCCTGGAACCAGTCATGCACCACCTTAGAAACGTGGCAGGGTGCATTGTCCTGTTGGTAGACACCATCACCACCAGGGTAAATGTCAAATGTGAAGGGATGCATGTGGTCAGTGAGGATGGACAGGTAGCCATTGGTGTTCAGGGACCCATCCAATGGTAACAGCAGTCCCAGGTCATACCAGGAAAACATCCCTCAGACATGCACGCTGCCACCGCCAGCCTGTACTTGACCGACAAACGTGTCCGGGTGTTGGTTCTTATGTCCGATGCTGTATCCACCATCGTCCATCACTTCTGTGGAGTAGAAACCTAGATTCATCAGAGAAGGCAACCTGTTTCCACTCTTCCACAGTCCAATGACAATGGTCTCGTGCGAACTGCAGGCATCATTGCCGATGGACCTTGTTAACATGGGTGCTTTTACACATTGTTGACTCTGGAGACCGATGCATAACAGGATTTGCTCTACTGTTATCAGGGGCACATACCTGGGTGCCCCAGTGTGCATTTGAGTGGTCAATTGCCCTTTACCAGTCAACGGAGGCGACGTTCTCCTCTGGTGTCGATGGCCTTTGGGGCTCTATAGTTATGGCATCTGGAGGTACTCGGTTTGCCAACGGTCCATTCTTGGTACACCCTTACTACAGCACCTCACAAACAGCCCACGGAGTCTGCTGTTTCCGAGATGCTTCCACCCTTGGTGCAGTAGTCGATTATCATTCCTTTTTGAATGTCCGTCAAATCAATACCTCTGCCCATTGTGCTCATGTTACGCACTATGTCTCATCTGTCCTAGCCAGCCGCTTATATCTCCGTGTGGTCGACCTCATCATGTGCACTCTGTGACGTGCCTGGGCGAGTACACTGTGATTCTGTGGGTGGTCATATTATTCTGATATGACTGTATATAAGTATATACTTTACAACTGTTTCCGAAATCCTATGATTTTAAAAATAGCAGTCTTTGGTTAATTTTTAAGAGCATTTCGAAATTTAAAGAAAAAATTAGTTTGCAATAATTCAGATCAAACTTGTGAGCTTAACCCAGGAAATTGCTTGAATGTAAAAAAATTAAAACAAGCAAATTGGCTTTAAAAAATGCCAATCAGGTGGTTTTAACGAATTATTTATACCACAGCTTAATATTCATCAAATGAAAAAAAGCATTATTTTTCAAGCTTCAATTATGTATTTCTATTATATGCAAGAAAATTTTTAAATGGCAATTTCTATCAGTTTCATGTGCTGTACTAAAACCAGACATAGCTGTCTTTGGCTACTCATTCAAATTCTGTCAATGTGTATATTCGACAGGGACCCTGGAAAAGTTAAAAGCAATAAGTAAATAAAACAAATATACTTGTGACAATTGTTTTTTATCTTTCACTCCATCAGAATTTAGTTTTATTAAACTATGCTGATAACTGTTCCAACATCGTGAAATGGGTATATTTACAAAATTTCAAGCATTCATTACTAGTAACTTCCTGATAAACTGATGATGGCCAAATGATTCCTTTCATAACATCTTCGTGCAACTTGATGCCCAATTCACACACATTGATCTTACAACTGTTGCTGATTGCGAGAGTATATGAGTGCTCCATTCTACTCTCATACTCACATACTCATGAACCTTATGAGAGTATATTTGCATAAACTTTTACCACCGAAGAATACGTAACTTCAAATTGTATTTCCAGTGAATCACACAGATAATTTATGATTGTTAATAATATATGAAGCAGAAAGTATTATCTACAAGTGACATCTTCCATCTGTCCTAATAATATAGTGCAGGGATGACACATCCATTAGGACCACCTAGGGCACTGCCCAACCAAAAATAATCACAAAAAAAAAACCGAGCTTCAAATTTAATATTCAGAATCGGTCACATCTAAAACAATAATATTTTTATAATCATTTTGTAATCATTATTTTCTGTGTTACATAGAAAATCATAGAATGGGAGTAGATTGTGAATCAGTGCTTTTGTTTAGTTTATAAAATAAAAATCTTAACATTATGGTGATTACACAAATGTGCATGCACTGAAATACAATAGCAATGAACTGCAGACCATAGGTCACTGATTCAGAGTGGCCCATTAAATATGAATGGCAGAGTCAATCAATACAACAAAAATAAAAATCTTAACATTATGGTGATTACACAAATGTGCATGCACTGAAATACAATAGCAATGAACTGCAGAAGGTAGGTCACTGATTCAGAGCGGCCCATTAAATATGAATGGCAGAGTCAATAAATGCAACAAATAGTCAGACTGTTACTTAGCAAAAATCTTCCTTTGACTATGCCAAGTTCAAAAGGCCTAACTTCCTTGGCAATATTTGTTTGAATTGGGTTGCCAACTTTTTATTTTGCCAAGAAATGATATTTATGTATGAACAGTTTAAGAACATTAGATATTAAAATATAATGTGTTGAACATTTGGTCTACAATGGAATACTAATAATAACTTTTAAATAAGAGACATTGTGAGCAGGGCTTAGCTCAGTGCAATGTCTTTTGACTTGCAACTCAAAAGCCTCTGGTTCAATACCAGCCCCATCACAATATTTTTTTTCTTCAATTTTTCATAATTCATTGCATTACCTTGTGCAATAAATTAATATACAGGGTGTCCCAAAAGTCTGAAACCATAGGAAAAACTTTAATTAAAAGGTATATCACAGCAAATTCTCAAATTGTGGCCCTGCATTTGTGACACTTGTGGATATGCTGAATACAAGAACATTTCACAAAGTATCAGAGCCAATGTTGTTACATGCAGAGATGATTTCCTCTTTTAGTGCAGTGATTGGCCGATTCCAATAAACTACTGACTTTAGATGTCCCCAAAGGAAAAGTCAAGTGGTGTTGTCTGGAAACCTAGGAGGCCATTCGACTGGATCTCAATCCACCTGTTTGGAAACGTTTCATTTAAAAACTTTCTCACATTAATTGCAAAATGTGGTGGGGCACTATCTTGCTGAAATCACATTTTACATAGTTCCAACAAAGGGATATCATCCAATTGAGAGACAAGATAAGTTTGTAACATATGGAGGTAATTTTCCCCTGTTACGTTACCATAAAAAAAATGGCCCAATTAATCTATCTCTAAATATCCCTGCACACACCGTAATTCGTAGATCTATTTCGAAATGGCCTTCCTCTATTCAGTTTGGGTTGTCATTAGACTAGTAATGTGCACTGTGCCGGTTGACACTACCATTTAGATGAAATGAGGCTTCATCACTGTAAAACACCATGAATTCCTGCTTGTAAGAACCACTCACAAAATTCCACACATCTGTATGTGTCATCGTCATGCAGTTCCTGGTGCACATTATAGGGATAGAAATGATGATTTCTAATAATTCATTGAGTCTTCTTGTGACACCTGTTTCATCTGATCTGGAACTGATTCATTCTGTCTGGTTAGTTTTTGGATGACCACTACGACATCGATCGTATATGCTTTCTATTTCTTTAAAACGTTTAAACACTTTTTCAACAGTGGCATGTATTATTGGGTGTTTATCAGGATGCTTACTACTGAATTCGGCAGCAATTCCTCTATATGAAGCATTCTGTCTTGCATATATGAGAACGAGTTCAATTCTTTCATCTACTGTTAATTTTGAAGCCACTTTGTATCTGAAATAATTATCATATTTAAAATATGACAATTGCCTATAGATCCAGACTTTTGAAACACCCTGTATGTGTCACTAGCGTATCTGCTGAGAAGCAAACCTATGCCTTGGATATGCTTTTTATCTTCCCTCCCTGAAAAGAGAAATTTAAATTATTTTTAAGAATCTGACCTTTATCTGTCCATCTGATCTCTTGAAAGAAATCTAAGCTTCCCTCTAATCTAAGAAATCTAATTCTTCTCCCTAGAAAATCTAAGTTATAATTCTGGAATTCCTGCATGAGAACATCAAGAGAATAATCTCTATGTAATGTCCTCATTCCACATACCTGTAGAGAGAAAATGATTTGTAGGATTTTTAAAGAAACTAGATTTATTGAGAGAGGTCGGGCCAACAATATCAAACAGCCTCCTGATTACAGGAATAGGGCAAAGACCTGTTCTCCCTTCCACCACTATAGGCTGAAGCGACCCATGCTGGTAGGAACTTCAAACACCATCTTTTTTAAGAGCCATATGGCCTGCCTGAGATACATTACTCCAGTTTAGGATTGGTAATACCCAACTAGCAAAGTGAGAATTCAGCTACCTGCAATGACTTTTGATCAGGATTATCCACCAGCTGATATAAGGTATCCCGAGCCTCTGTTCACTTAGGGTGGCAACCCACAAGCGAACAGAAAACACAGCTGCAGATTTTCCCCAACAGAAGCCCACCAGTGCATCATGTCCAGGATCCATAATCAAACTCAAAGTTGTAAATCAGTCCAGTCTAGTAGGTATAAATGGCCAGCACCAGGACCCTATGAAGCTGACCACTCCTCAGCATGGCAGAAAAAAAAAAGAAAAAAGTGGCCATAGACAACCAGTTCAGTAGGCCACTGATCTGGTAGCCCTTCCAAAAGAGAATATCTCTTTTTAAAGGTACTAATGGCCTGCACCATGAGAAGGTAGGGTAGGACATAGGTACTAGACCTGGCAGGTTCTATGCATCATCACTGGGAATTAGTACACAGCTCTACTTCCAGTTTATGCCTAATTCAGTGTTAAAAAAATCTGCAGCAAAAAAGTTGTAAGCTGCTCATCATAGCCAGTGATGTATCATGCCTCCAAAAGATCAATACTAACAAATATGTGGGAATAAAACCGATTAATCGAAAGAAGTAAACACAAACAAGTTATAAGCCAGCCATTGTCACAATCAGCAATGCAGCATAACTCTGAAAGATACATTTAAATCTATGGAAATAAAATCATAATATATGTATAGAAATAAAAACAGTTATAATTATAAAAGTACAAATAATACTAACAGATTTTAAAGTTATCCAATTCTGATGATGCTATTATATGTAGAGTATACAATGGATACAGCAGATATTTTATACTAATCAGTACCATCTGCTCTTGCTGGGCATTGACAAATTACCACTAGTTTTGCACAAACAAGTGATGTAGCTGTGGTTTAGGTTTCAGTAACCAGAGACCAGTAGCTGCTATTGAACGTTGGGATGCACAATAAAAAGAATTCTAGGTGTATTGAGAGTTTTAAGGTAGAAAAGAGCACAAAGCAAAAAAAAAGAGGTATGTACTTTGTAAAATACCTCAAAAATCTTCTCTCTTCAAAAATTGCAGTTTTTAATTTTTCAGGAGATTTTTGAAACTTTAAGGAAAAATTTGCTGATAATAGCTCAAATCAAACTTGTGAGTTTTAATCAGGGGGTTGCCTTCAAGCATAATGTTAACAAACAAATCAGCAATACTGTACATTGCTTTTACAAAATGGCTTTAACAAATTATTTATAAAAAATAATATCCCCTGAAGCAGCTGCTTGCCACAGAAGTTTGAGGAGCCTATCAGTTTAATGAGCCATAGCGCTGTAAGACCTCAGCAGAAAGACAACAAACATCCATGCCTTAGCTGGGGCCCAGACCCAGGTCCCTTTGATCAGTAATGCACTAACCACTCAGTGATTATATCATAGTTTAATAAACTATGCATAAAATGGAAGAAGAAAGTATTATTTTTCAAGCATTAATAATGCATTTTTATAAGATATATATATTATAAGATTATATATATAAGAAATTTTTTAAACAGCAAATTTTTTTAATTGAACTTTCATGTGTTGTACTGAAAACTGATACAGGCATCATCAGTTTCTCATTTCAGATCTGTCAACTTGTATACTGGATGTGGGTTCCTGGAATGGTTAAATCCACAATGCAAATTGTTGAATAAAAACATCTGTACCTCTAGGAAAGCATGCTTTTTATAATCTAAATTTGTATAGTTTTCTTCTTTTAGTTATTTTAAACAGCACTTTTACTTTATTATGAAATATATACTGTAAGAAATTTTAATCCTCTTAATTATACTATTCATATTTTCTTTTAAAACAGACAAGGATCATTATATTTCATATCTTTAATTTATTATAACATAAATAATTGCACTTACATTAACTCATTTAAATTTGTTGACATCTTCTTTAAGTCTTCTAAATGAATTGAAATGAGTCCAGATGCCAAATGTTCCACTACTTCTTTTGATGCTAATACAGGAAATCAAATCAATTAATTAGTAATTTAACAATACAGTGTACTAATAATATATACAGGAGTTTATCAAAATAATGGAAACGTATTGTTTGTGGAGAATATTTCATTAATAAGCTGTAGGCCCACCTCGGGCATTCAGAACAGACACAATTTGATGTGGAGTAGACTTAGTCATGCACATATAGTAATGGAATGTGGGGTCGTTTTTCCTGTAAAATATGGCTCCAATTGTGCCAATGATGCTGGAGGTGGACAGCATGATCTGACTATACACTCCAGATATTCCCACAAATGTTCAATAATATTGAGGTCTGGAGATTGAGGTGGCCAGGGTAGCTGCTCACCTCATCCTCATCCTCTGCAAACCACAACTAGGCATGTTTTGCACAATACTCGGGTGCATTATCCACTTGAAACCAGGGATGGTCATTAGGGAACAATGCCCGCAACATTGGATGCAGGTGGCTCCTGAAAATGGATTCATTGCAGATGTGACAATTTGAAGAATAACTAATGGCCCTAAGGAATGCCATGATATGGTACTCCACAGCATCAGGGATCCACCTCCACGCTTCATAGTCAGAATCAAACAGTTGGGGTGGTACACTTCTGCAGGTTTTCACCAGATGTACACTATACCAGTGATGGGAAACATGTGTAGCATGATTCATCAGACCAGATGACACATTGCCAGTTTTTAACATCCTGGTTTTTATGTGCTTTGCACCACATTACACGTTTGGTTGGGCTGTTTTACATCTGAGTGGCACTTTTTTGCACACTAAGGGCTAAATGGCCAGGTCACAAGGACCTCAAAGGCTCAGAAAAGGTTGGAGGAGGGGACCCACTGAAACAGCTTTTGGGAAACAGGTGGTAGCCTCCTGTCAAGGCCATCCAGCATGTTCTTTAATGTGTGCAGGGTATGGCTCTCTTGCACATAGGCTCACAGCTTAACATCCCATCTAACGGATGGGGGCCTTTCCAAGCCCATTGGTGTCCCCTACTGACCGTGGGCAGGGTGGGGAGTTTTGTGGAGATAAATAACGCTGACTCAGCTGGGACTCTAACCTGGGAAATACAGATTACGAGCCTGGCATGCTACCAACTGAGCCACCCCTGCCCAATGTTTTGTTCCATTGATGTTGGTAATCAGAGGTTTGTGGATTGCAGCATGGCCATAAATATTGGTGTGATGAAGTCCCAGATGAACTGTTATGACAGAAACTGGATCATTCCGACTGGTGTTCAATTCTACTGCTATTTGCAGTGCTGTGGTCTGGTGCTTCTGTTGTACAATCCATGCCAATGTTCACCTATCCCTATCTCACAACTTTGTATGGCATCCACAATTTGCATGTTTGGAGACAATGCACTGTCCTTTTCGATAGGTAGTCATAATCTTCGATACAGTTCCCTGTGTTACACCTACTATTTCTGGCGTTCTGGTAACTGAAGCTCCTGCAAGATACACATTATATGATCATGCCTTTTCAGAGGTCACTGGAAGGAGAGCTATGCACCAATCCATTGTGATAATGCATAGAACTGGGCAGGCCTAATACCTAATGTTAGTACCTTTCAAAAAAGATACTCTTGTGGAAGGGAATGGAAGGGTAGGGCTGCCAGATTAATGTGGCCTACTAATCTGGACAACTATGGCTACTTTTTTTTTCTACCTTGCTTAGGAGTGGTCAACCACATAATATCCTGGTGCTGACCATATAAACCTACCACACTAGATTGAAATAAGTCTCTGAGCTCGATTATGGATCCTAAATTTGCTACACTGGTTGGCTTCTGTAAAGAGAAAATCTTCCGCCGAGTTTTCTGCATGTCTGTGGGTTGACAGCCCCAAGTGAACAGATTCACAGGATATGTTTTATCAGCTGGTGGATAATCCTGAGCAGAAGCCATTGCCGGCACCTGAACTCTCTGCTTCTACTGGCATCATCAAATTCTACATTGGGGGAAGTCTTCCAGTGTAGATGGCTTCAGCCTTTAGTGGTGGGGGGAACAGGTCTTTGCCCCATGCCTGTGATTAGGGGGCTATTTGATATTGTTGGCATTCTCTCTCTCTCTCAATAAACATAGTTTCTTCAAACATCCCAGTAATCATTTTCTCTCCATAGGTAGTTGGAATGTGAGGACTCTGCAGAGAGCTTATTCTCTTGATGTCCTCACACAAGAATTCCATAGTTACAATTAAGATATTCTCAGCTTGCAAGAGACCAGATGAACAGAAAAAGGCTAAATTCTTAAAAATAATCTTAAATTTCTCTTTTCAGGGAGAGAAGATAATAAACATCTCCAAGGCAGTGCCATCTTAACAGTATTGTAGGCCCGCCCTGGGCAAAGCAATGTGCCGGGGCCCCTACCCACCACCTATGGGAATAAAAATGTAAACGGTCAATAAAATTACGCTAATGCTTAATTTTATTAATTATTAACCAATTAAGCCACAGCAGAAGATTTTCCCTCTACAGAAGCCAACCATTACAGCAAATTCAGGATCCATAATCAAGCTCAGAGAATTATTTCAGTCTAGTGCAGTAGGTTTATATCAGTGTCTCGCAAACTGTGTGCCGCGGCACAGTAGTGTGCCACGAGAGATTCCAAGTGTGCAGCGAGAGATTTTCAAATTGACACTAGATATTCCAAAGATTTCATTTTGATTTGACTTGTGTTATCGACGTGCTTTAATAAAAATCTTTCAGATTTTATCAACTGGGATCTTGTAAGTATCAAGCTTTTGAGCCAAGAATAATGCAAATTTGTTCGTAGAAGCAATCTCATACATCCCATTGAAATATGTTCATATCTAAATTTTAAATAAAATGCATTTAACGAAACTTCAATTTTCCTCTTTTTACGTAACCATCAAAAATTCTTTTTTAGCTGTGCCGCGGAAAAAAAAAATTAGATTCAGTGTGCCGCAGAGTAAAAAGGTTTGCGAGACAATGGTTTATGTGGTCAGCATCAGAACCCTATATGCACCAATCCCCTGTGATGATGAATAGAACTGGGCAGGCCTAATACCTAATGTTAGTACCTTTCAAAAGAGATACTCTCTTGTGAAATTCTTGTGAAACAAAAGAGAATACTCTCTTGTGAAAGAGATACTCTCTTGTGAATCTCTTGGAATGGTAGGGCTGCCAGATTAATGTGGCCTACTGATCTGGACAACTGTGGATCAGTTAGTCGCTGATAAGAATCTTTGGCTTGATGTCTTGGCTGACAAAACCAACGAAGGGTTGAGTTGGGTTGTTTTACCTCTGAGCGGCACTTTTTTGCACACCATGGGCTAAATGGCCAGGTCACAAGGACCCCGAAGGCTCAGAGAAGGTTGGGGGAGGGGACCCACTGGAACAGCTGTTGGGAGACAGATGGTAGCCTCCCGTCAAGGCCATCCAGCGTGTTCTTTAACGTGCACAGGGTATGGCTCTCCCGCACACGAGGCCATGGCTTAATGTCCCATCCGATGGATGGCAGTCTTTCCAAGCCCATCGGTGTCCCCTACTGACCGTGGGCAGGGCGGGGAATTTTGAGGAAATAAATCTCAACGCTGACCCAGCTGGGACTCAAACCTGGGAACTACAGATTACGAGCCTGGCACGCTACCGACTGAGCCACCCCCGCCCCAAGCCAAGGAAGCAGTTAGATAGCACAACAGCAGAGAGCTGTACCAGATAGTTAATGTTTTCTGTGATAGCAAAGGGATTGAAGGATAAACAAGGAAAAGTTAAGTAAAAGAAAAAGGGGAGGATTCTGTCATGGCTAGGTGGGCTCAGCATTTCAGTGATGTTCTAAACAATGTGGTTATTCTACTCTTATTGTTTGTAATGATAATATATTCATTGGTGGCTTTAATGTTGGCCCTATAACACAATCTGAAGTTATTTTGGCTGTTTCTAAACTTAAACTACATAAATCCCCAAGGGTAGATGAAATTACTATGGAAATGCTTAGAGCTGGGAATGTTTCAGTTACCATTTGGATGTCTGAAATTCTGAATATCTTTTATGATAAAGGCATGGTTCCTAAGGATTTCACCAGAGCTATTGTTATCCCTATTTTCAAAAAAGGTGATCGCAGTTCTTGTGATAATTATAGGGGTATCAGCCTACTCTCTGTTAAAGGTAAAGTTCTTTCCATGATTGTGCTTAATAGAATTAAGAATCTGGTTGACAGGCAATTGCGTGATGAGCAATGTGGATTCAGAAGTGGTAGGGGATGTGTGATCATATATTTTCCCTTAGGCAGATTCTTGAGAAATGTTTAGAGTTTCAGAAACTTTTGGTTTCTAGCTTTGTTGATTTCAAAAAGGCTTTCGACTCTGTTGATAGTCATAATTTGTGGTTGATTGTGAGATCATATGGTATACCAGACAAGTTAGTTAACATAATGAAAGTTCTCTATAATAACACTGTGGTCTTAAATGGGCTGGTAATACGAAAATTTCTGATTCAGATTATGCTGATGATTTAGCCCTTTTGGCAAATGATGTTGATGAGATGAACTCTTTCATTTTAGCTATTGATGAGACTGATAGTAGAGTAGGTTTAGTTATAAAGAGAGAGAAAACTAAAGTAATAAAAATTGGTCAGGCAAACTGTGATTCAATTAATCTGAATGATTGCAGTCTTGAGCAGGTGTCACAGTTTAATTATATTAGGAGCTATGTAACAGATACTGATGATGTGTGGCATGAGATTAACAGAAGAATAGGGATTGTTGCTGGTACTTTTAACCCTTCCAGTGTCCAAACCGTCTGCATGTGTATGGAGAATCTGAATTGAGGGGCCAATGATGTATGTATATGCATTTAGTACAACAAAAATATTTTGATTTTTTTTTAAATAAAAATTGCCATTGTAATTTTTTTATATATTATAAATAATATAATTTTTAATAATAATTTTTATATAATATAATAATTTTATATATTTAATAATAAGTTTTATATTTTTTTATTCATAAAAATATATAATTCAGGATCCAAACATAATATTTTGTTTTTTAATTTAATGCATATTTTACTAAATTACAATATAAATAATTTTATAAAGCCATCTGATTGCCATTTTTCAGAAGCACTAAATGGTATTGCCGATTTGCTTCTTAATGTTCCTATTTGCTGAAGCAACTTTCTGATTTAAGCTCACAATGTTGATTTGAGCTATTATGAACAAATTTTTCCTTAAATTTTCAAAAATCTCCTAAAAATTCCTAGCTATTTTTAAAAACTGTAGATTTTGGAAGTGATTACAAAATACGTACCACCATTGTTTTTTTCGTTTCACACTCTTTTCTGTCATAAACAAATTTCAGTATTCCCAAGTTATTTTTATCATTTTCCCCAGCATTCTATGCATCTTTCCCACCTTCAAATCGAAATTGGGAGTAAACACATCCTTCTTAGAAATTCTGGTTCCACCTGCATTTAATTAGTTATGCTTCACTGAGTCAACAAGATGCAGGTGGCTGAAACATGATATCTCCATTGTTCAGTTTGCTGTGTTTTTTTTCAGTTTTGATCCAGCATATTGGATTTTCTTTGTCAAGTTAGCATTTTTTATATATTTAAACCTCAGTTTTCATTTCAATAGATTTATTTTTGGAAATTAGTGATCTTTTGGCCAATCAATAAGTATTGATTTTTTTATAGTTATGTCATATGGCCGGCCTACAAACTTGTGACTGTGAATATTTTAACATAGCATTAGGCTTAATGTTAATTTTCATTTTATTATTTACTATCTTTCCAGTAAAACTTTGATAATAGTATCATTTTCTAAAAATAAATGAGGTCTCGGATATGAAAGCAAATTCATTTCTGTACATTTACTTCCATTAGTTAGCTATCTTCAATTGGCTGATTTATCGATTACTGATATATCTTTCCGGGTTGTGATAGATCAGAGGCTGACTTAAAAGTTGCTGCAGATATTTTATTTCACATCCCATTAGGTTATATGTAAATTTTCCTTTATTATTTCTTGTTTTTTTTAATAAAAAAAACTTTGAGCTTGTACAGTTTTCTGAAATTGAATGTCTTGGATATGGAAAGCAAATAGCCTTCCTTGCTACGGAAATCGGCCAGCATTTGGGAGGGCAATTTCGGGAAGGGCTGGTCCTTGGTGCACAAACCTTTCTGCACTTAGCCAAGATCGCCAAACTTCAACATCCAAAGAAAAAATTCATAATGTTTAGTAAAAAAAAGCAGCCGAGGAAGTTTTTTTCCCTATTTCATAACCAGTTCAAAAAATCCTGTGAATGTAAGAAGTCCAAGTCACATTGTATAATACTGGCCGTGTTTAAAATATACTACAATACTGAAAAGAAATAAAAATCATATTTCAGGTTGAATATTATATTATTTGGGATGAAATTTCCTTTTGATAAATATATAATTTAACTATTTTTATTCAGCAGGTTTTCCAAAATGAAGCCTTAATTGTATAGTGCAATCTTTTTTTTTCACCATATCATATTGAAAAAGACATTAAAATCAATATGCTTGCAATTGTTTATATTATTTATTGTCATAAAATTGTTAATTAAATTCTGTTTAATTTGGTATATGGAATTATCTCAAAGAGTGGTACCGAGAAAAAAATTACAAAATGAGAAAAACGTTTACTTAAAACCAAAAAATTAATTTTTTTATTATTCAGAAATATATAATCATTCTATTCATGTGCATTGCAATTATTTCTGTCTATTAGTTTTTTTTTTAATTTTTGTGTTGCAAGATGCATTTTTTTACTACATGACTCTAAAAAAAGTCCCATTAAAATGAAACATGGTCTTTTTTGTAAAATGCTATAATTTCAGAAAACTAAGTATTTAATAAAAAAACACAATTTATTTTAATAGGACTTTTTTTAGAGTCATGTAGTAAAAAAATGCATCTGGCAACAAAAATAAAAAAAATAATAAAAAAAAACTAATAGACAGAAATGATTACAATGCACATAAATAGAATGGCTATATATTTTTGAATAACAAAATTTTTTTTTTGATTTTAAGTAAATATTTCTCTCGTTTTGTAATTTTTTTCTTCGTACCATGTTTTGAGAAAATTCCAGGCTTTTAGCCAATTGTGCAGAGTCAAATAAACAAGTCAAATTTAGAATTAAAAAAAAATAACCAATCAACAGAAATAGGTCATGTTATATATCAAATTAAACAGAATTTAATTATGAATTTTATAAAAATAATATAAATAATTTTTCAAACATATTGATTTTAATAAGCCTTTTTCAATGTGATATGGTGAAAAGAATATCACACTATACAATTAAGCCTTCACTTTGAAAAACCTGATGAATAAAAATAGTTAAATTATATTTATCGAAAGGAAATTTCCTCCCAAATAAAATAATATTCAACCTGAAATATGATTTTTATTTCTTTTAATGATTCTTTTCAGTATCATATATTTTAAACATGGCTTGGACTTCTCACATTCATGAGATTTTCTGAACTGGTTATGAAATAGGAAAAACCTTCCTTGGCTGCTTTTTTTACTAAATATTATTAATTTTTTTTTTGGGGTGTTGAATTTCATCGATCTTGGGTAAGTGCAGAAAGGTTTGTGCACCAAAGCACCAGCCTTTCCCGAAATTACCCTCCCACATGACTGCCAATTTCCTTAACAAGGAAGTCTATTTTGCTTCCATATCCAAGATATTCATTTTCAGAAAATAGTACAACCTCAAAGTTTTTTTACTAAAAAAAGAAATAAAATAAAAATTACGTGTAACCTAATGGGATGTTAAATAAAATATCCACAACTTTTAAGCCAGCCTCTGATCTAGCACAACCCGGAAAGATATATCAGTAATCGATAAATCAGCCAATTGAAGATAGCTATATTGTAATGTACAGAAATGAATTTGCTTTCATATCCAAGACCTCATTTATTTTCAGAAAATGATACTATTAACAAAGTTTTACTGGAAAAGTAACAAATAATAAAATAAAAATTAACATTTAGCATAATGTGATGTTAAAATATTCACAGCCACAAGTTGTAGGCTGGCCGTATGACATAACTCATAACTATGAAAAAATCAATACTTATTGATTGGCCAAAAGATCACTATTTTCCAAAAATAAATCTATTGAAATGAAAACTGAAGTTTAAATATAAAAAAAATACTAACTTGACAAAGAGAATCCAATATGCTGGATCAAAACTGAAAAAAACACAGCAAACGGAACATTGGAGATATTATGTTTCAGCCACCTGCATCTTGTTGACTCAGAGAAGCCTAAATAATTAAATGCAAGTGGAACCGGAATTACTAAGGATGTGTTTACTCCCAGTTTCGATTTGAAGGTGGGGAAGATGCATAGAATGCTGGATAAAATAATATAAATAACTTGGGAATACTGAAATACGTTTATGACAGAAAAAGAGTGTAAAACGGGGAAAAAAAATGGCGGTAAGTATTTTGTAATTACTTCCAAAATCTACGGTTTTTAAAAAGTTTTTTGTTAATTTTTAGGAGTTTTTTGAAAATTTAAGGAAAAATTTATTGATAATAGCTCAAATCAACGTTGTGACCTTAAATCAGAAAGTTGCTTCAGCAAATAGGAACATTAAGAAGCAAATCGGCAATACCATTTAGTGCTTCTAAAAAATGGCAATCAGATGGCTTTATAAAATTGTAGTTTAGTAAAATATGCATCAAATTAAAAAACAAAATATTAATTTTGGATCCTGAATTATATATTTTTATAAGATATATATATATAAAATTTACAACAACAATTTTTATTTTTTAAAAATCGATTTTTTTTTGTTGTACTAAAAACGTATGTATTCGTACTTGGCCACTCAATTCAGATTCTCCAAACGTATACAGATGACCTGGACATTGGAAGGGTTAAGAAGCTATGGAGAGTGTGGAGAAATAGGCATAAATACTTAAAGAGATAATTAGACTGTATAATAGTTTGGTTCTTTCTAGGGTTATTTATGGTAGTGAAACTTGGATGCTTTGCAAACAAGATAACAGGAAACTATATGCTTTTGATTCTAGATGCTTACGCAGTATCTTGGGCATTAGGTGGTTCAACTTTGTAATTAATGATGAGGTTAGGCAAAGGAGTTGGCAACCTCCTTTAACCAGCATATTGTGCAGAGAGAGACTCCGTTGGTTTGGCCCATTTGCCCGTATGAATAATTATAGATTGGCAAATAGGGTTCTGAACAGTGTGCCCAAAGGCCTCAGAAAGAGGGAGACACCTAGGATGCAGTGGGCAAACAATGTTAAACAGGACCTTGTTAGAATTGGTGTCAATGGCCAGATGCAGTAGATGTAGCTCAGGACAGATATGCCTTGAAAACTAAATCGCATGGTCTGGTTGGACCTTAATAGTCCTTGGCTACTTGAAGATGATGAGAAATCTGACATTATCAACAATTACACCACAACAGCTGTTTCACCTGCACCTGTGGCACTGCTAGTGATAGCCAACATTATACTTTTCCCCTTTGTATACCTCACATCACAGGTGATATTGTTCCTGTGATATGTAAATGACGTATTGAGTATACTCCAGTCGCCATTGGTGTTTACATTATTTTGATAAACCCCTGTATTTTGTTGAGTTACCAATACGGTCAGGGCTGCTTTATTAGGAACAGACCCAGGTTACATCAATGGGGATTAGATTAAACTGGGTTGCTGTTAGGAGGGTCTCCTGCACATGGGGACCATGGCTTTATTCCCATTGGCTATGTCCACACTTGTGCACTTTCATCTTCAATTTCACTTTCAACTTTCAATTCCGCTTTTTAACACCGAGTAGTCTAGCATATGCCTTAGATGAAATGCGGTGAACGCATGCCTTAAACTGTCTACACTTGTGCGTCAAATAGTTTTCAATTTTTCACCAGTGTAGACATGAAGTTGCAATGGACGTAACTGGTGCTGCTATGTTAGCAGGTATAAGTGCTGCAATTTTAGTGCTGAAAAAAGTGAGAAACAGGCGTGAAAAATACCAGTGATCGATATGGATGAAAGATTATTTTAAAACAAGGAATTTTGGAATAATTAGGGAATTGGAATTAAACGAAAACGGCGTCGCATTGTTGGCGAGCAATCTCTCAGAGTGCTAAGCCAATGATTGAGCTTGGATCTGCTGTGAGTGATGCCTCACCCAGGTGATTGACATCTCACTTTGCTGCCTTTCATGCTGGCACGGCAACAACGCTGGAGTGCCCTCTATCTGGAATGCACCATCAAGCGTATTGTTGCCACTTTCACACATATGGTTGTGTTTTTATTATGGATTTCTCATACTTAATGGATGTGAGTGATGGTGATTAACTTTTCCCCTTTTTTGAGATTCTTTCTTTCTCTATTTCTCTTATCTTTGTAATATATATTATGAATGTGTTTTCTTCGGAAAATGTGGTGTGTGAAAACCGTCAAACTGACGATGAAACTATATCAATAATGCCTTGCCGATCAGAGTTGGAGGCCCCCCCCCCCCCCAAAAGTTGAAAGGTTTAAATTTCCAAACAGAGAACTTTACGCATTGTTTGGAAAATAAAACTAAAGTTTCACAGTCTATATCTGATAGCTACACTTTAGAGATTCCAAAAGAGTTATAAAGTTGCTCAAAGAGTTAAAAAACGCTGGCCAATCTCTAGAACAAACTTCTACATGCTTTTGGGAATGGTGGAGCCGAAGATCGAAAAAAAATTATTGTTTCAGAGAAGCAATGCCAGCTGAAGTGGAATTAGCGATCACACTTAGATATTTGGCTACCGATGATTCAATATTCATGTCCTTAATGAATATTTAAACCTATAATCTCATGAATTATTTAATTAATCTTTTTATTTATTTAAATTAATTTAATAATTTATATCTCTGTTGAATTATTTAACCTATAATCTTCAATAAAGGCCAATGTTTGTTCGGACGACATGGTGAACTAAAAACACAAGCTCAATAATTACAAAAATAGACCCAACCTTTCAGACAAACTACGAAGTTGAACGAAATGTTGAACAAAAATCCACTACTGGTGGAAGTACATGCGCTATAGCATGCATCACTGAAAACGGCACCATTCAACTGATTTGAGGCATGCCTTAGCGCATGCATCACGTGCGCTAGGACGCACGCGCTGTGGCGCATCCTAGCACACGCAAAATGCACAAGTGTGGACATAGCCATTCAACAAACCACACATTTTCCAAGTCCATCTGTGTTCACTTTAGGTCTGAAGTCGTATGGGAATTTAGCAAAGATAAATATCAAAGCTGGCACAGGTGGGACTGAAACTTGGGAACTGCAGATTGCAAGCCTGGCCAACTGAGCCAACTCCTTACCCAATCAGATTCAGAGCTCAGTAATTCTTAACCCTTCCTAAACTACTATCATCAGCATCTGTTTCACAATTGTGACCTTTCAATACAGTATTGAGCTTGTTATCATCCCTAGAAAAATAAGTAAAAACTCTTTATTAAAAAAGAATTAAAAATTCTTGGTTGAAAATTTATATTTTTTAAAGTGTGGAAGTTAATAATGGTCAATCAAGAGCAAATCTATGAAAATTATAATCAGAATTATGTCTTTATAAGCAAGTTGCATAAAAATTAGGTGGAGAGAACTGAAATAATTACCATTTTTTTAGTGTAGTTCTGAAACAATACAAAATGGTAAAACAAATGTATAGTCAAAATCTTAATATGATATTTTCAAATATCTCAGTTTTTATTAAAGAAACAGACTATCTCAACCATCTTCATGCTGGCACACTATCCTCAGTACATATTAGTATATGTGAATAATGTTGGTGATGCAACAAAAAAATTACACTTAATACATAAAACAGTTATAAACATAATGCAGTACTTTTACCAGCTTTATCAAAATCAGTCTTATCTGGAACTTCAGGCAAGGTATCTTTATTAATCTCAACTGTTTCATCTCCTAAAATTTCCTTTGACAATCTTTCTTTTGCTGCTTGGTTGTCCCTTGCATCAATCAATGGCAATGCATTTACTTCACCCATTGAATCGCACATATTCTATAGAAAGGAAAATAGTGTAATAAATTTTATTATTTAATAATTTATTTCTAAAAAGTATAGGTATATTATTTTGCATTTGCACACCCAAAAGTTTTAGTTGGGGGAAGGGGGCTCTACAGTTTTTCAAAATTATATCACCCAAAACTAAACATTAAACTGAATCACTACCAAACCTTAATATCTTTTTTCTCATAAAATACAATAATTCAGTTTTATTTCCCTATTTTGATTTTAGCTGGGGGGGGGGAGTAAGCCCAACAGCCCCTTTGAGTTATTTTAATATTTCTTTTGGAGTCTTCAATTTAATGAATGAAGAATCTACAGGTAATATACTAAATATACAGAATACTGATTCAGTCAGAAACAGCAATGCAATATAAAATTAAAAAGTCATGTTAGGAGGAGAAAAATGATAGTCCATTTATTAAATGTTTTATAAAATGATGAAAATAAAAAACTTGAAGTGTATATATATTTAAAAATTTTCATCATATTGAACAAACTCTTGGCAATGCCTGTTTACAAGATCAGTCATCAGTGAAGAACTCAATTGTTTTCTACTCACAATGATATACTGTGCTCTATCATACTGTACTTTTGACACCTGGGCATGCAAGCTTTTCCAAGCCCAATATTACATGTATCAGCAAAGCCAAGGCAGAATCCTCCTACCCCTTTCGATCAAACTGTAATTTGAATATGTAAAACGAAATGAAAGCAGATTTTTATATTGTGCCTTTATTTTTAATTTGAATCTATATTATTTAAAATTAAATGTTGTTTTGTCTGGTATAAATGTGACATACATAGTTCCTTAGTTACTTGAGGATGAAGTTCTTGCATTCAACTGTTCTGCTGAAAAATTTTAAAATTATTTTTGCTATTAATGTATTTAATGCTAAAAATCCAATGCTGTAAGAGTTATGAAATCATTACAAAATTACACTAACAAAACATAAAATTTTAATCCCACCTCCTCATACTAAAAAAAAAATTATGTGTATATTTTTTTTGGTTTGTTTTACATCTGAGCAGCACTTTTTTGCACACCATGGGCTAAATGGCCAGGTCACATGGACCTCGAAGGCTCAGAGAATGTTGAGGGAGGGAAGCTACTGGGCAGTTGTTGGGAGACAGATGGTAGCCTCCCATCAAGACCATCCAGCATGTTTTTCAACGTGCACAGGATATGGCTTTCCCACACACAGAGCCACAGCTTAATGTCCCATACAACAGACAGTGGCTTTTCCAAGCCCATTGGTGTCCTATACTGACTGTGGGCAGGGTGAGGAATTTTTTGTGAAGATAAATCTCAACACTGACCCAGGTGGGACTCGAACCTGGTAACAGCAAATTAAAAGTCACAAGGATCCTAAAGGCTCAGAGAAGGTTGGGGGAGAGGCCCATGGGAACAGCAGTTGGGAGACAGATGGTAGCCTCCTGTCAAGGCCATCCAGTGTGTCTGCTGCACACAGGGCCACAGCTTAACATCCCATCCAGTGGACGACAGCCTTTCCAAGCCCATCAGTGTCCCCTACTGACCATGCATAGGGAGGGGAGTTTTGTGGAGATAAATCTCAGTGCTGACCCAGCTGGGACTCGAACCTGGAAACTGCAAATTATGAGCTTGGCATGCTACAGACTGAGCCCCTCCATACTAAGGTTAGGAAATAATTGTTCCTGTTGGCCACTGTAAGTGAATGCATGCTTAGATTTGATACAATGAATTCTGACCAACGCTTCACAGTGTATGTTGGGTTGCTTTACCTCTGAGGGGCCCTTTTTTTGCACACCATGGGCTAAATGGCCAGGTCACATGGACCCCAAAGGCTCAGAGAAGGTTGGGGGGAGGGGACATACTGGAACAACTGTTGGGAGACAGATGGTAGACTCCCGTCAAGGCCATCCAGTGTATTGTTTAACGTGCACAGGGTATGGCTCTCCCATAAACGGGGCCATGGCTTAATGTCCCATCCAACAGATGGCGGCCTTTCCAAGCCCATCAGTGTCCCCTACTGACTGTGGGCAGGGTGGAAATTTTGCGGAGATAAATATCAATGCTGACCCAGCTGGGACTCGAACCTGGGAACTACAGACTGTGAGCTTGGCATGCTACCAACTAAGCCACCCCCACCCCACAGTGTATGTCCATATGCAACAAGGGAACACTGATATGATTACTTCGTAGCCAAGCCAGAAAAGTTATGGGAAAGTGTGCATCTTTTCTTATCCATTGTTGTAAAATATAACAGAATATGCCGTTACACGGAAAGGGTTTTCAAATTAGGAAGACAAATCATCCATAGAGAATATTGAATGTTCATTTCCAAAGACTAAAGATTTGTTATTTCCAATTTCAGCACCATTTAATAATGGAAATTCAAACTACAGAAGATTTTTGAAAATGCAAATAATATTTTATTAGTACCAATTAAATGGAAAAAAATTGATTTATGTTTTAAAACAAAAATATTTAGTTTTTCTCTCACTCCTGTGTATTTAACACTGATTGCATTGACTTCTCACTCTTCAACTAAATATTGCATTTATCACACATACTATTCACACTTTTCAAGTTTTGCCAAATTTTAACTTTATTGCCTTCTAAAATACAAACTACTGGAAGATTTAAAAAAAGATAAACTGTAATATCATCATCATCCTCATCCTCAAGCAGCCATGGGCTACGGAGGTCCAACCAGACCGTGCAATTTAGTTCTCCAAGCAAGTCTATCCTGAGCTACATCTACTGCATCTGGCCACTGCACACCAATTCTAACAAGGTCCTGTTTGACATTGTCTGCCCACTGCATCCTAGGTCTCCCCTGCTTTCAGAGGCCTTTAGGCACACCGTTCATAACCCTATTCGCCAATCTATAATTATTAATACGGGCAACATGGCCAAACTGACAGAGTCTCTCTCTGCACAATATGCTCTTAAAGGAGGTTGCAAACTCCTTTGCCTAACCTCATCATTAGTTACAAAGTTGAACCACCTAATACCCAAGATACTGCATTAGCATCTGGAATCAAAAGCATCTAGTTTCCTGTTATCTTGTTTACAAAGTGTCCAAGTTTCACTACCATAACTAACCCTAGAAAGAACCAAACTATTATAGTCTAATTTTAGTCTTTAGGTGTACACGCCTATTTCTCCACACTCTCCATAGAATCTTAAAAGTCCAGGCAGCAACCCCTATTCATCTGTTAATCTCATGCCACACATCACCATTGTCTGTTACATAGCTCCCAAGATAATTAAACTGTGACACCTGCTCAAGACTGCAACCATTCAGATTAACTGAATCACAGCCTGCCTCATCAATTTTCATCACTTTAGTTTTCTCTCTGTTTATAACCAAACCTACTCTACTACCAGTTTCATCAACAGCTCGAATGAAAGAGTTCATCTAATCAACATCATTTGCCAAAAGGGCTAAATCATCAGCATAATCTAAATCAGAAATTTTCTTATCTCCAGTCCATTTAAGGCCAAAATCTTTCCCTCGATGTGAATTTCACATAACATAATCAATAACCAAGCTAAAGAGAAAAGGACACAAAATGCACCCTTGTCGAACACCAGAAGTAATGCTAAACCAATTGCTACAAGCCTTACCAACTCTCACACACGATTCAGTGTTATTATAGAGAGCTTCCATAATGTTAACTAACTTGTCTGGTATACCACATGATTTTACAATCAATCACAAATTATGACGATCAACGGAGTCGAAGGCCTTTTTGAAATCAACAAAGCTAGAAACCAAAGGTTTCTGAAACTCTAAACATTTCTCAAGAATCTGCCTAAGTGAAAATATCTCATCCACACATCCCCTACTACTTCTGAATCCACACTGCTCATCACGCAATTGACTGTCAACCATATTCTTAATTCTATTAAGCACAATCATGGAAAGAACTTTACCTGGAACAGAGAGTAGGCTGATATCCCTATAGTTATCACAAGAACTGCGATCACCTTTTTTGAAAATAGGGATAACAATAGCTCTGGTAAAATCTTTAGGAACCATGCCTTTATCATAAAAGATATTCAGAATTTCAGTCATCCAAGTGGTAACCGAAACATTCCCAGCTCTAAGCATTTCCATAGTAATTTCATATACCCCTGGGGATTTATGTAGTTTAAGTTTAGAAACAGCCAAAATAACTTCAGATTGTGTTATAGGGCCAACATTAAAGCCACCGATGCATCTATCATCATTGCAAACAATGGGAATAGAAAGAACCACATTGTTTAGAATAGCACTGAAATGCTCCGCCCACCTAGCCATGACAGAATCCTCACCTTCTATAACCTTACCTTGTTTATCCTTCAATCCCTGTATACCTGTCCGTTTTCTACCACACAAAACATTACTATCTGGTACAGCTCTCTGCTGTTGTGCTGTCTAACTGCTTACTCGGCTTTGTCAGCCAAACCATCAAGCCAAAGATTCTTATCAGCAGCTAACTGATCTTTTACACATTTATTAAGGTCTCTCTAATGCTTTCTGTTACGATTAGTAGGGTATTGATTAAGGACATTCCTGCAGTTCTTTCTTTCTGAAATAAGCTCAAGTGCCTTATCACTCAGATAATTCTGTCTCTTCTGCTCCTTTTTTCCTAAAAGAGTTACTGTTAGTGTCCAAAAAAACCTGTTTAAAATGATCCCATTCTTCCTCAACTTCAGTAGTAAGCATTCCATGACTGTCATAATGACTAAGTAACCTATCATGGTAAGCTTTGGCTATAACTGGGTCTTTCAGAGCTTCAGTATTAAAAGTAAATTTTTTAACCCAAGCACAACACTTTTTAAGTTTAAGTTGCAAGACACTTTTAACAAGGTGTCTGGGAATGTAATGGTCAGATCCAATTTCAGCTCCCCTATATGACCTGGTATTCCTAACACAACTAGCCCATTTGCTATTAATTAATATATAATCAATCATATTCTTATGCAGCCCATCGGGTGAGCTTGAAACCCATGTGTACTTATATATGTCATGGTGTTTGTAATAAGTGTTAGTTATTCTGAATCCATTGAGTTTACTTACCTGTAGAAGACATTGCCCATTGCCATTGCAGCTACCAATACCAAAAGGGTCTATTATTCCTCCCCAAAGGTCAGAGTCAGTACCAACTTTGGCATTGAAGTCACCAAGAACAAGGGTAATATGTCCTTTCTTGACAGAATTCAAAATATTCTGAAGTTGTCAGTAAAACCTATACTTCTCATCCTCATTGGCATCCTCAGTGGGGGCATAACAGCAGATAACATTCAAGTCTTTAACGCTTGTGTGAAATTTTGCTGTAAGAAATCTTTCATTAATGCACTCATATCCTAGAGGAGCATTACTAGCGTGTCTGCTGAGAAGCAGACCCATGCCTTGGTGATGCTTATTGTCGTCTCTCCCTGAAAAGAGAAATTTAAGATTATTTTTAAGAATCTGACTTTTATCTGTCCATCTGGTCTCTTGCAAGCCGAGAATATCTAAATTATAATTGTGGAATTCTTGTGTGTGGACATCAAGAGAAAAAGCTCTGTACAGAGTCCTCACATTCCAACTACCTCTGGAGAGAAAATTGTTAGTGGGATGGTTAAAGAAACTATGTTTATTGAGAGAGGAAATGCTGACAATATCAAACAGCCCCCTAATCGCAGACATGGGGCAAAGACCTGTTCCCCCACCACTAAAGGCTGAAGCCATCTATACTGGAAGACTTCCTCCAATGTAGAATTTGACGAAGCCAATAGAAACAAAGAGTTCAGGTGCCTGCGATGACCTCTGCTCAGGATTATCCACCAGCTGATAAACATATCCTGTGAATCTATTCACTTGGGGCTGTCAACCCATAAACAAACAGAAAACACAGCGGAAGATTTTCCCTCCACAGAAGCCCACCAGTGCAGCAAAATCAGGATCCATAATCAAGCTCAGAGCCATATATCTGTCCAGTCCAGTGGGTTTATATGGTCAGCACCAGGACCCTGTGTGGTTGACCACTCCTCAGCAGGTAGAAAAAAAAAGAAAAGTAGCCATAGTTGTCCAGATCAGTAGGCCACACTAATCTGGCAGCCCTCCAATTCCATTCACTTCCACAAGAGAGTATCTCTTTTGAAAGGTACTAACGGTCTGTACCACGAGAAGGTGGGGTCAGACATTGGGTGCTAGGCCTGGCTGGTTCTATGCATCATCACAGGGGATTGGTGCATAGCTCTCCTTCCATTGACAACCTAGCTACCATTTACAAACCACTGTAATATATCCAAACAAAAAAAAAAATATTTCATTTTCTCTCTTAAAACGTAAAAAGTTGAATGACTAGTCATTAGATGGTAAAATGAAACTGATATCTTTTCTTAAAATGATATAAACACAGAGTTGTCAAAAGATTATGAGATTATGTTCATATAGGTAATTTCAGCTACATTCTATATATCTATTCTACTCTGGGTTTCACTGTTTAATTCAGAGCTGTGACTACTCTTAATAAACAATTCCTAAAGTGGGGTCTTAATCCCTGGGGTTTCAGGAAGAGATTATCAGAGGATCCATATCAGGTAATAAAATTGTACCCTTCTCCACTGACTTCACTGCTGAGCTTTCAGTTACTGTATAGTCCATTAATAATCTTGTATTTGTGGGTAAATCACTCTGAAGAATTATTTCTAGAATAACTACTATCAAGCACCCATAATAAATACACAGATTACCTGTAGAAAATTATTACAAACATCCAAAAAAATTATTACTTCCACGGCGGGAATCAAACCCGCAACTCTCTAGATACATGTCCAAATGCTCTACTATTAAACCACGAGGCAGACGCTAAAATCTTCTACTGAGATGTGGCAGACCTTGTACCATCTATACTTCAGGAGAGGCAACTTTTCCAATTATTGCTAATAATTTAGATTTTAATGTGGTCAATCACCCTTAATCATTTATTATTAAAAATCCATCCATAATAAATACAGAGATTACCTGTAGAAATTGACTTCAATAATTATTACAAACGTCTCAAAAAAATATTATCACTGCCACAGCAGGAATCGAACCTGCAACTCTCTAGATTTCTGCCATGGCAGCAATAACTCTTTTTTTCAGATGTTTGTAATTATTAAGCACTTTTCAAAACAGTCACTAAATGATGCATTAAACCAATCTCACTAATTAATCTTTCATTGCAGAGCAATAATGTAATTATATCATTAATTTTAAAGCATTACATATCCATATCAAATTATATGTTGTGACAATGACTACAATACAGAATAATATGTAAAGTAGTTGCTGCAATGAAAACATGTGCCACTGATGTATTTCAAAGTAGTTTCAAGTGCATTTTTGAATTATATTTAAAGAATCTAATTTTATACCCATTTGGCAACTATTATGTTCTCATTGATACAATAGTAATCCCAGGAAATCCTTTTTCTGTTGTCTGTAGGGATGAACAATTCTGAAATATGGAAATCATCGGAATGGTGCTCTCATAAGTGTAATAACAAACATGTGAATAATATAACATCATTAAAGTTCAACCTGAAAAAAAAATTAGAAAGGTAATTACAAAATAGCTTTAAAACCTCAGCTAATTGAATAAATAAATCTCCCTCAAGAGCTACTTGCCACAGGTCTTATAGGAACCTGTCAGTATAGTATCCCATAGACAAGGTTTGTGAGGTAGGTGAGGCATCAGCAGAAAGATAACACAAATAAACATCCATGCCTTACCCAGGGACAAACCCAGATCCATTTGACTGTATAGTCAAGCATGCAGAAAACCACTTGCTGATATAACTATTTTGTTATTAAGATTAATTAGTGAGATTGGTTAATAGTATGGGGCATAAGTACAGTGACCATTTGTCCTATATTTTATAAAAAATAAAAAAATACCCCCTCAAGCAGCTGCTTGCCACAGAGGTCTGGCAGTCTTATAATTTTAGGGTGCTGTCTTAGAAATTATAAAAAATTGAAAAACATGTTTTTGTCCTATATTTTTTGTTCTGTCTTTTAAAAGTTCTATAATTTTTATACCAATTAAAAATCAGTCTGTCTTGCCACTAATTTTGACAATTTGACAAATTTTTCTTATTATTGTTGGTGTGATTGAAGAATTAAAAATGAATAACTATAATATTTATAGATTTAAATTTATCTATGCTAGTTTTAACAGAATTGTATGTAATCTCTCTTAGTTTCACACTGATATCAAATTTAGAGGAAAAATTGTCTTGAGCAGGATGTCACCTGATGTTATCAGATTGAGGGTTCGTATTCCACCTTGCTCAATAGTTTTTCCTTTAAATTTAATATCAAAGTGGAACTAAGAGTGATTACATACATTTCTATAATATTCACAATTCAGAATTATCTACCCCTTACAGTGCAAAAGTTGAGTATATGGTTTTCAAAAATCACTCTAAATGACCTTGCATTTTTTTTTTATGTTTACCTACATTTTTTTTCCTTTCAATTTTTATATTTTTTTGTTCAGAATTGAATGCTCTTTCTCTTAGTATGTAATGTGAACTATTTCACTCATTAGCTATTTCATAATACAGTTCGAAGTTGAGTTGCATTTTTAGAGAAAACCCTGGCACCAGTTAAAGGTTAATGGTACTAAATTATTAAATAATTCTTATAACAGTGTGAACCATTCACAAATTAAAAGTTATTTTATTGATGTCTGTTTTCTTTATATTTTTGAAAAAAATTTTGCTTTTTAAATAAAATTAACATATGCACATCCATAGGTATAAGAGTAGACATTTGCTGTATCCACTAATGGTGACAAAAATATTTCAGCTGTCTTCAAGGAAGGTCACACAAATCTGATAAGGTAATATCACTGCCTTTTCACAAATGTGTATTTTTCAAAACATGGTAATGGAAAAAATGGAAAGGCAAATGTTTATTATGATTCTCTGATTGCCTCTCTTAAGCCTTTGGGATGTGAGATCATCCCACCTTGCAATGGCCACTGCATTGATACCACCAAGGGCAGCACTACACCACCAAGCAGCAAATTTGCAAACAAACTAATGACCATACCTGCAGTAAATTTGACTTGCTTGCTTTTAAAAATTACATTAAATTTAGTAAATTAATCATTAATATCTAAGATCAGACTTGGAAAAAGGGGTGGCAAAATAGCTAGTGCCAGCCTGGCTACCACCCAAACTTATATTTTCCTTTCCTATGAATGTCAAGCAAAAAGAAGTAGGGGAGTACTTTATGTATGACATGACAGCTCTCATGAAAAATGGTGTAAAATTGCTGCAGTGTACAATTTGTGAGGTGACTACATAGACTTTGGAAAGCACTATTTTTATTGTTTCACACAAAGTAATAATATTCATAGTGGGTATAATAACCAACAGTTAGTTATAAATATATTTCCTACTTCTACATTGCACTGTAAACTAATGTAGTTAGTACATAATATAGGGCGACCAGACATCCGTTTTCCAAGGTTAGCTCCTGAATGAGAAGCTCCATCACCAACGAATAAATGTCCAATGGGATTTTTTACGTATTAATTTTAATGTTAAATTTACAGCATGAGCAGATCTTTTATAATAAAAATTTCGGTAGATAATGCAGGCGACAGGAAAATTGAGGCTAAAATTTAAAATCGTCAATTGAGAGCTGTCAAACTAGAAATGACAAACGTCCCTGGATTGGATTGACATGTGTGTCAAGACGTACATGTCTTTAGCTGGTCAATCCTCCAAATTGTATTTTCAAAAGTCCCGGATCTTTTCCTTTAAATCTAGTCACCCCAGTATAGAAGCCAAACTATGTTATGGTCTAGTCATAATCCTAATTGCTATACCCTAAAATAGCGATAAAACTGCCCTGTTCAAATTCCTTTAGCTGAGCAGAACAGCTGCTCCTCACTGTTCTCTGACATCACTGATAAACAACCGCTTACGATTTCACGAACTATTGAATATGTAAACATTCCGTGCGAACTATAACTAATTTTATACTTACGTCAACAAAACAATACGTCGTACTTAATTCTTTGATTAATCTATGAAAATTACATTTCTCCTATTAATATTAAAGTCAAAAAGTTATACACGTATACTTCAGTGAGCATCACGTGACTTACGACTTTAGTAAAGTTAGCCCTTTCGATAGCGGCGTAAGGCCATAAATATAAGTCATTTTGTTCTATGTTTTCTAAAGTACAAGATTTTGGAGTAATGTTGAACTAAACAGAAGTTAAAAAAAAGCCAATTCAAACTGAAAAAAAAAATCCTTAAGGTTGACGATTTTTGTAGAAATTAACCAAAAAAAACCCAGCTTTTCCTTTAATGGAAGATTATTACAACAAACAGCTTACGCAAAAACAAGAAAGTGTTACTGAATCATCATCATCATCATCAAGCAGCCATGGGCTACGGAGGTCCAACCAGACCACACAGTTTAATTCTCCAAGCATATCTGTCCTGAGCTACATCTGCTGCATCCGGCCACTGCACACCAATTCTAACAAGGTCCTGTTTGACATTGTCTGCCCACCGCATCCTAGGCCTCCACCTCCTTCTGAGGCCTCTAGGCACACTGTTCAATACCCTATTCGCCAATCTATAATTATCCATACGGGCAACATGGTCAAACCAGCGGAGTCTCTCTCTCTGCACAATATGCTGCTTAAAGGAGGTTGCAGACTCCTTTGCCTAACCTCATCATTAGTTACAAAGTTAAACCACCTAATACCCAAGATACTACATAAGCATCTAGAATCAAAAGCATCTAGTTTCCTGTTATCATGTTTACACAGCGTCCAAATTTCACTACCATAACTAACCCTAGAAAGAACCAAACTATTATACAGTCTAATTTTAGTCTTTTGGTGTATACGTCTATTTCTCCACAATCTCCATAGATTCTTAAAAGTCCTGGCAGCAATACCTATTCGTCTGTTAATCTCATGCCGCACATCACCAGTATCAGTTACATAGCTCCCAAGATAATTAAACTGTGACACCTGCTCAAGACTGCAACCATTCAGATTAACTGAATCACAACCTGCCTGACCAATTTTCATCACTTTAGTTTTCTCTCTGTTTATAACCAAACCTACTCTACTACCAGTCTCATGAACAGCTCGAATGAAAGAGTTCATCTCATCAACATCATTTGCCAAAAGGGCTAAATCATCAGCATAATCTAAATCAGAAATTTTCGTATCTCCAGCCCATTTAAGGCCAAAATCTTTCCCTAAGTAACAAAAAAGTGAGAGATTTTAACACCAAATTTTTTTGTTTCCCTATATTTTATTGATATAACTTTCTTTGAAATATCAGCTATATTTTTCCTTATAATCCTGATACAAACACTTAATATTTTGAAATGCTCTCAGCTTGTTATTCCGATGTTTCCGGCCATTCAGGTAAAGAATACGTAATAAATAAAAAAATAAATACCCCCTCAAGCAGCTGCTTGCCACAGAGGTCTGACAGGAGCCTGTCAGTTTATATGCCATAGTAGAAGGTCTGTGAGGATGGCAGGACCTCATCAGAAAAACAACACACACATCCATGCCTTACCCGGGACTCGAACCCAGGTCCCTTAGATCAGTGGGAGAAGAATTCAGATTTTGAATATAAAATGAAAAATAATTAAAAAGAAACAATTATATATATATATCCGTAAGGATCCACAAAAATTATGCCTGAATGAGTCTGCATTGTTTTAATTCTTAGCAGGAATATTCAAAGTTTGATGTGTATTGATGAAGATGATGAATTCAGATTCAAGGTTCAAGGTGTAAGTTCATGGTGAAATTAGCCTCCAATGGGGGGCTTCCTACATCAGTCACAACAGTCGGGCGAGATAGCAGAGGCAGAAGAAACTACTTCTCAGCTATCTCTCGAAATTATTAACAATACTAATCTCATTAAAGTAAAGGAGACATTAGACATTGCAGAAGAGGTCAATGTTCTAAAAGAAATCAGTGACCAGCCGCAAGCGTGTTCGCTGTAGCTTAATGTTCCGGTGGTTACCAAGAAGGGAGGTGATGAAATAGTCAGTGTTCTGATAGCATAAAGCTCCCGGAACAAAGCTTCTCTTTCAGCATTGTAGTGAGAGCAGTGGAACAGTCCGTGAGATACAATCTTAGGTGTGCTGCATGTGGCACAGTTAGGACAAGGGCGGCCGAGAGAATTTATGGGCCCCTATGTAATATTATGCTCGGGGCGCCCCCTTCAAAACTTTTTATCTTTACAAATCATTAATAGCAATTATTCTGGACACAATGATGATATTCAGAGGAAAAAAAACCTGTTGCGCAGTCAGGCATGCAAAAACATAGGCCTACACAGTTTGTGTCACATAAAACTTTTTAGCATTTATTTTAGGGAACATATTTTGCAAAGCTCACAGCAAGATTTAAGATTTTTGAGTAAATTTAATATAGGCTACATAACATATCATGGAGAAAAACTATGCAATTCTGCGAGTCTTCATTTTTAATTGTCAGTACTGAAAAATAGGCAACAGTATTTGTTAAACTGCACATTAGCATAATAGCAGATTCAACACTAAATATAATATAACACATTATTCCCAAAGAGTTGCAACTTCTAACTTATACAGT
Source organism: Ryuthela nishihirai (assembly GCA_038380435.1). Taxonomy (NCBI): domain Eukaryota; kingdom Metazoa; phylum Arthropoda; class Arachnida; order Araneae; family Heptathelidae; genus Ryuthela; species Ryuthela nishihirai. The sequence continues at coordinate 23,987,505 of JAWZYU010000004.1, read as the reverse complement.
AGATCAATGTCAACAAACAACTCTCCTTGACTTCGTTGATGCAAAATCGTCAATTATGTCATCATAATTTAAAGACCTAGCAAGATCGCTCTCCAGACTAAGCAAACCAAGGTTACTCAGTCTTTCTTGACACATTGTTGATCTGAATACATTTTTTATTTCCTTCATTTTGCTGAGGATCTTTCAGCATCAGCAACTGTCACAGGAATTGTACAGAATATTCTAATGACTATACAAATATTTGGAAATAAACTGTCCAGTTTCAATTCTCTCAGACGGTTTAAGAGCTCCAGTGGTTTCAATGGACCTGTCCCTAAATTAGAAGAATGAATTGATTTTAGATATTTCAGCTCATCACTGATCTCTCTCTATTAATGTCTTCATAATATTGTTCATGCAAAGTAACACCCATATTTTCAATGTCACGTTCTTCAATGTCTGGATATAGCCATAAGTACTTAAATCTATCATTTAACTTTTCCGCCAAAGTGAAACGATTAGTAAGTCCACAAACAACAGAATCAATTACCCTATAAAACACATTTACTCTGAACTCCAATTCTTCATTTGTTTCCCCCTCATTCCCTCGAAATTCTGGAACATCTTCATTTATTTCGTCCAAGAAAGTTTTCCTTCTTTTCACTCTCGTCTTCGGAAGTTCTGTCTCTACAGGAAGATCACTTACTAATGAGGTGGCCACTACTTTTGCTTCATTTAATAAGTTCTCCCATTTATCACGGAGTTGTTTCAGTTCCTGGAGCAGATCGCGAATATTATCAATCTCTACATCAAGAGTTGCATCACGAGCTTGTAGAACCTTGTTGCGAATATCAATTGCCGAGAGAATTTTGAACCAGATTGTTGCCATCAAAGTGCACTTAAATGATTCAAGGTATCGTTTTATTCCCATCAATTCCGTTTTACACTAAGCTGAGAGATTAAAATTTTTGCATTGATTTAATGCATGTTTGGTGGGTGATAGGTGTTTGGAAAATGGTTTAACACTGTCAACACGAGCAGACCATCTTGTTTTTGATAGGCTATGCAAGGAACAACCTATTGTATTCTCTAGTATCTCCCATCTCTGAGGGCTCTTTAAAAAGAAGTTATACACTTTTTGAAACATACCAAAAAACGTAATAGCATCTTCGCAGCATTCACCCCACACAAATTTAGACTATGTGCACTACAGTTAGAAAATATGGCAAATGGATTTAGCGCACTTATAATGGCTTGCGCGCCATTGTATGCACCAGCCATATTTGCTCCATTGTCATATCCTTGCCCCCTGCAATCTTTTAAAGGGATCTTATGCTTCTCTAATGCTTCTGTGAGTACATTTGCAATTTCTTGTCCAGTTTTCTTATTCACTTTACAAAATTTATGAACCTCTCCATTACTTTAAATGAAGAATCACGGTCTAGAACGTATCTTAAAATTAATGTCATTTGCTCATTATGAGATGTATCTGGAGTAGCATCAGCTAGTATTGAAAAATACTTTGATTTTTCTCTTTCTAAGAGTACAGCTTGAAGAACCTTGTTGCTGCAAGCTTTAATGAACTCGTTTTGAGAATCCACTGAAAGGTAGTGAGCTTGAAGTCTCTTCCCTTCTTGCTGTGACTCTTGAACTTTAGTCACATGTTCTCTCAACAGCGGATCATATTGAGCGAGCAACTCAATAATCCCGAGGAAGTTACCATTATCCGATGACCCTATTTTGCTGGAAGAACCTCTAAATGCGAAACCCCTCTCACCAAGAAATAATGTAACAGACAGAATCCTGTGAAATAAATCCCTCCAATATTTCACTTTAGAGGCAATTTCAGAGTTCATTTGAGAATAAATATCAGTTCCATGACGATGTCTTTCCAATCCTCTCCATTCAATATAGCATTTTTTGTGATTAGCACTCATTTCATGAACTGACAATTTGTTATATAGTTTACGCCAAGAATAATCTTTTTTACAGCCTTCATCACTAATTAAAACGGATTTGTGGGATTCAGGGTTGCGACCAAATAATCTGCAAGGAAAACAGTATAACGACTGATTGTTTCACTCCACACTAACCAGTCTCTAGGAACACATTCTCCATTCTTGAGTTTTGAAAATAAAACTGTTTTCGGAAAGGCTCTTGTTCCATCACTTGGAAGGTTATTAGGCATAGAAGGAGGACCTTTTCGAACTATACCTTCAATTACACTTACACTTGGGCTGCCACTTTTTAATTTTCCAAAATCACACGATACTTGCCATGACTCAGAGTTCGGAACTGGAGCGGGTAAGTTCGCTTCACTTTCATAGTTTATAGAATGCACATCATTTTCACTGCTGTTTGGTTGTTTCGTTTCAATACTGCTGTCGTCATAATTTTTTTTAAAAAACCAGAACCATCATCATTCCCCTCTGAACTTGAAATTTCTTTATTTTTGAGAGCGGGAACAGACGAGCTTGAGATTGGGATTAGTTCATTTTTTGCACCTTCACTGTCCACATTCACTTTTACACCGACTTCAAAAAAAGTTCTACTCCCTTTCTTAATAACTTCCAATTTTTTATTTCTCTCCTTGCGCTTCTCGACTCCTGACTTAAGCTTATACTTGTCCATTGTTCAGTTAGACTATAGCACCAATGAATATATCATTTTACGAAACAAATGACAATGAAATGGTGAAACAAATGTGCTGACAAGAGACTTTTAAACTGTTATAATTTGTAACACTGACACACAGACCACAGACGATGTTACTGGAACTCCAAACATGAACAATGTAATATACCTGATCGCACGGGTTGGGTTTGGGAGAGTCCAACTGTTGCTACTGCTGCAGGGGTGGGGTGGTTAACAGGGAAAATAGAAGCAAATGCTGTAAGTTAATGCAGACAAAAGAGATGTTAAGAAATGGTTCGTTCAACTACTATTAATGAGATAATATGTCATAATCCAACTAGAGTTTCTTTTCAAAAGCATATTATAACAAATAATGTTCTTATGGAATTTTATAGGATCGATATATAGCCTAACTAAGAATAATTTTTTGTAAGAAAAAGTAAAGAGTCACTTAATCTAACGGGCCCTTATTGCTGACGGGCCCCTATGCACTAGTCCCCCGTGCCCCCCCCCCCCCCCTGTCGGCGGCCCTGGTTAGGACTATATGCTCTACCCAGAGTGTGATGCATAAAGTTGCTGTATGTGAATACAGCAATTCTACGTTTCACACTCTCGGTAGACACCAACTCGAGACGATGCAGGAGGGTCTCCTCAGATCTGCGAAAGTCTCCGAGATTAGGAGTAGTTAGAGAAGGGTCTACCAAGTACCCGAAAGAGGAACAACTGGAGTCCCTCTGCCATTCGGCAAGATGACATTGGCTCATCAGTTCTCAGACAAAACTCTTGCAGTCGCTGAGAGAGAGAGAGGGTAACAAGTTACATACCTCCTGCAACCTCTTGCATACCTCTGACTCTCAAGGGCTCCTTTTGTGGTCAGATCAGCAAGCTCATTGCCAGGTATCCCTATGTGGGAAGGGATTAACTGGAAATGGATCGTGATACCAGCGGAAGTGACCTTGGAGCATGTCTTCATGATTTTCTGAATAGGAAGGGGTTGCAGCTCTTGCTGTCTCTCTTCTGGAGGGCATGCAAGACTGCCTTCAAGTCACAGAGGATGACAAAGTTGCCCCTCCTGAGGCTGTGGATGAAAGTTACAGCCTCAAGGATAGTGTGAAGCTGAGCACAGGTGAAGGAATTGTGATGCGGGACACTGAAGCCTCTGATGATGGTGATGGCAAAGATGATGGCAAAGGCGAGAGAGCACACCATCTCTCCCGATCAAATATCCGTCAGTGTAGACCTCAGTACATCTCTCGTATTGTGCTGTGACATAGTATGTGGAGAGAAGCCTGATGGCCACCGGATCAGAGACGTTTTTACGACCTAGAAAAGGGACAGTGACATTGATCATAAGATCACTGTTCCTTCAGGGTGGAAGGTTAGGAAAGAGTGTATTGCCAGCAATGGAGCTAGTAGGAAGGAATCGGTCATAGAAGTCAGTGGCAGACACTGCAATGGCAGGGGCTTTTACATACCATTAAAATTACTTCAGTGAACTATTTTCTGTTCTCTCAGTTGTAATTTTCTAAAATTTTATTATGGGATCTGTTTAGTAACAGGATATTCTACTGTTGTCCGACTGCCATGGGCGGGGGTGGCTCAGTTGGTAGCGTGCCAGGCTCGTAATCTGTAGTTCCCAGGTTCGAGTCCCAGCTGGGTCAGCGTTGAGATTTAACTCCGCAAAATTCCCCGCCCTGCCCACAGTCAGTAGGGGACACCGATGGGCTTGGAAAGGCCGCCGTCCGTCAGATGGGACGTTAAGCCGTGGCCCCGTGTGCGGGAGAGCCATACCTTGTGCACGTTAAAGAACACGATGGGTGGCCTTGACGGGAGGCTACCATCTGTCTCCCAACAGCTGTTCCAGTGGGTCCCCTCCCCCAGCCTTCTCTGAGCCTTCGGGGCCCTTGTGACCTGGCCATTTAGCCCATGGTGTGCAAAAAAGTGCCGCTCAGAGGTAAAACAACCAAACCCAAATCCGACTGCCACTCTACTATCTAGATTAAATCACTTTTCTAGTGTCGATATTTAGCATTGTGCTTCCTTATAATGATTGCATCTGTTCACTTGAAGCACATTTTTAGTATATCTGAATTAACTCCCTGTATCACTGATCTGTAAATCTTGGTCTCTTAATGGTAGCTAGGTAGTCACTGGAAGGAGAGCTATGCACCAATTCCCTGTGATGATATATAGAACCGGCTAGGCCTAGCACCTAAAGTCCGATGCTGCCTTCTCGTAATGCAGAGTGTTAGTACCCCTCCGTGTTTCAGAGTACCACTTGTGGAAGGAAGCAGAAGGAAGGGTTGCCAGATCAATCTGGCCTAGTGATCTGGACTACTATGGCTATTTTTCTTTTTTCCTACCCTGCCGAGGAGTGCTCAACCACACAAGTTCTTGGTGTTGACCATATACACCAACTGGAATGGAACAATGGTTCTGAGCTTGATTATGGATCCTTAACTTGCTGCACTGGCGGGATTCTGTTGAGGGAAAATCTTACCTGTGTTTTCTGTTTGTTTGTGGATTGGCAGACCCAAGTGAATACATTCACAAGATATGTTTTATCAGATGGTGGATAATCCTGAGTAGAGGTAATCACAGGCATCTGAACTCTTGCTGCTGTTGGCATCGTCAAATTCTACATTGGAGGAAGTTTTTCAGTATAGATGTCTTCAGCCTTTAGTAGTGGAGAAACATGTCTTTTCCTCATGCCTGCGACTAGGGGTAGGGGCGTAGCCATGGGGGGGAGGCTCCCCCCAAAGTAACTCGCAGTTGGCAAAATTCGAAGCGACTTTGTAAAATCTAGGTGAGTTGTGAAAATTTGTAATTTTTTTTTTTTTGGAAAATTAAGCGGAGTTGTCAAAATCGAGGCAACTTGACAAATCTAAGGCAGTTTGGAAAATAGAGAGACGGCAAAATTTAGAGCAGTTGGCAAAATTCGAAGCCACTTAGTACAATACAGGTGAGTTGGCAAAATCTTAGGGAGTTGGCAAAATTCGGAGTGACTTGGCAAAATCGTGGGGAGTTGGCGAAATTCGGAATGACTTGGCAAAATCTTGGGGAGTTGGCAAAAATTAAGGTGAGATGTGAAAATTAGGATTTTTTTCTGTAAAATTATGGCGAGTTGGCAAAATCTAGGAGAGTTGACAAAACCTAGGGAGTTGGAAAAACTAGGGGTAGTTGGTAAAATTCGGAGTGACTTCGCAAAATCGTGGAGAGTTGAGAAAATTCAGATGAGATGTAAATATTGCAATCTTTTTTCTGTAAAATTATGGCGTGTTGGCAAAATCGAGGCAACTTTGCAATATCTAGGAGAGTTGGCAAATTTTGGGGAATTGGCAAAATTCAGAGTGACTTTGCAAGAATCAGGTGTGATGTAAAATTGGAATTTTTTTCTATAAAATTGGAGCGAGATGGCACAATCGAGGAAACTTAGCAAAATCTAGGGCAGTTGGCAAAATTCGAATCCACTTAGTAAAATACTGGCGAGTTGTAAAAATTGGTATTGTTTTTGTGAAATTAAGGGGTGTTCACAGAATCGAAAAAACTTTGCAAAATTTTGGAGAGATTTAAAAATTGGGATTGTTTTTCCGAAAATAAGGAGTGGGGGAAAAATCAAGGCAAATTGGCACAATCTAGGGAAGTTGGCAAAATTGGAAACCACTTGGTAAAGTACAGGTAAGTTGTAAAAATTGGGATTGGTTTTGTGAAAGTAAGGAGAGTTGGAAAAACCAAGAACTCTTGACAAAATCTAGGGAAGTTCGCAAAATTCGAAGCCACTTGATAAAATACAGGGGAGTTGTGAAAATTGTGCCTTTCTTGTGCAATTAAGGAGAGTTGATAAAATTCGAAGTGACTTGTCAAATTCAGAGAAGTTATAAAAATTGCGATTTTTTCTGTAAAATTATGGCGAGTTGGCAAAATCTAGGGTAGTTGGCAAAATTCGAATCCACTTAGTGAAATATAGACGATTTGTGAAAATTTGAATTTGTTTTGTGAAATTAAGGAGTGTTGGACAAATCGAGGAAACTTAACAATATGTACGGCAGTTGGCAAAATTCGAATCCACTTGGAAAATGCTGGTGAGTTGTGATAATTGGGATTGAGTTTGTGAAATTAAGAAGAGTTGACAAAATCGAGAAAACTTGGCAAAATCTTGGGGAGTTTGAAAGTTTGAAGTTATTTTGCAAATTTAGAAGAGATGTAAAGATTGGGATTAGTTTCGTGAAATTAAGCAGAGTTGGCCAAATGAAGGGAAAATTCACAGTGACATGCTACAATTCAGACGAGATGGTAAATATTGCAATTATATCTGTGAAATTATGGCTAGTGGACAAAAATTGGAAGCTAATTGCCAAATTACGGATAGTTCGCAAAATGCAGGAGATTTCTACCCCTCTAACCATACTTATTCGCTACGCCCCTGATTAGGGGGCTGTTTGATATCAACGGCATTTACTTCCTCAATAAACATAGATTTTTAATACATCCCAATAACCATTTTCTCTCCATAAGAAGTTGGAATGTGAGGACTCTGCACTGAGATTATTGTCTTTATCTGTTCACATAAGAATTCCACCGTTATAATGTTGATATTCTTGACTTGTAAGAGTCCAGATGGACAGATAAAGGTCAGATTCTTAAAAATAATCTGAAATTTCTCCTTTCAGGGTGGGAAGATAATAAGCATCTCCAAGGCGTTGGTCTGCTTCTCAGCAGACACGCAAGTGATGCTCTTTTTGGATATGGGTCCAATGAAAGGTTTCTTACAGCTAAATTTCAGACAAGCATTAAAGACTTCAATATTATCTGTTATTATGCTCCCACTGAGGATGTCAATAGTGATGAGAAAGGTAGTTTTTAAGGAAAACTTCAGAATATTTTGAATTCTGTCAACAATGGAGATATTACCTTGCAGACTTTTAGCAGCTGCTAAGAAAAAACGGACAGCTATACTTTTCTTGTCCTAGGTAACTGCAATGTTAAAGTTGGCACTTACTCTGACCTTTGGGAGGGTTGAAAGGTCCCTTTGGTGTTTGTAGCTGCAGTGACAATGGGCAAAGTCTCCTTCAGGTAAACAAAATTAATGGTTTGAGAATAACTAACACGTATTACAAACACTGAGACAAACATAAGTACACATTGGTTTTACCAGATGGGCTGCATAAAAATATGATGTAGTATATATTAATTAATAGCTAATCGGCTAGTACTGTTAGGAATTCCAGGTAATACAGGGGAGCTGAAATTAGACCTGCTCACTGCCTTGTTAAAAGGGTCTTCCGACTTAAACTTAAAAAGTGTTGTACTAATAAGGTTAAAAAAAGTTACCTTTAACACTGAAGTCTGAAAGACCCAGTTATACATAAATTTTACCATGGTAGATTACTGAGAATTATGACAGTTATGGTTTGCTTACGACCGAAGTTGAGGTAGAATGGGACTCTTTTAAACAGGCTTTTCTTGAAATTATCGGTACTCTTTTGAGTAGAAAAATGCAGAGGAGGTATTTGAGTGATAAGGCTATAGAGTTTATTTTGGAGACAAAGAATTTCAAGAAGATCCTTAATCAATGCCCTACTAGTCCTAACAGTAAGACTTACAAAGAGCTTAATAAACGTCTAAAGGAAAGGAAAAGTTAGCAGCTGCTAAGAATCTTCGAGTTGATGGCTTCGGACACAAAACTGAGGAATCAGTTTACACAGAATAACAGCAGAGAGTTGTACCAGACAGTTAATGCTCTGTGTGGGAAAAAACGGACAGCTATACTGGATTTCAAGGATAAACCATGTAAAAAAAAATACCCCCTCAAGCAGCTGCTTGCCACAGAGGTCTGACAGGAACCTATCAGTTTATATGCCAGAGTAGAAGATCTGAGAGGATGGCAGGACCTCAGCAGAAAGGCTGCTGAAAATGAAGATTCTGTCAGCGGGCTGAGCATTTCAGAGATGTTCTAAACAATGTGGTTAGTTGTACACCCATTGTTTGTAATGATGATAGATGCATTACTGGCTTAAATATTGCCCCTATAACACAATCTGAAGTTATTTTGGCTCTTTCTAAATTTAAATTACATAAATCCCCAGGAGTAAGTGAAATTACTACTGAAATGCTCAGAGCTGAGAACGTTTTGGTTACCACACGGATGACTGAAATTTGGAACATCTTTTATGATAAAAGCATTTTTCGTAATGATTTTACCAGAACTATTGTTATCCCTATTTTTTTAAAAAGGTGATTGCAGTTCATGTGATAATATAGGAGTATCAGTCTACTTTCTGTTCCAGGTAAATTTCTTTGCATTTTTGTGCTTAGTAGAATTAAGAATCTGGTTGACAGTACATGATGAGCAGCGTGGATTCAGAAATGGCAGAGTATATGTAAATCAGTTTTTTTCACATAGTCAGATTCTTGAGAAATGTTTAAAAATCTATGGTTAGTAGCTTTATGGGTTTTAAAAAGGCTTTTCACCGTTGATTGTCATAATTTGTGGTTTATCATCATAACTTGTGGTTAATCGGAGATTGTATGGCATACCTGACAAGTTATATAACCTAATGAAAGCTCTCTATAATGGCACTGAGTCATGTGTAAGAATTGGTAAAGCTTGTAGCAATTGGTTTAACATTGCTTCTGGTGTTGGAAAAGGGTGCATTTTGTCTTGTTTCCTCTTTAGTTTGGTTATTCATTATGTTATCTAAATTCACTCCAGAGGAAAGATTTCAGGCTTAAATGTTCTAGAGATTTGAAAATTTTTGAAATAGTCATTTTGGCAAATAGCGTTGATGAGATGAACTCTTTCATTATAGCTGTTGATGTGACTGGTAGTAAAGGAAGTTTGGTAATAAACAGAGAGGAAACTGAAGTGGAAAATTGATCACACAGGCTGTGGTTCAGTGTAGCTGAATGCTTATGCTGTTGAGCAGGTGTCACAGTTTACCTTAGGAGCTATCTAACAGATACCAGTGACGTGCAGCATGAAATTAACTGACGAATAGGGATTACTGCCAGACTTTTAAGCAGATCAGTGAAGAGCGTGGTTAAATAGGAGTGTACATCTAAAGACTAAAATTAGACTGTGTAATAGTAGGGATCTTTCTAGAGTTAGCCATGTTGTGACACTTGGAGCCTTTCTAAACATAATAAAAGATATAGCAAAAAAATTGATACCAATGATTCTAGATGCTTATTCAGTATTTTAGGCGTTAGACGGTTCAACTTTGTAAGTAATGATGAGGTTAGGCAACGGAATTGGCAACCTCCTTTGAGCAGCATATAGAGAGAAAGACTGCATTGGTTTGTCCATCTTGCCCATATGCATAACTGTAGATTAGTGGACACAGTTATGAACAGTATGTATTATCCATTGAAGTAGTAACACTAGAGAGCGGACTCTGATTCCCGTACCATTGGCAGCCATGAGCACAGGCAGCTGTGATTGCAGACTGCTTAAGGAGGCAACAATACCCATGATTCCTTGCGAATGACTGGTAAACGAAGATGAATGCTATTAAATAATGCACACCAAATGATTGAAATGAAGCAGAACTTTGCTGTTTTGTTGCTTTTCATTTCAATGAGGTTATTCCAGAGTAGTAATCAAAACAACAAAAGAGATTTAATTAATGCACACTTATCGATTTGTATCGGATGAAAAGCGAAGATGCTGGAAACTGCTTCTCTTTCACATTGTGGTTTTGTATCGAAAATTTAGAAAAACTTTGATATGCTCTTAATATGTGATTAAAAATATGTGATAAAAAATATTATTATTTCCTCACATTCCAACTACTTATGGAGAGAAAATGGTTAGTAGGATGTTTAAAGAAACTATGTTTATTGAGAGAGAGAATGCCGACAATTTCAAACAGCCCCCTAATCGCTGGCATGGGGCAAAGACTCGTTTCCCCACCACTAAAGGCTGAAGTCATCTACACTGGAAGATTTCCTCCAATGTAAAATTTGACGATGCCAATAAAAGCAAAGAGTTCAGGTGCCTGCGATGACCTCTGCTCAGAATTATCCTTCAGCTGATAAACATATTTGTGAATCTATTCACTAGGCGATGTCAACCCACAAACAAACAGAAACCACAGTGAAAGATTTTCCTTCCACAGAAGCCCACCAGTGCAGCAAATTCAGGATCCATAATGAAGCTCAGAGCCTTATTTCAGTCCAGTCCGGTTGGTTTATATGATGAGAACCAGGAAGCTTTGTGGTTGACCACTCCTCAGCAGGGTAGAAAAAAAAAAGTAGCCATAGTTGTCTTGATCAGTAGGCCACACTAATCTGGCAGCCCTCCGCTTCCGTTCACTTCCTCAAGAGAGTATCTCTTTTGAAAAGTACTAACTGCCCGCATCGCGAGAAGGCAGGGTCGGACATTAGGTGCTATGCCTCTGCTGGCACTTTACATCATCACAGGAGACTGGTCTTCTTCCAGTGACAGGCGGGGGTGGCTCAGTCGGTAGCGCGCCAGGCTCGTAATCTGTAGTTCCCAGGTTCGAGTCCCAGCTGGGTCAGTGTTGAGATTTATCTCCGCAAAAATTCCCCGCCCTGCCCACGGCCAGTAGGGGACACCGATTGGCTTGGAAAGGCCGCCGTCCGTCGGATGGGACGTTAAGCCATGGCTCCGTGTATGGGAGAGCCATACCCTGTGCACGTTAAAGAACATGCTGGATGGCCTTGACGGGAGGCTACCATCTGTCTCCCAACAGCTGTTCCAGTGGGTCCCCACCCCCAACCTTCTCTGAGCCTTCAGGGTCCATGTGACCTGGCCATTTAGCCCATGGTGTGCAAAAAAAGTGCCGCTCAGAGGTAAAACAACCCAACCCAACCTTCCAGTGACATAGGTCTCCTTCCAGTGACATCGTTATATCAGGCATTTTTTTAGGCAAACAAACTATACTTAAAACTATTTTGATTTTTTTTTCTTTTTAGGTAAACATAATACTGATAGTAACTGTTTTACAAAAATTTAACTGGTCAATGGGGATAAAAAGTTAAAATTGTTCCAATGTTCAATATGGGAAATATAATTGCAATGGTAAAAAAGGCAACTCCTAATTCTGGATTTCAAAATGTGTAGCTCAAAACGTATGAAATTGAAAATAAACAATATATTTAGTAGCAAAAATTACATATCCCCATAAAGTAGCTGTAAACATTTTCATTTATATAAATTTTTTATCATCAGAATTATTCATAGAGTATAGAAATGTATGGGTACAGATCATGTATTTCAGTGATTTCGAGCAACTGGATAGGCAGATAGAAGTGATTTGGATAATTAAAACTGGATAGAAGTGATTTGGTAATTTAATTTTAAGTTAAAAAATTAAAAACTTTCCATTTATTTTTAGCGTTTGTTGACAGCTTTTTAAAATTTTGCTCGGATATTCAGGAAATATGTCGTACATAAACCTTTGTATTTATGTATACAATAATCATTATAATAAGCGGACTCAAACCACACAGCAAGCATGTCTTCAATGTTCGCCTCACGTTGCCAGAAAGAAAAAGAAGTGCTCTTTTGTTGGTTTAACTTTTTAAAATGACTCGCCAGTGAAAAAAGGTTGAGCATCCCTATTCTAAACTAATTTTGCACAATGTTAGCATCATAGGTAAAACCAACCACCATTACCTAGGAAATAATTAGTTATTCAAGAGTAGCTGTAAAGATGGCACCACTGATATGCAATATCGTCACATTAAAGATTTGGCTGAATTACTTGTGACGCAATAAAGCCTATCCAGCTGCTGTTTAGCCTGTCATAACAAAGAATGCATTATTTCTTTACATTCACATTTAGTAAATATGTGAGTCATGGCGCTATAAATAAATTTTTTAAATCCGTTGACTTAATTCATTCATTACCATTATATAACATTTCTAAAAAAAAATACTGTCTAAAGAATGGAAAATAACCAGTCTGAAGAAACTGACGAAAGGACAACTGTTGTAGAAGTCACTACTGAGAATTTGACCGTAATTCCCGGAGGTGACGGGGTGATTAAAGGACAGATGACTGCAATTCTTTTGAGAGGTATGATGAATGATCAAGCTCCAGCAAATGCAACTGAGTTAGTGTGGGAACTGTTACAATTATATTACCAATGGAAGGCAATCTTCTCTACATCTCATCCAGATCTCAACTTTGAGAACTTTGTAGTGTGCATCATAGTCAAGGTTTGCTACATGTGGAATGTTGATGATAGTAATCTTGTTGCAGAATCCCTTAGATGTCTTTACAGAATTCACGGACACTTTCGCTTGATATTTCAATGCTTTCTTGGGAATGAAGAAAACCCACTTTCCTCTCTGGAAGTTAGTTCCAGTCCTTGGGGAGTTCACACCTGTGGTTATCCTGCTGTAGAATATTTTCTTCGTAAAGCAAATGAAGTTCGATTACAATTTAATGGGGCAAGATTCATTGATATTAGTATGTGGCCAAACACAAATCTTTCACCGATAGACTATGCTATCGAATGTGAAAACCACAATATGTTGATGCTTTTGTGTCGTTACGGAGCTTTGGTCAAAAGAGCAGAAGAAAATCCCACAGGGGCAAGCATCGAGAAAGCCCTGAAACATATGATCCGTGAATTGTGGACACAAGTGTGCAACCATGGTTTGAACAATGACATCATTCAGTGTGTTAGAATATTACTCTGCATTGTTTCTTACATTAAACCCAGTCACGTCCATTTCCCCCTTTACAGAATGGACCGAAATATTGTCCAATATCATGTGCACAGCACGGAATTCGTTAGACAACTCGTTAATAATGGCACATTTCCCAAGTTTCTGAATCGTTTTGCAGAACCTTCTGAATTGCAGCATCTGTGTCGATGTGTCATACGGAAAATACTCTGGCAAAACTGGCAGCTTCCCGAAGGAATTTATCGTTTGCCAATTCCTGCAGCGTTGATAAAATATATTGATCTGCAATGGGACTGATTCACTTTCCTTCCACGTGATTTTTCTTTAGTTACACCAACATGAAACTTAGTTATATGGAAGATTACGAGCAGTGAATATCATGTAAAATAATGAGATATAGTTTTTTATCAGTATTACATAAATATTATAAATATTTCGCTAAGTAAATTCCCTTGTTGAAAAAAAACTATTGTTTGTGTTTTTTACCTATCTTCCTGTTGCATTTCGATGGTCATTTGTCGGTTTGCCAGTTGTCAAGATATTCCACCATATCATTCGAACTCGAGAGTTAAACTATATGTTTTATATGTCAAATGAAAGCATGTAATTCTGGTGGTGTCCTAAGCTATGATACTTTTACCCTAATTTTATCCCTTAAAAAGGGAAATTTAAAAATAGTTATTGCACTATATCTTCCGAACGCAAGGACTGAGAGAAACGAGCTGTGTCAAATGAACTTACTTTTGTATGGGTTTTTTTTACGTGAAAAGTGTCAGAGGTTTTAAAAAAATTCTCCACCTCCCCACCTCCACTCGTGTTTCTTCTCCCTCAGAAAAGTGGATAAATATGTAAAGATTGTTCTACTCTGTCATTCGAACGAGAAGGCAGAACGTAATAAGGTGTGCATCAAATGTAAACTTGCAGAGTAGGGAGAGTATTAGGTTGATTGTTTGAGGTTTTATAGCCAAGAGCAACAAAGGCTATGTTGCACCCGAGTATTAGATTATATACATTTACCTTTCTACTCCATACTGCTCCCCCTAAATATGGCAAAATATGATATAGTTCTTTAGATTGAACAGTTTTTTTTTCGACGTATTTATTCATATATTAAGGAAGATAACGCTCTGAATTTAAGGTCGATCAGTTTTAGAGGAAAAATTGTCTTGACCCAGGTGGGATACGAACCCACGACCTGATAACATGTCAGGTGCTCTGTGACCACTGAGCTACCGGAACAGTTGGGACAATGGCTTCATGAGACACAGAAAATAATGTACTGTTGGTAGAAAGTTCATAGCATCAATTAGAGGAGATCTTGATTGGCGGGTGGAAGTTTACTGGTCTAGAGCAGTGATTCCCAACCTTTTCTGGACCATCGCCCCCTTTAGAAGAGAACAAAAATTTCAATGCCACCTAGTCCATAATAGTTAATTTTATATGAAATATTAAAATATTGTTGCATATTATCTGTACCTAATTTATCTGTTTATTTATCTATTAAAAATCATAAAGCAGAAATTAATAAAACGACAACCAAATGTACAATAAAATTGTTTATTAAAATTTTAGAAATAAACACAGAATCAATAAGAAATAAAGAATAATGAGATAAACACAAAATTAATAATAAATAAAAAAATTAATGAGATGGTTGAGGCTGGTGGAGTGTTAACAATCTGTTAATGTCGGGTTGCAATTTCGTTAACATCAATCGCAGATCGCCACGTTCAGTGATGTGTAGTCTGTTCCTCTTTGACAGTAAATTAGCTACTGCACTGAATCCACGCTCAGCCATATAGGACGAAGGAAATGCGATTAAAAACTTCTGTACTATTGCCCACAATCCAGGGTAGAGAACTGGTATTGATTTTTGAAGCCAGAACTCTTGGTATCCATGTTTGAATTTTACTTTGAGTGCTTCGTTAGTCGTGAGTTCTAAGAGTTCCTCTTCCAAATTTGACGATTCTTCAGTATCTGTGTTTGCGAAAGGATCTAAAACCCAACTCGGTATATTCATGTTTAAAATATCTTGGAAACGCTCCGTAAAATCAACATGAAGAACTTCCAAGTGTTGGCAGTAAGTAAGAAAATCTTCCGGTTTTGCAGAGACTGCTGATAATGTGGGAAAGTGGTTGTATTCACCTCTACCTAGATTTCGTTTGAATAGAAGAAGTTTTCCCGCAAAAGCAGCTATGACGTTTTTTGTTTTAATTAAATTAACTCTTCACCTTGCAATTGTAAATTAACTTGATTAAATATTTTAAACAGGTCTGTCAAATAAGCGATGTCATTTTTTCACGTATTCAGGTTTTCGCGCAATTTTTCGTCTCTGTCTTCAAGAAAGTCCAGTACTGAGTCAAATAGATTGAAAAAACGATTCAGACAAACACCTTTAGAGAGCCAACGTACTTCTGTGTGCAGCAGCAAGCGATTGTAATCTTCATCATTTTCATTACAAAGCTTACCAAATAATCGGTCATTCAATGAATTGCTTCTAATCTTACTGATTGCTTTAATAACGTAATGGAGCGACGTATGCAGACGTTCATTCAAATTTTTTGCAACCAAATGCTGACGATGAATAATACAATGTACAGCGAGTACATTTGGTACTGCTTGTTTCAAATGCGCTGTGAAACCCTTATGACGCCCTGTCATTGCTGGAGCACCATCAGTAGCAGCAGACAAAATATTGCAAATGGGAATTTCTTTCTCTTGAAAAAACTTTTGCATGGTATTAAATATAGATTCTCCCTTTGTATCAGATTCCAAATTTTTAGCAAATAATCTCTTCACGAATTTTTTCTTCTTTTATAAATCGTACGTATGATAAGAGTAGAGCTTCGTTATTTGGTAGAGTTGATTCATCGAGTTGAATGGAAAATTTGCAAGTCTTTAAGTAATCACATAATGATATTGCAACGTCTTTTGCCATTTCATCTATTCTTCTTTGCACTGAATTATTACTGAGAGGAATTTTTTTGATGATTTCTGACGGTGTCTTATGATGAAGAACAGTTTTTAATATCTCTTTGATTGCCGGCAAAATTAATTCCTCGCCAATTGTGTGTGGTTTTCCTGCTTTTGCAATTAACAATGAAACGTTATATGAGGCTCGTAGTCCATCATCGTCTTGTTTAGAAGACGACGAAAAAAGGTTTGACATAGTTGGCTGTTTTAAATATTGCTTTTCCAGTTCTTGAAAATAGGATAAATCTTTGTTCTTCTTATCAGCATGCATTTTATTTAAATGCTCTTGTAGCCTAGAAGGTTTCATAGCTTCATTTGAAAAAACTTTTCGGCAAATTAAACACATGGGTAAAGATTGGTTTGTAGGAGAGTACGTAAATCCATATTTCAAATACTCAATACTGTACTGCCGGCATTTCTTTTTAGATGTAGATTCAGACATTTTCGAATACAAATTAACTTCTCAACAGATTTATAGATAGTTATAAAAATAATGTTTATAATGACTTCTAACAGTTATCACTCACGACTATTTATCATGGTGAAGCACTTAAAAATAATAAAACATTCCTAGAGCTATCGCTTTTATAGATTTGATTTTGTGCACGCATTAACTTGTATGTTTGCGATGCCGGCGCACTTACTCCGTAAACAAGTCATTTCAAGCTCCCATATTCTTGTCGAAACATGTTAAATTGCAAGAACCGCGTGTTTGCCTACCAACTTGCAAGAACTTGTCACCGTCAATCTATTCTAAACTAAAACAAATTAGGTATAGGTATACCTAATGCTAATTTAAAAATGCTTATTAACGCGATAACAATAAGATAATTTACATAGCTAGATAAAATATTTATTCATGAAAACAGGTATTTTCAAAGTATTTTATTATATTAAAAAATAATTATAAAAAAATATTAAATATAATAAATATATTATTATTATATTATTATTGCATCAAGGTTGATTTGCCTATCAGGACGGACACACATGTCCAACATAATAAGCCTGATATAGTAGTGCATGTTAAGGTATTGAATGAGATTACAATTAATGAAGTAGGAATAACATCTCAGGATAACCTGCAGACAGTAGAGGTTGAAAAGAAGAGGAAGTATGATCTGCTGGCTAATGAGTTGAGCCTAATTCACAAGTGTGATGTTAATATTATACCTTATGTTCTGACGTGGGATGGTATTGTAACTACATACCATAAAGCATACTCAAAGCGACTTGTAGTGGGAAAACATATTGAAGCTTATATCCAATCTGTGATCTTGAAGAGAACTTTTGAGAGCATCTCAGTCGACTTCAGACGTACCAGTACGTTAGTAGGCGGTAGCAGGGAACTTATTGTCCAAGCTGCAGTTGAAAAGCTGTACATGACGGATGAGGTAGTGGATGACCAGAATCACCAGGAAGACACCAGAGAATAGAAGAGATAAAAAGGTTGTCACAGAAAATTCCATTAAATTTATTTATTTATTTGACCGCCTCTCTTGACTGCCTCAACGCCCCCCATTTGCCTCTGGATACGCTACCGCCCCCATTGAAGGCTCTAGCGCCCACTGGGGGGCGGTATCGCCCCCGTTGGGAATCTGTGGTCTAGAGCACCTGATATGATATCAGGAGGTCGTGGGTTCCTATGCCACCCGGCTCAAGACAATTTTTCCTCTAAAATTGATCTACGTTAAATTCAAAGTGATATCTTCCTTAATGATATAATAGTTCTACTATACCTTCTGAATGCTAGGGTTCGCAGTTACGAGTTAGGTGTTTAGTGAAAACTACTCATGCAAGATTGTCATAGGCAACTTTGAATTTTGACCACACCGTTCTTCCCCCAAAAAAAGAAATGGAAATTTCTCTAGGATCAAGATCAACGAAGTTATATCTCAAATTAATGTTTATGAGGTCTACAATGTCATAGATAACTTCAAATCATGCCGCGTTTTTCTTCTACTGAAAAATAGGAGGGAAACATTTTAATAGTATTATGTCAGTTTCGTAAAATCATTACAAATTTCTCTCTGCTCAAAGGAGTTTGCTGACTCCTTTGCCTAACCTCATCTTTACTTACAAAATTGAACCACCTAATGC
Source organism: Ryuthela nishihirai (assembly GCA_038380435.1). Lineage (NCBI taxonomy): Eukaryota > Metazoa > Arthropoda > Arachnida > Araneae > Heptathelidae > Ryuthela > Ryuthela nishihirai. The sequence goes on along the minus strand of JAWZYU010000004.1, from coordinate 23,969,159 downwards.
CTAAATATATTGTTACGACAGAAGAATCTGGCAACCGAAAGCAAAGTTTCAGCCAACGAATAAGAACTTTGGGAGAATTTGGAGAAGAAGAGTGGAGCGTTAACGGTCGTTGTGTTGTAACGGTCGGAGAGTTCGAAAATGGACGGTGAGCTGTTCTGAGACAGTGCGCGTAAGTATCAAGAAGTAACTTGATGTGTTGTGTATACGCGGAAGGATAAAAGTGGGATCTTTTATCGTTAAGTATCAAGAAGTAACTTGATGTGTTGTGTATACACGGAAGTATAAAAGTGGGAACTTTTATGGCTAACTTCGAATGTCTACACGGACTGTCTTTTTGTTCGGCTAGTGTGTGAACAGTTATTAGCACAGGACGAGAATTGGTTTACGAGTGAAGATCTTCGGGTGACCTGGTAAATCAAGTAAAAGGTAGTATTTAGTAAAATACACAGAGCTGATATTGTGTGCTCTACGCAGGAAGATTGATGACTTGTGCATGTTAATAGTTGATTTGTTAATAAGATACTTCATCCATATTTCCTTTGTAACAATTTACCTTGTATTGAATTTGGTTTTGAAATATAGCTTTTAATACTCACGCTCAGTGGCTATCCATTTTTGTAATCCGCAACATTTGGTGTCAGAAGTGGGATAATTTATTGAATGCCGTTAACTAGAATTATGGACGAATTAGTAAAGTTGATGAAAGATATGAAAGCCGATATGGCTACGCAGATGACTGATATGAAAGATATGAAAGCCGATATGGCTACACAGATGAATGACATTAAAAGTCAAAATAATGAGTTGAGAACGCAAAATAATGAGTTGAGAACTGAGATAGTTTCTCAAAAAGATGATTTGAAAGCCGAAATGGCCGCACAAAATACTGAGATGAGAGCTGAAGTGGCTTCTCAAATTGATAAGATTTCTGATAAGTGTAAGGACATTATGACCGAACTAAATAGTGTAAAAGATGATCTTGATAGTGTTAAGTTAGATTATAAACATGAAATTGAAATTGTAAAAACTGATTGTGAACGCCAGTTTCAGATTTTGAGAAATGAAATGTTACCTTCTACTTGTGATGATAATAATTCTAGTGGAAATAATGTTATTAAACATATCGCTAAAAATACAACTAAACCTTCTACATATGATGGTCAATCGTCTTGGACAGTATTTAAAACACAATTCGAAGTTATAGCTACAGCCAATGAGTGGAATGAATTCCAAAAGGCCAGTTTTCTTGCAGCTTCCTTAAGAAATTCTGCTGCGGAAGTTTTGCAGTCTGTTCCAGAAGAAAAACGACTTGATTATCAAAGTTTAGTTGCTGCATTAGAACTAAGGTTTGGTGATAGTTATTTAAAACAATATTACGTGACTCAATTTAAACATCGCATGCAGAAAAATGGTGAAACTTTGCAAGAGCTTGCTAGTGATATTGAGCGTCTAGCTAGATTGGCTTATAGTAACTGTCCACCAGAAATTCAAGATAATTTAGCTCAATTACAATTTATTGATGCTATTGCTGACCCTGACACTCAGCAATCTCTGAGGATGTTGGAAGGTGAATCCTTAAAGTCAGCTGTGGTACATGCTATGAAATACGAGTGCTCCAGGCTTTCCTCCCGAGCGAACAAACGTGCAGTGAGATTTGTGAGTGCAGAAGAAACTGTAGAAAAGGATAATGAAATGAAAGAACTAACCAAAGCCATACTATCCGTTTTGAAAGATATAAAAGGTTCTTCTTCAAAACCTACAACAGACCTTCAGTGTTGGAATTGTGGCAAGACCGGACACATTCGTACCAACTGCACTAGGAAACGAATGATGAGTCCAAGTCCATCAACTAGACAACAGGATCAGGGAAACAGAAAATTAGTCAGTCTTGCGGGGCAAAGGAAGGCAGTTGATTGGTTGGCCCCAGGGGAAGTCGCCCACGTTTCAACATTACATGGCGATAATAATGGATTAGTAGCTGATGGAGCTATAAATGGAATACCTTGCCGTATGATAGTCGACACTGGTGCAAATGTAACTTTACTCAGAACGGATATAATAAAGAAAATAATACCTCACCCAAACTTGAATACTACACAGTCTAGAATAAGCCTACAAACGGCCACTGGAGATCGTGCAAAGGTTCATGGAAAAATAGAACTTAATATTCGAGTTGGTAGCTGTCTGGTTCGCCATCCTGTTTACATCGCTGACATCTACGACGAATGCATATTAGGCCTTGATTTTCTTAAGAAACATGGATTCAACATTAGACCCAGTGATAACCTACTCATCTATGAGACAGAAGAGATTCCTCTGCTTAGCCGGACGTCTGATTCTTTATCAAGCGTAACTCCAATATTAGTGACGGAAGACACAGAGATCCCAGCACAAAGTGAAGTTATAGTCCGTGGACATCGGGCGGAGACTTCTGGGGCCTTCCGATTGGCAGTTACTGATGCCTCTGGTAAAGGAGCTTTGGCTCATAATATCCTGGTTGCAAGGACTTTAGTCAGAATAGATAAAGAACAGATCCCTATCAGAGTGATGAACTGTAACAAATCCAGTAGAATGTTAAAAAAAGGTGAGGAATTAGCAATATGTGAAGCTGTTACCTGTGTAACAAGTATAAATAAAATAGAAGTTACCGATTCACATCAAAATCATACAGACATCCCATCTCATCTTACTGAATTATGGAGAGAAACAAGACAAATATTAACTGAAAACCAAGCTGTTAAGGCCGAGAACCTATTAAAAGAATTTTCTGACATTTTTTCTGCCACATCAAATGATTATGGCCGTACTAACCTGACAGAACATAAAATCAACACTGGTGATTCTCCTCCAGTCCATCTGCCGGCAAGAAGGCTTCCATTGGCAAAAAGAGAGGAGACGGAACAACTCGTAAAGGACATGGAAGCTCAGGGCATTATAGAACCATCACAGAGTCCCTGGACATCACCAGTAGTTCTTGTCAAGAAAAAGGATGGATCTACACGATTTTGTGTAGATTATCGCAGATTAAATGACGTAACAAAGAAAGATTCCTTTCCTTTACCCAGGATTGACGATACACTAGACACTTTATCTGGGTCAGAATGGTTCTCAACATTAGATTTAAAGAGCGGCTATTGGCAAGTTGGTATACGTCCTGAAGACCGTGAGAAAACAGCTTTCAGTACAGGGAATGGACTTTGGCAGTTTAAGGTGATGCCATTTGGACTTTGTAATGCACCTGCCACATTTGAGCGACTAATGGAGTCAGTGCTCAAAGGTTTGTCTTTGGAGGTCTGCCTGGTTTACTTGGACGACATCATAGTTCTTGGAAGAACTTTTGAAGAACATTTGAGCAATCTTCGTCAAGTATTTGAAAAACTTAAGGCAGCCAAGTTAAAATTGGGACCGACAAAGTGTAAACTGTTCCAGCAAGAAGTTCATTACCTTGGTCATGTGATCACTACAGCAGGGATTAAGACTGATCCTAGTAAGATAGAAGCTGTAAGAGACTGGCCTCCACCACAAGATGTTCATCAACTTCGTAGTTTTATTGGACTTTGCACCTACTATAGAAGATTTGTCAAAGGTTTCTCCAACATCGCAAGGCCATTACATCGTCTGACAGAAGAGGGCCAACGGTTTATGTGGACCACCGAATGCGATGTAGCCTTTCAACAGCTAAAGAAAACTCTTTCCACAGCACCAGTGCTAGCGTACCCACAAACTGGAAAACAATTCGTAATAGATACTGACGCAAGTAACACAGGAGTTGGTGCTGTGCTTTCACAGGAACAAGACGGACAAGAGAGAGTTATTGCATACTTTAGTAAAACTTTATCCAAACCAGAGCGGAATTACTGTGTAACACGCAAAGAACTGTTAGCAATAGTAAAAGCAATAGAACATTTTCATCATTATCTCTATGGCCAGAAATTCCTTATACGTACTGATCATGCTGCACTTAGATGGTTATTAAACTTCAAAAACCCTGAAGGACAAATCGCTAGGTGGATACAACGGTTACAAGAATACGATTTCTCCATCGAACATCGAAGTGGTAAAATGCATAAGAATGCAGATGCTCTTTCCAGGCGCCCATGTATTGACAACTGTAAACATTGCTATAATGCAGAACTGAAATTTGGAACTAAAGAGATAATGCCCATAAGACAAATAGTATCGACACAAACAAACAATGACACCCCTAACATCTGGAATCCAATTGAAATCAGGAAGGCTCAACTAGATGATGAAGACATAAAACCAATATTAGAATTGATTGAAAAATCTGTTGTAAGACCTAATTGGGAGCAAATCTCGAGGTATAGTCCAACTACTAAAAGTTACTGGGCACAGTGGGACTCCTTAAAAATGGAAGACGGAGTATTATACAGAAGATGGGAGAATCCCACTGGACGGCTGATCCGTTGGCAGATAATCCTTCCTCGATCCCGAGTGGAACTTGTGATGAAAGATGTACATGATAGTGCCACTGGAGGACACTTCGGTGTTAATAAGACATTAGCCAAAGCCAGGGAACGATTTCATTGGTTGAAAAGTAGGGCAGACGTTGAGAGATGGTGTAGGCAATGTGAAGCCTGTGCAGCAAAGAAAGGCCCTAAGACTAGGAGTCGGGGTAAGCTGCAGACGTATAACGTTGGTGCCCCTTTTGAAAGAATAGCCATTGATGTAATGGGTCCGTTTCCTAGAACTGATGATGGAAATCGATATTTATTAGTGGTAATGGATTATTTCACAAAGTGGCCTGAGGTATATCCCATTCAAGACCAGGAAGCAACAACAGTGGCTGAGATGATAGTTAATAACTTCATTAGTAGGTATGGAGTACCTTTACAACTCCACTCTGATCAAGGACGGAATTTTGAATCCAATGTGTTTAAAGGCATCTGTCAACTATTAGGCATTCAGAAAACCAGAACAACTCCCTTACACCCTCAGTCGGATGGTATGGTTGAAAGATTCAATAGAACAATTGCTCAGCATTTAGCATTATTTGTGAACGACCACCAACGTGACTGGGATCGCCATGTACCACTCCTTTTGCTGGCATATAGGACGGCAGTGCATGAGACAACTGGACAGACACCTTCCATGATGCTTTTTGGAAGAGAGTTACGTCTTCCCTGTGACCTTTTATATGGTCGGCCCGAAGCAATGCCTGTGTCCACTCCACAATACGTACAAGAATTGCAACAACGACTAGAAGAAATCCATCACTCCGTTAGACATAACATCGACATAACAAGTGACAGAACCAAAACAAGATATGACAGTAAAATAAATGGAACTATTTTCAATCAAGGAGATCTTGTCTGGCTATACAGTCCACATAGAAAGAAAGGACTATCTCCAAAACTTCAGAAACCTTGGGAAGGCCCATATACAATAGTTAACAGGATTAATGACGTGGTATATCGCATTCGTCGACGTCCAGCTACAAAGTGCAAGGTGGTTCACGTGGATCGTTTGGCCCCGTTTCATCGAAGAACTGAAGAAACTATGGAATCCAGAATTGTTCGGGACGAACAAGACCTAGGAAGGGGGCAGTGTTACGACAGAAGAATCTGGCAACCGAAAGCAAAGTTTCAGCCAACGAATAAGAACTTTGGGAGAATTTGGAGAAGAAGAGTGGAGCGTTAACGGTCGTTGTGTTGTAACGGTCGGAGAGTTCGAAAATGGACGGTGAGCTGTTCTGAGACAGTGCGCGTAAGTATCAAGAAGTAACTTGATGTGTTGTGTATACGCGGAAGGATAAAAGTGGGATCTTTTATCGTTAAGTATCAAGAAGTAACTTGATGTGTTGTGTATACACGGAAGTATAAAAGTGGGAACTTTTATGGCTAACTTCGAATGTCTACACGGACTGTCTTTTTGTTCGGCTAGTGTGTGAACAGTTATTAGCACAGGACGAGAATTGGTTTACGAGTGAAGATCTTCGGGTGACCTGGTAAATCAAGTAAAAGGTAGTATTTAGTAAAATACACAGAGCTGATATTGTGTGCTCTACGCAGGAAGATTGATGACTTGTGCATGTTAATAGTTGATTTGTTAATAAGATACTTCATCCATATTTCCTTTGTAACAATTTACCTTGTATTGAATTTGGTTTTGAAATATAGCTTTTAATACTCACGCTCAGTGGCTATCCATTTTTGTAATCCGCAACAATATTAAAACATTTCAAGAATATCTATCTTCCTATATACCTCCTAAACGTAAAAACTAAAAGTAAAGCATGACGAGGTGAAATCACTCGCTGAATTCGTATTTACTTCAAAGGAAGATTGGGCGCCAATTTACCTATTCAACAACAAAATAGCCTACACCTTATCTTCCTCAGAAACGAATATAAATTCAGCAAGTGATTTCACCATCTATATGTTTACACTTTTAATTTTTTCCTTTTACAACACATAGGAAGAAAAGCATTTTTCAATTTTAACTTTGGTGTTATGTTTTAATTGGTTTTTTTAATTAAAATTTCAGTTAAATACTAACAATTTGAAGAATAATGAAAAGCGCATAACCTATTTTATTTTTCATTCCCATTGTTTTACAAAAGTTTTATTTATGTATATTAGAGATGAGTTCGTGACTGGGCTTCGTCCGGGAGGGCTTGAGCGAGATTAAGTTCAAAATAAAAGACGAGTTCGTGCTCGGGCATAATCATAATTTAAATTTCTATTTAAAAAAATAATACCCCCTCAAGCAGCTGCTTTCCACAGAGGACTGACAGGAGCCTGTCAGTTTATATGCCATAGTATAAGGTCTGTGAGGATGGCAGAATCTCAGCAGAAAAACAACACGAACATCCATGCCTTACCAGGGCTGGAACCCAGCTACTAGTAGATGACTAGCCAAGCGTGCTAATCACTCAGCCATGGGACGGCTTCTATTTTTTTATTGTAAATAAATAACATAAAATAAATAATAACTGTTTGTAATTTCAGCCTTTTATTCAGTCTGTTTCTGATTATTTTTAGGTATTTCCTTTTTATAATGGTGTTACTCAATAATTTTCAATCTCTAATCTCTTCCAATTATGTTTCACTATTTTTCATTTTACAGTTCTCAAATAACTACTATATTTTTATGTGTCTAATAACCTATGATACGAAACAATTAACAATGATTTAGCGACACGCTTTCTATTTACAAATATAGTTTAAAATCTGTTTAGAAAAAAGGTTTTTTTTCTCTACCCAGGCTCAGTAATTATAGTGATATTTTAGGTCCAGGCTCGAAGATTTGAACTTATCTCTGTCCCCAGAAGTAACGAAATATGTATTGTTTCGTTTTGATATTGGTGGTTGGTCGTTGATGGATAGACTCAATATTAAGAGCAATTGATGAACAACTCAGTTATAACAATAACAATAGTTTAATATGAAGATATTTACAAATAATACCTCCAGAAGAACTGGTGTTGGCTATTGGCTTAGGAATAATTCGTATTTCAAACATCGGTGAGACATTGTTTAACAGGCTGCGTCTTATACTTACCTGACGGTGGAAAATTTCTGGATTTTGTCAAACTAGTATTCACCAAGAGGCGACTGAAGTTTCTGATCCACACCCCAAACAACTATTACCAGAACTGCATGCCGATGGTCATGGGATATCGGGTGCTCCCTGCAAGCGACGTTCTCCCATCCTCAAGATAGGTTATTGGGTCGTGAAATGAATTTAGTGGGTGGCAACCAGTATTTTTTTAAGTGAAATACACTGCTAGCCATTAAAAGTGCAACACCAGGAAAAACAAGAAATATCAAAGCCCTATTTAGTGAATACATAGCTTATGTTACAAGGATCGTTCTATTTGGTTGCATTCTTAAGCAACCACGGCAATTCCCGATTCCATCTTACGATACTACCAGTTATGAAAAGCCATGACTATCTAGAGCCGGGGGCAAGAATGCGCCATATAGACACACCTCAACCCCGACCTCACATGGCAGCAGTCCTATAAAAGGAAAGCTAACCACCGGAAGAAACCTAACTTTAATCTGTTCCCCGGTTAGCCATAAACAAGGATATATAGATCCAAGTTCGCTCGGCACCGTTCTATTTTGTTGCGATCTTAAGCAACCACGGCAATTCCCGATTCCATCTTACGACACTACCAGTTATTAAAAGCCATGACTATCTAGAGCCGGGGGCAAGAATGCGCCATATAGACGCACCTCAACCCCCACCTCACATGGCAGCAGTCCTATAAAAGGAAAGCTAACCACCGGAAGAAACCTAACTTTAATCTGTTCCCCGGTTAGCCATAAACAAGGATATATAGATCCAAGTTCGCTCGGCACCGTTCTATTTTGTTGCGATCTTAAGCAACCACGGCAATTCCCGATTCCATCTTACGACACTACCAGTTATTAAAAGCCATGACTATCTAGAGCCGGGGGCAAGAATGCGCCATATAGACGCACCTCAACCCCGACCTCACATGGCAGCAGTCCTATAAAAGGAAAGCTAACCACCGGAAGAAACCTAACTTTAATCTGTTCCCCGGTTAGCCATAAACAAGGATATATAGATCCAAGTTCGCTCGGCACCTGGGGTGGAGACTCTTAGTAAGGCCCAGACTTTTGAAAGGGCTCATGCTTACTAGGCGGGCTCAGACCGTTCGGCAGAGCCCTTGAACTTGTTCACACAGACCACCTGAGGTTGAGGCCTAAGACACCGTCACCATCCAACTGGTCGGCGATGTCATCGGCCTCGGTTGGTCTTGGCTATGTCCAACTGGGGGACCAATCCGGTAGGCACAGCCTTCGACCGGGTTGCTGGACCCGAAGCCCCCCCCCCCCCCCAACTTAAAGGTGGTCCTCTATTGGGGGGGATGTTACAAGGATCAAATGATTAGAAATATAACTCGGTTAGACTTGTGGAATACAAAGAAATCAGTATCTTGTGTAGTAATCATGAGCGGCAATAACCGCTGCTACACGGTCCCGCATTGAGAGGAAGAGACGTCGGAAGTGTGTTTGGGGAATGTCAGTCCATGCAGTTTCGACATGTAGCCAAAGTTCATCTGTTGTAGCAGCTGCTGGTGTCTGGTGTGCTAGTTGTCATGAGATCATGGACCAGACATGTTCAGTTGGGGACAGATCCGGTGAATGCACAGCCCAAGGCAGAAGTGTCACATGGTGGTTATCCAGGAATTGTTGCATGATGTATGCCACATGTGGTCGGGCATTGTCCTGTTGGTAAATGGCACCAGAGAGCCCCTGAAGATAAGGCATGACCACAAGCTCCAACACCTCATTGATGTAACACTGGCTGTTCAAAGTACCAGTAATGCATATGAGGCGCATGCGTGAGTGGAGCCCAATGGCATCCCCTACCATAACACCAGGGGCCGGACCTGTATGGTGCTGCATCATGCATGTCTCACTGAGTCTGTCACCACATTACTGCCAGATATGGATTCATTGGTTATGGTGCTGCACATTGAAGCGGGATGCCATCACGCATCCATGCACATCTCGGCACCATTTCAGTTGCACATGCCTGTGTTGTAGAGTCAATGGTAACCGAAGCAATGGCTGACAGGCAAAGATGCCTCGATGCTGCTGATGATGTCGAACCGTATGTGTGGGCACATGTGCGGACCACATGTGGTGTGCAACAGACCCTAACTTTTGAGCTAAGATGTTTGATGTGGCTGTACAATCATTCAAAACAAATTGTGCATCAGATATCTGTTCTCTTGTTCGTTTGTGTGACAGGGTTGATGAGATCCCTCACGTCGGTAAGTTCATTCCTCCCCTACCCACTGATACCATATTCTCATCACTGTGGCAGCATTCCATCCAACATGAGCACCGATGTCTCTGTATGATAATCTGCCTTACTGTAATCCAATTCCCCCCACGATCAAAGTCGGAAACCTGGTAGTATAGATGCCGTGTTCTTCGACAGGGCATACTTGATCCTTTAGTGCACAAGACCTGTGAGAAAACACAATTCCAGTGCTTTACACTGGCTCTTTGTAATCACCTCTTATACCACTCCAGGGGGCGTTATTGTCACGGATAATGTGCGTATGTGCTGCGCCTTTGAATCATTTATAAGTTCTCCCATGGGCTACTCATCTTGCATATTTCGGGACAATCTGATGAGTTCTTCCTGGTGTTGCACTTTTAATGGCCAGCAATGTATAATAGAAAATATTAGAATCTGAGTTGCAATGTAAAATGTATTTTTTATTGTGGGTCGCAGTCAATAATGTTTGAAAAACACTGTAATACAAGATACTCCCTATGTTCCAATCTTTCATTTGACATACAACTCGTTGTGATCAGCTCTAACGAAAATTTTCTCCTTTTTCGTTTATATTTTTTTTATTTTGAGGGGAGAGCACAAAGGAGGGTATATTATCTGAGGTAACCCATGAGCTTCCCGCATTAGAAGCTTTGATTTCAGTTACACTCAATGGCCACTTTATTAGTTACATTTCTAAGTTATGTCAACTCACATACAGAACTCAGTAACTTCTTAAATATGCCTTTTATGAAACAAATATGACAGGATAATATAAAGATCTCAATCAAAATAGTTTTCAACTCGATTTACGACAATATTCGCTCGGTATTTGAAATTTCGAAATTGTTTATATTTAAGAACACTCGTCATTATCATCATCATCAAGCAGTCATGGGCTACGGAGGTCCAACCACACCATGCAATTTAGTTCTTCAAGCACATCTGTCCTCAGCTGCATCTGCTGCATCTGGCTACTGCACACCAATTCTAGCAAGGACCTGATTGAAATTGTCTGCCCACCGCATCAGAGGCCTCCCCATCTTTCTGAGGCCTTTAGGCACATTGTTTATAACCCTATTCTACCAGTTCTCATTAACAGCTCGAATCAAAGAGTTCATCACATCATCGTTTGCCAAAAGGGCTAAATTATCAGTATATTCTAAAGCAGAAATTTTCAGATCTCCTGACCATTTAAAGCCAAAATCTTTCCCGTGCAGTGAATTTCGCATAACATAATCCATAACCAAACTAAAGTGAAAAACGGACAAAATGCACACTTGTCGAACACCAGAAGGCAATGCTAAACCAATTGCTACAAGCCTTAACAACTCTCACAAACGACTCAGTGTTATTATAGAGGGCTTTCATTGTGTTAACTGACTTGTCTGGTATGTCAACAGAGTCAAAATCCTTTTTGAAATCAACGAAGATAGCAACCAAAGGTTTGTGAAATTTCTAACATTTCTCAAGAATCTTCCTGAGTGAAAATATCTGATTGTCAGTAATATATCTGAATATCATTGTCCGTCAACTATATTCTTACTTCTATTAAGCACAATTATGTAAAGAAAATTATCTGGAACAGAACGTAGGCTGATACCACTATAATTATCATAAGAACTGCGACCACCTTTTTCAAAAAAAGGGATAATAATAGCTCTGGTAAAATCTATAGAAAAATTACTTTATCATAAAAGATATTCAAAATTTCAGTCAACCATGTGGTAACTGAAACATTCCCAGCATTAAACATTTCGGTATTAATTTCATCTACGCTGTGAATTTATGCAGCTTAAGTTTAGAAATAGCCAAAATAACTTCAGACTGTGTTACAGGGACTACATTATAGCCGGTAACGCATCTATCATCATTACAAACAATTGGAGTAGAACTAATCACATATTTTAGATCGTCACTGAAATCCTCACCATTAATATTATTACCTTATTTATCCTTTAATCGCTGTAAAGTTGTCCATTTTTACAACAAAAACATTGGCTATTTGGTAAAGCTCTCTGCTATTGTGCTATCTAACGCTTTTTAGCTGCTAATTGATCCTTTACAGGTTTATTAAGGTCTCTTTAATGCTTTCTGTTACGATTAGTAGGGTATTGATTAAGGATATTCCTACAGTTCTTTCTTTCTGAAATAAGCTCAAGTGCCTTATCACTCAAATAATTCTGCCTCCTCTGCTCCTTTTTTCCTAAAAGGGTACTGTTAGTTTCCAAAAATGCCTGTTTAAAATGACCCCATTCTTCCTCAACTTCAGTAGTAAGCAAACTATGACTGTCATAATGACTAAGTAACCTATCATGGTAAGCTTTAGCTATAACTGGGTCTTTCAGAACATCAGTATTAATGGTAAATTTCTTAACTTTAGCACAACACTTTTTAAGTTTAGGTTGCAAGACACTTTTAACAAGGTAATGGTCAGATCCAATTTCAGCTCCCTTATATGCCCTGGTATTCCTAACAGAACTATCCCATTTGCTGTTAATTAATATATAATCAATCATATTCTTATGCAGCCCATCAGGTGAAACCCATGTGTACTTATGTATATCGTGGTGTTTGTAATAAGTGTTAATTATTCTGAATTCATTGAGTTTACTTACCTGTAGGAGACGTTGCCCATTCCATTGCAGCTACCAATACCAAAAGGGCCTATTACTCCTTCCCAAAGGTCAGAGTCAGTACCAACTTTGGCATTGAAGTCACCAATAACAAGGGTAATATCTCCTTTCTTGACAGAATTCAAAATATCCTTAAGTTGTCCATAAAACCTATCCTTCTCATCCTCATCGGCATCCTCAGTGGTGGCGTAACAGCAGATAACATTCAAGTCTTTAACGCTTGTGTGAAATTTTGCTGTAAGAAATCTTCCATTAATGCACTCATATCCTAGAAGAGCATTACTAGCGTGTCTACTGAGAAGCAGACCCACGCCTTGGTGATGCTTATTGTCGTCCCTCCCTGAAAAGAGAAATTTAAGATTATTTTTAAGAATCTGACCTTTATCTGTCCATCTGGTCTCTTGCAAGCCGAGAATATCTAAATTATAACTGTTAAATTCTTGTGTGTGGACATCAAGAGAAAAAGCTTTGTACAGAGTCCTCACATTCCAACTACCTCTGGAGAGAAAATGGTTAGTGGGATGTTTAAAGAAACTATGTTTATTGAGAGAGGAAATGCTGACAATATCAAACAGTCCCCTAATCGCAGACATGGGGCAAAGACCCGTTCCCCCACCACTAAAGGCTGAAGTCATCTGTACTGGAAGACTTACTCTAATGTGGGATTTGACGATACCCGTAGAAGAAAGATTTCAGCTTGCTTCTAGAACAACGATGCCAGATTAAATAACTACTCTGAAAAGTGAATGAAAACAAATTAAAACTTCACTTCCTAAAATTTAGTAACACGATTATTTTTAGAAGTTCTGGTACAAATTGTGATAAATTTTTCCAATTTTCAATTATTTCCTATAGAACTAGCTTACATTCTAAATGTTTCAGCTTTCATAACTCCTTAAATAATTAGCGCATATTATTGGAAATCGAGTTTAAAAGAAAAGTGATTGCGATCTTCAAAATATTTTCAGTCACAAGTTTTCATAAAATGCCTGTTTAAGAAGTTACTGAGTTCTATATATGAGTTACTGTTGATATAACATGAAACTGTACATAATAATTGGAAGATCAGTGTATAATTCCTTACTGGGCAATCGATTGCTTCCCCCTCCTATTCTTTTTTAGATGGGAGTGGGGGGTAGAAGATAGGGCCAACTCTGGCGTGTAGAAGTCCTCCCCCCTAATTTTAGGGGAGTGGTTTTTTGGAGAAGAAGAAAGGTTTTGTCCATATCCTTACATTGTTTTACGTCGAAATAAAAGTACTCTAAGTATTGAATTTGGTTTTTTCCGAAGCGATTACTCAAATGGAGTTAACTATTCTGTGAGATAATCACTCTTCTTGTAGCGTCTTCGAGTAGCTCAGTGGTAAAGCAATACACCCGAATCATCTGCTATCCAGATTTCTAGGAAAGGGTGTTGAAACGTACAATTTTACGAGAGTCTTGTTATATGAGGTGGGTACTTGAAATGAAGAAAGAAATTAGCATAATGGTTGGATATTTTGGTACAATTTGCATATTCCAGATGATCGTTGTTTTTGTAGTAAAATTCAAAAGTTCAGTTACAAACACAAAATCCTGATTTTTCGAAAGGGGCTGTGTGAATTTTAAGGAAAATTAATATACGTATAAGCAATTTTTAGTACGATGAAATTCATGTATAAGAATAAAGATTTTAAGATAAATAATTTTAGGATTAATTATCATGTTTAATAGTATATTCAGATACGAAATTTTGTATGTGAAGGTGACTGAAAACTCACCTTTTTAAGAGGTGTGTTCATCCCTGACAGCAATGCAGGACTCACAACAAATCCTCATCCTACTAATAATATGTCTAATTAGTTCTAAAGGAGTAAAGTCCACTTGTGAAAAAGAATGTCCTAAGATCACGAAGCTCTTAGTCTCCCAAAGATTACATATTCGATAAGACATTGCAGGCCACTCCATGTTCGATACCTTCATGTTACAGATATTGATCATGATTTGTTAAAGAGATGTAAGAATAATTGTTATAAAGCTATATGAATAAATGAATAAATATCTCCTCAAGCAGCTGCTTGCCACATAGGTCTGGCAGGAGCCTCTCTGGGAAATCTGGTCAAAACAAGCGATGCCATAGTAGAAGATCTGTGAGGATGGCAGTACCTCAGCAGGAAAACACCACAAACATCCATGTTTTCCCCGGGGATCAAACCCAGGTCCCTTTGATCAGTAGCCAAGTATACTAACCACTTGAACATGGTATAACTAAAGTTAAATGCAGCTTTTTTTTTGCATACTATGCCATTGCTTGCTTTTAAAAATTTTTATATAAAATATCAAGCAATTTAATTTTAAAGTTCATATTTCACCTATAAAAATGCGTACATATGTTTTTTTTTTTTGATATAGGTATCACGAATCCTTGATCTGACACTATATCGGTGAAATATATCTTGACAGCCTACCACCAAAATTATTAATTTCTACCAGGAACAGATCACTTACAATGTGAAAAATGCGAATTCAGCAGTACTTATCTAATCCAAAATGAATGTTAATTTTTCTCTAAAACCCATAAAGTTCAATATCTACCACAGATGACAAAACGAAACTATTAGGTCGTTTGTTTGTTTTTTAAACGAGCTACAAAATGCAACAAAACAATGAATTATCTGAAACAGCTGTAAAAAAGGTATGCTCACAATTTAATCAAGTATTTATCAGTGGAAAAAAACAAATTACAACTGGCATACACAGAAATGTTAGAACTACACTGCAATTAGAA
Organism: Ryuthela nishihirai; assembly: GCA_038380435.1. Taxonomy (NCBI): domain Eukaryota; kingdom Metazoa; phylum Arthropoda; class Arachnida; order Araneae; family Heptathelidae; genus Ryuthela; species Ryuthela nishihirai. The sequence continues at coordinate 23,953,971 of JAWZYU010000004.1, read as the reverse complement.
GAATCAAAATTTTAATTTTCCGAAATTTTCACCTTTTAACAATAGTAATTAATGCTAATGGATCATTGGGAAAATGCAAATAGTAATAATTTATTAGTCCTATACAACACAAAAAGAATTTTTCATGTGATCTTTAAATTGAATTTTTTTTTCACCCCATAAGGTCTAATCAGTCAGTGTCTTAGATATAGTAAGGGGTGTATCATGTATCTTCATGGAAGCCATTTATTTTACCAACTGCTGTCGCCATTCTTCAGTTACAAACTATAATTACTATAATAATTATTCATAACAGGTGTGGATACATCGTCGTTTTTTGAAAAGTTCAGCATTACAAGTATAGGAAATTTTATGTTAAATAAGTAATCAGAATGATATTATAACAAATATTAACGCTTAAATATTTTAACATTGACAGTAAACCATTTAAACAAAATTCTTACTAAGCTAAGATTTTCAATTTCAACAAAAAAATTTTTAAACACAGTTCAAAGTTTAAAGATAAGGTTCACAACCAACATTAAAGATTCAGTCTTTATAGTGCTTTTCTGACCCGAGTTGATCTGCTTAAAGTCAAGTATTTTTCTAGTCCAGGACTGTCATTTGTTTCAGTCACCTTCTCATATACTGTCTCCGTCATGTAGTAATCATCTAGATGGTTTGATTAGACAGTTCCACTTCTGCAATACTCCCGAATGGATCGGACGTTTTCAGAAGATGCTATCTGTTGCTACGTAAGACATTGTCATCCTCGGTTTACACCTGGTAGAATCTTGGAGCGACTTCATTCAACACGTTTCTTTAAAGGACCAGTTCTTTCCATCCTGTATTCTTACTATATCTCCCGAATGGAGTGGTGGAAGAGTTTTTCCTCTGTAATGTTTCTGGAACTTTTTCTTGACAAACATCACTCTTTGTCATTTGATGTGAAGGAAGTCTTGTTCTCAGCTTTCTATTCATTAAAAACTCAGCAGGAGATATGTCGCAATCTAAGGGTGTATTAAGTGAATTTAAGAGTGATAAGTGCCAATCTGAGACATTTTCAGACTTCAAAAGTTTTTCACTATTTGCCTTCTCTTTTCTGCAAGTCCATTGGATCTTGGATAGTTTGGACTCGGTATAGTGTGCTTGAAATCACACTTTTCTGACAACTCTTTGAATTCTTTCCAACTAAACTGTAGTCCATTGTCGGATATTAGTTCTTTAGGTATTCCATGTCTCGAGAATATTTCCTTCAAAGCTGTTTTGACTATCTCTGACGATGTACAGTCTTTCAACTCTTCAACTTCTGGATAGTTTAAATAAGAATCTATGTCTGCTAAATAGTTCTTCCCGTAACAAACAAATCTGTTTCAATAACTTCCCATGGACGTTGTCCTTGTCTCTGAATAAGTGATTCTTTTTCCTATCTATTCTGATATTTCTAAAAAACACTACATTTTTTCACAATTTTTGCTATATCATCACTCAGGTTATGCCAAAATAGATATTCTCGGGTTCTTCTCTTACATTCTTTTATTCCCAAGTTCTTTCATGTATACGTAACAAAATGTCTCTTCTCAAGTATTTTGGAACAACCAGTCTATGTTTCTTCAATATGACACCTCTAGCAACAGTTAAATCATCTTTGTGGCAATGAAATGCAACAGCATCATTGGGATTTTTCCACCCATTGTAGATCTGTTCTATTACGTGTTTCAACTCAGGATCTTTAGAAGTTTCTTCTCTAAACTTCAGGAGCATCCTCTCTGAGATCGACAAAGTGTTTAGGATAGAATTAACATGAACTTCACTAGTATCATAAAAACTTTTCCGTAAAACTTTTCCATTAATTTGTAGAACTTTTATCTGGTTTATTCAAATAGGCTCTGGACAACTTGTTTGCAGTGACGATCGTTTTCTGCTTGAATACTGCATTTCAAACCGATATTTTAAAAGTCTCAGGAACAATCTTTGTATCTCATTGGTATGTCCACCATGCATTTCTTGCTTATAACCAAGAGTGGGTTGTGATCAGTCTCCAAAATGATTGGTCTTCCATAAATGGAATTGTTGAATTTTTCACAACCAACTAAACAACCCAGTGCCTCCTTTTTAAATTGGGAGTATCTTCTTTCTTCATCTGTCAATGATCTGGAAGAATAAGCAACGGGTCTCCAATCATTTTCTTATTGCTATAATTATACACAACCTAGGCCATTCATCAAAGCATCAGTTGAAATTTTTGTCTTTGTATTGGCATCATAATATGCTAAAACTGGTTTCTCTGTAAGGATTTTCTTAAGTGTTTTCAGTTTAGGTTCATGTTCATGAGACCAGTTTGTATCACTGTCTTTCCTGATAAAGTTCTTGGATATTTTGTCTTTTCCACAAAATTTGGAATGTATTTGCCAACATAGTTGACCATTCCCAAGATTCTCTGTGCTTCGTTTTTGGCTTTGGTGATGGCATTTTGAGAATAGCTTCGGTGTTTTCAGGATTCAGTGTTATTCCATCTGAAGTTAATTTATCACCCATAAAGAGTGCTTCGCTCTTTCAATATTCAGGGTTAGACCTGATTCTTATGTTCTTTCAAGAACTTTTGCTAATCTGTCATCGTGTTCTCTGATTTCGGATATTGGATTCCAAAATCAGAATAGCATCTACGTAGGTCTTTACTCCATCTAGTACTTCATATACCTGATTCAACAATTTGTGAAATATTTCTGTAGCAGATGATATGCCAAAAGAAAGCCTTTTGAAGCAATTTCGACCAAATGGAATATTAAAGGTACATAATTTTCTACTTTCTTCAACTAGGGGAATCTGGTAAAACTCAATTGTTGCATCTAATTTTGTAAATATCTTTGCACCAGCTAATTCTGAGTCAATTTCCCTTCTGGTTGGGATGGTGTAGTACTCCCTCTTGATCTGATTATTCAAGTGTTTTGGATCCAAACAAATTCTGAGTGCCCCATTCTTCTCCTTTACAATGACAAGATAACTCACCCAGTCTGTTGGTTAATAAATTTTTCTGATTTTGTCCATACAACACATTCTATCTAATTCTTCTTTTAGTTTGTCTTTCAGATATAAAGGTATTCTTCTCGAAGCTCGAACAACTGTAGTACAGTTCTCTTTTAAACCAATTTTATATCGTTTTCTTTACACACCCAATTCCAGTGAAGACTTTTTTGTATTTTTTGATTTTCTCAGTTATAATCTTTCTGATCTGCTACAACATTCTGGTTGGAGATCTGCATTTCACAGACTATTTTTAAAATGCCTAAGTTTTCAGCTGTTTGAAAATATTTAATGGTTGTTGACTCTTATTCACTACTATAACTTTGAATTTTACCTCTTTTTCGTGGAATTTGATCTCTGTGTAGATCATTCCATGTGTTGTGAGCTTGGCGCCTTCATAAGACATCAAACAGAGTTTATTGTTGAAAAGCGTAACTTCTTGTTTTATCTTATATGGTGCAAAATATATCACATTTGTTTGGCTACAAGTATTCACTTAATCTGGATGGTTGCAGTCTTTAGCTGGTGTCACAGTTTAATTATCTTGGGAGCTATGTAACAGATAATGGTGATGTGTGGCATGAGATTAACAGACGAATAGGGATTGCTGCCGGGACTTTTAAGAATCTATGGAGTGTGGAGAAATAGGCGTGTGCACCTAAAGACTAAAATTAGATTATATAATAGTTTGGTTCTTTCTAGGGTTAGTTATGGTAGTGAAACTTGGACACTTTGTAAACAAGATAACAGGAAACTAGATGCTTTTGACTCCAGATGCTTATGCAGTATCTTGGGCATTAGGTGGTTCAACTTTGTAACTAATGATGAGGTTAGGCAAAGGAGTTTGCAACCTCCTTTAAGCAGCATATTGTGCAGAGAGAGACTCCGTTGGTTTGGCCATGTTGCCCATATGAATAATTCTAGATTGGCGAATAGGGTTATGAACAGTGTGCCTAAAGGCCTCAGAAAGAGGGGGAGACCTAGGATGCAGTGGGCAGAGAATGTCAAACAGGACCTTGTTAGAATTGGTGTGCAGTGGCCAGATGCAGTAGATGTAGCTCAGGACAGACTTGCTTGGAGAACTAAATTGCACGGTCTGGTTGGATCTCCGTAGCCCATGGCTGCTTTATGATGATGATGATGATGATGATGATGATGATGATGATGATGATGATGATGATGATGATGATGATGATGATGATGATGATGATGATTCGGTTGGCTGGTATGGCAAAAACCTGAATAATTTTAAAGCGATATATCCATGGCTTGTAAATGGTAGCTAGGCGTAAACTGGAAGGAGAGCTGTGTACCAATCCCCAGTGATGATGCACAGAACCGGCCAGGTCTAGTACCTAATGTCCGACCCCGCCTTCTCGTGGTGCAGGCCGTTAGTACCTTTCAAGAGAGATATTCTCTTTTGGAAGGGAACGGAAGGGGAGGGCTGCCAGTTCAGTATGGCCTACTGATCTGGTCACCTATGGCCACTTTTTTCTTTTTTTTCAACCCTGCTGAGGAGTGGTCAACTTCACAGGGTCCTGGTGCTGACCATTTATACCTACTAGACTGGACTTGTTTATGGATTTGAGCTTGATTATGGATCCTGGACTTGCTGCACTGGTGGGCCTCTGTTGAGGGAGAGTCTGCCGCTGTGTTTTCTGTTTGCTTCTGGGTTGCCAGCTCTAAGTGAACAGAGGCATGGGATACCTTATATCAGCTGGTGGATAATCCTAATCAGAGGCCATCGCAGGTACCTGAACCTTACTTAGCTAGTTGGGCATCGTCAAGCCTAAACTGGAGTAATGTATCTCAGGCAGGCCATATGGTTCTTGAAAAAGTCCCACTTGAAAAGGTTGTGCCTGAAGTTCCTACCAGCATCGGTGACTTCAGCCTTTAGCGGAGGAGGAACAGGTCTTTGCCCCATGCCTGCGATCAGGGGGCTGTTTGATATTGTTGGCCCTACCAATCTCAATAAACCTAATTTCTTTAAAAATCCTACTAATCATTTTCTCTCTGCAGGAACGTGGAACGTGAGGACATTACATAGAGATTATTCTCTTGATGTCCTCATGCAGGAATTCCAGCGCTATAACCTAGATATTCTAGGCTTGCAAGAGACCAGATGGATGGGTAAAGGTGAGATACTTAAAAATAACTTTAAATTTCTCTTTACAGGGAGGGAGGATGGAAAGCATCACCAAGGCGTGGGTCTGCTGCTCAGCAGACATGCTAGTGATGCTCTTCTAGGATATGAGTGCATTAATGAAAGGTTTCTTACAGCAAAATTTCAGACAAGCATTAAAGACTTGAATGTTATCTGCTGTTATGCTCCCACTGAGGATTCTGATGAGGATGAGAAGGATAGGTTTTACAGACAACTTCAGGATATTTTGAATTCTGTCAAGAAAGGAGATATTACCCTTGTTCTTGGTGACTTCAATGCCAAAGTTGGTACCGACTCTGACCTTTGGGGAGGAGTAATAGGCCCTTTTGGTATTGGTAGCTGCAATGGCAATGGGCAACGTCTCTTACAGGTAAGTAAACTCAATGGTTTCAGAATAACTAACACATATTACAAACACCGCGACATACATAAATACACATGGGTTTCACCTGATGGACTGCATAAGAATATGATTAATTATATATTAATTAACAGCAAATGGGCTAGTTCTGTTAGAAATACTAGGGCATATAGGGGAGCTGAAATGGGATCTGACCATTACCTTGTTAAAAGTGTCTTGCAACTTAAACTTAAAAAGTGTTGTGCTAGGGTTAAAAAATTTACCTTTAATACTGAAGCTCTGAAAGACCCAGTTATAGCTAAAGCTTACCATGATAGGTTACTTAGTCATTATGACAGTCATGGTTTGCTTAATACTGATGTTGAGGAAGAATGGGGCCATTTTAAACAGGCTTTTTTGGAAACTAACAGTACTCTTTTAGGGAAAAAGGAGCAGAGGAGGCAGAATTATTTAAGTGATAAGGCACTTGAGCTTATTTCAGAAAGAAGGAACTGCAGGAATGTCCTTAATCAGTACCCTACTAGTCCTAATAGAAAGCATTACAAAGAACTTAATAAACGTGTAAAGGATCAGTTAGCTACTGATAAGAATCTTTGGCTTGATGGCCTTGCTGACAAAGCTGAGGAAGCAGTTAGACAGCACAACAGCAGAGAGCTGTACCAGATAGTTAATGTTTTGTGTGGTAGAAAACGAACAGGTATACAGGGATTGAAGGATAAACAAGGCAAGGTTATAGAAGGTGAGGATTCTGTCATGGCTAGGTGGGCTGAGCATTTCAGTGATGTTCTAAACAATGTGGTTAGTTCTACTCCCATTGTTTGCAATGATGATAGATGCATTGTTGGCTTTAATGTTGGCCCTATAACACAATCTGAAGTTAGTTTGGCTATTTCTAAACTTAAACTTCATAAATCCCCAGGGGTAGATGAAATTACTATGGAAATGCTTAGAGCTGGGAATGTTTCAGTTACCATTTGAATGACTGAAATTTTGAATAACTTTTATGATAAAGGCATGGTTCCTAAAGATTTTACCAGAGCTATTATTATCCCTATTTTCAAAAAAGGTGATCGCAGTTCTTGTGATAACTATAGGGGTATCAGCCTACTCTCCGTTCCAGGTAAAGTTCTTTCCATGATTGTGCTTAATAGAATTAAGAATCTGGTTGACAGGCAATTGCGTGATGAGCAATGTGGATTCAGAAGAGGTAGGGGATGTGTAGATCAGATATTTTCACTTAGGCAGATTCTTGAGAAATGTTTAGAGTTTCAGAAACCTTTGGTTGCTAGCTTTGTTGATTTCAAAAAGGCTTTCGACTCTGTTGATCGTCATAATTTGTGGTTGATTGTGAAATCATATGGTATACCAGACAAGTTAGTTAACATTATGAAAGCTCTCTATAATAACACTGAGTCGTGTGTGAGAGTTGGTAAGGCTTGTAGCAATTGGTTTAGCATTACTTCTGGTGTTCGACAAGGGTGCATTTTGTCTCCTTTTCTCTTTAGTTTGGTTGTTGATTATGTTATGCGAAATTCCCTTCAAGGGAAAGCTTTTGGCCTTAAATGGGCTGGAGATACGAAAATTTCTGATTTAGATTATGCTGATGATTTAGCCCTTTTGGCAAATGATGTTGATGAGATGAACTCTTTCATTCGAACTGTTGATGAGACTGGTAGTACAGTAGGTTTGGTTATAAACAGAGAGAAAACTAAAGTGATGAAAATTGGTCAGGCAGGTTGTGATTCAGTTAATCTGAATGGTTGCAGTCTTGAGCAGGTGTCACAGTTTAATTACCTTGGGAGCTGCGTAACTGATACTGGTGATGTGCGGCATGAGATTAACAGACGAATAGGTATTGCTGCCGGGACTTTTAAGAATCTATGGAGATTGTGGAGAAATAGGCGTATACACCTAAAGACTAAAATTAGACTGTAAAATAGTTTGGTTCTTTCTAGGGTTAGTTATGGTAGTGAAACTTGGACGCTGTGTAAGCAAGATAACAGGAAACTAGATGCTTTTGATTCTAGATGCTTACGCAGTATCTTGGGTATTAGGTGGTTTAACTTTGTAACTAATGATGAGGTTAAGCAAAGGAGTCTGCAACCTCCTTTAAGCAGCATATTTTGCAGAGAGAGACTCCGCTGGTTTGGCCATGTTGCCCGTATGGATAATTACAGATTGGCGAATAGGGTTATGAACAGTGTGCCTAGAGGCCTCAGAAGGAGGGGGAGACCTAGGATGCGGTGGGCTGACAATGTCAAACAGGACCTTGTTAGAATTGGTGTACGGTGGCCGGATGCAGCAGATGTAGCTCAGGACAGATATGCTTGGAGAATTAAACTGCGCGGTCTGGTTGGACCTCCGTAGCCCATGGCTGCTGGATGATGATGATGATGATGATGATGATGATGATGATGATGATGATGATGATGATGATGATGATGATGATGATGATGATGATGATGATGATGATGATGATGATGATGATGATATATCCATTAATATGAACAATATTTGGTTACTTATTTAATAAATCTTTATCTTCTGGTATTTTTCTCTAAATGCCATAAAATATTGAATAATAGTTCCTATTTACAAAAAAGAACAAAACCCATATAAAAAAAATTCGACCTATTGCTATACTTCTGATAATATCAAAATACTGGAGAAGTTATTTCTTGTTAGGTTGATAAACAGAAGGTTATGAAAAACAGAAGATAATATCAAAATTACACCTATTTAATTAACTATTTTTAATTAAAATTACAGAATTAAACCTATTTTATATATTGAATAATAGTTCCTATTTACAAAAAAGAACATAACCCTTGGTACTGACTCTGATCTTTGGGGAGTGGTGATAGGACCTTTTGGTATTGGTAGCTGCAATGGATATGGGCAACGTCTCCTACAGGTAAGTAAACTCAATGGTTTCAGAATAACTAACACATATTACAAACACCGCGACATACATAAATACACATGGGTTTCACCTGATGGGCTGCATAGGAATATGATTGATTATATATTAATTAACAGCAAATGGGCTAGTTCTGTCAGGAATACCAGGTCATATAGCGGAGCTGAAATTGGATCTTACCATTACCTTGTTAAAAGTGTCTTGCAACTTAAACTTAAAAAGTGTTGTGCTAGGGTTAAAAATTTTACCTTTAATACTGAAGCTCTGAATGACCCAGTTATAGTTAAAGCTTACCATGACAGGTTACTTAGTCATTATGACAGTCATGGTTTGCTTAATGCTGAAGTTGAGGAAGAATGGGACCATTTCAAACAGGCTTTTTTGGAAACTAACAGTACTCTTTTAGGAAAAAAGGAGCAGAGGAGGCATAATTAATAGAGTGATAAGGCACTTAAGCTTATTTCAGAAACACAGAACTGCAGGAATGTCCTTAATCAATACCCTACTAGTCCATAGAAAGCATTACAGAGAGCTTAATAAATGTCTAAAGGATCAGTTAGCTGCTGATAAGAATCTTTGGCTTGATGGCTTGGCTGACAAAGCCGAGGAAGCAGTTAGACAGCACAACAGCAGAGAGCTGTACCAGATAGTTAATGTTTTATGTGGTAGAAAACGGACAGGTATACAGGATTGAAGGATAAACAAGGTAAGGTTATAGAAGGTTAGGATTCTGTCATGGCTAGGTGGGCTGAGCATTTCAGTGATGTTCTAAACAATGTGGTTAGTTCTACTCCCATTGTTTGCAATGATGATAGATGTATTGTTGGCTTTAACGTTGGCCCTATAACACAATCTGAAGTTAGTTTGGCTATTTGTAAACTTAAACTTGATAAATCCCCAGGGGTAGATGAAATTACTACGGAAATGCTTAGAGCTGGGAATGTTTCGGTTACCACTTGGATGACTGAAATTTTGAATATCTTTTATGATAAAGGCATGGTTCCTAAGGATTTTACCAATGCTATTGTTATCCCTATTTTCAAAAAAGGTGATCGCAGTTCTTGTGATAACTATAGGGGTATCAGCCTACTCTCTGTTCCAGGTAAAGTTCTTTCCATGATTGTGCTTAATAGAATTAAGAATCTGGTTGACAGGCAATTGCGTGATGAGCAATGTGGATTCAGAAGTGGTAGGGGATGTGTTGATCAGATATTTTCACTTAGGCAGATTCTTGAGAAATGTTTAGAGTTTCAGAAACCTTTGGTTGCTAGCTTTGTTGATTTCAAAAAGGCTTTCGAATCTGTTGATCGTCATATTGTGGTTGATTGTGAGATCATATGGTATACCTGACAAGTTAGTTAACATAATGAAAGCTCTCTATAATAACACTGAGTCGTGTGTGAGAGTTGGTAAGGCTTGTAGCAATTGGTTTAGCATTACTTCTGGTGTTCGACAAGGGTGCATTTTGTCTCCTTTTCTCTTTAGTTTGGTTATTGATTATGTTATGCGAAATTCACTTCAAGGGAAAGATTTTGGCCTTAAATGGACTGGAGATACGAAAATTTCTGATTTAGATTATGCTGATGATTTAGCCCTTTTGGCAAATGATGTTGATGAGATGAACTCTTTCATTCGAGCTGTTCATGAGACTGGTAGTAGAGTAGGTTTGGTTATAAACAGAGAGAAAACTGAAGTGATGAAAATTGGTCAGGCAGGCTGTGATTCAGTTAATCTGAATGGTTGCAGTCTTGAGCAGGTGTCACAGTTTAATTACCTTGGGAGCTGCGTAACTGATACTGGTGATGTGCGGCATGAGATTAACAGACGAATAGGGATTGCTGCCGGGACTTTTAAGAATCTATGGAGATTATGGAGAAATAGGCGTATACGCCTAAAGACTAAAATTAGACTGTATAATAGTTTGGTTCTTTCTAGGGTTAGTTATGGTAGTGAAACTTGGACGCTGTGTAAACAAGATAACAGGAAACTAGATGTTTTGATTCTAGATGCTTACGCAGTATCTTGGGTATTAGGTGATTTAACTTTGGAACTAATGATGAGGTTAGGCAAAGGAGTCTGCAACCTCCTTTAAGCAGCATATTGTGCAGAGAGAGACTCCGCTGGTTTGGCCATGTTGCCCGTATGGATAATTATAGATTGGCGAATAGGGTTTTGAACAGTGTGCCTAGAGGCCTCAGAAGGAGGGGGAGACCTAGGATGCGGTGGGCAGACAATGTCAAACAGCACCTTGTTAGAATTGGTGTGCAGTGGCCGGATGCAGCAGATGTAGCTCAGGACAGATATGCTTGGAGAATTAAACTGCGTGGTCTGGTTGGACCTCCGTAGCCCATGGCAGCTTGAGGATGATGATAATGATGATGATTTCTTTACTTCTGATAATATCAAAATACTGGAGAAGTTATTTCTTGTTAGGTTGATAAACAGATGGTTATGAAAACAGAAGATAATATCAAAATTACACCTATTTAATTAATTATTTATTAAATTAAAATTACACAATTTTATGTGATGTTTTACTAAAAATCTCATATGAATGATATTTTACTAAAGTTTAACATAATAGCAAAGAACCAATATGAATTTCTGCCGAAAAAAGCACAGAATATGCTATTTTGCATTTAACAGATTCATTAACATGGTCTTTGGATAAGGATTTCAAAACACTTGCAACTTTTTTGGACATATTGAAGACTTTTGATCCGGTAAATGATGAAATATTGCTGACTAAGCTTTATAAATATGGAATAAGAGGTATTAGTTTACATGGTTAAAATCCTACTTGGGAAATCATTCACAAGTGATCAGTATAAATAATATATATAGTAATAGGAAGTATCTCAATACAGGCGTACCACAAGGTTCTGTACTGGGAACTCTGCCATTTGTATTATATGTAAATGATATATTGACAAAAATCTTGATTCAGAAATTTTTCTTACACTAATGATATTATTTTAGTATAAAAGTAACACCTATGAGCAATTACACCAAATGACACATAGAGATATTCATTAACACTACCAATTGACCAGCTGACATTGAATAAACTAACTGTAAATAAGTCTAAAACATGTTATATAAATTTCAGTTGAAGGCATCAGATGATGGCAGCAATGATTCTGGAATGATTTCTCATCACAAGGGCTATTTCATCTTAAATAGCAGTTGTGAACGTCTTAAAAAGGTTGATCAAATTAAATACGTAGGAGTGATAAAATATACCTAGGATTGATAAAACCTTTCATGGAAGTATCACACTGATTATACTGTTGGTAAAATAAAACCATTTATAGCTGAATTCTACACATTAAAATTGATATTAGATAAAAAAAAAATTCTAAAAATATTTTATTTTGCCTGTGTATATTGTAGGTTACATTATGCAATAATAGCCTGGGGAGGAGATGAAAAATTAATTTAAACAGATTGCTGATTCTTTAAAAATTTATTGTTAGAATCATTGACAATAAAGGTCGCTTCTATGAATGATGTCCTATATTTAAAAAAATTGATGTTTTTTGACTGTCTCTCAACTTTATATTTTAAAGCTTATTGAATATGTCCACTTCAATTTGCATCAATTTCAGGTTCGACAGGTATATATATATATATCGCTTAAAGACCATCAACGAAATTGCAAATACCACGCATATCAAAGCAAGGTAACACTCGTAATGTAAACTATATTGGATCTAACCTATATAAGAGGGTTCTGGAAAAAATGAAGAAAGTTACTACAAAATATTCATTGAAGAAATCTCTTTGTGAATGAATTATAAACAATGAATTATTATTGTATGTAAAACAAATTTTTTGACTGTTTACATCATAGATTGGTTCAATTACCAACTGTTGTCATATTTATTTTTTTGTATTTTTATTTTAGCTGTACACCAGCGATAATAATAATAACTGAATACTTATTCAGTTACTTCAGCTGGGTATATCTTATTATAATTTTTTATTGATATATATTTGGATTGAATAAAAGCCAAATTAAATTGAATATTCCATACAACATTGTTTGGGCTAGCATATAAAGAAATTAATTAATCTGTGAAATATACAGATAGATATAATTTCATTAATTTCCAGCAAAATATATAGTGAAGGTGGTATGTGTACTATGAATAGTGGTAGAAGAAGAAAAAAAATCGATCCAGGATGATATTTTTTATTTTCTACTAGTAAAATTTGAAGTGCCCTATCAAAATATCAGAGAATTTTAATATCAATCTGATTTAAAAGCTATATAATTTCTAAAATACGCATTTAATGGAAAAATATGACTTAGAATAAAATGAAGATTGTAATCAAATCTATTTTAATCTCAAGTTTCAACAATATTCGTTCACTATTTAAAGAGTTATATAAGCTAGAGTGTTTTGAAACAGAGACTACATCACAAAAATTTCCTTCAGAAATTAATTGAAGCTTGAATAAAAATCATTTTTTAAAACCATTTAATAAAATATACATTTTTGAAGTTTGCATAATGATTATTTTAATATTAGAGCTGATTAACGATTTTTTTTATAAAATAAGATAATTTATTGATAAATAATCGAGGTTTCATAACTCTTTAAATCCTGAATGAATATTGTTTAATCATCATCATCATCATCCTCAAGCAGCCATGGGCTACGGAGGTCCAACCAGAACGTGCAATTTAGTTCTCCAAGCAAGTCTATCCTGAGCTACATCTACTGCATCTGGCCACTGCACACCAATTCTAACAAGGTGCTGTTTGACATTGTCTGCCCACTGCATCCTAGGTCTCCCCTTCTTTCTGAGGCCTTTAGGCACACTGTTCATAACCCTATTCGCCAACCTATAATTATTCATACGGGCAACATGGCCAAACCAACGGAGTCTCTCTCTGCACAATATGCTGCTTAAAGGAGGTTGCAAACTCCTTTGCCTAACCTCATCATTAGTTACAAAGTTGAACCACCTAATGCCCAAGATACTGCGTTAGCATCTGGAATCAAAAGCATCTAGTTTCCTGTTATCTTGTTTACAAAGTGTCCACGTTTCACTACCATAACAAACCTAGAAAGAACCAAACTATTATACAGTCTAATTTTAGTCTTTAGGTGTATACGCCTATTTCTCCACACTATCCATAGATTCTTAAAAGTTCCGGCAGCAATCCCTATTCGTCTGTTAATCTCATGCCACATATCACCAATATCTGTTACATAGCTCCCAAGATAATTAAACTGTGACACCTGCTCAAGACTGCAACCATTCAGATTAACTGAATCACAGCCTGCCTGACCAATAGGGGCGGGGGTGGCTCAGTCGGTAGCGCGCCAGGCTCGTAATCTGCAGTTCTCAGGTTCGAGTCCCAGCTGGGTCAGCATTGAGATTTATCTCCGCAAAATTCCCCGTCCTGCCCACGGTCAGTAGGGGACACCGATGGGCTTGGAAAGGCCGCCGTCCGTCGGATGGGACGTTAAGCCGTGGCCCCGTGTGCGGGAGAGCCATACCCTGTGCACGCTAAAGAACACGCTGGATGGCCTTGACGGGAGGCTACCATCTGTCTCCCAACAGCTGTTCCAGTGGGTCCCCTCCCTCAACCTTCTCTGAGCCTTCGGGGTCCTTGTGACCTGGCCATTTAGCCCATGGTGTGCAAAAAAGTGCCGCTCAGAGGTAAAACAACCCAACCCAACCCAAAGCCTGACCAATTTTCATCACTTTAGTTTTCTCTCTGTTTATAACCAAACCTACCCTACTACCAGTTTCATCAACAGCTCGAATGAAAGAGTTCATCTCATCAACATCATTTGCAAATATCGGGATTTAAATAGGTTTAATTTTGGTCTTGAAATATTTTGCTTGAAATGTAAATATTGTAGATCGTAGATCGTATAATCATATTCGATGTACTGGGTAATAATTTTACCCCTAACCATCTCCATCAGAAAGATATACCTATTTGGCATGAGTAAGAACAAAATATAATAAATAAACCAACCTTAAGTGGGTCCCTAAGCGCAAACATAAGAAAAGCTAAAAATAGCAGTAAAATTGTATAAGAAACCTAAAACGGGTAGGTCTCCACAGAGAACGCTACCGTTTCAGGTCTCTTGTACTTGTTCAAAACAGTATGATCGTAAAGAATAAGAGAAAAAATAATCTCATTGGAATTATTGCTTTCAGCCTCAAAAAATCTTTCTGAGGTGCGTTTTATATGTGTATATATATATATGGTCGATGCTCATGTCTTTATGGAATTGTCTGTTAATGACAAACCAGGGGGCATCGACCGCAGTTCTCAAAATCTTGTTCTGTAAGATCTGAATCTTACGAATATTGGTTGGGTGTAGTATTCGCCCATATGGGTGAAGCATAGAGAATCACCGGTCAGATGATAATAGAGTAACAGCTTATGATCAATCATTAAAATGGAATTTCTCCTAAGGAGTGGGCCTAGCTGGCCCCTCAATGAATTGACTTTGGAGATTACATTACTTATGTGATAGTCCCACTTTAATCTCTTATGTAACACAACCCCAAGATATTTGACTCAATCACTCCAATCAATGGGAATATCTTGTAAATGGTGGCAAGTAGGATTCATAATACGCTATGTTAGATATTATATTATATTTATTATATATTATATATTTTCAAGATATACAGTAAAAACGTGGCCGAGCTCATGTCAGAGTTAATCTTTATCTTCCATTTTTCGTACCATGTGCCCAGCTCGGTCAAGCTGTGCTGCAGCCTCTTTACAGCGATGGCAGGACCGAGGGAAGGAGAGAGTAAGGCAAGGTCATCTGCCTAAAGTGCAAGATGAATACGATCAAAGGAAGGTAAATCGTATAAGTATAAAGAGAAGAGTGTAGGACCCAAAAGGGAGCCCTGAGGCACACCTGCAGAGATTACTCTTCTTGTACACATGGCAGATTTAATTTGCACTTGAAATGTCCTATTGGAGAGATATAATTGGATCAAGCAGATGAGTCCAGATGGTACTTCGGCTTGTATAAGCTTGTGTAAAAGGCCGTCCAACCAAACATGGTTAAAGGTTTTGGCCACGTCCAGGAAGACCCCTGCAACGGACTCCTTTTTGTTAAGGGATTCGGTGACTTTCTCAGGCAGAATAGGGTGGCAGCGAAGAAAGTCGTCAATACGATTGAGCAAAATCTTTTCAAAAAGCTCACTAATTGTAGACAGCAAGCTGATAGGACGGTAGATGTAAATATTGTATTGCATTATTGATTCTTTATACAAAAAATATCAGTATGGGAGTTTGCCATCGGTCTGTTGAAAATTTATTGTTTGGGAAACATTGTTTTAAAAGCTTAGGCTTCTAATCTATTCCCCTATTCTCTTATTGTTCAATTGTAACATTTTGCTGTAATGTTTATAATTATATTTAAGTGAAAAATTGATTCATTAAATCATTCATTCATCTTCAGAGTAATTTTTTCATTCAATGCATATGCTAGAAGTTAAGGGCTTCGAAGTTACATTCTTCTTGTTATTTTGAAAGGACAAAAAAAAGGGTTAAAATAATTTAATGCCCACAAAACTTCACCTTTTAATGCTTAATCTAATTCTTTTCCGATTTCTATAATTTGCGGAAGTTGTGGTGGTGGTGGTGGTGGGGAGTCTCTTGGTATAATAAAATAAATAAATAAATACCCCCTCAAGCAGCTGCTTGCCACAGAGGTCTGACAGGAGCCTGTCAGTAGAAGATCTGAGACAGTAGAAGATCTGAGAGGATGCAGGACCTCAGCAGAAAACAACACGAACTTCCATGCCTTACCAGGGGCTCGAACCCATGTCCCGAAACTATTCCTATCCGGTTTCAAAAATTGGATCCTACACGATTTTATCAGCTTTTTTCGTAGAAAAAACCTGTCTCTCTCGTTTAAATTTGTATTGAAATATTTGAAGTCGTTCTCATATTACTTTTACTTTACTCTAACTGCAGCCTGCTAACAGATGGTGCCATGTATTTTTTCTGAGAAACGTGCAGTAGACCAGACAGCGACAATTGAACTAGCGCCAGCAAGCAATCCATGGTCGTTGGGTGTAAACCATGTAAATAGGACCATGAAAGTTGTGACAAAGTTTTTCTTCTGGAAAATGTTTAACTCTCTGTTATTTTAATTATATTGGAAAGTAGCGTAAACTCTTGGTATATATTGCTAAAATTACTGCTGGTTTGAAATATCCCACCCTCATAGTTTATGGAGATGATTGTTGATGCAATGCTTTTTATTGGATATGCCATTTATTATGATAAACGTACAATTTCGAGCTGAGCAACAGTTTTTAAAATTGCAAAAGAAACGCAAAATGGAAGCGAAAAGTAATAAAAAATAGTTTTCAATAATGTATTGAAATAGAATATTTTCAGTTTTGAAAAATTTTTTTATTTTATTGGAAATTATTCGTAGAAATTATTAACAAATTTGATCGTGGTGTTCAACTACTGTTTTTTGCAGACACATTCAAACACAGAATAGAGAGAAAAAGGAATAAAAAAATAATTCTTATGATTAAATAACTAAACAATAGTTTCTTCACATACAGGAAATATTGCGATCACAACTGGATAGTTGTAACCGTAGCATCGTATCATCTAAATTTTGTTTACATTGTGCAGTAAATGAATCTTCGTAATGTTGTATTTCAGAAGTCGTAGAACATAGCAATCGTTTTCTTTTTGCTAAACTTTGTGTATGAAGAAACAAAACTTGTTTCTGCTATTAACAATGACTCCAAAACACAGAAAAATTGCTGTAATGGGTTTTCGTTCAGTTGGTATGTTTAGAGTTACGTAACATTCTAAACCAATAACCATAAGTATAGAAAGCTAGGTAACTAGGCTGATATTACGTACGGTATATTGTTTACTTCTACAGTATATGAAAAGTGCCACTCAGGGGCAGGTTCTAATTAGAGTACATATTCCACTTGAATCTTTACAAAGATGCGAAATTCTAAGAGAACGTTTTGTAATATGAAATACAACGGATATGCATCGTAATGTTGGAAGACAATGCTTGAGATCCGATGAGCTTTTAGTGAATGGTGATTTAATATCAGTTGGATGTTAGTTCTTTTTGCCAGCTGAAGACCAAAAACTACGAAAGCTATAAGGGACATGGTGTCATTGTGAATGTAATTTTAAAGTTGGAAACGAGTAGATTATCGGTTTTTTTCTGTAGTGAACAAAAACCAACTCTACATTTACTTTCAAAGCCAGAGAAAAATATAATTTAATTAACAGAAAAAAGAGCTTTTCCAAACAAGAAACAAAATTCAAATAAACCATAAAAGTTTTTACTGATCTAATAACTTTTCATTTAGGTACCAGAAAATAATATGACAGGTGGCATTACCCAGTTCTCAGCCAAGAGATGGTGCTGCTCATAGAATCAGCAACAAACGTAACACTTTTTTAGCCCAAGAGGAGAAAAAGACCAGCCCTTTAAGTTTCTATAAAAGCTGTTCCAAAAATTTTCTGTTTGCTGTTTTTCTTTTTGTAACTTTGCCAAACTTTAAGTTCATGCCATAGAGATAAAATGTGCATAGTCATATGTCTGAGAATTACATCTTTATGTCAGGAAACATATTCTTCATTTTAAAGTTACAACAACCACAATTTTTTGTAATTATTACTAACCACAAGTATCCTTGCCATGATTTCACAATCATAGCCAAATACTTATAGCCAGGAACACAACCAAAACTGTTACCTAACAAGGGATATGAGATCAGTCTGATCCCAAAGACCTCTTAGATTTAGATCAATGTAGATATCAAGATTAATGGTGATCTGTGCAGTAGGTGCAAAAAGGAAAATAGAAGTAGTGGAAGATGGACATGTGTGCAGAGGTCAAACATTTACTGGTATGTTTGACTTTACACATTCTTATTGGTTAACATCAAGTGATACAAATTAAATAAACAATACAACAAGCAGCTCCACCATTTTTTGTGATATACTATTTGAATGGTAATAGTTAACATTTGTTGTTACTTGAGTAGAAGGAAATGATAGTAAATGGATTAATTATTTGTTCAGCACTTGAACAAAGCAGTATATATCTAAAAATAATGGTTCTAATCTCGCTTTAAAAATATGCTTCATTAGCGTAAGGAAAAATATAGTAATTTACAAATTAGTGCTAGAAAGACTGCCAGACAATATATATATTTGAAACAAAGAACTAAATACTTTTAACAAAAAATAAAAAGCTAAAGTTTTTATTATTCTCAATTATTATAAAGCATAATATTTTAGTTGATTAATTGGGGTGAGAGTGGGTAGTGCACCAGGCTTATAATCTTCAGTTCCCAGGTTTGAGCCCCACCTGGGCCCTCATCGAGATTTATGTCTGCAAAACTGTGCTGTGCCCTCAGTCAATAGGGGACATTGAATAATAGGGGTAAAGGCTTAACATCCAACAGATAATGTTGGATGAGATGTTAAGCCTTGGCCCATGTGCAGCAGAGCCATACCTTATGCATGTTAAAGAACTTGATGGGAAGCTACCATCTATCTCCCAACAGTTGTCCAGTGGGTCCCCTCCTGCCACCTTCTCTTAGCCCTCAGGGTCCTTATGACTTGCACAAAAAGTGCTGCTCAGAAGTAAAACACCAGCTTAATTAATCAGTTAAGCTCTAATGTTGACTTAATTTCAATAAATAATGCATTAAATAAGATAAAATATAAAACAGTCTGTCAAATATACTAGTAAGAAGATAAAGAATATTAATAAGTTCAAAGGATGAAAAATTAAATGTGATTTTAAATGTGTATAGTGCTGTGGTAAAATGTAGCTAGACATGCAGCACAGAAGTTGTGAAAGATGTTAGATGGATAATCTGTTAGCTTGCTGGATGCTAGAACAGGAAAAGTAGTGTTGGCTTGGTTGGGAGCATGCCAGGCTCATAATGAGATGTTCCAAGTTAAAATCCCTAGTGTTCCTGCTTTTATATTTTCTCCACTAATCTGAACTTTGCTTTCAATGATAAAAATAGCAACAGTGGACTTAAAGAGATCTCTATTGTATGGAGACCTTAAGCCATGGCTTCATGCACTGGCAAACCATACTCTGAAGAACATGCTGGAATGGCCTTGTGGGAGGCTTCCACCTGTCTCAGAATAGCTGTCCAGTGGATCCCATTACCCCTACTCAGCTATGAGGTCTTTGGACCTGGCCACAGCCCATTTTCTGCAGAAAAGTGCTGCTCAGAGGTAATGCAGCACATATAATAAAGAAATACATCAAATTGAATGGTAAAAAAAATCCCAGATGATGTAAGAAGTTTGTGGACACTCCTGGTGTAAATCTAAAACCATGCATGTGGTAATGCTGCTATGCCTGCTATTGAAATGTAGTGTTTAAAGAGAGTTTCAATGGAGCACAATATACTATTTTTTTTATGCACTATGTTTGTATAAATAAGCTAAATCTTGTTCAGCAATGTGACTTACAGACATTCCCATCTATTTTTGTTGATTTGCACCTGGTGCCATCTATGTTGGGAATTGGGTAAACAAAAAATTTTTTACCTAATTATTTCAAGAGTCTCTTGTCTACAGGACATTTTGCTGTGATACTTTATTATTAAGTTATATTCTCCCTCCCTGTGTAATTAAGATGGAATTGTGAGAGGAGCACAATGTGTTTTACACCAGCAAGCCTGAATCTAGGAAAAAATAAAAGGGAGGAGGCAAGTGATGCAATCAAGCTTTAAAAAAAGAGCAAGTGGAGGCCAACAAACTGGATTTTCATTGCTGTATATTTTCCCTTCTGTTTTAGAGATCTTTAAAAAAATGTGTGAAATAAGCACAAGTTTATTTTTTTGCCTTCATTATCACCCTTAGTAGCATTTTCAAATGAGAGGGAGGGGTATGATCATCTTGTCCCTACCCCTAGATCCAACCCTGCATAACAGCTACACCAATTTAAACATTAAGAAATATAACAATTTATTTAAATAGACATAACAGCAATTATATATAAAAAGCAACTGACTGTTAAAATTGTATTGCTGTATCAAAGGAAGTTAAAAAGGTTAAAAGTATTTGTAGTTTATAAATTTAAAATATACATTTTTAATTTACAGGGAAATCCTGCTTAACTCTGCAATTTATGCAAGGCAATTTTGTTGAAACGTACGATGCTACCATTGAAAACAGTAAGTGTATTTTATATTAATATAAAACATTAATGTTATATTTAAATCTAGCGAAATATAAAAAAAAGTGTTTTAACTAGTATAAGGTAAGCAACCTGACTAGCAGGGCATTTATTTTGGAAAATGCTGGAATGGTGATCTAATACCTTTTCCATAAATTAAAATATTTTATAGATGAAATATGAAATTGTTATCTTAGTGGAGTATACATAAAATAGTTTCTTTCTTCACACTGATAAAAAGTTAATAATGAAGCTTGCTCTTAAAAGACAGTATTGTTTAAATCTTCCAGAGCCATCAGCATTGTAGCTTGTGTCAAATATACTGCATATCAACAGTCAACGTTGTTAGCACAACAAATTAAACTTTATTTTTAAAGAAAAGTAGAAATTCCCATTTGAATTTTTTTTATATATATATCTTATAAAAGTAGATAATTAACACTTGAAAAATCATACTTACCTTTTCCATTTCATGCACATTTTATTAAGTTATAAATAATTTCTTCCAGCTCTCTTATCACCATTCCATAGACACAAAATGCACTGTAGGGACTCGGACAACTAGAGCAGAAAGGGAGGGAGCTATAAGACTGCCATTTTGGCAGCAGGGCCCTTTTTGCTTAGCAACAGCACCATCAGTTGCTAGGCAAAAAAAAACAGAAATGCAACTTGTGTGTTTGGTTAAAGCCCCAGCATCTCCTTACATGGCACCAAGAAAGTCGATGTGGCACAGGGAATGAGTGCTGAGAGATTTGTAAATGATCACTGTGAAAACTTCACATCAAGTGTGGTAAGACCTGGTGTGTAGAGCCAGTTTTTGTCTTGTTATTCTGTGCTGTGCTATATATATGCAAGGAAATGCAAAAAACAGTTCTAAAATGCACCATGCAGGCACTACACCAGACAGATCAACACAAAACATGGAGGTTATTGGTTCGATTTGTCAGGAAATGCTGTCAGCAATAATTTCCCAACATGAAATAGTGGAACAGTCCAATGATGCACAGGCAATCACAAGTCAGCCTTCCAATAATGTCAGAAAACATGAATCAATGATGCTGAACTTCTCATTAGACCATATGTGGTTTGAGGCTGATGAATGAAGGCATAAGCATGAGGCCGATGAATGAAGGGAACAGTGAGAGGCAGATGAGTGAAGGGAGCAGATGCTGCATGAGGCTTATGAATGAAAGGAATAGTGCAAGCATGAGCTTCAAATGAGACATCTCAAGCTAGAGACAGCAAAAGCGAGGGGTGTCAGATCTCAGGGCACAACACGTGATGGTTATGATTCACCTGGGTCCAATTCCCATAGCAGTGCAAAGAAAAAGGAGCATGAAGAATTGAAGTATTTGATTTCAGTTCTGTATACAATGCTGGGATCACCCCCAGAAACTCTCCTTGACATTCCTGTGTATTTTAAGAGGATTGAGAGAGTTTTTGCTAATCTGGGTTTGCCCGAAGGGGTTAAGCCAGGTAGTCTCCCCATTTTTTGGGGTGGCGGGGGTGGCTCAGTTGGTAGCGCGCCAGGCTCGTAATCTGTAGTTCCCAGGTTCGAGTCCCAGCTGGGTCAGTGTTGAGATTTATCTCCGCAAAATTCCCCGCCCTGCCCACGGTCAGTAGGGGACACCGATGGGCTTGGAAAGGCCGCCGTCCGTCGGATGGGACGTTAAGCCGTGGCCCCGTGTGCAGGAGAGCCATACCCTGTGCACGTTAAAGAACACGCTGGATGGCCTTGACGGGAGGCTACCATCTGTCTCCCAACAGCTGTTCCAGTGGGTCCCCTCCCCCAACCTTCTCTGAGCCTTCGGGGTCCATGTGACCTGGCCATTTAGCCCATGGTGTGCAAAAAAGTGCCGCTCAGAGGTAAAACAACCCAACCCCATTTTTTGGGAGAAGCTGAATGAGCTTTTGGCTTTGTTGCCCGATGAGGATGCTGGTGACAACACTAAATTCAAAGCATACATTTTAGCAAGGTGTAAGGTTTTAGCATTTGAGCAGAAGAGGCAGTTGAATGGGGCAAAGAAGCTTGCACACAAAATGTGGAACACATTTTCAGAAAGAAATAGAAAAATTTGCAGAAGGTATATTGAGATTAGAAAAGTGCACCTTTGAGGAATTTGCCGACCTGCTGGGGGCATACCGAATTAAATCAGAGGTACCAAGCAGCACTGGCAAATATGTTGCATTGTAGGAGTGCTCTATCTGGTTGCATCCAAGAAACCTCATAAACTGCATATGACATCACTTAGTGAGCAGTTGAATTAATGCACGTCCATGAGACTCTGATTAGCAGGAGGGCAGATATATTCTTCCTCCCAAGCACAAACAACTGGAGCAGAATAAAGTCTCTCCAGTTTGCAAAGTGTGCGTGGCTGTTTTGAGTGCATCTCGAACCAGCATCTTTGCAGAGATTGCCCTCAATGACAAGTAAAGAGAAAATATACCAGTGCTGGGATTAATTCAGTGCAAGCTGTTCAAGAGGAGCCAGAGAATCATATAAGTAATTCTGCATTTCACATTTGTGAGGCTCAGAATGGTTAGCAGTTGGCCACAATTAGGTTTGCTAAGCTTCAGGCAATAGAAGTGCAATGTGTCCAAAATACATTCACTGCTTTGGTTGATTCTGGTGCTGAAATATCTATATTTAGGAGAGATGTTGTTCCAGATAAATTTTCCATGCCGAGAGAGAGAATCATTTTGAGGTCAGCATTTAGCAGCTCAGAAACAGCTGACTTGATTAAGGTTCCAGTGAGATTACTGTGAATTTTCCCCCGTGACTCCTTGGTTTGTCCGGAAATAAAGCTTCCAATTGCCCATTCTTCTTTAATGCTTCCCGCATTGTTGACAAAAGACAGTTTTGAAGCACTTTCTGCCATTAATAAAAGCGAATATCAAAGAATGGAAAACTTGACCCTTGCAACTTTAAGAAGAACAAAAACTAAATTTTATGTAAATGAATTTAATAATTGTAATGGGAATAGTAGAAAACAGTGGCAAATTATTTATGGTATCTTAAATAATAAAATTATATTGCCCAATGTTAGTAATTTTTAAAAACTGGTAGGAAAATTTAACTAACATTTTATAAATATAAATAGTTCAAATTTATGTTCTAGTAACTCAGATTATATATATCCTACTGAATTAATTTAACAAAACTCAATGTTTATGATAGAGGCAACAGAAGAAGAAATTAGTCATATTATTGGTAGTCTTAAAAATAATAAAGCAGCAGGATATGATGGTATAAATTTAAAAATAATTCAAGTAATTATAAAATATTCTAAATTTTTGGTTGAGTTAATAAATAGCAGCTTTTGTAAAGTTATTTTCTTCTCAGATTCAAAAATTACTATTGTAAAACTTATTTACAAAAATGGAGATAAAAATTGTCTCAATAATTATAGACCGATTTCCATTCTTCCCACCTTTTCTAAAGTTATTGAAACTATCATAAAAATAAGACAATAATTATTTAGAAAAAGTTTTCTTTTTATACAAGTTTTAGTTTGGTTTTAGAAAGGGTTTAAGTACTGAACATGATATCTTACAGTCATCCAGTATTATCAAAGGATAAATAATTCTGAAAAAACAACCACACTCCAGTTTTGGATAAAACAAGCAATTTGGCAGAGAACAATTTGGGTCACATTTTTGTAAGTAGCGACATTAGTGACATCATCTTCTGAGACATGCAAGGAGACAGCCTGCTTTTGCTATGGCAACAACCAGTTAAAAGAAAGCTCAGAAAGAGCCTATTGCTACATCTACCAGCAGTGATGATTTCTTTGCTTGTGAGTGTCAGCCAACCACTGGAAGTCTTGATCTGCAGCAGGATCTTTAGTAAAATCCTTAGGAACAACACCTTTGTCATAAAAAATATTCAAAATTTCAGTGATGGCCATGTGATGACACAAATGTTCCCAGCTCTAAGCATTTCAGTGGTGATTTCATCCACTCCTTGGGATTTATGCAGTTTTAATTTAGAGATAGCCAAAGTGACTTTGGAATGAGATGTAGTAATGCATCTATCCTTATTACAAACAATGGAGGTAGAAATAATCACATTATTTAGAACTTCTCTGAAATGCTCACTCCACCTAGCCATCACAGAATCCTCACCTTCAACCACCTTGCCATGTTTATCCCTTAATCCCTGTGTACCTATCTGTTTCTTCCCACATAAAATATTAATAATCTGTTACAACCCCCTGCTGTTGTGCTGTGTAACTGCTTTCTCAACTCTGTCAGCCAAACTATCAAGCCAAAGATTCTTCTCAGCTGTTAACTGATCCTTTACACGTTTATTAAGCTCGTTGTAATACCTTCTGTTAGGACTAGTAGGATGTTGATTCATATTAACCTGCACTTCCTTCTTTCAGAAATAAGTTCCATAGCCTTATCAGTCAAATAATTTTGTTTCCTCTGTTCCCTTTTACCCAAAAGAGTATTGTTGGTTTCAAGAAAAGCCTGTTTAAACTGATCCCATTCTTTCTCAACTTCAGCAGTAACCAAACCACGATTGTCATAATGACTAAGTAGCCTATCATGGTATGTTTTGGCTATATCTGGATCTTTCAGGCATTCAGTGTTTTAGCTAATTTTTATAACCTTAGCAAAACATTTCTTAAGCTTCAGCTGCAAAACACTTTTGACCAGGTAATGGTCAGACCTAATTTCGATTCCCCTGTATAATCTGGTATTCCTAACTGAACTAACCCATTTGTTGTTAATTAAAATGTAATCTATCATATTTCTGTGCAACCTATAAGGTGAAACCCACGTATATTTATAAATGTACCGGTGTTTGTTGTATGTATTACTTATTTACAAACCATCCAGTTTACTTACCTGTAGGAGATATTCTCTATTGCCATTGGAACAACCAATGCCAAAGGGATCTAAAACTTCTGCCCAAAGATAGTTAGATCTATATTATTTCTTAACAGAAACAAAAGTTAACCCTTTGCACTCGAAGGTTTTTCGCTATAGGGAAGTAGCAACTCGAAGTTTTTTTGCTAAATAGTTGATGAGTTTTTTGCAACTAACATAAAAATAAATCATATATAAGCAATGTAAAATCAAACTCATCTTCACTGCTACTAATTTCATCATTTGGCTCCATTTTTATAACCACTAAAAGCAGACTAAATTTAAAATAATAATTTTAATTAAACACAATGCTGTACTATGAAGTGCACACAGACAATAGATTTACACATCTAAAATGTAAAGAGGAAAGATATCTGTGTATAAAACAGTTATTGTCGCCTCTCAGTTGCCATTTGAGTTGCTGCATTAAACCAAGTGACAACTGAGAGTCGCCTCTCGAGTGCAAAGGATCTCTGTTTATAAACTTATCATTGCCTCTCAGTTGCCATTTGAGTTGCTGCATCAAACCAAGTGGCGATTGAGGGTTGCCTCTCAAGTGCAAAGAGTTAAATATCAAACATAATGGTGCAACACCACAAAAATGCATTTTTGGCAATGAACACTAAACTGCATCACTAATACAAATAAAAAAAATAAAATGTTTTAAAATATTAAATTTTTCTCTAATTTATATATATATATATACACACAGTCATATCTGAATAATATGACCAATCATGGTGTACCCTCCCAGGCATGTCACAGAGTACACATGACAAGGTTGACAACATGGAAATATAAGCGGCTGGCCAGGACAGATGAGCCATTGTGCGTAATGTGAGCACAATAGGCAGAGGTTTTGATTTGACAGACGTTCAAAAAGGAATGATCATTGGTTACCACGCCAAGAGTGGAAGCATCTCGGAAACAGCAGACTTTGTGGGTTGTTCGCAAGGTGCTGTAGTAAGGGTATACCAAGAATGGACTGCTGGCACACTGAATACCTCCAGATGTCATAACTGTGGAGCCCCAAAGGCCATCGATCTCAGAGGAGAACGTTGCCTCTGCCAACTGGTAAAGGGCAATCGATGCACAACAGTGAAGCAATTGACCATTCAAATAAATGCTGGGACACCCAGGTACATGTATCTGATAAGAGTAGAGCGAATCCTGTTACACATGGGTCTCTGCAGTGGATGCTGCGTAAAGGCATCCATGTTAACCAAGATTCATTGGCAATGACACCTGCAGTTCACATGGGACTAACATCATTGGACAGTGGAAGAGTGGAAAAAGGTTGCCTTCTCCAATGAATCGAGGTTTCTACTCCACAGAAGTGACAGGTGGTGGTGGATACGGTGTCAGACACACGAGAACCAACACCTGGACACGCTAATCTGTCAAGTACAGGCCGGCGGTGGCAGTGTGAATGTTGGGGTGATGTTTTCCTGGTATGACCTGGGACTGTTGGTACCATTGGATGTGTCCCTGAATGCCAATGGCTACTGTCCATCCTCGCTGACCACATGCATCCCTTCATGTTGGATATTTACCCTGGTGGTGATGGTGTCTACCAACAGGACAGTGTGCCCTGCCATGT
This sequence comes from Ryuthela nishihirai, assembly GCA_038380435.1. Taxonomy (NCBI): domain Eukaryota; kingdom Metazoa; phylum Arthropoda; class Arachnida; order Araneae; family Heptathelidae; genus Ryuthela; species Ryuthela nishihirai. The sequence continues at coordinate 23,926,848 of JAWZYU010000004.1, read as the reverse complement.
TGCTAAGGTGGTGCATGGCTGGTTTCAAGAACACTACAGCGATGTCTCCATTCTCCCTTGGTGAGTGAAATCACCCGACCTAAATCTCATAAAGCACTTGTGGGACCATTTGGATCGACAGATTTGGCATGCAGACCCCCAACCACATCATCTCCAGAACCTCTATGCTCTGCTGGAGTCTGAATGGGCACGTGTTGCAACCTTCCAGGGCCTCATTGTGTCCATGCCACACCATCTCGCTGCTGTCATCCAGGCCAAAGGTGGTTATTCCCATTATTAGGTAGGTGGTCTTATTATTCCGATACGACTGTGTATGATGCAACCTATTTCTATTGATTTGTTGTTTGGAAAAAAATTCCAAAGTTTACGCTTGTATTTGACCTAGTAGAGTTGACAAAAGTCGACATTTCCCAAACCGAAGGAAAAACTTCAGAACAGACTAAATTTCTCACTTGAAATTAAACATTTATGTTTTTATTGTTCCAAAACAATCAGTCTTTCTATTCATATGCAGGATGATTATTTTTGTCTATTAATATTTTTATAAATAAAATAAATAAATATTCCCTCAAGCAGCTGCTTGCCATAGAGGTTTGACAAATATATAAAACAAAAACTTGCATTGCCATATGCATTTTTTTTACTGCACGACTAAAAAGCGCTATTAAAATAAAACTGGTCATATATTTTGTTAAATATTTCATTTTCGGAAAATCCATAATTGACTGAAATATATATATACAATACCACTATATATAGAAAAAAGATTTCTCTGCATCAATACCCTTTTGTTGGGAATGATAAACATAAAGGTGATACTGTAGAAATCCTTCTTTTTGAGACAACTATTGAAGAAAGAAAATTGTCAATGTTATTTTATTCTTTCAATATCCAGGTTTTAAACAAATGAATCCACAGCTCATCATTGATTTACTAAGTGTTTGATTGCCGTCCCATGGCCGAGTGGTTAGCGCACTTGGCTACTGATCTAAGGGACTTGGGTTCGAACCCCGTGTAAGGCATGGATGCATGTGTCGTTTTTCTGCTGAGGTCGTGCCATCCTCTCAGACCTTCTACTATGGCATATAAACTGACAGCCTCCTGTCAGACCTTTGTGGCAAGCAGCTGCTTGAGGGGGTATTTATTTATTTTTATATATTTCGTTTTCGCTTCCTCTCTTCCAAAACCTTCCCGAGTAATGAATGAATTTGAGCCATTTGCCACACTCAGTTCAGCGCAAGTTGCTGCCACCTCGATGCAGAAGTGGCATCACTCTGGTTCACCCTACTAACGCCGAGATGCTGGTTTGAGTCCCCGGTTGCCATGGTCGCTTTCGAAATCGTTTTGTGAATTAGATGGAACGACCATTTTGGATCAGCACTCATAACAGCAGGGAAGAAGTGACGTAACTTCGGGATGATTTTGGGTGAAGGGAACTGCTGTTTATAATATGCATTTTTTTTTAGGTTTATTGAGTTACAGTAATAAAATCTGAGATACAAAGCCCAGGTTAATTGGCAAAATTATCTGAAGTGTCACAATTTCAGTGAACAGGTACATTGAATAGCATCGTAACCTAAGAATTTTCTATAAAAATATGGAAGAAGTAGTAGTAGTATATTTATTTCATATGTCACCGGCAAAGTTTGAAATCTGGTATTCTATAGAATGCCTAGGCATTGTATATAATGCCTAAAACTAGCCGGCAATGTATGAAACGATTCATATTTCACACCTCTGTGGCAAGCAGCTGCTTGAGTGGGTATTTATTTATTTTTATTTATTTAATCACCGTTAAGCTGTTTAAGTTACTAGTGTTAAGTTAACATGTTTAAGTTAGTAAGTAGTGGGTTCAGATCCTATCTGGCTTAAAACAATGTTTTCTCCTTACACATTTTCACCCTATTACTTAAATAGCTTAGTAGTAATTAAATAGTAAAATTGGCTTTTTAGTTGTTGTCTTCTAACATGGGTTATTGTTGAAAATTATATTATTAAGATCACTTGCAGAAATATTTGAAGCACTTTAGTTGGTTGGAATCGAAAGTTTGATATGGTTTAAAAAATGCTATTCAGGCTTACAAAATCTGCAGTTGTTTTCATCACTGAAATATTGCCTAAATTTTTTAGGAACATCAATAAAAGTGTATTTTTTACAAGTGTGTGACTACACTGCTGGCTTTTACTGATTAATTTTACTGTCAAATCATTAATTTCTTTTTAGACTTTATGTGCTGATATACAAGGACTTCCAAACAATATAAGCAGATTGGAATGTCCAGTGCATATCTTTGGATTTGATTTAGATCACTTCTTAAATAATTATTTTTATATTTTTACACATTTCAATGATATCTTTTAATGCACTACTGGAGCTCTTTTCACATTTCCTGCCTGAAAAGCTTGTAATCTTCTACATGAGTGCAATGATAGTGTACAACTTGGAACCAACTGTTTTACCGTGTTTGAAAAAAATGGTGTTAGCTAAGTTTTTCTCTTTTCCTTGAAGAAACGCCCTAAAATGATTCTTTACATGCTGGACAAGAGGTTAATCCATGCTTAACTGCTACAATCATAGCATTAACAGTCTTGAATTCTCATTGCAATATGTCACCAACAAGATTTTGAAGATGAGCATTGCATGTGGCATGAACAGCATTAAAAAAACTTTGACTTTTTCCTACACTCTGAACATATGATGTATTTTGATGAACATATGATGTATTTTGATGAACATATGATGTCATTGTCAGTAATGAAAATTGTGACAACAGAATATGATAATTCAAATTACTCATACATCGAATAATTGCTTCACTTAGAGCAAACAGTGATACATTAGAGAAAATGTGAACTTCAAACACTGAATTCCACATTTCCCCCCAATGTGCTATACCATTAGTGATAGTAAAGTCATTTAGAGGGGGTATTTGAAGATTAAGACCTAAAGATTGAAATGTGTGGAGAAGTTTTCAGTGTAGTATGTAGCAACAATTTACCAGGAAAAGTAGAGGTCATATACCTCCACACTAATTTCTCGAAACATATTTTCACATATTTCAGAAAAATAGTGTAATTTTTTAAAAAAAATGTTGTCATAAATGTACTAAAACTAACTAAATTTAACCAACAATTTTAAATTAGAAAAATTCTGATAAGTCACAGAATTTTAGAAAACAAAGCCCATTAAAATTTTCAGAATTGTAAAAATAAGAAATTTGTAGAAACTTAAGAAAACATTGTAATCCACAGAAATTCTTACTGTGACTGTTAAAGGATTCAAAATTTGGAAATGAAAAACGTTGTTTTCTTTCGAAAAGAGCATCCCATATTCACCAGAAGCAATATATTATTCTCCTAATTTATTATCTGTATGCATTTGCCTTTTCAACTTTGGATGTTGGTTGTGTGATTTTGCCTTTATTTCTTTTATCTTGTTTGGCACACTATAGATTTCAGTTCCTAAAGCAATATAATATTTAAAACAACCAATTTCACATAATACTGACTGATTGAGTTGATTGCCTTTAGTACCTTGGAAGGAAATGCTGGGTAATCTTGAAACAATTCCTTGTATAGTGTAATGAAACACCTCATTGGACAGCTGTCACTCAAACAAGACCTCTCAACCACTGGCAGAATCACCACATCAACAAAACTGCCATTTCATCAAGCACTCTTAAAATCTTAGAAGTCTTCATTAATTACTCTTGGCTCCCCATCAGAAGAAACACAAATTCAGTGTCATACTTCGTGAATCCTTACATTAATGAACGTAATTTTACTCTATTTTTATATTTTTCTTCTTCATCCTTTATTTCTTTTAAATTCTCACAAGTATTGATTTCCCTCTAATTTTGTATCTCTTATTCCAACATAATACTCCATCATCTCTTCATTTAATTACTACATCTTTTACTTGTGTTGCCATCTATTGGTCAAATTATATTCAATTTCTTTTTTTCCTTTTTTTGTACATCATATTATGCTTCCATCTAGGCACAGAACAGGTAACCGACATCTGAATTCTAAAGGCTGTTAATTTTGATTAATTTGCATAGGTGATAGAAATCCATCTGAATCCCTGAACATTAGTGCTCACAGCCAAATCAGATTTAGATAGCTCTGCTAGAGAGAAGGCATTTTGTCTAGATGAGGCTTCTCCTGTCTGGTTCTGAGCTGGTGATCTGAGTAAGTCTTCAAATGTTGCTAAAAGAAACGCCCTCTTATTGAATACAATAAAGGGCTAGTCTGTCAGGGGACTCTTATGATAAGTTACATATACCTTCTCCATCATAACAGCAAACCAGTACAAATAATATTGCACTAAGTAGCCGTCCTGTGGCCGAGTGGTAAGCACGCTTGGCTACTGATCTAAGGGACCTGGGTTCGAGCCCTGGGTAAGGCATGGATGTATGTGTCGTTTTTCTGCTGTGGTCCTGCCATCCTCACAGACCTTCTACTTTGGCATGTAAACTGACAGGCTCCTGTCAGACCTCTGTGGCAAGCAGCTGCTTGAGGGGGTATTTATTTATTATTATTATTTTTTTTAAGTGTGATTGGTTCTTTTGGCCTACTTTAAATGGTTCATTTGTTGTTCGGCCTATGATTCTAAGCAAGTCTTTTTACAAAACATTGTTTGCTAGTACTAAACATTGTTGTCACCTGCATTCATCTGTCTCAGCTAATAGTAACACACTTATTTTGAAAAAGAAGAGAAGTCAGCTATTATATATAAACTATTTGTAACATAAATTGTATATAAGCTATAAATAATTGAAAACCAGCTATAGCTGTTCTATTAAATGTAAGCTATGTAATAAACACATTAAAGTCTTCAAGGCTACAACTGTTGAACCACAGTAGACTCAATTATCTGGGGTTGGATTATTTGGGATGTTGAAAAAGATAATGTAAAACCCAAATATAATAAGGAATATGAGAAAAGCAGCTGCTACATGTAAAAGATCAGTTAGCTGCTGATAAGAATCTTTGGCTTGATGGTTTGGCTGACAAAGCCGAGGAAGCAGTTAGACAGCACAACAGCAGAGAGCTGTACCAGATAGTTAATGTTTTGTGTGGTAGAAAACGGACAGGTATACAGGGATTGAAGGATAAACAAGGTAAGGTTATAGAAGGTGAGGATTCTGTCATGGCTAGATGGGCTGGGCATTTCAGTGATATTCTAAACAATGTGGTTAGTTCTACTCCCATTGTTTGCAATGATGATAGATGCATTGGTGGCTTTAATGTTGGCCCTATAACACAACCTGAAGTTATTTTCGCTGTTTCTAAACTTAAACTACATAAATCCCCAGGGGTAGATGAAATTACTACGGAAATGCTTAGATCTGGGAATGTTTCGGTTACCACTTGGATGACTGAAATTCTGAATATCTTTTATGATAAAGGCATGGTTTCTAAGGATTTTACCAGAGCTATTGTTATCCCTATTTTCAAAAAAGGTGATTGCAGTTCTTGTGATAACTATAGGGGTATCAGCCTACTCTCTGTTCCAGGTTAAGTTCTTTCCATGATTGTGCTTAATAGAATTAAGAATATGGTTGACAGTCAATTGCGTGATGAGCAATGTGGATTCAGAAGTGGTAGGGGATGTGTGGATCAGATATATTCACTTAGACAAATTCTTGAGAAATGTTTAGAGTTTCAAAAACCTTTGGTTGCTAGCTTTGTTGATTTCAAAAAGGCTTTCGACTCTGTTGATCGTCATAATTTGTGGTTGATTGTGAGATCATATGGTATACCTGAAAAGTTAGTTAACATAATGAAAGCTCTCTATAATAACACTGAATCGTGTGTGAGAGTTGGTAAGGCTTGTAGCAATTGGATTAGCATTACTTCTGGTGTTCAACAAGGGTGCATTTTGTCTCCCTTCCTCTTTAGTTTGGTTATTGATTATGTTATGCGAAATTCACTTCAAGGGAAAGATTTTGGCCTTAAATGGACTGGAGATACGAAAATTTCTGATTTAGATTATGCTGATGATTTAGCCCTTTTGACAAATGATGTGGATGAGATGAACTCTTTCATTCGAGCTGTTGATGAAACTGGTAGTAGATTAGGTTTGGTTATAAACAGAGAGAATACTAAAGTGATGAAAATTGGTCAGGCAGGCTGTGATTCAGTTAATCTGAATGGTTGCAGTCTTGAGCAGGTGTCACAGTTTAATTACCTTGGGAGCTATGTAACAGATATTGGTGATGTGCGGCATGAGATTAACAGACTAATAGAGATTGCTGCCGGGACTTTTAAGAATCTATGGAGAGTGTGGAGAAATAGGCGTGTACACCTAAAGACTAAAATTAGATTGTATAATAGTTTGGTTCTTTCTAGGGTTAGTTATGGTAGTGAAACTTGGACACTTTGTAAACAAGATAACAGGAAACTAGATGCTTTTGATTCCAGATGCTAACGCAGTATCTTGGGCATTAGGTGGTTCAACTTTGTAACTAATGATGAGGTTAGGCAAAGGAGTTTGCAACCTCCTTTAAGCAGCATATTGTGCAGAGAGAGACTCCGTTGGTTTGGCCATGTTGCCCATATGAATAATTCTAGATTGGCGAATAGGGTTATGAACAGTGTGCCTAAAGGCCTCAGAAAGAGGGGGAGACCTAGGATGCAGTGGGCAGACAATGTCAAACAGGACCTTGTTAGAATTGGTGTGCAGTGGCCAGATGCAGTAGATGTAGCTCAGGACAGACTTGCTTGGAGAACTAAATTGCACGGTCTGGTTGGGTCTCCATAGCCCATGGCTGCTTGAGGATGATGTTGATGATGAAAATACCGTGCAACGGTAAAAGGTTTCATGCAGCACAGCATTTTCAGCACAGTTTGCCGAAAGGTGAATGAAGGAAAAAAAGTTTATGCTAAAATATTTTCTAAAACAATTGCCATTTTTTTTTACATTTTATATGAATAGCAAATTACCGTGAACTAAATTATTTTGGGATTGTTATATTTTTACCATTGATTCTAAATAATTGAGAGTCCATTATGAAATGTGCTTTGTTCTTTTTTAGTTTTGTGATCTTACACAATTTTAGAAATAGCTGTTGAATATCAATTCCTAAACCTTAGTCAGATTTTATGTATATAGCATTGTTTTATATGACAGAGTTCTTAAATACTAATTTTACTCTTTTAAATTAGGCAAAGAATAAAAAACTAGCAAAATTATATTTTAAAACTTTTTAGAAACCCCAGTTTAATATAAGTCTGTTTTCATCAATGATAATTTCTTTTTCTAGCTTACACAAAGACAGTGAAATTAAAAGGACAAGAATATATTCTAAAGGTTGTAGACACTGCTGGTCAGGTGGGTTTTACATGAGTTATTTTTTAGGATAAGCTTATAAAAGTTTTTTTTTTTTTGGTGATTTGGTGATTCTGTATATGTGATAATCTCTTTTTTAACCTTTCAGAACTGCTGTAATAAGAAAGTTTCTTGTTTTTAGAGCACATGAATAGTTCTGCTTGTGCAGTTTGTACTTAATGTAGACAAACAGTACTTGTACAGTAGACTTGTAGACAATTTGTACTTATTTTTTACAAAAAGCTTCTTCATTTTTGTTTAGAGTGTGTTGATTATTTTCCACCAGATGCCCCATAGTAGTTGGTAAGAAAAATGGATGATGAAGCAGATCTATGAGGTTTCGTTTTTTATACATAAAGTTCTTACAGTAAAAATGAATCTTCTGCAACTGTAGTTGTTTCAGAAGAAATATATGAAAATTTTGAATCTTAAGACAATGTTTGTAGCAATGATTGCAGTTCTAAAAATTATAATAGTAACTACAGATGTGAAAATTAAATTGTTTGACTTTTTACGCAAATTAATCCATGGCACATCATTGATTCGTTAAGCATTTAATCACTGTTAGGCTACTTAATTATCAGGATGACGATGGGTGCAGAAGAAAAATTGTCTTAGCCAGATGGGATCTGAACCCATGACTTCCTGATTACATGTCAAGTGCTCTGACTACTGATCAATATCTCTATTGTTTATGTTAAGCTATACACCATAGGATCAATTGCTGTCTTTGAGTGCATTTAGAGACTCTGTCCTTCAGAGCCATTCCAGGCATTTTGACCTGCCATGCATGTCAGTGTGAGCAGCTATGTACCAGGAGCATCCTGACTGACATTTTTTTTTTGAGAAAAATCAGAATCTTCACTTCTGGTCTGATCACTGGTACCTTGTAGTTATACAAACTAATCCACAGCACATTAATTTACTAAGCATTTAATCACTATTAGGTTGTTTAAATATTATGAGGACAATGGGCATAGACAAAAAATTGTCTGGAGACAGGTAGGATCTGAATCCACAACAAGTGTCACTTTATTGTAGAAAAAGAGATGGAAAACAGCAAAAACTGTGGACTGATCATAGTTTTAAACTAAAAAAAAATCCATACGTTTCATGAGTATTGTTCAGGAATAAATAAATCTATTTCTGTACCCAATATTGACATGGGTTGGATTGTTTTACCTCTGAGTGGTATGTTTTTCAAAACACACTGGGCTAAATTGCCAAGTTTCAATGACCACAAGTGCTCAGAGAAGACTGGGGGAATGGGACCCACTGGATAGCTATTAAGAGACAGATAGTAGCTTCATGTCAAGGCCATCAAGCATATTCTTTAATATATACAGAGTATGGCTCTCCTGCACATGGGACCATAGCCTTATGTCCCATCCTATGGATGACAGCCTTTGCAAGCCCATAAGTATTCCCTTTCTGATTAAGGGTAGGGTGGGGATTTAGCAGAAGTAAATCTCAACACTGTCCGAGGTGGGACTTGAACCTGGGAACTGCAGATCATGAGCCTGGCACACTACCAACTGAAGCAACCATGCCTGTAATAGGAAATGGTGCAAAAAGTAGTAAATATATATTGCAAATATTCTGGGGGAAAAATTGAAATACCACTAAAACCGTAAGAGGAAAAACATATATTGCCTTATTTCACGAGGGAAAAAAATCCTGCCCTCTTCTATGTTTGAGTTGTGCACCCCTGATTTATTTAAGTGGAATAAGTAATTTGCATTAACCCTTTGCAGGTGCAGCTATTTTTTTCACTCTGTTCAGGCAAAATAAAAATTAACTTTAGAACTGTTTTGCCAATAACTAATGAAAGGAATTATGTCATGCTATATGCCAAAATTAATCAGCATTTAGTTCTGGATTTTCTGAAAATAAAATATTTAACAAAAAAAAACTACTAGCTTTATTTTAATAGGACTTTTTTTAGAGTCATGTAGAAAAAAAGGCATCTGGCAGCACAAATAAAAATTTATATAAAAAAAAAATAATAGATATTTTTACTTGAAATAAGAAAATTACTCCTTTTTCAGAGGTTTTTTTTTCCGGTAATATACAAGTCCATACAGGCTTTTACCTAATTGTTCTGAGTCATAAACAAGTCAACTTTAGAATTAAAAAAAAAATAACCAATCAACAGAAATATGTCATGTTAAACAGAATTTAATTACGAATTAATGAAAATAAATAATTTACAGAAATTTACAAGCATATTGATTTTAATAAGCCTTTTTCAATGTGATATGTGAAAAAATAGATTGGACTATACGTTTAAGGCTTAATTTTCCAAAATCTGATGAAAAAAAAATAGTTAAATTATATATTAATCAAAAGGAAATTTAAATACACGATTAAAAGGACCTTCTTGCTCAGAAATTAATTAAAAATAACTTAAAAAATTCTCTGTCATTGAGCAGTAAAATTTTAAAGTTTATTCTCCAAACTATTTGCATGTTAAAAGTTTTTAAGAAAAAAAAAAACTCAGAAGCTTTTCGGAGCAAGGACAGTACTTTGTCTTCAGTGAAGTGACTACAATTTCACTGAAGTGGATTGTGGATGCACATGCAAACAGTGTGGCATGCTCCCAGTTTATGGTTGCAGCGTGTTGTACTACTAACTTGGCAGTGGCCATCATTAGCCTCTTTTGGCTGACATCTGTTTGATGCTGTATGAATCTCTTTTGTAGAAAACATGTTTTTTCTGATGTAGTAGACAACAGAATTATCCGGCAAATGTGGGGTAAATCTGTATATGCCAATTTTTGAAGTAGACTAAATTTGTCTCTGTCCCTTTTGGTTATTCCTTCAGATTTGGAGCTGGGCTGAAAACAATTGTTATATTTTGGGTTCTGAGTAATTTGCAGACTAATTCTTATAGGACAGGAACATAAGATATAGGTCCAGCAAAGGTTGCACATTTGGAGTCTGTGATTGGGAGGAGAGCTAAATCTCTTCTGTTTTTATTTCTATATTTACTGATTAACTTTTCTATTGTTGTTGGGTGGAAGGCCATGGAATGCAGCAATGGAATGGATGTTTCGAATTTCTTTATTAAGCAAGTGTTTGTTTGATGATATGGTGAAGGTCCTATGGATGAGGGAATGGAAGGCTGCAATTTTGTACGCCTTCTACCCTCAATTGATTTCTTTCTTTCATCCACAGTGCACCTATGAATAAAACTATATGCTCAACACTAACATTATACCCAGTTAAAGCAAAAAAGAACATTGCCAATGTTAATTTTGAAAATAATTCGATATTTTGATATTCTGTTGTAAGATCATTGAATTGATCTTATGCTAAATAATGAAATAAACTTGATATATTTGGTATCTACTAATAAATTACCACTTTGAAGTTGATGCAAACGTTTAGAGGAAAAATTGTTTTGAGCCGGGTGGGATACAAACCCACGACCTCCTGATAACATGTCAGGTGCTCTGGACCACTGAGCTACCGGCCACCAATCAAGATCTCTAATTGATGATATGAATAATTGTTCATATCATTGATAGTTGTTCATATCATCAATTAGAGGAGATCTTGATCGGCAGCCAGTAGCTCAGTGGTCCAGAGCACCTGACATGTTATCAGGAGGTCATGGGTTCGTATCCCACCCGGCTCAAGACAATATTTTCTCTAAATATTTGAATCGACTTCAAAGTGGTAATTTATTAGTAGTTACTGATCTTATGCTCTCCATTGGGCAAAAGTTACAGCAAAAGTCTCTCTGTAAAATATTTCCTAATTAGAGAATCATAATTGCTACTTTCAACTATAATTAATTTAAAACAAGCAAGAATTATTTATATGAAATGCATATTAAATTTAAATCTGTGATCATTTGAAATATTAGAAATGCTATTCCATTTTTCATGAGTAGCAATTGCTTGGCTACAATTTGGTATCAGTTGGTGACCTTCTGAAATTTTGGCATCCAATAAATAGGTTAAGAAAAAAAACATTTTAACATGCAAATAGTTTGAAGGATAAATATAAAATTTTTATTGCTCAATGACAAAGAATTTTAAGTTATTTTAACATAAAAAAAAAAACTCACTATCTCATAGTGTCATGAGAGTTTCCTAAAATATTTTTGTAAAAACTTCGGCCAGTAATCAAAATCCTACCCAGACACCCCCAGACAATCTTTAAGTTAACCCACTTACAGAATTATAGAAAAGTTTGTTGAATCAGCACAATATTAATACAAGAGGTTTGCTCAATTTTCATGATAATTGTATCAAATATATATATATGTTGCTTAATCAGAATAATTCATTAATGTATGACCACAGGTAGTCTCTGCTTTTGAAAAGTGATCTGCATATAGCTACTACTGTTGAAAAATGGCCCATCAATTAAAAGAGTTGATCTCTCCTGCCTCATACTGTTGTAAAATGGATTCTTTGTTGAGGAAAGCTGTCCCAGATTATTACCTTGTCCCCACTACATTAAATTAGGTTATGTGTTGTTAATTTGTTACAGTGCTTATTGCTAGAACTTGTATGAATTACCAAGTAGATGCCTTTAACTGTATTTTTTTTGTCTTATGGTTTTTGTTTAAAAGTTTAATTCATAGGTGTGTTAAAAGTCACATTGAATTTGACAGAAATTTATGCTAGTTTTCAGAATTGTCTGGCCATGTTCTAAAGAAATGTGTTTCAGATAATGTGAAATGTCTTGTCTGTTCTTTAGTTTTAGAAACTTTTTTCCACTGTAATATATCCCTAAATTTACAAAATATATTGTTATATAGGATGAACACTCTATCATACCGCAGTCTTACTCACTGGATATCCATGGATATATTTTGGTGTATTCTGTTACTTCAAACAAAAGGTAAGCTTTACATAAGAGTTAGATTTCTTTTCATGTATTTTCTTTAGACACATATATTTAAAACTTTATGACACTGTCCCATGTTACTCAGCTTAGTCTGTAATGTAAAAAAAATCTGCCTTAGCCAGTCAGGGTCCTAATTTTAATTCTATTGAATACCTCTGGGATGTTTTTCAAGCAGCAGTTAAAGTCAGACCAAGATATCAAGTTCTGTGAGTGAGCTAGTAACAGCCTAGTAGTTCTTGACCTTTTTGATAGGAGAGACCCAAGACATCCAAAGATTGGCTTGTTGACCACCTACTATTTTTGATGAGTACCTCCCCCTTTCATTCAAATAAAAGTAAAAACTGATAATTATTTTTTTTTTCTTTCTCATTTGACTGTTTATTACAGTAGTTACCAACCAGGATGTTGCAATATTTTTATTTAAAAAATTCTGTTTTAGTTGTTTCTTTTGCATAATGTTGTGGAAGTTGGAATATGAAATATGTTTTGATAAATGGTATAAAATATCAGTTCTTTTTCATTTTTTTTTCGTATATAATATAGTGTTAAATACAATAACCTCTGAGGGGTGCCATTAAAACTTACAATAGGTCTGCCTCAAGACAAAAAAGATTAAGGACCATTAGTTCATCTTATAAATTTAATCTTGTAAATTTCAATATTTAAATAATGCAAATAGTATGTAAAAGAAGTTTGTGAAATATTTCCTATAATGATAATGTTAACGATGTTTATAATTTTAAAATTGAAATTTTTACATTTTAATAAATATTAGGGCACTAGTCTAATAGCTTGGATGCTGGATGATTCATGCTTTAGTGTGCTTTTCACTGAAGGCAACATCCTGTGAAATGCAAAGCTATTTTTACTGTATTTGAGCATAAATTCACGTGGAATTCATTGGAAGCTGCTGCTTGAGAGAGTATTTATTTTATTTTTTTAATTATTAGAGATTAATTTTATTTTTATGATATAAAATGTGCATGATGTGGACTTTGATCATTGCTGATTCAACCCATCGCTTTCTATGTGGTATGACAAGGTTCATCACTACCAAAGTCCAAGGTCTTTTTGATAAAAGCACAGGAAGGAGCTGCATGGCAATTATTTTTGTTCTAATTTATGCACAATATTGATCAAACACTTATTAATCACTAGCAATTAACTTCAATTGCAAATATAGCACCTTGGGCTTGGTCATGCACCTGTCCGCACCCACCCCATCCTCAAACTATTGCAGGTAGAATCCAGTATTGGCCTCCCTGTTCCTCCCCATCCTCGAAATATTGTGGGTAAAATGCAATATTGACCTCCCTGTTCCCATGAAAACAATTGGAGCTCAATGAAGGATAGTTATTTTGCGGCTCTCATTGGCGGATTATCAATGAAATATTTTCTTTACCTAATAATAAGGAGATAATGACCAATGTTTCTACATATCAATTATTAATTATAAATTATTAGAGATTCATTTTATCTTAATTATTAGAGACACTTCTGATACAGCATGATGAGGTCTGCCACTATCACAGTCCAAACATTTTTTCGAAAAAGCACGTGAAGAGGCTGCACAATTATTTCTGTTCTGTCTAATTTATGTAATATATTGATTAAACGATTATTAATAGATGATTGGTGCATTATTAATGGGTTATTAATTATTAGTGATAACTTCCATTGTGAACATACACAGTCGTATCAGATTAATATGACCACCTACCATACTTATACTATGGTAGGTGGTCATATTATTCTGATACAACTGTGTATTATAGCACTGTGGACTTGGGTCGTGCATTAGCCTGTCCCACCCTCAAACCATTGTGGGTAGAATCCAATATTGGTCTACCTGTTCCCATAAAAACGATTAGAGCTCAACAAAGGATGATCATTTTATGGCTCCCATTAGCAGATTATCAATGAAATATTTATCTAATAACGAGGAGACTGAATCTGGTTTGTTTACATGTCTGTGACATTACATGTCCTTCATTGAACTCCAGTCATTTTCATGGGGATGGCAGAGCTATCAACTACTCCAAATTTTGATTTAAAATCTGAAAATCCGATTTTCAGGATTTTTTTCAGTTTCAAACAAGAAAATCTGCCTCGAAATTGTATAGTTTTTTTTTTCTTTTCCTGAAAGGAGAATGTTAATGAAAGGGAAGAATTGTTTCTGATTTAGCTGTTTTATACTACACTAAAGCTGTAGCTATGCCACCACTCCCTAATCTGTGCTTGCTTGTGGGCTCACCTGTGCACCAATCAGAGGGAAATCTATGACTCCAGCTTACCATTTCCAGATAGAACACATGGCAAAGTCTACACACATATTCTTTTACAGAGCTGAAGGTCATAGATTGTTCCTAAATGGATGATTATTGAACCTATGCCAAACTCTCTCAGCTCTGGCCAACTAAACGCTAATTGGATTACTTAGAATCGGAAACTTCAGAGTGAAGGAAATAATACAGATTAGAGAACTTCTCTGGTCTGTGAACTGTGATTGACATTGCCACTTGACTGGGTCTCATGCATGTCTATTGTTATCTGAGTTGGGCTATTGGGTTGATAAGGGATTAAAACTTCCTTCACTAGAGTTGAGGCACTTTTAATTATAATTAGTTATGCACTTTATGTTCCCTACTGTTATGTTACTTATCTACCTATTGCATTTCATTTGTCAGCCGATGTTAGTTTTGTTTCACCACAGCTTCATAACCTGGCAGCTCATCACAAGAGGTATTATGTATGATTGTTTTATACCCGAGAAGCATGAAAATGCCACTCAGAGGCTTTTAGTTGATTATTAATTAATTAATTAATTAATTAATTAATTAATTAATGAATGATATTTGTGTATTGATTGTTAATTATTAATAATTAGCTATTAGGTTAACTTTCATTAATACTGCGGTAAACCATTGCTTCCCGTGCAGCTTGTCATGCGGCATTTATGAAATTTTTTGGCACAGGAAACAATGGTTGTTTTTAGAAAGGTTTATAATACTTTGTATTATAAACCTTTCTAAAAAATGACAAGCACTTTAAAAAAAAGTCGCAATAACATTTGTTGTTATTCCCGATGTATTGTAATGATAACTTTTGAAATATATTGGTTGATCTATTATTGATCAGGGGATGATGCCTACTTATTGAATATTAATTATTAGCGATTAAGTTATTTTTCATTAATATCAAAACTCTTCTCCTAATTCCATGGGATTATATCTGGGTAAAGTGTATGGATGCAGTTCAGTTGGCTGCGGCAAGCACCATTTCCCATGTTACATATGAAACTTGCTACTACCAACGATCCAAGCACTGTGCAAAAAAAAATCATTGGAGAAATGGGTGCAATAACTGTTGTTCTTATTCCTGTATTGTAAATATTAACTTTTTTCAATATATCTATTGTTAATCAGGATTATATCTACTACATATTGTTAATTATTAGCAATTAAATTTCATTAATACGAAAAAGCATGCATACCAAAAATGTAAGTAAACTGATTTAAGTTTTTTGTCAAAATTCATAATCAGTTAATAGGTTGCGATAAAATGATCATCGCTAAATTTAGATTGCTTGAATGAGAAGGCTAATTTGTTTTCTCCTATTGCATTTCATTTGTCAGCAGATCGGGTCTCACAAGGTGCTGAGACTCTTTTTATTGTTATGTAAATAGTTTTAATCGCTAATAACTGGTAAATAATAACAATGAGCACATACACCTGCAGTTTACTGCATTCGCTCACTAGATGGCGCCACGGGTGTTAATAAATTTCTAAAGGTGTGTAATGTAAGTGAATAATTTACTCTATAATAACTTTTCATCTTATCAACAATTTATTGTATTATCTCTTGAAATGTTTCATGTGGCCTCTGGTTTTTGATTTTTTTTTTTCAGTCTCATCCTCTAAGGTGAATAAAAGTTATGAGTTTATTTAACTGGAAGGAGCGGGTTATTCATATAAATGTATATTTTTAATGTAATTTGGATTTAATTCCCATATAATGTAGCATAATGGTGTAAATTTAAAACATAAGTACTGAAAATTGCAGACGATTTATGATATTTAGTTAATGAATATTCCCTATTACTGCGTTAAGTGGGAAATGGGACAATTTCTTCTTTAGCGATATGCTCTGTTAAAATGGTTGTCTCTGATGATATAACCTTCTCTAGTGTTTTCTATTAATGTTATGGCAGTGCATTGTTTATGATATTTCGTGTTTTATAGGCATGTTATCTCTGATGGCATTATTTAGTTCAGGGAGCTTTTTTATGCTGTGGATTGGTGGTAAATGGTTTACAATAATTCGTGTTTTTAGGCTTGTTTTCTCTGACGGGATTATTTAGTTCCGGGGCCTTTTTTTATACTGAGGATCTACTGCGAGTTGTTTACAATAATTTGTATTTTTTTAAACTTTTTGTCTCTGATGGGATTAGATCCTGAGGATTTTTTATACTGCAGATTGGCACTGAATTGTTTTCAGTTTTGGTTTTAAGGTTGTTATAAGATTAGTGTGTTCTGGAGGATGGGTGAAAGGGTCGAATGGCAGTTCGTTGTTCAGGTTGAAATGGTTGTCTCCAGTAATTTTGTTCTGGGTTTTTTTCTTAAATTTTGGAATGGCAGTTCATTGTTTAGTACTATGCACTTGTTAGAATAGCCGTCTCAGATGAGATTATTGATTTCTGTGAGTGTTTTTAAATTACAGAATGAACTTTTTTGTTAGTGACAATAGACTGTTGAAACAAGTAGCCTTGGATGGTACTGACCGACATTCATCATATAACAATAAGCGCAGTTAGGAAAATATGCCTTACATACTATTACTTCTCAAGGTTTTCTTTTTATTTGCATAACAAACTTTTATGATTATATTCTTTTCTCAGCGTAATCTTGTATGGTCTCTTCGCTGCTAGTAATACGATTGTTTAGGTTTTTATTTGTAGAACTTTCCAAGAAGTTTAATATTATTTCTAATGTGATATTGAAATGCATTTTTCATTAGTTTAAATCTCATATTTAGTGAGGATTTTTTACGGAAGTAATTAGCATGCTACGCTACTGATTAAGGGACCTGGGTTCGAGGTCCGGGTAAGGCATTGATGTTGTTTTCTGCTGAGGTTCCACCATTCTCACAGACCTTTTATTATGGCGTATTAAACTGGCAGGCTCCTGTCAGACCTCTGTGGCAAGCAGCTGCTTGAAGGGGTATTTTATTTTTTATAATTTTTAAGAAACTTGGTATAATTCTGGAAGAATTAAATTTTTCCATCACTGCTAGGAATCTGGAAGTCAAGTGTTCCATCAAGACATAACACATTATCGCATTAAAAAAATGGCATCCGAGTACTATAAACTGCAGAACTGCAGTGCTTCGATTTCCTCTGATTTTTCATTCTTCTAAATCGTATTCTTCATTGTGCAAGGTTGGCATGGGGAACCTAGCACGATTGGAAGACCAATATTCGATTCTACCTGCAATAGTTCAAGAATGGAGTGGGACTGGACAGGTGCATGACCC
This sequence comes from Ryuthela nishihirai, assembly GCA_038380435.1. Lineage (NCBI taxonomy): Eukaryota > Metazoa > Arthropoda > Arachnida > Araneae > Heptathelidae > Ryuthela > Ryuthela nishihirai. Next base: position 23,909,120 of record JAWZYU010000004.1, on the reverse strand, counting down.
AAGTCCATGACACTTCAATATGTTTGCAATATGTTATCGCTAACATGTTGCAACATGTTAGTTAATTGTATATATATTAGCATGTATGTTAATTGCTAATAATTAATAAGTGTTTAAACAATATAGTGCAAAATTAGAACAGAAATAATTGTCATGCAGCCCCTTCCTGTGCCTTCACAAAAAGGGGTTGGACTTTGGTAGTGACAGATCTCACCATGCCACATGGGAAGTGATGGGTTGCAGCAGCAATGATCGAAGTCTGCGCCATGCATACTTTGTGATATTAATTAAAGTTGTGATGCCCCATCATTCACTTTTGCTTTACCTTAACCAGTTTTGTTTAATTTACGTTATATTTATCATTTTGGGGATTTTTATTTCCTTTTTGGCATCGCAGCACTCGTTTCCAAGATTCTAGGAGTTGCGCATGCGCCGCAACTCCAATCTTCCGACTGTACCGTTAAAGCGCGTGCCAAGGACACGCCCCCTCTTGCGTCATAGCTTGCGTCGTTCGTCATAGTATGTAAATGTCTTTCCCGGCATGCGCCGGCTCATGTCAAAAACCGGTGACCTGCGAGTCACATAAGGAGTTAGTGTAGAAGCACTAAGCATAAGCATAAGCAGTAGCATAAGCACAGCACAAGTGAGTGCATGAGCACAAGGTGCGTAGCACCAAGCACAGTGCGTGTAGCACAGGATTTGTATCTTCATTGATGTCTTGGTGAGTTGAATTATTTTGGAAATAAATCTGTTTTGTTATATTTAAAACCTTTTGAGTCTGTACAGTTTTTTTCTCTTGAGCAACGCGAATTAAGGATTTTTTAATTATATTTAAAATTACTTGACAATCATTTTGATTCTTACTCATTAACGCTCGCTGGTATTTGAACCCTAAATCAACTTATTATCAACTTATTCTACTTTTGGCAATTTGTTAATTATTGCCTGGCGCCCGTCTAAGCTATCCGGAGCATAAAACTTCAAGTATTTTGCATTTGTTTGGAGCTTACAAAGTAATTGTTAATAATTAATAACTAATCATCAAAATGTAAACAACCATAGTCAGTTAATAGGTAATTAATCAATATAGCTGATGAATTTCGTGAATTTATTCTCAAATGTAATAAAAATAGCCTTATTTATGTATCGCAGGGTGTCGCCTTTGGTGAGAAGAATGCTAAAGTGGGAATCATCCAGTGTCCAAGCTATTAGACTAGCACCAATAATAGAAACATTGAAATACATGGATTAAATTAACTCTTTAGATGTTCAATGTTAGTCACACTAGTAAGACATATGGTCTCACAGACTGCTGTAAAACTTTGTTATTCAATAGTTTATGCACCTGTCACTATGACTATCTTGAGAAGATGAACTGCTATATAACTTTAAGTTACATTGACTCACAGTGCATGAACTTAAAGTAAAAGGGGAGGGGAAAATATTTGCCAGCTCAGAGAATTTGTGTGTTATATGTAACAAATGACACTTGGAATCTAAGTTTCAAAATGCAAATATACTTCTTGGATCACAACTTTTAGTTATATGTGAGAAATATTAATAGACTCTTTTTCTACCAATATTTATATGTTACACTTAAAATAAGTTTTTAACATTATTTTTCAGCTTTGAAGTTGTTAAAATCTTGTATGAAAAACTTCTGGACCTGATGGGAAAAATCCAGTAAGAATATTTGTTATTACTTTTTAATGTAAAAATAAAAATATATACAGTAAAATTTTGTATCCATGTACTTAATGTAGCAAATGTTTGAAAAAGAAAAACCTTGCAGATTTCTTGCATTTTAAATATTAAAAATTTACATAATGTAATTTTTTTTCAAATGTCTTTGCGTTTGAAATTGTGTAATGTTTTTAGAATAGGGAAAGAACAGTTCTACATACTTACATGCATACAAAATTCACATGCAGCCATGGGCTACAGAGGTCCTACCAAACTGTGTAATTTTGCTCTCCACAACTGTCTGTCCTGAGCTACAGCTGCTGCATTTGGCCACTGTAGGCCAATTCTAGCAAGGTCATGTTCGACATTGTCTGCCCAATGCAACCTAGGTCTTCCCTTTTCCTAAAACCTTTGGGCATACTGTTCATAATCCAATCTGTAGCTATGCATACAGACAACATGACCAAACCAACAGTCTCTCTCTGTACAAAATGATGCTCAAAGAAGGTTGCTTACTCCTTATAACCTCATGATTACTTTCAAAGCTAAACCATTCAATGCCCAAGATACTGCATAAGCATCTAGAATCAAAGGCATCAAGTTTCTTGTTATCCTGCTTACAAAGGGTCCATGTTTCACTACCATAACTAACCTTAGAAAGAACCAAACTATTATAAACCTAATTTTAGTCTCTAGGTATACTTGTCTATTTTTCCACACACTCTGTATATTCTTAAAAGTCCCAGTGGCAATCCCCATTCTTCTATTTATCTCATGCTGCACATCACCAGTATCTGTTGCATAGCTCCCAAGAAAATGAAATTGAGACACTTGCTCAAGCATGCAGCCATTCAAAGCACTGAAGCACCATCTGCCTGACCAATTTTCATCACTTTATCAGTCTCATCAACAGCCCTAATGAAAGAGTTCATCTCATCAACATCATTTTCCAAAAGGGCTAAATCATCAGCATAATCTAATTCAGAAATTTTCGTATCTCCAGCCCATTTAAGTCAAAATCTTTCCCTTTCAGTGAATTTTGCATAACATAACCAATAACCAAACTAAAAGGAAAAGAAAGCAATCTTTGTCAAACACCAGAAGCAATGCTAAACCAATCACTACAAGCCTTACCAACTCTCACACATGACTGAGTGTTATTGTAGAGATCTTTCATTATACTAACTAACTTGTTAGGTATTCCATATGATTTAACAAGCAACCACAGATTATGTCGATCAACAGAGTAAAAAGTCTTTTTGAAATCTACAAAGCTAGTAACCACAGGTTTCTGAAACTCTAAACATTTCTCAAGAATTTGCCTAAGTGAAAATATTTGATCAATACATCCCCTACCACCTCTGAATCACATTGCTCATCATGCAGTTGTCTATCAACCAAATTCTTAATTCTATTAAGTATAATTCCACAAGAGAGTATCTCTTTTGAAAGGTACTAATGGCCTGCACCTTGAGAAGGTGGGGTCGGACATTAGGTGGTAAGCCTGGCTGGTTCTATAATGATGCAAAGAACTGGTCAGGCTTAACACCTAATGCCCGGCCCTGCCTTCTTGTAGTGCAGGCTGTTAGTAACTTTCAAAAGAGATACTCTCTTGTGGAAGTGAACGGAAAGGGTGGGCTGCCAGATTAGTGTGACCTGCTGATCTGGACAACTATGGCTACTTTTCTTTTTTTCTACCCTGCTGAGGAGTGGTCAACCACACAGGGTCCTGGTGCTAATCATATAAACCCACTGGACTGCACAGATATATGGCTCTGAGCTTTGTTTTCTGTTTGTTTGTGGGTTGACAGCCCCAAGTAAATAGATTCACAGGATATGTTTATCAGCTGGTGGATAATCCTGAGCAGAGGTCATCGCAGGCACCTGAACTCTTTGCTTCTACTGGCATCGTCAAATTCTACATTGGGGGAAGTCTTCCAGTGTAGATGGCTTCAGCCTTTAGTGGTGGGGGAACGGGTCTTTGCCCTATATCTGTGATTAGGGGGCTGTTTGATATTGTCACCATTTCCTCTCTCAATAAACATGGTTTCTTTAAACATCCTACTAACCATTTTCTCTCCATAGATAATTGGAATGTGAGGACTCTGCACAGCTTATTCTCTTGATGTCCTCACACAAGAATTTTATAGTTACAATTAAGATATTCTCAACTTGCAAGAGACCAGAAGGACAGATAAAGGTCAGATTCTTATAAATAATATTAAATTTCTCTTTTGAGGGAGGGAAGATAATAAGCATCTCCAAGGTGTAGTTTTGCTTCTCAGCAGACATGCCAGTGATGCTCTTCTAGGATATGAGTGCATTCATGAAAGGTTTCTTACAACAAAATTTCAGACAAGCATTAAAGACTTGAATGGTGCTTCTGGTTGTTTTTTAGCCTGCAAACCTAGTTTTTGATGCTAGTGGTGGTGACAGCATTTAGACTAGTACAATTGGAGCTATTTAATTCCATTAAATTTGCAGTGAAATTTCTCAACAGACTCAAGGATCTGTCCATTCCTCCCAATAGCAAATTAGTCACACTTGATTTAGCCTCCTTATTCCCATCCACTCCAATTTTAAATGCTATTGTTATTTCAGACAAAAACCATCGAAGTGCAAAATTTTCCCTTCCTGAAATTAATTCTATTCATGAAGCACTAAAACTAGTCACTGTAAACAATTATTTTTAGTTTGGCAACAAAATCTACAGGCTGGACTCAGAGGCCCCCATGGGCTCACCCTTTTCCGGCATCCTGTCCAAGATTGTCCTTCAAGACCTCGAAACAAAATTCATTGAACTCGGACCAATTTTGCCTGTCTTCTGGTGTTGCTATTTGGTGATATATTTTTAATTTGGAATGGCAGCAATGAGTAATTAAACTGCCTCATTAATAGAGCCAACAGTATTTATCCTACAATATGTTTACTGAAGGAGGTGGAAAACAGCAATGTCATATTCCATTTAGATGTTTTTATCCAAAGATTATGATACAGAAGCCTTGATGATGTTAATATACTGAAAGTCTACCTGTATACCCCCATCATACATGTGGACTTGTGAAACCCATGGATATAAAAAAATTGAAGCCTTTCATTCTATCATCCATAGGGCCTTCACCTTATCATCAAATGAGTTTTTGTTTTAAAAAAAATTCACAAACATTTAATCCATTGCTGTGTCCACAGCCTCCACCCAAAAACAATAGAAAAGCTAATCAATAAGTATAGAAACAACAACATAACAGATTGGCTCTCCTTTCAATCACTGACGCTGAGCCAACAACCTTTGCCAGATCCACATCTTATGTTCCTCTCCTGTACAAATCAGTCCACAAATTACTCGGAGCCCAAAAAATCAATAGTGTTTTAGCCCAGCTCCAAGTCTGAATAAAATTGTAAATGGGACAGGGATAAGTTTAAGCTCCTTGAAATATTTGGCTTATACAGATTTTTCCTACATTTGCTGGATAATTCCATTTTTTTTTTTATATTGGAAGAACCATATGTTCTCTACGGGAGAGGTTTACAGAGCATCAGAGAAATGTAACCCAAAATAAACTAATGACTACTGCTGCCAAGCTGGCAACACAACACACAGCTACCATAACATAGACTGGGAGCATGTTACACTGCTAACATGTGCATCCTCTTACTACAGAACCATCATTTGCGAGGATATTGACTCTTGTGACTTTGTGGTGAACCTGCAACTGAAACATTGGAATCATCCTTCACAACATGAAAAGAAGTTTTAACATCACCACATAGTGTCACTTCACTGAAGATGGAGCACTGTCCTTACTCTGAAAAGCTTCTGAGTTTGCTCCTAAAAATATTTTGTATGCAAAAAGTTTGAAAGATAAAATTCAAAATTTTATTGCTCAGTGAAAGAGAACTTGAAGTTTTTTAAGTCCATTTGACCTCAAAGGTCACATTGGAGGTAGAATTTTCAATCTGTCAATCAATTTTTCACAAGTTCTATGATCTGGATTATCCCTATGCAGATTTTCAGGACTCGACCATTTCTGCATCATAGTTAGAATTAGTGTAATTTCCTGTCACTGAATCATAATTGTCTATATGTGTTAGATATTCCCCATCAACAGAACAAAAAAATGCAAAGTAACTAGTTTATATGCACCAGTTACTGATAAACACTTATTATAATTGACCCATATTTGATAAAGGTAAGATGCCTTTGAAAAAGCTTGCAATAGGGGGCAGATAAAAATGTTAAGCCAAAAGAAGTTCTGTTGATGAGTTGTAATAACTCTTGTTAGTTTGGTGTAAGGAGCCTCTCATTGGAGGCTACTTTCACCAAGAACTTAAACACCTTGAACTTTGATCTTGTTAAAGACTTGAAATTGACTGCTAATGTAAATATGAATGAAAAAAATTATTGTTTTATTATTATGTAATGATATTTAAAAATAAATGTTTTAATGTAGATTATATATTGTAACTAGTAAAATAGAGTGGTAAAAGAATAAGCTCATAGGACATAAAGATTTAACTGTGGTAAAAAGATTAGCTGTATATTAGTCACCTAGAAATCAACTGTGGAGTAACTACCATCATTATTTCTTAGTAGGTAAGTTACCTGTTATAATAGCATGTATAAAAGACAATAAATAAATTCTTGAAATAATATTTGGTTTTTAAAACCAGAAAGTGCTATTACAAAGTGTTAATTTAAAATCTAGGATATATGAGTACCAAGGAGGACTGTGTTAGCTAAACAGTAAAGAGCCTTTTTTTGGAAAATCTGTAGTTATTGAGACAATAGTAGGTATTATACTAATTAATTCAAGTCCTTAAACTTCACATAAATATGTAATTTCCTAAAGTAAATTGTCATTCGCACATATATCTTTGACTGTTTTTTTTTTAATTTTGCTAGTCCAAGAAGACAAGAGACAGCAGGAGAGCTTCAGCACCCAGTCATACCACCCTCCAGTACAAACATTCCCCTTGTGTTGGTAGGAAATAAAGTTGATTTACAAACAGAAAGGTAATTATTTATGTCGTTGTTTTATTCAAAGCAAAGTATCAAATTGTAGTTGCATTTAAGAGAAGTTGAGCTTCCAAAAATGCAGTAATGAAGCACCAAATGTAGGTGCCGAAAATCATGGGAAGAGTGAAAAGTCATACTAAGTGGGAAAAAGACAGTTCAATGGTAGAATACTCGGGCATGTTTCTGGAGAGATGCAGTTCTAGTCCCGTATCTCGTTTAAATATTTTCCACGAAACATTTATTGATTTATAGACATTAAAAAAGTCAACAGCCTGCTTCTTGTTGTGTGCCTGGAGATCTACAACCTTCTGAGGTCAAGGTCAGCACTTGTGGCTCGACCCTTCCTCTCAAGTGGGGAAGTACTACTGTTCACTGAGTTACAGATATCCTGTGGCTTTATCCAAAGGAAGTTTACCCCTAAAATGTTCAATGAAGTGAAATATTTTGTGATTGTCATTTATTGTTTAAATCATTATAACCCTAAACAGTGAGAAGTGACTTCATTATTTATTTCCATCTTACTCAGCACAATAACAAAGAAATAGTTGTCACCAAGATTATAGATGGTGCCAAATGTAGGTGCCAAAAATTACAGGAAATCATACTAAGTGGAAAAAAAATACTGCTGACATTAGTTCAATGGTAGAATACTCTTGCATGTTTTTGGAGAGATGTGGGTTCGAATTCCGTATGTCAACGAAATATTTTCCACAAACCATTTGTTGATTTATAGATGGTGAAAGGTCAACAGATAACTCTGTGCTTGTCATTTATTGACTGCATAATAATTATTGTACATTGAAGTAGTTCTTCCAAACCAATATGATTCGAAATATATATGTTTATGCAAAATTTTCATCACTCTAATCTAAATCCTTGACTTATCCATATATATATACAGGATGTTTCAAAACTCTCTGTACAAATTTCAATGGGAGATAGGGAACACCAAGACAAACCTTTTTTGTCTATGAATGTATGTCCACTGACATAACCCTTCGGTGCTAGAGGTTGGTGACAGAAATATTGGTGGACTTGGTACATAAATGAATGGAAACAAGTGTGAACAAAATGTTTATTAAAAAAGGGGGCTCAAAGCTGTGATCGGTAACAGCATTGCATGTATGACAGCATCAAAACATTGATTGCCATACATGTTGAAAGATTTCCAGAATTTCATGAACAGTTGCAGTGGCGATGAGGTCTTCTTCTGAGTCAATGGAAGTCTCGTACACGAGGTTCTTCATGTGTCCTCAGAGGAAGAAATCGATATATGTTAAACTGGGCAATCTTGGTGGCCAGGTGACCAGTTCACCCTGACCTATCCATCGGCCCCCAAAATTGGCATTCAGATAATCCTGCACATCACTGCTGAAGTGTGCTGGCGTCCCATCATGTTGAAATCACATTCATCTGCAAATAGCCACGGGAACATCGTCCAACAGCCCTGGCAACATTTTTTCATGTAACAAAATACCTGATAAATCTTCCTGTTGGGTCGGGGAGGTAGCAGGTATGGCCCAATCAAAATGCCATGGACGATACTCACCCAAACATTGATGGCGAACTGTTGTTGATGCTCATGCACCATTGTGGCACGTGGATTTTCATGTGCCCAAATGTGAGAATTGTGCACATTAAACACACCTTCATGTGGGAAAGAGGCCTCATCTGAGAAGAGCACATGAGCCAGAAAATCTGCACCGCAGGCTGCACTATGGTGTGCTTCAGAAACCAGTGCATGAATTCCACGTGAAGAGGGTAATCCTGAGGTTGCAATGTCTTGACTCTCTGACGATGAAACAGATGTAACTGCTGCTCGTGCAACACTCTCCACACAAGGGTATGGTTCTAGGCTATGTGCAACAGTTCGCGTGCTTGTGCCTGGATTTCCTCAATCCACTGTAGGATCTCTTCTTGCATTTCAGGAGTATGCATGGTTCTCTCCCGACCAGTGTCATGCATGTTTGCATGGAATGTTCCAGTTTCTCGCAGTTGCTGGTGCAAATGTGCAAATGTTTGGTGGTTTGGCACTGTCGGTACAACCTCACAGCAGCTCTTCCATTTCCATTGACAGCCCCATATGCCAGACGCATGTCAGCCATCTCAGCAGTCATGAAACATTCCATGTTGCACATAATGTGTCTGATCTACAAATGCTGACGACAAACACAAGTCTGTTCTTCATTCCCACTTTGTCTCACTAGCCAATTGCAGCACCACCAAACAGCGCCCTTTAGCACCAAAGGGTACGAATTACCTTATTCATCTATGAATGTATGTCAGTGGACATACATTCATAGACGGAAAAGATTTGTCTTGGTGTTCCCTATCTCCCATTGAAAATTGTACAGAGAGTTTCAAAATACCCTGTATTAATTAGCTGGTCGACTTTCTCAGTGAATATACCAAAAATATTCATTGATCATTCATATGATATCAAATATAATTGATATAAAAAATATTCATGATTGAGACTTGAATGATCCATGTCAACAACTTGCCATACAGCCACTTAGCAGATTACTCTCCCCATTTTTGCATATGTGAGTGAGCAATTAGAACACCTGCACTTCATGTCCTGTGGCCTCTTAGACTGCTGGCAGTCTTAAAGAAGCTCTGGCTTTTTTTTTTAATTTGAATTTGAGAAGTGGGAAAAACACATGGAATCACTGGGATAAATGATATAAATAATTCTAGTAATACTTAACAGGTTTAAAGCAAAAAACTAGTGTAAAATGGCAAAAAAACAACAGATTACTTCACAGTTACTTTCAAAATCTTCATTTTTAAAAATAACAGTCTTTTATTAATTTTCAGGAGATTTTTGAAACTTTAAGGAAAAATCTATTGATAATAGTTCAAATCAAACTTGTGAGCTTAAATCAGAAGATATCTTCAGCAAAAAGTAACATTAACAAACAATTTGGAAATCCTGTATAGCACTTCTAAGAAATGGCAATCAGATGGTAACAAATTATTTATATTGTAGTTTAATAAAATATGCATCAAATGGAAAAAGAAAATTTATTTTTCAAACTTGAATTATATATGTTTTAAATGGTATGTGTAAGAAAATTTTCAAACAGCAATTTCTATTTTTTAAATATCAAAGTTTTTTGTTATTTCAAAAATGAATATAGACATATCGAGACTCTCATTTCAGATATTCTGTCACTGTCTTTATTTGTTGGGGACCCTGGAAAGGTGAAGCTTCAATTGTAAGACACTTTTGACAAGGTTATGGTCCGATTCGATTTCAGCTCCCTTATATGTTCTAGTATTCCTAACTGAACTAGTCCATTTGCTGTTAATATATTATTGATCATATTCCTATGCAACACATCAGGTAAAACCATATGTGTTTATAAATGTTCCTGGTGTTTGTAGTATGTGTTAGTTATCATCAAACTTAAATTTATTTACCTGTAGGAGAAATTTGCCATTGCCATTGGAACTACTAATGCAAAAGGAACCTAACATCCCTGCCCAAAGGAAAGAGTCAGTACCAACTTTAGTACTGAAATCATTTAGCACAAAAGAAATATTTTCTTTCTTGACAGGTTTCAAAATATCCTGAAGTTGTTTCTAAAACCTATCTTTCTCATTCTCATCAGAGTCCTCTGTGAGGGCATAGCAACAGATAATATTCGAGTCTTGAATCTTAATTTTAAATTTAACTGTAAGAAATTTTTCATTAATGCAGTCATATCGTAGAAGAGGTCTGTAAATGGTAGCTAGGTAGTCACTGGAAGGAGAGCTATGCACCAATCCCCTGTGATGATGCATAGAACCGGCCAGGCCTAGCACCTAATGTCCGACCCCGCCTTCTCGTGGCGCAGACCGTTAGTACCTTTCAAAAGAGATACTCTCTTGTGGAAGTGAACGGAAGGGGAGGGCTGCCAGATTAGTGTGGCCTACTGATCTGGACAACTATGGCTACTTTTCTTTTTTTTCTACCCTGCTGAGGAGTGGTCAACCACACAGGGTCCTGGTGCTGACCATATAAACCCACTGGACTGGACAGATATATGGCTCTGAGCTTGATTATGGATCCTGATTTTGCTGCACTGGTGGACTTCTGTGGAGGGAAAATCTTCCGCTGTGTTTTCTATTTGTTTGTGGGTTGACAGCCCCAAGTGAATAGATTCGCGGGATATGTTTATCAGCTGGTGGATAATCCTGAGCAGAGGTCATCGCAGGCACCTGAACTCATTGCTTCTATTGGCATCGTCAAATTCTACATTGCAGGAAGTCTTCCAGTGTAGATGGCTTCAGCCTTTAGTGGTGAGGGAACGGGTCTTTGCCCCATGTCTGTGATTAGGGGGCTGTTTGATATTGTCACCATTTCCTCTCTCAATAAACATGGTTTCTTTAAACATCCTACTAACCATTTTCTCTCCATAGATAATTGGAATGTGAGGACTCTGCACAGCTTATTCTCTTGATGTCCTCACACAAGAATTCTATAGTTACAATTAAGATATTCTCAGCTTGCAAGAGACCAGAAGGACAGATAAAGGTCAGATTCTTATAAATAATATTAAATTTCTCTTTTGAGGGAGGGAAGATAATAAGCATCTCCAAGGCGTGGGTCTGCTTCTCAGCAGACACGCTAGTGATGCTCTTCTAGGATATGAGTGCATTAACGAAAGGTTTCTTACAGCAAAATTTCAGACAAGCGTTAAAGACTTGAATGTTATCTGCTGTTATGCCCCCACTGAGGATGCCGATGAGGATGAGAAGGATAGGTTTTATGAACAACTTCAGGATATTTTGAATTCTGTCAAGAAAGGAGATATTACCCTTGTTCTTGGTGACTTCAATGCCAAAGTTGGTACTGACTCTGACCTTTGGGGAGGGGTGATTGGCCCTTTTGGTATTGGTAGCTGCAATGGCAATGGGCAACGTCTCCTACAGGTAAGTAAACTCAATGGTTTCAGAATAACTAACACATATTACAAACACCGTGACATACATAAGTACACATGGGTTTCACCTGATGGGCTGCATAGGAATATGATTGATTATATATTAATTAACAGCAAATGGGCTAGTTCTGTTAGAAATACCAGGGCTTATAGGGGAGCTGAAATTGGATATGACCATTACCTTGTTAAAAGTGTCTTGCAACTTAAACTTAAAAAGTGTTGTGCTAGGGTTAAAAAATCTGCTTTTAATACTGAAGCTCTGAAAGACCCAGTTATAGCCAAAGCTTACCATGATAGGTTACTTCATTATGACAGTCATGGTATGCTTACTACTGAAGTTGAGGAGGAATGGGATCATTTTAAACAGGCTTTTTTGGACACTAACAGTACTCTTTTAGGGAAAAAGTAGCAGAAGAGACAGAATTATCTGAGTGATAAGGCACTTGAGCTTATTTCGGAAAGAAAGAACTGCAGGAATGTCCTTAATCAATACCCTACTAGTACTAATAGAAAGCATTACAGAGAACTTAATAAACGTGTAAAAGATCAGTTAGTTGCTGATAAGAATCTTTGGCTTGATGGTTTGGCTGACAAAGCCGAGGAAGCAGTTAGACGGCACAACAGCAGAGAGCTGTATCAGATTGTTAATGTTTTGTGTGGTAGAAAACGGACAGGTATACAGGGATTGAAGGATAAACAAGGTAAGGTTATAGAAGGGGAGGATTCTGTCATGGCTAGGTGGGATGAGCATTTCAGTGATATTCTAAACAATGCGGTTAGTTCTATTCCCATTGTTTGCAATGATGATAGAAGCATTGATGGCTTTAATGTTGGCCCTACAACACAATCTGGTTATTTTGGCTGTTTCTAAACTTAAACTTCATAAATCCCCAGGGGTAGATGAAATTACTACAGAAATGCTCAGAGCTGGGAATGTTTCGGTTACCACTTGGATGACTGAAATTTTGAATATCTTTTATGATAAAGGCATGGTTCCTAAGGATTTTACCAGAGCTATTGTTATCCCTATTTTCAAAAAAGGTGATCACAGTTCTTGTGATAACTATAGGGGTATCAGCCTACTCTCTGTTCCAGGTAAAGTTCTTTCCATGATTGTGCTTAATAGAATTAAGAATCTGGTTGACAGTCAAGTGCGTGATGAGCAATGTGGATTCAGAAGTGGTAGGGGATGTGTGGATCAGATATTTTCACTTAGGCAGATTCTTGAGAAATGTTTAGAGTTTCAGAAACCTTTGGTTGCTAGCTTTGTTGATTTCAAAAAGGCTTTCGACTCTGTTGATCGTCATAATTTGTGGTTGATTGTGAAATCATATGGTATACCAGACAAGTTAGTTAACATAATGAAAGCTCTCTATAATAACACTGAGTCGTGTGTGAGAGTTGGTAAGTCTTGTAGCAATTGGTTTAGCATTACTTCTGGTGTTCGACAAGGGTTCATTTTGTCTCCTTTTCTCTTTAGTTTGGTTATTGATTATGTTATGCGAAATTCACTTCAAGGGAAACATTTTGGTCTTAAATGGGCTGGAGATACGAAAATTTCTGATTTAGATTATGCTGATGATTTAGCCCTTTTGGCAAATGATGTTGATGAGATGAACTCTTTCATTCGAGCTGTTGATGAGACTGGTAGTAGAGTAGGTTTGGTTATAAACAGAGAGAAAACTAAAGTGATGAAAATTGGTCAGGCAGGCTGTGATTCAGTTACTCTGAATGGTTGCAGTCTTGAGCAGGTGTCACAGTTTAATTACCTTGGGAGCTATGTAACCGATAATGGTGATGTGCGGCATGAGATTAACAGACGAATAGGGATTGCTGCCGGGACTTTTAAGAATCTATGGAGAGTGTGGAGAAATAGGCGTATACACATAAAGACTAAAATTAGGCTGTATAATAGTTTGGTTCTCTCTAGGGTTAGTTATGGTAGTGAAACTTGGACACTTTGTAAACAAGATAACAGGAAACTAGATGCTTTTGATTCCAGATGCTTACGCAGTATCTTGGGCATTAGGTGGTTCAACTTTGTAAGTAATGATGAGGTTAGGCAAAGGAGTTTGCAACCTCCTTTCAGCAGCATATTGTGCAGAGAGAGACTCCGTTGGTTTGGCCATGTTGCCCGTATGAATAATTATAGATTGGCGAATAGGGTTATGAACAGTGTGCCTAAAGGCCTCAGAAAGAAGGGGAGACCTAGGATGCGGTGGGCAGACAATGTCAAACAGGACCTTGTTAGAATTGGTGTGCAGTGGCCAGATGCAGTAGATGTAGCTCAGGATAGACTTGCTTGGAGAACTAAATTGCACGGTCTGGTTGGATCTCCGTAGCCCATGGCTGCTTGAGGATGATGATGATGATCATAGAAGAGCATCAGTGGTGTGGCTGCTGAGAAGCAAACCTATGCACTGGAGATGCTTTCCATCTTCCCTTCTAGAAAAATTTTAATTATTCTCAAGTATCTGACCTTTACCTATTCATCTGTTATGTTTCAAGATCAGAATATCTAGTTGTCATAATGGAATTACTGTGTGAGGATGTCAGGAGAATAATCTCTATGCAATGTCCTCACATTCCATGTATCTGCAGAGAGAAAATGATTCGTAGGATTTTTAACTCATACAGTGTTGTTTCTGAAACTGAACTCGCTGTGGTGACTGGATTTATTTCAAACTGTTTTCAGAAAATAAATAGCTTTTGAACCTCATCCTGAAGTAACTAATGAACAAAAATGTGCCATCTTATATATCAAAAGAAAGAGTACACCTATCCCTCGATTTACACGGTACTCAGTTAACACAATTTTGGCTTTGCACGGTCAAAAAATGCAACCAGTTTTGTTTTACACGGTACTGACTGAGACGTACATAGAAAGGAAATCTCAGTCAGTACCGTGTAAATCGAAACTGCTTGCATTTTTTGACCGTGCAAAGCCAAAATTGTGTGAACTGAGTACCGTGTAAATTGAGGGATAGGTGTATTTAAATGTGGTTAATAAAATGGCAAAAGTTTGAAGAAAAAATATGGTAGGTTTAATTTTTTAAGCATTTTTTAAAAACATTGCAAAATTTTACTGTTTTTTTCACTTTATCTTTAGTAAAATTTCAAATATATATATTTATTTCCCATTTTTTTCTGTATTATTTTATTACTCTAATATAAACAGTCCCTAATATCTCTATTATTCCTTAAATCTTTCATTTATTTTGTTTTTTCTGAATTATTTTGTCGTTTATGCATATTCTTAGACTTTTGACGATTGGCAAACTCTAAGCCTAAGAAAACCAGTGTCATAAAAAATAATTTTCCTTTAAAAACGAGATAATTTAAATAAAAATTGAAAAATATATCAGAAAACTGATAACGAACTGTGAAAAAAATTCAATGAAATGTTTCAAAGCATTTAAAGTTTAACTGAAGCACTGAATTTGAAAATGAGTCAACTTTATTATGAAGCTGCATAACTGCTACAGAAAAGTTTAATTCTAAATTCCAGCAGAAATTTTGGTTAAAAAAATTGCAATTTCCTAACCTTAATTAGTTTATTTGTTTGAAATTGTAATTAAAAGTACTGATAAATAAAGTCAGACCTGTTAAAAATCATGCTCTGAGTAATCCTAAATGTTGTTCTGATTGCCACCATTACAGATAGCAAGTGGATTCGTTTTTGATAGTTTCAAATTAGTTATTGTTTATAATTATAGAATCCATTTGAGAAGCAATAAAAATTAATTTTAGAAACATTAAAGTAAAAAAAAAAGCCTTCAAATTCGAAAATCTGCTAAAATATTGATCGAAAGCTGATGTTAATATTCCAATTTTTTTGTGTGCGTAGTTCCCAGATGACCCAATTTCCAGTAGTAATAACATCAATATCTCTATGTTAAAAGTTTAGAAAGAAATACAACTCTAGTAGAACTGTAAATAGCCCAACCTACGGGAATCACAACCAATAGAAAACTGTGTACAGAACAACAGAAAGAAAGCATAAACTAAATTGTCACTACTTGATGCTATTTGCTGTGACTGAACATGTGCATATGTTCACTGCAGACTCAATTTGCTTTATTTTTAAAATTTATCATAAGTTTTTCAAGCGAAATCAACAGATAAAGAATACATATCATAGATTTAAATATTATTTTTGATATTTGATTAGCAACTCTTAAAAAATTTTAAGAATTCGGATTTTTTTTTTACAACCTTGTACTACAGGAGTGAAACATGCATCTCCAATCACTAGAATTCAAAAGATGAAAGCATTTATTAAGGCTCTGATACAGAAAGGTTTACAGAAGCTATTTTTATTGAGAGAACAAGGTTTAACAATATCAAGCAACCCCCTAATTGCAGGCGTGGGACAAAGACCCAAACCCACACTGCTAAAGGCTGAAGTTACCTGTCTTTTTAAGTGGACATTTTCAAGAACCAGAATATAGATAGAAACTGACCTACCTGAGACACATTACCCAAGGGTAGGATTGACGATGCCCACCTAGCTAAAGTAAGTGTTCAGGTATCTGCAATGGCCTCTGATCAGGATTATTCACCAGCTCATATAAGGTAAGTTGTACATCTGTTCACTTAGGGCTGGCAACCCATAGGCAAACAGAAAACACAGCAGTCCTTCAACTGAAGCCAGTGCAGCAAGTCCAGAATCTGTAATCAAGCTCAAAGGTGTAAATCAGTCCAGTGGGTATAAATGATCAGCACCAGGACCCTGTGGAGTTGACTACTCCTCAGCATGGCAGAAAAAAGAAAAAGTGGTCATAGATGACCAGATCAGTAGGCCATACGTATTGAGCAAGGCTCCAAAGTTGCTTATCCCACCCCATTACCAATATTGCATCAATTAATACCAAAACTTAAACAAATTATTAGACTCCTCCCAACTAACTATAAAGGAAATGTATATATTAAATTTATAGACCCATCCACCAATGTAAAAATAACCCTGGAAATAATGAAGTCTTTCTGAAGTCAATGCCCACAAAAAAATTAGAATATAATCTTAATTGTATATAAATAATAGTGGTAATTCTTTGTGCTGGTTTTTCGATAGTGCACATTGACCCGTAATGATACAGTACTGTACAAATCAGTTGGGACAATAGGAAAATGCAGTAACAAAGACACAACTAAAATATTTATTTGTTAAATAGTGTAGTTAATAGTGACTGTGACCCACCCTTAGCTTTAATTATTTCTTTCACCCTCTCAACCATTGATGCCACTAGCTTTTCACACATCTCCTTCACTTCAGGGTTGTGGTACCACACTTTCATGACACTTTCTATCATTTTGGTTTTCATCGTGCAATCCATCTTAGATATGCGTGCTTTAATAATGGCCCACAAATTTTCAGTGGGGTTTAGATCAAGTGAATTTCCTGGCCACTCCAATACCTTCAAATGTTGCTGGGTAAAGAAACTCTTAGCAAGCTTAGAATTGTGGCATGGAGCCAGATCCTGTTGAAATACCCCCATTGCCGTTAGGAAACAGCTTCTGCAATGTCGCCTCCAGAATGCCTATGTATTTTTTGCTGTCCATCATTCCTTCAATGGAGTGAAGCATCTGTGGCCCAGAAGCTGCATGTGCAAGTTTAGACTTGCAGCAGAAGGTTCGAACAAGTTTAGACTTGCAGCAGTTTAGACTCTGCAGCAGAAGGGACTTAGCGTTCCTTCACATGTCCCAACTAATTCGCACAGTACTGTAGATTGAGAACAAAAACTGCACGGACAAATACTAAGAAATCAGTCCATATGTCTTTCTAAAAAATTAATCTATCCTGTTTTGAGTTAAAAGATGTGGACTGATGTTTACTACAGTATTATATTTTTTTTTTCATTAATTGTGAATGAAAAAATAATGACTATGATTTTATTAAATTAAATTTTAAAATGTAACTGAATATATTAAAATTAAAGTTATTTAATTCTCTATGAAACTGTTAAATGTTTTTAAGCACTTCAACACATGGACTATGCTCTCAAGTATCAACAATTATTAATGAGAGATTTACGTACCATGCCATAGAGGATGGGGAATAACAGGAATTCCGGGATGTTTTCAGTGACAAATTTAATAATCGATGTTCTTGCCAGTAAGTGACGTCTCAGTGGAGATTAAATGAAGGATAACAGCTGCCAATTGTTTACCTGCCTTAGCGAAGAAAATAACCATTTATACCTTTGATAGTGTAGAGTGCTTAAAAAAGTTTCACGCCCTTCCTTTCAGCGCATCATCAGGTGGGAAGTGAGGAGCTTAAGCTAATGTAGGAGAGGCAGTTGGTTGGTGAGCACAGGAGAGGGGTGGGGGTGTCATAAATTGACCTGTTAGGGGCTCAGCTCCGAGGATTGGAGTGGCTGGCAGATGTGCAGGTGGCCGTAATATAGACCATTGACAGCCGTTAACCTGCTTTTAATCTCCACTGAGACGTCACTTACCGGCAAGAATGTCAATTATTAAATTTGTCACCGAAAACATCCCGGAAGCTCCTGTTACTCCCCATTCTCTATGGCATGGTGCATAAATCTCTCCTTAATAATTGTTGATACTTGATAGCATAATCCATGTGTTGAAGTGCTTAAAAACATTTAACAGTGTCATAGAGAATTAAATAACTTTAATTTTAATTACCGCGCTGTGTACCTGTACTCTAATTTTTTTAAATATTAAGCGTAGCGTGATGATATGTGGATTCAGTATAGTAATAAACATAACATTAAATAAAAAACGCTATGAAAATGCTTGCTGCTTCTAGTGAATATGGAATACTTGTTTTCAAAGAGAATGGAGTTTGTTATTTTCTAATATTTTAATCCTCCAATGGTGCAAATTTAAACCAGTGAATGATTCAGGAAATGCAAATAGTAATATTTTGTTAGTATTATATCTTACAGAAAAATATTTTTTATATACTTTTTTTTTACTATTAAGACTGAACATTTGTGTTTTTTCACCTCCTTGAGGATAAGTGGGCAAATCACTGCTGTTGTGATCGGCCTGTTGTCTGCGACATTAAGTTCACCTTAATTTTGTATCCTCCAGGAGCAAATCAAGGTAAGCTCTACCTGCATTCCACAAAGGGTTTTCCTCATGTGGTCTGACTGTTCAGTTGGAGCCAGATCGCAACAGAGAAAAGAACAATATAGAAAGAGGAGAGAACAGTTCAAAAGGTTCTATGAGGTTAGCAAGAGAAGTTCAAGTTATGACTCAGACTAATGGTCCAGTCTTTGTCATGCATGTGTTTTAAGCTTATATCACATGTAAGACTGGGAGACTTTGTCTTTATAAGAATTATAATACTGAAAGGCTTGTACACAGAAAAGTAATCTCTGGAAAGGGATTGTTATATCCTGACAAGTTAATAAATGAATTTTGTTTGAGTATAAGGATACAGTGTCAAGTCCTAGTATATCAAAGATACCATCATCATCATCATCCTCAAGCAGCCATGGGCTATGGAGGTCCAACCAGACTGTGCAGTTTAATTCTCCAAGCATATCTGTCCTGAGCTACATCTGCTGCATCTGGCCACTGCACACCAATTCTAACAAGGTCCAGTATGACATTGTCTGCCCACCGCATCCTAGGTCTCCTCCTCTTTCTGAGGCCTCTAGGCACACTATTCATAACCCTATTCGCCAATCTATAATTATCCATAAGGGCAACATGGCCAAACCAGCGGAGTCTCTCTCTGCACAATATGCTGCTTAAAGGAGGTTGTCGACTCCTTTGCCTAACCTCATCATTAGTTACAAAGTTAAACCACCTAATACCCAAGATACTACTTAAGCATCTAGAATCAAAAGCATCAAGTTTCCTGTTATCTTGTTTACACAGCATCCAAGTTTCACTACCATAACTAACCCTAGAAAGAACCAAATTATTATACAATCTAATTTTAGTCTTTAGGTGTATATGCCTATTTCTCCACACTCTCCATAGATTCTTAAAAGTCCCGGCAGCAATCCCTATTCGTCTGTTAATCTCATGCCGTACATCACCATTATCGGTTACATAGCTCCCAAGGTAATTAAACTGTGACACCTGCTCAAGACTGCAACCATTCAGATTAACTGAATCACAGCCTGCCTGACCAATTTTCATCACTTTAGTTTTCTCTCTGTTTATAGCCAAACCTACTCTATTACCAGTCTCATCAACAGCTCGAATGAAAGAGTTCATCTCATCAACATCATTTGCCAAAAGGGCTAAATCATCAGCATAATCTAAATCAGAAATTTTCGTATCTCCAGCCCATTTAAGGCCAAAATCTTTCCCTTGAAGTGAATTTCGCATAACATAATCAATAACCAAGCTAAAGAGAAAAGGAGACAAAATGCACCCTTGTTGAACACCAGAAGTAATGCTAAACCAATTGCTACAAGCCTTACCAACTCTCACACATGATTCAGTGTTATTATAGAGAGCTTTCATTATGTTAACTAACTTGTCTTGTATACCACATGATTTTACAATCAATCACAAATTATGATGATCAACAGAATCGAAAGCCTTTTTGAAATCAACAAAGCTAGCAACCAAGGGTTTCTGAAACTTTAAACATTTCTCAAGAATCTGCCTAAGTGAAAATATCTGATCCACACATCCCCTGCCACTTCTGAATCCAATTGCTCATCACGCAATTGACTGTCAACCAGATAATTAATTCTATTAAGCACAATCATGGAAAGAACTTTACCTGGAACAGAGAGTAGGTTGATAACCCTATAGTTATCACAAGAGCTGTGATCACCTTTTTTGAAAATAGGGATAATAATAGCTCTGGTAAAATCCTTAGGAACCATGCCTTTATCATAAAATATATTCAGAATTTCAGTCATCCACGTGGTAACCGAAACATTCCCAGCTCTAAGCATTTCCGTAGTAATTTCATCTACCCCTGGGGATTTATGAAGTTTAAGTTTAGAAACAGCCAAAATAACTTCAGATTGTGTTATAGGGCCAACATTAAAGCCACCAATCATTAAAGCCATCATCATTACAAACAATGGGAGTAGAACTAACCTCATTGTTTAGAACATCACTGAAATGCTCAGCCTACCTCACCATTACAGAATCCTCACCTTCTATAACCTTACTTTGTTTATCCTTCAATCCCTGTATACCTGTTATCTCTACTAAAGCCCCCCCCCCCCCCCCCCCCCTTCCCTCCCTTGGACAGAAAGGGGACACCGATGGGCTTGGAAAGATTGTCGCCCATTGGATGGGATGTAAAGTAGTTGCCTCTGTGTGCACATTGAAGAACATGCTTGATGGGAAGCTACCTCAATCTCCTAACAGCTGTCCAGTGAGTCCCCTTCCCCCAACTTTGAGTCCTTGGCATCCTTGTAACATAGTTATTTAGCCCATTGTCAGCAAAAAAAGTGCAGCTCAGAGCTAAAACAACCCAAGTTAACAAATATATTTCCACTCTTAACCTGTACAACCTAGAATTAAAAAAAAATATTAGAGTTGATAAAAGGTTACTAACTTCAGAACATTTGCACATGGTGCAGCCATGTTCTATCATTGGCCCTCCTAATGGCAGTTATTAGTACTTTGTTGTTGGGTGTCTTTCTCTTCAGGCAATTACATTTCACTATATAGTTTAGACGTTTGTTGGCTACACTTGAGAATCTCTATTCCAGAAGCATACTTTGTTTATTTTAAAGATATCGTTAAAAAAATTAAGCTTCTATATCAAACTATGTTTTTAATAATCATTTTAATCATAATTCTTTATCAGTGGGGGTGGGGAGGGGCATAGCTCTGAGTTGTTCAGTGGCTCAGACATTGTTAATCCATACTTGTGTATTGTAATTAAGCTTTTTGATAGAAGCATAATTTGGCACTGAGGGAAAAGGTAATAAGTGAAGAGACAGGATGGGCTGGGCTGTTTTACTTTGGAGTGGCATCTTTTTCTTTTGCACACAGTGGGCTAAATGGCCAAGCCACAAGGACCCTGAGGGCTCAGAGAATGTTTGGGGAAAGGGACCTACTGGACAGCTTTTAGGAGACAGATGGTTGCCTCCAATCAATACCATCCAGTGTGTTCTTTAACATGCATAGAGTATGACTCCCCCACACATGGGGCCACAGCTCTATGTCCCATCCAATGGGCAGCAACTTTTCCAATTCCCAGTGTCCCCTACTGGCCTAGGGCAGGGTGGGTTTAGTGAAGATAAATATCAGTACAAACTCATATGGGATTTGAACCTGAAAACTGCAGATTATGAGCCTGGCAAGCTACCAACTGAGCCTACACCCACCCCAGTGAACATAGGAAATATATTTTAAGAAGATTAAAAAGTTTGTGACATTTATTTATGATCTGATTTTTTAATGTGTAGTTAATATTTTAATGTTTCGTTATTTAATGTGTAGTTAATATTTTAATGTTTCGTTATTTAATCTGTAGTTAATGTAGCTTAAAACAAGATTTTGAAATTTACTAATTATACATGCAGTTTAAAATGAACTTTTTTTTGTAATTTTTGTGACAGAGCTATAAGTGTGGAAGAGGGGAAACGTGCTGCAACACAAATGAATGCAAATTTCATAGAGACATCAGCAAAAGAAAATCAGGTTAGTTCTGTTGTCACAAATAATTATTCATTCACTGCAATATGCAATATAGCTTGAATTGTGGGTGGCTCAATCATTAGCACATCAGACTCATAATATGCAGTTCCCAGGTTCAAGTCCCAACTGTGTCACAGCATTGAGATTTATCTCCATTGACACTCATCTTGCCCTTGGTCAGAAAGGGGATATTGATGGGCTTGGAAAGGCTGTTGTCAATTGGATGGGAAATTAAACTCTGTTCCTGTGTACAGGAGAGCCATACACTGTGCATGTTAAAGAGCACACTGTATGGCCTTGATAGAAGGCTACCATCTGTCTAGTGGGTCCACTTTCCCCAACCTTCTCTGAGCCCTTGGAATCCTTGTGACCTGGCTATTTAGCCCATTGCAGGCAAGAAAATGCTGCTCAGAGGTAAAACAACCCAAGCCAAATATCAGTACAAACTCATATGGGATTTGAACCTGAAAACTGCAGATTATGAGCCTGGCAAGCTACCAACTGAGCCTACACCCACCCCAGTGAACATAGGAAATATATTTTAAGAAGATTAAAAAGTTTGTGACATTTATTTCAACAACCAAGCAATATAGCTTAAATTAAAATTTTTTTTTAATTTTTCATAGGTAAAAGAGTTGAATTGTATTGAAAGTAAAAAGTGTTGACTAGACATTACAGAAATAATTTTAAAAAAATTATTTTATGTAATGTCTATTAAGTTTTTACCTTTTAGCATTTTCTTTTCCATTTTGAGTTGTATGCATTGTATTACAACTAAATGTGTATTTTTTTTCATTGCAAAATTAAAGCTTTGCTGTATAATTTTAAGTTTCAATCAGTCATCATCATCATCCTCAAGCAGCCATGGTCTATGGAGGTCCAACCAGGACCATGCAGTTTAATTCTCCAAGCATATCTCTCCTGAGCTACATCTACATCTGGCCACTGCATACATCTACATCCGGCCATCAGTCTACTGTACATATTAATTTATAAAGTATTATATATAATTTTACTAATGTTTGTTAGAATTTTCAACAGCCATTCAACTAATATGATTCAGATTTGGAAAAAAAAAATGAACGAAAAGTTTAGCAGGGATAGAGGCCCTCATTGGCCATTGCAATGATAAATAAAGTATTGGGCACTCTCATCTTGTGAACATAGGGAACAAGTGTGCATAATATATTAATCTTCAAACTAGTTTATGTCAAGGTAAAGCTACTGAAGTAGCTGACTGCAGCAAGGCCTGGTTTTCTTATTAGGCATGTTAGACACTAGCATAGGGGTGCCAACATAACATAGGCACCATCTTTTAAATGTTACAATTTGTTTATTTAAGTAACAATAAAATTGTGTCTTTTCAATTTTAACTACCTGCAAGTATCCATGGTGAGCAAGTACTCTTTCTCTCTTGGGGCGGGGGTGGCTCAGTCGGTAGCGTGCCAGGCTCGTAATCTGTAGTTCCCAGGTTCGAGTCCCTGCTGGGTCAGCGTTGAGATTTATCTCCGCAAAATTCCCCGCCCTGCCCACGGTCAGTAGGGGACACCGATGGCTTGGAAAGCCACCGTCCGTCGGATGGGACGTTAAGCCGTGGCCCCGTGTGTGGGAGAGCCATACCCTGTGCACGTTAAAGAACACGCTGGATGGCCTTGACGGGAGGCTACCATCTGTCTCCCAACAGCTGTTCCAGTGGGTCCCCTCCCCCAACCTTCTCTGAGCCTTCGGGGTCCATGTGACCTGGCCATTTAGCCCATGGTGTGCAAAAAAGTGCCGCTCAGAGGTAAAACAACCCAACAACCCAACTCTTTCTCTCATGATAATAAATTTTTTTTTAAAGAATTCGGATTGTAAGGCTATGCACTCTGTTTCCAAAATTATTGGCTACTCCTATGTTATGTGAAAACAAAACCATATTCAAAACTCTAACTTTGAAAATAAGCTTTTTTTACAGAAAAATATTGCAGAAAATAAATTGTAAATCTCAATCAAATTTATCAAAATTTAGATTTTAGAAAATATTAATTTATTATTTAAAAGAGTTGTTGAAGCTGAAATATTTGATAGCCAATACTGCATTTATATTCGTCCTAAACACTTTCAAAACTGATGCAAAGTGAAAAAACTTTACCCAAACTTTTAAGATTATATTTATTTCAGTAAACGATTTATTATAGTTTTAAGGTAAGTTCTTATGAGGGGATTTTCTTTTAGATTTACTTTTCGATTTTCCATTTCTTGTAACATTTTGCTACGAAAGGTTGTAGAGATTCGAATACAGTTTTTGCACAATATGAAACTCTAATATTTTTTGAAATTTAAATTGATAATTTGATTGTTTACTGTTACTCCATATTGAATGCAACAAGTTATATATAATCCATAATGTTAATTTATTACATTAATTTCATTATTTATTAACAAAACTCCAGTATTATTACAATTTTCACATTCATTTATTTCAATATATTATTTCCATTATTCGTGGTTGTGAAAGAAAGAAAATATTTTTATATGAAATTGAAAGAAGTATTGTTGATAACAGTGGACTACCACTTCGTGTGCTTAGAGACACATGAGGTGTAAATTCGGTCCTATCTGATAAAAAAAAATCCCTTTCAACAATAGCCAAGCAGGCTAACCACTAGGCTACAGGGCAAAAAAGCAAATGGGTGAAAATTGTAAAACATTAAATACATGTTGAATAATGCTGGTTTTTCAATCACCCAAAAATTGCTTTGGCTTTTTTACTGTTTATATAATACAAGTTTATTCAACATTTTTGACATAATAATTCTTTTGTGTAGTTGGGTTGGGTTGTTTTACCTCTTAGCAGCACTTTTTTGCACACCATGGACTAAATGGCCAGGTCACATGGACCCCGAAGGCTCAGAGAAGGTTGGGGGAGGGGACCCACTGGAACAGCTGTTGGGAGACAGATGGTAGCCTCCCGTCAAGGCCATCCAGCGTGTTCTTTAACATGCACAGGGTATGGCTCTCCCGCACACGGGGTCACGGCTTAACGTCCCATCCGACGGACGGCGGCCTTTCCAAGCCCATCGGTGTCCCCTACTGATCATGGGCAGGGCGGGGAATTTTGCGGAGATAAATCTCAGTGCTGACCCAGCTGGGACTCGAACCTGGGAACTACAGATTACGAGCCTGGCGCGCTACCGACTGAGCCACCCCCGCCCCCTTTTGCGCAATAGTTCAATGTATTAATTTTTTTAGATTTAATTTAGGCTAAATTAAATGAAAATCAAATTAATTCTCTGTCAGTTCTCCTTTTTGGAAGTATGGGATTCTTCAAAAATTTTGTTAACCTTTTTATCAATACCAGTTAATGAAGAAACAAATTTCCCCTCAAAAACTGCATGCCCCCAGAAACCTGACAGGAGCCTGTCAGTACAATACGCCATAGAGAAGGTTTATGGGAAAGGCGAGACCTCAGTAGAAAGAGAACATTCAAGCATAGCCAGGGCTTGAACCCATGTTCTTAAGGTTAACCACCACACTAACCACCCAGCCATCGGAACACCGATGAACAATTGGTTAAAAATAACTTTCCTCAATGTCAGGGAGATTGCTCTATCAATCCCTACCCCTACTTTGCTACTAAACTATATATATACTACTAACATTTGATTTAAAAAGTATAGAACTACTTTCACTCAACAATTCGGAAACATCAAATACCGGAGTGCCATTTTGGTTCAGTGATTCGAAAATACCTAGTAGTTGAACGGCATTTTGGTTCAATGATTCGGAAGCAGAGAATAGTGGAACTGTGTTCCATTTTGTTGCAGTAGTGCTTTTGTTAATTGCTTCCCTATTCAAAATGTCACACTTTGCCACTGTTAAAAATAACTTTAAATTTCTCTTTTTCAGGGAGGGAGGATGCAAAGCATCTTCAAGGTGTAGGTTTGCTTCTCAGCAGAAACTCCAGTGATGCTCTTCTAGGATATGACTGCATTAATGAAAGATTTCTTAGAGCAAAATTTAAAACAAAACAAAGATTTGAATGTCATCTGTTGTTATGCCCCCACAGAGGACTCTGATGAGAACGAGAAGGATATGTTTTACAGCCAGCTTCAGGATATTTTGAATTCTGTGAAGAAAGGAGATATTTCTCTTCTGTTAGGTGACTTCAATGCTAAAATTGGTACTGACTCTGACCTTTGGGCAGGAGTTTAGGTCCTTTTGGCATTGGTAATTTCAATGGCAATGTGGAATGTCTTAACGGTAATAATCCGTACAGGTAAATAAACTTAACGGTTTTCGAATGACAAACACATCTACAAACACCGAGACATTTATAAATACACATGGGTTAGGCGAAATTCATTACAAGGAAAAGATTTTGGCCTTAAATGGTCTAGAGATTTCAAAATTTCTGATTTAGATTATGCAGATGATTTGGCCCTGTTGGCTAATGATGTTGATGAGATGAATTCTTTTATTTGGACTGTTGATGAGCCAGCGAAAAAACTAAAGTGATGAAAATTGGTCAGGCAGGTGGTGCTTCAGTTGCTTTGAATGGCTGCACTCTTGAGCAAGTGTCTCAGTTTAATTATCTTGGGAATTATGTAGCAGATATTGATGATGTGTAGCATGAGATAAATAGGAGAATAGGGATTGCTGCTGGAACTTTTAAGAATCTATGGAGAGTGGAAAAATAGGCGTGTACACCTAAAGACTAAAATTAGGCAGTATAATAGTTTGGTTCTTTCTAAGGTTAGTTATGGTAGCGAAACATGAACTCTTTGTAAACAAGATAACAAGAAACTTGATACCTTTAATTCTAGATGCTTACACAAGTGTGATGCATCACTACTTGTGTAAGCCATTCACTTTTACTTTTCCTTAACCAGTTTTTACTTTACATTATATTTATTATTTTGGGGATTTTTTCTTTAACTTGGCATCATCACATTTCCTCACCCAAGACTGCTAAAGAAGTTGTGCATACACAACTGTGACTTTTGATTGACAGCCACTAATGTGCATAAGGACACACCCCTCTTGTGTAATAGCTAGCGCAAGTGTGTGATCACCAGTTTATGCAAATGTTTTTTCCCAGCGTGCAACACACACGTGTCAATTGCATGCTGCATGTGTAGCAAGTGACTTTAAGTCATGGAAGTAGTTGAGATCTGGTAGAGAGAAGGTTGAGATGCTAGTTGTCAGAATGTTAGTAGGAAGTAGTGAGAGAAGTTTTGAGGTAATTGAGATGATGTTAGTTGAGAAGTTTGTCAGTTTTGGAGATGTTTGGAGTGAGCTTTAATTGCTCAGAATATTTTGTATTGACATTTATTTGGTTATCTTGATTTTTTTGGAAATAAACTTTGTTTTATGAAATATTTTGACTTTTCTATTTTTTTCTCTTGAGCAGGATAAATTAATTTTGATTAGATTTTTAACTTTAATAATTTGACAGTATTTTGTACTAAATAGCACATAATATACTTAGTGAACCCTTATTTAACTTTATTTGGCAAGATTAATTGCATGACACCTGATGCTATCTGGAAAATTAGTTTAATTTGGATCAGTTACAAGATCCAAAGTGAAGAAGTTTAACATACATTTGGAGTGTTACAGCAGTATCTTGGGCATTAGGTGGGTTAACTTTGTAAGTAATGAGGTTAGAAGAAGGAGTCATCAACCTCCTTTGAGCAGCATATTGTGCAGAGAGAGACTGCATTGGTTTGGCCATGTTGCCCGTAGGCATAGCTGCATATTGGCAAACAGGATTATGAACAATGTACCTAAGGGTTTCAGAAAAAGTGGGAGACCTAGGAAGTGATGGACAATGTCAAGCAGGACCTAACTAGAATTAGCCTAGAGTTGCCAAATGCAGCAGTTGTAGCTCAGAACAGACACATCTGTAGAGGAAAATTACACTGTCTAGTTGGACCTCCATAGCCCATGGCTGCATGAGGATTTTCTTTGTATGTAATTCCCATTTGGGTCCTTAAAATGTATATGTATAAAAACATTCAACTGATTTTTTTCCACAATTTCGAGTTTTGGTGATTGATGGTTAATCACCATATGTGACCATCACCAGAAAAAGTGTGTACACTATATACTGTGGAATATTAAGATGCAATCTTTAATTACCTTTGTTAATGCAATGTATTAAGATGCAATCTTCAGTTGCCTTTGTTAATATAGTATTGTATTTTGTTAAATTTAAAGGTAAACTAATAATTTTTTTATTTTTATTTTATAGAGTGTAACTGATATTTTTCATCAAATTATTGCCGAAATTGAAAAGGTTAATGGCAATGTTCCTGAAAAATCAGGATGTTTCCTCTCTTGATGCTGTTCAACATGGACAAGAACCTCTGTGTCTTAAGTTTTCCATAAAACAAGTTGTACAGGTTGTTATAGCAGATTTGTACATTTCTTATCTCATTTCGGTATATAATACATAATTTTGTGTACATTTTATTAAAATAATTGCTGTTTTATTATGTATAATCATTTTTTTATTTCTTTCATTATTCTATTAAACCTTACACTTGAGAAAGAAAATAAGAACTGCAAAATTGAGAGAGCTATAATTATGCTGATAGGACCTGTGTCATTCTTCAAACCACCTTTATAATATACACTGTAAGCACAATTTATTTCCAACACACCCATCTAGAATCTGCCCTACTCTGCCACAATAATATGGCCAGCTGAAACCCTTTGCATGCTATGAATAGGCCAGATACCTATTTGCTGTATAAGTACCTACAGCTGTTATGACTATTCAACACTATGACTTGAGCGAGTTCAATCATAGGGAGATGGGATGTTCCATACCTGCAACTGCAGAAATTCTGGGATCTCCACTTGTGACTGTTGCATGTGTGTACTAATACTATACCAAATCATGCAACTACCAGGGAAAATGTGGCCATAACTGTGCTGCTGATATTTGAGGTGAGCACTGCCTCTGCCATATCATAATGATGGCAGCTACAAAGGTTTGGAGAGGAAAACAGCATGAAGGTTTGTACAAAGACCATTTGATATCCTATGGCATGACAGATGTCCTGTGGACGAACCACCTTTTATCTGATGAATTGTTTTTAACACCATTGTTCAGATTTTACGTTTTACTGGCTATTTTACTCATCTTTGACACTTTTACCCTTTTATTGTTTTGACTTGTTTTTTTTTATGGGTCCTATACATCTGTTGTTGTTTATTCTGTTTTATACTTGTTATTTATACATATTGTTTTTGATTATACACATTTCGTTCTTGTTTCATCTTGTATAGTTTCATTTCTTTTCTCCACTTGTGTATAGTTTTTAACTTTTGGTTGAGGGCTATATGATATTTATCTGTTTATCGTATTGTTTGGTGCAATACGGCCTTAGTTTCCATTGTGCCATTAAACTCCAAACAAGCAACCTAGGCTTTTTAAACACAACCATTTTGAGGTTTACCGAGAATGGTGCGAAAAGCAAAAAACTACCAGTGACGGTGATCCTATAGATGAAAACATTGTGAATCAGAGGAGTCAAAGGAGACTAGCAAGAATTGTGCAAGCAAACAGATGGACCACAACCAGATAAATCACAGCAGAATTAAACATTGATGTGCAGAAGGTCATCATTGTATAGGGGTGGAAAGTTGAGTAAAGGGAAAGTGAAACATGGCCAATGAGAAGAGTCGAATGACCTATAAGCAGCAACATCAAAAGTAAGGGGTGAGAACTAAATGTCATGTGATCCTTGTGACATATTTCTGTGATCACATCATCGTGCAAAGCTATGCAATATAGACCACCCACTTTGGGGCATGTGTTAGCAGTATGGCAAAGTGCTGCATGAAGAAATATAGGTTTTTTGGTTGTGAGACAACTTTTATTATAAATATAAGGATGAGGAGCAATGAGTTACCTAAATCCGTGAAATATAGTGTAATAGTAATATTTTTAAATTCAGGGTTCAACCGAGGAAACATTTCTGTCTAAGTACTCATTGCTACTACTGTGGCAGGTAGCACTGCTAACGTGGCACGCATATTTACTATGCAGTTGTCCCACTTTATTCTTTACCCAGCTTTGGCTGCAGTGAATACTATTTGGGTAGCTTGATAAGAGCTTGTATAGTTTTTTTTTAAGTGAAGTTTTTTTATATTGTTTATTTTTTATTGTGCCTTTGTATATTCATCATATATGATGATAAATATTCAAATTGTTTTAAAATTTTTAATTTTTTTAGTTTTTCAAAGAGCTTTAATCTTTGAATTTAATTTTTTTCTCGGTTTAACAGTATATGTCAACTGTTTCTTTCATCTTACAAGTTGAGCAATCTAGTGTTCTGTTTTTTTTTTTCATAAGTGCCATCTCGTTATTTAACTGACAGTCTACAGTTTTTAATTTATTCTCTTTTCATTCAAGATAGGTATATTTGTCATTTTATCTTTGATCTTCTGTGAGTAGGTTTATGGTCTGTTGTTATTGTGAATCTGATTTGCTGCTTAATTATTGCTCATTCCTTGATTTTGTATTTGTAGAACCATGTATGTGGAGGAATTTTAATTATTTCTTTTAAGTTTTCAATTTCATATGCCAGCTTGTCAGCCCCTTCATTACCTGTAACATCTATGTAGCTGGGAATCCATTGGAAGCCGATATTATTTCTTGATTTGCTAAAATTCAATGTTTTCTGTTATTTCCATGAGTAAGAGTGGATTCCCTTTACTGTTTTATTTTCTAGTGCAGTCAGTGCAGATTTACCATCTGAGAGTATAAGTATGTTTTTTTTTTTCAGCTTTCATTTTGTAATGGTGTTTTTGATTATCGTCAGGAAGGAAGAATGCCCCTATGGCAATTTTTGTTTCACTATGTATTGATCCATTTGTGTAGATTTTCTTGAAATTTTTATAGATATTTCCAAAATTTGGTATGTTAAGCTTCGAAGTTCTTCTTTTGGCTGTCTTCTCTTATTATAAATGCCTCCAATATTTTTTTTTTGGCCTGTGATATTTCCATCTATAATCAAAGGCATCATGTTTTCTATTACCCTGCTTATAAATGGTTCATGTTTCACTACCATACCTAATCTTAGTGAAGAATCAAACTGTTATACAGCATAATTTAGAGCTATAGGTTAGGTGTATATGCCTGTTTTTCCACTCTCCACAGATCCCTAAAAGTCCCAACAGCAATTCCTATTTTTCTATATTTCTACTTTATTACTATTCTCATCAAGAGTCCTAATGAAAGCATTCATTTTATCCACATCATTAGCCAACAAGGTCAAATCATCTGCATAATCTAAATCAGAAATTTTGAAATCTCTAGACCATTGATTCTCTAGACCATTTGATTCTCTAGACCATTTTGTTTTGAAATCTCTAGATTTCTTGACAAAAAAAAATCTTAGAATTTTGAAATCTCTAGACCATTGATTCAAAATCTTTCCCTTGCAAAGAATTTCGCATAACATAATCAATAACCAAACTAAAGAGAAAAAGAGACAAAATGTACCTTGTCTAACTCTACTACCAATGCTAAACCAATCGCTGAAAGATGTACCAAATCTCACACACGACTCAGTTTTATTATAGAGAGCTTTCATTACACTAATTAACTTATCAGGTATTCCATATGATCTAATGATAAACCACAAATTATGTTGATCAACAGAGTCAAAAGCCATTTTGAAATTTGCAAAGCTAGTAACCTAAGGTTTCTGAAACTCTAAATATTTCTCAAGAAACTGCCTAAGTAAAAATATTTGATTAACCACTTCTGAATCTGCACTGTTCACCATGCAGTTGTCCATCAATCAAATTTTAATCCTATTAAGTATAATCATGCAAAGAACTTTACCTGGAACACCAATTAAACTAATTCCCCTATAATTATCACAGAGGTCTGATGGGAGCCTGTCAGTTTACACACCATAGTAGAAGGACTGTGAGGATGGCAGAACCTCATCAGAAAAACGACATGAACATCCATGCCTTATCTGGGGCTCGAACCTAGGTCCCTTAGATCAGTAGCCAAGTGCGCTAACCATTTGGTGAAGTCGTAAATATTGTTTTTCTGCATTTCCTTTCTGCTCTTCTTTTTAGGGCTATCCATTTGCTGATATATGGGTTATATAGTATTTTTGCTCATCCTTTAGTGACTACTTTGTGGAAGGAGCGCTGCTTGATAGGCGAAGTAATTATAGCAAGGGTCTGATCCAGATTGGAAAGATCGATACAATTTTCAGAGGCAGACTTTAATTTTTCCTTGTTTTTGAAGGATCTTCTTTGGAGGTTTGAGAGATGTCAAAGTTGATGAAGATACAGCACTAACAGAGAAGGAATTGCTCTGGTTCAAAGAACAAGTAGCAAAATCCCAAAATAATAATTATAAATATAAATAGATGATTAAGTACAGCAAAAGTTAAGACAAATCATCACTTTTCCCCCTCCCAAAGGGAGTCAAAAATGTCCAACAAATTTTGACAAACAATTTTGAGTGAGGTCACAAACTCATGCCATTTCAAATTTGAGTGGTCACAAATAAGCAGGTGCGACTTGTCCATTAGGCCACATGGACACTACTATATCAAAAATAATTACAAAAAATAAACCATTTTCAAATTTAGTGTTCATTTTTTGTGGTATCTAAATCAACATATTTTTATATTCGTCATCACTGACATGCTACATAGACAATCGCAGCATTTATTATTTGAATCTCAGCTATGGCTGCTTTCATATTGTCAATAGGTATTTTAACATTATCTATTTTAGCGATGATACAAATGCGCATGTTCTGAAATACAATAGCGCTAAACTGCAGGAGGAAGGTCACTGTTTCATAGTGGCCCATGACTCATAATTGGCTCATTCTACCATTTCAACCCATAATCTAAGATCTTGTTACTTAGCGAATATCTTCATTTGACTGTGGCTGAAGGAAACTACGCCATCTGGAACAATCCTGACAGCCTACCATGCTGAGAACAGTCACTGTCATGCGAGCTTTTGTAACTTTATTTCTTCACTAATTTATTTGTTAATTTATCATTTACTCTTAGAAGTTAATTTTGTTACTATCAATTTATATTAAAATATTCATTCAATCACCATTTTTAAACTATGCCAGTGCCAAAATGGATTGGATTCACAACTATTGAATCAGCTTCATTACCTAAACTAGAGGATCTCCAACCTTTTGACACTGCGATTTCATAGAATTGTAAAAAATTCGTGCGAACCTCTTGAATCCAAGGGAGAATTATGTAGCTCTTCCCTACAATGTACGAAAAATTTTCGCATAAAATATTGCCAAATGCAAAATTATTAGAAATTAGTGACCCCTTTCCAAGCTGGTAGCGATGGTTATGATTCATTTTTAATATAAAATATTTTCAATATCATCAAAATAGTTAATGTAATTATAATTAAATATTTTTCTAGAAACAACTATATAAATTGCATATTTTTTTTCTTTATTGTAATGAAATTCTTTTTACTGATGCTAATCCAATATACAGCGCTGTACCAAAATATTTCAGAATGTAATGTAAATGAGATTCTAATTTTGGAGCTCTATAACTTCTAAAATATGCATTTAATGGAAAAATGTGACGGAGGATAAACATCATAATCAACTCTTAAATCTCGGGTTTTCAACAATATTTGTTCTGTATTTAAAGAGTTGTGGAAGTTAGAATATTTCACAAAAGTAATGCGTCGCAAGATTTTACCTCATTTTAATTAAACTTACATAAGCATTATTTCAAACCATTTAAGAAATAAATATACATATTTTATAAGTTTGCATAATGATTATTTCGATAATTCTGATATTAGACAATTCTGAATGATTTTCATAATACAAGATAATTTATTGTTAAATATTGTAGCTTTCATAACTCTTTAAGTACTGAACGAATATTGTTTAAAAAATGAAATCTAAATGGATTGGATTATGATCTTCGATTTATCTTCAGTCATACTTTCCAATAAATGCACAGTTTAAAAGTTATAGAGCTTCGCTATTATATTTTTCTGGGAGGGGGGAACTAAATATGTCTTCTAAATAGAGCTGGCGTTAAGAATTATTTCCGCTAATTCTCCCCTTACCTTCAGTGAGAAAGGAGGCACTGATGGGATTTGAAAGGCCACCGTTCGTTGGTTGGAACGTTAAGTCGTGGCGCCGAGTGTATGTTAAGCTGTTTCTTACGTCAACACTCTGAGTCTTTGGAGCTGTTCTCATCTGGCGCTTTAGCTCATTCTATGCAAAAAAAAAGCTGCTCAGAGGTAAACCATCTCTAATATTTTGGGAGGACAATGTATTTGGAGGACTTTAGTTTCTTTGAAATTAAAAGCAAGCTATTTTTGCGTTTACTTAAGATATTTAAACTGTAAATATATTAAAGAGAATATTAATTTAAAAAGTGGTTATCATACGTATGAGAATAAAATACGTTTAAATCGTAAATAATCTGATGATTTACGTTGTCATTGGGCTTCTTGCATCTCTTCATTTTCAACTTAGCTGAATATTGTTTTC
This sequence comes from Ryuthela nishihirai, assembly GCA_038380435.1. NCBI lineage: Eukaryota > Metazoa > Arthropoda > Arachnida > Araneae > Heptathelidae > Ryuthela > Ryuthela nishihirai. The sequence continues at coordinate 23,874,358 of JAWZYU010000004.1, read as the reverse complement.
CTGGTGAGTTCAATTTTGTTCTTTAAAAATAGACATGAAAAATGCAATTGTTTCTTGTCCTTTGCATATTGGCAAGAAATGAAACAGTACTGACATAAATCAATTTGATTCTCAAACGTTGAAAGATTTTATTAGTTGGGCTTATCAAGGAATAATATGAAATATTTGGACAATTATAGATGTCTTAACAGCCCTATCCCCTGGGAAAATTGACCTTAATATTAATGATGAATAACTCAGTTGTACTAAAAATGTATCTCGTGTTTTCCTTAACGAAATGTAATCTTGATTTTTTTTTAATGCTTTCTTTTGTTTACTATTGATATATGTTGAAATATCTGTTTCATATACCTAGAAAAGTGAGGGAAAAAAACGCATTCATGGCCAGATCTAGGGAGGTGCCAATGGGACCATGCCCTCCTTTGAGAATTATATATTTAACAATATAGTAAGGGTAACAGAGACAAAAAAAAATTATGAAACATGTATATTTTATGCATTTTTTTTTAAAGACCTAAACATTTTCCCTTTTGTTTTCAGGCAACCTTGTACTTTATTATAATATATGTGTGATTGCTCTATTCGCATTTGCGCTCATTAATGACTATCTCAACCTAAATATTTCTATCCTGAAACATTAATTTATCTTTTACCCCTCCCCTTAAAAACCTTGCTCCACCCTAAAATATTCTGCCCACGACTATGCAATTATATTGAACATATTTATTATTATTGCGCATTTAATAGAAAAATGCGACCGAAGGTAAATTAAAGATCATAACGAAATCTATTTAGGTAAATGTCAATTTTTCAACAATATCCGTTCAGTATTTAAAGAGTTATGGAAAGTAAGGTATTTGATTACAGTAATACTTATAAATAACCCTTATGGTTTGCCTTTTGTAAAACAAATTAATAACTATACTGTCATTTTTTCCATATTTTAGCATTTATTATTTTAAAGTCACCTAAAATAACTTAATAAAATATGCTTTCCCCTGGAACAAGTTAAAACTTTCCTGACAAAGACGTCTTTGAACTGGGTTGCCAACTTTTTATTTTGCCAAGGAATGATATTTATGTGTGAAGAATTTAAGAAAATTAGATATAAAATGTGTTTATCATTTGATCTGCAAAAAAATTCTATTATATTTTAACATTTTCTAGAGCAATGCATAGCTCACTATGCTTTCACTATTTGGATTTGCAACTTAAAAAGTCTTCAGTTTTTTTGTTTTTTTTTTTCATTTTTTTTTTATAATTCAATATATAACCATATCACTCTTTTACAATTCGTTGTAAAATATTATAAATTAAATTTGTTTTTTTTTTCATTTTTTTTTTTATAATTCAATATATAACCATATCACTCTTTTACAATTCGTTGTAAAATATTATAAATTAAATATTACCAAAACAGACAACTTTTCAAGTGGTAATTTATGACCAGTAATTCAGTTTAAAATAATATAGATTTATAATTGAAATGGAATCAAGAAAATAATAACCTACGTATTAGACATAATACGCATGAATAGTGTTTTAAAATGCCACTAGAACGCTGAGGAAATATATATATATCAGTAATTATTACAGTGCAGGGGTAAATTACTGAATTAAAATCATGAACAACTATTCTATTTTTTTCCCTCGAATTTTTTTTTAATTTTGGGAACAGCCGAAAGAATGACTATATGTATTGTGAAACGTATTTTCAGTGCTGTTTGGTTAAATTCAATATTAAGCATCGCAGTTTTTCTGCACTGGGGTATCTGTTGATTACTCTCGTTCATCCGAAGTTAACGAGCTACAACTTGTTTCAAAGTTTATCTAAACTTGTCATTGTCTGTTACAAAGGCCGTATCATTTCTCTCTTCGTTGGCGAAGCATAAATTTCAGTCTGAAAAATCTGTGCGTTGTTGCTATGGAGCCTGCTAAAGATGGTGGTGGGAGGGAGATTTTCGATTTTCACAAAGATGTAGCTTCAGGACGACAAAAAAAAAATTCATTCTGCTTTATCACAGATATATTGTGATTATACCTGTTCATATGGCACTGTTATGAGATGGATGCACAATTTCAGAGGATGGCAGAACTTCAAAGACCTCCCTTGTTCAGAAGGACTGAAGAAGACCGCGAATGAGAACCGTCGTTGTTCGTTAACTCGTTAGGGAAAAATCCACATATCACCATTCAGGTGTCAGTGTATCGATTGACAGTGCGGAAACAATTATTCATCTACATTTAAAGTTCCGAAAGATCTCTGCCAAATGAGTACCCAACAGACAGAACAGCATAAAAGGGCTAGATTCGTGCATGGAGATGCTGGCAATGTTTGAACCCCAAACGGTTAACAGACATTGTCACAAGTGATGAGAGGTGGTTTTATTACTATACAAATCCCAGAAAGATCGACAACTATGTTTGGGTTGCAAAAGATTAACTCCCAAATCCTCCAATAAGCCTTTCGCTCAAGAAAGAGGATTCACAATTTTTCCAGTTCCCGACGAGTAGTAGCCGTGGACACCTTACCTGAAAAAATGATACCAACATTCTTTTGCCCAAAATGGCTAAGGAGATGAAGGAGCAACAGGTGTGTCAAGGGTTCTCCTTCATGACAAAGTCAGTGCTCACAAAACTTGGCAAGTTACGGCCTATCTGGAGCAGGATAAAAATCAAACGGCTACCCCATCCTGCATATTCACCCGATCTTGCAACATGCGATTTTTGATTATTTCCAAAAATTAAAATGGAACTTGCTGGAAGCCTTTTTCAATTGTGCAAGGCCTTTCAAAATGTGCTCATTCAGAGTTCCTGAGTATTCCCCAACAAGAGTACCACCAAGCATTTCAAAATTGGTGCAGACGTCTGTAACTTTGCATAGATGCTAGAGGGGATTACTTTGAAGAAAAGTAAGTTGTTAAGGTAAGGGCACTGGTTGTTGTTCTGCAGATGCATGTCAAGAACCTTTTTGAACACCCGTCGTAAAGGGAGCTCATCTTTGAATTTCGAAGGTGATGATACTCAATGGATCATTCTGAAATAATATAGATAAATATGTTAAATAAGAAAACAACATTGATAAAGTTTATCCAAACTCCTTTAAAAAAATTTTAGTACAAAATTCTTATCTTTTTCTTACAAAGGTTTTGAAAGGTTGCTCTTCTGGGCTTATCATCATCATCATCATCCTCAAGCAACCATGGGCTACGGAGGTCCAACCAGACCTGCAAATTTAGTTCTCCAAACAAGTCTGTCCTGAGCTGCATCTGGCCACTGCACACCAATTCTAACAAGGTCCTATTTGACATTGTCTGCCCACCGCATCCTAGGTCTTCCCCTCCTTCTGAGGCCTCTAGGCAAACTGTTCATAACCATATTCGCCAATCTATAATTATCCATACGAGCAACATGGCCAAACCAGCGGAGTCTCTCTCTGCATAATATGCTGCTTAAAGGAGGTTGCAGACTCCTTTGCCTAACATCATCATTAGTTACAAAGTTGAACCATCTAATGCCCATGATAAGCATCTAGTTTCTTGTTATCTTGTTTACAAAGTGTCCAAGTTTGAATACCATAACTAACCCTAGAAAGAACCAAACTATTATAGAGTCTAATTTTAGTCTTTAGGTGTATACGCCTTATTTCTGCACAATCTCCATAGATTCTTAAAAGTCCTGGCAGCAATCCCTATTCGTCTATTAATCTATGCCGCACATCACCAGTATTTGTTACATAGCTCCCAAGGTAATTAAACTGTGACATCTGCTCAAGACTTCAACCATTCAGATTAACTGAATCACAGCCTGCCTGACCAATTTTCATCACTTTAGTTTTCTCTCAAAAACCTACCTCTACAACCTACTCTACTACCTTCCTCACCAACCTACTCTACTACCAGTTTCATCAACAGCTCAAATGAAAGTGTTCATCTCATCAACATCATTTGCCAAAAGGGCTAAATCATCAGCATAATCTAAATCAGAAATTTTAGTATCTCCAGACCATTTAAGGCCAAAATCTTTCCCCCGAAGTTATTTTCGCATAACATACTCAATAACCAAACTAAAGAGAAAAGGAGACAAAATGCACCCTTGTCGAACACCAGAAGTACACCTATCCCTCAATTTACACGGTACTCAGTTAACACAATTATGGCTTTGCACGGTCAAAAAATGCAACCAGTTTCGATTTACACGGTACTGACTGAGATTTTCTTTCTGTGTACGTCTCAGTCAGTACCGTGTAAATCGAAACTGATTGCATTTTTTGACCGTGCAAAGCCAAAATTGTGTGAACTGAGTACCGTGTAAATCGAGGGATAGGCGTAATGCTAAACCAATTGCTACAAGTTTTACCAACTCTCACACACGACTCAGTGTTATTATAGAGAGCTTTCATTATGTTACTAACTTGTCTTGTATACCACATGATCTCACAATCAATCACAAATTATGACTATCAACAGAGTCGAAAGCCTTTTTGAAATCAACAAAGCTAGCAACCAAGGTTTCTGAAACTCTAAACATTTCTCAAGAATCTGCTTAAGTGAAAATATCTGATCCACACATCCCCTACCACTTCTGAATCCACATTGCTCATCACGCAATTGACTGTCAACCAGATTCTTAATTCTATTAAGCACAATCATGGAAAGAAATTTACCTGGAACAGAGAGTAGACTGATATCCCTATAGTTAACACAAGAACTGCGATCACCTTTTTTGAAAATAGGGATAACAATAGCTCTGGTAAAATCCTTAGGAACCATGCCTTTATCATAAAAGATATTCAGAATTTCAGTCATCCAAGTGGTAACCGAAACATTCCCAGCTCTAAGCATTTCTGTAGTAATTTCATCTACCCCTGGGGATTTATGAGGTTTAAGTTTAGAAATAGCCAAAATAACTTCAGATTGTGTTATAGGGCCAACATTAAAACCGCCAATGCATTTATCTTCATTACAAACAATTGGAGTAGAACTAACCACATTGTTTAGAACATCACTGAAATGCTCAGCCCACCTAATCGTGACAGAATCCTCACCTTCTATAACCTTACCTAGTTTATACTTCAATGCCTTTCCGTTTTCTACCAAATTAAACATTAACTATCTGGTACAGCTCTCTGCTGTTGTGCTACCTAACTGCTTCCTCAGCTTTGTCAGCCAAGCCATGAAGCCAAAGATTCTTATCAGTAGCTAACTGATCCTTTACACGTTTATTAAGCTCTCTGTAATCCTTTCTATTAGGACTAGTAGGGTATTGATTAAGGACATTCCTGCAGTTCCTTCTGAAATAAGCTCAAGTGCCTTATCACTTAAATAATTCTGTCTCCTCTGCTCCTTTTTTCCTAAAAGAGTACTGTTAGTTTCCAAAAAAGCCTGTTTAAAATGGCCCCATTCTTCCTCAACTTCAGTAGTAAGCAAACCATGACTGTCATAATGACTAGTAACCTATCATGGTAAGATTTAGCTATAACAGGGTCTTTCAGAGCTTCAGTATTAAGGGTAAATTTTTTAAATTTAGCACAACACTTTTTAAGTTTAAGTTGCAAGACACTTTTAACAAGGTAATGGTCAGATCCAATTTCAGCTCCCCTATATGCCCTGGTATTCCTAACAGAACTAGCCCATTTGCTGTTAATTAATATGTAATCAATCATATTCTTATGCAGCCCATCGGGTGAAACCCATGTGTACTTATGTATGTCGCGGTGTTTGTAATAAGTGTTAGTTGTTCTCAATCCATTGAGTTTACTTACCTGTAGGAGACGTTGCCCATTGCCATTGCAGCTACCAATACCAAAAGGGCCTATTACTCCTGCCCAAAGGCCAGAGTCAGTACCAACTTTGGCATTGAAGTCATCAAGAACAAGGGTAATATCTCATTTCTTGACAGAATTCAAAATATCCTGAAGTTGTTCATAAAACCTATCCTTCTCATCCTCATCGGCATCCTCAGTGGGAGCATAACAGCAGATAACATTCAAGTCTTTAACGCTTGTCTGAAATTTTGCTGTAAGAAACCTTTCATTAATGCACTCATATCCTAGAAGAGCATCACTAGCGTGTGTGCTGAGAAGCAAACCCACACCTTGGTGATGCTTATTGTCGTCCCTCCCTGAAAAGAGAAATTTAAGATTATTTTTAAGAATCTTACCTTTATCTGTCCATCTGGTCTCTTGCAAGCTAAGAATATTTAAATTATAACGGTGTAATTCTTGTGTGAGGACATCAAGAGAAAAAGCTCTGTGCAGAGTCCTCACATTCCAACTACCTATGGAGAGAAAATGGCTAGTGGGATGTTTAAAGAAACTATGTTTATTGAGAGAGGGAATGCCGACAATATTAAACAGCCCCTTAATCGCAGACATGGGGTAAAGACCCGTTCCCCCACCACTAAAGGCTGAAGCCATCTACACTGGAAGAATTCCTCCAATGTAGAATTTGACGATGCCAATAGAAGCAAAGAGTTCAGGTGCTTGCGATGACCTCTGCTCAGGATTATCCACCAGCTGATAAACATATCCTGTGAATCTATTCACTTGGGGCTGTCAACCCACAAACAAACAGAAAACACAGTGGAAGATTTTCCCTCCACAGAAACCCACCAGTGCAGCAAAATCAGGATCCATAATCAAGCTCAGAGCCATATATCTGTGCAGTCCAGTGGGTTTATATGATCAGCACCAGGACCCTGTGTGGTTGACCACTCCTCAGCAGGGTAGAAAAAAAAGCCATAGTTGTCCAAATCAGTAGACCACACTAATCTGGCAGCCCTATCCTTCCATTCACTTCCACAAGAGAGTATCTCTTTTGAAAGGTACTAATGGTCTGCACCACGAGAAGGCGGGGTCGGACATAAGGTGCTAGGCCTGGCCGGTTCCCCGAACAATTTTGGATTTCAATACAAGTAGGCACACTTTAGAAATCGCATAAGATGACTGGATTTTCTTCTTGCGGGCCCACTGGGTATGTTCCTGCCTAGGTAGCGTATGCGTTAATCTTGTACAGACAATAATATTCTAATTGTATTCAAAAAATTTTTTTCGTCATATAGTCAATAAATACTGTATGTTACGAGGGAAATCGCACTTGGTCCTTCGAAGGCTGATGATCGTATAGTGGCTTGATTAACTTTAATTGAGATTCTAACTTTCGGTTTTAGTAGAGATGCAGGTACTCGGTTAATTCACTCTAATTGATTTACTCAACTCTGCAGTTGTATAACAAAGTTTAATCAAAAGATAAGCTGATATAAAAAGCTGCATTTGGTTGCTTTAAGGAGGTCAAAGCAGATAAATTCTAATTTTAACAAGTTCACTAAAGATTCTCCGTTCACTGATATCTGAAGGTTCTTTATAATCGATAACTATGGAGTTTACCTTAGGAAAATTAAAATCCCTCGTTAGCTAGGCTGGATAGTCCAAATCCTCATCTGATGTATTGGCACTCGGATAAAAATTAAGTAAGATGAGGGCAGACTTTTACTTGAAGATCTCAGCTCAGCTAACGCAGCTCAAGAGCTCACTATGGGGAAACCAGAGGCTATGCTTTCAGCTGGAGTGGGCGCTATCTAGCTCAGATTTTCTGACGCTCTCTCTCTCTGACTAAAGGAAAAAGAACTCGAGAGCGGGCGAGGTTCAGGATAATATCTCTTCTACCTGATCCAAAAACAGCTCTCAAATCTTACGTTCTGGTTCTCTATTGGTTCGCTAGCGAAGGGACGCTCAGAGTGTGATAACCATATTTGGCATCCTACTTGGATGTGGGCTTTCAGGGAATCTTTATCTCCCCAACGGTCTGAAAACGGTCATATATGGTTAAAGAGTGGGGGAAGTGATAGAACTCAAAAATAAACTTCTGGGCTCTGTGCTTCTTTTAGACTTAGCAGGAGCTAAGCGGTTTTCTTATATTAGAATTATTTCTGCATTATTAGTTATCAAGGTATGCTAATATCATGATAACATGTAATCTGATTACTAGGTACATTGTACTGTCTAATAAGAGAACAAATTCGTAGAAGTTTTCGTCTTCTTCGCTTGTTACGAAGGAACTCGCCTACTGAGGCTCAAGCGAAATGCATTCACTGCATTCCTTTAGAAACTAAATGTAAGACAATAAATATTCCAAATCCTTTTCGTATTAAAACTAACATTTACTGGTCAATAGTTGTGATTGTATACACTTCTAATACAGAATTTTCCATCTTCCTTTTTCTATTGTCAACTGGAACAAATAATATACACTGAAATTTTAATTTAATAAGGAAGAACATTATTTTGAAATTAATGTATACTCAATTATCTTTCTTAGAGTGCAGTACAGAAAAAAATGTCTAAAAATTAACAAAAAATCACAAATTCTACTTATTTTTACTTTCATTCTTACAACTTTTCATTACATGAAATTTCAAAGTAGAAAAGCAGAGTTGGAAACGGAGATAAAATTTCTGAGAAGATTTTCAGTTCTACCTTCAGTTAATTTCCAATCGGTTCTCCCTCGGGGATTAGGGTTAGATTGGTCATAAAGGCTAACGAGAATTTCCTGGTGGGTCGTACCGATCGATCAAATTTACTAACTTGATTTACATTTATTCATACCCAAACAGCAATTTAAACTTAATACTAATGACCAATATACTATATGAAACGTTTCAATTAAGTGATGTACAAAAGAGAAAACTAGCAAAAAATAACCAACAAAAGGCTTTCGTAGCCAAGATTGAAAGCTAATTGTTTCACACAAGTTACACAACATGATCTTCCAAATCAAAACTCATCAGAAGCTGATTGTATCTGACAAGATTTTAAACAAAGCTCCACACTTATCACTATTACTTTGCCCACTTCAGGGGCGGAGTGGCTTAATCGGTAGCGTGCCAAGCTCGTAATCTGTAGTTCCCAGGTTCGAGTCCCAGCTGGGTTAGCGTTGAGATTTATCTCCGCAAAATTCCCCGCCCTGCCCACGGTCAGTAGGGGACACCGATGGGCTTGGTAAAGGCCACCGTCCGTCGGATGGGATGTTAAGCCATGGCCCCGTGTGTGGGAGAGCCATACCCTGTGCACGTTAAAGAACACGCTGGATGGCCTTGACGCGAAGCTACCATCTGTCTCCCAACAGCTGTTCCAGTGGGTCCCCTCCCCCAACCTTCTCCGAGCCTTCGGGGTACATGTGACCTGGTTCACGCACCTGGCCATTTAGCCCATGGTGTGCAAAAAAGTGCCGCTCAGAGGTAAAACAATCCAATCCAATTGCCCACTTCAAGGTCAGAATATCATGATGACGTACGTTGAGGTGTCACAGGCTGGCTCAAGTGGCAAATCTCACTTTGCCTTTGTTAATGCAAGTTGCTCTCGACAGTGTGAAGTTACGATAATTGCTGAAAATCTATAAGACCATGGTGAAATGATTCATTCTGCAAAAGATGAATAAAGCAAAAGAACCGGGTTGTGGCTTGATCTCTGCTGATGATGTAGCATATTGGCTTGTGGACCCAGTGATTGTCAACACCATAATGGACCAACATACAAGTACAGCAAACCAGATGTTGTAGTACTTACATAAAGTTTGCAAACTAAATTTTTCGAAATGTAGGGGTCAATCCTACGACAACGTTGCTAACATATCTGGGCATTATAAGGGGATTATAAGGGATTCCATCTGGAATCTGAGGGATATTAAAATCCCTCCGATTATACAAAACTCCGATATACTCCGATATTACAAATAAGATACAACAGCTAGAATTTATTTTTATGTTGATCACGTGGGACGTGGGGATTTTTCAAAAGTTTCTTAGAACGAGTTGTACAAAATGAAGATGCGAAATTACAAATATGTGCAGATCTGTGTGGGTCATTAGCTGAACAACTATGCAGTTTAAGAGATGACTTTTGAAAGATTTGAAGCACTCCCAGATGTTGATTACAATGCAGCTCAAATTGGCAAATGTGTCAGAAAGAAGGTACCCAATGACTAAGATCACCAGAAGTAGATCTGAATGCCAGATGGAGAGGTATACAAAGAAATAGCGGACAGATTTCGAAGTGATGTGCCAAATAGTCACTTCATCTACTGAAAGGTACTCTGTTTTCTCAAAGGCTAATTGATGCTTACCCAGAGGACTAGGACACTCACAAACGTATCTCTCTCTCTCTGCTAAACGTACAGCAGTTTCACTCATATGTGCGCCATAAATTCAGTGTAACAAAAACCATATTCAGTCATGCTGAACTCTATAAACAATTTTAGAACACAAAATGGATCGTGCGTTTCCAATGATTAACATCGCCTTGCGTATATTTTTAACATTAATGGTCATAAATTGCACAGCTGAGCATTCATTTTCTCAGCCCAAGCGTATTAAAAATCACAACAGAACTATGCGACAAGACAGGCTGGATGCCTTTTTCTCTGCTAAGTATAGAAGAAGATTTGTTACGCCAGATTAATTTTGAGGACTTGATCAGTCTTTGCAATTAAAAAACCTAGGAGTAAACTTTTTAAAGTAGAAATAAAGTTATAAGGGCAACAATTCAATAAGTATTCTTTTGCATCTTTTGATCCATGTATGCAGAAATGCTTATATATCTTCAAGGTTAGAAAGCAATGGAATAAAAGATGTTTCGTATAAATAACATTTCTCCATTAGAATATCTTTTTTAAAAATTGTCCACCAACATCGATTTGTGTAGCAAGAGGATTTTCAAAATTGAAAAGTATGCTCTGGAGATCATGCAATTTTAGTAGAGATAATATCAGATCTTATTTTGCCTTATAATCTTTTGGAGGGTGATTAAAAATTGTTTTCAATAAAATTTTGTATTTTTCATTTTTCCTTTGTAACAATTTTATTAAGAAATGCAGTTACAAATAAATAATTTGTTTACTGCTATTTAATATTAAATAAATTAAAACAACACTTTTTATTTAATATAGTCTGGCCTAGAAGAAAACTGAATTTTCAATTTCTTACTTCACTCTTCAGCACTTATTTTCTTATCAGTTAAGTAATGGAATGGCTTAGGGCATCAGTTGGCCTTAATCCATCCCTGAATGCTTCCTTAAAATTCTTAAAGGCACAAAAAAATATATGAGATGTAAACATTTCCACAGAATTATTTTCATAACTTTAATAAGTTAATTCTAACATAAATTTTATATTTATATAATATTCTTCGAACTTCCTGTTATTCACATAGTATAATAAATAGGAGCACCAGTTTATCAGGCTAGTCCAGTTAGGTTTACCAGGCTATACCAGTTAGGTGTATGATAAACCTTGCTTCGTGGTTACTACACTAGTCATCGAAAAGTTGCAAGTCTAAGTTTCCGTAAACAACAAACAGAATTGGTTTAACGGAAGCACACTTATTATTTTCTTGCACTGCATGCTGTTGCACACTTTTCTACTAATAATTTCACTTCAAATGAAAGTATGGAAATATATCGAATAAAGCATGGGTGTCCAACCTTTTGACTTCCCTGGGCCACGCTGAGTGAAGATGAATTGATTTGGGCAGAACATAAAATAGCCAGAAAAGTTGTTAATTGGGATATTTGCTTGTATCACTAATACCTTTGTCATTAGTGCTCTGTAGTAACAACAGCACTTGCAGCCTCTACGCTCTCGTACATTCTCAAAATAGCCGTCTTCAACTCTAACCTGCAGCTCTTACCAGATACCTCAGATTGTCTCCGGTCCATCGAAATGCTTTCCAGTCTTCTTCAACACCACTGATTGGATGTATCCCTCGATATGTTTATCGACCCCACTCATCCTCCAGTAATTTTCATGATAGCTCATCACAATTCCTTCTCAAGTCACTACATAAGGAATAATCGTGACATCACACTTATGTATAAGCCCAAGCTCCTTTGCCAGTAATCATACTTCCTCTTCTCTACCTCTACGGTCATAAGATTATTCTGGGAGCTTATTCCAACCTCTATGATTACAATCTCGTTCCATGCTTTGCCACTATAACCATATCCGGCCGGATTGTTCGTTATAACGCTATGAAAATTATTAGGTAGGAAATTATTAGGTAAACAAAGGAAAGTTTAAAAATCAAATGAGGAAACTTACTTGTATTAATACCAACAAAGATCTATTATTTTATTTGCCAAGTCACCACAAGCGCATGTCACGTCTATCGCTTCGGATTTGATTCGACTGTCCGTGTCTGTCAGGCGCTGGCAACGTTAGCACTGCACTGAGCCATTGAGTCACGAAAAAACTTGCTGAAAATCACATATGTTGAAAGCTTATGTCATAAACAAGTTTACGATTTTGTGGGTCGCTTTACCAGCTGTCCAGGGCCGCGGGTTGGACACGCCTGGAATAAAGTGTTCTTATTTATTAAGTTTATTTCTAAAATGCTAATATATATAATATACGTTTCACGTGTAAAAAAAGTTGAAATAAATATTCCCACACTCTGCAATCTGTTAATAAATAGATGTGTCATTTATCTTTAAAAAGCCGATTGTCCCGTACTTTTCGATCCTGGGAGCCGGTTCTTAAAAATTTCTCAGCTCATCACTGAAATAATCTGCTAATACCACAATCTGTGAAGGCTATAATTTTAGTATAATATGAAAAATTTATCTTGTGATACATTTCACTCACATAAAGATTTATAACCATTTTCAGTACATTTATTTTTGTTTCACTTAACTTCGAGTTTTAAAGAACAAATATATTAGCAGTAACCACTCTATTGCACTACATTGAATTACATGTAATAGATGCATTGAAAAGTTTTGAAAGAGAAGTTTATGAAAATTTGGGTAATTTGAAACTGGAAAGTTATGTAAATCAGCATTAAAATATTAGAAAAAAAAAAAAACTAGTGGCAATAATCTGATTAAAATTGATTAACAGCTGTATCTACAACAGTAATTTTGACTATTATTTTTAACAAAGATACGAAACTCATTTTGGGTAATCTCTCTGGTACATATCTTTTCGCAAGGAGTATAGAAAAGAGGGGGGGGGGGATGTCAAATCGTTTATCTTTACACTATTCAAGACACACCCTAAACGAATTTCGCCGTAACAGTGAAACATAGGACGGCCATATGTAACTATACGCCCAAGTATGTGTCAGATATCAAGTTAATTTACTTTACATGATGAAAAAAATACTCTAGTTAAATATTAACTGATTATGATCAAATTAAATAATACGTAAAAAATGATATAGATATATAAAATAAGCTTACAAGGCATAAAATATTTCATTGCAATAAAAAACGAAACTTTTGAAGGTTATAGAAGAAAAGGATTTAAAAAAAATTCTACCCGCAAAAAATTTTGGATAAAGAGATTGATAAGAACTTTCACGTTATTTAGAATGATTCTATGCTTATTGTTTGGCCGGATATGAAATATCCCGCAGCCTTTAGTTACGCTGTCGCAACTCTCGCTGCGAGTGCCGAATATCGCAGGCTTCTATTACCGGTTAATGCAAGTATCGATCACAGAGTTCACAAGAGCCAAAATAGACCTCCGGCACCCAAAGTGCGTATTAGACTTGAATGTTTTTAAATGTAAAAATAATACAGACCAATTACATTCGAGTAGAATCTAAAGTACTAATATTACTCTTTGAAATTCTCGTCATAACTTCAAAAAAAAAAGGTTATTTTATTGAAAAAAAATATATATACTTTTATAACTGTTTGACGCAGTCTTTGATTCGGGTTACCGCAATGAGGTGGGCGACCGGGGAGACGCCCTAAACGAGTTTCGACGTAGCAAATACGACGGCCATACCTTTGTGCCCATAAACACTGTTCCAAGTATGCGTTAGATATCAAGTTAATTTACTTTACATGATGAAAAAATACTCTTGTTGAATATTATTAACTGATTACGATAACGGTCAAATTAACTAATATCTAAAAATGATATAGATATATAAAAGACTTAGAAAGCATAAAATATTTCATTGCAGAAAAAAACGACTTTTGAAAGCTACAGCAGAAAATGATTTAATTCTACTGCATAAAACGTTGGAAAGATGGATAAGAACCTACTTAACGAAGTTATTTTCTTATTTAATTAAGGTTAAAGGTTATTTTATAATGATTCTATGCTTATTGCTTGGCCAGATATGAAATATCTCGTAGCCTGCAGTTATGCTGCGCTTATATGCCAAATACTTCCGGCTCCTATTACCGGTGTACGAAAGTATCGATCACGGAGATGACAGGAACCAAAATCGGCCTCCCCGCGCCAAAAGCTCATATTAGACTTGAATGTTTTTAAATGTAGAAATAAAATTAGACTATACGAGTCGACTCTAAAATTCTAATATTACTCTTACAAATGCTCACCATAACGGCGAAGAAAGTTGTTTTAATGAAGGAAAAAAAAACTTTTATATTTCACGCAGCCTTGAATTCGGGCGACCGGTACCCTTCGCTTCACGGTGCTGCACACGAAACACAGTATACTTACGGCAAAGGACCATCTGAAACCTGATTCTACCGTGCCGCTTCAACACGATTTTTTGCAGCTTGGCAGGCTGAATTTCTTATGGCGATACTGAAATCGGTAATTCATACTTAGAATTGTATAAGCTTCGTTACATCATGTTAGATGAAATGCGAATAAATTTAACTACATGATTCTTTACTTTTCATAGTGTTAAACTTAGCAACACTGAAAATCGCCTTTAAATTTCCGAAACTGATTTCACAGTAATGCTCAACTTACTACATACAATAAATGAACAATTATTTTAAATAAATGAAAGAGGTTAAACGTTTATTTACATATTGTACGATATTCCTTTATCTTTCTGGGAGATATACAGATGGATTTGTTAGACACACGATTAACTATTCTTAGAAAATCTAATTTCCTTATTGCACAAATTCCATAGAAACTTGTTGGCGAGGCTCTGGTTTGGCACAAATAAATGGCCGTCGATAATGCTTCTCGATTTGGTTCAAAGGGCGCCTCCTGTTCTTCTATACTCCTCTTTTCGTCCATACTAATCATAAATAAATATAACTAGGTAAAGATACGACAATCCCATAAGGCCAATGGTGGCCTTCGCCGAGTATTCAACGCTAGCATGGCACCAGGTAGTAACATAGTCGCTAATGTGCATGAGCACCTTAGGTTGTTTGGTTTCCGATTCCACAGAGATAATGTAAAGCAATCGAATCGCAGCGGCTTTGCAATTTTTTACAGGATTTATGTTTTCTGTCTTCAAGTTCTTCTTTCAAATAGTTTGGTAAGTTATGCTGCATCGAATATTTTCATATATTAACACGTTAAAGGAAAAGAAAAAACAAGAAAATGCAAAGTTGGGAGAAAACAAAATTGTTTGCTCACACTGGGCATCGATCTGGGAACTTTTTTGTTAGAAGCCGAGATACACACAACTATATATTCAATTGGTTGTTGATTGTTTGATGTGTTAAAATGGTATACTAAGATTTTATTGTAGGATAAATTTCAATGTAAATATTCTCATATTTTGTTTGATAAAGTAATAAGATCGATTAGGCATGTAAAGTGAAAAGTTTTATAAAGGAACTACAGTATAAACTCCGTCTTATCCGGCCTGGACCCCTGGCTGGATGAACAAAAGGCCGATTAATCCGAAAATTGTCAGAAAATAAATAAAAACGGCAAATGACAATAATACTAACTGTACTGTATTTTAATTAATTATTTGTTGTACATTATTAACACTCATTTTAAAACGTTCGTGAATCTTTTGTTTCTTTGAACTTAACAGTTTTTTACCTATAAAGTCTTGCCATTTTTTAATAAAAATCAGATCAATCGCAGATGAGGTCTGTTGTTGTTCAGTGTATCTTATTGCAACAACAAAAACTTTTCCTTCAATATGGTTAACTTTCCCTTCTTTATTCTCCGCTTCTTCTCCTTCCCTTCTCGGCAGACTGCATTGATAATTTCGTCATCATTCAGTGTTTCATTTTCCAACTGTTCATCACCTTTTAACCATTTTTGAATGTCATCTTCTTCAAGTGTGTCACATCCAGGCGGCAGTTTAAAGTCATTAAGTAGCGAAATATTGTTATTATCTGTCATATCTTCCGCAGGCGCAGGCTCATTCGATACTTTTGCGTTGTCGTCTTTGGTATTTTCTAGTTTTCAACTACGCGCCATAGTTTTCTCCATGACTTCACAAACATTGTACGAGGTATTTCTTCAAAAGCTCTTGCCAACATGTAGATCACATCCTTGATATTTATTATTTTCAAAGCATTTAAAAGTCATATTCAGCCATTTTTGGTTCGCTGTAGAATTTCTGAAAGAAGCTTTCTCCTGTATCGTCTTTTATAAACTTACAAGCACGCCTTGATCCATTGGTTACACTAAAGATATTACATTAGCTGGCAAAAACATGGCTTTTATGTTATCAGAAATGAGTTCGCTTGGATGTGTTGGGGCGTTGTTGAGAATAAGTAGGGTCTTTACAGGCATTTTAAGACTTGTGAAGTGGTTTTTTTTTTACTTTTGGAACAAATTCTGTAAAGATCCACTCTTTAAACAAATACGAGTCTATTCAAGCACACTTTTGAGCTTTGTAGTAAAGTGGCAGAGCAGCTAAATTTAAATGTTTGAATGCTCGGGGTTTTCTTGATTTTCCAATTGCAAAAAGGTGAAGTTTGTGCGTACCTGCAGCATTTGTACACACAGCCAGTGATTCTTTCTTTGTTTTAAATCCTGATGCTGAGATTTCTTGCCTTGCGCTGTCACAAACGTTTTCGTTGCAAAAAGTTTAAAATTTAACCCACACTCATCTACATTGTAGATTTGTTCTGCGAATAGGCCTTCTTCTTCAATAAGCACTGTTTTTCTGAAAATATCCTTTGCTGCTAGAGGATCAGCTGACAATTTCTCACCACAAACACCAAGGTAATGAACACCATGCGTTTTTTCTAGCGAGAAAGCTATCCCTCGCTTGCTGAAAAATCTTCCCCATTATCGATTTTAGAATGAAGGATTAATGCTCTTTCTTTCAAGATTGGCGTTTTTTTTTCCGACCATCTTGCATGAACCAAACCAAAGTGTATCGTCGACAATTTCATTTTTCCGTCGACAACTTCATTTTTCGGCTTTTTAAGAGTGCACCTAGAAGAAAGCGTTTTTTCAGACTCTATTTGAGTGCAAATATCTTGTAAAGATTTTCTATTCCTTCCCCAGTCATTTACCATGCTTTTACCAACACCTAGTTTATCACAAATATGCTTTACTGGATCACCTTTGTCAATATGTTCTAACTTTTTTTATTTCATCTCCATCGTAACATTACGCTTACGTTTGTGGCCTCATATTGTACCACACAATAATTAATAGATCACGACACACATTCCTGTATACGCACAATACACTGTAATATTCACAAAGAGCAACTGAAGCAAATATGTACTGTACTATAAACAAATAAACAAGCTTCCCATCTTGAACTTGGAACGACTGGTTAAAAGGGAGGCCGGCTGAGCCGACACCAGATGAGAGTCTACTGTAATTGATAGTATTATTTTATTTCTTGCTATTTCAGCGATTCAAGGCAACTAACATACATCATCATTAGGCTTAATGCGCAATGAGGAAGTTCGTTAATGAAATCATTTCGATGTAATAGTAATACTATGAACTGTTCCATATTCTTTACATCTCTCACAACGAACATATTTAAAGTTTTATCTGAAAGATTATCCTTGCCTACGCAAACCTCAAAAAGTTGCAACAGCAACTGAATGAGCCCTTAAGCTACTACTGTTATCGACAGAGTCAAACCACGATATGAGTGGTTCACCCAGGTTACGATAGGAGCAGCAGTCTCGCTAATCGTTAGTGTCGTATCATTACGCATATATGATACTAATCACTGTATCACGCCTTAGCTTTAGAAAGCTGAAACCGGGCATGTAGCAGGATATCAAGTTTATGTTGACACTTTTGTTACTAATATGGCAAATTTATAACTGGGCATCATTTCACTTCCTTCAGTATCCACCAATTATTATTGAGTGACCATACCGCACCTCGCGAGAATGGTTTAATTTGCAACATTTTTTAAAGATAGACATAATGTAGGGACTGAAGTATCCCACTTTTACTATTCAAACAAGGTTTATATTGAATTCCAAGAGCATAAAATATATAATATTGTCTTCAAATTTATATAGTTTTACCTATAATACAATTTTTTACCTATAATAGAATCCAAGTTGCAACCTAAAACTAGTTTAAACTATGATGCAAATTAAAAAAATCGAGAAATAAAAGTTTAAAATAGTTTATATAAAAATTTCTACTACGTTTCAAAAACAATTGTTTAGAGCAGTGTTTCTCAACCGCCAGGCCCTGGCATCAATTGTACCACGGGGTCCCCGTGAGAGATTCTCCTGGAATTTGTTGGGTTGTTTTACCTCTGAGCGGCACTTTTTTGCACACCATGGGCTAAATGGCAGGTCACATGGACCCCGAAGGCTCAGAGAAGGTTGGAGGAGGGGACCGACTGGAACAGCTGTTGGGAGACAGATGGTAGCCTCCCGTCAAGACCATCCAGCGTGTTCTTTAACGTGCACAGGGTATGTCTCTCCCGTACACGGGGCCACGGCTTAACGTCCCATCCGACGGACGGCGGCCTTTTCCAAGCTCATCGGTGTCCCTAATGACCGTGGGCAGGACGGGGAATTTTGTGGAGAAAAATCTCAACGCTGACCCAGCCGGGAAAGGGAATACCGCTGTTTATAACCGGTCATAAAAATTACCTGCAAGCCGATTACAATGGGCAGCTTATCCTCTGTTCTGCAAACTGAACGAAATAACATCTGTACTGCAAATGTCAGTGATCAATCAGCAAGGAAGTACAAAGAAAATTTTTCCACTGAAATTGAAGATCAAGGCAGTCTGTATCCGGTTCTCAACTCTAGTAATACTGAATACTTTCTTTGCAAGTTCGCATTACAGTGTGTGATTGTTTCGAAACCCGAGTGCCGTGATTTTTTAAAATAAGCCTACAGATTTAAATATGAATAAGACAAGGGACTTAGTTTAATTTTGGTGTTAAGAAATCTCGTACTGAAGGTGTTTGTGACGCAAGAGTGATTCATACACCTCAAGCCTACAGAGCGATCTCCAGGATGTACAAAAGATGGGATTGTTTTACCTCTGAGCGGCACTTTTTTGCACACCATGGGCTAAATGGCCAGGCCACAAGGACCCCGAAGGCTCAGAGAAGGTTGGGAGAGGGGACTCACTGGAACAGCTGTTGGGAGACAGATGGTAGCCTCCCGTCAAGACCCATCCAGCGTGTTCTTTAACGTGCACAGGGTCTCTCCCCCGCACACGGGGCCACAGCTTAACGTCCCATCCGAAGGACGGCGGCCTTTCCAAGCCCATCGGTGTCCCCTACTGACCGTGGGCAGGGTGGGGAATTTTGCAGAGATAAATCTCAACGCTAACCCAGCTGGGTCTCGAACCTGGGAACTACAGATTTACGAGCCTGGCGCGCTACCGACTGAGCACCCCCGCCCCACAAAAGGAGAAAACTACCAGCACGCAGAAGAAAAAGTCTGCATTCACTCGTAAGTACATGGACAGCTATTTAAAATTTGGTTTCATACAATGCCCTGATACTAACCAATTGCCACGACCTCAATATGTCATTTGTGCTACTATTCTGGGAAATGAAGCAATAAAGCCATCGCGACTTACCCGACATCTCAACACAAAAACATTTCGATCTAGTCAACAAACCCATTGAATTCTTTATGCGTAAAAGAGATGCACTTAAAGTAGAAAAGAAAATTATTTCCCAAGCTTCAACACCGACACTTCACTTGTGACGGCATCCTATTTAAAATATCATTACAGATAGCTAAATGTAAACCGCATTCCATTGGCGAAGAACTCATTAAGCCTTCTTTGACTGCTGCTTATAATGAAGTATTAGGCCAGTCTGCAGCAAGTAAAATGAAAGACATCCCATAGTCGAATGATACAGTTGAAAGGCGGATATCTGATATGGCAGAAGATACAGAAACGCAACTCATGGAAAAAATTAAAAAATTTGAATTGTTTGCATTACAACTGGACGAATCTACAGATTTCAGAACAGCATTTTATATACGTATGTACGATATATTGGCCATGATGAAAGTGACATGAAGGAAGACATTTTAAGTGTTTCTGAATTACCTACGCATACTATCAGCAGTGAAATTTTCAAATGGTTTCATTGGAGAGAGAGGTCTCGAATGGAAAAATTGCGTTTGGAGTTTGTACTGACGGCGCTGCCTTACAGGCAGAAATTCAGGTTGTCACTAAAAATAAGGATATAGCGGGCAATAACTTATTGTCAACGCATTGCTACATTCATAGGCAAAATCTGGCCTCCAAAAAAAATGGCACCTGAGCTTATTGAAGTCCTGTCTCAATTTCTTAAAATTATTAATCATATAAAAAAGTGCTTTAAATACAAGACTGTTAAAAGCATTGTGCGATGAAATGGGCTCTGATCATCAAAATCTTCTTTCCTATTCGGAAGTTCGTTGGCCGTCCCGTGGTAAAATTCTCAAGAAGTTACATGAACTCCGAAAGGAAGTTGAGCTGTTTCTAATTGATAAGTGACCTGTCCTATTATTTCCAGGATAAGAAATGGGTAGCCAGGCTGGCATATCTCAGATATATATTTTCTTACATTAACGAGTTGAATTTAAAACTTCAAGGTTCAGATACAATATTTAATGCCTGGAACATGATCGAATCATTCAAAAAGAAACTCAAACTCTGGCTTAATATGATTGTAGAAAGAAATAATGAAATGTTTCAGTCGTACTCGGATTATATTATGGAAGCAGATGATTTCTATTCACAGAATTCAGCTTGATATTATTGCAGCCCACTTGAAGATGTTGTTGTTGTCGTTTGAAAAGTATTATCCCGAACATGAGGATCCCCGGCGGCAAAATATGTGGATTGTGAACCCCTTTGTTGAACACGAAGAGACTACTCTTTCCCATGAAGAAACCCTTCAACGTATTGAATTATCATCGGACAAAGGACTGGAAAGTACTTTTAATTCTACGAGTAATTCCAAATTTTGGATAAGTACGAAAAATGAATATATCCAAATTTACATGAAATAGCAGAGATTTCTTCTTTGTTTTTACACCACATACCTTTGTGAAACTGCATTTCCTGCCATGACTGTGCTTAAAATGAAAGAGGAATCGCCTGCAGCTTTCTGTTTCCGTTTGGCTACCAGTTCAATTAATCCCAGAATTAAACTAACGGACAGAAAACAGCAACAAAAGTCTCACTAGCCTAACTAAAACCTTCAAAAACTCAGTTGTAACAAAAGAAACTAAGTTTAACTTTTTCAATAACTTATAATTGCTGTATTAAAGTGCTGCGTTTTTAAATTCAAAATATATGTTGGAACTAGTGTTTAGAATTGAGAGATTCATACATTTTTATCTATTAAATTACATACTTTGCATATATAATTATTTGGCGTGTGTATGTGATAAGTGTTTCGCTCACAATTTGACATCCTCCTGCTGTTTCCCCTGCTCAGTTGACTTCTATGGCGAGTTACAATGCATAAATATTTTTCTCACTACTGTTTCTTTTCAAACCAACATAATTAAAATCAATTTAATAATACAATAATATTATAAATTTTAGGCGATCAGAATGGAATATGTCAACGAAAATCGGCACAAATTAATTTAATGATGTTGGCCTGAGGAAACTACAATACATATGCTACAAGATTTCATTAGTCCAGTGACTGATAACTAATTTAAGTATAATTTTATCTTTTTCAACATCCCACACCGTATACATAAGTGTACTAATACTCTTTACGATTATGCCATAATTAATTATTAATACTTATGTTAGTTTAATGTATAAACTTTAAAAAAAAATTGGAAAGTTATTTACGAGTAAATTTGTTGCGGCCATGCCCTCGTCTTATAAAAAAAAGAATTTACTGGGCCGCGGTCTCGCAAAGGTTGAGAACCACTGGTTTAGAGCGAAATAAAAATTTTATTAGCTTTTCATTGAATTTTCAACCTACAATGAATTAGTACTATTCAATTAAAAATGCATTAATGAACTACAAAACTTAGTCGTATGAGAGAGAGATGCACTTAAAGTAAAGAGACTCTTTTTCCATTGCAATGAAAATAAACTATGATTCACTCTCATCTCTCAAACTTAGGGTAGGAAAATTCATATTATATTAGTGTTGAAACATTAGTTCATATCTGGCCTAAGTTATTAATTTATAAAGTACCTGTCAACGGCGTAAAAATATATTCCTAGATTCTTGAGAAATACAAAACAAGAACTTGTTTTCGAAAACGAACTCTGAAGATATTTGTGTTGTCTTTCTCCGAGGTCTCGCCTTCTTCAGACATTCTCCGTCATATTAAACCGACATGCTCCTGTCATACTTCTGTGACAAGCAGCTGCTCGAGGGATTTTTAAAAAAAAATAAACACCCTGTCCTCGATGAAAAGGGGACACCGATGAGCTTGGATGAGATGTTAAGTCGCGATTCCGTGATTCAGGAGACTTATGTACGTTGAAAGACGAGCTTTATGATCGTAACGACAGATTTTTCTGTCTCCTAATGGTTGCCCAGTGGATCCCCTACTCAACTCCAAACCCATGGGGGAGTGGTAGTCTTCGTAACTTGGACATTTATCCAATTGTGTACATAAAAATACCACTTAGTGGTAAAATAATCCAAATCTGGCAAAGCAACTATCGATATGGTTCGTTTTCATGTCAATGGAGAAAAAATATTCGCATCTTCCACACATTGTCTGTTTATAGAATTCAGTTCATTCAGGAGAAATTGTAGTTTTTAATGTCTTTATTCAAGCGCATACACAATAACAAGAGTAAAATTTATGAATTATACATAATACTTTCATATAAAATCAGTAGCGTAGCCAAAATATTTGAAAGTACAGGAGTTTTCAGAACTTTCGTTAACATTTTTATTAATGAATAAATTCCCCTAAAGCAGCTGCTTACCACAGCAATCTTACAGGAGCCTGTCCTCACAACACGCCATAGAATAGATGTATGAAGAAGGCGAAACCTCAGCAGAAACACAAGAATTTCTAAAGATCAGTAGCCAAGCAGTCGAACATGGACGCCAATTGACAAATGGCTTCTTAAAAATAAATTTATGAATGAGGGGGAGACTGCACCCTCAACCATTTCCCCCTTCATTACTAGAATATAATTCATATACATATATAATACTATTTCAATAATATTTGATTTAAAAATCATAAATTCATAAAAAATTAATAATTATATAATAAATAATATATATTTATTATATAAATTCATAAATTTATTTGACACAAAAAAATTTCAATAATATTGATTAGTACTCAAAGATTCGGAAACATGGGAACGGCGTTCTGGTTCAATTATTTGGAAACATCGACTACCGAAACGGCATTCCTATTTAGTTGCAGCATTGCTTTTGGTAATTGCTTCCCCTATTCAAAACGTCATGCTTCACCACTGAAGAGGATAGAACAATTATCCACAGAAAGATATTTTTATAGTCAAATATATAGATGAGATATTCAACAATAATACTCAGAGGTAACAAGACATTGACTTGTGAGTTACTACTGTTATGCTCTCAACATTATTTTTCAAAATATTTTACTGTTTTAATTTCTCTCAATTTCATTTTGGCAAAAAGATTTAAAACCCAAAAACTTCACAAAGAATATGATAGAAGAAAAAGGTTGTCATGGCAATAGGATAATGCAGTAGATCTGACAAATTCTGATAAACAGGTTCTTACTTTAATATTGAGGTATAGAACCAAATACTATTTTGAGCGTATAATTCTGACTACATCCTATAAATTTGTTCAATTTAGGATGAAAAAAAATGGACCTGGTGTTAAACAATACAGAACAAATGGTAGGATCAAACATAACTCACAAATATATGTTTCGCAAATGTGCTTTCCTAATAATCATGGGTTTTTACATGACTAATATCACTCTGTGAGTTTGAATACTGCACTTTTAAAAGTATTATTTTTTTCTAAAATACATATTGATCTAACTTTATGAAATAATGTAAAATAAATATATCACAGAAAAAATATAGCTATCACATCAGAATATAGAGATGAAAATAATGAAAAATATTCACACTAAAAATGTCTCATAGTAAATTGACAAAGATGACATCAGATATTTTAACAAAAGTATCAAAGAGTTATTCAGGAGCATGCTCTGTCCTCTAATCCATTAAAGCAAGCTACCTTACACTTCAGAAAAAGGGAGATTTCAGATTTAACATGCGAAAATAGTCATTCAACACGAGGCCTTTCACTAATCCATTTTTGGGTGGCAATATTTTTTAAAACATGACTAAATTAACTTTTTTTTTGTATAAATTAATGTTTATAAATATGTATGGTAACAAATATTTTCAGTTTTTTTTTTTTGGCAAAATAACCATATAATTTCAATTGATGAAAAAATGCTACTCAAAAGGTTTAAAGCTGTTACAAATTCCAAAATAAACAGCCTAAAATCCTTACACAATAAGATGAAAAACTCCATTGTTGCTTATTGTTCACATTTTCTCGATTTTTAAAGAGCAAACAGTCTACCATATAATATTTCTATATTCTCTACATAAATCTTCCAACAGTATTAGATACACTATTATTTCCATACTTGAAAATTAACACTACTCAGTGGTGTCATCACAATTTAATTAACAATGAGTTCTCTTCCACTATAATTTTTAAATACATTTTTAACATACAATAATATGAAAAACATTTAGGGGAATCACCTTTTCAGAAGTCAGTAAAAACTGCAACCACAATGGTTCTCTTTACACATATATATATACATTTACTTCATTACTAACAATTGTTTATACCGCTATTAATTTTGCAATTAACAATAACTTTAAATTAGTGGTCCCCAGTCTTTCCTGACTGAACTTCTTTCTTTATTAAAATTCAATGATTTGTTTCCAAATGAACTAGTTGAAAAACTATTTTTTTTATACAAGAATTTATAAAAACATCAAAATTTCTAAAATGCCCCTGAGGGGTGGTAGCATGCCCATTGGAAACAACTGCTTTAAATGAATCTTCTGTTCAGTGATTAATTTTTTAACATTCAGTTCAACTGAACCAGTGCTATAGGACACCACTGCTACTATTGAATATTTTTGCATTGTTAAAAGAATATAAAAAATGACTCTTCAGACTTAATTAAATTTAACTACAATATCTATCTGTATGTGAATAATGCTTTCAACATCAAGATAAAATGTGTTGCAATTAAAAAAGACTATTCTCAGTTTTGAAACCTGAAAGACCTGTATATCTGTGTATAACAGGAGTGACAATCGTTTTCTGCAATGTGCCACATATTATGTTGGAAATGGGTCACATGCTACCAGATGCACCCAGGTAGCATAAAATCCAGAATTGAATTTGTGTAGTTAGTATGTGATGCGAATCAAATTTGAAAGAGCCAGAAGTGTTAAATCACTTCATCCATTGGGAGGTGTGTCACAAGTTGGCCATCCATAATATATACTATTTCTTAGAAATATATAATATATACTATTTCTTAGAAATTCACAAATAATACATAATATATACTATATCTTAGAAATTCACAAATAATTATAATACATAATATATACTATTTCTTAGAAATTCACAAATAATTCTGAAGAAAAACTATAGTTTAAAAAAGCTTGAACTAATCCCAATATTACAAGTTTGTAAATATATGTTTTTACCCCTTATATGTGCTCACGTTCATTACTTTACATCTGTGCTCAAGCACTATGGCAATAAAGCAAATTTTGGACTTGTTAACTGGAGATCTGAGTTAAAATTAAATAACTACACTCTAGATATAAGATTCCGGAATAATTACAGAGTGCAGTGAGCTGTAACCTAAAGGAATTTAAATTCCTGTTTAAAAGTGACATTATCTTAAGTGATTTTTTTTTTAAGTACATATGTGAATTTTTCTTCTTTGATGACTGTACGTATTAAACTCATTAAAAAAATACTCCCTCAAGCAGATACTTACCACAGAGGTATGACAGGAACCTTCTGGTAATATACACCAAAGAGATCTGTGAGGGTTGGGTTGTTTTACCTCTGAGCGGCACTTTTTTGCACACTATGGGCTAAATGGCCAGGTCACAGGGACCCCAAAGGCTCAGAGAATGTTGGGGGAGGGGACCCACTGGAACAGCTGTTAGGAGACAGATGGTAGCCTCCCGTCAAGGCCATCCAGCGTGTTCTTTAACGTGCACAGGTTATGGAACTCCCGCACACGGGGCCACGGCTTAACGTCCCATCCGACAGACGGCGGCCTTTCCAAGCCCATCGGTGTCCCCTACTAACCGTGGGCAGGGCGGGGAATTTTGCGGAGATAAAGGATCTGTGAGGAAGACAAGAGCTCAGTAGAAAGACAACAAAGAAACATCCATACCTTCCAAGGCTCAAACCCAGGCACCTTTGATCAATAGTCAAGCACGCTAACCACTCAGCTACTGGACAGTATTAAACTCATCGAAATAGATAAAATAACTAAGAATTGAAAAAGAAAAGCATATTTTTTTACAAATTGAGTACTCACAGTGAAATTAAATTTAAAATTTAACAATTCATAACTCTTTGTATAAATTAAACCAAATGTTCAGAAGGCTATATGACAGTTAAAAAATTTCAACTTAATGTCTTCATTCTTTTAGCTTATATTAAACGAGGATGAAAAATATTTGGTAATTTGGCCTTAGTAATTTGAAAACATTCAAATATTAAAGTTTTAGCCCGTTGATAGAATGTTTTAA
Source organism: Ryuthela nishihirai (assembly GCA_038380435.1). NCBI lineage: Eukaryota > Metazoa > Arthropoda > Arachnida > Araneae > Heptathelidae > Ryuthela > Ryuthela nishihirai. The sequence continues at coordinate 23,847,448 of JAWZYU010000004.1, read as the reverse complement.
GAGACAACAGTTCTTGTGAAGTTTTTCCACACACACTTGCTGTATTGGCTGATTCACTCAATAATTATGGAGCACATCTTGGTGCAGATGTTTTTCTGCTAGATATTGCAGAACAGTAATTCTCAAACTTTTTTGGCTCGCAGCACACTAAAATTTTAAGTTGGCAATACTATGGGACACTCACACATGCACCATTTGCCTTCAATAACAGTCATTTCTGTGGAGTCATTTGCAAACAGAGAGTTATTCTGTTCTGATGTGTATTGAGGTTAATGCGTATGCCGTAAGTGCTCTGGGCATATTTTGTGTTCATTTTGGTTTTAACATTAAGATTTTATATATAAATAAGTTTTTGATTAAACAGAAACAATTAAATGAAAAATCAGTGGTAGAATGTAGGAATAAAATGGTTTACAAATTTTCTTTCATCTGCAATATCATCTGAAATTTCACGGCACACCCTTTGAGAAACAATGTTATAGAGGCACATGCTGGTGATAGTCACTTTGGTTCTCTCCACAATGATGTTTTTAATAAAATGCCAGTCCAATTAACCTTGATGGGTAGTTGGTTTGATAGTCGGCCTGGGATCAACTTCAATGGAAATATTAGCTGATAATTTAGTGATGAGTTACTGAACATACTTTCACATTTAATACATTAAAAGTTAAAAATACCAACAATAAAATTTTATTAATTTAATATAGTGGATGGATACATTGCAATGTGATCTGTCTAAAAGACTTCCTCAGCTAGTGTAAAACTCAGATAGTGAAGCAAGTTTTTAAGCAATCATCTCTCTAGCAGCAATCCAGTGACTCAAGAGTCACATGACTGAAAAGTAATTTCCTCGTGGATGGGATTGGATTAACTCCTGGCATTGCATAGTTTATTTTGATTTAAATACATTATTAAATTGTTTAAAACATTAAACTGAAATTTTGTAGAAGGTGTGCAATATTTATGTGCTCTTAAAAATATAAGTTAAAGGTAGATAGATCTTTAAAAACTTTTTGGCTGAATCTTCTGGTATAAGGTAGGGTATCTTTTTTGATTCACAAGTGAATTTAATACTGGGAAAGATATTATTAAAGATATTTATAATTCAATGAGTTGTTCCAAGCCATGATACTAAAAGACAATCCTATCAACAAGGTCAGTCTAGATTGATATTTACTTCAAGGTAGCATATTTTTACTTTGATTTGCCACTTGAGGTCTATATTTTTCACACAATTGAGAATAGGGTCAGCCATGAGGCCAGACAGAAGTGATCCCACTGTGCTTCCTCTGTCTGGATCCACATAGCATCATCAACTGCAAGAGGTAGCCAGGTACAGGATATCATGCACAATAAAGTACTCTTGGTCGTGGGCCAGGCTTCTTCTAACCATTCAGCCTTCAACCACGGTATTGGAATACAGTGACATCCCATAAAAGGAGTGTAAAGTAGTACTTGTTATAGGGGTATTCTGAATTATTATATGATTTTATTGTTATATCTTTTAACGTTTCATGTATTAAATATGAACATATGTTCAGTGGTTCATCACTTATTCAAGTTATCAGCTAATATTTACATTTAAGAAAAAGATGATACCAGCATAGCAAGTCAACTATCAAGCAAACTATACCATCAAGGTTAACTGGACTGATATCTCATTAAGAGCATCACTGTGGAGAGAAACCAAAGAGACTATAACCAGCACAGACCTCTACAAATCATCTTGGAGTAACCAGCTGCAAAACATGCTCCGTAATGCAGTGGGTCAGCCAATATCACAAGCATGTGTGGGAGAACTTCAGAAGAACTGGCAATCTTTCTTAAAACTTCCTATCAATGCACTAAGCAACTACAACTTTAATATTTGCAATTTCTATTTTGCTAAATAAATGTTAACTTGCAAGTCAAATATTTTTCATCCCCCTTATTTAATATAAAATAGAAGAATGAAATTTTAAGTTGAAATTTTTAAAACTTGGATGTAAGCCAACTCAACATTTAGTTCAATTTAAACACTGATTTTATGAATTATTAATTTTAAAAAACATCTGTGGAAAAAAAATTAAGTTTTTCATTGATATTTTGCTTTAAGATCTGTCACTTTCTTGTCAGAACTGAATGTACTGAAAACAAAGGATGAATACTTACAATGATCTATATATCAGGGTTCAAAATCTTTGTGGAGGTGAAAAGCTTGTCATAGTTTGGGTAGAACTCTACTCACCAATTCATTTTGTATTATTTTAATGTATTGTATCTGTATTAATCATTTAGATACCATTTGAAAGAGTTTTGTAATGAATCTAGACATATTACGAAAACTACACTTGGTAAAGTGAAAACTACATCTTGCAAATCAGAAAACTTTGCATTTTCTCAATCTTTTTTTAATAGTCCAAATGACAAGGCAAGATAAATGTTCAATCAAAAGAATCATATTATATAATAACTGTAAATTTCTAGGAGGGTGCACACGTGACATCACCAGTGGCAGAAATTGGCAGTTTCTGCAGCTACTTGAGTGATCAGTCCCAAATTTGGTGGGGTGGTCCCACTTAGTTCTGACCCTCTTGGTGTGACAGGTGGGGTTCCTAGCTGCTGTGGGTCAGGTGTGATCCCTTGAAAGGCATCTCAATTTCAGGGGCACTGCCATTGCCTGCCTTATGAATGCAGTTATTGATTGACATACGTTTGGCGTGGGTATTACTAGTGCTGAAATATTAATGAAGGATTTTATCTCATAGAACACTCCTATAAAGTGGAAGATATTGCAAATTAGTACAAGGGTAACCTAGAACTTGACCAAAACCGACCAACGCATTCAGGAAGTAAAAAACAAGAGACATCACTGTGACATTAGATGTGCAGACTGGAGCAAAATGCTTGGTTTTGTAATGTGGTTAGGATAAAACAAAGAAGACTTCACATAAGGGTATAGTGACCAGACGTCCCGATTTTTAACAATTTGTCCCGCGTCCCGAGGCGTTTTAAAAAAGTCCCGATTTTTGGAAAGAATGCACAAGCTAGGGAACGGCGGGAGAACGGGAAGGGAATATACGGTTTTCGGCGGCCATGTGGCTATTTCGCCAGGATATGAGTTTTATATTATTTTTGTTAATTTTATAATGTTAAACTTTAATAATAACAAATAATTGTTGAGAACTGATTATCGAGAACTGCTTATCAAAGTTCGCATTGTTGATCAGTTGTTAGAATTCGACCACCATTGTTTGGACTTAATGAACAATGGCATTTTTTGGTATTGGCAACGACGAAAACATTTTGTAACTGTCTCTCAGACGATACATATCGTACTGCGTGCTAGTGCTAGTTAAACAAGTGATGTCAACAAATCAGCTATTCAGATAATTTAGGTAAGTAATTTATTTATTTATTTCATAAATACATAAATTTTCTTGAATTTAGCAGACAGTACTCGTATTATTTATATTTTATAGTGGCGGCAAAAAGTCTAGCGCCGGCCTTGTAAGTGACACTTACGCCTTACGTTACGGCAAATTCAGAGGAAAAATAATACAAGTTAGTATTGTTATTATTTAGAAAGAAACATAGGATTAAAATTAAAATAATTTTTAAAATATAGTTACTTTATAACAATCAAATTAATTTAATTTATAAACTAACAATAAAATATGGTGTCCCGCTTACCAATGGTGACCGCTCATGGTGTCCCGCTTTACCAATGTTAAAATCTGGTCACTAAACATAAGGGTTTGAGCAGTTTTCTGCAAGTGGAATGCATTGCTGTAATATGATCACAAGTAATAACATAATAGTAGAGTGTCTGTTGTTTTCTCACTTTAGAAAGGTGTTTAGTTTTGTATGGAGAATTTTTTTTGCACACTATGGCTGATCTGGAAACTGCACAGCAGTATGTGATGTGTTATGGTGTTTGACGAGGCAAAAGTGGCGCCAATCAATGCTTCTCAATGGAAATGACTTATGTGTATGGAGATCAGTGCTTGAAATAAAGTGCGATTTTCAAGTGGTTAGATAGATTACATTACATAGATGCAGTTCTATGGTGAACGATCCAAATCTATGTAAACACTGTTCTCCATATATGTAAGTAATTTACTGGCCCAAATTGCAGGTAGGGCAATAATGGGAAAGTACAAATAGGTTTGTATTAACGTCTGAAGAAACATTCAAAGTAGTGAAGAGGAAGGAGTAGCATTGATTGGATAAGTCCATTTAAAATCTTAGCCATTTTGGGTTGGTATGGTACTAAAAGGATTGAGCCTCAATGAACATGTACATATCACTGGTCAGTTTCCAGATCAGTCAGAGGTTGTGAAAAATATACATTCATTTTATGTGTATCACACATAAAATGAACACCTTTTCAAAGCAAAAAAATGACTGAGTGCATACTGTTCATTGAGTTATTTGTGACCATATAGCATGTTTCAACTTACATACACTGCTCCATGCCCTTGAAGAGTCATGTATTAACTCATGTGAATTTCATATCTTTCTTATTTTTGTCTCTTCTCTATCAATATATTCCTTCTCAAACTTACTTCTATATATTCCCCTTAAAAAAAAGGAGGCGGGGCGGGGGGGGGGGGGGGGGGGGGGGGGTCATTCCATGTCAATTAACAGCTCTGAATCCTTTACCTCTTTGGTTTTAATGATTTTTGATATACTTGTAAATACTCTTCATCATCATCATCATCATCCTCAAGCAGCCATGGGCTACGGAGGTCCAACCAGACCGCGCAGTTTAATTCTCCAAGCATATCTGTCCTGAGCTACATCTGCTGCATCCGGCCACTGTACACCAATTCTAACAAGGTCCTGTTTGACATTGTCTGCCCACCGCATCCTAGGTCTCCCCCTCCTTCTGAGTCCTCTAGGCACACTGTTCATAACCCTATTCGCCAATCTATAATTATCCATACGGGCAACATGGCCAAACCAGCGGAGTCTCTCTCTGCACAATATGCTGCTTAAAGGAGGTTGCTGACTCCTTTGCCTAACCTCATCATTAGTTACAAAGTTAAACCACCTAATACCCAAGATACTACGTAAGCATCTAGAATCAAAAGCATCTAGTTTCCTGTTATCTTGCTTACACAGCATCCAAGTTTCACTACCATAACTAACCCTAAAAAGAACCAAACTATTATACAGTCTAATTTTAGTCTTTAGGTGTATACGCCTATTTCTCCACAATCTCCATAGATTCTTAAAAGTCCCGGCAGCAATACCTATTCGTCTGTTAATCTCATGCCGCACATCACCAGTATCAGTTACGCAGCTCCCAAGGTAATTAAACTGTGACACCTGCTCAAGACTGCAACCATTCAGATTAACTGAATCACAACCTGCCTGACCAATTTTCATCACTTTAGTTTTCTCTCTGTTTATAACCAAACCTACTGTACTACCAGTCTCATCAACAGTTCGAATGAAAGAGTTCATCTCATCAACATCATTTGCCAAAAGGGCTAAATCATCAGCATAATCTAAATCAGAAATTTTCGTATCTCCACTCCATTTAAGGCCAAAATCTTTCCCTTGAAGTGAATTTCGCATAACATAATCAACAACCAAACTAAAGAGAAAAGGAGACAAAATGCACCCTTGTCGAACACCAGAAGTAATGCTAAACCAATTGCTACAAGACTTACCAACCCTCACACATGACTCAGTGTTATTATAGAGAGCTTTCATTATGTTAACTAACTTGTCTGGTATACCATATGATCTCACAATCAACCACAAATTATGACGATCAACAGAGTCGAAAGCCTTTTTGAAATCAACAAAGCTAGCAACCAAAGGTTTCTGAAACTCTAAACATTTCTCAAGAATCTGCCTAAGTGAAAATATCTGATCTATACATCCCCTACCACTTCTGAATCCACATTGCTCATCACGCAATTGCCTGTCAACCAGATTCTTAATTCTATTAAGCACAATCATGGAAAGAACTTTACCTGGAACGGAGAGTAGGCTGATACCCCTATAGTTATCACAAGAACTGCGATCACCTTTTTTGAAAATAGGGATAATAATAGCTCTGGTAAAATCTTTAGGAACCATGCCTTTATCATAAAAGTTATTCAAAATTTCAGTCATCCAAATGGTAACTGAAACATTCCCAGCTCTAAGCATTTCCGTAGTAATTTCATCCACCCCTGGGGATTTATGAAGTTTAAGTTTAGAAATAGCCAAACTAACTTCAGATTGTGTTATAGGGCCAACATTAAAGCCAACAATGCATCTATCATCATTGCAAACAATGGGAGTAGAACTAACCACATTGTTTAGAACATCACTGAAATGCTCAGCCCACCTAGCCATGACAGAATCCTCACCTTCTATAACCTTGCCTTGTTTATCCTTCAATTCCTGTATACCTGTTCGTTTTCTACCACACAAAACATTAACTATCTGGTACAGCTCTCTGCTGTTGTGCTGTCTAACTGCTTCCTCAGCTTTGTCAGCAAGGCCATCAAGCCAAAGATTCTTATCAGTAGCTAACTGATCCTTTACACGTTTATTAAGTTCTTTGTAATGCTTTCTATTAGGACTAGTAGGGTACTGATTAAGGACATTCCTGCAGTTCCTTCTTTCTGAAATAAGCTCAAGTGCCTTATCACTTAAATAATTCTGCCTCCTCTGCTCCTTTTTCCCTAAAAGAGTACTGTTAGTTTCCAAAAAAGCCTGTTTAAAATGGCCCCATTCTTCCTCAACTTCAGCATTAAGCAAACCATGACTGTCGTAATGACTAAGTAACCTATCATGGTAAGCTTTAGCTATAACTGGGTCTTTCAGAGCTTCAGTATCAAAGGTAAATTTTTTAACCCTAGCACAACACTTTTTAAGTTTAAGTTGCAAGACACTTTTAACAAGGTAATGGTCAGATCCCATTTCAGCTCCCCTATATGCCCTGGTATTTCTAACAGAACTAGCCCATTTGCTGTTAATTAATATATAATCAATCATATTCTTATGCAGCCCATCAGGTGAAACCCATGTGTATTTATGTATGTCGTGGTGTTTGTAATATGTGTTAGTTATTCTGAAACCATTGAGTTTACTTACCTGTAGGAGACGTTGCCCATTGCCATTGCAGCTACCAATACCAAAAGGGCCTATTACTCCTCCCCAAAGGTCAGGTCGGTACCAACTTTGGCATTGAAGTCACCAAGAACAAGGGTAATATCTCCTTTCTTGACAGAATTCAAAATATCCTGAAGTTGTCTGTAAAACCTATCCTTCTCATCCTCATCAGAATCCTCAGTGGGGGCATAACAGCAGATAACATTCAAGTCTTTAATGCTTGTCTGAAATTTTGCTGTAAGAAACCTTTCATTAATGCACTCATATCCTAGAAGAGCATCACTAGCATGTCTGCTGAGCAGCAGACCCACACCTTGGTGATGCTTTCCATCCTCCCTCCCTGTAAAGAGAAATTTAAAGTTATTTTTAAGTATCTCACCTTTACCTGTCCATCTGGTCACTCTTACTATCATGTAAACAGGAAAAGCTAATTTTTTCTGTCCACTAGTTTTCAAGATATAGCCATTCATAAGTGCTAAAAATGTCAAAATTTGAACTACTGAGCCTTCTTTAAACAGTTATAAATCTCATTCTATTCATACTAAAGTAATGACATTAGTCAGGCATTACATATATTATTACCATTACATAACTTCTGGAAAAAAAGACATTAAATTCTCAGTGTCTTTTTCCATAAGGTTTGAGCTTGAATATCTCAAAACATATTCCCCTTAAACTTTTTTGAAAAAAAAATTGTGCTGAAGTATATATTAACCAATAATGGCTTAGAAAAAAAAAACATTTTGTTTGGACTGCCATGGGTTCCTGATTATAAATTTTTGAATTAAGCAAAATTAGGCAAAACTGGATATTAGCACAAAGTAGCCCAATAGAACACTTAATAAACTATTGAAATAATACAAAGTTTGACAAAACATTTTTTAAATATCCTTTCAATCTTTTTTTAACTTAGCAAAATATATAAATAAACTATCCCCAATATCATTTTGATTTAGATATAAGCTTTTGTTTCTCAGTATTAGCTTCTTTAACTGGCAACATGTATGTTCTTCCAGGAGTTGTGCATGGTAAACTTCAGTACTATGTTTTGCTGCACTGGAAGCAGAAAGACCATAAATGGGTAGAAATCTGTCCCCAGAATTCTTTCGTTCAACAGTCCCATCAACTCTCACATGTCGGTGATATACAAAATGATGCCTGAAGAGATAATTAACTTCTATTCTAACAGAGCTTATAACTTATGTACCATTTGCTATTATCTGTGGCAGTACTTTAACTGCTAAAACACAAATTATAGTTTTTATAACATAGTTATCAGATAATGGACAATAATGGTAAAGTACAAATAGGTTTGTATTAACGTCTGAAGAAACATTCACCAAATGATTTGTCATTGCACTTTAAGTACATCACTTGAAGAAGAGGAAAAAATCATTAACGAACCAAAAAGGATAGCAGTACAAGAGCACTTGATCTTGTCATTCAGCATGTCAATCTCTCAGATAACAGTGAAATCCAGCCCCACTACCACCATTACGTACGTTAAGAGAGGCTGTCATAATAACGGAACAGTATAAAGGAGGTAAACAGATGAAGCTGGACACTTTCTTCAAACTCATAGTTGATCCTGCCCCATTTTTGCCCCTGCCTGTCTAATCATCACAGCAGGCCACTTCAGTGGAGCTCCCTAGCTCCACTGACACAGAGTAAATTATTCTGAGTCCCACTATAAGATCCCGATACAACAAACTCAGTTCTATCTCCATCAAGGTAAGAGAAAATAGTTTTAATTTTTGTTACATTATTTATTTATTCTAGCAGTATCTTTATTTTTACATATTGTACATTGTCTATAAGTAATGTATGTACATTATCTATTATATTAATCATGTTTATTATGGGTACTATACAGTTAAATGCTTCGTTAAATATTCATTTGGACTCCTGGGTTTTTCAGACAACCCTTCCTCCTTATTAATCTGTGAAATCGAGGATATACTGTATATTCTTTTCCCAAAGAGTTGAAGCAGAGGAAAAATAATGAATTTGGATTGTTGGGTTGTTTTACCTCTGAGTGGCACTTTTTTGCACACCATGGACTAAATGGCTGGGTCACATGGACCCTGAAGGCTCAGAGAAGGTTGAGGGAGGGGACCCACCGGAACAGCTGTTGGGAGACAGATGGTAGCCTCCTGTAAAGGCCATCCAGCGTGTTCTTTAACGTGCACAGGGTATGGCTCTCCCACACACAGTCTCGCACAACGTCCCATCCGACAGACAGCAGCCTTTCCAAGCCCATCAGTCAGTAGGGGACACTGTGGGCAGGGAATTTTGCTGAGATAAATCTCAACGCTGACTCAGATGGGACTCAAACCTGGGAACTGCAGATTATGAGCCTGGCGCGCTACGACTGAACCACTCCTGCCCCAAAGAATTTGGAACATTCAATTTTATAATGAGAAAAGTCAAGCCTTGTGAAACAGAAAGGGACTTTGTAGTCACCAAATCCTAAACCCTGCAAATTTTTACCACACAAAACCACTTATTGGGCAAACTTTCTATAATTGTGATGGTGTTAGCAAGAAATGCCTAGAAATAGACTTTGTATTCATTAGAAAACACAGTAAATGACACATCATTACATTTATCACTAACTTCATGTTTTGAGGTTAGTTCTAAATAACCTGAAATATATACACTGTTTCAAGAGCAAAATCCAGAAATCTACATTGGGTTTTCTAAGTTTGCCAAGCTGAGAACAATATAAGCAGTAGATGGTTGCCAAAACTGTGAAAAAGGAAGTAAAACTAAGATTTTTACACCTAAATGGTCTCTTCTTTCTAGTGTTATCCAGCAGAGCCTGATATTTAACTGGACATAGGAAGAAAGTTTTAACTAAAACCTGTTAACTAAAGCCTGTTTTCCAGTAGCAGTGCAGGAATAACTGCACTGCTACTGAAAAATTGTATGCATTATCAATGAAGAAACAAATGCTATGAGTTTGTAAATAAATTTCTAAAATAAAAGTATAAAATTTGTTTAATGTTTTTATTGTGAATAACTTACACATTTATTTTAGTAGCACACTTACTAAACTTGAATAGTATATCTTTTTTTTCAAATTTGCCTTTTCATTGCAGTTGGCTCTAGCTTTACATAGGGGTTGCGTTCTTAAAATGGTCACATAAATCAAGCATAATATTCCCATTACAAATAAAGCAAATGATAGGGATAAGGGGGAAATGCTACCCCAAAAATCATATATATATATTTCCCCGATTGTTTTATTTTTCACTATATTTATTTATTTGTTCAATAATAAAGACATTACAATATATTACAGTAGTAACACTACTAGAAGAACGCATATCGTCTCTGGTGCATATGAAAATCTTGTTTTCAAAGAGAATGAAGTTTTTTCTTTATCCACTGTTTCATTCTTTAAAAGTTTTAATTTGAGCGAGCGGATGAAGAGAAAAATGAAAATAATATTTTATTAGTAATTATACAATATAAAAGTATTCGTCTTTTAATTCTTAAATCTAAAAAGTTGTATTTCCCACACTTTTCTCAGAAAAATGGGTAGATTATTGCTGTCAGTGGAATATCTCTTAAAAACTACCACTAATTTTTCAAATTTCTATTCTATATATATTATTTGTAAAACTCGATAACAGCTCTGCCGTTTCATATTTAGTGATCTGTAAAGATATATATATATTGAAACTACTAAGCATTTGAAAAATGCAAATTATATTTCATAAGTACCAATCAAACTAAAAAACAAGTTTTCTCGTTATCATTTTCATTATTTCCAATCAAACCTTCATGACATTCACATTTCACCTCTAGAATTTCATATTTCTATCAATAATACATCATTGCAATATTTGTTTGAAAATTTCAATCTTTTTCACTGTTAGAGGGTGCAATTATAGTGTTTGAAAGATTCTGAAAGTATGAATCATAATATTTTATCAATTCCTATCTAACCCTAAGAAGATTTTTTCATTTATCTCTAAATACAAAAAATTATCTGCTAAAACAAAAAAATTTGCATTTTCCCACCCCCCATTTGTCAAAGAGGTCAATTCATTATTGCTAATGGAAACATCATGGTATTCATATTCCATCACTAAAGTTAAAAATTTCTAGCTTAAATACATCACTTGCAATATTTGTTTGAAATTTGCAAATTTTTCCACTGTTAGAGGGCACAATTATAGTTTTCAGAAGATTTAAAAAGTGTGACTAAAAATGTTTTATCAATTCTTATCTAACCCAAAAAGAATTTTTCATTTATCTCTAAAAACAATTATCTGCTAAAACTAAAAAGGTGTTTTCCCACCCCCTCTGAGTCTAAGGGGTCAACTCATTGTTGGCAGTGAAAACTTCGTGGCCTTCACATTCCACCACCAAAAATTTCAAATTTCTAGCATATATACATCGTTTGCAATATTTGTTTGAAATTTTGAATTTTCAAATTTTTCCATTGCTAGAGGGCATAATTATAGCTTTAGAGATTTGGAAAATGCATATTGTAATATTTCATCAATACCTATCCAACACAAAAAGAATTTTTAATTTATTTCTGTAAGCAAAAAAGTTCAATGTCTACAGACAGACAACAAAGCAAAACTATTATCTCGTTTTCAAAGAAAACGAGATAAAAATGAAAGAATAAAACCATCTAAAAAACACAGCCTATCTACAATAAATAAAATAATTACTCACAAAATCTGTTTTCTAACACATGCTGATTGTAGTAGGATTACAGGGAATGTGGAAGTTAGAGGGTTAACGGACATCTGGGTCAGATGACTGAGCAAGTGAAGGTGCAGATGCTTCCTCATCTATTGGCACATATAAGGTCAAGTCAAGATCCAGGTTTTATGCTTTCCTGTGTTTTAAGATTGCCTCCTCAGTGGTGCAGTGGTAATGTGCTGGTTCTTGGTGACATTACAATTGCTGGAGTCTGGGTTCAAGTCCTGGAATGGTTGGTTGTTCTCATAGCCTGCAGATAAGCTAGTTGATCACAAATTGAAAAGAAGAGGCTTTCATTTTCTTTTAAAAATTCTGAGTTCAAACTGCATTATTCCAAAACAAAAAACTCCCATGTAAATTTAAAAAAAGTTGTCAATACAGTGACCACATTAATCAAATCTACATAAGTTTAAGAGCTGATTGCATTTCAATAAGTTAGTATGTATAACCTTGTCTACTTCAAAAATTTATAACTCAGGAAACCATGGCAATACCAGGGTAAAACTTTCCTAAGATGTTACTGGTAATATATGATTCAGTATAATCTTTTGCAAAAAAATTTAAGGGGATGTGTTTTGAAGATATTCAAGGTCAAATATTTTGGATGGTTTATTATCAGAAATTAAGTCAAATATGTAATTTTAAGGTAAAGAAAAGAACTTTAAAATGAAACCAATTTCATCTTCTTAATGTAAATTAGGTCCAAAGGTATCGATATTTATTTTTAAATAATGGTTAGCTTATAGAAATTTGTCAAAAAATCTGAAATTCGGTATGCAAGTTATTTTAATTAGTATAACAATCACACCAAATTCCATTACATTCAAATAATGGTCAGGTCCAAAACTGTCAGTTTTTGTGTTAATTTGACATGGAATTGTCTGTGGTAATATTAAATACAATAAAAAATATATATATATATACACATTGTGTAAACTGATTTATAGCAATTTGCATGTATTCTATGGCACTGTGAAAACTATAGAAAACTTACTGTAAGTTGCATTTCTGAATATTAGTATTATGGATATTGATCATCTTGATTTTCTTTATGTGTAAGTTTTTATGTGTAGGTAAAATTTCATGGCCAATTTTAGGGGAAAACTTTGCATAGAAAACTTGTATTTCTTATGCAATAAAGCAGGACACGTCAAAAGTTTTGAGAAAAAATTGTTTTAGTCCCATCTAAATTAAGGCAGCATAGGTTTATTAACCTATCAAATAATAAATTTTGAAAAAACTTAGAATTCTTTAAATTTTAATTTTAGAACTACCTGATAAAACACGGCCTAACTGAATCACCAAATATATAGACCTATGTAAGTAAAATATATTATTTCAATAAAAAAAAAACAGTTTCAAGAGGAAAATTCTGTCTTATGTGTCCACCCAAAATAAGTTTGGCATGGAAACTACGAATCATAGAGAACGCTTTTCATTTCTGAAATACTGCTTTACAATACAATATTCCAAGTTCCAATAGCTGTTTCTAAAATTCCTGTTTGAAAAATGTGATAAAAAAATTATAAGTAGATATGGTTTAAGAGGCTCTAATAAACTCACATTTACTAGAGCTTTTAAAAATGACTATTTTTTCTGCTTAAAGATATATGTTAGAAATTTTAGAAACTTCCCATTTGTTAATAAAACTCATTTAAAATAATATTAGCACCCTAATAATCTATATTTTAATGACAAACAATTGTTTATATAATCATTTCAACTATTTACTTCATTTATATTTATATGTAAATGGACTTTGTTTTGTTCCCACATAGTATAGATCAAAATAACAATGTAGAATAGGAATGGTAAAAATCTACAAAAATTACATAAATTGTTTTTCACTGATTACAAATTTTGGATATTCACAGTATGGAAAACTAGAAATTCAAATGCAGATACCTATTCCTAATTAATATTCAACAAAATGATGGAAGACAGTTTAAAATACAGTGCATCACATATGTATAAAATTTGATTCAATCATAGAAAAAGTGGCAAAGGCAGCTATATGTCATATAATAAAAGTACAGATAAGTGAATTACACTAATATGAAAAAAATCTTAATGCAATTTAAAGCAAAAAAAGTAGTGAATACACAAAAAGAGAATTTACACTGCTGGTGAGATATACTGTACTCCATGAGCTTGGGTGATTCAATGAAAATTCAAATTTTCTCTAAAATGTCTAGTTGCAAAATATATATTTTGACCTTTACCAATATTAGGAATGATCACCTATTATCTATAAACAATATATAATATCATGAACTTTTTAATTTAAAATGTTTACATTAGTTATCATTAACACAGCCTATGACCATTTGTGTATATATAAGTCATTTCATCACTTTTAAAGAAAGGATGATACTGAAAAATTTTATACTCTGGTTGATCCAACATATTATCTGCTAGATGAATGTCTTTTTTGATTGCTTCTATTAATTCACCTATAAAAGAAAAATAAATCTTTAATATCTGTATCAAACAAAACTTTTGCCATTAATTAAAAACTAATATTTTCCAGAACTATGATTCTGGAAAAAAAAAAATGCATTGAATCACCATGATTATTCAATGACAGATAACAAAATATTACAAAGAGAATGTCATATGAGCAAATCCTTGAACAACTCCCCTATTCTAAGTTGTCAAAATAAAAAAATTACTTAAAATATACATGGCATTTACATGATTTTGGTTATACATGGTCAAGAAAATGCATCCAGTTTCATTTTACATCATTATAAGACTTGGTTATACACAGTAATGATAGTTTTTTTATGTACATAGATATAATGCATATTATGAAGTAGCAGTAGCATAGTGTTAAGGGAGATTATTAGATTGTCATCCCAAAGTAAAAACAACTATATGGTTCTAATCGATATATTTTCAAGAATAAATAGATAATAAGGAATTCTCACATAAATCGTCATCTGTAACAACTTTTGCTAAAATTATACTCATATTCTTACCACTGTAATGCAATTTGTTTCACAACATCTTAATGAAATGAAGACTGTTTTCAATTGGCAACGAGATCCGACTTTTCTAGACTGAATTTTTCAGACTAGTAAATATAGTGTTTTATCTCATTTTTAGCAACAAGTTCAACTTTGTAGATTATTATATACGCTAAATACAGCTGATTCATAAGTACTGTTTCATAAAATATCATATAAAAATTAATTTTACAAAATAAAGCACTAAGTGTTGATACAAATGTTTTTAATTTATATTCAATTCATAAATATCTTTCTTTCAAATTTCATCTTCAAATTCAATAGTGTACATCTACATTAACAATGAATATTTTTTGTGACCAAAAAGAAATATATGAGAAATTAATCCAAGCTTATCTGAATTAGAACAAATAAAGTACAAAATAATATTTCATTAATGTTTATTATTACAGCTGAACTGAAATCTGAGATAAATATGAATAAATAAAAGCTTGAATGTACATTTTATTCATAACAAGGATTTTTTTCAGAACCTATTCCCCCTTTTCCCAAATAAGTTGTTGGCTTCGATTTGCACGGTTCTGATTTACATGGTAATTTCCCGGAACCTATCTACCATGTAAAACGAGGAATGGGTGTACATCAATATGTAAGCTACATTCTAAAATTTGTTTACTAAAATGTGAAAAAAAGGGTTAAAGATGCTGATGTGGAGCATTATTGAGTCACATAATTAATCCATATGTTTAAAAATAACATGCAATATTTATGTTTGACACAATTTGAAAAATTTTTTTAAATGTAATCTCTACAAGTTTGTTTATTAAGTACTAATATTAGTCTTCTTTCATGTGTTGTGAACAATATTGAACTTGTTCAGTAAAAAATAGTTTTATTAGAAAGATAATGTCCTTTATTATGCAATAGTAAATCACTTTATTCTTTTATAAAACAAGGTTAAGGGGAGAGATTTCAGAAAGCATGTAGATAATTTGTATATTGCTTTTACTAGAAGAATAGTTTATAAAAAAAAATTGTAAATGAAAACAATTTCATCTCTCTAACTTAATTTTTCAAACAGGTAAAATACAGAAATTTGATACTTTTCCTTTTTTGAGCAGTTATTTCACAAAATCCACTAATCATAAAAATCTGAAATTTTTGGTAGAAGCTTTCTTCTTCTACACAAAATTTGAAACAAACTCAAGAAATTTTGTTAAACTGAAATTGGACAGATCGGAAAAAAAAAATGTTTTCATATTGATTTGAAGTAGAATGACAGTACTATTTTCATGATCTGGGAAAATTGTCATACAGTGTGCCTTATATAGTTCAGGTTTATCATCTTCTCCCAAAGAATTAATACAAAAAGAAACTGCCAAATTTTCACTGTTTCTTATTATGAGCTTATTAATAGATTTTTTATGGACACTTAGTGCAGACTTATCACTGAATTATATTTATTCTTGTTTCTAAATTAATGTTAGCAACTAAAATCAAAATAGATGCAATAACTAACAAGCAATGATTCTTTTAAATAAGAAGATTCTGTTGAACATATTGCTCCCTGAATCCTAAAAAATACACACGTGGCACTGCCCTTAGCATTGGTGGAACAACATATATTTGTAGTGCCCACTGTTTCTCCTTTGAACTAGTCGGTCCTCAACATTCACGAGGGTTAGAGGCGCAGGACCACCGCGAATATCTCTGGGCTCCCCCAAACCTTAACTCCTAATACTGTTAACCATATTTACCACACACAAAAAAACCAAAACAATACACTGTACTGCAACAGTATGTTTTATAAATTAAAAATTACAGTATGAACAATGTAGGCTAACACACAGAGTGAGAGGTAATACAGTACACATACAGTATGTGATGCAATACATGTACAGTATTTAGATAGCAGTAAAATTATTAAAGTTTGTAAAACACAATTATATACAGTACAGTATTGTGTTTTATAAATTTTAATAACTTTATGCTTTTATATTTTTCTTCGTCTTTCACACGATGACTATGTACAGATGATGATGAAATACAAAAAATTCTGATACAGTTCTTGCTGTACAGTTATGAGACTTACAGTACACACACATTCAAACAATGTTTATTGTAACTGTGCTGTATTATTGTCATTTATTCAAGCAGTGGAAGTGGATCATCAGGGTTTTCATCCTCATCATCTTCTACATGTTCCGTGGAGGAGGAGGAGGAGGGGGTGCCTCAGGGGTAGCAGGGATGGCAGAAGTGGAAGCAGGGATACTCAGTGTTATCTTCTTGAAATACATTGTGATTTCAGTTTGACATTTTTTCCTCTTCATTTCTTTAAAAATGTTGGTGTACGTAGACAATGCCTCTTCTACCAATTCCTTCAACTTCAAGAAATGTATCAGACGGGTCGATATCATAAAAATAGTTCATCGCAGCCTTGAGCTTATGCAGACCTTCTGCAATATTGTCAAATTTCAGCTTGTCTTCTTGCACTTCCTCTTCTTCATCTGGTATCGCCTCTGTTTCGGGAACAGTCAGTTCCATTAGGTCATCCTCTGTTAATCATTGGGGCTGGTGTCGATTAACTCTTGATTTTCCCAAAGATCCATATCCTTAAACCATTCCCCACCCACCTTTTTTGCCAACTCCACAATGTCGTTCATAATCTCTTTAATTGGCTCTGTAGTAAAGTCAGTGAACTCGTTCACACATTCTGGCCAAAGATTCTTCCAGCACAAGTTTATTGTCTCTGGCTTAATAGCTTTTATGGCTCTTTGAGTGACATTTATAGCATCAGCGATAGTGTACTCCTCCCATGTTTTCATTATGTTCTCCATGTTAGGATCTTCTTCCATTGACTGCACAATTCTCTCCATCGAGTAATGTGTGTAATGTGCCTTAAATGTCCTTATTAACCCCTGATCGAGAGGCTGAATGAGAGACTTGTGTTGGGGGGCATGTAGATGACTTCAATGCCTGCAATGTTGAATTCATGGGGTTCTGGGTGTCCAGCGGCATTGTCCGGTACTAATAGGACCTTAAAAGGCTTTGCCTTACTAGCAAGGTATTTTCTGACCTCTGGCACAAAACACTGATAAAACCACTCCAGGAAAAGCATTCTTGTTGACCAAGCCTTCTTATTATGCATTCAGAAAACTGGCAGCTGCAACTTATCCTTTTCATTCAACGCTCGGGGGTTAGCAGCTTTATAAATTAGAGTAGGTTTTATCGTATGTCCAGCTGCGTTTGCACAAAAGAGCATGGTTAACCTATCCCTTCCTGCTTTACAGCCTGGTGCTCACTTCTAATCTTTGCTAATGAATGTCCTGTGTGGTATTTTTTTCCAAAACAGAGCAGTTTCATTGGCGTTGAATACCTGCCCTGGTTCACATCCTTCTCTTCAATAAATTCCCTTAAGGTGTCAGGAAACTCACTAGCTGCTTCTTGGTCAGCAGAGGCCTGTTCTCCTGTAATTTTCACATTATGTAGGACAAATCTTTTCTTAAAATTATCAAACCAGCCTTTGCTGGCATGAAACTCTGTAGAGCTACACCCTTCGCTTTCCTTTATAGAAACATATAAGGACTTTGCCTTTTCTCTTATCATATTTGAATCTATAGGAATGCCCTTTTTATAGCAATCCTGCACCCACATAAAAGTAGCACTTTCTACACTAGAGATATATATGGATCTCACACTTGATATAGAGTCTTCGCGCCCACTGGTGTAGCTGCAGCAACGACTTCATAAATTTCCTTTTCTTCTTTCTTGATATACCTTATGGTCGACTTGATGCCGTAATGGTGGGCAACTGCAGCAGCTGACTTCGTTGTACAAAGCATATCTAATATTTTGACCTTTTTTTGTAAGGTCTTCACTTTCTTTTGCCTCTTGGGAGCACTAGAAGCAGTAAACTTTGGACCCATGATTACAGTTGATATTTTATTGCACTTTAAAGATGCAAAAAGCTGTGAGAAATAAAAAATACACAGCACACTGAGACAAAACACGTGAGTGAGGCTGGCTATTACCAAGACAAAGAGCGTGGCATCCCCAAACAGAGTGCGTAGTCAGCAGTTCTTTTAGCGCACTGAAATTTAACTTTTATAATAAATTTGTGTATATATTTATGGGAATAAATGATAAAATAGATTAATAATGCATATATTTTATGCATTTATGGCTTATGAACTATTTTTAGTTTACATTTTCTAGTCTACGTGCATCGTTAGCAATTTTCCACAGTAGGTCGCAAAACTACAAAAAAATTCCCATTTAATTATTGATGGGAAACTCGTGAATAATCAAATCAGTGAAAGTTATGGGCCAACTGTAAATAGAAATCTCAGGTGGTGTCTTAACCCTTTAACAATAAAAAAAAAACCCAGAAAAAAGGTAGAGGGTGGTCAAGATAAAGTAATAGCACTATTTGAACTAATCCATTTAAAATTTTGACAGTTTTAGGCCATTATGGATGTTAAAGAGTTAATTAGGTTTCTCTTTTTCTTGTCACACTGTTTTTTCTATATTTCTGTATATTCCCCATTCTTTTTTATTTTTGCCAAATTTTTATTTTCTGCTATAATGTACTATATTGTCTAAGGCCAGGTCTGCACACACACTCTTCCCATTGCTCCTGCACAAGAAATGTTGGAGGGAAACAATGACACGATCATGTTGGCCATCTCAACTCCTTATGTGAATCACATTTTCATTCTTCTTTCCAACTTAATTTTTTGCAGATTCTACAAGTTTTTTTGTTTCAGGTGTTCTACAGCTTTTGGTACTTTAAAACATTATATATACACACATATACACACCAAGCAAAAAATTATAATAAAAAAAAGTATGCATTATACACAAATTATTAAACTGACCTAAAAATATTAATACACTATCTATGAGCAATAAAACTTTAAAGTTTGTTCTTACAAATCCATTGCTATTTAAAAATCAAGTTAAATTAATAATTCAAAGCCTTTAGGAAGATCATCTGTCTCCTCAGCATGAAATCTTAAACTAATCCCTTTCTAGTGTTGCAATTTTTTTTCTAGTTTCTTGCAATTGCAAGGGTGCAGTAGAAATACTAATTCTAAGAAACAGTCCCGGTAAGGTTCTATATATTTACACAGTGTTCCTTACTTTAACTTTAGATAAATTTACACACTATTACCTCCATAATGTGAAATCTTGATTTGCAAATCTATATCATGTAGTATCCTACGTATACTATACCTTCATTATTAATAATGCTCCATTTTATTGTATAAAAATCTTATTACTAAAGAACCATAAAGAATAAAATTTTAAGCTGTTGCTTTGTAATTATAAATAATGTGCTGAACAATGTCCTAGAAATTTGGTGCAAATCTCTTTAGTAGTTTTGGACTCTATGGCTTGCATACTTTACTAAAATACATACAGTGGTGTCATTTATTCATAACTAGGTCTCCTAATTGCTATTTTTATTTCATTATTATTTTTAATCCACAATTTTTAAGTAGTAGTTGCAATGTCAATCATGGCCCACAGATTATGGAAGTTCTCTAATGTGTATTATCTTCTTCATTCTGAAGTTTCTGATTCCAAGTAACCAATTAGCATTTAGTTGGCCAGAGCCCGGATAAATATAGTTTGGTATAGGTTTAATACACACCCATTTAGAAACGATCTATGACCTTAACTCTGTAAAAGAATTTAGATGAGGATCTGTCCAGAAATGGTCAGCCAGAATCATAGATTTCCTCTGATCAGTGCAGAGGTGAGCCGAGAGGCAAGCACAGATTAGGGAGTGGTGACACAGCTGCCCCTTTTAGTACAGTAATTGAGTTAAAAAACAGAAATAATTCTTCCCTTTCATTAACATTCTCTTTTTAGGAAATGGGCAAAAATAAGGTACAATTTGGAGGCAGATTTTTGCTAGTGTGAAACTGAAAAAAAAATACAACTCTTAAAAATTGGATATCAAAGACAAAATCGGATTTTTGTAGTTTAAACCAAAAATTAAGAGAAAAATCCAATAAAATCATAGTTGGCAGCTCTGGTGTAGGATACTAAATTATATACATTTGCAAATTTAAATTTCACAGATAATAGTGTTTAAATTTATTTCAAGTCCCTGTAAGGACTCTGTAATAAATTAATTTTCATTTACAGAACAGTATCTGGTATCTGACACCTCACAGCATCTGTTAACAGACAGGATATAGATAGAAATGCCCACAGCTGCTTGACTGTCTGAGAGATGACTGTATGGAATTGACTAAGAGAGGTCTGTATGGGACTGAGAGATGTCTGTATGGGACTGACTGAGAGATGTCCGTATGGGACTGACTGAGAATTGTCTGTATGGGACTAACTGACTGACCACCCACCCCCTAACTCCCTCCCACATACATAAATACAAACAAAACCCATATGCAGTTATGGGCTATGGAGGTCCAACCAGATTGTTTAATTTTCCTCTCCAGACATATCTAGGCCAATTCTAGCAAGGTCCTGTTTGACATTGTCTGCCCATCGCATGACTCTCCCTTTTTCTGAAGCCTTTGGGCATACTGCTCATAATCCTATTTGCCAATCTATAGCTATGCATACAGACAACATGGCCAAACCAACAGTCTCTCTCTCTGCATAAAATGCTGCTCAAAGGAGGTTGCTGACTCCTTCTAACCACATCATTACTTACAAAGTCAAACCACTTAATGCTCACGATACTGCATAAGCATCTAGAATCAAAGGCATCAGTTTCCTGTTATCCTGCTAACAAAGGGACCATGTTTCACTATCATACCAAACCATAGAAAGAACAAAATTATTATACTGCCTAATTTTTGTCTTTAGGTATATATGCCTATTTTTCCATACTCTCCATAGATTCTTAAAAGTTCCAGCAGCAATCCCTATTCTTCTATTTATCTCATGCTGCACATCACCAGTATCTGTTACATAGCTCACAAGATAAACTGACACACTTGCTCAAGAGTGCAGCCATTCAAAGCAACTGAAGCACTGTCTGTCTGACCAATTTTCAGCACTTTAGTTTTTTTCTTTATCACCAAACCTACTCGTTTATCAGTCTCACCAACAGCCCTAATAAAAGAATTCATCTCCTCAACATCATTAGCCAACAGGGACAAATCATCTGCATAATCTAAATCAGAAATTCTGAAATCTCTAGACCATTAAGGTCAAAATCTTTCCCTTGCAAAGAATTTCGTATAATATAATCAATAACCAAACCAAAGAGAAATGGAGACAAAATGCACCCTTGTCTAACTCCACTGACAATGCTAAACCAATTACTATAAGCCTTACCAACTCTCACACGACTGAGAGTTATTATAGAGAGCTTACATTACACTAACTTGTTAGGTATTCCATATGATCTAACAATTAACCACAGATTATGTCGATCAACAGAGTCAAAAGCCTTTTTGAAATCTACAAGCTAGTAACCACAGGTTTCTGAAATTAAACATTTCTCAAGAATCTGCCTAAGTGAAAATATTTAATCAATACATCCCCTACCACTTCTGAATCCCCACTGCTCATCACGCAGTTGTCCATCAACCAAATTCTTAATTCTATCAAATATAATAATACAAAGAACCTTACCTGGAACAGAAAATAAACTAATTTCCATATAATTATCACACAAACTATGATCACCTTTTTTTAAAAATAGGAATAATAATAACTCTAGTAAAATCCTTAGGAACAACACCTTTATCATAAAAAAAATTCAAAATTTCAGTCAGCTATGTGACAACATAAATGTTCCCAGCTCTAAGCATTTGTGGTGCTCACCTATCTGAAAGATGTCTGTGTAAACCAAAGGATTAAACTGCAGAAAATTTTAGAAGATAAATTTAATTCTTTTATGACAATAAACAGACCATGTTGTCAGTCAGATATTAATGAACAGATCAATTAGGCCCACGAATCACTTCCAAACACATAGGAGCCCCACTAAACATCACAGAAAATTCCATGATTTTGTAAAATATGATGGCTCCACCCACAACTTAATCCAATGCTGCATATTATATTGAATTTATTTTTACTCTTACTCAGCAATAACATTTTATTATATACTTACCTAAAGAAGAAAAATTCTTTTCTGGCCTAATGTAACCCATCATTGCAACTTTCAAGGTGGCTCCATAAAAATCAGATCCAAAATCACATAAAATATGAGTTTCCTTTAAAAAAAAATATACATTATCAGTATAATCAGTTGGGGAAATTGATAAATTAAAAAAATTTATAGTCCTGAAATGCTCACAAGCAGTAAAGGTTACTGTTTAATTGCTCTATTTCCAAATTATTAGTCTTGATTGTTTTAGCTAATGCTGTGTTTGGATGTTTGTTTATAATGTCAAAATAGTGTTCCTATATTCTTTGTTCAAATTGTCGATAGGTTTTCCCTATATAACTATTTTTTTCCTTATAATTTAATCAAGGGGTTTGAAATATCTATTTCATCTACTCTGCCAGTGGGTTCTTTCTTATCCCTATCATTAATTAATCATTTTACTCATAGTACTAGGTAACTGTGTATCATATATTTTTTAAATATTGGTTAAAGTGTTAGATACATTTTCCATATACCTTTACAGGATAAAGTATAGCTTAAAGAGTGTACCAATGGAGGGTACAAATTTGAGAGCACATTGGTAGTACAGGTGCTCCCCTACTTACAAACAAGTTAAGTTCCCGAGGTTTTGTCTTAAGTCGAAATCTAACCTAAAAAGTACATTTGTACACAGAATAACCACTTATTGTTAGTGTTTGATCCTTCAATGTAGTACTTACTAGAATGCATTACACTCATTTACCCGCTCACTACTGCTTACTAGAAGGTGTTTCAAATGCGGTAAAAATCTGCTGTGGTATATGGTAACATAAAGTTGATTTTATAAATAAAACAACCTATACTATTAATGTATACAACTATAATATATATATATACTATTGTACATAAATAATATAATTACATATTGTAAATAACAAAAAAGGAAAATTAGAGGCGTTATTCTTCACTCATGTTTAATTCTTCTTAAAATATATATCAAGGGATGCCTGTACAGCTAATTTTTTTTTGTCTTCGTAAATTTGTCTGTAACAACTAATAGCTTCTAGTACTGCTTCCAAAATGCACCTAAATCTTTCCACATTTGAATCCTGAGGCTCAAAAGAAGTTACTGCCTTCTCAATCAATCGAAAATCTTCAGCCAGCTGCTTACAAGTGAATTTCTTTCGTTCCTCAGTTTGTTACTCCTCTGTCGTGTCTTCTTTGTCAACCATTTCTTCCATTAACTCAATTAAATCTTCATTACTGAGCTCCTGACTATAACTTTTCAGCACTTCATTAATATCTTCTTCCTCAATTTACAAATGTAGTTGCCTGTCTAGTTACAATAGTTCATAATATTTTCATTAATGCTTAGATCTTTCATTTATTCAGTTTTTTTTCTATATTTTTTAGTCATTTATGCAAATAATACAAAATGTATACGTTTAGATTTTTGGCGAACTGTAAGCCTAAAAAAAGTGGTATCATAAAATATTCATTTTGTTTTAAAAACAGCATAATTTAAAAATAAATTGAAAAATGTATCAAAAAAAAAAAACTGAAAAAAATTGAATGAAATATTTTAAAGCTTTTAAAGTTTAACTGAAGTACTGAAATTGAGAATGAATTGTTTTAGTATGAAGCTGTATAACTGCCACGGAAAAGTTTATATTTTAAATTGTGGCAAAAATTACAATTTCCTTAAATAAATTATTGTATTTGGTTAAACTATCACTAAAATAAATAAAAAAAATAAATAAATACCCCCTCAAGCAGCTGCTTACCACAGAGGTCAGTTTATATGCCAAAGTAGAAGATCTGAGAGGATGGCAGGACCTCAGCAGGAAAACAACACATACAACCATGCCTTATCTGGGGCTCGAACCCAGGTCCCTTAGATCAGTAGCCAAGCGCGCTAACCACTCGGCCACGGGACGGCATCACTAAAAGTATGGCTAAAATAAGTTCTACCTTTAAAAAAAAAATGCACTTTTAAAATAATCATGTAATCCTACTATTCATTCGATATCTGCCATTAGAGATCACTAGCAGTTTCATTTTTAATCCCTTCAAATTAATTATTCTTTATAATCGCAGTATACATCTGAAGAGCAGTAAAAAAAAATTCCAGAAGCTCCAATGTAAAAAGTCTTCAAAATTGAAAGTCTGCTAAAATACTGACCAAATGAAAGCATTGTGCATAGTCCCAGATGATACAACTTACAGCAGTAATATAATCAATAACTTTTGTTAAAAGTTTAAAAAAGCGTTACACATCTACTACAGCTATAAGTAAGTCAAAATACTGGAAATGAAAAAAAAAATTATTAATAATCTACAACGGTAAGGAAGAATAAAAGCATAAACTAAATTGACGTTACTTGATGCTATTTATGGTAATTCAACAAGTATGATTACAGGCTCAAATATATTTTTAACTTTATCATAATTTTTCAAGTAGAATCAATAGGAAAATTATATATATCATAGACTGAAATGTTACTTTCAAGATCTAAAATGTTCATTCTGATTGTTCGACTTTTTATGCAAAATCAATAAACGTCTGAACCCAGGAGCTTAATGATCGAAAATGCCTTTTCAACAAGTACTCCTTTTCAGATATTCCTTACTCAGTCCAACACTAAAAATAACCCCAAATCAACATTTTTATACCTTCTAAGCCAAAAGTTCTTTTGTTATTACAAACTAGGCCTTGACTAGCATAGTAGTTAGGGAGCTAGCTACTATTTCAGTGACTAATGTACATTAACAAAACATACCATTGATTTCTTTTTGTTTTTATAATAAGGATTCCAACCAATGCTCATCACCATCTTGTGCACTTGTCCAAAGTTTACATTTGCCCAACCAAAATAGATGCCACATTCAATTTCTTTTGGCAAATGCTCAACCACATCAACAGGAAAATTAGCTGAAATATATTAAATAATAAAACCTATTTAACATGCATAATATATTTTTCACAGCAAATGTTTTCACTTTGTATTCTAATACAGTTTTTTTTTATTCAAATGGGTCTTAAAAACAAATCTGGCCACATATCATAAAACACACTAATAAACTTTCATTCAAGATTTATCTAAAACATATTGTGCATATTTGTTAGCGTAAATAATTAATCAATTGAAGAAATCCATTGATGACTTTGTCTTGAGCCAAGTGGGTTCATATCTCATCCAGCTGAAGACAATTTTTCCTCTAAAACTGATATCGATGGTAAACTAAAAGTGAATATTTCCCTGATAATTAAAATTTAGATTTGTGGTTTTCGTGGCAAGCAGCTGCTTGAGGGGGTATTTATTATTTTTATTATTAATTCCTAATTTGGTTAAAATTTCCAAATAAAGAAAACAATGAAAGCATTAAAATTTTGATTTCTCAAGAGAGAAAAAAAAATCACTATTCCACTCTCATTTTACAATTTAATCGATTTTAAAAAACAAATACAGTAGTCTCGATTATCCGACATTTGGTGAGACTATCCACCTGCGTGTGCATAGTCTAATGATCCACTCTGCCACTGTGTGTGTATTACACAGAGTTGAGAGTAGGTAACTTCATTTTTCATCTGTGCTAGTAAATTGTGTATACTTGTGTTCTGTATAAATTTCTTTCTGTGATTGATTTTTTATATTGAATTTTACCTCTCAATATATTACTTTTTGATGATAAACATGCAAGTGAAAAGAGAAAGAGTGATCCTTTCAACTGAACAAAATATTGAAGCTATAAAGATATTGGACAAAGGAAAGTTCTTGCAAAAAATTGCATTCAAATTAGGTATGGGACGAATTATGGTTTGTGACTGGGAGAGGAAAAGAAGTGAGAAAAGTGGTGCTCATCTAAAGTCTCAAAGGGCTGAAGGATTGAAAAATGATTAAGAAACTGTAGATGCCTATCACAGGACCTATCATCCAGGAGGAATTTAATAGAGGGAAGTTTGATTTCACAGCCAGTGCAGGTTGGCTTGATCACTGGAAGAAACAGAATGGGGTGAGGCAGCTCAATATCTATCTATGGTGAAAAATTATGGCAAATTTAGAAAAATTTCTGAAATTCAAAGCAAAATTTTGCTGTTTTATTGACAGTTAAGGATTGTCAGATATTTGGCAAGTTATTATTGCCTGGCGCCCGATACAGCTATCTGCAATTTGAATAAATTTGGATCAGACAAAAGGACCAACTTTAAAAGTTAATAATCTTTGGAGCATTACCATATAGTACCAAAATTCCGGACTGTTCATTTAAACACTAGAACGCACACACCTAGTGCAGCTCAGTGAGGACTTCCGAATCATCCCCTTCAACAGCACCTCAGGGGCATTCCAGGTCTGTGCTTGACCTTGGTGACCCTGTGCAGGTCATATGTGCATCATGTCTCTATCTCGTTCCACTGCCTGACAACGTGCCAAAGCGGACAGCACGAAATGCGTCACAATGCCTGGTCACCAACATCTCATATAGGCAACTGGCTCAGTGCACCAATAGGAGCACATAATTTAGAATGACATCCAGTGACTCATATCACAGAGGCAGCAAAATGCAACCCACTGCACATAACACTATCACCAAGTGAGAGGCAACAATACCAGACCTGTGAAAATATCAGCTACCAAGAACAACACACAACCCGGAATTGCCTTCCTTGGAAAACCGACAAAGCTACCTCTAGAAGAATGAAAGAAAATGCAGGTATGACTATTTAACCTAAACTTCACTGCATTAACCTCATCATCATCCTTAAGCAGCCATGGGCTATGGAGGTCCAACCAGACCATGCAATTTAGTTCTCCAAGCATATATTCTGAGCTACATCTGACCACTGCACACCAATTCTAACAAGGTCCTGAATCTATGACCATCAATTACTCCATTAGTGTCAATGAGCTGATTGTTTGTCACAATACCATGTGCCTAGTCCAGCACCTACAGTATTTATACAGTTAACTTAATCTATCTTTAATTCAGTACACTGTGTCTTTACCTTCATATTCAAAACTTACATTTATTGGAAAGACCAAGAAACCACAGGCTTTCAAAAACCTAACTCTTACTGCTCTACCAGTTTGGTACATAAATCCGAAAAATGCATGGATTGATTCAGAAATTTTCTAAGACTGGTCTTTCAATCAATTTGTTCCTTCAGTAGAGCATTTTATAAAATTACTAAACCTACCAAAGAAAGCAATCCTTGTCAAGGATATGCACTGTCTCATTCTAATGAGGATCAATTGATCAGTGGGGATATTAAAGTAATTTTTCTTCCTCCTAATGTCACCTCATTGTGTCAGTCTATGGACCAGGGTGCAATCCAGGTTTTCTTGAAGTGTTAAAGAAAAAATATTGCTGTTAGCTTTTAACTTCACTCACTGAAGCAATAGACAATGAAGATACAACTATGCTAGATAAACTAAAGAAAGTGGACTTAAAGATGTTATTTATTGGATTTGCACAATCATGGGCAGATATTGAACCATAAACTTTGGCAAGATCATGTAGAAATTTGTTTTCAAAAGATGAAAATGCACAAGAAATAGTGCAGGAAAATTCTGATAACTTGCTACTTTTGTTACAACAAATTTCATACTGTGAAGAAGTACATGATGATGATATACAGGAATTAATGGAAAAGACAAGCAAGAAGAATTGACTGACAATGATATAATAGCTCTGGTATATCAGGATGAGAATGACGACGATGAAGCAAATGACACTGGACTAGGACTAGACAAAATGGAGAGAATGAGTCTTAGTGAAGGAGTCAAAGCTCTCAAAGCATACTGTTTACATTGACCAACAAGAGGAGGTAACTGCTACTGATGTCATGTTATTGAAATGCTGTCATGACTTAGCTGCGAATAAGAAAAACAAATCGAGGAAATAATTCTTAATAATTTCTTTAAGCAATAAGTGTAGAATAATTATGTATTATAATAAATCTAATATATATGTACTATATATGTATTATACATATGTACTTATAACATATTTTCATTTAGTTTGTGATTTGTTTCTTCTCCCTTATGTTTCCAAATTATTCGACTTTTCGATTATCTGACACCTCAATCCTGTTTAGGTTGGATAATCGAGACTCTACTGTACCAAATCAATTATTTTAATTTGAAAGCTACCACAAATGATGGTGAATAATTGTCTATTAATAGTCAATCACAATATTAGCATTATTAGTGCAAGAGTCAATAGAAAAGGAACAGAATTACCTGAAAATTAGAATTCAAGAAATAGTTTTTGCTAATAGTGTGATAGTGGTAATAAGTTGCCTGATCATTGATGGTGCTACAAGTGGCAAAAAAAAAAGTAATAATTTAGTCGCAATTTATTGCAAATGAGTTAGCAGCTAATAGTTTAGTGGTTAAAAGCAAGTTTTGAATTTTAATATTTGCATAAAATTTAAAACTTAAAATTTAAAAACAGAATGCTTATACAAAACAGTGAGTGCTGAAAGGCTTTTTTTTCCTGGGTGGATGCCTGACTTCTCCCCCATCATCCATTTACAATACAAAAGATGAGCTGCAGAGTTTAGTACAGAGTTTTTCAAAAAACTTTTTGCTGTGGCACTCTCAAACAATTTTTTTCAATGGTGCATCTTATTATCTTTATAGATGATGATGTCCTTCACAATGTTTTTTGTGCAATTATGTGGGTGGGAACACATTTTCCATGGCCTTATTAAGGGTTCAAGTATCACAAAATGCTACAATATATGGAAGAAAATATTCAAAGTTTAAACTGGAGACCAAGGCCAGTGCATACTTTGATATATGTCACCCCTTTCATTAAGTCTGCTTTTAGGTATTAATGATAAATTTAGCTAAATTTAATGCCATTTTTAAAAGCAACCTGAAAATCATCTATTGAAAAATAGGTCATACTTACTCCATTCAACCCTATTGCAGCTATGGCCCTTAGTTTGTTTGCAAAATTTGGTGCCTGTGAGGTAGTGATGGAGACACATTAGTGTGCAACTGCATATAGTTTGAAAAACATCGGTTTTGTGATTTGACTAACAACACTTGCTACAGAGATTTTATTATATATATAATTAGAAGAAAAAATAATTTAATGACAATTGTCCAAGGATTGGGTCAACTGCCAAAGCATGCCAACATTGCTTTTAGTAGCTATCCAACTGTTAGCATTTGCAGAGCTGCCAAGTCATGCTGATGAGAGCTAAAGCCTTTCATCATAAGTATGTGTGTGTGTTGGGAGGGGTGTGTGTGTCAGAAGGGGGTTTTGGCCTGGGCTTCAAGCTCAAAAAGGCTCTAACATTCAGACATTTTAATTTTTTTTATATTAGATTATATTGTCATTTAGTAAAAGATCCAATTTTTTAACCAACAAGCTTTAGATAAGGCATACATGTTTATTTTCTGGTGTTGTCTTTCTCCTGAGGTCATACCTTATAGACACTCTCTATGGTATATTATACTAACCAGCTGTCAGACCTAAGTGACAAGCAGATACTTGAGGGGTAAATATTTTATATCGATTTTGTCATATTAAAATTAAAAACATTTGTAAATAATGATAAAATTAAGAGGCCTTGTATCTATTGTATAGACTGCCTTGACTATGTGCCACCAATGGGCCTGCTAGACTAGTCTCAGTACTTAGTAATGACAATTTGAATTTTGTCTAGGGACATC
The DNA here is from genome assembly GCA_038380435.1 of Ryuthela nishihirai. Taxonomy (NCBI): domain Eukaryota; kingdom Metazoa; phylum Arthropoda; class Arachnida; order Araneae; family Heptathelidae; genus Ryuthela; species Ryuthela nishihirai. The sequence continues at coordinate 23,816,891 of JAWZYU010000004.1, read as the reverse complement.
AAAATTTGGAAGTGTCTAGGCCTCTCCAGACCTGTAAATGTCCCTGGCAAGAGCTTAAACATTTCAATAGTTTCTGTGATAATTATCTCTTAACAGATTTTATTCCATTGTAATTCACCAAATACTTAACTTGCGATCCCAAATTTGTCCTATGGCGGCTGCTGAATTTCAACAAAAAATCTGTTGCAAAGTCCCTACCTACAAGAGAATCCAATTTAAAAAACTGGAATCACTTTTCTGCTATCTTATTAATTCACTGTTTATTACTATTCACATATACATTATGTAATAAGCAAAGTAAGACTATGGCATTTTCCCTCTTCAATAAGTTGAGCCCATTATTTCAAAATTGCCTGAATTTTTAAATTAACTGAACAAATACATCAAGACAACACTATGTGTATTTCACAGTATGGGTAGTTTGCTGAATTCATGGCAGGTGGTAGCAGACCCAACTGCAGCTACTATTTGCCAACTGTAACTGTTGTCATGGAAATTCCCATCATGACCATGGGCACTGCCAGGAGACTGGCAGATGCAGGGCTGAGGGCATTGTATCCATTGTATAGACTGCCTTTGACTATGTGTTACCATTGGGCTCAGATGGACTAGTGTTGGGTTAGAGATAACTGAAATGAGGTAATGGAAACACATCTTCAGCAATGAGGGTTCCATGATAGAAAGGTGATGAAAAAACCATCAAATACACAAATGCCACCTGTGCAATATGCCTTCAACGAAAATGGCAACCGCCAGATACAAAAATGCCACTAGTAAATGTGCTGCATGAAATGCCCCTAAGCAAAATGTGTGAATGAAAATACCGCCTGTACAAAACATAGTGAACAAAAATGCCATCTTTACAACATGTTGTGAACCAAAACACTGCGTGTACATAACACCATAAACAAAAACGCTGCCTGTACATAACACAGAGAGCAAAAACGTCACCCATTAATTTACTTCAAGTAGCTTGCTACCAATCTTTGTAGTGCTTTTCATTCTTTTGTGCATGAAGTAAAATATTTTAAGAGATAAAAATTCTTTTTTGGGGTCAGATGGATATTTTGAAATATTGTGATTTGCACTTTTTGAAATTTCTGAAAATGTAAAGTGTACTTTCCATATCTCCCAAGAGTTATAAATGAGCCCTATAATGGCAGAATAGTTGAATATTCCAAAATTGCAAATAAATATTCCAAATGTTGCATTTATACTAGAAATTTGAAATTTTGTTGCCAAAGTTTAGGTTATTACAGCTCTGAACAGCTCTTTTTTTTAACATCTGCATGAAGTTTCCATTAATTACAGGATAAAATTATGGAAATAATCTTTTGTAGGTCATCAAGTCTTTAAACTGATGTTGGACAAGAAATTTAAAGAAAGTATGAATGAAAATGAAAAGGAAGCTTGGATTGTCTTCAGAAATGTTGGAGAGTTTTTTGTGAAACAGCAAAGATCCAAATTGCAAAACAATTGTAGAAGATATGCTGCAGAAAATCAGAAAACTGGGCTTCAATATGAGTGATGTCGCACTTTTTGCTTCTCGTGTATAATATTTCCCTGAAAATTTAGGAAGTGTTAGAAAAGAACAGGGAGAAAGATTCTACCAGGATATAAAAGAAATGGAATGAGTTACCAAGGAAGGTGAATTGTGAACATGATGGATTAATGTTGAATGCTAAAAAGACACTTCCAAGGCAGCAAGGAGCTGAAGAAAGTAAAAGAAAATGGAAGTTTCTTTCTACCTAAAAGTTATGGATTCATTCATTTCCATCTATGTTTTGTGTAAAATAAAGTTTGGTGGATATTTGCATGTAGTTTTGAAATTATGTAAAAAGTGAAAGAATGCATATTGCCTCTTGTGCATATGGGAATTTCATTTTTGAAGAGAATGAAGTTTTTGTTTACCTTAAAAGTTTTAATTTGTGCTAATGGATGGAGAAAATGCAAATATTAGTATCATATTAATAATTATATCATCATTATCATCCTCAAGCAGCCATAGGCTACGGAGGTCCAACCAGACCGTGCAGTTTAATTCTCCAAGCATATCTGTCCTGAGCTACATCTGCTGCATCCGGCCACTGCACACCACTTCTAACAAGGTCCTGTTTGACATTGTCTGCCCACCGCATCCTAGGTCTCCCCCTCCTTCTGAGGCCTCTAGGCACACTGTTCATAACCTTATTCGCCAATCTATAATTATCCATATGGGCAACATGGCCAAACCAGCGGAGTCTCTCTCTGCACAATATGCTGATTAAAGGAGGTTGCAGACTCCTTTGCCTAACCTCATCATTAGTTACAAAGTTAAACCACCTAATACCCAAGATACTGCGTAAGCATCTAGAATCAAAAGCATCTAGTTTAATTACATAAAAATAATTTCTTCTATTCCTTAAATTTAAAAAATTGCTTTTCTCGTACCCCTCTGAGAAAAGGCAGTAGATCATTGGATTTTGCAGATTGCATTATTGCTGTCAGTGGAGTATCTCTTGAAAATCTATTAAAGAAATTTCAAACTTTTACCAGAAACTGATCACTTGCAACATTCATTAAAAGTTTTGCCATTTCCATATTTAGTGATCTCTATCAATATAAATTTAAACTAGTAAGGATTTGAAAAATGCAAATTAAAATATTTAATTAGTACCAAGCCAACTAAAGAGTTTTCCACTTATCTCTTAAAATAGGTTGTATTTCCCACCAAGGTGCAATCATTGCTGCCAATGGAAGCTGTGTGACTTTCACATTCTACCAAGATAATTTAAAATTTCTAGCATAAATACATGATTTATAATAAAAATATTTTTTGCAAATTTTGGAATTTTCAACTATTCTGCCATTTCTCTATAAACTGAGGGCTCATTATAGCTCTTGAGATATGGAAAGTGTAAACCAGAATATTTCACCAATACCTATTCAACATAGAAAGAACTGTTGATTTTTCTCTATAAACTGAAAGGTTTGATGTCTACAGATAACAAATTGTAACTATTAATTGGTATTTTTTTTCTTTAAACAAGATAAAAATTTGTCTTAAACATCAGAATACTTTTTTAAAAATGAAGAACCACGTTATTACATTTAGAATGTATAAATAACTTGCAACCTGAGCTATAATTGTATTAACTAAATTACCCATGATTTTCAGCTGTTTTACATTCAAAATATTATTGAGGTTTTTGTTTCTAACCTTTACTTACAATCTGGGCATACTGCCTTGGCAATACCATATTTTCTTGTACTTGATCTCCTTTTGAGTATAAAAGATGATATAAAGTATTTAGAGATAGTAAATCTGAAATTGGGACACTGCACAAGAGACAAAATATGCCCAGATTGTAGTAAAGGTTAGAAACAACCACATCAAGAATATTTTAGATGTAAGAGAGCAAAAAATTGTAGGTAATTAATACATTAAGAATGAATATTATCCATAAAAGATGAAGTCTGGCTATTGCATTTTAGTTACTATTCTAAGTCTGCACAGAGACTTCACTACAATGCACTAAAATTAAATTTTATAGATGGAATATATGAAGCGATTGAGGTTTGTTATTAGGCTGTCTATGTAGGTGCTTTACTGCAATGTACACCAGCGATGCAGTGAAGCCTACAAAGTGTTAAAGGAAGTAGCCCTGACACAGCCCTATTCATCCCAAAGTAACCTAAATTGCAAAATAACTTTTTCAGTGTGGAACAAAAATTGACTGTTTAACAATATCCTTGAATCAAAATGGTTGTGTCCAATGACATTACATATCGTTCTTAAGAGCAAAATAAAATAATAAAATAAATACCCCCTCAAGCAGCTGCTTGCAGAGGCCTGACAGGAGCCTGTCAGTTTATGTGCCACAGTAGAAGGTCTGAGAGGATGGCAGGACCTCAGCAGAAAAACAACACAAACGTCCATGCCTTATCTGGGGCTCGAACCCAGGTCCCTTAGATTAGTAGCCAAGTGCACTAACCACTTGGCCACGGGACGGTTTCTTAAGAGCAAAAAAGACATTATTTATTCATCTGATAAGAAAAGATTGACTTGATGAAAGAATTGGCTTCGTTTGGCACTGTTCATCATCACCTCAAGCAGTCATGAGCTACAGAGATCCAACCAGACTGTGCAATTTAATTCTCCAAGCATATTATCCTGAGCTATATCTGCTGCAGCATCTGGCCACTGCACACCAATTCCAACAAGGTCCTGTTTGACATTGTCTGCCCACTGCATTCTAGGTCTCCCCCTCTTTCTGAAACCTTTGGGCACACTGTTCATAACCTTACTTGCTAATCTGTAATTATCCATACAGGCAACATGGCCAAACCAATGTCTCTCTCTGCACAATATGATGCTTAAAGGAGGTTGCAGACTCCTTTGCCTAACCTCAGCATTACTTACAAAGTTGAACCACCTAATGCCCAAGATACTGTGTAAGCATCTAGAATCAAAAACATCTAGTTTCCTGTTATCTTGTTTACAAAGCATTCAAGTCTCACTACCATAGTTAACCCATAGAAAGTACCAAACTGTTATACAGTCTAATTTTAGTCTTTAGGTATATACGCCTATTTCTCCAAACTCTCCATAGATTCTTAAAAGTCCTGGCAGCAATCCCTATCCGTCTGTTAATCTCATGCCACACATCACCAGTATCTGTTACATAGCTCCCAAGATAATTAACTGTGACACCTGTTCAAGATTGCAACCATTCAGATTAACTGAATCACAGCCTGCCTGACCAATTTTCATCACTTTAGTTTTCTCTCTGTTTATAACCAAACCTACTCTACTACCAGTTTCATCAACAGCTTGAATGAAAGAGTTCATCTCATCAACATCATTTGCCAAAAGGGCTAAATCATCAGCATAATCTAAGTCAGAAATTTTCGTATCTCCAGCCCATTTAAGGCCAAAATCTTTCCCTTGAAGTGAATTTCGCATAACATAATCAATAACCAAGCTAAAGAGAAAAGTAGACAAAATGCACCATTGTCGAACACCAGAAGCAATACTAAACCAATTGCTACACGCCTTACCAACTCTCACACACAACTCAGTGTTATTATAGAGAGCTTTCATTATGCTAACTAACTTGTCTGGTATATCATACAATCTCACAATCAACCACAAATTATGATGATCAACAGAGTCGAAAGCCTTTTTCAAATCAACAAAGCTAGCAACCAAAGGTTTCTGCAACTCTAAACATTTCTCAAGAATCTGCCTGAGTGAAAATATCTGATCTACACATTCCCTACCACTTCTGAATCAACACTGCTCATCATGCAATTGCCTGCCAACCAGATTCCTAACACCCCCCATAAAAACTTTCTCATTTATACCATTTAATTTTCCCACATTCTAAACTTTTGACATTTTCTTCCACTCTCACAATAAAACACATACTACACCATACTAAACACAAAAAAGGATTTTAACTGGTTCTAACCACTCCTCCCCCTTCAAATGCCCCTCACTCCTAAGAATTTATGAAAAACATAATCCCATACACATAGCCAAAAAAAAAAGCTACTGAATTCACTTCCAAAGGACTTGGCCCAACATTACAAAACAACTGACTAACACTTTCAACAGCAACCCTCCTAATATTAAACAATTTAAATTCCTAATTATCTTAAAACTATTATTTACCAAATTTCAAAAAAAAATAAAAAAATAAAAATAAAACAAAAATAATAAAAAAAAATGGGAAGATATTAATTACCCCTATTCTGCCTATCATCAATAAACCCTCCTTAAATATGTATTATACATATCCATTTATATATTATACATATTGGCATCAGCATGTTATCCTAAGGAGTTATCAAGCATGAATGACAAAAAAAAGCAAACCTAACTTCACATTCACATCAAAATCGCATACATTTGGCTTCACGTTACCTATACAAAAGAAACAAATCATAGAACATTAGGCCACCAGCAACCCATGGTTGCATTTGTACATCATACTTTATGCTTCAACATCATATTTCTTGAGCAGTGCCATCTGTTGGCTGAGGACTGTGAATGATACACTGCCCAAATTCGGTAGATGAAAATAATTCTTTTCTTTAAATCTTGTTTTTATCATGTTGGACTTTAATTTTGGCAGTAGTACAAATCACGGTCCTCAGCTGTTATTTTTTTTTGACGCAATGTAACAAAATGGACCTTTTAGTTGATTCCCACAACCCCCAAGTGCACCACCAACCGAATTATAAAAAAAACCCTGAAATCAAATAATCTCATCAGATACAACAAAAAAAAAAATTCTTAAAGCTCAAATAGTCCTCCCCTAAATTACTGATTACCTTCCTGACTCCATCAAAAACTACTATGTTTTTCCCCACCGACAATTCTACAATACCCATAATTTCTGTGGCAGAGGTGGCTCAGTTGGTAGCATGCCAGGCTCTTAATCTGCAGTTCCCAGGTTCGAGTTCCAGCTGGGTCAGCATTGAGATTTATCTCCGCAAAACTCCCCGCTCTGCCCACGGTCAGTAGGAGACACCAATGGGCTTGAGAAAGGCCACCGTCCGTTGGATGGAACATTACGCCATGGCGGAGAGAGTGTAACCCTGTGCACATTAGAGGCACATTGAATGGCCTTGACAGGAGGCTACCATCTGTCTCCCAACAGCTGTTCCGGTTTGTCCCCTCCCCCAAACTTCTCTGAGCCTTCAGGGTCCTTGTGACCAGGCCATTTCGCTCATGGTGTGCAAAAAAGTGCCGCTGAGAGGTAAAACAACTCAACCCATAATTCCTATATCAAAAAGCCGCCAAGCACATATATTCACATATCCACAATAAATCATATGAGTGACTTTAAAAGACTCCAAAATATATAACAAAATTAATAAATCCCCATAATGCACTAATAATTACCATACTACATGTAACTACTAAAAAACACTCAATTCATTCCAAACTACGATAACGAAATACACGTGTTCATTGCTAATGCCATGTTCAGCCCCATACGAAAAAACTTCCATTCTTTCCCCAATGTAAACTCCCCCCCCCCCACTACATTAGAATCCTGTAAAAAAACTATACATTTCACCAAAAACTATTCTCCTAAAACCCTAACACCCCATAAAAACTCTCAATTTTTAAACTAATCACTCCACATTATAAACTTTTGCCAATTTCTTTTTCCACTCACAACAAAACATATATTACTGCATCATACTAAACAAAAAAAAAAAAAAAATTCTATCAGGTTAACCACTCCTCCCTACCCCTTCAAATGCCCCTCACTCCAAACAACTTACAAAAATTCTCCCTTACACACAGCAGTAAAAAGCTATCTAACTCCAATTTCCAAAGACATGACCTTAACATTACAAAACAGTTCACTAACACTAACAACAACAACTCTCCTAATATTAAATAATTTCTCTAATATATCTTTAATAACTTATTATTTACCATATTTTAATGAATTTTCCAAAAACAACATATAATTATTCTAGCTATCACTGAAAAACCCTCGTTAAATATACAATACACATACACTTACCTCTAACTGTACAGGTATGTTATCCAAATGAATTATAAGCAAAAATGGCAAAAAAAAATCAAACATAATTTCACACTCCTGTCAAATCCCACACACGACTCCACATTACCCACCCAAAAGAAACAAATCAAAGAGCCATAGGCCACCAACAACCAACAGTTACGTTTCTACGTCATACTTTACATTCCAACATCACACGCCACTTTAGCAATGCCATCTGTCAGCTGAGGACTGTAACCTATACACCAACCAATCTATCTTGAGCTTTAATTAGATGTGTATGGTCTTTAATTGGATCTAAGCAACCTGGGTTTGAACCCTGGTAAAGCATGGATGCTCATGTTATTTTTCTGCCGAGGTCCAGCCATCCTTACAGACCTTCTACTATATCATATAAACTGACAGCCTCCTGTCAGACATCTGTGGCAAGCAGCTGCTTGAGGAGTTATTTATTTATTGAAGAAAAAACCTGCAGGTCTCCCTTATCTTCATTCTTGAGGTAAAGAAATGATCAGCCACATAATCCTAAAATATCCCAAAATATTGAGATCAAGGAGTAATTCTAAGAAACCAAGTATGGAATAAAGTTAGGTTCTGTCTGTAGAATCGAAAATTATCCACGTTACCAAATTTTTGTGACTGGTTTCTTAAGGTCAAAAGTATTAAGAATATGCGATTCTTCGAAGTCGTTTCGCCAATTCGCAAGTTATCCTAAGGAACAGAAGAATCTGTTTCGCCAATGTGACAACAGATTTGTTAAATGTTGAGAGATGTAGAGAGGGATGATCTCACATACTAGCAACAGTTGTAAAGGACAAAATCAAATCTTACCTGTAGGGACACCAATTTCTTTGCTTCCCCTTCCAAAACCTTTAACAACTTTTCCTCCTATAAAGAATGGACAACCTTTAGAAACACTTGAAGCCATACTATTTAATTAAATCACTTTATAGCACATTAATTAGTAAGCAGAACGATAATTATATGAAACAGGTGTGCAACAGTTCAGTACTCCTTAACCTGACGTTGCTTTCAGCGTGGAACTGAACTTGTTTACTTCCTTCTTCTCAAAATATTTTGTTTTATTTTTACAGAAACTTTAATTGCCCTCTGCCAGTGTGCTAATGTTGGATTCACGACGAAATGCGGCCAAGAAAAACATCGACAAGCCCTCTGTTGTTGGGGTTCTAAAGAATCTCCCTCACCCTGGGAAAAACTCGTTCTCCGTTTTCGCATCAATATCATCATCCTCAAGCAGCCATGGGCTACGGAGGTCCAACCAGACCGTGCAATTTAGTTCTCCAAGCAAGTCTATCCTGAGCTACATCTACTGCATCTGGCCACTGCATACCAATTCTAGCAAGGTCCTGTTTGACATTGTCTGCCCACCGCATCCTAGGTCTCCCCTTCTTTCTGAGGCCTTTAGGCACACTGTTCATAACCCTATTCGCCAATCTATAATTATTCATACGAGCAACATGGCCAAACCAGCGGAGTCTCTCTCTGCACAATATGCTGCTTAAATACCCCCTCAAGCAGCTGCTTGCCAAGGAGGTTGCAAACTCTTTTGCCTAACCTCATCATTAGTTACAAAGTTGAACCACCTAATGCCCAAGATACTGCGTAAGCATCTGAATCAAAAGCATCTAGTTTCCTGTTATCCTGTTTACAAAGTGTCCAAGTTTCACTACCATAACTAACCCTAGAAAGAACCAAACTATTATACAGTCTAATTTGAGTCTTTAGGTGTATACGCCTATTTCTCCACACTCTCCATAGGTTCTTAAAAGTCCCGGCAGCAATTCCTATTCGTCTGTTAATCTCATGCCGCACATCACCATTATCTGTTATATAGCTCCCAAGATAATTAAACTGACACCTGCTCAAGACTGCAACCATTCAGATTAACTGAATCACAGCCTGCCTGACCAATTTTCATCACTTTAGTTTTCTCTCTGTTTATAACCAAACCTACTCTACTACCAGTCTCATCAACAGCTCGAAAGAAAGAGTTAATCTCATCAACATCATTTGCCAAAAGGGCCAAATCATCAGCATAATCTAAATCAGAAATTTTCGTATCTCCAGTCCATTTAAGGCCAAAATCTTTCCCTTGAAGTGAATTTCGCATAACATAGTCAAACTGACTCTGTTATGCGAAAGCTAAAGTGTAAGCTGACTGTGTTATGCTTAAGCTTGTGACTGACATTGACTATGCCGTTTTCACAACACTACAACAAGTGGCGAGAGCTTTGAAGTAGAAGTCGAGAGGTTGTCTCAGGAGTGACCAGTAGGGACTTGGAGTATGAATGTCGTTAAGGGAGATGCGGAGAGCAGCCCGGCTAGAAAAATATGGAAGTAGAAGAGCGACATCTTCGATCTCAAAGTAGTGAATCCCGGAGCCGAACAATTCGCCAAAAGAAAAAATGTCGACGACAAAAGTGCACTGCGCAATAAGCCGACGGCAAATACGCCATCGCGACACAATGCCGAAAGCATTGCCGTAACATTTCGCCAAAAACAAAAAATGCCATCGTAATATCATGCGGAGAACAAAAATGTAGTCGCAGCATCATGCGGAGAACAAAAATGCAGTCGCAACAGAACGCCGAGAGCAAAAATACATCACAGCATTAGGCCGTGAACAAAAACGAACGCCGGCAATAATGCGTTTACAAGAAAAGCATTAATGAACTTTACAATTAATAGAATTTACTATTGGGCTGTAAATGATAGCTTGGTCCTCCTTTTGCATCTCAGGTCCTCCGACAATTTTGAAAAAAGCATGAAATATCGTCCTTTTGGACCTTATAACATGTTTCAAACTAAAATTAAAGCACTCTTTTTTTTGGAATTTCCTTTTTTAAATTTTTTGAACCCAGAATTATATCATTTACTGTTAATCGTGAACTAATTTACTATAAATGCCAATCGTGAATTCTAAATTAACCCTGTTAATGCTGTTTAAAGTTACTATTTTCTGTAATCTCAATATGTACAATTTACATGCCAGATTGGAAAAATATGAGCTTTAGAAAATTGCCAAAAATTTTGCTTTCGCCTACAGATAGATTTGGGTTGGGTTGTTTTACCTCTGAGCAACACTGTTTTGCACACCATGGGCTAAATGTCCAGGTCACAATGACCCCGAAGGCTCAGAGGTTGGGGGAGCGGACCCATTGAAACAGCTGTTGGGAGACAGATGGTAGTCCCCCATCAAAGCCATCCAGATTGTTCTTTAACGTGCACAGAGTATGGCTCTCCCACACACAGAACAATGGCTTTATGTCCCATCCGACGGACGGTGGCCTTTCTCAAGCCCATCGGTGTCCCCTATTGACTGTGGGCAGGGTGGGGAGGTTTGCAGACATAAATCTCAATATTGACTCAGCTGTGACTCGAACCTGGGAACTGCAGATTACGAGCCTGGCGTGCTATCGACTACCCGCCCCCACAGATAGATGGAACTGTGACAGTTCAAAACAGTTTTGCAACATAAAGGCCTTGTCATACAAGAGCATGCCCTACCAACATAGAAATCACTGTTGATCAGTCAACAGTCAGATCATCCTCAGTCAGAGTTCATGCAAACAGAAATTTTACTTTGTGCAACAGCCGACGAATTACTAACATAGACCACTTGCAACATAACTCTGAATTACTTACCATGTAGGAATAAAAATGGCGTAAATTGAAAAAAGAACACCATTAACCACTCAAGCATAATCTATGAGATTTAGTAGAAACTAGTTGAGAAAAATGGCGGTGATCACACGTGTGATGTGATTCAATGTTTATTTTATCTTTCAATGAGCATTACATTTTGCAGAAGGCACATTTCAATATGGTGTTAACCTTCTCGAGCAGTAATACAAGCTTCCGATCTGGCATGCAATCGGTTGTACAAATGCTGGATATCACACTGGGGGATACCATTCCATGTGCTTTCAATTTGGACACGTAATTCAGCAATAGTCATTGCCTCCCACAGTCGGTGGAAGAGTCTTTGCCCAATCCAGTCCCAGACACGTTCGATTGGAGACAAGTCTGGAGAGCATGCTGCCCAAGTGAGTTGGTGCACTGTCTGTAGAACATGAGTAGCCCAGGAGGAGTGTGGGCTGGCGTTATGCTGCTGGAATATCGCATTTGGGATTACACCAAATATGGCAGGATGACCGGCTGAAGTCGCTGACGTACGTATTGCTATTCAGTGTACCTTGTACAAACACCAGACATGTACGAGAGTGATAGCTAATTGCTCCCCACATCATGATGCCCGGCGTGGGCCGTGTATTGCTGGCGGATGCACGATGGAAGAAGCCGCTCACCTTGTCACCTTTGGACGCATAGACGAGCATCAGACACTCCTAAGCAGGATCGGCTTTCATCAATGAAGACCAGGCAAGGTAGCTTCTTCAAAGAGCAATGGACAACACAACACAAGACGAATAACTTCTCTCTTCACGTTTGTCCTTCAATATGCGCTGCGTACATTTGCATGTTGTCGTCTTCAGTGACGTCATTATTTCACCCAATGACTTTCAATCTTGGATCATGCTTTCTGCTGTTCTTACAAATTAACGTATTCTAATATGACGTTCCTAAATAAATTCCTTCTGGGTGTTCTTTTTTCAATTTCTGCCAGTGTATATATTGACGATTTTAATACGACTGATTTAAGAAGTGAAATAACTGCTCAAAGAACTGAAATAGCCTCTTAAAATGATGACTTGAAAGCAGAAATAGCTATACAAAATAATGAATTGAGAGCTGAAGTGGCTTCTGAAATTAGTAAGATTACTAATCAGAATAATGATCTGAACAAAAAAACAGTTAAATCACTGATCAGTCTAAAGAAATTAAGACCGAACTCAACATTGTGATAGTCTAAAGGTCGAAATTGATAGTATAAAAAATGATACTGATAAGTGAAAATGAAATTACTTGTGATTTTAATACAAAACTTGATAGTATTAAGATAGATTATTAGCATCAAATTGATACTGTAGAAACTGATTATGAACGCCAGTATCAGATTTTGAGAAATGAAATGTCACCTTCTTCTTGTGATAATGGTAATTTTAGTGACAATAATGTTTTTACACGTATCACTAGAAATACAACTAAACCTTCCACATATGATGGTCAATCATCTTGGACAGTATTTAAAACGCAATTCGAAGTCATCGCTAGAGCAAACGAATGGAATGAATTTCAGAAAGCCAGTTTTCTTGCAGCTTCATTAAGAAATTCTGCTGCGAATGTTTTACAGTCTGTTCCAGACGAAAAACGAGTTTATTATCAAAGTTTGGTATCTGCATTAGAATTCAGGTTTGGTGATAGTTATTTATAACAATATTATATGACTCAGTTTAAACATCGTATGCAGAAGAGTGGTGAAACTTTGCAAGAACTTACCAGTGATATTAAGCGTCTAGCTAGACTGGATTATAATAACTTCCCATCAGATATTCAAGATAACTTACCTCAACCACAATTTATTGATGCTATTGCCTACCTTGGGACTTAACAATTCCTTAGGATGTTGGAAGGTGAATCCTTAAAGTCAGCTCTGGTACATGCCATGAAGTACGAGTACTCCAGGCTTTCCTACCGAGCAAACAAACGGACAGCGAGATTTGTGAATGCAGAAGAAACTGTGGAAAAGAATAGCAAAATGAAAGAACTAACCAGAGCCATACTATCAGTTTTGAAAGAGATAAAAGGTTCCTCCTCAAATAGTTCCAAAGACCTTCAGTGTTGGAATTGTGGCAAGATTGGATACATTCTTGGCAACTGTAATAAGAAACGAATGACGACTCAAAGTCCATCTACCATACAGCTGGATCAGGGAAACACAAATTAGTCAGACTCGTGGGGCAAAGGCTGGCTGTTGATTGATTGGCCCCAGGGGAAGTCGCCCACGTTTGAACACAGATTTGAACACAGGTGGAGACAACAGATTGCTAGCTGATGGAACCATGAATGGAGTGCCTTTCCGTATGATAGTAGACACTGGTGCAAACGTAACTTTACCCAGAACAGACATAATTAAGAAGATAATATCTTACAAACTGGAATGCTAGAGAGCCTAATGTAATCTTAAAAACAGTCACTGGAGATCGTAATAAAGTCCGTGGAAGGATGGAACATCAGAGTTGATAACTGTCTGGTATGCCATCCTGATTCGATTGCTGACATCTACGATGAATGCATATTAGGCTTTGATTTCCTAATGAAGTATGGATTCAGTATTAGACCCGTGACACCCTACTAATCTGTAACACAGAAGAGATCCCTCTGCTTAACCAAACATCTGATTCTTTATCAAATGTGACCACAGTATTAGTGACGGAAAACACAGAGATCCCAGCACGCAGTCAAGTTATAATCTGTAAACATTGGGCAGAGATTTCTGGGGCCTTCCAAATGGCGGTCACTGATGCCCTTGGTTCATGGTATCCTGGTCTTTGGCTCATGGTATCCTGGTTACAAGAACGTTAGTCTAAGTAGATAAAGAACAGATTCCTATCAGAGTAATGAACTGTAACAAATCCAATATATTATTGAAAAAGGGTGAAGAATTAGCAATATGTGAACCTGTTACATGGGTAACAAGTATAAACACAATAGAAGTTACTGACTCAAACCAATAACATAGAGAATCCCCTCTCATCTTTCTGACTTGTGGAGAGAAACAAGGAAGCTATTAACTGAAGACCAAGCTGCTAAGGCCAAACACCTACTTAGAGTTTTCTGATATTTTTTGCCACCTCATATGATTGTGGCCGTACTAACCTGACAGAACATAAGATCAACACTGGTGATTCTCCTCCAATCCATCTACCTGCAAGAAGGTTTCCATTAGGAAAAAGAGAGGAGGCAGAACAACTCATAAGGGACATAGAAGCTCAAGATCATCGTTAAGTCCCTGGACATCACCAGTGGTTCTTGTCAAGAAAAAGGATGGATCTACCCGTTTTTTGTGGATTACCACAGGTTGAATGATATAAAAAAGGACTGCTTTCCTTTACCTAGAATTGATGATACACTTGACACCCTATCTGGGCCAGAATGGTTCTCAACATTATATTTAAAGAGCGGCTATTGGCAAGTTGGTATACATCCTGAAGATCGTGAGAAAACAGCTCTCACTACAGAAAATGGCCTTTGGCACTTCAAAGTGATGCCATTTGGACTTTGCAACGCACCTGCAATGTTTGAACAATTAATGGAGTTGGTGCTCAAAGGTTTGTCTTGTAGGTCTACTTTGACATCATCGTTCTTGATGATTTCTCAAAGTTTCTCAAAAGGTTTTCCAAGTGTTTGAAAACTTAGGGTAGCCAACCTAAAATTAGGACTGAATAGGTGTAAACTGTTCCAACAAGAAGTTCATTACCTTGGTCATGTTATCACTACATCAAGGATTAAAACTGATCCTAGTAAGCTAGAAGCTGTAAGAGACTGGCCTCTACTACAGGATATCCATCAACTTTCTAGTTTTACTTGACTTTGTACATATTATAGATTTTTCAAGGGTTTCTCCAACATCGCAAGGCCATTACATCATCTGACAAACAGTTGAAGCAAACTCTTTCCATGCCACCAGTGTTGGCATATCCACAAACTGGAAAATAGTTCATATTAGATACTGACACAAGTAACACAGGACTTGGTGCTATACTTTCACATCAACAAGACGAAAAACAAAGAGCTATTACATATTTTAGCAAAATTTTATCAAAACCTGAGAGAATTATTGTGTCACATGTAAAGAAGTGTTAGCAAGAGGAAAAGCAATAGAACATTTTCACCATTATCTCTATGGCAAGAAATTTATTATTTGTGCCTATTATGCTACACTCAGATGGCTACTAAATGATATAATCAATTTGATTGAAAAATGATATAAGACCTAATTGATAGCAAATCTCGAGGTATAGCCCAACTGCCAAAAGTTATTGGGTGCAGTGGGACTCCTTAGAAGTGAGAGATGGTGTATTCTACAGAAGATGAATCCCACTGGATGGATGATCCGTTGGCAGATAATCTTTCGTCGCTCCCGAGTGGAATTAGTGATGAAAGATGTGCATGATAGCGCTACTGGAGGACACTTCGGTATTAACGACATTAGAGAGAGCCAGAGAATGATTTCATTGACAAAAAAAGTAGGGCAGAGGTTGAAAGACAATGTGAAGCAAGTGCAGCAAAGTCGGGGTAAGCTGCAGACGTATAATGCTGGTGTCACTTTTGAGAGAATAGCCATTGATGTAATAAGTTCTTTTCCTAGGAATGATTATGGAAATTTCTATATATTAGTGGTAATTGATGATTTCATGAAGTGGCCTGAAGTCTATCCCATCCAGGATCAGAAGGCAACAACAGCTGTGGAGATGATAGTAAATAACTTGATTAGTAGGTATGGAGTACCTTTGCAACTCCACTCAGATCAAGGACGGAATTTTGAATCCAATGTGTTTAAAGGCATCTCTCAACTACACTGAAGTGCCACTGAATTAGGGATAGGAGACATTATCCAAATTCAGTACCGCAAGTCCCAAATTTGCAAGCATGCGTCGCTGAAACTCTGGTCATATATAGCTGTCAGCTTTGGTTTCGCCAAGCATTCATCGTGAGAAGTGTAATGAGAAAGGCGCAGGATTTAGATACATTTGACAGAGGGCAGATCATAGGTGCCCGATGGATGGGACACTCGATATTCGAAATTGTCAGTCAGTCAACAAAAGTCAACGAACTTTGATTTCATCGTACGGCAGTTTCAAGTGTTCTGGGAATATGAAAATTCCGGCAAAAAACAAGCACTAGGACAACAGCCTTGAATGATCGTGGGCTTCGCCATCTGACCCGCATTGTACGGATCGATAGGGGCCAGACATTATCTGAAATCACCTCCCATCTGAACACAGGTTCCAGCTGGGAAGCCATTGCACATACCATGCAAAGCTCACTTCATCGTCTCGGCTTCGGGAGCCACCGACCTATGACATTCTCACTTCTAATGGCACACCGGGCTCAACGTCTTGCCTGGGCTAAAGAACATTGAAACTGGAACATTGAAAAATGGCAACCAATAGCCAGGAATGATGAATCCTGATTTAAACTTCATCACGCCAATGGGAGACTGAGGTATGGCACCAACCCCATAAAGCCATGGATCCTGCATGTCAGGTCGGAACAGTAAAGTTGGTGGTGGCTCAGTGATGGCCTGCAATGTGTTCGTGTACCGAAGACTCTCGATGCATCCAGTACATAGATTTAATGGGTGACCACTTACATCCATTTATGGCCATCATGCATTCCAATGGAGATGGCGTCTATCAGCAAGACAACTGTACATCTCACAGGTTCAGGTTGGCTTCTGCATGGTTGCAGGAGCATTCTGCTGACTTTGAAATAATGAATTGGCCACCTAGAAGTCCAGATTTAAATTCCATCGAAAACTTTGGGATACCCTCGAGCAGAGTGTTCGGGTTTGTGTCCCATCAACAATAATCTTGAGAATTGTGGACAGTTCTGGAGGATGCATGGGTCACATACCCGTGGGTCATTTATGCAAGCTTGTAGAGTCCTTGCCTCATCGTGTGGCGGCTGTTATCAGTGCCAGAGGGGGTCCAACACGTTACTAGGAAGCTAACCCCAATTCAATGGCACTTTCGTGTATTAGGCATTAAGAAAATCAGAACAACTCCCCTTCACCCTCAGTCAGATGGTAGGTTGAGAGACTTAATAAGACAACTTCACAACAGGTAGCATTGTTTTTCAATTACCATTAGTGTGACTGAGATCGCAATATACCACTCTTTTTGTTTGGCATACAGAACAGCAGTGCATGAAACAACTGGACAAAGACCATCCATGATGTTCTTTGGAAGATACTTTGTCTTCCCTGCGACCTTTTATATGGTTGAACTGAAGCAATGCCTGTGTATACTCCACAATACGTACTAGAATGGCAACAACAACTGGAAAAAATCCACCACTCCGTCATACAACTTGGCAAGCGAGAGAACCAAAATGTGACACGACAATAAAACAAATGGAACTGTTTCCAATGAAGGAGTCTTGTCTGGCTGTACAATCCACATAGAATGAAGAGACCTTTTTCAAAATTTTGGGAAGGTCCATATAAGGTAGCTAACAGGATTAATGACGTGGTGTATCGCATTCGTTGACATCCGTCTACAAGTGTGAAGTGAAAAGTGCAAAGTGATTCATGTGGATCGTTAGGCCCTATTTCATCGAAAAACTGAGAAACTGCAGAACCCAGAACTGTTCACGGCGAACAAGACCAAAGAAGTGGGCAATATTACAACAGATGAACCTCCTTGTGTGTTGGTGACATTGTTGATGATAGTCATAATGACCCTAGTGGCCTCTAGTAGTAAGGATGTGAAATATTATATATGGTGCAAAGCAATGGGAAAAGTGCTTCAACAAAAGAACTTTCTGCTCATTGAATTTTGTGGATTGAATATGGAATATGTATATGCCGCTGTAGCTCAATAACTTCAATATGATTTTTTGCGAAAAATATGTCTACAGACTTCAATAAAATCTGTCTAAATCTAGATTTCAAGCATTTTTGCAGTATTCAAAAAGTTATGAATGCTGGAATGTTCAACAGGCTACAAAAAAAAATTGACCCCAAATTTTAAGTAATACATTTAAACAAGAAATCAGTAACGGGTGCAATACACCCTGCACTCTACTAGATTCAACTATGATCTCTTGAGCTGTTTAAAAAAAAATTGGGGTAAATAAAAAATAACCTATTATATATATATTCTAGCGTTCATAACTCTGAATACTGAGCAAATATTTTTTAAAATCGAGATTTAGACACACATTATTGAGATCTTTATCTCCTGACATAGATTTCTTTAAAAATCATACTGAAGAAGATATTCAGCTCTGAATGTGATTTTCTATTGGGATAACATGGAACTATTTTCGTTTTTCTGTCCAATACCTGTACATAATACAAAAGCTTTTTATTCCCCTGAGGATAGCAGGTATGCTTTCATCTGCATAAAAATAAAATTTAATTATCTTTTAGTTGAGTGTGTTAATAAAGTATTTTTAATGTAAAATTCATTTACCCCATTTTTGATTGGCTACAATTCCATACTATCGACACTAAAAGCAAAGAGCGAAATAGAGATATTCCTCTGAACGCATTATTCAAATTTGGAGTTTGATATACGACTTTTCTTAAAGTGATTTTACTTTGTAAATATTAATTAGTATTTTCGTTCTAACTTTCCAGTAAATAAACATATATTTTAATATAGTTTAATTTTAACATTTTTCATGCGCTTGGGCCATTTGATTTCCCCCTGACTGTCACAATAACATTGTTGCAAAGTCACAGTATCCTAACATTTTTTCCTAGAAAAGACAATTAAAATTCTAATTTCCAATAATATTCGAGTTAAAAATATTATAAAACTATTTTCACTCGTAGATTAGGAAACATCAAATACCCGATCCCGTCCAATGATTCGGAAATATTGAGTGCCGTAACGGCGTTCCGGTTCAGTGATTTGGAAACAATCAATCACCGGAACGACGTTCCGATTCAGCTGTATCACTGTTTCTTGCAATTGTTTCCCCTACTCGAAAAGTCACGCTGTCGCAGCTGGGGCTCGAACCTGGGAACTATAGATTACTAGCTTGGCGCTTACCAACTGACTACCTTCATCCCCTAGAATGGCCGAGCATTCAGAGATCTGAACAATTACTTCTTTTAATCCCGTTGTTGGTAATGCTCATAGCTATATTACCAGCTTTATTATTGGCCCTATTTACCGATCTGAAGTTACTTTGTTTAGTTCTAAATCGAAATTACACGTCACCAGGGGTAGATGAAATCACTACCTAAATGCCTCGAGTTAGAATAATTCTTGTTAGATGGCTGCTGTAGTGTTAAATATTTTCTATGAGAATCCAAGGCTTTTACTAGAGATATTAAAAAAATAATAAATACCCCCTCAAGCAGCTGCTTGCCACAGAGGTCTGACAGGAGCCTGTCAGTTTATATCCCAAAGTAGAAGATCTGAGAGGATGGCAGGACCTCAGCAGAAAAACGACACATACATCCATGCCTTAACCGGGACTCGAACCCAGGTCCCTTAGATCAGTAGCCAAGCGCGTTAACCACTCGGCCATGGGACGGCAACTAGAGATATTACTATCCCTATTTCCAAGTAGCATTCTTGTGATAATTATAAGGCATCAGTCTTTCCAGGTAAAGATCTTTGCAATATTGTGCTTAATTTCTTTTTATGATAAAGATGCTCCTAGGGATTTTACTAAACTATTATACGTATTTTCAAAATCAGGTATTACAGTTCTTGTGATAATTACAGGATCAATCTACTTTTTGTTCCAGATAAAGTTCTTTATATTATTCTGCTTAATAAAAAAAAATCTGATTAATGGACAACTTTCAGATGAACAGTGTGGTTCAGAATTGGTAATAGATATACAAGTTAAACATTTGTACTCTGGCAGATTCCTGAGCAATGTTTAGAGTTTCAGAAATGTCGTTACTAGCTTTGTAGATTTCAAAATGGCTTTGACTCTATTGATGTTGTAAAAACTGGAATATTTAAAAATAAAAATAAATACCCCCTCAATCAGCTGCTTGCCACAGAGGTCTGGCAGGAGCCTGTCAGTTTATATGCCATAGTAGGTCTGAGAGGACGGCAGGACCTCAGGAGTAAAATGGCACATACATCCTGCCTTACCTGGGGCTCGAACCCTTAGATCAGCAGCCAAGCAAGCTAACCACTCAGTCATAATTTATTTCCAAAGCCAATCAATCAAACATAATTCTTCTAATATGAAAACGTTCACCAATATAATTGCATATTAAGAAAATTAGCTGATCCACAATTTTTTTTTAATTTTCCTAAATCTTTTTACTGGTATTAAATATTCCAACTTCCATAACTTTAAATAGTACGTAAATAATGCTAAAAATCAAGAACTAGAGTTTACTTATATCTTAATTTCACTCTCATCCCTCCCTCTAAAAACACTTCAAGATAATGAGTTTTTAACTTGTTTTTCCCATTTTCATAACACTGGAATTCTGCAATGATTTGGTTGGGTTCTGCAGTTTTTTGCATGTGACTGTACTTGTTTTTAAAACATTCTTCAGCAATTTTTTCCCCCAGTGGTGAAATGTAAAATTTTAATATATATATGAATGATTTTTCCTTCTAAAAAACGTATATTTGTAAATAAATAGTAGTATAAAGATTAGTATTAAAATATACCAGTAATAATAATGGAAATAAAATATAGAAGAAATGCCTAGATTTTAGGACTATCACCCATGTGGGCGAATAATACATCCACCAATATTCCTAAGATTCAGGTCTTACAAAACACGCCGCACATCACCAGTATCTGTTACATAGCTCCCAAGATAATTAAATTGTTACACCTACTCAAGACTACAACCATTCAGATTACAGAATCGCAGCCTTCCTGACCAATTTTCATCACTTTA
Organism: Ryuthela nishihirai; assembly: GCA_038380435.1. Classification (NCBI taxonomy): domain Eukaryota; kingdom Metazoa; phylum Arthropoda; class Arachnida; order Araneae; family Heptathelidae; genus Ryuthela; species Ryuthela nishihirai. Next base: position 23,795,822 of record JAWZYU010000004.1, on the reverse strand, counting down.
GTTTTCTCTCTGTTTATAACCAAACCTACTCTACTACCAGTCTCATCGACAGCTCGAATGAAAGAGTTCATCTCATCAACATCATTTGCCAAAAGGGTTAAATCACTAGCATAATCTAAATCAGAAATTTTCGTATCTCCAGTCCATTTCAGGCCAAAATCTTTCCCTTGAAAGGAATTTCGCATAACATAATTAATAACCAAAGAGAAAAGGAGACAAAATGCACCCTTGTCGAACACCAGAAGTAATGCTAAACCAATTGCTACAAGACTTACCAACTCACACACACGACTCAGTATTATTATAGAGAGCTTTCATTATGTTAACTAACTTGTCTGGTATACCATATGATCTCACAATCAACCACAAATTATGTCGATCAACAGAGTCGAAAGCCTTTTTGAAATCAACAAAGCTAGCAACCAAAGGTTTCTGAAACTCTAAACATTTCTCAAGAATCTGCCGAAGTGAAAATATTTGATCCACACATTCCCTACCACTTCTGAATCCACATTGCTCATCACGCAATTAACTGTCAACCAGATTCTTAATTCTATTAAGCACAATCATGGAAAGAACTTTACCTGGAACAGAGAGTAGGCTGATACCCCTATAGTTATCACAAGAACTGCGATCACCTTTTTTGAAAATAAGGTTAATATTAGCTCTGGTAAAATCCTTAGGGACCATGCCTTTATCATAAAAGATATTCAATATTTCAATCATCCGTGTGATAAACGAAACATTTCCAACTCTAAGCATTTCCGTAGTAATATCATCTACCCCTGGGGATTTATGTAGTTTAATTTTAGATATAGCCAAAACAACTTCAGACTGTGTTATAGGGCCAACATTAAAGCCCGTAGTGCATCTATTATCATTACAAACAATGGGAGTAGAACTAATCACATTGTTTAGAACATCACTGAAATGTTCAGCCCACCGAGCCACGACAGAAACTCGGGCCCGAATCTGAAATAAGTTAAAACGGGATGAGTAAGCGACCTGGTAAAAGGTCTGGATATCAATTACAACGTAACATTTTCCGCTTCGTTTTACAGCTGTTTTTTTCTAATTCTTGAAGATACTGAGCGTTTTGCGTCCTTCTGACCTCTAATGCCATTTAGCTCATTTTGTGTTGTGCCGCTCAATGGTAAAACAAAAGCCAGAAGAATGTGGACATAAATAACTAACGTATTTTTGCAATTGAAAGTTGTGGAAGAAATGCATTTTTAACAAAACTATAAATTACAATTAAATGTTTTATTTTTCTGGGAGTTTGAGGGATCATTTTCGGATTTTTTTCTTACATTGTTAGAGGAGAGATAAGATCGTCCCAGTACCCGAGTGGTTAGTGTGCTTGGTTATTGATCAAAAGAACCTGGATTAGAGCCCCAAATAAGGCGTGGATTTTTTTTTTTCGTTTATATTTCTTCTGCTGAGGTCGCAGACTTTCTCACAGGCCTTCTCTATGCCATATTATACTGTCTCCGCAAAACTCCCCGCCTTGCCCACAGTCAGTAGGGGCCATCGATGGGCTTGGAAAGGCCACCGTCCATCGGATGGAACGTTAAGCCGTGGCCCCGTGTGCGGGAGAACCATACTATGTGCACGTTAAAGAACACGCTGGATGGCCTTGACGGGAGGCTACCATCTGTCTCCCAACAGCTGTTCCAGTGAGTCCCATCCCCCAACCTTCTGAGACTTCGGGGTCCATGTAACCTGGCCATTTAGCCCATGGTGTGCAAAAAAGTGCCGCTCAGAGGTAAAACAACCCAACCCATATTATACTGACAGGCTCTGTTAGAAATCTGTGGCAAGCAGCTGCTTGAGGGATAATTTGTACCTTTGTAGGAGAGAAAGTACCTTACAGTTAAGCTGCCTATTGATATCGAGACACCGACAAAAACATTAGCAATGCTGAACTTTAATTTTAAAAATTAAAATAAATTTAACCGAAATGACGAAATCACTTTAATTTTAATTTGAAACTCTACCATTCTTTATAGGATATTTTTATCTCCAAAAATATATTTAATTTAAAAAGTTTAAAATTTTTCCTAGATGGTACCATGGAATGAATATGATCCTGCGAGGTTTAAACTTAATTATTAAATTTATATTATTATTATACTATCTCAATTTCATTTCAATAATTATTTCAAATTGTTTCAATTTAATAATACTCAACTCATTTCAAATTTCAATCAAAATATACTTATGTAGAACAAAAATAGTAAATTTTTTTTGTTACTGAATTTTTATTATTCATGTGAATTGATCTTATTGTACCACTTAAGAGTTAGCATTCACTTTACAATATATAGCATTTATAATATCCTTATCACAAACAGCCATTCCACCACTCAGGATTCGACTTGGGCCGTAGTTGTTGTAGTGTAACTGTGAGGCAGGCGATATCACTGTTTCACCGAGGCGGCTTGTAAATTGTTATGACACTGCAAAATAATGATACTATTGAATAGATCACGTAGTGGTGTTATATGGGAAGTAGTAAGAACAGGTAACGAGATCTTCATACTTGATTAATAGATATCAATTACTCGAAAAAAAAAATGATAAACATGAATAAAATATCCCCTTAAAGTGGAAGCATTTTATAGCATGCTCTGTAGCTATAAGGTCAGCTTTGGACTCATGCTGAAAGAGTACACCACTCCTAGAACTACACCACAACTTTAACGATCGACAGAGGGGTTTAAGAGGGGGGGAAAACAATGATTACTTTTGTTAAAGCAATGCGACTTGCTGGAGGAAACTCTATTTTGTGACTGACAAAAGTTACTCTTTTCTTACAGCATTTTTAAATGTAGGAACCCTGCAATTTTACATCTATTGTCACGGATATCGCAGAAGCTGCATATCAGTACATCGTGTAATCATTAATTATACTTGATGAATTTTATAAGTTATTATCGGAGAAGAATTATTCTGTTTAACGTCGATATTAAATATAGAGGAAAAATTGTCTTTGCCAGGTGGGATACGAATCCACGACCATATCTTGATAACATGCTAGTTGTTCTGACCGCTGAGCTACATCAAGAGACACAGAGTTGTGTACTGCAGGTAAGAAATTTCTACATCAATTAGGAGATTATGATCGGCAGCTGGTGTCTCAGTGGCCAGAGCACTTGACATATTTATCAGGAGGTCGTGGGTTCATATTCCACCCAGCTCAAGATAATTTTTCTTCTAGATTTAATATCGACGTTAAGCTGAGTGAATATTTTCCTGCTTGAAAACGTCGAAATATTTCTTCAATTTAAAAGTTACTCTGAATCTCCGATATATGCATCATTCTAAACATTGCTTAAATTTGGGATGAGTTTAGAATAAGCAAAATTGAGTGACGAAAATATAAAAGTTTTGTTTTTCTGAAAAATTTGCTTTTAAATTTAATAAATAAACTTAAGAATATTACACTAGATATATAATTTACACTACATCTTTTTATTGTTTTTTCAAAAACGGAATTGATAAGTATTCAAGTATATTAATATTTATTTCACATTAAAACCCGCCAAATTATTAGTTGGGTTGTGTTGTTTTACCTCTGAGCGGCACTTTTTTGCACACCATGGGCTAAATGGCCAGGTCACATTGACCCCGAAGGCTCAGAGAAAGTTGGGGGAGGGGACCCACTGGAACAGCTGTTGGGAGACAGATGGTAGCCTCCCGTCAAGGCCATCCTGCGTGTTCTTTAACGTGCACAGGGTATGGCTCTCCCGCACACGGGGCCACGGCTTAACGTCCCATCCGACGGACTTTCCAAGCCCATCGGTGTCCCCTACTGACCGTGGGCAGGGCGGGGAATTTTGCGGAGATAAATCTCAACGCTGACCCAGCTGGGACTCGAACCTGGGAACTACAGATTACGAGCCTGGCACGCTACCGACTGAGCCACCCCCAGCCCCCCAAATTATTAGTTATTTGAGTAAAACATAGGGGGAAATAGAAAATACTGAGGCACTGTACTTTCCTCACCAAACACTTCATTCTATCTATTACCTCCTGCAAGATGACTTCACTGGAGTGACCGCCAGTGCATGATTTTCCACTCAAATCTATGATTTGAAGTGTACCGGTAAGAAATAAAATCTACTTTCATCACTGATATTAATAATTCTCCATTCTGAACAATTCTTGGAAATTTGGTGTAAATTTTTTCAGACAGGGACGAATCCAGGGTGTGGAGGGTTTGCCCCCCCCCCCCCCCCGGGAAAATCCTATCGTCTTATACTAAATCTCAAACTTGTCTACCTGCTTTGAAAACCAAAACAGGTGTATTTACATTTTTATTTTAGCCTCATACTTTATGCCCAATCCTAAAAGTAGATATAAAGAAAATAATTCTAAAATTTTATTCGATATAGAATATCATTTTAAGCTTCCCTGTGTGATAAATATTTTAGTAATTAGGAAACCTCACTTAAGTTTTATTCTCAGACTCACTCCTCAAACTAAATGTTTGGATTCCCCTCGAAACTAAATTCACGAGCCATCCCCGACACTTTTATTAATTACTAATTTATTTTCATTGAAAAGAAAAAAAATGGCCACAGATGTAGTATAGTAATTTGTTAAAATATACGTACAGAATCAATATTACTATATAATCATGATAATTTATATATTTTTGATTATAAAATATATAAATATTATAAAATATATAAATTCATGATCCCCCCCCCCTGCCCCCCGAAACTAAATCCTGGTACGTTCCAGTGTTTCGATTGTTTGGCTTACATATATTATTAAAATACATACAGTGGCGTCATCCTATTTATTCATAAGTGGATCTCCTATTTAAAATTTTTATTTCGTTATTATTCTTAAACCACAATTTTTAAGAATCAATAGCAGAAAAAGTAACTGCAACAATTCTATTTACATATAATAAAATAAATACCCCCTCAAGCAGCTGCTTGCCACAGAGGTCTGACAGGAGCCTGTCAGTTTATATGCCATACTAGAAGGTCTGAGAGGATGGCAGGACCTCAGCAGGAAAACGACACACACATCCATGCCTTACCTGGGGCTCGAACCCAGGTCCTTTAGGTCAGTAGCCAAGCAGACTAACCACTCAGTATATGTATTTATTTTGTTATTAATAATGATAATTTTCCTTTTCCAATTTTTATTTTTTTTAACAAGTGGACTGACCTGATGCGAACCACTGTACGATACTACTACATAAATATATAATAAAAATAACAACATATATTTCTTGGTTTTGCATTTATACCAAAAATATTTCGAAATAATATTAATGTAATGTTATAACGAAATTGAAATTTTGCTATAATGAAAAACATTAAATTTTTGGCTGTAATAAAAAATGTAACGTAACGTTTTTCATTTTGTTTTCCAACACTGCTTGACTGATTTCTCTAGGTAGGCACTCTATCTAAAACTTATAATAGATGATTACAGGGGCAAGTTCTAGGTATTTGCAGAAATAGTATATCTATATGTGGTTTTAACATTTAGTCTCCTGTGCTAAGTAATGCTTTACTTCAAGGCTAGGTCTCCAAAATCAATAACGATTCTGCACTAGATCAAGCAGAAAAACAATACGTTACTTCATGGAAGTGACAAATACGGTTATGAAAATTGGATATAATCATCATGTGGGGTCAAAAATTAATTTGTTTAATTATTAAACTGCAGAACCATTCAGCAAAAGGCAACAATTATGTGAGTAAATACAGTATGTTAATAAAATTTATAGAGAAGTATTATCAAATATTTTTGCTATTTCCAAGGCTGTTTTGTTAAGAGAAACTCCTCTTAAATTAGTAAGTATCACAACAATTATACCTTTGGGTGGTAACTGCCAGTGGCAATTGATGGTACTGTCTGCATGACATCTTCTTGGCAAAATTAACAAAACACTACTTGCGCCTATTGCTCCCCCTGTATGAGAAACATAGAAACGCTGTAATTCACAATACTTACATAGCTGTTTCTCTGAAACCACTCCCCATCCCATTGCATACTTCCCATTCTTATCCCAAGATAACTCTGTTTTGTCAACAGGACACCAAATGTCTTCAACAGTCTTGGATTTCAGAAATCCCGGAAGAGGTTCAAACATTATTTTATCTTTCCCATTTAATGTCCACTTTTCTTGCAATGTGTCCACTTTTATGCATTCTTCACTCTTTTCTTGAATTTTCCCTGAAGATATAGCATTATTTTGCTCATTTGAATTATTTAGCATTTTTGTTGTCTGGTCAACTGCTTTACCTGGTGCACTGGATCCTTCACTTTGAAAAGTTTTTAGTTTTCTGTACTGCAAACTGTATAACATAGCATTACCAAATTTTAGTAAATCACCAACTGTTGATAAAAATCCACCACCAGCCCATTTGTATGAATTATCCACATAAGGAGCATTGACAATGTGTCCCCTTTTATCCTTAACATAGTTCCTATAGTTAAAAGATATAATAAAGGAATTAGCACACACAAAAAAAATCAGTACTAGTCAGGGCCAGCTTGATACTTTTTGGGGCCTAGATCAAAATAATTTTGGAGCTCTTTATTGACATTACATTATTCTTTATTTGGCGTTTTTGTTTTAAAGACCTAAATTTAATAGTGAAGCCCACTGCACCAAACCCTCTACACCCCACTAAAAAGCCAGCTCTGATCATAATAATTTAGCATTAATTTATATCATGCACTCCTACTAAGGTTTAAAATTAATATACATATGCTTTTAAAGTATCAGTTTTCTAAAAGTAAATTTTTGAAATGCTTTCAGCAGAAAGACAAACTTGAAAACATATCCCGAAGTAAAAAAAAAAGTCATTATTTAGAAAGAGAAGGTGAATTAAAGTCTAAGAAAAATATTTTAAAGAAAAAGTAATTAAAATTTCTTTTTCCCTAAAACAAACAAAAAATTTACATTGCTTTCATTTTACTTCAGCTTTTTCTAAATTATTTTATCTTTTTGATATAAATATTTTCCATCATATTTAAATAACTGATTTTTTTTTCATTGGGCATTCAATTTAGGCATGATTAATATGCATTTCTAAAATGCTAACAAAAAAAAAACGACAAATGAATAAAGGATGCAGAAAAAACTAAAATAATTTAATTTTGTTTTATACACAGTCAAGTTATATATCCCTAATATAAAACACTATTCTAAACTGTGTACCTCTATGGTTGTATCAGTTTACTGTTTTAAGCATATTCCAATATCCATGTCCCGACTTTCTTTCACTTGCATAATATCTAAAAAAAGAAAAAAGATACACCCTAGTATTCTATTTCACGCGCATTTCATTGTAAAACTTCTATTGCTAATGGCTATTTTCATGGCTCCTTTCATTGCCTCTTGTCTTCTCATTATGGCTTTTGTTTGTGCTGTTGGTCGCCAGTTAGTCTTGATGTTATCTTGTTAAGTAAATTTTCCTATTCATCTGCTGGTGGCACTAATCCTACTAGTTCAATTTTATTCCAACGTTATCAGATTCTTGTGAAAGAACTTTGAACACTGTTTACACTCGTCGACATACGGAACTTGAACCCACATTTCTCCAGAAATATTTCTGGAAAGATGCGGGTCAAGTCCCATATGTCTTCGAAATTTTTTCCATCGAAAATATATTATTTTTCGTCGAAAATATTTATCAACTCATTGTGAAGACTGGTCTACCTTAGATTTACTCTTATTAAAACACTATATACAATAAAAAACATATACTATTACAGTACAAATATATATTAAAAACATACATTTTATCACATGGTGGGCGTTCTTCAGCATGCTACCCCTCTTAGTGCCATTGCTGGTGATCAGTGGCTTAACTAGGGGGTGGAAAGGCCTGTGGAGAAACTTATGGGCCCCCTATCATCACTACTTTTTTTGATTGATATGGAGACCTAAAACTTTTTATCTAATTACTAATTTATTTTCATTGAAAAGAAAAAAAATGGCCATAGATGTAGTAATTTGTTAAAATATACGTACAGAATCAATATTACTAAATAATCATGATAATTTATATATTTTTGATTATAGTACGAGTTTGATTTTGAGTAGGCTCCCAGATGCCCTCGTCTCATGTCATTTTGCTACCCTATTGTTATGCCACTGTTGGTGGCTTTAAAAGTATGACGTATTTTACTTCCTTTTCATTGGTCCTTATAAAGCCTATTCTCATCTACTAAGAGCTTCCATAGATATGGTGGGTTATATCATGATTAATACAAATATTTTGATTTTTATATCGCTGTTATATTTGACTGAAAGTTGCTAAAAATGGGTTTTAATATTTCAACTTTTTCAACTTTCATATTTTCCCATTAGTAAACTGAGTGATAATGCTGTTGTTTGCTTTTTGTATGTGATATTCAGTTTATATTTTTAATAGTGTCTCTCTTGTTCTAGTTTTGCCTACATAAGACTGATCCCTGTTTTCATACTTTTTACACATATAATGGTATAGTGTAGACTCCTCTGATAATTTTTCTCCAATTCCTATATTTTTTATGCTTTTAATTATGGCAATGGGTGCTTTGGTTGGTATTTGCTTGTTTAACGGTTGCATATCAGTTTTTAATATATTAGATAACCAAGGAATAAAATACTGCTGCTGTATATCTTCCACTTTGCTGTATTTGTTGTGTTATCATCAGTTATGAGTCACAGAGTGTATTGCTGTTTTTACCCTTCTATCAATTTGATTATTGATTTTATAGGATAACCTGCTTTTCATGCATGCTTTATAATGTATTTGTGCTCCTTACATTTAATTTCCTCTGTAGTGGCACATCAGGTTTCTCATAAATATTGTTCTGATACCAGATTTTTTATGCTCTAATGGATGGCGAAAGGTATACAAGTAACATCAGAGCTGTTGGTTTGTGATATACTTATGTAGTATATCCATTTTTGTTTCTTCTAATTATGATGTCTATATATGGCAGGGTTCCCAGTATTTTGTGCTCTATTATGTATTTAACAGTAGTGGGATAAATACTTTCCCTTTTTTACTTGGGTCATCAAAGTTTAATTATGGGGTTGTATGTATACCACCATGGCTGAGTGGTTAGCGCATTTGGCTACTGATCTAAGGGACCTGGGTTCGAACGTAGGGTAAGGCATGGATGTTCATGTTGTTTTTCTGCTGAGGTCCTGATATGCTCTCAGACCTTCTACTGTGGCATATACACTGACAGGCCTCTGTGGCAAGCAGATGCTTGAGGGGGGTATTTATATTATTAAATTATACCCCCTCAAGCAGCTGCTTGCCACAGAAGTCTGACAGGAGCCTGTCAGTTTATATGCCACAGTAGAAGGTCTGAGAGGATGGCAGGACCTCAGCAGAAAAACGACACAGACAGCCATGCTTTACCTGGGGCTTGAACCCAGGTCCCTTAGATCAGTAGCCAAGTGCGCTAACCACTCTGCCATGGGATACCACCAATATATCATCATCAATATAGCTTTGATAGTATATACGCCCTGCTATCTGTGGTTTTATAATTTCCTTTTCTATGCTACTTAGTGCTATTTCAACTACTGTTCCTGATATGGGTGAGCCCATTGGCACACCTTCACTTGCTTATATATTTTGTCATTAATTTTAAACTAATTGTTTTCCACTATAAGCATTAGGGCTCTATTAATTCCTGGAATATAGATGTTTGCTAAGCCCAGCTTATGTTCCTAATTCTCTTTTTATAATTTGATCACTTGTGGGACAGGTGTATTAGGATACAATGCTGTAACATCAAGTGATGCTATCCAGTACTCTTGTTTTATAGAAAAGGTCTTCAGTTCTTGCATAACCTGCAAACTATTGGCTAGTATAAACTAATTGCCATCTATGACTTGTTTTAAGAATTTATGCATTGTCCTTTCCAGATTGATATTCAAGGCTGCAAGTTTGCCTACTAAAGACTTGAAAGGTACATCCAGTTTATGAGTGTTTGCCCTTTTTAAATATTAATGGTATGCTGCATTTCTGTATTTCTTCTGGTAGGAGTCATGGGTTTTTATTGAGCTAGTTTCTTATCTGCTACTCTAACAGATCCTTTGCTACCTATTTTAATTCAAGTTAATTTTACCTCTATTGCTATTAATTAGATTTTCTAACTTTATTTTTCTGACTTAGAGTTATGCATCTTGTGTATTTGTCTAATGTATATTGTAGGAGATCATCTCCCTATCAAATATGTTCCTGCACTTAATATAAATGGTAGCTAGGCGTAAACTGGAAGGAGAGCTGTGCACCAATCCCTAGTGATGATGCACACAACCGGCTGGGTCTAGCACCTAATGTCTGACCCTGCCTTCTCGTGGTGCAGGCCGTTAGTACCTTTCAAAAGAGATATTTTCATTTGGAAGGGAACGGAAGGGGAGGGCTGCCAGTTCAGTATGGCCTACTGATCTGGTCATCTATGGCCACTTTTTTCTTTTTTTTCAACCCTGCTGAGGAGTGATCAACTTCATAGGGTCCTGGTGCTGACCATTTATACCTACTAGACTGGACTTGTTTATGGATTTGAGCTTGATTATTGATCCTGGACTTGCTGCACTGGCGGGCCTCTGTTGAGGGAGAGTCTGCCGCTGTGTTTTCTGTTTGCTTCTGGGTTGCCAGCTCTAAGTGAACAGAGGCATGGGATACCTTATATCAGCTGGTGGATAATCCTAATCAGAGGCCATCACAGGTACCTGAACCTTACTTAGCTAGTTGGACATTGTCAAGCCTAAACTGGAGTAATGTGTCTCAGGCAGGCCATGTGGCTCTTGAAAAAGTCCACTTGAAAAGGTGGTGCCTGAAGTTCCTACCAGCATCGGTGACTTCAGCAGAGGAGGAACAGGTCTTTGCCCCATGCCTGCGATCAGGGGGCTGTTTGATATTGTTGGCCCTACCAATCTCAATAAACCTAATTTCTTTAAAAATCCTACTAATTATTTTCTCTCTGCAGGAACGTGGAACGTGAGGACATTACATAGAGATTATTCTCTTGATGTCCTCATGCAGGAATTCCAGCGCTATAATCTAGATATTCTAGGCTTGCAAGAGACCAGATGGACAGGTAAAGGTGAGATATTTAAAAATAACTTTAAATTTCTCTTTATAGGGAGGGTGGATGGAAAGCATCACCAAGGTGTGGGTCTGCTGCTCAGCAGACATGCTAGTGATGCTCTTCTAGGATATGAGTGCATTAATGAAAGGTTTCTTACAGCAAAATTTCAGACAAGCATTAAAGACTTGAATGTTATCTGCTGTTATGCCCCCACTGAGGATGCTGATGAGGATGAGAACGATAGGTTTTACAGACAACTTCAGGATATTTTGAATTCTGTCAAGAAAGGAGGTATTACCCTTGTTCTAGGTGACTTCAATGCCAAAGTTGGTACTGACTCTGATCTTTGGGGAGGGGTGATAGGCCCTTTTGGTATTGGTAGCTGCAATGGGCAACGTCTCCTACAGGTAAGTAAACTCAATGGTTTCAGAATAACTAACACATATTACAAACACCGCGACATACATAAATACACATGGGTTTCACCTGATGGGCTGCATAGGAATATGATTGATTATATATTAATTAACAGCAAATGGCCTAGTTCTGTTAGAAATACCAGGGCATATAGGGGAGCTGAAATTGTATCCGACCATTACCTTGTTAAAAGTGTCTAGCAACTTAAACTTAAAAAGTGTTGTGCTAGGGTTAAAAAATTTACCTTTAATACTGAAGCTCTGAAAGACCCAGTTATAGCTAAAGCTTACCATGATATGTTACTTAGTCATTATGACAGTCATGGTTTGCTTAATACTGAAGTTGAGGAAGAATGGGGTCATTTAAACAGGTTTTTTTGGAAACTAACAGTACTCTGTTAGGGAAAAAGGAGCAGAGGAGACAGAATTATTTAAATGATAAGGCATTTGCGCTTATTTCAGAAAGAAGGAACTGCAGGAATGTCCTTAATCAGTACCCTACTAGTCCTAATAGAAAGCTTTACAGAGAGCTTAATAAACGTGTAAAGGATCAGTTGGCCACTGATAAGAATCTTTGGCTTGATGGTTTGGCTGACAAAGCTGAGGAAGCAGTTAGGCAGCACAACAGCAGAGAGCTGTACCAGATAGTTAATGTTTTATGTGGTAGAAAACAAACAGGTATACAGGGATTGAAGGATAAACAAGGTAAGGTTATAGAAGGTGAGGATTCTGTCATGGCTAGGTGGGCTGAGCATTTCAGTGATGTTCTAAACAATGTGGTTAGTTCTACTCCTATTGTTTGTAATGATGATAGATGCATTGGCAGCTTTAATGTTGGCCCTATAACACAATCTGAAGTTATTTTGGCTATCTCTAAACTTAAACTTCATAAATCCCCAGGGGTAGATGAAATTACTACAGAAATGCTCAGAGCTGGGAATGTTTCATTTACCACTTGGATGACTGAAATTCTGATATCTTTTATGATAAAGGCATGGTTCCTAAGGATTTTACCAGAGCTATTATTATCCCTATTTTCAAAAAAGGTGATCACAGTTCTTGTGATTACTATAGGGGTATCAGCCTACTCTCTGTTCCAGGTAAAGTTCTTTCCATGATTGTGCTTAATAGAATTAAGAATCTGGTTGACAGGCAATTGCGTGATGAGAAATGTGGATTCACAAGTGGTAGGGGATGTGTGGATCAGATATTTTCACTTCGGCAGATTCTTGAGAAATGTTTAGAGTTTCAGAAACCTTTGGTTGCTAGCTTTGTTGATTTCAAAAAGGCTTTCGACTCTGTTGATCATCATAATTTGTGGTTGATTGTGAGATCATATGGTATACCAGACAAGTTAGTTAACATAATTAAAGCTCTCTATAATAACACTGAGTCATGTGTGAGAGTTGGTAAGTCTTGTAGCAATTGGTTTAGCATTACTTCTGGTGTTCGACAAGGGTGCATTTTGTCTCCTTTTCTCTTTAGTTTGGTTATTGATTATGTTATGCGAAATTCAATTCAAGGGAAAGATTTCGGCCTTAAATGGGCTGGAGATATGAAAATTTCTGATTTAGATTATGCTGATGATTTAGCCCTTTTGGCAAATGATGTTGATGAGATGAACTCTTTCATTCGAGCTGTTGATGAGACTGGTAGTAGAGTAGGTTTGGTTATAAACAGAGAGAAAACTAAAGTGATGAAAATTGGTCAGGCAGGTTGTGATTCAGTTCATCTGAATGGTTGCAGTCTTGAGCAGGTGTCACAGTTTAATTACCTTGGGAGCTATGTAACTGAAAATGTTGATGTGCGGCATGAGATTAACAGACGAATAGGTATTGCTGCCGGGACTTTTAAGAATCTATGGAGATTGTGGAGAAATAGGCGTATACACCTAAAGACTAAAATTAGACTTTATAATAGTTTGGTTCTTTCTAGGGTTAGTTATGGTAGTGAAACTTGGATGCTGTGTAAACAAGATAACAGGAAACAAGATGCTTTTGATTCTAGATGCTTACGCAGTATCTTGGGTATTAGGTGGTTTAACTTTGTAACTAATGATGAGGTTAGGCAAAGGAGTGTGCAACCTCCTTTAAGCAGCATATTGTGCAGAGAGAGACTCCGCTGGTTTGGCCATGTTGCCCGTATGGATAATTATAGATTGGCGAATAGGGTTATGAACAGTGTGCCTAGAGGCCTCAGAAGGAGGGGGAGACCTAGGATGCGGTGGGCAGACAATGTCAAACAGGACCTTGTTAGAATTGGTGTGCAGTGGCCGGGTGCAGCAGATGTAGCTCAGGACAGATATGCTTGGAGAATTAAACTGCGCGGTCTGGTTGGACCTCCGTAGCCCATGGCTGCTTGAGGATGATGATGTTTTTATCTCTGAAAGGCACTTTTTTACACACAATGGATAAAATGGCCAGTCCACAAGGACCCTAAAGGCTCAGGGAAGGTTGGGGAAAATCCATTGGATTTAGACAAATGAGTTGATAACTACCCTTAACAGCATTTTATGTAAGGAGAGATTGCAGTGGTTTGGTCACGTTTCTTTTTTTTTCACGTTTTCAGGACCCTAAAGGCTCAGGGAAGGTTGGGGAAAATCCATTGGATTTAGACAAATGAGTTGATAACTACCCTTAACAGCATTTTATGTAAGGAGAGATTGCAGTGGTTTGGTCACGTTTCTTTGCATGCAGAACTGCATAGTAATGAATATACATTGCTGGCCATTAAAAGTGTAACACCAGGAAAGAAAAAGAGATATAAAAGCCATATTTAGTGAATACCTAGCTTATGTTACAAGGATCACATGATTAGAAATATAACTCGGTTAGACTTGTGGAATACAAAGAAATCAGCAGCTTGTGTAGCCACCATGAGCAGCAATAACCACTGATACATGTTCCGGCATTGAGAGGATGAGACACCGGATGTGTGTTTGGGGAATGTCAGTCCATGCAACTTCGATGTGTAGTCAAAGTTCATTTGTTGTAGCAGCTGCTGGTGTCTGGTGTGCTAGTTGTTGTGAGATCATGGACCAGACATGTTCAATTGGGGACAGATCTGATGAATGCGCAGGCCAAGGCAGAAGTGTCACATGGTGGCTATCCAGGAATTGTTGGACGATGCATGCCATGTGTGGTCGGGCATTGTCCTGTTGGTAAATGGCACCAGAGAGCCCCTGAAGATAAGGTATGACCAAAGGCTTCAACACCTCAGTGATGCAATGCTGGCTATTCAAAGTACCGATAATGTGTATGAGGCAAGTGTGTGAGTGGAGTTCAATGGCACCCCATACTTAACACCAGGGGTCAGATCTGTATGCGCTGCATCATGCATGTCTCACTGAGCCTGTTACTGCAGTACTACCAGATACAGATTCGTCCATCATGGTGCTGCATATTGAAGCACGATTCATCTGAAAAGACGATGCGATGCCATTCACACATCCATACACAACATTCTTGGCACCATTGCAGTCGCATACACCTGTGTTGTAGAGTCAATGGTAGCCGAAGCAATGGCAGCCTAGCAAAGATGCCTCGATGCTGCAGACAATGTCGAACCGTATGTGCAGACATTGGTTGATGTGCAACACACCCTAACTGTTGAGCTAAGGTATTTGATGTGGCGATATGATCGTTCAAAGCCATGCGCATGAGATGTCTGTCCTCTCATTCCTTTTTGTGAAGGGCCATTGAGATCCCTTATGTCGGTGAGTCTCACTGAGCCTGTTACTGCAGAATATGGCATCAGTGGGTCTCTACCCACTGATGCCATATTCTCATCACTGTGGCAGCATTCCGTCCAACATGATCACTGACGGTACAATAAAAACGGAAAAGAACTGACGGTACAATAATCCACCTTCCCGTATTCCTTCCCATATTCATAAAAAAATCACAATTTCTTAATGCCAGTTACAAAATTTTGTTAATTAAAAATAGGAGAAATAAGTCATACTTTTTAACCTTTCCAGGGCCCACATCACACCTATATCAATTTTTAGTACAACACATAAAACTTTAATTGTTTTTTTTTAAATTTGCCATTTGAAAATTTTCTTTCATATATCTTATCAAAATACTTATTAATGCTTGAAATATAATACTTTCTTTTTTTCATTTCATGAATTTTTTTTTAAACTACGATATAAGCAATTTGTTAAAGCCATCTTCTTGCCATTTCTTAGAAGAGATATACAGTATTGCTGATTTGTTTGTTAACGTTACTCAATGCTGAAGCAACTTCTTGATATAAGTTTACAAATGTGAATTGTTAACAACAAATTTTTCCCTTAAAGTTACAAAAAACTCCTATTTTTAAAAATGGAATATTTTGGAAGTAATTACAAAGTAAGTACTTCTGTTGTTTTTCTTTTCCATTTTACACTCTTTTCTGCCTTAAAACTATTTCAGCATTCCTAAAATTATTTTTATTATTTATATCATTTATCACAGCATTCTATGCAATGTTCTTACTCCTCAAATTGAAACTATATCTTGTTGAAGCTTCTAGATAATTACCAAGCTTTTGGACTTATGCTATGACTGGCTATGACAATGGCTGACTGCAACTCCTTGCTTACAATTTTTTTAAACATTGTATTAGGGTATATGTTAAGTTTTCTATTATTATTTCTACATTTTTCAAGCAAAAAAATTTGATTATGTATCAATTCCTGAAAATGAATGAGATTTTGATACGGAAGTGAAAAGGACTTCCTTGGCATAGAAATCAAGTCCTTGTGTGTTTGTGTGCGTGTGTGGTGGGGGGATTCAACAACTATTTCTACACTCACATGAGACCATTTTACTCCCCCCTCCTCTCCTTGGCAATTTTTTTTAATTATGTATTTTTAAATTCATATTCATTGGTTTTAAAAGACTTTACCCTTTATCTCAATATCTTGGCTGTCCCACTCTGACAAATAAATATATTTTTTTTTCTTTTGGTGCACTAATTTTTCAGCACTTAAGCAAGATTCCCAAAATTCAACACCAAAAGGAAAAAAAATTCATAATGTTTAGGAAATAAAGCAGCCAAGAAAGTGTTCCTCCATTTCATAAACAGCTACAGAAAAATCCCATTAATATGAGCAATCAAATCAATTTGTATAAACTGGTCCATGTTTTAAAATATAGCATACTGAAAAGAATCATTAAAAGAAATAAAAATCATGTTTCAAGTAAATTTATATTATTTAGAAAGAAATTTCCTTTTGATTAATACATAATTTAACTGCTTTTATTCATCAGGTTTTCCAACATTAAACCTTAATTGCATAGTCCGATAGTTTTTTCACTATATCATAGTAAAAAAGTCTTACAATTTGTTCAAAATTTCTATTTTCATAACATTCGGAATTCTGTTTATTTTTTAATTTGGCATATCACATGATCTGCTTTGGTGGATTGGTGATTTTTTTTTTTAATTCTAAAGTTGACATTGATATGGTTCAGCCCAGTTGGCAAAAAGATTATTTAAAGATTTTATTTGCTCATAAAATCATATTACATAACAGCTATATACGGTATTTTAGGAATGTGCACAGGGTGTGGTTCTCCTGCACATGGACCACAGCCTTTCCAAGCCCATTGGTGTTCCCCACTGACCTAGGGCAGGATGGGGGATTTAGCAGAGATGAATCTCAACATTGGCACTAGTGGAATTTCAAACTTTCAGTTGAAAGGGTATATAAGTTGCACCATAGAGATGGCAAACTAAAAAGAGAAATTCATGCATCAGTGTCTGATGAAACTGTTCCCCATTCCTAAAGCCAAAGAACAATAGCTCATGCATTAATAGGTGATGAGAGTTCACAAGTTCAAAGACAAAAATCACTCAAGTTTGCAAAGAACAAGCTTGAATGCATTTGCCTTTCAGGAAACACAGTAAGTTGAGGAACACACCTAAAACACAATCTTTGTGATGTAGACCAAAAAAAAAGAAATATAATTAACTCAGAGGGTAAGGCTTTGTATTATCTGTGTTTTAACCCCTTAACAGTTTCTTTTTTCTGCCATATTGTGTCCAAAAATAAGCACAGTTTTGATAAACAATTTTGTATTCAAATCGATCATATAAATTCAAATCAGCAGTCAAAACTGTTACAAGTATTGAATTGCATAATTTATGATAATTTTTAATTATAGCGAGAAATTGGCATTTTTACTTAAAGTTGGCTTTTCCGAACAAGAAACTTCAGAAACTATTATTTCAAGGAGGTTATAATCAAAGAAAATATCAAGAAACTGTAAAGTTCCATTACTTACATCAATATCCAAATGAACAACAGGATTCGCTGTGAAAGGAAATCACGGCGGTGCTGGAGAAGGATTACTAGTATCAATTTCACAAAAGTTCCGCACCTGAGTTAGATCATCGGAACTTTCCATTTCCTCAGCACTAGAGAAGTCCGATAACGAACTTTCACAACTTCCAGAATCATTTAGAGAAATTTCTGATTCATTATCTGATCCAATATGAGAATTCTGTTATGAGCCGCTCACTGTCACTCATTCCCCTTTTACTTTAGCACAAAATTCAAAAGAAATAGTATACGCAACGTGTGATACACTACACAAGTGAAAACAAAATTCACTCCTTCTCCCGTGTAAACGAAAAGCAGTAAAACCTGATACTAAAACCGGTGTACGCATGTTTTGCATTCCAATCTTTACTGGACTACTAAGCCATCTATTAGAAACATTGCAAACGAAAAAAAAGTTAAAAAGCCGGGCAAATCATTGGATTGGCGTAGAAAAATAAGATGGCCGAGTGGCGTACGGGCAAATCAGAAAAGTGACCTTTCGCAGCACCCGAGCAGTGTTCGGGCAAAACTGTTAAGTGGTTAAACATCATCCTATTATGTTTCGTGTGCTACCTGTAGATATCTCAAACAGCTGTTACACCTTCAAGTGTTTTATTGTAAAGCTTGACAGCAAATCAGGGGGAACAGGTCTGGATGATAGCAAACAATTTGAAATGCATACAGTATGTTGCTGATGAAACTATAAGATTTTCCGTTTTGGTTCATAACTGAATACTGTTTTAAATATGTTCATTGACTTGCCCTGTCTCCTGAAAGGCAATAGCTGTATAGTTTGTTAATTGCAAACTTGAATCACTCATGCTTCCGAATTTACAAACTGTTTCATCAGCCATTGATGCTATAATTTTTTAGTTTCAGAAATGGTAAACTGTTTCTTTAGACATCGATGCATGAGCTACTCTTTTTATTCTGCCATTTCTATACTGCAACTGACACACCCCTTGAATCAATATCTAGCATTTTCATAAAACATTATAGTCCTATAACATTTTTATAATATCTTACCTTTAAAAGGTGTTTCAACAACAATATTTTCTACTTATACAATTAATAGAAAATTAAAAAAAAAAATCAATGGAAATTAAAAGATTCACATTTTAATAGTAAATAATAAACAAATATTTACCTGGATCTTTGATAAATAATTGTGTCATTAACATCTAAATAGGTATTTTCCATTCCAAATTCTTTAAATAGTTTTGTCATATAAATATGAAATTGTTCCTTTGTTATTGCCTCCACAATGGAACTGACCAAAGTCCAACCATGAGTACTATATAAAAATTTTGATCCTATTCAAAGCCAAGGGTATTAATAAATATTTCCTAATTATCATTATACATTTATTTATAGCATTATTACAATTTTGAAAAAAATACACAAAATCTATTGGGTCTATACAAAAATTCTATCTGATTGATTTCATCTGAGCACATCCATGTGCTTTATGCAAATGTACAGAGGTCACACAACAGTCAGTATGAATCAGTATGAGAAGTATCTAATGATATTAATTTACAATCAAATTGAAGTCTTTAATTCTCTACGACACTGCTAAATTTGTTTAAACACTTCAACACATGTTCTACGCTATCAAGTATCAAAAGTTATTAAGGAGAGATTTACATACCATACTGCAGAGGATGGGTAGTAACAGGAACTTCTGGGATGCTTTCGAGTGACTAGTTTAATAATCTTTGACGTTCTTGCCAACAAGTGACACCCCAGTAGAGTTTGAGAAAATGGTGAGGGATACTGATGATTTATTTGCTTTAGTGAAGAAAATAACCAATTATACTTTTAGGAGTATAGAGTGCTTAAAAAACTTTTAGTTCCATGACACACGTTTTGCACCCTTACTTTGGGCGCATCTTCAGGTGGGAAGCAAGCAACTTAAGCTAATGCATGAAAGGCAGCTGGTTGTTGAGCGTGGGGAAGGGGTGAGGTGCCATAAATTGAATTATTAGTGGCTCAGCTCCGAGGTTCAGAGTGGTCAGCGGATGTGCAGGTGGCCATAGTGGAATATGCATGTGATGGAGGTTGGAAGAGGGTGTGGGATTAGGGAACTCCCAAAGATCAGCAAGTGTCAATGGAAGCTTCATTTTGTGAATAGATTAAAATATAGCTATAATGAGTGGGGTACTTTAAGTTTATAAATTTCATAAACTAAATTTTGGGGTTAAAATAATTGTTAGTGAGGTTTTATTATTGGTTTTCATATTGGTATTGATATTGGGAATTGTGTGTGTTTGTTGGGGGGGGGGGGGAGATATTTTAATCGCCGAATTTTTAGGATGCATTATGGAATGTGAGCATTAATGCAGGTTGCTGACAGGGATCAGTGATGAGAAAAGAGAGTGTTTAAGGGGGTGTGGTATTTCTGAGTTGTATGTTATATTTCCTAAGGATCAGACACCATGCTCGGAAAGAGGGGACAATGTCTGTGTTGCAGAGTTTGTTTAATTTTATGTTAATGAGGATATTTTCTGTGATGGCTAGTTGGAATTTGGTAGATGTGGATAATATAATTTTATCTGAGTGAAAAAACGGTGGGTAGATTGTTTTCAGTGATAGTTTGAGATAGTGCGGTTTTTTTGTAGTTTAAGGTCATATTTATGCTCTTTAAGTTGGGCATTAAATAGGCATGAGGTTTTCCCCTGTGTATTTGTTTTTAGGGAAGATTTGACCTGTGGAGTCTTTGAGTTGAATGTAATAAACTCTTCCAGATTTGGGTATATGGTCGCGATCATTTCAAATGAGTTGGAATATAGTGTGTGACATTTTAATTGAGACTTTATAATGGAAAGGTTTAGGGTATTTTTAACAGAGTATATGAAATTATTATTGATGTATAGTAGGGCTATTGTGTATTTTGCCATTTCTTTATTTATAGGTGTTGGAGGGTTTTGGGATTGTTTGCATTTGATTCGTTTATGAACTTTGTTGATTGTCTGTGAGGTATATCTGGCATGTTCAACGGTACCATGGTAAATTCTAATATGGAATAATACTATCTAATAATATGTAATATTACTATTAATAATAATATAATCACCTATGTTAAATTCTAAGCTGCTCACTTCCCACCTGACGATGCACCCCAAAGGGTGCAAAATGTGTGTCATGGAACTAAAAGATTTTTAAGCACTCTATGCTACCAAAAGTATAAGTGGTTATTTCCTTCACCAAAGCAAATAAATCATCAGCATCCCTCATCATTTTCTCAAACTCTACTGAAGTGTCACTTGCCGGCAAGAACATTGAAGATCATCAAACTTGTCACTCGAAAGCATCCCGGAAGTTCCTGTTACTACCCATCCTCTGCAGTATGGTATGTAAATCTCTCCTTAACTTTTGATATTTGATAGCATAGAACACGTGTTGAAGTGCTTAAAAACATTTAACAGTGTCATACAGAATTCAAGTCTTCAATTTAATTTTAATTACTGCACTGTGAACCTCTACTGTAATTTTTGATATTAATTTACAGTGTAAGCTGGACAATTTAACTGTAAAGTGCATTTCAATGGGTTTAGAATAGAAGTTGACAAAGTGTACTTATGGCATGTGATGCAACTGTGGACAGGAATTTATGGCATGTGGCATAACTGTGGTTAGGAATAGAATGTTTGTATAAAGTTTTTGATGTTGATGCAATGAATAAACACACATGTTGCTGTTGGTTTGAAAAAAATTATTCTGTTAACTTCAACTTGGAAAACAAACTACATTCAGAATGACCTTCAGCAGTTGATGCATAGCAGCCATAATTAAAGAAGATCCATGATAACACCAAAGGAAAATTACAGAAAAGCTGGGATTTCTTCAGTTAACTGCATCAGCACATTAAGAAATTTGGCTGGATTTTAAAGAGCAACTGCCATAAAAACATTACTGGGCAGATTAATGTAAGTGTGTCCTCTCATTAGTGACAGCTTGCAAAACCTTTTTCAGATCAACTGGTGATGAAAAATGAATACTCTACAGTGGTTTGAAGTGCCAAAAAAAAATACTGTAAAAGAAGCCAATCTGTTCCAGTTCCAAAGCCAAAATTACACCAAAGGAAGATTATGCTATAGGCTTGGTGGAATGTGACAGGTGTCATCTTTTACGAGATGCTCCAATACGGGCCAATTTTTAACATGGAATGATTGTTGGATAAATTGGCATTAATTAATAATAATAAATAAAAATAAATACCCTCTTAAGCAGCTGCTTGCCACAGAGGTCTGACAGGAGCCTGTCAGTTTATATGCCAAAGTAGTAGGTCTGTGAGGTTCACACAGGACCTCAGCAGAAAAACAACACACACAACCATGCCTTACCCGGGGCTCGAACCCAGGTCCCTTAGATCAGTAGCCAAGTGTGCTAACCACTCGGCAAGCATATGATAAAGGAAAAAAAGCTAAGAACAAACAAGTCAACAATGGATGTAAAGAACCAGCATAAAGAAACAAGTAATCAACAACTATAAAAGAAAACTAAGACAAAAATTGATGAACAAGTAAAAGATTAAATGCAGTTAACATATTCAAGAAACTTTAACAAAGCAAAAACAGGTGGTAAAAACGAATGATAAGAGAAAAGATGTCCAAGTGTAAAGGGCTCAGATGGTAGATGAAGTAAGCTAAAATACATTAAAAGATAAACTACACAACTACATAAATAAGTTTAATAATACATGAATATAAGCTGTTACTATAAAACCATCTATATTATTTCATTCGTTCAAAAGAGGAGGAGCGCATTAGTATAACAGAGTAAATTTAATATCATTGGCTCATAGCCTATTCTGTCATTGTTTATCCCATAATTGCTGATATTATCATATTCCTTATACTACATGTACCTTTGAGCAACTATTTCAAAGGGAAACTAGTAGGAATAAGAAGGGAAACTAGTTACCATTTTTATTGAAGGCTGGCTCAGGAGCGAATCTACGAAATGATTTGACTTGAGATGGATATACGCAAATTTGCTGTTAACATCAGAATGTCCATAGCAACCACTCCTTGTAACTAGCATGATGTTATTATGCTAACACGGTGTACTCGGATCACCACATGATAGTACTCAGTTCCATATCCCGTTATTCACTTTAGTTCAATATTGTGGTTTTCATTGTTAAGCATCATTTATTCTGATGACTTGACAGAGTTCTTGAAAGATGTTAAAGGATTGCTGTGGATAGCATCTAAGGTTTTCATTAAGCCTTGTAGTTAAGCCATCATTTTCATGATTAATTGTAGAATTTCATTGTAGAGGTTTAGAATATATATATATACATACTTTGTAAATAGTTTCACTTAACTCACTACTGCACTTTTCTCCAACTTTGAGCTTTTACAAGGTAAAAAGTTTACCATTCAAACTGGTCAATTAAACATTTAAACAAAGGATTTAATCATTGGCCTGATCAACTCTGCCCTAGAGCAACCCGTTTCTCCGTAGACCTGCCCATGGCTTCCTCAGGCTTGTGTGATGTAACAAACTCACCACCTTATATATGTATCCCATCAGTGACGTAATTACTCACAGTCTGTGTAAATACATAAAGTGGCTGTTGATGAATATTTATGTGTAGGAACATGCTAATGAAATAGGAGATTCCACACTGAAGGAAGGGGTGGAATCTCTGTGTTACATATTCTGTCCCTATTTGCATTGATTAAAAGTTTTTCAGCATACAAAAGTTGAAACTTAGTTCGTGGTGCCACTAATGGTTTATAGTAGTACTACGAATATATTATGCAAACATAAATTATAAACCACTAGTGGCACCATGAACTAAGTTTCAACTTTTGTTCACCGAAAAACTTTTAATCAATGCAAATAGGGCCAGAATATGCAACACAGAGATTCCACCCCTTCCTTCGGAGTGGAATCTCCTGTTGCATTACCATGTCCCTACACATAAATATTCATCAACAGCCAATTTATGTATTTACACGGAATGTGAGTAATTATGTCACTGACAGGACACGTCTATAAGGTGGTGAGTTTGTTACATTGCACGAATCTGAGGAAGCCGTGGGCAGGTCTATGGAAAAATGCATCGCTCTAGGGCAGAATTGATCGGGCCAATGATTTAATTCTTTGTTTAAATGTTCAGTTGGCCAGTTTGGATGGTTAAACTTTTTACCTTTTAAAAGCTCAAAGTTAGAGGAAAGTGCAGTAGTGAGTTAAGTGAAACTATTTACAAAGTATGTATATATATGCCAAACCTCTACAGTGAAGTTCTACAATTAATCATGGAAATGATGGCTTAACTATAAGGCTTAATGAAAACCTTAGTTTCTATCCACAGCAATCCCTTAACATCTTCCAAGAACTCTGTCAAGTCATCAGAATGAATGATGCTTAACAATGAAAACTACAAAATCGAATTAAAGTGAATAATGGGATGTGAAACATTGTGGAACTGAATACTATCATGTGGTGATGCAAGTACATCCGTGTTAGCATAATAACATCATGCTAGTTACAAGGACTGGTTGCTATGGACAATCTGATGTTAACAACAAATTTGCTTATATCCATCTCAAGGCAAATCGTTTTGCAGTGATGTCCCATTCGCTACTGAGCCAGCCTTCATTAAAATAGTAAATAGTTTTCCTTCTTATTCCTACTAGTTTCCCTTTGAAATAGTTGCTCAATGATAATATCAGCAATTAAGGGATAAATGACAGAATAGGCTACGAGCCAATGATGTTAAGTTTACTCTGTTACACTAATGCACACCTCCTCTTTTGAGTGAATGAAATAATGTAGATGGTTTTATAATAACAGCTTATATTAGTATATTATTAAACTTAAGCTAAAATATGAGTCATTTGAAGTTATGAGCTATAGTGTAAATTAAAATATGATGAATTGTTAGAATGGTGCCACAAAACTCACATACAGATTGATTGTCCACTCGAAGAAATATGCTAAACATCTATGATTTATGCAGAGCTGAACAAGTGCAACTTCCTCCTTACAATTCCTGTGAAGAGATGGTGCCAGTGTAACAACAGTCTTGATCTCAAAGAATTTGTTATATATCTGTTTCTACTAAGATCTTTGCCACTGTGCCTAGAGGTCGATGGTAAAACATTGAATAGTACAGATAAGGAACTAGCAGTGAACAGCTGGACAGGGGTCCTGCTAACTTGGCAGCAGCATCTCACTGCCCCTGATATCAACATGGCCAGGCATCCAACAGACGAGGATGATCAAGGTAGCTAGCTGTTTGTGGATCTTGAAGAGAGCAAGGTGATGTCAAGGCCTCACTGAGATTAAAACCTGGAATGAGCTAGCAAATTGGAGTAAAGCACACACCGTTGATGATGCTCAGCCACACATGGTTCCAGGTAAAGCTGATGGTGTGCAATTTTTAAATGGAATCTGGAATCTTATAGAAAGATGGGAAAATGTCATTGAAAACGATAGAAACTATCATTAATTAAATCAATAAATACTTTCTGAAAAAAAAAAAGTTTTATCTTAAATACTGGGCAGAATTTTGGCAGAATGGTTAGTGTGCATGGCTACTGATCAAAGGGGCCCAGGTTTGAGATCTGGCTAAGACAAGGATGTTTTCTTTCTCCTGAGGTCTCACCTACCTTACAGATCTTCTCATTGTGCATTATACTGACAAACTCCAGTCATATCTCTGTGGCAAGCAGTTGCTTGAGGAGTAATTTCACTTTTTAACAAGTAGAATGACTTGGAAATCTGGACCCATTAAATTTTTCACTAAAGTATTTTATTTTAGGTAGGGGGAGAAGTTTAAACAAAAATGACTATACTCTCCAATGAAATACAGAGCCAAAGGAGACATCAGCTGGAATTTCATTAACATTTTTAACTAGGCACCAACAATTAAAAACCTTTTGGAAAAAGATTTAAAAAGAACAGTAAGTGTTTTAGACAAATTGTAAAGTGGCTGTCAATAAACAACAGGCATAACAAAAAACAATTACATGGAGAACACTATTGTGAGTTCTGAAGAGTCAATAAGTGTAACTGGATGTTGATACTAGTTAAATGCCTTTTATTACAGCTCCAAAGCAACAATGATAAAATCATTGCTGCTTTAAAGTGAATATGTTTAGTTACTTCAAGGTGGTGAAACATATCGAAAAGATGAATTCTGTTATCTGGTCATATCATCATCCTCCAGCAGCCATGGGCTACGAAGGTCCAACCACACCGTGCAATTTAGTTCTCCAAGCAAATCTATCCTGAGCTACATCTGCTGCACCTGGCCACTACACACCAATTCTAATAAGGTCCTGTTTGACATTGTCTGCCCACCACATCCTAGGTCTCCCCCTCTTTCTGAAGCCTTTAGGAACACTGTTCATTAACCCTATTCGCCAATCTATAATTATCCATACGGGCAACATGGCCAAACCAACGGAGTCTCTCTCTGAACAATATGCTGCTTAAAGGAGGTTGCAGACTCCTTTGCCTAACCTCATCATTAGTTACAAAGTTGAACCATCTAATGCCCATGATACTGCATAAGCATCTAGTTTCTTGTTATCTTGTTTACAAAGTGTCCAAGTTTCACTACCATAATTAACCCTAGAAAGAACCAAACTATTATACAGTTTAATTTTAGTCTTTAGGTTATACGCCTATTTCTCTCCACAGATTCTTAAATGTCCAGCAGCAATCCTTATTCATCTGTTAATCTCATGCCACACATCACCAGTATCTGTTACATAGCTCCCAAGATAATTAAAACGTGACACCTGTTCAAGATTGCAACCATTCAGATTAACTGAATCACAGCCTGCCTGACCAATTTTCATCACTTTAGTTTTCTCTCTGTTTATAACCAAACCTACTCTACTACCAGTTTCATCAACAGCTCAAATGAAAGAGTTCATCTCATCAACATCATTTGCCAAAAGGGCTAAATCATCAGCATAATCTAAATCAGAAATTTTCGTTTCTCCAGCCCATTTAAGGCCAAATCTTTCCCTTGAAGTGAATTTCGCATAACATAATCAATAACCAAACTAAGGAGAAAAGGTCACAAAATGCACCCTTGTCGAACACCAGAAGTAATGCTAAACCAATTGCTACAAGCCTTACCAACTCTCACACCCAACTCAGTGTTATTACAGAGAGCTTTCATAATGTTAACTAACTTGTCTGGTATACCATATGATCTCACAATCAACCACAAATTATGACGATCAACAGAGTCGAAAGCCTTTTTGAAATCAACAAAGCTAGCAATCAAAGGTTTCTGAAACTCTAAACATTTTTCAAGAATCTGCCTAAGTGAAAATATCTGATCTACACATCCCCTACCACTTCTGAATCCACATTGCTCATCACGCAATTGCCTGTCAACCAGATTCTTAATTCTATTAAGCACAATCATGCAAAGAACTTTCCCTGGGACAGAGAGTAGGCTGATACCCCTATAGTTATCACAAGAACTGCAATCACCTTTTTTGAAAATAGGGATAACAATAGCTCTGGTAAAATCCTTAGGAATCATGCCTTTATCATAAAAGATATTCAAAATTTCAGTCATCCAAGTGGTAACCGAAACATTCCCAGCTCTAAGCGTTTCCGTAGTAATTTCATCTACCCCTGGGGATTTATGAAGTTTAAGTTTAGAAATAGCCAAAATAACTTCAGATTGTGTTATAGGGCCAATATTAAAGCCACCAATGCATCTATCATCATTACAAATAATGGGAGTAGAACTAAAAAAATTGTTTAGAACATCACTGAAATGCTCAGCCCACCTAGCCATGACAGAATCCTCACCTTCTATAACCTGTCTTTATCCTTTAATCCCTATATACCTGTCCATTCTATCACACAAAACATTAACCATCTGGTACAGCTCTCTGCTGTTGTGCTGTCTAACTTTTTCCTCAGCTTTGTCAGCCAAGCCATCAAGCCAAAGATTCTTATCAGCAGCTAACTGATCCTTTACACGTTTATTAAGCTCTCTGTAATGCTTTCTATTATGACTAGTAGGGTATTGATTAACATTTCTGCAGTTCTTTTTTTCTGAAATAAGCTCAAGTGCCTTATCACTCAAATAATTCTGCCTCCTCCGCTCCTTTTTTCCTAAAAGAATACTGTTAGTTTCCAAAAAAGCCTGCTTAACATGGCCCCATTTTTCCTCAACTTCAGTAGTAAGCAAACCATGACTGTCATAATGACTAAGCAACCTATCATTTAGCTATAACTGGGTCTTTCAGAGCTACAACATTAAAAGTAAATTTTTTAACCCTAGCAAAACACTTTTTAAATTTAAGTTGCAAGACACAATTTAAGTTGCAAACAAGGTAATAGTCAGATCCAATTTCAGCTCCCCTATATGACATGGTATTCCTAGCAGAACTAGCCCATTTGCTGTTAATTAATATGTAATCAATCATATTCTTATGCAGCCCATCAGGTGAAACCCATGTGTACTTATGTATGTCGCGGCGTTTGTAATAAGTGTTAGTTATTCTGAATCCATTGAGTTTACTTACCTGTAGGAGACGTTGTCCATTACCATTGCAGCTACCAATACCAACAGGGCCTATTACTCTTCCCCAAAGGTCAGAGTCAGTACCAACTTTGGCATTGAAGTCACCAAGAACAAGGGTAATATCTCCTTTCTTGACAGAATTCAAAATATCCTGAAGTTGTTCATAAAACCCATCCTTCTCATCCTCATTGGCATCCTCAGTGGGGGCATAACATTCAAGCCTTTAACGCTTGTCTGAAATTTTGCTGTAAGAAACCTTTCATTAATACACTCATATCCTAGAAGAGCATCACTAGCATGTCTGCTGAGAAGCAGACTCACGCCTTGGTGATGTTTATTGTCTTCCCTCCCTGAAAAGAGTAATTTAAGATTATTTTTAAGAATCTGACATTTATCTGTCCATCTGGTCTCTTGCAAGCTGAGAATATCTAAATTATAACGATGGAATTCTTGTGTGAGGACACCAAGAGAAAAAACTGTGCAGAGTCCTCACATTCCAACTTCCTATGGAGAGAAAATGGTTAGTGGGATGTTTAAAGAAACTATGTTTATTGAGAGAGGGAATGTCGACAATATCAAACAGTCCCCTAATCGCAGACATGGGGCAAAGACCCGTTCCCCCAACACTAAAGGCTGAAGCCATCTACACTGGAAGACTTCCCCCAATGTAGAATTTGACGATGCCAGTAGAAGCAGAGAGTTCAGGTGCCGGTAATGGCCTCTGCTCAGAATTATCCACCAGCTGATAAAACATATCCTGTGAATCTGTTCACTTGGGGCTGTCAACCAACAGACATGCAGAAAACTCAGCGGAAGATTTTCCCTTTACAGAAGCCAACCAGTGTAGTAAATTTAGGATCCATAATCAAGCTCAGAGACTTATTTCAGTCTAGTGTGGTAGGTTGATATGGTCAGCACACCAGAACCCTGTGTGGTTTACCACTCCTCAGCAGGGTAGAAAAAAAAGAAAAGTAGCCAGAGTTGTCGAGATTAGTAGGCCACACTAATCTGGCAGCCCTCTCCTTCTGTTCACTTCCAAAAGAGAGTATCT
The DNA here is from genome assembly GCA_038380435.1 of Ryuthela nishihirai. Taxonomy (NCBI): domain Eukaryota; kingdom Metazoa; phylum Arthropoda; class Arachnida; order Araneae; family Heptathelidae; genus Ryuthela; species Ryuthela nishihirai. The sequence goes on along the minus strand of JAWZYU010000004.1, from coordinate 23,766,441 downwards.
CTTTCGAAAGTTACTAATGGTCTGGACCACGAGAAGGCGGGGTCAGACATTAGGTGCTAGGCCTGGCCAGTTCTATGCATCAACACAGGGGATTGGTGCATAGCTCTCCTTCCAGTGCCTACCTATCTACCATTTACAGACCATAAAAAAAAATTGCAAAAATGTTACTATTGAATTTTATTTTTAGTGATGAAACGTACCTTCGTCAGAGTGAACTGACATAGCTATTTGAACAGATAATTGGATAAATCTCAATTCAAGGAATACATTACCAAATTACCTTAATGATTCCCATTGATGGTTCTATTGTTTTACCCCTGAGTGGAACGTATTTGCACAAAATGGGCTAAATGATCAGGCCACAAGGACACCAAGGGCTCACAAAAGATTGGGGATGAGAATTCATTGGACAGATGTTATGAAGCAAATGGTAGCCTCCTGTCAAGGCCATCTAGCATGTACTTTAATATGCACAGGGTTATAGCTCTCTTGCATAAAGGTACACAGTTTAACTTCCCATCTGAAGGACAGCAGCCATTCCTAGACCTTAAGCATCTCCTTTTTCACTGAAGGCAGGGGGGGGGGGGATAAATTAGTGGAGATAAATCTCAATACTAGGAAAGTTGGGACTAAAATCTGGATGCTGTAGATCAAGAGCCTGGGGCACTACTAACTGAGCCAGTCCCCACCCCATTTTCACTAGTGATCATGGTTGGTACTCAGGGACAGATTTATAAATATGCACCAAAGTGGGCCCTGTGGGGCTGGTGGCACCCGAATTTCAATTTTCGGCCATAGTCATGTTTATTCAGATGAACGAATAGGGAGCCCAAAAGACAGCACAGGGTCCCACAGACCATAAATTCACTGCTGTTGATACTGCATTTAAAGAACTGATTTTATTAGGTTACAGTTAAATCGAGTTCTTACCTCCTAATGTGATAGAACTCAATAAACAGTATGCCATCAAATGTCCATAGTGGCTGAGATCTGAAGTGGACTCATTCAATTGGTGCTGTTCCTTCATCTTTACTGGCCATTTGAGTTGTTATGGTATTAAAAGGTTAAACTGTTCAAAGTAAGCTAAACTGGTGCATGGACCTACCTTATTTGAGGGTTATCAACAAAAGATCATGCTTTTACTCAATATGATATAAAAAGCATTAAATATTTTCAATCAATGAAATATAAAAATGGGGAAAGAAGTGATTTCAGATTAAATATCACATTCTATTTGAAGTAGGGACTTGAATTTTTAATATGACATGGGGTAGAATGGAGTTAAATTGTGTATGAAACTTGGGGCCACACAATAACATATTTTGAGAAATTATGGGGTGGTGGGTGGGGAGAGATCCGTTGAAAAATAGATAAAGATTTTCAATAGTTTGTTAGTAATTAAGCCCTTGCAAACAGTGAAAGCACGCAGCAGGTTGGAGAACTACCAGGAGTTATGTCAGCATGTCATAGACTAAAGACAGCAAATGCCTAAGTGCCTGCCCATCCATGTGAACATGCCTACAAATATACACTGAGATGCCAGTTTATTAGGTACACCACCCTTCATCACATAAATGGTTCATTCCAACATGTAATACACCATGTGACCAGTGTGCATATAAACCAGGCAGACCAGCTCTTTGAGCATTAGTCAAAGTTGAATTGAGTGTCAGAGTGGGCAAAACAAGCAATTAAGTGCCTTTGAATATGGCATGATAGTTGGTGCTAAATGTGCCGGTTCTAGCATCTCCAAATGGCTGTCCTTTTGGTCATTTCATGGCCAGAACCATTTCAAGGGTTTACTGAGAATTGTGTGAAAGAAAAGAAACTACCAGTGATTGGCAATCCTGTGGACAAAAACAGCTTGTGGATCAGAGGGGTCAAAGGAGACTGGCAAGAATCATGCAAGCAAACAGATGGGCCACAACCAGGCAAATCACAGAAGAATCAAGCCTTTAAGTGTCTGAAGCTGATTAATCAGTTTTCAAAAATCACTAAATGAATTTGCAATGTATTTTTTATGCTTACCTATCCTGTTTTTTCCTTTTCAGAATTAAATGCTCTTTCTTTTAGTATATAAACTATTTCATTTATTAGTTCTTTCATAATAAGGCTAAGAAGTTGAGTTGCATTTTTAGAGAAAAGACTCTTGACACTGTATGGGTTAAACATTGGTTGCAAAGGTCATCTCTGAATGCACCATGTATTGGACCTTGTCACGAACGAGCTACAACAGCTGCACCTACGTTGAGTGCTGATGTTGTTAGCAAAGAACACAAAAGCATGTCATCTCCATTGGGTGCAGGAACATTGGCATTGGATCTGGAAAAAGGTAGCCTATTCGGAAGAATCAGAGGTTAGCACAAGCAACATGAGGCCATGAAGCCATCTTGCCTGGTGTCAACAGTTCAGGCCAATGGTGGTGGTGGTGTGGGGAATGTTTCCCTGGCACACATTAGGCCCCCTGATATCCATCGAAAGGCATCTGAATGCCACACATATTTGAATATTGTTGCTGACCAAGTTCACCTCTTCATGGCTGCAGTTTATCCTTACTTAGATGGCCACATTCAACATAATAATGCACTTGTTCATGAGGCACGTATCATCACCGAATGGTTCCAGGAACATGCCAATAAGTTTCCCTTGCTTCATTGGTCTGCACAGTCCCCCAAATCTAAATCCTATCGAGCATCTTTGGAACGAGATGGTAAGTGCTATTTGCAGGAGACTGTGTCATGTAATTACTACAAATTGGACAACAGCACAATCATTTCCATGTGGTGCAACATTTATAACACAATGCATCCAAGCATTGTGTAAATTCCATGCCCCAAAAAATTTTACCTATTCTAAAGGCCAGAGGTGCAACACACTACTAGGTAAGTGTACCTAATAAACTGGCATCCCAGTGTAGATAGTTTTATGCTGCAAGGCTCTTTAATAGCACTCTGTCCCATTAAAAAAGCTAATAAAGGGGAATTTTTTAATAATAACATAATAATTACAAGATGTCCATTATCATGAACATCAATCACGAAACTAATTTCAAAATATGTGGATAAGAATTTTGCACTGATATATGATATAAAAATGTTAAAGAGGTGGTGAAGTATATAGTGTATATTAAAAGTCACAGTTTGATATGCGAAAAGATAAGTCCAAAGTAAATTTTTCTAGAAGAATCTTAAAACTTTTTGCACATCACACATTAAAATGCTACACTTTGCAATAAAGTAGAACATAATTCAGCACACAATACTTTCATTGAAGGAAATTACAACTCACTATAGATATCGATGTTTAATACTAATTATTGCAATTTCAGTAGTTTCCAAAACTCCGTCATCAGATTTTAAAAAAGTGACCAAATGATGTTGCTATAAAGTTCCACTAAAATTACATGATATTTAAAATAGTATGTGCTCATGTGGCATATGCTGACTGCAAGTGTTCATGATGCCCATGATATCATTGCTGTCATGTGTCCCATGAGCACATTGTTGATATAATAAGATCATATATGATTACATCATCATCATCCTCAAGCAGCCATGGGCTACGGAGGTCCAACCAGACCGTGCAATTTAGTTCTCCAAGCAAGTCTATCCTGAGCTACATCTACTGCATCTGGCCACTGCACACCAATTCTAACAAGGTCCTGTTTGACATTGTCTGCCCACCGCATCCTAGGTCTCCCGCTCTTTCTGAAGCCTTTAGGCACACTGTTCATAACCCTATTTGCCAATCTATAATTATCCATACAGGCAACATGGCCAAACCAGCGGAGTCTCTCTCTGCACAATATGCTGCTTAAAGGAGGTTGCAAACTCCTTTGCCTAATCTCATCATTAGTTACAAAGTTGAACCACCTAATGCCCAAGATACTGCGTAAGCATCTGGAATCAAAAGCATCTAGTTTCCTGTTATCTTGTTTACAAAGTGTCCAAGTTTCACTACCATAACTAACCCTAGAAAGAACCAAACTATTATAAAGTCTAATTTTAGTCTTTAGGTGTATACGCCTATTTCTCCACACTCTCCATAGGTTCTTAAAAGTCCCAGCAGCAATCCCTATTCGTCTGTTAATCTCATGCCGCACATCACCATTATCTGTTACATAGCTCCCAAGATAATTAAACTGTGACACCTGCTCAAGACTGCAACCATTCAGATTAACTGAATCACAGCCTGCCTGACCAATTTTCATCACTTTAGTTTTCTCTCTGTTTATAACCAAACCTACTCTACTACCAGTCTCATCAACAGCTCGAATGAAAGAGTTCATCTCATCAACATCATTTGCCAAAAGGGCTAAATCATCAGCATAATCTAAATCAGAAATTTTCGTATCTCCAGCCCATTTAAGGCCAAAATCTTCCCCTTGAAGTGAATTTCGCATAACATAATCAATAACCAAGCTAAAGAGAAAAGGAGACAAAATGCACCCTTGTCGAACACCAGAAGTAATGCTAAACCAATTGCTATAAGCCTTACCAACTCTCACACACGACTCAGTGTTATTACAGAGAGCTTTCATAATGTTAACTAACTTGTCTGGTATACCATATGATCTCACAATCAACCACAAATTATGACGATCAACAGAGTCGAAAGCCTTTTTGAAATCAACAAAGCTAGCAACCAAAGGTTTCTGAAACTCTAAACATTTCTCAAGAATCTGCCTAAGTGAAAATATCTGATCCACACATCCCCTACCACTTCTGAATCCACATTGCTCATCACGCAATTGCCTGTCAACCAGATTCTTAATTCTATTAAACACAATCATGGAAAGAACTTTACCTGGAACAGAGAGTAGGCTGATACCCCTATAGTTATCACAAGAACTGCGATCACCTTTTTTGAAAATAGGGATAACAATAGCTCTGGTAAAATCCTTAGGAACCATGCCTTTATCATAAAAGAGATTCAGAATTTCAGTCATCCAAGTGGTAACCGAAACAATCCCAGCTCTAAGCATTTCGGTAGTAATTTCATCTACCCCTGGGGATTTATGTAGTTTAAGTTTAGAAACAGCCAAAGTAACTTCAGATTGTGTTATAGGGCCAACATTAAAGCCACCAATGCATCCATCATCACTGCAAACAATGGGAGCAGAACCAACTACATTGTTTAGAACATCACTGAAATGCTCAGCCCACCTAGCCATGACAGAATCCTCCCCTTCTATAACCTTACCTTGTTTATCCTTCAATCCTTGTATGCCTGTCCGTTTTCTACCACATAAAACATTAACTATCTGGTACAGCTCTCTGCTGTTGTGCTCTCTAACTGCCTCCTCGGCTTTGTCAGCCAAACCATCAAGCCAAAGATTCTTATCAGCAGCTAACTGATCTTTTACACGTTTATTAAGTTCTCTGTAATGCTTTCTGTTAGGACTAGTAGGGTATTGATTAAACACATTCCTGCAATTCTTTCTTTCCGAAATAAGCTCAAGTGCCTTATCACTCAGATAATTCTGCCTCTTCTGCTCCTTTTTTCCTAAAAGAGTACTGTTAGTGTCCAAAAAAGCCTGTTTAAAATGATCCCATTCTTCCTCAACTTCAGTAGTAAGCAAACCATGACTGTCATAATGACTAAGTAACCTATCATGGTAAGCTTTGGCTATAACTTGATCTTTCAGAGCTTCAGTATTAAAAGTAAATTTTTTAACCCTAGCACAACACTTTTTAAGTTTAAGTTGCAACACACTTTTAACAAGGTAATGGTCAGATCCAATTTCAGCTCCCCTATATGCCCTGGTGTTCCTAACAGAACTAGCCCATTTGCTGTTAATTAATATGTAATCAATCATATTCTTATGCAGCCCATCAGGTGAAACCCATGTGTACTTATGTATGTCGCGGTGTTTGTAATAAGTGTTAGTTATTCTGAATCCATTGAGTTTACTTACCTGTAGGAGACGTTGCCCATTGCCATTGCAGCTACCAATACCAAAAGGGCCTATTACTCCTCCCCAAAGGTCAGAGTCAGTACCAACTTTGGCATTGAAGTCACCAAGAACAAGGGTAATATCTGATTTCTTGACAGAATTCGAAATATCCTGAAGTTGTTCATAAAACACATCCTTCTCATCCTCATTGGCATCCTCAGTGGGGGCATAACAGCAGATAACATTCAAGCCTTTAACGCTTGTCTGAAATTTTGCTGTAAGAAACCTTTCATTAATACTCATATCCTAGAAGAGCATCGCTAGCGTGTCTGCTGAGAAGCAGACCCACGCCTTGGTGATGCTTATTGTCGTCCCTCCCTGAAAAGAGAAATTTAAGATTATTTTTAAGAATCGGATCTTTATCTGTCCATCTGGTCTCTTGCAAGCCGAGAATATCTAAATTATAATGGTGGAATTCTTGTGTGAGGACATCAAGAGAAAAAGCTCTGTGCAGAGTCCTCACATTCCAACTACCTATGGAGAGAAAATGGTTAGTGGGATGTTTAAAGAAACTATGTTTATTGAGAGAGGGAATGCCGACAATATCAAACAGCCCCCTAATCGCAGACATGGGGGGCAAAGACCCGTTCCCCCACTACTAAAGGCTGAAGCCATCTACACTGGAATACGTCCTCCAATGTAGAATTTGACGATGCCAATAGAAGCAAAGAGTTCAGGTGCCTGCGATGACTTCTGCTCAGGATTATCCACCAGCTGATAAACATATCCTGTGAATCTATTCACTTGGGGCTGTCAACCCACAAACAAACAGAAAACACAGCGGAAGATTTTCCCTCCACAGAAGCCCACCAGTGCAGCAAAATCAGGATCCATAATCAAGCTCAGAGCCATATATCTGTCCAGTCCAGTAGGTTTATATGGTCAGCACCAGGACCCTGTGTGGTTGACCACTCCTCAGCAGGGTAGAAAAAAAAGAAAAGTAGCCATAGTTGTCCAGATCAGTAGGCCACACTAATCTGGCAGCCCTCCCCTTCCGTTCACTTCCACAAGAGGGTATCTCTTTTGAAAGTTACTAACGGTCCGCACCACGAGAAGGCGGGGTTGGACATTAGGTGCTAGGCCTGGCCGGTTCTATGCATCATCACAGGGGATTGGTGCATAGCTCTCCTTCCAGTGACTACCTAGCTACCATTTACAGACCTATGATTACAAGTTAAAGTTTATTTATTTTATTACTCATTCTTTTTTGGAAAAATGATTAATTAATAATTTCCAAACTGAATGTATATGAGGAATATTATTGCAGCATTCTGAATAATTAATGAATAGATTTCAGTATATTTTAATATGAATTTTGCATTGGGGAAGTGATGATGAAAGATTTATTGATGAAGGCTGTAGCTTTTTTGAATTTATAAATGTAGATAAAGCAGTATTGTTTCTATTATTTCTTATATCAGCTTTGTGTTCTATTCTTTCCTCAAAGCTTCTAGAAGTCACTCCTATACAGCAGGATTTTTGGTTATTAGTATATAAGATTGGTATAATATATGCTTCTCTATTATATAGGTTACATCTCTGTCATTTTTCACTAATTTAAATATATTAATGGCTGACTTTGTACGAACAATATAATTACATATTTTCATAATATTACATATAGTTTAATTGTATGAAAATTATGTACAGATTTTGTATATCTTTTTTCATCAATATTAATTATGTTTGCAGGATTAATAAGTATTTCCCTTTTTATTTCATTATACAGTCAAACTTGGTTGTAACAACAAGCATGGAAATAACGAGATCACAGCTATAATGAGCAAAAAGCCATAAGGATTTTAAATTACACATATTTCCATAAAATTGCTCACTTTTATAACGAGTGTACTACATGGATATATATATATATACCATAAATTTTGGTAACTATGGAAACATGCAAACATTCTTAATTGCTCGGGTAGTCAGAAGTAGCACTCAATTCTTTGAATAGACAAAAATTAAATGGGTAACTTAGCTTTTATGACCACCTGCATCGGACCTAACCTTGTTCTTAGGGACTGTTCCCACTCTACTTACCTCTCAAATGTCTAGCCTCCAGCCCTGCTCCCCAACTTTACCCAATCACCACCATGACTGTAAAATAAGTTAGAAACAAAAAATGAGACTTTTAAGGCGTTGAGTGTTTTAAGAGGAAATTTGAGAAATATTAAAGTGAAATCTTTAAAACAAACAAAAATTTTAAGATTCATAAATGAAAAAGCTAATTGAAATAATGTTTATTATTAATTAGTATTGTTTTTAGTTATGGAGAAATAAATTGTGTTTAGTATTAAGTGTATGGTTTTAAAATTACAGACAAATAAATCGTGTTTCATATTAAGTGTATTGTAATTTATACAAGCATATTAATAAAAATAATATGTAAGTATATAATTACATCATTTTTTTCTCTTTAATATTTCTTTTGTTTTTGAATCTATCTTTTTATCAAGATATTTAGAGTTTAAAAAAGGAGGTAGATTTAACTCATCACTGATATAGTGAGTAATGGTTATAAATGAGGAAATTTTGTTGGTCCCCTGGGCTCATCATAACCAAGTTCGACTGTATATTTTTTGATTATATTATATATCAGGCTTCATGACATTAGGTATACAATGTATTCAATACTTCTTTTAAAAAATGTTTGGTACTTCAATATTGTAAGCTCCGTAGAATAGATTTACAGGGGTTTATATAAAAATAATGGAAACATGTACTGTTTGTGGAGAACATTTTATTAATAAGCTGTAGGTCCACCTCAGGCATTCAGAACAGATGCAATTCGATGTGGAATAGACTTATACAAGTCATGCACATACAGTAATGGAATGTGGAACCATTGTTCCTGTAAAATATGGCCCAACTGTGTCAGTGATGCTGGAGATGGAAAGTTGATCTGACTCATGCTTCAGATATTCACACAAATGTTCAATAATATTGAGGTGGCCAGGGTAGCTGCTGTACCTCATCCTCATGCTCTGCAAACCACGACTTGACATGTTTCACACAATGCATGGGTGCATTATCTGCTTGAAACCAGGGATGGTCATTAGGGAACAATGCCTGCAACAATGGGTGCGGGTGGTCCCTGAGAATAGATTCGTATATTGTGGATGTGACAAGACCTTGCAGAATAACTAATGGCCCAAAGGAATACCATGATATGGCACCTTACAGCATCAGCAATCCACCTCCATGCTTCACAGTTGGAACCAAACAGTCAGGATGGTATGCTTCTGCAGGTTTTCGCCTGATGTAAACTCTGCTGGTGATGGGAAACAATGTGTAACACAATTCATCATAGCAGATGACACGTTAATAGTCTTTAGCATCCCAGTTTTTATGTGCTCTGCACTACCTTACATGTTTTGTTGCATTGATGTTGGTAATCAGAGGTTTGTGGATTGCAGCACGGCCATAAATACCGACATGATGAAGTTACCAATGAACAGTTATGACGGAAATGGGATCATTCCAACTGGTGTTCAACTCTGCTGCTATTTGCAGTGCCGTTGTCTTGTGCTTCCATTGTACAATCCTTGCTAACATTCACTTATCTGACAACTTCATATGGTGTCTACAATTTGTGCATTTGGAGGCAATGCCCTGTCCTTTTTGATAGGTAGTCTTAATCTTCGATACAGTTCCTCGTGTTACACCTACTCTTTCTACCATTCTGGTTACTGAAGCTCCTGCAAGATGCACACCAATGATCATACATTTTTGGAGGTCACTGAGATCTGACATTGTCGATAATTACACCACAACAGCTGTTTCATTTGTGTCTGTGGCACTGCTACATGATAACAGACATCTTACTTCTCCCCTTTATATACCTCACATCGTGGGTGACAATGTCCCTGTGATATGCATATGGTGCATTGTGTGTACTCCAGTTACTGTTTCCATTATTTTGGTAAATCCTTGTACTTCAGAATATATATATTTTTTGGTTGGTTTGAATTGAAAAGTATAAGATTGTTGATGAATGTCATTTTTTTTTTTTATATACTGTTGTTAAAATTTATTTCCAGATCTTTCTATTAATAAATCAAGGAATGGCAATTTTTGAGAATGAAATACAATATATACCTTATGCAGTGGTGTGCTGGTAAAATTTTAAAACCGCTGGCTAAAAAAAAGACCAAGAATACGTGTGTATATATTTATTGTAAGTTTTACTGATTTACAACAATTTGGAATACAAAAATTTCAAACAATAATTAAATATTAATTTTTTATTGTAATTTTCATATAGCCAATTGAGTCTCACAAAATATTTTTGTTAACTGTTGCCGAGCTCTTGTATCCATAGTCAATCTATGGCTGCGATTCAACCATGATTTGACAAATGGAGTTGCATCCCAATCCACTACTCTTTTTCCAACAAATTTATCATCATTAAATCTGACATGTCCTCTATTGTTAAACTATTTCTCATTCTTGTGCAAATTACGTTCATTAAACTAAAACCCTTCAGCTTCAGCACTACTGATTACAATAGTGCTAACCAGGACTGGATTTTGATCTTCTGAGGTGTGACAAGCTTAAGAGACAATGAAAAAAACTAAAGTCAAAATCAGGGCTGAATCTAGGAGGGGGAGGGTATCATCCCCCCAACACCACTGCTTTGAGAATGCTAGTAAAGGTAATGAAGACAAAATTTATTAAACTTGTGCACATTTCACTGTTTTCAACAAATCTTTTAAAGATTTTAAAGCTAAGGGGAATATGATATACTGCAAAGGAAATTTAGTCTCTTGGTCTCTTTTTATACTTTTTTTGGCTCAACTGCATCATACGCTGCCCCCCCCCCCCCTACTTTTACCTAGATCTTGAACTGGTCAAAATATAGGGTTTATTATTATTATTCTGATTGAAGGGAACATCAAAAAGTAAACACAAAATAGATGTGGTGATACAAAAAGAGATGAACAGTGTTTGCACAACAGATTAATTTAAATATTAAAAAATAATTCATGACATAGTAAACTTTTAATTTTCTGAGACCCCTCATGAATGTGAGGCCCTAAGCTGTATCTTAGTTAGTTCATATGTGTCTGGCCCTGGTGCTAACTATCTTTTTAGCTTTTTGAATACTTGCAGGGATTGAAACATTTTTGATTTTACATTATTATCTAGAAAATATTGAAAATCTTTCAAATCAATTTCATATTTTAAAATTTGATTTAAGTGGTACAATTTTTTTTCACCAGCTATTCATGGTGAAGTTTATAAATGATGTTTCTAATAAAATGAAATAATTTAAAATGTTTTCATCATTATTTCTGTCTAATAAAAGATGTAAATTCATGTGCTGAATTATATTTTGTAGTGATGTATTCTTAGGAAGAGCATTGAATTTATTATTTTTATTAAATGGAATATCTTTAAACTTATCAGATTTAATCAAATATTCAACTTCAGATTCATGTTTTTCAGGACCAACCTTTAAATTTTTCAAAGCTCTTATTGTGTGTTTGATTAATTTTTGTACTTTCTGAATGTTAGTTGATCTTGACTAAAGTGCAGTTGAAAGTAATGAAAATCCAATATTAGCAAATATCTGCTTAATTTTGCCTGGGCCCTTCTTCTTAGATAATCTCTGCTTTTTTTCCTATTCCCTATAAATTCTTATCATTTGCTATGTTTTAACAAAAAAAATTATAGTCAATCTGGTATCTAATAAGATTTTCTTGTTTTTAAACCTGAAGCATTAATTGAGCTGTGCCAAAACACAGCACTACTCTAAATTTTGCATTTTATCTTTTTCCTGTGATTTTCCTTGAAAAACAATCTTGTTTCAGGTTCAACCTATTTTTCTGCCTTGTATTGGTTCAGTTACTTCAGTATTCATCTGTGTCAAATGTGAGACTATACTTGATTTGGCAATTTTGTCTCTTTTTGGTTTGGCTTTATGAAAAGCAACTTGATTTTGTGGCAAAACCAATCCTTACATTGCAAAATTACAAGAAGCTGTATAACAAATTTGGCTGGTCCTAGTGCTTACCATTTAGGAGAAGTCTTTATTTAGTATACAAGCTCTTTAAAATATTTAGTAGGATTTTATAAACACATTTTTATACCTTTTCAATCTATGTCCTACTGATGTGACTTTTTATCTTACAGGAGTTTAGAAGTGTCTCTTACATGAGGAATTTGATGAAAGCACTTGAACATCAAAGTTGGAAGAAAAATTGTCTTTACCCAGGTTGAACATAATCGCCTGATCAACATTTCCTCCATTAATCTTTTGTAGTTATCTGGCAGGAGTTTCCTGCCCATGGAAATTAACCATTGCATTCACTGGGTAGGAGGCACCCAGCACATATTTTACTTCACTTTTTTCTTATTGAAGCATCTAAGATTTAGTTGACGCAGCCATCTAGTAGTATAAACTAAGAACATGTAACACCTGAGTTTAAATCAACAAGGTTCAGTTTGAATGGAAAATACCATATATTTTATTCATGTGCTCCTGTCCCTGATCAGGTTAGCCTTTATACTAACACTGCAGTTCACAAAAATTAGAACACCAAGGAATAGAATAAGGTTTGTGACTTGTATGGAGCATATCTAGAACCCACTACAGAAGAAGTTATTAGTTTCAAGGTCATCAACACACTCATGTTGGCTACAGGTCAATGAGAACATTCTTGAAAGAGTGTGACTGGACTCTTCCCACAGGTATTTAAAGGGGAGATAGCAATGTTCAGCTTATCAGTTCTTGTGCAGGTGTTAAGATATGCCATCCAGACCAGTACGAGCTCCATATTTCCATGAGTGAGTTTGGCAGAGGACGTATTGCTGGCATGAGCAAAGGCAATCTTTCATATAAAAAAATTGTGGCTTTTGCAGGAGGTAGTGTATCTGCTGTACAGTAAATATACAGAGAATGGTTCAGAGATGAGCAATGAAAGTGTCAAGAAGTTTCTGGACCTCATCCATAGACAACCATACGGGAAGATCGCCATCTTTGGAGGCTGGCTATAACAGATCACTCTATCCTATCTATGATCTTGACCCAACAGTGGAGGTCAGTAACGTTTTCCAATGTTGGCAGTAACAATTCAATCTTTAAAGTTTATTGCAATTTGGACCATACACCAACTGCCACTGCTAAGACTGCTTCTGACATCTGAACAAAGCAACCAGACTACAGTATGCATTGACAATTGATGACAAAGCAGCCAGACTACAGTGATGCATTGAGTGACAGCAGTGGTGTGATGAATGGTACAGCATCACCTTTACTGATGAATCCCACTTCTATCTGCTCAAATCAGATGGCAGAATCCTTGTCTGTCAACAAGTTAATGAGAGTCACTGCAAGGAGTGTATTTGGACAAAGCATACACCAATGCATGGGATTAGGGTGTGGAGTGCAATCAGTTCTGAAAGCAAATCCCCCCTAGTATGTATCCACACCACTATTACCAGTGTTGGTTACATCCAGAACATTTTACAGCAAATATTTCAGCAGGACAATGCAAGACCACATGCAGCAGCTGGCACTGTTGAACACCTGAGGTAAAACAATGTGCATATTCTTCCGTGGATCACTAGATCCCCTAATTTATCATCCATCAAAAATGTGTGGGATATGGTTAAACAGAAGTTGCAGCAATACCAGCACATCCTGGCAAATGCAGATGAACTGTGGGCACAGGTTCATAGTGCTTGGACAGTTATTACACAATCCAGTAACAAACATTTGTTTGACTCCATACCTTGCCATGTACAGCAAGTCATACCAGAAAGGGATGGACAAAGCCATTATTAAACAACTCAGTATGTAACTCTCCAATTGCATCCATATCATAACTTATTCTACAATAAAGCTACATTGAACCCCCAAATATGAGCATGTTCAGATTGGTTCTTCTCGGTGTTCTGATTTTCTTGAACACAGTGTATTTTCTGGAAAATACCCAGCATAATAAAATAACGCTTGTACTCATGTGCAAGGAGTCACTTGCAACAACACTGCATATACTCCCATATGTTAATGTGAGTTAGCTCAGAAGAACAAGGTTTTTCAATATCAGTGAAAAGGGTTAATTATATGAAACATCTGAGTATATGTACCATAAGAAGGCTGCAACTTCTCATCCAAACAGCATTATAAGATAGATGGTTAAAGTATATTCAGATTATACCAGTAACCACAAGATCTGATGTTGATTTATTTAAAATTCGATGACTTTCACTGAATTTCAAATGAATCAACACCAGATCTTTACTTCTGAATGTCTTACATTTTATATACTCTCCTAAAACAAACTGTTTACTAAGAAAATTAAATACTACACATAAAAGTTCACGTGTCATAAACTGAAAGACTAAAGTAATTTTAAACAATAAACTAGGTCTTTTTGATTCATTCATAGTATAAAAGTTAACCTGGGAGAAGTTGTGTATTGATCTTTTTGCTGATCCATGTGCACTTTTTGATTGCCACAAATGAATTCTTCAGCTTTGCACATTTCCACTCATCTTGTTGGCTTTGAATGTTCCTGCTACATAGACACAGGAAATATTTTGCCACTTGAACAACTCATTTCATATGGTGGTGTAGAAAATTTATGATTAATAACTAAAAAGGCCATAATGTGCCACTGACACTGTCAACATGGAAATACTGTTTAAAGAATATCAGCTCCCCTTGGAGACTGACTCATAAATATATGCAAAGTAGCAGAATGCCGACCCTATAAAGAGTGGATGGTAATCCTCCTTCACTTGCCTTGATAATGTGACCTAACTCTTGAGTCACAAAATGCACTGGCCAGCAGTGGAGCAGTGATATCTGAAAGAATGGTAATGCTTATCCTCTTTTTAATTTAAGTCTCATAAATAAGATTTTCTTGGAAAAGTAAATTTTTGAAAACTGAAAATTGTAATAATACTCATAACAAAATTTAATTGTCTAAAAATGACAAATAGCATTATCTATTGCATTACCTGATGTTGATACATTTTATTGGCCAAATCATTTGTTAGTACTTTACAACTAACAAGGCACACGTAAAGAATATTGGTAAGGTAAGACAACAGGTCAGGTAAATAGACCTTTTGGTTGTCTTTATCAACCTTGGTAAGATCAGGAAAATGGTTAGGTAACATTGACCAACCCATTTAAATAGTGTACAAATTTGGACATTAATAGTAGTGCTACTGAACTCATAGTTTTTTAAAATGCTTTAAACTGTCAAGTGACTTTATTAATAGCACAATTCGCCTTGAACGGGAAACTGCCTGTTACTTAAAGTTACTCAATGACATTCTAATGTACTATATCTTGGAAATACATTTTGAAGTACAGATATGAATATGCAACCTTCTGCCTTGCAGAGCAAATCCTTACCTACTAAGAATATTGCTGTTCAATTGTCCCTTATAAAATAATCATAAATTATAGAGATTTAAGACAATTAATAATACACTGGCAGAAATTGAAAAAAGAACACCCAGAAGGAATTCCTTTAAGAACATCACATTATAATATGTTAATAGTTAAAGGCAGCAGAAACCGTGATCCAAGATTGAAAGTCATTGGATGAAATAATGACGTCACTGAGGATGACAACATGCAAATATATGCAGTGCATATTTAAGGACTAGGACATGATGAAAGAAGTTATTCATCTTGTGTTGTATTGTTTAGTGCTCTTTGAAGAAACTACCATGCCTGAACGATGCAGGCACGCAACATTTGTTCAGTTAGCGGAGTTTGAGCGAGGTCATATAGTAGGTCTTTGGGAAGTAGGTTGGTCTTTTCAGCAAATTGCACACCACGTTGGATGAGAGGTATCAGAAGTGGTATGATGGTGGCGTCGATGGTCAGAAGAGCATTCGCACACTCGCAGACATGGTTCCAAGCAACACAGAGTTACAGACAGATGAGAGGATCGGCATATTTGGAGGGTGGCAGTGGCAGAACGGACAGCTATGGCATCACTAATTCAATTCTCTGTCGTACCAAAGGTATGCAATCATCTTTTGGAAGCAGGACTATGGGCACACATATTGCCGACATGGATACTAGTCACCTCGTCACTGTCGAGCACATTTGCAATGGTGTCAAGAACGAGTTCAGTGGAGGGAAAAATGGCAGTCTGTGGTCTTCAGAGATGAAAGTCGATTTTGCTTAGCAGTGTCTGATGGTCGTTTATGCGTTTGAAGGTGACAAGGTGAACGGCTTCTTCCATCGTGCATCGCCAGTGACACATATGACCCACGCCAGGCATCATGGTGTGGGGAACAATTAGCTATCACTCTCGTATGTGTCTGGTATTTGTACAGGGTACACTGAATAGCAATATGTATCTCAGTGATATCATACAGCCAGTCGTCCTGCCATATTTGAGTGTAATCCCAAATGCGATATTACAGCAGGATAATGCCCACCCACACTCCACCCAGGCAACTCAATATGCTCTTCAGGCAGTGCACCAACTCCCTTGGCCAGCACACTCTCCGAACTTGTCTCCAATCGAGCATGTCTGGGACTGGATTGGACAAGACTCTTCCTAGGATCGCGGCAGGCAATGACCATCAATGAATTATGCGTCCAAGTTGAAAGCGCATGGAATGGTGTGTGATATCCAGCATTTGTAGGACCAAGTCCAAGTGTGATAATATCACACTTGGATGTAGGACCAAGTCCAAGTGTGTTCAGTATCCAAGTGTGATATCCAGCATTTGTAGGACCAATTGCATGTCAGATTGGAAGCTTGTCTTGCTGCTCGAGGAGGTTCAACACCTTATTAAAATGTGCCTTCTGTAAAATGTAATACTCATTAAAAGGTAAAATAAACATTGAATCACTTCATGTGTTATCACTGTCCTTTCCAAACAAGTTGTTTCTACTAAATAAATCTCATAGATTACGCTTCAATTGTTAATGGTGTTCTTTTTACAATTTTAGCCAGTGTATAACTATTTATGAAAATATTGTACCTGCAAGAACCATTTGTAAAGCTCACATTACATAGGCATCCATGTTGCATAGATATATCTACTTAAGAGTCGATATTTAAATATTATCATTTCTGTTGGAATCTACTGCTTTATCCCATTCCATTTTAATAATATAGTGTTATAAAGTTTTTAATAAAGTTGTAATACATACACTGTGAAATTGTAATTGTTATAAGTTATATTCCTTTTCTCACCAAGGACAGAGTTGGGATTAGCACAGAAAATTGTCAAAGTAGCATACCACCATCTGAGCCATCAGTTGGTTTCTAGCTATACAAAAATATACTAGCTACCACCTATTTAGAAATTCATGAGCTGCTACTGTTTACTACTGTAATTGAGGATGAATGGGACCATTTTTCATAATTGCCAAATGTTTACTTCGTTTTTAATATGAATAGTCTATTAAAGGAATCTTCAGATTTTTTAGGTAAAATATAGAGTGATTAAGCAGGTATTATATATTAAAGTACTGCTATTAATTTTTCCCTTTTTAATTCTTTTTTAGCATTGTGATCAGTTTTAGTTGCATTTGTAACTACAAGAACTGTAGTAAGAAAAAAAAATTACCTGGCTTTGACACAAGAGGATCATCTTTGAACAGGTCCAGAGAAGATTTAATATTATCATATTTCTCTTTAATGTAATATTCTTTCATATCAAATTCTTCAGTTTTCTCTGGTTTATCGTCTGTTTTTGTAGACAAAGAGCTCTTGTTGACTTCCAGATTTCTATTATTGTTATCTTTTGTTTCCTTTTTAAAATATATATATTAAACACAAACATTTATTAATATAAGCCCTTTGTACAATAAAATTATCTAAAGTAAACCATAATGCAGAAATCTTTTCTGCATTAAATTTTGCTACTTTCAATATACAGTACAATATATAACATTTGTTCTACATATTCATTATGCTTATGTTTTAACTTCCCTATCAAAGAGTAGATAAACCACCCAAAATCTGACACATGTATCTCACATAACAATACACAAAGTTATCAACTGTCCAATAAAAACAGTGCAGAATTTTTTAGAATCATATGGTTTAATTTATGGAAAATATTTTAAAACCATTCTACAGATAGTGGGTACTGTGCAATACCCAAAACACATCATAGAAGTTCCTACAGAAAATCAATACTGCCTAAAATTCAAATATAATAATAATTGAATTTTCAAAAGAAGTTGGATAGTGGGCCTTTGTGAGGCAGGATGGTCAACATATCAAATCACCTTCATGTTGGCTGGGATACAAGAATCATTGGCAATAGTGGCAACAGAATTACATTCTGAAGCACCATTCAAGATCTGGAGTGACAGATGGACAACAGCACAGATTGATCAACACATCTGACAACTGGCTATTGGGATTGTTCATTCACTGCCATCCAAATTATGGGCATGATAACTCAAGCTCTACCATAAATAATAACATCTTGAACTTTAAATTCAAGATTGAGTCACTCACAGCAGGTGTTTCACTGCTAAAAACTCACACTAGCTAACTAATAACAGTGACCACTGTGGTGACAAGTGAATACAGTAGTGATAATTCTATCACTACTATATTCACTTCTCACAATTGTTTAGCAATGAATTGCTCTTTCGTTTAGGACTCTGAAGAAGCACTCAAACAATCATGCTGTAAAAAATGTCACCACACAGCATCAACTTTTATGCTAAATGTTTTACTGCTAGTCCCATGGAACAGTAAAGCCAACTATAATACACCTATGTATAATAATGCAAAGTTAAGTTGCATACGTGAAAATGCTGATTATTCAAACAAGTCTCTGGGATTTTAAGTAAAATTTATATACAAGTGTAGTACAATTATAATTATGCATTAGAATAAATGTAAGATAAAAAAAAAATAATAAATACCCCCTCAAGCAGCTGCTTGCCACAGAGGTCTGACAGGAGCCTGTCAGTTTATATGCCATAGTAGAAGGTCCGTGAGGTTGGTAGGATCTCAGCAGAAAAACAACACGAACATCCATGCCTTACCCGGGGCTCGAACCCAGGTCCCTTAGATCAGTAGCAAAGTGCGCTAACCACTCAGCCACGGGACGGAGGAGCTATAAAATTTAAAGTTTTTACCTTTTTTTTATTACTGAGAATCCAAAAGCTTTCAAGTTTAACTCTTTAGGTGGGGGGATTTAATAGGCTGAGCAAACTATCACTAGAATCATCAGAGTCTCTTAAATGTTCTTTTAATACATCCCCAATATGATCTGTTGTCAAACTATTTAATGCTATGGGAGAATTTAGGGACTGTTGAAATAAATCATTGAAAGTCAACAACAAAGGTTGTCTAAAGCTTGAACTTCCAGCCTACAATGTTATACACATATAACAGTAGACTGTTAGGAGATAGTAAACAAAGCAGAGCAGTGAATATACTCATTTTCCCACACTGAAGGGTAGTCCTTATTCGTGTGAGTAGTTATTAACTTAATCTATTTTAATTTTTACTGTCCACAGATAGCTACAAGTTAATGTCTTTTCAGTTATGCCTGACAAGAATAATTAAATATACCGTTTCTTTTACATCCCTATCTTGTACATGCTTTGATTAAAAAAAATACCCCCTCAAGCAGCTGCTTGCCACAGAGATCTGACAGGAGCCTGTCAGTTTATATGCCATAGTAGAAGGTCTGTGAGGATGGCAGGACCTCAGCAGAAAAATGACACAAACGACCATACCTTATCCAGGGATTGAACCCAGGTCCCTTAGATCAGTAGCAAAGCGCGCTAACCACTCGGTCACAGGATAGCATCTATTTTTATGTAACAAATGCACATTTAATTATATATATATATAACAATACGTTCTCAATTATATAAATTTACCTTTAATTTCTTTATTTTTAAACAGTCATAATTAATTACCATAGTTATATGAAAGTAAACAAAAAAAAATGTGAGTGAAAACTCATATTACTAAGGGCTGTGATCACCCATTACAACAATACAAGACTCATAACATTTCTTCATATTTCCAACAGTGCTTCCAATGTCAATCACAAAGGCTGCTGATGAGGAGGGCTGATAACCCTTCTTTGCAGGGTATCCTAAACATGCTTAATAGGATTGTGGTCAGGGTATCTTATAGGTCACCATATGTTCAAGATACTGGTCTACTAGGTGCATTCTTTGTAACTGGGCCATCATCATAGCCACCAAAACTAACCCAGGTGTAAAAGACACAGGTCAGACAATATAAATGCAAAAAGGCCATAAAATCATAATTGGTCAAAATATCCTGTATAATATAAAAAAGAAAAAAAAAACTGGTGCCTAAAAGCTATAATCAGAAAAAAGACGTCTAAGTGTAAGGCGCACAGAAGTAAAAATCACGAAAGTAAAAATATAACTAACATTCAAGGTTAAAAACTGGACATTTAAATATGTTTGATCATTAAAATAGTATCACAAAACTCACACACAGGTTCGTCATCCACTGTAGCAGAAATGAATGTGCTATATATGAATGACCTAAGTGTAGCCAAGCACATACAACTTCCTGCTTCCTTCCAAAAAATAACTCCCATGGTTTGACAATTGGCTTGATCATGAACAATTTGTTTGCAATCTGTTCCAACCAAGATCTTTGCCAGTGTGCCCAGAGCTCAGTGTAAAAACAGTCAGAAATCCAAGCATGGAACTGGCAGTGGAGAGTCGGACAGGGGTGTGGCCAACTTGGCAGCAGCATCTGCCAAGTCATCGTCCTTGATCCTGACATAACCAGAAACCAATCGAAGAGAATGGTAGTTGTGGCTGCCAGATGATGTAGTTGATGGTAGATCTTGCAGAGAAGAGGGTGAGAATGAGGCCTCAATGAGATCAAAGCCTGTAGTGAGCTAAGCAAGTCAGTGTAAAGCACACACCAACAATGATGCTTAGACATTGTGTGGTCCAAGGCAAAGCTGATAGTATGCAACTCTGCAGTGAAGACAGAGCAATGTTGTGAGATCTGGTCTGCAACGATAATATCACAGCAGACTGTGGTTTATTCCATCAAAATCCCGGATTTTGAGCTATCTGGGAACACGAGCAAGAAGTCTGGGTGCTCAGCACAATGGCTGGCAAAGAGTTGCTGATATATGGGGGGGGGGAGTGAAAAGGCCTTCCGCATCCTGCAAAAAGTCATAGGAAGGGGAAACAGTAGCCACAGTGGGAGTGGTGTGTAGGAGACCCCCGTGTAAACACAGAAAGCCTGATGATGGAGAGGGTCCAGCATCTTAACCACAAAATCCCAGGTGGAATCATACACATGGGACCAGTAGTCTAGTTTTGATTGGACAAGTGCACAGGTGCAAAGAAACTGGTCAGCTCCCCATGAGAGAAAGGAGAGGACCTTGAGGATGTTCAGTGCCTACATGCACTTGGAAGTGATGTGGTGGTTTTCTGTTTTTTCCCTCCTCGGACCACTTTTTCGAAGGTACTAACCATGGCTGACCATGAGCACCCGACAAACCTTCCTGTCTCAGAAATGTGACGTGATGTGGGGTAAAAAGGTCAATTTCTGGTCGAAGATGAGACTGAGAAACTTGGTCTCCCATCACAATTGGAATGATGGTACCCCTGAGCCACAGCTTGGAGTCCAGATAAAGATTATGCTAATGGAAAAAGTGTACACAAGTGGTCTGTAGGGAGAAATGAAACCCACTGGCCATCACCCAAACAGAGATAATTTTTGAGGCGTTTGTAGTTGTCATTCAATTACCCTTATGTTGGATGATGAGCAAAAGATGCTAAAATCGTCAACACAGAGGGAATTGCCTACAGTTGGAGGAAGTTGTCTGGTATTGGAATTGATCTTGACAGTGAAAAGCTTAACACTTTCGGTGAGAGGTAGCAAAAGAGTGTTGCTAACACAGATGCGAAAAACATACAGGAATAAAAAGTTGGAAATGAAGATCAGCATGACTTCTCAAGCCAAAGGCATGGAGGGCATGAAAAATGCTGAATCTCTGAGCTGTGTCACAAGTTTTTTGCTGTCAGAGAATATTGACACCATTTGCTCTTCTGTGTGAAAATTAAATTTCTTATAACTGACTCGAAGTGGATCAGTGGTCTAAGGTAGGCCACTGCCTGTGAAAGCCATATTGGGTGTTGGAAAGAAGGTTATGGCATTCTAAATACTAGATGAGTCTGGTATTCACCATTCTTTCAAACACCTTGCACATGCAGTTTGTCAATGCAACGAGATGGTAATTGGAAGGATTCTTAGAATCCTTTCCCAGCTTAGGGTAGGTCAAGATGATTATCTCCTGCCAAGAGTTTGAAAACTGCTCTTCAAAAACAACTTGATGGTGAGGGATGTTGGAGAATGGCATAATAATGAATGGGACAAATAATTCCCACCATCTTCTGGACTTTATCCCACATGACCCTAGAATTGGTCATGCAGGTGATAGAAGACATACATCGAAGAGCCAAAACATCATGACCAGTGTGTCTTTATGCAAATCGAAGCAATTGTAGGTAAATGATGGTGTGTGTGAAGGTCATGAGACGGTACAAATAACACTTGATACTAAGCTATGTTAATCAGTGTTATTCTTGTTCTTCAGATGGGAAAGGCAGTGGACTTAAGTGAGTTTGACAAAGGCCAAATTGTAGTGGCCAGACAACTGGGTCAGAGCATTTCTGAGACGGGAAGGTTTGTCGGGTGCTCATGGTCAGCCATGGTTAGTACCTTCGAAAAAGTGGTCCGAGGAGGGAAAAAACAGAAAACCACCAGCAAGGTGTAGGCTGACCACAGCTCATCAATGCTAGAGGTGAGTGAAGGCTATCCCATATGGTATGAGCCAACAGAAGGGAAGCTGTGGTGCAATTCACACATAATATGAATGCTGGTGACAGCAGTAATGTGTCACAACACACAGTACATCGAACACTGCTGAAAATGGGGCTGCTAACTGCAGGCTGCTCTGAGTGCCCGCATTAACCTTGTTTCACCATCGAAAGCGCCTACAATGGGCACACAAGCATCAAAACTGGATTGGTAGGTCATTTGGTCTAACAAATCTCATTTCCTGTTGCACCATGTGGAGAGCTGGGTAAGTGTGTGTCGTTTACCTGTGAAAGTGTTGGCACCAGGATGCACCGTGGGATGAAAACAAACCGGTGGAGGAAGTTTAATGCTTTGGGCAATGTTCTGCTGGAAAATCCTGGATCCAGTCGTTCATGTACAGGAAACTATGACGTTTGTTACCTACCTAAACATCATTGCAGACCAGGTACATCCTATCATCAATGTGGTTAGTTCTACTCCCATTGTTTACAATGATGATAGATTGGTGGCTTTAATGTTGGCCCTATAACACAATCTGAAGTTATTTTGGCTATTTCTAAACTTAAACTTCATAAATCCCCAGGGGTAGATGAAATTACTACAGAAATGCTTAAAGCTGGGAATATTTTGGTTACCACTTGGATGACTGAAATTCTGAATATCCTTTATGATAACGGCATGGTTCCTAAGGATTTTACCAGAGCTATTATTATCCCTATTTTCAAAAAAGGTGATTGCAGTTCTTGTGATAATAATAGGGGTATCAGCCTACTCTCTGTTCCAGGTAAAGTTCTTTCCATGATTGTGCTTACCAGAATTAAGAATATGGTTGACAGTCAATTGCGTGATGAGCAACGTGGATTCAGAAGTGGTAGGGGATGTGTGGTTCAGATATTTTCACTTAGGCAGATTCTTGAGAAATGTTTAGTTTCAGAAACATTTGGTTGCTAGCTTTGTTGATTTCAAAAAGGCTTTCGACTCTGTTGATCGTAATAATTTGTGGTTGATTGTGATATTATATGGTATACCAGACAAGTTAGTTAGCATAATGAAAGCTCTCTATAATAATACTGAGTCGTGTGTGAGAGTTGGTAAGTCTTGTAGCAATTGGTTTAGCATTACTTCTGGTGTTCGACAAGGGTGCATTTTGTCTCCTTTTCTCTTTAGTTTGGTTATTAATTATGTTACGCGAAATTCACTTCAAGGGAAAGATTTTGGCCTTAAATGGTCTGGAAATACTAAAATTTTTGATTTAGATTATGCTGGTGATTTAGCCCTTTTGGCAAATGATGTTGATGAGATGAACTCTTTCATTCGAGCTGTCGATGAGACTGATAGTAGAGTAGGTTTGGTTATAAACAGAGAGAAAACTAAAGTGATGAAAATTGGTCAGGCAGGTTGCGATTCTGTTAATCTGAATGGTTGTAGTCTTGAGTAGGTGTCACAGTTTAATTATCTTGGGAGCTATGTAACAGATACTGGTGATGTTCGGCGTGAGATTAACAGATGAATAAGGATTGCTGCTGGACATTTAAGAATCTATGGAGAGTGTGGAGAAATAGGCGTATACACCTAAAGGCTAAAATTAGACTGTATAATAGTTTGGATCTTTCTATGGTTAGTTATGGTAGTGAAACTTGGACACTTTGTAAACAAGATAACAAGAAACTAGATGCTTATGCAGTATCTTGGGCATTAGGTGGTTCAACTTTGTAACTAATGATGAGGTTAGGCAAAGGAGTTGGCAACCTCCTTTAAGCAGCATATTGTTCAGAGAGAGACTCCGTTGGTTTGGCCATGTTACCCGTATGGATAATTATAGTTTGGCAAATAGGGTTATGAATAGTGTGCCTAAAGGCCTCAGAAAGAGGGGGTGACCTAGGATGCGGTGGGTAGTTAGAATTGGTTTGCAGTGGCCAGATGCAGCAGATGTAGCTCAAGACAGACTTGCTTGGAGAACTAAATTTCATGGTCTGGTTGGACCTCCATAGCCCATGGCTGCTTGATGATGATGCAGTTTTTTTTCAGCTTGCACTACTTTTACTGAGGAGCATTGGAACTAAAACAATGCACATGTAAAACTAGACCCTTTCCTATATTCAACACCAAAGAAACACTATAATCAATTGATTAGTTCCAGAGATGTTGTGTGCACAGATGGACAAACAGACTTGGCAATAAAATAATCACATTTTGTTTTCAAGAAAACATACCAAAAGGAAAAAAAAAAATTCCTGATTTACAGTAATACACATGAAATACAGCATTTTTTTTTAATCATCACTGAACTACTAGTATTTTTGAATAAATTAACTTTGGACAAGTTACCTCCTTTGCATGAATGAGCTTTAGACAAGTTATCCTTTTGGAGAATGAGCTTTGGACTAGTTGTCTTTTTAAACAAATAGACTTTGGGCAAGTTGTCTCATTAGAGAAATCATCTCTTTGGACCTACTGTCCTTTGGACAATGTAGGAATGTCCTTAATCAATGAATGGGACAAATGTACCAGATTTAACCACTCCTCAGCAGGGGTGAAAAAAAAGAACAAAAATGAAACCATAGAAGTGGCAGATGGAGCCCCGCTGGTGTCAGGGAGAGACATGCTGCTGTGTGGAGAGGATGGTCAGTCTTTTAAATTGCAATGTTAGAGTCTGTAACTTTTAATGTTTTTTTAGTTGAAACTAAGTTCGTTGAATCTTTTCAAGATGTTTGATTGTAAGATGGGGCTGTTTGAGCAACTGACTTCTGCAGTATGAGTTATAAGGAATGCACAACCAGCATTGGTTGGTGACAAATGACCTTATGAACAGTATTTACTTAGTTAAAAACTTGGACTGGTATCTAGGATCCAAATATCAAACGATAAATATCAGTGCTACATATTAGCAGCAGCTGCCAGTAAGAGATCGGCAACCAAGCTAAAATCCTTGACACAGGGTCTTTGCAAGAACAACATAAGGATAACAGCATGACCAGCATAAGAAGTTTTGAAGATACCTGAAAATGGTAATAATTTCCATCTATTTACTTGGGAGCTTTTCGTAAGGATTAAAAATATCCTTAAGTGATATTATACCATGGTGAAAATTTTCATGACTTGACTATGTGAATAGTCATAAACTCAAGGCAGAATAATGTTGCTCAAGAGCTATTACTATTATTACAGCACAATCACGAATTAAATATTTTTTAAACATTTTGCTGTGTAGTTCAAATTAATACTATAGGGGTATAAGCCTACTTTCTGTTCCAGGTAAAGTTTTTTGCATGATTGTACTTAACAGAATTAAGAATCTGGTTGATAGACAATTGCGTGATGAGCAGTATGGATTCAAAAGTGGTAGGGGATGTATAGTTAGATATATTCACATAGGCAATCAGAAATCTTTGGTTATTAGGTTTGTAGATTTCAAAAAGGCTTTCAACTCTGTTGACTGTCATAATTTGTGCTTGATCGTGAGATTGTATGGCATACCAGACAGTTAGTTAACATAATGAAAGCTCTCTATAATAGCACCAAGTCGTGCGTGAGAGTTGGTAAGGCTTGTAGCAATTGGTTTAGCATTGCTCCTGGTGTTCAACAAGGGTTCATTTTGTCTCTTTAGTTTGATTATGTTATGAGAAATTCACTGGAAGAGAAAGATTTTGGCTTAAATGGTCTAGAGATCTGCAAATTTCTGATTAGGTTATGATGATGATTTAGCACTTTTGGCAAATGATGTTCATGAGATGAACTCTTTTATTTGAGCAGTTGATCAGACTGGTAGTAGAGTAGGATTGGAAATAAACAGAGAAAACTAGAGTGATGAAAATTGGTCAGGCCAGCTGTTAATCTGAATAATTCCACTCTTGAGCAGGTGTCTCAGTTTAATTATCTTGGGAGCTATGTAACAGATACTGGTGATGTGCAGCATGAGATTAACTGATGAATAGGGATTGATGCTGGGATTTCTAAGAATCTATGGAGAGTGTTTTCTACGGAGAGAGTGTATACACCTAAAGACTAAAATTAGACTGCATAATAGTTTGATTCTCTCTAGAATTAGTTAAGATAGTGAAACTTGGACCCTTTGTAGGCAAGATAACAGGAAATGATGCTTTTGATTCTAGATGCTTACACAGTATCTTGAGCATTAGGTGTTTCTACTTTGTAAGAAATGATGAGATTAGGCAAAGGAATCAGCAACCTCCTTTGAGTAGCATATTGTGCAGAGAGATAGAGACTGTTGGTTTGGTCATTTTGCCCATATGCATAACTATAGATTAGGGAATAGATTTATGAACAGTGTGCCTAAAGGACTCAGAAAGAGGTGGAGACCTAGGATGCAGTGGGCAGACAATGCCAAACAGGACCTTGTTAGAATTTATGTACAGTCATGAGATGCAGCAGATGAAGCTCAGGATAGATATGTTTGGAGAACTAAATTGCACAATCTGGTTGGATCTCCTTAGCCCATGGCTGCTTGAGGATGATGAATTTTTATTCCATTTCTTAATGGTGTAGAATTCTTTGAAATAACAGTCATCCATAGGATAAAGAAATGACCAAGTATCATTAACTATAGTTCAGCAAGTATACGAAACTGATGATTAAAAACAAAGACTGCAAATAAAAAACTGCATATAAATGTATACCTTTTGAATTTTGCCTTTATCTGCATTATTCTTTAAAATGTTTTTATCATAATGTCTAATTCCTCCTAAATGTGATAATAAATGGCGGCATGTAATGGTCACCTAAAAGAAAAAAAAAACGCAAACATACACAAAAAACATAGACAGTACTAAATGCAGCTTACTGCAAATTTATTTCTGAAACATATTAATTTTTAATTTGAAGTAAAATATTATGCTTACAGTGATCAAATAATATTTTTAGGACTGGAAAATGCAATTTTGATATTTGACAATTATGAAATATACAACAGAACTAATATCTAAAATTGTGTTAATGGCTACCTTTATTTATCTGATAAAATAGTGAAATTTAAAACCAGATAACAAAAACTGTCGTGGTTAAACATATGAAAACAGCGTTATCAATGCAAGATTCAAGAGTAGAGAATAGGAGATCAAATAGTAGAGGACCCTAATCAACAACAGTAATGTATGTATTTGATAGTAGAGCACTTCAATAGTAAGAACACCATTCTGGTGCGAG
This sequence comes from Ryuthela nishihirai, assembly GCA_038380435.1. Lineage (NCBI taxonomy): Eukaryota > Metazoa > Arthropoda > Arachnida > Araneae > Heptathelidae > Ryuthela > Ryuthela nishihirai. Next base: position 23,738,523 of record JAWZYU010000004.1, on the reverse strand, counting down.
TGAGATATCAACCCACTCACACTAGAACTCAATTTCTTCAACTAACTTTTCAAGAAACACTTGAAATATTTTCTGAAAAAGATTTGATTTTATTCTGAGTGGAATTAGAACCCATGTCTCCCAGAAGCATGCCAGGCATCATACCTGCTAGATATATTTTCATCATATGAGGCAATTTGTTGGCCCAATACTCGATACAGCCAGTGGCAAATCAACAAAATATATGGAAATACTTATATGTCACATTGCTGAAGAAAACAGTTAGTCTCTGATCGTCTAGCAGTTATGATGCCTGGCATGCTTCTGGGAGACATATGGGTTTGAATCCCACTCAGGACAAAACCAATTTTTTTTCAGCAAATTATTTCAAGTGTTTTTTATCTACAGGGCATTTTTTGTGATACTTTATCACTGAATTATTTATATAATGCTGTGAGCGTGAGTGACAAATATTACTTCCATCATATGAGGCAGCTCAGTTGCCCATTTCCCAACATAGATTGTGCCAGTGGCAAATCAACGTAATATGTGGGAATGCTTATATGTCACAATGCTGAAGAAAACAGTGTCTCTGAAGGTCTAGTGGTTATGATGTCTGGCATGCTTCTGGAGGATGTGGGTTCAAATCCCACTCAGGACAAATTGTTTCAAGTGTTTCTTGTCTATAGGACATTTCCTGTGATACTTTATTACTAACTTTTCAAGTGTTTCATGGTTACAGGACATTTTCTGTGGTTCTCTACTTTGAAAAAAAAAAGTTTCTTTTCCTTCACATTTTAAATATACTACTGCAAATGTTACAACCCCATTTTATATCAATAGAAAACTAACATTGAAACTCTGTAATTTCTAAAATAAGCTTGTTCTGGTGAAATCAGAACAAGTCAGAACTTGTTCTGATTGTGACTGAAGATAAAGATCTCAATGAAATCAATAAAAATCCCGTTTTTCAGCAGTAACAGCTGGTATTTAAAGAGTTTTTGGAAGCTGGAAATTTAACATCAGTAATGCACTGCTATGAAACTCACACAAAATTGATAAATATTGTAACAATTACAGACACAAGCATCTAAAACATAACTTATTAAACATCCGAAAACAATATTTATTAAATACCCCCTCAAGCAGCTGCTTGTCGCAGAGGTCTGACAGGAGCCTGTCAGTTCATATGCCATAGTAGAAGGTCTGTGAGGATGGCAGGACCTCAGCAGAAAAACAACACAAACGTCCATGCCTTATCTGGGGCTCAAACCCAGGTCCCTTATATCAGTAGCCAAGTGCACTAACCACTCGGCCAATGAATTATAATTATTATATATTTATATTATTATTAATTTATTCTCTTACACTCTACCCACCCATCCAATGGGGAGGGGGGGAGACTGGATTTCGATTGTAGTATACAGTATAGCTTGTAATCTTCATGGTAAGGAGTCTACCAATGTCTGGAATCAGCAATAGGGATACACCACCATTCATCCACAAGAAACATGATCAATTCCTGCTTGTTTGAAGCTGGAAAATTATGCCTTAGACATCATTTCAGAAGTTCCCATAGATTTTCCAATGGGTTGATATCTGGTGACTGCAGTAGCCATGGTATGTGAAAATATTCAGTCTCATGCTTCTCAAACTTCTGGGTACCAACATGTGCTCTGTGGATGGGAGCATTGTCATCCTGAAAGACAGCTCTCTTTTCATAAAAGAACTGCTGTACCATTGGATGAAGATAATCACTCAGGACTTTCAAATAGTGACTGATGCTATGCAACAGAACTGCTAGAAGCCTTAACAGTAGGAAAAAGCAATTAGAATAGTAAGCTTCATTCAGCTGGCTCTACACATGCACTTGTGAAGTGCAACTCATTGTGTTATCCAGCTCTAAGGAGTTCTCGAATACTGTTTTTGACAAAACTAGCTTCTTGTGTCCTATTTTGAATTTCATGCACAATTGATTAGCTGTAGATGGTCAGTTTCACTTTGCACATCACACTGATGCTTGAACATCACAATTCTGGAGTATGCACTTTTGCCCATTTTTGCATATGACATTTTCCCTTTAAATTCCCATGAAGACGTCTGTGAAACTCTTCCTTGTAACACATTAGCGAGTTTAGCTGTCTTAGTGACTGAAGCTCCTGCTAAACACACCCCACCTACCATGCCCCTTTTGAAATTGCTAAGGTCTTCTCTTGACAACAGGGTACCAATAATTACATGCAATTATGCTGGGTTTGCCTTCATACACATGACGTTAAGCATGTTGGGATGTTATTTGCATGTCTCCAGCCTTCTTCAGTGGCATGAAGATGCTGCTGTTTAACATAAACCAAAGGCTTTCTGCAAACCTTAGTGTTTACATTTTTCTGTCCATACCTATACTTACACATAGATATTTTCTTTATGATTAGTATATGCTATTTACACATGTATGCAATTAGGCAGAAATGCTGTCCTTAATGCAGTGTTTTATGCATGAACAGAAGATTCACTGTGTGTGGAAAGATCATAAGGGCTGTAGGTTTCTGGTATACCACTATATGGCATTCTGTATTGTGTCTGGTCACTATAACATCTAAAAATATTATACAATTGCTGTGTTCCTCAAGATAGTTAATCCTACTAGGGCTCATCTGGAAAACTGGTTTACATCCAGAGTCCAAGCTCTTTCTTTCACTATGCTCAGGGTAAGAAAGATTTATTGCACAATTTTTTTGTCAAATAAAAGGAATTATGACGTGTTATATGCCAAAATAATCAGCATTTAATTCTGGATTTTTCAGAAAATTTTTTTTGACAAAAAAGACCACTAGTTTTATTTTCCTAGTATATAATAATGTAGTAGAATTAAATTTTTAGTCATCTGGCAATTCAAATAAAAAAAAAAGTAGAAAGAAATAATTATAATGCACATGAATAGAAATGCTATTTATTTCTGAATAACAAAAACAATTTTTACTTGAAAAAAAAAATCACTCTCTTTTTGTAATTTTTTTTTTCACTGTCCCATTATTTGAGAAAAGTCCAGGCTTTTTGCCAACTGTGCTGAGTCATATCAACATATCAACTTCAGAGTTAAAAAAAAAACAATCAACTGAAATAGATCATATTATATACCAAATTAAACAGCATTTAATGAAAATAAAAAATTTAAACAAATTATGAACATATTAATTTTAAGACTTTTTCACTTTGATATAGTGAAAAAACTAGATTGCACTATGCAATTAAAGTTTAATGTTGGCAAACCTGACAAATAAAAACAGTTAAATTATACATTAAATGAAAGTAAATTCTTCCCAAATAATATAATACACTGGTGGAAATTGAAAAAAGAACACCATTAACAACTGAACCACAATCTATGGGATTTATTTAGTAGAAACAACTTGAGAAAGGACAGTGATCATACATGTGAAGTGATTCAATGTTTATTTTACCTTTTAATGAGTATTACATTTTACAGAAGGCATATTTTAATAAGGTGTTGATCCTCCTCGAGCAGCAATACAAGCTTCCAATATAGCATGCAATCGGTTGTACAAATGCTGGATATCATGCTGGGGGGATACCATTCCATGTGTTTTCAACTTGGATGCGTAATTCAGTGATGATCATTGCCTGCCATGATCCACAGAAGAATCTTCATCTGATCCAGTCCCAGACGTGCTCGATTGGAAACAAGTCTGGAGAGTGTGCTGGCCAAGGGAGTTGGTGCATTGCCTGAAGAATATATTGAGTTGCCTGGGTGGAGTGTGGGTGGGCATTATCCTGCTGTAATATCGCATTTGGGATTACACTCAAATATGGCAGGACGACTAGCTGTATGATATCACTGACATACATATTGCTATTCAGTGTACCCCGTACAAACACCAGACACGTATGAGAGTGATAGCTAATTGCTCCCCACACCATGATGCCTGGCATGGCCCTGTATGTCACTGGCAGATGTACAATGGAAGAAGCCACTCACCTTGTTGCCTTTGGACACATAAACAACCATCAGATGCTCCTAAGCAGAATCGGCTTTCATCACTGAAGACCACAGACTGCTGTTCTTTCCTCCAATGAACTCGTTCTTGATACCACTGCAAACGTGCTCAACAGTGACAATGGTAACCGTGCCAGTGGCATTCGTACCCATAGTCCTGCTTCCAAAAGATGATTGCGCATCATTCTTGTAGATACCCTTGATATGACAGAGGATCGAATTTTTGACACTGTAGCTGTGCACTCTGCCACCCTCCTGATATGCCAATCCTCTCGTGCTTCCGTAACTTTGTGTTGCCCAGAACTACATCTGCGAGTGTGCAAATGCTCTTCTAACCATCGACACCACCATCATACCACTGCTGATACCTCTCATCCCACGCGGTGTGCAATTTGACAAAAAGACCAACCTACTTCCAGAAGACCCACTATATGACCTCGCTCAAACTCGGCTAACTGAACAAATGTTGCACGCCTCAGTCATGGCAGCTTCTTCAAAGAGCACTGAACAACATGACACAAGACGAATACCTTCATTCTTCATGCCCTATAATAACTAAAGTCATTAACTCACCATTTCTGACTAAATCAAATAGTCAGGAGCATTCTAGTCCTTAAATATGTGCTGCATACATTTGAATGTTGTCGTCCTCAGTGACATCATTATTTCATCCAATGACTTTGAATCTTGAATCATGGTTTCTGCTGCCCTTCACTATTAACATATTCTAATATGATGTTCCTAAAGGAATTCCTTCTGGGTGTTCTTTTTTCAATTTCTGCCAGTGTACTTACCTGAAACATAATTTTTATTTCTTTTAATGATTCTTTTCAATGTGGTATATTTTAAAACACGGGACAGAGTTATACAAGACACTTGCACTGCTCACATTCATGGCATTTTCTGTTCTGGTTATGAAATGGAAGAACACTTTCTTGGCTGCATTTTTTCTTAAACTTTCTGAATTGTTTATTTTGGGGATCCTGGCTGTGCTTAAAAGTTAGTGCACCAAGGCAAAAAAAAAAGTCTATATCATCAGAGTGGCACAACCAAGATACTGAGGGATGGGGGAGGGGGGATACACTCTTTTAAAACCTTACAATATAAACTTAAAAACTTGCAATTTAAAAAATATTTTGGTGGAAGGATACCCTCTGTGTAGGAGGAGGGGGATGGGAGTAAAAGCATTTGCTAAAATTGCACCAAGGAGATCACTTTTACTTCTGTATCCAAGACCTGATTCATTTTCAGGAAATGATAGAAGATCAAATTTTTTTACTTGAAAATGAAGAAGAAAAATTAACATATAAATGCAAAGTTAAATAAAATATCTGCAGCAACAAGTTATAAGCTGGTCATAACCAGAGATCTAGCATAACTCCACAAGATCAATAATAATTAATCAATAATCTACAGAAATGGAAACTACAGTTTAATTATAAAAAGTAAATAATATAAATAACTGGATGACTGGAGATAAAAATGTGTGGAGATGATGCTGTAAAAACGCAGACACCCCACTCACATGAAGTTAGCAATTAAGGGCTCCTGCATCACTAATGGCACTGCTTTGCTGTGACCTACTTCTACACAAGCCTCAGGCTTCTAGAAGCTTCAACAACAAAATCTATCTATTGTTTTGATTTCATAGTGGGAACAATGAATACAATGCTGGAATAAATGAAAAAAATAATTCTGGGGACAATGCAATAAGTTTAAGTCAGAAAAGAGAGAGCAAAACAGAAAAAGAAAAAAAAAACTAGAAGCACATAGTTTGCAATTACTTCCAAATATCTTTTCTATTTTAAAATAACAGTTTTTGATTAATTTTAGGGAGAATTTTGAAATTTTAAGGAAAAACTTGTTTATAATAGTTCAAATCAAACTTATGAGCTTAAATCAGGGTGTTGCTTCAGCAGAGAGTATCATTAACAAACAGATCAACAATACCATATATCATTTTTAAGAAATGGTGAATTAATGGATTCAACAAATTATTTATATGACAGTTTAATCAAATAGGACCTGTAAATGGTAGCTAGGCGTAAACTGGAAGGAGAGCTGTGCACCAATCCCTAGTGATGATGCACACAGATTCTGGCCGGGTCTAGCACCTAATGTCTGACCCCGCCTTCTCGTGGTGCAGGCCGTTAGTACCTTTCAAAAGAGATATTCTCATTTGGAAGGGAATGGAAGGGGAGGGTTGCCAGTTCAGTATGGCCTACTGATCTGGTCATCTATGGCCACTTTTTTCTTTTTTTTCAACCCTGCTGAGGAGTGGTCAACTTCACAGGGTCCTGGTGCTGACCATTTATACCTACTAGACTGGACTTGTTTATGGATTTGAGCTTGATTATTGATCCTGGACTTGCTGCACTGGTGGGCCTCTGTTGAGGGAGAGTCTGCCGCTGTGTTTTCTGTTTGCTTCTGGGTTGCCAGCTCTAAGTGAACAGAGGCATGGGATACCTTATATCAGCTGGTGGATAATCCTAATCAGAGGCCATCGCAGGTACCTGAACCTTACTTAGCTAGTTGGGCATCGTCAAGCCTAAACTGGAGTAATGTATCTCAGGCAGGCCATGTGGCTCTTGAAAAAGTCCACTTGAAAAGGTGGTGCCTGAAGTTCCTACCAGCATCGGTGACTTCAGCCTTTAGCAGAGGAGGAACAGGTCTTTGCTCCATGAATGCGATCAGGGGGCTGTTTGATATTGCTGGCCCTACCAATCTCAATAAACCTAATTTCTTTAAAAATCCTACTAATCATTTTCTCTCTGCAGGAACGTGAGGACATTACATACAGATTATTCTCTTGATGTCCTCATGCAGGAATTCCAGCGCTATAACCTAGATATTCTAGGCTTGCAAGAGACCAGATGGACAGGTAAAGGTGAAATACTTAAAAATAACTTTAAATTTCTCTTTACAGGGAGGGAGGATGGAAAGCATCACCAAGGCGTGGGTCTGCTGCTCAGCAGACATGCTAGTGATGCTCTTCTAGGATATGAGTGCATTAATGAAAGGTTTCTTACAGCAAAATTTCAGACAAGCATTAAAGACTTGAATGTTATCTGCTGTTATGCCCCCACTGAGGATGCTGATGAGGATGAGAAGGATAGGTTTTACGGACAACTTCAGGATATTTTGAATTCTGTCAAGAAAGGAGATATTACCCTTGTTCTTGGTGACTTCAATGACAAAGTTGGTACTGACTCTGACCTTTGGGGAGGGGTGATAGGCCCTTTTGGTATTGGTAGCTGCAATGGGCAACGTCTCCTACAGGTAAGTAAACTCAATGGTTTCAGAATAACTAACACTTATTACAAACACCGTGACATACATAAGTACACATGGGTTTCACCTGATGGGCTGCATAAGAATATGATTGATTATATATTAATTAACAGCAAATGGGCTAGTTCTGTTAGGAATACCAGGTCATATAGGGGAGTTGAAATTGGATCTGATCATTATCTTCTTAAAAGTATCTTGCAACTTAAACTTAAAAAGTGTTGTGCTAGGGTTAAAAATTTTACCTTTAATACTGAAGCTCTGAAAGACCCAGTTATAGCTAAAGCTTACCATGATAGTTTACTTAGTCATTATGACAGTCATGGTTTGCTTACTACTGAAGTTGAGGAAGAATGGGACCATTTTAAACAGGCTTTTTTGGAAACTAGCGGTACTCTTTTAGGGAAAAAGGAGCAGAGGACAGAATTATGTGAGTGATAAGGCACTTGAGTTCATTTCAGAAAGAAGAAAGTGCAGGAATGTCCTTAATCAATACTCTACTAGTCCTAATAGAAAGCATAACAGAGAGCTTAATAAATGGGTAAAGGATCAGTTAGCTGCTGATAAGAATATTTGGCTTGGTTGTTTGGCTGACAAAGCTGAGGAAGCAGTTAGACAGCACAACAGCAGAGAGCTGTACCAGATAGTTAATGTTTTGTGTGGTAGAAAACGGACAGGCATACAAGGATTGAAGGATAAACAAGGTAAGGTTATAGAAGGTGAGGATTCTGTCATGGCTAGGTGGGCTGAGCATTTCAGTGATGTTCTAAACAATGTGGTTAGTTCTACTCCCATTGTTTGTAATGATGATAGATGCATTGGCAGCTTTAATGTTGGCCCTATAATACAATCTGAAGTTATTTTGGCTATCTCTAAACTTAAACTTCATAAATCCCCAGGGGTAGATGAAATTACTACAGAAATGCTCAGAGCTGGGAATGTTTCGGTTACCACTTGGATGACTGAAATTTTGAATAACTTTTATGATAAAGGCATGGTTCCTAAAGATTTTACCAGAGCTATTATTATCCCTATTTTCAAAAAAGGTGATCGCAGTTCTTGTGATAACTATAGGGGTATCAGCCTACTCTCTGTTCCAGGTAAAGTTCTTTCCATGATTGTGCTAATAGAATTAAGAATCTGGTTGACAGGCAATTGCGTGATGAGCAATGTGGATTCAGAAGTGGTAGGGGATGTGTGGTTCAGATATTTTCACTTAGGCAGATTCTTGAGAAATGTTTAGAGTTTCAGAAACCTTTGGTTGCTAGCTTTGTTGATTTCAAAAGGGCTTTTGACTCTGTTGATCGTCATAATTTGTGGTTGATTGTGAGATCATATGGTATACCAGACAAGTTAGTTAACGTAATGAAAGCTCTCTATAATAACACTGAGTCATGTGTGAGAGTTGGTAAGTCTTGTAGCAATTGGTTTAGCATTACGTCTGGTGTTTGACAAGGGTGAATTTTGTCTCCTTTTCTCTTCAGTGTGGTTGTTGATTATGTTATGCGAAATTCAATTCGAGGGAAAGATTTTGGCCTTAACTGGGCTGGAGATACGAAAATTTCTGATTTAGATTATGCTGATGATTTAGCCCTTTTGGCAAATGATATTGATGAGATGAACTCTTTCATTCGAGCTGTTGATGAGACTGGGAGTAGAGTAGGTTTGGTTATAAACAGAGAGAAAACTAAAGTGATGAAAATTGGTCAGGCAGGTTGTGATTCAGTTAATCTGAATGGTTGCAGTCTTGAGCAGGTGTCACAGTTTAATTACCTTGGGAGCTATGTAACTGATACTGGTGATGTGCGGCATGAGATTAACAGAAGTATAGGTATTGCTGCCGGGACTTTTAAGAATCTATGGAGATTGTGGAGAAATAGGCGTATACACCTAAAGACTAAAATTAGACTGTATAATAGTTTGGTTCTTTCTAGGGTTAGTTATGGTAGTGAAACTTGGACACTATATAAACACGATAACAGGAAACTAGATGCTTTTGATTCTAGATGCTTACGCAGTATCTTGAGCATTAGGTGGTTTAACTTTGTAACTAATGATGAGGTTAGGCAAAGGAGTCTGCAACCTCCTTTAAGCAGCATATTGTGCAGAGAGAGACTCCGCTGGTTTGGCCATGTTGCCCGTATGGATAATTATAGATTGGCGAATAGAGTTATGAATAGTGTACCTAAAGGCCTGAGAAAGAATTGGAGACCTAGGATGCGGTGGGCAGACAATGTCAAACAGGACCTTGTTAGAATTGGTGTGCAGTGGCCAGATGCAGCAAATGTAGCTCAGGATAGATATGCTTGGAAAATTAAACTGCGTGGTCTAGTTGGACCTCCGTAGCCCATGGCTGCTTGAGGATGATGATGATGATGATTAATCAAATATTCCTCAAATGAATAATGTAAATATTATTTTTCAAGCATGAATAATGTATTTTTATGATATATATATATATAAGAAAATATTTAAATGCAAATTTGTTTTTAAAAATTAAAGTTCCATGTGTTGTACTAAAAAGGATATGGGGGCATCGGTTTCTCATTTCTAATTCTGTCAACTTGTATAATGGGCATGGATCCTGGAAAGGTTAATCAAATAGTCAGGAACATATTAGTCACAACTTGTTGTGTTTGCTTAATCAGTATTTTTTTAAAAACTTTATATAACACAAGTATGTCATCCATACTGAGTAATGGATATATATTAAGTCTTCCTCATGATAATTACTAAGTTACTTGTTTTTCACTATGCCTGAGGGCCATCTATGAGGGGAAAAGAAAAAATTAATTAATGGCATTAATATCTGAAATAGGAAACATTGTGTTTATTATTTAAGTGGTTTAACCACCATAGCTGCCATTGATGTCACACACAAAAGCATATTTTATTAAAATTTATATTGAGGTAAGGTCGGAGTCGGTAAAAATGTACCAACTCCAGCAGAATCAGAATTGCTTTCAACTCTGACTCCACAGCTCTGTTTAAAGGTATACAGTTAGTTACCATATTTGTCCATAAGTGATCTTAATGGAGTGCCTTATTTGTGTACTTGGGCTTTAACAAACATGACTGGTGTTCAATAAACAATTTTGCTGGAAAAATGAGTTTTGCTTGATGAGCGGGACTTGAACCCCCATCTCCCAGTTACATGACAGGTATTCTCATCACTTAACTATCAATTACTGTTGAAACCCAGTTTTTAAAATTTGCCCAAAAATCAAAAAACCGATTTTTTAAATTGATTTTTTATTTGGCTACAGTAATGTTAAATATTTTTACAATTTTTTTTATAGAAATAGAGAGAGAGGGAGAAAGAAAAAAAAATAACGAGGAAATGAACACATTTCAAGGTCATTTAAATAATAAATGAACGCACACTTGAAATTCTATTCCGTTCCAATTTTATATACCATATATATATATACAGAGAGAGAGTGAGAGAATGAATGCCTACATGAACAAGTCATCATTTTATGAAATAGATTGCAATGGTTATAATTTTATATTTTTAATATTAATTATAAATAACTGTGGTGCTCTGAAAATTACAATGCAGTAATAGAAACATGATAAAGAAATTGCAATTTTCAATACATCACCTACTAAGTTGATTTGTGGCAAACTGGTAACTGCTCTTCAGTACAGTTTTTGCCTATCTGGCAACTCAATCTTTAGTTTGTTTCATCATGTAGACTGTCATGTAGAGTTAGTCGACTAATGGAACATATTTTGGAATGTTCAGTGTCAATTAAAAATTTTAAAACTTGGATTTTATTAATTTAATAATCGAAACCCCCTTATAAATTTGTGGAATAATCGAATAGATCTAAAATATAGGGTTATATTGTCCATAAGACAAAAGAAACTGCTGAATGCAGGAAATGCAACAAAACTTGAAAGTGTGGAGGGTCAACAACAACTTTGAATTCACACTTTAAAAACGTTCATAGTATTCAAGATGTTATATATATATATACACATCTTGAATACTTTTCTGAGTTTGAAGTTCTTCTACATTCAAGAAGAAAAAGATTTTGGGAGAATATATGCAAAGAAAATCTTTTGAAGAAGAAATTTCGAGACTTGCTAGTCCTGATGGATTAAGTTTTCATTGCATTGCTAATAATAAATTTATTCAAGAGAGTTTACAGAAAACTAAATATGACAAACCTCACCCAACATCCCATACTGGTGTAAGAAAGTTGCTGCTTGGTTTTTATGAGAAAAAGAAACAGGAGCTTATTGACTTTATCAAGGAACAAGTGAGTACAGGTATCCATTTCTCATTGACTTTAGATGAGTACACTTCTTCACAAAATGTACGATACATGAATATAAATATTCATAAGAGAGAGAATCAGTATTAGTCTCTTGGCATGATTAAAATATCTAAATCTCTAAACTACACTAGAATTGTAGAGATAGTTAGCAAAAGATTAGAAGAATTTGGGTTAGATTTTAATATTCATGTTGTCGGATGTAGGACTGATGGAGCAGATGCAATGGTCAAATTTGGTAAGGAAATAACTTCAGTTCACTAACAGTGTATTGCACATTGCATTTATTTAGCAGTTTCAGATATTTTGTATTCCAAAGCTAATGAAAGTGTCAATGAAGAAGGATGATGATGATGATGATGATGATGATGATGATGATGATGATGATGATGACGACGACGACAACAACGACGACGACGACTTAAATGAATATGAGTATGATGTTAATCAAAGCCTATATTTGGATCCCATGTTTGAGATAAATATTGATCCAAATGAGGCACCGCAACTTAGTGCAGATTATTTGAAAGTATTAAGAAAGTCAGAAAATTCTGCCGAATGTTTCGCAAATCTCCTTTGAATAATGACAGGCTTCAAGATTTCATAAAGGAAGAATTCAATGGAGAAGAAAAGAAGCTTATCTTAGACTGCAAGACACGGTGGAATAGTCTCCTTCCTATGATTGAAAGTTTTCTAAAGCTAAGGAACTGCATTCCTAAGGCTCTACGAGTCTCAGGAAAAACACTTCAACAGAAAATGTCTTTGAGGAGGAATGAAATTTGTTAAATAACCTAGCTGAAACTCTTCATCCATTTGAATTTGTTTTGAAGGTTCTATGCTCTGAAGAAGCAACTTACTTAAAGCTGACATACTTATGAAAATTTGACTTAAGAAACTAGACAATATGGAAAATCCTATTGCTGTCAATCTCAAAGAATGCCTTATCAAAGACTATTAATCACGATCACAAAAGGAAGTAATTTAATTGTTGAGATATTTAACCAATCCAGAGGATTTTAAAAATGAATCATCTGATTTATTTCCTTTATTATCCAGGCAAACAGTAAAGAAAATCTCAGAACATACATTTCTTAGGCTTTTTCTTAATGAATGTCAAACCATCGAGGTAGATGATAACGCTGAGTCAGAAAGATGACAACTTAATGCACAAGTATTTGAGTGAAATGAATAAATTAGAAATGCTGCCTATGAAAGATTCCAGAGATTTTAATGTCAATGATGAATTTAAATACTTTAAAGCGACATTAAAAAAGAGTACAAATTTAGAGCTTTTACATAATGAGTTACTTACTGTTAAATCAACAAGTGTTAAATTAGAAAAAGGCTTTTCTGCTGCAGGCTCTTTTTATCTAAGCTTTGTTCAAGAATAACAATATTAAATAAATAATAATAATAAATAAATAAAATACATATAATACCCTTAATGCTCTTTGTTTCTTAAGATGTCATTTTCAATATATAAAACTAAATTTACATTTTATTGCTATCTTTTCTTACAAGAAGAGTCTATTTTTTTGTTTTCTAGGTAAATTTTTTTTATTGAAAATTTTTATTTCAATGTTTTTTTCCATAATAGAGATAAATTTTAATTTTATTCTTTATAATTTTTTTCACAAAAAGTTTCATTTTTGTTTTATAGTATATATTTTTTATTAATTTTTATTTAAATCTAAATTGTTTGAATGATGTATTATTTTGGCAAAAATAAAATATGTCAATTGTCAAAGTTATCATTTTCTTTTTCATATGCATGCATATGATGCTGCATTTTTTTACCAAAAAATAGGCGATAAGCTATGCTTGCTAAGAGTTAAAGTCAGTACCTTTCATTTTGGCTTTTAAAAATTACTATACTTTTTGGTCAAAACCAGTTAAAACCGATTTTTTAAAAAACAGATCGATTAAAACTCATTTTTTAAATTTTCGATTATTCTTCAACACTACTATCAATGACTAGGTCACTCTTCAGCTAATGTGATGTTAATTGCAACCTTTTTAATATTACTCAGAAGTAAATGCAAATTAGTCACTACTTATTAAAAGGCACTCAGCATGCTTCCATAATCTTTAAACAATGTTTCATGATTATTAAGATTTGCTAAATATTTATTATTCTTGTGTTGGATTTTTAGTTATTCAGTAATATTCATCTAACTTAACATATTGTTTATTTCTGACTGTCATTGTTCATTATCAATTATAACCAGCTGCAATTATTTTTATAGTGCCATTTTTCCCGAAGTTCCTATAATCTTAACTTCCTTATTGTTTGTGCTATATTTACACTTCACTTTATGGAAAATTGTCTATTTTTATTCCTTTCTGCATATTAAAGTAGTTGCCAAAAACAGATTTATGGACTGCATGGTGCTAGTTCCTGCAGCCAGTAAAAGAAAGCAGCATCTTCATAACAACACCATGGAGGAAATGCATGTTATAACTGGTAATAGTAAAGCAACCCTGAATAAGAAATCAGGATACCCAATTGTTAGCAAAGTTAACCCTTATAACAAGCACCTTCTAATATTAATATTTAGGATAACAGATGAGCATTAATAAGTGAATTAAAATAAAAGGCAACAGAAACAAATGACTACATTCGAGCATTTGAGGCATCTGTTTCCTATGTGGAACTAGTCTACTGGAAATGTGTTTCTTGTTAAAGTTAAACTATTAAGATTGAAGTAATTATATCTCAATATACAGTGCTGAAACTAAGTATATAATAATTTAACATTAAACTTTTAGCAACAAAACAAACTTTTTTTAATTCTACATGTTTTTCCAAAAGAGTATTAAAAATACAATTACAAAAAATAATTTCTAACTACAGTAACAATTGCCAGCTAGAAGTGTTAAAAATGAGAAATACAAAGTAGTTAAAGTAAGAAATGCTCAAGTTTTTTGCTTAGACATTAATCTGCAGAGCAATCTTTTTTTGACTGAGCATGGTATGTTTCAGCATTTGTTCCCCCTTAATTCTTATACATAGTTGCAAGGATCATTATAATTTTTAATACTTAAATTATGTCAATAAAAGTATAGCTCACATTTGAAGGTGAACTCTAATTTGTTTCTTACAATAACTACTTTGTGATTGCTATTCCCAAATGCCCATTTTTGGCATCACCATCATTTCTATTTACTTTATGCCATTAATTATCAAGCATGGAGTTTTTACTCATGAGTTTCATCTGAACCATTACCATTCCACTTTTCTTGTACAGACTGTAAAAAACGTACTTTCCTAAACACTAAAATTTTAAAATGCTTCTGAAAATTACACAAAATTTATTTTAAAATCAGAAAAATATTGGAAGAATTTGAAAACAACTACCAATTCTTCCTTTTTTTTAAAAATCTTTTTCTTTTAAGTCCAATGTAATATTTTTAGAACTATTTTTATCATTTATCATTAATTCCCCAAAAACGACATTGAAACTAGTACAAATCTTAGCTTCTAGAAATATACTGTGTTCAGCAAAGTGAAGCAAAGATGAAGCTCCACTTGTGTGCCTATTGTAAACTAAGTCCATGGATATTGGGATACAGGTGAGTTTACTCAGTATGACTTTATATTTTCATCAAACTTCGGTTTTCATTCCTAGATATTTATTTTCCACTATTGATCTTTTAGAGAGATGGCTACAGCTTTGCCAGTTTTTTTCTAATGAAAAAGTCTTACAATTTGTTGCTATGGATTTTTTTAAACTTGATTTGGGTTACTTCTCAATTTTATTATTATTATTATTTACTGGTTTTTCTATTTAAAGATAGCTTGTAAGTTTCTGTCCTGAAAATTTTGGGCTGAAGGCCAAAGGAGGACATCATCATCATCATCCTCAAGTAGCCATGGGCTACAGAGGACCAACCAGACCGTGCAATTTAGTTCTCCAAACAAGTCTGTCCTGAGCTACATCTGCTGCATCTGGCCACTGCACACCAATTCTAATAAGGTCCTGTTTGACATTGTTTGCCCACCTCATCCTTGGTCTCCCCCTCTTTCTGAGGCCTTCAGGCACACTGTTCATAACCCTATTCACCAATCTATAATTATTCATACGGGAAACATGGCCAAACCAGCGGAGTCTCTCTCTGCACAATATGCTGCTTAAAGGAGGTTGCAGACTCTTTTGCCTAACCTCATCATTAGTTACAAAGTTGAACCACCTAATGCCCAAGATACTGCGTAAGCATCTAGAATCAAAAGCATCTAGTTTTCTGTTATGTTTACAAAGTGTCCAAGTTTCACTGCCATAACTAACCCTAGAAAGAACCAAACTATTATACAGTCTAATTTTAGTCTTTAGGTGAATACGCCTATTTCACCACACTCTCCATAGATTCCTAAAAGTCCTGGCAGCAATCCCTATCCGTCTGTTAATCTCATGCCACACATCACCAGTATCTGTTACATAGCTCCCAAGATAATTAAACTGTGACACCTGTTCAAGATTGCAACCATTCAGATTAACTGAACCACAGCCTGCCTGACCAATTTTCATCACTTTAGTTTTCTCTCTGTTTATAACCAAACCTACTCTACTACCAGTTTCATCAACAGTTCGAATGAAAGAGTTCATCTCATCAACATCATTTGCCAAAAGGGCTAAATCATCAGCATAATCTAAATCAGAAATTTTCGTATCTCCAGCCCATTTAAGGCCAAAATCTTTCCCTCCAAGTGAATTTCGCATAACATAATCAATAACCAAACTAAAGAGAAAAGGAGACAAAATGCACCCTTGTCGAACACCAGAAGTTATGCTAAACCAATTGCTACAAGACTTACCAACTCTCACACACAACTCAGTGTTATTATAGAGAGCTTTCACTATGTTAACTAACTTGTCCTGTATACCATATGATCTCACAATCAACCACAAATTATGATAATCAACAGAGTCGAAAGCCTTTTTGAAATCAACAAAGCTAGCCATCGAAGGTTTCTGAAACTCTAAACATTTCTCGAGAATCTGCCTAAGTGAAAATATCTGATCCACACATCCCCTATCCTTTTGAATCCACATTGCTCATCATCCAATTGACTGTCAACCAGATTCTTAATTCTATTAAGCACAATCATGGAAAGAACTTTCCCTGGAACAGAGAGTAGGCTGATACCCGTATAGTTATCACAATAACTGTGATCACCTTTTTTGAAAATAGGGATAATAATAGTGCTGGTAAAATCCTTAGCAACCATGCCTTTACTATAAAAGATATTCAAAACTTCAGTCATCCAAGTGGTAACAGAAACATTCCCAGCTCTAAGCATTTCTGTAGTAATTTCATCTACCCCTGTGGATTTATGGAGTTTAAGTTTAGAAATAGCCAAAATTACTTCAGGTTGTGTTATAGAGCCAGCATTAAAGCCACCAATGCATCTATCATCATTATAAACAATGGGAGAAGAACTAACCACATTGTTTAGAACATCACTGAAATGCTCAGCCCACCTAGCCATGACAGAATCCTCCCCTTCTATAACCTTACCTTGTTTATCCTTCAATCCTTGTATGCCTGTCCGTTTTCTACCACACAAAACATTAACTATCTGGTACAGCTCTCTGCTGTTGTGCTGTCTAACTGCTTCCTCGGCTTTGTCAGCCAAACAACCAAGCCAAATATTCTTATCAGCAGCTAACTGATCCTTTACCCATTTATTAAGCTCTCTGTTATGCTTTCTATTAGGACTAGTAGAGTATTGATTAAGGACATTAATGCACTTTCTTCTTTCTGAAATGAACTCAAGTGCCTTATCACTAACATAATTCTGTCCTCTGCTCCTTTTTCCCTAAATGAGTACCGCTAGTTTCCAAAAAAGCCTGTTTAAAATGGTCCCATTCTTCCTCAACTTCAGTAGTAAGCAAACCATGACTGTCATAATGACTAAGTAACCTATCATGGTAAGCTTTAGCTATAACTGGGTCTTTCAGAGCTTCAGTATTAAAGGTAAAATTTTTAACCCTAGCACAACACTTTTTAAGTTTAAGTTGCAAGATACTTTTAAGAAGATAATGATCAGATCCAATTTCAACTCCCCTATATGACCTGGTATTCCTAACAGAACTAGCCCATTTGCTGTTAATTAATATATAATCAATCATATTCTTATGCAGCCCATCAGGTGAAACCCATGTGTACTTATGTATGTCACGGTGTTTGTAATAAGTGTTAGTTATTCTGAAACCATTGAGTTTACTTACCTGTAGGAGACGTTGCCCATTGCAGCTACCAATACCATAAGGGCCTATCACCCCTCCCCAAAGGTCAGAGTCAGTACCAACTTTGTCATTGAAGTCACCAAGAACAAGGGTAATATCTCCTTTCTTGACAGAATTCAAAATATCCTGAAGTTGTCCATAAAACCTATCCTCATCCTCAATGGCATTTTCAGAGGGGGCATAACAGCAGATAACATTCAAGTCTTTAATGTTGGTCTGAAATTTTGCTGTAAGAAACCTTTCATTAATGCACTCATATCTTAGAAGAGCATCACTAGCGTGTCTGCTGAGAAGCAGACCCACGCCTTGGTGATGTTTATTATCGTTCCTCCCTGAAAAGAGAAATTTAAGATTATTTTTAAGAATCTGACCTTTATCTGTCCATCTGGGCTCTTGCACATGAAGAATATCTAAATTATAATGGTGGAATTCTTGTGTGAGGACATCAAGAGAAAAAGATCTGTGCAGAGTTCTCACATTCCAACTACCTATGGAGAGAAAATGGTTAGTGGGATGTTTAAAGAAACTATGTTTATTGAGAGAGGGAATGCCGACAATATCAACAGCCCCCTAATTGCAGACATGCGACAAAGACCCGTTTCCCCACCACTAAAGGCTGAAGCCATCTACACTGGAAGACTTCTCCCAATGTAGAATTTGACGATGCCAGTAGAAGCAAAGAGTTCAGGTGCCTGTGATGACCTATGCTCAGGATTATCCACCAGCTGATAAACATATCCTGTGAATCTATTCACTTGGGGCTGTCAACCCACAAACAAACAGAAAACACAGCGGAAGATTTTCCCTCCACGGAAGCCCACCAGTGCAGCAAAATCTGGATCCATAATGAAGCTCAGAGCCATAATTCCGTTCAGGTTGGTATATATGGTCAGCATAAGGACCATATATGGTTGGTTTACCACTCCTCAACAGGGTAGAAAAAAAAAAGAAAAGTTGCCATAGTTGCCCAGATCAGTAGGCCACACTAATCTGGCAGCCCTCCCCTTCAGCCCTCCCCTTCCATTCACTTCCACAAGAGAGTATCTCTTTTGAAAGGTACTAACGGTCTGCACCACGAGAAGGCAGGGTCGGACATTAGGTGGTAGGCCTGGCCGGTTCTATGCATCATCACAGGGTATTGGTGCAGAGCTCTCCTTCCAGTGACTACCTAGCTACCATTTACAGACCCAAGGAGGCACAATATGCTACTAAGTAGGTGTACACATAAACTGGCTTCTCAATGCAATTTCATAAAATCAAAAGTGCCATTTAATTTGGTACATAACCTATTTCTGTTCATTACACCAAAAACGTTATAGAGTTAATTTTTTTTGGCTGAGCATAGTGAAAAAAAAAAGCTGGGTTTCTAGTTCTTTTTGTTTTTTAGGATGAACCTTGTGGCTCTTGTTCAGAGGCCCTTTAGTATTGGTTATCTTAGTATGTAATGCTTTAATTATATCAAGTTACCTGTTCACCATTGAAAGTTTTCTGTGGAAAATAAGGTACATAATCTTGAACTGGTTTATCAATATCCAGTTTTCCTTCTTCCCATAATTTTGCAACTGCTGCCATTGTTATACTCTTGCTAATACTTGCAATACGCATCACCGTATTGCCAGAGCACAGCACACGATTCTCAACATCAGCAAAACCCAGTCCTGTAAAGAAAGAAAAACATAAGGAATGGTGTTTGCATGTAGCCTTTGACATGCTAATCTTAAACAATCATCAATAGTAGTACCATTATGTTGCAGATAAGGTGAAATCATATGCTTCTTATATCACTCAATCATGGAATGATAACAATGTCATTAATGCATTTTAAGAACTGTGGGTCAGACATGCAATTTCACCATAAACATTTTTTATTTCTATATTCCAAGTTTTGTATATGACTTTCAACAATTGCCATACACATCACTGGCAACTTCATGGGCCAACAGGCACATGAATCTCCACAAATTAAAAAGATTAGTAGAACATTACCTTCCCACATAATTCTGAAGCAGCCATGGGCTACAGAGGTTCAATCAGATTAAAATTTTGCCTTCCAAACACATCTATCCTGAGCTACACCTTTTGATTTAGACCACTGCAAGCAAATTATAACAAAACTCCTGTTTGGCATTGTCAACTTACTGTTTCCTAGGTCTCTTTTTTTCTGAAGCCTTTAGGCACACTGACATGCTTCTATTCACTAATCTGTAGATATGCATATGGGAAGCTTTATATATTATACACAAATTTCAATTCATTCTTATGGCATAGCATGTTTACCCAAAAAGAGTGACTTTTTATTTAACCAAAATTTCTATAATAATTATCACATTTTGTGTACATTTGTACAGCAAATGCTAAAGACTATGCAGAATGAAATATGCATTGTACATTACTTTAGTAAACACAGCTTTCTTGCATATAGTGGATAGCAACAACACATATGGTAAAACAACCACCAATGCATATTTTGATTGTTAGTGTCAAAGGTTTAAAATGGGTATGATGTAATGGATACGTTGCACATTTTGTTTAATTATTGGCAGTTTTCTCTAATACGAAAGGTGTACAAGTTGTATCAATGTTTTCTCATTAAATGTTTTGCAGCTTCTGGAAAAATAATAAAAATGCTTTAATCACCAGTAACCTTAAATAATGATAAAATAGAAAATTCCTTATGAGTCGGGATTAATGGTGGCATCTTATTAAAAGAAAGACTAATAAAATTTCTATAATAATATATATTACATATACATCATATGCATCACTGGCAACTTCAACTCACTAGCTGTTCAAACTTGCAGCTCCAAAATTCCCATTAAACATAAGTAATATCAGTTCAAGTTTCATATTCATAATCATTATATATCAGTTTTTCAGAAATAAATGTGTGATATATTACGTAAAATTTTAAATAATTCATTTTCCTGTATCATTTTTACAAGACTACATATATATCAATCTTTTTTGAGAAATTTTTCATAATGTGTTCAGCATAAAATTGATAACTTTATATGTTAAATTAATAATAATTTTGCAATGGTCTTCTGCATATCGGGCTGCGATGGTATCCAAACAGTAAAAACATGGATGCATGGTTATACCAATAGTTGCCATTTTCACTCTGTGGTATTAACGTTGCTGAATCACTAAACATTTCTCATTACGGTGAAAACAAGGTCTATATCGAGGTCAAATCATATGTAAAGTTAAGCGTGCCAACAAATACATATATCACGTGTAAAAGTAAAATGATTAATTTTTCTACTGCAGGAATGGCCAACTATAGTACCCGTGAATAGAGTGGAAAGCTAGATGAATTTGCTTGGCACACAAGAGCGCTCAACAAAATCATCTCGCAACTTTTTTTTGACAAAAATCACTTTTCCTACCTCATTTTGGATGCAGAAACTCTGCAATTTTGCATCTATTATTGGGGATAAGTCACAGACGAAATTTCGCATGTCATGTAATCATTGATTAAGTTTTATAAATTTTAAAGACTATTCCAAATCTCTGATAAATGTTATTCTAAAAACATGCTATATTTGGCTTCTGGGAAAAACTTCTTCAACTTGAATAAAATTCTTCAATATTTTCAAGTTCAATATTTTCTTCAACTTGAATAAAATATTCAAGTTGAGTATTCAAAATTGCAATACGAGTGAAACGTTAATTTTCCTTTTTAAACAAGTTTCTCTAAGTACTAAAATAATTTTAAAAACATCTAAATCATATTTTTTTTTCAATAAGACTGAAATCCAAGAATACAATGAAATCAGCAAGTATTTAAATATATTAATATTTATTTCACATTAAAAATCCCTAAATCATTCACTATTTGCAGAAAACATATGGAAAATGAGAAAATCTAAGAGGACTGTACTTTTGTTGCCACACACTTCAATTTATTAACCCCTGCAAGACTTCATTGGAATGATCGCCTGTGTCCTAATATATACCATGCCTGTGATCAGGTATATTATTAGGGTAGATGAATGTCCGAACCGGCCTTCTCGAGGTGCAGGCTGTTAGTCTTTCAAAAGAGATATTCTCTTTTGGAAGGGAACAAAAGGGGAGGGTTGCCAGTTCAGTATGGCCTACTGATCTGGTCATCTATGGCCACTTTTTTCTTTTTTTTCAACCCTGCTGAGGAGTGGTCAACTTCACAGGGTCCTGGTGCTGACCATTTATACGTACTAGACTGGACTTGTTTATGGATTTGAGCTTGATTATGGATCCTGGACTTGCTGCACTGGTGGGCCTCTGTTGAAGGAGAATCTGCTGCTGTATTTTCTGTTTGCTTCTGGGTTGTCAGCCCTAAGTGAACAGAGGCATGGGATACCTTATATCAGCTGGTGGATAATCCTAATCAGAGGCCATCTCAGGTACCTGAACCTCACTTAGCTAGTTGGGCATCGTCAAGCCTAAACTGGAGTAATGTGTCTCAGGCAGACCATATGGCTCTTGAAAAGGTCCACTTGAAAAGGTGGTGCCTGATGTTCCTACCAGCATCGGTAATTTCAGCCTTTAGCGGAGGAGGAACAGGTTTTGCCCCATGCCTGCAATCAGGGGGCTGTTTGATATTGTTGGCCCTACCTATCGCAATAAACCTAATTTCTTTGAAAATCCTACTAATCATTTTCTCTCTGCAGGAACGTGAGGACATTATATAAAGATTATTCTCTTGATGTCCTCGTGCAGGAATTCCAGCGCTATAACCTAGATATTGTAGGCTAGCAACATCTATACATGTTTTTCCCTAATATATACACAGGTCGTGTATATATTAGGGAAACAGGAGCAGTGGAGGCAGAATTACCAGATGGACAGGTAAAGGTGAGATACTTAAAAATAACTTTAAATTTCTCTTTACAGGGAGGGAGTATGGAAAGCATCACCAAGGCATGGGTCTGCTTCTCAGCAGACATGCTAGTGATGCTATTCTATGATATGTGTGCATTAATAAAAGGTTTCTTACAGCAAAATTTCAGACAAGCATTAAAGACTTGAATGTTATCTGCTGTTATGCCCCCACTGAGGATGCTGATGAGGATGAGAAGGATAGGTTGCATGGACAACTTCAGGATATTTTGAATTCTGTCAGGAAAGGAGATATTACCCTTGTTCTAGGTGACTTCAATGCCAAAGTTGGTACTGACTGACTTTTGGGGAGGAGTGATAGGCCCTTTTGGTATTGGTAGCTGCAATGGAATGGGCAACGCCTCCAACAGGTAAGTAAACTCAATGGTTTCAGAATAACCAACACTTATTACAAACACCGCGACATATGTAAGTGCACATGGGTTTCACCTGATGGTCTGCATAAAAATATGATTGATTACATATGAATTAACAGCAAATGGGCTAGGTCTGTTAGGAATACCAGGTCATATAGGGGAGCTAAAATTGGATCTGACCATTATCTTGTTAAAATTGTCTTGCAACTTAAACTTAAAAAGTGTTGTGATAAGGGTAAAAAATTTGTCTTTAATACTGAAGCTCTG
The DNA here is from genome assembly GCA_038380435.1 of Ryuthela nishihirai. Classification (NCBI taxonomy): domain Eukaryota; kingdom Metazoa; phylum Arthropoda; class Arachnida; order Araneae; family Heptathelidae; genus Ryuthela; species Ryuthela nishihirai. Next base: position 23,715,206 of record JAWZYU010000004.1, on the reverse strand, counting down.
AAAGATCCAGTTATAGCTAAAGCTTACCATGATAGGTTACTTAGTCATTGTGACAGTCATGGTATGCTTATTATTGAAGTTGAGGAAGAATGGGATTATTTTAAACAGGCTTTTTTGGAAACTAACAGTACTCTTTTAGGAATAAAGTATCAGAGGAGGCAGATTTATTTGAATGATAAGGCACTTGAGCTTATTTCAGAAAGAAAGAACTGCAGGAATGTCATTAATCAATACCCTACTAATCGTAATAGAAAGCATTAGAGAGAGCCTAATAAACGTGTAAAGGATCAGTTAACTGCTGATAAGAATCTTTGGCTTAATGGCTTGGCTGACAAAGCCGAGGAAGCAGACAGCACAACAGCAGAGAGCATACCAGATAGTTAATGGTTTGTGTGGTAGAAAACGAACATGTACACAGGGATTGAAGGATAAACATGGTAAGGTTATAGAAGGGGAGGATTCTGTCATGGCTAGGTGGGCTGAGCATTTCAATGATGTTCTAAACAATGTGGTTAGTTCTACTCCCATTGTTTATAATGATGATAGATGCATTGGTGGCTTTAATGCTGGCTCTATAACACAATCTGAAGTAATTTTGGCTATTTCTAAACTTAAACTTCATAAATCCACAGGGGTAGATGAAATTACTACAGAAATGCTTAGAGCTGGGAAAGTTTCTGTTACCACTTGGATGACTGAAATTTTGAATATCTTTTATGATAAAGGCATGGTTCCTAAGGATTTTACCAGAGCTATTGTTATCCCTGTTTTCAAAAAAGGTGATCGCAGTTCTTGTGATAACTATAGGGGTATCAGCCTACTCTCTGTTCCAGGTAAAGTTCTTTCCATGATTGTGCTTAATAGAATTAAGAATCTGGTTGACAGTCAATTGGATGATGAGCAATGTGGATTCAAAAGGATAGGGGATGTGTGGATCAGATATTTTCACTTAGGCAGATTCTTGAGAAATGTTTAGAGTTTCAGAAACCTTCGATGGCTAGCTTTGTTGATTTCAAAAAGGCTTTCGACTCTGTTGATCATCATAATTAGTGGTTGATTGTGAGATCATATGGTATACAGGACAAGTTAGTTAACATAGTGAAAGCTCTCTATAATAACACTGAGTTGTGTGTGAGAGTTGGTAAGGCTTGTAGCAATTGGTTTAGCATAACTTCTGGTGTTCAACAAGGGTGCATTTTGTCTCCTTTTCTCTTTAGTTTGGTTATTGATTATGTTATGCGAAATTCATTTCGAGGGAAAGATTTTGGCCTTAAATGGTCTGGAGATACGAAAATTTCTGACTTCGATTATGCTGATGATTTAGCACTTTTGGCAAATGACATTGATGAGATGAACTCTTTCATTCGAGCTGTTGATGAGCTTGGTAGTAGAGTAGGCAGGGCAGTGCGGTAGATTTTCTCATTATGATGCAAGTCTTCAAAATGCCGCCCCTTTTTTTTTCTTTAAAATAACCTTCGATTGTGATTTAAAAAAAAACCTGCACAAAATGTATGAATACTATTTATTTATTTATATTGAATTATTATTATTATATTTGAAAATATAAACTACTGTAAAATAATTATATCAACTATCAACTACAACAATCTACTACAGTTTTACCCTTCTAACTTTAACTTTAGCAAATTCGTTAATTAGGGATGTGTAGTCTAGAGTGGCAGCCAATGTAGATTCAATAGAAATTAATGACAGATTTCTAAGTTTTGTTTGGCTTATTGGACTTCTTAAGTAGTGTTTTATTAATTTTAATTTGGAAAAACTTCTTTCCCCACTAGCTACAGAGACAGGGAGTGTTAATAAAATTCTCAGAGCTACAACAGTATTCAGATACAAAGTAATCAAGTTATTTTGGCACAAATAATTTAAAACATCCAAAGGTTTCATAGAATATGGTAGCATTCAAGATACATCACGTAATTCTTCTTGAAGATCATTTGCATTTATATCCGATTCATTTTCGACCAAAAGTATTGACTGGAGACTGGTACAATAATTTTCTAGCATTCTGTCATCCATATCCTTAAGTTTTAAAATGTCATATAAAAACTGAAAATTTTTGCTATGGGTTTCCAGAAGCATGAATCATTCATTCAGAGAATTAAAGGTAATGTCCAGAATATAAAATTGAAAAAGTTTATTTTAAATTTATTCTCCTCTGTTAAGGGTTGATCGACAGCTTCTTCATAGTCAAATTGATGCTTTTTCCTTCTGGCTCTAACTTCAGTTTCTGCAGGAAATTCTGCACTGCATTCAAGATTCTCTGCAATCTCATTAGCAGCAATTTTCATCTGATCATATCCAGATTGTCTATAACTTTCACTTTTCGTATGGTTTCTGATAACATCCTTACACAATCTGACAAATTTATAGTTACAGATTGCAATAGCTTCGAGACTGAATTTATTTCAAATAAAATATCATACCAAAGAATTACACCGCATATAAACTTGTAGTTTTTAATATTTTTTGCTAACCCTCTTACTTTAACTTTAGTTTCTGCATCTCTGTTGATGTCTTCTATTATTTGGAATAATGCATCATAGATTTTGCAAAGTTGAAATCATAAAGGTTTTAACGCATCTACTGTGCTTGACCACCTAGTAGCACTCAATGGTTTTAGAGTTAATTGTGAAACATATTTTTTTAGCACTTCCCAATGCTTTGTAGAACCAGAAAAAAAAGTGTAAAGTTCTTGTACAATAGAAAAAAAAGTTGTTGTTTCTGTAGAAGACGACACTGCATCATTCACAACTAGGTTTAAAGAATGACATGCGCAGGGCATATAAAACGCCCTTGGATATTTTTCAAGTATTCTATTTTGTACACCCTTTCTTACTCCATTCATATTAGCTCCATTGTCATAGCCTTGTCCTCTAAGCCACTTTAACTCAAAACCTAACTTTTCCAAATGTGTCAGAATAAGTTCTGTCAAACCCCCTCCGGTTGAATCACTAGCTTAAAAAAAACCAATAAAGAATTCTTTAATTTCATATTTATTTTGAATGGAGTTTAAAGTGACAACTCTTATTGTTAATGAGATCTGTTCAATATGACTTACATCTGGGGTACAATCGGTGATTATTGAAAAATATTTAGCGATTTTTGTTATTTCGACAATTTTACTTAAAATTACATTTCCCATCAAATTTATCAATTCATCTTGTATATTATTGCTTAGATAAGTCACAGACCATTTATCAGACTTGTGTTGAACTCTCCTGATATGTTCTTCCATAATTGGATCAAACTCAGAAAGCAATTCTACCAACTTTAGGAAGTTTCCGTTATTAGGCTGAAACAAATATTCAGCTGTTCCACGAAAAGCTAAGCATTGTGAGGCCAATAGTCTAATTATTGACATAATTCTTTTTAGAACTCCTCTCCAATGATGAATTTCCATATCCATAATTCGTTGATATTCAGTGTCAATAGTTTTTTTCTGCTTTAATCGAATGTCCAATTCTTTCCATGCTCTAAAAGCATTTCTGTGATTTACAGACTTTTCGTGCATTGTGAGGGCTCTTATAAGATTTCCCCAGTCAGAATAACCTTTTTTGGGCCAGTCGTTAATAGCAGACGAATTATCAAATAATATACAACAAAAGCAAAAAACGGCACCATTTGTAACAGAGTAAATCAACCAACTTCTCTCAACGACTTCACTATTGCTCAACACTTTCAAATAATGCGAGGGCGAAAATCTACGCCTTCCTTTATTAATAAGGAAACTCGAATTCTTTAATTTGATGTGGACCTCTCTCAACCAGTATTTGACGAGTTTCAGATGACATGCAGAAAGCATTCCATAATGCAGGATCAGAAGGAATTTCGTTTAATATCTGCTGGCTGCCACTGCTACTGCTACCCGGTTCTTGATGAACTTCTGATGGTGTTAATTTTTTTGGCTCTCTTCAACAACTTCTTCTGGAAGTGATTGGGGCGGCACTGAGTTTTTATTTCCCAAATCCAAAGCAATCGCTGTTGATGTGGACGGCTCATCTAAACAGGACTTTTGTACTAAGAATTCCTTAATAACATAACTTAGCTTTCTTCCTTGTTACTCTTTCTTTAAGTATTTCTTTTTATATTGACTTCCAGACAATTTTTTCCTTTTCTGTTCCATACTGTAATAAAAATATTAAATAAAAATTCACAGTCCTTCGCAAAGATGCAACCGGGGGTAGGGAGGGAGGCATTGAAAATGATTAAATATGATGATGCTTATCATGCTATTAATATAGGGTAGATAAAATAACGATAGAAATGAGTTGCAAAGCTAGTAAGATTTGTAGGTAACAGAACATAATAAATAGATAACGAATATCTGTCAAATTGACAGCTAGCAGCCGTTTTGACATATGCCTTTCTTTAACTTGTTATTGAATTGTCTCCACTTCAATGTATGTGAATTTGGTAAAAACAAAGCAATAAATAATGAACGCAAAAGTAGGCAAATGCAAATATTTCCTAAGCAACTCTCTCTCTATCACACACAGAACGCAAAAGTAGCCCAATATTACCTAAATAACTCTCTATCATACAGAGGCACATGTTCCGCACCTGAAATATACCCAGTCCATGCAAATGCTACTTTTTAATTCGAGTCCCTATTGTCATAACAATCATTTTCAATGATAATAAGTAACTACAATTGCTGTAAAAAACAATAATTCTCTTACCTGATCTACTTTTTAAACACAAAAACTGAATTAGTATAAATGCACAAATATTATACTGATACAGATATATTATATATCTGATTTAAATACAGCACAGCCACTTGCCACTTCTCATGACAAACTAACATTAAAATCAAATATTGTCAATAATTGTAAGCTCAAAGCAGAACTATCAACACGTAACACGGGCAATTGTCTTTTGTGATAATTGCCGCCTCAGCTTTTAGGAGTGGCCGCGCGGTATATTACAAACAAAAATAATAGCTTCGTGCTGTCAGATCAAAAGTCTTTCGGCAAGCGCTCTGCAACGATGCACCTGCACCAGAGACCGAGATCAAAGGGTACCGAAAGCGCTTAGGCAGAGGCGTACGATACATCATAAATCATATACATCAATATCGGAATAACATAGACCAATATAGAAAAGTGTTGCATAAAGATTTTTAATTATTGAATGGTTCAAATTGTATTTTGATTTTGCTGCTTATGCCGCCCCCTTACTGTGCCGCCTGATGCGCCCGCCTCTCTGTATCACAGCACGGCCCTGAGAGTAGGTTTGGTTATAAACAGAGAGAAAACTAAAGTGATGAAAATTGGTCAGGCAGGCTGTGATTCAGTTAATCTGAATGGTTGCAGTCTTGAGCAGGTGTCATAGTTTAATTACCTTGGGAGCAATGTAACAGATACTGGTGATGTGCAGCATGAGATTAACAGACGAATAGGGATTTCTGCTGGGACTTTTAAGAATCTATGGAGAGTGTGGAGAAATAGGTGTATACACCTAAAGACTAAAATTAGACTGTATAATAGTTTGGTTCTTTCTAGGGTTAGTTATGCTAGTGAAACTTGGACACTTTGTAAACAAGATAACAGGAAACTAGATGCTTTTGATTCCAGATGCTTACGCAGTATCTTGGGCATTAGGTGGTTCGACTTTGTAACTAATGATGAGGTTAGGCAAAAGAGTTGGCAACCTCCTTTAAGCAGCATATTGTGCAGAGAGAGACTCCATTGGTTTGGCCATGTTGCCCGTATGGATTATTATAGATTGGCGAATAGGGTTATGAACAGTGTGCCTAAAGGCCTCAAAAAGAGGGGGAGACCTAGGATGTGGTGGGCAGACAATACCAAACAGGACCTTGTTACAATTGGTGTGCAGTGGCCGGATGCAGCAGATGTAGCTCAGGATAGATATGCTTGGAGAATTAAACTGCACAGTCTGGTTGGACCTCCGTAGCCCATGGCTGCTTGAGGTTGATGATGATGATCTCAGAATTTTTTTCTAATTACTCATGCCAATGTTACATTGCTGACATATTACTGCAGCCACCTGTCTTGCAGATCTAGTTTGAAAAAAGATTGAGTAGAAACTGAGTTTTGTTTCACAAGTTTCGTTTCTGCAAAACATTGCACAATACTGCATCATCGTTCAGACTTCTAGTTAAAGACAGAAGAAAGTAGACAGAACATTAAATAAATTACATATGGACAAATCTGCAAATCTGCAAATTTTGCACAGATAAATTTCAAACCTGGCCCAGGTGGGACTTGAACCTGGGAACTGCAGATTACGAGCTTGGTGTGCTACCGATTGAGCCACTCCCTGGTTTCAAGTGCCATTATCAACCCTATACTGTTAAAACACATGAATTGTAATTTGCAAGCTCTGATATAAGGCAGATAAAAAAGAAAAAAACGAAATTCTTAATTTGGTACTTAACAGTCATTTAGTGACTTTGATATATATAAACTTTTCTCATTTTTAAGAAAAATTTCCCTTGCCTTTCTTTTTCTTAGAATTTTGTTATTCCATTAATCACAATTAAATGCTCTTTCTTTAGTTATATGATACAACTTATTTTTATTCAAAAGTTACTTTAGGATATGATTCTAAAATTATTATTTTTATTTTTTAAAACACTTTAAAATTAACTTGGCTCTCAGGGTGGTTTCTGAAACAGTTAAACACTCATGTTAATATTCATCAGTGTGTTTTTCTACCTTTTTTTTTATATCTTGTAGTGGGTAATTAATCATATCACTCAAAGATTTAAATTTTTGGTTTAGGAAATGGTCCTGATATGTACACTACATACTATATTCTCTATTTTATAATAGATATAGAAAGATTTGAATGCTTTTAAATGTCTTACCTTCTTCCCATACCATTTTTCCATCTACAGCAACTCCTACTACTATTCCAGGAGCCCCAACTTCATCCTACAATGAAGGAAACATTATTCACAGCAAAATATTAACATACAGTAAAGATATCTTAATTTGGGACACAGAGAGGGATGAAAATTGTGTACTAAGAAACTTCTAATGGAGGAGGCGAGTTTGAGATGCTTGAGTCTCTGGTTTTTGAGGACTAAATTAGAAATTAAAGATTGCTTATTGAATTATGACCACCTAGCTAATACTGTGATTGCTATCTTTCAAATGGATAACTGCCCATAGCTGCCTTGGCAACAATTCTACTAGATGTCTGAAGATGTCAAAAGGGATTTGTAGTCATACAGTCTGTAAGATATCTCACAATTCCTGAATGGAGGAGATGGTGGATGTCTACATCTCACATCACTTTCCATAATGTCCCACAAGTGTTTGATGGGATTGACAGATGGCAAATTCAGTGGCCAGGAAAGATGGGTGATGTTTGTTCCTCTGATCACTCCCATACAGTCTGAGCCAGGTGACATGGCACATTATTGTCTTGGAAAATGGTGCAACATGGTAGAGTATACATTCTGATGAGCTGCCAGTAGCCCATGCCACATGTTGTCCATACAACCAGGGTCCCTAATTTGGACTAGTAAAACATATTTGAGAGCATATCACTGCCAGAAGTCTGGACAGTGGGCATACTGCAAAAAGGGTCCATTGATTTGTTTGTGACATACAGGGGTTTATCAAAATAATGGAAAAATGTAGAATTTGTGGAGAACATTTTATTAATAAACTGTAGGCCCACCTCAGGCATTCAGAACAGATGCAATTCTATGTGAAATAGCCTTATACAAATCATGCACATATAGTAATGGAATGTAGGACTATTCTGCCTGTAAAATATGACCCAAATGGGCCAGTGATGCTGGAGGTAGAAAGTGTGACCTGACCTTGCACTCCAGATATTCCCACAAATGTTCAGTAATATTGAGGTCTGGAGATTGAGGTGGCCAGGGTAGCTGTTGCATCTCATGCTCTGCAAACCACAACTTGACACGTTTCGCACAATGCACTAGTGCATTATCCACTTGAAACCAGGAAAAGTCATTAGAGAACAATGCCCACAACATTGGGTGCAGGTGGTTCCCGATAATGGATTCATACATGCAGATGTGACATGACCCTGCAGAATAACTAATGGCCCTATGGAATGCCATGATATGGCACCACACAGCATCAGGGATCCACCTCCATGTTTCAGAGTTGGAACCAAACAGTTGATGTGGTATGTTTCTGCAGGTTTTCATCAGAAGTACATTCTACCAGTGGTGGGAAACAATGTGTAGCACGATTCATCAGGCTAGATGATATATTGCCAGTCTTTAGTATTTCAGTTTTTATGTGTATGATGGTCTATCCATTCACTTTTACTTTTCCTTAACTAGTTTTACTTTATTTATGTTATATTAATCATTCTGGGGATTATTATTTCATTTTGGACTGGACCACAATTCTTTCTTCTGAGCCAAAGGAGTTGCGCATGCGCAACTCTGACTTTTGATTGTCAGATGCTAATGCGTGCGTGTAGGACACAACCCCTCTTGCGTCATAGCTAGTACAATTGTCAGATTATGCAAATGTTTTTTCTGGCGAGCAAGACATGCTGGAGTGTACACAGCATGTATACTAAGTGATATTAGGTCACAGAGTCAGTATTGTTAGTAGAAGCTGAAGTATGTTGAAGTAGTACGTGGAGTATGCTGAATCAGTATGAGTTAGTAGTAGTAGGAGAAGTCAGTAAAGAATGTGTTGTGTAGATAGAAGAAGTTGTTAGTAGAAATTTAGGTAAATGTGAGTTGTTAGTACTCCAACTTTTTGTTTTCATCAACTGAATTGGTGAGTCTTAATTTTTTGGAAATAAACTTTATTTGTTTAAAAATTTTTTGACTTTTGCTATTTTTCTCATGAGCAACGTTAATTGATTTTTGATTAGATTTAAACTTTAATTAAACTTGACAATCCTGTTATTAATTCTTGCTCGATAAGCAATGCTAGATATACAAAATGAACCCTATTTTAACTTTATTTGGCAAGTTAATATTGCCTGGTGCCCAACAAACTATCCAGAATTTCGAATAAATTTAGATCAGACAAAAGGTCAAACTTGAAAAGTTAATAATCTTTGGAGCACTTACAGAGAAAAAAAAAAGAAAGTAGTGCACCATACACAGGGACTGTATATATATATATGTATAAATTGTATATTATTCAACATGATTGTCAAAATTAACAATTTTTGCACTCATTAGTTATTTGTACTAGTCATAGATTTAATGGCAGTTTAAGCTGAAATGTTTCATTGAGCAAGAAGCTTAATTTTTATGTATTAGTCAAAGGTACTGACATTTCAGCACAATTATTGCTGATAGTTAAGATCTTTATTGTATGTATGTAAAGATTAGAAGTGTCTGGACACACACATACCATGATAGATAAACTTTTTGATAACAAGTTTATTTGCAAGCTTAGTATAGATTTAGTATTGTATTGTTGTATAGCAGTATCTTTGAGCACTGCTCAAAAATAGAAAAAGTTACAAAATTCAAGATTTTTGCAAACAGCTAAACATGTCTGCTAGTAATATGGCCGATTCCGCCATAATGACTCCAGACTTAGAAAAAGTAAAAGATAGGTTACAGAATGTGATGAAAGAAGCAGAAGTGTTAATGAATCTGCTTAAAGAGTCTTGGGAGAAAGGGGGAACAACAACAACCCATAAATTTTCTGACAATGCTATGCCAGTTCACAAATCAATAAACTTTGAACGTAAAGTTCCATTTTTTGTTCCGTCAGAAGAAAATGATAGAACAGAATATTATCAACCACCTCAATGACAAGTTGCCAACCCATTTATTAACTATAGTCCTTATGTTAATTGGCCTTTACTTGAGATAAGGTTTGATGGTTTGAAACATCCATCATCATGGACATTTCTCAAGTTCATGGAAGAGCATTTCCATTTACATGAAGTGCCCGGCAACAAAAAGGTGGTTTTAGCAGTATCTTGTTTAACTGGATGTGCTAAGCAATGGTGGAATAACATAGGATGTTGTCATGGAATAGAGTTTTGGGAAGATTTTAAAAGTGAACTCTTGGAAATCTATCCAGCTTATGATGATTTTACACATCTAGCTACAGGACTGCTTTCACGAAGGCAAAGGGAAGGAGATGATATCAAAAAATTCATCTGGGGTAAAATAGAGTTATACCAGTTGTACGATGCTGATGCTGCTGAAATTGACATTATAAACTGTATATTGTCCCAATTACTTTTCTCTGTATGAGAATTTTTAGGAGTACAAAATGTAAATTCAATTTCAACTTTAGTCAAATTGGCTTGGCAGGACACCACAAGAAGAGAATCTGCGAGAATGGCATTAAATCAACAATGGATGCAATCCTTGCCAAAGGCAGCAATATTGGGTTGAGTCTCACAAAATGACTCCCGCATGACCGGAAGTTACACAGTCTCAACAATTTGAACCGAATGCTCCTATAACGATGTAGAACGAACGAAACAGATTATATTTCTTTCGAACGAGACAGAACATAATTTGTTTCATTCATGACAATTCGAACAATGACACTAAACCAAAAACTTCTGCTACAAATAATTGAGAAATTTTCAGATGTAAATTTTGTGGCCGACTAGGGCACATGGAGCAATATTGCTACAGAAAAAACGGCAATTGGGAAAATTTAAATTAGGATTTTTGAAGCGAGAAGCCAAAGTTCCCCAAGAAAAGCCCTCTCATGAGTTAAGTCTTGCCACTGTACACAAAATGTTATAATGTTTGTAATGCTCCAAAACTATGTTAATTTTACTTTGCCAGATAACTGAAATTCTTGGGCACCAGGCAATTAATCTTGTCAATAAATTAAACAAGGTTTTTTTTATTAGCGTTAGACAGAAAAAAACTTAAATAAATGACTGTCCATTAGCGTAACTTGAATATTAAGCAAACTCTGCTCAAGAGAAAAAAATAAGAAATTCAAACACAAATTTCATAAAATAAAGATTCAAAATCTAGCCACACCAAAAATACGTTGCAACGAAAAGCAATTCTGTTCGAAAACTATAAACTTGCTCCTAACTGTGCAACTCACACAACTAAATTCTTTCTCCAACTTCACATTACCAAATACCTCTGTGACCTAACATCACTTGGTGTACAAAACAGTGGCACTTCATGTGGTGGAAGCCACATTTGCATATGAAGATCACGGGCTCGCACTAGTTATGACATAAGTGGGTGTGTCCTTCCATGTGCATTTAGCAGCTGTCAACCAAAACGTGGAGTCACACTATCATAATTCCTTTAATGGCACGGGCAGTAGAATGATGGATCAACTTAAAATAAAACCCCAAAATGATGATTATAATGTAAATAAAGTGAAACTGGTTAAGGAAAAGTAAAAGTGAATGGGTGAACCTTCACAACCTCACTTTCAAAACTTTCAAAGGCAAACTCAAAACTTGTTCATTTAATAAAACTTCAGCTTGTTCATCTTAACAAAATATGCATGAAAATGATTTTTCCAAATGGGAATTTTTTTACCTTTTTTTTAACTTTTTTTTTTAAAATTTCCATTTTCTTTTTTTTAAATTAAAGTTTAATTTTGCTATTTTAGCGATACTGACCAGTAGCTATTGTCCTGATATGTGGATATTTGACACTCACTACAGCACTGATGGCTCTGGTAGATTTAAGGATCCTGAACTTGCTGCACTGGTACACTTATGTTGAGGGAAACTCTACTGCTGTTTATCTGCTTGTCAGCACCAAGTGAACAGATGCACAGGATATCTTATATCAACTGATGGATATTCCTTACCAGAGGTCATTGCACATACTTAACCCTTCTATTGGCATTACCAAAATAAATCCTGAGTAATGTAAACTTGTAAAGGTGATGTATGAAGTTCCTACCAGCACTTGTGGCTTAAGCCTTTTAATGGTGAGGGAATGTGACTCTGCCCCATATCCACAATTAGGGGGTTGTTTGATATTTCTCAATAAAATTTTCGAAAAAATCCCACTAACCATTTCTTTCCACAAGTATAGAGAATGTGAAAACTCTGCACACAGATTATATTATTGATGTCAGTGTGCATGATGATTGTGTTTTTAGGGCACTTTGCTGTATTCATTAATAACACAGCCTGACATTTGCATTTCATGCAGCAATATTTGTATATACAGATACACCTGCAACTACATAGGAGTTTTAACTTCAAGATATTTCAACTAAATCATTCTTATGAACAAATTTCAGTTATTTTTCTCCTTTCCGATCTATGGTATTGTTCAGAAACATTTTCCTTCACTCCGTCACAAATGTTCCCAATATTAACAAATTTGTGAATATTATATTAAAACATCAGTTTTCTCACACTTCTTTCCACTCTTAATTCATTGCCACCTTCCTTCTCCAATCTCTTTGTGAGGTGCAAGAAATTGTGCTGTAACTGGAATTGCAGTACCAATTCTGATAAAAACATAAAGCAGTCTGTGTAAAAAACATTTTTCTCTTAAATCAATAGCAGTAAAACTCTAAAGATTGTTTTTGAGATTATTTATAAATATAGTGAAAAAAATTTATGTTGGAAATTTAGCTTTTCAAAAGAAAAATTAATATGTGTTACTGGTATGAAAAATAATCCCTCATTGAATTCAGTTAAAATGGTACCTTCTCTATTTAAAAAGAAAGATTCAAAGCTTTGTACATTAAATATTTCTGCAGTATTCAGATTTTTTTACAACATATTCAGGAGTTCAGCTTTAGGTATCATACTATGAAGATGCATTCCTGGCACTTTGAGGTAATACAAAACTCTACTAGATAGGGAACAGAGGCATAATTATGGCTAGGCACAACAAGGCACTGTCTAGGTCTCCTGGACCCAAAATAGAATTATTTTGCATTACATGCATTTTTTTAAAATTCTTTTTATAGGGGTCTTGTTTTAATCATTCATCTTGGGGCCTTAAAAGTGAAGTATACCTTTGATACGAAATAGTCTGATTTCAATCTGTTATATTGTCAGTAGAGTTACAGAGGATTTCAATCACTGCATAGTAAAATTATAGTTAAAAATTCTAAAATGCCCTTTCTCATCTAGTTTCATGGATCAAAAACTCACTAATTTATCAAAATTCCAATTTTCCCTAATCCATTATAAACACCAGTACCATACACTAAAGAACTACCCTTTCTTGAACTTGTTAAAACTAAGCTTCCTTGGACATAACCACCAAAATTGGGTCTGTGAAAGACCCTCCTCTTAGAGAATCAGTAAACTTAATACAGCATAAAGTTAATACAGCAGAAAACTTCACTAATTCATTAAGTAGGGGATCTATTTAGTTCCATTGTTTTCTCTAAATGTATACAATAAAGCAAATTCTTTGGCAACACTGATTTGCTTTACAATGCTAGTTTGATTTACTTCTGAGCAGCACATTTTTGCAAGCAACAGGCTAAATGGCCAGGTCATGAGTGAGAGAAGTTAAGGGGGCACTGGAGAGCTGTTAGATGACAAATGATAGCCTCCTTTCAAGTCGTCCAGCATGTTCTTTAATGTGCACAAGTTATGGCTCTCAGGCATATGGGGCCATGGATTTACATCCCATAATGATGGAAGGGACCTTTTCAAGTTCATTGATGTCCCCTTTCTCATTATGAACAGGAGTAGGGATTAGTGGAGATAAATCTCAATACTAGCACAGTTGAGACTTGAACCTGGGAACTGCAGAGTGTGCAGATTATGAGCCTGGTGTGCTATGGACTGTGCTAATCCCCATTTCACAGTGCCTCTGTGCATTGGCAAAACTAGACTGAAATAGTAACTGAACCCTAAGGGAGCTCAGTCACATTCCCATTTAGTCTACTATCACTACCATAATTTAATATTGAATTCAATACAAAAATCAATATTTCTCAAGTGAGAATCTGTAGTATATAGGAACTAATGTTCTCAAGACAATTTTAAAAACCAACTTACAGACACACTTCACTTCAAAAATAATGGCGGGGTTTCGGGAACTCATATCGTTCTTGAACTTCCATTATTTTTCGGTCACCTTATATATTTTTAAAACAAACACTAGTTCATGCAAAAAATATTGCACGAAAACACTACTGGATATACAAAAACAAACCTTTATTCTTTGTATTAAATCTCGACTTTCAGTAACTGCTTCTTCTAACTTGGGAACTACATCATCCAATATATTTTCTTTCCGAGAGTCATTTGTATTGTTTTCACATGAAGCTTGTTTTCGATGAGATATATACAAGTACGTCCCCATAAGCGCGGATGAGCAGAGCAATGCTGCTTTTGCATTAATACGTTTCAATTTATTTAAAGCATGCAACAGAAAGGTAAATCGAAATTTCTTAGCTGAAAATACACCTTGCCTAGGATTGGAATGAAAGAAACCAATTTTTATTTTGTTATCTAGAGATTCATATTTAACGTTTTTAGAAAAAAAGTTTGCCAACTTTAAACATTTCTCATAATACATTATAAGTGTGGAAGCAAAAGTAAAAATATGATAATTTACCCAACACAGGAATTTACCCACAGCTGACTAGCGATACGGATACGGGTTTAACATTTTTTTTTATTACGTAAACTGACAGGCTCCTGTCAGACCTCTGTGGCAAGCAGTTGCTTGAGGGGGTATTTATTTATTTTATTTTTTTTTATAGTATAAGGGGGGGGGAGGTCATACCAAAATGCTCGACATTTCAAAAAACTATTGTCGCATTGACAAAACATTCATTCCAGGAATCTCTTTTAACTTCAACCTCCTTGACCTTAAGAAACCAATCCCGAAGAGTGTTTCATGTCTTCAATGACTTATGGATCTGCAGGCAGAACATTAGTTTGTCCTCAGCTATGCTTGGTTCCCCAGAATAACCAAAGATTCTGATTATTTTAGGGCGCTCTAAAATTATGTTTCATCGTTTCATCATAGAGTGTGATCAGAGAGCATTGAGAACAGACTGGATCTAGGGCAGAGATTTTCGAAGCCGATTTCTGGTTTCCAATGACGTGGACCTGGCCTTGAACAGCAAACTGCTCAGAGTACCGTCATAAAACTATTCCCACTTGTAACAATTTTTGCCTATATATTACGAGGTTTGATTTTTGTACTTAACTCTCTTCTCCATAATTGATGTGCTTTCTCTTTAAACCCGGAATTTATTTCGATTTTTACATTTCCACCCTTATGCATATTTGTCTCCACGGAACTCCGTAGATATTTTCCCTCGATAAATGCCGTTCTTCTCAGCCACTGAATTCTTGGACTTTGCATTGAGACATAAACGAAGATTTTCTTAGAAAGTCTATCGTCATTCAGGCAGAGAAGTTTCGCCATGTATTGAAGTTTTGACCGAGTTTCGCGGGTTTCGAAGTTCGAAACCACAACTTCTCCTTGAATTGCACACATAGCTTCAAGATGGGAGACTCCGAGGACAAATCTAAATATTTCTGTCTATGCTTTCTCCAGATTTCATCGTGATGATTCAGATAGAACGAGGACAGTATTTCAAAAGAATAGTGCTGGTACTGCAACTGATTTCCAGAGAATTCGTGTATCTTGATACTTGTTGTTGGTAAACAGTGCACTGTGTTTTCTGATTCCGCCTTATTTTATGGATTTCTTGCTAATTTCTTCTTCGTGTATTTTCCAATATCTTGAGTTATTGCAGAGTTTAACTCCAAGGCAATCATGGCGATCATCCGAGTTCGAAAGAATCTTTTCCAGTCCAAATAAGGCACTTGCTAAGGCGTCAAAGGCATGGTTGGGACTTGTCAGTAGAGAATTCTACTACGTTACGCTTGGGGAAATCGTTTGCCACAATTAACATTGCTCGGAGATTTTCCGATGTTTGGGCCAGCTATACGATATCTTCTGCCAAAAAGAGGGCGGACAAATCTAAGTACGTTCTTTTTCAGTCAGTTGTGAAATCCCTAAGTTTGAGTCACAGGTCAATAGTTCGAAGATCCGATTTCAGCTCAGATAGTAGTGCTATGAAAAACAAAAGCGAAAGCAGGCAACCCATATGCACTCCTTGGTTGCATTGTGATGACGAGTTCTCCAGATCTCCTAGGAGCACTTTACAATTGTCCCCTGTATAGATGTCTGAGAGCAGAGTCAAAAATACATTTTACACACCAAAAGTTTGAATCTCGACCATAGTTTCCTTCGATGCGCGTTATCGAACGCTCCTTTGAGAATAGTTGCTTGAAATTCCTCATATGATAATTCCTTTACTGTGGTTTCTTCCATCATATTCCTAAAAGCTTGAAATTTATCCATATTTTGGGGATCATAGGTGTGTCATCGTGGAATATTTCTTTTTGTTTGTCTCAGTCGTGTTGACTTCAACGTCAGTATAGACCAGTTGTGGTCGCTACCAATGTCTACATCTCCCTCTTCATCAACAAACATATTTGAAATAAACGGCAATGCTATATCAGTGCACAGGAAATAATAAATAAAATATAAAATAAATACCCCCTCAAGCAGCTGCTTGCCACAGAGGTCAGACAGGAGCCTGTCAGTTTATATGCCAGAGTAGAAGGTCTGAGAGGATGGCAGGCCCTCAGCAGAAAAACGACACAAACAGCCATGCCTTACCCGGGGGCTCGAACCCGGGTCCCTTAGGTCAGTAGCCAAGCGCACTAACCACTCGTCCATACTTCTGGCTTTCGCACGTATGCTTTTTCCTCTGCATTTCTCACTAAGATTAATTATCGACAGAGCATTGGACTGTACAAATGATTTGAACATCTTTGTTCGAGCATTAACTGTTTCCCCATGCTCTCTCAGATGTGCATTGAAATCTCCTGCAATGATGAATGGTTTATTGGTACGAGTAAAAAGACAGATGTCTGCAGATAACATAGACAATATTTCTTGTTTCCACTGGACATCTGATGGACTCAGATGTACGAGTCCCACTGTAAGCTCCTTATGTCCTTTCTTGATTGTAATCCAAGCCATTTATGTTTTGTTCCTTTAGAATTCTGGTTCATTCTTGCAAAAGGTAATCTAACCAACATGCCAATCCCCTCACCTTTCTTTTCATTTTCTGCTTTGTTTACCCCCTTCCAATGTGGAAGGTGTTCAAAGTTCCTGAGACGTGTCTCTGTAAAATACACTATATCTATCTCAAAGTGTGCAATCTTTTCTGCCTCTTTCCACTTAACTACATTTCTTGCCTCTCGCAGATTGAGTAGACTAATTCGTAAATGGTCGAAAGGATTTCTTATATATGTACCATTATTTACAAACAAACAGCGATTATTTACAACATTTACAGGGTTCTGTAAGTTACTTTTCAAAGTTACTTTGGGAGAAACGAAAACAATCATCACTTTCACTGGCTATATGATCATTTTCCTGATGATGTTCTAAGAAGATGTAGATTCCAATTCACTAAAGGAGATTCTACTCTTTTCCTGCTTTTTTTTCGTGGTGTTCATGTCTTGCTGACTTGGTAAAATCTTTTCTTGTTTCCTCTTCCCATTTGTCTTCCTGATCATTCAGCTTATATCCTAACTTCAACAACCATATCTTTTCCTTTTATTTCTTTGGGTGACTGTGAGGCTTTGGCAATATACACTACAGGAAAAAAAATTGCAACATCTGGAAGGGTTAATGCCATTTTATTGAAACGTAGGCAGCTGTTAGCATACACTGCAATTGATTACATTATCAAAAAAAAAAATACACCACTTTACCTACCCAATAAAGTGTTATATTTAGTATGCTGTTGAACTGTCCCATGTAGCAATACATTTATCATGGGGGGAAGTCTATAGTACAGCTCTATAATGTCCTCCTGAGGGATAGATTTCCAAATAGGGCTAAGTCACTGTTTCATTTCAGCAACAGTGGTTGGTGCACCTCTGTCGCTGAAATGTTGTTGCTCTGTCATTGTTAGAGCTATCGGCTCATTGTGTCCCATGTGTGTTAAATAGGTGAAAGGTCTAGCGAGCATACTGGCAATGGTAATACCTGAATGGTTTGTTGATGTAGCTACTGCAGACTAACTGCAGTACCAAGCTGAAAACTGATTACCGAAGTTAAGCAGCTTGGGACATGGTCGGTACCTGGGAGGGTGAGCACCTTGGAAAAAAACGTGCAGTTGGCAAAAAATCTGCTGAGGACCGGCCATCCTCACAGATCCCTCTACTATGGCATATTAAACTGACAGGCTCCTCTCAGACCGCTGTGGCAAGCAGCTGCTTGAGGTATTTATTTATTTATTTTTAATGCCGGCATTGTGAGGACAAGCATTACCTTATTGGTAAAAGATTCCGTGCTGCTGAACAAATGGGATAGCCACTGGCTGCAAAATGTTGGTAAGATATCAATGGCAGTTAGAAATCCCCTTACGATGACTAGTTCTGACCTAAATGTCTGACTACGGGCATTCCACATCAACTGCTGGAGTTGTGTGATGATGTTGCATGTACTGGATGGTGTTCCTTTCCCCTGGATGACAGTGAACACGTGTCTACCGTCGATCTGACCAAGACAAAAACGAGATTCATCACTAAACACCACGGTACTCCACTCTTGTTCGTTCCAGTTCTGTCTGAGGGACACCACTGAAGACGTGCTTGCATGTAGCCAGATGTGAAGGGCAAACGCAGTGCAGGACAATAGTCTTGCAATGAAAACTGTAAAAGCTTGTTGTTTACCATCTGCCTGGTAGATATTAAATGTGTTACCCTTTGCCAGTCCCTTTGCAGTTGTGTTGTAGTCGCGAATGTCACGCAATGCCATGCGTCACTAATAGAGGTCCTGTCAATCCATGGTCATATGTTATCTTCCTGATCTTTTTCAGTGTGTGCTGGTTCTTTTCTTGAACCCACTGGTGCCATATGTGCATGATGGTGCTGGGATTGCGGCTAAGAAAGTTGGCCACCTCTCTGTATGACAAACCAGCTTCCCTAAGGTCCATGATTCTTCCACACTCAAAGTCTGTTAGCTGCTGGAACGGTTGTCAACGTCTGCATAAGGGCATCGTTAGCGGTTTAGAGCAATTTCCACAACGTTTTGTCAACCAGGGAGTTTTGGCTGCCTTTATCTGTTTGACTTCTCTGCACCTGTGACGTCACCTCGAGCCTGTCCAATCGTCCTGCAAACCTAATAATTTCCATGCATTTCCATATGCAACCGCCTTCCTAAATTTCGTCACATTTCTTGTAACTGTTGCATTTTTTATTTCCTGCAGCATAATGCCTATAAGTATAGTGTGACATACCCTTATTAAAATCTGGCAGAAAAAGTGTCCCATACAGGTAGAGGGCGCTGGGAACGATATTCTTGTCTTGTTAACATTACCCTCTATGGACGTTTCGCTTTTCAATGACTTTTAAACATAGAAGCATTAATGCAATGATTTTACCATTCAAATGCACATTATTGCTAAGAATTTTAACTGAACTAGTAAAACTTAGAGAACGCTTGAGCAAGTATATTTTTTTAAAACGAAGAAAATTGATCGCCGTTCGATCAAAACAAACCGCATTCCTCTTTGTGTATCAGAGCGCTGAAGTGATCGTTTTGATTGGCTCTTTGGTAAGAGAGAATCTTCGAATGACTCGTGATGTAACATATGTTCTAACATGTGACTTTTGGACTCGCCAATTGTAAATAGAAGTCTTATGGCGTAGATATCCTTGTAAATTGCAAAAGCAACTTAAAACGTTGTAATTGGCTAAACAAAAATGCAAGTTATTAGTATCATGATTATTCTTTCTTGTTTAGCCAATTATAACGTTTTAAATTGCTTTTGCAATTTACAAGGATATCTACGCCAGAACTTCTATTACAATTGGCGAGTCCGAACGTCACATATTAGTACGTATGTTATTTGTCACATCTTCAAATTACAAAATACACTTCAAGTAATAAAAATTTGAATTAACCGATAAGTTCGATAATTTTAATACTGCAAATTATTAGGGTCATGTTTATTCGGTATTAAAATGTTCTAACCTATCGATTAATTCAAATTTTTATTACCCCCTGTAAACCCACAACCCCCACTTCACCACTCTGAATACACCCAATTGGTCATAAACAGACCCCCATAACCCCCTCACTATAAGGGAAAAAAATTTATGGTATCAAATATCCTTTAATTCACAAGAAATACAGTTTGCACTGGACACCTTCGAGTGTACTTCACTGCATTCCACTTCATTATTTTTGCTAATCTGTCTAACAACCATCTCCTTACCCCCATATACCTCAATTCACATCCCCATTAAATTAATGTCACATTTTAAAATTTTTAAGGGCAGTTAATTAAAGGCCCCTCTCCCCTCACCCCTAAAAATTGCTTTTCTACAGTTAACCCCCTCCAATGCAAGAGGATTTAGAGAATATAAAAGTTCTATCTTAGCCCCCCAGGGCACAAATTTCCACCCGTATTCAAGACCTCAGACCCCTCCTCCTCCACACCATTAAAAATTTATAACTATCTCAATCCCATGCCTTTAACTACAGTCCATCCCATTTCCTTGGTAGTTACGCTACATTGAGCAACACAACGCAAGCGTTAAAATCTACCTTATTGACACCAACACACAGCATATCCCACAAAAAGCATTATACATTTCACCCTCCATCATGGAAGATATTTTAACTACTCCCCACCACTCTCTAACACTTTTTATGACGTAGCAGCTTCTCTTTGCTTCTTTTTTTTCATTTTTCAACGAATCTAGGTAGCCTGCGAGCTGTTAAGCCTAATCGCCGAAATGTGAGATAACCAGCACTTTACGGTCCTGGTCACACCAGTCGTTGCTTACAGTGCCCAAAATTGAATTTTGCGATTGGACCAGATGATAAAGGGGCTGAGGCTCCTTTTACAAATTGGTCCAGGAAATGATGGATTGTTAAACACTGTTACCATCCCGTGCTGAATGCCACAGCATTTTATTACCGTTAAGTACTGGAACATAGGTCATGGAGTTGACAGGAACCAATAACAGCTTTACCGTACCCTCAATGCATATTAGACTTGAATGTTCTTAAACGTAGAAACAAAATCTCAGTAATTAATATTTGAGTAGAATCTAAAATTCTAAATATTACTCTTAAAAATCTCGTCTTAACTGCACTGTGCAAAAGAAAGTTGTTATACTGAGAAAAATACTTTTAATACTGTTCGTTGCAATTCTGAGGCTATAAAAATAATAACTAGCGGTTCCTATCGCTTCAAGATGCCGCATGCAAAGCACACCTTACTACGTTAAAAGTACAACGGACGCGATCATGCCTTACCGCTTTATATTTTAGCCAAAGAAAGTAGAGGGAGAAAAAGTTAAGCTTCCATAGAAATTAATGTAAAATCGAGTATCGTGCATTTCGCGTAGAGGTGAAACGAACATTACAGGGGACGAACGCTTTTGTAATTACATGTTACTGTCAACTTCCATTCTCTTCGCTTTTCCTATGTAATAATTTCCCATTGATATTCTTGCAGAGTACATTAATATCAATTCTGTTTCCTGTTTCTATGCAACCAAGAAAGCTTCTAATTGTAATAATTTATTCTATAAATTAACTTCAGGCTAATTTCAAATCTTCTCTATCCGTTCAATTTATAATTGTTGGTTCAACGAAAAATAATTCCAATGGAGAAAATAAACCTTTATTAAAATCATGATATTATTTTTTTCAAATGCAAAGTGCAGTTACTTTTTTTCCTTTTTTAAAATATAAATTTTTTGATGCATAATTCCTTTGCCCTTATTGTTTGCTTCCCAGCTTAAATATTAACGATACGAATCGAAACACCATTTGAGGTCGCCACTTACGCTTTGTCAAAGCTGAACTTCTTTTCCTTATACTTTCTTTGTTTTAACCACGGGGAGCTGAATTTCTTACGTCGACATAGTATTCAGCAAGTTGTACTTCAAATTGTATTAAATGTCACATGAGGTTAAATACGAGCAAATATAAACTATATAATTCTCTCCTTTTCATAACATAGCAACACTAAAATTTACAACTACCCTGAAACTTCTATAAACGATCAATTATGCTAAAAAAATCAAACAAATTAAAGATTTATTCACTTTATACTTACCAAATTAAAATGCCTGTACAAATGGGATTTGTGAGGATGCCACCCCAATTAAACAATTTTTTCATTATGTAAGCTAATTCTTAATATTTAAATTTCTGGTGGAAACTAATGAAACATTTTAGCTGCTTATAGAGAGAGTATCATGTTTATTCATGCCCATAATATTTTGCGATATAATTTTTTATGTAGAACTACTTTTTTCTTAACTAGAACTACTTGTGGCGGAGTAATTTGGCGTAAAACCGTACTATACCAATATTTTTTCACTGCGCATGTAAGAAGTTATGATGCAACTCTAGTCCCCCTGTCTGTAGGGGACCATGATTTGGACCACTTTTTAATGGCTAGGCGATTGACGATTGCCACACTATTACCTATAGGCACTATACCTGTAGTGTATTATATATACTTTGATAGGTCTTTGTGTTTCTCAGAAGGGGTGCTGAATTTAATAAAGCTCTTTTCCTTTCCACTGTTTGTAAACAGAACAAGACTGGTCTATTTTTCCCATTTTCTGGTTATCTACCAAGCCAGAAGTACCGACCATTCCATTCCAAGTTTGTTACTCCAATCTCCGCACAAATTCCTTTAATTCTTCTTTCATCATCGCTGCCATCGTATTTTTCCTTCAATCCGAAGACAATAACGGATTTTTTACGTCTTTTTTTATCATTCGACTTTCTAAGAGTGTCCGGTTTCTAGGTTACTTCACAAAGTTTTTTGTATGTATTCCTATTGGGAATGTCTCTTACATTTTCATTAGTTTCTGCTTCTTGCTCTCTCGCCTTTAAGCTCCCTTCCAGCTGATTTATTCCATTATAAATGTTGAGTTGAAATTTCTCAATTGTTCTCATCAGTTGCATCCATTGAGGTTGCATCTTGTGACGTGCGCAATGTTATGAGAAGTTTAGAAAATGGGTTGACTTCTTTCCCACACACAGAATAGTAGGTAGAGTCTAACATCCTTCATCTTCTTTCAACTGGACCACTTTGTAAAAGGGGCCTTAGCCTCTTTATCATCTGGTCCATGAGCTAAATTATGCTGTGGATGCTGTATTTGGCAGAGAGTAGGAACCAGCACAGTGAAGTACCAGCAACCCTACAAGTTGGCAACCAGGCTTTTGGCCGCCTGAAAGCGGAAGGTGTTCGAATTGGCAGAAGCAGAGCAATCAGTGCCTAGTCGTAGTTAAGAGTGTGGTGTGGAGAGAGAGTAAAGTGAGAGGTTTTAGATTGAAAATACGATTATAAATGAATTTTTGTAGTCAAACATATATGTAGGGTGGCAAAGCCAGTTAAGTGTGAAGAAGGTTCAGAGGGGGAAGGAAATAGGTGGGGTAGAAGGTGTTGGGGTGTTTTATGATCAGAGAAAATTCTCAAATCTTCTGGGTAGTATTGTGTATTGAGTAAAAATTATTTGAATGTCAGGAGGTTGTGCGTTCACATAGGTTAACAATGAGTTAGTAGGAGCCTTGGCAGGAAAGTAAGAAATGGGGCAGAAATTTCAAATAGGCTTAGTGTAGTAGGTATGAACACCTAAAAATGTAAAAAAAAATTTTTTTTAAATATTATTATTTTCTTTTCTAGGTGGGTGAATTCAGGGGTTCCTAAAAAAGAGTAGAAATAAGGGTGGGGGTGGGGTATAATGCCAAAATCATGTGGTATATAATCAAAACAGAAAATACAGTTAGGTGAAAATAGGATTAAAATTCAATCCAATGAGCAATTTGGCATAAAGGGAGTGTAAATTTATCAGGGTAGAGTTAATTTGCTGATGTTGATGTAGAGGTGTGAAAAGTTGATTTGCTATAGGGTGTGGATAGGGGGATAGGGGGTTGAAGCAGATATGTAACTCTCAATAAGTGTGAATAGTCAAACATGAATTGACACAGTTTAAAACTTCCTTTAAAAATTCAACTGTAGTTTCACATTTGAAGTATTCGTGCAAATGCGTGTCCAAAATGCATCTTTTTTGCCTTATTTGGATCTTTTTGTTCTTATGGATCTGTTTGGCATCTGGATCTTTTTAGTTGTCCAAAGGATCTTTTTAGTACAAGAAAGGAAGGTAGTGGGAGACTCTATAGATGCTGGATGTTCATAAGAATTTACCAGTGCTTTGGATGTAGTGTGCAAGGGCTTTATAGTGAGATTTTGATTGTTTGTGAGTAAGATTTAGGATGATCTGTGGGGTAAATGTGGTGACTCCAAGTGTAGCAAGTTTGTGATAGACGGTGTGTCTTTGTGTGTTGTAAAGTGTACAGTGTAGGAGAAAGTGTAGGATGTCCTCTATCACTTGGCAGGTGGGGCAGAGGGCAGAAGGTGTTTTGTTCATCATAAAAAGGTCCTGGTTTATATTTTCTTTGCCAGTGCAGAGTCTATGTATGGCAGTTTGGGCTCTTCTGGGTAGGAAGTCCAGATGTAGAGTGTGTGGGGATTGTACAATAGTGGCTCTAAATGTGTATTTGTCTGCTGTGAGTTGGGCCGAATTTTGTGTCCATGTGTAATGGAAGTTATTAGCATAAGTTCTTATGTGATGTTTACAAGTAATTAAGGTGTGATAATTTGGGTCAGGGAGTGTGTGTCCTTGTTTGGCAAGTGTGTCAGCAGTCTCACTGTGTGTTATATTACAGTGTGAGGGTATCCAATAGAGTGTTAGTGTCTTTCCATTTTCAATTAAGTTGTGTGCAGCATTGTGTATCTGATATAAAGGATGATTCTGGGAAATGTCATAAGTATGTGTATTAATTTGTTGTAGGGCAGGTTTAGAGTCTGTGATAATGTCTATATTTTTTGTGTTGAGGTGTGTTGCCCATTCTAGTGCCATATGTATTGCAGCCAGTTCAGCTGAGGTGCTATTTTCTGAGTGATTTAGTTTCATTATGTATGAGTGTTTGGGGGAGGTGCAGTGGAAAGCAGCTGAGCCTGATGTGGTGTGTGGTATGTGAGGGCCATCTGTGTAGATTGTAGTATTAGTGAAGGAAGGTTAGAGATGATTTGGTCAGCAGCTGCTTTTAATTCCAAAGGGTGGTGTGATTTTTTGCTGATAATATGTGGGAGGTTGAGTTTAATATTTGATTGATTAATTTGCTGATAAGGGAGTATATGTTGAGGTGTGAAGGGTTGAATTTATTTTCAGGTAGGGTAGAGGGAGTGTTGTTTAATAATGTGTGCTGTGATGGTATAGTTATTGTCAGCTTCAATTCTGGATGTAGCTGGGTGAGTAGGGTTAAAGTGTTTAATTTTGATGTATTGTTTGGAGGTGAGGTAGTGTCGTTTAATGTTGAAGGGTGGCATGTTAGCTTCTGCCCAAGTGGCCAGGTTTGGGCAGCCAGCTTTGAGACCCAGGGCTAGTCTGATGGCTCTAGTCTGTATAGTGTCTAGTTTTTTAAGATGTGTTTGTGATGCTGTGTTGAGTGTGGGGAGGCCATACTCAAGTCTTGAGTTGAGGAAAGCTTTAATAAAAGTAAGCATAGCTTTATCATTGGCCCCCCAGGTAGTTCTGGTGGCAGTGAGAATGTTGAATGCTCCATTACATGTGAATTTAATGTTTGTAAGATGTTGTTTCCATGTAAGCTTATGGTCTATAGTTAGCCCTAAATATTTGTAGTGGGTGACTGGGAATATTGCAATTGTTAATTGTTATTATAGGAGAGTTGATGGGTAGGTGTTTACATGTGATAGGTAAGACTGGAGATTTAGGTGCAGAGATAGGTAGTCCCCATTTGTTGGTAAAGTCAAGGACCTGATTGACTGCATTTTGTAGGTGGCACTGAATGTTGTGAATGTTTTTTCCTGAGGTCCAAAGCACAATGTCATCAGCATACATGGAGCATCTGATGTTTTTGTTGAAAATTGTAGTCATGTAGAAGGATGTTAAATAATGTAACGGAGACCACACTGCCCTGTGGAAGTCCTCTGCTTAGATTATGTGGGTCAGATAAGGTAGTCCCCAGTTTCACTGCAATTGGTTGATTGAGTCACGTGGTTTATGGGCTCCATGTTTTGTGGTACCGTGAGACGTAAGGCCTTTGAGTTAGTGTGTGTACCAAGTTAAAACTTCTCAGTTGTTACAGTTTTATACATTTCTACTACTTTTTTTGTCTATAAAAGCTGTTATATCTTATGAATGCCTCACTACGCTGCATTTGGGTGTAAAAATTTCACTCAAAGAAATAAATTAATAAATATTTTTTTCCGTGAAACTCCATCAGAAGACGTCAATCGGCTGCAAAAGTGAAATGATCTAACTGAAAACCAACAAATAATTTCTATTAAGCTTCGTTTGAAAAACCGATCTAATGTGTTCGCTTTGTCATCTGACGATGTCAATATTTGTTCGTCTGTCTATCTGTCAAATGTTGTCTGTCCATCTGTCTTTCCACCTGTCTGTCCGTCTATAGACAATCAATTCTTTTACTTTTAGAGCTAAATGAAAAATTCTTTTTGGGTTGGGTAGATGTTGAACAAATATTGCGGATTCGCAATTTTGAAAATTTTTAATAGCACCCTCTAGCAGTAGAAAAAGATGGAAAATGTTAATATTTGAAGCGAATAGTGCAAACTAGAGGCCCTATATAGGTAGAGGTTGGCCATCTCAAAATTAGACGCCATGTTTTGTCGTCGCTTGATTTGTTTACCGTTCATGGCTGAATGGTATTGCACGGTACTTATGGATTCCGGAAAAGGGTAGGGTAATATTTGATACAGATTTCAGTTTTCATGATTGGAAGCACTTTAGAAAACGGCTAAAAAAAGGAAAAGTAAATTTTAGGTTTTTTTTTGAAAAAAGATTTAAAAAGAAAGATAAGTCTAAAGTCCTATCTCTAGAAAATTTCACTTTGTTGTCTGTCCTTCTGTAGACATCGAACTTTTTGATTTATATAGATACAAAAAAAAATTCTTTTTGTGATAGGCATTAATGATATATTGCGATTTGAATTTTTCGAATCTCCCGAAAGTTATAACTGCGTCCTCTAACGACGGAAAAAATTGAATATTCCAAACGATGTAGTTATATTAAAAGTTGGAAATTTTGGTGTTGAAATATGAAAATTGCAAAGTTACCATTGGCAACATTCATTTGACCCTTTAGACCCGGGGGGGGGGGGGGGGTGAATGCAATTTTTTTGTTTTAACAGAAAAGTTTATGTTTTTAGAGATAAATTAAAATTCCTTTTGGGTTCGACAGGTAATGATGAACTATTACAATCTGCATTTTCCGAATTTCCCAAAAGCTATAATTGCGCCTTCTAACGATGGAAGAAATCGAAAAATCCGAAAATTTAAAACGAATATTTCAAACGATGTAGTTATGCTAGAAATTTGAAATTCTGGTCATCGAATGTGACAATCTTGAAAATTCCACTGACAAGAATGAGTTGACCCTAAGCCCAAGGTAGGTCAGAAACGGAACGGTTTTGTTTTAAGAGACAATTGGAAATCACTTTTTAGTAGTTACTAATGAAATGTAATTCGCATTTTCAAAGGTAGTTTTAATTTATATCATTAGAGATCACTAAATATCGAAACTGCAAAATCTTTAACGAATGCTTCAAGTGATCTGTTTATGGTAGAAATTTCGGCGTGTAGAGTTCTCTTATGGTAGAAATTCCACTGACAGCAATGATCTGCCCACTATTTTCAGAGGAGCGAGAGAACAGCAACATTTTAAATTTAAGAACTAAAAGACAAATATTTTTGTTTTATAATTACTAATAAAATATTGCTATATGCATTTCTCCCATCATTCATTAAAAATAAATAAATAACCCCTCAAGCAGCTGCATATACAGAGGTCTTACAGGAGCCTGTCAAATTATATGCCATAATAGAAGGTTCATGAGGATGGCGGGGAAAACTACACGAACATCCATAATTAAAACTTTTAAGGAGTGAAAAAGTAGGCAAAGAAAGAACTTCATTGTCTTTGAAAATGAGATTCCCATGTGCGCCAGAGGCGATATGCGTTCTAGTTATTTTACACTTTCAGTACCCTCTGACAGTGGAAATTCCCCAGCTGGGTCAGCGTTGAGATTTATCTCCGCAAAATTCCCCGCCCTGCCCACAGTCAGTAGGGGACACCGATGGGCTTGGAAAGGCCGCCGTCGGTCGGATGGGACGTTAAGCCGTGGCCCCGTGTGCGGGAGAGCCATACCCTGTGCACATTAAAGAACACGCTGGATGGCCTTGACGGTAGGCTACCATCTGTCTCCCAACAGCTGTTCCAGTGGGTCCCCTCTCCCAACCTTCTCTGAGCCTTCGGGGTCCATGTGACCTGGCCATTTAGCCCATGGTGTGCAAAAAAGTGCCGCTCAGAGGTAAAACAAATCAACCCAACCCAGTGGAAATTCGAACTACTGTATAATTGTGAAAATAAACTATTAATGTTTTATTAGTACCAGTAACGTGAAAAAAAAAAGTTTTTCATTTATCTCTTAAAGCAGAAAAGTTGCATTTTAACAATGGGACAAATCATTACTATTTGGTTAAACCACTTGATCATTACACTCTCTAACGAAAAATTTAAGTTTCTAGCAAAAATAGATCGTTTGCAATATTTATTAAAAAGATTTGGTATTTTCCAGGTTTTTTCTGCCGCTAGTATGGCCTACTGATCTGGTCATCTATGGAAACTTTTTTTTTTTTTCAAACCTGCTGAGGAGTGATCAACTTCACAGGGTCCTGGTGCTGACCATTTATACGTACTAGACTGGACTTGTTCATGGATTTGAGCTTGATTATGGATCCTGGACTTGCTGCACTGGTGGGCCTCTGTTGAGGGAGAATCTGCTGCTGTGTTTTCTGTTTGCTTCTGGGTTGCCAGCCCTAATTGAATAGAGGCATGGGATACCTTATATCAGCTGGTGGATAATCCTAATCAGAGGCCATCACAGGTACCTGAACCTCACTTAGCTAGTTGAGCTTCGTCAAGCCTAAACTGGAGTAATGTGTCTCAACCAGGCCATATGGCTCTTGAAAAACTCCACTTGAAAAGGTGGTGCCTGAAGTTCCTACCAGCATCGGTGACTTCAGCCTTTAGCGGAGAAGGAACAGGTCTTTGCCCCATGCCTGCGATAAGGGGGCTGTTTGATATTGTTGGCCCTACCAATCTCAATAAACCTAGTTTCTTTAACCCTTTAACTACCACGGGCCTTGGAAAACGAAGTACCTCAGAATACCAAACCGGCCGAGTTTTGAAATGGACTCTTCCTGGTTTGTCGTCCCCCCCCCCTTCCTTCACCCGAAGGGAGAACGGAGTTAACCGCAGCCGAGCCAGGCAGAGCTCCCCTCCACTCCGTAAATTGACTCTCATTAAGCTGAGCCTCCCTTCACCTCGAAACCCATATGGTCATGAGCTTCATAAACCCATTGAACATGAGATATCAGACTCCTGTGACTTTTGCTCTTAATTCCTTTCCCAAAGCAGTTTTTAAAACGCATGCATGTGTCAATTTTTGAAAAGTTTTTTCATTATTATTTTTTAATAACAACTTTTAAAAGCTATTTAAATTTGTTTTTCTACTTAAAAACTGGCATAAGATTGTAATTACTTGGATTATATCTTTTTACATAAAATAGATGTCATAATTAGAAATTTTTCAAAGAAAAAAGTTTCCAATGTTTCCATTTTTTGGATTCTGATGTCAGTTTTTTAACACCCAACAAAGAGAAAGCTGTTATTAATAGTGGAATGTATGATGAAAAAAAATTAAAGAAAGATTATTAAAATAAGAGGACCAAAAATAGAAAGCAGCAAGAGTGCTGAATTGATTTTTAAAGAATAGATTTTAATACAATTGTAGAGAGTACTCTGACATAAGAATCAAAAATGATTTTGTGAGAAAGGTTTGCATCTGAGATAAAAGTAATTGAAGTGGATATTGCAAAAGATATCCGAGGAAGCAAAGACTAGATAAAATGAGAAATAAAGAAACTAAAGCAATCAGAGATTACATAAAAATATTGGAGGTGTAAAAAATATTATCAAAATGAGAAAGACTTATGAATATGATGGATAAAGGAAGATGGATAAATTTAATATGGAAATGAGAACCCGCTGGAAGAAGACGGTGAAAGAGATGGAAAAATGGTATGAAAAAAAGAATACCAAAAAGAGGACTTCAAGAGCAAGATTGCAAAGATGAAAATAAGTGGATAGAGAGAGCTGACTGGGACCACACAACTTAAACTTTGGGGGGTGAAAAGAATAAAATTTTGTATCTAAGTTTTATAGAATACATTGTTAAGTAATTGAGTAAGTGATTCAATTCGGCAAATGATTAAATCAAAGTAGTCTGTTCTATTTTACATTTCAGATCATCAGTAATGTGACTAAAAAAGTCTTATGGGTGGAGGGTTACATACTCGAGTCCAAGGACAAGATCTAGGGAGGGGGGGGGCATCTCCTATTCCTTTTCAGAGCCCTAGTAAGGGTAATAGAAATAAATATTGCTAAACTTATTTTGTTTCATGGATTTTTCAAGAAATATAAAAAAATTAATAAAACGAGGGGAAAATGATATATTGCATTGTAAATACAGCCTCTTGCCCCCCCCCCCCCCCCTTACGTTTTTTCGGCTCGATTGTGTTTCTTCTTTCCCTCTCTCTTTTTTTCGGATCCGGGCTTGCTCGTGTCTATTGGGGTGAGGAGGATGGAATGATGCTTGAGTTAACACATTTCGTCTGAGCGGCTCTGTTTTCTGCACAATGGGCTAAATGTCCTGGTTACAGCAAAGACCCACTGTACAGCTGTTAGGAGAAAGATGGAAGCCTGCCTCAATCTTACTGTTTTAATGGCACAGGCTATAGTTATCCTGCACACAAGGCTAAAATTTTACTTCCCATTTAACTGACGTCGGCCTTCCCAATCCCCTCAGTGTCATATTTTCTCCACGAGGGCAGGGTAGATATTATATATATACCCTCGTCAAACAGCTGCTTGTCACAGAAGTCTGACAGGAATCTTTCAGTTTAATACGCCATAGTAGAAGGGATTTGTGAGGATGGCTGGTCCTCAGCAGAAGAACAACACAAACATCCATGCCTTATCCGGGGGAAAGTAATTGGAAAGTAATTCAGTAAGTGATTCAATTAAGCAAATGACTAAAACAAGCAGAGAGGATGGAAAAGGACAAGAGCATGGCCCATGCCTAAATCCGGTAACCATGGCAGAGTGTGTGTGTGTGTGGGGGAGAGTCAGCGTGTACCAATCTAAGACCAGGGACCATGGAAAACAGAATGGGTGGATAACAATACAAATTTGTGCGCACAAAACAATACAATATTCCGGCCCCCTGGGTACGTCCTGTCTCTCTCGTTACACAAGAAGCTAGTCAAAAGTTGTTGATGTCTCCATCTGCTAACCACATCAGTAGTGTAGTGCCAACCTGGGGCACCACCACGCACTGTGCTTTCCCCCCCCCTATGACGTCACCGACCGGAAATTGACCCGTGTTGCAATCGTCCACGTTGCCTTCTCAGATTGAACTTTGACTCCTATGTCGCAATCGACCGGAAATTGACCCGTGTTGCAACTGTCCATGTTGCCTTCTCAGATTGAACTTTGACCCCTATGACGTCACCGACCGGAAATTGACCCCTGTGTCGCAACTGTCTACGTTGCCTTCTCAGATTGAACTCTGACCCCTATGTCGCAATCGACCGGAAATTGACCTGTGTTGCAATCGTCCACGTTGCCTTCTCAGATTGAACTTTGACCATTATGTCTCAACCAACCATATTTTAAGCCCTCTTCATAGACCCCCTGGTCGACCTATATTTTAAGCCCCCCTTCTCGAATAGTCTCGATTTTCCCCTGATTAACCCATATTTTAAGCCCACCCATCTTCATAGACCCCCTGGTTGACCCACCTATATTTTAAGCCCTCCCATCTTCATAGACCCCCTGGTTGACCCACCTATATTTTAAGCCCTCCCCTCTTTAAAGCAAATCAGTTTTCTCTATACACGTTTAATCGGTCTCATCCAGCGTCCATACTATTTTTAGTACGTCTCCTGTATTTAAAAAAAAATTCCTTCCGACAGCGTGATTTGAACCCTCTACCTCAGTGCCGATAGCGTCATTGCTCTCGGCTATGCCTTGTTACTTGATGGTGTGGTTTAGATGTGTCTCAAACGGGTATAGCCATATAAATCAGGGTATAGCCATATAAATCACGTATCTCTTTATTAAGCTTGAGTTTTATATTTCAGATATTAACCTAGGTTTTTTATTATCCTACGTTTTTTTACAATCTTCGTATTCTTTATAACTAACTTTTTTCAGCGTATTTCTTATAATGAACTACATGACTAGAAGAAGGACAAATCTACAGTTTTAAAAGACTGTCCCACAGAAAATACCAATGGGCAAAAAATTAATAAAAGGAAAAAAAAACTTAAAAACTTATTCGTCATTATGTAAAAAGGGATAATATGGTGACCTATAACTTTAGTACGTCTCCTGTATTTTAAAAAAAATTTGCTTCCAACGCAGTGATTTGAACCCTCTACCTCAGTGCTGATAGTGTCATCGCGCTCGGCTATGCCTTGTTACTTGATGACGTGGCTTAGATGTGTCTCAAACGGGATATAAGTCACGTATCTCTTTATTATAGCTTGAGTTTTATATTTCAGATATTAACCTAGGTTTTTTATTATCCTACGTTTTTTCACAACCTTCGTATTCTTTATAACTAGCTTTATTTCTGTGTAACCTTCGTTTATAACCTACGTATTTCTTTTAACTCCGTGACTAGAAGGACTATTCTACAGTAAGACTGTACCTCAGAAAATGTCATTGGGTAAAAAAATTTAATAAAAGGAAAAACTTATTCCTCATTATGTATGATATGGATTGACCTGTATGGGTGTCATAAAAGTCCCGCTTTAGAATACGTGTTCGGTACCGGACCACGTTTTTATTCACGGATGTCCTGTGAAATTAAAAGATATTAAACGGTGAATCACAATGGGACTACGATTTACTGATTTACTGTTCCATCTTCACTAGATATGAACGTTGTTGTAAAAATTTGTAACATGAACGCCCTAATACTTAAAAATGGATGGTTAAACCATTGTTACCAACCTTCTTGCTGCCTTTCAAGCTGGCACATGGCGTCCTCTGTCTTAACTGTTTTGAGGCGATGAATGCTTACGTTTTCTTTTAATGTGAGAATGCTGGGTAGGGCACTTTTCTTATGCTTCTCTATCACTTCTCCTTTCATTTTCAATCCTCTTTCTTTCTGAAATGTGATGATTGAGTTTGAAGTGTGAAAGACTTTATGCGTTAGGTCCTGTAAATGCAAAGTATTGTCTATCAGTTATGGGGGCCTCAGAATCGCGAAGCATTATGCTTATGGAATTTACAGGAGTAATGCTCCATAGACAGTGTTCTTTCCAAACAGGGTGCATAACATTATCAAAAAACGTGTGCTTGCTAGAACCAGTTTCACACGAACATAGTACCACTTGTTCTAAGAATTCCACACTAGTATAGAAATATGCAGGGAAAAATAACTAAACCGATTCTTAGACGTGAAAATGCGTGTGTTAGATTGTAGTGAAACATCCTATCTTTGTCGAAAAACTTGTGTTTGCAGCGAAAAATACTCACCTTCACACACTTATGCGCTTATTGAAACGTAGTAGGAGGACCAGGAACCCTGAAAAGAGCGCGTGAAAGCGCTTTGGAATAACCGCCGAGAGAGCTTACGTTACGTTTTATCGGTGGTTGAAGTCAGAGAATGCAAAGTTAGGTCTAGCGGATCAATTCTGGGACCCAACTTTTCATGGAAATACTGAAAATATTGTTGTTTTCTTATAAACAACGAGTTTTCAGATTTTAAATTTCCAAACTTCTGTGGTTCTTTACTGATGTTTTCTATATGCAAAGTATTTTGTGATATTCATCCATCCGTGTGTACGCAGTGGACCGTGATTTACTAGAGTGGGACCTTAATATTTTATGATTTTCCTGTATTACTCCTTCCGCTGAAGAGTGACTTTTGTCAGTTACTCCTTAGGTTCACTTATTTTACACACTAGATGGCGCTTGTTAATAGTCGTTTTTTCTATCTTACAGTATTTGCTCTGTAATTTGCTGTTTTGAAGCGATTTTTACAACCATCCCACTGCATTTTTATACTTTCTCTCTCGTCACTGTATGTTTTACAGTTATTGTGTCTTCCACTTCCAAACAATTGTGAAAATATTCACCTATCCACCGAAATGTGTGTGCATTTACAGATATTCCAACGCCCTTTACATTTTAGTGATTCTCATTGAAAATACCAACCATTTCGTTGTTTTTCTAATTTTCGTTTATGCATGTAATTTGATTAAAGACCTAGTCACATGCTGTGTCGTAGGTAAAGTACTGTCCATTTTAGGCTATTGTGAGATTTTCGTCGTAATGAATTAGCAGATATATGGAATCAGATCTGACGCAGATGATGCTTGCGATTTATCTACTTTGGTCGTATGGTTTATTAGAAAGATACACATAGGGAAGATGTATTAGTGTTTGAACTTTAATTATATTGTGAGATGTGTGAGAGAAAGCAAAGAATACATAATGAGTTTTACGAATCTATGGAGAAACGTGCATCTGAAGAATTAGTTTAAACAAACTTGCATTCGGTCTTTCATTCTAAATGCTTGTTGCTTGCCGTGCTAAAACAATTCACTGAAATTCCCCCTCGTATGCCTCCCAAAAGGTACATATTTGTCATCTTCAGGTATGAAGGCAGGAGTTGTGTAAACATGACAGGAATGAATTTCATAGTATCTGACACATAGTTTTAGCACTTCTCCGAGGAGGCGCTCATAATACGTGTCATCCCAATTTTCAAGCTCCTAATAATGTTCCAGTTATATTTCATAACCTAAAGGACAGCCATCTTATTACGCAAGGAATGATCAAAAATAAGAAGATTAATTGTGTTCCCAATAATACGGAAAACAGCATTCTCCCTTGGAACTTTGAATTTCATAGATTCTTATCAATTTTTAATGGAACAATAATGCTGTTTTTCATCATCTGATAACAGTAGGAGATTTGCGTGCGCTTTAAATCTGAATGGTGTGA
The DNA here is from genome assembly GCA_038380435.1 of Ryuthela nishihirai. NCBI lineage: Eukaryota > Metazoa > Arthropoda > Arachnida > Araneae > Heptathelidae > Ryuthela > Ryuthela nishihirai. Next base: position 23,680,058 of record JAWZYU010000004.1, on the reverse strand, counting down.
TGTAGAGTAGGAACACCTCTTTCTCGTGTCCAAAAACATTGACAGAAATGTTGTTCATTTTTACGAATTTAGATATATTTTCCTTCTAAATGTATGTAGTTGTTAAGGCATTCAATTTATTACAGGCTCATTCACAGTTAATACAGGATTTACATATGTGGAAAGTAGTCCCAGTGGTTATGGAAAAAAAAAGAGTTAATTCCTAGTTCATTGGTAGCAAAATATCCCGTGCTTTTCCCGGTTGCAGAGATCATTTGACAGTCGAAGTAAACACAAGACGGCCATGTGTAAAGCAGAGAAAAAAAAACTAACAAGAATTGTGTGTACTAAATGTAACTCTTTGAAAAAAATTTGTTTTGCACTGTTTCATCAATATTCATGTTACTGCATTCATTCCAATAAATAATTCAGCGAAACATTAATATATACATCAACTATTGATTTTTCTTGGCTGATTAACTGGTTTTCCATGGTACAAAATAATAATAGACCGTAGATATGTAACTTTTTGAGGGTACTGAAGATGTAAAATGAAAACATTCATTCTCTTTGGAAACGAACATCCCATATTCCACCGATATGTTATTTTTCTCAGTCTGCAAATCTCCTACTTCTCGCCTTCCTAACGGCTACTAAAGGACTCATTGAACTATGCAGAATCACACCCTGCTTGTCACTTTGAATGAATTTTCATACCTTGACTTTAGTTCTCGTACCTTTTACAGTTTTCATCCTTACGAATCTTTTGAATAATGTCGTGTGTTTCTTCTCATCAGTTCTGGAAGACTATGTTTTAGCACGAAATCAGTTTGTGTTCTTAATGAATGCTGTGGAATTATTTGCCAAGTTTCTATTTTTAATGAAGGAAATCGTGTTATCAGTAGCAGATGCAAATATTGTTGAGCGGATAGCAACAGATCTGTCTGCAATCACCCGTTAAGAAAGTGACCTTGTCACGAACACATCCTGCTTGTTGCGAAATGCATGATGAAAGGTCGAACTCCCAAAATACGGATAAAAGAATTGCAACACCCTCGTTGCCATTCAAAAAAATTTAGTGGAAAAATTTCAGATGAGAGTGGAAGTTAAAATTCTTTAATTGCGCAGGACTTAACCATCCGTCAGTAAAGCGTGATCCGTGGTGTGGAACAATTTACGGTCACCATATCACACATAACGACGAATAAGTTTTTAAAACAGATTTTTTTTTATTAAATTTTTTTACCCAATGGCATTTTCTATGGGAAAACAGTTACTGCAGGCTAGTCCTTGAAAGGGGGGTGGAACTGTTAATGAGGGGGACTTTGATAAGAGTTTTAATTAATGTAGGGTTTTTAAGAAAGGAGGACTTTTTGATGATTAACGAGTTTATCGAAGAGGATCGTCAAAGGATCAGTAAATCGTGGTCCCATTGTGATTCACCGTTCAATATCTTTTAATTTCACAGGACATCCGTGAATAAAAACGTGGTCCGGTACCGAACACGTATTCTAAAGCGGGACTTTTATGACACCCATACAGGTCAATCCATATCATACATAATGAGGAATAAGTTTTTCCTTTTATTAAATTTTTTTACCCAATGACATTTTCTGAGGTACAGTCTTACTGTAGAATAGTCCTTCTAGTCACGGAGTTAAAAGAAAAACGTAGGTTTCTACGTATTTCTTTTAACGAAGATTGGATCCGTGATTTTAACTCCATTGGTTATAAACGAAGGTTACACAGAAATAAAGCTAGTTATAAAGAATACGAAGGTTGTGAAAAAACGTAGGATAATAAAAAACCTAAGTTAATATCTGAAATATAAAACTCCAGCTATAATAAAGAGATACGTGATTTATACCCAGTTTGAGACACATCTAAGCCACGTCATCAAGTAAGAAGGCATAGCCGAGCGCGATGACGCTATCGGCACTGAGGTAGAGGGTTCAAATCACTACGTTGGAAGTAATTTTTTTTTAAAATACAGGAGACGTACTAAAGTTATAGTTCACCATATTATCCCTTTTTACATAATGACGAATAAGTTTTTAAGTTTTTTTTCCTTTTATTAATTTTTTGCCCATTGGTATTTTCTGTGGGACAGTCTTTTAAAACTGTAGATTTGTCCTTCTTCTAGTCATGGAGTTCATTATAAGAAATACGCTGAAAAAAGTTAGTTATAAAGAATACGAAGGTTGTAAAAAAACGTAGGATAATAAAAAACCTAGGTTAATATCTGAAATATAAAACTCAAGCTTAATAAAGAGATACGTGATTTATATGGCTATACCCTGATTTATATGGCTATACCCGTTTGAGACACATCTAAACCACACCATCAAGTAACAAGGCATAGGCGAGAGCAATGACGCTATCGGCACTGAGGTAGAGGGTTCAAATCACGCTGTCGGAAGAAATTTTTTTTAAATACAGGAGACGTACTAAAAATAGTATGGACGCTGGATGAGACTGATTAAACGTGTTTAGAGAAAACTGAATTGCTTTAAAGAGGGGAGGGCTTAAAATATAGGTGGGTCTATGAAGATGGGTGGGCTTAAAATATGGGTTAATCAGGAGAAAATCGAGACTATTCGAGAAGGGGGGCTTAAAATATAGGTCGACCAGGGGGTCTATGAAGAGGGCTTAAAATATGGTCGGTTGAGACATAAGAGTCAAAGTTCAATCTGAGAAGGCAACGTGGACGATTGCAACACAGGTCAATTTCCGGTCGATTGCGACATAGGGGTCAGAGTTCAATCTGAGAAGGCAACGTGGACAGTTGTGACGCAGGGGTCAATTTCCGGTCTGTGACGTCATAGGGGTCAAAGTTCAATCTGAGAAGGCAACGTGGACAGTTGCAACACAGGTTAATTTCTGGTCGATTGTGACATAGCGGTCAAATTTCAATCTGAGAAGGCAGCGTGGACGATTGCCACACGGGTCAATTTCCGGTCGGTGACGTCATAGGGGGAAAGCACAGTGCGTGGGGGCGCCCCAGGTTGGCACCACACTACTCATATCATTATTTGCTTAGTCAAACCACCGACACTTCAGCATCTGGAATACACCTATCCCTCGATTTACACTGAAGATAGGTTCCGCACAAAACCGTGTAAATCGAAATCCGTGTAATCGAAATCAAAACCGTGTAAATCGAAATCCGTGTAATCGAAATCAAAACCGTGTAAATCGAAACTGAATTATGCACATTTTAGAGTTTTTTTCGTTTTACACGGTTTTACATAGCAAATTCCAAGATTTCGATTTACACGGTTTTGTGCGGAACCTATCTTCAGTGTAAATCGAGGGATAGGTGTATTCTAGATGCTGAAGTGTCGGTGGTTTGACTAAGCAAATAATGATATGAGTAGTGTGGTGCCAACCTGGGGCGCCCCCACGCACTGTGCTTTCCCCTATGACGTCACCGACCGGAAATTGACCCGTGTTGCAATCGTCCACGCTGCCTTCTCAGATTGAAATTTGACCCCTATGTCACAATCGACCGGAAATTGACCTGTGTTGCAACTGTCCACGTTGCCTTCTCAGATTTAACTTTGACCCCTATGACGTCACAGACCGGAAATTGACCCCTGCGTCACAACTGTCCACGTTGCCTTCTCAGATTGAACTCTGACCCCTATGTCGCAATCGACCGGAAATTGACCTGTGTTGCAATCGTCCACGTTGCCTTCTCAGATTGAACTTTGACCCTTATGTCTCAACCGACCATATTTTAAGCCCTCTTCATAGACCCCCTGGTCGACCTATATTTTAAACCCCCCTTCTCGAATAGTCTCGATTTTCTCCTGATTAACCCATATTTTAAGCCCACCCATCTTCATAGACTAACCTATATTTCAAGCTCTCCCCTCTTTAAAGCAATTCAGTTTTCTCTAAACACGTTTAATCGGTCTCATCCAGCATCCATACTATTTTTAGTACGTCTCCTGTATTTAAAAAAAATTCCTTCCGACAGCGTGATTTGAACCCTCTACCTCAGTGCCGATAGCGTCATTGCTCTCGGCTATGCCTTGTTACTTGATGGTGTGGTTTAGATGTGTCTCAAACGGGTATAGCCATATAAATCAGGGTATAGCCATATAAATCACGTATCTCTTTATTAAGCTTGAGTTTTATATTTCAGATATTAACCTAGGTTTTTTATTATCCTACGTTTTTTTACAACCTTCGTATTCTTTATAACTAACTTTTTTCAGCGTATTTCTTATAATGAACTCCATGACTAGAAGAAGGACAAATCTACAGTTTTAAAAGACTGTCCCACAGAAAATACCAATGGGCAAAAAATTAATAAAAGGAAAAAAAACTTAAAAACTTATTCGTCATTATGTAAAAAGGGATAATATGGTGAACTATAACTTTAGTACGTCTCCTGTATTTAAAAAAAAAATTACTTCCAACGTAGTGATTTGAACCCTCTACCTCAGTGCCGATAGCGTCATCGCGCTCGGCTATGCCTTCTTACTTGATGACGTGGCTTAGATGTGTCTCAAACTGGGTATAAATCACGTATCTCTTTATTATAGCTTGAGTTTTATATTTCAGATATTAACCTAGGTTTTTTATTATCCTACGTTTTTTCACAACCTTCGTATTCTTTATAACTAGCTTTATTTCTGTGTAACCTTCGTTTATAACCAATGGAGTTAAAATCACGGATCCAATCTTCGTTAAAAGAAATGCGTAGAAACCTACGTTTTTCTTTTAACTCCGTGACTAGAAGGACTATTCTACAGTAAGACTGTACCTCAGAAAATGTCATTGGGTAAAAAAATTTAATAAAAGGAAAAACTTATTCCTCATTATGTATGATATGGATTGACCTGTATGGGTGTCATAAAAGTCCCGCTTTAGAATACGTGTTCGGTACCGGACCACGTTTTTATTCACGGATGTCCTGTGAAATTAAAAGATATTAAATGGTGAATCACAATGGGACCACGATTTACTGATCCTTTGACGATCCTCTTCGATAAACTCGTTAATCATCAAAAAGTCCTCCTTTCTTAAAAACCCTACATTAATTAAAACTCTTATCAAAGTCCCCCTCATTAACAGTTCCACCCCCCTTTCAAGGACTAGCCTGCAGTAACTGTTTTCCCATAGAAAATGCCATTGGGTAAAAAAATTTAATAAAAAAAAATCTGTTTTAAAAACTTATTCGTCGTTATGTGTGATATGGTGACCGTAAATTGTTCCACACCACGGATCACGCTTTACTGACGGATGGTTAAGTCCTGCGCAATTAAAGAATTTTAACTTCCACTCTCATCTGAAATTTTTCCACTAAATTTTTTTGAATGGCAACGAGGGTGTTGCAATTCTTTTATCCGTATTTTGGGAGTTCGACCTTTCATCATGCATTTCGCAACAAGCAGGATGTGTTCGTGACAAGGTCACTTTCTTAACGGGTGATTGCAGACAGATCTGTTGCTATCCGCTCAACAATATTTGCATCTGCTACTGATAACACGATTTCCTTCATTAAAAATAGAAACTTGGCAAATAATTCCACAGCATTCATTAAGAACACAAACTGATTTCGTGCTAAAACATAGTCTTCCAGAACTGATGAGAAGAAACACACGACATTATTCAAAAGATTCGTAAGGATGAAAACTGTAAAAGGTACGAGAACTAAAGTCAAGGTATGAAAATTCATTCAAAGTGACAAGCAGGGTGTGATTCTGCATAGTTCAATGAGTCCTTTAGTAGCCGTTAGGAAGGCGAGAAGTAGGAGATTTGCAGACTGAGAAAAATAACATATCGGTGGAATATGGGATGTTCATTTCCAAAGAGAATGAATGTTTTCATTTTACATCTTCAGTACCCTCAAAAAGTTACATATCTACGGTCTATTATTATTTTGTACCATGGAAAACCAGTTAATCAGCCAAGAAAAATCAATAGTTGATGTATATATTAATGTTTCGCTGAATTATTTATTGGAATGAATGCAGTAACATGAATATTGATGAAACAGTGCAAAACAAATTTTTTTCAAAGAGTTACATTTAGTACACACAATTCTTGTTAGTTTTTTTTTCTCTGCTTTACACATGGCCGTCTTGTGTTTACTTCGACTGTCAAATGATCTCTGCAACCGGGAAAAGCACGGGATATTTTGCTACCAATGAACTAGGAATTAACTCTTTTTTTTTCCATAACCACTGGGACTACTTTCCACATATGTAAATCCTGTATTAACTGTGAATGAGCCTGTAATAAATTGAATGCCTTAACAACTACATACATTTAGAAGGAAAATATATCTAAATTCGTAAAAATGAACAACATTTCTGTCAATGTTTTTGGACACGAGAAAGAGGTGTTCCTACTCTACATCACACCATTCAGATTTAAAGCGCACGCAAATCTCCTACTGTTATCAGATGATGAAAAACAGCATTATTGTTCCATTAAAAATTGATAAGAATCTATGAAATTCAAAGTTCCAAGGGAGAATGCTGTTTTCCGTATTATTGGGAACACAATTAATCTTCTTATTTTTGATCATTCCTTGCATAATAAGATGGCTGTCCTTTAGGTTATGAAATATAACTGGAACATTATTAGGAGCTTGAAAATTGGGATGACACGTATTATGAGCGCCTCCTCGGAGAAGTGCTAAAACTATGTGTCAGATACTATGAAATACATACACATACATGACATAGGGGTCAGAGTTCAATCTGAGAAGGCAACGTGGACAGTTGTGATGCAGGGGTCAATTTCCGGTCTGTGACGTCATAGAGGTCAAAGTTCAATCTGAGAAGGCAACGTGGACAGTTGCAACACAGGTCAATTTCCGGTCGATTGTGACATAGGGGTCAAATTTCAATCTGAGAAGGCAGCGTGGACGATTGCAACACGGGTCAATTTCCGGTCGGTGACGTCATAGGGGGAAAGCACTGTGCGTGGGGGCGCCCCAGGTTGGCACCACACTACTCATATCATTATTTGCTTAGTCAAACCACCGACACTTCAGCATCTAGAATACACCTATCCCTCGATTTACACTGAAGATAGGTTCTGCACAAAACCGTGTAAATCGAAATCTTGGATTTTGCTATGTAAAACCGTGTAAAACGAAAAAAACTCTAAAATGTGCATAATTCAGTTTCGATTTACACGTTTTTGATTTCGATTACACGGATTTCGATTTACACGGTTTTGTGCGGAACCTATCTTCAGTGTAAATCGAGGGATAGGTGTAGTAACCAACAGGAGATATTTTCTCGTTGTAGCATTACAGCGCGACAACAAATGAGCTGCAGCAAAATTAAGAGGAAAACGAATAAAATTGTATGGTAAACTCAAATGGAAAAAGAAATTCAGATAACTAAAGCTTCTATTTTTTCTTCTGATCTATAATTCAATCCCCTCATCAAATAGTTACGTATTGTGTCGGCCAATACACTTAATAATACGGCTTTGGTTGAAGTAAATGTTTTCATAATTAAATAACAAATGCTATAAATTTGAATCTGAAAACACCGTCCGATCACCGAAGTTAAGCAGCTTTTGGCGCGTTCGGTACCTGGGAGGGTGACCATTTGTGAACACTGCGTGCAGTAGGGAAAAAATCTGCTGAGGGCCCGCCATCCTCACAGATCCCTCTATTATGGCGAATTTAACTAACAGGCTCCTGTCAGACCTCTGTGGCAAGCATCTGCTTGAGGAGGTATTTATTTTTATTTTATTTATTAATGCGCTTATTTTAAATTGTTCGTTTGATGGCGAACTTGTATCATAAATAAAAAGTATCATAATTTCTTTTGTTATTTCAATTATCAGTAGCCTCACTTCAGAGCCTTTGATCTAGAATAAAAGACGTTAAGTTTCTTACTATCTTGTCACAAAGCAATTATTTTTCATTTAATAATTTGTTTATTGCAGAGCTCCTAACATGCCAGTCGTGCAGTATAGGAACTAACAACCCCAAATTTGCTGTTAGGAAAATAAGACCCCCCTCTCCCCCCACCCGAAATTTTAGGATGATTATGTAATAATATCAGATAAAGATTGAACTTATAAAAGTTAAGTGTTCTGTGTATTAATTTGTTTTCAAACCGCTTATTATTATATTACGTGAAATTATATGTTTTATGGGAATTAAAATTATGCATCTATATCTATAGCCGTCCCATGGCCGAGTGGTTAGCGCGCTTGGCTACTGATCTAAGGGACCTGGGTTCGAGCCCCGGATAAGGCATGGTCGTATGTGTTGTTTTTCTGCTGAGGTCCTGCCATCCTCTCAGATCTTCTACTCTGCCATATAAACTGACAGGCTCCTGTCAGACCTCTGTGGCAAGCAGCTGCTTGAGGGGGTATTAGCACGCTTGGCTACTGATCTAAGGAACCCGGGTTCGAGTCCCGCGTAAGGCATGGATGTTCGTGTTGTTTTTCTGCTGAGGTCCTGCCATCCTCTCAGATCTTCTACTTTGGCATATAAACTGACAGGCTCCTGTCAGACCTCTGTGGCAAGCAGCTGCTTGAGGGGGTATTTATTTATTTTTATTATATTTTTTCAGTTCCACCAATTTTTAAAAGTTTTGCAAACCATTCTTCCGGTAAATATTCCGCTATGAATTCTTTTCTAAAAATTAAATATTCCCTCAAGCAGTCGCCCTGAAGCAGATTACGAGCCTGCCGGGCTATCGACTAGGCCATACCCGCCCCTCTCGCCGAAGAAACAATGGATATGCATATGTTATCGTATGTCAATAATAAAATTATTACCTTATATCTGAATATTTCAATTATTGTTATTTCAACACAAATTGAAAAAAAAGAAGATTTTTCCCCCGATAATTATTCATCTAATGGAGTTATTTTTAACCTGAAAAAAGTCGTACCCTATGTATAGATGTGTCTTTCTGCTGCGGTCTCGCCTTCCTCACAAATTTTGTCTGTAGCGTATTATACTGACAGGTTCCTGTCAGACTTCTCTGAGAAGGAGATGTTTGAGAGATAATTTATTTTTATTTTCATTTTATTGCATAAACTGATTATTTTCCTAAGAAACCGAATTCAGTTTCGTGAATTGAAACAAATATTTGTTCTCAGTGAAAAATTTTAGAGTCGAAAAGCCATTTTACTGACTGCATCTTATCTCTAGAAACTATCCTTCAGATTGTCACTAGAACGCAACCAGTTGATGAGAATGTGACCTTCAGCTGCGAGAAACAATGGAGGTGCGACTTTGGCTGGACTGTGCATGGAGCGAATATCTGTGCTTTGCAGTGGTCAGCAGCATGCATATTACCATTCTCTAACCCATCCTAACCTGCAGGGTACTGCAGCAGTAAGCGGGGTCATACCTCTAGGGCAGGAGTGGGCAATTGTTTTGGCTCGAGGGGCCACTTTGTGGAAGCGGAGGTTAGCGGAGGGCCGCACTTTTTAAAATGATTGCATTCATTAGTTAACTTTGCATTTCAGAAAAGGCATAAATTGTACCATAAAAATCAATAAATATAAATTAAATAAAATAGTGGCAGTTTTATTCAATTTATTTATTGTGCTAATTTCATATCATCTGTAGATGCAAGCACATTTAATTTTAGAATCAGTTTAATGAGACAAATGTACCCTATCACACTTTTCTACAATTTTTTTGGAATCAGGAGTGAGATTGCTTGTTGAGATTCTCATCACAGCCTGCAAGTTAATGTCTGTCAAAGAGCATCTATATTTACTCTTGATGATCTTCAAGCAAGAAAAACTTTGCTCACAAATATATGTAGACACAAATATAGAGAACATTTTTCCAGCAAATTTCTTCACACATGGAAATTTTTCAGCAGACAAAGATTTATAAAAGTCAACTAATGTTACAGCATTAAACATTTCTTTCACAGTGTGATCTGACTGCATGTCAATAAGGTCAAGCTGCAGCTCCTCAGGTGCTGTGTCAATATCAGCAGTGATGGGATAAGAGAGCAAATTGAATTTAGGCTCAATTTTCTTAAAGTCCTGAAATCTGCTTGTGACCTCGTCCTCCAAACTCTGCAGATGATCCCTTATCTTAGCAAAAACACTTTCAGGCACTTTCTGTTTTCCTAATAAAGAGAAATGACAAAAATTGCCTTCACCTGCTTGCCTTGCAAATAGACCTAGTTTTGCTTTGAATGATTTTACATGCTTCCACATTTCATGTGCAAACAACCCCTTTCCCTGCAATGTCACATTCAGTTCATTCAATTTCTCAAATACATCAACTGCAAACATCGTCTCATATCTCCACTCCTCACATCCTATTTTTGTAACAAAATCATGAGATATCTGCTTCGTGTCCAGAAATAAGAGGATTTCATTCTGCAATGCCCAGACTCTTTTTATCACTTTGCCCAGGCTCAACCACCTCACACTGTTGTGGTAAATTACGTCTTCATACTCTGCCTCCACATCCTCAAGAAAAGATTGGAACTGTCGATGGTGGAGTGCCCTTGCTCTGATTGTGTTCACCACACTAACAATAGGATCTACCACATGCTTTAAGTCCAGTGCAGCTTTACAAAGGCTCTCCTGATGCAAAATGCAATAAAAAGACAAGATATCACTGTCTGTGTCTTGTGCTTGTAACTTGTTTTTTAAAAGCTTAACCATACCTACATTTTTTCCACTGAAAGCTCTGGCCCCATCTGTTGTAATGCTTGCCATTTTGTTCCAGGACAAGCCACTTTTCTCCACACAATTCACAGCACACTCAAGCAAGTCCTGACCAGTGGTTCTATCTTTCATTGATTCTAGGCCAAGTAATTCCTCTGTGATAACGAAAATTTTCATTAATTCCACGGATAAAGATGAGTAATTGTGCAGTGTCTTCGTTATCTGTGCTCTCATCCAGTGCCAAAGAAAACCAAACAAAATCTTTGCTCGCAGTCTTCAGCTGTTCTGTGAGTTCGTCACTAATTGAGTCAATGCACCGCACTACAGTATAGTCCTTCTTGACAATGAAATGCTTTCAAATTTGCTTCTAACATCAGGACACAATACGCTTGCACACTCTACCATATACTGCTTAATAAACTCGCCATCCGAAAAAGGCTTGTTGTGTTTAGCAAGGTTGTAGGCTACCATGAAACTTGCTTCTGTAGCGCTATTTTGAAGTGTTGATTGCTTTGTAAATAATGTTTGTTGCTTCTTCAGCCTTTTCACACACTCCGCAGCTTTTATTTTGCATTCTTCCTTGGGAAGTTTGCAGCCAAATTCGCTATGTTTTGTTTCGTAATGTCGTTTCAGATTGTACTCCTTAAATACGGTTATCGTTTCATGACACAATAAACACACTGCTTTATTCCCTGTATTACCAAAGAAATATTTGTTTGTCCATTCTTCATTAAACACACGACATTCATCACCGATTTTACGTTTTTTCGGAGGGTTCATGGTTTCACTAAAGTTGGAAATTTATATATTTACTGTTGCCAAGATCAACCGGAAAAGCACTGCGTATCGTATCTATACTGCGCATGCGTATTGATGTGGCCGTCCTAGTGGAAAATACGAGACGAAACTTCGGTCGCGCACGGGAAGGAAATCTCGGTTCAAGGCGGATTTTTCTGACTGTCTTGGCGGACCACAAAAAACTCTTAGCGGGCCGCTATTTGCCCACCCCTGATCTAGAAAATCAATGAGAACTACTTTAACGTCATCTCAGACAGTTTTCCAGCTCCATTGAACAAGCGGGATTTTATCATGTTTCTTTTTTGGTGTTGTATCCTTCCTGCTGATTTTCAGACACTCGTAGACTCTATGGAGCTACGAATACAGGCTGTACTGGAAACAAGTGTTAGTCCAACACGATGTTAATGATTTTACGTTGCCCTTTCGTTTTTTCCCCCATTACCTGTAGATGTTAATAATCTAAAAAAAATCGAAAAACATCTGATAGTGCTGTTACTATTATTACTACCATTTTGTTGTAGTTATTATTACGTTGTTGTAGTAGTTGGGTCGCTTTACCTCTGAGCGGCACTTTTTTTGCACACAATAGAGAAAATGGCCAGGCCATAAGGATCTCAAAGTCTCAGAGAAGGTGGGGAAAGGGGACCCACTGGAACAGCTGTTGGGAGACAGATGGTAGCTTCCCGTCAATGCCATCCAGCATTTTCGTTAACGTGTACAGGGTATGGCTCTCCCACACATGCGGACTACGGCTTAACGACCCATCCGGTGGACGGCGGCCTTTCCAAGTTCATCTGTGCCATGTAATAACTGAGGCAAGGAGATTTGCGTACATAACTCTTAATGTTGGCCCAGCTGGGACCCCAACCAGAGAACTGCAGATTACGAGCGTAGTGCGCGACCGACTGAGCCACCCTGTCCCCTACAGACAGAGACCTCCTATTGACTGAACCGTTACATGATGCCTTGAAAGAATTCCTCTTTTTACGAATCCACTAAACACATGGACAAAATAGATAAATAAGCAGATAGCACTTCCTCAACATTTAGCGGAAAAAGTACATGAGAAAATGTTTATATTGGGTCTCACCAATTGTTCGTAAACTCTAGATCAGCTGACATTGACTTTCAGTGTATTATAATCTCGAAATGAGAAAGAACTTTTCATAACATTTGTTCAGCTTCTGAAAGAAATAGCCTGAAGTGCAAATCCTACGTATCATCGAACATGCATAAGCTAAAGTTGTGAAAAAATATATTTTCTGGGTCGAGGTAGATATGGTCTACGTCCGTTTAGGTGTTCAAAACTTTAACAAAGTTCGTGATGCTAGAGTTTAGAGTTTATAATTTAGTCAGAATCCTGGTTATCAAATGTATCAGCAGGTAAAACGTTCTGACATTATGAAAGAGCTGTTTCAATTTTTACCCAACAAAGAAGACTTTAAATTGTCCGTGAGGTGTATTAAACTGTGGGCTAAAAGGCGTGGTGTGTATTCCAATATACTTGAATACAAAAATGGCCTCTCATGGGGAATATTAGTCGCAAGAAAATGCCAATTTTATCCAAATGCGAGCTGTTCAAAATTAGTTAATAGGTTCTTTATGATGAACATGAAGTTCCATGCATTCGAGGAAACGGGTTGGGTCATTCCACAACAGATTTTTTTTTTTTAATCTCGTATCTTGTACTTGAATGGAGATATGCGTTATGAAGATAAGACGGTGTTACGATGGGTACTTAATGGTTAGCTAACCATTTAGTAACGATCGTAATATTTTCTTATCTTTATCAGTATTCTTTTGTTAATGAAACAAGTGAGTAATAAAAGATTAATTTGTGACAGGTTTTTCCTTAACAAATGATATAATGTGACGAATATTCAAATGGAATGAATTATTTGAACCAATTAACTTTTACCACTTATGGAAGCATTCTCTTGTTTTGATTGCAACCTCCTATTCGGAAGAGACAAATTTGGAATTGTGCGGTTTGGTTGAATGAGGGATTGGTTTTATTTTCTTAAGCTTAGAATCTCATTGGAAATATTTATGAATGAAATACTAATTTTCTCTGTCAAAAAGGAAAACTTGAGTGTACTAGCCAATCGTTCTGATTAATTGGATTTGGTTTTAAAGTGAAGAATGTTAATCTAATCTTAGATATTAATAACTTTGTCCACATTATTACCAAGCATGCTGTTGCATATAAGAGGAAGTGAACTATCTAAGAAGAAACCAACTAGGAACTATTTATTTGGAAGTATTCTGCATGCAAGAAGAAACAATGATCAGTAAATATACTCGTTTCCAAGAAAATCTTTCAGGAATTAGACGTTTCTGATGCGTATTACGTCCGGCAAAATATTTTCCTTCGAAGGATATATATTTTCGTTTAATTTCATTCATTTTGAGAAACTGGAAACACGTTTTAATACAATGTTCACTGTTGTGGTGTATTGTCAATGTTTTTCCATTTGAAAGGGAAAACAACAACATTTTAACTTTCTTATTTTCGTTGATATCAATTTTGAGTTATTGTACTAGGAATTTATTTCAAATGTTGGAAAAAAAGTTTTTTTCTACTTTGTTTTTGTAGAGTTTAGTAGATTTTGCAGAATAGTAATTAAGAGTTCTTGAAGAATATCATATACTTGAAACATTTCGAAATGAAAAAAATATTTTCTCAGAAAGGAAAATTGACGAACGGTGTTGTATCCCTCCTGCTGATTTTCAGAAGCTGGTAAACTCTGTGCAACTACGTATACAGGCTGTACAGAAAACAAGTGTTACTGCAACACGATGTTAATGATTTTACGTTGGTCTTCGGTATTTGTCCATTACTTGTAGATGTTAATCATTTAAAAAATATCGATAAATATCTGATTGGGCTACTACTACTCCATTTTGTTATTATTATTATTATTATTATTATTATTATTATTATTATTATTATTATTATTATTATTATTATTATTATTATTATTACTGTGTTGTTGTTATTATTGCTATTTTTACTGTGTTATTGTAGTAGCGTGTATGGTGGTTATTATACAAACACTTATCTTTCGTTGTGTTTCCAGAGTTATTGATCTACTGAAGGACGATAAATGGCGGAAGACGTTGGACAACACCCACAAGCGAATCATCTTGGTGTTACATCTTCCGTAGATGAGTGTTATCCAACAAACAGAGACCGTTTATTAACTGAAGGTTTAAATGAGGCTTTGAAAGAATGCCTGTTTTACGAGTTCCCGAAAGAAGGTGTGCATCGAATGAAAGTCCTGTGAAAAATTCACAAACTGTAGAGTGTGTCTCACGGCCGATTGGTTAGCGCGCTTGGCTACTGATCTTAGAGATGGGTTCGATGACCGGGTAAGGCATGGATGGATGTGTCGTTTTTCTGCTGAGTTTCTGCCATCCTCTGACCTTTTACTCTGGCATATAAATTGACAGGCTCCTGTCAGACCTCTAAGGCAAGCAGCTGCTTTAGGGTGTATTTATTATTATTACAGATAACAGAAATAAGAAAACAGCCCTTCCCCAACATTTATAGGGAAAAGAACATGCGAAAATGTTTGTTTGGTCTCACGAAATGCGCGTAATCTCTAGAACAGCTGACATTGTCTTTCTGTGTATTACATCTCGAAATGTGTTGAGAAAGGACTTTCCACAACATTTGTTCAGTTTGTCCTGAAATGTAAAGTCTACGTACCATCAGATATGCATAAGTTCCAGTTGTGATTATTGTATTTTCTGGTGTCGAGAAAGATATGGTCTACGCTTGTTTTGCTCTTCATAACGTTAACAAACTTCGAGATCTCAGAAATCACAATCTACTCAGAAACCTGCATATCAAGTGTATCCGCAACTTAAACTGTTCTCGGATTACAGAAGGGCTATTCCTATTTTTAAACAACAAAGAAGGTTTTAAATTATCCATGAAGTGTATTAAACTGTGGGCTAAAATGCGTGGTGTGTATTGTAATATACTTGGAGGCAAAGGAGGCTTTTCCTGTGTAATATTTGTCGCAAGATTTTGTCAATTTTATCCAAATGGGAACTATTCAAAAGTAGTAAATAGGTTCTTTATGGTGGTCAGAAATTCGTAGTCGAAGATACCAGAGCGTTTGAAAAACTTTCTGCCTTCAACTACCGCACTTTTTTTGAAATCTCGGATCCTGTACTTGAATGGAGATATGCATTATGAAGATAAGACGGTGTTACGATGAGTATTAAATAGTCAGCTAACCATTTAGCACCTATCGTAACATCATCTTATCTTTATCACTATTAGTGTGTTAATGTAACAATGTCAGCAATAACTGTAATAAAAGATGAATTTAAGAAAGGTTTTTCCTTAACAAATGACATAATGATAGGAAAATACAAATGACATGAATTATTGAACCGATTAACTTTTACCACTTGTACAAGCATTGCATTATTTTGATTATAACTTCTTATCAGGTGGTGACATTTTTGGAATTACGCGTTTGGCTGGCTTTCTTTAGAAATTTAGTTTTCTTGTTTGAAGCTTAGAATCTCATTCACAAATATCCGTTAACTCAATGTAATAGTAATTTTTATTGTTCAAAAGAAAATATTCAAGGTACTAGCCAAATTGGGTTGGTTTGTTTTTCCTCTGAGCGGCATTTTTTTTGCACACCATGGGTAAATGTCCAGGTCACAATGACCCCGAAGCCGAAGATTTAGGGAGAGAACCCAATGGAATTGCGTATGAGAAATAGATAAAAGCCTCCCGTCAAGGCCATCCAGTGTGTTCTTTAACGTGCACAGGGTATGGCTCTTCCGCACATGGTGCCACCCACTTAACGTCCCATCCGACGGACGGCTGTCTTCCCAAGCCCATCGGTGTCCTCTACTGACCGTGGTCAGGGCAAAGTATTAGCCAATCGCTTTCGTTATTTAGATTAGGATTCAAAGAAAAGAAAGTTAATGTTGTTTATCTAATGTTAAATATTAATAACTTTTTCTCATTGTTACAAAGCAAGTTGTTTCATGTAAGCAGAAGTGAAGTATGGAACGAAAAACAAAATAATTAAATGAAAGTGTTCCGCATGCAAGATGAAACAAGGAAATGTGCCTGTTTCTAAAAAATTCCCTCATGATCCCGAGGTTTCTGATGCGTACTATGTTCTGAGAAATGTTTTCATTTGAAGAAAAATAGTTTCATTGTATTTTTCATTGATTTTAAAAAACGGAACACGTTTGAATACCCTATTCACTGTTGTGGTGAAGTGTTAATTATATTTAATTAGCAGGAAAACAATTACATTTTACTTTTTTATTTCCGTTGATATCAAGTTCGAATCTATTGTACAAGGAATATTTTTGAAATGTGGGGAGAAAACTTTATTTTACTTTGTTTTTGTAAATATTAGTAGATATTGCATAATAATAATTAAGGGTTCTTAAAACAAACTACGGTAGATTCTCTCTTATCCGGTCTTGGCTCAACAGGCCTGCGCTTTAACCGGTCGTTGCAAGAAGGGAAGCAAGTCGCCGAGTGTTTTGTTTATAGTAGAGTTCATATTTTCTTCAGTTCCTCGTTGTGAATATTGCAGTGCACAATGTACTTCGCGTATACAGGAGTATGTGTTGTGATCTATTAATTATTGTGTGGTATAAAATGAATGGGTGCAAACGTAAGCGTAATGTCGTTACGATGGAGATGAAATTAAAAGCGTTAGAACATATATACAAAGGTGATCCAGTAATGCATATTTGTGACGAACTAGGTGTTGGTAAAAGCACGGTGAATGACTGCAGAAGGGATGGAAAATCTTTACACTCAAGTCATTTTCATTCAAGTCGAGTCTGAAAAAACGCTTTCTTCTCGGTGTACTCTTAAAAAGCCGAAAAATGAAATTTTCGGTGATGCACTTTGGTTATGGTTCATACAAGAGCTTTGAAAAGGAACGACAATCAGTGGGCCAATCTTGAAAGAAAAAACATTAATCCTTCATTCTAAAATCGCTAATGGGGGAGATTTTTCAGCAAGCGTGAGATGGCTCTCTCGCTGGAAAAAACGGCATGGTGTTCATTACCTTGGCGTTTGTTGTGAGAAATTGTCAGCTGATACTTTAGCAGCAAATGAATTTTCAGAGAAACTTTTACTGCTTATTAAAGAAGAAGCAGAACAAATCTACAATGTAGACGAGACTGGGTTAAATTTTAAACTTCTTCTAACGAAAACGTTTCTGACAGCGCAAGAAACCTCATCATCTTCATCATCAGGAAACAAACAAAGAAAGGATCATTGTGGCTGTGTATAGAAATGCTGCAGGTACGCACAAACTTCCTCTTTTTGTAATTGGGAAATCAGCAAAACCTCGAGCATTCAAGCATTTAAATTTAGCTGATCAGCTAGTTTATTACAAAGCTAAAAAATCTGCTTCGATGGACTCGTATTTTTTTAAGGAATGATTCTTTGCAGAATTTGTTCCAAAAGTAAAACACCACTTGACAGTTCTTAAAATGCCTGAAAGGCCCTACTCATTCTCGACAATGCCCCAACACACCCAAGCGAACTCATTTCTGACAAATGAAAACCATGTTTTGCCACCTAATGTAACGTCTTTAGGGCAACCAATGGATCAAGGCGTGCTTGTAAGTTTAAAAAGGCGATACAGGAGAAAGCTTCTTTCAGAAATTCTACAGCGAACCGAAAATGACAGAATAGGACTTTTAAATGCTTTGAAACTTTGTCAACTAATGATTAACAACCTCAAGGAACCATTTTGTGATGCATTTAATATGGGTATATACGTTGTCGATGCCCAAATCTTTATGAAGTTGTCTGTTAGTAACAAACCAAGCGACATCAACAGCATATCTCAATATTTTTTTTTGCAAGAACTAAATGTTTTGTATATTCGTGGACAACTAATCTCAGCAAAATTTGTTTTTCTTATAAAGGATGGACATATTGTTGAAATACATCCGTGATATACCGCTTCATGTCTGCTACCCTGTCAGTGGGGATTGAACGAACTAAAGTTAATTTAATCAAATAGTTTTATAAAATAGGTAGTAGTTAATTGTCAAATTTCATTTCTCTTTTTAACTTATTTTCTTATTGTCCTTCACTCGTAATTTGTTGTGGTTGCAATTTGTTTTAATAATTCGTAATTTGTCAAATCACTAGATTAAATAAAGAAATTAAACGCCATATCAATTCTATCTTCTGTTGAAAGCTACGAAAGGAGACAGATTAATGGCGGTCTTAAAATGACGAGAGAAGAGAGAAAATGAGTAATTCGGACCTTACGTTAGGTGGCGCTGCACTACAATTTCAGTTCGGTACTTCTATGTCTTCCCCTTTGTTTGTGAACTTTACAGTTCTCTTATTCGTGAAACACTTGCCCAAAGGGACATCACCCGATGGTATCTTGACCTAGTGGCGTGACTTGCCGTGCACGTGGCAAGAGCAGCATTCGTATGCAGATGGAAATGGAGAGCGGAGCGGAGCTATGGAACTTTCGAGAAGTCTGCCTAGCTCCTCTTCTTTTTTTTCTCATGGAAACAGGTCAGGAGGGAGAAACAAAGGATCGAGAGAGGGGAAAAGGCAAAAGGAGGCATTTCATTTCGAAATGGGGCCAGTTGGAGGATGTAGACAAAAATGGCGAAACCGGATCCAAAGGCATACGATTACGACACTCCCCAAAAGATAAGCTTTCATTTGACAACCTAACTGTGGATGCTCATAATCGGAAGATGGAAGAACGATTTGCATATATCTCCTTTTTTATGGGTAGAAAATTGGGGGGGGGGAATTTTTGCATTCCATAACGCTTCTGACACCCAAGTATTCATTTAATGCAGAATGTAGTACGTTTGGTGGAACAATTGCCTTGAGAAGAACACAAAGTGACACATGAAATAATAAGCTGAAAAAAATTGTCACGAATGACAAATATTAAAATTTAGCTTTAAGAGACAACATAGTTACCACGTACCGATAGATGGCGCCACTATTGGAATCAAATAAAAATGCGGGAAAGCTAAATCATATTAGCTGAAGAAGAAACGTTAGTAGTTGATGGTGTAATTGTTAGCATACCTTGCCGGTTACTGGAAGATGTGGGTTCGAATCCGACTCATAGCACAACTAGTATTTCTCAGCTTATTATTTTGTTTTACATATGTACAGGAAATTTGTGACACTTTACCACGCAAAGTAACATCATTTGTCGGTTTGTGTGTTTGTCACATAATCGATAAACAAACAGACATATCACAAGGACAAACAATAAGAAAATAGGTAAAACATATACCAAAAAGACGTGAAATGATCATTAAGGTGAAGAACTTGGTTGTGACATATTGATTTTAAAATATCAAATATTCTTGTTAAGATGTGTAACAAATGCTGAAATAGTAATTAAAATGAGATTATAATTAAATAATTCACAAATATTTAGTTTTTTTCAATTTATCAGTAAGCCATATTCTCATACAATTTCTAGTTGAATGCTTTCTGGTAATTCATAACAGAAAATAAAATTTTGAAATCTGATTAAAAAATACTTTAGAATGAATATTAAAATTAATACATGTTTAATCAATTCTTGGCTTGAAATCCACAGAACAGATAAACATTCGAAAACAAAGGTGTGTTCAGGACATTCGTTGCCTCCCAGTAAATTTTTCATAATAATATTAACAGTTTATTCAACAACAAAACGACATATACTTTTACAATGAATTTGCTATTACATGTCATATAAAGTTCATAAGGTTTTGAAATAAATGGGAAAAGAAGCAAAATTGTTAACACTAAAATTTCATAACTCCCACTCGAGAAGTTCTCGCGTGTGAGAGTAATGAAGAGTTGCGTTATAGATTATCGTAACATTGTGAAAACCATAACTTGTAATGATAAGGAAAGAACAAATTAACCTTAAGCAGTTCCTTGACTCAGAACTCCGACAAGAGCCTTCAGGGATTAATACATCATAGTTAAATAATAACATCATAGTAAGTTAATTTAATACACCATAGAAATCTGAGCAAGCCGAGAACTCAGGAAAATAAATTTTCAGTAATGGTTTGAACCCAGTCACTTTTATCCATAGACAAGCACTGTAACCACTTGACCATATGCATATATCATATCATAATCGTTTAATGAAGTACTTGGGAATTATTCTATACTTTCGTGCTCAAGATATGAATTGCTTACCGACCATAACCCATTTTTCTATTATATTTTGCATTTTTCACGGTTATAAGCAAATTCAGAATTTAAATTGCCACTGAGACTGACCTGAACACTGTAAATGTTATTTCAATCCCGAGCATGAACCAAGTGTGCTGGGCAACCAAGGGATGAATAATAATAGCTTGGGAAAGCCGCAGTCCATAAATCAGACTTTAAGCCTTGACTCAGTGTACAAGAGAGCCATATCCTGTGCGCCTTAAAGAGCATGAGGATTTAAATCACCAGGGCCTGATCTAGGGGGAAGCATGCCCCCCCCTCACTTTCAGAATGCTAGTAATGGTAACAGAGGCAAACATTATTAAACATATTTATATTTCATGCATTTTTCGAGAAATATTTAAGGAAGATCTCAAAAATTGAGGGAGAATGTTATGCTGCATTGGAAATTCAGTCTCTTGCTTTCCCCCATCCTTTACATTATTTCGATTTGATTGTGTTTAAGATCTCTCCCCCTTTATTATTTCTGGATCCGGTCCTGTTAACTATCATCTCTTCGCTAACAACTGTCCAGTCAGTCCTCTTCCCACAACATTCTCTCAGCCTTCCGGGATCTTGTTACCTGTCTATACACTGAAAAAATAAAAATGTTTTATGCTTTAAGAAGAAAATTGAGTTCGAAATTTCGAATGAATACGGGAAAGGTTCATCCATCGCATGATAGCGTAATGAAATGGGTCAACGATAATTGAGTGGGAGTCAACTGCACTGATCATATGAACAATTTTATGACAATTGAGTGGACTACAATTGGGTGGATTGCAATTCAATGGATACGACAACTGGGAAGATACGACAATTGGGTGGATTGCAATTCAATGGATACGACAACTGGGAAGATATGACAATTGGATGGATAATGACAACTAGGGGGATACGACAATTGGGATCTGGGGGGTAGGATCTGAGTACATGAGAACTCTTTGGGGGGATATGGGAGGAGGATCTGAGTACACGAGAACGCTTTGGGGGATCTTGGGGAGGATCTGAGTACATGAGAACTCTTTGGGGGATCTGGGGGGAGGATCTGAGTACATGAGTACTTTTTGGGGGGTCTGAGGGGAGGATCTGAGTGCATGAGAACTCTTTGGGGGGATCTGGGGGGAGGAGAGAGAGGAAGAGATGGCAGAGAGGAGGAGGGGAGAGAGATAGGAAGAGAGGGCAGAGGGGAGGAGGAGACAGAGACAGGAAGAGAGGGCAGAGGGGAGGAGGAGACAGAGACAGGAAGAGAGGGCAAAGGGGAGGAGGGGACAGAGAGAGGAAGAGAGGGCAGAGGGGAGGAGGAGACAGAGACAGGAAGAGAGGGCAGAGGGGAGGAGGCGACAGAGAGAGGAAGAGTGGGCAGAGGGGAGGAGGAGACAGAGACAGGAAGAGAGGGCAGAGGGGAGGAGGGGACAGAGAGAGGAAGAGGGGGCAGAGGGGAGGAGTGGGACAGAGAGAGGAAGAGAGAGCAGAGGGGAGGAGGTGACAAAGAGAGAGGAAGAGAGGGCAGAGGGGAGGAGGGGACAGAGAGAGGAAGAGAGAGCAGAGGGGAGGAGGTGACAAAGAGAGAAAAGGGGGCAGAGGGGAGGAGGAGACAGAGAGAGGAAGAGAGGGCAGAGGGGAGGAGGGGAGAGAGAGGAAGAGAGGGCAGAGGTTAGGAGGGAACAGAGAGAAAGAGGGGGCAGAGGGGAGGAGGGGAGAGAGAGGACAGAGGGGAGGGGGGACAGAGAGGGCAGAGGTTAGGAGGGGACAGAGAGAAGAAGAGAGGGCAGAGGTTAGGAGGGGACAGAGAGAGGAAGAGAGGGCAGAGGGGAGGAGGGGAGAGAGGGAGGAAGAGAGGGCAGAGGGGAGGAGGGGAGAGAGGGAGGAAGAGAGGGCAGAGGGGAGGAGGGAACAGAGAGAGGAAGAGGGGGCAGAGGGGAGGAAGTGACAGAGAGGAAGAGAGGGCAGTGGGGAGGAGGGGAGAGAGGGAGGAAGAGAGGGCAGAGGGGAGGAGGGGAGAGAGAGGGCAGAGGGGAGGGGGGACAGAGAGGGCAGAGGTTAGGAGGGGACAGAGAGAGGAAGAGAGGGCAGAGGGGAGGAGGGGAGAGAGGGAGGAAGAGAGGGCAGAGGGGAGGAGGGAACAGAGAGAGGAAGAGGGGGCAGAGGGGAGGAAGTGACAGAGAGGAAGAGAGGGCAGAGGGGAGGAGGTGACAGAGAGAGAGAAGGGCAGAGGGGAGGAGGGGAGAGAGAGAGGAAGAGAGGGCATAGGGGAGGAGGGAACAGAGAGAGGAAGAGAGGGCAGAGGGGAGGAGGGGACAGAAAGAGGAAGAGAGGGCAGAGGGGAGGAGGGCACAGAGAGAGGAAGAGAGGGCATAGGGGAGGAGGGGACAGAGAGAGGAAGAGGGGGCAGAGGGGAGGAGGTGACAGAGAGGAAGAGAGGGCAGAGGGAAGGAGGTGACAGAGAGAGAAAAGGGCAGAGGGGAGGAGGGGAGAGAGAGGAAGAGAGGGCATAGGGGAGGAGGTGACAGAGAGAGGAAGAGAGGGCAGAGGGGAGGAGGGAACAGAGAGAGGAAGAGAGGGCAGAGGGGAGGAGGGGACAGAGAGAGGAAGAGAGGGCATAGGGGAGGAGGGGACAGAGAGAGGAAGAGGGGGCAGAGGGGAGGAGGTGACAGAGAGAGAAAAGGGGCAGAGGGGAGGAGGAGACAGAGACAGAGGGAGAGAGAGAGGAAGAGAGGACATAGGGGAGGATGGGACAGAGAGAAGAAGAGAGGGCAGAGGGGAGGAGGGAACAGAGCGGAAGAGAGGGCAGAAGGAAGGAGGGGACAGAGAGAGAAAAGGGGGCAGAGGGGAGGAGGGGAGAGAGAGAGAGGAAGAGAGGGCATAGGGGAGGAGGGGACAGAGAGAGGAAGAGAGGGCATAGGGGAGGAGGGGACAGAGGGAGAAGGGCCGTGCATCGAACCGAATAAGATATTCGGAATGAATACTGGTTCGAAGTGCAACTTCTCGAACCATTTAGTTCAATGAAAGTAAATCTTGACCCCGTTGTTCTTTTGTAGAGATCGAGACTGATTTCCGTTTAGCACGATAACATAAAACTCTTCTCTCTCTTTGCAAACTTCATACATGTTCAAAATTATTCTAACCTACATTTTTTTTTTGATTTGCGACATATAGGACAGAGAAGAATCCTGGAAGCTACTCCTAGCTTAATACAGGCCTTCTCATACAAGACATGCCCTACTAAGACCGAAGTCACTGCTGACCACTGCCTTAGTTAAAGCTAACACAACACACAAAGTTTGCCTTGCTGGAACAGTCGCTAGCTGCCTAACCACTATGCCAGTTAAGGCATCACTTTTCACTTCAAATTCTTTCCGACTATTTAAAAAACAATACCTAAATTACTTTTCACTTCAAAAAAAATTTTTTTCCATCTAGTACCCTCTCTTCATACATTCACAGATATTCAAAGTCTATGTTTTCATCATACCCCGTCCCCGAAAATGTCATTTTACCGGTTGATTTTGTCATATGTTTCAAACAAATTTCTCAAAACTGTCTCGATTTGTCAAATTCTCCGATTTACCTGGCTTTCTACAACCGAATAATCCAGTGAAGTGTATGATAACTCAACAAACCACATCATTTTTTATCTCTTTCACACACACACACCTCATTTTTGTGAAAATTTGTAAATATCTCGTCTGCCCGAAAAACTTAAATTACCTTTTTTTCACATGAAACATCCCGGTTTTTTCTGATTTTCACATATATTTTCACAAAAAACAACACCGTTTTCCATGGCTTTTTACAATCGAATAATCCGCTGAAGTGTATGATAACTCAACAAACCACATCAATTTTATCTCATATACACACACCTCATTTCAAACTAATCCATTTAAACTAATTCACAAATTAATTTAAACCTCATCTTTAAAAAAAACTTAAATTAGTTTTTCACATGCTAAAAAATACCCCCGTTTTTTCTAATTTTCACACATATTTTCACAAAAACCCACAAAAAACATACTTTTTTCCTCATCCCTCATAACTTTTCCCATGGATTCTCACAGAATTCTCTGGACCCATTTACTGGCTCAGAACACTCATTTATGCTACTACTATCAGGAGCCAAACGTGATAACCGCTTGGTACAAAGAAATCCAAAGGACAAGCTTTCCAGAAATGGTTGAATGAGGTTTCCCATATTTCTTCCTCTGAATTTTCGTTTAACAAGACGAAGATACTAGAGATGTTTCAAAAGGTTTCACATATGAGGTAACGCATCTGTGTCTACTTTAAATTCTTAGTAAAGCAATTTTTTTGTGATTCAAAGTAGCAAATCAGTACTCTCTAGAGCTACATTAAACCATACCAGTTCTTACAGTAATCTACAATAAATATGGGAGTAAAAATAGACCTAATTGCAAGACAGTAAGAAATATTTCCATGGGTTTCCCTTATTAGTGCTTTATAAGAAATTTCTACCTTTAGAATCATTATAAAATTATTTTGAAACTATTTGTAATAATTCAGTAGATAATATTTGTTTCTCTATGACCACTACCAAATCGTGTCTGGATAGAAATTGTAAAGGAATGCGTCTAGATGTAAAGAAAAATCACCAGAACACCTTTTCGAAATATTTTTTTTAGAAAACTTTGTTCTGCATCGGTATAGAAAAAATGTATTTGTTACCACCTTACTTGCATGCAATAAGCATATGGAGGTAATTGCTTATTTAGTGTGTTGTCTTATTTCCGAAAGGCTATTTTGTACGTATATTGGATTGGATTGTTTTACCTCGCAGCGGTACTTTTTTCAACACAATGGACTAAATGTCTAGGTTACAAGGACCCCGAAGGCTCAAAGAAGGTTGGGGGAGGGACCCACTGGACAGCTGTTTGGAGATAGAGGGTAGCCTCCTGTCAAGGCCATCAAATGTGTTATTGAATGTGCACAGAGTATGACTCTTCCTCACACTGGGCCACGGCTTTAAGTCCCATCCAACGGAAAGCAGCGTTTCCAAGCCCATCAGTAACCCCTAATGACCGTTTGCAGGGCGGGATGTTTTACCCAGCTGGGACTCGAAACTAGGAACTGCAGTTTACGAGCCTGGCTAGCTACGACTGAGCCACTCCCGCCCCCTGGATTTTTGCCATTGAAACAGTGACATTCAGTGGTGATTCTCAAAATTAAGTTTGCAGTATTCTTCAAAACTTCGAAATCATAATAAACAATTCTAGAGTCTAAGCCAAGCACAATGCGATCTCTTCTTCCAAAGTCAAAATATAATATCCTTATCCCCGACTTTCATGTTGCCTCTCCGATGTATGCTCTATTAGGCGAGAATGTTGTGTGACCCAGATGATCTGCGGAACTCTGACGACGCATCGTGTAACACCGTGACGCGGGATTTGCTGCGTGCTTACAGCGGAGAGTAAATGGGGAGTGCAGCACATTTATAAAAAAAAGGCAACTTCTTTCCTGACCATTGAAAGAGTCGGAAGTAAAATGGTTTACTATGCTCTTGAAGCTAGAACATTTGATAGACTTTTCAATAAAGTCGGGTCAACGCTCTTGGAGCGTGTCACTGGATATTATTGGTGGGGCAGTGGATTAAAGCTGCGCCCTTATTAAATATGTATGTAGGTAACGTAAAATGCTATTCATTAAACGTATTATTTAACCAAGAGATACCGAGTTGATGGGTTTATTGAGTACCTTAACTACTGTGTGATCAAGATCGAGAAAACACATTTGGCTAACAGTAAATAATAAATAAAATCAATCTTGACAGAGATCTTTAAAATATTACTGAAAAAATGCACGAGAAATTCATAATAATAATAATAATATTTCTTCGCTCAATTACCATTAAAAGCATTCTCAAATGGTTGGTGTATGACACCCCTTGGACCCCTTGGATTCACAGCTGGAAACAAATGAATTTTAATTTATTTTCTCACATGATTATAGTCTAATGAAATAAGAAAAGTCATAGATTTTAGAGTCACATTGTTTTCAGACAGACAAATAATATCTAATACCGAAACAAAACACGTAACCATGGAAACCATAAGCTTCCTTGTTTAGAAAGGTGACCATTACTATTATACGTTGATTTTAAAGATTCACATTCACTGAAGGTTCTCGAAATAAAATTTCCCTTACTTTCATTTTTGATTTGTTAATTAACAAGCCCATGGTCTTTAGCTATCGATATTTTAAAAATATCTGTACGGTGGATATAACCAACATCTTGCCAGTCAGTAGAATGCCAGTTCTACTGAATGGTAAGAAAAGATAAACATGAAGCAAAAACTAATCAGAAAGCAAATAAAATATCAGTTATTTTCTACAATATTTGTTTTCTGAGCCACCTGCGGAGCTAGCGTTGTTTAAGCATAAACCCCTTAGGTTCAGCATCCCTCACCCATAAAAGAACTTAGGTTCAGCATCCCTCGCCCATAAAAGAACTTAGGTTCAGCATCCCTCACCCATAAAAGAACTTAGGCTCAGCATCCCTCACCCATAAGAGAACTTAGGTTCAGCATCCCTCACCCATAAAAGAACTTAGGTTCAGCATCCCTCACCCATAAAAGAACTTAGGTTCAGCATCCCTCACCCATAAAAGAACTTAGGTTCAGCATCCCTCACCATAAAAGAACTTAGGTTCAGCATCCCTCACCCATAAAAGAACTTAGGTTCAGCATCCCCCACCCATAAAAGAACTTAGGTTCAGCATCCCTCACCCATAAAAGAACTTAGGTTCAGCATCCCTCACCCATAAAAGAACTTAGGTTCAGCATCCCTCACCCATAAAAGAACTTAGGTTCAGCATCCCTCACCCATAATAGAACTTAGGTTCAGCATCCCCCACCCATAAAAGAACTTATTTTCAGCATCCCTCACCCATAAAAGAACTTAGGTTCAGCATCCCTCACCCATAAAAGAACTTAGGTTCAGAAACCCACTAAAAAATTTTGATCCAACACCCTACTAAAAAAATTTGGGTTCAGCAACCTCCTAAAAATAATCCTTCATGGAGCCATGCCAAACGTTACGATTATTGCTGATTGTACAACTGCCTTTGTTAATTTTTTTCTGTGCGTTTACAACTTCCGAGGGAAAATGACACTAATTCATTTAAATTAAATAGGAATCATAACTAAACTGTACTAGTTTAAGCTTTCTAATGTTTGGATATTTACTTAAATATCCTGGTTGATATTATTATGCTTAAATATCCTGGCTTTTATTACTTACTTAAATATCCTGGTTTTTATTAAGTGAAATCTGGACACCCTAGGTATAACAGAATATTAATTACTCATGCTATAATAGATTAAGATATGCAGTATATTTCAGTGGAACCATTATTATGTGATTTAGAAATTGCATTTTCGTAAAACCCTTTCTCTCCATTTGCACCATCTTCAACAAATATGTAACAAACCGTAATCCTCATCATCCTCAATCAGCCATGGGATACGAAGGTTCAACCAGAACGTGCAATTTAGTTCTCCAAGCATATCTGTCCTGAGCTACAGCTGTTGCATCTGGCCACAACACAACAATTCTAATAAGGTCCTGTTTGACATTGTCTGCCCACAGCATCCTAGCTCTCACCCTCTTTCTGAGGTCTTTAGTCACACTGTTCTTAACCTTATTCACCAATCTAAAATTATTCATACGGGCAACATGGACAAACCAACGGAGTCTCTCGCTGCACAATATGCTGCTTAAAGGAGGTTGCAAACTCCTTTGCCTAACCTCATCATTAGTTACAAAGTTGAACCACCTAATGTCCAAAATACTGCGAAAGCATCTAGTTTCTTGTGATTTTGTTTACAGAGCGTCCACGGTCACTACCATAATTAACCCTAGAAAGAACCGAACTATTATACAGTCTAATTTTAGTCTTTAGATGTATACGCCTATTTCTCCACACTCTCCATAGATTCTTAAAAGTCGCGACAACATTCCCTATTCGTCTGTTTATCTCATGCCGCACATCACCAATATCTGTTACATAGCTCCCAAGATAATTAAACTGTGATATCTGCTCAAGACTGCAACCATTCAGAATAACTAAATCACAGCCTGCCTAACCAATTTTCATCACTTTAGTTTTCCCTCTGTTTATAACCAAACCTACTCTACTACCAGTTTCATCAACAGCTCGAATGAAAGAGTTCATCTCATCAACATCATTTGCCAAAAGAGCTAAATCATCAGCATAATCTAAATCAGAAACGTTCGCATCTCTAGACCATTTAAGGCCAAAATCTTTTCCTTGCAGTGAATTTCACATAACATAATCAATAACCAAGCTAAAGAGAAAAGGAGACAAAATTCACCCTTGTCGAACACCAGAAGTAATGCTAAACCAATTGCTGCAAGCCTTACCAACTCTCACACACGACTCAGTGTTATTATAGAGAGCTTTCATTATGTTAACTAACTTACCATATGATCTCACAATCAACCACAAATTATGACGATCAACAGAGTCGAAAGCCTTTTTGAAGTCAACAAAGCTAGCAACCAAAGGTTTCTGAAACTCTAAGCATTTCTCAAGAATCTGCCTAAGTGAAAATATCTGACCTACACATCCCCTACCACTTCGGAATCCACATTGGTCTTTATGCAATTGCCTGTCAACCAGATTCTTCGTTCTATTAAATAGAATCATGCAGAGGACTTTACCTGGAACAGAGAGTAGGCTGATACCTCTATAGTTATCACAAGAACTACGATCACCTTTTTTGCAGATAGGGATAATGATAGCTCTGAAAAAATCCTAAGGAAACATGACTTTATCATAAAAAACAAATAAATAAATATATAAATACCCCCTCAAGCAGCTGCTTGCCACAGAGATCTGACAGAAGCTTGTCAGTTTATATTGCATAGTAGATGGTCTGAGAGGAGGCAGGACCTCAGCAGAAAAACAACACAAACAGCCATGCCTTACCCGGGGCTCGAACCCAGGTCCCTTAGATCAGTAGCCAAGCACTGTAACCACTCGGCAGACTATTATGGGTGCCTATTCGTGGGGAGGGAGCTAAAGCATTTCCCCTAAAAAGTCTTTGAAAGCTCAATTCATTTGAAAAGCTCAATTCATTGAAAGCTCAATTCATTGAAAAATTATAAAATTATTTATAGGCACAGTTCATTGTTTTGGGAAAAACTCTATGTTATTTGAAAGTGCGTATGAAAGAAAGCAAAGAACTTACAGCTTGTCAGCTGGGGCGGCGTTGTTCCACGGGTTGCACTTTTTAGGGGCGGCAAATTTGCATGCAAATTAATGACCATAGCTGTAGTAAGATTAAACAGAATGAGCAAGACCTATTTTTTAGAGAAAATTTTCAGTCTGTTAAAAAATCACATTAAAATTAATTAAATTAAACTTTCATGTCTAAGATGAGATCTGGAGAAAGGGGCGGCAGAGTCCAAGCAAGAGAATTGATTTCCATTGCAATATAAAGTTTTCCCACCCCATTTGATTAGAGGATTTGAAAAACTTTCTTGAAATACATGTGAAATATGCACGATTTTAATAATATTTTGCTTCCATCAGACTTACTACATTTTAAAGGGGGAGGCATGCCCCCTACACTCGACCCTGATTGATCACAATGTCAGTTGTTTTCCCCAAACCCTTCAGTTCAATATTTTACTACCACAAGGCAGGACATAACTCGATTTGGAATATCAAACAGATAAGCATTATACATGGAACTGATATTCGTAAGCAATGACCGAAACTGCTTTTATATATAAGCAATCAAATTTCCATTTTAGTCATAATTTTTAATATCTTCAAGACGTTGCAATCCAAATTATGTGTAAAAACAAATTGTTTGAGAAAGATGCACTTGAATATTAAAAAGTTCAAAGTTTAAATACTGGAAATTCTACCTCAGTTGCATTTTAATTCGAAGTACCAAATTTATTACTTTTCCAGTAATCTATGCTCCTTATTAGTTTTTGTGGAAGGCATGGGGATTAGCAAGGGAACTGTTTCATAATGCCATTCAAAGACGCAGGTCGCTTGTGTATTAAAATTTATTATTTGAAGTTTTGCAATTATCAGTAAGTAATTATCAGTATTTAGGAGTGCAGTGGCTAAGAAAGTTTAATAAACTTGCTTAGCCACTGCACTCCTAAATGCATTATCTGAGCAATAACTAACATTTTACCATTTAGTCCTTTGTGCATTATGCTTCATTCGGATCTATAAAAACTAATAATTTCGGAAACTGGCTTTAATGCTGTTTTTCGTAGCAAGTGCAAATGTACATTAAAAAAATCACGATGTATTTAAATGTAAAAGTGCTACTTTTTAAAAAGTACACGATTATTTACTTCTCATAAAGTTTAATCTAAACATTATTTTAGTTTAAAATATATTAAGGAGAAAGGTTAACCAAGCGAAGTACAAAGAAAGGAACGAAAGAACAGACGATAATGTAAATCCTTTAGCTCAGCTGTCCCCCGCTGGCCATGGGTAGCTCCGGGTGACGTTAAGGTAATATTATTTCCTCGTTCATGGTTGGGCGCATGGGCAGCGGCCTGAAGTAGGTTGCCCAACAGTGCATGGTTTTCCCACATGGTGATGTAACTTTTTGAAGTTTTCCAACGTGCACTAGCTTCGAATATTATCAGTGAGAGGTCAATAACTATACAAACTGTCGAAATATATTTACCTTTTTTAAACAGAATTCGGCCCTTCCAATACCTAAAATACTTGATCTCTTGTCCGCAATTTTGCAATTTTTTTTCCTTCTTCCACCCCGTGTTGAATTAATATTCTTTGTCTTTATCTGCAGCAGTATGCGATTTAGATTCAATAATACTTTTTTTTTACCCCGTTTGTACATTTGTTTGATTAAACATTTTAATTCGCTCTTTTCCTAACCTTGTAGCTACACAGAGACTTGTCTGTGCCTCCCCCAAATTCCTTCTATGATATCCTCTCTGCCATCCCATATTGTATTATAACAATTGTACTTCTATCATAAAACCCGAGTTCAAGACAGCTAATAGCAATTCAAGAATGCGTTGTACAGTCGCTGAAAAAAATATCCGAACACTATGGTTGATTACAGAATTCAGGAAAAATATGTTTTTTAGAAATTAGTGATCTGACAACCTTCGTGTATTGTACACGAAGGTTGCCAGATCACTAATTTCTGAATAAAATAGTTGCCAGATACTTTTCCTGAATTCTGTAATCAACTATAGTGTTCGGATATATTTTTGTGCGACTGTACTTCCACGGAAGAGATCCTAGTATGTATCCAACCCTGAGATACATTGAGGAAGTGAAAAGGCTACATTTTAATGAATGAAATATACATTTATTTCAAAATATCGTATTGTACAACACTATTACGCTTAATAAGTTGTCGGTGTCGGTTCGTTGAGGTATCCGCTTGCTTCAAATGTGGAAAATACAGAAGATTCACATGAAATTGAGTGTTGAAACAAATATACGCAGGGTTAGGTCGAGAGATGGATTCAGAAATGTTGAATTATCTCTTTGGCATCAGGACACTAAAGGATCTCTTCAAAGATGTAGAAAAGGCTTCCTCTGCTTTATTTTCTAGCTTCATTGCGAATTCATTGTTGCCGATGGAATAAAGGTCCAAGTCACAAGACTCCAATGCTCAGAAAAGAATATGGAAATGGAAGAATTACATTGAAATTAATTATATGCTTATAATTTACTAAACTATGTTAGTTATTATTATGGTTATGAAAACAAAGGCTATTGAAATACTTTCCTTATTACAGTTTAAGCATAAATCCCTGGATAGAAAAAATGAGAAAAGTTTCATGATAACAGTGGGAACGAAGAAAAGTCTATTATGTCGCGTATGTCTCAGCTTTGGAGTATGTTGAAGCAAGTTAAGTGATTTGATGTGGAAGCGTAATAGACGTTATTAATAAAATTGAAAGCGAGGTTTACAGTTATAGAGAAAACTACAAACAAGGAAATTACCATTAAAAAACTTGCATAAAAGAATGAAAAGCGACAATGCATAGCTGTTATAGTACTTTTAGTGTAAAAAGTATATTTACTCTACGATAAACGACTTTGCATCGTGATATTGCTTTGTAACGGGTGATGTCTTCAAAGACGTAAAGAGAATCCGTTGTATAGGGGTTTTGTTTTTGAAATATATTATTTTCGTGTTTACACATCAATAATTTGATGTTTAAATCGGAGATAACCTTTATATTCATTGCAAACACATACTATATATAATATTCTCCGAATCAATTATTTTGTTATCTCAAACAGCTGAATATATATTTTTATCACCTTCACCTAAAAAGTATATAGACATTAAGAGTGTTAGTTCGAATTAACCTACCTATAGTCACATCATAGGGAAAAGGAAACGGTGGTTACGGCATCTGATTTTGGTCGTCATTTGACTACACTAACCTACTTAAACACTCCACTCATTTATTTTAGGCAATGAGTGCCTTATCTATATCTAAGCAATGTTAATTG
The DNA here is from genome assembly GCA_038380435.1 of Ryuthela nishihirai. Lineage (NCBI taxonomy): Eukaryota > Metazoa > Arthropoda > Arachnida > Araneae > Heptathelidae > Ryuthela > Ryuthela nishihirai. Next base: position 23,646,903 of record JAWZYU010000004.1, on the reverse strand, counting down.
CAATAGCAGTTACCCATAGACCTCGCTAATACAGGTCCGAAACGAAACTTGTTAAACCAGATGCTGTGCTACCTGACGATTCATTATCTTTCATTTCTAAAGTGACATACACGGAGAACGACTCCCAATCAATTATTTTGTTATCGCAAACAGCTGAATATATATTTCTATCACCTTCACCTAAAAAGTATATAGACATTAAGAGTGTTAGTTCGAATTAACCTACCTATAGTCACATCATAGGGAGAAGGAAACGGTGGTCACCGCATCTGATTTTGACCATCATTTGACTACACTAACCTACTTAAACCCTACACTCATTTATTTTAGACAATGACTGCCTTATCTATATCTAAGCAATGTTAATTTCAATAGCAGTTACCCATAGACCCTCGCTAATACAGGTCCGAAACGAAACTTGTTAAACCAGATGCTGTGCTCCCTAACGATTCATTATCTTTTATTTCTGTAGTGACAGAACGACTCCAAATCAATTATTTTGTTATCGCAAACAGCTGAATATATATTTTTATCACCTTCACCTAAAACGTATATAGACATTAACAGTGTTAGTTCGAATTAACCTACCTATAGTCACATCATAGGAAAAAGGAAACGGTGGTCACGGCATCTGATTTTGGCCATCATTTGACTACACTAACCTACTTAAACCCTACACTCATTTATTTTAGACAATGACTGCCTTATCTATATCTAAGCAATGTTAATTGCAATAGCAGTTACCCATAGACCGTCGCTAATACAGGTCCGAAACGAAACTTGTTAAACCAGATGCTGTGCTCCTTAACGATTCATTTGCTTTTATTTCTATAGTGACAGAACGACTCCAAATCAATTATTTTGTTATCGCAAACAGCTGAATATATATTTTTATCACCTTCACCTAAAACGTATATAGACATTAAGAGTGTTAGTTCGAATTAACCTACATATAGACACATCATAGGGAAAAGGAAACGGTTGTCACGGCATCTGATTTTGGCCGTCATTTGACTACACTAACCTACTTAAACCCTACACTCATTTATTTTAGACAATGAGTGCCTTATCTATATCAAAGCAATATCAATTGCAATAGCAGTTACCCATAGACCTCGCTAATACAGGTCCGAAACGAAACATGTTAAACCAGATGCTGTGCTACCTAACGATTCATTACCTTTTATTTCTAAAGTGACATACACGGAGAACGACTCCCAATCAATTATTTTGTTATCGTAACAGCTGAATATATATTTTTATCGCCTTCACCTAAAAGGTATATAGACATCAAGAGTGTTAGTTCGAATTAACCTACCTATAGTCACATCATAGGGAAAAGTAAACAGTCGTCACGGCATCTGATTTTGGCCATCATTTGACTACACTAACCTACTTAAAACTTACACTCATTTATTTTAGAGAATGAGTTCCCTATCCTATCTAAGAAATGTTAATTGCAATAGCAGTTACCCATAGACCCTCGCTAATACAGGTCCGAAACGAAACATGTTAAACCAGATGCTGTGCTACCTAACGATTCATTACCTTTTATTTCTAAAGTGACATACACGGAGAACGAGTCCCAATCAATTATTTTGTTATCGTAACAGCTGAATACATATTTTTATCACCTTCACCTAAAAGGTATATAGACATTAAGAGTGTTAGTTCGAATTAACCTACCTATAGTCACATCATAGGGAAAAGGAAACAGTCGTCACGGCATCTGATTTAGGCCATCGTTTGACTACACTAACCTACTTAAACCTTACACTCATTTATTTTAAACAATGAGTTCCTTATCTATATCTAAGTAATGCTAATTACAATAGCAGTTACCCTTAGACCCTCGCTAATACAGGTCCGAAACGAAACTTGTTAAACCAGATGCTGTGCTACCTAACGATTCATTATCTTTTATGTCTAAAGTGACAGAACGACTCCGAATCAATTATTTTGTTATCGCAAACAGCTGAATATATATTTTTATCAACTTCACCTAAAACGTATATAGACATTAAAAGTGTTAGTTCGAATTAACCTACCTATAGTCACATCATAGGGAAAAGGAAACGGTGGTCACGGCATCTGATTTTGGCCATCATTTGACTACATTAACCTACCTAAACTCTCCACTCATTTATTTTAGACAATGAGTGACTTATCTATATCTAAGCAATGTTAATTGCAATAGCAGTTACCCATAGACCCTCGCAAATACAGGTCCGAAACGAAACTTGTTAAACCAGATGCTGTGCTACCTAATGATTAATTACCTTTTATTTCTAAATTGACATACACGGAGAACGACTCCCAATCAATTATTTTGTTATCGTAACAGCTGAATATATATTTTTATCACCTTCACCTAAAAGGTATATAGACATGAAGAGTGTTAGTTCGAATTAACCTACCTATAGTCACATCATAGGGAAAAGGAAACGGTCTTCACGGCAGCTGATTTCGGCCATCATTTGACTACACTAACCTATTTAAACGCTACACTCATTTATTTTAGACAATGAGTGCCTTACCCTATCTAAGCAATGTTAATTGCAATAGAAGTTACCCATAGACCCTCGCTAATACAGGTCCTAAACGAAACTTGTTAAACCAGATGTTGTGCTACCTGACGATTCATTATCTTTTATTTCTAAAGTGACATACACGGAGAAAGACTCCCAATCAATTATTTTGTTATCGTAACAGCTGAATATATATTTTTATCACCTTCACCTAAAAGGTATATAGACATTAAGAGTGTTAGTTCGAATTAACCTACCTATAGTCACATCATAGGGAAAAGGAAACGGTCGACACGGCAGCTGATTTTGGCCATCATTTGACTACACTAACCTACTTAAACCCTACACTCATTTATTTTAGACAATGACTGCCTTGTCTATATCTAAGCAATGTTAATTGCAATAGCAGTTACCCATAGACCTCGCTAAGAGAGGTCCGAAACGAAACTTCTTAAACCAGATGCTGTGCTCCCTAACGATTCATTTTCTTTTATTTCTATAGTGAGAGAACGACTCCAAATCAATTATTTTGTTATCGCAAACAACTGAATATATATTTTTATCACCTTCACCTAAAACGTATATAGACATTAAGAGTGTTAGTTCTAATAAACCTACCTATAGTCACATCATAGGAAAAAGGAAACGGTGGTCACGGCATCTGATTTTGGCCATCATTTGACTACACTAACCTACTTAAACCCTACACTCATTTATTTTAGACAATGACTGCCTTATCTATATCTAAGCAAAGTTAATTGCAATAGCAGTTACCCATAGACCTCGCTAATACAGGTCCGAAACGAAACTTGTTAAACCAGATGCTGTGCTTCCTAACGATTCATTATCTTTTATTTCTAAAGTGACATACACGGAGAACGACTCCGAATCAATTAATTTGCTATCGCAAACAGCTCAATATATATTTTTATCACCATCATCTAAAAAGTATATAGACATTAAGAGTGTTAGTTCGAATTAACCTACATATAGACACATCATAGGGAAAAGGAAACGGTTGTCACGGCATCTGATTTTGGCCGTCATTTGACTACACTAACGTACTTAAACCCTACACTCATTCATTTTAGACAATGAGTGCCTTACCCTATCTAAGCAATGTTAATTGCAATAGCAGTTACCCATAGGCCCTCGCTAATACTGGTCCGAAACGAAACTTGTTAAACCAGATGCTGTGCTACCTAACGATTCATTAACTTTTATTTCTAAAATGACATACACGGAGAACGACTCCCAATCAATTATTTTGTTATCGTAACAGGTGAATATATATTTTTATCACCTTCACCTAAAAGGTATATAGACATTAAGAGTGTTATTTCGAATTAACCTACCTATAGTCATATCATAGGGAAAAGGAAACGGTCGTTACGGCATTGATTTTGGCCATCATTTGACTACACTAACCTAGCTAAACCCTCCACTCATTTATTTTAGACAATGAGTGCCTTATTTTGTCTAAGCAATGTTTATTGCAATAGCAGTTACCCATAGACCCTCGCTAATACAGGTCCGAATCGAAACTTGTTAAACCAGATGTTGTGCTACCTAATGATTCGTTATCTTTTATTTCTATAGTGACAGAACGAATCCAAATCAATTATTTTGTTATCGCAAACAGCTGAAAATATATTTTTATCACCTTCACCTAAAACGTATATAGACATTAAGAGTGGTAGTTCGAATTAACCCACCTATGTCACATCATAGGGAAAAGGAAACGGTGGTCACGGCATCTGTTTTTGGCCATCATTTGACTACACTAACCTACTTAAACCCTACATTCATTTATTTTAGACAATGAGTGCCTTATCTATATCTAAGCAATGTCAATTGCAATTGCAGTTACCCATAGACCCTCGCTAATACAGGCCCGAAACGAAACTTGTTAAACCAGATGCTGTGCTACCTAATGATTCATTATCTTTTATGTCTAAAGTGACAGAACGACTCCGAATCAATTATTTTGTTATCGCAAACAGCTGAATATATATTTTTATCAACTTCACCTAAAACGTATATAGACATTAAGAGTGGTAGTTCGAATTAACCCACCTATGTCACATCATAGGGAAAAGGAAACGATGGTCACGGCATCTGTTTTTGGCCATCATTTGACTACACTGACCTACCTAAACCCTCCACTAATTTATTTTAGACAATGAGTGACTTATCTATATCTAAGCAATGTTAATTGCAATAGCAGTTACCCATAGACCCACGCTAATACATGTTCGAAACGAAACTTGTTAAACTAGATGCAGTGCTACCTAATGATTAATTACCTTTTATTTCTAAATTGACATACACGGAGAACGACTCCCAATCAATTATTTTTTTATCGTAACAGCTGAATATATATTTTTATCACCTTCACTTGAAAGGTATATAGACATGAAGAGTGTTAGTTCGAATTAACCTACCTATAGTCACATCATAGGGAAAAGGAAACCGTCGTCACGGCAGCTGATTTTGGCCATCATTTGACTACACTAACCTACTTAAACCCTACACTCATTTATTTTAGACAATGAGTGCCTTACCCTATCTAAGCAATGTTAATTGCAATAGCAGTTACCCATAGAACCTCGCTAATACAGGTCCTAAACGAAACTTGTTAAACCAGATGTTGTGCTACCTGACGATTAATTATCCTTTATTTCTAAAGTGACATACAAGGAGAAAGACTCCCAATCAATTATTTTGTTATCGTAACATCTGAATATATATTTTTATCACCTTCACCTAAAAGGTATATAGACATTAAGAGTGTTAGTTCGAATTAACCTACCTATAGTCACATCATAGGGAAAAGGAAACGGTGGTCACGGCATCTGATTTTGGCCATCATTTGACTACACTAACCTACTTAAACCCTACACTCATTTATTTTAGACAATGAGTGCCTTATCTATATCTAAGCAATGTCAATTGCATTTGACTACACTAACCTACTTAAACCCTACACTCATTTATTTTAAACAATGAGTGCATTATCCTATCTAAACAATGTTAATTGCAATAGCAGTTACCCATAGACCCTCGCTAATACAGGTCCGAATCGAAACTTGTTAAACCAGATGTTGTGCTACCTAATGATTCGTTATCTTTTATTTCTATAGTGACAGAACGAATCCAAATCAATTATTTTGTTATCGCAAACAGCTGAAAGTATATTTTTATCACCTTCACCTAAAACGTATATAGACATTAAGAGTGGTAGTTCGAATTAACCCACCTATGTCACATCATAGGGAAAAGGAAACGGTGGTAACGGCATCTGTTTTTGGCCATCATTTGACTACACTAACCTACTTAAACCCTACATTCATTTATTTTAGACAATGAGTGCCTTATCTATATCTAAGCAATGTCAATTGCAATTGCAGTTACCCATAGACCCTCGCTAATACAGGCCCGAAACGAAACTTGTTAAACCAGATGCTGTGCTACCTAACGATTCATTATCTTTTATGTCTAAAGTGACAGAACGACTCCGAATCAATTATTTTGTTATCGCAAACAGCTGAATATATATTTTTATCAACTTCACCTAAAACGTATGTAGACATTAAGAGTGGTAGTTCGAATTAACCCACCTATGTCACATCATAGGGAAAAGGAAACGATGGTCACGGCATCTGTTTTTGGCCATCATTTGACTACACTAACCTACCTAAACCCTCCACTAATTTATTTTAGACAATGAGTGACTTATCTATATCTAAGCAATGTTAATTGCAATAGCAGTTACCCATAGACCCACGCTAATACATGTTCGAAACGAAACTTGTTAAACTAGATGCAGTGCTACCTAATGATTAATTACCTTTTATTTCTAAATTGACATACACGGAGAACGACTCCCAATCAATTATATTTTTATCGTAACAGCTGAATATATATTTTTATCACCTTCACTTGAAAGGTATATAGACATGAAGAGTGTTAGTTCGAATTAACCTACCTATAGTCACATCATAGGGAAAAGGAAACCGTCGTCACGGCAGCTGATTTTGGCCATCATTTGACTACACTAACCTACTTAAACCCTACACTCATTTATTTTAGACAATGAGTGCCTTACCCTATCTAAGCAATGTTAATTGCAATAGCAGTTACCCATAGAACCTCGCTAATACAGGTCCTAAACGAAACTTGTTAAACCAGATGTTGTGCTACCTGACGATTCATTATCCTTTATATCTAAAGTGACATACAAGGAGAAAGACTCCCAATCAATTATTTTGTTATCGTAACAGCTGAAAATATATTTTTATCACCTTCACCTAAAAGGTATATAGACATTAAGAGTGTTAGTTCGAATTAACCTACCTATAGTCACATCATAGGGAAAAGGAAACGGTGGTCACGGCATCTGATTTTGGCCATCATTTGACTACACTAACCTACTTAAACCCTACACTCATTTATTTTAGACAATGAGTGCCTTATCTATATCTAAGCAATGTCAATTGCAATAGCAGTTACCCATAGACCCTCGCTAATACAGGTCCGAAAAGAAACTTGTTAAACCAGATGCTGTGCTACCTAACGATTCATTACCTTTTATTTCTAAAGTGACATACACGGAGAACGACTCCCAATGAATTATTTTGTTATCGTAACAGGTGAATACATATTTTTATCACCTTCACCTAAAAGGTATATAGACATTAAGAGTGTTTGTTCGAATTAACCTACCTATAGTCACATCATAGGGAAAAGGAAACAGTCGTCACGGCATCTGATTTAGGCCATCATTTGACTACACTAACCTACTTAAACCTTACACTCATTTATTTTAAACAATGAGTTCCTTATCTATATCTAAGTAATGCTAATTGCAATAGCAGTTACCCATAGACCCTCGCTAATACAGGTCCGAAACGAAACTTGTTAAACCAGATGCTGTGCTACCTAACGATTCATTATCTTTTATTTCTAAAGTGACAGAACGACTCCGAATCAATTATTTTGTTATCGCAAACAGCTGAATATATATTTTTATCAACTTCCCCTAAAACGTATATAGACATTAAGAGTGTTAGTTCGAATTAACCTACCTATAGTCACATCATAGGGAAAAGGAAACGGTGGTCACGGCATCTGTTTTTGGCAATCATTTGACTACACTAACCTACCTAAACCCTCCACTCATTTATTTTAGACCATGAGTGATTTATCTATATCTAAGCAATGTTAATTGCAATAGCAGTTACCCATAGACCCTCGCTAATACAGGTCCGAAACGAAACTTGTTAAATCAGATGCTGTGCTACCTAATGATTAATTTCCTTTTATTTCTAAATTGACATACACGGAGAACGACTCCCAATCAATTATTTTGTTCTCGTAACAGCTGAATATATATTTTTATCACCTTCACCTAAAAGGTATATAGACATGAAGAGTGTTAGTTCGAATTAACCTACCTATAGTCACATCATAGGGAAAAGGAAACGGTCGACACGGCAGCTGATTTTGGCCATCATTTGACTATACTAACCTACTTAAACCCTACTCTCATTTATTATAGACAATGAGTGCCTTATCCTATCTAAACAATGTTAATTGCAATAGGAGTTACCCATAGACCCTCGCTAATACAGGTCCGAAACGAAACTTGTAAAACCAGATGCTGTGCTACCTAACGATTCATCATCGTTTATTTCTATAGTGAGAGAACGACTCCGAATCAATTATTTTGTTATCGCAAACAGCTGAATATATATTTTTATCACCTTCACCTAAAAGGTATATAGACATTAAGAATGTTAGTTCGAATTAACCTACCTATAGTCACATCATAGGGAAAAGGAAACGGTGGTCACGGCATCTGATTTTGGCCATCATTTGACTACACTTACCTACTTAAACCCTACACTCATTTATTTTAGACAATGAGTGCCTTATCTATATCTAAGCAATGTTAATTGCAATAGCAGTTACCCATAGACCCTCGCTAATACAGGTCCGAAACGAAACTTGTTAAACCAGATGCTGTGGTACCTGACGATTCATTATCTTTCATTTCTAAAGTGACATACACGGAGAGCGACTCCCATTCAATTATTTTGTTATCGTAACAGCTGAATATATATTTTTATCACCTTCACCTAAAAGATATATAGATATTAAGAGTGTTAGTTCGAATTAACCTACCTATAGTCACATCATAGGGAAAAGGAAACAGTCGTAACGGCATCTGATTTTGGCCATCATTTGACTACACTAACCTACTTAAACCCTACACTTATTTATTTTAGACAATGAGTGCTTTATCTATATCTAAGCAATGCTAATTGCAATAGCAGTAACCCATAGACCCTCCTAATACAGGTCCGAAAAGAAACTTGTTAAACCAGATGCTGTGCTACCTAACGATTCATTATGTTTTATTTCTAAAGTGACAGAACGACTCCGAAACAATTATTTTGTTATCGCAAACAGCTGAATATATATTTTTATCAACTTCACCTAAAACGTATATAGACATTAAGAGTGGTAGTTCGAATTAACCTACCTATAGTCACATCATAGGAAAGACGAAACGGTGGTCACAGCATCTGATTTTGGCCATCATTTGACTACACTAACCTACTTAAACCCTACACTCATTTATATTATATAATGAGTGCCTTATTCTATCTAGGCAATGCTAATTGCAATAGCAGTTACTCATAGGCCCTCGCTAATACTGGTCCGAAACGAAACTTGTTAAACCAGATGCTGTGCTACCTAACGATTCATTATCTTTTATTTCTAAAGTGAGAGAACGACTTCGAATCAATTATTTTGTTATCGCAAACAGCTGAATATATATTTTTTCAACTTCACCTAAAACGTATATAGACATTAAGAGTGGTAGTTCGAATTAACCTACATATAGTCACATCATACGGAAAAGGAAACGGTGATCACGGCATCTGATTTTGGCCGTCATTTGACTACACTAACCTACTTAAACCCTACACTGATTTATCTTAGACAATGAGTGCCTTACCCTATCTAAGCAATGTTAATTGCAATAGCAGTTACCCATAGACCCTCGCTAATACAGGTCCGAAACGAAACTTGTTAAACCAGATGCTGTGCTACTTGACGATTCATTATCTTTTATTTCTAAAGTGACATACACGGAGAACGACTCCCAATCAATTATTTTGTTATCGTAACAGCTGAATATATATTTTTATCACCTTCACTTTAAAGGTATATAGACATTAAGAGTGTTAGTTCGAATTGAACTTCCTATAGTCACATCATGGGGAAAAGGAAACGGTCGTCACGGCAGCTGATTTTAGCCATCATTTGACTACACTAACCTACTTAAACCCTACACTCATTTATTTTAGACAATGAGTGCCTTATCCTATCTAAGCAATGTTAATTGCAATAGCAGTTACCCATAGACCCTCGCTAATACAGGTCCTAAACGAAACTTGTTAAACCAGATGCTGTGCTACCTGACGATTCATTATCTTTTATTTCTAAAGTGACATACACGGAGAATGACTCCCAATCAATTATTTTGTTATCGTAACAGCTGAATATATATTTTTTCACCTTCACCTAAAAGGTATATAGATATTAAGAGTGTTAGTTCGAATTAACCTACGTATAGTCACATCGTAGGGAAAAGGAAACGGTCGTCACGGCATCTGATTTTGGCCATCATTTGACTACACTAACCTACTTAAACCCTACACTCATTTATTTTAGACAATGAGTGCCTTATCCTATCTAAACAATGTTAATTGCAATAGCAGTTACCCATAGACCCTCGCTAATACAGGTCCGAAACGAAATTTGTTAAACCAGATGCTGTGCTACCCAACGATTCATTATCTTTTATTTCTAAAGTGACAGAACGACTCCGAATCCATAATTTTGTTATCGCAAACAGCTGAATATATATTTTTATCACCTTCACCTAAAAGGTATATAGACATTAAGAGTGTTATTTCGAATTAACCTACCTATAGTCACATCATAGGGAAAAGGAAACGGTCGTCACGGCATCTGATTTTGGCCATCATTTGACTACACTAACCTAGCTAAACCCTCCACTCATTTATTTTAGACAATGAGTGCCTTATTTTGTCTAAGCAATGTTAATTGCAATAGCAGTTACCCATAGACCCTCGTTAATACAGGTCCTAAACGAAACTTGTTAAACCAGATGCTGTGCTACCCAACGATTCATTATCTTTTATTTTTAAAGTGACATACACGGAGAACGACTCCCAATCAATAATTTTGTTATCGTAACAGCTGAATATGTATTTTTATCACCTTCACCTAAAAGGTATATAGACATTAAGAGTGTTTGTTCGAATTAACCTACCTATAGTCACATCATAGGGAAAAGGAAGCGGTCGTTACGGCATCTGATTTTGGACATCATTTGACTACACTAACCTACTTAAACCCTACACTCATTTATTTTATACAATGAGTGCTTTATCCTATCTAAACGATGTTAATTGCAATAGCAGTTACCCATAGACCCTCGCTAATACAGGTCCTAAACGAAACTTGTTAAACCAGATGCTGTGCTTCCTAACGGTTCATTATCTTTTATTTCTAAAGTGACATACACGGAGAACGACTCCCAATCAATTATTTTGTTATCGTAACAGCTGAATATATATTTTTATCACCTTCACCTAAAAGGTATATAGACATTAAGAGTGTTAGTTCGAATTAACCTACCTATAGTCACATCATAGGGAAAAGGAAACGGTGGTCACGGCATCTGATTTTGGCCATCATTTGACTACACTAACCTACTTAAACCCTACACTCATTTATATTATATAATGAGTGCCTTATTCTATCTAGGCAATGCTAATTGCAATAGCAGTTACTCATAGGCCCTCGCTAATACTGGTCCGAAACGAAACTTGTTAAACCAGATGCTGTGCTACCTAACGATTCATTATCTTTTATTTCTAAAGTGAGAGAACGACTTCGAATCAATTATTTTGTTATCGCAAACAGCTGAATATATATTTTTTCAACTTCACCTAAAACGTATATAGACATTAAGAGTGGTAGTTCGAATTAACCTACATATAGTCACATCATACGGAAAAGGAAACGGTGATCACGGCATCTGATTTTGGCCGTCATTTGACTACACTAACCTACTTAAACCCTACACTGATTTATCTTAGACAATGAGTGCCTTACCCTATCTAAGCAATGTTAATTGCAATAGCAGTTACCCATAGACCCTCGCTAATACAGGTCCGAAACGAAACTTGTTAAACCAGATGCTGTGCTACCTAACGATTCATTATCTTTTATTTCTAAAGTGACATACACGGAGAACGACTCCCACTCAATTATTTTGTTATCGTAACAGCTGAATATATATTTTTATCACCTTCACTTTAAAGGTATATAGACATTAAGAGTGTTAGTTCGAATTGAACTTCCTATAGTCACATCATGGGGAAAAGGAAACGGTCGTCACGGCAGCTGATTTTAGCCATCATTTGACTACACTAACCTACTTAAACCCTACACTCATTTATTTTAGACAATGAGTGCCTTATCCTATCTAAGCAATGTTAATTGCAATAGCAGTTACCCATAGACCCTCGCTAATACAGGTCCTAAACGAAACTTGTTAAACCAGATGCTGTGCTACCTGACGATTCATTATCTTTTATTTCTAAAGTGACATACACGGAGAATGACTCCCAATCAATTATTTTGTTATCGTAACAGCTGAATATATATTTTTTCACCTTCACCAAAAAGGTATATAGATATTAAGAGTGTTAGTTCGAATTAACCTACGTATAGTCACATCGTAGGGAAAAGGAAACGGTCGTCACGGCATCTGATTTTGGCCATCATTTGACTACACTAACCTACTTAAACCCTACACTCATTTATTTTAGACAATGAGTGCCTTATCCTATCTAAACAATGTTAATTGCAATAGCAGTTACCCATAGACCCTCGCTAATACAGGTCCGAAACGAAATTTGTTAAACCAGATGCTGTGCTACCCAACGATTCATTATCTTTTATTTCTAAAGTGACAGAACGACTCCGAATCCATTATTTTGTTATCGCAAACAGCTGAATATATATTTTTATCACCTTCACCTAAAAGGTATATAGACATTAAGAGTGTTATTTCGAATTAACCTACCTATAGTCACATCATAGGGAAAAGGAAACGGTCGTCACGGCATCTGATTTTGGCCATCATTTGACTACACTAACCTACTTAAACCCTACACTCATTTATTTTAGACAATGAGTGCCTTATCCTATCTAAACTATGTTAATTGCAATAGCAGTTACCCATAGACCCTCGGTAATACACGTCCGAAAGGAAATTTGTTAAACCAGATGCTGTGCTACCTGACGATTCATTATCTTTTATTTCTAAAGTGATATACACGGAGAACGACTCCGAATCAAAGTGGGAAATCAGATTAATACGTATTTTAATCTGTTAACATATATATGTGGGGAGTCACTGGTTGAATAAATGACTGCGTTCAGCCATTTCGACGAACACCAATCACCCTCAACAGAAGATATAGAACGCGTGCAGCCATTATAAAGCACAACGGAATAATTAATTTACTCTATTAATTGGCGATTTAGGGTCTTGTTTTGTACGTAGTGGAGAAGGTTAAAACTGTTAATCAAAGTGTGAACTCAGACAAATACGCATTTTAATCTGTTAATATATACCTGGGGTTAACTGGTGGAATAAGTGACTGCGTTCAACCCTTTGGACGAACAGCAATCACCCTCAACAGAAAATATAGAACGCGTGCAGCTATTACAGCACACAGCGGAATAATTAATTTTTCCCTATTGATTGGCCTTTAAGTGTGTTGATGTGTACCTAATGGAAAAAGTTATAGCTGATAATCATAGTGTGAAATCAGACTAATGCGTATTTTAATCTGTTAATATATACCTGGGGGTCACTGGTTGAATAAGTGGCTGCGTTCAGCCTTTTGGAAGAACAGCAATCACCCTCAGCAGAAGATATAGAACGCGTGCAGCGATTATAGCGCACAGCGGAATAATTAAATTATCCCAATTAATTGGCGTTTTAGTGTGTTGTTATGTACCTAGTGGAGAAGGTTAAAGCTCTTAATCAAAGTGTGAAATCAGACAAATACCTATTTTAATCTTTTAATATGTACCTGGGGGTCACTGGTTGAATAAGTGACAGCGTTCAGCCCTTTGGACGAACAGCAATCACCCTCAACAAAATATACAGAACGCGTGCAGCCATTATAGCGCACAGCGGAATAATTAAGCTACTCTATTAATTGGCGTTTTAGTGTGATGTTATGTACCTTTTGGAGAAGGTTAAAGCTGTTAATCAAAGTGTGAAATCAGACAAATACCTATTTTATTCTGTTAATGTGTTCCTGGGTTATTGGTTGAATAAGTGACTGCGTTCAGCCTTCTGGACAAACAGCAATCACCCTCAACAGAAGATATAGAACGCGTGCAGCCATTATATCGCACAGCAGAATAATTAATTTACTCTATTAATTGGCGTTTTAGTGTGTTGTTATGTACCTAGGGAACAAGGTTAAAGCTGTTAATCAAAATGAAATCAGACAAATACGTATTCTAATCTGTTAATATGTACCTGGGGGTCACTGGTTAAAAAGGTGACTGCGTTCAACGCTTTGGACGAACAGCAATCACCCACAACAGAAGATATAGAAAGCGTGCAGCCATTAGAGCGCACAGCGGAATAATTAAGTTATCCCTATTAATTGGCGTTTTAGTGTGATGTTATGTACCTAGTGGAGAAGGTTAAAGCTGTTAATCAAAGTGTGAAATCAGACAAATACGTATTTTATTCTGTTAATATGTACCCGGGGTTCTGGTTGAATAAGTGACTGAGTTCAGCCTTTTGGACGAACAGCAACCACCCTCAACAGAAGATATAGAACGCGTGCAGCCATTATATCTCACAGCGGAATAATTAAAATATTCTATTAATTGGCGTTTTAGTATGTTGTTATGTACCTAGTGGACAAGTTTAAAACTGTTAATCAAAGTGCGAAATCCGACAAATAGTTATTTTAATCTTTAAATATGTACTTGGGGGTCACTGGTTGAATAAGTGACTACGTTCAGCCCTTTAGACGAAGAGCAATCACCCTCAACAAAAGATATAGAACGTGTGGAGCAATTATAAAGCACAGGAGAATAATTAAGTTATCCCTATTAATTGGTGATTTAGTGTATTGATATGTACCTACTGGGAAAGTTTAAAGCTGTTAATGAAAGTGTGAAATCAGACAAATATATATTTTAATCTGTTAACACATATCTGGGGGTCACTGGTTGAATAAGTGACTGCGTTCAGCCCTTTGGACGAACAGCAATCACCATCAACAGAAGATATAGAACGCGTGTAGCCATTATAACGCACAACGGAATGATTAAGTTATCCCTATTAATTGGCGGTTTAGTGTGTTGTTGTGTAACTAATAGAAAAAGTTAAAGCTGTTAATCAAAATTTTAAATCAGACAAATATGTATTTTGTTCTGTTAATATATATCTGGGGGTCACTGGTTGAATAAGTGACTGCGTTCAGCCTTTTGGACAAACAGCACTAACCTTCAAAAGAATATATAGAACGCGTGGAGCCATTATAGCGCACAGCGGAATAATTAAGTTATCCCTATTAATTGGCGGTTTAGTGTATTGTTGTGTCCCTAGTGGAAAAGGTTAAAGCTTTTAATCAAAGCGTGAAATCAGACAAATACGTATTTTATTCTGTTAACGTATCTGGTGGTCACTGCTTGAATAAGTGACTGAGTTCAGCTCTTTTGGACGAACAGCAATCACCCTCAACAGAAGATATAGAATGCGTGCAGCCATTATAACGCACAGCAGAATAATTAAGTTATCCCTATTAATTGGCGTTTAAGTGTGTTGTTGTGTACCTAATGGAAAAGGTTAAAGCTGATAATCAAAGTGTGAAATCAGACAAATACGTTATTTATTCTGTTAATATGTACCTGGGGGTCATTGGTTGAAAAAGTGACTGCGTTCAGCCCTTTGGACGAACAGTAATCACCTTCAAGTGAATATATAGAACGCGTGCAGCCTTTACAGCGCACAGCGGAATAATTAAGTTATCCCTATTAATTGGCGTTTTAGTGTGTTGTTACGTATGTAGTGGAAAAGGTTAAAGCTGATAATCAAAGTGTGAAATCAAACAAATACGTATTTTAATCTGTTAATATGTACCTAGGGGTTACTGGTTGAATAAGTGACAGCGTTCAGCCCTTTGGACGAACAGCAATCACCCTCAACAGAAGATATAGAACGCGTGCAGCCATTAAAACGCACAGCGGAATAACTAAATTATCCCTATTAATTGTCGGTTTAGTGTGTTTTTGTGTACCTAGTGGAGAAGGTTAAAGCTGTTAATCAATGTGTGAAATCAGACAAATACGTATTTTAATCTGTTAATATATATCTTGGGTTCAATGTTTGAATAAGTGACTGCGTTCAGCCTTTTGGACGAACAGCAATCATCTTCAACAGAATATATAGAACGCGTGCAGACATTATAGCACACAGCGGAATAATTAAATTATCCCTATTGATTGGCGGTTTAGTTTGTTGTTGTGTACCTAGTGGAAAAGGATAAAGCTGTTAATCAAAATGTGAAATCAGAGAAATACGTATTTTAATCTCTTAACATATATCTGGGGTCACTGGTTGAATAAGTGATTGTGTTCAGCCCTTTGGACGAACAGCAATCACCCTCAACAGAAGATAAAGAACGCGTGCAGCCATCATAGAGCACAGCGGAATTATTACTTTATCCCTATTAATTTGAGTTTAAGTGTTTGATGTGTACCTTGTGAAAAGGGTTAAAGCAGTTAATCAAAATGTGAAATCAGACAAATAGGTATTTTAATCTGCTAATGTGTGCCTGAGGGTCTTTGGTTGAATAAGTGACTGCGTTCAGCCGTTTGGACGAACAGCAATCACCCTCAACAGAAGATATAAGACGCGTGCAGCCATTATAGCGCATATCGGAATAATTAAGTTATCTCTATTCATTAGCGATAAAGTGTGTTGTTCTGTACCTAGTGGAAAGGGTTAAGGCTGTTAATCAAAGTGTGAAATCAGACAAATACGAATTTTAATCTGTTAATATGTGTCTGAGGGTCACTGGTTGAATAAGTGACTGCATTCAGCCCTGTGGACGAACAGCAATCACCCTCAACAAAAGATATAGAACGCGTGCAGCCATTACGCGCACAGCGGAATAATTAAGTTTTCCCTATTCTTTGGCGTTTAAGTGTGTTGTTGTGTACCTAGTGGAAAGCGTTAAAGCAGTTAATCAAAATGTGAAATCAGACAAATAGGTATTTTAATCGGTCAATGTGTATCTGAGGGTCTCTGGTTGAATAAGTGACTGCGTTCAGCCCTTTGGACGAACAGCAATCTCTCTCAACAGAAGATATAGAACGCATGCAGCCATTATAGCGCACAGCGGAATAATTACGTTATCCCTATTCATTGGCGTTTAACTGTGTTGTTGTGTATCTAGTGGAAAATGTTAGATCTGTTAATCAAAGGGTGAAAGCAGACAAATACATATTTTAAACTGTTAATATGTAGGTGAGGGTCACTGGTTGAATAGGTGACTGCGTTCAGCCCTTTGGGCGAACAGCAATCTCCTACCGCAAATCTTATAGAAAACGTGCAGTAATAAGAGCGCACAAAGGAGTTGTTATTTTGTCCGTTTGGATTAGCGTCGGAAGTGTGTTGTTTTGCATATAGTGCAAAGTGTGAGAGGTTATTAATAGGAAAGTGAAATGAGTCAAATACCTATTTGAGTCTGTGAATGGATTTGTTATTCGAGAGACACTGGTTGAATAGTTGTCTGCATTCAGCCATTTCAGCAAATGGCAATCACTCTCATCAGAAGCAATAGATCACATTCAGTCATTAGATCACAGAGCGGATTAATTACTCTGGGTCGTCGGGTCGTTTTACCTCTGAGCGGCACTTTTTTGCACACCGTGGGCTAAATGGCCAGGTCACATGGACCCCGAAGGCTCAGAGAAGGTTGGGTGAGGGGACCCACTGGAACAGCTGTTGGGAGACAGATGGTAGCCTCCCGTCAAGGTCATCCAGCGTGTTCTTTAACGTGCACAGGGTATGGCTCTCCCGCACACGGGGCCACGGCTTAACGTCCCATCCGACGGACGGCGGCCTTTCCAAGCCCATCGGTGTCCCCTACTGACCGTGGGCAGGGCGGGGAATTTTGCGGAGATAAATCTCAACGCTGACCCAGCTGGTACTCGAACCTGGGAATTACAAATTACAAGCCTGGCGCGCTACCGACTGAGCCACCCCCGCCCCAATTAATTACTCTGCTTCTTTCGATTACGTCATCTATTGTGTTTAGTGTGTGCATAGTGTAGAGTGTTAAAAGTTGTGTATTTAGAAAGCTGAAACGGTCCGAATATGTACTTGAATATATTCTCCCTCCACTTCTCTAAGTTGGACCCTCAGCCGTAGTGGTGCAGTGTGATATTTGTGTCAGTGCCGAATTATTGTGTGTTATCCGTTGTATTTGAGTGTGTTTCTTGTCTCAGTGTGTAGACCTACATCTTGGATCGCCCTATACGTCTTTTGGAGTTTTCCTGATATTTTACAATAAAATGTTGAAATTTTAATCAATCATGTTTTGAAACGTAGGCCTAAAAGGCAAAGGAATAGATTGAAATGTAAAATAGAAGTTAGAATTAATTGAAAATTTAGAACCAATACATCCGCTGGACGTGTTTGTAAATACGCCTGCTTACGTAAATACATAATTAATTACTTTGAACTCACTATTTCGAATAATATTATCAAATATAAGTAGTAAATGTTTATTATTCTGATTTGTATAGAATTCAGAAAAAATATCTGACAACGAGTTTTTAGAAATTAGTATTCTGGCAACCTTCGTGTACAGTTCACGAAGGTTGCCAGATCACTAATTTCTAAAAAAAACTCGTTGCAGATATTTTTTCTGAATTCTCTAATCAACCATAGTGTTCGGATACTTTTTTGAGCGACTGTACATGGTCACTTTTGTTATTGGTGATGTTTTTAATTTAGAGTAAAAAACTAATGCGCAGACATTTCACTAATATATTATGCATGCTTTAATAGGAAAATATGTGTTTAGCTAAAGATTTAATTGCAGTAATAAACTATTTAAATCTTGATTTTATAGAAGTTTTTGTTCAGTATTTAAAGAGTCTTTGAAACTGAAACGTTTAGCAAGTTATCTCGTTCTGCAAAAAAAATTCTAAATTGGAGAAAATTTAACTAATCAGTACTCGATCTACTGAAAATACAGCAACCGTCGTGTCACGTGACACGACGGTTGCCAGATCACTATTCTAAAAAAATCGCTGCCAGATATTTTTCTGAATTCTGTAATCAACCATAGTGTTCGGATATTTTTTTTGAGCAACTGTACATGGTCACTTTTATTATTGGTGATGTTTTTAGTTTAGAGTAAAAAAATAACGTGCGGACATTTCACTCATATATTATGCATGCTTTAATAGGAAAATGTGTGTTTAGCTACAGATTTAATTGCAATAATAAACTACTTGAATCTTGATTTTATAGAAGCTTTTGTTCAATATTTAAAGAGTCTTTGAAACTGAAACGTTAGCAAGTTATCTCGTTCTGCAAAAAAAAATTCCAAATTGGGGAAAATTTAACTAATCAGTACTCGATCTACTGAAAATATAGCTACATATCTTGTTAAAGTTTCCACAGCGGTTATTGCTTTCGTTTAACCTTTTTAAATTCTCATCCAACTCAATTATTTTCGTATTAATTATTTTCGAATTCAAATTAATTATTTTCGTAATTACATTGCTGCTGTTAAGTATTCGCATTTCCGTAACTACCCAAAGAATGCTGTTGAAAACCGAGATTTTGCGAGATTTGATTGCTATCTCATTATAAATATATTTTTTCGTTTTTTCCTTGTTAAATTCTTTCATACAAATCTTATTTAAGAAGTTACTTAACTGTGTATATGAGTTACTCTTGACCTGCCGTTCAGTGTATAATACTAATGCATAGAGCATTGTTCAACATTTTTTAACATGGCGAGATAGATTTTTCCATTATAAACCCACGATTTACTATCATTTTGAATCAAGTAACATTTCTTTTATCATGCCATGACAAAAATTAAAACTCTGGCCACGATACTATATAATCATATATATTCAGGCCACAAAACAAAATTAATTACAAGAAGAATTTATTGAACGATTGCACATTATAACAAATAAAAACCTATATTATTTCGAAATCTAATTGACGAAACCTATCAGTTCCTCATACAATGCAAATCAAATAGTTCAAATAACGGTTCAAATATAAGGAACGGAACACTAAGTTTTAGGCTCGCCATTACACAAGTGAAAATCAAAATCATTCCTTCACACGCATAAACTCACATACTACTTTCAACTACTGTGCTCAACGCATCACTGATATTTCGATACCTCCCGTGGCCGAGTGGTTAGCACGCTTGGCTACTGATCTAAGGGACCTGGGTTCGAGCCCCGGATTAGGCATGGATGTGTGTGTTGTTTTTCTGCTGAGGTCCTGCCATCCTCTCAGATCTCCTACTATGGCATATAAACTGACAGGCTCCTGTCAGACCTCTGTGGCAAGCAGTTGCTTGAGGGGGTATTTATTTATTTATTTTATTTTTTAATAGAATGAAGTGAATTTTTATAAGTGACAGAGTACAGCATCTCTCTGAAGCAAAAACAGAAACCTTAACTAAATTTTAAGTTCTACAGAAGTGCTTTAAAGGAAATTAATGAACATTTGATAGCTTTAATTCGTCTGTTTTTGATCCTGTTTTTTAGAAAAATTATGTAATCTGTTATTTGGCGAGATATTTTAAACATGTGAATGCACAATTGAAATTAGTAATGAATAAGTAACTAATTATAACAACCTAGTCATCATCTTGCTACCAATGATTTCATCCATAAACATGTACTGAATTGCTGTGGCCATTATTTCTAATTCTCTATACTAGCCGTAGTCACTATTTCTCTTCACCTCTCAAGGGAGTGCCAACAAAAATCATCGTGCATGTTACCTTTGGCACGCGTGTCATAAGATCGCCATCGCTACTATGAAGACATCAACCTGAGTTTTGTTGTTAAAGGTATTGGGTTGGTGGTGGCTCAGTCTGTGAAGTGCCAGGCTCATAATCTGAATTTACCAGGTTCGAGTCCTACCTGGGTCAGCGTTGAGATTTATCTCCGCAAAACTCCCCGCCCTGCCCTTTGTCAATAGGGGGACACCGATCGGCTTGGAAAGGCCGCCGTCCGTCAAATGACATAACATTTGTTATGTTATTCTATAGCATGCACAGTGTATGGCTTTCATGCACATGGGTATATGCATGAAAAGCCATACACTGTGCATGCTATAGAATAACAGAACAAATGTTATAGACCATGTTGGATGGCCTTGACAGGAGCTACCATCTGTATCCTAACAGCTACCCAGTGGTTTCCCTTCCTCCAACCTTCTCTGAACCTTTGTGGTCCTTATCATCTGATCACTAAGTACATGGTATATAAAAAAACGTTGCAGCTCCTAGTAAAACAGTTTGTACTTATTTACATACCTGTAATAAGCATCGGAAGGAACTTCAGGTCATGGTCCGTGTGAAGCCACGGTCGCACGTCAGAGGACACGTCAAGGCACGGTCGCACGTCAGAGGACACGTCAAGGCACGGTCGCACGTCAAAGGACACGTCAAGGCACGGTCGCACGTCAGAGGACACGTCAAGGCACGGTCGCACGTCAGAGGACACGTCAAGGCACGGTCGCACGTCAGAGGACACGTCAAGGCACGGTCGCACGTCAGAGGATACGTCAAGGCACGGTCCCCCCCAGATCCAGCCCTGGGTCTTCTGACCTGATCATTTAGCTCATTACGCGAACTAAAGTGCCGTTGACAGGTAAAACAACCAAAGTAGACCAACGGCTCGGGTCACGTTAGGGTGGGAGGGGGGGGGCGAAGAGTGCTCAGTTAACGTCTTGAAAATTCTCATAGGTCATATAGGTCGACACGATCGCTTTTCCTGTTAGTGAACCAATGATATACGAGAATTTTCGAAAGCGTCAACTGCGCAGTCTAATCTTAGGCTGAATGATTGCCGCCGCTCTGAAAACGGATATTCTCTGATTGTAATTCTTGCGTTACGACACAGTGTGATCGCATTCTAATAATGGATCTGTTGGCTGTTAACGTGACATTGTTCTACACTGATATTGTTGGTCAATTGCGTGAATTAGAATATTCGTGTTTTGGAATTATTCGGGCTTCCGTTTGATTTGAAGAAATCAATTGAAATATTTAGATTAACGTTGGAATAAAAATAATAAATAAAAAAACATTTTTTCGAAATTTTTTTTCTAAAAACTTTCAAAATGGAAACAAATCGTTAAATTATTATTATATCATTCATATCCTATTGATTTCAAAATGAAAGGTCTTAATTATTATTTTTTGGTTGGGTTGTATTAATTGTCAGCATGATTTTTTTTTAACTTCACTGGCCAAATGAAGTCACTAGGACTTAATGGCTCAGATGTAGATACAGGAAAGGGTTGAATTGTTTTATCTCTGAGCGGCACTTTTTTTGTTCACAATGGTCCAAATGGTCAGGTCGCAAGGACTCCGAGGGTTCAGAGCAGGTTTGGAGGGAGGGGAATCATTGGACAGTTGTTACGAGACAGACGGTCATTTCTCGTAAAGTTCACCTAACGTGCTCTTTAACGTGCACAGGTTATGGCTCTCAGGTTCACTTGGCTACGGCTTAACGTCCCATCCGACGGACAGTTGCCTTTCCAAGCTCATCAGTGTCCCCTCCTGACCGAGGGAAGTGTGGGAAGTTTTGCGGACATAAGTCTCAACATTCGCCCAGCTGGGACTCCAATTTGGGAACTGCAGATTACGATCCAGGCGGGATATCCACCATCAACACCACCTCCGAGTGGCACTATTTTTTTTGGCTCACAACTGAAATTCTAGGTCCCAAAAAAACCAGTTTTTTAGAATTGAACAGTGGAAAAGTAGGCCCATGACGCTGTTTAGGGGACATTAAAACGGATTTTTCTTTTTGGTTTAATTAGGATCACAGGAATTTCTTTCCAAATAAGAAAAGGATCGCAGAAATTCGCTAGATTTTGCCTTATTTTCAGCGATCATTCTCGATCGGAATACTTTAATAGGATATGTTTTTTACCTATATATTTTCTTACAGACATCTATTTCGTGAATTTCAGTTGACAATTAAAAATTAGCTGATTGTGAGTTAGTGCGTGACAAAGGATGACGCTAATTACGACCATCATGCAGAAGTTGTAAAGCTCTGAAAATCTGCACTTAGGGGTAATTCAGATCGTAGTTCTCGGGAGAAAAAATCCGAAATTCGATCTTCGACCTGTCCTTCAAAGTCAGAGAGAGGTGAAGCAGAGATCAAAGCTTGACGTAAAAGTGCTAGAAATGTGAATATTGGTATATAGGAGTACTTCGGATCACAGATCCCAGAAGCTTTAAAAATCTCGGATTCTTTGTGTGTTGGGGCTTCGAGATCAAAAATTAAATTTTAATTTACCACTTTTAGAGAGTTAATTTGATGCCTACGGGCAAGGACGTACCTAGAATTTAGTTCGGGGCGGTCTGAGAATAAGCCTTGAGTAGGGTTTCCCAGTTACTAAAACATTCCACCGAACAGGAAAGATTAAAATGATATTCTATATGAGATTTTATAATTGTTGTTTTAATATATTTTTAGTGTAAGAATAACATATGGGGCTAAGATAAAGTTGTATAAAACTTCCAACTGTTATTGTTCAATTTCTTTTTAATATTTTTAAACTGAACGAAATAAAGACAATTGTTTTGGAGTTCAAAGCAGATAGACGAGTTCGATATTTAGTAGAAGACGACAGGGTTCTCAGCGGGCTTATTTTTATTGAGGGAGGGTGGGTTAATGAAAACCCAGAGATAATGAAAAAGGAAATTCTACACAATTCATTAATAATATTATTTCACAAATATTTTTGCAATTTTTTTTTGGTAGTTCGTTTTTCAAACGAACTAATGTCATCATTTTGTTTGTTTTATCTATCTGTACACTTTCATCTTTTTAGTTTTAACAGATTAATTTAAAATTCTTGTTGAATTGGATGGGTATTGACACCCCGTAGGCAGGGACGTACAGTCGCTCAAAAAAGTATCCGAACGCTATGGTTGATTACAGAATTCAGAAAAAATATCTGGCAACAATTTTTTTTAGAAATTAGTGGTCTGGCAACTTTCGTGGACGTACACGAAGGTTGCCAGATTTTTAATTTCGAAAAAAATCGTTGCCAGATATTTTTTCTAAATTCTGTAATCAAACAGAGTGTTCGGATATTTTTTGAGCGACTGTACCTCCCCTGCCTACGAGGATATTTCTTGTTGTAGATCTTAGAAAGCTTATGAAAAATTGGATCCGACGTCTCCATTTAGAGGTCATATTTCAGTCAAACTGTAATAATAATAATAACTACACCTAACAGAAACGTGGAACATCATGTACAGGGGTATTCGAGTCCTGCATCTCTGAAGAGTTGCGAAATTCTGGATACACCAATCCGTTGAAGTCGACCAGAGGTCGAATTTCGATCCACGTGGGAGTTTGAAATTCCAAATGATGTCTGCTGGTTTCTACATCTTGGAAACGGCACTGTATTTCTGATCCTTCGAATACCTCGAGTTTGTCTATGTATCTATCTGCTAGTAAGTGAATTGGTGTGTCGAGTTATTTATGGTCGTAGAACTCAGGACGGTTAAGAAATTTTCGTTACGGTTTTGTGTTCAAGGTCACATAAGGGTCGATTGGGTTGTTTTACCTATGATCGGAACTTTTGCGCGGCCTATTTAACGGCCTCTAACGATAGAAATTCAAACTACGAAAATTCAAAAACTTTTCACAGTTCGCGGGCACTATTAACACCTTTGGAAGATTCTGAAAGGCGAATCGTATGATTTACCTATCCAATTCAAAAAGAATTTTAAATTTATCTCTTAAAACAAAAAAGTTGAATGTCTACAGACGGAGAAAACAAACAACAAAACGATGACATGAGCTCGTTTTTTAAAAGAACTACAAAAAAATTGTGAAATATTTTTTTAAATAATTTTACTGAATTGTAGAATTTTCTATTTCATTATCTCAGTTTTTATTAACCCACCCTCCCCCAACAAAAATAAGTTCCCATTCTTATTGTAATAATCTAGTCCCAATTTTCTCCTTATTTCTATTATAGATATATTAAAATAGTAAAATAATATTATATAAAAATGTATAAAAATATATTTTATTACATATATATATATATTATTTTGGCAGGGCAGTGTATATCAAAGAATTTCCAGGTTATGTCAATGGGAATCTAACTGCGAAGTTCTGTAACTTCTAAAATGTGTATTTAATGGAAAAAATGTGACTGAGAATAAAATAAAGAACATGATCAAATCTGCATATTTAAATCTCGATTTTCAACACTATTCGTTCATTACTTAAATAGAAGATGTAATATTTCAAAATAGTAATAAATAAAAACTAAACTAATAAATATTGTTCCAAACCAAGGAATAAAATAAATCTTCATTTTTTAAAGTTTGCGTAATGATTTAATTAATATTTAATTCTTTTATAGGGCAGTATAATATCCTTATTAAACTGCACCGAATTGGTTGCTTCATTTTCTCTGGACTTCCCGAATAAAAACAAACCCCTTCTTATCCTAAGACCTAGTTCCCGTTTTACCCTTACACATATTCGCTTTCAAAAATGCAGCACTTGTGCTGCAAATGCTTTTTTGGTTTATATATATAATAAACCAAAAAACCGCAACCGTATCTACCAACCCACCCACTATCCTTTCAGAAGTAGATGACACCCAATAATAAGTTGGTCCTCTGGTTCACTTTCAGCCGTATTGCGTCTGGCCGTCTTCTCCATAGCTGGCCAAGTTCGGGCAGGGCAATCTCATTTCCTTTCTCGTAATAAAGAGCTACGTTATTTCCGCTTCTGGCGCAGTCTATTTTTAAGTCAATTCTTACCGGGATTTTTCAGTGTTCCAATGACTTGCGGCTGCAAACAAGCAGTAGAAATGGTTTAATGTAATGTTACAATAAGAGCGCAAATAAGAATGCACAAGGAAAAAAATGGATGTGAGGATTGGAAAAGTAGCAGCTGGAAAAAAATATCCACAGGCGATATGTTATCCTTCTATAGTTTTCAAAGAGAAAGCAGTTCGTAATTGTTCGATTTTAGTTTTCTTCAAAAGCGAATGGACATTCCAACTAATGTGAGGGAGGGATTGGCTCAGTGGGTAGAGAGACGTAATCGGCAGTTCGCAGGTTCGACTCCCACCTGGGTCAGTGTTGATATTTATCTCCGCAAAATTCCCCCGCCCTGCCCAAGGTCAGTAGGGAACACAGATGGCCTTGGAAAGGAATTCAGCTATCCGTCGGGTAGGACGTTAAACCGTGGCCCCATCTGCGGGAGATCTGTGGCTGGGTCTACGGGGCCATCACGGCTTAACGTCATTCACCATCTGTGGCCATCACGGGGTCTACCCCATCTGTGGCTGGCCATGACGGGGGCTACCATCTGTCTCCCAAATCAGCTGTTCCAATGGGTCCCCCCATTTAGCCCATCGCGTGCAAAAAAAAAAGTGGCGCTCAGTTGTAATAAGATGAAACCAACCGTTTCTTCCAACTAGTGAGAGCTTTTAACCTCTGGGTTTTACTAACTAATATCAGAAGGGCAATGCCTGTCGCTGGAATCATGGGACTCAACTCATATTATGGAGCACCCATTTCTGATCGACACTTTTTTGCACACAATGAGCTAAACAGCCAGGTCACAAGGACCCTAAAGGCTCAGGGAAGGTTGGGGGAAGGGCGTGCACTAAACAGCTGTTAGGAGGCAGGTGGAAGCCTCCCATCATGACCATCCAGTGTGTTGTTTCACGTGCACAAGGTATGGATCTCCCGCATGCGATGCCATGGCTTAACGTCCCATCCGACGGACGGCTGCCTTTCTTTGACTATCGGTGTCCGCTACTGACCAGGAAAGAGAGGAGAGTTTCGAGGCTGTAAATCTCAACGCTTGACCAAGGTAGAGCTCGAACCGGGAACTGACGATTAGGAGCTTGGTGCGCTACCGACTCAGCAACCCCCCCCCCCCCTTCCCTCGTAACTAAAATAAAAGTATTCTATGCTCCAAAACGTTTTCCTGACACTTCCTATTATTATGTTAATAGAAAGTAACATTCAGAGCTCCCTAAATTTGAAAATGATTTTTTTTACGGGAAAACGTCACTCGAGATAAATTGAAGATTCCCTCAAATCTTTCTAATTCTCGATTTTGAACAATTTTCCTCAAATTTTTACAGTTATTAAGTTGGATACGTTTAACAGCAAACTCTGCTCTTAAATTCGTTCTAAAAATTTTCGTATGAAGGTAATCATACCCTCTGCACGTTAAAGAACACGCTGGATGGCCTTGACAGGAGACTACGTCCTATCTCCGAACTATCCAGTGGGTCCCCTCCTCTAACCTTCTAGGGGAAAGGGAAGGGGATCCGCTGAATATTAATTACTGGACTGATAATTAATTAACTGCAAGACTCATTACACCAACATCTAAATTTGCATTTATTTCAGTAAGCGGCTTGTTGTAACAAATATAATTTGTGTTTTAATGGGCTTTTGGAAGTAAATTGTTATGTTCGGTGACGCTGATTTTAAATGCTTTGGGGTCCAAAACTCTTTAAATATCAAAAGAATATTGCTGAAAATTGAGCTTTAGAGAGATTTGAATGAGATCCTTAATTTATACTCAGTGACATTTTCCAGAAAAAATATTATTTTTACATTTAGGGATCTCTGAATATGACTCTCCATTCGCATAACATGCAAATGTCGGAAAACGTTTTGTAATATCGCATATATCGATTGGGAGTTATTTTAATTTCTAGATATGGGTATGCATATACACTGCTCGACATTGAAAGTGCCCCACCCAGAAGAACATGTACAAACATGCAAATAGAAGGGTGGGTGTGAGCAGTTGAGATGTGCAAATGGTGATAATCCAGAGCCAATGACGTGTGTGGCTCAAGAGAAAAGGTGCAAGAAGAAACAGGGATGATATTGTGTTTATGCAGGTGGAAGTTGTGCGAAAGGTTGAGATTCGGTGCTGGAACGGTTGAGATTAGAATTCTGCTTAGAAATTGTTCAGCGAAGGCCGAAAATGCCTGGTACACGCCATCGTCATATTTATTAACATTTAGATGCGTTTGAGAGAGATGAATTATAAGCCTATGTGAAGCTGGATGGACTACAGGTTGTGTCGCTGTCCATGTTCATCAGGATGCACGAACTGTTGAATGCCGTTGGCAACAGTGGTGAAATGAAGGTTCTAGCATGTGTCACAGAGGGAGTGGTACCATCCGACAGACGTCATCCCTGCTTGATAGGCACATTGTTCGACATGCTCGTTTGTCACCCCAGAGCACTGCAGGCGATATTCGACGGACTGTGTCAGCAACCATGGATGTCCCCACAACCACCTGAATGGTAAACCGAAGGTTACATGAGGCACACCTGTGCTCTGGGCAACCATTACGTCCACTGCCATTGACTGTAAATCATCGCAGCGCTCGTCTGGCTTGGTATCGAAGTCGTGCGAATTGGGCCATGAATTGAACACTTTTGTGTTTAGTGAAGAATCCCATTTTTGTCTGGGAGCTGACTATCGATGGGTCCACGTATGGCAAGAGGATGGATCCAGCTTTTGTTCGTGACTGGCACACCACTCGTCAGCCAGACATAATGGCATGGGATGCTGTTGGATATGACAGCAGGTCACCTCTTATCCGCATCACGGGAACACTGACAGCTGCATGATATGTTATCATGGTTCTGCAGGCCGTTTTGTTATCGTTCCTGGGAGCATGCAGCAGCCTGTTTTGTTACCGTTCTTGGGAGGCAGGCAGCAGCCCATTTTCCGGCATGACAAAGCCTGTGTACACTGCTACGATCTCCAGACAATGTTTACAACATGTTCAAGTATTACCGTGGCCAACACGATCTCCAGATATATCCCCAAGTGAAAATCTGTGGGACCACATTGGACGAAGTTTGCAAACCTCTCAGCGGCTGGCGCAAAATCTCGATGAATTATGGGAGCAAAGTCAACGCTGCTTGGTGTGCAATTCCTCAGGACCATATCCA
The DNA here is from genome assembly GCA_038380435.1 of Ryuthela nishihirai. Taxonomy (NCBI): domain Eukaryota; kingdom Metazoa; phylum Arthropoda; class Arachnida; order Araneae; family Heptathelidae; genus Ryuthela; species Ryuthela nishihirai. The sequence continues at coordinate 23,617,955 of JAWZYU010000004.1, read as the reverse complement.
TCGACTGTATGACTCCATGACACGCCGTATTGCTGCCTGTATTGCCGTTCACGGCGTGCAACCACCTACTGAGGCAGTCACATTGTGTTGCATGATCTCATCTTCTAACCACTGTAAGTGGTTGCAAATTAGATCATGGTATGCCAATATATATTGCTATGTGTGTGCTACATTTCACCCCTATTCCCTCACTCCTTCTGGTTAGGGCAATTTCAATATCGTGCAGTGTATATATGTATAAGTTCCTTACGCATTGTTTCTGTTAAATATTCCAGCATACGAAACTCCTTAAATAATAAGAGAATATTATTGAATTTTAAGAATTAGCTCCACTAAATGTAGATCTTCTTTTTTGTTTTGTTGTAGCATTTTACCATAAAGTTTAATATTTCAAGTTAGAAAGCTTCAAAAGTTAGCATTCTGTTAATAAAATGTGGAAATTCCTTTATATTGTTGTCTAAACATTATATCTATACGTAGGTACTGAACAGAAAAAACGTTTCATGTTATTTGAATATGGAGTTATATTCAGATATCAGTAACATCTTAAGTAATATTAATATGGACAAAATATGACTATAGTTATACTTGGTCTCTATCAGATTTCTTTAAATGTAGAATTATTCACAAATAATTGTTCAGTATCCAAATAATTTTGTAAGCTGGAAAATGTACTCAATTAAAACCTGAAAAACTATTGCAACATATTAAAATGAAAAAGAAACATTCTGTAAAAAATAATACCCCCTCAAGCAGCTGCTTGCCACAGAGGTCTGACAGGAGCCTGTCAGTTTATATGCCACAGTAGAAGATCTAATGATTGAACAGTATATGAATTTTGAATGATTTTTGGTTAACAAGGTAAGTAAATGTTAAATATTCCAGATTCTATAACTCATTAAATATTAAAAATATCAAAATCAGGTATTTAGGCAGACCGCAGTCAGATCTTCAAATATGATTGCCAATAATCACATTTTTCTATAAAAAGCGCTTTTAAGAAATTGTAGAGTTGTGAATTTGATTCCCTCTTGATCAAACATTTAATATTTCAACTGTTTCTACTTTCTGTTGAGAAACTATTAATGCATGAATTTATTATTCAGTCCTAAGACTTTTTGATCTCCCCTTCAAATCCAAAAGAATTATTCCATGTTTCCTTTGCTTTTTGCTGAAATACAAGTTTCAAAAAGGAAATAAACACACCACATTCTGCAGTCGACTCCTGTTGCCTGGTTGCCTTTAGAGTCCCCCTGTTGCCTGGAGGGATGCAGGCAGTTTGTCATTTAAACGTTAATTGATGATCGTTTGAACCCTCTGAGCGGGAGATGCACAAAGAGGGGAGGAAGAGTTCACCCGTTCAACCTACCTTCTCCCGGCCGACGGGCCGGGAGAAGGAGGTGAGAAGGCCGGGAGGCCGGAAAGGAAGAGGAGAGAAGGCCGGGAGAAGGAAGAGGGGAGAAGGCCGGGAGAAGGAAGAGGGGAGATGGCCGGGAGAAGGTAGCGAAAGGGATTCGGCCGGAACGGTAGCGAAAGGGTTAAAGGAGAAACAAAAGTTTCAAAGGATATTCATAAGGGGAGAAAGGTAGGTAGCGATGTTACTATTAAAGGCAAATTCAAGTGGTTTACGTAATTTAGAATTAATTTCATATACAAAATATTACTTTTTTTACACATAAATCATCATCATCATCCTCAAGCAGCCATGGGCTACGGAGGTCCAACCAGACCATGCAATTTAGTTCTCCAAGCAAGTCTATCCTGAGCTACATCTATTGCATCTGGCCACTGCACACCAATTCTAACAAGGTCCTGTTTGACATTGTCTGCCCACCGCATCCTAGGTCTCCCCTTCTTTCTGAGGCCTTTAAGCGCACTGTTCATAACCCTATTCGCCAATCTATAATTATTCATACGGGCAACATGGCCAAACCAACGGAGTCTCTCTCTGCACAATATGCTGCTTAAAGGAGGTTGCAAACTCCTTTGCCTAATCTCATCATTAGTTACAAAGTTGAACCATCTAATGCCCAAGATACTGCGTAAGCATCTGGAATCAAAAGCATCTAGTTTCCTGTTTACTTGTTTACAAAGTGTCCAAGTTTCACTACCATAACTAACCCTAGAAAGAACCAAACTATTATACAGTCTAATTTTAGTCTTTAGGTGTAAACGCCTATTTCTCCACACTCTCCATAGGTTCTTAAAAGTCCCGGCAGCAATCCCTATTCGTCTGTTAATCTCATGCCGCACATCACCATTATCTGTTACATAGCTCCCAAGATAATTAAACTGTGACACCTGCTCAAGACTGCAATCATTCAGATTAACTGAATCACAGCCTGCCTGACCAATTTTCATCACTTTAGTTTTCTCTCTGTTTATAACCAAACCTACTGTACTACCAGTCTCATCAACAGTTCGAATGAAAGAGTTCATCTCATCAACATCATTTGCCAAAAGGATTAAATCATCAGCATAATCTAAATCAGAAATTTTCGTATCTCCAGCCCATTTAAGGCCAAAATCTTTCCCTTGAAGTGAATTTCGCATAACATAATCAATAACCAAGCTAAAGAGAAAAGGAGACAAAATGCACCCTTGTCGAACACCAGAAGTAATGCTAAACCAATTGCTACAAGCCTTACCAACTCTCACACACGACTCAGTGTTATTATAGAGAGCTTTCATAATGTTAACTAACTTGTCAGGTATACCATATGATCTCACAATCAACCACAAATTATGACGATCAACAGAGTCGAAAGCCTTTTTGAAATCAACAAAGCTAGCAACCAAAGGTTTCCGAAACTCTAAACATTTCTCAAGAATCTGCCTAAGTGAAAATATCTGATCCACACATCCCCTACCACTTCTGAATCCACATTGCTCATCACGCAATTGACTGTCAACCAGATTCTTAATTCTATTAAGCACAATCATGGAAAGAACTTTACCTGGAACAGAGAGTAGGCTGATACCCCTATAGTTATCACAAGAACTGCGATCACCTTTTTTGAAAATAGGGATAACAATAGCTCTGGTAAAATCCTTAGGAACCATGCCTTTATCATAAAAGATATTCAGAATTTCAGTCATCCAAGTGGTAACTGAAACATTCCCAGCTCTAAGCATTTCCGTAGTAATTTCATCTACCCTTGGGGATTTATGAAGTTTAAGTTTAGAAATAGCCAAAATAACTTCAGATTGTGTTATAGGTCCAACATTAAAGCCACCAATGCATCTATCATCATTGCAAACAATGGGAGTAGAACTAACTACATTGTTTAGAACATCACTGAAATGCTCAGCCCACCTAGCCATGACAGAATCCTCCCCTTCTATAACCTTACCTTGTTTATCCTTCAATCCTTGTATCCCTGTCCGTTTTCTACCACACAAAACATTAACTATCTGGTACAGCTCTCTGCTGTTGTGCTGTCTAACTGCTTCCTCGGCTTTGTCAGCCAAACCATCAAGCCAAAGATTCTTATCAGCAGCTAACTGATCCTTTACAAGTTTATTAAGGTCTCTGTAATGCTTTCTATTAGGACTAGTAGGGTATTGATTAAGGGCATTCCTGCAATTCTTTCTTTCCGAAATAAGCTCAAGTGCCTTATCACTCAGATAATTTTGCCTCTTCTGCTCCTTTTTTCCTAAAAGAATACTGTTAGTGTCCAAAAACGCCTGTTTAAAATGATCCCATTCTTCCTCAACTTCAGTAGTAAGCAAACCATGACTGTCATAATGACTAAGTAACCTATCATGGTAAGCTTTGGCTATAACTGGATCTTTCAGAGCTTCAGTATTAAAAGTAAATTTTTTAACCCTAGCACAACACTTTTTAAGTTGCAACACACTTTTAACAAGGTAATGGTCAGATCCAATTTCAGCTCCCCTATATGCCCTGGTATTCCTAACAGAACTAGCCTATTTGCTGTTAATTAATATATAATCAATCATATTCTTATGCAGCCCATCAGGTGAAACCCATGTGTACTTATGTATGTCGCGGTGTTTGTAATAAGTGTTAGTTATTCTGAATCCATTGAGTTTACTTACCTGTAGGAGACGTTGCCCATTGCCATTGCAGCTACCAATACCAAAAGGGCCTATTACTCCTCCCCAAAGGTCAGAGTCAGTACCAACTTTGGCATTGAAGTCACCAAGAACAAGGGTAATATCTCCTTTCTTGACAGAATTCAAAATATCCTGAAGTTGTTCATAAAACCTATCCTTCTCATCGGCATCCTCAGTGGGGGCATAACAGCAGATAACATTCAAGTCTTTAATGCTTGTCTGAAATTTTGCTGTAAGAAACCTTTCATTAATGCACTCGTATCCTAGAAGAGCATCACTAGCGCGTCTGCTGAGAAGCAGACCCACGCCTTGGTGATGCTTATTTTCGTCCCTCCCTGAAAAGAGAAATTTAAGATTATTTTTAAGAATCTGACCTTTATCTGTCCATCTGGTCTCTTGTAAGCCGAGAATATCTAAATTATAACGGTGGAATTCTTGTGTGAGGACATCAAGAGAAAAAGCTCTGTGCAGAGTCCTCACATTCCAACTACCTATGGAGAGAAAATGGTTAGTGGGATGTTTAAAGAAACTATGTTTATTGAGAGAGGGAATGCCGACAATATCAAACAGCCCCCTAATCGCAGACATGGGGCAAAGACCCGTTCCCCCACTACTAAAGGCTGAAGCCATCTACACTGGAAGACTTCCTCCAATGTAGAATTTGACGATGCCAATAGAAGCAAAGAGTTCAGGTGCCTGCGATGACTTCTTCTCAGGATTATCCACCAGCTGATAAACATATCCTGTGAATCTATTCACTTGGGGCTGTCAACCCACAAACAAACAGAAAACACAGCGGGAGATTTTCCCTCCACAGAAGCCCACCAGTGCAGCAAAATCAGGATCCATAATCAAGCTCAGAGCCATATATCTGTCCAGTCCAGTAGGTTTATATGGTCAGCACCAGGACCCTGTGTGGTTGACCACTCCTCAGCAGGGTAGAAAAAAAGAAAAGTAGCCATAGTTGTCCAGATCAGTAGGCCACACTAATCTGGCAGCCCTCCCCTTCCGTTCACTTCCACAAGAGAGTATCTCTTTTGAAAGTTACTAACGGTCCACACCACGAGAAGGCGGGGTCGGACATTAGGTGCTAGGCCTGGCCGGTTCTATGCATCATCATAGGGGATTGGTGCATAGCTCTCCTTCCAGTGACTACCTAGCTACCATTTACACATAAATAGATATGCAATAACCAATTATTTCTGAAACACACGATGATTAATGCAAACTCGCAAGAGTACGGTCGCACAATTCTAAACGACTATATAGAATAAATAAATAGTAATTCAATAACTTTCATTCCTTATTAAAATGTTTTTTGCTTAATATTCTGGTTGAAGCAGCTAAATGAAAACCAACAAATAAATTTTTTAATTCGTGTGAAAAAAGTTGTTTTCACCTTGTTGTCTGCCTATGTATGCTAATGTTGGTTCGCCTGTCTGTTCATCTATAGACAAATAACTTTATTTTAGAGATAAAGGAAAATTCGTTTTCGGTAGGATAGATGTCGATAACATGTTACGATTAAAAATTTTGAAATCTTCAAATAGCGTTATAGTGCTTTCTAGCGGAGGAAAATATTAAAATTCCAAACGAATATTGCAAACTATTTACACTGGAAATCTAAAATTTTGGTAATAGAGTTTATAGTCAGAAGGTTTACAATGGCAATAAGGCTTTGGCCTCTTACCCCAAATGGGGTGGGAAAATGAAACTTTTCTTTAAAGAGATAAACGAAAAATTCTTTTGCTTTACAGATACTAACAAAATATTAATATTTATACTTTTCGAATCACTTGATCAACGTAATAATGTGTGACAATCCCGGTGCACTGCAGTACAGAGACTGGATATCACCATTTAGGGAGTTGCCACTGAAATCACTATCGACTAATCAGGATCCTGTTTATCTGGTCTGCCTTGCTGCGGGAGAAGACCTCGTGGAGAGAGAAACACTGCTTGGGATTTTTAGCCTGTCTGTAGAAATAATCATTGAGGTGCAGTGAGAGTGGGATCTTTTAGGAATTTTGAAACAGAGCCTAAGAATGTAATAGAATTTTGAAAGCCAAACTTTGAAAAAATTCTTTTTTTTGAGTCCATCGCAGCAGAGACAACGTAATAATGCGTGACAATCCTGGTGCACCGCAATACTATGACTGCATAAGGGAGTTGTCACTGAAACCACTGTCGACTAGCTGACTGTCTAAGCTGCCTTACATTGAATCTGCCTTACTGCGGGAGAAGACCTGGTGAAGAGAGAAATACTGCTTGGGATTTTTAGCCTGTCTGTAGAAATAATCATTGAGATGCAGTGAGAGTGGGATCTTTTGGGATTTTTGAATCATGGCCTAGGAAAGATGCCCAGCACTTACTGGATTTTGTCCAAAATACTTTGCCAAAAAATGAGATGGTATCTTTTGAATTTAGAGCCAGAAAATATAATATATCCTAACTTTTTGCATGGGGAAGCTAATATGATGGAGAGTCTTCAGGCTCTCCCATTGATGTCACACATAATAGGGCTGCAGTCCCGTTCTGTACGACCTTCAATTTTATCCTCGCTGCCGGGACACCAACCGGTGGCCTCCCCAGCAATACCTCAAGCCGGGCTTTGCTGCAGCCGAGCAGACAACCCACATGACTGGGGACTCCAATCCCAGTCTGCAGACTGTACAAGGCCATGACACCCCAGACTTCGCTGGGGCGATAAAGGAGCCGACTCAACTGGGGATCCATTCCAGTCGGCAGGCCTCTCCATCAGGGCACCAAGACGACCTATGATTTTGCAGGGGCTGACCAATAAGTCCACTCGACTCCGGACTTTGATCCCAGTTGGCAGACCCTCGGCCAGCCCTTCCATCCAGGCCACAAGGCACGCCAGGGTTGGGTTGTTTTACCTCTGAGCGGCACTTTTTTGCACACCATGGGCTAAATGGCCAGGTCACATGGACCCCGAAGGCTCAGAGAAGGTTGGGGGAGGGGACCCACTGAACAGCTGTTGGGAGACAGATGGTAACCTCCCGTCAAGGCTATCCAGCGTGTTCTTTAACGTGCACAGGGATGGCTCTCCCGCACACAGGGCCACGGCTTAACGTCCCATCCGACGGATGGCGGCTTTTCCAAGCCCATCGGTGTCCCCTACTGACCGTAGGCAGGGCGGGGAATTTTGCGGAGATAAATCTCAACGCTGACCCAGCTGGGACTCGAACCTGGGAACTACAGATTACGAGCCTGGCACGCTACCGACTGAGCCACCCCCGCCCCAAGGCACGCCAGAAACACCGAGCCAGCACCCAGTTTCACAGAGGCACCTTCAAATCCTCCACCATGTATCAATAATAACCTACTCATGGTAGCCTAAAGAGTTACTGGGGGCTTAGTTTGGCTTTTCCATCGATGTCTGCTGGCCAGAGTGGAAGCCCACCAGCAGCGAGCCTCCAACTTCGTCCTCTCCATTGTGAACGGGCCAGAGCCCCCCCAATGAACAGTACTCCGACCACAATATCACTGAGACCGCATCAAGAAGCCCACAAGATGAGTGCACGAAGAAAGGTGTACAGTTCAGTCCGAACTCCCCAAGTACGTTCCCTCAATCGAGGCTGCAACCCCTTACTTCTCAGGAGACAAATCAATGAGACTGCTGGACCAGCCCTATCCAAACCTATCTGCAGTCCCCCTCCACCGGGGGCCACAAGACATCTGAACCCAACTTCTTAGAGGCACCGTAAGCCCCCCCCCCCTTGACAAGGAGGTCCCGATCCGGGGGGGGTCGCAGCAGAGACAACGAAATAATGCGTGACAATCCCGGTGCACCTCAGTACTGTGACTGCATATTACCTTGAGGGAGTTGCCACTGAAACCACCTTCTAACTAGGATCCTGCGTGTTAGATCTTGCCTTCATTTGTCTGCCTTACTGCAGGAGACCTCGTGAAGAGAGAAACACTGCTTGGGTTTTTTAGTCTGTCTGTTGATCTAATCATTGAGGTGCAGTGAGAGTGGGATCTTTTGAGATTTTTGAATAGAGCCTAGGAATATGCCCATCACTCACTGGATTTTGTCCAAATATCTGCCAAAAATAAAAGATCGTAAGTTTAGAATTCTGAAAGCCGAACTTTGAAAAATTCCTATCTTTTTAGAGTCCATCGGAGCAGAGACACCCAGGCTGTCCCGCCGATGAGCCACACCTAATCGGGTCCCCAGTCCATTCAGCATGACCCTCCATAATGCCGATTGAAGGCCCCCAGCGAAGCGGACACCACCCACTGTGGGGCTGCAACCGCACCCATCGTTAGTGCAGGATGTCTGCCTAATCAGATGTCCCACATCCTTTCAGCAGACCCTCCCTGTCTTGGCACCTTCGGGTAGTTGCAGGCTGTGCGAACGCTAGAGGACCCCCTGCCGACACCACTTCAGAGCACCTATGGTCCCGACTACGAAGGTTATAGGACCTGATCAATTCATGTGGGACTCTTAGTTTGGCTTTTCCATCGATAAGTCCGTCAACCAGGGCAGTCACTCCCAAGCTTTCAACTTCGTCCTCTCCATTGTGAACGGGCTGAAGAACCCCCAGTGAACAATCTCCCGACCCATGATATCACTGAGACCGCATCGATGAGCCTACTGGATGGGCTAACTAAACCCTATCTGCAGAACCATCAAGTACGGCCCCTCAACCGGGGCTGTAGCTCCCAGTGGAACAAGTCAATAAGACAACTGGACCGGCCCTCAACACGCCCCCCTTCACCGGGGGGGCGCAAGATATCATGAACTCCAGAGTGCCAGCGATCCGAGCCCAACTTCTCGGAGGCACCGTAAGCTCCCCCCCCCCCACGTCAAGGAGGTTCCACTCCGGGGGGGAGGGGCAGCAGAGTTGGGTTGGGTTGTTTTACCTCTGAGCGGCACTTTTTTGCACACCATGGGCTAAATGGCCAGGTCACATGGACCCCGAAGGCTCAGAGAAGGTTGGGGGAGGGGACCCACTGGAACAGCTGTTGGGAGACAGATGGTAGCCTCCCGTCAAGGCCATCCAGCTGTTCTTTAACGTGCACAGGGTATGGCTCTCCCGCACACGGAGCCACGGCTTAACGTCCCATCCGACGGACGGCGGCCTTTCCAAGCCCATCGGTGTCCCCTACTGACCGTGGGCAGGGCAGGGAATTTTGCGGAGATAAATCTCAACGCTGACCCAGCTGGGACTCGAACCTGGGAACTACAGATTACGAGCCTGGCGCGCTACCGACTGAGCCACCCCCACCCCAGGGGGCAGCAGAGACAGTTGGAATTTCCATTGTTAGAGAGTGCTGAAGGTGGTAAATAACTCAAAAAACACGGTCTCTAGCGGTGGAAAAAGCTGGTAAATGTCAAATATTTAAACGAATATTGCAAACAATTTATATATGCTAGAAATTTAAAATTTTGGAGATAGGCTGTAATGATCAAGTGTTTTACACTACTATCAATAGGCTGTAATAATCGTGTTTTACATTAATATTAATGATTTGTTCCCTTCTACCAAGGGGTGTTGGTAAAATGTAACTTTCTATTTTAAGAGAAAAAATGAAAAAAAAAATTTTTTTTTTGGATGGTATAGGTACTACTAATAAAAGAGTAATAGTTTCAGTAGTAAAGAATCACAGGATAAGTCCTGTAGACGTGGAACTCCAGCTCATCATTTCATGAGTAATAGTTCATTTTCCCAATCATCTACTAGTTCGAATTTCCACTGTTAGAGGGTACGAAACATGTAAAATAACTAGAAGTAGCACATCGCCTCTGCCACATATGGAACTCTCTTTTTCAAAGAGAATAAGTTTTCATTTACCTACTTTTTCAATCCTTAGAAGTTTTAATTCGAGCTAATGGATGATTGGGGGGGGGGGGAGAGAAAAGCATACATTATTTTTTTTAAGTAATTCTACAACATAAAAAGTGTTTTTTGGTTCTTAAATTTAAAAAGGTGCTTTTCTCACACCTCTCTGAAGGGGCAGATTATTGCTGTTAGTACAATATCTCGCGACACTCTACCACCAAAATTACCATAGACAGATCACTTGAAATATTCGTTACAAGTTTTTCCCTTTGCATATTTATGATCTCTAAGGATATAAATTACAACTACCTTTGAACATGTGAATCATTAACATCAACTAAAGTTTTCCAATTATCTGTTAAAACTGTTCAGTGTCCACCTGTCCCGAGTGTAAAAGTCAACTCATTGTTGTCAATGGAATCTTCAAGACCGTCACATTCGACCACCAAAATTTTTAGAATAACTACATCGTTGGCAATATTCATTTTAGTTTTTGGAAATTTAAAAGAAATTCCACGATTAGAGGGTGCAGTTATAGCTTTTGGGAGATTCGGAAAGTGCAAATCGTAATATTTCATCAATACCTGTTCAATCCAAAAAGAATTTTTATCTTTAAAAACAATTTTCTGTTAAAACAAAAAAGTAGCACCCCCCCCACCCCGTCTAATGGGTCAACTCATTGTTGTTAATGGTAACTTCATAACCTTCACATTCCAAGACCAAAATTTCTTACACCACCGTTTGAAATTCTCAACTTTTTCGGTTAGAGGGCATAGTTATATTATTTGGGAGATTCGAAAAGTGCAGATCGCAATATTTAACCAAATCTAACATAAAAACAATTTTTTTTTATCTACAGAACAAAAACGTCCGATATCTATAGACAGAGTGAAATTATCTCTTAAAAAATATTCCATAAAATCTTTTCAACCGTTTTCTAAAGTGCTTCCAATCGTGAAAAATGAAATATGCATCAAATATTACTCTACCTTTTCCCGAAATCCGGAAGCGTTCGTTCAATACCATTCAGCTTTGCATGCCAATCTGAGCGACAATACATGGCGTCCAATTTTGAGATGTGCTACCTCTAAGTATAGAGGCCCTCTAGTAACAATGTCTTCCTTCATCGACGCTAAAACTAAAGAAACATGCGAAGGCAGCTGCTTGTCGCCTATGATGACATGTTGCACGCATGCGCAAATTGAGTCTGGGTGCCCTTGAACGTCTGCTTTGCTCTTTCAATCCTAAAGTTAGCTATAAGAGGGCGCCCTTTTAAAGTTTTACTAGCTGTCCCTTCTTGCCGTTAAATTTTCTTTGTTTACGCCACTTGGCCTTATACAGCAACCATAAATTCTTGACGAGCTGTTTAAGGCTATCGAACGCAAACCACTTTCGATTATACCTCTGCCTAAAGTCCACGTGGGGGCGGGGGTGGCTCAGTCGGTAGCGCGCCAGGCTCGTAATCTGTAGTTCCCAGGTTCGAGTCCCAGCTGGGTCAGCGTTGAGATTTATCTCCGCAAAATTCCCCGCCCTGCCCACGGTCAGTAGGGGACACCGATGGGCTTGGAAAGGCCGCCGTCCGTCGGATGGGATACCTAAAGTCCTAAAGCCGTGGCCCCGTGTGCGGGAGAGCCATACACTGTGCACGTTAAGGAACACGCTGGATGGCCTTGACGGGGGGGGGGGGGCTACCATCTGTCTCCCAACAGCTGTTCCAGTGGGTCCCCTCACCCAACCTTCTCTGAGCCTTCGGGGTCCATATGACCTGGCCATTTAGCCCATGGTGTGCAAAAAAGTGCCGCTCAGAGGTAAAACAACCCAACCTAAAGTCCACGTGACCAACCTCTCAGGGCAACACAGCGCCGATTCACACACGGATTTGCGCAACACTATGATAAATTCAAGGAATATATCATTTTCAGTACTACCAATTTTATTTATATACAGTGTTTTAAAATTTCTTTTTTTTATGAAAGCGGTTTTGTAAGTTTTTATTCTGGTAATTGGTACAAAAAAATTGCTAGGAATTTGGCAGAAAGCGAATTTTTTTTATAAAAAACCTCTAGTGTAATACATAAATATTTAAGGAACACCTAGAACAAAGAGAACCATAAACTGTTAACCAGAAGTTTATTCAGTAATATACATTTCACTTAGATCATAAAAATACTTCTGCCTACACCTGTACATATCACATGAGGAGTCCTAAAAGTTAAGAACAGAAGAAGCATGATCTGAGGTGGAGAAATCTTCGAGCACAAGGAATGTGAAAATGGATAATATGAGAAGAAACGTTTGGCATCAATATTCAGCTTTCAAAGCTGCATTAGCATCTTTGATGGAAGTCTTACTGGAACAGATGCATTCAAATGTATTGAAAGAAACTCTCAATTTACAGGATCGTTATTTCATTAGAGTCACACACTTGATGTACACTAATATTTACATGAGTATTTGGATGATTAGGCTATTAGTTTTTGTCCTGTATATATTTCAAGATTTCCACTTGATGAAAAAATGCTTTTAAACAGTTCTTGCGTTTTACAATTACACATTTCAGTTCGTATGTTAAGTACATAGTATTAATCATTTACAGATATGAAAATATATATAGCTAAACCTCATTAATTCGAAACTCGCGATTAAACGGACAGTCAGTTGATAACAGCAGTTTCTTCTCACGAGTCTCAAAGGCTTCCTTTAACATTTGTATCCAGTAACGATTTCTTATACATTTTTTATGTTTATGATACATTATTATGCAATGAAAGCCAATTGTAAATAATAAATTTTTTGATTATTTAATTAGTTTTTATCTTAGTTTAAAATACTTGACTGTAAAATAAAACTAATTTTTATTAACTGAGGCACAAATATTTTACAATTCAACCTAACTGGTTAATTCGAATTAGTGAGGTTTTAGTGTACTTTAAAAATCAAACCACACACTTTATATACGTAAAAAAAAATATACTAACACACCTTATAACAAATGTACATTCACTATTATTTTTAGTATCTAAAAATTACCAAAATAAACATCAATTCGGAACACTTTTCTTATTTTGAGAATATTCAAACTTACAAACTGGGCAAAATTTTACGTAAATTTCAAGAATCTGTTTCTTATCTTCTTTTTTCCAACGGAATGCATTCAATTTAATGTTAATTAAAATGAAAGTCAATAAATGATACATACTCGAAGAGATTTGAAAACACGTGAAAATATTTTTACACTTTTTCATTAAGCAAAACAAATTACCGTGACTTTGGACCAGGAGTATCCATGGGAAAGTGGGGATTATCTTTCCCCGCTGAAGGTTAAATGACACATTTTCTAAGGAAATGCTAAAAAAATCCGAGACTAAAACATGTAACCCCTTCCCACTAGATTCAAGCACGATAAAATCTCTCCTTCCATTAGAACCTGCCGGGTACACCACTGCATTAGCCTTTATGTATCTAAGAAATGATACTTGTTTTGCAGGTAAATTAAATATATCATCTTTAACACACAAGCCATCTTCTTTAAAGAACAGAGATATATTTGCCCTTCCATTACAATTCTAAACATTCAAGATTTATCATTTAAACATTGCAGATTTTTACAATATATTTTACTTTACGGTGCACATAAATTATACTGAGGAAGTATTATAATAAATTATAATTAATATTTGAAGTATTATTAATACTTTATACTTATATTCTACTTCAATAAATAATTAAAACACCTTGCGAACCACAACAGCTTATATATCTCCCACAAAAACAATTCACTGTTCCATAATCTCTCTCGAAAATATCACACTTTCCTAAAATATTTTGCATGGCCGAAAATCATAACTAATTAATTACAAATATGATTGGAATAAGTGACATCATTGGAAGCATTGTTTAATTTCTAACTTTTTTGAGGAAATACGGGAAGTTCATAGATTTATTTTTGCTACTTTTTAAATAAACTATCAGTGAAAAACCTAGCCTTTCTCTCTTTTGGGGGAAATATACGATGTATATAAGCTCAATGGTGCATGCAAAGGCAAATCAATGTGATATTTAAACCCCCATTACGAAATTGTTTTTAAGAAATCACCATTTCATTACTAAACATTAACAAAAACTTGACCATATTACAACTCCCTCCCACACACAATTCAGAAATACTGGCTATGTCATTTATATAACTTATATCACTATTCATAAGGTTTCGCTCGATATATGTTGTATTACAATTGGTCCCTAGTTTGGAAAGATATGGCGGAATAACTGGTTTGACAAAGTCACAAGTAAATAGGATGACAGGTTAAAAATAAAAAAGCTAACGGATATGAGACGAAAAAAAAAATATTAGTACGTAATATTCTTCATGCAGATATCCCCCGACCCTAGTGCAACTTGAATTTAGCTATACGCTATCTTATTCGTGGTTAAGAAGTTGTGAAAAATTCGGGCGGTGCAGCTTAAATGACCACAGGTGCAAATATATGACTTTATACAGGTGAAACTCGCTTAGCATGGCATATGCATTTCTGAAAAAACAAAACAAAAAAAATCCTGGTTCCTGTGCGGACTGTTTTCGTTTTGAGATTTTCTATGTTAATTCTCCCTCTACCCTCAGTGAGAAAGGTCATCTGTCGATGGAGTTTTTTTTAAATCTTCGAGAGGCACTTTTTGCACAAAATGGGATAAATGGCCAGGTCACAAAGACCTCAAAAGGTTCAGAGATGGTTGGGGGAAGGGATTCACTGGAGAGCTGTTAGGAGACAGATGGTAGCCTCCAGTTGGGTTGTTTTACCTCTGAGCGGCACTTTTTTGCACACCATGGGCTAAATGGCCAGGTCACATGGACCCCGAAGGCTCAGAGAAGGTTGGGGGAGGGGACCCACTGGAACAGCTTGTTGGGAGACAGATGGTAGCCTCCCGTCAAGGCCATCCAGCGTGTTCTTTAACGTGCACAGGGTATGGCTCTCCCGCACACGGGGCCACGGCTTAACGTCCCATCCGACGGACGGCGGCCTTTCCAAGCCCATCGGTGTCCCCTACTGACCGTGGGCAGGGCGGGGAATTTTTGCGGAGATAAATCTCAACGCTGACACAGCTGGGACTCGAACCTGGGAACTACAGATTACGAGCCTGGCGCGCTACCGACTGAGCCACCCCCGCCTCCAGTCAAGGCAATCTAGCATACACAGGGTATGGCTCTTGCAACATATGTCATTGGCCTTTCAAACCCCCTTTCTCAATAAAGGGTTGTGTGGAGATTAGCGGAGATAAATCTCAAGTTGGAACTCGAACGCAGAAAATGAAGATTAAGAGCATGCGTATCGACTGCCCTTTTGTTTTTGGAGGAATCAGCACTGCAGTAACAGCAATTATAAGCAATAATGAGCAAAAAAAAAAAGGCAATTTTTGTCATGAGAAGAAAGAAAATTACTAAATGCTGAAATAAGTATATATAATAAAAATAAGTGTTATGCAACACCACCTCTGAACTTTTTCACCATCCGTTGAATTTCAATGGGAAATTTGCGATTATTTAAAATTAGTTGAAAAAAATTAGTTGTCCTGAGTGGGATTCGAATCCAGGTCTACCAGAAACATGCCGGACATCTTAAGAGGGAACTGGGTTCGAATCCCAGTCAGGACAACCAATTTTTTTCAACTAATTATTTCAATGACTTATTCAATTACTCTTCAAACAAGCAACTAGAATCTAAAAATTTAATAGTGAGGAATAAGACTGGATTTTTGAAAATCTAGATGACTCTGCTGAAATTACAAACCATATCTTTGAAATTTTGCCAGGTATAGCCGAGATAATTTCAGTGAGAGTGAGAATAAGAATTGGTAGAGATTTGAAGCTTGAGAGAAATAAACCAATTATCTTCGAACTTTAAAAGACACCATGATAAATAAACCCGTGTCTGCACGATGTGTATTTTCCATCCCAAGATTTTTTGTAATTAAAAAACGAAACAAAAAAGATATAAAGGAAGTTAGTGCATTCAAAATTCCTCAAATATTTGGATTGAAATAAATTTAAAATGTTCTGATTATACATGTAAATGACGAAAAGTCTCATATAAATAAAATTTATTTATTTTTTAACCAATTTTCCAGCTTATTTGTCATTTTCTATTATATCAAAATTTCAAAGTTATTTCAAATTTCCAATTTGGGAAAATTTATTAAAAACTAGTATTTTTGGAAATTTTGCCCAAAAAATGTGTGTGTGTGTGGGGGGGGATTTCAGTAGATCAGAAAATACATATAGATCAGAAAATAACATATTTCAATTCGGTTTGTATACCTTTTTTTTTATCTACCCTGTAAATAATCCAGCTCTTGGAAACCGCTGCATAAACTTTCAAATTTAAGTGCTTTTAATTACATATAAATTGGGGCTATTTGATGCTAATAGCTACTTATATTCACGAAATGTTTTAATATATGAATCCAAAGATACTCAAATGGCAGCCCGGAGATCAAATCTGGCTTACAAAAGAAATTTTGCATTTTTTAGAAAATGTGTAAAGTGAACAAAAAACTATTTCCTTAATAAATATAAAAACAAAATTGGATTTTTAATTTAAATAAAAAATAAATAAATAATAAAAGTTAAATATAAAACAATGAAAAAGTTAAACATTAATCAAAATTTTTGTCCTCATCTCTGGCCTGCAGACTCTTAATAAACAGAAATGAGAATATTTCGCTCACTTCAAAATATAATTGAATGCAATGTATTATTTATCCAACATATCGGATTCTAATATTTAAGCATTTTAATGTTTTGCTTCTAGTAAATGGCTTAAAATGTGAGAGTAATTTTCTTAATAAAATACAGCAACAAAAATATATTAGCATTTCAGTAAAAAAATTGCATGTGAATTAGGAATGTTCTCGAATGAGAACAAACTTAGCATTTAATATAATCAACATATTGTTGACATTTTTGTACAATGAGGTAAGCACATTTTTTTTTCATTTTCCCAAATGCTTTAGTGTTGTCCAGGCATGGGCAAACTCCGGCCTGCGATCCAGTCTAGCCCATTACACAATTTTTATCTGGCCTGCGTAAAAATTGGAAAATATAAATTCTTTTTAATCTGGTTCTAGCTAAAGTGAATGTTGTTTTAATGAGGTGAAATATGAAAATTTTATTAACATACAACTAGCTACAACTTCACTGAAGCCAAATGTTCATCAGCTCATTTCTGGGATCTAATCCCATCCTTCACATACTGCTCCAACAAGCCAACTTCAGTTTTGATGTTGAAATAAACTTTATATCAATATTTGATTTTCCTATTTATTTTGTATCTATATAACAAGTATAATGCAATAAACTTTTTTATTTGTTCCCTTTATTGCATCATCTGCTAATTAGCACACAGAAAACATTTTCTTATTTAGACCGTGCCAAAAAGTCTGTACACCTCTAATGTAAACCTTAATATCACCCAACATGAGTTTTCTGTGGGCATTCTTTAACGACTGTTTGGGGTTAACAAGTGTACTGGTGAAGGGTGTGAATAATGGATAACATCTCCAGTTAAGATTCACAAGTTACAGTGCGGTATTAAAAAGAAACAACTGCTATTGGAATATGAAATAGTCCAAAATGTAGTCTTATTAGGCTGCTGCAATTGCAAAAGACAGCCTTCGACAAGCAAATTCAAATCTCCTCTCTAACCACACATTAGGGAAAATTTAGACAGGTGATATTCAGAGGGTATGCTTAGGGTAATAAAAAACTCCCCTTAAACCTCTGAAAGCTCGAAATTGAAAAATAATAAAATTATTCACAGGCGAAGCTCAAGGGTTTAAAGGAAAATGCTGTGTTAACTGAAATTCAGTAAAAAACGATAATAAAGCAGTTGTAGTTATCAGGGTATAGAAATTGAGAATTTCCTATCTCATATTTTTAACCCACATCTGTGAAAGAATAAACATGAAATAAGACACTATTACGTGCTATAGATTTTGAGGCTAGTCAAAAAAAGAACAAACTTACGTTGAGCAACTCCATAAAAAAATCCTGGATATGCATCTGAATATAAGGATGGTAGTTAATTTATTGTTATTCGTCTTTTTTTTTTTACCTTTCCTACGTTCTAATTTAAATATTTTTTAAAAACCTTAAGTATATTTTTGTTGTTGTTGCACATTTTAACTTTGGAAGATGGAGAAAGGTAAGGTCTCTTACTTTACCCCTCCACCACAGAATTCTTTATATGAGAGTTATCTGTAAAAGATGAATAAGAAGCAATAAAAAGCCAAAATTCTACCAATTAATCTATGTAAGCTATTCATTAATCAAGCATAAATTGGTAGTCAACACTCAAGTCAGAGGAGGAAAGAGATACAGAATGTATTTATCAAATTCCTCACATATACGAATTTTCAATACTGTTTGACAATTAAAAACTTGCATTATTCAATAAATAATGCTTACTATTTTACAAATTATTAAAAAGCTGTGAAGGCTTTTTAAAATTTTTTGCTTTACTGAATACTTTAAGGAATTTTATGATCTAAACCTTTTCTATGGCGGAATTATCATTACACACAATGTAAATTATGGCTATGATATTAATAATATATATAGTTTTTTTTGTGAAATAGAAATACAACCAATAAATAACAAAAATCTGCATTTCCTCAAACAGTCAGATATTATAAAGATATGATGGCAAAGCATTTTATGGAAATAATCCTAGACAAGGACTTTTGACCAATTCCAAGATTGATCAATGTTCAGATAGAATAAAATAACAAATGTTTGAACTGTTGCAAGTTTTCAAAACCTGATTATTTCTGCCCAATACGCAAACTAGACAGAAACATTACACATAAGAAACAATATATTATAATTTTCATATAATATCATGTTTTTTTTTGTTAATACACGTGAACATATTTTAAACGTTTGTTGTAGTGTACCTTCTTTCTTACACAAAAAAGGGAACAAATTTTTAACAACTAATTTTCTACAATGTGTACAATTAATTAATATTTTGCAGTCTCATAATCACTGGAGACAAGTATTATGCACTTGGCACTTCAATCTAGGATTCAAATGAGCAATAAATAATGATGCACATAGTATGAAAAGAAATGTGCATTGTTGATATGAACTCCCAGAACTCTACTGCAGCAATTTTTCACAAAGCATTATTTGACTAAAAAACTAGAATTAGATTAAGCTTTATAAATTTGATAATAAAATCATACAAATGGAACTCTTTTAGCAAAGTACAACAACAAATCCTCAAAAAATATTAGTTATGTTGAAAAATTTAAGGCACCAACTTGAAAAATATAAATAAGGAGCAAGTAATTAAAAAATGCAAAAGACCAAGGATGCAATGATTTTTGATGTGGATTGATGCAATAAAACACCTACATCATGCCTAAACAAACATATGGGGCCCTCTGTACAATACATAATCACGACTGAGCTCAATTTTCATGAATATGTGTATAATTTAAGAATCTATTGTATAATTTCAACTCAGTTTTTCAGAATATTGCAGCAGCATTATTGACAGAGAAATGTGCCCATTTATATGTTGCACAGAATTCATTTTTATTTAGAATGATAGAAGAAGGCCATCTGAATGCAATAGTTGAGATGGACAGAATTTGAAATATTAATCACAGCATCATTCAAACCAATGGAACTATTGCCTGAAGAAGATTCTAGGTTTATGACACTTGAAGATCATTACCTGGGTTCTTGGCTAGAAGATCCACGACTTCACTTCTCTTGAAATTTATTCTGATACTTGGAAAACATAAGATCAAAATTTGTCTCTACTATAATGCTTCATGAATATTTATGCAAAACAACCTATGGTTTGTGTTCACTTCATGTCACAGGGGTAGGCTGATTTACCCCTGAGAAGCACTTTTGTGTACATAATGGGCTAAATGGACAAGTCTCAAATCCTCAGAGATGTAGAAAGGAGATTCACTGGGTACCTGCTAGGAGACAGAGTCAAGGTTATTGAGTGTGTTCTTTAAGTGCATAGGGTATGGCTCTCCAGTACATGAGACCAAAGTTTAATGCCCCATTTGATGGATGGTAGCCATTCTAACCAACTGCACCGCTTTTTTACCAAGAGAAGGGTGGGGAGTATTGGAAATAAATATTTTGTTGGGATTTGAACATGGGAATATCAGATATTGTACTACAGAACAATGCCCACCCTATCTCATTTCATAATATAATCATCTCATAAAATAGAAAATCTACATTCAACTTTTGATGGAACACGTCATGTTAACAGCTAAACAGAACCATATATTTTTAATAGATAAATTCAGATTCTCTCTACAGTTTCACTCAAACTAGTCTTAAGAAATGTGGGGCATACAACTAACCCTCTACATAAGGGAAATGCTGCATGTAGTAGTAGTGAGGGGTTAAGGTGAGGAAAAAAATCCCACATATTCCCAGAGAGATCAATGGATCAGTAAGAGTATAAGGATATCTTTGATCCATGTATGAGATCCGTGTTTCTGTGAAAGATAATTACTTCCTTCTCATGTGTGATAATGCTATGCTCATCTACATCATAAAAGTTTGATCTCCCAGTGTCTGAAAGCATAGTGTGTGATGCATTAGGAGCGATCATCCTATTCTCCAAACATTAATATAACTGGAATGCCTTAAAGATATATTGAAGAAGAGAATAATTTTGAATTGCCTCACTGCAGGGAAGATATATGGGCACATCATTGCAGCCCTGAAACAAAGCAAGAATTGATGCAATGAAAGAACCCAAATTCTTCTTCCATAGACTGTCTTTTGGGAAAACCATGGTGCAATATTGATTTTTAGAGCATGAAACAGTTAATCTGCTGTGTGACATTAGTGTTCACATGAAAGAATCAGAAGATAGCACTACAAACTTATTATGTAGGGGGGGGGAGTCATACTTCAACATGATACTGCAACACCTTTCTCAGAGAACAAATCAAAATTTAGATGGGAAATTCCTGTACTCCCTCCCTCTACAGTTCTGCTCTTACCTCAAGTAATTGCCACTTACTTGGGCCTCTTAAAAGACATATTGGTGATTGTCTATTTCACTACATAGAGATGCTTGATGTGAAGTTTGCTTATTGCACAAACCCCCATATTTTATGACACAAATAAAAGTAATTTGATTTTATGTTGTGATGAATATCTCAAAAGGGGATTATATGAAAAAATAGTTCATAAATACTAACCACAATAATAATTCTCATATTAAAAAAATTCCCTTTGTAAAATATAAGACATATTCTTACTTTCCATCATCCTCAGTAGATTTTGAATATGAAGAGGTTGGAGGAATTTACAGTTTTGTAACCTGACTCATGTTTAATATTTGATTACATAGTGTAGACCATGTTACCTTGTTGTAAAAAGTTGTTGTTTCTCAAGCCCTGTTGAAAAAGAGTAGCTTGAAATTCCAATGGTCACATATAAAAATGAGGACCAGTGACAGAGAGGAAGATCATGAGATGAATGGAAGTTAGCAGGAATTGGTGGAGACAGGCAAAAATAACAACAGAAATTACTGAGGAAAAAATTCTAGTTTCATATGCTAGAAAGTTTAGTTTTCTGCATTATAAATAATGCAATAGTGTAGTAGGTAAAGATAGAGAAGTATGTCAACTAAGATGAATTTCAATAATTAAAAATTTACTTTCAATAAACTCAAGATTTTATTCAACAATTAGTAGATAAACTGAATAATACCCAGAAGGCTGGACAAATACAGATTGTCAAGATAGTTTGTTGCTATTATATACAATCTATATCAATTCCAACATACAAATACTATGAAAACACTGCTTGTTTTGTAAAATCACAATCAAAGTTTCCCATCAACATTTTCACCATGTAGTATAGATTCTCTGTTTAAGATCAGGTTCCTGATTTAGTAAATTTTATTAATCAGAGATTTGAACTTGTTGCTTAGGTCCATTCATTAAGATGATAATTGATTTATAGGCACCCTAATTAGAAAGTGTATTAAACACAACATGTATTATTTCCTGTCTTTTTCTGCACAGATGTTATCAATTTTTTTTTAATTCACTATGAAATCACTTTATTGTATTGAATATATATTTTAAATGATATAACACTGGATAGAAATAATAAAGGGCAAAAACAAAAGTATACTTTCCAACCTAATATTAACAGTGGACAAAGAAGGCTGTTTTATGAAAATTAAAAAAATAGCCAATGGTCAAAATGCAATTTAAATCAACTGTAGAAAACCTAATTATTTAAGTTTTTTTTTTTATTTAGTGTAGCTATTATGTCAGATTCTAATAAATTATGCAGCATCTGTTATTAACAACTATTATCCCTCTTTCCAAGAGAAAGATGTAAACTAATTAAAAATGTTAAGATGTATGACAAGTCATTCCATTACTTGGTCTTGATTGTTATCAGACAAGCATGTTTCAAGTACAACTAAAAAAATTTTAACAAGGATTTTCATCAAGATAATCATGATCTAAACCTATAGAACTAGTTTCTTGTATTACATCAAATTTTCACCATTCCATGTTATCTGCACTTCATAAGACTATTAAAATTTAAATAGTAAAAATTTCATTTTGATTTTTTTTAGTTGTCCCGGTGGCTGAGTGGTTAGCAGGCTTTGCTACTGATCAAAGGGACCTGGGTTCGAGCCCCAGGTAAGGCATGGATGTTTGTGTTGTCTTTCTGCTAGGTCTCACCTTGGCATACTATGGCATATTAAACTGGCATGCCCTGTCAGACCTCTGTGGCAAGTAGCTGCTTCAGGGGATATTATTTATTATTTTTTAAAAAATTTAAAAGGATAAATTTGAAATACGATTCCTCACAGAGCAAACAACAGAAAAATCTGTTGTTTATTTGGCACCCCTATGTAGGTTGTAAATAAATGTTAAACATAGAGATTTTGCTTGTTTAGATGATAATATTTATATGAAAACATTAACTGTGCCATCTTATAATTATTTATATAAATAGGCAAAAAAGTAAATAAAAAAATTTCACAATGATTTGTAAGATCAATTATTTCTGAAATACAAATGTACACTTGTTTTTTGGTCAGGAACACTGGCTTGGTTAAAATCTGCTATTGATGTTACAATTTACTTTACTATTTATAGTTCAAAATAATAATATTATGAGAGGATTATTAATAACAATAGATTCAAGTATATTAGAAATATTTCTGTTGTTTTAGAGCTGTTACCTTTTTAAATTTTGCTGAATTGATATCATTTGTTTGCAACTGAAGATTGATCCTCAGTAAAAAGCAATCTTTATTTCATTTAAATAATAAAAACCAGAGATACTACCTCCATTTATATATATTGGGCTATCCAGAAAGTTCATGTGCTTTATCGTGAAGGCCATTATTTAACATATTTCCATTTGCATGGAAATACAGTCAGTTTTTTCATGTTGGTTGCTAAGTACACCTTGTACTAGAGGAACATGTTTTGTTTGTATTAAGAGATAACAGTGGTCAGCACATATAATGCACTCATCTTCTGATAGAAAAACATTGAATGGATTAAGTTATCACTGTTTAGTCACATGAAAACTGAATCTTTTTCAGACACAACAATCAATTCAGGGAAATATTGTATTCAATCAGAAATGATAATGATAAACGTGTGTGTATGTCTGCCTGTCTGTATGTATGTATGAAATTTCCATCCTTGATAAACAGAAAGATTGCAATTTTTCATCAGAACTATGCTCACCCCCCTACTGCAATCAAGACACAGCAAAAATTAAAAGACTTAAGTGGAAACTGCTAAGTCATCCTCCTTGAGTATTATTTAGGTCAGTTCAAAATTCACTACATGCGAAAAGTTTTGGAAATTTTGAGGTTGTGAAAAGGCATATAAAGTGTTGAATCAAAATCTATAAGTGTTTTCTTTTTCGAAATGGGAACAATGAAGCTACCTAGTAGATGAAAAAAAAAGTCATAATGTGGGTGGACAATATATTATTGATTAAAAATTATTAAAATTTTCTCTATATCAGTAATTTTGGAAAAGCTGAGACAACTAGATGGAAATACTTCTAGGGATTTACCTTGCGATGATATCTGATGGGTAGACGAGTCGAAATATTTTGCCTGATGATGCATTGGAGCAACAATGCAAAACACATAGTGATTTATGTATTGAAATATAGTATTCACACTTCTGGAAAAGTTGTGCCATAAGCTGGAAATCTAAAAAAAAATTAATCAACGTGTGCACCAAATCGATGCCAAACTACCACCAGCATTCCTGCAGGGAACAACAACAAAAAAAATGTGAACTTATATCTGGACTGAACTACTCACCACAGGACAATAGACTCATCTACCCATCGGATATCATCACAAGAAAGAAACCAAGGTAAATCCCTAGATAGCATTTCCATCTAATTGTCTCAGCTTTTTCAACAATTACAGTGATGTAGAGAAAATTTTAATAATTTTAAATCAGCAATGTGACTTAAACATTGCTGATTAAACTATCTTTTTGTAAATCACTATACAAAAAGAGTATTTTGTATCACTATCTTTTTGTATTGATTAAATTAATTATATATATAAAAGTTTTTAAATTTGAATTTTTGTCTAGAAAACAAACTTTTTGAAAATCTAATATTATTACATTAAACATTAAAGCAACTATATAATAATCCTATTTCTATGATCATTATAAAAATTATAATTTATTAGTCATTTTATATACTATAAAAACTGTATAAAATGATTCACGAAGTCTTAATTTGTGAGCAAACTATAATCATAACTAGGGATGTAAATTTTTCGCAAAAAGAAAAGGTGAAATTAGTGGAGCAATTGTGCTTAAAAATGACAAAATTCAATGGAATTTCATGGGACAAACTTGAGAAATTCACACATCATTAGGTTCATAAATCATAAAAACTGCACATCAGTGACATCCACATAAGCAAGATAATGATAGTTCGACATATACAATTGCTAAAAAGAATAAAAAATCAAATATTAAATGATTGGCTTTTATTTAGGTTCAACTTGCACATTACATATCAAGCATCAATGATGAATTCTGATACAGTATACTACATGTATATAGATTATCCTCTTTTTATACTTTGGAGATCATCTTGCACAACCACTCTGTATTTTAGAGATAGCTCATCATTGAGACTGAAAATGTCGGAGTGACTGGGAAATAGCTCTTTTTGAAACAACCAGAAAAGAATTATCAGTGTTATTTAATTCTTTCACAGTTTTTTCACAGCACCACTATGCAGCTTTTAAGCTACTGTTGTCTTCGACACTATGCAGCTTTTAAGCTACTGTTGTCTTTGAGAAGGGCATACTATTCAAAATTATATTATCAATGCCATTCACAGAAATATTTAAGAGTTTCAGTTAATTGAGATAAAAAAAGTTTGACATGCTTAAAAAAAAGGTGTTGCAGGCTGATGAAACCTGCTTTTTTTTGAATCACTGAAACATTGCCCAATTTTTCTGAACATATGGAATGTGTTTTTTGCGAGTGTTAGATCACATTCTTGGCTTTCAGTGAGTAATTTTAATGCTAAATCGTTCATTATAGACTTTATGGCTGATACATGAAGACTTCAAACAACGCAACAGATTGGAAATATTCGGAGCATATCTTTTTGATTCCAATCATCTTTAAGGAATCATTTTTACACATTTCAAAGATCTTTTAATATTACTGCTGTAGATGTTTCCCATTTTCTGCTTGACAACTCACTATAATCTTCTATATGATTGCAGTGATAAATTGGAATCAAATATTCTATCTTGTTTGAAAGGGAACTGGTGCTTTTTTAGGTTTGTCTCCTTTTTCTTGAGGATACAAACACCTTAAAATGAGCATTACATGTGACATGAACTGCATTTAATGAAAAACAACTTTAAGACTTTTACTCCCATGCTTTAAACATGTATGAAGTGTTGTCAGTAACGAAACCTGTGACTACAGAATACGATAATTTAAATTTGTTTTTAGATAGAATAATTGTTATGTTAAACATCAGTAGCTGGAGAAACGTGCAGTCTCAACACTGAATTCCATATTTCCTCAAAAGTATTACTGCATTAATGAAAATCACATAGAGGGGATTTGAAGGGTATTGTCTCACCCACCTAAGGAGTGAATGTGTGGAGAAGTTTGCATTCTATTTATGTAGAAACTAGGTACTGAGGAAAAGTTAAGGTCATTAAAGCAAGTGTCATACTTCCACATCAGTTTTTCAAAACATTTGTTTTCATTCATTTCATAAAAAAATAGTGTAAGAAATATGTGAAAAGTCAGAAATTTACCCAAACTGACTATTCCATTCTGTGACTTATCAGAATATTTTTAATTTTAAATTGTTCAAATTCTGATAAGTCATGGAATTTTAGAAGAAAAAAAAAATCCATCAAAATTCACAAAATCATGAAAAATATCCAAATTTGTGGAAACTTTCCAAACACACTGTAATTCACACTGCAAAAAACTACAGCCCTAATCATAACCCAGGGATCAGTATGATAGCTTAACATTACAAATAACTATGTCATAAAATTTTGATGGACACTTTAACAATAGTTGCAAAAAAGGCTTTCAGATAGAGAGTAATCAAGGCTTATTTAATGTCCAGGAAAATAATTATCACGGAGTGGTTAAAAGCAATACTTGTTTGGGCATCTACAAGTCAATAATATCTTTGTTTATCTGTTCCTCCAAAACCCCATTTGTCTGAGATAATATGAATTGATGTATAACAAAAAAAAATCTTTTTTCAGGGTGCTACTCCAGCTTCTTCTTAAAATTTTCTGTGATTTTAAGGTCATGCTGGATGACGATATTGAAAGATGAGAGGAAATCAGTTGCTTATTTTCCAGTTTTAAAACTGGAATGATGTAGGATTGTGTCAGTTTTTAGGGAATGTTTTCATTCTCCAGTGAAAGTTTATATTTTTAAGATTTTCTTATGATGAAGATTTTTAACATTTTTGTACATAATTTTATCCAAGCTTGCTATTGCCATTTGCATCTGATTAATATCTTGCCTTATTTCCTGTTTGGTAATACTTAAAGATTTTATTATTTATGATTTCTTCTTGCATACTGCTGTATTTTTGTTAGTATGCTTTGAAGCAGTTTAAAATTTTTTATGCTACTTCTTTTCTGAAATGTGGTTTATTAATGATATGGCATTCCATAGTTTTCTGGGTGTGACAGGTTTGCTAATCTCTTGATTAAGTTCCATTTAGTGGTTATACGTTGGGTTGTTTTACCTCTGCGCAGCACTGTTTTGAACACAATGGAATAAATGGCCAGGTACAAGGACTCTAAAGGCTCAGAGAAGGTTGGGGAAAGGGATCCAAATGTACAGTTTTGGAAGACATATGGAAGTCTCCCATCAAGACTCTCTAGGGTGTTCTTTAATGTGCACAAGAAGGTGTGGCTCTCCTGCATATGGTTCCACAGTTTTATGTTCCACATCATATATTATTCCAAGCCCATCAATGTCCTCATTTCTCACTGAGGGCAGGATGGGAGCAAAGATAAATCTGAATGCTAGCCCAGTTGGGACTCCCTGGGAACTGCAGATTATGAGCCTGGCATGCTACCGACTGAGCCAACCACTGACCTAGTGGTTATAAGAATGAAGATGCTAATACAATTACAAATAGGCAGCTGGTTGATTTTCTTGGAATATCTAATTTTCTTTTTTGTCACAGCTACTAACCTGTTGTATTTCACAATTTCAGATTTTTTAAAATACTTTTGGCTTTTTACTTGGCTTGTCATCTTATAGTCACAAACTAAAGACTTCTTAGAATTTTGTACTGAGTTAGCTTCTCTACTCAGAACAGGGTTGGAGAATTTTTTTCTAAAAGTATGTGTAATTCCAATGTCATAAATAGAATTGGTTTTCAAATCAATTTGGTCACCATAGGCTAAAGTTAGCCTTTATGAACTAGAATCTTCCTAATTTCAAGAGCTTTCAGTTTAGTTTCACATCCTGCATAGGTTGCAAGATGTCTACTTCTGTAGTTAGGGGGCGGGGTGGCTCAGTCAGTAGCACGTCAGGCTTGTAATCTGCAGTTCCCAGGTTCTAGTCCCAGCTGGGCCACCATTGAGAGTTACCTCTGCAAAACTCCACACCCTGTCCACAGACAATAGGGGACCCCGATGGAATTAGAAAGGCTGCCATCTGTTGGATAGGACATTAAGCTATGTGCAAGAGGCTACCATCTGTCTCCCAACAAGTGTCCAATGAGTCCCCTTCCTCCAACCTTCTCCGAGCCTTTAGAGTCCTTGTGACCTGGCCATTTCACCCATTGTGTGCAAAAAAAAGTGTTGCTCAGAGGTAAAACAACCCAACCCAATTCTGCAGTTAGGGCAATCTGAAATTTGGGTTTTACAGGAAGAATATCAGTGAGGGGTCCTCATAAAATTCGAATCTCTACTTACTCTGGCAGACTGAAGCAAAATGTCCATATCTGTATAGCATTTTAGATACTGGCAGGATGGTAGAGGGAGGATTTACTGATCAGCTGGGAAATGAATCCAAGTAGATTTCTTTGGATTATTAATCAGTGGAAAATAATTTTTTTATATCATTGAAGTAAGTTTCATTAATATATTAATTTACTCTTCTGGGATATTGATTCTGCAGACTTTGTAGATATTTTGAGGACAGCAGTTGGAGATGATCCTGATCTGTCATCAGAGGGGGACTCATTTTATTGCACCCTAGGGTTGTAGCTTGTGTTTTCAGGAAATGAATTTTAATACATACATACATGCAAAATCTTCATGAGCCATGGGCTATGGAGGTCCAACCAGACTGTGTAATCTCAGGCAGTAGTAATTTTTGTGATCATTTTACACAGCTCCACAAGTTTTTTGTTCCCAGTTTTAGAAGAATACTGTTTTGGGTGAATTACATTTTTGACTGTTTCTGAAAAAATTAACTAATTTACTTCTAATAATTGTGGTGCTGAGGGTTGATAAGGAAGTATAGGTACTTGAAGTATTGCAACCACTGGTTTGTCTGGCAGAAGGTATATGGTAAGTCCGGGGAGCTTTGTTTCTTGTTTTATGGTTTGTTCTGTGATTTAGGAGGCAACTTATTGGATTTTCTACTCATGCCTAAAAATTACATTATCTTCTTCTGCAGTAGAATTGCTTCAGAATAGGCCTGCCAGTTCTCCTGTGTCTTCCTCAATTGTTTTTCCACATATATTAATAAAAATAATTCTATCAAATTGTTTGACAGTGTAGTTTTAAAAGTATAAATAATTATTTTAATTTTGTTCACTTTGGAGAAAAGTTCTAGAATGAATTGTATTGTTTGAAACATTTCAGTTTCCATTTTAAAATACTTAGCAAATATTGTTAAATACTGAGATTTACTTACTTTAATTAGATCTCAAACTTTCATTTTTTTTTTCATTTAAAGCTTATAAGTTATGAGGCCCTGGATTTGGCTTCCATCCATATAATAAAAACGTAGTAAAACTTGAGAAGTACACTATATTAATAGCAAAAGTACAGTTGTAAGAATTTTACTAATATAGTGTACTTCTCAAGTCGTACTATAGAATTTGCAAATTCATCACAATTAATGATTTTGTTAACTCTGCTACCAATCTAATGTATTGATCCACCAACTGTAGTCAAAAATACTTTTAATAGCCTGAAAGTTTATTTACCCAAAATTATTCTGAAATTGATATTTAAACACAATTTTGAGCACCATGTAATTTTATATTAAACTTGTACTCTCTATGGAAAAGGGACATATATGTAACTGAGTCAACATGTAGTTTTTTTCTACCTGCACAATTACAAACAATATTTGTAGCCATTTTAAGTCCTTCATTGTTTTCCCAAAATTAAAAATTGTATTAAGTTTACAATGTGGGCATAAAAATAGATTCTGGTTGAATTAATAAAACATAAAAATAAATTACCCCTCAAGCAGCTGTTTGACACAGAGGTCTAACAGGAGCCTATCAATTCAATATGCCATAGAAGAGATCTGTGAAAACAACATAGCAGAAAGACAACATAGAAATGCCCATATCTTATCAGGGCCTCAAACCCAGGTCGATTGGATCAGTAGCTAAGCACTTGGAAAATATTTAACCATAAATGGATAAAAATAGAACTATGAAATATAACTCTTTAACATTGAAAACAGACTTAGGGATCAAGTATATACAAATTTAGTATTCCCCAATTTCTACTGCATTAAAAAACTACATTTTATATAATTATAGATTATAATTACATTCAATAAATATATTTATAAGCATTACATATCATTAGTACCCTTTGCTGTACATATGTAATAAAGCAATTGAGAGCACACAGAGTTCAATCATAGTGCTCATAGTTACTTAGGAAGTCAAAGATAGCAATAGTTTGTACTTTGTTTAGGTGATGCTGTTTTATGAGCAGATAACAGATTACATTTTGAAACCCCTTTTTGAGATTTAAAAGCACAAAATATTAATAAAATCACTATGAAATAAGGTGTTAAAAGTATGTTACTTTCTTAAAGTTAAAAAGAAGTTTGTTTTTTTTGCCTTAGCACTTACAAGTTTCTAAAACAATTAATGCATGTATACAAGTTAATTTTGGATACCTTCTCAGCAGGAAAACAAATGATCATTAAAACTTTATCCTAAAGCAACACACAAACAAAAATGAATCATATTCTATACAAAATAAAAGAGCACTTAATGCTGGAAAATAATAAAAAGTCAAGGAAAATATAGTTGGCACAAGCTGTTTTTGCAAATATCACAGGTGTATCTGGCATAAAGTTAAGTGAGCTACCAGTGATTATAATTTGCCACTTTAATATTTAAATTACTGGATAACTTTTTTTCTCACTACATATACAGATAACATTTTTCTATATAAATCACTTGAAGTATATTTTTAGCAGTAATTAAATACTGAATTTGTAAGAATTCAATTATTTAGAAATGAAGATTAATTTTAGAATTCATATATAAAATTTTTATTCTTTCACAAACAGCAACAAAATTGAACTTGATTAATCTAATTTTAGTAATCATTTTGTAAAATTAAATCAGAGCAGAGGTAGCCATTTTAGCTGGCTGACCAGATCTGAAAAATGAATGTGTCATGGGTCAAATCTGGTACTTGAAAGTAGAGGAAGTACAGATTTGGATTTTAAAATCAGTTGTAATTTGGTAACAAAAATATCAAATGTTCCACTTACTAGGTATTTTTAATTAATTGTGATATCACTGCTATGCTACTATGAATTTTTGTAACATTGTTTGGAATACAGAAAATTCTGACATAGTATGTAGATTTTTTTTTAATCTTGTGAGAGTCAATCAAAGATGGCAAATTTTTTTTATATATGATTTTATGTAAACTAATAGAACAAAGTAATAATTTTCTATAGACTATTTGAAATTGCTTTGAGGACATTAGATGATCATTTGAGCACTTTTAAGGTGAGAATCAAAGAATAAAAGCAGTCCATATAATATATGGGAGAAACAAAATTAATTAATGGGGGATGTGGACCAAAAAATGTATGATCTAGGGTTAAAAATAAATGAACTAGAGGTAGCGTTTGTATAAAGATTAGAAATTGTTTAGTTGATTACAAATGTAGATGATAAAATTATATGAATTTGAAGGTAAAATTTTAAAGAATTGCATTTTTTCTTGTCCATGCTTTTTCACAAGAATCTATGACAAGAAAATTGGGTTTTGGAACAAACTGCAGAAGTCGGGGATTATTTAAGAAAAGCTGTACACTACAACAACTTATTCTAAAGAAGAAGAAAAAGAAACAATTATTATTATTCCCAAAAGTTATAAAAATATGGTTATAAACTTCAAATGAGAGTAACTTTGCTGGAAGTATAATTCTTCATCAGTTTAAAAATATTAAAATAACTCAAAGTAATATAAAGAATTACTGCACTTTAATGTCAACATGTCTGGCATTGGGTTATATATATATATATTAAAAATGGTTTTAATTATGAAGACAAGGATTGTTGAAATCAATAATTTCATATTTATATATTAAAATAAAGTTGATTATCAACTACATAAATTACTTAGCTTAAAAAAAATCTAAAGTTGTAATGAAAACTATAAAGGTAAGGATTGGATTTGTATTCATAGAATTCAACACGATAGTATACAGTTCATAATAATTAAAAAGTGGGAAATGTGTACTCTACATATCAGCAGGATACAAAAAAATGAATTTACACCAGTTTAGTCCTTAACAAGTTATGCAACTTAATATACGTGCATGGGCTTTCACAGTTAATATAAATGTCAAGGGAACTAGTTTTAAAAATTATGTTCTACTATGACTAATGATTTTCATTATTAAAATGTTAAAAAACAAGCAACTGTGCACTACATAAAATCTAGCAATACATTAACAGTTACTTGCAATCAAAAGATAAATACTGAAAAAACAATTGAAATTGGAATCTATACAAAATTATATTGTAACAATGTTTGGAATACAGAAAATTCTGACATAGTATGTAGAAATTTTTTTTAATCTTGTGAGTGTACCTTGGACTGAAAATTCTGACATAGTATGTAGAATTTTTTTTTTTAATCTTGTGAGTGTATCTTGGACTGAAAATTACTGTGCTAATATACTATTCGAACAGTCAAACTTATGCTATGCAAGGATGTTTCACAACAATCAAACACTTATAACTCTTAATCATACATTTTACCATTGTGTAATAAATATTTTAATAATAACTTATGTACTGTACCATCACTTTGGTAATTTTAAAGTTGACAATTAATATAATAAATGCTAAAAACAACGGCATTTGTCTTCTACATACTCATACTTTTACCAATATACTTACTGTACATTAATAATTAAAATAAAGTGTACATTAAATGCATCAGAATTTGAAAAAAATATTAAATTAAATTACTGACTAATATTACACTTTAAATTTATTACTATCAGGTCAAATATAATACTGTATGCTCATAATTTAAAAAAATAAAGAGGTTATTAAAATACAATAAAGAAATATTTTTGGTTTAAAAATGGCAGAAATTTTATTTTAATAGTTTTGCAGAATGACTTTTTTTGCCCATTTAATTTTAACATACTTAGGTTACCACAGGTGTACATCACTTATATTGCTACTTTGGCCATTACAGTGTTGCCCATTTATGCTATACTTTTAGAACTAATGTAAATAACTGACTAGATTAAACTGAAACTCAAACACAACAGAAAAATGCATGGAATTCTATTAAAAGTGAAAAATTATTAAAGCATTCTATATCTTTTTTACTTGTTTTCTAAAATTTGTGCAACTACTAAAAAAAATAGCTATATAGAATTTGTCAAATTTTTAGCTTGCACTTGAAACATGATATACTAAATAACAGAAGAGCATTCTTTTGAATCTTAAAAACCCTTTTGCTTCTTTGGTACTGACCACAAAGATGAAATACTTCCTGTCTGTTTCAGGAACATGATTTTAGTGGCACAATTTTTTAATAATCAATTTACAAATTGCTAATGAGAAAGACATTTAAGGTCATCTACGGCTCAGTCTCAGTGTTACTATCTCCATTGGTGGTAGCTGAATATGAGCATCTCTAGAGAACTTACTACCAGTATACATTAGGGACAAAGATGCTTCTTCTACAGTTGGGCCAAAGTTGTCAGGAAAAAGTTCTCCTACTGATACCTGTAAATATATTTGATATTTACATAATTTTACAAATGGAATAAAGAATAACAAGAGTTAAAGTGTTAAAAGAATCGAACATTATCTAATTTAATGAGCAACCATTAATACAGTTTCATAAAATGAATTTTTCTGCATTCTGGAAAAAAAATTTATGCATTATTTTAAATGTAAATATATTAAAATTTACAAGATGATATATATATATCTCAGCTTTGGAATATTCAATTTTATTTTTTGTCTGCTTGCCAGTGTGCCAGGGGTCACTTGTCAGTTGCCAAAAGTGGCCCAATTTATTAATTGAGCCATTTTTTGTACTAATCTTTTTGTTATTCATTCACTGAAGACATTTCAGCCCAGTCAATGAATGGTCATCATCAAGAAATATTTTCGTATATTTCTTCTTTTTTTAAGAGCCAACCATAAATTACATTTAAACTTTAAATTTCATAGTTAATATATTCCATTACTATACACTGAGGTGCCAGTTCATTAGCCACATGACCTCTCATCACATAAATGGTTCATTATGACATCATGTGAAAATGGTGTGTGGTATAAATCAGGCAGACCAGCTCTTCAAGCAGCAGTTAGAGATGGAATGAGCAATTAGATTGGGCAAAATGAGCAACCTGAGACTTTGAAAGTGGCATGATAGTTGGTGCTAGGTGTGCTGATTCTAGCACTTATTTTATTATTTCTTACAAGAAAGTTGTGATTGAATAATGAAATTTCAGTCTGTGATCTTTTCCAGAAATGCAACTACTCATATTGACACCAAGACTCTTTATCACTAGCCTCATGAAATCCTTAGCTTACATCATTATGATATGTAATTTGGCTTATAAAATAATAAAAAGTCTAGTTTATGAATTTATCAAGAAACTTGGCTTAAAATATTAAGCTATAACACTGACTGATAAAATACAATTTCAATAGAAACAAATATTTAACTTACAGTTCCATTTCTTGTAGAACAACTGATACCCCACATTCTATAATTACAATCAAAGCCAAGTCGATGGAGGAAGAGAGCTGAGCTGTTGGCAGGCAAGTATGATGTACTACCTCCAGGATATGCCTGCAGAGTTCTTAGATTCAATAGATGAACATCACATGGCAACTCTGTACCAACTGGTGAATATGTCAATTGTAAAGAAACATCTGTCCCATGAATATTGAGATTTGGTTCAAGCAATGGTTCTAATTTCACCAAGGGAAACACTGGATGCAATAATGACAGTGATGCATGATGGGCAAGTAGTGAAGGATAACTAGATGCAGATGCTGTGTGCTGAGAATAAGAATGAAATTTCGTATTAGAATTAACAAAGCAACCACAGATAGAGGGTAATTATGATTCTATTGATGTATATATATCACAAGCTTTTTAATATATGAGCAAAGAAGCCCTGGAAGAATAAAATGAGACCAGCATAACAATTGTACTTAATTTATATTGTTATATTAAGATGAAAAGCAAACAGAGGTAAACATTACATAGTAAAACATAGTCATAGATATATAAATAAATAAAAAATACCCCCTCAAGCAGCTGCTTGCCAAAGAGGTCTGACAGGAGCCTGTCATTTCATATGCCAGAGTAGAAGGTCTGAGAGGATGGCAGGACCTCAGCAGAAAACTGAGGCCCGGGGCTCGAACCCAGGTCCCTTAGATCAGTAGCCAAGTGTGCTAACCACTCGGCCACGGGATGGCTAGTCAAAATATAATTTAATCACATATTCACTATTTAAAAAAAAACCCAACCTATTATGATTAGTAGCCAAGCATTTTTTTTTTGAAACAATGAATTTATAATTAAATTATATTCATAGTAAAAACACTATCTGAATAGTGGTAAGGGAGCTGGTTACTTTTCCAGTAGCATACTTTGCAAGTTGTGTTAGATCTGAAGCAATGGTGAGGTACAACTGGTCCTGTATAAGTGGGCCTTAAAACAGATATGGCCACCTGGCAGTGAGCCACATGAAGCTCACTGGAAAGGAACTTTCAGCTCATAATAAATCTGTCCTTTTTTTTTTTTGAAAATTTTTACCACATTTTTAGCAAAGTCTATGAATTTTTAGGTGCATAACTAAATGAAGATAAAAATGAATATTAGTTTTAAGTCCCACTATTATGCTGTATCAGTGTTATTTATATTGTTTAAGACAATCACTACACACTTCTTTCTCAAGGTGCACAAATTAAAAATTTCTATTATTCACCCACATATACATATCACATTAAAATTATAAAGTTTATAAAGCTTCACTCCTGGCTTGGACATTAGCACATATTCCTTATCATGCCAACACTTGTAACTTTTTCATTACCTTCCTATCACTATTTGGTATGGAAGTCTCTCTGCATTAGTGTTTAATGTTTTCAGAGCCTCTGCTCAGCTGTTTTTCCTTAAGTGACGCCATCTTGCTCTTTCTCTTGGAATGAGCCTAGTTTCTTTCAACATTTTAACATTACCTTAGAATTAGTTTACACTTAAAGTACATTAAAATAAAACATTGTGAATCCTTACATTCTCTCCCGTAACAGTGACAAGCATTGACATGATAAGGAATATGTGCTAATGTCCAAGCCATGAGTGAAGCTTTACAAACTTTATAATTTTAATGTGATATGTATAAGTGGGTAAATAAAAGAAAATTTTAATTTGTGCACCTTAAGAAAGAAGTGTGTAGTGATTGTCTTAAAAATATAAATAAGATGATACAGCATTATAGTGGGACTTAAAACTAATAAATTAAGATGTGATATAATATGATAAAAATGAATATTTCAAACCATTTAAATATTATGTTTCATTCATATGAAACAACAAAATTTCAGTGGTTTGATAATGTATGTTTTTATTTTCCTCCTTCAAGCAGCTGTTTTCCACAGAGGTCGACAAAAGACTCTCAATTTAATATGTCAAAGTGAAGATCTGTGAAGAAAATGAGACCTCAGCATAAAGACAACACAAGAACCATTCATGCCTTATTCGGGTTCAAGTCCAAGACCTGGTGATCAGTAGCCAAGCATGTTAATCATTTGGCTTTTTTACAGTATTAATCAATTAATTATGAATTAAATTTTCTATCTTATAACAAGGAGACTAAATCTATTTATTTACATTTTTGCTTTGCAGAAATTCCGTGGCATATGTACTTTTTGGTATTAATTAAATTTAATTTATGCAGCAATAATTAATATGTGTGCATCATTCAATGATTAATAATAAATAGATTTATCAATATATTGAAAAAAATTAAGATTAGAATATATAGGAAATCATAAGATGTCTTTGAGAAAGTTCTTGCAAATGCTGGCAGTGACTTGGCTAGAAACAGAGGAGACAGTGGCTAAATGTTATTCAAGACAAAAGTATTGTATTTTTGCAATATTTTTTAATATTGATGAAAACAGTAAGAACTAATGTATATCATCATCCTCAACCAGACATGGGCTACATAGGTCCAAACAGATGGGGCAATTTAGTTCCCCAAACACATCTGTCCTGATACATCTGCTGCATCTGGCCACTGCACACCAATTCTAACAAGGTCCTGCAGGACATTGTCTGCCCACCGCATCCTAGGTCTCCCCTTCTTTCTGAGGCCTTTAGGCACACTGTTCATAACCTTATTCGCCAATCTATAATTATTCATACGGGCAACATGGCCAAACCAACGGAGTCTCTCTCTGCACAATATGCTGCTTAAAGGAGGTTGCAAACTCCTTTGCCTAATCTCATCATTAGTTACAAAGTTGAACCACCTAATGCCCAAGATACTGCGTAAGCATCTGGAATCAAAAGCATCTAGTTTCCTGTTATCTTGTTTACAAAGTGTCCAAATTTCACTACCATAACTAACCCTAGAAAGAACCAAACTATTATCAGCCTAATTTTAGTCTTTAGGTGTATAGGCATATTTCTCTACACTCCTCATGGTTTCTTAAAACTCCCAGCAGTAATCCCTATCTGCCTGTTAATCTCATGCCACACATCACCAGTATCTGTTATATAGCTCCCTAGATAATTAAACTGATACACCTGGTTGCAAGACATTTTTAATAAGGCAATGGCCTAATCCAATTTGAGCTCCCCTACATGACCAAGGTATTCCTAACAGAATTAGCCCAATTGCTGTTAATTAATATATAATCAATCATATTCTTATGCAGCCCATCGGGTGAAACCCATGTGTACTTATGCATTTCGCAGTGTTTGTAATATGTGTTAGTTATTCTGAAACCATTGAGTTTACTTACCTGTAGGAGACATTGCCCATTGCCATTGCAGCTACCAATACCAAA
The DNA here is from genome assembly GCA_038380435.1 of Ryuthela nishihirai. Classification (NCBI taxonomy): domain Eukaryota; kingdom Metazoa; phylum Arthropoda; class Arachnida; order Araneae; family Heptathelidae; genus Ryuthela; species Ryuthela nishihirai. The sequence continues at coordinate 23,579,960 of JAWZYU010000004.1, read as the reverse complement.
AGGGCCTATCACCCCCTCCCCAAAGGTCAGAGTCAGTACCAATTTTGGCATTGAAGTCACCTAGAACCAGGGTAATATCTCCTTCCTTGACAGAATTCAAAATATCTTGAAGTTGTCCGTAAAACCTATCCTTCTGATCCTCATCAGCATCCTCAGTGGGAGCATAACAGCAGATATCATTCAAGTCTTTAATGCTTGTCTGAAATTTTGCTGTAAGAAACCTTTCATTAATGCACTCATATCCTAGAAGAGCATCACTAGCATGTCTGCTGAGCAGCAGACCCACGCCTTGGTGATGCTTTCCATCCTCCCTCCCTGTAAAGAGAAATTTTAGATTTTTAAGAATTTGACCTTTATCTGTCCATCTGGGCTCTTGCAAGTCGAGAATATCTAAATGATAACAGCGGAATTCTTGTTTATTTATCATATATCAATTTATTATTGCAAAAATATTTATATGTATATTGTTATAATTTTTTATATCTGAAATAAAAGTAATATTCGAATAAATGAAAAAATACTAAGAACTCTTACATATGTACTAAAAAAAAATAAGTAAATAAGTAAATAAAATAAATATTTATTTACTTATTTATGAGAAGTTTGATATTTTTTAAATATTTTTGGACAATTGAGTTAAATTAATTCCAAGCCAGTAATAGTAATAACCCTCAGTGTTCATGCAAATGTTCATCTGACATTTGTGACCAAAATAGCACAGTTGTGTCATGCATAGGAGCATTCAGTGAATCCCCAGAACAAAGGCACTTGAATCACATGCACCAACGAATTCATGCAGTGGCATATCCCACTAAAATATGTTTCAAAATAGCCCTATTATGTCCTGTCCAAAATATCAAACCATTGGACAGTCAAAAAATAAATTATTTTACATTGTTACTTAAAAATTATTCATTACCAATATTGCTGGCAGGACAATTTTACATTATAAAACTCAAATGATCCTTGGGTCACTTGAAAAGGCAACACAGGTCATATGTGGCCCAGTAGCTGCACATTGCAGATTCCTGTTTCAAATCATTTTCAATTTATTCTTTTTAGTTATACATAGTTACTCTCAATTATCTGGGGACAGATCAACTGCTTCACAGATTAACCAAGGTAAAAAATAATAATAGGCCATGCACATATAAACTTTTGGTTGTTTTCTGTCAAGCAATTTATCTGATGTTTTATGTTCTAAACTATTGTACTTGTATTATTTTCACACTTTTGAATGACATCTGTACAATGGAAAATGTGTTCTTATATAGTGGAGGTAATTTTAACTAAATATCATCATCATCCTCAAGCAGCTATGGGCTACAGAGGTCCAACCAGACCACGCAGTTTAATTCTCCAAGCATATCTGTCTTGAGCTACATCTGCTGCATCCGGCCACTGCACATCAATTCCAACAAGGTCCTGTTTGACATTGTCTGCCCACCGCATCCTAGGTCACCCCCTCTTTCTGAAACTTTTAGGCACACTGTTCATAACCCTATTCGCCAATCTATAATTATCCATATGGGCAACATGGTCAAACCAATGGAGTCTCTCTCTGCACAATATGTTGCTTAAAGGAGGTTGCAGACTCCTTTGTCTAACCTCATCATTAGTTACAAAGTTGAACCACCTAATGCCCAAGATACTGCGTAAGCATCTGGAATCAAAAGCATCTAGTTTCCTGTTATCTTGTTTATAAAGTGTCAAAGTTTCACTACCATAACTAACCCTAGAAAGAACCAAACTATTATAACAGTATAATTTTAGTCTTTAGGTGCATACGCCTATTTCTCCACACTCTCCATAGATTCTTAAAAGTCCCGGCAGCAATCCCTATTCGTCTGTTAATCTCATGCTGCACATCACCATTATCTGTTACATAGATCCCAAGATAATTAAACTGTGACACCTGCTCAAGACTTCATCCATTCAGATGAACTGAATCACAACCTGCCTGACCAATTTTCATCACTTTAGTTTTCTCTCTGTTTATAACCAAACCTACTCTACTACCAGTCTCATCAACAGCTAGAATGAAATAGTTCATCTCATAAACATCATTTGCCAAAAGGGCTAAATCATCAGCGTAATCTAAGTCAGAAATTTTCGTATCTCCAGCCCATTTAAGGCCAAAATCTTTCCCTTGAAGCGAATTTCGCATAACATAATCAATAACGAAACTAAAGAGAAAAGGAGACAAAATGCACCCTTGTCGAACACCAGAAGTAATGCTAAACCAATTGCTACAAGACTTACCAACTCTCACACACGACTCAGTGTTATTAGAGAGAGCTTTCATTATGTTAACTAACTTGTCTGGTATACCATATGATCTCACAATTAACCACAAATTATGATGATCAACAGAGTCGAAAGTCTTTTTGAAATCAACAAAGCCAGCAACCAAAGGTTTCTGAAACTCTAAACATTTCTCAAGAATCTGCCTAAGTGAAAATATCTGATCCACACATTCCCTACCACAATGCTAAATCCACATTACTCATCACGCAATTGCCTGTGAACCGGAATCTTAATTCTATTAAGCACAATAATGCAAAGAACTTTACCTGGAACAGAGAGTAGGCTATACCACTATAGTTATCACAAGAACTGATATCACCTTTTTGGAAAATAGGGATAATAATAGCTCTGGTAAAATCTTTAAGAACCATGCCTTTATCGTAAGAGATATTCAAAATTTCAGTCATCCAAGTGGTAACTGAGACATTCCCAGCTCTAAGCATTTCCGTATTAATTTCTTCTACCCTTGGGGATTTATGAAGTTTAAGTTTAGAAATAGCCAAAATAACTTCAGATTGTGTTATAGGGCCAACATTAAAGCCTCCAATGCATCTATCATCATTACAAACAATGGGAGTAGAACTAACCATATTGTTTAAAACATTGCTGAAATGGTCAGCCCACCTAGCCATGACAGTATCCTCCCCTTCTATAACCTTACCTTGTTTATCCTTCAATCCCTGTATGCCTGTCCGTTTTCTACCACATAAAACATCAACTATCTGGTACAGCTCTCTGCTGTTGTGCTGCCTAACTGCTTCCTCAGCTTTGTCAGCCAAAGATTCTTATCAGTAGCTAACTGATCCTTTACACGTTTATTAAGCTCTCTGTAATCCTTTCTATTAGGACAGTAGGGTACTGATTAAAGACATTCCTGCAGTTCCTTCTTTCTGAAATAGACTCAAGTGCCTTATCACTTAAATAATTCTCCCTCTTCTGCTCCTATTTTCCTAAAAGAGTACTGTTAGTTTCCAAAAAAGCCTGTTTAAAATGGCTCCATTCTTCCTCAACTTCAGTATTAAGCAAACCATGACTGTCATAATGGCTAAGTAACCTATCATGGTAAGCTTTAGCTATAACTGGGTCTTTCAGAGCTTCAGTATTAAAGGTAAATTTTTTAAGCCTAGCACAACACTTTTTAAGTTTAAGTTGCAAGACACTTTTAACAAGGTAATGGTCAGATCCAATTTCAGCTCCCCTATATGCCCTGGTATTCCTAACAGAACTAGCCCATTTGCTGTTAATTAATATATAATCAATCATATTCCTATGCAGCCCATCAGGTGAAACCCATGTGTATTTATGTATGTCACAGTGTTTGTAATAAGTGTTAGTTATTCTGAAACCATTGAGTTTACTTACCTGTAGGAGACATTGCCCATTGCGGCAACCAATACCAAAAGGGTCTATTACTCCTCCCCAAAGGTCAGAGTCAGTACCAACTTTGGCATTGAAGTCACCTAGAACTAGGGTAATATCTCCTTCCTTGACAGAATTCAAAATATCCTGAAGTTGTCCATAAAACCTATCCTTCTGATCCTCATCAGCAGATATCATTCAAGTCTTTAATGCTTGTCTGAAATTTTGCTGTAAGAAACCTTTCATTAATGCACTCGTATCCTAGAAGAGCATCACTAGCATGTCTGCTGAGCAGCAGACCCATGCCTTGGTGATGCTTATTGTTGTCCCTCCCTGTAAAGAGAAATTTAAAGTTATTTTTAAGTATCTCACCTTTACCTGTCCATCTGGTCTCTTGCAAGCCTAGAATATCTAGGCTATAGTGCTGGAATTCCTGCATGAGGACATCAAGAGAATAATCTCTATGCAATGTCCTCACGTTCCAAGTTCCTGCAGAGAAAAAATGATTAGTAGGATTTTTAAAGAAATTAAGTTTATTGAGATAGGTAGGGCCAACAATATCAAACAGCCCCCTGATCACAGGCATGGGGAAAAGACCAGTTCCTCCACCACTAAAGGCTGAAATCACCGATGCTGGTAGGAACTTCAGGCACCACCTTTTCAAGTGGACTTTTCAAGTTTACATTAAATCCATTTCCTACCATGTCCATGATTTTGGGTATCCAAACTACTTCCTCATAGGGGTGGAAGTTGGAACAGTTGGTAGTGTGCCGCCAGGCTCATAATCAGCTGTTCTCTGGTTCAAGTCCCATCTGTGCCAGCATTGAGATTTATCTCCACTAAACTCTCATGCTGTCTTCGGTTAGTAGAGGACAATGTGAGCTTGGAAAGGCAGCTGTCTGGATGGGACTAAAACTGTGGTCCTGTGTGCAGGAGAGCTATACCCTGTGCATGGTAAAGAACTTGCTGGGGGCCATGATGGGAGGCTGTCATCTGCCTTCTAAGAACTGTCCAGTAGATCCCCTTCTTCTGAACTTCTCAGAGCCCTTGGTATTGTTGTGGCTTGGCCATTTAGTCCCTTATATGCAAAAAAAGTACTGCTCAGAAGTAAAACAAAACAATCTCCCCCTATTACCCTGGTTAATTGAGAGTTGACTGCATACTTTAAGTTTTCATTTGAATATCAAGTTTCTAAAGCAAAATAAATTTTTTTGACATTGCTTCTTTGAGTTTCTTGATCACCAAAAGAATCAAAACACATGCGTTATTCATATAAATTGCCAAAATGTTTAGCAGAAGAACTAAATAAATGAAAGATTTTAGTAATAAAAATATTACAAATTACTTATATTAAAATTAACTATTTACAAAAAAATGGCATAACAAATCAATATTAAAAAATCTACTGAAATTAAAATGAATAAGAAAAATATACAGCAATTTTCAGTGTTTTTGAATGAAAATGCATAGAAAATTTCACTCCTTTATTTGCTCCAAATTCTTTTAGTTTTATTAATCAATATTAAATGCTCTTTCTTCTGATACATAACATGACCTATTTATGTTTGTTAGCTCCTTCAAGATAAGTTTATAAATATACTTTCATTTTTCAGAAAACATTTCGAATGTTTTGAATGATGGTAAAATTGCTTTTTACAGTACATTTCTTGATAATTGCTCCTCAAATAAAGACTTCATCACTCTTGTTTAAGCTATAATTCATTTTCTCAGTTTAAGATTATGATTATAATTTCCTGAGGTATCAATAAATAATGAAGAATACAATGTTAATGTTATCATATCAGTAATAAAAAAACTTATACTGAACTGTTACAACAACATTGTGAACCAGAATTCACACAAGTACTGAAGTGTTAACCAAACTTTTTAAGAAAATTATACATTTCATTATTGCATGCATAAAAAGTTAGATTTAATCATAATCAGTAAAATATTTCACAACATTTGGAAAAGGCACAAAAAACATTCAAAAATTTTATTACTTATAAATTATATGTATGTTGAATATATAGGTTGAAATACATTCAAAAATTTTATAACTAGCATTGATTTATATCTGAAAAATAATAATTGTCACTGAACTGGATATGTTCTTGTACTATGTTCAAGAAGGATGCGAAATGTAAGAGGCGTTTGCTTATTGTCCGTTATTCCTTGTTGTAAACCTCGATTATCATCTTGATTAAGTCGCCTATCTAAAAATACTTCCAACCAACCTGCAATTAATAAAATTTGTAATTAATTAATTGTTTTCTATACAAAAATGTTTAAATTGTCAATTATTACTAAAAATTAAAAGTGTAGATGAATGCAAGCATATTCACAATACAGTCAATCATGTGTACACAATTTCACATATCTGTGATTGAGCTTCAGCTAACCTTAAGTAAAGATTCAGCTCACTGATAGTAAGGTTTCTCATTTTAACATCAGCACTGTAATTTTTACTGAAATGTTTCTTTAACATGAACGCATGAAAAGCAGGTATAACAATATTCCAATTAATTTTGAAAGTTTGACTACACCTATTACAGGGCATTGCATATTATATACTTTCCATTTAATGCATTTTTGATTTATTTGAACAAAATTATCCTGACTGTCCAAGACTTACAACTAAAATGCCAAACCAAAACAAAAGCACAACACTATTTCTTTCTTAAGTGTTTAAATATAAATAAATAAAAAAATTTAAAAAATACCCATCTTCCCCATATGTGCTCTAAAATGTAGAAAATACAATGGTTTCCAAAAATTAAAGAAAACTCTGAAAAGTTATGATAAACAAAAAACTATATGAATGATTTTAATGAAATTAAAAAGAAAACAAGAATTACAATGCTAGTTTCAGAATGGCATAAAATATTTTACACCAGAAACATTTTTTTTTGTCAAAAAATAACACTTTCAGGAATCTGTCTAAAAATGAGGTGTCAGAATGCAACAGGCAAAGTTCTTTAATAAGGAGTGTAGTCATCCCTTGCAGCAATGCAGGCATGGCAGCGATGTTCCATGCTGTTTATGATGTTGTGAATCAGCTCAGTAGGGAGTAACGACCATTGTTTCTTTAAAGCAGTAATAAACTCCCCCTTTGTTTCAGATGGCAGGTTGAGGGCAGCAACATATCTCCCTAGAGCACATGCTCAATCGGATTTAGGTTTGGAGATCAAGCTGGCCACTCCATGAACATAATGGTCTCCTCTTGAACGTATTGTTCTGTTAGTCGAGCTCTGTGTGAACGAGCGTTATTTTCTTGTAAGATGAATGTTTCACCTATTGCATTGGAGTAAGGATGTACATAAGGGTCCAGGATGTCATCTCTGCACTTTAAGAATTGAGGTTCCCACTCGTCAACATATAGAGGTTTGTGCATCCACCTAAGGAAATGCCACCCTAAACACAGCTACCTCCGCTGTAATTGTCTCTTTGATGGCTGTTACTGGGATGATAATGGGTACCACATTCTCTCCATATCAAACAATGTCTGGAATCACTCTACAAGCAATATCTGGACTCATCTGTGAAGAGTACAGACTTCCATTGCTCTTCTGTCCAGTTAACATGCGTGCATACCCAATTCAACAGCTCTCTTCTGTAATGTGAGGGTATACAAATTACAGGCCTTCTAGCATACTGACCTCCCTCATGAAGCCTTCTATGCACAGCAGAAGCTGATACAACCCTCCCAGTGGCTGCTGCAAGAGAGGATCGTAGCTGAGAGGGAGTAGATGTCCTGCTCATTTGTGTTGTTAATTGCAGATATCGGTCTTATACAGCAGTCATAACTGTAGCCCTTCCTCGGTTAAACCTCAGAGAAACGGAATCCGTGCTAAGAAACTGATTCCACAGTCTATGGACCACAGAAGGACTCACATTCAGCTATTGTGCCACGTCTGACTGATTTTTGACCAAAATGTGTGTTTGGCCTGCTTAGAGGCGGTCAATAGCTCTCCACCGCAGTTCATTTGGTAAATAATGTCTCGAGGTCATTCCTACAAAATGGCTATTTCAAATTTCTTTACTTACATTTACAACACAAAATAATGATCCACTCCAAAACACCCGTTTTTATGCCACTATCTGATTACACAAATTGACACAACCTAGACTTTATTTTTACTTCTTAACATATAATACACCTGATTACATTGGTCTAGCCCAGTGAGCATAAATATTTCAATTGAAATTGGCAGAAATCCACAAGAGTTTATAAACTCGGCTGTGGAATTTGCTATTTTTAAATGTGTCTAAATATACTTTGAGATGTGTATTTTATTGACTGATGCTTAACTTTTGATGAGCAGTATAATAGGTAGTGTGCCCAGTGATTTGCAAAGTTTACTTGGCCAATAGCTCCGTAAATCTCTTTTTAGGTGCAGTGGACCCCTCGCAAATGGTACTCTTTTTAGTAGTTTAATCCCATTTTCTCACATGAAACTTTAAGCTATATTTTCTTTTCTTGTTGACATTTGTAGGAAATAAAATATGTTTGGTTGTATAATAAATCAATGTGAACTTACCCTTAGTTGAAGTAAAAAATATTAAATTGAGAGACATACTAGATATGAATTGTAATACATCAATGTAATCTATTTTTGTTATGGAACTTGCTTGCAAACCACCAAAGCTGTACCAACACAACTGTAATATCAATTCTTACATACTATTCAGCATTAATTTTAGTCATTGCTGCACACATTTGTTTTTATATGGATGATTTACGAGGCTTTACAACATTACTGTCATACAATGAAAAATAATTAGTTTGGTTAATAATTTAGCACAATGGTGTACTAAAGGAGAGGGTGCATATTTCTAAACCCTGACTTGAGAGCTTGAATAACATATATTTTACAAGGAATTGTTGTTTAGGAGAAGAAACCATAAGTTTTTTTAGATTCCGAGTAAAGAAATTGTGCCAAACTCTCTATGATATAGTTATGTAACTCTTAAATGAAATTTGAACTTTGAATAAATTTACCATTGAATGGTTAGTAACAAGTTTAGATACATTATCTATTTAATACACAATTCAGTGGTGTTATTCATATTCCTGGCTGTTTTCAGCTGAGGTGTATTCCACTTAACCCTTCCAGTGTACAGGCTGAAAAATAGGTTTCCATCCAGGGGCCAAGCTATTTTCTAACAATGCTGAGCCAAAAAAAAAAACTTTAACTTTAGAACTTTTTGTCAAATAACTAATGAAAGGAATTATGGCATGTTGTATACCAAATTAATCAGCATTTAATTCTGGATTTTCTGAAAATCAAGTATTTAACAAAAAGCATGATACATTTTATTTTAATAGAACTTTTTTAGAGTTATGTAGTAAAAAATTGCTTCTGGCAATGCAAATAAAAATTTATTTAAAAAAAAAACCTAATAGGCAGAAATTATTACAATGCACATGAATATAATGACTATATATTTCTGAATAACAAAAAAATTACTTTTTTGGTTTTAAGTAAATATTTTTCACGTTTTGTAATTTTTTTCTCGGTACCATACTTTGAGAAAATTCCAGGCTTTCAGCCAACTGTCCTTAGTCAGATAAACAAGTGAACATTAGAATATTTTTAAAAAATAACCAATCAACAAAAATAGGTCATATTATACACCAAATTAAACAGAACTTAATTGTGAATTTTATGAAAATAAATAATATAAACAAATTTCCAAGCATATTGATTTTAATAAGCCTTTTTCAATGTGATATGGTGAAAAAAAAGATCGCACTATACAATTAAGGCTTCACTTTGGAAAACCTGATGAATAAAAATAATTAATCGATTCTGAAAAAAATTTATCGTCGCCATGGCGGGAATCAAACCCGCATCTCTCCAGATTCATGCCAGAGCACGCTACCATTGCACCACGCGTCGGACAACGAATATTTTCAGAATATGACCTTATAAATCTTCTTCCTGAGAAGTGACTGAGACAGCGCCATCTACACTCAAGGAGATGCAACTTTTTCAGTCGTTGCATTTGATTATCAGATGTTAATGAGAAGGTCGCTAGCGCTAAGGCGTTAATATATAATTAAAAATCAATCCAAAGTGAATGCACAGTATTCCCTGTTAAGAACATTAATTAATAGATTCTGAAAAAAAATTCATCGCTGCCACGGCGGGAATCGAACCCGCATCTCTCCAGATTCATGCCAGAGCGCGCTACCATTGCACCACGTGTCTGACAACAAATACTTTCAGAATATGACCTTATAAATCTTCTTCCTGAGAAGTGATTGAGACAGCGCCATTTATACTCAACCTTGCATCTCCTTGAGTATAAATGGCGCTGTCTCAGTCACTTCTCAGGAAGAAGATTTATAAGGTCATATTCTGAAAATATTCATTGTCCGATGCGTGGTGCAATGGTAGCGCGCTCTGGCATGAATCTGGAGAGATGTGGGTTCGATTCCCGCTGTGGCGGCGATGAATTTTTTTCAGAATCTATTAATTAATGTTCTTAACAGAGAATACTGTGCATTCACTTTGGATTTTTAATAATAATAATATATATTTATTTCCATTCTCATTTACAGAAACATTACACACAAAAATTTACCATCAAAATTTGGATGGAAAATAGCAAAATGAAGTAATATAATATAAAATAAAAAAAAAAAAACGATTAAAAATAAAAAAAACACACAAACATACATTTTACAAGTATTTCTGTGTAATCTAGGAGTTACAAAACAACTCTTACAAATTACAAAAACAAAATTCTACTGTAAACGAAAATCTTTGGCAATGGATAAAAAAAACTAAGAAATTACATTAAAAGCGTCTTCAATATCTTCAGTATTTACCAAAAAAAGTTTGGTTTTTTTCTTAAAATTACAATCACTTTTTTCTTCTTTTATACTATTTGGTAAAGAATTATATAATTTTGGTGCAATAAAATTGAAATGCTTATGCATGATTTCTTTTTTTGATTTCACAACATGAAACATGTTTGTAGAACATCTGGTATCGTATGGGATGAACCGTTTTTCGATCCAATTGTTGTTTTTATGTAGATACAAAAGACTTCTATATAAATATAACTTTCTCAAGGGTAATATATTATTGCTTATGTAATGATAATTTACATTGCTAATATTGCTATTTGAAACTAGTTTTACAATTTTATTTTGCAATTTCACTAGAGGGAGTAGGTTTGATATATAATCTCCCCCCCCCCCCCAACATGTGATTCCATAGCTTAAAATTGAGTGAACCCAAGCGAAATAAACTAAAATAAACAACTTCTTATGAGAACATGATTTAAGATAATATAACTTGTACAAAATAAATCTTAATTTTTTACACACTGTATCTACTTGTTTCTTCCATTTTAGATTTTGTTCAACATAAATGCCTACATATTTAACACATTCAACTTGTTCGATAGTTTTACATACACAACCATTTATCAAATTACAACCAGAATTATGGTATTTTATGACAACCTCTTTACTTGTATTCAATAAGCCGAAATAGATAAAATTAGTTTTTTCCACATTTATTTGCAGTTTATTACTACTTAAACCAGTTTCTTATGCTTTTTAAGTCATTGTTTATCTTGAACACTAACTCATTATTAGTTTCAGTCGAGTACACTATCGCTGTGTCATCTGCATAAGCTGTGATTTTGCCAAATAAATTTAAATTGCAAAAATCATTAATATATATTAAAAACAATACTGGTCCAAGAATAGAACCTTGCGGTACACCACCATTCAAAACAAGCATATTACTTTCCAGTTTATGTATAGCCACATATTGTTTCTTGTTTTCCAAATATGATTTAAACCAATTGAAAGCAAGTCCCCTTATTCCTATTATACTTAATTTTTGCATTAAAATTTCATGATTTATTGTGTCGAAAGCTTTTTTTATGTCAATAAATAAGGCTAAAGTTTTCCTGTGTTCATTTACACTGTTATAGATGTTGCCGGTAAGTTGTAACATAGCATGTTCTGTAACCAATTTATCTCTAAAAACCAAATTGTTTATTTGATAAGAAATTATATTTCGATAGAAATTTCATTAATCTCTCTTTCATGAGTTTTTCAATTATTTTTGAAAAGATAGGGAGCATGGAAATTGGTCTATAATTATTAAAATCCATATTTTTACCTTTTTTGTAAATTGGCTTTACTTTAGCAATTTTTAAAGCATCTATGAACATTCCAGTAGAAAAAGATAAATTTACAATTTTTACAAAGATATGAGGTTTATATTTAAAAACAATTTTTAACATATGGGCATTTATTTCATCATAACCACATGATTTCTTATTATTCAATTGTGATATTATATTTTTTAGTTCCGTTTGATCTGCTTCAAACAGAACCATTGAGTTATCATTATGGTTTACATATTTGTCAATTTCAATATTAAAATTATTTGTAGTATATTGATACCCCTGGTTAACTTCTATGAAATGTGCATTACATTTATTTGCTAGATCTTCATTAAAATTTTTTGAAGGATATACTCAGGTTTTTTTTTCGATCCCTAAAATACTATTTATTGTTGCCCATTGCTTTTTCACATCACTATTACAATTATGGAACTCTTTTAAATAATGAAGTTTTTTTGCATACCTAGTTTTATTTGTTAGTCAAGTTCTTAATGATTTATATTGCTTTTCAAGCGATTTATCAAAAGGGCATTTTTTATATTTGTTGTATAATTTTTGCTTTTCTTTTGCTAAAATTATAATTTCATTTGTTATCCATTTGTTTTTGCTCCTCTGAGTAGGACACAAAACATTATTGTTTTTAGTAACTTTAGTACTTACTGTTTTGGTCTCATTTATCATGTATATGAATTTATCATATAATGCATTTACATCATCAGTTTTATCATCTTCATTGTTCCATGTATATTCTTTAATATATTTCTCGAATAAATTATAATCTATACAGCTTTTCACTAAAGGTTTAGGGTTAGAAAAAATTTCTTTCCCACTTACGCTTACAAGTATTGGATAATGATCTGTAATATCATTTTGGAAGACAGCTGTATTGTACGCATAATCATTATTCTTATCTCGTATAAATATGATCTATACAAGTATGAGAGGAAAAAGTAGATCTCGTAGCAATATTCACAAATGTCTTTAAACCATTTAAAGACATTACATCAAGATAATCTGACAATCTGATCTCCGAGCTGTTGCTTAATAGATTAAGATTTATATCCCCAATTATTATTAGCTTATTATTTTTAATATTTTGCAAAGTACTACTAAATTTAGTTATGTATTCTTTGACGGAGTATTCATGAGAACGATATATAGCACCTAAATATATACCTGTGTTACAGTTAAATAGATTAATATTCTCCGCAGTTTTCATATTCACATTACAATCGTAAAAACTCAACTTCGTAACATTTGCATAAACTACAATTCCTCCTGATTTATTATATTGCCTACTCCTAAAAAATTGCTGATAACCATCAATTTTATAATTTACAACTTCATCATCCTTTACCCAAATTTCACTTAAGATTATAATATCAGTGAGATTTCGAAATTGGTACATTAATACAAGTAAATCATTGAAATGCAATCGCAAACTTCTGATATTCACATGCAAAAGGGTATAATTTTAAAAACAATTTTTAATTATACATTAACGTCTTAGCGCTAACGACCTTCTCATTAACATCTGATAATCAAATGCAACGACTGAAAAAGTTGCATCTCCTTGAGTATAGATGGCGCTGTCTCAAGTCACTTCTCAGGAAGATTTATAAGGTCATATTCTGAAAATATTCGTTGTCCGACGCGTGGTGCAATGGTAGAGCGCTCTGGCATGAATCTGGAGAGATGTGGGTTCGATTCCCGTCCGTGGCGGCAATGAATTTTTTCAGAATCTATTAATTAATGTTCTTAACAGGGCATACTGTGCATTCACTTTGGATTGATTTTGAATAAAAATAGTTAAATTATATATTTATCGAAAAGAAATTTCCTCCCGAATAATATAATACTCAAACTGAAATATGATTTTTATTTCTTGTAATGATTCTTTTCAGTATTGTATATTTTAAACACGGCCAGTGTTATAAAATGTGACTTGGACTTCTCACATTCACAGGATTTTCTGAACTGGTTATGAAATAGAAAAAAACTTCCTGGCTGCTTTTTTTACTAAATATTAATTTTTTCTTTGGGTGTTAAAATTTTGGCGATCTCGGTTAGGTACAGAAAGGTTTGTGCACCAAAGCACCAGCCCCTCCGGAAATTGCCCTCCCACATGACTGCCGATTTCCATAGCAAGGAAGTCTATTTTTGCTTCCGTATCCAAGACATTCATTTTCTGAAAACAGTACAAGCTCAAAGTTTTTTTACTAAAAGAAAGAAATAATAAAATAAAAATTACATATAACCTAAAGGGATGTTAAATAAAATATCCGCAATAACTTTTAAGCTGGCATAAGATCTAGCATAACTCGGAAAGATCAATAAATCAGCCGATTGAAGATCACTAACTAACCGAAGTAAATATACAGAAATGAATTTGCTTTCATATCCAAGACCTCATTTATTTTCAGAAAATGATATTATATCAAAGTTTTACTAAAAAAGTAATAAATAATAAAGTAATAATTAACATATAACTTTATTCATTATAATTATATTAACATATAACCTAATGCATTATAATTATATTATTATTAAATATAATAATGTTAAAATATCCATAGCAACAAGTTGTGGCCGGCCATAATGATGTAGCATGAAAAAATCAATACTTATTGATCGGTCAAAAGATCACTAATTCCCAAAAATAAATCTACTGAAATGAAAACTAAGGTTTAAATATAAAAAAATACTAACTTGACAAAGAGTATCCAATATGTTGGACCAAAACTAAAAAAAGCACACGGAACAATGGAGATATCATGTATCAGCCACCTGCATCTTGTTGACTCAGAGAAGCATAACTAATTAAATGCAGGTGGAACCAGAATTACTAAGGATGTGTTTACTCCCAGTTTCGATTTGAAGGTGGGAAAGATGCATAGAATGCTGGGGAAAATGATATAAATAACTTGGGAATACTGAAATACGTTTATGACAGAAAAAGAGTGTGAAACGAAAAAAAAAATGGCGGTACGTATTTTGTAATTACTTCCAAAATCTATGGTTTTTAAAAATAGCAGTTTTTTTGTTAATTTTTTGGAGTTTTTTGAAAATTTAAGGAAAAATTTGCTGATAATAGCTCAAATCAACATTGTGAGCTTAAATCAAAAAGTTACTTCAGCAAATAGGAACATTAAGAAGCAAATCGGCAATACCGTTTAGTGCTTCTAAAAAATGGCAATCAGATGGCTTTATAAAATTATTTATATTTAGTTTAGTATAATATGCATCAAATTAAAAAACAAAATATTATTTTTGGATCCTGAATTATATATTTTTATAAAATATATTTAAAAAAAAAACGAGTTTTTTTGTTGTACTGAAAACGTATTTATACGTCCTTGGTCTCTTAATTCAGATTCTCCGAACGTATACAGACAACCTGGACACTGGAAGGTTAGGCCTGAACTGGAAGGAGAGCTGTGTACCAATCCCCAGTGATGATGCACAGAACCGGCCAGGTCTAACACCTAATGTCCGAACCCGGCTTCTCGTGGTGCAGGCCGTTAGTACCTTTCAAAAGAGATATTCTCTTTTGGAAGGGAACGGAAGGGGAGGACTGCCAGATTAGTGTGGCCTACTCATCTCGACAACTATGGCTACTTTTCTTTTTTCCTACCCTGCTGAGGAGTGGTCAACCACACAGGGTCCTGGTGCTGACCATATAAACCTACTAGACTGGACTGATATATGGTTCTGAGCTTGATTATGGATCTTGAATTTGCTGCACAGGTGGGCTTCTGGGAAGGGAAAATCTTCCGCTGTGTTTTTCGTTTCTTTGTGGGTTTGACAGCCCCAAGTGAATAGATTCACAGGATATGGTTATCAGCTGGTGTCAAGTTCTACATTGGAGGAAATCTTCCAGTGTAGATGGCTTCAGCCTTTAGTGGTGAGGGAACAGGTCTTTGCCCCATGACTTCAATTACAGTGCTGTGTGATATTGTTGACATTCCCTACATAGTTTCTTTAAACATTCCACTAACCATTTTCTCTCCATAGGTAGTTGGAATGTGAGGACTCTGCACAGAGCTTATTCTCTTGACGTCTTCACACAAGAATTCTACCATTATAATTTAGATATTCTTGGCCTACAAGAGACCAGATGGACAGATAAAGGTCAGATTCTTAAAAATAATCTTAAATTTCTCTTTTCAGGGAGGAACTATAATAAACATCACTAAGGCGTGGCAGACACGCTCAGCAGACACGCTAGTGATGCTCTTCTAGGATACGAGTGCATTAATGAAAGATTTCTTACAGCAAAATTTCAGACAAGCATTAAAGACTTGAATGTTATCTGCTGTTACGCCCCCACTGAGGATGCCGATGAAGATGAGAAGGATAGGTTTTAAGGACAACTTCAGGATATTTTGAATTATGTTAAGAAAGGAGATATTACCCTTGTTTTAGGTGACTTCAATGCCAAAGTTGGTACTAACTCTGACCTTTGGGGAGGAGTAATAGGCCCTTTTGGTATTGGTAGCTGCAATGGCAATGGGCAATGTCTCCTACAGGTAAGTAAACTCAATGGTTTCAGAATAACTAACACATATTACAAACACCGTGACATACATAAATACACATGGGTTTCACCTGATGGGCTGAATAAGAATATCATTGATTATATATTAATCAACAGCAAATGGGCTAGTTCTGTTAGGAATAACAGAACATATAGGGCAGCTGAATTGGATCTGACCATTACCTTCTTAAAAGTGTCTTGCAACTTAAACTTAAAAAGTGTTGTGCTAAAGTTAACAAATCTACCTTTAATATTGAAGCTCTGAAAGACCCAGTTATAGCTAAAGCTTACCATGATAGGTTACTTAGTCATTATGACAGTCATGGTTTGATTACTACTGAAGTTGAGGAAGAATGGGACCATTTTAAACAGGCTTTTTGGAAACTAACAATACTCTTTTAGGGAAAAAGGAGAAGAGGAGGCATAATTATTTGAGTGATAAGTCACTTGAGCTTATTTCAGAACGAAAGAACTGCAGGAATGTCTATAATTTAATTTCACGATAGTGCTGTGAAACAGTTAAAACCCTTACTAGTAGCTACTTTCCAAGCCTGGAAGAGCGCTTTACAATAACCATTGATATTATTGGGGTTTATCTAACAAACACCCTTTTATATTGTAAAATTACCCTATAGTATACATACTTAACTCTAGGTTAAATCTTTACAATCAAAGGTCAATTATAGTTACAAAGTGAACATACTTACCATTTTTCTTATTCGTTGGTACAATTGCATTAACAGCTGCTATCTTTTGCTGTTACGATGTTTCTAAATGCTACCAGTCCTTATTGGTTATATTGTTGTTTGTACAATCTCTGTACATGTAAGATGAACTGCCTTTCACATTCAAGTCCAGAGTTCTTTAACATTGATGCCTGAACTTTTATCTGTGCTACGTGCACACTCCATTAACTTCAGATGTTCTTGACTTTGTCAGTTCATTCTTAAATACTAGTTGTTATTACTGTCATGCTGTTTAATACGACTTCGCATATTGATACGCACACAGACAAACAAGAATTGATGTTTATCAGTTCACAATTAGATGATTTACGGTAATTAGCACTATCCTCCCCACTTGGAAGAGATCTTTAGCCACTCAATATTAAAGTTCATAAAATGTCACCCTCGGCTTCCAAACACAGATAACATAACTGCTTATAAAACTTTAAAAAGGTTTAAAAAACTTAAAACGAGAACCAGTCTCGGTGGCCTATGCCAATAACTAATTTAACCCCAATAATATCAAAGGTTATTGTAAAGTGCTCCTCCAGGTTTGGAAAGTGGCTACTAGTAAGGGTTTTAACTGTATCACAGCACTATCATGAAATCAAAAAATATATATAGCTGTGTTTGAAAATAATTTATGCAGGAATGTCCTTAATCAATACACTACTAGTCCTAATAGAAAGCATTACAGAGAGCTTAATAAACGTGTAAAGGATCAGTTAGCTGCTGATAACAATCTTTGGCTTGATGGCTTGGCTGACAAAGCCAAGGTAGCAGTCAGACAGCACAACAGCAGAGAGCTGTGCCAGATAGTTAATGTTTTGTGTGGTAGAAAACAGACAGGTATACAGGGATTAAAGGATAAACAAGGTAAGGTTATAGAAGGTGAGGATTCTGTCATGGCTAGGTGGGATGAGATTTCAGTGATGTTCTAAACAATGCGGTTAGTTCTACTCCCATTGCTTGCAATGATGATAAATGCATTGGTGGCTTTAATGTTGGCCCTATAACACAATCTGAAGTTATTTTGGCTGTTTCTAAACTTAAACTACATAAATCCCCAGGGGTAGATGAAATTACTATGGAAATGTTTAGAGCTAGGAATGTTTCGGTTACCACTTGGATGACTGAAATTCTGAATATCTTTTATGATAAAGGCATGGTTCCTAAGGATTTTACCAGAGCTATTGTTATCCCTATTTTCAAAAAAGGTGATCACAGTTCTTGTGATAACTATAGGGGTATCAGCCTACTCTCTGTTCCAGGTAAAGTTCTTTGCATGATTGTGCTTAATAGAATTAAGAATCTGGTTGACATGCAATTGTGTGATGAGCAATGTGAATTCAGAAGTGGTAGGGGATGTGTGGATCAGATATTTTCACTTAGGCAGATTCTTGAGAAATGTTTAGAGTTTCAGAAACCTTTGGTTGCTAGCTTTGTTGATTTCGAAAAGGCTTTCGACTCTGTTGATCGTCATAATTTGTGGTTGATTATGAGATCATATGGTATACCAGAGAAGTTAGTTAACATAATCAAAGCTCTCTACAGTGAATCGTGTGTGAGAATTTGTAAGTCTTGTAGCAATTGGTTTAGCATTACTTCTGGTGTTCGACAAGGGTGCATTTTGTCTCCTTTTCTCTTTAGTTTGGATATTGATTATGTTATGCGAAATTCACTTCAAGGGAGAGATTTTGGACTTAAATGGGCTGGAGATACGAAAATTTCTGACTTAGATTATGCTGATGGTTTAGCCCTTTTGGCAAATGGTGTTGATGAGATGAACTCTTTCATTCGAGCTGTTGATGAGACTGGTAGTAGAGTAGGTTTGGTTATACACAGAGAGAAAACTAAAGTGATGAAAATTGGTCAGCAGGCTGTGATTCAGTTCATCTGAATGGTTAGTCTTGAGCAGGTGTCACAGTTTAATTATCTTGGGAGCTATGTAACAGATAATGGTGAGGTGTGGCATGAGATTAACAGACGAATAGGGATTGCTGCTGGGACTTTTAAGAATCTGTGGAGAGTGTGGAGAAATAGGCGTATACACCTAAAAGACTAAAATTAGACTGTATAGTAGTTTGGTTCTTTCTAGGGTTAGTTATGGTAGTGAAACGTGAACACTTTATAAACAAGATAACAGGAAACTAGATGCTTTTGGTTCTAGATGCTTATGCAGTATCTAGGGCATTAGGTGGTTTAACTTTGTAACTAATGAAGAAGTTAGGCAAAGGAGTTTGCAACCTCCTTTAAGCAGCGTATTATGCAGAGAGAGACTCCATTGGTTTGGCCATGTTGCCTGTATGGATAATTATAGATTGGCGAATAGGGTTATGAATAGTGTTCCTAAAGGCTTCAGAAAGAGGGGGAGACCTAGGATGCGGTGGGCAGACAATGTAAAACAGAACCTTATTAGAATTGGTGTGCAGTGGCCAGATGCAGCAGATGTAGCTCAGGATAGACTTGCTTGGAGAACTAAATTGCACGGTCTGGTTGGACCTTCTTAGCCCATGGCTGCTGGAGGATGATGATATGACCAGATAACAGAATTCATCTTTTCGATATGTTTCACCACCTTGAAGTAACTAAACATATTCACTTTAAAGCAGCAATGATTTTATCATTGTTGCTTTGGAGCTGTAATAAAAGGCATTTAACTAGTATTAACATCCAGTTACACTTACTGACTCTTCAGAACTCACAATAACGTTCTCCATGCTATTGTTTTTTGTTATGCCTGTTGTTGTTTATTGACAGCCACTTTACAATTTGTCTAAAACACTTACTGTTCTTTGTAAATCTTTTTCCAAAAGGTTTTTAATTGTTGGTGCCTAGTTAAAAATGTTAATGAAATTCCAGCTGATGTCTCCTTTGGCTCTGTATTTCATTGGAGAGTATAGTCATTTTTGTTTAAACTTCTCCCCCTACCTAAAATAAAATACTTTAGTGAAAAATTTAATGGGTCCAGATTTCAAAGTCATTCTACTTGTTAAAAAGTGAAATTACTCCTTAAGCAACTGCTTGCCACAGAGATATGACTGGAGTTTGTCAGTATAATGCACAATAGGAAGATCTGTAAGGTAGGTGAGACCTCAGCAGAAAGAAAACATCCATGTCTTAGCCAGATCTCAAACATGGGCCCCTTTGATCAATAGCCATGCACACTAACCATTCTGCCAAAATTCTGCCCAGTATTTAAGATAAAACTTTTTTTTTCCAGAAAGTATTTATTGATTTAATCAATGATAGTTTCTATCGTTTTCAATGACATTTTCCCATCTTTCTATAAGATTCCAGATTCCATTTAAAAATTGCACACCATCAGCTTTGCCTGGAACCATGTGTGGCTGAGCATCATCAACAGTGTGTGCTTTACTCCAATTTGCTAGCTCATTCCAGGTTTTAATCTCAGTGAGGCCTTGACCTCACCTTGCTCTCTTCAAGATCCACAAACAGCTAGCTACCTTGATCATCCTCGTTTGTTGGATGCCTTGACATGTTGATATCAGGGGCAGTGACTTGGCAGATGCTGCTGCCAAGTTAGCAGCACCCCCTGTCCAGCTGTTCACTGCTAGTTCCTTATCTGTACTATTCAATGTTTTACCATCGACCTTTAGGCACAGTGGCAAAGATCTTAGTAGAAACAGATATATAACAAATTCTTTGAGATCAAGACTGTTGTTACCATCTCTTCACAGGAATTGTAAGGAGGAAGTTGCACTTGTTCAGCTCTGCATAAATCAAAGATATTTAGCATATTTCTTCGAGTGGACAATCAATCTGTATGCGAGTTTTGTGGCACCATTCTAACAATTCATCATATTTTAGTTTACACTATAGCTCATAACTTCAAATGACTCATATATTTTAGCTAAGTTTAATAATATACTAATATAAGCTGTTATTATAAAACCATCTACATTATTTCATTCACTCAAAAGAGGAGGAGTGCATTAGTGCAATGGGCTGGAGATATGAAAATTTCTGACTTAGATTATACTGATGGTTTAGCCCTTTTGGCAAATGATGTTGATGAGATGAACTCTTTCATTCGAGCTGTTGATGAGACTGGTAGTAGAGTAGGTTTGGTTATAAACAGAGAGAAAACTAAAGTGATGAAAATTGGTCAGGCAGGCTGTGATTCAGTTAATCTGAATGGTTGTAGTCTTGAGTAGGTGTCACAGTTTAATTATCTTGGGAGCTATGTAACAGATACTGGTGGTGTGTGGCATGAGATTAACAGACGGATAGGGATTGCTGCCAGGACATTTAAGAATCTATGGAGAGTGTGGAGAAATAGGCGTATAGACCTAAAGATTAAAATTAAACTGTATAATAGTTTGGTTCTTTCTAGGGTTAGTTATGTAGGGTTAGCTATGTTTCTAGGGTTAGTAGTGAAGCTTGGACACTTTGTAAACAAGATAACAAGAAACTAGATGCTTATGCAGTATCATGGGCATTAGATGGTTCAACTTTGTAACTAATGATGAGGTTAGGCAAAGGAGTCGGCAACCTCCTTTAAGCAACATATTGTTCAGAGAGAAACTCCGTTGGTTTGGCCATGTTGCCCGTATGGATAATTATAGATTCACAAATAGGGTTATGAACAGTGTGCCTAAAGGGTTCAGAAAAAGGGGGAGACCAAGGATGCGGTGGGCAGACAATATCAAACAGGACCATATTCAAATTAGTGTGCAGTGGCTAGATGCAGCAGATGTAGCTCAGAACAGACTTGCTTGGAGAACTAAATTGCATGGTCTGGTTGGATCTCTGTAGCTCATGGCTGCTTGAGGATGATGATGACGATGAATGCTGTCCGAAATTAAAACTTTGCAAATGTGGGCTCAAGGCTTTAAGATGGCGTGCATTTTTTTCGGAATTTTATGTCTGATCTGTTAAAGTATTAAGTTAAATTTTATTTCAGTGACTTTGGAATATAAAAATTTCTCCCTCTATATGATTCAAAATGTTATGGGACATCAAGCCCACTTGGATATCAACTCTCCTTTAATATTATCTGTTTTTGACTTTACAGTAACCCCGTAGCAAAGAATGAACTATTGTATTACATAAACTCCAATTCTCTATCTTGATCAGGGACTGAAATGTATATATTCTGAATTGGGTTAAACATCAAAAGTTTATGGGAGGCCTCTCCAACCCAATTTTTTTAAGTGCTACAACTTTGGACACATTTGATACAGGGATGTACAATTGGAAACATACATTTTGATCTTGAAAATTAACAACCTTACCCAGTTTCATAGAGAAGGGGGGGAGGGTCAGAGCAGGTACATATTTTTGCAGGGCCTGGTGCAATTTGCCATGTCACAAGGCCTCCTTGTGATGTGGTAAAACAAAAAATCAACAACAAATCTGCATAAATGTACACCCCCCCCCCAAAGAAAACAGAGATTTTTGAAAATGTGAAATATTGATGTACAGGCTATGTCACACAAAATTCTCATCTCAAATGAGCCAGAGTTGCCAGCATATAATAACATTGGCTATATAACACAGCTACACAATGATAATACATCATTGTTGCTGTGGAAAAATTCACTTAACTAATGGTGCTTTCACTGAAGAAATTTTCAACATTTTGAAGTTAATGCAGAAAAGTTAATATTATTCTCATTCTCAAAAAACGAGCTTTGTTTCATTTGTCCCATCTGTCTGTAGGCATTCATTTTTTATTTATCAGAGATGAAACAATTATTTTATGTTGGATAGGTACTAATATAATATTAGGAATAAACTTTTCAGAATCTTCCAATAGTGTTAATTTCGATCGTTAAATCAGCGATAAATTTGGAAAAACTGTTAAAATTTAAATGGCCATTATCATGATACAGGGATACAGGAATGAACAACCTATTAATGCTCAAAATTTGAAAGATAGTTTGGTGGTCACCAGCGATTTGGCACCTTACTTCCACAGGTGGGTGGGAAATGCAGCCTTTTTTAAGACAGAGATAAAAAAAAATCTTTTTGGGTTGGATAGGTACTAATGAATACTATATTTCTTTTCCAAATTATCCTTTAGTCTGAACTGTTTTTGTGGCATTGTTAGTTTCTATTGTTACAGGTCATTAAAGTCGAAAAATGACGAATTTCTTTTTTTTTTAAAACCAAGCAGCCCATATTCACTAGGGGCAATGCATATTCATCTAGTTTCAACTGGAAAAATGGTAATCTATTTCTTAGGTCAAATCATTTATAGTCTTAACCCTTCCAGTGTCCATGTCGTCTGTATATATTCGGAGAATCTGAATTGAGAGGCCAAGGACGCATGTATGCGCTTTTAGTACAACAACAAAAAATATATATATATTTTTTTAAATAAAAATTGCCATTGCAAATTATTTTTATATATATCTTATAAAAATATATAATTCAGGTTTCAAAAATAATATTTTGTTTCTTAATTTGATGCATATTTTATTAAACTACAATATAAATAATTTTATAAAGCCATCTGATTGCCATTTCTTAGAAGCACTAAATGGTATTGCCGATTTGCTTGTTAACGTTCCTATTTGCTGAAGCAACCTTGTGATTTAAGCTCACAAGTTTGATTTTAGCTATTATCAACAAATTTTCCCTTAAATTTTCGAAAATCTAAAAATGAACAAAAAAAAAACTGCTATTTTTAAAAACGTTACGTTGAATGTAATTACAAAATATGTACCGACATTCTTTTTTTCCATTTCACACTCTTTTCTGTCATAAACTTATTTCAGCATTCCCAAGTTATTTTTTTATAATTTTTTCCCAGAATTCTATGCATCTTTCAAGCCTTCAAAATCGAAAGTGGAAGTAAACGTATCCTTCTTAGAAATTCTGGTTGCAGCTGCATTTAATTAGTTATGCTTCAACGAGTCAAAGAAGACATAGGTGGTTGACACATGCTATCTCCGTTTTGGATACTCTTTGTAAAGTTAGTATTTTTTTATATATTTAAACCTTAGTTTTCATTTCAGTAGATTTATGTTGGGAAATTAGCGATCTTTTGGCTGATCGATAAGTATTTGATTTTTTCATGGTTATGTTATATCGTATGGCTGGCCTACAACTTGTTGCTGTGGATATTTTAATATCACCAATAGTGTTAATTTCGATCATTAAATCAGAGATAAATTTGGAAAAACCAATAAAATTTAAATGGCCATTATGAACAACTTATTAATGCTTGAAATTTGAAAGATAGTTTGGTGGTCACCAGTGATTTGACACCTTACTTCACAGTTATGTTATATCATATGGCCAGCCTACAATTTGTTGCTGTGGATATTTTAACATCACATTAGGCTATATGTTCATTTTTATTTTATTATTTATTACTTTTCCAGTAAAACTTTGATCTAATATCATTTTCTGAAAATAAATGAGGTCTTGGATATGGAAGCAAATTCATTTCTGTATATTTACTTCCGTTAGTTAGCGATCTTTCGATCAGTTGATTTATCTTTCTTTCAGAGTTACGCTAGATTGGAGGCCGGCTTAAAAGTTGTTGCGGATATTTTATTTAACATCCCATTAGGTTATATGTAATTTTTCTTTTATTATTTCTTGTTTTTTTTTTAGTAAAAAAAACTTTGAGCTTGCACCATTTTCTGAAATTAAATATCTTGGATACGGAAGCAAAATAGACTTCGTTGCTATGGAAATCGGCCATCATTTGGGAGGGCAATTTTGGGAAGGGCTGGTCTTTGGTGCACAAACCTTTCTGCACTTAGCAAAGATCGCCAAACTTCAACACCCAAAGAAAAAATTTCATAATGTTTAGTAAAAAAAAAGCAGCCAAGGAATTTTGTTTTTTCTATTTCATAACCAGTTCAGTAAATCCAAGTCACGTTGTATAACACTGGATGTGTTTAAAATATACGATACTGAAAAGAATCATTAAAAGAAATGAAAATCATATTTCAGGTTGAATATTATATTATTCGGGAGGAAATTTCCTTTCATCAAATATATGATTTAACTATTTTTATTTATTGAGTTTTCCAAAATGAAGCCTTAATTGTATAGTGTGATCTTTTATTTTTCACCATATCACAACGAAAAAGACTATTTAAATTCTGTTTAATTTGGTATATAACATGACCTATTTTCATTGATTGGTTATTTTTTTTTAAAAATTCTAAAGTTGACTTGTTTATCTGACTCAGTACAATTGGCTAAAAGCCTGGAATTTTCTCAAAGTATGGTACTGAGAAAAAAATTACAAAACAACAGAAATATTTACTTAAAACCAAAAAAATTTTTTTTGTTATTCAGAAATATATAGCCATTCTATTCATATGAATTGTAATAATTTCTGTCTATTAGTTGTTTTTAAATAAATTTTTATTTGCGTTGTGAGATGCATTTTTTTACTACATGACTAAAAAAGTCCTATTAAAATAAAACATATCGTGTTTTTTGTTAAATACTTGATTTTCAGAAAATCCAGAATTAAATTGCTGATTAATTTGGTATAGAACATGCCATAATTCCTTTCATTAGTTATTGGCAAAAAAGTTCTAAAGTTAAAGTTTTTTTGGTTGAGCATAGGCAGAAAATAGCTTGGCCCCTGGATGGAAACCGGTTTTTCAGCCTGGACATTGGAAGGGTTAAAACAATCAACTGTTATCTAAACTATTTATTTATGAGTATGTTTTTGATACAATATCATATTAAAATACTATTCTGGCAAATAGTGTTATTATAACACTGAAACAAAATATAAATTGCTACATATATTAAATATTGAAAGAGATTATATTTTTTATGGCAATAGGATATAAAATACATTAAAATTAGTATGCCTGACTTTTTCCATGCTAACTTTGTTATAATTAATTCAAAATTAATTGATTTGACCATATCACTTTCAACTGGTAAGAATGATAGTGATGTAAATCTTGCTTGAGAATTTGTGGGCACAGATTTTTTTTTTAATTACTTTTAATTTGAAAAGCCATCTCTGTGCTGGTGCAACAGGAGATGTTAATAAAATTCTTAGGATGACAATTACAGTGCAATAGATTTTACAAACCATTTGAAATGATGTATTTTAAAACATCAAGTGGTGTTACATCAAGCATATATAATTTATTGAAACACTGTCAGTTCTTCAAATGACTCTTTATGTTAAAGTTGTCACCTAAATAGTTTCCCAATTGCTGGCATTTGTTTTAGTAGGTGCTGGTCAATTTTTGTGTCACAAAGAATTAAAGAATTCAAAATTTCTTAAAATATCCACTGTGTATATGAAATCTTGCTGCTATTGAAATTATGGTGCTGTCTACTATTTTGAATAAATATTCAATCAGAAATTTTGATTCTGCATTTTTAATATCTACATCTCCATCTTCATGTGCAAAATTCTTTTCTCCAAGTCACATATACTTCTACAAACAATACCTAAATTATTTGCCATTTCTTGTGCAGCTATTCACACTTTCCATGTCAGTGTCTTTTTTTCTGCTGAAAGCATTTCAAAATTAACCTGTCCATCAAACTGAGTTCTGCGCTATAAATCTGGCATGTTAAGGGTTAAGCAATTAGCCTCAAAGTGCGATTTTTGAAAGGTAAGACTTATTTTAGCATTATTTTTAACTACCTTTAAACCAGTTAAATTAATTAAGGTTACAAAATTTTGATTTTTAACCAAAATTTCTTGTGGAATTTTATTATTAAATTTTTCTGTAGCAGTTATGCAGCTTCATACTAAAACAATTCATTCTCAGCTTCAGTGCCTCAGCTAAACTTTAAATGCTTTGGAACATTTTATTGAATTTTTTTCCTAGTTCTTCATCACATTTCAAACATAATATTCAATTTTCACTAAAATTATCTTGTTTTTACGACAAAACGTTTTTTATGACATTGCTTTTCTTAGTTTAGTTTGCCGATCATCCAAAGTCTAAGCATAATGCATTATATGCATATAAAACTAAAAAAAAACTAAAAAATGGAAGACTTAAGCATTAACAGAAATATTTTGAACTGTTTATATTAGAATAATAAAATAATTTATAATTTTTTTTATTTTACTAATGTTAAAATTGAAAATATAGCAAAATTTTGCAATATTTAAAATAAATGCTTAAAAAATTTAACTTGCCATTTCCCTCCAAACTTTTGCTATTTTTTTAATCACAATTAAATGCTCTTTCTTTTCATATATAACATGTAGGGACTCGGACAGTAAGGGCAGAAAGAGAAAGAGCAGAATCGCCAATTTGGCGGCAGGGCCTTTCCTGCCTAGTAACAGAACACAAGCAGCAGAACTGGTTTGGGGGGGCTGGGTGATGCAGATCTAACCAATGCCACACGTGTGTTTTGTTAGAGCCCCAGTGCCTCCTTACATGGGAACAAGAGTAGACATGACATGGATCATGGCCATGTCCCATTGGCCAAGAGACCCTAATGTCCCCAGAAACACCATGTGACTACATCTGGTGATTTGTTCAAACTGGAGGACAATTTCAGACTTGCATTCAGTCAGAGAACAAAGACTTGCATGAGGACAACAAAAAATTCCGTATGTCAGACAGATTGTCTGTAGCTTGATTAGGCCTTTTGTTCTGTCATCTAGCAGTGGGACAGCTGAGGCTCTTTATAGCCTGTGCAGTGCTTAGCAAGTGACTATACCAGTAGGCAGTCACTATTTGTATATATAATATAAATGTAATATTGTGTAAATAAATTGTATATATCCATAGTACACCTGACTTTTGTGTTCATTGGCCACTTAGGTTGTATCATCCCGACAAGATAGAGATAGGTATCCTTCTGCATACTCTCACACACAGTCAGTGAAAAACAACCCATCCCAGACAGGTTGAGAAGCCTGTCTACATTGGTGTCATTAGCTGGGTCTGTGTTGTGAAAGTTGGGTATGAGATGGCATTCCATTAAGGGACATTTTTAGCAAATGTTGAGTGCTGGAAGGAGAGTGAATCATCGCTGCAAGACCTTCACATTGAATGCGGTAAGATCTAGTCAGTAGAACCAGTTTTTGTCTTGTTGTTATTCTGTGCTATGCCATGTAATACATGCGAAAAATGGTTCTAAATCACACCACATGGACACTACTCCAGACAGATCAATGCAAAACATGAAGGTTATTGGGTCTGATTTGTCAGACGACACTGTCAGCAGTTATTCTTCAACTCAGGAAATAGAGTAGTCTGATGATGCCAAAAAAAAGCACGAATTGGAATTGAGGAAACTGGAATTAATGCAACTCGAGCTAGTTGATAGGCAAGCTCAGCACTAGGTCGATGAATGAAGGGAGTGTGTGCGACTGAGATGGAGTCCGAAGAAAGGCAAGTGCAATGCAAACATGAACTGCATGTGAAGGGTCTTGAGCTTGAGACAGCAAAAGAAACCAGTGTCAGATCTCACGGTGCATCGTGTGATGGTTACAATTTGCCTGGGTCCCATTCCTGTAGCAGCGCAAAAAAGAAGGAGCACGAGGAACTGAAATATTGGATTTCAGTTCTATGCACTATGCTGGGATTTCACCCAGAAACATTCTGACATTACTTTGTATTTCAAGAAGATCGAGAGCGTTTTCATTAATCAGGATGTGCCTGAAGAGGTCAGGGGCCAGGTAGTCCTTCCCATTTTTTGAGAGAAGCTGAACGATCTTTTGACTTTGTTACCTGATGAGGATGCTGGCAATTATACTAGCTCAAAGCGTACATTTTAGCAAGGTGTAAGGTCTCTGCAGTTGAATGCAAGAGGCAATTGGATGGGGCAAAGAAACTTGCACATGAAATGTGGTTGGATGGTTGGTTGTTTGGGGTTTTTTGGCGCATGAGCTACTGAGGCTATAATGCGCCAATTGAGATAAATAGAAGCTAAAAGTTAAAACCAAGTGCTGTAAAAGGCAAAAGATAAAACCAACAAGATGTATAGAGATATAACAGAAAAACAATAAAAACAAGATGTAAATATAACAAACACAAAAAGATGTAAATATAACAAAAACAACAAAATATATATAGTAAAAAACAATTCAGGTGTAAAGCCTGGGTTAGACATAAAAAATACAAGGTAAAATCAAAGTCGATTAAAATAGCCACAATGCTTCAAAAAGGTAAAAACTGGCGGTAAAACACAATGATCAGATAAAAGATGTCCGAGTGTAAGAGGACATAAAATTATAAAAGCTAAAATAACATTGATGTTCGAAAGTGAAACATGGACATTCGACTAAAATATGTTTAATAGTTAAAATGGTGTCACAAAACTCGCACTTAGGTTCGTCGTCCGCCTTGAGAAGAAATGAATGTTATAAACGAATGACCTAAGCGGAGCCAAGCAAGTACAACTTCCTCCTTGCGATTCCTGCGAAAACAAGACTGCCACGGTTTGACAATGGGCTTGATCTCGAAAAGCTTGTTAGCAACCTGTTCAGACCAAGATCTTTGCCACTGTGCCCGGAGCTCGATGGAAAAACGCTGCAGGAAGTCCAAGTATGGAACCAGAAGTGGAGAGGGGCGTGGCTGACTTGGCAGCAGCATCTGCCAAGTCATTGCCCCTGATTCCGACATGACCGGGCACCCAACAGAAGAGAATGTTGGTGGTAGCTGCCAGACGATGCAGCTGCTAGTAGATCTTGGCAAGAACAGGGTGAGGCCGATGCCTCACCGAGATCAAAGCCTGTAGTGAACTAAGTGAGTCGGTGTAGAGAACACACCGACGATGATGCTTAGCTGCTATAAGGTCCAAGGCAATGCTGATAGCATTCAACTCTGCAGTGAAGATGGAACACTGCTATGGGATCTGGTCTGCAATGATTGCATCACAGCAGACCATGGCTGATCCCACAGATGTGCTGGACTTCGAGCCATCTCAGCAGACATGCTAGTGATGCTCTTCTAGGATATGAGTGCATTAATGAAAGGTTTCTTACAGCAAAATTTCAGACAAGCATTAAAGACTTGAATGTTATCTGCTGTTATGCCCCCATTGAGGATTCTGATGAGGATGAGAAGGATAGGTTTTACGGACAACTTCAGGATATTTTGAATTCTGTTAAGAAAGGAGATATTACCCTTGTTCTTGGTGACTTCAATGCCAAAGTTGGTACCGACTCTGACCTTTGGGGAGGAGTAATAGGTCCTTTTGGTATTGGTAGCTGCAATGGCAATGGGCAACATCTCCTTCAGGTAAGTAAACTCAATGGTTTCAGAATAACTAACACATATTACAAATACCGCAACATACATAAACACACATGGGTTTCACCTGATGGGCTGCATAAGAATATGATTGATTATATATTAATTAACAGCAAATGGGCTAGTTCTGTTAGAAATACCAGGGCATATAGGGGAGCTGAAATTGGATCTGACCATTACCTTGTTAAAAGTGTACTGCAACTTAAACTTAAAAAGTGTTGTGCTAGGGTTAAACAATGTACCTTTAATACTGAAGCTCTGAAAGACCCAGTTATAGCTAAAGCTTACCATGATAGGTTACTTAGTCATTATGACAGTCATGGTTTGCTTAATACTGAAGTTGAGGAAGAATGGGGCCATTTTAAACAGGCTTTTTTGGAAAATAACAGTACTCTTTTAGGGAAAAAGGAGCAGAGGAGACAGAATTATTTAAGTGATAAGGCACTTGAGCTTATTTCAGGAAGAAGGAACTGCACGAATGTCCTTAATCAGTACCCTACTAGTCCTAATAGAAAGCATTACAAAGAACTTAATAAACTTGCAAAGGATCAGTTAGCTACTGATAAGAATCTTTGGCTTGATGGCCTGGCTGACAAAGCTGAGGAAGCAGTTAGACAGCACAACAGCAGAGAGCTGTACCAGATAGTTAATGTTTTGTGTGGTAGAAAACGAACAGGTATACAGGGATTGAAGGATAAACAAGGTAAGGTTATAGAAGGTGAGGATTCTGTTATGGCTAGGTGGGCTGAGCATTTCAGTGATGTTCTAAACAATGTGGTTAATTCTACTCCCATTGTTTGCAATGATGATAGATGCATTGGTGGCTTTAATGTTGGCCCTATAACACAATCTGAAGTTAGTTTGGCTATTTCTAAACTTAAACTTCATAAATCCCCAGGGGTGGATGAAATTACTACGGAAATGCTTAGAGCTGGGAATGTTTCATTTACCATTTGGATGACTGAAATTTTAAATAACTTTTATGATAAAGGCATGGTTCCTAAAGATTTTACCAGAGCCATTATTATCCCTATTTTCAAAAAAGGTGATCACAGTTCTTGTGATAACTATAGGGGTATCAGCCTACTCTCTGTTCCAGGTAAAGTTCTTTCCATGATTGTGCTTAATAGAATTAAGAATCTGGTTGACAGGCAATTGCGTGATGAGCAATGTGGATTCAGAAGTGGTAGGGGATGTGTGGATCAGATATTTTCACTTAGGCAGATTCTTGAGAAATGTTTAGAGTTTCAGAAACCTTTGGTTGCTAGCTTTGTTGATTTCAAAAAGGCTTTCGACTCTCTTGATCGTCATAATTTGTGGTTGATTGTGAAATCATATGGTATACCAGACAAGTTAGTTAACATAATGAAAGCTCTCTATAATAACACTGAGTCATGTGTGAGAGTTGGTAAGTCTTGTAGCAATTGGTTTAGCATTACTTTTGGTGTTCGACAAGGGTGCATTTTGTCTCCTTTTCTCTTTAGTTTCGTTATTGATTATGTTATGCGAAATTCGTTTCAAGGGAAAGATTTTGGCCTTAAATGGGCTGGAGATACGAAAATTTCTGACTTAGATTACGCTGATGATTTAGCCCTTTTGGCAAATGATGTTGATGAGATGAACCTTTCATTCGAACTGTTGATGAGACTGGTAATAGAGTAGGTTTGGTTATAAAGAGAGAGAAAACTAAAGTGATGAAAATTAGTCAGGCAGGCTGTGATTCAGTTAATCTGAATGGTTGCAGTCTTGAGCAGGTGTCACAGTTTAATTACCTTGGGAGCTACGTAACTGATACTGGTGATGTGCGGCATGAGATTAACAGACGAATAGGTATTGCTGCCGGGACTTTTAAGAATCTATGGAGATTGTGGAGAAATAGGCGTATACACCTAAAGACTAAAATTAGACTGTATAATAGTCTGGTTCTTTCTAGGGTTAGTTATGGTAGTGAAACTTGGACGCTGTGTAAATAAGATAACAGGAAACTAGATGCTTTTGATTCTAGATGCTTACGCAGTATCTTGGGTATTAGGTGGTTTAACTTTGTAACTAATGATGAGGTTAGGCAAAGGAGTTTGCAACCTCCTTTAAGGAGCATATTGTGCAGAGAGAGACTCCGCTGGTTTGGCCATGTTACCCGTATGGATAATTATAGATTGGCGAATAGGGTTATGAACAGTGTGCCTAGAGGCCTCAGAAGGAGGGGGAGACCTAGGATGCGGTGGGCTGACAATGTCAAACAAGACCTTGTTAGAACTGGTGTACAGTGGCCGGATGCAGCAGATGTAGCTCAGGACAGATATGCTTGGAGAATTAAACTGTGCGGTCTGGTTGGACCTCCGTAGCCAATGGCTGCTTGAGGATGATGATGATGTAAAGACAGGCAAGAAGTCCAGGTGTGCAGCACAATGGCTGGCAAAGAGTTGCTGGTACACATAGTGGGGTGTAAAGGCCTTCCCTGTCCTGCACAGGGAAAATTCGCAGGAAGGGGAAACAGCGAGCCAAGGTGGGAGTGGCTCAGCTATTGACTGTGCGATGCTATTGAGACTGATGTTGATGTCTCGCAGGTAACCTTGGACACGCAAACCGAAAGGACGAAGGGCAGTTGGCCGATTCTGGTATAACATTTCCCACTTGGGACTGAAAACGCAGTCTCAAGTGGGATGGCTGGCAGGGATCGCAATTTCGATGCATACTGCAGGGACAACTGCTGACTGCGAATAGATAATGAAGGTTCATCAGTCTCAACATAGAGACTCTGGACCGGTGAAGTGCAGATGGCCCCCATGCACACACGGAGGGGTCCAGCACCTTAAACACCGAATCCCGGATGGAGTCGTACACCTGGGACCTGTAGTCCAGTTTCGACCGGACAAGTGCACGGTAAAGGCGAAGCAAAGAACATCAGTAAAAAGGTCAATTTCCAGTCGAAGATGAGACCGAGAAACTTGGTCTCCGCCACAACTGGAATGATATTATCCCCGAGCCGCAGCTCGGGGTCCAGATGAAGATTACGCTTACGGCAAAAGTGCAGGCAAGCAGTCTTCTGTGGGGAGAACCAGAACCCATTGGCCTTCGCCCAAACTGAGAGATTGTTCAGGGCAGTTTGCAGTTGTCATTCAATGACCCTCACGCTGGACGATGAGCAAAAGATGCTAAAGTCATCAACATAGAGGGCATTGCCTACAGTCAGAGGAAGTTGCTGTGTAATGGAATTTATCTTGACAGCGAAAAGCGTAACACTCAGGGCGCAGCCTTGTGGCACCCCCTGTTCTTGGGGGAAAGGCCGCAACAGAGTGTTGCCGACACGAACTCGAAAAATACGAGAAGATAAAAAGTTTGCGATGAAGATCAGCATGTGACCTCACAAGCCAAAGCTGTGGAGGTCACGAAAAATGCCGAATCTCCATGCCGTGTTGTACGCTTTTTCGATGTCGAAGAAAATTGACACCAGGTGCTCTCGACATAAAAACGCATTCCTGATCGCCATTAGAGGCGGATCAGGTGGTCTAAAGTAGACCGGTGCCTGCGAAAGCAACACTGGGTGTTGGAAAGAAGGCCGTGATGTTCCAAATACCAGGCCAGCCTGGTATTTACCATCCTTTCCAACACCTTGCAGACGTAGCTCGTCAACGCAATTGGACGATAATTGGAAGGAATCTTGGGATCTTTGCCTGGCTTGGGGAAGGCCAAGATGATGGCGTCCTGCCAGAAGTCCGGAAACTGCTCCTCAATGAAAATATGGTTGAAGAGTCGGAGCAATCGATCCTTACTTGATGGTGAGAGATGTTGGAGCACAGTATAATGGACATGGTCTGGCCCGACAGCAGATGCACGAGAAGTGTGCAGAGCAAGGCGTAGCTCCTCTGCTGTGTATGGTCTGTTGTAAGACTCCAGGCCACTCAAATGGAAGGACAGTGGAGAGCGTTCGCCCTGCTGTTCTGGGTCAGAAACTTGGGGGAATAGGAAAACAAAGAAGAGATGGAGGAGAATGACTCCCCCAGAGTGTCGGCAATTGCACGAGGATCAGCAATTGCCTGTCCATTGTGCTCCAGGACCGATAATGAGTGGGACGTGTACTTCCCACCCATCTTCCGGACCTTATTCCACATGACCTTAGAACTGGTTGTGCTGGTGATAGAAGACGTATATTTGATCCAAGATTCCTTCAGGCTCTGGCACCGGACGAAACAGGCTTCGCCCTGGCATGTTTGAATGCTTCTAGGTTGGGGGACGTCGGATATCTCCGAAACACCCCCCAAACCTTGTTCTGAGCCTTACAAGCTGCGGTGCAGTCGGGATTCCACCACGGTTTTGGGAACCGTGGAAACAGAGTCGAGGTCTGAGGAATAGTAGAGGCAGCTGCATGGACAATACAGTCCGTCAACTCCATCACTGCAACATTGATGGGCTCCTGGCTGACAGAGTGCTCATCGAGCTCAGACAAGAGCTCGAAGCCACTCTAGTCAGCCTGATCAAGCCTCCACTGGGAGACACGCAAAGGGCTGCAAGGCCCCCCTCGAGAGATGCTGCACACCACGGGGAGGTGATCACTTCCATATAGATTGTCCTCAACCTCCCATGTAAAGAGTGGAAGGATCGAGGAGGAGCAGATGGTGAGGTCAATGTCAGTGAATGTGCGGGTTAGGGTGTGAAAGTATGTACTGACACCGGTTTTCAACAGGGAGAGTGATGGATCCAGGAGCCACTGCTCCAGGACCCAGCCCCTCCCATTGGTGTCAGCACTGCCCCAGAGTGGACTGTGTCCGTTGAAGTCCCCCATGATGAGGAAGGGGGACGGCAACTGCGAGACGAGGTCATCAAGGTCATCCTGGAAAACGATGCTTCTGGGTGGGAGATAGACAGAACAGACAGTCAACGAAAATCCCACAAAAAGGCAGATGGCAACTGCCTCTAAGTGCATGGTGAGGGGAATGACCTGGAATGGAGAATGGTTGCTCATGAGGATGGCAACACCTCCGTGAGCTGGACCATCTCTATCCCAGTCCCAGCGAACAAGAGAAAAGCGCCGGATAGTGGGATTGTTGGCTGTCTGCAAGAATGTCTCCTGAAGGCACATGCAGAGGGGTTCGTGTGCCCCCAGGAGGACCTGGATGTTGTTAATATTCCTCTGGAATCCACGACAGTTCCATTGAAGGAGTGTGGTCATCTCAGGTCTTGGAAGAATTGGCGGACGACTTTCGATTTATTTTAACCGTCACCAGCGATGGTTTTGGAAAAATAGGGAGGTCTGTGTCCATGTCCTCAGAGTCGTCCGAGTAACATGGATCAGAGACCGCCGAATGAGAAGGAGGTAAAACTTTCATTTTGGGCCCCGGTGGGGGCCCCTTGGGCTCGGAAGGTCTTGCTGTCTGTGGGCGGGGTGGAGGAGGCCTTCCAGAGGTGGAAGTGGAAGGCACAGATGCAGGAATAGAAACCGGAGTCGATGTCGAGATCGACACTGACTGCAGCTTCGCCTGGGTCAAGAGGTACTTGGCCGCTGGGGAGAAAGATTCAGCTGGTGGAACGCTGATGTCAGTCTGCACCACCACGGAAGCCATCTGGACGACGGGCTTTCCGACGACCGCACCGGCATAGGAAACCTTGCCAGTTGCGGCAGGCAGTGCAGTGAGCTTTCTCACCTCTGGATAACTGATGTTATGGAGGGTCTTTAGGCGCTATACCTCTTTCTCCTCCAGCCACTTTGGACAGTCACGGGAGTACGCCAGATGTTCACCACGGCAATTTACACAGCATGCCTTTTCCGCTGTGCAGTCAGGTTCAAGATGATCCTGACTGCCACAACGAGCACAGGTGGGCTTGCCCTGACATGCAGTGTGGGCATGGCCAAACCTCTGGCATTGGAAACAATGCAGAGGGTTTAGTATAAAGGGCCGTACCTTGCAATGTAAATACCCTGCCTTGATGGAAGTAGGCAGGTGTGGCGTGTTGAAAGTGAGGATTAGAACCCGGCTGGGTTCTAACTTTCCATTACGGCGTGTCAAAACCCAGTGGACTGTGATCACTCCCTGGGCCGAAAGCTCGGAGAGGATTTCCTCCTCAGAAACCTTGAGGAGGCCCCACTCAGAGATCACGCCCCGGGAGGAACTGAGTGTCTTGTGTGGAGTGACTTCGACAGCGACTCCACCAATCGCTGTAACTTTCAAAAGAAGCTCCGAGTGTTTGGAGCATGCAGTTTCCATCTGCAAGTCACCAGATCTAAGATGCTTGACAGATTTCGGTTCTCCCACAAGACCTTCAATACCCTTATGAATAAAAAACGGGGACATGTCTCCAAGCACCTGATCACCCATAGAGTGGATGATCAGGAACCTCGGAGACGCACACGAAGACAAAGAAGATGGGGGTTCATGGCGAGCCCTTTTGGTGGCATTGATCAGTGAATTTTGAGTTGTAGAATTCATGTTTGTTTTAAAGGGATTGAGTGCCAGTTGTCCCCACCCACCATGGAAGCCAACAAGGGGATGCCCAGTCGGGTGCCAGGGCTGCCCGGGCACCATACCCACACAGCCAGTGAGCCAAGCCCTCACAACAAAACAAAAAGGAAAAGAAAAAGAGAAATGGTGAGAAATTCGTCTTAGTTCCCACAAAAGAAAATAAGCAACAAATCAATAAAGTGTGAGGTAAGAGCTGGCCTCACAAAAGAAAGAAAACTACAAAATTAGTGAATGAGTGGGGAAACTCGCAAACCGTTGTCCGTACGTGGACCAGGTTACTCACTGATCTGCACAGTTGACCCTAGCAGGACCTGTCCACCAGCCGATTGATCCTGAGGGGGCCGCCCCAGGACCTCCCATTTACCTGAAGCAGAGGCCAAAGCAGTGTATAGCAGCGGACCCCGAAGTCGCTGCCCAGCCCCACGACAGACAAGCTCCCCAATGGCAAAATGGCCAAAAGGGACCCCACCAGTCATGAGCTGGGGAGAGAAGATGGGGACCCCTGAGCAACTGCCAGGATCCTCCTTTCCAGGGAATGGGCCACTGCACACAGCAAACACGCGGGCAAGCGTTTAGGACCCTGTGAAAGTAACCAAGCCAGCAGAACCTTCACAGGGTGGTCCCCTCACCAAAGACAGGAGCTCGCATTGAAAGGCATGAAACATGCAACAGGTTTTTGGAAAAAAATTAGGGAAACATGGAGAAGGTACATTGAGAGCAGGAAAGTGTCAATATTTGAGGAATTGGTCGATTTGCTGGTGGTAGACCGAATTAAGTCGGGGATACCTAGCTCCACTGGCAAATACATATTATTGCAGGAGTGCTTGGACTGGTTGCATCCAAGAGATCTCATAGACTGCATATTACATCACTTAGTGAGCAGCCAAATTAATACACACCCATGGGACTCTGATCAACAGGTGACCAGATATATTCCTCCTCCCAAGTGCTAGTGAGTAAAGCAAAAAGAACCCATGCAATTTGCGAAACGATCAGCTGCTAACACTAACAATACAGGTGGCTGTTTTGAGTGCAGCTTGCATCAGCACCTTCACAGAGATTGCCCTCAGTGGTGGGTAAAGAGCAAACCACCTGGTGCTAAGATTAATTCAGTGCAAACTGTGTGAGATGAGCCAGAAGAAGAGTTATGTGTGTGTATTTCAACTCATGTGAGTGAGGCTCAGAATGGTGAGCAGTTGACCACAGTTAGGCTTGCTAAGCTTCAAACAGTAGAAGTGAAATGTGGCCAAAATATGTTCACCACTTTGGTTGATTTGGGCATTGAAATATCTGTGTTTAGGAGAGACGAATTTTCTATGCCAAGAGAAAGAATCATTTTGAAGTCAGCATTTGGTGGCTCAGAAACAGCTGACTTGATTCAGGCTTCAGTGAGGTTACTGCAAGGGGTGAATTTTCCCCAGGACTCCTTGGTTTGTCTGGAAATAAATCTCCTGATCGTCTTTTCTTCTCCTTTAAAGCTTCCTGCACTGTTGACAAAAGACAATTTTGAAGTGGTATTTACCATTAGTTTGGGTGGAAATCACACTCCAATTTCAAATAGTGAGTGATTTGGCAGAGAAGGGTCTCAGTAGCAACACGCCCTTCATGATGTCACATTCTGAGACATGCAAGAAGCTGCTTGCTTCAGCTGCGGAGGTTGCTATGGCAATAGTCAGTCCAAACCGCGTGCGTGTAGAACCTATTGCTACTGTGGCTAGAGGTGATGATTTATTGCTTACAAGTGTCAGCCAAGTACCAGAAAGCTTAGATCTGCAACAGAAGAGAGCTCTTGCATCACAGGGCGAAGAGGAGGTAAAGACTGG
This sequence comes from Ryuthela nishihirai, assembly GCA_038380435.1. NCBI lineage: Eukaryota > Metazoa > Arthropoda > Arachnida > Araneae > Heptathelidae > Ryuthela > Ryuthela nishihirai. Next base: position 23,541,407 of record JAWZYU010000004.1, on the reverse strand, counting down.
CAGTGAGCTAACTGTGAATAAGTATGAGAGCAAACAGCTTAGGCGAAATAATTCACCAGAATTTGGGTACAGGGTCTTTTGGGATAATTTTAAGAAGTGACAGAGAACCGACCCCAGTTTAGTCAAGCTGTGGAGCGACTCTAAGTGAAATTGGCAGAAATATGTTGTATTGGACTAGTCCTGCAACAGGTGGGTTGAATAGGAGATAAGGTTTTTCATAGATATGTGGTCTTGAAGGATGATAGGATCGCTGCAATACACAGAGAGCATTTGCCAACCCCAGGGAATCATCTTAGTGCTTTGGACACATTAAGCAATTTCCTGCTTTTCCATTGGTGGCTCATGATTGAGATCAATGTAACAGAATTTTGCGACTCTTGTATGGAATGCTAGTCATGGAAGAAGGGTGGATCAGATAAGATGATAGGGAGGCCAGGTGAGAGGCCGGTGCCTGTGATCTAAGTCATTGGGTGCAGAGGCTCTAAACTTTATCATCCGCCCTTACTGAGGGGGAAAGAAGCAAGACTGGATGGGAGGAGTCATGCCAGTACACTAAAAGAATTCCCAGTGCAGTTCTCCCAAACGAAGGTGATTCTTGCGAAGAATCATGGTGTGGAGGAGCGATTTATTGGCTCCGTTCTCAGCAGGAGGGGTGGCATTCCATGGCAGATGGAAATGGGGTGCACCCCACTTGATTGACTGGCAGAACTGAGTTCTACATGGGAGTTGGCAGCTAAGCAAGAGGGTTTCGAGTTAGCACCTGGGGCATTGGTAGTACAGCATACAAAAAAAAAAAAAGTTTAGTCAAAATGTTGGGTTGTTTTACCTCTGAGCGGCACTTTTTTGCACACCATGGGCTAAATGGCCAGGTCACAAGGACCCCGAAGGCTCAGAGAAGGTTGGGGGAGGGGACCCACTGGAACAGCTGTTGGGAGACAGATGGTAGCCTCCCCCGTCAAGGCCATCCAGCGTGTTCTTTAACGTGCACAGGGTATGGCTCTCCCGCACACGGGACCACGGCTTAACGTCCCATCCGATGGACGGTGGCCTTTCCAAGCTCATCGGTGTCCCCTATTGACCGTGAGCAGGGCGGGGAATTTTTGTGGTAGTCAAAATGTGGATCTTTCACTAACGTCAAGAAATGTTATGAGTGACAGAAAGCAAAGGGGGAGTTATGAGATGCAGCAGTGTGCAAGCCATTAAATCCGAAGCAGTGCTTAGAACTGTGCAGAAATGTGGCTGCAAGTTTTGCACAGCAGCCCAAAGTCAGCAAGGTGTGTCCCTGTGGGCAGCTCGTGGAAGAGTCCTTGACCTGGTTGGATGGTTTCTGGATCAAGACTCTTGGCAGTAGCAACAATTGGATATGCATGCATCTACAAGAGCTTGGAGATGCTCATAGCAAAAATTAAGAGATTATGCACAAAGGAATGCTTCTGCTCCTTCCAAGATGGAAATAGTCACTGAGGCAGAGCAATGGGGAAGACACAGCTAGGGGGGAGTACACTGTTCAGGTGACTATCCCCATCGATGATTTGATGGGCTTGGGTTGAGTTGCAGCCCCAAGGCAACAAATTCCTCTTAGCATGCAGTGAAGATCACATGGTTGAATGCTTACATTCAGTGATAGGCATGGTGCTCAAGTGTGGACTTTGTCATAAACTTTGTGTCATTGCTGTGTAAATTTGGTATGAACACTTTGGAAAACCTACTGGTTTCCCTACATCTGTATGTCTGTGTTGTGCATAAATAATTTGCAAACTGTGTCACAACCAGATAGATACAAATTGTTGTTTTTTCTGGGCTTGACTTAAAAAAAGGACTTCCGTGATCATCTGTGACTTTGTGAGATAATTTGTCTTCAGCTATTTGTGCATTATAAACTTTCATTGTGCAAACATTTATATGGGCTCCACAGTTCGATGAACAGTGACCCCGACATTCACGAGGGATGGGTTCAAGTCCCGGAGTGACTGGATTACAAATTGAGGCAGGAGACATCTGTCTTGAATTTCTTAAATTGTGGGGAGGGAGGGTAGGGACTTGGTCAGCTATGGTGGAAAGAGTGAGAGCCAGAATTTCCTTTTGGTGGCAGGTCCCTTCCTGCCTAACAGCGGAACTGGTTTGGGAGCTGGGTGATGCAGATCTTACCAATGCCATGTGTGTTTGGTTAGAGCCCCAGTACCTCCTTACATGGAAACGAGAGTAGACATGACAAGGGGGTTATTGTCCATGTTCCATTGGCTGAGAGATCCTAATGTTCCAAGAAACACCAGAGTTCCGAGAATGACCACATCTATTCGTTCGTTTTAACTGAAGGACAGTTTTGGAGAACAAATACTTGCGTGCAGACAACAAAACATTCCATAGGCAGATTGTCTATGCTTGATTAAGCCTTTTGTTCTGTCATCTAGTGGTGGGACTGCTGAGGCTCCTTGTAGCCTGTGCAGTGCTTAGCAAATGGCTGTACCAGTGGGCAGTCTATATATTACTATTAATATATACCAGTGGGCAGTCTACTATTTGCATATATAATATAAATGTAACATTGTGTAAATAAAGTGTACATATCCATAGTACACCTGAGTTTTTTGTTTATCAGCCAATTAGGTAATATCAACATCCTGACAAGATAGAAATAGGTACCCTTCTGCACAGTCTCATGCACAGTCAGTTGAAAAATAACCCAGCCCAGACAGGTCGAGAAGATGCCTGTCTACATAACATGACACATTTCTATTGATTAGTTACTTCAGGATGAAGTTCTAAAACCCATTATTTTATTTTCTGGAAATACTTTAAAATAAATCTGGCCACCATAATGTTAAGAATTTTGAGAGATACTGATGATAAACATGTTTAGAATAAATAATAAGGTTAAACACAGCTAAAATTCTACAATAATTTTATATCACGATAATGCTGTGGTACAAAATTTAAAAACATTCTTTCATTCAAGCCGAGGGAAGTGCTGTACATTACCATTAATAATTATGGAATATACTTAAATAACACCTTAATATTACCCCAATTTTACATTCTTACTCAAAGTTAACTCTTCCAATCAGAGACCAACTAGAGTTACATATAAAATGAAGATATTTACCAATTTGGTAAAAAAAAAATTTCCCTCCAAAAAAAGTTTCCAAAAAAGTATTGGAAACCATAAAGGATTTAAAACGTCAACCTGTAAAAAACAACCAAATTCCAAATATAATAACTAAAATGGGCATTATAAAAAATGATCCATTTGTACCAGAAGAAATAACAAAGCAATGCATAATGCCAATGTACCCCGATATACTTCAAATGTTTGTTGAAATTAAAATGCATAAAATAGAAAAACCATTTCGACCCTTAGTTAATAAACGAAAATCACCAACGTATAACCTAGAAATAGCTCTATTTAATTTTTTCAAAAAGTATTTCCCACCAACAAAAAATATCTAAACATCATGTCACGAAGCCCTTTGTAGAATCCAGAACACACCCATCACACCATATGTAACAATGCACTCGCTAGATGTCATATCGCTGTATCCAATATCCCGGTATTGGATGCAGCGATGTGACTAAAGGCTGAATGGCTACGAGTAGCAAAACCTTCATACTACAATACTTTGCTATGCACGAAGCATTGAATCTTGCCATAAAATTTAATTTCTTTGACATCGGTGGTCGGACGTGGCTCCAGACCGAGGGTGTCCCAATGGGTTCCCCTCTATCTGGACTCATGTCTGACGTGGTCATGAGGCATGTCGAGGAAACAGCCCTTTCAACATGTAAGTTAAAACCTGACTTATATATCCGGTATGTAGATGACATTTTAATCTTCTGGTCTCACCCTGTTGAAAAATTAACTGATTTTATTAATACATTTAATAATATAATGCCTACCACGGAATCCGAAAAAATTGTCAATTACCTTATTTAGACATTAAAATAACTCGCAAATCACAATTCTGTGAGACTACCGTATACCGAAAACCAACATATGTCCCTAATTATATACCAATAGATTCTTCACACCCGAAATATAAAAAAGCAAGTATTATCCCCCATTATGTTAGAGCCTAAAGATATTGCTCTCAACGAAAAACACTACAAGAAGAATTACAGTACATTTGGAAAACTGCAAAAGTAGGGTACCCAGGTGATTTACTGCAAAATTGGGAAAAAGCTGCGAAATATACAGTAAATAGGGATACCCAACCAAATCTGCAGCAAATACAAAATAAAAATCAATATGCTATTAGTTTTACTTATATGAAAACTATAACTAAATCACTTGAAAACTCTTTAAGTAAACATAACATAATATTATATTACCCAGCACCATTACCCACTCTATTAAAATTTTAGTTTTAAATGATAGAGATCCGAAACCCCCCACGGGGAGAGTATATGAAGTCGAAATCCCTGATCCTGATAACTTACTGGGGGGGTAAAAATAAATACATAGGAAAAACGTATAGACAATATGAGACACGGATGCATGAACATTTCATAGATATAAGTAAAAAGAACCTTACAACAGCGTTATCAAAAACTATAGTTGAAAAAAATATTAAAATTGACAAAATGAATTTTAAACCCAGAATAGCCCCAAAAACAAAATTTCAATTGCAATATGCAGAGACTTTACATATTCATAAGCATTGTGACGAGATCTGCAATACCGAGATTCCACCCCTCCCGTCGGCGTGGCATCTCCTGCTGCAGCCTTCATCAAGAATTGCGCACGCAACACTGAGCACGCAGTGGGCTGGGCCAGACTGAAGGCGGCTACTTAAACACTAACCTGTTACCATCTCTCTTGCCTGAGGATGCCAAGTGTTATGAGTTCGTGGTGAAACGCATAGCGTGTGAACCTGAGAGGTTTTTGTTTTTAGATGTTTTAAAGTTCTTAACGTTGTGAAAGCAATGGCTTTTGACCTGTGTTAAACAATGGGTCATTATGACATTAGCTAACTTCCAGTAATTGAGTTACTAAAATCATTTTCAAGCAGGGGAAAAAGTGCTCTTCACCGTATGTGAACTGTTCATTTATTACCTTACGGAAGATACCATTTCCTTGATGTTTTCAATGTGTAAGAAGTCTTGCAATTATGTGGCAAAATGCGTCGCAGTAAATAACATCTTGCACAAAAGATTGAACTGATAAAACCACGAACAACTGGCATCATAACCACATTTCAAGCATCAGTGTTAAAAGAAGCTTCTGACCTGGATGTGGAAAGTAAAGAAATCCGTCAGTTCATAACCTATATGCACATATTGTAAAACTACAAGAAGAACATCTAAGGACTAGTAGCATTTATAATCACCATCTGCAGTATGACACCATCGCTGAAAATGCAATTGTACCAGCAAAATTGGTAAATATCTTCATTTTATATGTAACTCTAGTTGGTCTCTGATAGGAAGAGTTAACTTTGAGTAAGAATGTAAAATTGGGGTAATATTAAGGTGTTATTTAAGTATATTCCATAATTATTAATGGTAATGTACAGCACTTCCCTCGGCTTGAAAACTACTCCCTGGAAGAATGTTTTTAACTTTTGTACCACAGCATTATCGTGATATAAAATTATTATATGTTTAGAATTATTTCTACTTATTTGCATATCTTAATAGAGATTATATAATATATAATATACATTTTATTTGCATATCTTAATAGAGATAATTATAATATTTCATTTGAGCTAATACATCTTCCCAATATCTTAGCATCTGAAAAGAAAATATAAATTAGGAATGAATTACAACTTCACTAATTTTGGAAAGACCAAGACCCATCTTGGAACAGGAAAGAAATAATATGGCTACCTGCAGATATCAGGACAGGAAAATTAAATGATTTTATAGAAGAAAGTGGTGCTTTCATTAATTTATTGAAAATAAATTAATTACACTGTTATAACAGAATCTGATACATTCCATACATAGGTCATTTTATATAATGGTATAGAGTCTATAATCAGAGGTTAGATCATTTTATCGCTGAGCAGTACTTTTGTGCAAATGGGTTAAATGACGTCACTAGGACCTCAATGGCTGAGAGAACAGAAGGGAAAGAAGATAGACTGAATAAGACATTGAGACAGATGGAAACTTCCCATGAATACTGGGTTATTTACCTCTGAGCAGCACTTTTTTGCACACAATGGGCTAAATGGCCAGGCCACAAGGACCATGAGGGCTCAGAGAAGGTTGGGGGGAGGGAAACCACTAGACAGCTATTAGGAGACAGATGGTAACCTCCTGTCAAGGCCATCCAGCATGTTTACATGCACAGGGTATAGCTCTCTCCTGTACACAGAGCCATGACTTAACATCCCATTTGATGGACGGCAGCCTTTCTAAGCCCAGCGGTGTCCCCTACTGACTGAGAGCAAGGCAGAGGATTTTGCATAGATAAATATTTGGTATTCCAGCTGGAATTACAGATTACGAGCCTGGAATACTACCAACTGAGACATCTAGGACATCCAGTATATTCTTTATTGTGCAATTTTGAAACTCCTCTGAACTTGGGTAAATGGCTTAGCATCCCATCTGATAGATAGTGGGTGGGTGGCCTTTCCAAGCCCATTGATGGCCATAACCAGAGAATATCTCCCAAACAATGTTATGAAAGTCCCATATTCAAGTGTGGGAAGTGGAGTGGTAGGCTATTATCGCACTTGCCGATTTCTGTGAACTGGACTTTATCATCAATATGAGTGAATACATTTTTTCATCAGTATGAGTGAGTATATTTTCTGTCCTTTAGACTAAATTATAAAAGCTTACAAGGATAGATCTAGGGAATGCAAGGGAGTCATTCCCCACACATTTGTAGAATTTTAATAAATGGAATGGAGGTAAAAAAAAGTAAACATACGAGGATGGTTCAAGGTTGAACTGTATTTTTTATTGTAAACTCTCCACATTGTGTATTGTGTACGGATTGCGACAGAACCTGTAGAGTAAATATGTGTGAACTTCCCCTTCACACCAGTAATGGTTTCGGCCATGCTAGGTGCATTATGAGAAGCATGGAATCTGCAGAGGTGTCAGTAAATGTGGAACAGCACTGTACTATGAAATTTATTGTGAAGGAGAAGATGAAACCTGCTGAAATTTTGTGAAGATTGCAAGCAAAGTATGGGGATAAAACACTGCCAAAGGCAAGTGTCTCTGATTGGTGCAACAAATTTTCCAAGGGGAGAGGAGTAGCAAATGAACAGCATGGACATGTGTCCGCTACTGCTGTGACTGAAGTAAGCATTGATCGTGTGCAACAGGTTATTTTGGAAAACGGGAGAGTAAGGGTACATGATATCTGCAATTGTCAACATCAGTGTTGGTAGTGTGGAAAAAATCATCCATGAGCACCTGCTGTTCAGAAAAGTGTGTGCATGTTGGGTACCAAAGGTACTGATATTTAATCAAGTCATTTTGTGTTGCCATTTGCACAAAGCTTTTGAAATACTTTAAGTCTGAGGTAGATGCATTTCTGTAGCAGATCATAACCAGTGACAAGACTTGGGTTCCAAGACTTTTACTCAAGAAATCAAGCGAGCCAGCTGTAAATGGTGCCACAAGGGTTCCATGGCCGAAGAAATTCGAGGCAGTGAATCTAATCTTTCAGGAAAGTTAATAGCTACTATATTCTGGAGATGTCAATGGGGTACTCCTGGTGGATTTTCTTGCATGGGGAGCAACAATGAATGCACAGTATTATGCTATTCTCACAAAAGAGAAGCTTCAATATGTTATCCACAAGAAGAGGCCAAGAAAATTGTTTAAACATGTCATCCTGTTTCATGACAATGAACAGCTAGGAAATACTCAGCCATCCCCTCTACAGTCTTGACTCCAAGTGATTTCCATTTGTTTGGTCCACTTAAGGAGCATTTAGGAGAGAAGAAATTCACTACTGATTAACAACTCAGGAATGTGTTCTACAGTGGTTATGACAGCAACCCAAATCCTTCTACATGGCTGGAATACAGTCTTCCATGGAGATGGGAAAAGTGTGCTAATGTTAAGGGAGAATACCTAGAGAAGAACCCATAGTTTGGTAAGTGTATTCCTATTCATTTCTTTTGTACAAAAAAAGCCCCAGGCCAACCTTGAACCATCTACATACATATCACACATATTTTGCAAAACTTTTTTTTAAATCACTAAATGATGTGGGAATAATATATTTAGATCTATATGGTGCGATAATTTCTTAAAAAAAATATGACACAGTGTTCTGATCTGTCCTCTAAAAGAATCTTCTGGATCTGGGTCTGAAGGCATACCTTCAAGTGAACAATGGCTATGTGCATATAACAGTGTGGCCCACTTCATTACAAGTTGATTCTGGATTGTGTCAACATTTGATTTGTGCACACTATTTAGACTATCAGGAGTTCAGAATATGGCAACAGCATTAATCAGAACACAGAATGATGGAACCCTATTTCATTTCTTTCCAATATTAAATGAACTGATGAGATCAAATTAGACATCTCAGTTTTAATTTCAATTGTCAAAAATGCTGCTTGACCAAGATTCTGGATCTGGAGGGCCAGATGAAATCTCTTCACAGGTTGCAGATAGCCAATGTTTACATGCGAGTATAAATATTATACAGAAGAACACAAATTACCTGGCTTTAAACTTGTTGCTCCAGTGGAGTGCCCAGTTAAGAGTGAAAAACGAGTTGAGCTATCTTCAAAATAAATCATAGATGTCACTGGATAAACATTAGCTTGAAGTGGAAGCTTTTCAAATATATGACGTTTTATAGTCTGTAAATAAAATATTCAATAAGCACAAATGAAAGAGCATAAATATTTACAGTAGTTCACCAATCATGCATTTCTCTAAAGTATGCAAGAAAAAAGAAATGATTAAAAACAATTTTTTTTACACATCATCATCTTCTTACAATGGGGTACATCACTTCTCTTTTTGCATGCTTTGCCAATATTTTTAACCCCCATCTATGTTTGTCCATAAGAGCTGAATCACTCACAAATGACAAGAACAACAACAACTCTAGATGACATGAAGAGCATTGCAGTCTGCAAAATTCATTTGCAGATGCTATTTTGTCATAGCCACTGCAGAGAACATTCCTGGAGTTAATCATCAGTAGTGAATCATTTTCTGCAAAAAAACAAAACAAAAAAAAAGCTGCTCAGTTTATGGGCCCAGCAACAAGCTTCCAATGGATGAAAGAAACACAAGCATCTTGTCCAGCCCTTAGTGACAGCACCAGCTGAACAGATGTAACTGATCTGATGAACACTTTAGGTGGCTATATGTGTCCTGTAGCAAAACAGCCCATTTAGTCCATCCAGAAGGATATGGACTGTTTATGGCAGCCTTAGCCCTGAAGGCGTGGCTAAGCAATTGACTTCTGCCTTTCCCCAGCTGAGAGTATGGCAGCAGCACTACCCAAGTAGAACTTTGAAACACAACAAGAAACTTCAGCACAAATGGTCCTAAAAAAGGCCTGGGCTTCCTTTGTTCTTCTCATTCGACCATTTTCACCTTAATGGATACAGTCAGCATTAGTGTAGTGCAGTAAGAGCAGCATCACATGATATGCATTAGGCAACAATGGGAATCACGGTTCGTGAAATGTTCACTGAGGAGGATTAAGTGCACACATCCATTCTTGGAAGTTAGCAGAGGCAATTTTCAGCATATGTTAGTAGAAACATACAAAAACAGAACCTACAGTGAAACATTCCTCTAATAAGCTTGTCACTTGAATTTGGTGATAACATCAGCTTCCTTTGGAACTTTCCCTGGTCATGAAATTACAGGAGAGGTAGAATTATCCCATCCCTCATTGGTCAACCCTGATGTGATGAGTACAGTTGCCAGCTAATGAGATGACAGCAAGATCCTATATCTATGCTGCCATTAAGGCAGAAACAAAATCCTGCAGAAAGTATTAATGCTGTCCAAACTGTAACCAGCAGAAAGCTTTCGAGGGCAGAAGGAAGAACAGTAATACTCTCATCTCCAACTCATTCCAGTTCCATTAAAGAACTTTGTGTCAATTCGTGAACAATGCAAGTGAACGAACTACTCCGGACAATTAAAGAAATGTTCGTGATATTCAGAATTCAGCCAGGAACAACACTGAAAGCTACACAGTGATCAAACAGGTTCCCCTAACTGAGTTTTTAACGGACTTTTTATTGAAAGTCTCACTTAGTTGGTTAAGAATGTAGTAATTCTACCTATATTACTCTGATTTGATATTTTTGCTATTGCATTTCTGTGAAACTCTTTCATTCTGTTTTTATTACACACTGTACTGTTGCCTTCTGAATAAGGTAGAAATAATGAATTCAGGATTCAGGCCACTTCTGCAAACTTTGGTAAACCAAAGTGCAATATTTAAATAAAAGTTGTGTTCCATTTTACCCTTTTAAAGTTTGAGTGGAGAGCCATAATTTTACTGTGATTGAATTTAATTTACACAGGAGTTGTCCCACTGAATGATGCGTCAGGCCCCCAGAAATTCTGGTCATCCTATACAAAATCTCAAACTTGTCTATCTGCTTTAAAATAAAAAAAAGTTACCATTGTATAGTTTTATTTTAGCTGCACTGTATATATCCAACACTAAAGATTCAAAAGCCAACTATAAAATTTTATTCCATTTAGGATATCATTTTAACTTTTACTGTCTAGTGGAACATTTTAGCAATTGGGAAACCATACTTAAGTCTTATTATCAGACCATACTTAAGTATTATTATCCTCAGGAGGGGTATAAAATCAAATGACAGAAACCATACTTAAGTATTATTATCCTCAGGAGGGGTATATAAAAATCAAATGACCCTAATGGAGTCTTAACTGATAAAAAATCATTATAGAGACAGAATGAACAGAACATTAGGAATGAGAATACAAGAGCATATGAAAGATTTAAATAAAAACCAAGTTATGTTAGGAAAAGTATCAGGATGATCTATCTCTTCAGTGGGAAATATTTTAGTGCGTCTTTCAATGGAGGGCTTCGTGGTGATGTTTCTACTTTCCCTTAATTCTGCCTTCTTTCTTCTGCTGTGTTAAGTGGTACATTTGATTTCATATGAAAATGTGGATAGCCATGGTGATAAAGCTCACAGTCATGGAGGCTAAGTCTCAGTATACAATAAAAGATTTTTTCGGAATGGTGCATATGTGTGTGTGTATGGGAGATTATCCCACTTCTAATTTTTTGTCTCTGATCTAGGGGAGTGGGAATTAGAGGCCATGGTCATATCAATAACTGGAATATAGTCAAAAATGCTAATGATATAATTAATATATATTAATATATAAAATTTTGAAAGAGCAGTAAAATAAAAGGAAAACATTATATACTAGAACTGCATTTAAGTTCGTTCTGCTTCGATCAGATCACTTGGTCCTCTCCCCAAACCCAAAATATTTATTCATGTATTCACTAGATCTAGGCCATTACAAAAGATCACATATACTAAGCAATCATTAAGTCAGCGTGATTGTTCGAAATTAGTGACATATTGATGCAATATGACCATCCCATGTTATGTCAATAAGATGCTAACTTTGAAGCTTCTGACACTTCTAAAAATCAGCATTTGATGAGAAATAATTTAAAGTTCTGAAATGTATCCAAAATCTTGTTAAAAAGTGGATATTTAGATGGGAATGATTTAGATCTTTAATTTAACTTTATCACATTTTCCCATAAAATGCTTATTTTAAAAAAATTATTAAAAAAATTATTAAAAAGTTATAGGACTTCAAAATTAGAGTCCCATCAACATAACATGGGGTGAGGTGGTCATATTTCAATGATCACTCAGCGTATAGTTGTGGTAAAAAAAATATCAAATGAAAAGAGTCAAAATTTTAAAATAAAGAAAAGACATCAATATTGTTTACTTCGCAACAACCAAAGTTGGTTCAAAGAAAGTTATAAATACAAGCACTCTTATGCTCCATTCAACCCAAAGATCCCAGAAGATACTAGATGCACCATCTGAACAAACAAAATCCACCAGCACCACTCCAACATTCCAAAGATAACAGCTATCCACCACAGACTAATCTGTAGTATCCGCAAGATATAAAAGACATCAGACTCGGCAGCTGAAACTCTTCAAGACATAGACAGCAGTCCAAGTCATATGAAACAATCAGCAGAGAGGATTCACTCAGGAATGAAAAAGAAAAAAAAAACTAATACAAAACCCAGATAAAATAGAAAAAAAAAAAATGCTGGAAATAAATATAACGATAAAACTCTAGAAAATAATAAATAAAACAAAAAAGAACAAAAATAAATTTACTAACAAAAATAAAAAGTTATGCTACAAAAGTAATAATTAAAAACAAAAATAATGATGCACAGAAAAAAGAAAAGAAAATGTCAGAAAGACAAGATTAACACAAAGTCCAATGGCAAAACAACAAACATGGAGCAACATGAAGAAAAGTTATATAAAACACAAAAAACTCAGAACAACTGAAGTATTTACAACAACTATTCTTTTTTTTGTAAACATATTCTGTGCAATTTTAGGTTGATATGATCTATCTCGGACATAATTTAAAGCATTGATAAGTAAGCTCTTCCCCCCTACCACTTTAAAACTTTCTTGCTATTTTCTAACCATAGCTAAACCATCAATCTCTTTCCCTATCAATGCTTTAAATTCCGTCTGAGATAGGCCATATTGACCTAAAATTTGGCACAGAATGTGTTTACAAAAAAAAAAGTATAGTTGTTGTAAATTCTCTAGTTTAAATTTCAAACATTATTCCTCTTCACCAAGTGCTTAATATAGCTTATAAGAATAGTGAAAACAAAAAGAAAGCACACACTATCTAGATCATCTGTAAAACAAGTTATGCTTTATTCTGCCAAATCTAAAACTGTGACTTCTGTCGCCTCTTTTCCCAGACCCCCGACTCCCTTCCAATGATTCCCCAGTGGCAAATCACATGAGACTTTATGGAGGAGTAGGTCCACTAGCTAATTCTCAATATTTCTCAATAAAATGCTGGTCAAACAAATTTCCATTTCGAACACATTTCTGTCAAACAAATCCGGTTCCGAACAAATTTCCGTCAAATTACCTCAAAACCAAAATGATTTACCTATGGACTCACTGATAGCTAACATATAAATTACCTCCCTTCCAACTCAGTTTTCCAATTAAATTTTATGTAAAATTTATATATAAATCTTAATAGAGATAAAATTTGTAATACTGAAAGTACACATATTGGAAATTACTCTTTAGAGATTAACAAATACCTATGTATATTACAAATATTACTGGATACATCTGCAAATTAAAAAAGAGAGCACCATTAGAGGATCTGTTGAATACAGCTCAAGTTACTTCTACTAACAAGTTGTGGTTAGCAAACGTTTTAGAATTTTAAATCTTTTAGTTACATTTATATGTGTGTTTGGAGGTCTTAATATGGTGAATGAAATGCTAAGTATACGCTGCATGTAATACTAGGTGACATTAGTCACAGAGTTTGTAGGCTAAGAGTGAGTAATGACAGTGGAGACAGTCAAAATGAGAAAATGTTAGTGAGAGAGAACGATGTTAGCTGAGAAGTTTGTCAGTTTTGGAGATGTTTAAATGAACTTTTATTTGCTCCGACTATTTTGTATTCATCAGTTTATATGCGAGTCTTGAATTTTTTGGAAATAAACTTTGTTTGTTATATGAATATTTTGACTTTGCCATTTTTTTTCTTGAGCAATGATGATTGATTTTTGATTAAGATTTAACTTTAAAAATTTGACAGTCTTTTGAATTCTTTATTATTAGTAACACCAATATACCTAATGAACCCTCATTTAACTTTATTTGGCAAATTAATATTGCCTGGTGCCCAATACTATCTGGAAGTTTAAATAAATTTGGATCAGTCAAAAGGTCCAAAGAAGTAACATATTTTTGGAGTGTTACAGTATGCCAATAGCTTCCCATATATAGAACTTCCCACACCTTGAAAGCAACTCTATTAAAATGTAATTTAACTCTACCCTTTACAATAATGAATAATATAAAAAAAACTAGTATTAAATGATCATGATAAACACGAAACCACTGGAGAAGTTAGCAGCATATAGACTGATGATCCTGAAAATAAACTGCAGTGCAAAGATGGATATGTTGGCAAAACTCACTGTACTACTAGTAGTACAGTGAGTTTGTTAGACCATCGATCAGCTGAATTTGCTTCTTTTTGTAGACCAAATGTATTATCCAAATGTGAAAATAATATACAAATCAACAACAGCTTTATCACAGCAATTTTATAAAATCAATTACATATTAAAACATTACCTTGTTCAAAAATAGCACCCTCCCCCTCAACCAAATTTCAACTTTATTATTTAGAGAACCTAATCATAAATTTGCATAAAGATACTCTCTCTGTAGCACAGATTCCACACCTTCAGCAAGAACTCTTCTCCTGCATGAGCAATCTTAACACACACATACACTGCTAAAGAGACAGCCTCATAAATCATGTCAGCATCTCCAGAACATTGCCAGCTGAAGGTTCAAATGCATTGCCTATTTTTCACTTTTCTAAACGCCTTGACTTTTAACTTTTTAGTTAAAATACTATAATGTCTATATGCTTAAAGCTTAACAGTTAAAACAGCAAAGCTAATGTAAAATTAAAAGTGGAACAGTTACTTTCAGTGTTATACCTACCTACTGTCACACAATCTCTCTCTACATAGCAGAATACTGTAAAATGTCAATATAATGAATGGCAAAATAATTAAATTTCAGTACAATGATTATTTTTCTATTCTAGCAAATTTGCTAAGTATCTCTGTCTAAAAATGTTTCATTTTAATGAATACCATTCTAATGAAAATACCAGTTTAATAAAAATTTATTTCGATAAGAAAAAAAAAAGATCAGTATAAAAAATTTTGCAAAAAGAAAATCCTTCAACAATATGTACAATGCATATTTTTCTACCTGTACACGCTTTAATTTTTAGCATCTGACAACACTTCAATGATTTAAATGCTGTGAAATATCTAACCAATCACAGCAGTAGGAATCGTGCTATTGCATATTTCATGGTATGCATTTTTGCCAATCTCACTGTGTGGCACAGATGCTCTCTACATGATCTGGCACAATTCCTTAAAGAGATTTAAGTGATTCTGAGTGGACTGCACAATAAGTAACTGTAACATCCAGTGAAAAGTTGTTCTAAATCAGATCCAATCGACACATTTTATTTGTTAAATTCAAGTTGTTGTTATATTTGTTCATTATTATTATTGTTTAGTTAAGTTCATCAGTTAGTTGCATTTCATTAGTAGCAGTCAATATGACATGAAGTTTTTGTCTTTTGCCTTGACATGGAAAGGTATTCTGGACAATGTATTGGGGAGTTGCGACATCATTTAAGAATTCATTGAGATATGCTTGTTAGAATAGAATATTAAAAAAATTACCAACTTTTTTAAGAAGTAAACTCTAATACAGGGTAAATTTCTTTCATTATGATTATTTTACAGTATGTAATTACACAGCACTTTTTTTAATGCATTTCACCATAAAGAAATTTCAGTGTAAAGAATATATTTTTGTCACCTGCTTGATTTCGTTATATCAGCATTTCACTGTACCTGAATCTGCTTCTTAAAAAATGATTGGTAAACCAGAGCGCATTAGCATCCATTTTGGCTGTGTAACAACTACAGCTTCAACAAATGGAACATCTCCACCTCCTGTACATGAGCCAGCAATCTCCAAATATCAAAGCTACTTTTTAGAACTTTCCATTAAATATAGACTTGTAGATCTTCACTAAGTGAGAATTCTACTTAAGTTGGGAGCAGTACTGAGAAAGAATGTGGCATCTTTCTCAGTACTGCTCCCAACTTCATGAGAAGAAATCAGTGGCATAGGGCACTTGCTTAACTAAAACTAAGTAGGCTAAGCCATAAGCTTATAGAAATATATCACATACACACATATATATACAATTATGTTAAATATTAAACTTGGGAATATACTATAAAATAAAGTACGTGAAATGTAAATGGTAGCTAGGTAGTCACTGGAAGGAGAGCTATGCACCAATCCCTTGTGATGATGCATAGAACCGGCCAAGCCTAGTACCTAATGTCCGACCCCACCTTCTCATGGTGCAGACCGTTAGTACCTTTCAAAAGTGATACTCTCTGTGGAAGTGAACGGAAGGGGAGGGCTGCCAGATTAGTGTGGCCTACTGATCTGGACAACTATGGCTACTTTTCTTTTTTTTTCTACCCTGCAGAGGAGTGGTCAACCACACAGGGTCCTGGTGCTGACCATTATAAACCCACTGGACTGGACAGATATACAGCTCTGAGCTTGATTATGGATCCTGATTTTGCTGCACTGGTGGGCTTCTGTGGAGGGAAAATCTTCTGCTATGTTTTCTGTTTGTTTGTGGGTTGACAGCCCCAAGTGAACAGATTCACAGGATATGTTGATCAGCTGGTGGATAATCCTGAGCAGAGGTCATCGCAGGCACCTGAACTATTTGCTTCTATTGGCATCGTCAAATTCTACATTGGAGGAAGTCTTCCAGTGTAGATGGCTTCAGCCTTTAGTGGTGGGGGAACGGGTCTTTGCCCCATGTCTGCGATTAGGGGGCTGTTTGATATTGTCAGCATTCCCTCTCTCAATAAACATAGTTTCTTTAAACATCCCACTAGCCATTTTCTCTCCATAGGTAGTTCGAATGTGAGGACTCTGCACAGAGCTTTTTCTCTTGATGTCCTCACACAAGAATTACACTGTTATAATTTAGATATTCTCAGCTTGCAAGAGACCAGATGGAAGATAAAGGTAAGATTCTTAAAAATAATCTTAAATTTCTCTTTTCAGGGAGGGACGACAATAAGCATCACCAAGGTGTGGGTTTGCTTCTCAGCAGACACGCTAGTGATGCTCTTCTAGGATATGAGTGCATTAATGAAAGTTTTCTTACAGCAAAATTTCAGACAAGCGTTAAAGACTTGAATGTTATCTGCTGTTATGCCCTCACTGAGGATGCCGATGAGAATGAGAAGGATAGGTTTTATGAACAACTTCAAGATATTTGGAATTCTGTCAAGAAAGGAGATATTACCCTTGTTCTTGGTGACTTCAATGCCAAAGTTGGTACTGACTCTGACCTTTGGGGAGGAGTAATAGGTCCTTTTGGTATTGGTAGCTGCAATGGCAATGGGCAACGTCTCCTACAGGTAATTAAACTCAATGGATTCAGAATAACTAACAGTTATTACAAACACTGCGACATACATAAGTACACATGGGTTTCACCCAATGGGCTGTATACGAATATGATTGATTATATATTAATTAACAGCAAATGGGCTAGTTCTGTTAGGAATACCAGGTCATATAGGGGAGCTGAAATTGGATTTGATGATTATCTTGTTAAAAGTGTCTTGCAACTTAAACTTAAAAAGTGTTGTGCTAGGGTTAAAAAATTTACTTTTAATACTGAAGCTCTGAAAGACCCAGTTATAACCAAAGCTTACCATGATAAGTTACTTAGTCATTATTACAGTCATGGTTTGCTTACTACTGAAGTCGAGGAAGAATGGGATCATTTTAAACAGGCTTTTTTGGACACTAACAGTACTCTTTTAGGAAAATAGGGGCAGAAGAGACAGAATTATCTGAGTGATAAGGCACTTGAGCTTATTTCGGAAAGAAAGAACTGCAGGAACGTCCTTAATCAATACCCTATTAGTCCTAATAGAAAGTATTACAGAGAACTTAATAAAAGTGTAAAAGATCAGTTAGCTGCTGATAAGAATCTTTGGCTTGATGGTTTGGCTGACAAAGCCGAGGAAGCAGTTACACAGCACAACAGCAGAGAGCTGTACCAGATAGTTAATGTTTTGTGTGGTAGAAAACAGACAGGTATACAGGGATTGAAGGATAAACAAGGTAAGGTTATAGAAGGTGAGAATTCTGTCATGGCTAGGTGGGCTGAGCATTTCAGTGATATTCTAAACAACGCGGTTAGTTCTATTCCCATTGTTTGCAATGATGATAGAAGCATTGATGGCTTTAATGTTGGCCCTACAACACAATCTGGTTATTTTGGCTGTTTCTAAACTTAAACTTCATAAATCCCCAGGGGTAGATGAAATTACTACAGAAATGCTTAGAGCTGGGAATGTTTCGGCTACCACTTGGATGACTGAAATTCTGAATATCTTTTATGATAAAGGCATGGTTCCTAAGGATTTTACCAGAGCTATTGTTATCCCTATTTTCAAAAAAGGTGATCGCAGTTTTTGTTATAACTATAGGGGTATCAGCCTACTCTCTATTCCAGGTAAAGTTCTTTCCATGATTGTGCTTAATAGAATTAAGAATCTGGTTGACAATCAATTGCGTGATGGGCAATGTGGATTCAGAAGTGGTAGGGGATGTGAGGATCAGATATTTTCACTTAGGCAGATTCTTGAGAAATGTTTAGAGTTTCAGAAACCTTTGGTTGCTAGTTTTGTTGATTTCAAAAAGGCTTTCGACTCTGTTGATCATCATAATTTGTGGTTGATTGTGAGATCATATGGTATACCAGACAAGTTAGTTAACATAATGAAAGCTCTCTCTAATAACACTGAGTCGTGTGTGAGAGTTGGTAAGTCTTGTAGCAATTGGTTTAGCATTACTTCTGGTGTTCGACAAGGGTGCATTTTGTCTCCTTTTCTCTTTAGTTTCGTTATTGATTATGTTATGCGAAATTCGCTTCAAGGGAAAGATTTTGGCCTTAAATGGGCTGGAGATACGAAAATTTCTGACTTAGATTACGCTGATGATTTAGCCCTTTTGGCAAATGATGTTGATGAGATGAACTCTTTCATTCGAACTGTTGATGAGACTGGTAATAGAGTAGGTTTGGTTATAAAGAGAGAGAAAACTAAAGTGATGAAAATTGGTCAGGCAGGTTGTGATTCAGTTCATCTGAATGGTTGCAGTTTTGAGCAAGTGTCACAGTTTAATTATCTTGGGAGCTATGTAACAGATAATGGTGATGTGCGGCATGAGATTAACAGACGAATAGGGATTGCTGCCGGGACTTTTAAGAATCTATGGAGAGTGTAGAGAAATAGGCGTATACACTTAAAGACTAAAATTAGACTGTATAATAGTTTGGTTCTTTCTAGGGTTAGTTATAGTAGTGAAACTTGGACACTTTGTAAACAAGATAACAGGAAACTAGATGCTTTTGATTCCAGATGCTTACACAGTATCTTGGGCATTAGGTGGTTCAACTTTGTAACTAATGATGAGGTTAGGCAAAGGAGCTTGCAACCTCCTTTAAGCAGCACATTGTGCAGAGAGAGACTCTGTTGGTTTGGCCATGTTGCCCATATGAATAATTATAGATTGGCAAATAGGGTTATGAACAGTGTGCCTAAAGGCCTCAGAAAGAAGGGGAAACCTAGGATGCGGTGGGCAGACAATGTCAAACAGGACCTTGTTAGAATTGGTGTGCAGTGGCCAGATGCAGTAGATGTAGCTCAGGATAGACTTGCTTGGAGAACTAAATTGCATGGTCTGGTTGGACCTCCGTAGCCCATGGCTGCTTGAGGATGATGATGATGTGAAATGAAAGTTGGATAACAGTATGAAATTTATGACTGTCCAACAGGAAAGCCTAAAAAATTGAGGATTTTCAACGATTTAAAAATAAGAAATCTAAACAGCTTCTACTGGGACAGAGTGGCACATATGCAAAAACTTAATTCTTTTATGTATATATATATATAAAACTTTCTGAAGCTTTAATTTATGCAAATATCCTTTTTAACAAGTTGAGCAATGAGAAACTTCATGTATTCCAGGGAACTCAATTCCAGAAAATTAACTGTAAAAACAAAAGTCTAAAGCAGTGCTATGATGAAACCATTTATGCCATAGAAAGCAAGTTACAATGAAAAAAATAATGGGGTTTCATAAATTAGACCACTGATTCTCTTAGCCAATATCTTGTCAATGTACTTCTTAGAGCCACTAAAAGCTCAACTAAGATTTTCATTCTGACATGCAAAGCTCTAGAAAAAATAAATTTTTCAATGATAAGTAAACTTATTGAAAATGAATGAATGAACTTATCATGATCTTATATGTGACATTTCACCTACATTCTACATATATACATATTACCTGCTTAATATTACTGAACCTCACTAACAGTCTGAAAAATTATTGTGAAAATTTCAGTTCCTTGAAATTCTTTACTAATTCATTTGAGATTGATGATGAATCCTGTCAAAATTTCAAAATGTTACTCACTGACCTGGATTTAGAGGAACAGTTAAGAGCTAGAGTTCTAAAATCAAATTTTAGAACTCTATCTGCCATGATCATATCTCTAGAAAAATTTGGTGTAAAAAATCTGTTGAAGAGAGTTAAAACTGACTTGAAACAGATACACAGGGGAGTAAGGAAAATAGTCTCTGATAAATTCCATAAAATCCTAAATAAAAATAGTGGATGAACACTTTGTACAAGATTTCTGATATTTATTGTCATCATCCTCAAGTAGCCATGAGCTATGAAGGTTCAACCAGATCGTGCAATTTAGTTCTCCAAACACGCCTGTCCTGAGCTACAGCTGCTGCACCTGGCCACTGTAGCCCAATTCTAACATGGTCCTGTTTGACACTGTCTGTCCACTTACATCCTAGATCTCCCTTTCTGCAGCTTTTAGGTTTTATTTTCTTTCTGTGGCCCTCAGTATTTAGGTACATTGCTCATAACCATATTCGTTTATCTATCTATTTAATTTTTAAAAATTTTTATTTGCATTGTCAGATGCATTTTTTTTTACTACATCGCTCTAAAAAAACCTTATTAAAATAAATATTTCACAAAAAAGTTTTCTTTTTGGAAAATCCAGAAATGCTGATTAATTTGGCATATAACATGCCATAATTCCTTTAGTTATTTGGCAAAAAAGTTCAAAAGTTAAATTTTCGTTTGGCTGATCATAGTGAAAAAATAGCTGGGCCTGTGTATGTAAAACTGGTTTTTCAGGAAGGACCTTGTAAAGGTTAAAAATGAGAAATTCGTAAAATTCACATAAAGAGTGGTCACTTGTCCTTAGAAAGAAATGATTCTGTTAGAAAACTAGGGCCTTTTTAGATATTACAAAAAAAACAACAAAACAGTATTAACATTTCATTTGAAAAAATTAATTCAGTCAACACTGAAATTTCACTGTTGATTTTCGGCACTTTAAAAGTCAATGGATTAATATATATGTAGAAAATTGTATTCTTACTTGTAATCCATTGAGATCAGTATAAAAATCTTGATTCTCATTGCTGATGTTTGTAACAAATCGCATAATTAGTTCCTTATTTATGTCTTGAGTCATATCAACTAAATTGTATATTTCAAATCCTGATCCATCTAAACCTGTAAAGTGAATGAAACCAATTGTAAAGTTAAAATATTATTATACATATTACTATGCCTTTAAAATTTAGATAATGATAATTCTACACAATTCAAAGAACCGAAATAAAACTACCAAAAATTACAGTATGTCTTAGAATATTAAAAAAGCTCTACGGATTACTAAATATTACTACCAACCTAAAGGTATACTGATTTATGAAATATTTTGGAAATGAAAGCAAATGCTCAAACAACTGCCAGGTTCTTCAAGAATGTGTTATTCCAAAACCACGTATGTTGAAAAAAAATGTGTATATAGATACCACAACATTGCACTCTATTTCTGTTAGTAATTTTTTTCCACACCTGGATAAACCTTCAAAGAATTAATTCACTTAATTTTACACAGTAAAGTTAGTAATTAAAAAAAAGTTAATCTCACAATTGGTCAGGCAGGTTGTGGTTCAGTTAATCTGAATGGTTATACCCTTGAGCACCTGCCTCAGTTTAATTATCTTGATAGCTATGTCACAGATATAGGGGATGTGCAGCATGATATAAACAGAATAGGAATCGCTGCTGGGACTTTTAACCCTTTGCACATGAAGTTTGTTTTATAAGTTATAACTTCTATCACTTGTATTTATTTTATCTGCCATGTTTATGGGTAAATATTATGATCACGAATAATAATATGGAGCACAGATATGACATACAATCATATGCTATCGATGTTAACGCCAGACTGATCTAGTGTGTCGCCGCTATGGCGCCCATGAGTTTTAAGATAAAATCAAGGTGGTGCTGCTATAGTGATCTTGGGTGCAAAGGGTTAAGAATCTCTGGAGAGTGTGGAGAAATAGGCATACACACCTAAACACTAAAATTAGGCTGTATAATAGTTTGGTTCTTTCTAGGGTTAGTTATGGTAGTAAAACTTGGACCCTTTGCAAACAAGATAGCATGAAATTGTTGCTTTTAATTCTAGATGTTTACACAGTATCTTGGGCAATAGGTATTGAACTTGTAAGTAATGACAAATTTAGGTGAAGGAGTCAGCAACCTCCTTTGAGCAGCATACTCTGCAAAGAAACTGCATTAGTTTGGCTAAATTTCCCATGTGCATAACTATACATTAGCAAATATGATTATACACAGTGTGCCTAAAGTCCTCAGGAAAAGGGCACCTGTATGTAGTGGGCAGTTAATGTCAAACAGGACCTTGTTAGAATTGGCCTACAGTGGTCAAATGCTAACAGGTAGCTCAGGAGATACCTGTTAGAGGAACTAAAGTGCAGTCTGGTTAGACTTCCTCTGTCTGTCTGTCCGTTCGTTCGTTTACAGCAAGCATTCTTCTCCCACATAGGATAATATCACCATGCATTTAGTTAGCAGTTATACTTTCATAATTAAACTTTTGTTTTCATTTCTGTAGATTTATTTTATTTCTGAAATTATCAATCTTTCAGCAGCTGATTATCAGTCTTTTGGAGTTATGCTACATTGGATGGCCAGCTTAAAATTGTTGCATATATTTTAACATTGCATTAGGTTATATGTGAATACTTCTTTTATTTTTTCGTCATTTTCTAGTAAAAAAATTGATCTTGTATCATTTCCTGAAAATGAAGGTGGTCTTGGAAATGGAAGCGAAATGGACTTTCTTGGCATGGAAATCAGTCCTATTGTGGGAGGACAATTTTGGCAAAGGTTCACCCCCCACCCCAGGCAGAATTTAAATTATTTTAAATTATGAACTTTTAAGTTTATATTCCATGGTTTTTAAACGATTTTAGTACCCCTCTCTCAATATATTGGCTGTGCACTCTGATGATATAGATGTTTGTTTTTTACCTTTGGTGCACAAACCTTTCAGTACTTAGTCAAGATCACAAATTTCAACACCCAAAGGAAAATTTCATAATGTTTACTAAAGAAGGCAATCAAGAAAATGTTTTTCCATCTCAAAAACAGGACATAAAATCCCATTAATGTGAGCAAGCCAGTGACCTTGTATAACATTACCAATGTTTTAAAATATACCACACTGAAATGAATCATTGAAAGAAAGAAATATCATGTTTCAAGTAAATATATTATTTAGGAGAAATTTCTCCTCAATTAATATATAATTTAACTCAGTAACATATTATCACAGAAAAACGTCCCATAGACAAGAAACACTAAATAATGCATTGGAAAAAAAAAATGGTTGTACTGACTGGGATTCGAATCCAGGTCTTCCAAGTAGCATGCCAGTCAACTTAACTGCAAAACCACTGAGGAACTGATAATTTCTTCAACAAAGTGACATATCAGCATTCCTGTTAATTCACCAGTGGTAATTTCATAGTCCGATATATTTTTCTACTCTATCACTGTAAAACATCTTATTGAAATATGTTTGAAAATTTGTTCAAGTTTTTATTTTTATAAAATTTGAAATTAAATTATGTTTATTATGGCATATAACTTGATCTATTTCTGTTAATTAATTATTATTTTTTAATTCCAAAGTTGACTTGTTTATTTGATTCAGTACAATTGACAAAAAGTCTGGACTTCTCTGAGGTGGGGGTGTCTCAGTCAGTAGCATGCCAAGTTCTTAATCTGCAGTTCCCAGGTTTGAGTCCCACATGGGCCAGCATTGAGATTTATCTTCGTAAAACTCCTCGCCTGTCATTGGTCAGTAGGGGACACTGATAGGCTTGGAGAGGCCCCCATCCATAGGATGGAACATAATGCTATGACACTGTGTGCAGGAGATTTAGTTTTTTATAGCTCATCACCGAAAGGAATGTGGGACTACAGATCCCTCTATCTCAGATAAGTGCGTAGGATATGTATAGATAGCTGGATCAAGTCTTGGACAGTAAATGTAGAAAAGAGATATTCTATTGGTTGAGATATAAAAATGATATTAAAATAATGTTAAAAAATTGAAGGGGAGGCCAAAAAAACATTTAGTGAAAAGTTCTAAAAGTTTAAATTTCAATTAATTTTGAGTATAAAAATAAAAAGATCAAATGATATAAAGATCGCAAGATTGAGATGAAAAAATAGAAAAAAAAAATCCCTCTTAACCAGAAGCCAGCATAGTGAAAAGTTTATCAGACAATAGCAGTCTCAAGTGCAAATTGCCATCCATACTTACCTCTAAAGAAAGTCAAGCCAAAAAAAAAGGAATAGCACTTTGAAGAGCACTTTGGCAAAATTCTTAATTGAACTTAAGAGATACTGATATACTTAAGTTCCCAACAAAAACAATCAAGAACAGAGATAATGTCTGCTTTGGAGTTTCTATTGGTTTTCTCATTTTGGAAGGCAATCTTATACTTATTTTTTATGTTTCCTCTTCTGTTCAATACAATTCCAAGTGGGAACTACTTGATGTAGTTTGCTCAATTGTTGTTTGGTGGTCTAGTGGGATCTTTGGCAAGAAAGGTGAGAAAGTCTTGAAGTTGTGTTTTAATAAGGTTGAAGTTAGATGGGACTGAAGTTCTACTTTCTTTAGAGGCATTATGGCTGGAAGCAATTTCCTTATCTGAATCATTTTGAATCATATTATTCAGTTTTTTGAGATCGGAATTTTTGTCTTGTAAATTTTTTTCAACTTCTTTGACATCCACTGAAGAGTTTTCAGTTTAAAGGTAGAATAGCTGGTTACACTATGTATTGTTTTGCTATTTCTCTGTGGTTGTGATTGTGAATTTTTTTTTCTTCTGTAATAACATTCTCGATCACTTCAGCAAAAGTTGGTATTTTTCCTATAGTTTTTTTTATTTTCTTTTATTTCTTGGGCAGCTTGCTACTAAATGACCTTTTTTTCTACATTTTCTTCATCTTGAGCACCATGGAAAATTCTTCATTGTCAATAAAGAAAGGAAGATTTGAAATAAAAATCTTTTTTACTGGATTTCCTATATGATTGATATGAATTTTCTTTTCTTTGAGTATCCAGCTTTTTTCTTTTAGCACTAGAATATTGTCAGTGGCCTGCTCCGAGGCTAGTAGTAGGATCAATACATTTTTGTTGATCAATTGTGCGATGGTAACTATTTCAAGTCCTAATTTTCCAATAATATCTTCTAGAACTTCAATGAAATTATTATCCTGATGATATATGCAAAAACAAAGGTGAAGATTTTTGTCTTTCATTGCCATATAATCTTGAAAAAGACCTTTTTTAGGCAATAAGGCAATATGGCAATGAACAAAGGTGATGCACATCCAGGAAAGTGTAGTTGATGTTCGATCAGCAAACTCAGGAGCTGATAAAAACACATCTGCACTTGCTAAACTCTATCACAATCTCTGTGTGTGGGAGAGCCATACTCTGTGCACATTAAAGAACATGCTGGATGGCTTTGGTGGGAGGCTATTACCTGTCTCCCAACAGCTGTCCAATGGGTACCCACCCCCAACCTTCTCTGAGCCCTCAGGGTCTTTGTGTCTTGGCCTAGTTAGCCCACTGTATGCAAAAAAAAAAGTGTTTTTCAGCGGTAAAACAACCTAACCCTGGACTCTTCTCAAAGTATGATACAGAGAAAAAAATTATGAAAAAAGATATAATTTTTTTTTGCTATTCAGAAATATTCTTTCTGTTCATATGCATTATAATTATTTCTGTCTATTAGTTTTATTTAAATAAATTTTTTTGTTTTACCAGATGCTTTTTTTACTATATGACTAAGCATGCCTATTAAAATAAAACTGGCAGTCTTTTTTGTGAAATATTTTATTTTGGGAAAATCCAAAATTAAATGCCAATTAATTTGGCATAAAACATGCCATAATTCCTTTCATTAGTTACTTTGCATAAAAGTTCTAAAGTTAATTTTTTTGGCTGAATATAGCGAAAAAATAGCTGCACCTCTGGATGTAAACCAATCTTTCAGGCGGGGCCCTGGAAGGATTAAATGGTTCCAAAGGGTAAAAGGTAAGTAAATAATTAATATAGTTTCACCTGGGGAATTCTTGAGCCGAATTCTGTGCTCCACCTCAGGTAGGAATACTGTTACTTCTGACATTAATGCACCTTCTATAACTCGAATGTGAGGCTTTCTGTATTTTACTTCCTAAAATAAAACATTAGTATCTACTATTATTTTTATGGTTTAAGCTATACTCAATGTACAATATAATTTCTCTAATATTATATATACACTCAAGTGCAAAAGTTAGTTACAAATGCTGATTACTCAAACACACTTATATGATTTAAAAAATTTATAAATAGGTAAGTGTAGTGTGATTAAAATTCTGCCTAAGAATCAAGACTGCATGATGAACAGGTGTGTGATTAATTATCATGCTTATATGAAGGTATTAAAGTAAATCCAAGAAGGTGAATGAAAGCTGATGTTAGTAAGGGATGTGATCCTCCCTGACAGCAGTGTAGGATTCACATCTCCAATCAATTCTGAAGGTAATAAAGCCCACTGTTGCAAAAAGGCTGTTTTAAAATCATGCAGTCTTTTAGGGAGAGTGTTCAGACTATAATCTGTCTCTCCAAGTCATCCCAGGCACGATCAATAGGATTGGGTCAGAGGATTTTGCAAGTCACTCCATAGGTTCAGTACTCTTGCATTCAAGACAGTGGTCCACAAGGTGAGCTCTATGTACATGAGCATTATTGTTCATTAAAATAAACTTGAAGCACACTGCTCTTGCAAATGGGTGAAGATAATATTTCATAATCTCATTCTGATACCTTTGAGCAGTCAGGGATACTCTATCAAAGATGTTAAGAATCAGTTTGCTCTGTAAAGCTGTATTTCAACTCATCTGTGAAAAAAACAGTTGCTTATTATTCTTGGGTGTCATGCACATGTTACTAAGACCAATTCAGATGGGCTCTTATGTGGCAATGAGTTATGAGGATATACACCACTGGCTGTATTGTATATAACTCCCTCTCATGAAGTCTTATGGAAACCATCCACCTCAAAGTTCTTCCTGTAGACAAGGCAAGCTCTGAAGCAAGTTGGGGAGCCTGTCACACATGGCAGTTAAAGCCAGATACTTGTTATCTTGATATGTTATTCCTAAACAACCTTGCATTGTTCTTCTTGTGACATCACTTGTATAATGAAATTGACTACAGTGGCTTGAGACCAGCCAGCCTTCATTCTCCAGTGGCATACCATCTAAATGATGAATTTGAGACATTTTCAATGAAATGGCAATCTTCAATTTGCAATTTGGGGATAAACAATGCACAGATCTGTAAAGAGAGTGCCATTTGTAACTGATAATTCACTTGCATGTTTTGAGCCTCTGAAGCAGCTTTAGTGTTGATTTACTTATTCACCTCTGATATCACATAAGAAATTCAATTTTTGTTTTTTAATTCCATATATTTTTCAAAATATTACAAATAACTAATGTGTAACTTAACTTTTGCACTTGAGTATATAGCACAAAAAATAGCAAAAATAATTTCACAATAAATTTTTATATGAGGCAGAAATATAAAAGTACACTGAACCAAATCCATATATGCTAATAGATTACTGAAAAACATATAAATAGAAAACATAACTAAAATAAATCAGAATGGAAAATAATTAAATATGCATGTATGAAGAGCATTAATAAATAAAAACTTGCTCTTCACTTTAAGTAATATATGACAAATACAACTGGTATATTGATAAATGGAATGAAACTTGCAAACCAAAAACTTAGTATATTATATAGTGACCCTTCCCATGTCACAAACCTCTTTATACAGAGCTTATTACTTTTAGCCCTCCAAGATATAGTGGAAAAATAGTCTTCATAATTCCCCCTCTTTCAGGGGGAAGAAATCATGGAAGGCAAATGTTTTGCATCCTATGGCACTCCCCCACATCATAAACTTTCATTTGAAACATAAATCATTAAGTTTATCCATCACATTCAAAAGATATGGTGGAACAACTATTTTGACAAACACCCAAACTGACACACCAAACAAACAAACCAACAAATGATGAGCAAAAAGCAATAGGTAGATAGGCAAAAATAAATTCAATCTTGTGAAACAAAGGTTGAATTTATTTTTACTCCGGGACTACATGTAAGCAATGCACATGTGCTTTTATTTTTACTCAGGGACTACATGTAAGCAATGCACATGTAGTCCCGGAGATATGTTGCTTTCCTCGAACATTGATTTTCTGCCAGTGAGTAATGCTTTCTGCACAAATAGTACTGCCAGATGTTCTGCTTACAATGCCAGTGTTCTAAGGAATTTCACCTTTTTAAGTCGATTCAAATTTTTAGAGGAAAAATTGTCTTGATCCAGGTGGGTCCACAACCTTCTGACAACATGTCAGGTGTTCTGGACCACTGAGCTACCGGCCGCCGATCATAGCATCAATTAGAGCAGGGGTGGGCAATTGTTTTCGTATCTACACTGCTCATGCATATTGACGTGGCCGTCCTAGTGGAAAATACAAGACGAATCTTCGGTTGCACAAGGGAAGGAAATCTCGGTTCAAGGCGGATTTTTCTGACTGTCTTGGCGGGCAACAAAAAACTTTTAGCAGGCTGCTATTTGCCCACCCCTGAATTAGAGGATATCTTGATCGGCAGCTGGTAGCTCAGTGGTCAAGAGCACCTGACATGTTGTCAGGAGGTTGTGGATTCGTATCCCACCTGGCTCAAGACAATTTTTCCTCTAAAAATTTGAATCGACTTAAAAAGTGGACATTCCTTAGTGTATACTAAATAAGTTGGGTTTATTCAATATTAGATTTCATAAAATCATTTAGCCTGAAATAATGAAGATAATTAATATTAGGTACTTGCAAAAAATGTCTAGACTGTAGCTGTGAAGTGGTTTCACATAAACATTTATTTGTTTGTAAATCCTCTAAATCTTTCTTCCACCCATAACTCACACATTAACTTCACTAGATCTTTGGTGAATGCAGTTTTTTCCTTAAATATTAGATTAAGCATTTATACAATTTCACACAGACACACACGCACTCAGAGCAGCCTGCAGCCCCATTTTTAGGAGGGTTTGATGTGCTGTGTGTTGTGACACATTACTCCCGTCACCAATATTCAAATTATGGGTGAGCTGCACCACAGTATCTCTTCTGTTGGTGTGCACCATATGGGATAGCCTTCGCTCACCTCTAGAATCGATGAGCCATGGTCAGCCCAAGCCTTGCTGGCTGGCGGTTTGTGATTTTTCCCTCCTTGGACCACTTTTTGAAGGTACTAATCATGGCTGACCATGAGCACCACACAAGCCATGCCATCTTGGAAATGCTCTGACTCAGCCATCAATCTCTGACACAGTCTATAATTTGTACTTTATCAAACTCATTTAAGTCTGCTGCCTTTCCCATCTGATGAACAAGAATAACACTGATTAACAGAGCTCAGTAACAGGTGTTATTTATACCGTTTTGTGATCTTCATATGCACTGTCGTTTACCTGTATTTGCTTCGATTTGCATAAAGATGCGCTGGTCATATGTTTTTAGCTCTTCAGTGTACGTTCACTGCAACCTACATCTCCTGTTCTTTCTGAGGCCTTTAGGCATATTATTCATATCACTGATAACTCACTAATTTGTAGATATACATGTTTAAACCAATGCAGTTCTGCATGTCTAACCCTACATAAGATGCTGTTCAAAGATGGTTGATGACTTCATTGTCTAATCTCATAATTACTTACATATTCAAACCACTTAATACCAAAAATACTGTGTAAGCAAACAAATTCAAAAATTCAAAAGTGTCAAGTTTACTGTTTTCTTGCTCATAAAGGGCCAAGTTTTCCAATCACAGCAAATTTCAGAAAGAACTAAACTATTATATTGCCCTATTTTAATCTTTAGATGAAATGGCTATTTTTATATCCTAACAACTGATGTCTGATCCCACCTTCTCATGGTGCAGGCCATTAGTACCTTTCAAAAGAGATTCTCTTCTGGAAAGAAAGGCACAAGCTGCCCAGATCAGTGTGGCCTACTGATTTGGTCATTTATGGCCCACCCCCTTTTTTTTCCTGCCCTGATGAGAGGTTTACTTCACAGAGTCCTGTGCTGACCATTTATACCCACTGGACTGGAATGGTTTATGGCTTTGAGCTTGATTACAGATCCGGAACTTGCTGCACTGGTAGGTCCCTGTTGAAGGAAAATCTGCTGCTGTGTTTTCTGTTTGCATATGAGTTGCCAACACTAAGTGAACAGAAGCACAGTATACCTTATATGAGCTGGTGGTTAATTCTGATCAGAAGCCATCAGATACCTGAATCCTTACTTTAGATAGTTGGGCATCACCAATCCTAACCTGGAGTAATATATCTCAGGCAGGTCAGTCTCCATCTACATTCTGGTTCTTGAAAGGGACCACTTGAAAAGGTGGTGCCTGAAGTTCCTACCAGAATGGGTGGCTTCAGCCTTTAGCAGTGGGAGTTTGGATCTATGCCCAATGCCTATGATCAGGGGGCTGTTTTGGCCCAACCTTTCTCAATAAATCTACTTTCTTTAAAAATCCTACTAATCATTTTCTCTCTGCATGTGTATGATGTGGAATGTGAGGATGTTGCATAGAGATTATTCTCTTGATATCCTCACACAGGAATTCCAGCATTATAATCTAGGTATTCTGGGTATGCAAGAGACCAGATAGAGAGGTAAAGGTCAGATACTTAAAAATAATTTAAATTCTTTTTAATGAGGGAGGATGGAAAGCATCTCCAAGGTGTAGGTTTGCTTCTCAGCAGATACACTCTTCTAGGATATGACTACATTAATGAAAGATTCATTACAGCTATATTTAAAATTAAGATTAAAGACTTGAATGTTATCTGCTGTTATGCACCCAAAGAGGACTCTGATGAGGATGAGAAAGATATGTTTCATAGGCAAATCAGGACATTATGAATTATGTCAAAAAAGGAGATATTTCTCTTGTGCTAGGGGATTTCAATATTAAAGTTGGTACTGACTCTGACCTTTGGACAGAGGTGTTAGGTCTGTTTAATGGACAATGGAAATGATGTCACAAAACGTACTTAGGTTTGTCGTCAGCCAGTAGAACAAATGATTGTGTAATGAACAAATGACCTATGCAGAGCTGAGCAAATACTACTTCCTCCTTGTGATTCCTGTGAAGAACATCTGTGAGATGCCCTGTAGAGATGTATTGCTACCCTTTAAGCCCATCCCCAAAACTCTTCAGGACTGCTCTTATTGTTTATTGGACTTTATTGCCTCCCATTCTTTAGATTATCTTACAGAGGGCATGAATCAATGTTGTCAGGCTTGTTTTAGTGCTAGAAGGGGGTGGGTGGGTGAGTGGCAGCACATCCCTATTGACTATACATCCTCTTTTTTTTTCATGTATATTATTTTATTTTATAGTATATATATATATAAATCATTTTGAACCTTATTCATGATGTATCACATTTGGTTTATATCTTACTGTGATATTTGATTAAATCTGTTAAAATATATTTTGAGATATGCCCATTTCATTGATCCATGCTTAACTTTTACGTGTAGTATATTTCAATGAAAGTTTATAACTGGCTTATGAAAATATTTCAGAAAATGAACTTTTTTGCACTTGCATTCATATCATTGTATTATATCTGTCATAAAACATTTAAAGTTAATATTGAAGTGAAAAACCTCTGATATTTTATTTCTGAGCAAATACTTTGGTGGGGTGAGTTAAAGTATATAAATTAGTGAAATGACCTGAATGGTTGCAACACTATTTATTTATTCCTTGTTAGAATGATGTGAAAAAAAAATTGAGAAGAATTACATAAATGATCTTAACATGCATATTTTTCAGATCTGGTAAATATAGTGACTGTATCTGGATATTGTGGTTACAATAACAAAGTAATTATTTCAAAATCTCAGTGTATATACAGTTATTTCAAAATCTCAGTGTATATACAGTTATTTCAAAATCTCAGTGTATAATTCTCAGTGTATATACAAATAAATAAATAATAAATCACATAAAAATGCTGATATATCATATGCAACAATACTGATAGAGTCAATAAAGAAAATTTTCGCAAAGTTCCGATTTAAATCCATAAATATGGAGGAAGGCACTAACAGTTGTTATTAATTGAAGCAATGATGGACAAATAGTTGAGAACATTAAAAATTGCCGAATTTCACATCAAAAGCTGTTATGCACATTAAAATATCTTGAAAAACTTGCACAAAATTATATGATACAATGGTAGCACATAATGAAAAATCTACACTAGCAAAATAATAATATCTAGATTTTGAATATACTTTATATTCTCCATTGGCAATATGGTGGTAAGTTGAAAATTAAACTGAAATTAGAATGTAAATTTGAAAGTTATGTTAACACGATATTTCGATGCATAGATATGATGTCATGCGCAAATATTGCATCATTATTGTCACCTTAATGGAGCACTGTATTGGACCATGGTGACACTGCAACTGCATGGGTCTAGGTTCGAGTCCTGGTGATGGCATGATAATTTATTCTGTTGTAACCTAGATATAAGCTAATAGCTTTGTGGGTCTGAGCATCACAAATTAAAAAAAAAAGATGATATATTGGTAGCATTTCTATTGTTGGAATATGTACAAGAAAAATTACGTTTTTGTTATTGTTGATTAATATATTGATGTTAGGGAAGTCCTTCAATAAAATTTTCCAAGTGCAGCTAAAGGTAGTATTTCATCATTGCAACAGAAATGTTTGATGTGGATGATTATTTTTTCAGTATATGAGAGTACTAGAAATGATGGTAGCTCCTTCAAAAATTGTTAGTGCATTATGGTTGATTACTGTATTGGATAATGCTTGTTGCTGGTATCTTCTTTTGGTTGTCATATTTGTATTCATTAATTCTTTCTTGTAAGCGTTTTAAAGTCATGCCTATATATCCAAATAGTAAGTCAATATTGGTAGAGGAATTATTTTTTTAAAGGAATTAGATATATTCCTCCTATTTGAATGCCATTATGAAAATATCATGAGCCATAACTTTCAAATTTATCTTCTATATTATTTTAATTTTTGACTTACCACCATATTGCTAATAAAGAATATAAAGTACATTCAAAATCTAGACACCATTATTTTGCCTGTGCACATTTTTAATTTTGTGCTACCATCTTATATAATTTTGTGCAAATCTTTCAAGACTCTGCATAACAGCTTTTGATGTAAAAAGTCAGGAATTTTCAACATATTCTCCAATTATAAGAACTGTAAGTGCATTCCTTCATATTTATGGAATTAAATTGGAACTTTGCCAGAATTTTCTCTCATCTTTATTGACTTTGTATGTATTTTGTACATATGTCAAGATTATTGATCTACATTGCATATGATATATCAGTATTATGGTGATTTCTTATTACTTTATCACAATAATTCTTGAAAACTATTCATTTCAGTGTATTATTGTTTAAATTATTTCCAAACACAATAGGCACATACACCTAGCAAACAATAATCAAATGCAGAAAAGCATAAATATAGCTATCAACATGAAAATACATCAAGAATTATGCGATAGTCATCAGGAGGTCATGGGTTCAGATCACACCCAGTTCAAGACAATTTTTCCTCTACACCCATTTCATACTTAAAACAGCTTAATTGTGGTTAAATAAATCAGTAAATCAATGATGAGCTTGAATTCATTTGTCTAAATATGAGAGAGTATTAAAGACATTTACAAAAACAAAATATACTTACAAATCAAATTCTAATTCAAACCATCATTTAGTAATTTAAGTTAGTAGGTGGATCTGATTTAGACATACAAGAAGCAAAATAGTTAGAGTCTTGAACCATTCTTCAAACAAAATAGTTCAGTCTTGCACTATTCTTTACCCATATCAATCATTTGGGAGTGTAGAAATTGAGAGTACAACTAGGGTTATTAATATACTGTCAATTGTGTAACAAATATTTACATTTTCCCAGTCTTATATAACTATGATTCAAACTAGATCACTGATAAATAAGCAGGGTGAATCTGGAAACATTTTTGGTAAGCATGGTGAACCAATATCCAGATACAGAGAATAATCTGGTAAGCAGGGTGAATCTGGAAACATTTCAACCAATACTGAGCACCAAGTTACGATTAGTAAGAGACAAACCTGTCTATACTTTTCCATGCTTCTTCAACTGAGAAGTTAAGTCTAGTTCAAAAATATGTAGGTGACTCAATAAGTTACAAATGCACACATCTGCCAAAATACACTATGCAACAATGCCAAGTTTTAGCAGCAAGGTGGCAGTACCTATTATGTTTCACACCACACAGTAGTTTTGACAATCAAAGGTCATTTGTGGGAGAGATGGCTACCAAAGTAATGCAGGAGTTCACACACAACAAACGTGTAGGTATTAATTTTTTTATTAGTCAGAGGCAATGACCTCAAAATCATCCACAGAGAAATGATGCCATATACAGGGTAATTCAAAAGGTCTTAGACAAACTGTAAAGGTAGGTCAGGAATACAAAAACAAACCATTTTTACATAGAACATATACCCGCAAATGCCACCCAAGTGTGCTAGAGGTACAGGAAGAATCAAAAATAAAAGAATACAAGTAAGGTATAACATGTTTATTAGACATCATGTTTACAATTTCAAAGTAAGTCCTCAAAGTTCTTTCCATTCACAGCAATACATGCCTTGCAACATCGACACATGGATCGGTGAATGTGTTCAAAAATGCCAGGCCTCTCATGGACACATGCTGCTGCCTCAATGACTCTTGCAATGATGTCAGCGTCAGAGGCTATGGGGGTTTCGTACACAAGGCATTTGAGGTAACCCCAGAGGAAGAGATCAATAGGGGACAAGTTGGGTGATCTTGGTGGCCAGGCAACAGGTGCGCCTCGGCCAATCCATTGCGCAGGAAAGTGCTGTTGAGATACTCAATCGCAACCAAGGTGAAATGTGCGAGTGCCCCCGTCATGCTGAAACCACATGCATCAAAGCACAGATACAGGAATATCGTGCAGTAGTTCTGGCAAGACCTCCTCCAGGAATGTCCGATAACTATGCCCGTCTTTCCCCTAAAAAAAGGGGGACAATCTGAAAAATGATAGTATCTCCTGAATGCAAGTGCAGAAAGTAATGAGCTATATGTCAAATGAAAGCTTGTGCCATGGGAAGTGTCACAGGGCAAAAAAGAATCATCCCCCATGCTTTCTCCCCCCCTAAAATCAGGAAATATGAAAGTCGTTCTACTATATCATCAGAATGTGAGAGCCTACAGTTACGAGTTAGGTGTCAGATGAAAGCTCGCATAATAACGGTCATAAACTATTTCAAATTTCCCCCCCACTATTCCCTCCTGAAAAACTGTGGGGAGAGACAGATTTTCGTGGGGGTCGACTTTAATGAGTCGCATCTCAAATTAGAGCTTGTGATGTCTCCAATGTCGTGGACTACTCAAACCTGACTCCAAAAGGGGGGTATATGTGCTTGCTGTTTATGAGTCATATATCAAAGTTTTTGAAGGTATGAGTTTTTAGTGACAACAAAACACACACACATACATACAAAATACTCATGCAGCCATGGGTTATGGAGTTCCAACCAGACTGTTTAATTTTCCTCTCCAGACATGTCTGTTCTGAGCTACAGCTGCTGCATTTGACCACTCTAGGTCAATTCTAGCAATGTCCTGTTTGACATTGTCTGCCCATCACATCTTAGGTCTCCCCCTTTTTCTGGAACCCTATCCTCATTACAAACAATGGAAATAGAAATAATCACATTATTTAGAACATCTTTGAAATGCTCAGTCCACTAAGCCATCACAAATCCTAACCTTCAATCACCTTACATATTTATCTCTCAATCCCAGTGTACCTTTCTGTTTCTTCCCACACAAAACACTATCTGGCACAACTCCGATGTTGTGCTGCTTCCTCTGCTTTGTCAGCCAAGCTATCAAGCCAAAGATTCTTATCAGCTGTTATTTGATCTTTTACAGGTTTATTAAGCTCATGGTAATGCCTTCTGTTAGGACTAGTAGAGTTTTAATTCATATTAATCCTGCACTTCCTTCTTTCAGAAATAAGTTCCAAAGCTTTATCACTCAAATAATTTTGTTTCCTCTGCTCTCTTTTACCCAAAAGAGTACTGTTTATTTCAAGAAGACCTGTTTAAACTGAACCCAATCTTTCCCAACTTCAATAGTAAGTAAACCATGATTGTCATAATGACTAAATAGTCTATCACGATATGCTTTGGCTATATTTGGATCTTTCAGACATTCAGTGTTAAAGTTAATTTTCTTAACCTTAGCACAACATTTCTTAAGCTTCAGCTGCAAGACACTTTATATTAAGTAATGGTCAGACCCAATTTTGGCTCCACTGCATGATCTGGTATTCCTAACTGAACGGGCCCATTTGCTGTTAATTAAAATATAATCTATCATATTCCTGTGAAGCCCATCAAGTGAAAATCATGTACCATATTTCTTCAATTCTAAGATGCACTTTTTTCTCCATATAAACATCTCTAATAACGGGGTGCGTCTTAGAATCGAAGATATACTGGTATTTCTTCGATTCTAAGACGCATTTCCCCCCATATAAACGTCTCTAAAAATGGGGTGCGTCTTAGAATCGAAGAAATACGGTATATTTATAAATGTCCCGGTGTTAGTTATTTGTAAACCATTAAATTTACTTACCTGTAGGAGATGTTCTCCATTGCCATTGAAACTACCAATGTCAAAGGGACCTAAAACTCCCCAAAGATTAGATCAGTACCAACTTTAGCACTGAAGTCACCTAGCACAAGAGAAATCTCCTTTCCTCACAGAATTCAAAATATCCTGAAGTTGGTTGTAAAATATATGTTTCTCATTCTCATCAGAGTCCTCTGTGGGGGCATAACAACAGATGACATTCAAGTTTTTAATTTTTGTTTTAAATTTTGCTGTAAGAAATCTTTCATTAATGCAGTCATATCCTAGAAGAGCATCACTGGCATGTCTGCTGAGAAGCAAACCTACACATTGGAGATGCTTCCATCCTCCCTGCCTGAAAAGAGAAATTTAAAGTTATTTTTAAGTATCTCACCTTTACTTGTCCATCTGGTGTCTTGTAAGTGTAGAATATCTAGGTTATAATGCTGGAATTTGTGCATGAGGATATCAAGAGAATAATCTCTATGTTAACATTCCACATTCCTGCAGAAAGAAAATGATTAGTAGGATTTTTAAAGAAATTAGGTTGATTGAGAGAGGTAGGGCCAACAATATCAAATAGCTGCCTGATCACAGGCATGGGGCAAAGACCTGCTCCTTCTCCACTAAAGGCTGAAGTCAAAGTTGCTGGTAGGAACTTCAGGCACCACCTTTTCAACCAGACCTTTTTAAAAGCCACAGACCTGACTGAGATACATTAATCCTTTTTAGGATTGACAATGGCCAACTAGATAAGTGAAGATTGAGGTTCTCCTAAAGACTGAAGCCACCCATGCTGATAGGAACTTCAGGCACCACCTTTTCAAAAGCCATAAACCTGCCTGAGACATATTACTCCAGTTCAGGATTGACGATGCTTAACTAACTAAGTGAGGGTTCAGGTACCTGTGATGGCCTCTGATCAGGATTAGCCACCAGCTGATAAAACATATTATGTGAATCTATTCACTTAGAGCTGTCAACCACAAACAAATGGAAAGTACAGCAGAAGATTTTCCCTCCACTGAAGCCCACCAGTGCAGCAAATTCAGAATCCGTAATCAAGCTCAGAGCCTAATTCCAGTCCTCAGCAGGGTAAAAAAAAGTAGTCACAGATCACCAGATCAGTAGGCCATACTGAACTTGCAGCCTTCCTCTTCCATTTCTTCCAAAAGAGAATTCTCTTTTGAAAGGTACTAATGGTTGCACCATGAGAAGGCAGAGTCGGATATTAGGTGCTAGACTGACCAGCTATACTTCCAGTTTATGTGTAGGTACCATTTCACATATAAATTAAAAACATGAAAAATACCTATCTTCCCACAAGCCCTAAAAAGTAGAAAATAAGCCTAAAGCATATCGACAGTGCAATCAGTCATTGAGTTCATTTTCACTTTGAAGGAAGGCACTGATTTACCTACTCAACAAGATTGCCGGGTGCCACATATTCCTGAAGTGAATACAAACTCGGTGACTGATTGCACCATCAATATGCTTTAGGTTTATTTTCTACTTTTTAGGGTGCTATAGGAAGATACAGATTTTTTAAATTTTTTAATTTCTATATATATATTTTTTCAGTTGATAGTATATGTCAGGTTCCATTCAAGAGTTACTGAGTATAGAACGTTTATGCAAGAGACATATAGAGTAATGGAAAGTTTTGTGTATATAGGATGATTCAAAACTCTTGGGCAAACTTTAAGGGGTGATAGAACACACCTAAACAAGCACTTTTCGTCATGAAATGCATGGTCTGAACTCAAGCGGTGAAGCGCTAAAGGACACTTTCCAGTGAACACCTATAAGCACTGGTTTTTGCACTCATCGTCATTTCTACTGTGGATTGCAGAACAGATGGATTGTTTCACGAATCAGGAGAAGGCGGACAGGAATGCGAGGGAAGCCCAAAGACTGTACCAGGAGCGCTTTCTGACCAGACACGTGCCTGATCGTAAAACCTTTCAGCGATTGCACCGGTATTTGTGCGAAACGGGCTCCTTTGTCAGCAGTTTGTAGGATACAGTGTGTGCAAGAAGTGTGAGGACGCCATGTGTTACAGAGGAAATTCTACGTAGGGTTGGAGATTGTCCCAAATGTAGCATGCGAGCAATTTACCATGCCATAAGTGTGCCCCAATTGATGGTGTGGTGAGTTCTACGAGACAAACGATTACACCCCTACCATGCACAGAGGGTGCACGCCTTGACACCTGCAGATTATTGGCCTCATGTGGATTTTGCACAGTGGTTCCTGCAGCAGACTGCAGCGCAATCAGACTTTGATGCACGTCTTATTCATTGACGAATGTACCTTTACACGTGAGGGCATTTTTAATACCCACAATTCATGTGTGGGCCACCAGTAATCCATACGCCATATGTCCACATTTGTACCAGTGGTGTTTCTCCATATATGTTTGGGCTGGAATCTTCCATGACCATTTGATTGGCCCATACCTTCTGCCAGACCGACTGAAAGGGAGAACGTACCTCATATTTTTACAAGAAGTCTTGCCAGAATTACTGAACCCTGTTCCAGCAAACATTCAAACATGCATGTGGTTCCAACACAATGGAGCGCCACCCCATTTCAGCGTGGATATGCGGAATGCCTTGGATGCAACATTTCCAGGATGATGGATTGGTCGGGGTGGTCCCATCGCTTGGTAGCCACGATTGCCCGATCTCTCATGTCTCGACTTTTTCCTATGGGGCTATATGAAAAGCCTCATCTATGATAGACCCATCAATTCCAATGAGGACCTTGTTGCCAGGATTTCTATTGCCAATGCTGCTGTATGAGAAATGCCTGGTGTTATCGCCCATGTACGCCGATCACTACGTCAAAGGTGTGAAGCCTGCATTAATTTTGGTGTTGAATTAATGTTGGAATCTCTTTTGAGCAGTTTCTGTAATTTGTTCAATAAAATTCTGGACTTTCTGCAATTGTTTCTGAAATTGTTTCAAACCTCTTCTGTCATTCTTGTGTTTCTTCATTTCCTGACAGAGTAACTGTTAACCCCTAGCGCTTCACTGCTTGAGTTCCGACCATGCATTGTATGACGAAAAGTGCTTGTTTAGATGTGTTCTATCACCCCTTAAAGTTTGGCCCAAGAGTTTTGAATCACCCTGTATATGTACCAATCACAGAAATGGTATGCTATGATTGCATGTACCTAAAGCATACACATAGAAAGGGTTAAATAAAACATTTTCTTATAACTTAAGAAATTAATGTTTATGAAAATAAATTAAACTAAGTACAACTAAAACAGTTTCTGATCAATGCTTTAAGTTATTATCACTTACATCAGTTTATTCTATCATTTATGGTTAAAAATTAATGTACATATGTAATGAACTGTTTTTTGTCTAATCTGACTTACAATATATATTATAAATATATATTTGAAATAGTACATTTGAATGCATGTGCTAAAACATTTCATTCAAGTTATAATTTATTGTACTATGATGATTAATACAAGCATAATACCTGGCCACATTATTATGAACATTGCATTGTGCACAAAGTACTATGAAGCATGCCAACATATGCAAGATTTCTTACTGATGTTAGCATTCTATGTCACTATGAAGTCCTATAAAAGCCCTAAAGGCATGGTGGAAAGCAAAGTGCAATATGGCCAAAAAGACTGATCTGACTGACTTTGAAAGGGGGTTCATCATTAGAGCATGATGCATTAAAGCAGGAGTGTCTCTGACAGAGGTGAACTCAGTAGAAAATCAGAGGCACAATATCATATATCATTGTATTCGACATATCAATGATCTCAAAACAAGTCCACAATTGTGGTAAATGTGGGAGCAAAAAGGTTCTGACAGACAGGGACAAGCATTTGTCAGCACAAACTACTGCAAAACAGAGATGTTACAGTTCATCAGCTGAGAGATGATTACTAGCAGTACTTCAATGCCCATTTCAATAAGAACTATGCACAGAGAATTGAAAAGTTGAAATTTGGGAACTGTATAATGATATATAAGATGAAGTATTAAACAGGTGTTCATAATAATTTGGACAGTGTCCAAATTTGTCCAGCAGTGTTACAAAATTTGTATATAACTCAAAAACTAAGAGCTCTATCAAGCTACTAAATTACTAAGATAATTTCATATATATATCAGCAAATTACCTTGTTATATGATGATAAGATTATTTAACAACAGTGAATAAGAAATCAGTTTTTTAATAGAGAATAAAAAGTGTCTAGGCAATTCTTTAAGCCTTCCTATATTTTTTTTATTTTAAATCTATAATGGCAATGCATTAAGTATTTTGTGTGTCAAATAACAGAAATATCTCTGCATGATTTCCTTACTGACATGCGGCAACATATAAATAGTTCCTACTATTCTGGGTGGATACATATACTTCTTTGGTTCTAGAAATGATTTATCTTTATACAAAAATGTCACCAGCCAACATACATACCAATGTTTCAGTGGAAATATTTATAACTCAGAGTAATGTTTGAAGATTGAATGAAGCCATTTCTTACCTGATAGAATGATTCATACATACTTATTTTCAAGAGAGAAGTGATTTAATATTAAGGACAGGTTCCTTCCCATCATGACATCAGACTGTTCTGAAGATTAGATTGAATTCATGCAAAATATATAAATTCTGGCATACTGAGATTTAACAGCTTTCTTAGTTTAAAAAATTGCATAACTTGGGTTTGTGCTTTTGTACAATTCATTAACATGTCATTTCAAATTAAACTTATTATCAACAGAGCATCCAACTATTGCATATTTTCTGTTTCTTGAAGAGGTGGACCTAATTCAGAATCTAAAACAAATTAAATCCCAAAATATCACTTAATGAATTTTATAGATATGGCCACCAAAAAGTTATGAGACTTTTAGAAAAAATTCACTTGTCAAGGTCAAATTACCTTGGATTAGCTATAATATGCATACTTAATTTAAACTGTTTCACGTGGAAAAAAAACCCCCAGTACATCTATCTTAGTTGTTTTCCAGAATAATTTTGGAAAAAAATATAAAATAATGTACCTGTGCTTCTGAGTCAGGCAAGAAAAGATAAGCTCCACTTTTGTCTTTACCCTTGGTCCTTGTTCCATACTTTAGAAACTGAACTCTTGCATCTACTGTTATTCCATCATCACTAGAGGATATTCGCTAAAGAAGAGAGATATTTCATATAAAATTTCAAAATTACATCTTATATTTCTTTATATGTACAATGCTGGAAAAAATAAATGTCATGCATGACTTATTTTACTAAGGCATATTTAAAATATCATGAATTTCATTTAATCTGGTTTACC
This sequence comes from Ryuthela nishihirai, assembly GCA_038380435.1. Classification (NCBI taxonomy): domain Eukaryota; kingdom Metazoa; phylum Arthropoda; class Arachnida; order Araneae; family Heptathelidae; genus Ryuthela; species Ryuthela nishihirai. Next base: position 23,498,915 of record JAWZYU010000004.1, on the reverse strand, counting down.
ACAATAACACTGTATCTACAAGAGTTTGCTTTATGAGCAAGTATCCATAACTTTTGAGAGTTTACTATTTATTGCCACATATGGTAAAATGACTATCACTGTAAATTAAATTGAACCAACTAATGTGTTTTATATTTTATTTTATACTTCATGAATTTTAATTATGCATAACTAATATATAATAAATTAATATGTCAGCTATGATTGCTCTATAAGTAATTTAATAATTTATATTAAAATTTTTATATGATGTGAGACATACAAAATATATTTCTCATATCTTAAATATACAGGGTGTCCCAAAAGTCTGGATCCATAGGCAATTGTCCTTATTTGAAATATGATAATTTTCTATTGTATTTCAGATCCAAGATGGCTTCAAAACTAACACTAGATGAAAGAATTGAACTTGTTCTCATGTACACAAGACAGAATGCTTCACATAGAGGAATTGCTTACGAATTCAGTAGAAAGCATCCTGATAAGCATCCAATAACACATGCCACTGTTGGAAAAGTGTTTAAATGTTTTAGAGAAACAGGAAGAGTATATGATTGATGATGTAGTGGTTGTCCAAAAACTGTAACTGATGAGGAAACCTCTGCAGCAGTATGTGAACACCTGCCGAGAAGCCCAAAAAAGTCAATATGCAGATTATCAGATGAAACAGGTGTCACAAAGACCTAGACTCATCGAACCATTAGAAATCATCATTTCCATTCCTATAAAGTGCACCTGGTCTAAGAACTGCATGGCAATGACACAGACAGGTGTATGGAATTTTATGAGTGGTTCTTACAAGAGCAGGAATTCGTGGTGTTTTACAGCCTCATTTCATCTAAATGGTAGTGTCAACCAGCACAATGCATGTTATTGGTCTAAAGGCAAATCAAACTGGATGGAAGAAGGCCATTTCCAAACAGATCCACAAATTACGGCATGGGTGGGGATATTTAATGACAGATTGGGCCATATCTTTTTGATAGTAATGTAATAGGGGAAACTTACCTAAGTATGTTACAAACTTATCTTGTCCCACAGTTGGATGACATTCCTTTGCTAGAACTAGGTAAAATGTGATTTCAGCAAGATGATGCCCCACCACATTTTGCTATTGATGTGAGGAAGTTTTTAAATGAAATGTTTCCAAACAGGTGGATCGAAAGGCGAGGTCCAGTCGAATGGTCTCCTAGGTCTCAGGACCTAACACCACTTGACTTTTTCCTTTGGGGGAACATCTGAAGTAAGTAGTTTATCGGAATTGGCCAAGAATAATTGCTGCACTAAAGGAGGAAATCATTTCTACATGTAACAACATCGGCTCCGATACTTTGAGAAATGTTTCCAATGTTCTCAACATTCTTGAATTCAGCTTATCCACAAGGCCGTCAATTTGAGCATTTGCTATAATATACCTTTTAAATAAAGTTTTGCCTATGGAGCCAGACTTTTGGGACACCCTGTATATAGTATTTACTATGTAATTATGTAACCTATTACTTGTACTAATCTTTATCTTTATTCTTACTAGTTTTAAAATTGGACCTTTCAGCCTATTTCAGCTGCTTTAATCAGTATGTTGAAATTTTAATCTGTCTCTTTTCTTCAGGAACCAATATAAAAAAAAAATACTTGTTCTTCAATTTACATGAGTGCGTGGAATGTAAGTTTGTGGTCTACTGGAGTGGGATGTTGGTTTGGAGGTAAAAGGTAAAATGAAGTTGCAGTTCTCAACAAAGCTGTACTTCTTTAGATACTCTACATGAATGTATCAGGTTGTCTGTATCAGAAATTGTACAATGAAACATCATGAGAAGGGATGAAACACAATGAGCTCTAATTAGTTATGAGAAAACACAAAACTATCAGAAACCCTACAAGTATAAAATAAAAATAAATGCTCCCTCAAGTAGAAGCTTGCCACAGAGGTCCGAAAGGAGCCTGTCAGTTTATACGCCACAGCAGGTCTGTAAGGATGGCAGAACCTCAACAGAAAAGCAAACATGCCATACCTGGACCTCAAACCCTGGTCCCTTATAGCTCAGCAGCAGAAAGAACAAAAAGAAATTACACTGTATCAATGTTTAGCATTAAAAAAATAATGTATATAAATATGTATATATCTTTAGGCATGCAGAAAAATTACACATTTTAGCTTTTTTTTTAATGTAAACTATTGTACTGATATTACCAATATTTTTGACTTCAATGAATATTAATTTGATAAAATTTTTCATTTTATATAATTAAAATTACTGTTTTTGTAAATACATGGCCAATTTCCATTGGTAATTTGTTTAAAAAAAATTCTAAAGTCGACACATTTATTTTACTCAGAACAGTTCGTAAAAAGCCTGGACTTTTCTCATAGTACTGAAGAAAAAAAATAAAAAAATAAATTTTTGCTTTAAACAAAATTATTTTATTTTTCTGTTATTCAGAAATAGCCTTTCTATTCATATGCAGTAAAATTATTTTTGTCTATTTGTTTTTAAAAAATAAATTTTCATTTGCATTGCCAGATACTGTTCAGATAAATTAGATGAGTTTTTAACAATAATTTCAGAATTAACCAAATAGATGAAAGAAGCTAATAAACAAAATGAAAAAACAAAATGTCCTTAAAGATGAAATAAAAGATCTGAAGTGGAAGGTAAATAAACTTGAACAGGAAAGCAGAAATCTGAATTTTAGAACTAAATGGTGTATCTGAGACAATAAATGAAAATATTGAAGAAATTGTTTTAAACATAGCAAAAGCATTACAGATAAATGCAAATGGTAAAGATATCGAAGCTACTCAGAGTTCCTACTAGAAATAAAGATGAATGTAAACCAATTATTGTACAGTTGACATCTCGTAAAATGAAGGATCACTGGTTGCTTGTTGGAAAGAAAAAATGAAGCTGCTTGCTAAAAGAGATTCATTGAGGATTTAATGAAGATCAAATATTCATTAATGAACACTTGACCCAAGAAAATTAACTTATACTACATGAAACTAAAAAGCTACAACAAGAACAAAACTTCAATTTGTCTAGGTTAGGAATGGCAAAATCTTCATCTGGAAAGAAGAAAAAGGCAAGGGTGTTTAGAATAAGAACTTCAGATGATTTAGTTAGGTTTAAAGTTCAATTACACTAAGATATATTTTGTATATTAATATGAATGTTTCAGAAGAAATTTTAAAAAATGAATTAAATTTTAACCAGACAGATTGTGCAATTCAAAACTCTTTATTAACAAATCATTGTAAAATAAATGTTATATAAGGAGAAAATGTGTATGATAAAAAATATTATATTTGGGGAAAGGGTTTAAATTTCATTGTGGGAAATATTAGAAGTATGAGAAAAAATTTTGAACATCTTTCTTTGCTTTTAAATCTTATAGATATTTATCCAGATATTATTATATTAACTGAAATCTGGATAAAAGAAAATGAAATATAATTAGTATAATTTACAGGGTTATAGTATTTATTTTAAATGCCAATTAGGAAACAGAGCTGGAGGTGTCTTAATGTACATAAAAAGATGAATTTGTTACTTCTTGTAACATTACATTTGTAAATGCAGACTTGGTACAAATGGAATTTAAGTTTGGTAATATTATCTGTACATGGTTGACATTTTATAGGTCACATATTTATTCAAAGTCATATTTGTTTGATGAATTAGAATATAAGTTAAATGCAATAAATAAAAATTATGCTATTATAACTGGTGATATGAATATAGACATCAAAGCTAGGGATCAAATAAGTGAAAAATATATAAATTATATTAATCACCTTGGCTTCTATGTTGGAAATAATTTAATAACTAGAGAAGCTGCAAAAACCTGTTAAGATCATATTTTTGTAAGAATACCAAACTCAAATAAACTAAATACTTACCTTATTCAAACACATATAACTGACCATTATTACCGAGGTATTCACTTAAAACCCAAACAAATTGTAAAGGAATATTTAAAGCAGACTTAGCTCTACTAATAAATAAAGTTTTAGAAATTGTAAAGAAATCATGATTAAATATTCAATTTGAATTATTTATAAGAAAATTATAAGAACAAATTAGAGTTTCAAGTTAAATTAATCATCACATTCAGAAAAAATTAAAACCCTGGATTATAGGAGCATTATTAAATTCAATATAAATTATGTAAGGCACAACCTTCTAATGAAATTTTAAGGGAACAATTTACGAAATATAGAAATTTATTACTTAACTTTATTAGGTAGGCAAAATCATATTACTTTAAAAGTATAATATCTGAAAATTTTGGAAATAAGAAAAATGAGAAATTATTAATGAATTATCTGGTGTTAAAAAAATAACTATTTCCTATGGAAGTAATTTACAAAAATTTTAATTGTAATTTTCATGATAATCCTTTGGTTTTTGTTGATATATTTAATAAATATTTTACTGGGGATTTAATAAAAATGATCTCAATAAATGAAACATATGATTTGTTAGAGTTATATTCTATACTGCACTCAATTTTCATTGATTATGTAACTGAAAGTGAAGTGACACAGGCAATAAATTCAGTAAAGATAAAAAAGGCTTCATGAAATGATTATTTATCCCCATTTATTTAAAAAATATATATTATAGTATATTTTTTAAGATCTTATGTCATCTAATAAATTATTCTATACCAGAGGGTAGCTTTCCAAAATGTTTAAAAAAAGGCTATCATAATTCCAGTTGATAAAGGAGGTCATTGAAAAAATTTGGGGAACTACAGACCAATTTCAATACTATCAAATTTATCAAAAAATCTTTGAAAAAATTATTAAAATAAAAATGGTAAATTTTCTTATGAAGACAATTTTTTTTGCAGAAAATCAATTCAGATTTAGAAAAAAAAAATACAGAGGATGCTATTTTAAAATTAACTTCAATAGTTCATAAAGGAATAAATGATAACTTTAAAGTAGCTATTGATTTTCTATATATACATAAAACTTTTGATTCTATTTCACATGACATAATGTTATTTAAACTTGAAAATGTGGAGTTAGAGGAAAAATATATAATTGGTTAAAAAGTTATTTAAATGATAGGATCCAGTTAGTTAAAATAAATGATATTGTTAAGTATGGAAGAAATTGTGCAGTTTGGTGTTCCTCAACGTTCAGTTTTAAGACCTCTTTTATCCAGTAATAAATAGGCACTTTGACGTCGATTTCAATTTTAGAGGAAAAACTCAGACAATTTTTCCTCTAAAATTGAAATTGACGTCAAAGTGCCTATTTATTACTGGATGTTGAACTATCGAGTTTATCTGAGTTTACCTCAATATTTATTATGACCTCTTTTATTTTTAGTGTATATACACTGCTGGCCATTAAGAGTGCAACACCAGAAAGAACTCATCAGATTGTCCTGAAATATGCAAGATGGGTAGCCCACGGGAGAACATGTAAATGATTCAATGTGCACATCATGTGTGACAGTAACACCCTCTGGAAGTGGTATAAGAGATTACAAAGAGCCAGTGTAAAGCACTGGAATTGTGTTTGCTCGCAGTTCTTGCACACTAAAGGATCACGTATGCCCTGTCAAAGAACATGGCATCCATACAAAACCAGGTTTCCGACTTTGATCGAGGGAGAATTGTGGGATTAGGGAAGGCGGATTATTGTACTGATATCAGTGCCCTTGTTGGACAGAATGCTGCCACAGTGAGAAGAATATGGCATTAGTGGGTAGAGAAGGAACGAACTCACTGACGTGACGGATCTCAATGGCCCTATCACACAAACGAACAAGAGGACAGACATCTTGTGCGCATGGCTATGAATGATCACACAGCCCATCAAACACCTTAGCTCAACAGTTAGGGTGTGGTGCACATCAACCAGTGTCTGCATGTACAGTTCGACGTCGTTTGCAGCATTGGGGCATCTTTGCTAGGCACCCATTGCTTCAACTACCATTGACTCTACAACACAGGCATATGAAACGCAATAGGGCCAAGAAGGTCGTGCACGGATGTGTGAATGACATCGCATCGTCTTTTCAGATGAATCCTGCTTCAGTATGCAGCACCATGATGGAAATCCGTATTTGGGGGTACCATGGCGATAGGCTCAGTGAGACATGCATGATGCAGCATCATACAAGTTTGCCCCTGGTGTTATGGTATGGGGTGCCAATGGACTCCACTCATGCACACGCCTCATACAAATTACATACCGATACTTTGAACTGTCAGCATTACATCACTGAAGTGTTGGAACCTGTAGTCTTACCTTATATTCAGGGGCTCTCTGGTGTAACACTTCTGCCTTGGCCTGTGCATTCAACGGATCTGTCCCCAATTGAACATGTCTGGTCCATGATCTCATGACGACCAGCACACCAGCAACTGCTACAACAGATGAACTTTGGCTACCTATCGCAACTGCATAGATTGACATTCACCAAACACACATCCGATGTCTCATTCTCTCGATGCTGGACCGTGTCGCAGTAGTTATTGCCGTTCATGATGGCTACACAAGATACTGATTTCTTTGTATATTCCACAAGTCTCAGAGTTGTATTTGCAATCATTTGATCCTTGTAACATAAGCTATGTATTCATTAAATATGGCTTTGATATCTCTTATCTTTCCTGGTGTTGCACTTTTAATGTCCAGCAGTGTGTATATATATATATATATATACAGTCGTATCAGAATAATATGACCACCTCCCATGTGCACTCTGTGACCCACTCAGGTGCGTCACAGATTGCATATGACAAGGTCGACCACACAGAGTTGCACTATTGCATTTCTCATAGAGATACAAACGGCCGGCCAGGGCAGAGGAGCCATAGTGCATAACATGAGCACAATGGGCAGAGGTCTTGATTTGACAGACATTCAAAAAGGAATGATCATCGGATACTGCGACAAGTGTGGAAGCATCTCGGAAACAGCAGACTTCATGTGCTGTTCGCAAGGTGCTGTAGTAAAGGTGTACCAAAAATGGACTGCTGGCACACTGAGTACCTCCAGACATCATAACTGTGGAGCCCCAAAGGCCATCGACCCCAGAGGAGAAGGTCGCCTCCATCGACTGGTAAAGGCAATTGAAGTGCAACAGTGCAGCAATTGACCACTCAAATGAATGCTGGGGTACCCACGTACATGTCCCCGATAACAGTAGAGCGAACCCTGTTACGCATGGGTCTCCAGAGTCGATGCTGCGTAAAGGCATCCACGTTAACCAAGGTCCATTGGCAGTGATGCCTGCAGCCATCGGACAGTGGAAGAGTGGAAAAAGGTTGCCTTCTCCGATGAATCGAGGTTTCTACTCCACAGAAATGACGGGCGGTGGTGGATATGGTGTCAGACACACGAGAACCAACATGACATGCTTGTTGGACATGCTTGTTGGTCAAGTACATGCTGGTGGTGGCAGTGTGCATGTCTGGAGGATGTTTTCCTGGTTATGACCTGGGACCACTGGTACCACTGGATGGATCCCTGAATGCCAAAGGCTACCTGTCCATCCTCGCTGACCATATGCATCCCTTCATGTTGGATGTTTACCCTGGTGGTGATAGTGTCTACCAACATGACAATGTACCCTGCCATGTTGCTAAGGTGGTGAGTGACTGGTTCCAGGAACACGACAGTGATGGTCTCCCTTGGCTGCCAAGGGAGACCATCGTTGTCGTGTTCCTGGCGGCGATGGTCTCCCTTGGCTGGCGAAATTGCCAGACCTCAATCCCATAGAACACTTGTGGGACCATTTGGATCAACAGATTCGGCACGTGGACCCACAACCACATCATCTCTGGAACCTCTGTGCTCTGCTGGAGTCCGAATGGGCATGTGTGCCTCTGGCAACCAAACCAGGGCCTCAATGTGTCCATGCCATCTCACCGCTGTCATCCGGGCAAAGGATGGTTATTCCCATTAATAGGTAGGTGGCCATATTATTCTGATATGACTGTGTATATATAAATGATTTATGTAAACCTGATATAGTAAGAAATTTAATTGCTTTTGCTGATAATAAAGTTTTAATTTATACTGCTGAAGATTTAGACTTTAATAATTAATATAAATTTAAATATGATTAAAATTAGAAATTGGTTTTTAAAAAATAAATTACTTTTAAATGTAAATAAAACAAAATATAGCCATTTTAGATTAAAAGGATAATATGATTATCTACATAACAAAACATTTTATTATGCTTCGGAAAGTATTGGTAAAAATTGTTCCTGTTTGCCTATTAAGGGAGTTGATTGTTTTAAATATTTAGGCATTTACATAGATTGCAAATTAAATTGGAAAGAACATATAGTGAACGTTATTAAAAAGATAAATATTGTAATCATCATCATCATCCTCAAGCAGCCATGGGCTACGGAGGTCCAACCAAACCGTGCAATTTAGTTCTCCAAGCAAGTCTATCCTGAGCTACATCTACTGCATCTGGCCACTGCACACCAATTCTAACAAGGTCCTGTTTGACATTGTCTGCCCACCGCATCCTAGGTCTCCTCCTCCTTCTGAGGCCTCTAGGCACACTGTTCATAACCCTATTCACCAATCTATAATTATTCATACAGGCAACATGGCTAAACAAACGGAGTCTCTCTCTGCACAATATGCTGCTTAAAGGAGGTTGCAAACTCCTTTGCCTAACCTCATCATTAGTTACAAAGTTGAACCACCTAATGCCCAAGTTACTGCGTAAGCATCTGCAATCAAAAGCATCTAATTACCTGTTATCTTGTTTACGAAGTGTCCAAGTTTCACTACCATAACTAACCCTAGAAAGAACCAGACTATTATACAGTCTAATTTTAGTCTTTAGGTGTATACGCCTATTTCTCCACACTCTCCACAGATTCTTAAAAGTCCCTGCAGCAATCCCTATTCATCTATTAATCTCATGCAGCAAATCACCAATGTCTGTTACATAGCTTCCAAGATAATTAAACTGTGACACCTGCTCAAGACTGCAACCATTCAGATTAACTGAATCACAGCCTGCCTGACAAATTTTCATCACTTTAGTTTTCTCTCTGTTTATAACCAAACCTACTCTACTACCAGTCTCATCAACAGCTCAAATGAAAGAGTTCATCTCATCAACATCATTTGCCAAAAGGGCTAAATCATCAGCATAATCTAAATCATAAATTTTCGTATCTCCAGCCCAATTAAGGCCAAAATCTTTCCCTTGAAGTGAATTTCGCATAACATAATCAATAACCAAGCTAAAGAGAAAAGGAGACAAAATGCACCCTTGTCGAACACCAGAAGTAATGCTAAACCAATTGCTACAAGCCTTACCAACTCTCACACACGATTCAGTGTTATTATAGAGAGCTTTCATTATGTTAACTAACTTGTCTGGTATACCACATGATTTTACAATCAATCACAAATTATGACGATCAACAGAGTCGAAGGCCTTTTTGAAATCAACAAAGCTAGAAACCAAAGGTTTCTGAAACTATAAACATTTCTCAAGAATCTGCCTAAGTGAAGATTTATTAACACACAGTTAACAAGTCAGGCACTAAAATGGGGTTAGAACATGATGGTATAAGCTGAATGCTTTTAGCTGCACTTGACAATCAGGGCAGTGCAAAGATCCTTGGGAATACAATAAAAAAGCAAAACTGTATTATACTTTTCACTTGAGTACATTTACAGATGAAAAAAAGTTCTGTAACATGGGTACAACATCATGGTACTGGATTTAAAGTCCTTGAGTCATGGAGATCATCAGTCTGTTGCCAGCAGTAATTGGATGTACTTCTGAAATCATTGTGCTACCAGTGAGAGGTGCAAAGCAGATAGCCATTTTCACATTTGCTGGTGACTATGTTCAAAGGAGCAGTTATACCCCTTTTCTCATAAAAAATTTATTAAAAAAGTTATTTGTTCATAATGAATGGAGTGAAAAAAAATTGGCTGTAGGGTAGGATAATGGGTATTTTATAGCTTTGGTGCACCTAACCCATTTTTTTTTTTGCATTAGGATGATCCCTAAAATACACAACAGTCAAACAGGAAATGTGTGGTGGGCATCGCGAAAAAAAAAAAACCTGCCAAGAATCAATTCTGCAGTGTCTGTAAATATTGGTTCTTATTTTAACTGTACTACAGAGAGAAAAACCAATTACCCTTCTGTTTCAGGTTTATTTTTTATATTATTCAAAAAGAAATTTTCTTTCCACTGATAGATAATTGTTCTTGTTCATTGTTTTCCAGGATTATACATTAACTGCCTTGCCAGATCTACCCCTTTTCCACATTATTAACATAATATTTAACAACAACAATGCAGTCTTAGGAAAATTGAAAAATACCAAAAATTATTTAAATTAACTTTTCAAATATGTGTCTGTTGAATTAAATGGTGTGAAATTTTCACTCTGTCACTATGAAAAAAATGTCTTATTTATATTATTATTTCCGTTTCGGTTAGAAATTTTCTCATAAAATTCAGAATTAAATGCTGTTCAATTTGATATATAATATGGCCTATTTTTCTTGATTATAACCAATCAAGCAAAGCCAATTCAGCAAAATACCAATTCAGCAAAGAAAAAAAATTCTAAAGTTCAATTTTTTATTTGACTAAGCACAGTCAAGAAAAATACTGAATCTTTCTCAAAGTGTACTGTTAGTTTCCAAAAAAGCTTGTTTAAATAGTCACATTTTTTCTCAACTTCAGTAGTAAGCAAACTATGACTGTCACAATGACTAACTGGGTCTTTCAGAACTTCAGAATTAAAGATAAATTTTTTAACCTTAGAACAACACATCCTAAGTTGCAAGACACTTTTAACAAGGTAATGGTCTGATTCAATTTCAGCTCCCCTATATGACCTGATATTCCTAACAGAACTAGCCCATTTGCTGTTAATTAACATCCAAGTTAAATTTTAACATTAGGTATTACTGTTATTAAATATTCAAAGTTCTATAACTCTAAATACTAAGGGAATATTGTTGAAAATCAAGATTCAGATAGATTTGACTAAGATCTTTAATTTATCTCCAGTTCCATTCTGTCACAAAACTTTTTTAAAAGTTATAGAGCTTCGAAGCTAGCTTTCACTGACATAACATAGAGGGAGGTGGTCATAATTTAATGAGTGCTAAGTGTATATATTTCAATCTAGTTTTAGCAGAAAATTATTTTTTGTTATTATGATATTTATATTAAAAACTTACTCTCAGCATGCCATCAGTGCCAGAAAATACAGCAGTCAAGTAATTAGACTTAATTGCAAACTCTTCTGGTGGAGCAAAGTGTCGCATCACAAAGTCCCTAAAATAGATTTTACAAACATAGCATGTATTAAAACCAAAGGGGAACAAAAATCACCTCTGAATGTAAATGTACACACAAAAAAGAACTAATAAGGAAATATGAATGCAACACAAAATGGGAAGGGAAGGTAATCCACTACATATAGAACTTAGATAACCTAAAAGCTTTATTGGATTTGTCCTGGTTTCTCATACAAAATGCATATACACGGGGACATGCCTGCTGGTTTAGTAGTCAGGTATGCTAACCACTAGACCAGGTAAGGGCTGATATAATCATAAAAATATATAATTATAAAAGGAAAGATATTTCATAATACATATATATAAACATGGTCATTCATAAAATGAGATTAAATAAATTAATAACACTAAAAAAATACAGAACATACAATTATGCAATTTATAGATCTATTTAACATATGCATCATTTTTAGTAATACAAAAAAATTCGATTTTTAAAACATTCCATTTGAAAATTTTCTTATATATATCTTATAAAAATACATAATTTAAACTTGAAAAATAATATTTATTTTTTTTTCATTTGATGCATATTTCATTAACCCATTTCTTCCCAGTGTTGGTGTATGCAACACTTGGGAAGAAATGGGTTAAACTACAATATAAATAATTTGTTAAGGCCATCTGATTGCTATCTCTTAGAAGCACTATACAGTAATTGCCGATTTGTTTGTTAATGTTACACTATGCTAAAAAAAACCATGATTTAAGCTCACAAGTTTGATTTGAACTATTGTCAACAAATTTTTACTTGAAGTTTCAAAAAGCTGAAAATTAACATAAACTGCTATTTTTAAAAACGTCTGATTTTGGAAGCAATTGCAAAGTACACATTGCTCCTCCTATTCTACACTCTTCTCTGCATTAAACCTATTTCACTATTCCTAGAATTAATTTTATCACTTATATCATTTATCCCAGCATTCTTTCCCACTCTTTAGATTGAAATTAAATAAAAAAAGTTTTGATAGCCATAGCTTCAAAAACGAATACCAGCAGATAGCATCACGGGACACTAGACAGGAAGTAGCAGCGTTCTAATTGCTTGCTCATATATGCAAGTGTGGGGAGAGCCATCTGCTAAGTGGGCTGTATGTCAAATTGTTTATATAAATGATTTAAGTCAAGTAAGATATACACTTCCTTCATAAAGTTAATATTTCGTTTCTTTTATAATTAAACCTTAGTTTTCATTTCTGTGGATTTACTTTATTTCTATAAATTATCGATCTTTTGGTTGATTGATTATCAATTTTTCAGAGTTATGCTACATTGGATGGCTATCTTACAACTTCTTGCTTTGGGTTTTTTAACATCAAATTAGTCTATATATTATTTTTTCTTTTATTATTTCTTCATTTTCCAGTAAAAAAAAATTGATTTCGTATAGTTTTCTGAAAATGGTCTTTGATACGAAAGCAAAAATGACTTTCTTGGCATGGAAATCAATCCTCATGTGGGTGGGCAATTTTGGGAAGGGTTTTTACCCCCCCCCCCTCCCAACACACAATTGCTAAAATCATTGAGGACGTTTTACTTCCCTTTGTAAAAATTCATTTCTAAAATTTTTTTTTCAAGATTTAATATTTTCTATTGAATGAATTTTAAAGCATCTCCCCTCCCTCCTCAGTATCTTGGCAGTGCTACTCTGATAATATAATGTTTAGCAGCCAAGAAGTGTTCCTCCATTTTAAACAGGAGAGAAAATCCCATTGATGTGTGAACAATCCAAGTCACCTTGTATAACACTGACCCTTGTTTTAAATTATACAACACTAAAAAGAATCATTAAAAGAAATAAAAATAATTTCAGATAAATACTATAGTATTAGGGAAGAAATTTCCTTTCAATTAATAAATAATTTAACTGTTTTCCAACATTAAGCCTTAACTTATAGTCCGATCTATTTTTTTCACTATATCACAGAGAAAATGTCATTAAAATTAATATGCCTTAAAATTTGCAATTAAATTCTGTTTAATTTGGTATATAACATGACCTATTTCTGTTTGTTTTTTTTTTTAAACATTTCTAAAGTTGACTTGTTTATCTCACTCAGCAAAATTAGCTAAAAGCCTGGACTTTTCTCAAAGTATGGTACTGAGAAAAAAATTACAAAACGAGAGAAACATTTACTTGGAACCAAAAATTTAATTTTTTTGTTATTCAGAAATAAATAACCTTTCCATTCATGTGCATTAAAATCATTTCTGTCTATTAGTTTTTTTTTAATAAATTTTCATTTGTGTGGCCAGATGCATTTTTTTCCCAACATGACTCTAAAAAGAGCCCTATTAAAATAAAAACCTGTCGCATTTTTTGCTAAATATTTTATTTTCAGAAAACCAAGAATTAAATTGTGATTAATTTGGCATAAACATGCCATAATTCCTCTCATGTTATTTGGCAAAAGAGTTCAAAAGTTAAATTTTTTTGCCTGAGCATGCGGAGGAAATAGCTTGGTCTCTGGTTGCAAACGTTTTTCAAGCTGGACACTGTAAAGGGTTAATTGTTATTTCCTCTTCCTCCTATATTTCTATGAAGATTTTGTAGCCTGTATATAGCTGAATCCTGGCCATAACCTACACTTTTGTCAAAGAACAAGAAAATAAAAAATAAAATAGTTTACTTTTGATTAAAAAAATGGTAATAGATTGCAGGATTACAATAAAAACAAGCAGCTCACCTACTAAAAAGGTTGAACAATGCTTTTTCTGCAATAATGGAATCTAATTTGAATAAAAAAATTTCTAGGTAACCATTTCCTAATACCTTTCTTCAAGAAGATATATTTCATCATCTTAAATTTATATTTTGTCACACCTAACAATGATATAGGAAAATTAGTACTTTACAGTTTAACTAAACTGAGTAATTATTATCTTTTTTTTATTTTGGTTCTTGAAAAGGTCCATTTGTAAAAGTAGTGTTCACAGTTCCTACCAGAACTGGTGGCTCAAGTCTTTAATGGGTGCAATTAGGTGGTTGTTTGTTAATGTTGGCAATACTTCTCTCAATAAGTTTAGTTTCTTTAAGCATCCTACTAACCATTTTCTTTCTACAGTAACTACAATGTATCAACTATACCTAGAGATTATTCTCCTGATGCCCTAAAGACAACGATTGTAGAGTTATAACCTGGATATTCTGCGTTTGCAAGACACCAGATGAACAATAGTTAAAAAATAATCTTAAATTCCCTTTTCAGGATGAGGACAGCAAGCATCTGCAGGGTGTAAATTTGCTTCTTAGTAGGAATGCCAATGATGCTCTTCTAGATATGATTGCATTAATGAAAAATTTCTTACCATTAAACTTAAAACAGATATTAAAGACTTGAACATTATATGTTGCTATGTCCCTGATAAGAATAAGAAACAGATTTTATGGACAACTTCAGGTATCCTGAATCCTCTCTAAAAAAAAAAACACTATGCTTGGGTTGCATAGGAATACGATTATATACTAATTAACAACAAAAGAGACACCTGGTCACATAGTGGAGCTGATAATGGGTCTGTCCATTGCCTTATTGCAGTTGAAGCTTAAGTAATCTTCCACTAATGTTAAAAAAATTACCTTTAACACATGTTCTGAAAGATCCATAAAATGAGTATTCCATACTCATATAGGTAGGTGACTGGACATTTTAGTTTAAAATGTGAGGTTGGATAGGAGTTTGTGATCCCTGGTATATATCTTCATGGAAACAGAATATATGAATCAGACTTTACATAAGTTCTTAATAATTGGATTAGAGTATTAGGGAGTGTAAAACTGATTTTTATATTCACTTTTTGAATTCTACTGATCTGGAAATGATATATCGTTTCCCTAATATAAGATTGTAAATTTTTTGTCTAACAAAAACCAGCATCTTGTAAAGATTTTCTAACAAAATAAGGAAATTTATATTTAAGATTTTGTCAGTGGTGCACTGGTATTGTGTTGGCTTGTGGTTACACAGTAGCAACCAGTGCCTGGGTTTGAGTTGCAGGATGGCATGGTTGTGTTTGTTAGTAGGTTTTACAAGAACATAAGACAAACCTAATAGAGCTTTTATGTTATCTCATCCTTTAAAAATTTGATTTTGAACGAAATTTTGAATAAAAAAACTATTAAAAAAAACTGTAACATAATTTTTTATCTGTTAATTCAACTTGAAAAAAAAATATTCTGCAACCTCAAAAATAATCATTGGGACCTCTGTTGATTAGTTGCAAGTACTTTTTTTTATAAGAGTAGCACAAGGTGACATAGATGTTCACAAGTCAATGCAATTACTTCTTAATTAAATTATCAATTGGTTTCAGTTTCAAAATAAAAGGTTATTTTGCCTTTTTCTTTCCTTTAAAAAAATTAATTGCTTTCAAACTTTTAATGAAAGAAACCAATATTTATCACTAGGAGAAGCTATAATCATCCAGCAACTACAAACATTGCTTTCAGTTAACATTTTAGTAGACTTTTGGTTTGCAAAAGCTTTTTATTTTGCTACTCCACGAATTTTTTTTTATTATTCTCTAAATATTTGTTGAAATAAAAAAAAATAAACTTTTAAACTTCAAAGTAAATGAAATGATATTATGGTATACCAGTTTTATAGCACAGTTCCATAATCACAAGTGATCTCCTTTCAAACAAATTTGCAATGCTTTCAAACTTTAATGGAAGAAATCTATTTTTAACAGCAGTAGAAGTTGCAATATCCACCAACTACATACAATGATTTTTAGTTAATATTTTAATTGACTTTTAGCTTTAAGAACAGTTATTTTCATTATTCCTCAAATATAAGCTGAGATTAAAAACAATAATTATTATTTTGAAACTTTAATGAAAACAAAATTATAATATGGTATATGTCAGATTTTTGTTGACCTCAAATGGCAGCAGACTCAGGTAGCATAGATTGCAAAAATTTGGAATTTAAAAGGCAGGATTTAGTAATTACTTTTAATCTATATTTCACCATTGACATAAAAAAATTGAAATTTTAAATAAAATTTTTACCATTTAAAAATTAAACTTTTTTTTTTTCAAAGCAGTAGCTAGGTAGTCACTGGAAGGAGAGCTATGCACCAATCCCCTGTGATGATGCATAGAATCGGCCAGGCCTAGTACCTAATGTCCGACCCCACCTTCTCGTGGTGCAGACTGTTAGTACCTTTCAAAAGAGATACTCTCTTGTGGAAGTGAACGGAAGGGGAGGGCTGCCAGATTAGTGTGGCCTACTGATCTGGACAACTATGGCTACTTTTCTTTTTTTTTCTACCCTGCTGAGGAGTGGTCAACCACACAGGGTCCTGAGGCTGACCATTATAAACCCACTGGACTGGACAGATATACAGCTCTGAGCTTGATTATGGATCCTGATTTTGCTGCACTGGTGGGCTTCTGTGGAGGGAAAATCTTCCACTATGTTTTCTGTTGTTTGTGGGTTGACAGCCCCAAGTGAATAGATTCACAGGATATGTTTATCAGCTGATGGATAATCCTGAGCAGAGGTCATCGCAGGCACCTGAACTCTTTGCTTCTATTGGCATCATCAAATTCTATATTGGAGGAAGTCTTCCAGTATAGATAACTTCAGCATTTAGTGGTGGGGGAACGGGTCTTTGCCCCATGTCTGCGATTAGGGGGCTGTTTGATATTGTCAGCATTCCCTCTCTCAATAAACATAGTTTCTTTAAACATCCCACTAACCATTTTCTCTCCATAGGTAGTTGGAATGTGAGGACTCTGCACAGAGCTTTTTCTCTTGATGTCCTCACACAAGAATTCCACCGTTATCATTTAGATATTCTCGACTTGCAAGACACACAAAGGTCAGATTCTTAAAAATAATCTAAAATTTCTCTTTACACGGAGGGACGACAATAAGCATCACCAAGGCGTGGGTCTGTTTCTCAGTAGACATGCTAGTGATGCTCTTCTAGGATATGAGATAATTAATGAAAGATTTCTTACAGCAAAATTTCAGACAAGCGTTAAAGGTTTGAATGTTATCTGCTGTTATGCCCCCACTGAGGATGCCGATGAGGATGAGAATGAGAAGGATAGGTTTTATGGACAACTTCAGAATATTTTGAATTCTGTCAAGAAAGGAGATGTTACTCTTGTTCTAGGTGACTTCAATGCCAAAGTTGGTACCGACTCTGACCTTTGGGGAGGAGTAATAGGCTCTTTTGCTATTGGTAGCTGCAATGGCAATGGGCAACGTCTCCTACAGGTAAGTAAACTCAATGGATTCAGAATAACTAACACTTATTACAAACACCGCGACATACATAAGTACACATGGGTTTCACCTGATGGGCTGCATAAGAATATGATTGATTACATATAATTAACAACAAATGGGCTAGTTCTGTTAGGAATACCAGGGCATATAGGGGAGCTGAAATTGGATCTGACCATTACCTTGTTAAAAGTGTCTTGCAGCTTAAACTTAAAAAGTGTTGTGCTAGGGTTAAAAATTTACTTTTAATACTGAAGCTCTGAAAGATCCAGTTATAGCCAAAGCTTACCATGATAGGTTACTTAGTCATTATGACAGTCATGGTATGCTTACTACTGAAGTTGAGGAAGAATGGGATCATTTTAAACAGGCTTTTTTGGACACTAACAGTACTCTTTTAGGAAAAAAGGAGCAGAAGAGGCAGAATTATCTGAGTGATAAGGCACTTGAGCTTATTTCGGAAAGAAAGAACTGCAGGAATGTCCTTAATCAATTCCCTACTAGTCCTAATGGAAAACATTACAGAGAACTTAATAAACGTGTAAAAAATCAGTTAGCTACTGATAAGAATCTTTGGCTTGATGGTTCGGCTGACAAAGCCAAGGAAGCAGTTACACAGCACAACAGCAGAGAGCTGTACCAGATAGTTAATGTTTTGTGTGGTAGAAAATGGACAGGTATACAGGGATTGAAGGATAAACAAGGTAAGGTTATACAAGGTGAGGATTCTGTCAATGCTAGGTGGGCTGAGCATTTCAGTGATATTCTAAACAATGCGGTTAGTTCTATTCCCATTGTTTGCAATGATGATAGAAGCATTGATGGCTTTAATGTTGGCCCTATAACACAATCTGGTTATTTTGGCTATTTCTAAACTTAAACTTCATAAATCCCCAGGGGTAGATGAAATTACTACAGAAATGCTTAGAGCTGGGAATGTTTCGGTTACCACTTGGATGACTGAAATTCTGAATATCTTTTACGATAAAGGCATGGTTCCTAAGGATTTTACCAGAGCTATTGTTATCCCTATTTTCAAAAAAGCTGATCGCAGTTCTTGTGATAACTATAGGGGTATCAGCCTACTCTCTGTTCCAAGTAAAGTTTTTTCCATGATTGTGCTTAATAGAATTAAGAATCTGGTTGACAGGCAATTGCATGATGAGCAATGTGGATTCAGAAGTGGCAGGGAATGTGTGGATTAGATATTTTCACTTAGGCAGATTCTTGAGAAATGTTTAGAGTTTCAAAAACCTTTGGTTGCTAGCTTTGTTGATTTCAAAAAGGCTTTCGACTCTGTTGATCGTCATAATTTGTGGTTGATTGTGAAATCATATGGTATACCTGACAAGTTAGTTAACATAATGAAAGCTCTCTATAATAACACTGAGTCATGTGTGAGAGTTGGTAAGGCTTGTAGCAATTGGTTTAGCATTACTTCTGGTGTCCGACTAGGGTGCATTTTGTCTCCTTTCCTCTTTAGCTTGGTTATTGATTATGTTATGCGAAATTCACTTCAGGGGAAAGATTTTGGCCTTAAATGGACTGGAGATACGAAAATTTCTGATTTAGATTATGCTGATGATTTAGCCCTTTTGGCAAATGATGTTGATGAGATGAACTCTTTCATTCAAACTGTTGATGAGACTGGTAATAGAGTAGGTTTGGTTATAAACAGAGAGAAAACTAAAGTGATGAAAATTGGTCAGGCAGGCTTTGATTCAGTTAATCTGAATGGTTGCAGTCTTGAGCAGGTGTCACAGTTTAATTATCTTGGGAGCTATGTAACAGACGAATAGGGATTGCTGCCGGGACTTTTAAGAATCTATGGAGAGTGTGGAGAAATAGGCGTATACACCTAAAGACAAACTATTCTTCAGTCTAATTTTAGTCTTTAGGTGTATATGCCTATTTCTCCACACCTGGGAATAATAGTGATACAGAATATTTCTCCACACCTGGGAATATACATAAGTACACATGGGTTTCACCTGATGGGCTGCATAAGAATATGATTGTAATCAATCATATTCTTATGCAGCCCATCAGGTGAAACCCATGTGTAGTTATGTATGTCGCGGTGTTTATAATAAGTGTTAGTTATTCTGAATCCATTGAGTTTACTTACCTGTAGGAGACGTTGCCCATTGCAGCTACCAATACCAAAAGGGCCAATTACACCTCCCCAAAGGTCAGAGTCGGTACGAACTTTGGCATTGAAGTCACCAAGAACAAGGTTAAAAATTTTACTTTTAAAACTGAAGCTCTGAAAGATCCAGTTATAAAAAAAGAAAACAGAAAACACATAGTGTGAAGATACTATGTAAGCATCTAGAATCAAAAGCATCTAGTTTCCTGTTATATTGTTTACAAAGTGTCCAAGTTTCACTACCATAACTAACCCTAGAAAGAACCAAACTATTATACAGTCTAATTTTAGGTTCTTTCTAGGGTTAGTTATGGTAGTGAAACTTGGACACTTTGTAAACAAGTTAACAGGAAACTAGATGCTTTTGATTCTAGATGCTTACATAGTATCTTGGTTATTAGGTGGTTTAACTTTGTAACTAATGATGAGGTTTGCAACCTCCTTTAAGCAGCATATTGTGCAGAGAGAGACTCCATTTGTTTGGCCATGTTGCCCATATGGATAATTATAGATTGGCGAATAGGGTTATGAACAGTGTGCCTAGAGGCCTCAGAAGGTGGGGGAGACCTAAGATGCGGTGGGCAGACAATGTCAAACCGGACCTTGTTAGAATTGGTATGCAGTGGCCAGATGCAGTAGATGTAGCTCAGGATAGACTTGCTTGGAGAACTAAATTGCACGGTCTGGTTGGACCTCCGTAGCCCATGGCTACATGATGATGATGATGATGATGATGAATGAAATTTGGTTCAAAATTGATTTTATCTCAATTTCAATGCTTTGAAATAGTTTAATTTAATTTTTCTACAGTATGTTAATTAGCTCTTTCTAAATATATTGTTTTGCTTTGAAAGCAAAATATTTTTTCTTGCGATACTACTTACATTTGACAGTTCATCAGATATTACTAATTTATTTACATCACATGATGATGAAGGTATAGACGAAAAATTGTCTTTATCCAGGTGGGATCCTAACCCATAACTTCCTGATAACATGTCAGGTGCTCTGACCACTGAGCTACACCAGCTACTGAACAGTCATCATTAATTGTTGATGTTATGCCTTACATCACAGGTTCAGCCTCAAGAAGCCATCTTTTAATGCAGCTGAAGACTGTCTTTGAGTCATCCAGGCAAGTACATAAGACAGGAATGTGCTAGGAATGATCCAACTGGCATTTTTTTGTGTTTATCTCAATTCATATTTTAATGCTTGGTTTATCACTTATTGCCTTGAAGTTACAACATATATCCACAGGTCATTATATATTACCTATTTAAACACTAGTAGATGTATTTACATCACACAATGACTAAGGTGTAGCAGGAAAATTGTCTTTAGCCAGGTGAGATCTGAACACACAATCTCCTGATAACATATCATTTTATGAAATATAGATACATAAAAGAAAGCAAATTTGTCACTGCATCTTTCTGTTTGTTCGCTTATAGAAGGTAGATTTCCAGGGGGGCGCTAAGCAATTTTTTTTTCTGAAAGGGGGCAGTAGGACAAATAAGTTTGGGAACCTCTGGTATAGAGGTAATATAATTTTTAGCTAGCCTGGGATCCAAACCCATGACCACTTGATAACATGTCAGGTATTGACAACTGAGCTACCAGCCACTGAACAATCATCCTCTATTGTTGATGTTAAGCCTTACATCATAAATTCAGTCTCAAGAAGCCATCTTTGACTGTAGTTGGAGACCCTGTCGTTAAGACTAATCTAGGCAAGTGCACAAGACAAGCACACTCCAGAGCACAAGGTTTAACATCAATAATAGTGGATGATTGTTCAGTGGCTGGTAGCTCAGTGGTCAGAATACCTGACATGTTACCAGGTGGTCATGGGTTTGGATCCCAGGCTAGCTAAAGATGATTTTTTCCTCTATACCAGAGGTTCCCAAACTTATTTGTCCTACCGCCCTCTTTTCAGAAAAAAAATTACTCAGCACCCCCCTGGAAATCTACCTTCTTTAAGCAAACAAACAGAAAGATGCAGTGACAAATTTGCATTCTTTTATGTATCTATATTTCTATTTACATCCTATAACATAGTAAAGAAAGATATTGTTGTAAATAAGATATCTTGAAGCTTGAAATTAAAATCAACCATAGTAACATTCGCATTACACACAGAAAATTAAGATAACGAAGGATAATTTTATGTGTTTATTTGGAAAATAAAGTAATCACTACGACTTTAACTCTATGTTACACAACAGATGAAACATGTAAGAAAGTTTTTTAAAAATTTTCTCATCTTCCCTTCTTTCTTTATGCTTCCACCACCCCGCAATTGCACTCGAATTACCGACCCCCTGAATCATTACAGCGCCCCCCAGGGGGTGATATCGCCCACTTTGGGAAACATTGCTTTATATCTTAGTCATCATGTGATCTAAATAGAGCATAATAGTGTGTAAATACTCAGTAATATTTGATGAGCCATAGATATATGTAGTAATTTCAAGCTAACTAATGATATACCAAGTATTAAAATATGAATTGAAATTAACTAAAAAAAAAAGATGAGTCATGTAGCTCCTCAAGTGTGCCTGTCTTGTACACTTGCCTGGATGGATCTTGACAGAGTCTCCAACTGCAGTCAAAGATCACTTTTTGAGACTGAACCTATGTTGTAAGGCTTAACTTCAACAATAAAGGATGATTATCCAGAAGCCAGCAGCTCAGTGGTCAGAACACCTGACATTTATCAGGAGGTTGTGGGTTTGGATCCCATCCAGTTCAAGACCATTTTTCTTCTAGACCTTAGCCATCATGTGATGCAAATACAGCATAATAGTGTGCAAATACTTAGTACTACCTACAGTCTCTCAGTTTGCCAATTGCCAAAAAAACTAACCATTT
This sequence comes from Ryuthela nishihirai, assembly GCA_038380435.1. NCBI lineage: Eukaryota > Metazoa > Arthropoda > Arachnida > Araneae > Heptathelidae > Ryuthela > Ryuthela nishihirai. The sequence goes on along the minus strand of JAWZYU010000004.1, from coordinate 23,476,312 downwards.
ATATGAGGTGTAAAAGGATTTTACTCACAATATCACTGTTGTAATAACAGTTACAATACTGAAATCTAAACTGCAACAAAAGTTAAGAACTGCAATCAAAGCCATTGCACTGGGTAATGGATGGTAACAGTAATTTTTTTAAGTACACAATGGTACATGTGCAATTAGAACATTGACTACGTAAAGTCTCTTTTGTTTATATATGACATTGTAAAGTATGAGAACAAGAGATTTACCACAATGTTATGCAGTTGGCTGGTGCCTTCCTTGTAGTTGTGTCAGTTCATAGATGTCATCACTATCTGGAGAATAGCACTATTAACAGTATGGAGTAGACAGCCTGGTCTTCTGACCTAAATCTTATACACTGAAGTGCCATTGAAATAGGGATAGGAGACATTATCCAAATTCAGTACCACATGTCCCGCATGCATGGCTGAAACTCTGGTCATATATAGCTGTCAGCTTTGGCTTCCCCAAGCATTCGCCATGAGAAGCGTAATGGGAAAGGCGTGGGATTTAGATGCATTTGACAGAGGGCAGATTGTAGGTGCCCAATGGATAGGACACTCAATCTCCGAAATTGTCAATGAACTTGGATTTTTTCATATGACAGTTTTAAGAGTGTTCCGGGAATATGAAAATTCCAGCAAAAAAACAAGCACTCGGACAAACTGCAAAGGACAACCAGCCTTGAATGATAGTGGACTTTGCCGTCTGACTCGCATCGTACGGACCAATAGGTATTATCTGAAATCACCTCCCATCTGAATGCAGGTTCCAGCCAGCAAGTCAGTGCATGGACCGTGCAATGCTCACTTCATCGTCTCGGCTTCGGGAGCCGCCAACCTACGAGAGTCCCACTTCTAATGGCACGACACTGGGCTCAACTCCTTGCCTGTGCTAAAAAATATTGAAACTGGACCATCGAAAATTGGCAATGGATAGCCTGGAGTGATGAATCCCAATTTAAACTTCATCATGCTGATAGGAATGAAGGTATGGTGCCAACCCCATGAAGCCATGGATCTTGCATGTCAGGTCAGAACAGTACAAGTTGGTGGTGGCTCAATGATGGCCTGAGGTGTCTTCAGTTGGATATCTGTGGGATCTTTGGTACATGTACCGATGACTCTGAATGCATCCTTACCGATGATCTCTGAATGCATCAAACATAGAACTCATGCCTGACCATTTACATCCATTTATGGCCATCATGCACCCCAATGGAGATGGCGTCTACTAGCAAGATAACTGTTTATTTCACAGGTCCAGGTTGTCTACTGCATGGCTACAGGAGCATTCTGCTGACTTTGAAATAATGGATTGGCCACCTAGAAGCCCAGATTTAAATCCCATCAAAATCTTTGGGATACTGTGGAGCAGTGTTCGGGCCAGTGTTCCATCAGCAATGACCTTGAAAGAATTGTGGACAGCTCTGGAGGATGCATGGGTCGCCATACCTGTGGAACATTTATGCAAGCTTGTGGAGTCCTTGCCTCGTCATGTGGAGGCCGTTATCAGGGCCAGAGGGAATTCAACACGTTACTAGGTTGCTATCTCTAATTTAATGGCACTTCAGTGTAGAACCTGCATGGGATACTCTGCTTAATCCTGCTCCTGCAGGCATCCCATAATTTTGACATGCTTTGGAGGAGCAATGGAGATTACTATCCACAGTGCTGCTGGACAGTCGTACGAACAGCATGAGACATTGCTGTGAGGCCTGCATAGAGGTAAGAAGTGACACACCCTATATTGAATCACTTGGGCTATCTCAGGTGATCTTCACATTTTATCATGTCTGTATTCATATATAATTGGGGTGGTAGTCACTCACTGGGTGACTACCACCCCAATTATATATGAATACAGACATAACACCGGGCTTGTAATATGCAGTTCCCAGGTTCAAATCCCACCTGGGCCAGCATTGAAATTTATCTCTACAAAACTTCCCAACCTGCCCACGGTCAGTAGGGCATACTGTTGGGCTTGGAAAGGCCACCATCCATCGGATAGGACATAAAGCTGTGGCCTCATGCACAGGAGAGACATACCCATACCTTAAAGAACATGCTGGATGGCTTTGACAGGAGGCTATCATCTGTCCAGTGGGTCCCTCCAACCTTCTCTGAGCCCTTGGGGTTCTTGTGACCTGGCCATTTGGTCCATTGTGTGAAAAAAGAACTCAGAGGTAAACATAACTCATATATAATTTTGATAATTAAAGGTGTTATTCCATTTTTTGACTGTTATTCTTATGCACAGTGCTCATATACACCCATCTTCTAATTCCCATGCAGCAGATCCACTGGGTTCTTGGTTTTTTTTAATTTATGGAAACCAGTGTACATATTTTATCTACAAAATAAATAAATAAACCTATACCATATAAACACAGAGTCTATAATCATACAAGACAAAACTGGTTGCATTTTCTTGACTGTGTAAAACCAAAACCATATAAATCGAGTACCATGCAAATCAAGGAATTGGTGTATAGATAAATCCTACTGTAGTCTTTTTGTTTAGGAATATCAATTCCATACTTAAAAAAAAAAATCAAATTCATGCATGAAAAAGAACCAAGACTTCTTTACATAAAAAGCTACTTACTGTGTATCAGGAAGATTATCCACATTAAAAAAAGTTATACTTGCTCTTGATTGAACTGCATCTTCACTTTCAATTAGGTGAATAAAATAGGTGATTAGTCCCAAAGCTGGAATTTCAGCAATAAATGCTAACTGTAAAGAAGTTGAATTAACCTTAATTAAAATTTGCACATGCTAATGCCAAAATTTGCAAATCAAAAAAGGAATAATGGTGAAAATAACATTGAGTTCATATTATACAATCATGCATCATTACTTTCAGTATTGTACATTCTTTAACTGTAAAAAAGAGCTTGTTATGTATATTACTAATAATTACATTGATCATCATCATCCTGCTCAAGCAGCCACAGGCTACAGAGGTCCAACCAGATTATGGAATTTAGTTCTCCATGCATATCTGTCCTGAACTACATCTGCTGCATCAGGCCACTGTACACCAATTCTAACAAGGTCCTGTTTGATATTGTCTGCCCACCACATCCTAGGTCTTCCCATCTTTCTGAGACCTTTAGGCATACTGCTCATAACCTATTCGCTAATCTATAGTTACATTGGGTTGTTTTACCTCTGAGCGGCACTTTTTTGCACACCATGGGCTAAATGGCCAGGTCACATGGACCCCGAAGGCTCAGAGAAGGTGGGGGAGGGGACCCACTGGAACAGCTGTTGGGAGACAGATGGTAGCCTCCCGTCAAGGCCATCCGGGGTGTTCTTTAACGTGCACAGGGTATGGCTCTCCCACACACGGGGCCACGGCTTAACGTCCCATCCGACGGATGCGGTTTTTCCAAGCCCATCAGTGTCCCCTACTGACCGTGGGCAGGGCAGGGAATTTTGCGGAGATAAATCTCAATGCTGACCCAGCTGGGACTCAAACCTGGGAACTACAGATTACGAGCCTGGCGCGCTACCGACTGAGCCCCCCCCGCCCCCCTATAGTTACACATATGGGCAATATGGCCAAACAAACAGTCTCTCTCTTCACAATATGCTGCTCAAAAGAGGTTGCCAACTCCTTTGCCTAATCTCATCATTATTTACGAAATTGAACCACCTAATGCCCAAGATACTGTGTAAGCATCTAGAATCAAAATAATCAAGTTTCCTGTTATCTTGTTTATGAAGTGTCCAAGTTTCACTACCATAACTAACTCTAGAAAGACCCAAACTATTATAGTCTAATTTTGGTCTTTAGGTGTATATGCCTATTTCTCCATACTCTCTACAGATTCTTAAAAGTCCCAGCAGCAATCCCTATTCATCTGTTAATCTCATGCTGCACATCCCTAGTATCTGTTGCATAGCTCCAAATATAATTAAAGTTAAGTAGTTATTAATATTAGAAATGAATAAATTGCCTCTAAATTTAAGTGTCTATTGAGGGATTATCTTAAAAATATTAGCAATGTGGAGCATATTGTACTATATTGAATTAAGTGATTTATATTTTTTTATCAATAAACTAAATGTATCAATATTTTGTTGTTGGTCTGAAAATACTATTTTCAACGAATATTATTTTGCTATGATAAGCTATTGCTTTGGGTTATAAATAGCATTACACATGAAAATTTGAATACTCTTTGTTCATTTGCATAAATGTGGAAATATGTATAAATGTATTAATAATGTAATTAATAATAAATAAATTTAAAAAAATGAAATTTAGATCACACACTGTACAAGATGCTAAGTAATGAAAGATCTGCAAATTTTCTGATTGTATAAAAACTTGGCACTAAACAATATTTTGTTTATAGCATATTTTATGCAATCACTTCATAAAAATTTTATATCCAATAGTAATCCTAAGTATTTGTATGTATAATATCTTCAAATTTTGAACATTTACAAATGCTCACTGTTATATTTTAACCATGATATTTAATTTTATTCTTTAAAAAAATCAACTTGTTTCTCAACCCTGGAAAATTTTTTTGCTTTAAACCAACTATTTATTCTCTTTAAATCAAAATTCATATCTTTTATTAAATCTTTGACTTCTTCAACATAAATGAGTGCCAGGTCATCTGCAAAAATTATAGGCTCTCCTCTGTGCTGTAATATATTCATATCATTTATAAAAATCAGAAGCAAACTTTGACCTAAAAACAGAACCCTGTGGAATTCCTGTTTAGACATTATTCTCATTACTAAGACTCCTTCATTTTTTAACTTTTAGTTTATTTTCTAAACAAGATTCAAACCATTTTAATTGCATTCTTCTAATATCTGCATAATTCAGTTTACTCCATAATATATCAAGTGGTGCTGGGTTGTTTTACCTCCGAGTAGTTTTCTCAGATTAAAAGGGAGAAACACTAACATTTGACAATATATTAAAAAAATATTTTTACAAATCATAAAAAAATACCTCAAATTCAGTTTTCACAAGGGAAGCTTTTGAAAATACAGGGTTAATTTGACAAGGAATTAACTTTCCAGTAGAGTCTTTAACTTCTACTGAAGGTGCAGCAATCCGGAGTGTGACAATCTCTTTACGGAAATGACTCAATGAATTATATAGTATGACATGCCTGTAAAATATAAAACACAACTATGAATTAGAATGCATTTAAAATGAGAATAAGTATATACTTTAGAATGAACTGAGGTATTCAATTACTTAATGAAGTATTAATTGTAAAGCTTGAGCAGTTTCTATCTGAACTTTCTATGATGGACACACATTTTTAAATTATATGAGGTAAAACCATTATTTTTCAATAAAATCATAACAGTTGCCAACTTGCATGACAAAAATTATGATTTGGAAGAATGAAAATTTGGACGAATTATGACTACTCAAAAAAACTGGTAAATTTCCATATTTTGAGAAATTTATAAAATATATTGATTATTAATCAATGATTATTGGTTACTAATAAATTTCCATAATATAAAAAATCAAAAAATTTGGCACTTTGTGTGGACTTTGATTGATTATGGGTGAAACCAAATTAAGCCTTCCCGTTTAAACAATGGGAGTTTAGTAATGGTCATTTAATGGTACCCATTAATTAATTATGAATTAAATTTCCCAACTTATAACAAAAAGCCTAAATCAGTTTTAGTTACATTTTTGTAGTGCAAAAAATCTGTGGCATGCATAGTTTTTGATATTAATGAAATTGAACAATCACTGATAATAAACAATACACAAGTATCATCCAATGTTTAATAATAGATCAATTGAAAACATTACAATACAGAGAAAGAATAATAACAATTATTGCACCCCTTTCACCAGTGATTTTTTGAGAAAGTGTTTGAATTGTCAGCAGTAGCAGCTTAGCATATAGCACAAAAAACAGTGGCTTGATACAGCCATGTCCAAGTCAACAGCATTCATACTTTTTTGATATTACCGAAAGTTAACTTAATCACTAAAATTAACCCTTTGGGTGTTCAAGCTAGGTTTACTGTTTTCACTTTTCTGATTCTAGTGGTCCATGAAATGTTTACCATTTCTAAGTGCAAGATGCTAAATTTTTAATTTTTTCAAACAGAAACTGCCATTTTTTTTAACTGTTGGTAATTAAATGCTGAAATTAACATTTCCATCTAATATATATATCTTTCACCTATTGATTCAACTTGAAAAAGTTATGATAAAGTTAAAAAATAAATCTCTTTGAGCCTGCAGTGATCATTCACTGATGCTAAGTCACTGTAAATAGCATCTGGTAGCAACAATAAGTTTATGCCTTTACTGTGCCATACTGTATGTAGATTAGCTATTGATTGTAATTTCCAGTATTCTCACTTACTTATTGCTCTAGCAAAGTTTTAATGCTTTCTAAATTTTTAAAATAAGATACTGATTGTATTATTACCAGAAATTGAATCATCTGGGAACAACTATTCATATTACTTTTGGTCAATATTTTAGTAGACTTTTGATTTTAAAGATTTTCTTTTTACTCTAGTGCTTTTGGAATTATTTCTTATTGTTTCTTAAATGTTTACTGCAATTATAAAGAATGATTAATTTGAAATGATCCAAAAAGAAATCGCAAATAGCTGACATCGGATTAACAATTAGCCTAAAAATTGTATGTAATTGTAGGATTAAATAATTAGCCTAAAAGTAAAATTTTTAAAAGGTAGGACTTATTTTAGCGATGCTTTATATTTACATTTTTAACTAAATATACTAACATTTGCAAATTGCATTTTTTAACCAAACCTTTTAAATTAAACTTTTCTGTAGCAGTTATGCAGCTTTATACTAAAACGATTCATTCAGAATTTCAATGTTTCAGTTAAACTTTAAATGCTTTGAAATATTTTTATTCAATTTTTTGACAGTTATGTAAACAGTTAGTCATTATGGCAATCGTGATGTGCTTACTGCTGAAGTTGAGAAAGGATGGGAGCAGTTTAATCAATTTAAACAGGCTTTCCTTGAAACCAACAGTACTCTTTTGGGTAAAAAGGTTCAGAGGAAACAAAATTATTTGAATGATAAGGCTATTGAACTCATATCTGAAAGAAGGACGTGCAGGAATAATATGAATCAACTTGTCCTAACAGAAGGTATTACATTGACTCTACTTGTCCTAACAGAAGGTATTACATTGAGATTAATATACATGTAAAGGACGTGTAAACAACTAATAAAAATCTTTGGCTTGATAGTTTGGTTGACAAAGCAGAGGAAGTAGTTAGATAGTAGAACAACAGGGGGTTGTACCAGAGAGTTAATCTTTTATGTGGGAAGAAACAAACAATTACACAGGAAGTGAGTGTAAACATAGTAAACTGGTTGAAGGTGAGGTTTATATGATGGCTAAGAGGGCTGAGCATTTCAGAGATGTTCCTAACATGTGATTATTTCTACTCCCATTGTTTGTAATGAGGATAGATGCATTACTGGCTTTAATGTTGGCATATCAATATATACACTGTCATATCAGAATAATATGACCACCCACAGAATCACAGTGTACCTGCTCAGGCACGTCACAGAGTGCATATGACAAGGTCGACCACACGAAGATATAAACGGCCGGCCAGGACAGAGGAGCCATAGTGCATAACGTGAGAACAATGGGCAGAGGTACTGATTTGATGGACATTCAAAAGGGAATGATCATCGGCTACTGCTCCAAGGGTGGAAGCATCTCGGAAACAGCAGACTTCGTGGGATGTTTACGAGGTGCTGTAGTAAGGGTGTACCAAGAATGGACCGCTGGCACACCGAGTATCTCCAGACGTAATAATTGTGGAGCCCCAAAGGCCATCAACCCCAGAGGAGAACGTCACTTCCATCGACTGGTAAAGGACAATTGACGTGCAACAGTGCAGCAATTGACCACTCAAATGAATGCGGGGATACCCACATACATATCCCCGATAACAGTAGAGTGAACCCTGTTATGCATGGGTCTCCAGAGTTGACGCTGCATAAAGGCGCCCATGTTAACCAAGGTCTATTGGCAACAACTGCAGTTCGCACAGGACTACCATCATTGGACAGTGGAAGAGTGGAAAAAGGTTGCCTTCTCCGAGGAATCAAGGTTTCTACTCCACAGAAGTGAAGGGCAGTGGCAGATACGGTGTCAGACACACGAGAACCAACACCTGGACATGCTTGTCAGTCAAGTACAGGCTGGAGGTGGTAGTGTGCATGTCTGGGGGATGTTTTCCTGCTATGACTTGGGACCACTGGTACCACTGAATAGGTCCCTGAACAGATTGCCATAGGAACCTCTCTACTAGAGTACATTCTCCCCACCTTAATTAATATGGCTGCTCTCATTTCTCGTTATACAAAGCCACATAATGGTAAAATAAGAAATATTAATCTATTGCTTTAGATTTCTATACTTTTCATTATTTTTTTATCTTTATCCCTTCTCACCTTTCTTAATCTACTCTCACTGATCAGTTGTTTTATCCGGATGCCCACATGAATAAAATATGTCTTTAGTGCGCTTGGCTACTGATCTAAAGGACCTGAGTTCGAGCCCCGGGTAAGGCATGGCTGTTTGTGTCGTTTTTCTGCTGAGGTCCTGCCATCCTCTCAGACCTTTTACTATGGCATATAAACTGACAGGCTCCTGTCAGACCTCTGTGGCAAGCAGCTGCTTGAGGGGGTATTTTATTATTATTTATTTATATTTCCTATATTCCCTAAGTGCATAAATATAGAAAATAAATATATTTAATTCTATACTCTACATGTACTTACAGCAGACCAGGACGAATATTTTTGTTAACTCTTTTTTTTTTAACCTACTGACTTCGTCCATCCCCCACCCCCCGTTTGTTTTATTGAGATCTCTTCCCAGTCCCAGCCATGTCATGTATTTTTCCCACACCACTTAATTCCCCCCTTTTTTTCTTTCCCTCCCCCTTTTTTATTCTCTCTCCCTTCTGCCTCCCTTTTTTCTCCTCTCCCTTTTTCTTTATCTCCCTCCCTTTCCCTTTTTTCTCCCCCTTTTTTATTTAACTATTTCTTTATTTATATTATTCCCTTTTTTATTTCTTTCATTTTACTTATTTTTATTTTTGCATTTTCTCTCTCTGTTAACTGTCTTTTTACCTCTCATTTTCATTCTTTCTTTCTTATCTTCAATTTCTCGTTTCACATGCTCATCTCCCTGCCTCCCCAATCTCTCCTCACATTCTGTTCTTGCCTACAACTAGCCATGTCATGTGCTTCAGTGACAACTCAGGGGTGCTGGGCTCACACTGCTCTGCTTTCGGCCAGCCTGCTCCCCTGCCTTGGTCAGCGGTGAGGGTCAGGGGTAAGAGCCCTGACAAGCATTGCTCCTCCCAATCCAGATTCCTTCCACCTCAGAGGCCAAAGAATTCTGCTGGCCTTTTCCTCTCCTTGGCCAACAAGGTCCAGTGCAATCACTGCACATGATCTCATTCGACCACCCCTGGTGAACACTTCTCTTTTCAAGTACGTTCCTAAGAACCTTTCCTTCCCTAAGTTAATGAAAATAATTTCAAAGTACAGAAATACGTACTAAGTTTGAAATTCAAAATTACATTCTGACGATTATATAGTTTGGCATATATATTCGACTGAAATCTTTACACTAACGTTTTGGCTCTTATATTTAGGCAATGCGCAAAATTCAAAAGGCTCCCATTCCACCTCAATGATTATACAACCAGACGTAACCTGATTCTATCAGTCTCAAAAGTCATGCTCATAATAACAGGTCCTTTTCCAGCTGTAACTCTTAAGGATGTACTTATGTGAAGGTTTACATAGACAGTAGATGGGTCAAATGTGGTGCCCTCTGTATAATGTAGTACTATCCAGTATAGTGGAGCATTTGGAAAGCGTCATGGAATTTTATTTCCTGTTCATCCTTGCTGACCACATGCATCCCTTCACGTTGGACATTTACCCTGGTGGTGATGGTGTCTACCAACAGCACAATGAGCCCTGCAATGTTGCTAAGGTGATGCATGACTGGTTCCAGGAACATGACAGCGATATCTCCATTCTCCCTTGGCTGGCAAAATCGCTCAATCATAGTTTGGTTACTGCTGAAGTTGAGAAAGAATGGGATCAGTTTAAACAGGCTTTTCTTGAAACAAACAGTACTCTTTTGGGTAAAAGGGAACAGAGGAAACAAAATTATTTTAGGTATAAGGCTATGGAACTTATTTCTGAAAGAAGGAAGTGCAGGATTAATATGAATCAACACTCTACTAGTCCTAACAGATGGCATTACAAAGAGCTTAATAAACATGTAAAGGATCAGTTAACAGCTGATAAGAATCTTTGGCTTGATATCTTGGCTGACAAAGCTAAGGAAGCAGTTAGACAGCACAACAGCAGGGGGTTGTACCAGATTATTAATGTTTTATGCGAGAAGCAACAAACAGGAACACAGGGATCAAGGGATAAATATGGCAAGGTGGTTGAAGGTGAGGTTTCTCTGATGGCTAGGTGGGTTGAGCATTTCAGAGAAGTCCTAACTCCCATTGTTTGTAATAAGGACAGATGCATTATTGGCTTTAATGATGGTCCTATATCACATTCCAAAGTCACTTTGTTATCTCTAAATTAAAACTGCACAAATCCCCAGGGATGGATGAAATTACTACTGAAATGCTTAGAGCTGGAAACATTTGTGTTGTCACATGGCTGACTGAAATTTTGAATATTTTTATGATAAAGGTGTTGTTCCTAAGTACTTTATTAGAGCTAATATTGTCCCAATTTAAAAAAAGGTGATCACAGTTATTGTGATAATTAAAGGGGAATTAGTTTATTTTCTGTTCCAGGTAAAGTTCTTTGCACAATTATACATAATTGAATTAAGAATTTGCTTGATTGATAACTGTATGATGAACAGCGTGGATTCAGAAGCGGTAGGGGAAGTATAGATCAATTGGTGTTGATGAGATTAATTCTTTCATTAGGACTGTTGATGGAACTGGTAATACAATAAGTTTGGTGATAAACATGGATAAAACTAAAGTGATGAAAATTTGCGAAGCAGATGGTACTTCAGTTGCTTTGAATGGTTGCTTCTTGAGAAAGTGTCTCAGTTTATCTTGGGATTTATGTAACAGATACTGGTGGTGTGTGGCATGAGATAAATAGAAGAATAGGGATTGCCGCTGGGAATTTATAGAATCTATGGATAGTGTGAAAAAATAAGCATATACATTTAAAGACTAAAATTGGGCTGTATAATAGCTTGGTTCTTTCTAAGGTTAGTTATGCTATCGAAACATGGATCCTTTGTAAGCAGGATAGCAAGAAACTTGATGTCTCTGATTCTAGATGCTTGCACAGTATCTTGGGCATTAGGTGGCTTGACATTGAAAGCAATGATGAGGTTAGAGGGGGGAGTCAACCGTCTTTGAGCAGCATTTTCTGCAGAGAGAGACTGAATTGGTTTAGCTATGTTGTCCATATGTATGCCTGCATCTAGAAAAGAATCAAGGGATTTTTGCCTCTTTTACCCTCACTATTATTTTCAGAGGGAATGCCCCCCCCCCCCCCCCTCCCCAAGAACCTGCCCATATATAACTACAGATTGGAATATAGGATTATGAACAGTGTGTCTAATGGCTTCAGGAAAAGGGAAAGACCTGGGTTGCAATGGGCTGACAATATCAAACAGGACCTTGCTAGAACTGATCTACAGGGACCACATGCAGCAGCTATATCTCAGAACAGACATGTGTGGAGAGGAAAAATACAGTCTGGTAGGACTTCTGTAGCCCATGGCTGCATGAGGATTTTGTTTGCATTTGATTTTTTTTTTGAAATAATTTTCACTTTTTATTTAAATTATTTTGTTTTCAAACAGAATGATTTTTTATACTACTTTCTTTAAGCTTAGGACCTGCCAATCTCCAAAATCTAAGCATATGCATTGTTTGATTTTGGTGCATAATGAGTAAAATGGTGCATAATAAGTAAACTCATCTATGCACAAATTGCATAAATGAGTAAAAAAATAAGAAAAAACTAAAATGAAAGATTTAAATTTTAATAACAATATGATGAGCTATTGCTATTAAAATAACAAAATAATTTTTGGAAAAACGAAAAAAGTTTTTTAAATTTTACTGAAGTTAAAATAGGAAAATATGATAAATTTTTGCAATATTAAAAAAAGGCTTAAAAATTTAACCTAATTTTTTTTATTAGTCACAGTTAAATGCTCTTTTTTTGTATATATCCTGACATTTTTCTTTCATCAGCTACCTCTGGAAGAGGTTCTAATGAAAAGGATTCACAAAAAAGGTTCAGAAAATAGATTTTTTTTTTCTGAAAAACACTACGAAATTAACTTGGCCACCAGTTAATGAGAGTGAGACCAGTTTCAGAAATCTGACACTAAGAAATTATTATCAAAACGTAAGCATCTTCCACTGTTCAATAATAAATCAATCAATATATTGCAAAAGTTGGCATTACAATAAAGAGAACAGTAACAAATGTTATTGCACTCCATTCTCCATTTTTTTTTTGAGAAAGCGCTTCGATTGCCAGCATTGGTAGCTTGTCAAGCGGCAAAGAAAGTAGTGGCTTGTCACAGCCATGTCAATGGCATTCTTACAATTTTTATATTAATGAAAGTTAACTTAATATCAATAACTAATAATTAATAACTACCAATTAATAAATCGACATCAGCCATCCAGCAACACTTTTGTGCAGTTTGGATGAAAAACAATTCTAATACATATATCTTCTGTGATCAGCAGCTACTCCTCTTTATTATGATGATTTCACAAATTCAAACTCCTGGGAATATTCCATTAAATATTTCTGATTATGCATACATTTAGGAGACATAATAGAAGTTTTAACACAAAACTAGTAATGAAACTGTTTAAAACAACAGTGAATGAGAAAGTGTAGTGATCAGAATGGAGACAATACTGCTACAGTGCTGAAACCAAAGAGTTTTGATCAGCTAATTAAAAGGTCATTGCAGTAACCCAGCTGTCATCTTGCTTCAACTACAGTAATAGAAAAATCCATTATCAACCCATTAGTCCAACCCAAATAACAATAGACATCATGAGACCCATTCCAATTGCAATGTCAATCATGGCTCATAGATTAGGGCTCACTAATCTGTATTATCTCCTTCACTCTGAAGTTTCCAATTCTAAGTAATCCAATTAGTGTTGAGTTGGCCCGAGTTGGAAAAGTTGGGGTTAGGTTCAATAAACACCTATTTAGAAAATATTTACAACCTTCAACTCTAAAAGAATTTAGGTGTGGATTTTGCCACGTGTTCTATCTGGAAATGGCCAGCTGAAATAGAATAGATTTTCTCTGATTGATGTGCAGGTGAGTTTCACAAGTAAGCACATATTAGGAAGTGGATACACAGCTGCACCTTTAGTACAGTAAAAGAGCTAAATCAGAAACAACTGTTCTCTTTCACTAACATTCTCCCTTTGGGAAAGGGCAAAAGGACTGAAAATTTTTGGGACAGATTTTCATGAGGGTAAAACTGTAAAACACAAAATTTGGTTTTTGAATAACCAATTCAGATTTGAAAAAAAGATTTGGAGAAAATCTCTCCCCCCCCCCCAAAAAAAAAAAAAAATTGGAGTAGTTGGCAGCTCAGATAACTTTATTTGATGTAAAACAAATGTAACACTTATGAATAAAAAACAGCTGATTTATTAATATTTATTTCAGGAAGGCAGAATTGTTTGGTGAATAAAACAATTTCATCGTCTTTATTATGTCAGACCCATCCTGTTAATCCTTCAGCTTATACAAACGTCTCCGAGATAGGTAAGGAAATGAAGCCCATTCACATACAGACATCTCTCAGATGGTTGAGCAGCTGTAATAATTTCTTCAAATATATCCTCCTCTCTGTCAACAGAGTACTTATCACAGAGTGCTTAACCTTTCCAGTGTCCACTTCGTCTGTATACATCAGGAGAATCTGAATTGAGGTTCCAAGTACGTATGCATATGTTTTTAGTACAACCAAAAAAAACGATATTTTAAAAATAAAAATTTCTGTTGTAATTTTTAAATATATATATATCTTATAAAAAATATATATTTCAGGCTTCAAAAATAATATTTTGTTTTTTAATTTGATGCATATTTTATTAAACTACAATATAAATAACTTGTTAAAGCCATGTTATTGCCATTTCTTAGAAGCGCTATCCAGAACTGTCTATTTGTTTGTTAACATTACTTTTTGCTGAAGCAATCCCTTTATTTAAACTCAAAAGCTTAATTTGAACTATTATCAACGAATTTTTCCTTAAATTTTCGAAAAACTCCTAAAAATTAACAAAGAAACTGCTATTTTTAAAAACGCTAGATTTTGGAAGTAATTACAAAATACGTACCAGCATTTTTTTTCCGTTTCACACTCTTTTCTGTCATACACCTATTTCAGTATTCCCAAGTTGTTTTTATCATTTTTCCCAGCATTCTATGCATCTTTCCCACATTCAAAATCGAAACTGGAAGTAAACACATCCTTCTTAGAAATTCTGGTTGCAGCTGCATTTAATTAGTTATGCTTCACTGAGGCAAACAAGACGCAGATGGCTTACACATGCAATCTCTGTTGCGTGTGCTATAAGTGGTGTTTACAGTTTTGGTTCAGCATATTGGATACTCTTTATAAAGTTAGTTTTTTTTTATATTTAAACCTTAGTTTTCATTTTAGTAGATTTATTTTCGGAAATTAGCGATCTTTTGCTCGATTGATAAGTATTGATTTTTTTTCATGCTACATCGCATGGCCGGAATACAACTTGTTGCTGTGGATATTTAACATCGCATTAGGCTATATGCTAATTTTTATTTTATTATTTATTACTTTTGCAGTAAAACTTTGGTCTAATATTTTCTGAAAATAAATGAGGTCTTGGATATGGAAGCAAATTCATTTCTGTAGATTTACTTCTGTTAGTTAGTGATCTTTCGATAGGCTGATTTATCTATCTTTCAGAGTTATGCTAGATTGGAGGCCGGCTTAAAAGTTGTTGCGGATATTTTATTTTACATCCCATTAGGTTATATGTAATTTTTATTTTATTATTTCTTGTTTTTTTAAATAAAAAAACTTTGAGCCTGTACCGTTTTCTGAAATTGAATGTCTTGGATAGGGAAGCAAAATAGATTTCCTTGCTACGGAAATCAGCCATCATTTCGGAGGGTAATTTCGGGAAGGGTTTTCAAAAATTTAGGGAAGGGGTTTCAAAAAGGGTGCCTTAGTGCACAAACCTTTTTGCACTTAGCCAAGATTGCCAAACTTCAACATCCAAAGAAAAAATTCATAATGTTTAGTAAAAAAATAAAGCAGCCAAGGAAGTTTCTATTTAACAATAATGAAAGGAATTATGGCATGTTGTATACCAAATTAATCAGCATTTAATTCTGGATTTTCTGAAAATCAAGTATTTAAAAAAAAAGACAATATGTTTTATTTTAATAGGACTTTTTTAGAGTCATGTAGTAAAAAAATGCATCTGGCAACACAAATAAAAATTTATTTAAAAAAAAAACTAATAGACAGAAATGATTACAATGCACATGAATAGAATGATATGTGCATTGTAATCATTTCTGAATATTTCTGAATAACAAAAAAATTATTTTTTGGTCTTAAGTAAATATTTTTCTCGTTTTGTAATATTTTTCTTGGTACCATACTTTGAGAAAATTCCAGGTTTTTAGCCAACTGTGCTGAGTCAGATAAACAAGTCAACTTTACAATTAAAAAAACAACAACAAATAAATGGAAATAGGTCATGTTATGTATCAAATTAAACAGAATTTAATTACGAATTTTATGAAAATAAATAATATAAACAAATTTGCAAGCATGTTTATTTTAATAAGCCTTTTTTAATGTGATATGGTGATAAAAAAGATTGCACTATACAATTAAGGCTTCATTTTGGAAAACCTGCTGAATAAAAATAGTTAAATTATATATTTATCAAAAGGAAATTTCCTCCCAAATAATATAATATTCAACCTGAGATATGATTTTTATTTCTCTTAATGATTCTTTTCAGTATCATATATTTTAAACACAGTCAGTGTTATACAAGGTGATTTGGACTTCTCACATTCATGGGATTTTCTGAACTGGTTGTTTTAATAGAAACTTCCTTGGCTGCTTTTTTTTTTACTAAACATTATGAATTTTTTCTTTGGATGTTGAAGTTTGGCAATCTTGGCTAAGTGCAGAAAGGTTTGTGCACTAAGAAGTTCTAAAGTTAGTGTTTTTTGGTTGAACATATGCAGAAAATAGCTTGGCCCCTGGATGGAAACATGTTTTTCAAGTTGGACATTGGAAGGGTTAAAGGGATTGTTTTTACAAATCAGTTCCAAATGTGTTATAAAAATGATAAAATCCTGAATATCACCTGCAAGACTACAGGCAACACAGTGGGCCTATCATGCAAGCTTCATTCCTCACTACCCCCAACATAAAAATATCCTTCTTGAGATTGTGTAGTGTGTGAAGCAAGAAAAATATTAATGAGAACCGATACAAATATCAGAACTGCTTTATAACCTTCCATTATCTTGAGTATCAAGGTACTCTATACTGAAAAAAATTTAAGTACCATAGAAAACCCTTCATTTCAAAATATCACAAGTAAAAATTTCAAATTTTTCTATGAATTTTGTTTATTCAACAGTTTAGTTTTGATTAAATAAATTTGCAAATGATAAAGCAAAATATGATTGCTATCTGTAAATTGTTAGAGTGTTAACTGTTGAGATATTTCAATTATTGTTAGTAGTAAGTGACAGAAATGACTTCACCAACAGGAGTTTATTTAATTGAAATTAATGACCTGGAAAATGAATTAGAGGATAAAAACAATTATGTTGGTAGAATGCAATATAAGCTGTAGGATTAACAAGATGGTACTGATAGATGGAAGCATGATTCAAAAAAATGTACAAGAATTAAAGAATGCTTTAGAAATACAGTGTTAACTCAAACTATTTTAAATAATTTAATTAATACTATTTTACAAGCTAAAATAATAACTTCACCTACAAAATTTCAAACAAATTTCTTAGAGAATTTCATAATTAATTTAAATCAAAATAAATTGTGTAACACAGAAATCCAATCTATCTCACCTGCATGGAAATTACTTTTAGATAATGTGACACTGGATTTGCTGAAACATCATAGGGGGCTTATATTTTTAAAGTTCCATCCTACTAGCTGATGAATACAGTGCCCTGAGGAGTCTATAGATGAAATGTGCACAGCAGTGGATATGTATATATCATTCTGCAGATATGATTTTAGGATTATATTTCGAAAGTTTGATGTATTATTTTAAGAACATAAGTTTATTTGGAGGCACATCATATAATCGAGTTAAAATGAGCACTGTGAAGGAGAAAGTTCCCAGTATAAGCACACCTTTAACAACTATAGCAGTGATGGCGAACCTATAATAGCACATATGTCAAAGGTGGCACATGAAACAATGGCATACCACTAGATGAAAGAAATATATGGCTGCAGCTAGTATAGACTTAGAAAGAATGGCTACAGCTAGTGTAGACATGAAAAGTATGGCTACAGCTAGTGGTCATTAGTAGCAAGATGGAGACTATGTTGATATAATTAGCTACTAATTATTAACTTCAATAATGTGTTCATATGTTACAAAGATCTCATCAAATAACCGATTACTCAATATATAGCATCATAAAAATATACTACTAAATCTATCATCAATCAACTATTCACTGATTTCCTTTAAAGCACTTCTCTATACCTTAAAATTTAATTATGATTTTGGTTTACTGTTACATCTGAGAGATGTATTTTGCTCTCTCAGCCAATGAAAAATTCACTTCTGATATCATTCTGATAATAGTTGTGTAGTATCAGTGATTCACTGGGCATTACATCTGGTATTTTTGTGAGTTTGTGATTGAATTATTATAGTTATAGTAAATAAATGTTTCCCTTGAATAATGGTAAATCTAACACTTAGCATTTGTATCATTTATTTTATATTTTATGATAAATGGATATGTAACCTTAGCTGGCATAAATTGCATTTTAAAGTATTCTGGTAAAATTGGCACGAGTTCGAAAAGGTTCCCATCGCTAAACTATACCAATGAGGTTATACTGGCATCTCATTCCATATGAGTAAAAAGAAGCATTCCCTATAGGCATACACCATTACAATAATTTCCTGTGGAGACCAGCACTGGCATAACATCTAGCAGCAAATTTTCCACAGCAGGATAACAAGATGTGCATGCTAATGAGTGAGTCAGCCAGCCAAAGCAAATAATGAACCAAGAACTGGTAACAATTTTCATCAGTGCCTTAAGCAATTGTGACTTTAGTATTTAACACTATCTGTCTGCTACATCTGGAGTGCCAAAACATTTTCACACCAAGGGCTACTGTTAATTTAGGATTTTAGTATTTTTTTTTTGTAGGGCTACTAAATTTTCATTTACATTAGAATATAAAGCAATAATGGGGATAGCATTAGTAGTAAACAATTTAAAATAATTTAACTCACACTTAATGTGCTAAAAACACATTTCTATTTTTGTGGTAAATGCAAAACATTTTAGTAGAAAAAACCTACCATGCTGTGGATATTCCTATCTTGCTAAAGGACAACTGTAGACCACAGGAACTGTAATGGGCACCCCTTGCTAAACAATCTTCAACTTATTGGTAAAATGATCAATGAATTTGTCATCTCTCTTATTAACATGAGAGAGTAGAATGATAATGTTTAAGTTGAATATTTAGCTGAGATGTAGCCTCAAAATTATTTTAACTCAAATTATGAGGTGATAGTGTGAAACTAAATTTTAGAAAAGGCCACTAGATATGGAAAAGAGGAAACTTTCAAGAAATATTACGAGTGATCCATTTATGGTAGAAATTTGGAGATTTAAATATTTCAGTGGTAGAATGTAAACAATATTCTACAGAAAGCAAAAAATCTGCCCTCTTTTCTGACAGATAAGAGAAAAGCAACTTTTTAATTTTAAGGAATAAAAAAGAATTTGTATTCTGCATTAGCATTAATAAAATATTACTATTTGCATTTTCACAATCATTCATTAGTTCAAATTAAAGCTTTTAAACAGTTCAAAAGTTGGCAAACAAAATATTTAATTCTCTTTAAAAAGGAGATTCCCATATTCGTCAGAGGCAATATGTGCACTTCTAGTTTAAAAAAATTCCTAAGAATGGCATTACTAATAAATTAAAGGAAATCTTTAAAAATAGTGTAATGGCCCTATTTGATGAACAATACAGATCTCATGAGAAGGTTCAAGGTGTGAAGTGATATTGAAAATGTCCTGAAATGCTACAAGAAGGTCTAATCAGAAGTTCAAGACTGCAATTCAGGTTTTCATCAAGAGGTTCTTGAAAAAGCAACCTTCTTTTTTGTTCCCATTTCACCTGGAGAGCCTGCAAGATCTATAGATCCTGTGGTCACTTCCACTTTCGCTTTTGTTATCTAACGTAGATGACCCAGCTGCCCAATAACTCCTCTGGTCAGTCATTTTAACCAAAATCCAGTGAAAATTGATTCACAGTTAAGATTTATTAATTTTGAATTTGTGATACTATTTTATCCAGTCCAGTAGGTTTATATATGGTCAGCACCAGGACCCTGTGTGGTTCGCCACTCCTCAGTAAAAAAAGAAAAGCAGCCATAGTTGTATAGATCAGTAGGACACACTAATCTGGCAGCACTCCACATCTGTTCACTTCCACCAGAGAGTATCTCTTTGGAACGATACTAATGGCCTGCACCACAAGAAGGTGGGGGTCACAAGAATTTCACCGTTATAATTTAGATATTCTCAGCTTGCAAGAGACCAGATGGACAGATAAAGGTCAAATTCTTAAAAATAACCTAAAATTTCTCTTTTAAGGGAGAGAAGATAATAAGCATCACCAAGGGGTCTCCTTCTCATGGACACGCATGTAATGCTCTTCTAGGATACGAGTGCTTTAATGAAAGGTTTCTTACAGCAAAATTTCAGACAAGCATTAAAGACTAGAATGTTATCTGCTGTTATGCCCCCACTGAGAATACTGATGAGGATGAAAGGATAGGTTTTATGGACAACTTCAGGATATTTTGAATTCTGTCAAGAAAGGAGATATTACCCTTGTTCTTGGTGACTTCAATGCCAAAATTGGTACTGACTCTGACCTTTGGGGAGGAGTAATAGGCCCTTTTGGCATTGGTAGCTGAAATGGCAATGGGTAACATCTCCTACAGGTCAATTAGCTTAATGTTTTGAGAATAACTAACACTTATTACAAACACTGCGACATACATAAAAGTACACATGGATTTCACCTGATGGGCTGCATAAGAGTATGATTGATTATATATTACTTAACAGTAAATGGGCTAGTTCTGTTAGGAATACCAGGGCACATAGGGGGAGATTAAATTGGATCTGCCCATTACCTTTTTAAATGTCTCTTGCAGCTTAAATTTAAAAAGTGTTGTGCTAAGGTTAAAAAATTTACCTTTAATACTGATACCTTTAATATTTACCATGACAGGTTACTTAGTCATTATGATAGTCATGGTCTGCTTACTGCTGAAGCTGAGAAAGAATAGGACCATCTTAAACAGGCTTTTTTGGAAACTAACAATATTCTCTTTGGAAAAAAGGAGCAGAAGAGGCAAAATTATTTGAGTGATAAGGCACTTGAGATTATTTCAGAAAGAAAGAACTGCAGGAATGTTCTCAATCAATACCCTACTAGTCCTTATAGAAAGCATTCATCATCATCATCATCCTCAAGCAGCCATGGGCTACGGAGGTCCAACCAGACCGTGCAATTTAGTTCTCCAAGCAAGTCTATCCTGAGCTACAACTACTGCATCTGGCCACTGCATACCAATTCTAACAAGGTCCTGTTTGACATTGTCTGCCCACTGCATCTTAGGTCTCCCCTTCTTTCTGAGGCCTTTAGGCACACTGTTCATAAACCTATTCGCCAAACAATAATTATTCATACAGGCAACATAGCCAAACCAGCGGAGTCTCTCTCTGCACAATATGCTGCTTAAAGCAGGTTGCAGACTCCTTTGCCTAACCTCATCATTAGTTACAAAGTTAAGCCACCTAATACCCAAGATACTACGTAAGCATCTAGAATCAAAAGCATCTAGTTTCCTGTTATCTTGTTTACAAAGTGTCCAAGTTTCACTAGCATAACTAACCCTAGAAAGAACCAAACTATTATACAGTCTAATTTTAGTCTTTAGGTGTATACGCCTATTTCTCCACACTCTCCACAGATTCTTAAAAGTCCCGGCAGCAATCCCTATTCGTCTGTCAATCTCATGCCGCACATCACCATATCTGTTACATAGCTCCCAAGATAATTAAACTGTGACACCTGCTCAAGACTGCAACCATTCAGATTAACTGAATCACAGCCTGCCTGACCAATTTTCATCACTTTAATTTTTTCTCTGTTTATAACCAAACCTACTCTACTACCAGTCTCATCAACAGCTCAAATGAAAGAGTTCATCTCATCAACATCATTAGCCAAAAGGGCTAAATCATCAGCATAATCTAAATCAGAAATTTTCATATCTCCAGTCCATTTAAGGCCAAAATCTTTCCCTTGAAGTGAATTTCGCATAACATAATCAATAACCAAACTAAAGAGGAAAGAGACAAAATGCACCCTTGTCGAACACCAGAAGTAATGCTAAACCAACTGCTACAAGCCTTACCAACACTCACACATTACTCAGTGTTATTATAGAGAGCTTTCATTATGTTAACTAACTTGTCAGGTATACCATATGATCTCACAATCAACCACAAATTATGACGATCAACAGAGTCGAAAGCCTTTTTGAAATCAACAAAGCTAGCAACCAAAGGTTTCTGAAACTCTAAACATTTCTCAAGAATCTGCCTAAGTGAAAATATCTGATCCACACATCCCCTACCACTTCTGAATCCACATTGCTCATCACGCAATTGACTGTCAACCAGATTCTTAATTCTATTAAGCACAATCATGGAAAGAACTTTACCTGGAACAGAGAATAGGCTGATACCCCTATAGTTATCACAAGAACTGCGATCACCTTTTTTGAAAATAGGGATAACAATAGCTCTGGTAAAATCTTTAGGAACCATGCCTTTATCATAAAAGATATTCAGAATTTCAGTCATCCAAGTGGTAACCAAAACATTCCCAGCTCTAAGCATTTCAGTTGTAATTTCATCTACCCCTGGGGATTTATGTAGTTTAAGTTTAGAAACAGCCAAAATAACTTCAGATTGTGTTATAGGGCCAACATTAAAGCCATCAATGCATCTATCATCATTGCAAACAATGGGAGTAGAACTAACTACATTGTTTAGAACATCACTGAAATGCTCAGCCCACCTAGCCATGACAGAATCCTGCCCTTCTATAACCTTACCTTATTTATCCTTCAATCCTCGTATGCCTGTCCATTTTCTACCACACAAAACAATAACTGTCTGGTACAGCTCTCTTGTTGTGCTGTCTAACTGCTTCCTCGGCTTTGTGAGCCAAACCATCAAGCCAAAGATTCTTATCAGCAGCTAACTGATCTTTTACACGTTTACTAAGTTCTCTGTAATGCTTTCTATTAGGACTAGTAGGGTATTGATTAAGGACATTCCTGCAGTTCTTTCTTTCCGAAATAAGCTCAAGTGCCTTATTACTCAGATAATTCTGCCTCTTCTGCTCCTTTTTTCCTAAAAGAGTACTGTTAGTGTCCAAAAAAGCCTGTTTAAAATGATCCCATTCTTCCTCAACTTCAGTAGTAAGCATACCATGACTGTCATAACGACTAAGTAACTTTATATATTTTTATAATGGCCAGTACCAGGACCCTGTGTGGTTGACCACTCCTCAGCAGGGTAGAAAAAAAAAGAAAAGTAGCCATAGTTGTCCAGTCAGTAGGCCACACTAATCTGGCAGCCCTCCCCTTCTGTTCACTTCCACAAGAGAACACTCTTTTGAAAGGTACTAATGGTCTGCACCACGAGAAGGTGGAGTCGGACATTAGGTACTAGGCCTGGCCGGTTCTATGCATCATCACAGGTGATTGGTGCATAGCTCTCCTTCCAGTGACTACCTAACTACCATTTACAGACCTAGAAAGCATTACAGAGAGCTTAATAAACATGCAAAGGATCAGTTAGCTGCTGATAAGCTTGGTTGACAAAGCCGAAGAAGCAGTTAGATAGCACAACAGCAGAGAACTGTACCAGATAATGTTTTGTGTGGTAGAAAACGAACAGGCAGACAGGGATTGAAGGATAAACAAGGTAAGGTTATAGAAAGTGAGGCTTCTGTATTGGCTAGGTGGGCTGAGCATTTCAGTGATAGTGTGTGATAGTGATCTGATATAAATAAACAACTAAACACAGCATTAGCTCAAACAATCATCAATAATAATTTAGAAATAGAACAATTAATAGACAAAGCATTGGCAACCCCACAAACGAAATTTCAATTTTCATAGATTGAAAATATGTTAATTCATACTATGATAGGGCTAACATTAAAGCCAGTAATGCATCTTTCATCATTACAAACAATAGGAGTAGAACTAACCACATTGTTTAAAACATGATGATAGATGCATTACTGGCTTTAATGTTGGCCCTATAACACAATCTGAAGTTATTTTGGCTACTTCTAAACTTAAACTACATAAATAACCAGGGGTAGCTGAAATTACTACAGAAATGCTTCGAGTTGGGAATGTTTCTGTTATCACTTGGATAACAGAAATTTTGAATATCTTTTATGATAAAGGCATGGTTCCTAAGGATTTTACCACAGCTATTATTATCACTATTTTTAAAAAAGGTGACTGCAGTTTTTGTAATAACTATAGGGGTATCTGCTTACTTTCTGTCCCAGGTAAAGTTCTTTGCATGATGTGCTTTATAGAATTAAAAATCTGGTTGACAGGCAATTGTGTGACGAGTAATGTGGATTCTGAAGTGCTATGGGATGTGTAGATCAGATATTTTCACTTAGGCAGATTCTTGAGAAATGTTTAGAGTTTCAGAAACCTCTGGTTGCTGGCTTTGTTGATTTCAAAAAGACTTTTGACTCTGTTGATTGTCATAATTTGTGGTTGATTGTGAGATTGTAATGCATACTTGATAAGTGAACATAATGAAAGCTCTCTATAATAACACTAAGTTGTGTGTGAGAGTTGGTAAGGTTGGTAACAATTGGTTTAGCATTACTCCTGATGTTCAACAAGGGTGCATTTTGTCTCCTTTTCTCTTTAGTTTGGTTACTGATTATGTTATGTGAAATTCACTACAATGGAAAGATTTTGGGCTTAAATGGTCTGGAGATATGAAAATCTCTGATTTAGGTTATGCTGATGATTTAAGCCCTGTTGACAAATGATGCTGATGAGATGAACTCTTTCATTCGAGCTGTTCATGAGACTAGTTAGTAGAATAGGTTTGGTTATAAACAGAGAGAAAACTAAAGTGATGAAAATTGGTCAGGCAGGCTGTGATTCAGTTAATCTGAATGGTTGCAATCTTGAGCAGGTGTCACAGTTTAATCATCTTGGGAGCTATGTAACAGATCTGGTGATGTGCGGCATGAGATTAACAGATGAATAGGGATTGCTGCGATGACTTTTAAGAATCTATGGAGAGTGTGGAGAAATAGGCGTATACACCTAAAGACTAAAATTAGACTGTATAATAGTTTGGTTCTTTCTAGGGTTAGTTATGGTAGTGAAACTTGGACACTTTGTAAACACTATAACAGGAAACTAGATGCTTATGCAGTATCTTGGGCATTAGGTGGTTCAACTTTGTAACTAATGATGAGGTTATGCAAAGGAGTTGGCAATCTCCTTTAAGTAGCATATTGTGCAGAAAATACATATTGTTCTCTGTTGGTTTGGCCATGTTGTCTATATGGGAATTATAGATTGGTGAAGAGGGTTATGAACAGTGTTCCTAAAAGCCTCAGAAAGAGGGGGGAGAACTAGTATGTGGTGGGCAGACAATATCAAACAGGATCTTGTTAGAATTGGTGTGCAGTGGCCAAATGCAGCAGATGTAGTTCAGGATAGATATGTTTGGAGAACTAAATTGCATGGTCTGGATGGACCTCTATAGCCCTTGGTGCTTGAAGATGATGATGATGATACTATTTTTATTCTGTGTTCTATATCATTATTTACTGCTTGGGTCTTAATATATACGAAAATTAGGTGTATTAATGATCAATCTTAAGAAGTCAAAATCTTGCATGTTTGGGAATGCAACTCTTATTATTAAATGCTATAAATTTTCTATTTTACAGAAATTTGATACATGCAGTGATTTTCAGCAATGCAACTATGAATATGAAAGATTCAACCGCACATATAATATTATGAAAAAACATATTTTGCAAGTAAGTTTTGCTCTCAAGATTGTCACAGTTTGCCAATAAGTATGCTGGGAATTCTGCACTTCTCTCACTGCTTGAATCTATTTTTTCATTGCATAATAAAGTTTGCTGAGTACACTTTAATCCAAATTCATTACCCCAGTGTTTTATCAAATATTATTCTCTGCAACAGATGGTACTGAGTTTAGGTAGAAGTGCAATAAAAAAAAATTGCACCATTTATTTTCTTTCATAGTTATTTTCTATACTGCTATCTATTTCAAACAATGTCTATGATATATACATAGTAAGGTCCAAAAGTTTCCGGCCCAAGGGTATTAAAGAGGTAATAGAATCAAATTTTTTTATTTTATTTTTCAATATAATCACCCTTTATTTCAACATTTTTTAGAATGGCTAAATTAACTTTTCTATACCACTGAAAAAATAATCTGAATTTTTGTCCTTAAAATGGCCTAAAACTGCAGAAATGACTTCTTCATCACTTGTATATTTTTTCCCAAGCAGATCAGACTTCAATTTTGAAAACAAAAAGTAGTTGCTAGAGGCTAGGTCAGGGCTGTACGGTGGGTGATTTAATTCCTGGAAACCATATTGCTGAATAGCAGCCTTCGCAGCAACTGAAGTGTGCACTGGCACATTGTCATGCAATAACCTCACTCCCTGGGACAGCTTTCCTCGGCGTTTCTCTTTGACGGTATCCTTCAATTTGTACATTAATGACGCATAATATTCACCAGTAACTGTAATATTTCGTTCCTTAAAGTTGATTAGCAGAATCCCCAGAGAATCCCAAAAGATAGTGGCCATGATCTTTTTTTGGGATTGTGTCACTTTTGCTTTTTTTGGCTGTGGGGATCCAGGATGCCGCCACTCCATAGATTCCCATTTAGACAGGGGATCATGGTACAGAGCCATAGTTTCATCTCCGATGACAATTGAATCAATCATTTCTTTTTATTATCCCTCACAGAGTGCTAAAAATTCAGTACAGCATTCCACGCGTTGTAGTTTTTGGACAACACTCAAAAGTTTTGGGACCCATCTGCAATCACTTTGTTCATACCAAGATGGTCATGTAAAATTCGAAGCACTGTAGTTTTTGAAAGTCCACACTTTGCTGATAATTCTTTAGTTTTTAGTCTCCTATCCTTTAGGACCTCTTCTTGCACCAGTGCAATTGTTTCCGGAGTGAGTATTTCTGAAGGTCTACCTTGACAAGGTTCATCTTCAATTGAATCTCTCCCTAAGTGAAACTTCTTAGCCCATTCTTTAACTATTGGATATGATGGAGAAGATTCACCATATACAGCATCTAAACATCGTTTTATTTCTGCCGGGCCTTCGCCTTCTTTCGTCAAAAATTTAATGAGCGCGCAATACTCAAATTTAAACATTTTAAAATATTGGGCAACAGCACTTCTATTTGCAATGCTAGCTAGAGTGCTACTGATGCCAGAGCGCAAATATTTTAACTGCAGTGCAGAGTTAGACCTGCCAATTCTTGTTCTAACATGTTCAGGCCGGAAACTTTTGGACTTTACCACATACTATAGAATGGCATTTTTCTATTGGTACTATGTACCTGGCAATTTAATATTCTTAAAATACTATATTGCCTTTGTCTTAGCCATTTCATAGCCGTCATCATTACTAATTTAGATTTTTTTTTATTATCAACTTTAATATATTAATTAACCTATTATTTTTATAAATTAATAACCTATTATTAACTTTTCAATTAACCTATTATCAAATTTAATGTTTTCACAAAATGTGAACATAGCATTGACCAATATATATTTTAATCTGAAAAAGGACAAATTGCAGTTTTATTCGTACCTCACATTCTTCTCCACTGAAAATTTTATAGGAATTTTTGTTGGCAGGGAACTATATTGCTGCCTATATTCATCCTAAAATACAGTAATTTCCAAGTAAATTATTTGGAAACATGATCACATATTACAAAATCACTGACTTACACAAATTTAAAATATCTTATATACTAATGCTTACTTTTTAGTAGCTATCAAGAAGCTACTTTTTTCACAATCACAAACCATACAAAAACCATTAATACTCTGCACAGCATTAAAGACACTGGATTACAAAAACAGACAGTAATTACAATGTTACCTTTGTAAAAATTGGAAAAAAAGTTACTTGATATATTGGAAGCTTTGGTTTCAGTATTCCTGCCACTATGGCTGGTATGTGGTTTACACTGTTGTAGTATAGGGTTGCTTCTTTTTTCACCAAAAGAAATTTACTTTAATTATTTTGAATTAAATTAACATTATCTTATTATTTTTAATTAACATAATCTAGATATCATCAGCTGGCGATGATAAAAACTGTTGCCAAACAATTTGTAACTTGTCTAAAAGTGCAAATGCTTACTATGTGTGTATGTGTATACATTATTTTTTCAAATTAATTTCACAGCATTAATATTGTTTATTGTGTGTAATACATACTAATTATATATATATATAATTTGCTAATGTCTATGTATCACACATCAGTAGTATAATGTTTTTAGTTACACAAGAATAGACTCCAGAAACGACTACACCATGGGGTCTAAGTCTCTCGAAAGAGCCCTTAAATATCACCGTAAGAGTGATGGAATTCATCCAATTAATTTAGTGCTAATCCATATATACAATTACAAGTATACAGCAGATTAAATATTGAATAAACTCGACTTTTTTTGGTATACACTAAGTAATTACCACTTTTGAGTTGATTCAAATTTTAGAGGAAAAATTGTCTTGAGCCTGGTGGGATACAAATCCATGACCTCCTGATAGCATGTGACATAATGGAATATGTACTGTAGGTAGAAATGTTCATATTATCAATTAGTGGAGATATTGATCGGCAGTCGGTAGCTCAGTGGTCCAGAGAACCTGACATGTTATCAGGAGGTCGTGGGTTCTTATCCCACTCAGCTCAAGACAATTTTTCCTTTAAATTTGAATTGACCCAAAAGTGGTAATTACTTAGTGTATACCAAAAAAGTCGAGTTCATTCAATATTTAATTAACTGTATACTTTCAATATATACTTTCCATCTATATGGCATTTATCTGCCGCTTGTGGCTAGATTGCCTGAACAAGCACCTACATGTGACATAATGGAATATGTACTGTAGGTAGAAAATGTTCATATCATCAATTAGAGGAGATCTTGTAGAGTTGATCTTGTTGTTCAGTAGCTCAGTGGTCCAGTGCACCTGACATGTTATCAGAAGGGCGTAGGTTCGTATCCCACCTGGCTCAAGACAATTTTTCCTCTAAAATTAGAATTGACTCAAAAGTAGTAATTACTTAGTGTATACAAAAAATGTCGAATTTATTCAATATTTAAACTTAAACTTAAGATGTGTTGTGCTAAGGTTAAAAAATTACATTTAACACTGAAGCTCTGAAAGACCCAGTTATCAGAATATATCATGGTAAGCCAGTGATAGTGTATCACCAGTGACTGTCATAAGCTTACCAAGTTATCACAGTAAGCTAAAGCATACTGTGATAGGTTACTTAGTCATTATGACAGTCGTGGTTTGCTTACTACTAAAGTAGAAGAAGAATGGGATCATTTTCAACAGGTTTTTCTTGAAACTGATAGAATCTTTGGCTGATAAAGCCAAGGAAGCAGTTAGATAGCACAACAGCAGAGAGCTGTACAAGATAATGTTTTATGTGGTAGAAAATGGACATGTATAGAGAGATTTAAGGATAAACAAGGCTACAGAAGGTGAGGATTCTCTCATGGCTAGGTGGACTGAACATTTCAGTGATGTTCTAAACAATGTGGTTAGTTCTACTCCCATTGTTTGTAATGATGATAGATGCATTACTGACTTTAATGTTTGCCCTATAACACAGTCTGAAGTTATTTTGGCTGTTTCTAAATGTAAACTACATAAATCCCCAGAAGTAGATGAAATTACTATGGAAATGCTCAGAGCTGGGAATGTTTTGGTTATCACACAGATGACTGAATTTTGAATATCTTTTATGATAAAGGCATTGCTTCTAAGGTTTTTAACAGAGCTATTATTATCATCCCTATTTTTAAAAGAAGATGATCACAGTTCTTGCAATAACTATAGGTATGAGCCTACTTTCTGTTCCAAGAAAAATTCTTCGCATTGTTGTGCTTAATAAAATTAAGTATCTGGTTGACCAACAACTGCGTGATGAGCAGTGTGGATTCAGAAGTGGTAGGGGATGTGGAGATCAGATAATTTTCACATAGGCAGATTCTTGAGAAATGTTTAGAGTTTAATGTTATGAAGTTACTTGCTTTGTAAATTTCAAAAAGGCTTTTGACTCACTGTCATAATTTGTGGTTGATTGTGAGATTGTATGGCATACCAGACAAGTTAGTTAACATAATGAAAGCTCTCTACGATAACATCAAGTCATGTGTGAGTTGGTAAAGCTTATAGCAATTGGTTTAGCATTGCTTCTGGTGTTTGGCAAAGGTGCATATTGTCACCTTTCCTCTTTAGTTTGGTTATTGATTATGTTATGCAAAATTCACTACAAGGAAAAGATTTTGGGCTTAAATGGACTGGAGATCTAAAAATTTCTGATTTAGAATAAGCGGAAGAAAAACCTTTTTGGGAAATGATGTTAATGAGATGAAGTCTTTCATTGCAGTAGTAGACTAGGTACTTTCAGGAGCATCACTGCAATTCAACATAAAAGTGCAAGAACAACTGCAACAAAATGGACTGGTTTTATGATGTGACTAACAACAAGATCTTATTAATGAAAGTGTCAAACCATCAGGTGAGCCAGCCAACAATAGTGACTTTGCAAGAGGTAGTCCTGTTCCTAATTTCATCTTAGGTTATAAGAACTGAAATGGCAAAAATCACAATTAAAGTGGTGTACTATCCAACCTTCATATATTTCCTTCATATATTCTTCAAGAACTTATGTGATGTAAAAGAACTGCGAATATATCTAAACTAGCCTGTAAGTTTCTTTAGTTGCCAATGTGGCAACATATAGTTTACTATAGAATAATTTTAGTTACTTTATGGTATGACTTGTTCTTACTATCAAGTTAGTTAGTCTTACTATCAAGTTAGTTAGTCTTACTATCAAGTTCTTACTATCAAGTTGTTCTTACTATACAAATTGTAAAGGTGGCATACATCACCATTAAAGTATTAATAATATTATACACGAATAGTACTGTTACATTAAAGCTATTAAAATCTTTAAAATCTCAAGTCATGAGGAGTGCAATTAATTATGCAATAATAATTGCTTACAACATTGGCTATAGCTCAATTTTCTACTCCTTAATTTCTATCTTAAATATTACATAACTTTATTATATAACTTTTGTTAGTTACCTCAAAGGTAAACTAGAGTGTATATTAAGAGGAAAATTTTAATTACCAGTTTGTTGATGGCTGGTACATCTGCGATGGTCATTATCTCATGGTGGTATATACATTTAGTAGATGTTATATTACTTAGATAGTGTAGATAACATATCCATGGCTACCAGTCCGTAAAAGCTGCACATCACTTAAATGTTGTTGTTACAGGAATAATGAAGTTAATGACTTGTAGATGTCAACAGGTTGCTATTTTCTTACCTTATATGAAGCACAGAAGATACAGTTCTGCTAGGGCAGTTATGTACATTTGTTTTGACAGTACTTGCTCCCAAATAGGTATAAGTTTAGATATGTGATAACCAACACATCCACAATACTGATATTACTTATACCACATTATTAGCGAGTCATTGTTTAAATAATAAAATAGAACTTAAAAATATAGATTTTAAACCATTATCAGCCAAACATTCAAAAATTCAACTGCTTTATGCAGAAAAATTACTAATTCACACACATTTAAATAAATTATGCAACATGGAGATCCCCAATACCATTGGCATGGAATCTCCTGCTGCATCACCAGTCTTGAGCACAACATAGTATGCAAGATCATACCACCAATGATGCAATCAATGAGACAGATATATAGCAGAGAGTTGACTTACAATACACAGAACCTGAGGAAGCCATATGAGGGAAGTACGGAGAAACACGTCACTCTAGTTAACACCAGATTAGTATCTTGGCCTCAGCTTTCAAATGCTTTTAATAGTTACGAGTTTGGCCTGTTTAATGATTGTTAAAGTGTTGATTTTAATCTGAAACTTAAGACCAGAGGACAGTGCAAAATGTTTGAAACTCTCCCACCAATGTAAGCACATCAAGCTTATCATAAACATAGTGAATTATAACATCAATGCTATATATTTGAAGCTTGTTTCCATCATATTATAAAGAGATCCGAATGCCAGTTAAAGTCCAAAATTGTGAATGACAACGACTCACTAATAATGTGAAATAAGTAATTATCAGTATTGTAGATGTTGGTTATCACATATCTAAGCTTATACCTATTTGGGACCAAGTACTGTCAAAACAAATGAACATAACTGCCCTAGCAGAACTGTATCTTCTGTGCTTCATATAAGTTAAGAAAATAGCAACCTGATGACATCTACAAGTCATTAACTTCATTATGCCTGAACAACAACATTTAAGTGATGTGCAGTTTGTACAGACTGGTAGCCATGGATATGTTATCTATATCATCTAAGTAATATAACATCTACTAAATGTATATACCACCATGAAATAATGACCATCGCAGATGTACCAGCCATCAACAAACTGGTAATTAAAATTTTTCTCTTAATATACGCTCTACTTTACATTTGAGGTAACTAACAAAAGTTATACAGGGTGTCTCAAAAATATAGGTACAAACTTTTAGGGGAGGTAGATAACATCTAAAGGAATGAGAATTGCATAGGAACCCATAACCGGAAACGTCACCAGAAATAGGCAGTGCTGTTCATCAGTGCGCTAGAGGGGAAATTTCAGATTTCCTCATTCGAGCGGTAGTCGGCTGACGAAGAGCATGCAAAGGTATTCGAACAGGGAGCTGGCAGACATGCACTTAGTGTATGGAATAACTGAGGGCAACGGACAAGCCGCTCAACGAATGTATCAAGAATGCTTCCCACACAGACATGTACCAAACCACTGTTTGTTTGCACGTGTGCATCAAAATTTGTGCGATTATGGGTCATTAAAAGCTGTAACATTATGAAATGTATCATCTAGTACACCATTTGTAATAATTATGTCCAATAAATGTTTTCCCATTAATCACTGTCTTGTGTCATTTCAGATCTTGTACCTCTGCTACCACTTTCCTATGACATTTCCGGTTATGGGTTCCTATGCAATTCTCATTCCTTTAGATGTTATCTACCTCCCCTAAAAGTTTGTACCTATATTTTTGGGACACCATGTATATTAGAGTTATGTAATATTTAAAATAGAAATTAAGGAGTAGAAAATTGAGCTATAGCCAATGTTGTAAGCAATTGTTATTGCATAACGTACTGCACTTTTCATGACTTGAGATTTTAAAGATTTCAATAGCTTTAAGGTAACAGCACTATTTGTGTTTTATTAAATTAACACCATTAATGTAGTGTCCCATGGTCGAGTAGCCATCCCGTGGCCTAGAAGTTAGCACGCTGGGCTACTGATCTAAGGGACCTGGGTTCGAGCCCCGGATAAGGCATGGATGTAGTAATGTTTTACTACTGAGGTCCCGCCATCCTCTCAGACCTTATACCGTGGCGTATAAACTGGCAGGCTCTTGTCAGACCTCTGTGGCAAGCAGCTGCTTGAGAAGGTATTTATTTTTTATTTTTACTATCTTAAAATGTCCAGCTATTACTCAAGATCTTTTGTATTGTAGGAGAACTTGAGGTATATTTAAACTCGCTTGTGAGTTTTTATAGTCACCATTACAGCAATGGATAGTTAATAACAGTGTGCTTTTGTTGCATGCTCATAGGAAAAGATCTTACTTGACAGCATAATCATAATAAATTAAATTGATTTAACCATTGCTGCATATTTTTGTTTGTCTATTTTTAGTGTAGTGCAAAAAGCAGGATACCCAATAGTCATCATTTACAAGAGCCAAACCTGAAGCAAAATGTATCAATACAGAAACCACTCTCAAAAATACACAAATAACACTGGCACAGAGGCAAGCTGCTAAAATAAATATACTTCTAGTATATCTCCAATCCAATGGGTAGCAGAAACTCAGGAATATCATGAGACTGTATGTCAGGCTAGAGGCCTTTTTAGATTTTTTTTTTGTTCAGGCTTTGTATATTTATTTTGGATTTCACCAACAAGGCTTATGCTACGTGGGAGGCCCTCTGTCCCGGCATCTGGAAAGTTAATTGAAGTAACAGTGCCCAGAGGGGACGGAGGTCACCCCACTGCTCGCGGACGCCCCAGATGGCCGAGCAGAGAGAGAAAGGAAGAAAGGGGTTGGCAACCACGAGAAGGACAGAGCCGGTCGAGTTTCGAAAGCGTGCAGACATAAAATTGAAAAGCTGGTGAGTGCCGACTGGTATTAGTGGTATGTAGGCTCTCGGGAAAACAGCTGAACGGGGATAGTAAGCTGGTTTGTAATTCATAGTAAATGAGTGACGAGTGTGTTTTTCCTCATCAAGCAATGTAGTTTATATCAATAAAGGATAGTTATTGTTTTACCAAGGACTAAGTTGAACCAATTTATTGGGAAGGAGCCTCAGTATCGAGTCCCTTCAATTGTGACAAAATCTTTGATTTTTGATCTGAGAAACTCTTTCACCCGTCGCGTATTGCGATCGAACTGAGGGGACATTCCTAAGTGGTCCCAATAAACAAACAAACGAAGAAGCAACATCACACTGTATAATTTTAAAGTTCTGGTAAAGGCAGCAAGTAATGTATTTAATTTGGTAAAAGATTGAGATCCCAAAAAGAAAACCGGTGGTGTTTACAAGATCCCAGCTACCCTACCTAATGTTAATGAATCCCGAACATACTGTGGTAAAACCAAACATTCTGAACAACACGAAAAAGTTATTCAACAACAAAAACAAAATACTGCCCTAACCCAAATCGCTAAGCAAAAACAAGCTATCCCTAACTTCAAAAATATAAATATTCTATCAGTCCTACCTATACAAGAAAAACTGGATTTACACAAGCAACTAACCATATATGAAAATTGACACACCTAACGATGAGATATATCAATCTCCACCCCATGGAAGCTCATCATAAAAAAAAATTAACAAGTACAACACTAATTCAAGAGGACATGAAACAATTATATTACAAGGACGTTCTGGGAAACCATGTCTTTTAATTTGGCTATTAATTCATATTTAAATTGGAAGTAGTAAAAGTTTGAAACAGAGGTTACAGAAGTATGTTCTCAGAAAATGATACGACTTTTAACTTCTACTAAATGTACTTGCTTATAAAGGATGTAACTACAAGCCAAAGAAACATCCATCTAATGCAACAGTAGACTGGTATCTCCAAAAGAAGACCCATCAATTAAGTGAAAACACAGGCACTTCAACAGTTGCAAACTATGTGCGCAACGGATGTGAAATACCTAAAGTTTGAACAGCAAAACCCAGAAAGAAAAAGGGCACTTAAACTATGGTGAGACTTTATTGATTTACAATCAATTAGCATTATGGCAAGCACTAGAACAGTTAAATAACAAAAGCTCAGTTCTTTTACCAGAAGGAAAAATTGTTAAACCAAAGTGGTCTGTTGTAGAAACTATCTGAGAATAACTTTAAATTTTAATAGTGATTTTTGTGTATATTTTATATATTTAATATACACAATGATATAATATGATATAATAAATAATATCAAAGATGTTTAATGCAAATATATGCATAAATGAATACTCACCAACTGTAGCAAAGACATTTGAGCATCTACTATTGATTCTTCATTTTCCAATAACAAAACATACATTGCACTTTGAGAGATGACATTACGTAACTTTTGAATTGAATGAAACATCCTGAAATAAAAATGATGCTAGATATTTATTCAAAGCTGAAAGATATATATTTCATCATAAAAAATTGCATGCAAATACAGATATAATGAGTTCTATGTAATATCTTTAAAATGTGTTGCTATCATTAGACACATTATATCAAATACATATATAATGTGTCTAATGATGGCAACACATTTTAAACAAGAACACTGTAATGGAGGCAAATCAAAGAGTAAAGACAATTTTTTAATCCATGTTATACAAGGCAGTCCCTGATTTGCCTAAGTGTTCAGTTCATGGTGCCCTGACATAAAGTTTTATGTAAGTCATGGTCTCATACTAAAAATATGCACTTGCACTACTCTTTACTTCTATATCTTACTAATATTGTGTTTTGGTGCTTTCCACTTTTCTATACATCAGCTATTTATTAGTAATTTTATATTGATTGCTATGCCTATGTCTTCATTTTACAAGAAATGCATATAATAAAACGTTTGTACATATTTACACATACAGGTGATCCTTACTATTGCATCTCTGTTCCTCATAGTCATGAGTTCTCATAGTCAATATACCTCATATCACGAGTCCAATTTATTAAGGAACAATGCGTAAATATTCCCTTCACTTATGAGGATCCTCATATGAAAGCCTCAGAGTTTCCACAGATTTTCAAATTTATCACACTGTCCAGTCTCACTATTCAATGATCACCACCTCTCTGTGATCAAGCTATGAAGCTGGAATGTGTAATAAAATATATATGCATGCCTATTATCATAGTTTATAGTAAGAAAATGAGTAAAGGAAGCAAAGGACTCTTGATTCATTTTAAAGTCCATCCAAATGAGTCTAGGAATGAGAACTTTGGGCAAGTGTTTCTATGGTAGAGGAAAAGTGTCGAAATGAGGGAATCTTAACCTGTAAATGAAAGTAATGAGGAGATGGCAGATGAACTCCTCCTGGTTTTGTCATTCCCTCCCCCTCCTCCTCTGCTTAAAACTCTATCACATCCATCCAATAAAGCCCTTATTTACACTTATTATTAACACTTATTTTTTCAACACTCATTTTTAAAGTAAGTAAAATAAATAAGTGATTGTTTACCATAATTTACTTTTAAGAACACTTGTGTCTACATATCATATGCAAGGACAGAGAATGAAAGTTTGGGTAAGCGTAACAACGAAAATAGAGTTTTGATTTCAGAGACAGCAGAGGGAAGATTTTCATTTCCATGAGTAAATGAGTTTAACATAGCCTACATTGTGCACAATGTACCAAAACAGAACTCACGGACACAATAATTACAACACCATGAAGCAAACCTCAAACCTCAGTGAAATTAAACAGAGTGGTAGAGCATGTCACAAGGTAGTAATGATTAAAATCACCTACATGCAGCCAGATGTCGAGACATCAATGCACAGGTCCCTAACAGTGTCCTGAGACACTTTCTACCATTCTTCCTCCAAATGGAGACATGGATATCCAGTATGTGTGCTGACTGTGGAAGATGTCTACCAGCACATCCCATATGTATTGTATAGAGGGGGAAAAGGAGGTAGGATGTTGTTGACATCCTACAGACACTGTTGGACAATGTGTGTCGTAAGGGGATGTGCATTATCCTGCTGAAAAATGACACCAGCAGAGCTCTACAGGAAAGGAAGGCAATGGGACACCAGAATATTGTCTATGTATCATTGAGCTGTCAAACTTCCCTAGACAAACACTAAAGGTGTTCTGTGGTCATAACTGATGGCACCCCACACCAGAATGCCAGGTGTGTGGCTCTGGCAATGCCAAACCCTG
The DNA here is from genome assembly GCA_038380435.1 of Ryuthela nishihirai. Classification (NCBI taxonomy): domain Eukaryota; kingdom Metazoa; phylum Arthropoda; class Arachnida; order Araneae; family Heptathelidae; genus Ryuthela; species Ryuthela nishihirai. The sequence goes on along the minus strand of JAWZYU010000004.1, from coordinate 23,438,988 downwards.
ATGCGACCATCATCTGCATCCAAATAGAAGCATGACTCATCCAAAATGATGTGGTGCCATTGCTCCTTCTATGACACACACTCAATGCACCATAGATGGCATGCCTGATGTGATTAGCAGTTAGAGGCAACCTGGGCAGGGATCCAGTGCCAGAAATTCAGCTTTATTCAAATGTCATTGGATGATCTGTGTGGACACTAATGCCTGCATTGCAGGTGCCACATTGCACTGGATTACTGTACACAGGAGACTGTACACAAAGATTGATTATTGGCAGACAAGGTGATCTTGTGGTGTAGTGTGTCTGCAGGGGCAGGGACCTGAGCCACCTCCTACGTCATACAACTACGTCACAGAAAAATGCCTACATCTAGAGCCCCTATATACCAGGCTGACCAGCAACAATCAGCATTTAAGCCACTACAGTAGTCGCCGATCTTGGTATGCCTGCAAGGGAAGCGGAGGGTTACGGCCATCACGATCAAAGTTTGCTGCATGCATATTTTATGATATTAACCAAACTAAACTTAATCGTAAACGATGAATGACTACAAACTTAAATGTAGCTACCATTCATATACATATTACTAATCGATATATCACATAAATTAACATTAAAATACAGAAGCAATAGTCAGAAGTATATATTATAGAATGCTATAAGCTTAATGCACATTCTTGGTCAAATTCTTTCAACACATTTTTTTAAATTTAATTGGATCAACCTGGAATTTAAACACTGTGCAATTGTTCCTATAGCTGTTTAGACAATTTGCAGCTGAATATCTTCCAATAATAATTGTTTTTTATACACTAAGGATTTGAAAAACTGTGGTGCACATGGCTGCTGCATTGACTATAACACTAAGTCACGTCACCAGTTGGCTTAAGAATGGCGGATAGGTCGGCCTGGTATATAGGGGCTATGGACGTAGGCATTTTTCTGTGATGTAGTTGTATGGCCTTCTCTTGTAGGAGGTGTTGCCTGTGAGCCATGGTGATGTGAAGCGGTATCTGTCCTTGTCCACTGCTCCAAATGTGTTAGTGTTCATTGTGCGGCAAAGATCCCCATGATAAGGTGTTGTTTGAACTGGTATAGATGCTGATAATGACTTGTGCTCCTTGCTTTTGCATAACTGAAACATATGTGCACTATTTCATTTCCACTGACTTACCTGTTGTCTGCTACAGGGGCTTTTATTGGGGATCGTGAGACTGACAGTGCCACCTCTATTTCCGGTTCCACCTGACGTCATGCCATCGTCAGTGGAATCATTTGCATAAGACCCTGATATTACATGTGGTAATGATTTGGTGTCATTGCATTCATCCTTTATGGGTCTTGCAATTTTTATGTCAGTGAGGTATTTCTTAAAGGTTTTAGAATAAAAATAATTTGTATTGTAACTATAATTAATAGTCATTTCCATCAAAAAAAGTTTTAAAACTTTAAATGACAGGATAAATAAGTGAATGTACAGCAGGCACATTCACTTATTTATCCTGTCATTAGTACAACATTGTTCTTATCATGCATATTACATTTTTTAAGGTAGATAAAAATCATTTATTATTATAATACGTATTTATGAAATCATTATAATAACAGTTGAAATAATAAAAGATCACAGATATACACCTGGTAGTAATATGCTAGATAAATATAGAGGAAATATTGTTATTAGCTGGGAGGGGGAGATCTTAACTCATGACCTCCTTATAACAGACGATAAGTATAGAGCACCTGACATGTCACAAAAGGTCGCAGATTCAGATCCCACCTGGCTAATGATAATTCTTCCTCTATATTTATAATATGTTTTTCCTAAAGTACATATGTTTATTTCAAAATTAGCTTGGTGTGGGGGGAGGGGGTGGATCTTACAATCCCAATTGAAGCCTCTCTCATTATTTCTTATGGAAAAAAAAAAAAATCACTGCTAACTGTGGATTGCTATCAGAGTCAATTTTTCCATCCCCATTACCCTTGGATAATGATGACTTCATGTATATTTATTTGTTTTATGATCCATCCATCCATCCATCCATCCAGTCAGCCATCTTTTAAAATTTAAATTTCAATTCAAAAATAAATTTAAAATATAATAATTACAAAAGTATAAAACTGTATTCAACAGGACTGAATGATGAGTGCTGCAAATATAAACAAACATGCATCAAAAGGGACACTGCATTGTTCATGCTATCTCCAACCCCTATACACATCTTTGATTTTTTTTTTCACTTCAAACACACAAAAAGTCAAGTTTTGATACCTAAATTGGGGACTGCCTGTATTACCAAAATTGATAATTTTTTTTGTTATGTGAATGGAGAGCTCTCTAATTTTCAAAAAAAAAAATGTCACTAGAGATAAATTAAAAAATTCAATCAAATCTCTAAATACAAATTTTTCAAGAATATTAAATTAATATTTAGAGTTATGGAAGCTTAAACATTTTTCAGAAGAGTTCCTAAGCACTAGTTGTATGCATATAAGGTTCAAGATGGCAATTACATGTATGCATCAAAGAAGAGCAGTATAATTTTGCAAAATTTCTGCAAGCAGATGTAAAAGAGACCAAAATTCAGAGAACTTGAGTTAATCATGTCAATAGTTGCATGGCACAGTTTCTAGTGCAGAAATACGTAATTTGTTGCTTATGAACATTGCAGTACTCGATCATCCTATATTAGTGCTCATGAATAGGCATAATGTAAAATTTTGTCTGGTGTTAACAAAATAAATACATTTCTTTCAATAAACTAACTTAGAATGTTTCTAAATATATTTAGTGAAAAATTTAAACTTACTTTCTCATTCAGTAGATATAATCAACCATTAATATGCTGAATTCAAAATTGCAAGGCAAAAACATTCTGTTAGGTATTTATCTGACACTATTTTTTGTCTTTTAAGGAACAAATTGCTATTCTTTATTGATAAGTTAACTGAAAATTAGTTTTATCACCACTCCCCTGAAACTGAAAAACATTGCAGGACTTTGAAACACCAGAATACCCTAAATAGTATTTCTCAACTTTTTTAAAACATTTTTTAGAATACCCCCTTTTCTTAAAAAGAGAACTTTTTTAAGTACCTCAAATATGTAAATTTTTGCAAATATTTTTAAAAATTTTCTGCCATTGCAACAAATTTATTTAACTCTTCCAGTGCCAACCTTGAAAAATTATTTTGTAACCACAGAACAATCTACTTTTTTCACTATGATTGTCTAAGAAAAATTACTTTAGAACTTTTTCCAAATAACTATGCAATTGGCCAGGACTAGCATCAAATGTCCGACCCTGCCTTCTTGTGGTGCAGGCCATCAGCACCTTTCGAAAGAGATATTCTCCTTTAGAAGGAAACAGAAAGGGAGGGCTGCCAGATCAGGGTGGCCTACTGATCTGGACTACTATGGCTACTTTTTTTCTACCCTGCTGAGGAATGGTCAACCACACAGGGTCCTGGTGCTGACCATATAAAACCTACCTGACTGGATTGGAATAAGGCTCTGAGCTTAATTATGGATCCTGAATTTGTTGCACTGGTAGGCTTCTGTGGAGAGAAAATCTGCTGCTGTGTTTTTTGTTTGTTCGTGGGTTGACAGCCCCAAGTGAATAGATTCACAGGATATGTTTTATCAGCTGGTGGATAATCCTGAACAGAGGTCATCACAGGCACCTGAACTGAGTGACTGAATTAGAAATTGAGGCAGGGGATGTCTGCCTCGAATTTTTTAAATAAAGGGGAGGGGGGGGGGTTGTAAGGACTCGGTCAGCTTGTGCGGAAAGGGAGAGAGCCAGAATCACCATTTTGGTGGCAGGGTCCTTTCTGCTGGCTGGCAATAGAGCACTGGCAGCAGATCCAGTTTGGGGAGCTGGGTGAAGAAAGGCAACAACAGTCGACGTGGCACAGCGACCAGGTCCATATCCAATTGGCCAAGACATCCTAATGTCCCCGGGAAACATGTGGCCTCATCTGGCAGATCATTTGGAGGAGGGCTTGCATGCTGTCAACAAGGCCTTCCGCATGTCAGGCAGATCGTCTGGGACTAGATTAAGCCTTTTGTTCATCTAATGGTGGGACCGCTGAGGCTCCTTGTAGCCTGTGCTGTGTTTAGCGAGTGACTATACTGGGTGGGCAGTCACTGTTGTATATATATTATAAAGTGTAAAATTCTGTAAATAAACTGTACATATCCATAGTACACCTGAGTTTTGTGTTCATCGGCCACCTAAGTAGATCAACATTCTGGCAAGAAAATGATAGGTCCCTTAATGCACACACATGGTCAGTAGAAAACAAACCAGCCCAGACAGGTAGAGAAGGCACCTGTCTACATGCTGATAAGAATCTTTGACTTGAAGGCTTGGCTGACAAAGCTGAGGAAGCTGTTAGACATCACAACAGCAGAGAGCTGTACCAGATAGTTAACGTTTTATGTGGTAGAAAATGGCCAGGTATATAGGGATTGAAGGATAAACAAGGTAAGGTTATAGAAGGTGAGGATTCTGTCATGGTTAGGTCGGCTGAGCATTTCAGTGATGTTCTGAGCAATGTGGTTAGTTCTACTCCCATTGTTTGTAATGATGATAGATGCATTACTGGCTTTAATGTTGGCCCTATAACACAATCTGGAGTTATTTTGGCTATTTCTAAACTTAAACTTCATAAATCCCCAGGGGTAGTTGAAATTACTACGGAAATGCTTAGAGCTGGGAATGTTTTGGTTACCACATGGGATGGATGAAATTTTGAATATATTTTATGATAAAGGCATGGTTCCTAAGGATTTTACCAGAGCTATTATTAAAAAATAGGATCGTAGTTCTTGTGATAACTATAGGGGTATCAGCCTACTCTCTGTTCCAGGAAGTTCTTTGCATGATTGTACGTAATAGAATCAAGAATCTGGTTGATGAGCACTTGTATGAAGAGCAGTGTGGATTCAAAAGTGGTAGGGGATGTGTAGTTTATTCTCTTAGGGCATTCTTATCTATTAGGAATATTTCTCTTATGCAGGTTCTTGACAAATGTTTAGTTTCAGAAACCTTTGGTTACTAGCTTTGTTGTTTTCAAAAAAGCTTTTGACTCTGTTGATTTTCATAATTTGTGGTTGATTGTGAGATTGTATAGCATACCAGACAAGTTAGTTAACATAATGAAAGCTCTCTAAAATAAATGAATTAGACTGTATAATAGTTTGGTTCTTTCTAGGGTTAGTTACGGTAGTAAAACTTGGATGCTTTGTAAACAAGATAACAGGAAACTAGAAGGTTTTGCTTCTAGATGCTTACAAAGTATCTTGGACATTAGGTGGTTTAACTTTGTAACTAATGAAGAGGTTAGGCAAAGGAGTCGCCAATCTCCTTTGAGTAGCATCAGGATTTTGTGCACAGAGAGACCGCATTGGTTTGGCCATGTTGCCTATATGGATAATTATAGATTAATGAATAGGGTTATGAAAAGTGTGCCTAAAGGCCTCAGAAAGAGGGGGAGACCTAGGATGCAGTGGGAAGACAATGTCAAACAGGACCTTGTTTTGAATTGATGTGCAGTGACCAGATGCATGAGATGTAGCTCAAGACAGATATGCTTGTAGAATTAAACTGCATGGTCTGATTGGACTTCTACAGCCCATGGCTGCTTGAAGATTGATGATGAATGTAAGGAATCTAGGCATATTATATGCCAAATTAATCAGCATTTAACTCTGGGTTTCATGAAAATAAACCATTTAACAAAAATATGACAAGTTCAATTCTAAAGGGCTTCTTTTAGTCATATACTAAAAAAAATACAATGAAATGCAAATAAAAATTTACTAAAAAAAAACTAACAGACAACAATAATTATAATGCATACCAATAGAAAATCTATTTATTAATAATAAGAAGAAAATAAATTTTAATTTGAAGCAAGAAAATTACTTACTTTTTCCGAAATTTTTTCAGAGTACTAAAAGTGTGAAAAAAATGAAATAAGGGTAAAGAAGAAAAAAAATATCAATATCCTTAGAGTGGTGCAGCCAAGATATTAAGTTGGTGGGGGGGGGGGAGTTCTGAGCCTTTGATGAAATTACATAGTCTCCCAGTGTAGGAGGCCTGATTCCAGTGAAAAATAATTCCTTTTTGCTTCCATATCCAAAACTCATTTATTCTCAAGAAATAATAAAAGTTCAAAACTTTTTTTTAATGCAATGTTATTAAAAATATATGCAGCAACAATAGTAACACTGTCATAAATATGTAGCATAACTCTGAAAGATCAATAATGGCATATCTATCTATGAAAATAAAATCAATCTACAGAAATAAAAATGAATGTTTAATTATAAACATATAAATAAAATACTAATTGAATGAAAAGAGATGATATCCAATGTATTGTGCTGGTGATATAAACAACACACCATGCAAGCCACTGAATGCACAACTCGCATGTGTAAGTAATAAGTAAGATCTGATAATGCATTAAATGCTACAGTGAATGATAAAAAAAATTCCAGAAATATTTAAATTGATTTAAAACAGAAATGAGATAGTGAAACAGGAAAATGTATAGATGAAATTGCTTTCAAAAAAGCCTCAGAATAAAGAAAAGATGTTTTTGGTTAATTTTCAGGATAATTTTGTAACCTTAAGAAAAAAAATGTGTTGACAACAGTTCAAATTGAACTTCTGAGCTTAAATCAGAGAACTGCTTCAATGTGGAGTATGGTAAACAAACGTAACATGGCATTACTGTATATCACACCTACGGAATGATGATGAGAGTGCTCAAAGAAATTATGTATATCTTATCTTAACACTATCTGCACGAAACAGAAAAGGTAAGTGTTATTGCTTTACCTATTATTATGAGATATACGTAAAAAGAAATTCAAATGGGAATTTCTTTTTTTTTTAAATCCAAATTTTATTTGTTGATCTAGCATCACTGACCAGAGCCAAAGCTCATGATCTGCAAAAATTTGATACACCCTACAGTGACAATGGACCTGGAAGATTCAAACAATTTACTTGTAGCTGATTGTTTTTGGATGTGAAAAATGCAAAAATAATAAAACTCTACAAAGCTTAAAACCAAAATTCAGACATTTCAATTTTGTTCACATATCCCCAGACTTATCTTGCATACCTATAAGAATATGAGTGCTACCAGTTGAGAAGAAAGAGAGAGAAGAACTCCAGCCTAGAAGATAAGAGTGATTTGTATCACTGAAACAACACTCTCTTCAATTTGTAATCTCTGTCATATACTTGACATGACAAATTTGAAGTTAGTGTTCTCTGGACAAAATCGCTAAAGTGCTGAAATGATATTTAAGAAATGCAGTCATCCACATTTCAGTTCCGATTTAATTTATTACTCTTATCTTTTTTTGAATCATAATGTCTATTATCAAGTTATGTGGATAATACAGTCAACAACTGGTCATGTTATGTCTCTTTTATAGCGAAATGCTGCTTCTAAATATAGCAGGCTCTAGATTAAGACATTATGATATAATCAAGTATTAATTACATTTTTAGAATGTTACAGCAGATCATTAGAAATGTTCAGATAGAAAGATAAAGTGGACACTCTTTGCAGAATGAAAGTGGGATAGTCAACACCGAAACTAAATGGATGATCCAAATGTACTGCTGCTTGAGGACTGACTTGTCGCCTTGTCATGCTACCATTGTCTGTAGGAGGAGTGTTAAATGTTGAGATTGGCCAGTGTAACAGTTAATTTTTCTTGATTTAGATTTACATTCTGTGTTATGAATCATAGTACTGCTACTTGAGGACTGACTTGTCAGCCTTGTCATGCTACCATTGTCTGTAGAAGGAGTGTCAAATGTTGGGATTGGCCAGTGTAACAGTGTTTTTCTTGATTTAGAATTACATTCTGTGTTATGAATCATGGTGTGTGGTGTGCAATGGTTTTCTACTCATTAATCAAGATATTCCATGCTGATGGAATTGCACATATTTTGTTATTGAGATCTTTATCCTTTTTTTGGCAGTAAATGAGCTACTCAGCATAATTAAGCTGAAGGAGAGAGGTACAAGAATTAATCATTGGGGAAGATATACATGATATTTGCATTGTTGAATATCAATTTTGCATTATTTTATAATGCTGCTAATCACTGACAACTAGAGTTTATGGAAATCTACCAAATAGTCACTTTTGTTGTACAAAAATGTTTATCCCGAGCAACAGCTGCTGCAATGGACTACTGTAGGTTGATTCTAATAAGGTTTCATTTCACACTGCCCACTTCATTCTTGGTTGGCTTATCATCATCATGTTTTTAAGAACACTGTTCATAATTATATTTCCTAATCAGTTACTTGCTTCTTCCAAAAAGTATACTATAGCCAGTTGCTTAATACACTTGCAAAAAAAAAAAGCGAACTCCCTTTACAACAATTCTGCTTAAAGGTAGTTGATGACTCCTTTGTTAAATACTATTTAAAAAGCACACCTGATACCCATGTACTTGCCAGCAACAAGCCTACTGCAGTATTGTTTATAGAGAACCAGGCTAGGTTTTGACATCATAAATAAACTTTACAGGATAAAATTATTATGGACTTTCATGAAACTAAAGCAAGTCTTCTAAAATACACAGTGTATTTCTTTTCAACTGCTTACAGAATTTTGATTTGTCCACAATGCTCTGATTTACGGGTCTTTATTTTTTTAATCAAACAGATAACAATTCTATCTGCAGAATCATAATGACTGGCTTTATCATTTGATGATAGTGGAAATGCTTATCTTACTATGATTACATAATAATAGTAAAAGTAGAAGCAAAGACCTATGTCCACATTTTGTCTTTAGTTGAACATTCAAGGCTAACTAAGCAACTGTGTTGATATATATAAAGCACAAAGTGTGCATTGTTGTGGCATAAAAGTCTAAAGGTTGAGTAGTTTTACCTCTAAGTGGCACATTTTTGCACACAATGGGTTAAATAGCCAGATCACAAGGACCCCGAGGGCTCAGTAAAGGTTGGGGGAGGAGGCCCACTGGACAGCTGTTAGGAGAAGATGGTTGCCTCCCATCAAATCCATCCAGCATGTTCTTTAACATGCACAGGATATTGCTCTTCCACACACAGGGAACAACTTTATTTCCTATCTGACAAACTGCAGCCTTTTGAAGCCCATTGCTGTCACCTACTGACCGAGGACAGGGTGGAGAGTTTTGTGGAGATAAATCTCAATGCTGACCCAGACAGGACTCAAACCTGGGAACTGCAGATTACAAGCCTGGCACACTACTGACTGAGCCACCCCAGCCCCATAACATTCTAAGGCACTTCCAAGAAAGCTAGGTAGCTAAAAACTGGCAAGTTTATTAGGGGATCCCTTAAAATTAATGGGAAAAGTATAAAAATAAAAAATTTTAAATGGAGGCTATAAAGTCTCAAACAAATGCTAACTTTATTTATGTAGATATCAATCTGTAACTTTTGCCAATTTATTCCTTTGGATAAATTTCTGGATGATCATTTAGATCCTGAAATAGTTGAAGTCAAAGTTCAATCTGCCCAGATGTGTAAGGCAAGTATTTAGCATATGAATGAGTACTATGACTTACATTAAAGGCAATTCTACCTGACTGCACTCAGTCATTCAACAGCTCTCACAGCACATGTATCAATTATCTATTGCCATTTTATCTGCATTTCTCATTATTTTATTTTTAATCCTAACAATTCAAAAAAATACAAATTAAAAAAATCTATCTTCCTTATACGGCCCTTAAAAAGTAGAAAATAAGCATAAGTATATCGATGGTGCAATCAGTCACTGAGTTCGCATTTACTTCAAAGGAAGATAGGGTGCCCGGCAATCTTGTTGAATAGGTAAATCAGCACCCTATCTTCCTTTGAAGAGAATATGAACTCAGTGACTGATTGCACCATTGATATGTTTTAGGTTTATTTTCCACTTTTTAGGGCCCTATAGAAGATAGGTATTTTTTAAAAATTTTAATCGTCAGCTGGTAGCTCAGTGGTCCAGAACACTTGACATGTTATCAGGAGGTTGTGGATTCGTATCCCACCCAGCTCAAGACAATTTTTCCTCTAAAATTGATCGATGTTAACTTCAGAGTGATATCTGCCTTAATATTCATTAAATACACAGAACCGGCCAGGTCTAGCACCTAATGTCCGACCCCGCCTTCTCGTGGTGCAGGCCGTTAGTACCTTTCAAAAGAGATATTCTCTTTTGGAAGGGAATGGAAGGGGAGGGCTGCCAGTTCAGTATGGCCTACTGATCTGGTCATCTATGGCAACTTTTTTCTTTTTTTTCAACCCTGCTGAGGAGTGGTCAACTACACAGGGTCCTGGTGCTGACCATTTATACCTACTAGACTGGACTTGTTTATGGATTTGAGCTTGATTATTGATCCTGGACTGCTGCACTGGTGGGCCTCTGTTGAGGGAGAGTGCTGCTGTGTTTTCTGTTTGCTTCTGGGTTACCAGCTCTAAGTGAACAGAGGCATGGGATACCTTATATCAGCTGGGGGATAATCCTAATCAGAGGCCATCGCAGGTACCTGAACTTTACTTAGCTAGTTGGGCATTGTCAAGCCTAAACTGGAGTAATGTGTCTCAGGCAGGCCATGTGGCTATTGAAAAAGTCCACTTGAAAAGGTGGTGCCTGAAGTTCCTACCAGCATCGGTGACTTCAGCCTTTAGCAGAGGAGGAACAGGTCTTTGCCCCATGCCTGCAATCAGGGGGCTGTTTGATATTGTTGGCCCTACCAATCTCAATAAACCTAATTTCTTTAAAAATCCTACTAACCATTTTCTCTCTGCAGGAACGTGGAACGTGAGGACATTACATAGAGATTATTCTCTTGATGTCCTCATGCAGGAATTCCAGCGCTATAACCTAGATATTCTAGGCTTGCAAGAGACCAGATGGACAGGTAAAGGTGAAATACTTAAAAATAACTTTACATTTCTCTTTACAGGCAGGGAGGATGGAAAGCATCACCAAGGCATGGGTCTGCGGCTCAGCAGACATGCTAGTGATACTCTTCTAGGATATGAGTGCATTAATGAAAGGTTTCTTACAGCAAAATTTCAGACAAGCATTAAAGACTTGAATGTTATCTGCTATTATGCCCCCACTGAGGATGCTGATGAGGATCAGAAGGATAGGTTTTACGGACAACTTCAGGATATTTTGAATTCAGTCAAGAAAGGAGATATTACCCTTGTTCTAGGTGACTTCAATGCCAAAGTTGGTACTGACTGACTTTTGGGGAGGAGTGATAGGCTATTTTGGTATTGGTAGCTGCAATGGCAATGGGCAACGTCTCCTACATGTAAGTAAACTCAATGGTTTCAGAATAACTAACACATATTACAAACATCACGACATACATAAATACACATGGGTTTCACCTGATGGGCTGCATAGGAATATGATTGATTATATATTAATTAACAGCAAATGGGCTAGTTATGTTAGAAATACCAGGGCATATAGGGGAGCTGAAATCGGATCTGACCATTATCTTGTTAAAAGTGTCTTCCAACTTAAACTTAAAAAGTGTTGCGCTAAAGTTAAGAAATTTATCTTTAATACTGAAGCTCTGAAAGACCCAGTTATAGCTAAAGCTTACCATGATAGGTTACTTAGTCATTATGACAGTCATGGTTTGCTTACTACTGAAGTTGAGGAAGAATGGGATCATTGTAAACAGGCTTTTTTGGAAACTAACCGTACTCTATTTAGGAAAAAAAAGGAGCAGAAGAGACAGAATTATTTAAGTGATAAGGCACTTGTGCTTATTTCAGAAAGAAGGAACTGCAGGAATGCCCTTAATCAATACCCTACTAGTCCTAATAGAAAGCATTACAGAGACCTTAATAAACTTGTAAAGGATCAGTTAGCTGCTGATAAGAATCTTTGGCTTGATGGTTTGGCTGACAAAGCCGAGGAAGCAGTTAGACAGCACAACAGCAGAGAGCTGTACCAGATAGTTAATGTTTTGTGTGGTAGAAAACGGACAGGGATACAAGGATTGAAGGATAAACAAGGTAAGGTTATAGAAGGGGAGGATTCTGTCATGGCTAGGTGGGCTGAGCATTTCAGTGATGTTCTAAACAATGTAGTTAGTTCTACTCCCATTGTTTGCAATGATGATAGATGCATTGTTGGCTTTAATGTTGGCCCTATAACAAAATCTGAAGTTACTTTGGCTATCTCTAAACTTAAACTTCATAAATCCCCAGGGGTAGATGAAATTACTACAGAAATGCTCAGAACTGGGAATGTTTCGGTTACCACTTGGATGACTGAAATTTTGAATAACTTTTATGATAAAGGCATGGTTCCTAAAGATTTTACCAGAGCTATTATTATCCCTATTTTCAAAAAAGGTGATCGCAGTTCTTGTGATAACTATAGGGGTATCAGCCTACTCTCTGTTCCAGGTAAAGTTCTTTCCATGATTGTACTTAATAGAATTAAGAATCTGGTTGACAGGCAATTGCGTGATGAGCAATGTGGATTAAGAAGTGGTAGGGGATGTGTAGATCATACATTTTCACTTAGGCAGATTCTTGAGAAATGTTTAGAGTTTCAGAAACCTTTGGTTGCTAGCTTTGTTGATTTCAAAAAGGCTTTCGACTCTGTTGATCGTCGTAATTTGTGGTTGATTGTGAAATCATATGGTATACCAGACAAGTTAGTTAACATAATGAAAGCTCTCTATAATAACACTGAGTCATGTGTGAGAGTTGATAAGTCTTGTAGCAATTGGTTTAGCATTACTTCTGGTGTTTGACTAAGGGTGCATTTTGTCTCCTTTTTTCTTTAGTTTGGTTGTTGATTATGTTATGCGAAATTCACTTCAAGGGAAAGATTTTGGCCTTAAATGGGCTGGAGATACGAAAATTTCTGATTTAGATTATGCTGATGATTTAGCCCTTTTGGCAAATGATGTTGATGAGATGAACTCTTTCATTCGAGCTGTTGATGAGACTGGTAGTAGAGTAGGTTTGGTTATAAACAGAGAGAAAACTAAAGTGATGAAAATTGGTCAGGCAGGTTGTGATTCAGTTCATCTGAATGGATGAAGTCTTGAGCAGGTGTCACAGTTTAATTATCTTGGGAGCTATGTAACTGATACTGGTGATGTGCGGCATGAGATTAACAGACGAATAGGTATTGCTGCAGGGACTTTTAAGAATCTATGGAGATTGTGGAGAAATAGGCGTATACATCTAAAGACTAAAATTAGACTGTATAATAGTTTGGTTCTTTCTAGGGTTAGTTATGGTAGTGAAACTTGGACACTTCATAAACAAGATAACAGGTAACTAGATGCTTTTGATTCCAGATGCTTGCGCAGTATCTTGGGTATTAGGTGGTTCAACTTTGTAACTAATGATGAGGTTAGGCAAAGGAGTCTGCAACCTCTTTTAAGCAGCATATTGTGCAGAGAGAGACTCCGCTGGTTTGGCCATGTTGCCCGTATGGATAATTATAGATTGGCGAATAGGGTTATGAACAGTGTGCCTAGAGGCCTCAGAAGGAGGGGGAGACCTAGGATGCAGTGGGCAGACAATGTCAAACAGGACCTTGTTAGAATTGGTGTGCAGTGGCCGGATGCAGCAGATGTAGCTCAGGACAGATATGCTTGGGGAATTAACCTGCACGGTCTGGTTGGACCTCCGTAGCCCATGGCTGCTTGAGGATGATGATGACATTGAAAAATATCTCTTCAATTTAAACAATTGTACACTCAGAATGTATTTACCATCTTCATGACATACTTGTCACTGTTTCTTGAGGCTGAACAGCTGGAACAAATACCTTCATGAGACATGAAGAATTGGGTACTGCTGGTATAAAGTTCATAACATCAATTAGAGGAGATCTTGATCGGCAACCGGTAGCTCAGTGGTCCAGAGCACCTGACATGTTATCAGGAGGTCGCAGCTTCGTATCTCACCTGGCTCAAGACAATTTTTCCTCTAAAACTGATCAACGTTAACTTCAGGGTGATATCTGCCTTAATATTCATAATCTGCAGTTCCCAGGTTCAAGCATTGAGATTTATCTCCACAAAACTCCTCACCCTCCTCGGTTACTCCTTGGTCAACTGGAGACACAGACGGGCTTAGAAAGGCCATTATCCATTGGATGGGATGTTAAGCCGTGGCCCCTGTGTATGGGAGAGCCATACCCTGTGCACATTAAAGAACATGATATATGGCCTTGACAAAAAGATACCATCTGTCTCCCAATAGCTTCTCCAACGGGTCCCCTCCCCCAACTTTCTCTGAGCTTTCATGGTCCTTGTGACTTGGCCATTTAGCCCATTGTGTGCAAAAAAGTGCCACTCAGAGGTAAAACAACCAAGCAAACCAATTTTTAGGGGGGAAGAAAGCATTGGGGATCATTCTTTTATAGACTACGACACTTCCAGCATCACAAGCTTTCATTTAACATAGAGCTCATTACTTTTCACACTCGCATTCAGGAGATATAGAGGAACAATCACTTTCACATTGTCCCCCTTTTCTGGGGAGGAAGAAAGCATGGGGGGAGGTCAATTTTTCATAGCCAATTTCCCATGTCAGAAGCTTTCATTTGATGTATAGCTTGTTACTTTCGGCATTTGTGTTCTGGAGATATAGTGGAACAAGTGTTTCACATTTCTCTGTTTTTAAGGGCGAAGAAAGCATTTTAATAGTCTACGACACTTCCCACATCACAAGCTTTCATTTGGCACATAGCTTGTTATTTTCTGCACTCGCATACAGGAGATACAGTGGACCAATAATTTTCATTCTCTTCTTTTTTATGGGGAAGAAATCATGTAGGTTTTTTTTTTTTTGCATCCTATGACATTCCCTATGTCAGAAGCTTTCATTCGATGCATAGCTTGCTAATTTTGACCTTTGCATTCTGGAGATATAGCTTAAGAACAGTTTTAATATTTCCCATTTTTTAGGGGGGAAGAAAGCATGAGGGCTCAATTTTTTATAGCCTATGACACTCCCTGCATCACAAGCTTTCATTTGGCACATAAATCATTAAGTTTCTCCAGTGCATTCAAAAGATATGGTGGAACAACATTTTGTTAAATCCACAAACCGACCAACCAACAAATGTCAAAGCCAAAAGCAATAGGAAGATAGGTAAAAATAGACATTTTTAACATCACTGTTGTCCCTACTGTACACCATATAATCCCAGTGACAGGGGATGCATCTTTCCTGTTTTATCCAATATCTCACTGAGCATATGGCACCAAATGAATGTGTACTGAAGTTTGATTCATTACATGGGCTCCATTACAGCCCATGTAATGGCCAACTGGAAGCAATTATGAGTCATATGATTTTTCTAATGAAAGAAAATTGCACAAAGAACTAATATATATGCTAGTTTAAGATAAAAGAGTATTCCCCTGCCTATAATTATTAATTTGGTATACTGTTCCTATTATTGCATAAAAAAAAACCATGAATATAAGAATTTGGTTTGATTGGCAAGCATGATTAAATCAATTTCAAGAAAATATTTTCAATTATGTGAACCCAAGTTTCAATTAAATCCCTAAATTTAAAATTTAAACAAATCTAATACTCAACAGCTTACCTTGTTGCATAGTCTATCACAACATGGTCTTTAGATGTTCCTGTGATGGCATCATGATGTTGAAACAGTCCCAAAGCTCTCCTTGAACTAACAAGATCTTTCATCAAACCTTCTATAAATGGCAAGTATGAAGTACCAATGTTTCCCATTTTGGCCCACATCAGAGAAAACAATATTTCTGCACCCCTGAAATATATAACATTGACAATATAAATAAACTGTATTACATACTGGTTTCCATATATTAAAGAACAAATGAAAACAACAACAACATGATAATGTAAAACTCTGATAATAGAAATGAATGAAAGTTATGTATAATAAATAAAATATCCCATAGGATTTGATTTATTGAAATTTACAAAAAAAAGTTACAGTTTCATATATAATTATTAAAAAACAACCTAAAAATTGGTTATTCAGGTTACAAGAAATTACAATGCAATAAATTTGAAAATAAAAATAATGATATCAATTAAAAGAAATACAAATAATATAAACATAACATATAGATATAAAAAAAGTTACATACACAACATTACACATGAATGATTTGGAATGAGTAAATGCAAAACTGGTGGCAATTACTTAATCTACATTATAGCATTTAAAATTACTGACATAGTGCTTTTCTATTAGACATTAATTTCAACTCATTTGATAATTTATTCCATAATAAGATAGCAGTATAACAGATGTTTGTTAAATAAATAGCCTTCTTAAATTTCAGTACAGTTAGATTTCCCTTGGATCTAGTTGTCAAAAAATGAATTTCTTTTCTCTTCTTAAAAGAGTGATCAAATATTGATGGCAATAATTTTTGTTCACATAAAAATACACTTATAAACATTTAGATCTTGTATATGAAAAATATTTAGAATTTTTAATTCCCCGAAGAATGAAGCTACAGGTGATCTGCAATGCAAATTTAAAAATAAGTACATTCTTTTTTCATAATAGTAGAAGAGTTTAAATTTTCTTTCTTGACTACTTCTTGATAATACAATTTTCCCATATAACAGAGTAAGACAAATAAAAGCATAATACAGCCTTAGTAAATATTTTTGGCTAATAAAGTTTCAAATTCCATAGATTTATGATAACTTTAATGATCTGGGTATAAGTGAGAGTTATATGGAAGTTCTTTTAAGTTCTATGTCCAACATGATTCCTAAGAAATTAAACTTTCTAAGTCTAGTAATGTTAAAGCAATCTATATTTATCTTAAGAATATTGATTTGCAATGTGCGAAGCATCATAAATTTTATTTTTAAGTAGTTTACAAGTAATTTGTTTACCTTAAACTAATTTGTATTATTTTTTAATTCTGTTTTTATTTGTATTTACACATCTGTTCTAGAATGAGAAGACATCATGAAAACTGTTTCCATCAGCATAAAATTACGATTTCACGTTTTCTAAAACATTTGTAAATCATTTATATACATAATGAGGTATACACCATCACCAAATGAATGATGCTGACAGTGGTATAAGCAATGGGTCAAGTATAAGTGGGCATTTCAAAGCTGTTCAATTCTCTTGTGGTGAACTTCTTGAGATAGCAGATCCTTTGGGTATGTCTATTAGACATAATTTATCAGAAGTGCAGTGGTGAGCTATAGGTTGGCTCGAGACAAGCCAAAGTCAAGCAGATGTTACTAGATAGTGTAATGTGAATTGTTCAGGGATGCATAGACATTGGCAAAGATTCCAACAAGGACAAAGCACATCCAGATGATTCAGCAGTAGATGACAATCGGCTGATTCAAGGAAGGAGTACTATTTGGTGTTATGTACCCAGAGGAGCAGGATGCTAACACCATGTTAACTGTGATTGGACCTCTCAGCAAGCGCGTGGAATGGTGATATCTGTTACTACTGTATGCCGAAGATTTCATAAAGTGTGTTTGTATGCTAGGCAGCCAGTAATGTGCAGGCCCCTGACTTGATGCCACAGGAGAGACCATCTAAACTGGTGCAGACATATTATATTATATTATATAATGTCAACTGAACTCAGGAGCAATGGCAGGCTGTGCCCTTCATTCATCCAAGATTTGCCCTCAACAGTAATTTGTGGCATCAGCTGATATGGAAGGAACCAGGAACATGCTATTATGCCACAAATATCCCAGAACAGGACACCTATGGTGGTAGTAGCATCATGGTTTGGGAAGTGATCTTTCAGCAGCCACACAGATCTATGTGTGGTTCCAACAGGCTACATCACAGGTCACATGTATAAGAATGACATTTTTGACCTCTTCTTGTGACTATATGTGGGTGCAACAGGTGATACCTTCCTCCTACAGCATGATAATGGCAGCTCCTTTGTTGTTTTAGGTGGTAGCTATCTGGAGAATAGTACTATTAACTCTTTTCATGTCAGAACCCTAATAATCGTTTTCATCTTTTGAATTCTAGTGACTGGAAATAAGTTTAGTCCCATAGGTTGTAAAAAAAATTTTCCTGAATAGAAATCTAAAATTTTTAAACTGTTTCTATTCAAATATCGAAAATTAACATTTAAATCTGATATATTTTTACCTCAATAAATAGTTTATGGAAAAACTTTTATTGACATATGGGAATTGAACCCGCATCTCTCCAGAAACATGCCAGACTATTCTACCACTAATTTGTTTTTCACTAATTTAACTTTAAACTCTTCACCGAGATTTTTGGTGGCTACAATTAGTGCTGCTATCCATGATCTCAGGTAGCAACTATTTCTTTTTATATTATGTTCAGTCACTGTAAATCGCATCAAGTAGTGAAAATTTAGTTTAAGCTTTTATTCTGCCATATCATAAGTAGATTATTGATTGGTTGTGATTCCCGGTGCAATCAACAATTTATAGCTCTAGTACAATTGTAATACTTTCTAACTTTTAAAGTAAAGACATTGATTTTATTACTACTGAAAATTGTGTCATCCAGGAACTATGCATATCGGCTTTTGATCAATATTTTAGCAGACTTTCAATTTTAAAGACTTTTTTTTCTTACTCTAATGCTTATAAAATTATTTTTATTGCTTCTCAAACAGATACTATGATTATAAACAATAATTAATTAGAAACGATCGAAAATGAAACCCCTAGTGATCTATAATGGTGGCAATCAAAACAACATTAAGAATAATCAACGTGTGATTTTTAAAAGGTAGAACTTTACTTTTCAATACTTTTAATTACATTTCAACCAAATAAACTAATTAAAGTCAGGAAATTGCATTTTTTTAACCAAAATTTCAGCCAGAATTTTAGAATTAAACTTTTTCGCAACAATTATACAGCTTCATGATAAAGAGACTCATTTTCAAATTCAGTGCTTCACAGTTAAACTTTAAATGCTTTAAAACATTTTAATGAATTTTTTTCATAGTTATTTATCCCTCTCCTGACATATTTTTCAATTTTTATTTAAATTATCTTGTTTTTAAAGCAAAATGTTTTTTATGACACCGCTTTTCTTAGGCTTAGAGTTTGCCGATTGTCAAAAGTGCAAAAGGCAATGGTGAACATCTCCTACAGGTAAGTAAAGTGGTTTGAAAATAACTAGTAATAAACACTGTAAAATATATAAATACATATGGATTTCACCAGATGGGTTGAATAAGAATATGTTTGATTATATATTAATTAACAGCAAATGGGCAAGTTCTGTTAAGAATACTAGGTCAAAGTAAGGAGTTGAAATTAGATATGATCATTTACCTTGCTAAAAGTATCTTGAAAATGAAACTTAAGATATGTTGTGCAAGATTAATAAAGTTGAAAATGGGATCATTTTAAACAGCTTTCTTGAAACTAATAGTACACTTTTAGGAAAAAAGTAGCAGAGGAGGCAAAATTATTTGAGTGATAAGGCACTTGACCTTATTTCAGAAAGAAAGAACATCAGTAATGTCCTTAATCAATATCCTACTAGTCCTAACAGAAAGCATTATGTTGTGTTGTTTTACCTCTGAGCAGGACTTTTTTGCACACAATGGGCTAAATGGCCAGGTTGGGTTGTTTTACCTCTGAGCGGCACTTTTTTGCACACCATGGGCTAAATGGCCAGGTCACATGGACCCCGAAGGCTCAGAGAAGGTTGGGTGAGGGGACCCACTGGAACAACTGTTGGGAGACAGATGGTAGCCTCCCGTCAAGGCCATCCAGCGTGTTCTTTAACGTGCACAGGGTATGGCTCTCCCACACACGGGGCCATGACTTAACGTCCCATCCAATGGATGGCGGCCTTTCCAAGCCCATCGGTGTCCCTTACTGACCGTGGGCAGGGCGGGGAATTTTGCAGAGATAAATCTCAACGCTGACCCAGCTGGGACTCGAACCTGGGAACTACTGATCTAAATGGCCAGGTCACGAGGACCTGAAGGCTCAGAGAAGGTTGGGGGAGAAACCCACTGGAACAGCTGTTGGGAGACAGATGGTAACCTCCCGTCAAGGCCATCCAGTCTGTTCTTTAATGTGCACAGTTTAAACCACCCATGGGGGCCATAGCTTAATGTTCCATCAGATGGGTAGTGGCCTTTCCAAGTCCATTGGTGTCCCCTACTGACTATACGAAGGGTGGGGAGTTTTGCGGTGTTTTGTGTGGGAAGAAATGGATAGGTATACAGGGATTGAAGGATAAACAAGGTAAGGTTAATGAAGATGAAGATTCTGTCAGGGCTAGATAGGATACAAATTTTAGAATGTTATAAATAATGTGGATAGTTCTACTCCCATTGTTTGTAATGATGATAGATGTATTACTGACTTTAATGCTGGTCCTATATCACATTACGAAGTTACTTTGGTTATCTCTAAATTAAAACTGTCTAAATCCCTAGAGATGAAATTACTACTTAAAATGCTTAGAGCTGGGAACACTTCTGTTGTCACAATGGCTGACTGAAATTTTGAATTTTTTTATGTTAAAGGTGTTGTTTCTGAGGATTCTACTATAACTATATTATCCCTATTGTAAAAAAAATGGATCACAGGCATATGCAATGTACTGACATTGTGCCGAATGCGATGAACAGAATAGGGATCATAGCTGGGACTTTTATAAGTCTATGGAGAGTGTGTAAAAATAGATGTATAACCTAAACACTAAAATTAAGTGATATAATAGTTTGGCTTTCTCTAACATTAGCTATGATAATAAAACTTGGTCCCTTTGTAAGCAAGAATTAGAAAACTTGATGCCATTAGTTATAGATGCTTATGCAGTATATTGGGCATTAGATGGTTTGACTTTGTAAGTGATGATGGGGTTAGGTGAAGAAGTCAGCAACCTAATTTAGCAGCATATTGTGCAAAGAGAAACTGTGCTGGTTTGACATATTGCCCGTATGCATAACTACAGATTGCCAAGTAGTGTTATGCATAGTGTGCTTAAACTCAAGTAAAGGTATTATTATTACCCTCTACATATACCACAATATGCTGCTCAAATTAGGTTGCTGACTTCTTCACCTAACCCCATCATCACTTACAAAGTCAAACCATGTAATGCCTAATAAAAGTATCTATAACCAAAGGCATCAAGTGTCCTGATTCTTGCTTACAAAGGGACCAAGTTTTACTATCATAACTAATGTTATAGAAAGCCAAACTATTATATCATTTAATTTTTTTAGTCTTTAGGTTATACATCTATTTTCACACACTCTCCATAGACTTATAGAAGTCCCAGCTATGATCCTTATTCTGTTTATTGCATGCTGTACAATGACAGTACATTGCAATTAAAATAATATATATAAATTATTATATATTAAATTTTTTCAAATAGAAATCAGCAGTTCTTTTAACTGTTTCTAATCAAATTTCGAAAATAACATTTAAATCTATACGTTTTTTTACCTATGGATTCTACTTGAAAAATTATGATAAAGTTTAAAAATAAATCTATCTGAGTGATGCACATGTGCAGTCACTGTAAACAGTATCAAGTAGTGATGATTTAGTTTCAATTTTAGTTAAGTAGGACTCAAAAAAGTGGGAGAACTAAGATGTGGTGGGTAATATCAGAAAGGACCTTGTTAGAACTGGCCTTCAGTGGTCAAATGTAGCAGCTGTAGCTCAGGACAGATGTGTCTGGAGAACAAAATTACAGTCTAGTTGGACCTCCATAGCCATGGCTGCATGAGCATTTTGTGTATATGCATAAACAGCTAAATAGCATAATATCAAATGAAATATTTAGAAAAATTACATACCAGCTTATATAAAACAATGCACATTTAGGACATATTACAGTTTACCTTAAATGAGCTTCAAGAATTCTATCCATATTTTTATAGAAAGGCCTTGAAGTATAGAATCCACTCCAATAATGGTCATCTCTGTCAGCATATGTAAAGAAATCACCAATAAGAGAAGGAAAATTTGCAGGCATATTTCTGGAATCCACACCAATGTCTTCTCGTAATGCGGTAAAATAATCTTCTAATGTTCCAAACTGGGCCTGAAAAGAATAAAAATGTGTTTACCTTAAAATTTACTATAACTATGCTTCTCCTAAAATAAAGTTTGATATATATTATTAATTTCAAACAAAAACAAAGTATGGAGATAATATTAATATTGATGATATAATGAAGATGGACTTGTCAGTCATCATCATTTCAAAAGTGTCTGGTTTAATAAATTATAAAAACACTGCAAATGAACAAATTACATGCATTAAATTTCTATATACTAATTTTATGCATTTGTAAATGACAACTGTTTTCATAATCCCCACTTAGATCCTATAATCCAGTATTTTATGTGCCATTTTAATATGAATGAGAATAATTACCATCTAAGTGAATATGATTTTCTATATAGGAATAAACTACACAGAAATGATGTAACAGTTAGCATATTAACCTTTAAAGGTCCAGGTCTAGCACCTAATGTCCGACCCCGCCTTTTCGTGGTGCAGGCCATTAGTACCTTTCAAAAGAGATATTCTCTTTTGGAAGGGAACGGAAGGGGAGGGCTGCCCGTTCAGTATGGCCTACTGATCTGGTCATCTATGGCAACATTTTTCTTTTTTTTCAATCCTGCTGAGGAGTGGTCAATTTCACAGGGTCCTGGTGCTGACCATTTATACCTACTAGACTGGACTTGTTTATGGATTTGAGCTTGATTATGGATCCTGGACTTGCTGCACTGGTGGGCCTCTGTTGAGGGAGAGTCTGCCGCTGTGTTTTCTGTTTCCTTCTGGGTTGCCAGCTCTAAGTGAATAGAGGCATGGGATACCTCATATCAGACGGTGGATAATCCTAATCAGAGGCCATCGCAGGTGGCTAACAACTAGCTAAGTAAGGTTCATGTAATACCTGAACCTTACTTAGCTAGTTGGGCATCGTCAAGCCTAAACTGGAGTAATGCGTCTCAGGCAGGCCATATGGCTCTTGAAAAAGTGCACTTGAAAAGGTGGTGCCTGAAGTTCCTACCAGCATCGGTGACTTCAGCCTTTAGCAGAGGAGGAACAGGTCTTTGCCCCATGCCTGCGATCAGGGGGCTGTTTGATATTGTTGGCCCTACCAATCTCAATAAACCTAATTTCTTTAAAAATCCTACTAATCATTTTCTCTCTGCAGGAACGTGGAACGTGAGGACATTACATAGAGATTATTCTCTTGATGTCCTCATGCAGGAATTCCAGAGCTATAACCTAGATATTCTAGGCTTGCAAGAGACCAGATGGACAGGTAAAAGTGAGATACTTAAAAATAACTTTAAATTTCTCTTTACAGGGAGGGAGGATGAAAAGCATCACCAAAGTGTGGGTCTGCTGCTCAGCAGACATGCTAGTGATGCTCTTCTAGGATATGAGTGCATTAATGAAAGGTTTCTTACAGAAAAATTTCAGACAAGCGTTAAAGATTTGAATGTTATCTGCTGTTATGCCCCCACTGAGGATGCTGATGAGGATCAGAAGGATAGGTTTTACGGACAACTTCAGGATATTTTGAATTCAGTCAAGAAAGAAGATATTACCCTTGTTCTAGGTGACTTCAATGCCAAAGTTGGTACTGACTCTGATCTTTGGGGAGGGGTGATAGGCCCTTTTGGTATTGGTAGCTGCAATGGGCAACATCTCCTACAGGTAAGTAAACTCAATGGTTTCAGAATAACTAACACATATTACAAATACCGCGACATACATAAATACAAGTGGGTTTCACCTGATGGGCTGCATAGGAATATGATTGATTATATATTAATTAACAGCAAATGGGCTAGTTGTGTTAGAAATACCAGGGCACATAGGGGAGCTGAAATTGGATCTGACCATTACCTTGTTAAAAGTGTCTTGCAACTTAAACTTAAAAAGTGTTGTGCTAGGGTTAAAAAATTTAGTTTTAATACTGAAGCTCTGAAAGACCCAGTTATAACCAAAGCTTACCATGATAGGTTACTTAGTCATTATGACAGTCATGGTATGCTTACTACTGAAGTTAAGGAAGAATGGGATCATTTTAAACAGGCTTTTTTGGACACTAACAGTACTCTTTTAGGAAAAAAGGAGCAGAAGAGGCAGAATTATATGAGTGATAAGGCACTTGAGCTTATTTCGGAAAGAAAGAACTGCAGGAATGTCCTTAATCAGTACCCTACTAGTCCTACTAGAAAGCATTACAGAGAACTTAATAAATGTGTAAAAGATCAGTTAGCTGCTGATAAGAATCTTTGGCTTGATGGTTTGGATGACAAAGCCGAGGAAGCAGTTAGACAGCACAACAGCAGAGAGCTGTACCAGATAGTTAATGTTTTGTGTGGTAGAAAACAGACAGGTATACAGGTATTGAAGGATAAACAAGGTAAGGTTATAGAAGGTGAGGATTCTGTCATGGCTAGGTGGGCTGAGCATTTCAGTGATGTTCTAAACAATGTGGTTAGTTCTACTTGCATTGTTTGTAACGATGATAGATGCATTGGCAGCTTTAATGTTGGCCCTATAACACAATCTGAAGTTATTTTGGCTATTTCTAAACTTAAGCTTCATAAATCCCCAGGTGTAGATGAAATTACTACAGAAATGCTCAGAGCTGGGAATGTTTCAGTTACCACTTGGATGACTGAAATTTTGAATAACTTTTATGATAAAGGCATGGTTCCTAAAGATTTTACCAGAGCTATTATTATCCCTATTTTCAAAAAAGGTGATCGTAGTTCTTGTGATAACTATAGGAGTATCAGCCTACTCTCTGTTCCTGGTAAAGTTCTTTCCATGATTGTGCTTAATAGAATTAAGAATCTGTTTGACAGGCAACTGCATGATGAGCAATGTGGATTCAGAAGTGGTAGGGGATGTGTGGATCAGATATTTTCACTTAGGCAGATTCTTGAGAAATGTTTAGAGTTTCAGAAACCTTTGGTTGCTAGCTTTGTTGATTTCGAAAAGGCTTTCGACTCTGTTGATCGTCATAATTTGTGGTTGATTGTGAGATCATATGGTATACCTGACAAGTTAGTTAACATAATGAAAGCTCTCTATAATAACACTGAGTCATGTGTGAGAGTTGGTAACTCTTGTAGCAATTGGTTTAGCATTACGTCTGGTGTTCGACAAGGGTGCATTTTGTCTCCTTTTCTCTTTAGTGTGGTTGTTGATTATGTTATGCGAAATTCACTTCAAGGGAAAGATTTTGGCCTTAAATGGGCTGGAGATGCAAAAATTTCTGATTTAGATTATGCTGATGATTTAGCCCTTTTGGCAAATGATGTTGATGAGACTGGTAGTAGAGTAGGTTTGGTTATAAACAGAGAGAAAACTAAAGTGATGAAAATTGGTCAGGCAGGCTGTGATTCAGTTAATCTGAATGGTTGCAGTCTTGAGCAGGTGTCACAGTTTAATTACCTTGGGAGCTATGTAACAGATACTGGTGATGTGCGGCATGAGATTAACAAACGAATAGGTATTGCTGCTGGGACTTTTAAGAATCTATGGAGAGTGGAGAAATAGGCGTATACACCTAAAGACTAAAATTAGACTGTATAATAGTTTGGTTCTTTCTAGGTTCTAGGGTTAGTTATGGTAGTGAAACATGGACGCTGTGTAAACAAGATAACAGGAAACTTGATGCTTTTGATTCCAGATGCTTACGCAGTATCTTGGGCATTAGATGATTCAGCTTTGTAACTAATGATGAAGTTAGGCAAAATAGTCGGCAACCTCCTTTAAGTAGCATATTAGGCAGAGATCCGTTGGTTTGGCCATGTTGCCCGTATGAATAATTATAGATTGGTGAATAGGGTTATGAACAGTGTGCCTAGAGGCCTCAGAATGAGGGGGAGACCTAGGATGTGGTGGGCAGACAATGTCAAACAGGACCTTGTTAGAATTGGTGTGCAGTGGCCAGATGCAGCAGATGTAGCTCAGGACATATATGCCTGGAGAATTAAACTGCGTGGTCTGGTTGGATCTCCGTAGCCCATGGCTGCTTGAGGATGATGATGATGAATGTAAGTTATGTGCACTATATTACTAACTGAATCATCTTAGCTCTACAATACACACAGTTTAAGGTATTACCTTACCATCATTTTTTGGTTGATTCATTTGATTGCATTTGCTGATACTTCTTTATTTATAGTACATAGCAAAGCAGTTTTCCAGTATCTTGTTCAATCTCAGGAGATGATAAAAGATATCAATTTTTTTGACTGAGAAAACCAAATAATAATAATAAAAACTTAAATCAAGATAGAAAAAGAAAATTTTGATTTTCAGCTGCAACAACTTGTAATACTTCTTCATTGGAAATATTTTTCTAATACATAACCATTACTCCAAAGACAAAAGCACACAAATTTAATAAAAAATA
The DNA here is from genome assembly GCA_038380435.1 of Ryuthela nishihirai. Taxonomy (NCBI): domain Eukaryota; kingdom Metazoa; phylum Arthropoda; class Arachnida; order Araneae; family Heptathelidae; genus Ryuthela; species Ryuthela nishihirai. The sequence continues at coordinate 23,412,517 of JAWZYU010000004.1, read as the reverse complement.
TAACATAGTACTGAGTAAATGCACATATTCAATACTCAATAAACATTTATATACGCTAAAGCTGTACAACTTCTCACCAAGGGTGGTTCTTATTAGATTGCAAGTTTTGCTCTCTGCAATGTGAGAGAAAAAATACAATTAGTGTGGTCTACTGATCTGGTCATCTATCCCCACTTTTTTATTTTGTTCTGCCCTGCTGAAGAGTGATCAAGTTTACAGGGGGCCTGGTGCTGACCATTCACCCACTAGACTGGACTGGTAAGAATATTCACTGAATTCTCTATCAACAAGTAATCTGTATACTTGCTAATGATCAATTCTGGAAGTTTGTGCAATGATTCAGTTTTTTCAATTTTGAAGTGTCCAGGATAAACATAAGTGCAGCATCTATTGTTAACCCTTTCCATGTCAGAGAAGTATTAATTGGTATCATCTTTCGAATTCTAGGGATCTGAGAAGTAAACTTAGGTGCTACAGAATAAGGTTGTAAAAATATTTTTTCAAATAGAAATCAGTAGTTCTTTTAACTGTTTCTAATCAAATTTCGAAAATAACATTTAAATCTATGATACATATTTTTTACCTATGGATTCTACTCGAAAAATTATGATAAAGTTTAAAAATAAATCTATTTGAATGATGCACATGTGCAGCCACTGTAAACAGTATCAAGTAGTGATGATTTAGTTTAAATAATAATCAATTTGAAACAACTGAAAACAAAACTGCTAGTGATCTCTAATGGATGATATTGGGAGAACCGTGGGATTAAGCAATTAGCCTCAAAGTGTAAATTTTAAAAGGTAGGACTTATTTTTGCAATATTTTTAATTACATTTCAAACCAAAATTAATTTTTATGACAATGCTTTTCTTAGCTTAGAGTTTGCCGAAAGTCAAAAGCCTAAGAATATGCATTATGCATAAACGATTAAAAATTTTAGAAAATATAAACAATTGAAAGATTGTAGCATTAACAAAAATATTATGAATCTTTGTGAGTGAAATGTTTATATTAAAACTGAAAAAATATTTTATTAAAATTTTACTAAAATACAATAAAATTTTGCAATATTTAAAACTTAATGTTTTATGCGAGTGAGCAAGCATGGACTGACCGATTGACAGGACAGACATGTATGTATATAAAAAATAAATCAATTTGAATTTACTGAATTTTTTAACAGCGGCACACTCATTTAATAAATTCAACCCTTCCAAAGTCCAGCCTGAAAAACTGGTTTACATCCAGAGGTCAAGCTATTTTCTCCCTATGCTCAGTCAAAAAAATTTTTAACTTTAGAAGTTTTTTTGCTGAATAATTAATGAAAGGAATTATGGCATGTTCCATTTTCCAAATTAATCAGCATTTAATTCTTGACTTTCTGAAAAGCAAAAATTATTTTCTTTCTGAAAAGCTGAAAAGCAAGAATTTAGCAAAAACGTGATTAATTTTATTTTAATAGGACTTTTTTTTGAAAGTCATGTAAATAAAAAAAAATGTATGTGGCAATGCAAATAAAAATTTATTTTAGAAAAAATTATAAATTGAAATGATTATAATACACATGAATAGAAAGGCAATTTATTCCTGAATAACAAAAAAAAAATAATTTTCTTGTTTCAAGTAAATATTTCTTCCATTTTGTAACAGGCACATTATACAAGATGACTTAAATTGCTCACATTAATGGGATTTTCAGTCCTGTTTATGAAATGGAGGAACACTTTCTTGACTGCTTTGTTTTACTCAGCATTATGACTTTTTTTCTTTGAGTGTCGAATTTTGAGGATCTTGGCTGTGTCAAAATGTTAGTGCACCAAAGCAAAGAAAAAAAATCATCTGTATCGTCAGAGTAGCACAGCCAAAATATTGATGATGGTGGAGGGGATAAAATCTTTTAAAAACATCCAACATAAACTTAAAAAGCTGTAATTTTTTTAAAAAGTAAAATTTTGCCAAAGTCTGTTTATTATTTAACATTTGCCAAAATTGCTCTCTCACATGAAGACTGATTTCTGTGTCAAGGAAATCCTTTTTGCTTCTGTATCCAAAACCTCATTTATTTTCAGGAAATGATACAAGCTCAACATTTTTTTACTCAAAAAAAAGAAATAATAAAAGAAAAAAATAGCATATAACCTAATGCAATGTTAAATGAAATATTCACAGCAACAAGTTGTAAGTCGGCCATCTGATATACCATGACCCCGAAAAATCAATAATAATCAATCAATAGATCACTACCAAAAGATTGCTAATTTATGAAAATAAATCTACAGAAATGAAAACTAAGGTTTAATTTTAAAAAAAAGTAAATATTAACTTTATGAAGGGAGTATATCCAATATATGGGAATAACAATGTAAACAATCTACTATGGAGCCACTTATAACACATGCAATGGAGATAGCATGTGTGAGCCATTTGCATCCTCCTCTGCAGTGAGCCATGACATAGTTGCAGCCAGTCCGGAATGGAGCCTAAGATGGCTCTGTTTTTATTTTTTTCCAAAGAAAATGAGATAATAATTTTGCCTTGTTGTCTGCCCATCCATCTGTAGATATCGAACTTTTTTTTTTACAGAGATAAATTAAAAATTACTTTTGTGTTGGATAGATATTGATGAAATATTACGATATGCATTTTCTGAATCTCTCTAAAGCTATGCTACACCCTCTAACGGTGGAAAATGTTGAAAATTCCAAAATTTCAAATGAATGATATATTTAAGCTAGAAATTTGAAATTTTGGTGGTAGAATGTGAAGATCATGAAGTGTCCATTGCCAACAATGAATTGACCCCTTACACACACAGGGGTTGGGAAAACACACCTGTTAAGTTTTAGCAGATAATTGTTTGTTTTTAGAGATAAATTAAAAATTCTTTTTGGGTTAGAACCCCCCTCAGATCCAGTCCTAGACAAGAAATCCTTTTTGAGTTCCAATTTAAATCCACATTTTCTTCATTAACCAGACAAATCATTCCATAACCATAATTTGAATACGTATGGGATCATTTAATTCATGGACTGACATCATCAACAATTAGCAGCTTTCATGAGTTAATATATATGTGGCTATACAGTGACTCTTCAAGAGTATGGAGCAGTACATGCAAGTTGAAACACATTTTGATAGAATCACAAGTAACAGCAGAACAGTATGCAGTCAATCTATGCTGCTTTCTTGCTTTGGAAAGGTGTTCGTTTTTGTGCATGTGAGCTTTTGCATGCTGTGGCTGATCTGGAAACAGAACAACAGTATATCAGCTTTAGTGGTGCACAGAGTTGCTGAAATGACTAAAAGGTATGGAGAAGTGCTTGAAATGAAGCATAATTTACGAGTGGCACAAACGATTAACAGACTTTTCTAATTAGTGCAAAACTTTTATTTTTAGAAAATAAGTAGTTGATCCTGAACGTTTTCAGATGAGAGTCATGCCCAAAACTTTAATTTGGTTAAGAAGCACTCTCAGAGAGATTTCATAGTATTATATTTTACTGATCTTTACTTTTTTCAGTTTTTTTTTATCATATATGTTTTAGTGTTTACATTTCATGAATTATATTTACTTGGGTGCCATGGAGTTCAGGCCTATATCCTAAATTAATAAAATACACTGTAGTATACTGCCCCTCCCCTCCACCCGCAGCATAAAATAGACTTCATTTATCATACATGGATCTGACACAACATTAAGTGGGTATTATCTGTAATATTTACTTATTTATGTTTTAATTTTTGAGATTTTGCAGTGCAATATTATATGTTATCAGAGTAATGTTTAGCATTTCTAATTCTTTATTTTTACATTTTAAATTATTTTAACTCCTCCTTTCAAAATGAGTAGTACTAGTTTAACTGAAGAAAAATTATTAATTTCAGAATATTATATCATTTGTGCTTGAGGACTGATGGAAGAATTTGATGAAATGCAAGTTACTGATGATGGTGTATTAATTATGCTGAAGATATTCAATAAAGAAAGGTAAGTAAAAACCAAAAATAAATCAGCTGAAAAGTGTCATTATACAGATTAACGAAACCAGAAATAAAAAACACAGAATACATCCCTCTCTACTGGCCACCATTAAATGGTCTTGAATTATATATTTGGGTGCAGATGTTTTTTTCCCAGTTAAACAGTTTGGCAAAGGTATTATTGCACAAACTGTATTCTAAACTGTTGTTTTCTCTTTTAACTAAAAGTATATAAAAGTTTATCATGAGCCAAAATAATATTCTATGATTGTTAGGAATTGAATCACTAAACATGCAAGTACTTAAATTTTTACTTCAAATTTTATTATCATTTAAGTTTTAAAACTGTATCAGTGTTACTTCATTTCACTGTTCATTAGATACATATTATAGTTTCAAAGAACAATTTTTTAATCTTAACTGTAACTGAACATATGTATCAGTTTTCAATCATCTGAAGACAAACACATTAATTACTTTGAAAGAGTAGTCGTGAATTCTATTATCTTTTCATCATCATCATCCTAAAAGCAGCTATGGAGGTCCAAGAAGATTGTGCATTTGTTCTCCAAATATACCTATCCTGAGCTACATCTGACATATCTGGCCACAGCACACCGATTCTAACAAGGTCCTGTTTGACATTGCCTGCCTACCTCATCCTTGGTCTTCCCCCTCTTTCTGAGGCCTTTAGGCACACTGTTCATAACCCTATTCACTATCTATAATTATGCTACAGGAAACATGGCCAAACCAACCGTCTCTCTCTGCATAATATACTGCTTAAAGGAAATTGCCAGCTCTTTGCCCAACCTCATCATTATTTACAAAATTGATCCACCTAATGCCCAAGACATTGCATAAGCATTAGAATCAAAATCAAGTTTTTATTATCTTGTTTACAAAGGGACCAAGTTTCATTACCATAACTAACTCTAGAAAGAACCAAATTATTATACATTCTAATTTTAGTCATTAGGTGCATACACCTATTTCTCCAGACTCTGCATAGATTCTTAAAAGTCCTAGCAGCAATCCCTATTCATCTGTCATGCTGTACATCACCAGAATCTGTTACATAGCTCCCAAGATAATAAACTGCAAAACTTGCTCAAGAGTGAAACTATACAGATTAACTGAATCACAGCCTGTCTGACCAATTTTCATCACTTTAGTTTTCCCTCTATTTATCACCAAACCTATTCTACTACCAGTCTCATCAACAGCTTGAATGAAAGAGTTCATCTCATCATTTGCCAAATGGGCTATATACCGAAGAACCAAAACATTATGACCAGTGTGTATTTATGCAAATTGAAGCAATTACAGACAAACAACAGTGTGCATGAAGATCATGAAACAGTATAAATAACACTTGATACTGAGCTCTGTTAATCAATGTTATTCTTGTTCTTCAGATGGGAAAGGCAGCAGACTAAAGTGAGCTTGACAAAGGCCAAATTGTAATGGCCAGATGACTGGGACAGAGCATTTCCAAGACAGCAAGGTTTGTGGGGTGCTCATGGTCAGCTGTGGTACATTCAAAAGTGCTCTGAGGAGGGGGAAAAAACCATGAACCACCAGAAAGGTGTGGGCTGACCATGGCTATTCGATGCTAGAGATGAGCAAAGGCTATCCCGTAAGGTATGAGCCAACAGAAAGGATACTGTGGCACAACTCACCTGTAATTTGAATGCTGGTGATAGGAGCAATGTGTCATAACACACAGTACATCGAACCCTGCTGAAAATGGGGCTGTGTAGCTGCAGGCAGCTCTGAGTGCCCATGCTAACCTCGGTTCACCATTGAAAGCACCCAAAATGGGCACGCGAGCATCAAACTGGACCTGGAATAATTAGAAGGTTGGTCCAATAATTCTTGTTTCTTGTTGCACCACGTGGATGGCTGGGTATGTGTGCATCGTTTACCTGGGAAAGTGTTGGCACCAGGATGCACCATGGGACGAAAACAAGCCAGGGAAGAAGTGTAATGCTTTCGGTAATGTTCTACTGGGAAACTCTGGGTCCAGTCATTCATGTGCAGGAAATTATAATCTCTACCATCTACCTATACATCATTGCAGAACAGGTATATTCTTTCATGGCAATGGTATTCCCCTCTAGTAGTGCCTTCTTTCAGCAGGATATGTGCCATGCCATACTGCCGGATTGTTCGAGAATGGTTCACGGAACATGAGGAAGATTTCCAGGTACTGCCCTGACCTCCAAATTCCCCAGACATTAATCCAATCTAGCATCTGTGGTTTGTGTTGGACAGCATATCTGATCTGCAGCGGCTCAACTACATAACTTACAAGAGTTAAAAGATATGCTGCTAATATTGTGTGTGGCACTTCCCGCCTTCTCGTGGTGCAGGTCGTTAGTACCTTTCAAAAGAGATATTCTCTTTTGGAAGGAAATGGAAGAAGAGGGCTGCCAGTTCAGTATGGCCTACCGATCTGGTCATCTATGGTCATTTTTTTTCTTTTTTTTTCCAACCCTGCTGAGGAGTGGTAAACTTCACAGGGTCCTGGTGCTGACCATTTATACCTACTAGACTGGACTTGTTTATGGATTTGAGCTTGATTATGGATCCTGGACTTGCTGCACTGGTGAGCCTCTGTTGAGGGAGAATCTGTTGCTGTGTTTTCTGTTTGCTTCTGGGTTGCCAGTCCTAAGTGAACAGAGGCATGGGATACCTTATATCAGCTGGTGGATAATCCTGATCAGAGGCCATCGCAGGTACCTGAACCTCACTTAGCTAGTTGGGAATCGTCAATCCTAAACTGGAGTAATGTGTCTCAGGCAGGCCATATGGCCCTTGAAAAAGTTCACTTGAAAAGGTGGTGCCTGAAGTTCCTAACAGCATCAGTGACTTCAGCCTTTAGCAGAGAAGGAACAGGTCTTTGCCACATGCCTGCAATCAGGGGGCTGTTTGATATTGTTGGCCCTACCTATCTCAGTATACCTAGTTTCTTTAAAAATCCTACTAATGATTTTCTCTCTGCAGGAACATGGAACATGAGGACATTACATACAGATTATTCTCTTAATGTCCTCATGCAGGAATTCCAGTGCTATAACCTAGATATTCTAGGCTTGCAAAAGATACTTAAAAATAACTTTAAATTTCTCTTTTCAGGGAGGGAGGATGGAAAGCATCTGCAAGTGTAGGTTTGCTTCTCAGCAGACATGCCAGTGAAGCTCTTCTAGGATATGACTGCATTAATGAAAGATTTCTTAGAGCAAAGTTTAAAACAAAAATTAAAGACTTCAATGTCATCTGTTATTAGGCCCCCACAGAGGACTCTAATGAGAACAAGAAGGATAAGTTTTACAGCCAGCTTCAGGATATTTTGAATTCTGTGAAGAAAGGAGATATTTCTCTTGTGCTAAGTGATTTCAATGCTAAATTTGGTACTGACTCTGACCTTTGGGCAGGAGTTTTAGGTCCCTTTGGCATTGGTAGTTCCAATGACAATGGGGAAAGTCTCCTACAGGTAAGTAAATTTAATGGTTTACGAATAACTAACACATACTACAAACGTCGGGACATTTATAAATATACATGGATTTCACCTGACAGGTTGCACAAGAATATGATAGATTATATTTTAATTAACAACAAATGGGCTAGTTCAGTTAGGAATATCAGATCATACAGAGGAGCCAAAATTGAATCTGACCTTTACCTGATCAAAAGTGTCTTGCAGCTGAAGCTTAAGAAATGTTGTGCTAAAGTTAAGAAAATTATCTTCAACACTGAAGGTCTAAAAGATCCAGATATAGCTAAAGCATACCATGATAGGCTATTTAGTCATTATGACAATTGTGGTTTGCTTACTGCTGAAGTTGAGAAAGAATGGGATCAGTTTAAACAGGCTATTCTTGAAACCAACAGTGCTCTTTTGGGTAAAAGGGAACAGAGGAAACAAAATTATTTGAGTGATAAGGCTATGGAACTTATTTCTGAAAGAAGGAAGTGCAGGATTAATATGAATCAACACCCTACTAGTCCAAACAGAAGGCATTACAAAGAGCTTAATAAACATGTAAAAGATCAGTTAACAGCTGATAAGAATCTTTGGCTTGATAGCTTGGCTGAAAAAGCAGAGGAAGAGTTAGACAGCACAACAGCAGGTGGTTGTATTATGTGGGAAGAAAAAGTCAGGGACAACATGGATGAGGGATAAATATGGCAAGTTGGTTGAAGGTGAAGATTCTGTGATGGCTAGGTGGGCTGAGCATTTTTGAGATGTGCTAAATAATGTGATTATTTCTACTCCCATTGTTTTTAATGAGAATAGATGCATTACTGGCTTTTATGATGGTCCTATATCACATTCTGAAGTCGCATTGGCTATCTCTAAATTAAAACTGCATGAATCCCCAGAGGTGGATGAAATCATCACTGAAATGCTTAGAGCTTGGAACATTTGTGTTGTCACATGGCTGACTGAAATTTTGAATATGTTTTATGATAAAGCTGTTGTCCCTAAGGATTTTACTAGAGCTATCATTGTCCAAATTTTTAAAAACGGAGATTGCAGTTCTTGTGATAATTATAGAGCAATTAGTTTACTTTCTATTCCAGGTCAAGTTTTTTGCATGATTATACTTAACAGAATTAAGAATTTGATTGATGGACAACTGCATGATGAACAGTGTGGATTCAGAAGTGGTAGGGGATGTATTGATCAAATATTTTCACTTAGGCAGATTCTTGAGAAATGTTTATAGTTTCAGAAACCTGTGGTTGTTAGCTTTATAGATTTCAGAAAGGTTTTTGACTCAGTTGATCGACATAAATTGTGGTTGATTGTTAGATCATATGGAATACCTGATAAGTTAGTGTAATGAGAGCTCTCTATAATAACACTGAGTCGTGTGTGAGAGTTGGTACATCTTGCAGCGATTGGTTTAGCATTGCTAATGGAGATAGACAAGGGTGCATTTTGTCTTATTTTCTCTTTATTTCAATTATTGATTATGTTATGCAAAATTCTTTGTATGGGAAAGATTTTGGCCTTAAATGGTCTAGAGTTTTGAAAATTTCTGATTTAGATTATACAAATAATTTGGTCCTGTTGGCTAATGATGTTGATGAGATGAATTCTTTCATTAGGACTGTTCATGAGAATGGTAATAGAGTAAGTTTGGTGATAAACATAGAAAAAACTAAAATGATGAAAATTGGTCAGGCAGATAGGGCTTCGCTGCTTTGAATGGTTGCACTCTTGAGCAAGTGTCTCAGTTTAATTATCTTAGGAGCTATGTAACAGATACTGCTGATGTGTGGCATGAGATAAATAGAAGAATAGGGATTGCCACTTGGGACTTTTAAGAATCTATGTAGAGTGTGTAAAAATAAGTGTGTACACCAAAAGGCTAAAATTAGGCTGTATAATAGTTTAGTTCTTTCTAAGGTTAGTTACGGTAGCGAAACATGGACTCTTTGTAAACAGGATAACAAAAAACTTGATGCCTTTGATTCTAGATGCTTGTGCAGTATCTTGGGCATTAGGTGGTTTGACTTTGTAAGTAATGATGAGGTTAGAAGGAGTCATCAACCTCCTTTGAGCAGCATATTGTACAGAGAGAGACTGCATTGATTTGGCCATGTTTCCTGTATGCATAGTTGCAGACTGGCAAAGAGGATTATGAACAGTGTACCTAAGGGTATCAGAAAAAGGGGGTGACTTAGGATGCAATGGACAGACAATGTCAAACAGGACCTTGCTAGAATTGGCCTAGAGTGGTCAAATGCAGCAGCTGTAGCTCAAAAGAGACACGTTTGGAGAGGAAAATTACATAGTCTGGTTGGACCTCTGTAGACCATGGCTGCATGAGGATTTTGTATATATGTAACTTTTTTAATATATATCTTGTAAAAATATATCATTCAGGATTGAAAAATAATATTTTGTTTTTCAATTTGATGCATATTTTATTAAACTACAATACAAATAATTTTATAAAGCCATCTGATTGCCATTTCTTAGAAGCACTAAACGGGTATTGCAGATTTGCTTGTTAAGATTCCTATTTGCTGCAGCAACCTTCTGATTTAAGCTCACAAATTTGATTTGAACTATTATCAACAAATGTTTCCTTAAAATTTCAGAAATCTAAAAATTAACAAAAAAAAAAACTGCTATTTTAAAAAACGTTACATTTTGAAAGTAATTACAAAGTATGTACCGACATTCTTTTTTTCCATTTCACACTCTTTTCTGTCATAAACTTATTTCAGTATTCCCAATTTTTTTTTTCATTTTTCCCAGCATTCTATGCATCTTTCCTGCTCTTAAAATCGAAACTGAAAGAAAACACATCCTTCTCAGAAATTCTGGTGCACCTGCATTTAATTAGTTATGCTTCACTGAGGCAAACAAGACACAGATGGCTGGCACATGCTATCTTCGTTCTGTGTGCTATAAGTGCTTTTTACAGTTTTGGCCCAGCATATTGAATACCTTTTGTAACGTTAGTATTTACTTGTTTTTATATTTAAACCTTAGTTTTCATTTCAGTAGATTTATTTTTGGAAATTAGCGATCTTTTGGCCAATCGATAAGTATTGTTTTTTTTTCTTAGTTATGCTACATCAGATGGCTGGCCTACAACTTGTTGCTGTGGATATTTTAACATCACATTAGGCTATATGTTTTTATAATAATAACATATAGCCTAATAATTTTAATTTTTATTATTTATTACTTTCCAGAAAAACTTTGATGTGGTATCATTTTCTGAAAATAAATGAGATCTTGGATAATGGAAGCAAATTCATTTCTGTAGATTTATTTCCATTAATTACTGATCTTTTGGTTGGCTGATTTATCAATCTTTCCGAGTTATGCCAGATTGGAGGACAGCTTAAAAGTTGTTGCAGATATTTAATCTAACATTCCATTAGGTTATATGTAATTTTTCTTTTATTATTTCTTTTTTTTAGTAAATAAGCTTTGAGCTTCTAGTTTTCTGAAAATGAATGTCTTGGATATAGAAGCAAAATAGACTTCCTTGCTACGGAAATAAGCCATCATGTGGGAGGGCAACATTGGGAAGTTATCCCCTCTGCTAAACTCATGGTAAAAGTTTCACCTCCCCTCCCTCCAGAAAAACATAATTTTTTAAAATGACAAGTTTTTATGCTTATATTTAATGATTTTAAAAGTAACCCCCTGACCCCCCACCCCTCCTAAGTACCTTGGCTATGCCAACATATGATATAATGGTGTGTTTTTTTTTTGCTTTGGTGCACAAACGTTTCTGCACTTAGCCAAAAACGCCAAACTTCAACATGCAATGAAAAAATTCATGTTTAGTAAAAAAGGCAGACAGGAAAGATTTTTTTTTCCATTTCATAACCAGTTCAGAAAATCCCATGAATGTGAGAAGGCCAAGTCACGTTGTATAACACTGGCCATGTTTTAAAATATACAATACTGAAAAGAATCATTAAAAGAAATGAAAACCATATTTCAAGTTGAATATTATATTATTTGGGAGGAAATTTCCTTTCAATAAATATATAATTTAACTATTTTTACCCATCAAGTTTTCCAAAATGAAGGGTTAATTGTATAGTGTGATATTTTTTCCCCACCATATTACAATGAAAAAGGCTTATTAAAATCAATATGCTTGTAAATTTGTTTATATTATTTTCATAAAATTCGTAATTAAATTCTGTTTAATGTGGTATATAGTATAACCTATTTCTATTCATTGGTTATTTTTTTTTAAATTCTAAAGTTGACTTGTTTATCTGACTCAGCACAATTGGCTGAAAACCTGGAATATGGTACGAGAAACAAATTATAATTACTTGAAATATTTACTTGAAACCAAAAAAATATTATTATTAGTTATTCAGAAGTAAATAGCCTTTCTATTCATGTACATTAAAATCATTTCTGTCTTTTAGTACTTTTTTAAACAAATTTTTATTTGTGTTGCCAGATGCATTTTTTACTACATGATTCTAAAAAAGTCCTATTACAATAAAACTTATAGTCTTTTTGGTTAAATACTTCATTTTCAGAAAATCCAGAATTAAATAATGGAATAAACTCGACATATTCAATATCTATTAATAAATCAGCACTTTGAAGTCGATTCAGATTTTAAAGGAAAAATTGTCTTGAGGTCATGGTTCATATCCCACCAGGCTCAAGACATTTTTTCCTCTAAAATTGAATCGACTTCAAAGTGCTGATTTATTAGTAGATATTTTATATGTCGAGTTTATTCCATTATTCATCACTAGCATACTTGTAAGACATGTTTTCCATCTATATGGCAAATAGAAAGCCATTTGTGGCTAGATTACCTGAATAGTGCCTATATATGACATAATAGAAATGTTCATAGCGTTAGTTAGAGATCTTGATCAGTGGCCGGTAGCTCAGTGGTCCAGAGCACCTGACATGTTATCAGGAGGTTGTGGGATCATATCCTACCCAGCTCAAGACAATTTTTCCTCAAAAATTTGAATCGACTTCAAAGTGCTGATTTATTAGTAGATATCAGAATTAAATGCTGATTATTTTGGCATATAACATGACATAATTCCTTTCAAGTTATTTGGCAAAAAAAGATTTAAAGTTAATTTTCTTTTGGCTGAGCATAGGGAGAAAATAACATGGCCTCTGGATGGAAACCAGTTTTTCAGGCTGGACACTGGCAGGGTTAAGAATCTGACCTTTATCTATCCATCTGGTCTCTTGCAAACCAAGAATATCTAAATTATAATGGTGGAATTCTTGTGTGAAGACACCAAGCGGATAATTTCTGTGCAGAGTCCTCATGTTCCAATTATCTATGGAGAGAAAATGGTTAGTGGGATGTTTAAAGAAACTGCTTATTGGGAAAGGGAATGCTGACAATATCAAATAGCCCCCTAATCGCAGGCACAGGGCAAAGACCCTTTCCTCGACTATTAAAGGCTGAAGCCATCTACACTGGAAGACTTCCTCCAATGTAGGTTTGACGATGTCCGTAAAAGCAAGAGTTCTGGTACCTGCAATGACCTAAGATCAAGATTATTCACCAGTTGATAAACATATCCTGTGAATCTATTCACTTGGGGTTGTCAACCCACAAGGAAACAGAAAACACAGTGGCAGATTTTCCCTCAACAGAGGCTAACCAGTGCAGCAAGTCCAGGATCCATAATCAAGCTCATTGTTGAAGAACTTTTTTAAGGAGTATAAAAGCACCATTTTAAAGATACTATCAGTATGAAAACATATTATACTTCAGATACATAATGCTTATCAGGGAATACTCAGTAATTGGAAAAAAAAAACTCTGGTATGTTAAACAAAAGACAATTCTAGAAGCTACTTTTAGCTTACAAGCCATAAGGCTTAGCGGGGTAATCTATGTGTATAACCATACTAAGGCTTAATAAAGATATTATTATTATTAAGGGACATGTCTTCTGAAACAGAAATAATTTAACCATTGCTTCAGTTAGAGACTAGAATAATAGGTAGTCCTCTAACTGCAAGCTGAATAAGGATCTAAATTTTAAAAAACAATGAACTCAAGTGGTTTTTCATATAAAAGAAGGATATATTTTGTTCAAATTAAAAATATCTGTTCAATAGGCCATTTGCTGGTAAAATAATACCTATATTAGCCTTAATAAAACATCCATAATTAAATGTGCCATTTATTTCATAAAATCTAATAGCATGCACAATAACTAACACAATACACCACAGATATACAAAAGTTGATCACTTGTCAGACATGCCATATGCATTATGAATTTTCCTAGTGTGCAAAAAAACCTATTGCACTCTCAACTGTAGGTATTTATAGTATTACCATAAACTCTTTACTGAAATATATAGTGTAAAAACAATTTGTTAACATTGTTAATTACAATGTTAATTACAATTAATTTGCAATTAATTGCATTGTTAATTACAATTAATTTGCAATTACAATTAACAAATTAATATTGTTAATTGTAATTGCAAATGTATCTTTTATTAAATGTGTTAAAATAAAATGATTCTAATATCTAAAGTAAAAATATGCAATAACAGCCCCAGCCTGTTATTGCATATTATTGCAAATATGCAACAACAGTCCAGTCTTTAAATATATATAAAAATATGCAGGGTAAAATATAAATGTTATCCAGCATCCATAAAATGCAGTTGTAAAACTCTTTGCAGCATAAATAAAGGTTAGCACATTTTTTGCAAAATATTCTTACAGATTAAAAAATCTTTGTATGAAAAATAATTGTGATATGATAAACTTTATTACAAAAAATAAAGATACATACTTCAGCATGCCAATCTTCTCTGCTGTTAATATAATCAAAAAGCTTTTGGTAATTATTAAACTGCTGATCCCATTCAGTAGCCTTGTCATATCGAAAATCATCTCCTAACTGCACCATTACAACATTTGCACGGAACAACTGAGCCTTCTTACGATATTGGTCTAAAAGAAGCCAAGCTCTAGGAGGAAAAAAGATATAAATTCAAAAACATGCAATAAAAAAAAAAAATCACTACATAGACAAAATTTTGAAATAGGTATATAACTGTAACTTACCTATCAGCTATATTTTTATCATTTATAGCAATAGGTGGAACTCGCCATGGGCAATTTACTTTATTGCCAGGAAGCCTCTTGAAGTCAAATTGGCAGCATACTTTAGGATCTGGGCCACAGGTGTGGGGAATGTCATAACTGTAGAAAGGCATTGTGTGACACAAAATATCCATTGTATGGTTATGATCTGCATTGTAAAATACAATAAAAAATATGTAAGTTTTGGAATTAATATAAATATGTAATATCAATACAATATTACTTATTAATTTAATATGACAAAATTAAAAAAAAAATCCACAATATTTTAAGATTCACTGAAAATTGACTAGTGCAGATTTTTTTTTCTGATCAAGCAGTGGGAGATTTATCATTAACCCTTTCACTACCATACTGGCCCAAAACAGCTGAGATTTTAAATGGACTTGTCCAATCAATGTTATTTCCTTCCTCTTCACTATCTCCTACCTACAGTTTAGGCCAGCATGGTAATGCCTTTCATTACCATTCAGTAGCCTTGTCACATCGAAAATCATCTCCTAACTGCACCATTACAACATTTGCATGGAACAACTGAGCCTTCTTATGATATTGGTCTAAAAGAAGCCAAGCTCTAGGAGGAAAAAAGATATAAATTCAAAAACACGCAATAAAAAAAATCAAAGTTAAATGAGATATGGGGAGGGGGGGGGGTATCATTTGCAATTTTTAAGTCACTGAAGGCTACAAAGATAAACTAAATAGTGAAACTACTTTAAAAAATAATTCTCCAAATGTGCATATTCTGGGCAACAAATGTAGCATTCTGCCATCAAAACTCAATTTTAAAAAGCTGTTTCCTGGATTTGTCTGTCCCTTTCATCCTTACTGAACTCAATTAAACACTGTCTTTAAAAGATCTGTTCAAATCTATTATCCTAAACAAGAATAGCATGGAAAAATGAAGTCAAACCTCTCTTTACACAAAATAATGCTCAAAGATGATTGATTCATCAGTATGTCAAGCTCACTATCATCCAAAAATTACTTACACAATGCACAGTAGAGATCCCAAAAACACATTAGTGGCATTTTATAAGGACATCTTGATACAATTTTATGTTAAATGTGGCCAGGTTCTGTGTTTGAAAACCTTAAGATTTCATTATACAATGTATTATAATTTTTGTGAAAAATACTTCTTTCAACCTAAAACTCTAAGATTGGCAAAAATGAAAATAATTATAAGATAATGTCACCCATATGGCTAAATATATGACGATAAGTCAGAAAGTAAAGTTCCCAGTTTGTTCCCTGCCAAACTAACAAACATCTGGAGCTGTGCCACCAATCATAATAAAATCAAATAGTGTCACTAAGTGGCAGCAGTCATCACTGTTACATGTGCTGTGAGATGCAATGTCAAAGCGAACATGGTGGAGGTCCTGCTTTTATATATGAAGTTGGAGATTTGAGTAGTAATTCGGGATCTGTGGACACAGAAGACACAAGCAGCAGAAAATCGACAGCTTGTGGTTGTGTATAGCTCAGATAACCTGTCAGTACAATAAGTGAGGAAATGGTGTTGTAAATTCGAAAATGATCGTATGAGAATAAGGGATGAGAATCTCTGCATCTTGTGATAGCAAACTGTTCACCATCCATCATAAAGTTCAAGCCCGATGTCACTGGATTTTCAAGTTTGTGTATCTGAAGAAGCATCTCTCCAAGGTCCACCAGATGACACTGTCAGAGAGGAAGTCACAAAGTGGCTTCAGGAGCTGGACACATTCTTCTTTCAGCAGGGCTTTGATAAGCTCATCAACTATTACAAGTGTCTCAACAAGTCTGGTGACTGCAAAATGGAAAATACATGGAATAATAATACATGTGAAGACTTTTCCTGAATATTTTCTTGAGTGTTATTACTTAACCTTTGCAGAAATTAAACAGCGAATCTTACTTTCTCAGTTTCCAATGTATAAGAACTTTGCAGGTCTCATGAAAATTTGTCAAGTTTTAAATATATTTGGTGACTAAAGAATTATTAAAAAACAAATTATATTGTGTATGGATTCTCATTATATCCATATATATGTGCAATGCTCAGTATATCCATGGCATTTAAAAGCTTAATTGGGTTGTTTTACCTCTGAGCAGTACTTTGCACAAAATTACCTAAATGGCCAGATCACAAGACCCTAAGGGTTCATAGAAGGTTAAGGAGAAGGGACCCATTGGACAACTGTTGGGTGACAGATGATAGCCTCCCATCAAGGCCATCCAGTACACAGCAGGCTTTCCTGCACATGGAGCCATAGCTTAATGTCCCATCCAATGGACAGCAGCCTTTCCAAGCCATCAATGTCCTCTAACTGAGGGCAGGGCAGAGAGTTTTGCAGAGATAAATCTCAACACTGGCCCAGAGTAGGACTTGAACCTGGAAACTGCAGATTACGAGCTTAGCAAGCTACTGACTGAACCACCCTGCCCCTATACAGTTCAGTGATTCATTCTTAAGATTTATGCATTTTGTTTTGTCAAGAGTCATACTTTGTGTTGTCAATAGTACTGTGAAATTTCCGTCCCTATCCTATATATTTTTTTTATTTGAGGGGGATGCACAAAAGAGAGACAAATTTTGAGGTACCCCATGATAGTTTTCATATCAAAAGTTTCCATTTGAGGTATGCCTTACTATATTTGGCAATTTATTATCACACTAATACCCCTGTTTAGGATGGGTATATTTTCAATGGGAAAAAAAAGGTTGGGTGACTAATTTTTTTATGTTGCTTTTAGTTATAAAAGGAAGCTGTATACTGAATTTGGTAGTCCTAGCTATTACTATTTAGGAGGAGCTCTTGATCAAACAGAAAAACACTCTAAACTATAGAGTACATGACAGTTATCCACATCCAATACTGTTAACTCATGTGAAATACAGCCATAATTAAGAATATGGCACCATTGAAGCTATATTCAGAATAGAGGTTTATGAGGTTCAAGGACAATATCAATATGGTTCAAAGTGGATCTGAGAAAAGACAAAAAAAAAAAGATATCCCAGACTGATAGTAAAGAGGGGTGAGTAGCTATGTATATCTAAAAGTAGACTAAGGAGCTCATCCACCTAGTTTCTTCCCATGACAAACACTTTTGACAATTTAATGTTCTTAAAAATCTCTGTCAGAAATTAAAATAACTAATATTTCCTAATATTTTTAAACACAGTTAAAACAAGAGTTGTAAACCAATAAAAATAGATCTCATGTTTATATGGTCATACTAATGACCTTCCAAGTGACTATTACATTTATCTGCAATGACAGAATTCTTTAGGACCTCCATGTAAATGATGGCTTAAGAATTTCGTTTTTCACTTCCTGTTTACTAGTGGTGTACTTTTCACAGATATAAAGTAAATTCTAAAATGATTTGATAGGACTAATCTCAGCAATGTCTGTTTGCTCTTCACTAAGTTTCAGTCATCTCTCTAGTATCTATATTCTACTACAATACGAAAAGGCCAATTCTCAAACAGGTCTATATGGATTTTTAAGAATATCTATAGAAAAGTTGCACTATGTTTACAGTTCTACATCAGAATGAAGATTGCAAGATGAATAGTTGCATGATTAATAATATTTATGTGAAAGTATGAAAGTAAGTTCAGCAAAGCAAATGAAAACTCACATTAATAAGTAGTGTAAACATGTTTGACACACTACTTATGTTGTCCCTTGACAACAATAAAGGACTCACAATGCCTCCTCATATTGCCAAAAATGTCTCCAATCAATTCTAAAGGCAGAAGAGTCCATTGATTCAAAAGGGCTGTTATAAAACCATGGAGGTTTTTGGGAGGAGGGATGAAACAGAATCCATCTCCCAAAGCATCCCAGACATGTTCAACAGGATTGAAGTCAGGATCTTGAAGACCACTCCATACATTCAATACCTCATGTTCAAGATAATGGCCTACCAGGTAAGTTTTATGTACTCAGGCAATATCATCGATTAAAATGAATCCTTGCACTAGAAAATGTGCAAACATAAAGTTCAAGGATCTCATTCTAGTACCTATGGTAAATCAAGGATCCTATAATATATATCTGGTGGTTGTTGTGGTCACTGATGCCTCTCCCGCAAATATAATCAATTCTGCATATCATCAATCCACCACCACAATATTAATTTCTTTCCCTGATGTTAGAGGGAAGTTACTATGTCCCACATTCTCTCTAGAAAAATGCTCATCAAGAATCAGCCTGTAAGCTGAATCTCAACTCATCTGGGAAGACAACATTATATAAAGCTCCCTCTCCTGAAGGCTTCTGAAAACCCTCTACCTTGAAATTCTCTTCCTGTGGACAAAGCAAGTTGGGAAGCTGTCAGCATTTTATGAAGCCTGACAATTAAAGCCAGATATCTGTCATCTTCAGATGTTGTGATTCTTGGGTGATCTTGTACTGATCTTCTAGAAACATCACCTACATCCTGAAATTGGCTCAAGACTGTCAGCTTCCATTCTACCAATTGCATGCCACCTCAATGAGTCATCTATATAATGTCTTTGACATTTTCAATGAAATGGAAATCTCTAATTTGCAATATGTGGACAAACAATGCGCAAATCTCTTAGAGAGTGTCCTTTGTACTGATGGCTCATCTGCATATTCGGAACCTCTGAAGCAGTTTTATTGCTGATTTACCTATTCACCACATGATATCACATATACAGTGTGGCAAGGAAGTAATGAGACTGAAATAAAATCAACAACGCATAGAGAAGCATATTTCTTAACCATTTCCCACAAAATAGCTCCAAGGGATCGAATACACTCATATATCGAATTACACTCATATAAATTTTGGAAAGACTTGGAAAAGTCATTTGCTGTAATAGTATTCAGCTATGCTATCATGTTGTTCTGACTGCCATCAACTATATCAAATCGGTGGACCTATCAATCTCAATTTCAACTTGGAAAAGAGATAAATTCTGCAGGATCGAGGTTGGGGTAATAAGAGGGGTGAATGAGCACTGCAACCTTTTTTTGAACAGAAATATTCTTACATTGATTATCGTGTGAGCAGGCATGTTGTCATACAAAATCTACTAACCAAAATGTTCCTAATCTGGCCTCATGTACTTGATTCTCACCAACAAATGTTTCACTTGCCATCATTCTAAGTGCCAAATGACAGTTTCTTGCAAATAACTTGTCCACTTTATCCACCAATTCTGGGATGGAGGTAATTTTTTGATCATCCACTGTAAGGGTCATCTTCCACATCCTTTCTATCATCATCATCAACCTCAAGCAGCCATGGGCTACAGAGGTCCAACCAGACCGTGCAATTCAGTTCTCCAAGCAAGTCTATCCTGAGTTACATCTACTGCATCTGGCCACTGCACACCAATTCTAACAAGGTCCTGTTTGACATTGTCTGCCCACCACATCCTAGGTCTCCCCTTCTTTCTGAGGCCTTTAGCTACACAGTTTATAACCCTATTCGCCAATCTATAATTATTCATACGGGCAACATGGCGAAACCACTGGAGTCTCTCTCTGCACAATATGCTGCTTAAAGGAGGTAGTAAACTCCTTGGCTAACCTCATCATTAGTTACAAAGTTGAACCACCTAATTCCCAAGATACTGCGCAAGCATCTGGAATCAAAAGCATCTACTTTCCTGTTATCATGTTTACAAAGTGTCCAAGTTTCAATACCATAACTAACCCTAGAAAGAACCAAACTATTATAGAGTCTAATTTTAGTCTTTAGGTGTATACACCTATTTCTCCACACTCTCCATAGATTCTTAAAAGTCCTGGCAGCAATCCCTATTCGTCTGTTAATCTCATGCCACACATCACCATTATCTGTTACATAGCTCCCAAGATAATTAAACCATGACACCTGTTCAAGATTGCAACCATTCAGATTAACTGAATCACAGCCTGCCTGACCAATTTTCATCACTTTAGTTTTCTCTCTGTACATAACCAAACCTACTCTACTACCAGTTTCATCAACAGCTTTCATCTCATCAACATCATTTGCCAAAAGAGCTAAATCATCAGCATAATCTAAATCAGAAATTTTCGTATCTCCAGTCCATTAAGGCCAAAATCTTTCCCTTGAAGTGAATTTCGCATAACCTAATAACCAAGCTAAAGAGAAAAGGAGACAAAATGCACCCTTGTCGAACACCAGAAGTAATGCTAAACCAATTGCTACAAGCCTTACCAACTCTCACACACAAGCTTTCATTATGTTAATTAACTTGTCAAGTATACCATATGATCTCACAATCAACCACAAATTATGACGATCAACAGAGTCGAAAGCCTTTTTGAAATCAACAAAGCTAGCAACCACAGGTTTCTGAAACTCTAATCATTTCTCAAGAATCTGCCTAAGTGAAAATATCTGATCCACACATCCCCTACCACTTCTGAATCCACATTGCTCATCATGCAATTGACTGTCAACCAGATTCTTAATTCTATTAAGCACAATCATGGAAAGAACTTGACTTGGAACAGAGAATAGGCTGATACCCCTATAGTTATCACAAGAACTGCGATCACCTTTTTTGAAAATAGGGATAACAATAGCTCCGGTAAAATCCTTAGGAATCATGCCTTTATCATAAAAGATATTCAAAATTTCAGTCATCCAAGTGGTAACCGAAACATTCCCAGCTCTAAGCATTTCCGTAGTAATTTCATCTACCCCTGGGGATTTATGTAGTTTCAGTTTAGAAACAGCCAAAATAACTTCAGATTGTGTTATAGGGCCAACATTAAAGCCACCAATGCATCTATCATCATTGCAAACAATGGGAGTAGAACTAACTACATTGTTTAGAACATCACTGAAATGCTCAGCCCACCTAGCCATGACAGAATCCTGCCCTTCTATAACCTTACCTTATTTATCCTTCAATCCTCGTATGCCTGTCCATTTTCTACCACACAAAACAATAACTGTCTGGTACAGCTCTCTTGTTGTGCTGTCTAACTGCTTCCTCGGCTTTGTGAGCCAAACCATCAAGCCAAAGATTCTTATCAGCAGCTAACTGATCTTTTACACGTTTACTAAGTTCTCTGTAATGCTTTCTATTAGGACTAGTAGGGTATTGATTAAGGACATTCCTGCAGTTCTTTCTTTCCGAAATAAGCTCAGGTACCTTATCACTCAGATAATTCTGCCTCTTCTGCTCCTTTTTTCCTAAAAGAGTACTGTTAGTGTCCAAAAAAGCCTGTTTAAAATGATCCCATTCTTCCTTAACTTCAGTAGTAAGCATACCATGACTGTCATAATGACTAAGTAACCTATCATGGTAAGCTTTGGTTATAACTGGGTCTTTCAGAGCTTCAGTATTAAAAGTAAATTTTTTAACCCTAGCACAACACTTTTTAAGTTTAAGTTGCAAGACACTTTTAACAAGGTAATGGTCAGATCCAATTTCAGCTCCCCTCTATGACCTGGTATTCCTAACAGAACTAGCCCATTTACTGTTAATTAATATAAAATCAATCATATTCTTATGCAGCCCATCGGGTGAGGGTGAAACCCATGTGTACTTATGTATGTCGCGGTGTTTGTAATAAGTGTTAGTTATTCTGAATCCATTGAGTTTACTTACCTGTAGGAGACGTTGCCCATTGCCATTGCAGCTACCAATACCAAAAGGACCTATTACTCCTGCCCAAAGGTCAGAGTCAGTACCAACTTTGGCATTGAAGTCATCAAGAACAAGGGTAATATCTCCTTTCTTGACAGAATTCAAAATATCCTGAAGTTGTCCATAAAATCTATCCTTCTCATCCTCATCAGCATCCTCAGTGAGGGCATAACAGCAGATAACATTCAAGTCTTTAACGCTTGTCTGAAATTTTGCTGTAAGAAACCTTTCATTAATGCACTCATATCCTAGAAGAGCATCACTAGCGTGTCTGCTGAGAAGCAGACCCACGCCTTGGTGATGCTTTTTGTCGTCCCTCCCTGAAAAGAGAAATTTAAGATTATTTTTAAGAATCTGACATTTATCTGTCCATCTGGCCTCTTGCAAGCCAAGAATATCTAAACTATAATGGTGGAATTCTTGTATGAGGACATGAAGAAAAAAAGCTCTGTGCAGAGTCCTCACATTTCAACTACCTATGGAGAGAAAATGGTTTGTGGGATGTTTAGAGAAACTATGTTTATTGAGAGAGGGAATGCCGACAATATCAACAGCCCCCTAATCGCAGACATGAGGCAAAGACCCATTCCCCCACCACAAAAGGCTGAAGCCATCTACATTGGAAGACTTCCTCCAATGTAGAATTTGATGATGCCAATAGAAGCAAAGACTTCTGGTGCCTGCGATGACCTCTGCTCAGGATTATTCACCGGCTGATTCAATGCCAATTGGTACTTCAAACTGGTCACATATCCTGTGAATCTATTCACTTGGGGCTGTCAACCCAAAAACAAACAGAAAACACAGAGGAAGATTTTCCCTCCACAGAAACCCACCAGTGCAGCAAAATCAGGATCCATAATCAAGCTCAGAGCCATATATCTGTCCAGTCCAGTGGGTTTATATGGTCAGCACCAGGACCCTGTGTGGTTGATCACTCCTCAGCAGGGTAGAAAGAAAAGTAACCACAGTTGTCCAGATCAGTAGGCCACACTAATCTGGCAGCCCTCCCCCTCTGTTCACTTCCACAAGAGAGTATCTCTTTTGAAAGGTACTAATGGTCTGCACCACGAGAAGGCGGGGTCGGACATTAGGTGCTAGGCCTGGCCGGTTCTATGCATCATCACAGGGGATTGGTACATAGCTCTCCTTCCAGTGACTACCTAGCTACCATTTACAGACTACCCTCTTGAAAATGTTTAAACCATTATAATGCTTGTGTTCTGGACAATGTCATCCCCATAAATTGTTTATAGCATTTCATGTGTTTCAATGGGACTTTTCTCTAGCTTTACACAAAACTTGATGTTGACACATTGTTTGATTGTCTTCTGATGGTGCAATAATACACAATGCACGACATATGTCCATAAGAAACAATGCAAGCCCATCTAGTTACAGTTGGCAAGACTGCCAAAATCACACTTCAGTGTGTCTATAGCAGAATGATACTTTGTACTGAATAGTTTTATTTTATTTGTCTCATTTATTTCTTGCAATAGTTCAAATCAAACTCATGAGCTTAAATCAGAAGGTGGCTTCAACATAGGAAAACAGAAACAAGCAAATTGGCTTTACCATATTATGCAAGCATTAGTTGTATAACCAAGAGGGTAGCCCATGGGATACGAACCTAAGAGCAAAATCAAAACATTTAGTGGAAAAATACTAATTCTCCAGCAAAAACATTAAAAACCAAGCCATCATCAAGAAAAATATGTTGGCAATGTCTTGGGATTCTCAAGGACCTATTCTTGAACATTACTGAGAGCAAGAAGCAACAGTTAATAGTAAATGATAATGAGAAATGTTAATAAATGAATTTGCAATTAGAACAAAATGTAAGGGAAGATTGCCTGAAACAGTCATTTTGCTCCATGACAATGCTGTTTCCATAATGTTTAACAGACAATCAAAACAATTGGAAAGCTGATATTTAAAGTTTTTGATCACCTACCTTGCAGCCTTGATCTTGTACCATACAATTTCCCCATATTCAGACCTTGAAAAATTCACTGACATGCCATCAAGTTTCTAATGATAATGAAGTTAAAAAAAAAAGTACACGACAGGCTTTTGTAACAATTACAAACTTTTTTTTGTTAAAAGGCATGAATAAACCTGTAGATTGCTTGAACATGTGTATTCAAAGCAGGAAGACTATGTGGGAAAATATTGTAAGTTTTACCTCTCTGTGTTTAGTTTATTATATTTTATGACCAAACTGCCATTACTTATTGATTAACCCTCTTACAAATGAAGACATTTGGCATCTTTATCTTTTGAAATTATATCATCATCATCACCATCATTCTCAAGCAGCCATGGGCTACAGAGGTCCAACCAGAGCATGCAATTTAGTTTTCCAAGCATATCTGTCCTGAGATACATCTGATGCATCTGGCCACTGCACAACAATTCTAACAAGGTCTCGTTTGACATTGTCTGCCCACAGCATCCTAGTTCCTTATTATCTTGTCTACAAAGCATCCAAGTTTCACTACCATAACTATTATACAGTCTAAATTTAGTCTTTAGGTGCATATGCCTATTTCTCCACACTCTCCATAGATTATTAAAAGTCCTGGCAGCAATACCTATTCATTTGTTAATCTCATGCTGCAAATCACCAGTATCTGTTACATAGCTCACAAGATAATTAAACTGTGACACCTGCTCAAGACTGAACCATTCAGATTAACTGAATCACAGTCTGCTTGACAAATTTTCATCACTTCAGTTTTCTCTCTGTTTATCACTAAATTTACTCCACTACCAGTCTCATCAACAGCTCTAATGAAAGAATTCATCTCATCATCATCACATGCCAAAAGGGTTAAATCATCAGCATAATCTAAATCAGAAATTTTCATATCTCTATACAATTTAAGTACAAAATCTTTCCCTTGCAGAGAATTTTGGTTTAACATAATCAATAACCAAACTAAAGAAACGAGACAAAAATACACCCTTGTCACACCAGAAGCAGTGCTAAACCAATTCCTACAAGCTTTACCAACTCTCACATGACTCACTTGTAGAGATTTCATTGTGCTAACTAACTTGCCTAGTACAATAAGATCTCACGATCAACCAGAAATTATCACAAATTTATCAAAAGCTTTTTTGAAATCTACAAAGCTAGTAATCACATGTTCCTGGAACTCTAAACATTTCTCAAGAATCAGCCTTAGTGAAAAAAAAATTTCATCTACATAATCCCTACCACTTCTGAATCCACACTGCTCATCATGCAGTTGTCAGTCAACTAGATTCTTAATTCTATGAAGCACAATCATGCAAAGAACTTTACCTGGAACAGAAAGTAGGGTGATACCCCTATAGTCATCAAAAGAACTGTGATCACCTTTTTTAAAAACAGAGATAATTATAGCTCTGGTAAAATCTTTAGGAACCATGCCTTTATCATAAAAGATATTCAAAATTTCAGTCATCCATGTGGTAAACGAAACATTCCAAGCTCTAAGCATTTCCGTAGTAATTTCATCCACCCCTGAATTTTATCAAGTTTAAGTTTAGAAATAGCACATCGATGTGACAAACTAACACATTGTTGGTTTGAACAAAACATTGTTTAGAATATCACTGAAATCAGCTCACTTAACCATGTCAGAATCCTCACCTTCTATAACCTTTGTTTATCCTTCAATCCCTGTATGCCTGTCCGTTTTCTACCACACAAAACATTAACTATCTGGTACAGCTCTCTGCTGTTGTGCTGTTTAACTGCTTACTTTGTCAGCCAAGCCATCAAGCCAAAGATTTTTATCAACAGCTAACTGATCCTTTACACGTTTATTGTCTCTGTAATGCTTTCTATCAGGACTAGTAGGGTATAGATTAAGGACATTCCTGCAGTTCTTTCTTTTTAAAATTAACTCAAGTGCTTAATCATTCAAATAATTTTCCCTCCTCTGCTCCTTTTTTCCTAAAAGAGTACAGTTAATTCCAAGAAATGCCTGTTTAAAACGATCCCATTGTTCCTCAACTTCAGAGTAAGCATACCATGACTGTCATAATGACTAATCATCATGGTAAGCTTCAGCTATAACTGGGTCATCCAGAGCGTTAAAATTAAAAGTAAATTTTTTAATCTTAGCACAACACTTCTTAAGTTTCAGTTGCAAGACACTTTTAATAAGGGAATGGTCATTTCCAATTTCAGCTCCCCTATATGGCCTGGTATTGCTAACAACTAGCCCATTTGCTATTAATTAATATATAATCAATCATTCTTTTATACAGTCCATCTGGTGAAACTCATGTGTACTTATGTATGTCATGGTGTTTGTAATAAGCATTAGTTATTCTCAAATCATTAAGTTTATTTACATGTAGGAGATGTTGCTCTTTGTCATTGCAGCTACAAATATCAAGAAACCTATCACCCCTCCCCAAAGGTTAGAGTCAGTACTAACTTTAGCACTGAAGTCCCCTAGAACAAGGGTAATATCTCCTTTCTTGACAGAATTCAAAATATCCTGAAGTTGTCTATAAAATCTATCCTTCTCATCCTCATTGGCATCCACCATAACAGCAGATAACATTAAAGTCTTTAACGCTCGTCTGAAATTTTGCTGTAAGAAACCTTTCATTAATGCACTCATATCCTACAAGAGCATCACTAGTGTGTCTGCTGAGAAGCAGACCCATGCCTTGGTGATGCTTATTATTGTTCCTCCCTGAAGAGAGAAATTTAAGATTATTTTTAAGAATCTGATCTTTGTATGTCCATCTGGTCTCTTGCAAGCCAAGAATATCTAAATTATAATGGTGGAATTCTTGTGTGAAGACATCAAGATAATAAGCTCTGTGCAAAGTCCTCACATTCCAACTACCTATAGAGAGAAAATGGTTAATGGGATGTTTAAAGAAACTATGTAGGGAATGTCAACAATATCACACAGCCCTGTAATTGAAGTCATGGGGCAAAGACCTGTTCCCTCACCACTAAAGGCTGAAGCCATCTACACTGGAAGATTTCCTCCAATGTAGAACTTGATGATGCCCATAGAAGCAAGAGTTCAGGTGCCTGGGATGACTTCTCAGGATTGTCCACCAGCTGATAAAACATATCCTTTGAATCTATTCACTTGGGCCTGTCAACCACAAACAAAGTTCAGCAGAAGATTTTCCCTCCACTGAAGCCTAACAGTGCAGTAAATTCAGGATCCATAATCAGCTCAGAGCCTAATTCCAGTCTAGTCTGGTAAGTTTATATGGTCAGTATCAGGACCCTGTGTGGTTGACCACTCCTCAGCAGGGTAGAAAAAAAAGAAAAGTAGCCATAGTTGCCAGATCAGTAGGCCACACTAATCTGAAAGCCCTCCCCTTCCATTAACTTCCACAAGAGAGTATCTCTTTTGAAAGGTACTACAGCCTGCACTAGATATATTTGCAAAAATCATCTAATTTTTATTAGCCAGGCAATGATTGCTTAAAACTCTTTATGGCTCTGCTCAAGTTTATGGTATGAAAACATTTTCTAAATCTCAACTGAAAAGACCTACTTGCTCAGAAAATAATTAAAATAGCTTCAAGTTCTTTGTTGTTGAGAAATAAAATTTTTAAGTTTATCATTCAAACTATTATTTGATTATTCAAACATATTAAAAGTTTTTAGAAGCAAACTCAGAAGCTTTTCGGGGCAAGGACAGCACTACGTCTTCAGTGAAGTCAGTTTGCTTCTAAAAACTTTTAATAGGCAAATAGTTTGAAGGATAAACTTAAAAATTTTATTGCTCCACGACAAAGAGTCTTATGTCATTTTAATTTTCTAATCAATTATTATTATACACAGAATTCATTTTACTATAAATCTGGCATTCAAATATATTTTGAAAATGAGAGTAGTTATAAATCTTATGAAGCTTAAATTTCAGCATATTTTAATTAATGTTGCACATAAACATACCCCAAGGTTGTCTCCATAGAAATTCTAAGCTTTTTTGCTGTGCAAGATACTTTTTGATAGAGTAGTGAACTCTCTGAATAACCATATTGTCAAGTCCCATTCGCCTAAGAAGGTATGCCATTGTGGGAGATAACCCAAAAGGATCTATGGCCCATCCAT
Source organism: Ryuthela nishihirai (assembly GCA_038380435.1). Classification (NCBI taxonomy): domain Eukaryota; kingdom Metazoa; phylum Arthropoda; class Arachnida; order Araneae; family Heptathelidae; genus Ryuthela; species Ryuthela nishihirai. Next base: position 23,384,172 of record JAWZYU010000004.1, on the reverse strand, counting down.
TTTTAGGCTTATAATCTGTGAAAAGAAAAATTCAATTATAATTAATGTTAAATTAATTAATTTATAAATTCAATTTTTTTCAAAATGCCACATAAAAAAGCTTTGAAAGTTTATATATATAACAAATTTCAGAACAGAAAACAATTTACTTTAAAATAATAAAATTGCTTAAGTTATGATAAGAGGAAGCAGCTATACGATGAATAATGCTTCACATAGTGTAGGAGAATCAAAATGGCTGATGCAGAAAACTATCTAAAATATATTTTATATTATTACATGTAAATCAGAATACTAAATTAGAAACACAGTCTTGGGACATTTCAATTTAAGGAAGTTTTACTTCTGCAATTGTAATGCCTGAGCTCTGTAGTAGTATACGGATAATTTTGATATGTTACATTTATGTCACAGCTATTTACAATTTCATAACATAATATTGAAGAACAAATAATATTGCTATCATTATTTTTTCGAACGAAACCAAAAGATAAAAGATATTTCGATTTATTTTCTGTAAGAGAAATATAAAATGCAATTCATTTGTATTAGAACACATTATGTAATCATTAGCATAAAAACTGCACAATACATAAAGAAATTATTTTAATTATTAGAAGAATATCTGTCAAGACACCATGAAAGATAATTTAATATACAGTGATTATATAAATTGTATTAGGAAGTGTATTTATATATTTGAAGTGCATTTTTGTATTTGAATTGATTCTTATTGTAAAAATTATATGGAATTTTATTGGATGAAATGTTAGCATCGTATATGACAAATTATTGATACAGCTTTTCTTTACTCTTAGATACGATGCACGTGTTTAAATCTGTTTGGTGTGATCAGTGATATTAATGTGTCAATGATGCATAATTATCAGGATGACATTGGCAGCATTTGTTTACATATATATGAGCTGACCATGATGTCTTGAAGTTTTATACCCTTTTAGAGCTGTCCCCAATGAAAAAGACTAGTTTGACTGAGACTGTCACTAGCAAAACTCCTTTGGAGGGGGATGTAAAGTTTGATGAGGGGAGGTAATTAATGCTATTTTTATTCAGCTAGCTTTCAATCTATTGTGTTTAGGTGAAGTTTTAGCAGATGATTACACTCAAGTTTGTTTATAAAATGAAATTCTTAGCTCCACATATTTGCTTCTAGTTAGGAGGATTTAATGTAGTAGAAATACCTATTTTTTTATGTATGGCAGGCATGAAAGAATAGATTTCGCATATTTGATTTTGTTAGGGGAATAAGCAGAAGTTATGTACTCTGCTTTGATACATCTGTATTTATATTCTGTGAAAGTGCAGAATTTGATGTAATTGAATATTTCTTTAACCTTTTTAGAAGTTAAACAGATTAGGAGTGATATTAACAAGCTTTCTGTGCAGTGTACAGTATGCAACTTTTGGAATTATATCAGAATGTGTTACTAGTTAGACCAAATAATGCTAGTATGCAGTTAACTGCCACAGTCACTTGTATGTATTTAAAATACGAAACTTATACACTGGTAGGAGGAACGGGAGGAGGTACGTTTGGTTGTTATGGAAGATTGTGTCAATTTGAGAGTAGATTGTCTTATCAAATTTGCTTATGCATATTTATTACTTTATTTATGTTCAGTGATATGTAAATGACATAAGTGTCCTTTTATTCAAACTTGCTCATCAAAATCTGTTAGGTCAAAATTGGATTCCCTTTGAGAGGGGAAGTTGTGATGGTTCACCCATTCACTTTTACTTTTCCATAACCAGCTCTACTTTATTTATGTTATATTTATTATTTTGGGAATTAATTTCAGTTGGACTTATGACATTTCTCTCTTCCGATCCGCTAAAGGCGTTGTGCATGCACAACTCAGACTTTTGATTGACAGCGGCTAATGCACGTGTAAAGGACACTCCCCCCCCCCCCTCTTGCATAATAGCTAGTGCACGATAGTAAGATTATGCAAATGTTTTTTCCAGCGTGCAACACACGCCGCATGTATACTAAGTCTCTTTTAATAAAACATGAATAAATACTGTACAATAAGTCTCGATGATTAGAAATCGAGACTTATTGTACTGTATTTATTCATGTTTTATTAAAAGAGTTTTATCCTATTGCGCCTCGTAATATTTAGAATGTATACTAAGTGATGTTAGGTCATGGAGTTAGTAGGCTAAGAGTGAGTAATGATAGAGTAATGGCAGTGGAATAGTCAAAATGAGAAAATGTTAGCTGAGAAGTTTGTCAGTTTTGGAGATGTTCAAATGAGCTTTTATTTGCTCAGACTATTTTGTATTCATCATTTACACAGTGAGTCTTGAATTTTTTGGAAATAAACTTTGTTTGTTATAAGAATATTTTGACTTTGCTATTTTTTCTCTTGAGGAACAATAATTGATTTTTGATTAAGATTTAACTTTAAAAATTTGACAATCTTTTGAATTCTTTGTGACTAGTAGTGGCAATATATCTAACAAACCCTCATTTAATTTTATTTGGCAAGTTAATATTGCCTGGCACCCGATATGCTATACGGAGTTTTAATTTAATTTCGATCAGTCAAAAGGTCCAAAGAGAAAAAGTTTAAAAATCTTTCAGAGCATTACAATGAATCAGATGTTATTGAGAAAGTCATTCATGCTTTACGCATTATTAAAGAAAAAAAATCAATCCATAGTAAATACACAGATTACCACCTGTAGGCATAAAATTAAAAAAAAAAAACATGTACAAAATATTTCATTAGTAACACTTAAGAGTCAGTGGCTTCCTCATTAACATCTGATTCATTAACAACAATTGGAAAAATAAGCTGTCTTTCCTGATTATAGATGGCACAAGGTCCACCACATTCAGCATAAGACATAAAGGTCACATTGTGGAAAAAATTTATTATCCGATGGTTGGTTTATAGCAGTAGAGTTGTGGGTTTGAATCCTGCACCATCAGCAATAAATTTTTCCACATAATTATTTAGTGCAATGGCCATTTTACATAAAATTGAACCTGAAAATCTTGAATATTTTCTGAAATATTTTATGGACTCCAATAGTGATACAGAATTTCTTGGTTTCTCAGATTCAAAGCATAATATTACCGATTTAAATCATGAAGATATTGAACAGCTCTTTCTAGATTCCGAGGAGGAAGAGGAATTTTTGGGTTTTCCTTATTCCTCAAGTGAAAGTTCCAGCGATTCCGAAGAAGAGGCTGATGTAAGCGATGAACACATTATGAGATGGGCTGGGATTACATTAGCAGATCGCTCTGTTTTGCCTATATGGTATTATTTTACAGGTAGCCCTGGCAAAAAAATGAAACAACTAAAAAACATTATATATATATTTTTTAATTTGTATTAATGATGAAAGTATAGCACTGATAACAGAGCAGACAAATTTGTATAGCCAAGCCTTGATTGATAATCAGGAAGTGCCCTTGGATATACTTCTGCATGATAAACCAATTTTGGGAAAAATCTACCACAGCAGAAGAAATGAAAGTTTTTTAGCTTTACAATTGGACTTGTTGTTGTAGAGCCTTAACAACTGGATATGTTTGTAAATAATCATTATTCAAGTACTGGTCTACACACCTTGCTGTTAAAACCATTTTTTTTTTCAAAGGTGATGCCCAGAGATTTCAGCTGTTGCTCCAGTGCCCACATTTGAGTGACTACAGCATTGTCAGTCCAAAGAAAGGTTAACTTGGCTATGACCCTTTAGCCAAACTAGACCAGCTGTTTTCCTACATTATAGAATGTTTCAAACCAGCTTACATTTCAAATGGGGAAACATGCATTGATGAAGCAAAAGTTGGTTATAAAGGCAGAATATATTTCAGAGTCTACAATCCACTAAAGCCAGAAAAATTTAGCATAAAATTATATGTTCTGTGTAATAGCAAAAATGGATATGCTTGGAATGATCTTGTCTATACTGGCAAAGGAACTATTCAGACACAAACTACAAATATTGGTCATGCACATGAAGTTCCTGTAAACTAGATGGCCAGTTTACTCAACCAGGGATATCATGTATATATGGATCACTATTATTCCTCTCCAGCTTTGTAATATGGTTTGAGAATAACTAACACTTATTACAAACACCCAGAGATTTATAAATACATACGGGTTTCACAAAATGGGTTGCACAGGAGTATGAATGATTAGATTTTAATTAACAGCAAATGGGTAGTTCAGTTAGAAATACCAGATCATATAAAGGAGTCAAAATTGGGCGTGACCATTATCTGGTCAAAAGCATCTTCCAACTACAGCTTAGGTTGGGTTGTTTTACCTCTGAGCAGCACTTTTTTTGCACACCATGGGCAAAATGGCCAGGTCACAAGGACCCCGAAGGGTAAGAGAAGGTTGGGGGAGGGGACCCACTGGACAACTGTTAGGAGACAGATGGTAGCCTCCTGTCAAGGCCATCCAGTGTGTTCTTTAACGTGCACATGGTATGGCTCTCCTGCACACGGGGCCACGGCTTAATGTCCCATCCGACGGACAGTGGCCTCTCCAAGCCCATCGGTATCCCCTACGGATCGTGGGCAGGGCTGGGGAATTTTGTGGAGATAAATCTCAATGCTGACCCAGCTGGGACTTGAACCTGGGAGCTACAGATTATGAGCCTGGCAAGCTACAGACTGAGCCACTCCCGCCCCATTACAGCTTAGGAAATGTTGTGCTAAGGTTAAGAGCTTTCAGTGCTAAAAGAATTACTTTTAACACTGAAGGTCTGAAAGATTCAAATACAACCAAAGCATACCATGACAGGCTTACTTAGTAATTATGACAGTCATGACTTCTTATCAGTGAAGTTGAGAAAGAATGATATCAGTTTAAACATGCTTTTCTTGAAGCCAACTATACTCTTTTGGGTATACAGGAACAGAGGAAACAAAATTATTTAAGTGATAAGGCTATTACTATTATTTATTTCTGAAAGAAGGAAGTGAAGGAATAATATGAATCAACACCCTACTAGTCCTAACAGATGGCATTATAATGAGCTTAATAAATGAGCCATTTATTTTGAAAGTGGGACAAGTCCATTTTTGAAAAAAAAAACAAAGCTAATGATAACAATAGATAAAACTAAATATGATAAACACTATTGGAAAATAAATTTACATTATCTAACATCATAAAATACATAAAAGTTGTCTATTAGTGCTTACCAATATTTTAAAATTAATTAAAAAAAATTAATCCCTTAAATATCTCGCAATAGCAAAAAATGGACTTGCCCCACTTTCAAAATAAATGGCTCAAATGTGAAAAAGATAAGTTAACAGCTGATAAGAATTTTTGGCTAGATAGTTTGACTGACAAAGCAGAAGAAGCGGTTAGACAGCAAAACAGCATGTTATTCTCAGTCGTCTGTCTGTTGAGAGCCTTTGGGATGTCCCTCCAGTTCGATCGTAATATGTGAACGGGTTAGTCTTTCTTGAGACTTCTGTGATTCAATGGAAAACGCAGGGACTCAATACTGAGCTACTCTTAATAAAATGTCTCAACTTCAGTCTTTAGTTAACAAACCAATTATTTTTGAACACATAAACATGACTGATGGACCAGGACATGTTCAGTTACATGGCATTACAACCCACCTTATTATGCCTTTAAGCTGTTTTTCCAGAGCCCAATGCCATTAATTCCAGTCAACATTTATGAGCCAAAACTCTTAAGTCTCCTGCACTTGTTCCTCAACTAGGCTCCATCCTCTTTTGGTCATTGCCAACACTCTGCTCCCTTCCCCGAACTTCGAATATGTGCCAGGTCGCTGACCTCCAGTCAGGATCAACTCCACAAGTTAGGTGGGCCTCCCTTCCACCGACCTACTACATCGACTAGCAAGCGCTGCAGTTCCTTGCTGTAACGGAGGCATCACTACATGCATATGCCTCTTTGGTAAAATACAAAATAATGGCATCTAGCAATAAGGCATCTAGCCTGACAGGGGTTGTACCAGATTGTTAATGTTTGGTGTGGGGAAAAACATACAGGTAAATACACAGGGATTGATGGATAAACATAAGGTGGTTGAAGGTGAGGATTCCGTGATGGCTAGGTGGGCTGAGCATTTCAGAGATGTTCTAAACAATCTGATTATTTCTACTCCCATTGTTAATAATGAAGATAGCTGCATTACCAGCTTTAATGACATTCTGAAAAACCAGTTAAAATTACCAGCTATAACACATTCTGAAATCTCTTTGGCTATCTATAAATTAAAACTGCATAATTCCCCAGGGGTGGATGAAATCACCATGGAAATGTTTAGAGCCGAGAACACTTGTGTTGTCTAATGGCCGACTGAAATTTTAATTTTTTTTTTATTTTTTATGATAAAGGTGTGGTTCCTAAGGATTTTACTAGAGCTATTATTATCCCTATTTTTAAAAAATGGTGATCACAGTTCTTGTGATAATTATCGAGGAAATAGTTTCCTTTCTGTTCCAGTAAAGTTCTTTGCATGATTATACTTAATAGAATTAAGAATTTCGTGAATAGTGTAGATTCAAAAGTGGTAGGCCTTAAATGGTCTAAAGATTTAAAAATTTCTGATTTAGATTATGAAGATGATTTGGTCCTGTTGGCTAATGATGTTGATGAGATGAATTCTTTCATTAGGGCTGTTGATGAGACTGGTAATAGAATAGGCTTGGTCATACACAGAGAAAAAAACTAAAGTGATGAAAATTGGTCAAGCAGATGGTGCTTCAGTTGCTTTGAATGGCTGCACTCTTGAGCAAGTGTCTCAGTTTAATTATCTTGAGAGCTATATATCAAATACTGATGATGTGCAGCAGGAGATAAATAAAAAAAATAGGGATTACTCTGGAATTTTAAGAATCTATGAAGAGTGTGAAGAAATAGGCATAACATATAAAGACTAAAATTAGGCTATATAATGTTTTTTGGTTCTTTTTAGGGTTTGATGGCTTTGATTCTAGATGCTTACCTATTATTTGGCATTAGGTGATTTCACTTGGTAAGTAACGATGAGGTTAAACAAAGGAGTTGGCAATCTCCTTTGAGGAGCATATTGTGCAGAGAGAAACTATTGGTTTGGCCATGTTGTCCATATGCATAATTATAGATTAGCAAACAGGTTATGAATAGTATACCTAAAGTCCTCAGAAAGAGGGAGACACAGCATGTGGTGGGTTGACAATGTCAAACAGGAATGCGTTTGAATTGGTCTACAGTGGCTTAATGCAGAAGATGTAGCTCAGGACAGATGTGTTTGGAGAACTCAATGGACACAATCTGGTTGAACTTTTGTACCCCATGGCTGCATGAGGATATTGTACATATAGCAACCTTTGGCCTAGAATTTTGGATATTGTTATCTATAATCAATGTAGACCTTGGAAGTATTAATAAGTGTTACATTCATTTCATGTAAAGTATCATCCATTTTGTTAGTGTAATCTTTTTCATCCAATAAACCTAACTGCTCTTTTATCAGCTAACAGTATTTTAATATTCTGACCCTTTTATTAACTCTTCACAATTTGAATTTCTACTCTTTGCATTTTATCTCATTTTCCAAAAAAAAAAAAAACTGCTAAAGTTAAGAGATTTGTGTGCTAATGTGTTCACTTTGTTCTCTGTCTATAAAATTGAAAATTTTGTTTTCAGAGATAAATTAAAAATTCCTTTTGTGTTGGATACGTATTATTGATGAAATATTACAATTAGAACTTTTTGAATCTCCCAAAGGATATAATTTCACCCTCTAATGGTGGAAAACGTTGGAAATTGCACAATTTATAAAGAATATTATAAACGACGTATTTATCCTAGAAATTAAAATTTTAGTGGTGGAACATGAAGATTATGAAGTTTGCATTTGCAACAATAAGCTGTCCCTCACATCCAGAGTGGATGGGAAATGCAACTTTTTAATTTTAAGAGATAAGTGGAAAATTCTTTTTCAGTTAGATTGGTACTAATGAAATATAATTTGCATTTTTCAAATTTTTAGGTGGTTATAATTTACATCATCAGAAGGCACTAAATATAGAAAAGGTGAAACTTTTAATGAATAATGCAAGGGATTTACTTGTGGAGAAATTTTGGGGTAGAGTGTCAAATAATATTTCACTCAGATTGCGAGCCTGATATGCTACCAACTGAGCCACCCCCACCCTAGGTAAATGGAAAACTTTAATCTCTTTGAAAACGAGATTCCCATATTTGCCAGAGGCAATATGTATTCTTGTATTATGTGTATTTATGATATTTTATAGTTCTAGAGTTCAAAGCATGCTTATATTTTTAGTATAGGTTTAATTATTTGTAGCAATTGTGGGATTGTATTCCTTGATGTCTTCTCTTCATTGTTAATGTTCAATGTTCTTCAATGTTCGACATTGCATTCTATGTATCATGCGCGGTATTCCACTCAAACAACTACCTGACAAAGCACTTGTAGAAGATGAGTGATATGCACAGTAGTAATTAAACACTTCTCATAATGCCACATTTCTTTCTCTAGACTAAAACAGTTCAGGAGGGCAGTTAGCTTTGCATGCTTGCAAACACTTGGCAGGTTGATATTTAATATTATGCATTTATTTATCAGATGTCAAGAAAGTTATTTAGCAAATATATATGTTCCATAATAGAGCTTGCAGGAGCATATTTACAGAGAACTGCATTATTCATGATGTGTTTTCAAAACAAAGTATATTGACTGCTCCAGGCTGCTAAATGCTTCAAAGACTCATGACTTCCAACTGTTGAGAACTGATGTTTTTGGCAACATCCTAGTTCTGAATGCTTCAATGAACATGACTTCAGATTCGCACTTCATTCTGCACTGTCATCTCTTCATTGTTAACAATATGTTTGAGCATCGTACTATATTTTTGAAGTATGCTGTCCATCATTGTGGGATCTGCAGATAATAAACCTCAACAACTATTTTTTTTTCATAACTAAGTGCTGGTTTTGAATATTTTGATTTTCTAGAATAGATAATTATGATTTAATGGAGTGTTTCTAACTTTCACAAGATTATCATTTGATTAAATTTTTAAAACAATGAGTAGTAGTATAACATAGAACCTATTGTATACACTATTGGGTTGGGTTGTTTTACCTCTGAGCAGCACTTTTTTGCACACCATGGGCTAAATGGCCAGGTCACATGGACCCCGAAGGCTCAGAGAAGGTTGGGGGAGGGGACCCACTGGAACAGCTGTTGGGAGACAGATGGTAGCCTCCCGTCAAGGCCATCCAGCGTGTTCTTTAACGTGCACAGGGTATGGCTCTCCCACACAAGGGGCCACGGCTTAACGTCCCATCCGACAGACGGCGGCCTTTCCAAGCCCATCGGTGTCCCTTACTGACCGTGGGCAGTGCGGGGAGTTTTTGCGGAGATAAATCTCAACGCTGACCCAGCTGGGACTCGAACCTGGGAACTACAGATTACGAGCCTGGCGCGCTACCGACTGAGCCACCCCCGCCCCTACACTATTGGGACACTTCCATGTTATGTGAAAGGAAAGCCACATTCAAAGTTCTTTTACTTTGTAAATAAGATTTTTACAGAAAAAGCATCATTGGAAATAAATATGTCAACCAAATTTCCCCAAATCTTGATTTTTAACTCTATTTGTTTAACATCTCACTTGGACAAGCATTGAGATTTATTTCCACTAAACCCCAACCCTTGGTCAGAAACGGATGCACCAATGGGCTTGGAAAAGCCATCGTCCATCAGATGGATTGAAAGCCATGGTACAGAATGCTAAACAGAATGTTCCTCTGTGCAGGAGAGCCACACACTGTGCATGTTAAAGAACATGATGGATGGCCTTGATGGGAAGCTACCATGTCTCCTAACACCTATCCAATGGATCCCCCTTCCCCAAACCTTCTCTTAGCCTTTGGGGTCCTTTTGACCTGGCCTTTTACCCGTGGTGCAAAAAATGCCACTCAGAGGTAAAACAACTCAACTTGACTGACACATAATAAGAGATCGCCTGATTGAATTCAGAATACAGTGGGATCATGTCAGATTTTGATGCAATACATAGATATAATTTTGTCATTTCATGTATATATTTATATTTGACCTTGCATTGCAATCCTTTAAGTGAACTGTTTCTCCTACCACTGACTAAGGCTGTTTATGGATAATGTGTCTTGTTGCAATCAGCAAGACAGGTTTATGGTACCTGATTGTCAGTGATCGGTCCCCTTTCCGATCTGGCTCCTTGATCGAGGAGCGCTGGCCAGATGATCGTCCCTTGGAACGGGGAGGTCAGCACAGAGACATCGAAAGTCAGATGGCCCGTGAGAAGTCAAATAGTTCTGAGTTAGTAACTGGCTTGAGCAGACATGGATGGCAACTGCTCAGTGAATAGATAATTCACGAGGTGAGAGGTTTTCCTCTGTTAGGTGTGTAGAGTCGCAACCTATTAAGCAGCCTGCACATGGTTGTTTGTAGCCAACATCAGTGCTCGGGGAGACTCTGTAAATAGTTTCCAAAATAAATCTTTTGTTACCGTTTTAAACTTGGAGTTAGTCATCATTCTGCAATTCTCAAACGTTGATAGCCCAATACAGAATGAACCAAAAGCTTACTTCCTTACCTGTGGGCACCGTGGATCAATTACATTCTACTAACCCCAGGAACTGACAACTGTCAACAGCTGGCAGGATTGGTGCTATTTCGATGTGAGAAGCCTGAAGAAAAAAAATTGTGTGATTGATGCAACACTGTGCACGAACAACAAGATTCCCATTACTGTGAAATTATTCTTCAGATTACAGAACTGTGAAACTATTCTTCAGATTACAGAACTGTAAAATTATTCTTCAGATAACAGAAATGTGATATTATTCTTCAGATTACAGAACTGTATCATCATCATCCTCAAGCAGCCATGGGCTACGGAGGTCCAACCAGAGTGCAGTTTAGTTCTCCAAGCATATCTGTCCTGAGCTACATCTTCTGCATCTGACCACTGCAAACCAATTCTAACAAGGTCCTGTTTGACATTGTCTGCCCACTGCATCCTAGATGTCCCCCTCTTTCTGAGGCCTTTAGGCACACTGTTCATAACCCTATTCACCAATCTATAATTATTCATACAGGCAACATGGCCAAACAAACGGAGTCTCTCTCTGCATGATATGCTGCTTAAAGGAGGTTGCCAACTCCTTTGCCTAATCTCATCATTAGTTACAAAGTTGAACCAAATAATGTCCAAGATACTGAGTAAGCATCTAGAATCAAAAGCATCTAGTTTCCTGTTATCTTGTTTACAAAGTGTCCAAGTTTCACTACCATAACTAACCCTAGAAAGAACCAAACTATTTTAAAGTCTAATTTTAGTCTTCAGGTGTTATATGCCTATTTCTCCACAATTTCCATAGATTCTTAAAAGTCCCGGCAGCAATCCCTATTCGTCTGTTAATCTCATGCAGCATATCACCAGAATCTGTTACATAGCTCCCAAGGTAATTAAACTGTGACACCTGCTCAAGACTGCAACCATTCAGATGAACTGAATCACAACCTGCCTGACCAATTTTCATCACTATAGTTTTCTCTCTGTTTAAACCAAACCTACTACCAGTCTCGTCAACAGCTCAAATTAAAGATTTCATCTCATCAACATCTTTTGCCAAAAGAGCATAATCAGCATAATATAAATCAGAAATTAAGGCCAAAATCTTTCCCTTGCAGTGAATTTCACATAACATAATCAATAACCAAACTAAAGAGAAAAGGAAACAAAATGCACCCTCGTTGAACACCAGAAGTAATGCTAAACCAATTGCTACAAGCCTTACCAACTCTCACATATGACTCAGTTATTATAGAGAGCTTTCATTATATTAACTAACTTGTCTGGTATACCATATGATCTTACAATCAACCACAAATTATGATGATCTACAGAGTCGAAAGCCTTTTTGAAATCAACAAACTGTGTAATTCTTCAAATTACAGAACTGTGAAATTAATCCTTCAAATTATAGAACTGTGTTCAAGTGAACTTGTGTACTCATTGATTCTTCACTATTTTGAACAATCCAGAGAGACTCAGGCATCAAAATTTCCATTACTGATCCAGCAGTCGTCAGCAGCATATGCATAGGAGATCCTCAACAAGAGAAACACACACCGCTATCGGTAAATATATTTATAGTATGTGATTTCTGTTTGCCAATTGTATCTTTTTAAAATTCATTTAATTTCAGGTTAGAAATTTTGAGTATTTTGAGAATTTACAGTTCACTTTAATTTTAGGTGTGTTTGTATTATTATGTAAGGGATGGGTCAATTGGAAATGTTAATTTAGATGTAGAATCAGAGTCTAGTGATAGGATGGAAATTTGCGATAATATGCGAAATATAAACTATTGCGATAATATGGATGCTGTAAATTTAGATGGGCTACGTCAGCAGATATTGCTAGCCCTAACATAAGGTTTGACCGGAGCATTGAAATGCAAATTAAATTAGAGGAAATGCGAAACCAACAAGAGATATGGTTGCAAGAAATGTGATTTAAAAATGAGAGAGAATTAAGAGAATTGAAGATTAAAAGGAATACAGAGCTGGCCAAGATTACTGCAGGAAACAGAGCATGTCCTAGCGAAGGTAGCTCAAATTATCTTAGTAGCCAGATGAGCATTATGAAAAATGCATTATCAAATCCACCGAAAATATGAGGAGGAACTCCCTCAATTCTTCCAAAGGGCTGAGAAAATGTTTGCCTTAAATAAGATAGCAGCAGAAAATCATGCCCAGATAATCTTGACACTAGTGGGAAAGTTTGCGGCAAACACAATAGCTTCTCTCAGCATAGACGAGTTAAAATCATACAAACTGATCAAAGAGAAGATTTTATCTAAATGCTGTTTAACTCCTATTGCGTATAGGAAAAGATCTGATGAAACTAAAAAAAAAACGCCTACAAGAGTTGGTATAGTTTCGCCAGTAGATTGAATTCTCTGAATTATTATATTTTATATTATTATAAATCATTCATGTCTTGCCAAATTAATAGTCGCTGACAAAATTAAAACCCTGTTACCTGCAGAAACACTGAACTAAGTGATCTGTCAGGAGGGCAATTCGTGGTTCGAACCACAAAAGCTGGCTGAAACAGCTGAATTACATTCACAAAGCATATCAGCTCCTAGAAGGCCTAAGTTTGCAGAGCAAACAAAATAGAAAATGCCTCAAGTCCATAGGAATTTTCATTCCCAGGATGTAAAGCCGCGAAGTATGGATAAAGCAAGAATTTTACCTGCACACTCATATACAAAATGCATTTTGTGGAACTGCAGGACATTTTAGGAAGGATTGCCCTAGAAGGTGGCAGCATGAGCAAACACTCACTCAGCAAGTTCGAGTGAATGATGCTGATAAAAGCAATGGAAACCTGTTTTTAGCCTGGACACTGGAAGGGCTAAAAAAAAGGAACAAATACAGTCTATTTCGAAATGAAAAGTCATATAAAAGTTCTGAGATGTTCACATTTTCAGTATAAAGGTGTCTCATTTGCTTAACATGAATTTTATATTGCAGTAATAAATAATAAAGAAATCTTTAATGATAACAAAATTATATATAGAAAACTAACCAAGGTTGTGTTCAAGCCACTGATGTCCTTCCACCATTTGTTCAATCATTGCATAGTAATGTGCTGTTGCTTCATCATTCATCACCCAACCTCCAGTAACTATTTCCAACTGACCATCAGTGAGAAACCTATTGATAAACACAAATGAAATATTTAATATATACACATCTAAAATTTGATAATGTTCACAGCAAGGCATTGGAATTTGTAAATAAATATAATGACAAGATTTCACAGTTGAATATGAATGAAAATCAAACATTGGAAATTTAGTCTTTGGAAACAGCATTGCCAGTTAAGAGGTAGAGGAACAAGAAGAGAATGTCAGATGAGCTTATAGATGAAGGAAATTTCTCAAATTCTCTAGCTGATTTTTGAGTAAATGTTTTTAACCTATTAATGAACCGCATTGTCCAGTTACTAGATTCACACTTTGTACAACATTGTCCACAGTTACTAGATTCACACTTTGTACAGCACAAAAAGTTGTATAAAGATTTATCCTGCTTGGACCCAGCAAAATTTAAAACTATTGCAGAGAAGGGCCTTGAAGATGAAGAATTGGAAGGTATTATTAAGCTGTCTCCACAAATCAGCAAAGATCAAGTAATACTGGAATTGCTTCCTTTTGCTTTGAATTTTGATGTTTTAAAGCTATTGCTTAATGATGGTGAGAATATGGATTCCAGTTGCAGCAAGTGTAAAATTTCTAGCACTTGCCCATCGTGTGTACTAAAAATTTTGGCATCCAACAGACTGTAAGAAATTTCTCATTAATGCACTCATATCCTAGAAGAGCATCACTAACGTGTCTGCTGAGAAGCAGACCCACGCCTTGGTGATGTTTATTGTTTTCCCTCCCTGAAAAGAGAAATTTAAGATTATTTTTATGAATCTGACCTTTATCTGTCCATCTGGTCTCTTGCAAGCCAAGAATATCTAAATTATAACGGTGGAATTCTTGTGTGAGGTCATCAAGAGAATAAGCTCTGTGCAGAGTCCTCACACATTCCAAATACCTATGGAGAGAAAATGGTTAGTGGGATGTTTAAAGAAACTATGTTTATTGAGAGAGGGAATGCCGACAATATCAAACAGACCCCTTATTGCAGATGTGGGGTAAAGACCCATTCCCCCACCACTAAAGACTGAAGCCATCTACACTGGAAAACTTCCTCTAATGTTGCATTTGACGATGCCAGTAGAAGCAAAAAGTCCAGGTGCCAGCGATGACCTCTGCTCAGGATTATCCACCAGCTGATAAATATAACCTGTGAATCTATTCACTTGGGGCTGTCAACCCACAAACAAACAGAAAACACAGCGGAAGATTTTCCCTCCACAGAAGCCCACAAGTGCAGCAAAATCAGGATTCATAATCAAGCTCAGAGCCATATATCTGTCCAGTCCAGTGGGTTTATATGGTCAGCACCAGGACCCTGTGTGGTTGACCACTCCTCAGCTGGGTAGAAAAAAAAAGTAGCCATAGTTATCCAGATCAGTAGCCCACAGTAATCTGGCAGCCCTCCCCTTCCGTTTACTTCCACAAGAGAGTATCTCTTTTGAAAGGTACTAAAGGTCTGCATCACAAGAAGGCAGGGTCAGACATTAGGTGCTAGGCCTGGCCAGTTCTATTCATCATCACATGGGATTAGTGACAATGTCAAACAGGACCTTGTTAGAATTGGTGTACAGTGGGCCAGATGCAGTGGATATGCTTGGAAAACTAAATTTCATGATCTGGTTGGACCTCTGTGTCTCATTGCTATGAGGAGGAAACAACAATAAATGACAACCACTTTGTCCTTTTTACTGATCAAAGCCTGAATAACAAAATTGTAAACAATTCACCGCTGATCCGCAGTAACGAAAAAAGACCCAAAAATAAATAATACAGTAAATTCAAACTTTTAATTTCTTTCCTCCACGCATTTCAACCAAAGTTGGAGGAAAAGTTTTTTTAAGAACCTGAAGCTCTCAAGGAATGGTTGTTTGGTTGAATGAGATTTAATGGCACAAGAGCCGCTAGGGCTATATTGCGCCAAACAAAAGTACATAAACAGATAAAAGTTCTTCAACCTGCAACCAAAGTTAAAAGAGGCACAAAACTTTGTATGAAACAACAACAATGGGTGTATAGGACCCATATAAAATTAGAAACAAGAATAAAATCTAGAATATAATGTAAAAATATCATAGGTGAGTAAAAAACCCTGTATAACGTATAAAAGCAAAGGCAGCAGGTAAAAAAGAATCATCAGATAAAAGATGTCTGAGTGTAAGGGGCTCGAACATAAAATCATGAAAGCTAAAGTAAAAATCGACGTTCAGGGTTAAAAGCTGAAAAAGTGATTAAAATATGCTTAATGGTTAAAATGGTGTCACAAAACTCGCACTTAGGTTCGTCGTCCGACTGAAGAAGAAAAGAACGTGTAATATACAAACGAGCTAAGTGGAGCTGAGAAAGTACAATTTCCTCCTTGCGATTCCTGTGAAAACAAGACTGCCATGGTTTGGAAATGGGCTTGATCTTGAAAAGCTTATTACCAACCTGTTCAGATCAAGATTTTTATGAAAAAATGTTTCTGGTGTAAAATATTTTATGCCATTCTGAATTGTAATTCATGTTTTCGTCAAATTTCATTAAAATCATTCATATAGTTTTTTGTTTATCATAATTTTTCTGAGTTTTCCTTAATTTATGGAAACCAGTGTACAATACTATAATTTGTTAAAGTCATCTGATTACCATTTCTTAGAAGTGCTATAAGGTATAGCCAATTTGTTTGTTACTGCTTTGCTTTGCTGAAGCAACCCCTGATTTAAGCTCACAAGTTTGATTTGAACTATTATCAACAAATTTTTCTTTAAAGTTTCAAAAATCTCCTGAAAATTAACAAAAACTGTGATTTTTGAAAACGGCAGATTTTGGAAGTAGTTACATATGCACTGCTATTTTTTTTACCCCGTTTCACACTCTTTTCTGCCTTTATTTCGTCATCATCATCATCCTCAAGCAGTCATGGGCTACGGAGGTCCAATCAGTCATACAATTTAGTTCTCCAAGCAAGTCTGTCCTCAGCTACATTTGCTGCATCTGGCACTGCACACCAATTACAATAAGGACCTGTTTGACATTGTCTGCCCACCTCTCATCCTAGGTCTCCCCCTCATTCTGAGGCCTTTAGGCACTATTTCATAACCCTATTCGCCAATCTATAATTATCCATACGGGCAACATGGCCAAACCAGCGGAGTCTCTCTCTGCACAATATACTGCTTAAAGAAGGTTGCCAACTCCTTTGCCTAACCTCATCATTAGTTACAAAATTGAACCACCTAATGCCCAAGATACTGCATAAGCATCTAGAATCAAAAGCATCTAGTTTCCTGTTATAGTGTTTACAAAGTGCCCAAGTTTCACTACCATAACTAACCCTAGAAAGAACCAAACTATTATACAGTTTAATTTTAGTCTTTAGGTGTATACGCCTATTTCTCCACACTCTCCACAGATTATTAAAAGTCCCAGCAGCAATCTCTATTCATCTGTTAATCTCGTGCCACACATCACCAGTATCTGTTACATAGCTTCCAAGATAATTAAACTGTGACACCTGCTCAAGACTGCAACCATTCAGATTAACTGAATCACAGCCTGCCTGACCAATTTTCATCACTTTAGTTTTCTCTCTATTGATAACCAAACCTACTCTACTACCAGTTTCATCAATAGCCCTAATGAAGGAGTTAATCTCATCAACACCATCTGCTGAAAGGGCTAAATCATCAGCATAATCTAAATCAGAAATTTTAGTATCTTCAGCCCATTTAAGACAAAATCTTTCCCTTGAAGTGAATTTCGCATAACATAATCAACAACCAAACTAAAGAGAAAAGGAGACAAAATGCACCCTTGTCGAACACCAGAAGTAATGCTAAATCAATTGCTATAAGCCTTATCAACTCTCACATACAACTCAGTGTTATTACAGAGAGCTTTCATTATGTTAACTAACTTGTCTGGTATGCCATATGACCTCACAATCAACCACAAATTATGAAAATCAACAGAGTCAAAAGCCTTTCTGAAACCAACAAAGCTAGCAACCAAAGGTTTCTGAAACTCTAAACATTTCTCAAGAACCTGCCTAAGTGAAAATATCTGATCCACACATCCCCTACCACTTCTGAATCCACATTGTTCATCACACAATTGCATGTCAACCAGATTCTTAATTCTATTAAGCACAATCATGCAAAGAACTTTACCTGAAACAGAAGAGTAGGCTGATACCCCTATAGTTAACACAAGAACTGCGATAACCTTTTTTGAAAATAGGGAAGATAATAATAGCTCTGGTAAAATCCTTAGAAACCATGCGTTTATCATAAAAAATATCCAAATTTTCAGTCATCCAAGTGGTAACTGAAATATTCCCAGCTCTAAGCATTTCTATTGTAATTCCATCTATCCCTGGAGTTTTATGAAGTTTAAGTTTAGAAATAGCCAAAATAACTTCAGATAGTGTTGTAGGGCCAACATTAAAGCCATCAGTGCATCTATCATCATTGCAAACAATGGAAGTAGAACTAACCACATTGTTTAGAACATCACTGAAATGCTTAGCCCACCAAGCCATGACAGAATCCTCACCTTCAATATCCTTCAATCCCTGTATACCTGTCTGTTTTCTACCACACAAAACATTAACTATCTGGTATAGCTCTCTGCTGTTGTGCTGTCTAACTGCTTCCTCGGCTTTGTCAGCCAAGCCATCAAGCCAAAGATTCTTAGCAGCAGCTAACCGATCCTTTACATGTTCATTAAACTCTCTGTAATGCTTTCTATTAGGACTAAAAGGGTATTGATTAAGGACATTCCTGCAGTTCTTTCTTTCTGAAATAAGCTCAAGTGCCATATCACTCAGATAATTCTGCCTCCTCTGCTTCTTTTTTCCTATAACAGTATTGTTAGTTTCCAAAAAAGCCTATTTAAAATGGTCACATTCTTCCTCAACTTCAGTAGTAAGCAAACCATGACTGTCATAATGACTAAGTAACCTATCATTTAGCTATAACTTGGTCTTTCAGAGCTTCAGTATTAAAGGTAAATTTTTTAACCCTAGCATAACACTTTCTAAGTTTAAGTTGCAAGAAACTTTTAACAAGGTAATGGTCAGATCCAATTTCAGCTCCCCTATATGACCTGGTATTCTTAACAGACCTAGCCCATTTGCTGTTAATTCATATATAATCAATCATATTCTTATGCAGCCCATCGGGTGAGGGTGAAACCCATGTGTACTTATGTATGTCGCGGTGTTTGTAATAAGTGTTAGTTATTCTGAATCCATTGAGTTTACTTACCTGTTGGAGACGTTGCCCATTGCCATTGCAGCTACCAATACCAAAAGGGCCTATCACTCCTCCCCAAAAGTCAGTCAGTACCAACTTTGGCATTGAAGTCACCTAGAACAAGGGTAATATCTCCTTTCTTGACAGAATTAAAAATATCCTGAAGTTGTCCGTAAAACTTATCCTTCTCATCCTCATTGGCTCCTCAGTGGGGGCATAACAGCAGATAACATTCAAGTCTTTAATGCTTGTCTGAAATTTTGCTGTAAGAAACCTTTCATTAATGCACTCATATCCTAGAAGAGCATCACTAACGTGTCTGCTGAGAAGCAGACCCACGCCTTGGTGATGTTTATTGTCTTCCCTCCCTGAAAAGAGAAATTTAAGTTTATTTTTATGAATCTGACCTTTATCTGTCCATCTGGTCTCTTGCAAGCCAAGAATATCTAAATTATAACGGTGGAATTCTTGTGTGAGGTCATCAAGAGAATAAGTTCTGTGCAGAGTCCTCACACATTCCAAATACCTATGGAGAGAAAATGGTTAGTGGGATGTTTAAAGAAACTATGTTTATTGAGAGAGGGAATGCCGACAATATCAAACAGACCCCTTATTGCAGATGTGGGGTAAAGACCCATTCCCCCACCACTAAAGACTGAAGCCATCTACACTGGAAGACTTCCTCCAATGTAGAATTTGACGATGCCAATAGAAGCAAAGAGTTCAGGTGCCTGCGATGACCTCTGCTCAGGATTATCCACCAGCTGATAAACATATCCTGTGAATCTATTCACTTGGGGCTGTCAACCCACAAACAACAGAAAACATAGCGGAAGATTTTCCCTCCACAGAAGCCCACCAGTTCAGCAAATTCAGGATCCATAATCAAGCTCAGAGCTTTATTTCAGTCGTCCAGTAAGTTTATATGGTCAGCACCAGGACCCTGTGTGGTTGACCACTCCTCAGCTGGGTAGAAAAAAAAAGTAGCCATAGTTATCCAGATCAGTAGCCCACACTAATCTGGCAGCCCTCCCCTTCCGTTCACTTCCACAAGAGAGTATCTCTTTTGAAAGGTACTAACGGTCTGCATCCCGAGAAGGCAGGGTTGGTCATTTATCCCAGCATTTTATGCATCATTCTTATGCTCAAATCGAAACTATAACAAAAAAACAAAAAAAATTCTTGAAGACTGCAATGCACGGTGTCATGGGAGAGGAAGTTGCAGGTGTTCTAATTGCCTGCTTACGTGTGCAAAAGTGGGGAGAGCCATCTGCTAAGTGGTTGCATGACAAGTTGTTTCGATGAATGATTTAAGTCCAAATACTTCCTCCCACATATTGGACATAAACTCCCTTTTTAAAGTTGGTATTTAATTTCCATTTTTATAATTAAACCTGTTTTCATTTGTGTTGATTTACAATATTTCCAAAATTACCAATATTTTGGTTGATCAAATATTATTGATTTTTCAGAGTTATGCTACATCAGATGGCTAACTTACAATTTGTTCCTGTGGAAATTTTACTTAATATCACATTAAGTTATATGTTAATTTCTCTTTAATTATTTCTTTGTTTTCCAGCAAAAAAAATTAGGATTTTGCTTTGTTTCTGGAAAATGAATGTGGTCTTGGATATACGGACCTTGACACAGAAATCAGTCCTCACGTGGGAGGACAATTTCGGCAAGTGCTTATACCCCCTCCCCTTTGGCAAAATTTTATTTTTTTTAAATATGAGTGTTTAAGTTTATATTTGATGTTTTTAAAATATTTTTACCCCCCCCCCCCCCCATCAATATCTTGGTTGTGCCACTCTGATGATACAGTATTTTTTTTTGGTTTGCTGCACTAACTTTTCAACATTTTGCCAAGACCAAAATTCACTACTCAAAGAAAAAAAAACATACTGTTTAGTAAAAAAAAGAGCAGCCAAGGAAGTGTTTCTCCATTTCATAAACAGGATAGAAAATCCCATTAATGTGAGCAATCCAAATCACCTTGTATGACACTAGCCCATGCTTTAAAATATACATACTGTAAAGAATCATTAAAAGAAATAAAAATCATGTTTCAAGTAAATATTACATTATTCAATAACAAATTTCCTTTGAATTAACATATAATCCAATTGTTGCTATTGACTGGGGTCTCTAAAATTAAGTCTTAATTGCATAGTCCGATCTATACAACAGTGAAAAAAACTTATTAAAATCAATATGCTTGTAATTTTTTTTTTATAAAATTCAGAATTAAATTCTGTTTAATTTGGTATATAACATGATCAATTTCAGTTGTTTTTCTTTTCAAATTTTAAAGCTGACTTGTTTATATGACAGCACAGTTACATCTCAAAGTATGATAGCAAGAAAAAAATTACAAAAAGGTAGTAATTTTCATGTTTTAAGTAAATATTTTTTTGTTATTCAAAAATAAATAGCCTTTCTATTCATGTGCATTATAATTATTTCTGTCTATTAGTTTTTTTAAATAAATTTTTATTTACACCGCCAGCTAACTTTTTTTTTACTATGTGACTCTAAAAATGACCTATTAAAATAAAACTAGCCCTCTTTTTTGAAAAATGTTTTATTTTCAGAAAAACCAGAATTAAATTCTGATTAATCCGGCCTACATTATAATTCCTTTCATTAGTTATTTGGGTGGGGGGGGGGATTCCATTTTTTTTTTGACTGATCATAGTAAAAAAATAGCTGGGTTTCTGGATGTACACCAATTTTTTAGGGGGAATCCTGGGAATGTTAATTGAATAAATCAGCCTTTGAGATTTTACACTTATTAACTGCATATGTAATAAAAAAACAACAACATAGGAATAAACATATTTATGTGGCATATCCATATTAAGCACATATTTATGTACACTTATGAGATATATTGGCATTAACTTCAAAATTAAAGCTACACATCACTATGGGTAGATGAAATCATAGATGAATTGCTGAAAGCTGTGGATGATTCTGCTATCGCATGATTAAGTGAAGTATTGAATATCTTCTATAGTAGAGGTGTCCCAAAGAATTTTTACTAGAGGTATAATCAGGCAGTGAAATTTGGAAAAATCTTACAAGCCAAATTAATATACCAATGTGGGAGAGACAAGACAATATTCTCCCCTTGTTTTATATGAATTAAAAGGGACATTCAATGAAATTAAGGATAATGCATTCAAAGGTTAAAGTTGATCTTTTTTTTTTGTTATATAGGAAATGATCTGGAAATACTTTACCATTACTGTCCCAGTGGCTGAGTGGTTAGTGTGCTTGGCTACTGATCAAAGGGACCCAGGTTTGAGCTTCAGATAAGGCATGAATGTTTTCTTTCTTGTGTTGTCTTTCTGCTGAAGTCTTGCCTTCCTCACAGATATTCTCTATGGTATATTACAGTCTCCTCTGTGTATTCCACAGAATTTCTGCACAGTATATTATACTGGGTCTCTGTGGCAAGCAGCTGCTTGAGGGAGGGAATTTATCTTTTCTTAAAAATAATTTTTCCTAGCTTTGAAAGTAACAAGCCACACCAGAAAATTCACTCACAATTGGCAAGTAGCTAGTGGATATCTCTAACTCAGGGTATAATTACTCCTATTTTTAAGAAAAGTGATCACAGTTTTTGTGCTTACATGAGTATGTCTACTTTCTGTTCCAAGGTAAAATGCTCAGTATAAACGTATTTCATAAATTTAAACATTTAGTTGAGGATGTTTTCCAGATGAACAGTGTTGGTTCAGAAGCAGTAGGGGTTGCATAGTACATTTTGAACATTTCTTCCATGCAAGTATATATTTATTTGCATAATGTGCTCAAATTGTACGTATGCATCTTTTTAAATTTGTGACATGTTCTTATGTCTTGTAATTTTGTCAAGCAGTGTATGCTGTATATTATGTCCTATCTCACCTTTATACAAAATTTAAAGTATTGTCATTTTATAGATAACGAGAAAAAAAATATGTGCCTTTTGCCAATGTTATTTAGCCCATTGTCTGCAAATAAGTGCCTCTCAGAGGTAAAACAACCCAACCCATATATATAGATTGGTAATCATACCACTTTACAGGATTGCAAAGGCTGACATGTGCAGCAGGCAGTCCCCTGAAGTGTATGTTTACCAATAACATAGGCTAAAAAGTTTTTTCCTTGCTATCTTGGAAATGACCTACTTCAAATTTTGCACAAAGATTAGCTAACATATAATATAAATATATGAATTTTTATCTATAGGGACACAAAAGTAAAATTTCTTTAAAACTGTAATAAATGGTAACTAGATAGTCACTGGAAGGAGAGCTATGCACCAATCCCCTGTGATGATGAATAGAACCGGCCAGGCCTAGCACCTAATGTCCGACTCCGCCTTCTCATGATGCAGACCGTTAGTACCTTTCAAAAGAGATACTCTATTGTGGAAGTGAACAGAAGGGGAGGGCTGCCAGATTAGTGTGGGCTACTGATCTGGACAACTATGGCTACTTTTTTTTCCTACCCAGCTGAGGAGTGGTCAACCACACAGGGTCCTGGTGCTGACCATATAAACCCAATGGACTGAAAATCTTCTGCTGTTTTCTGCTTGTTTGTGGGTTGACAACCCCAACTGAACAGATTCACAGGTTATATTTATCAGTTGGTGGATAATCCTGAGCAGAGGTCATCGACTTGGACTTTTTGCTTCTACTGGCATCAACAAATGCAATATTGGAGGAAGTCTTCCAGTGTAGATGGCTTCAGTCTTTAGTGGTGGGGGAACGGGTCTTTACCCCACACCTGTGATAAGGGGTCTATTTGATATTGTTGGCATTCCCTCTCTCAATAAACATAGTTTCTTTAAACATCCCACTAACCATTTTCTCTCCATAGGTATTTGGAATGTGTGAGGACTCTGCACTTTTTTTAAACGTTCAACTCTAATGTGCATGGGTAAAGCCCACTGGTGTCCCCTACTGATCGTGGGAAGGTGGGGAATTTTGCGGAGATAAATCTTAACACTGACCCAGCTGGAACTCGAACCTGGGAACTGCAAATTACAAGCCTGGCGCACTACCGACTGAGCCACCCTCACCGCTTGGGGAGGGGTGATAGGCCCTTTTTGGTATTGGTTGCTGCAATGGGAAACGTCTCCTACAGGTAGGTAAACTTAATGGTTTGAGAATAACTAACACTTATTACAAACATACATAAGTACACATGGGTTTCACCTGATGGGCTGCATAAGAATATGATTGATTATATATTAAGAGCAAATGGGCTAATTATGTTAGAAATACCAGGGCATATAGGGGAGCTGAAATTGGATCTGACCATTACCTTGTTAAAAGTGTCTTGCAACTTAAACTTAAAAAGTGTTGTGCTAAGATTAAAAAATTTACCTTTAATACTGAAGCGCTGAAAGACCCAGCTATAGCTAAAGTTTACCATGATAGGTTACCTAGTCATAATGATTAGGTACTTAGTCATTGTGATAGGTTACTTGGTCATTGTGAGGTTAGTCATTGTGGATATAGTTTATAGTATATTAGTATATTAGATAGGTTACTTAGTCATTGTTGACTTAGTCATTGTGATCATTGTGATAGGTTACTTAGTCATGGTTTGCTTACTACTGAAGTTGAGGAAGAATGGGACTATTTTAAACAGGATTTTTTGGAAACTAACAGTACTCTTTTAGGAAAAAAGGAGCAGAGGAGGCAGAATTATTTGAATGATAAGGCACTTGAGCTTATTTCAGAAAGAAAGAACTGCAAGAATGTTCTTAATCAATACCCTACTTGTCCTTGCAGAAAGTGTTACAAAAAATTAATGAATGTGTAAAGGATCCTCAGTTAGCAGCTGATAAGAATCTTTGGCTGATAAAGTCAAGGAAGCAGTTAGATAAGCACAACAGCAGAGAGCGGTAACATATAGTTAATGTTTTATGTGGTAGAAAATGAACATGTATAGAGGGATTTAAGGATAAACAAAGTAAGATTATATAGAAGGTGAGTATTCTCTCATGGCTAGGTGGGCTGAGTATTTTAGTGATGTTCTAAACAATGTGGTTAGTTCTACTCCCATTGTTTGCAATGATGATAGATGCATTGGTGGCTTTAATGTTGGACCTATAACACAATCTGAGGTTATTTTGGCTATTTCTAAACTTAAACTTCATAAAACTCCAGGGATAGATGAAATTACTATGGAAATGCTTACAGCTGGCAATGTTTCGGTTACCACTTGGAAGACTGAAATTTTGGATATCTTTTATGATAAAGGCATGGTTTCTAAGGATTTTACCAGAGCTATTATTATCTTCCCTATTTTCAAAAAAGGTTATCGCAGTTCTTGTGTTAACTATAGGGGTATCAGCCTACTCTTCTGTTTCAGGTAAAGTTCTTTGCATGATTGTGCTTAATAGAATTAAGAATCTGGTTGACATGCAATTGTGTGATGAGCAATGTGGATTCAGAAGTGGTAGGGGATGTGTGGATCAGATATTTTCACTTAGGTAGATTCTTGAGAAATGTTTAGAGTTTCTGAAACCTCTGGTTGCTAGCTTTGTTGATTTCAAAAAGGCTTTCAACTCTGTTGATCGTCATAATTTGTGGTTGATTGTGAGATCATATGGTATACCAGACAAGTTAGTTAACATAATGAAAGCTCTCTATAATAACACTGAATCATGTGTGAGAGTTGGTAAGGCTTGTAGCAATTGGTTTAGTATTACTTCTGGTGTTCGACAAGGGTGCATTTTGTCTCCTTTTCTCTTTAGTTTGGTTACTGATTATGTTATGTGAAATTCACTACAATGGAAAGATTTTGGGCTTAAATGGTCTGGAGATATGAAAATCTCTGATTTAGGTTATGCTGATGATTTAAGCCCTGTTGACAAATGATGTTGATGAGATGAACTTTTTCATTCGAGCTGTTCATTAGACTGGTTAGTAGAATAGGTTTGGTTATAAACAGAGAGAAAACTAAAGTGATGAAAATTGGTCAGGCAGGTTGTGATTCAGTTCATCTGAATGGTTGCAGTTTTGAGCAAGTGTCACAGTTTAATTATCTTGGGAGCTATGTAACAGATAATGGTGGTGTGCGGCATGAGATTAACAGACGAATAGGGATTGCTGCCAGGACTTTTAAGAATCTATGGAGAGTGTGGAGAAATAGGCATATACACCTAAAGACTAAAATTAGACTGTATAATAGTTTGGTTCTTTCTAGGGTTAGTTATAGTAGTGAAACTTGGACACTTTGTAAACAAGATAACAGGAAACTAGATGCTTTTGATTCCAGATGCTTACGCAGTATCT
The DNA here is from genome assembly GCA_038380435.1 of Ryuthela nishihirai. NCBI lineage: Eukaryota > Metazoa > Arthropoda > Arachnida > Araneae > Heptathelidae > Ryuthela > Ryuthela nishihirai. The sequence goes on along the minus strand of JAWZYU010000004.1, from coordinate 23,357,871 downwards.
TGGGCATTAGGTGGTTCGACTTTGTAACTAATGATGAGGTTAGGCAAAGGAGTTGGCAACCTCCTTTAAGCAGCATATTGTGCAGAGAGAGACTCCATTGGTTTGGCCATGTTGCCCGTATGGATAATTATAGATTGGTGAATAGGATTTTCTTAGGCCTTTAGGCACACCTAAGGTTCATAAGGGCCTTATGGCCTAAGAAAGGGCTAAAGGCCTCAGAAAGAGGGGAAGACCTGGGATGCAGTGGGCAGACAATGTCAAACAGGAACTTTTTAGAATTGGTGTGCAGTGGCCAGATGCAGCAGATGTAGCTCAGGACTAATACGCTTGGAGAACTAAATTGCACACTCTTGTTGGACCTCCATAGCCCATGGCTGCTTGAGGATGATGATGATGATGATGATGACAAATAAAATCTTTTATTAAATTCACAATCGAAAGTTATACTAGAACACCATGGTGTGTGTTCTGATCTACTAAAGAAAAAAAATAAAAACTTTAAGTGACAATTGAAATCTATATACTACCCCCTTAGCTTAAATGATTGCATCTCCTTTCAAACATTTTTAGCACATAATATTTTTTGGTAATTCTATATCTTATGAATGTTAACACTTATGCCAAATATTATTAGAATCTATGATAGGTGACAGACTTGTTTCAAATTTTTGTTTGCTTCGTTTTTCTGCTGAAGTCCTGCCATCCTCTCAAACCTCCTACTATGGCATATAAACTGACAGGCTTTGTCAGCTCTCTGTGGAAAGTAGCTGCTTGAGCGGGTATTTAAATATTTTTCTTATTCACCTGAAATTACCCATGGATTACTTTTAATTCACAAACATTGGTTACTTTCATTTAAAATTAGCTTCCATGAAGTAACACGATAGTACAGTAGGCATACTTCATTTTGTACACAAAAAAATCACATATTAAAACAAATCTGCTTACCTTCTGACTAATAATTTGGTGTTTTTATCTACTTTTTCCCACCAGAATGATAAGAAAGAAATTTCAGCCCAAATGAATTTTCTCTTAGTATCATCTTTTAACTTAACAACCATATTGTTTAAAATATGTTGTGTCTGATCTTTGAAGTACTTTTCAAATGTCTTTATCCAACCTAAAAATATGAAGAACGATATTGAAATCACACAAAAATATTTTTGAATAGTACATTTACTTCTTTACACAGTGCCCAATTAAAAAAATTATGAAATTCCTTTTAATACATTAAAGTGAACTGCTCAGTAAAAGACTGATTATTCATACTACATAACTGATTTAACCATATATGTGACAAGTTTCTAACAATACATGCATTTGTGGCTAAGTTAACTCTTTATGCAGCAGAAAAGTGTTAATCCTGAAAGGTGAAAAAGATCTTATCCTGAATAACTAACATACTGATATAGGTCATGCTACATACAAATTGAAAATAAAAATAAATTATTCTTCAACTAGTTGCTTGCCACAGAGGTCTGATACGAGATTGTCAGCGTAATACAGTGTTGAGGGAGTGAGGAAAGTGAAGTCTCACTTTTCTCGCACCAAAAGAATAGAAAGCAGAAAGACAGCATAAGAGAAGAAACACATATGCCTATTTCATTAATAAAAAATTAACCTTTTAACCTATGTTATTGGTAAGCATACACTTCAGGGGACTGCCTGCTGTATATGTCAGCCTATGCAATCTCATCAAGTGTATGATTACCAAAAACATAGGCAAAAGTCCACATTGTTTTCCTCACTATCTATAAAATGACCATCCTTAAAATTTTGCACAAAGGTGAGGGAGTATAATGTGCAGCATACACTGCTTGACAAAATTATAAGGCACAAGAACATGCCCCAAATTTGAAAAGTTAAGTGAATAAGTATGCATACAATTTGGCCATATTGTGCAAATAAATATAATTAATGATTATCCAGGGCTCAAACAGAGGTCCGTTTGATCTTTCTTTCTATAAATAAGCTATAAATTCAACAAACTTTCATATCTACTGTTACAACTAAGAATTAAAAGCTAGAATTTTATCTCTTACAGAGCATTATAGATTAAAGCACTTCTATAAAATCACAATACATTAATTTAGTTACATGTAGAGGAGACATTACTGATTTCATGGCAACCTGGTGTTATAAATCACCTTCCTTTTATACTGAAATCCCTTCTTTAAACTCTAAAGCTGAATTTTCAAATGAAAATATCTCACAACTATTTTACAATTATAAAAATGAAAACTTTTACAATTTTTTTGAAATCTATACAGATGGATCTTATATACAAGATACCGGTTCTGCTTCTGCAGCAGTATTCATTCCATCCAAAAATATATCATTACAATTTAAATTACCTAAATTTACTCCTATTTTACATACGGAAATTTTTGCAATTCTGGCCACACTTAGATGGACACTCCAAAATATTAAAAATCAAAACATTGTCATTTTCACAGACTCCAAAGGGGCAATTTTAACTTTAATGCAAGATAACTCATATTCAATATATCCATTTTATACAAACTCTATTCTAAAATTAAATACTGAAAATTTTGAACAAAATGGTAATAAAATTCATATAAGCTGGGTTCCAGGTCATACTGGAATAAAGGAAAATGAAGAAGCTGACAGAATAGCAAAATCTTCACATGAACTTGAAAATATAACTAATATCCATAAGTTTTATAGTAGATCTAAACAAGAATTAAAAAATCTTGAATTTGTTTTGACTGAAAATTATTTTCAAATTAACTCTCTGGTTAAATCTAACTATAGATTCAATCTTTCAAATAAAATTAATTACCTTTTAAATATTCCTTTTAAAAGACAAGAATTTAAATTTATTTTAAGACTCAGAACAGATACAATTATGTTAAACAAATCAAAATATTATTTGAAACTTAGTAATTCTCCAAATTGTTCCACCTGTAACTTAATAGAAAATTCTAACCACATAATATTAAACTGTGATAAATATCAACTTCAAAGAAATAAATTTTTTAGTAATCTTGAAAGTATAGGATTAAAAGACTACAATATAAATACAATCTTAAATTTTCCAATATTATCTACACAAATTAAAATTTTTAATTTCCTGCTAGACTTCCTCCTTGAGACTAACATATGGCAAAAAATATAAAAAAGAAAAAAAAAAATAATAATAAATATTAAAAAAGAAAAAAAAAATGAAATGAAAATGAATTAATGGAAAAAAGGAGAGAGAAAAAAAAATAATAATAATAAATAAAAAAAAAAAAATAAAAAAAAAATTAAAAAAAATAAAAAAAAAATATTTGTTTAAAAAAAAAAGTATATATATCTGTCACATAAATAAAAATTTTTTTGGAAAAGATTTCCAAAAGAAGTTAGAAGCTTTTTTATCACTAAATCAAATTTGGGAAAGCTTGAAAGAAGACCTCCCATAAATCTGTGACGTTAATTGAATTGAATTAGTTACATGTTTAAACTTTAGTATATCAGTATTTAGTTAGAAACAAAAATGACTATCTACAAGTACTATGTCACCAAATACACTGCTGTTCATAATTTAAGGAAGTTGAACAAAAATGTAAATATCTCTCACAAAATCCTTTAGAATTTAATGAATGTTTCAGAGGATGTTTAATATCACATATGATATTTACATTTGAAATAAAGAATATATCTGAATACTTGTCCAATTAAAATTGCAATCAAAGAACATATCAGAAAATGTTTCCAATTATGAAATATTATACATCACTGCAGATACTGAAGCTAATGTTGTTTAGTAAGGAGTATGATTAACCTTAACAGTAATACAGCTTACACAAAGAGCTCTTTAGCTTCAAATAAAGTTACCCAACAATGCAGAGAGTAGCAAACTCCACTTGTATATAAGAGCATTTCTCAACTCATGAAGGTTCCTTGGAGGGGGTTGATGACTGCAACTTACCTTCCCAAAGATTCTCATACATGTTCAATGGGATTTAGGTCAGGAGACCTATTTTGGTCACTCCATTCTCTGGATATCTTCATTCTCAAGGTATTCCTTCACTATCTTAGCTCTATGAGGATGCATTGTCCTTAAAAATTAATTCTGCCCCAATGGCATCTCACATAAAGCTCTAGGATATTGTCTCTGTATCTTAGGGCAGAGTCCCTCCTGTAAAAACATGCAAGTCAGTGTGGCCATTGATAGTTATATCTCCCTCAGACCACCAAACCACTCCCACCAAAAAAGTCCCTTTCCATGATATTCAAGGACTGATAACGTGTCCCATGCTCTCTCCAAATGCACTGGTGTGGAGAATCACTACTTATGCTATGTCATGATTCATCAAAAAAGAGAGCCTGTCCCCATTGATCATTGGTCAAATTCAGGTGCTGTCTGCTCCATTACACTCATGCCCTCCAATGAGCTGTTAGTGGTATGCACATTGCAAGTCTTCTAGTAAATAACCCTTTCATGAAGTCATCAGGATACAGTTACCCTGGATACTGTCCTTTCTGTGACAGCTGACAACTCTGATTCAAGTTCTTACACTGGTATCATTCTATTGTACCATGCAGTTAAGGACAGGAAACGATCATCTTGAACTGCTTTGCTCTGGGCTTACCCTGATTCATTCTTCTAGAGCATGTTCTAATGTCTTGAAAACATCTCTAGTCTGGAAATTACACTTTAGACATTCGTGAATCTGGTAACCTCACTATGTGACTGTCCTGCTTCCATCAGTCTGATGGCTCTCCCCACCTCTGATGTCATCCAAATGGTTCCTCCTTTGCATTTTAACAAAACTGTAATCTGAAATACTCAATAAAGCCACTCTTAATCCAAATTGAGAAGTGCCCATTTTTGATGCTGCTTTTATTGTCAGCTTAATTTGCATATTACAGTCTTTTGAATTGAGAAATGCAAATTCAATAGCCAATAAATGTGAGTTATTTCATGCTAAGTATTCTCTGACACTTTTGTTAAATCCGAAAAGGATTTATTGAGATATTTATATCCTTGTTCCACTTCCTTAAATTATGAACAGCAGTGTAGTAGATACAAGGTAAATAATCAATGGTTATGATAATAGTAGAATGTCTAAGTGCAACAGTTTTGAATGCAGTATTCAATGAAAGGTGTCATTGGCTATATCCACACTTGTGCGTTTTACGTGCACTAGGAGGCATGCGCCGCGGCGCATGCATGTAGCACATGTGACACATGTACAAAGGCATGCCTCAAATCAGTTGAGGTGCAGTTTTTAGTGACACATGCAGTAGCACGCGTACTTCCACCAGTAGTGGATTTTTGTTCAACATTTCGTGCAACTTCGTAGTCTGTCTGGAAGGTTTCTTCGGTTTTTGTAATTATTGAGCTTGTGTTTTTTGCTCATGTTGTCAGAACAAACATTGGCCTTTATTGAAGATTATAGGTTAAATAATTCATCAGAGATATAAATTATTATATTAATTTAAATAATAAAAAATTAATTAAATAATTTATCAGATTATAGGTTTAAATAAGTACATTAGAGACATGAATGAATCACCGGCTGCTAAATATCTAAGTGTGATCGCTAATTTCACTTTAGCTGGTATTGCTTTGCTGAAACGAGTATTTTTTTCTTATCTTTGGCTCCACCATTCCCAAAAGCATGTAGAAGTTTGTTCTAGACATTTGCGTAAAGTTCTTAAAAAGAACATTTTCATTTAATTCCAGTTCCCTCATTATTCCAAAATTCCACGTTTAAAAATAATCTTTCATCCATATCGATCGCCGGTATTTTTCACGTCATTTTCTCACTTTTTTCAGCACTAAATATGCAGCACGTATACCCACTAACATAGCAGCAAGTTATGTCCATTGCAACTTCATGTCTACTGGTGAAAAATTGAAAACTATTTGATGCACAGGTGTAGACAGTTGAAGGCATGAGTCTAAATTTATATTTCAATATAAAGAACTATGATGAGTATGCATTATTTAAACATTTACAAATTTCTTGGCATTTTTAAACTTCTAAATATTATGCGCTTTACAAACATTCCAATTTTATCTTTTATTTATGGATAGATAGATAGCCTCTCCACCTGAGTTGCCTCTTTTTGGAATAATCCACTATAAAACAGAGGAACTGTAACATGAATACAGATATTGAAACTACTGTTGAATAACTCTTCCATACAGTTTGAAGGTATGCAGCTCTATTTCCTACAAGTGCATATTTACCAATCAAGGAGTACCCTTAAATATGACAGGAAAGATGCTCCTACTCAGCAGTGAGCTATAGCAGGCTCTCTCAGGATCACAAGAGCCCATTGTAAAACTATTTGAAATTTAAGACATCATTGTTAAAATCGTTACTTATTTTTAAAAAGTTAAAAAAATATGAGGAATTAATAAGCTAAAATATATAAAATAAGTTAAGTTTTTAAGTTTTAAGTTTTCTTACAAAACTTGAAATCAAAATTAATTATTTCAGAGTCTTGGTGAACAACTTAGCCTCAAACTCAAATGAAATCCCAAACTCAATTAACCCTTAAAGTCAGATTTCTGCAACTGGTCTCACTCTGGTGGCCAAGTTAATTTTGAAATGTGTTAAAAAAATAAGAAGCACAACTTTATAACCTCATCCTGATGTAAATAGTGAAGGGGAATACTAAATACCACAAGAAAGGACATTTAATTGTAATTAATAAAATGGCAAAAATTAAATAAAAATAATATAGTAGTTAAAGTTTATAAACAATTGCAAAATTTTACTTTTTTATTTTCAATTCAGTAAAAATAAAAAAAAAAAGCATTTTTTTTTCCAAATTATAACTAAAACAAGTTCTTCCTTTTAAAAAAATCAAACTTTTAGGCAAATCATGTAATCCTATAATTCTTTTGATATTGGCCATTAGAATTTAGCAGCTACATTTTCTTCATTTCAAATTATTCTTTATAATCACAGTATACATTTGGAACTCAATAAAAAATAATTCACCAGAATATTTCACAAGCACCAGAGTAGAAAAAAAAAAGTCTTTGAAATCAAAAGTATGCTAAAATTTTGATTGAAAGCATTTGGCAAAGTTACAGGGTGAGCAACTTCCAATAGTAATAAAATCAATAATTTACGTTAAAAGTTTAGAAAGAATTACACTGCTACATTTATAAATAGGTCAACATATCAGAAAACAAAAACTGATCAATAATCCACAATGATAAGGCAGAATAAAGGCATAAACTAAATCATCGCTACTTGAAGCTATTTATGGTGATTCAATATGTGCGTACGACTATATATTCAAATAAGTTAATTTTTTTAACTTTTTCAAGCAGAATCAACAAGAAAAACATATATATATATATCATAGAATGAAATGTTATTTTTACAATTTAATTACAAATAGTAAAAAAAAAATGTCGAATTCTGTTCAAAAAAAATAAAATTTACGATCTTACATTATGGAATGATAGACAGACTCTGTGCCCCCAGAATCGGAAAGGTAAAAATGGTATACCTAGCTGTGGCCCATTAAGGGTTAAAAAGACTAGAAATAGTCTTGGATCCATTGCAATTAACAACACTGGAAATGAGCAAACTTTCAGCATAATGAAAAATATCGTTACAGTAAAAAGAATAGGTTTGACATTCAAACAGATTGCAGATTTAATGGCAATTAATCAACCATTGGCTCATTGTGATCCTGATCCATATGTAAAGTTTTTCCTTCATAATAATCACTCAGCTATTGAAAAAAGCCAAAGAAGAGTAACAAATAGTAATAAATTAGTACATTCATTAAGGAATTTTTTGCAATAACTTTTCCATTCTTGATTATTTTTGAAATATATTAAATGAAAATAAAACATTTTAAATTAATATTGCTCAGTTTTAATATAAAAAATATATTTGAAAAATGTGAAAAAAAAATGGCAAAACAGAGAGCCAACTAATCAAACATTCATAGCTTGCCACTGCTTGTACTTATCATTTGGGACAAACTGAACATATTCACAAAAGACATGCAAGTGAATGACATAGGGACAATTATAGTAATCGTGTGGCAACACCCAGTGCTAACAAATTTTGTGCTTGAAGGAAAAATATATAGTTTCTGTTATTCAGAAATATATAACCATTCTATTCATAGTTAATTTTTTCTTGAATTTTTTTGAATGGGACAGGAATGGCTCAGTCAGTAGCACACCAGGCTTTAATCTGCAGTTTCTCAGGTTTGAGTCCCACCTGGGACAGCATCGAGATTTATCTTTGCAAAACTCCCTACCTGTCCTCAGTCAGTAGGGGACACCGATGGACTTGGAAAGGCCACCTCCATCAGATGGGATGTTAAGCTATGGTTCTATGTGCGAGGGAGCCATACCCTGTGCATGTTAAAAAACATGCTGAATGGCCTTGACAGGAGGCTTCCATCTGTCTCCTAATAGCTATCTAGTGCATCAGCTCCCCCCCCCCCCCAACTTTCTCTGAGCCCTCAGGTCTTTGTGATCTGGCCATTTAGACCGTCTGTAAAAAAGTGCTACTCAGAAAAAAGAAAAAACAATATTGCGCTATTCCAGATATTACTACATCTTGAGTTAGGGAAATCCTCCTAAATAAACATTCATGCTGTTGGACAACAGAGAAAGGGCCTGTTCTAGTGAGCTGACTGTTAACTGATGAAATCAGGATAAATCTGGTTATAAATCATTGAGGTGCATGGGAGGTCTTTTCAAATTATGAGTGTTGGATAATTAATATAGTCAAAGAGCAGATAAAAATAATTTCAACTGAATTACATAAGCCAAAACTTTGAATGTGAACTTTGAAAAAGTTTCATAATTTTGAATTCTGAATTTCCAAACTTTAGTAAAATAACTATACATAAAATATTTTAAACTGTTGAAAAGAAAGGATCAGAAATGAAAGGAAACTGTTTGTAAAGGATGATCAACTGAGGTTCCGTGTAGGCCCAAGCATTGCCATCACCCTCACCAGACTTTGTCAACCAGAGGAAATGGGAAGGCCTCCAGTTGACCCACATAAATCCAGGCAACACCCAGACTTTGTGAGCATTTGAAGAACAAATGAAAGGGAAAATAGCCATTGGGGGGTGGGGACATGCCTTGGGTCCTAAAACTATTTACTGGAAGATATAAATTCACAGAGGTATTTCAAATATTATGGGCCAGAATCATCAAATTACTGCCTTACTTCTTCATCAGAGAGAGTTATACAAAAACTCCAATTTGGCCCCAGTCCCCATCATCCTCCCATGACCAAGGAGCTGGCCAGCTGAAAGCATAACACTGAAAGCCCAGGCTCCTCTGAGACCACTATGGGAGCACACGACACAGTTGTGAAAGACAAGTTCAAAATGAGAAAGTTTGGGGGAGGGAGGTGGGGAATAACATGTGAAAAAGCAAAGTGGCAGAGCCCCAACAAGCAAAGAAAAAAGGAAAACAGAGACCAGGTTCAAATCGCTACGGAAACCTTATTTATGATTAAGCTGTTCATGTTCAGTAGAAATTAAATGGTTACTTAAATGCATATTACAAATTTAAAATGAAAAAAACAACTCTTTTACAGCAAAGTTTATGGGAGATTCAAAAAACAGAATACTGGTACATTAACACAGCTAATTATTCACTGGAAGATAAACTCACAGAGGTATTTCAAATATTATGGGCCTGAATCATCAAATTACTGCCTTACTTCTTCTCTGAGAGATTTATACAAAAACTTTAATTTGTAACATTTATATATAAATATATAAAATGTGCATCAAGAAACGTACTATATATGAGAAAGAAGATTTAATAGCAGTTTGAACCTGAAGACAGGAGCTGAATCTGAGATCAAGAATTCAGTTCTGTCTTAACTTAAAAAGTTTTATTGGCAGTCTTGACCAGAAGAGAATACAAGGGGATGGGTGACTGATCAGAGGTCAAGACAGAGCACATGCTCATCAGCGTGACAGTCAGAAAGTGTGGGGTCTTTAGAACTTGGAGGGTATTAACTCCCGGAAGTGGAGGTGTAATGGATATGAAGAAACTAGGTAGGTGTTGGGTAGGTGTTTGTGAGGGGGGGGGGGGAGCAAAACGAAGTAGAGAGTGCTAAGAGTCCAGGTGGGTAGATGAAGGGAAGCAAGGCCCCCCTCTTCCCCTGTTTCCTAAAAGTGGACTGTATCTGTAAGTGCCAATAGTAGACTGTAGGGATTTCTAGTTTCAGAATGCACCTTGACAATCCCCATGATATATTACAAAGGTTGGATACCATGTATGAGTTGCAGCCGGTTATTAAGTATTTTCCTTTGCTTAAGTTCTTTAAAAGGTTGGAGATCACTGAGGTAGCCTTTCAAACAAAACATTAAAGCACTTTGATGTTGGAGATGTTTAGTTTTATTACAGATATTTACACACAGCTTGACTAGCTATAGTTATGTTTACTGCATCACTGTACTGTACCTTTCATTATGCAAGGGGAGGTCTCTTACTGCTGATCACTTGAATTCCAGAGGAGAAATTAATCCAAGCATTTAATTTATTTAAACTCGAGCAATCTACACTGCTCAATGTATTTCTGCCTAGGTCTGGCAGACTCCTCCAATGTTGACAAATCTCGTCACATGTCCGCACTGTCCAACAGTTACGCCCTTACTATCGCACCTTTCGCATTCCTTGGTATTCTCCCATGCAGCCTTCTCGCTTCCAACTCGCCCCCCTCAGGGCTTCAAGGATGAGGGCCCTCCCAAGCAGCAAGAACAGCTGGGCAGTGGGAACTGAGGTCACCTCCTTCAGACCTTCCATCTGTGCCTTACACTGTCAGGGTACAACAATCAGCCTTCAAAAATGGACACAATGAAAATTACCTACTATTTACATAATTATAATGGGGGAAGCAAAGCCCTGGCCTCACATAGACTAAGAAGAATCTTGGATTTAGTAATGCTGGGAGTAGCTTTGGAGAAGAAATAAACAAAACTAGTGTAGGAAAATGCAATAAGAGGTTGAAATATAAAGCACATTGTTCTCAAGGGCCAAGAGAAAATAATTATACTATTTAAACCTAAAATCTAAGTGGGGTCAACTAATATAAAGATTAACATACAAGAAAAAGTAATTTTTTTTGCCCATTAGATTTATTAATATATGTATATAGGTTATGTACTAAAATGTGCTAGTTACATGATTGCAGAAGCTGAGTGCTTTTGACTGTACTCAGTAGTCATCATCAGGGTGGTGCAAAGTTTCCTGAGAAGCAATATATGAAAATATAGGAAAAAGCAATACTTTTTTGTTGAAGATATTTTCAGCTGAAAAAAGTCCTACAGTAGAATTAAGTTTCAGCATTGTTGCACTGAAGCAAAAGACATCAAGTAGCTGATATCTTCAATGCATTGCCAAGAGCACTTGAATGCATTTTCGTGTCAGAAGCGAGTGCTCCTGGCAATGCATTGAAAATATCAGCTACTCAGCGACTTTTGCTCTAGTACTAGAACGCTGAAACTTGCTTCTATTGCAGGACTCTTTTCAGCTAAAAATGTCTTCCAGAAAAAGGCATTATTTTTGCCTACTATATTTTTACCAACAAACCCATTTCCCCAAGAAACTTTTGCGCCATCATGGTGATGACTGCTGAGTAGTCGAAAGTACTCGGCTTCTACAATCATGTAACTAGCATATTTCAGTGCCTAACCTATATATTTGTTAATAAATCTAACCCACAATGTTATTCTGCCTTATACATTAATAATGATGCTGTGAAATCGTTTCTAGATTTATCACCTCTTTCTCTATAGTAAAAAGATTATAAAAAAATAATTATGACCAGGTCAATGACATTTAAGTTAGCCAGTTAGGGCTAGGAAAACTCTACATTTAAAACATGTAAAAACACTGAATTACTGTTACATCATAGATACAAACCAACATTTTGTTTCAAATTTTTTATAATTTTTATTTATATCTGCTGTGTTTTCAAAACTTTTTTAATTATTTTTATGGATTTTCAAAATACATATACAAGAAATCAGTAATAAATAATCACAGAATAAGTCCTGTAGACATGGAACTCATGAAGACTTATATATGGATACTACACCACTACTAAAACACCACATACTAAATAAAGCACAAAGTACGAATTGAACCTCAAAAACAGCATCAAATACTGTTCCTGAAAAAAAAAGAGGGGAATGAAAGAAAATAAAAAAACTGAAGCTCAAAAGTTTAAACCTCAGAATTGGAGTCACTACTGAAATTGAGAATTTCATTATTGGAAAGATTAATTATTTAAAATTAATAAAACTGTCTTCAACAAAGAGGAAATAAGGGGAGACATATAGGAAACATATAGGAGAGCACAATTCTGATAAGGTCAAAGTTGATGGTATAGACATCCTGTTTCAGGAGAGATTAATTCTCAGAAGTGGACAGGAAGTGAGGTTTAAGATATCTGGAGAGGTGCAAGGGAGGGGGGTGGGCAATACAAGGAGAGTTGTACGTCCAGGTGCGATAGAAGAGGAAGGGGGGGGGAGAAGGGGAGTTGCACCTGATTGAATTTTCTGTTGCTATGATGGAGGATCACAATTCGAATCTCTCTTACAGATATTTGAATTAGGACAGTTTGCATAAAGGAAAATAAATCTAAGTGATAGACAGACTATTTAAGGTAGAATAATAATTTCTATGAATGAGAAACTAATGAAGTATGTCAACTGCAGGAACATCAAACTAATGAAGTACAACAACTGCAAGTGTAAGCAGTTGAATGCTCCATATTACTGAGAAGACTAAAAAAACTGCTAAGGTTGGCTAGATTATTTTATTTCATTTATTTTTTGCATAGAACACAGGGAGATATAGTGTCATGAATTTGAGATTAAGAAAGTTATTAATATAATAACCTTGTCAGTCATTTGATTTTAAGATTTTAAACAAAATTAAAACTGATTCTTTAAATTAAAACCCCCTCCCATATCCACCTGGTAAAATATTATGCTCCTGGCTCTGTCCTACAGCACTGGTCACTTAGGTAAATATTACTTAGCAGAAGGTTGCTGGCACAAGAAGGAAAATGCCATTTGACCTCACAACACAATGTAGACTCTAGAAAAACAATATCTATTGTAGCTATTATACTAGAGGCTTCTCATTTGATGAAAGAATAAAATAAGATCATCTCACCTGGATCATTATGTGAATGGGGAACAACAAAAATTTTCAACTTCTGATGAGGATTCCATTGGCTTTCATCATATTCTATATTCCATCCTTGTTTCCAAACACCTCCATCTTGATTATCAAACTGTATTTTTTCATATATATCAAGCATCTGTAAGAAAACAAATATCAGACCCTTTAGGCATACCAATATCATAAATACCCCCAAAAACTGCTTAATAGTATATTGAAACTGAAGCACAGACTATTATGAGTTGCATCTTAAGCAGCTATGTGCTTTGGAAAACATATGATTATGAAGAATAAAGACTCCATAAGAGTAAAAGTTCTATAGTGATTTTCAGCTATGAAAATAGATTCAGATACTTAAAATACTTTTTTTGCTTATTAAAAAATTGAATCGGGCATATTTATTTACAGTGAATTACAGAGGTTTATAGTGAAGAGTATTGAATCCATCTTGGAGCTGCAAAAAAAAAAGGGGGTTAGGCATGGATGTTTGTGCTGTCTCTGCTGAAGTGTCACCTTCTTCATAGACCTTCTCTATGGAATCTGAATTAACTTATTACTGTCAGACCTCTGTGACAGGCAGCTGCTCGAGTTTATTTTATTTTATTATTATATCTATTTAAAAATGATAACAGCAGTTTCTGCAATAGTTATAAAGAATCAACCTACTTTCTGTTAAGTGAAGTTCATTGTATTATTTTTCCTAACGGATTAAGCATTTGGTAGATGCACATTTTTGGAGATCAACAGTATAGTATGGTTTCAGAAGTAAATGAGGTTGGTTTAGATCCAATATTTTCACTTTAGCAGATCTTAGAGAAATGTTTAGCATTTGAAACACCTCTGGTTACTATTATAGCTTCAGGGACTTCAAAAAGGCTTTTGATCCCATTGATTGCAAAATTTTAAAGTTAATTGAGAGATTTCATGTCATGACTGATGAGTTAGTTAACGTTGATACTCTCTATAATAAGTGAATTGTGTGTGAGTTTGTAAAGCCTGAAGTGATTGGTTTAACATTACTACTGCAATGCAACAAAGCTGTGTTTTGTTTCTTTTCTTTAGTTATCAATCATGCTATGAAAATTCACCACAAAGGTGAGATTAGAGCCTTAGGTGGCTTAGAGCAGTAGTTCCCAAACCATTTTTTGTTTGGGGCTCAAAGTCAAATACCTATTCACTTGACAACTCAAAATTTAAATTCCCATTTCCCTTGCAATCCAAATAATAGCAGTACCTACTAGAGGATAACAGGCTGGGCCAAAAGCCTTTAAACACCTGTCTACAGATATGAAAATATCTGATTTAGATTAGGTTACTGATTTGGCCATTTTGGCAAATGATGTTCACAAGAACTCTTTTGGTATGGCTGTTGATGAGACTGATAATTGGACATATCTGGTGAAAAAAAGAGAAAATTAAAGTGATGAAAATTTGTCAGGCAGGTGATGCTTCAGTTCTTTTGATTAGCTGCACTCTTGAGTAGGTTTCTCATTAAATTTGAGAGTTTTATATCAAACACAGTTGATTTGTGACATTAGATTTGACATTAGAATAGGTTTTGCTACTGGGACTTTTAAGAATCTGTTTAGATTGTTGAAAAATAAGTGGCTAAACCTGAAAACTAAAATAAATATAATAGTTTGGTCATGTGATGGTTCACCTTCAATTTTGCTTTTCCTAATAATTTATTTATAATCATTATTCGGGGGCCTTACCTTTCTGTTTGAATCAGCCACTGTTTCCCCTCTGATCGGCTCTGAGTTGCAAAAAGCTTGTTTCAGTTGAGTGATGATAATCGTCACTGGCACTAAAAGTACCAAGGCCACAATCGTTTGTGTTATCCACAGTGCCATGATCAGTTATGCAAATATGGCTTTCTGATTTGTGATTACAGGCACTTGTCAACCAGCATTTCTCTTAAGAAACAGTTAGTATTAGAGAGTTATTATTACAATACAGCTTGGAACTCAGCTCTGTGTCAGAGGCTCATTTGTAGAAGGCTCAGTTGGAGCTCCGATAGTTTTTGTATGGAGCATATTGATGTCTAGCTAGTCCTGATTTACTGGAGTTGTTCAACTCCTGAGCTGTATTTTTGGTCAATTCAGAATTCAATAAACAGTTTTATTTTATTGATATTTGTTTTCTTTATGAGCAGATTAAGTGTCTGTAAATGGTAGATAGGTAGTCACTGGAAGGAGAGCTATACACCAATCTCCTGTGATGATACATAGAACTGACCAGGCCTAGCACCTAATGTTCGACCCCACCTTCTTGTGGTGCAGGTCATTAGTACCTTTCCAAAGAGATATTCTCTTGTGGAAGTGAATGGAAGGGCTGCCAGATTAGTGTGGGCTACTGATCTGGACAACTATGGCTACTTTTTTTTTCTACCCAGCTGAGGAGTGTCAACCACACAGGGTCCTGGTGCTGACCATATAAACC
This sequence comes from Ryuthela nishihirai, assembly GCA_038380435.1. Classification (NCBI taxonomy): domain Eukaryota; kingdom Metazoa; phylum Arthropoda; class Arachnida; order Araneae; family Heptathelidae; genus Ryuthela; species Ryuthela nishihirai. Next base: position 23,342,267 of record JAWZYU010000004.1, on the reverse strand, counting down.
CACTGGAATGAAATAAAGCTCTGAGTTTGATTATGGATCCTGAATTTGCTGCACTGGTGGGCTTCTGTGGAGGGAAAATCTTCTGCTGTTTTCTGCTTGTTTGTGGGTTGACAACCCCAACTGAACAGATTCACAGGTTATATTTATCAGCTGGTGGATAATCCTGAGCAGAGGTCATAGGCATCGTCAAATGCAATATTGGAGGAAGTCTTCCAGTGTAGATGGCTTCAGTCTTTAGTGGTGGGGGAAAGGGTCTTTACCCCACATCTGTGATAAGGGGTCTGTTTGATATTGTCGGCATTCCCTCTCTCAATAAACATAGTTTCTTTAAACATCCCACTAACCATTTTCTCTCCATAGGTATTTGGAATGTGAGGACTCTGCACAGAGCTTATTCTCTTGATGACCTCACACAAGAATTCCACCGTTATAATTCAGATATTCTTGGCTTCAGATGAACAGATAAAGGTCAGATTCATAAAAATAATCTTAAATTTCTCTTTTCAGGGAGGGAAGACAATAAACATCACCGAGGCATGGGTCTGATTCTCAGCAGACACACTAATGGTGCTCTTCTAGGATATGAGTGCATTAATGAAAAATTTCTTACAGCAAAATTTCAGACAAGCATTAAAGACTTGAATGTTATCTGCTGTTATGCCCCCACTGAGGATGCCGATGAGGATGAGAAGGATAGGTTTTACGGACAACTTCAGGATATTTTGAATTCTGTCAAGAAAGGAGATATTACCCTTGTTCTAGGTGACTTCAATGCCAAAGTTGGTAATGACTCTGACCTTTGGGGAGGGGTGATAGGCCTTTTTGGTATTGGTAGCTGCAATGGCAATGGGCAACGTCTCCTACAGGTAAGTAAACTCAATGGTTTCAAAATAACTAACACTTATTACAAACATCGCAACATACATAAGTACACATGGGTTTCACCTGATGGGCTGCATAAGAATATGATTGATTATATATTAACAGCATATGGGCTAGTTCTGTTAGGAATACCAGGCCATATAGGGGAGCTGAAATTGGAAATGACCATTACCTTGTTAAAAGTGTCTTGCAACTTAAAAAGTGTTGTGTTGGGTTAAAAAATTTACTTTTAATACTGAAGCTCTGAAAGACCCAGTTATAGCTAAAGCTTACCACGATAGGTTACTTAGTCATTATGATAGTCATGGTTTGCTTACTACTGAAGTTGAGGAAGAATGGGACCATTTTAAACAGGCTTTTTTGGAAACTAACAGTTCTCGTTTAGGAAAAAAGAGGCAGAGGAGGCAGAATTATTTGAGTGATAAGGCACTTGAGCTTATTTCAATAAGAAAGAACTGCAGAAATGTCCTTAATCAATACCCTACTAGTCCTAATAGAAAACATTACAGAGAGCTTAATAAACGTGTAAAGGATCTGTTAGCTGCTGATAAGAATCTTTGGCTTGATGGCTTGGCTGACAAAGCCGAGGAAGCAGTTAGACAGAACAACAGCAGATAGTTAATGTTTTGTGTGGTAGAAAACGGACAGTTGTTCAGGGATTGAAGGATAAACCAGATAAGGTTATTGTAGGTGAGAATTTTGTCATGGCTAGGTGGGCTGAGCATTTCAGTGATGTTCTAAACAATGTGGTTAGTTCTACTCTCCTTGTTTACAATGATGATAGATGCATTGGTGGCTTTAATGTTGGCTCTATAACACAATCTGAAGTTATTTTGGCTATTTCTAAACTTAAGCTTCATAAAACTCCAGGGGTAGATGAAATTACTATGGAAATGCTTAGAGCTGGGAATGTTTCGGTTACCACTTGGATGACTGAAAATTTGGATATCTTTTATGATAAAGGCATGGTTCCTAAGGATTTTACCAGAGTATTATTATTATCTCTATTTTCAAAAAAGGTGATCACAGTTCTTTCTCAGGAGGAGGAGGATATTAATAAGTAACTAGAGTTTAGTTTTGCATCAAGATTATTACTGAACATTCACTTTAGACTTGAAATATACTGCTTACCAAATGTTCCATAAGAACTAAACCTTAATTTTTGGTAAGTTGATTACTGCCTTGCACCAAAATTTCTAAGGTATCTGGCATTTGGTTGTTAAATGAGTGGGAGTGTTACAGTCATTTCTAAAGTTTGGTATTTAAACTTACTTATTGCAAGCAACATAATAAAAAAATGATGCCTTTGATTCTAGATGATTACAGAGCAATAGGAGGTTTGAATAAGTGAGAAATGACGAGATTACACAAAGGAATCAGCAATGACTTTTAAGTAGCATCTAATGTAGAGAAAGACTGCAGTGGTTTGGCCATGTTTTGTACATCCAGAACTACAATTAAGAGTATAAAAGAGCTATGAATAGTGTGTCTAAAGCCCTTAAAAAAAAAGTGGTAAACCTGGAATGTAGTGGGTAGGCAATGTCAAACAAGACCTTGTTAGAATTGGCTGGTAGTGGCCAAATGCTACAGATATAGCTCAAAATAGGTTTGTTTGGAGAACTCAATTACAGTTTGGTTTGACCTCCACAGCCCATGGATTCTTGAAGATTATGTATACAATAAGATCTGTATTTGCCTATAAATTCTGAACTTGCAACCAACAGGTGCAATCAGACTATGCAATTTTATTTCATGAAACACTTCTATCCTGAACAAGCTATTGCATTTGACTCCTGCAAATCAATTCTAATAAGATTCTGTTTCACATTTTCACCCATTACACCATAGATTTGCATCTTCTGAAAGCAACAATATTGATACATTGATATAAAGTGTCTTTAATACTTATAAGATATAGAGTAATCATAATTTATTTTTCTATATACTACCACCTACTCAAATACCACAAAGGCTCAGAGCTATGTAGTTGGGAGAAGATTCACTGGACAACCATTAGGACACAGATGGAAACTGTCATGGTCATCTGGTGTGTTCTTTAATGTGCACAGAGGTTGGTTTTCCTGCATGCATAGGTCACTTTCCAAATCCATTGGTATCCAATTTCTCACTAAGAGCAGAGCGAGGGATTATTGGAGAAAATCTCATTACAGGCATAGTGAAGATTCTAACCTGGGAATATAAGGTTAACCTAGAATGTTACCAATTGAGCCATTCCCATTTCCCTAATACTAAAGGAAACTAGATTATAATCTGAACGAAGCAAGTCATGTTAGCTACTAAAAAGATGAAAGAAAACAATGGTGGAATATGGGGGAACCATTAATGTCAATATTTTTCCTATTTTCCTATTGATTTTCATTTGACATTTGTCGGTTTGTGGATTTGTCAAAACAATTGTTCCATCATATCTTTCAAACAGAATGGAGAAACTTAACGATTTATGTGTCAAATGAAAGCTTCTAATGCAGGGAACGTCATGGGCTATGAAAATATTGAACCCCCATGTTTTCTTTTCCCCCTAAAAAGAGGGGAAATAAGAAAATGGTCATATCCCCTGAACAAGATTGTGAAAAATAACAAGCTAATATGTCAAATGGAAGCTTGTGATGTGGGGAATGCCATAAACTATAAAAAATGAACCCTCATGCATTCTTCCCCCCCTAAAAAACAGGAAATGCAAAAACGATTGTTTCCCTATATCTCCTGAACCTCTAGTGTAGAAAGTAACAAGCTATGTGTCAAATGAAAACTTGTGAGGTAGGGAGTGTCATTAGCTGTAAAAAGACCCCTCATGCTTTCTTCTCCTCTAAAAAATGACAAATGTGAAAGTCATTCTACTATACCTTCCGAATGCAAGGCCCTACAGTTATGAGTTAGGTGTTAAATGAAAGCTCATATAATGACCATCATAAACCATTTCAAATTTTGACCCCCACCCCCTGATAAAACGAGGGGCAGATTTTTCCAAGTTATATCTCAAATTAAAGCTTGTGATGTCTCCAATATCATGGGACTACCTGAAACATGATTCCAAAAGGGAGGAAAAATGTGGTCAATGTTTTTGAGTCATATATCAAATGAAAGTTTTTGAAGGTAGGTGTTTTCAGTCACAAGAAATATTAATAAATTTAAAAATTTAAAAAATACCTATCTTCTTATAAATAAAAAAAATAATAATAAATCCCTCCACAAGCAGCTGCTTGCCACAGAGGTCTGACAGGAGCCTGTCAGTTTATACACCATAGTAGAAGGTCTGTGAGGATGGCAGAACCTCAGCAGAAAAACAACACAAACGTCCATCTGGGGCTCGAACTCAGGTCCCTTAGATCAGCAGCCAAGTGTGCTAACCACTCGGCCATGGGAGGCTATATATTCTTATATGGGCCCTAAAAGGTAGAAGATAAACCTAAAGCATATCGATGGTGCAATCAGTCACCAAGTTCATATTTATTTCAAAAGAAGATAGGGCACCAACAATCTTGTTGAGTAGGTAAATCGCACCTTATCTTCCTTTGAAGTGAATACAAACTCAGTGACTGATTGCACCATCAATATGCTTTAGGTTTATTTTCTACTTTTTAGGCCCATATAGGTATTTTTTTTCATACATTTTAATTAAATGATTACTTAAAAAATATAGAAACTTCTCAATTAAGTCTAATACAAAAATAACTATTTTTTTATAACTACAGTTTGACTTTGCATATGAAGGTAATTAAAATTCATTTATGTTGAAATAATTATCTTATTTACTAAATTGCTTACAATTCAATGTTAATATTATAATGCAAAAAGAAACACCTCAAAATTACTATGTTAATTTATTTCTAAGTTTGCTTAGATTATTATTGCTATAATTTTCTTTGGAAACTAAAAACTTTCCTCAAAACGGATGACTCAATTATACCTTTAAAGTTGCTATCCAACAGGTGTACTTGAGTCATACCTTTTACAGATTTCAAAAAAATAGTGAACCATAATAATACTAAAATAATTCAGAACATGTAAATTCAGGTTGGTTTCAGTTACAATTTCTGAACTTCAGTTTAAACATTGGTATGACATGAATAAAGTTGTTTTGCATGAGAAACTGGAATAAACTAACAGAAATCAGAAGTTATCAATTTCTCACTACTTCATTCTATACAGCTAAAAATAAATACGCTATCCAATGATAATACTGGTACTATGTTATTATAATGTAAAATAACTTACATTTTCATCTGCATCTGCTAAGGGATCCATGCAGAGATGGCAATCAACTGAAGATAGTGCAACAAAACTACGATTTACTTTTACAGAAAGAGGTCCATTTAAAAGATGTTTTTTAATTTCTGAGTCTGGTCCCACTTTTATGAGATCTTTCACTGTATCTTTAACCTGGCCTAACATAATTCTATTCCTTTGCAGCTCTTCTTCCAACTTTTCCAGTCGTTGTTCTAAAACTGATAGCTCTCCCTTTGAAAAAAATAAACTGTAAATATATTTTATATTTTTCAAATATATAGTTTTGTATTACTTCCATCCAAAATTGCAATGAAAAGTGAATGCTTAAAGATGTAATTGCAAAATTTAAAAATGAAAATTAGGAATGAAAAAAATAACAGATGTGTAAATGCACAAGATACTCATGTACCTAGGTCAACAATAAATACATTTAAACCATGGAAATAGGATTTTATTATATAACATCTCAGCAGCAGACTAAGCTAACACCAGCTCTGTCATTTATCCACTTAGTTGTAACTTTTAAATCCCATTGACCTTGTCACTCATGGAACCATCTATGATCAGGAAAGGCAATAATAAAATAATAAATACCCCCTCAAGCAGCTGCTTGCCACAGAGGTCTGACAGGAGCCTGTCAGTTTATATGCCAAAGTAGAAGATCTGTGAGGCTGGCAGGACCTCAGCAGAAAACAACACCAACATCCATGCCTTACCCGGGGCTCGAACCCAGGTCCCTTATATCAGTAGCCAAGCGCGCTAACCACTCGGCCATGGGAACTTATCCAATATTGCATAATATTTCAATGTTAAATATGGAAGTCACTCACACTAAAGCATTATTAAGGCAAGAATCAATCAATGCTAAATTCACAGATTACCTATTAACATATAATTCAAGAAATAATTTTGTGGAAAAAATTAGTTTCGCCAGTGAGTGGGATTCAAACACTAATTCTTGTATTAACAATGCTTTAGTGTGAGTGACTTCCTTATTTAACATCTATATATTGTGCAATATTGAATAAGTTACCTTTCCTGATCATAGATGGTGTCATGAGCGACAAGGTCAGTGTGATTTAAAAGTTGCAACTAAATGGAAAAATGAGAGCTGGTGATAGCTTAGTGGGTAGAGCACCTGGCATGTAATTGGGAGGCATTGGTTCGAATCCCACTCATTGGCAAAACTCATTTTTTCTACAAAATTATTTCTTGAATTATATGTCAACAGGTACTTTGCAAATTTAGTATTGATTTGCATAAATGCTAAACTGTATTCCACTTTTTTCATCCTTATAAAGGGTATTCTTTGGTTTCTAACTGCTAAACATGCCAGACTACTTTTTCAGATAATAACAATGCTCCATTTGCACTTTCAGTCAGTAAAACTATTCTTAACTGTTCAGACACCCAATCAAAGTGCATCAGATTAAGTTGAATGTGATCATACTACTTACATCGGTACTTACTATTACCCAAGTGGATTGAAAAGTGCCAGTGGATTACTGTTTAAGCATTGCAGCAAGGTAAAATGGCATGCAATGGATATATAGAAATATGCACATGTCATATTTTTTATATATGCCTCATTACAAAGAGGCAGTATATGCATAAAATGTAGATAATGCTGAGGATAATGATTGATAGATTTTTCATCAGTATGATCATGCTTTCTAAGTAGAAAGAAATTATTTCCTTGCCATGAAATCATAAGATTTATATATGTCTGAGTGTATGTAGTGAGCTGGACACATCCCACAAATGGGCTCAGGCATATAGCAATGCAGATTGTTGTTTAAGAGACTGCCATGAGTAGAGCAACCTTAATATGCAGAATTGTGGTCCATTGTCTTCTAAATCTATTATTAATGGAATGAGCTCTATTGAAGGTTCAAGATTCAAGGTGTTGTAAGTCATGTAGAACAAAGAAGTGATTATGGTTTCAGTTTTTAAATAATTCAGTGCGTCCCATTTCTGTCGATTGCAGTTGAAAGGACTTAAATGAAAAAAGTAGAGAATTACAGCTGAGAAAAAAGGGAATGAAATGTAAGTAGCTGAAAATTTTACACTGATGTAACAAAACTGTTGCTCTTATTTTGTTTTTTTAATAATAGTAAAACATTAATATTAATAAATAAAATAAATATCACCTCAAGCAGCTGTTTGTCAGAGGTCTGACAGGAACTTGTAAGTTTATATGCTATAGAAATATGTGATTAATTAATTGAATGACATACCCAGATGTTTCGCAATTCAGAGACTGCATGCCATCTATAAGGAGTATGCCATGTTTACCACTACCTACGGTCAGGGACAAGTCAGTACCATATAGGTAAAGCTCAGCCCATGACATTCTAGGGCGAACAGTACTATAAAAGTAAAGTCCATCCCTAGGTCAAAACCTAACTTGAATCTTCATCCTGGGTTGCCACAAACAAGGATATAAAGACCCAAGTTGCCATGGCACCTGTGACAGGACATAGCAGTCTGTGAGGAAGGTGACATCTCAACAGAGACAGTACATATATCCATTCCTTACCTGAAGTTTGAACCCAGGTCTCTTTGATCAGTAGCCAATTATGCTAACCACTTGATTATCATCATCCTCAAGCAGCCATGGGCTATAGAGGTCCAACCAGATGAGATCTTTCATGATCTCACCTGTCAAAAATGTGTAATTTAATTTTCAAACATATCTGTCCTGAGCTCCATCTGGCCACTGTACACCAATTCTAACAAGGTCCTGTTTCACATTGTATGCCCACCACAACCTAGGTCTCCCCCTCTTTCTGAGGTCTTTAGGCACATTGTTCATAACCTTATTCACTTACATTTTATCTGCTTACTAATTACCCTATTTGCTTTTACCTGCCTTTACTCATTCCCCTATTCGCTAATCTATAATTATGTATACAGGCAACATGGTCAAACCAATCAGTCTCTCTCTGCACAATATGCTGTTCAAAGGAGGTTGCCGACTCATTTGGCTAATCTCATGATTACTTGCAAAGTTGAACCACCTAACACCTAATTCCCAAAATACTGGGCTGGGTTGTTTTACCTCTGAGTGACACTATTTTGCACACAAGGGCTAAATGTCCAAGTCACATGGACTCCAAAGGCTCAGAGAAGGTTGGAGGAGTGGACCCACTGGAAAAGCTGTTGGGAGACAGATGGTAGCCTCCTGTCAAAGCCATCCTGTGTGTTCTTTAATGTGTACAGGATATGGCTCTCCCGCACACAGGGCCAAACTTAACATCCCATCCAATGGACAGCGGCCCTTCCAAACCCATCAGTGTACCCTACTGACCATGGGCAGGGATTTTTGTGGAGATAAATCTCACTGCCAACCTAACTGGGACACGACCTGGGAACTGCAGATTATGAGCCTGGCATGCTACCCACAAGATACTGCATAAGCATCCAGATCAAAAGTATCAACTTTCTTGTTATTTTATTTACATAGGGTCCAAGTTTCACTACCATAACTAACTCTAGAAAGAAATGAACTATTATATAGCCTAACTTTAGTCTTTAGGTGTATACGCCTATTTCTCCACACTCTCCATAGATTATTAAAAGTCCTGGCAGCAATACATATTCGCCTATTAATCTCATGCTACACATCACCAGTATCTGTTACATGCTACCAAGATATTTAAATTGAGACAGCTGTTCAAGACCATAACCATTCAGATACCTGAACCACAGCCTGCTTTACCTATTTTAATCACTTTAGTTTTTTCTCTGTTTATCACCAAATCTACTCCACTACCAGTCTCATCAACCACTCTAATGAAAGAATTCATCTCAATTCAAATTCAAATATTTTTATTTTTGATATAAATGTACATTATTACAATGTAAATAACCCAAGACCATATGCTCATCCAGGTTATTGTAATAATTAACACAGGAATAAAGTAGTGACAACATATATATATATACAATATTAAACATCTTCAAGTATAGTTGAGTGTGCAATAACAGAAAAGTATAGATCCTTTTATAGAACAACAGTGGCAAAAATATATAAATGATTTCATTTTTCTATACAAATTTTTTTGTTTGTGTAGACATAAAACTAACTTTAAGGAGCTAGCTTAAAATATGAAAGTAAGGCTCCATATCAGTTATATTTTTGAGGAACTGTTTCAGTTTTTCTTTATATGTGGAATATCCACAAATGTAATTTCTGAGACATCATTTGCCAAAAGGGCTAAATCATCAGCATAATCTAAATTATAAATTTTCATATCTCTAAATAATTTAAGTACAAAATCTTTCCCTTGCAGAGAATTTCAGATAGCAATCAATAACCAAACTAGAAAAGAGGAAACAAAAATGCACCCTTGTCGAACACCAGAAGCAATGCTAAACCAACTGCTACAAGCTTTATCAACCCTCGCACATGACTCACTTGTATTATAGAGAGCTTTCATTGTAACTTGTCTAGTATACAATCTCACAATCAACCAGAAATTATGACAAATTTATCGAAAGCCTTTTTGAAAGCTACAAGGCAAGTAACCACAGTTTTCTGGAACTCTAAACATTTCACAATGTTCTGCCTAAGTGAAAAAAAAAAGTCTGATCTGCACATTCCCTACCACTTCTGAATCCACACTACTCATCATGCAATTGTTCATCAACCAGATTCTTAATTCTATTAAGCACAATAATGCAAGAACTTTACTTGGAACAGAAAGTAGACTGAGACCTCTATAGTTATCACAAGAACTATGATCACCTCTAAAAAAAAAGGGGGGGGGGGGGATAATAGCTCTGGTAAAATCCTTAAGAAAAATGCCTTTATCAAAAAAGATATTCAAAATTTCAGTCAGCCATGTGATAACAGAAACATTCCCAGCCCTATGCATTTCAGTAGTAATATCATCTACCCCTGGGGAATAGCCAAAATAACTTCAGATTGTGTTGTAGGGCCAACATTAAAGCCAGTAATGCATCTATCCTCATTACAAACAATGGGAGTAGAACTAACCACATTGTTTAGAATATCTCCAAAATGCTCAACCCATCTAGCCATGGCAGAATCCTCACCTTCAATAACCTTACCTTGTCTATCATTGAATCCCTGTATACATGTCCATTTTTTTGCCCACACAAAACATTAACTCTTTGGTACAGCTCTCTGCTGTTGTGCCATCAAACTGCTTCCTTGGTTTTTTTAGCCAAGCCATCAAAGATTCTTATCAGCTGCTCACTGATCCTTTACACGTTTACTACGCTCTCTGTAATGCTTTCTATTAGGACTAGTAGGGTATTGATTAAGGATATTCCTGCAGTTCTCTCTTTTCGAAATAAGTTCAAGTGGCTTATCACTCAATTAATTTTGCCTCCTCTGCTCCTTTTTATCTAAAGAGTACTGTTAGTTTCAAGAAAAGCCTGTTTAATATGGCCCCCATTCTTCAACTTCAGTAGTAAGCAAACCATGACTGCCATAATGACTAAGTAACCTATCATGTTATAACTTTAGCTATATCCAGGTCTTTCAGAGCTTCAATGTTAAAAATAATTTTTTTTCAACTTAGCACACTTCTTAAGTTCAAGTTGTGAGACACTTTTAAGCAAGTAATGGTCAGATCCAATTTCAGCTCCCATATATGACCTGGTATTTCTAACTAAACTAGCCCATTTGATGTTAATATAAATGAGTGTAATAATTTTTGCCACTATTACCCTTACTTAAATTCTGAAAGATGACAGATATGGCATCTTTGCCCCTTCCCTTCCCCCTCCCACTCCCAAGATCCGGGCCTGGGTTTAATTATTGATGAGCATTTCAGTTGGAAGACAATTATCATAATCTATGTGATTAGACTTAGATTTGTTTATAAAATCTACAAATTAGAGTGAAGTTCCTACTAACATTTGTGCTTTAGTTTTTAAATCTTTATGTGAAACAATTATTTGATACGGCTTATCAGTCTATGTCAATCCAGCTTATCATTGGTCAATATATGACCTTATATTGACCAATAATTGTCTCACAATCATTGGTCAATATAATCATATTTAGAAGATAGTATTTTATTTAATTAAAAATATATATTGATTTAAAAAAAATAAAACAATATTGATTTTGAATCCTTATGGAAATTCCAGCTTCAAGAAGTAAAGATATTTTATACTAGTCATCCTGCCAATGGATGGCTTATGCAAATATATAATTATTTTAAAATATTACTTTAATAAATATTTCAAAACCAAAAAAAGTTCTCTATATCCAGCAACTAGGTTGAACAAGCACTAATTCTTACTATTTATTGCCTAAAATCACACATAATATAAGGAAAATACCTGAGCACACCAAGTACCATTTACATTTAATGCAATGTCACACACAATATGTATTACAGTTTAAAAGATATGCCACTATCAAAAACAACAAAACTGGTTATTTGAAAACAAAGCATAATAATTTGCTTCTCATATGTTACAAATAAAATTTTTTTTCTGCTTTTTTTACTTGTTAATCACCTACATTGTGTGAAATTACATACTATTTGTGATTGCAAATTATTTCAATGTTTAAAATAGAACTGTTCACTATCCCCTTAGTGTGATTTTTTTCCTCTCTAAAAATGCAACTCAACTTCTGAGCCTCATTATGAAACAACTAATGAATAAAAGAGTTTACATTCTAAAAGAAAGAGCATTTAATTCTGAGAAAAAAATATTGAAATTAAAAGGCAAAAAAAATAGGTAAGCATAAAAAAAAATGTTGCAAGCTAGTTTGTAGTGATTTTTGAAACCTGATTAAATCAGTTTCTGACACTTAAAGGGCTATACCATCAGTATATTGTAAAATTTCTGCAGGTAAGTCCCTGGCTTTGCATGATCATTATGTATGTATTATTGCTTATGTGAATAAAGATTATTATTATCATAAATTTTGCACCTCTACATTATTCTTTAAAACATGTACATAGTTATTCATGTTCATCTTATTCATTGTTCAGATATCAATTATTCATATTAAAAAACTCTTTCAAATGCATTTCAATCTCCATTTTCAACAATATGTGTTTTGCGATTTGAGATTTACTGAAAGTGGAATATTTAACAGCAACAATACAATTTTAAATAATTTCTATGGATAGTTAATAAAAAGAAAAAATGTCAGCTTTGTAGAAAGACAAAAGAAAACTTACAAGTAATGGTGCCTATATGAGATATCACTGTAAGATGTCCCAAATACAATCAGTGAGATTGAAATCTGGTGACTCAGCATGACATTAGAGAGTTAAATCTCTTCTTCCTCCAATACAACTGCAACTTCATCAAAATGTTCCTTCCTTTAGTACCATGTAAAGTTTCCTCCACAGCAACACAATTTTAGGAGTTAAGATAATCCCCCTCCCCTTTTCCAAACCATAACTGACACACTTCTGTTTGTGTGAATTTCCTGAACATGCTGGACATAACGAACACACCCAACTTCCAAACACCTGTATGCTGACAATCATGAAACAAAATTAAAACTTATTAATAAATAGCCCAGATAAATATCAATTACATAGTAGATATTTAATAGCGAAATGTAAACAAACTGCATTATTTCTATTTTAGTAGCAACTCAGAATCACTGATGAGCATAATGCCCTTTCATGAAAATGGTTCTTTAAGGCTGAGTGTTTTTAGGTTTGCCAGCTTTTCATCTGAGAGGGCACAAATGCAGTAACCATAGAGGTTCATATGGGAAAATGCAAAATATCAGAATAGTGAAAGCATTACATTCTTCAATGACTAATAAGGTATTATCAAGAAATATTAATTCTTTCAATTCATTCTATTTATTGTTAATTAGTAGATTAATGCATACTTTGACACACTGCTTAGCTTTTTGTTCAATAAATTACAGAATTAATCCCATTTCTGCTATAATTAAAAGTTACTCAAAAATTACTAGTACCAAAAATTCATCCATCGCAATAGGGCTAGCTCAAGCAGGTAATCAAGGTAAGCACTGCATCAGGAATATTCAACAATGTGGCTGGCAAGCAAAATGTCTGAAAAGAGAAGCTAAAAACAGCAAACATCCTTGTGCTGGTCCTGGTGATAGATAATAGCTCAGGTGAAGATGTAAATATAAAACAGCTCCTCCTAGATAAATTTTCCATAAATTTATCCACACAAGCAATTACAGTGCATCTTTTGGTTATTATGAAAAATTCAAAAAATGTTAACAGATAACTTGTTTAAAGTTATCTCATTACTGTCCTATTTAACATATATAAATTGAGAGTTATTTATGAAATTTAATTAGGAAAATTCCACTTTAACAGGAATACTATACACTTCATATGAAGTTTGTTAGCTAACATTTCATAAAATAAGAACTTTTGCATTTCTGGAGATGATGGAAGAAAATAATAAAAAGGAGGGTAGCTGGCATTCCTAGTGATGAGTGCCATTTACAAGTTCCTTACAGGTATGTATGTACCTAACTATACCGCAGTGAATACACAGTTTCACACTGATGAATTAATCTCGTAACAGAGGAAATTCATTAGCATTCTTTCATTTAGAATAGTTGTTCTCAACCTCTGGTCTGGACCCTCAAGAGTTTCCAATATTTTAGAAAGTTCTAACAAAAATGGCATTTATTGTGATTACATACCCACATTAAGTTCCATTGCTTTTGTCTTGAATTATGTCATATCAGTATGGTAATGCTGCTATCTCATGCTAATCACAAAATATAACTGGCTGTTGATGACAAGAATTTCTGGAGAATGGTTTCTACACTCAAATGTTTAAATTCAAATTGCAAAATAATCAATATATGAACAGCAGATAAAACCCATTCTTGAGAATTTTGGGGAGTCCTCATTATGAACATCTAGGGAACTACATAGGGGCTCACAGAATGACTTTGTAGGGGGTCCACAGAATGAAAATTGAAGGGGTCCGTAGTGCTGAAAAGGATGGAAACTACTGGTTTAGAGCTAATTTGCACCAGTGAGAAAGATCCAGTGCGTTTTAGGCATGTTGATTGCATACACAACATCTGTCCATTGTGTGACAATTTTTCCCATCCCAGTTGCTCCAAAAATTAGTTTGCACTAATGACATTACATATTTAAAGAATACTAGCATTCTATTGATGGCCAAAATATCAAATTCTACTGCAACCAATGCTACAGCTTTGTTGCCTTCCTGTGCAAATTCAAATTACATCAATTGAATTGTACTTTACTGATGCATTTGTCTACGCAACTTTTCTACAGATAATTTTTCTCTCTTTTTAAGATCAGTATATTTTTGCAATGCGCATATAATACTTATATAATTTATATATGAATGTATTTTTATGCACATTAATGTATGAATTGCAAAATGACAGAAGTGAAATTTGGATTGAAAGTTTAACTTTTTCAGCTTATTACATATGTATTAATTTTCACTAAACGTAGCTTACCTTGTCAACTTCTGTTCGTGGAATAGTAATGGTTCTTTTTGGAAAATTAGAGTATATACCCCTGAAAAGTATATAAGCAAGTCCTAATAACACAGCAACACGTACTGCTCCAAGTATCACAGCCGATCTTCTGAACTGAAATACTGATGTTCCGATTCTAAATCTAATCATTGTGATATATTACATCTGCGACATAAAGAATTTATTACTGCAGAGAATATTACCTAACGTCACCAAAAAGATCCGATACGAACCCACAAGCATAAACACAAACTCCAAAACTGCAGCATAGCCTCCGGTGTCTATGCTCCCAGCACTCAACGTGGTGTTTCCGAGCAACGCATGCGTAAACTAGGACAACATAGCCACTCCGTAACCTGCCACCTAAGAACGAAAGACAAGTATAATAAATTGCTGTAGACAAAATCTTTGAAGGATACGTAGCTAATAGCTAGCCAATTTCCTAAAAAAGCATAAAAGCATTAGTGATAAGCAATTTGATTTCTAAAACGGTAAAGATGCAATTACACTTTTAACGGAGATTTCTGACGGCATTAACGAAGCTTTAAACAAAGAAAAAAAAACAGCTGCAATCTTTCAGGACCTTCGTAAAGCATTTGATACATTAGATCACGATATTATGCTTCAAAAATTCTATACTTCTCCGAGGATTACCCTTAAATGGTTCGAAAATTATTTAAAAAACAGAAATTAATGGTATTTTTAGTAAGAAGAGAACAATCTACACCTATGCCTCACAAAGTTCAACTTCAGGTCTCTCATATTTATAAAAAAAAATATCTGCTAAAGCAGCAGCTTTCCCCAAAGGTCTGACAACAGATTGTCAATTTATATAGAGAGAATAGTGAACACTAGTAGAAAGTCTGTGTCAGCAGAAAAACAACACGAATCTCCATGCCTCACCCAGGGCTCGAACTCAGATCCCTTTGAACAGTAGTCAATCGCGCTAACCACTCGGCGAGGGCTATTAATGATCTAACAAACTTTAATCGAAGGGCTCTCCTTATATTTACACTGATGACCCCACAGATATATGGATGACACTGTCTAAATGGTAGCTAGGCGTAAACTGGAAGGAGTGCTGTGTACCAATCCCTAGTGATGATGCACAGAACCGGCCAGGTCTAGCACCTAATGTCCGACCCCGCCTTCTCGTGGTGCAGGCCGTTAGTACCTTTCAAAAGAGATATTCTCTTTTGGAAGGGAACGGAAGGGGAGGGCTGCCAGTTCAGTATGGCCTACTGATCTGGTCACCTATGGCCACTTTTTTCCTTTTTTTTCAACCCTGCTGAGGAGTGGTCAACTTCACAGGGTCCTGGTGCTGACCATTTATACCTACTAGACTGGACTTGTTTATGGATTTGAGCTTGATTATGGATCCTGGACTTGCTGCACTGGTGGGTCTCTGTTGAGGGAGAGTCTGCCGCTGTGGTTTCTGTTTGCTTCTGGGTTGCCAGCTCTAAGTGAACAGAGGCATGGGATACCTTATATCAGCTGGTGGATAATCCTAATGAGAGGCCATCGCAGGTACCTGAACCTCACTTAGCTAGTTGGGCATCGTCAAGCCTAAACTGGAGTAATGTGTCTCAGGCAGGCCATATGGCTCTTGAAAAAGTCCACTTGAAAAGGTGGTGCCTGATGTTCCTACCAGCATTGGTGACTTCAGCCTTTAGCAGAGGAGGAACAGGTCTTTGCCCCATGCCTGCGATTAGGGGGCTGTTTGATATTGTTGGCCCTACCAATCTCAATAAACCTAATTTCTTTAAAAATCCTACTAATCATTTTCTCTCTGCAGGAACGTGGAACGTGAGGACATTACATAGAGATTATTCTCTTGATGTCCTCATGCAGGAATTCCAGCGCTATAACCTAGATATTCTAGGCTTGCAAGAGACCAGATGGACAGGTAAAGCTGAGATACTTAAAAATAACTTTAAATTTCTCTTTACAGGGAGGGAGGATGGAAAGCATCACCAAGGCGTGGGTCTGCTGCTCAGCAGACATGCTAGTGATGCTCTTCTAGGATATGAGTGCATTAATGAAAGATTTCTTACAGCAAAATTTCAGACAAGCATTAAAGACTTGAATGTTATCTGCTGTTATGCCCCCACTGAGGATTCTGATGAGGATGAGAAGGATAGGTTTTACAGACTTCAGGATATTTTGAATTCTGTCAAGAAAGGAGATATTACCCTTGTTCTTGGTGACTTCAATGCCAAAGTTGGTACTGACTCTGATCTTTGGGGAGGGGTGATAGGCCCTTTTGGTATTGGTAGCTGCAATGGCAATGGGCAACGTCTCCTACAGGTAAGTAAACTCAATGGTTTCAGAATAACTAACACATATTACAAACACCGCGACATACATAAATACACATGGGTTTCACCTGATGGGCTGCATAAGAATATGATTGATTATATATTAATTAACAGCAAATGGGCTAGTTCTGTTAGAAATACCAGGGCATATAGGGGAGCTGAAATGGGATCTGACCATTACCTTGTTAAAAGTGTCTTGCAACTTAAACTTAAAAAGTGTTGTGCTAGGGTTAAAAAATTTACCTTTAATACTGAAGCTCTGAAAGACCCAGTTATAGCTAAAGCTTACCATGATAGGTTACTTAGTCATTATGACAGTCATGGTTTGCTTAATACTGAAGTTGAGGAAGAATGGGGCCATTTTAAACAGACTTTTTTGGAAACTAACAGTACTCTTTTAGGGAAAAAGGAGCAGAGGAGGCAGAATTATGTGAGTGATAAGGCACTTGAGTTCATTTCAGAAAGAAGAAAGTGCAGGAATGTCCTTAATCAGTACCCTACTAGTCCTAATAGAAAGCATTACAAAGAACTTAATAAACGTGTAAAGGATCAGTTAGCTACTGATAAGAATCTTTGGCTTGATGGCCTTGCTGACAAAGCTGAGGAAGCAGTTAGACAGCACAACAGCAGAGAGTTGTACCAGATAGTTAATGTTTTGTGTGGTAGAAAACGAACAGGTATACAGGGATTGCAGGATAAACAAGGCAAGGTTATAGAAGGTGAGGATTCTGTCATGGCTAGGTGGGCTGAGCATTTCAGTGATGTTCTAAACAATGTGGTTAGTTCTACTCCCATTGTTTGCAATGATGATAGATGCATTGTTGGCTTTAATGTCGGCCCTATAACACAATCTGAAGTTAGTTTGGCTATTTCTAAACTTAAACTTCATAAATCCCCAGGGGTGGATGAAATTACTACGGAAATGCTCAGAGCTGGGAATGTTTCAGATACCATTTGGATGACTGAAATTTTGAATAACTTTTATGATAAAGGCATGGTTCCTAAAGATTTTACCAGAGCTATTATTATCCCTATTTTCAAAAAAGGTGATCGCAGTTCTTGTGATAACTATAGGGGTATCAGCCTACTCTCCGTTCCAGGTAAAGTTCTTTCCATGATTGTGCTTAATAGAATTAAGAATCTGGTTGACAGGCAATTGCGTGATGAGCAATGTGGATTCAGAAGTGGTAGGGGATGTGTGGATCAGATATTTTCACTTAGGCAGATTCTTGAGAAATGTTTAGAGTTTCAGAAACCTTTGGTTGCTAGCTTTGTTGATTTCAAAAAGGCTTTCGACTCTGTTGATCGTCATAATTTGTGGTTGATTGTGAGATCATATGGTATACCTGACAAGTTAGTTAACATAATGAAAGCTCTCTATAATAACACTGAGTCATGTGTGAGAGTTGGTAAGTCTTGTAGCAATTGGTTTAGCATTACTTCTGGTGTTCGACAAGGGTGCATTTTGTCTCCTTTTCTCTTTAGTTTGGTTGTTGATTATGTTATGCGAAATTCACTTCAAGGGAAAGCTTTTGGCCTTAAATGGGCTGGAGATACGAAAATTTCTGATTTAGATTATGCTGATGATTTAGCCCTTTTGGCAAATGATGTTGATGAGATGAACTCTTTCATTCGAACTGTTGATGAGACTGGTAGTACAGTAGGTTTGGTTATAAACAGAGAGAAAACTAAAGTTATGAAAATTGGTCAGGCAGGTTGTGATTCAGTTAATCTGAATGGTTGCAGTCTTGAGCAGGTGTCACAGTTTAATTACCTTGGGAGCTGCGTAACTGATACTGGTGATGTGCGGCATGAGATTAACAGACGTATTGCTGCCGGGACTTTTAAGAATCTATGGAGATTGTGGAGAAATAGGCGTATACACCTAAAGACTAAAATTAGACTGTATAATAGTTTGGTTCTTTCTAGGGTTAGTTATGGTAGTGAAACTTGGACGCTGTGTAAGCAAGATAACAGGAAACTAGATGCTTTTGATTCTAGATGCTTTTGATTCTAGATGCTTACGCAGTATCTTGGGTATTAGGTGGTTTAACTTTGTGACTAATGATGAGGTTAGGCAAAGGAGTCTGCAACCTCCTTTAAGCAGCATATTGTGCAGAGAGAGACTCCGCTGGTTTGGCCATGTTGCCCGTATGGATAATTATAGATTGGCGAATAGGGTTATGAACAGTGTGCCTAGAGGCCTCAGAAGGAGGGGGAGACCTAGGATGCGGTGGGCAGACAATGTCAAACAGGACCTTGTTAGAATTGGTGTACAGTGGCCGGATGAAGCAGATGTAGCTCAGGACAGATATGCTTGGAGAATTGAACTGCACGTCTGGTTGGACCTCCGTAGCCCATGGCTGCTTGAGGATGATGATGATGATGATGATGATGATGATGATGATGTCTTGATTAACTTCAATCAGAATATAGGAGACACATTCCGAGATTCACAGGATGATTTTGATAAAATTATTAATTGTTCTCACATTAATCTTATATGAATAAATTCAGATAAAATCAAACAAATGGATCACCAGGAATTTATGGTATTTCATCTTGTGCGATAAAAACAAATGAACCCTTCTGTCCTTCTATGACTCTGACTGCTGCGGTTATAATGTTATTATGAATGTTGAGAATCATAAATTTCTTGTATTTTAAATGGATACAACCATGGCCGTCTATACACCTACCAGGCCCGAAAGTTTAGCCACCGCTTCCTCTAGCACACTATCTTTCGATGCAGATTTAAAATCCGAAAAAACCTGTTCCGATTAGTTCGCGCGTTGGCGCTAGATAGATAGAGGTTGGCCATCTCAAAATTGGACGCCATGTTTTGGCGTATCAGTGATTGTTTGGTATGCAAGAAAATGAATGGTATTACACGAATACTTATGGATTCATGAAAAGGTAAGGTAATATTTGATACAGTTTTCAGTGTCCATGATTGGAAGAACTTTAGAAAACGGCTAAAAACAGGAAGAGTAAATTTTACGGCTTTTTTTTCTTTAAAAAAAATATATAATTTCGTTTTGTTGTCTTGTACGTCTGCAGACAGCGAACTTTTTTGTTTATACAGATAAATAAAAAATAATTTTTGTGTTATATAGGAATTAATGATATATTACGATATGTATTTTTCGAATCTCCCACAAGTTATAACTGCGCCCTCTAACGGTGAAAAAAGTTGAAAATTCCAAAATGTCGAACGAATATTTGAAACGAGGAAGTTACGTTAGAAGTTTGAAATTTTGGTGTTGAAATGTGAAGGTTACGAAGTTACCACTGGTCACAATTACTTGACCCTTTAGACCCAGGGGGGAGGTGAATGCAGCTTTTTTTTTTTGTTTTAACAGAAAAGTGTATGTCTTTAATTATAAATTAAAAATTCTTGACAGGTATTGATAAAATATTACAATTTGCATTATGCGAATTTCCCAAAAGCTATAATTGTGCCCTCTAACGGTGGAAAAAAAATCGAAAAATCACAAAATTTATAACGAATATTGCAAACGATGTAGTTATGCTAGAAATTTGAAATTCTGGTCATCGAATGTGACAGTCTTGAAAATTCCATTGACAACAATGAGTTGACCCTAAGCCCAAGGTAGGTCAGAAACGGAACGGTTTTGTTTTAAGAGACAATTGGAAATCACTTTTTAGTAGTTGCTAATGAAATGGAATTCGCATTTTCAAAGGTAGTTTTAATTTATATCATTAGTGATCACTAAATATCGAAACTGCAAAACTTTTAACGAATATTTTAAGTGATCTGTTTATGGTAGAAATTTCGGCGTGTAGAGTTCTCTTATGGTAGAAATTCCACTGACAGCAATGATCTGCCAATTATTTTCAGAGGAGCGAGAGAACAGCAACATTTTAAATTTAAGAACTAAAAGACAAATATTTTTATGTTTTATGATTACTAATAAAATATTGCTATATGCATTTCTCCCATCATACATTAAAAATCAATAAATAACCCCTCAAGCAGCTGCTTATACAGAGGTCTTACAGGAGCCTGTCAATTTATATACCATAGTAGAAGGTTCATGAGGATGGCGGGGAAAACAACACGAACATCCATAATTAAAACTTTTAAGGAGTGAAAAAGTAGGCAAAGAAAGAACTTCATTCTCTTTGAAAATGAGATTCCCATGTGCGCCAGAGGCGATATGCGTTCTTCTAGTTATTTTACACTTTCAGTACCCTCTGACAGTGGAAATTCGAACTACTGTATAGTTGTGAAAATAAACTATTAATGTTTTATTAGTACCAGTAACGTGAAAAAAAAAAGTTTTTCATTTATCTCTTAAAGCAGAAAAGTTGCATTTTAACAATGGGACAAATCATTACTATTTGGTTAAACCACTTGATCATTACACTCTATAACCAAAAATTTAAGTTTCCAGCAAAAATAGATCGTTTGCAACGACTACAGGTAACGCTGAGATTTTCAAATGTTGTTTAAATCATTAATAACTCTAAATAGCGTGATGTGACTTCATTATTTATTTCCATCTTACTCAGAGCACTAAAAAAGAAATAGTTGCCACCCCAGATCATAGGTGGCGCCCAAAATTCACGGGAAAAGTGATAGTCATTATTAGTGGAAAAAAGACTGAGACGGCATAGTTCAATAGATTAGAATACTCTGACATGTTTCTAGAGAGATACGGGTTCGAATCCCGTATGTCGACGAAATTTTTTTCACAAAAACATTTATTGATTTATAGATGTTAAACGTCTACAGGTAACGCTGAGATTATCAAATATTGTTTAAATCATTAATATTTTGCTAGGGCCTGTAAAACAACAACAACAACAACAACAACAAAAATGCATATATATTGTTTCATTTATCTCGTAAAAAAAAAGTTTCATTTTCGCACCCCCTTTTAGTTAAGAGGGCAAAGCCTTGTTGCCATTGTAAACCTTCTGACCATAACACTACACTACCAAAATTTCAGATTTCCATTATAAATAGCTTTCTTGCAATATTCGTTTGAAATTTTAGCATATTCCATCTTTTTCCACTGCTAGAGATCGCTATTAAAGGTATTGGAAAATTTCAAAATTGCGAAGCACAGTATTTCTTGATACCTAGCCAACCGAAAAATAATTTTTCATTTATCTCTAAAAGTAAAAAAGTTGATTGTCTGTAGATGGACTGACAGACAGACAGACAGAGAGACAGACAAATATTAACGGACAGACGAACAAACGTTAGCATAGGCAGACCACAAAGTGAAAAGATTAGCTCGTTTTTCAAACGAACCTTAAAAGAAATTATTTGTTGGTTTTCAGTTAGCTCGTTTCACTTTTGCAGCCGATTGCCGTCTTCTGACGGAGTTTCTTCGAAAAAATATTCATTAGTTTATTTCTATGAATGAAATTTTTACGCCCAAATGCAGCGCAATGAGGCATTGATAACATATGGAAGATTTAATACACAAAAAATTAGTAGAAATGCATAAAACTATAACAACTGAGGAGCTTTAACTAGGTACACACACTAACTCATAGGCTTTCGTCTCATGGTACGACAAAACATGACGCCCATAAACCATGTGACTCAATCAACCAATGGTAGTCATTTTCCGAAATGGCCAGCCTCTAACTATACAGTGGACCAGATGATAAAGGGGCCAAGGTCCCTTTTACAAAATGGTCCAGTTTTTAAAGAAGGATGTTAGACTCTAACTATACAGGATTCCGCTGGCGGTGCAGTGGAGTGCGGATGTGCTAACGCAGCTCCTGCTATCCTTTATTTGGATTTTTGGCGCCAACTGTCTTTCTCCCAACTGTTTTTAAAAGTCTTTTTCAGGACTATTTTCTATTGAAGATTTTTTGAGATGCAAGCTCTAACTCCCAGGGATCCCAGGACAGGAGCCACGAGTCTTTCAAGCGCCAACATCCTGAGCAATCCATCTGACAAGGCCTGCCAATCTTCAACCTTACTCAAGTGAAGCAGGTCTCTATGTCGACAGCGAGTGGGGCCAGCGCTAGTGTCTGTGCTAGTAGCCAGGCGACATTATCTTCAATCAAATTGACTACAACATACAGAAGTCTTTCAGTGCCAAACTTAGTATACATTACAACCCCAATTTACCATCAACCCTCCACCAGCTCCTCCCATCCACCTCGCCCCCCCCTCCCACTCCCAATCACAAACCTCTTCTCCAGCAGCCCAGCAAGAAAATATGCAAACCAATGATGTGGACGATACCTAGACAGTGGTACAACACAGAAAGAGATCCAAAAAACAATCAAATTCCTCAGATAACAATACAGTTTGCAATTATAATATAGAAAAGACTATGTTCCAATTCTACTTTTCTCAAATCCTACCTCATCCCTCCAAAAATTAAACATTAACACACTCACCAAAACAATTAATTCGACCATTGATAAACCACTGGAAGCTAGATTTACACGCAGATGTGAATATCTAGTTCATGTTTGCAACCATAGCCAAGCCAAAACACTTATGTCTGTTACTCATATACAAAATATCCCAATTCAATCAAAATTCCTGGAATCTGACAAACAACCATATGGTAGTATCGAGGGTGTGGATAGATACCTCGATAATGAAAACATATTAGAAGCTCTAACAGAATACGATGTTCATAAGATAAAAAGAATAACTTATGCTCACCACACCATGGAGGACAAAATTATTCGCAGAAACACAGATAAAGTCATCCTATGCCTTAACTCCCTCCCTCTCCCAACATCTGTGGAATTCGGCGTCACAACTCATTATGTTACCCCCTATACCAACCCCCCTCCACAGTGCTTCAAATGTCAAAGACATGGGTATATTATCAGCATATGTAAAAGTGCAGCCAGGTGTAAATACTGTGCACAGGCCCACATGTCTGATGAATGCAAAAAGAAACAACTACTACTCTGTTGCAACTGTGGAGGGGCACATGTAGCCACATATGGTAAATGCCCTACCAGACTCAGCGCTATACAAATAAAATCTGCAGCCACTTCCTCCTCCCCCAACATTAAAACAGCACCTCCTCCAATGCCTAACATCACTGCTACAGAGCCAGCCCCTCAAACTGCCCCAATGCACTCTTACCTTTACCCACTCCCAATTCTCTACATACACAGGAAAAAAGCCAACCTCCCACACGTACCAACCCTAAACACACAATGACTGCTCCCCCCCCCCCCCACACACACACTACCACACTAGTCAATTTTCCATCACTACCCACTAGACCTACTCCCATCACAAGCTCATCTGATGAGGACAGTCAAAGAAAAATTAACACAGCAGTCTCCCCCCTCTTCACCAAAATTCTCTACTAGAAGAGCCAAAACTAATTATCTCAGGACAAGGGCCAAAAAAAAAAATACTGCACCAAAAACAAAAACTCCTCACAACACACAACATACACTGGTCTCACACCTCCTACAACTCCTTATCCCTCTAATTGATGTCCTTCTCCCACCCAAAACCAGGTCCCCTCAACTCAATATTGCCCTTCAGGCAATATTAGCCCTCCTTCAACAAATAAATTAATCTCTCTCCTCTCTCACACACTTGCTACAGTTCTTTTACCTTCCTCCCTGACACTACTCCAACATACACCTGCATCCAATGTAACTGTAGATCATTCACAAACAAGATCCTTGAAATCAAATCACTTACAGATAAACACATCATACTCATTCTAGCTCTTAATGAAGCCAAACTGCCTGAAAACTTTCACTTCAAACCCTACATGATACACAGAGGCAACACAGACAAAACATATTCAAACTCCACCACTCTTGTTCACAAAAAATTCCCCCACTGCATCATACCAAATAATATCAAGTACTCTTATATGGATATAATTGGCATAAACATTAAATTTCAAAACACATCATTCAATATCTACAATACGTATTTCTATCCCAGAGAACCATTTAACATTGAGACATTAATTTATGAGTTCACAAACATTTTTTCACTCTCCCCAGGACCAAATATTGTCCTAGGAGACTTCAATGCTCATAACACAATCTGGGGTAGCACACACACAAACAGAAGAGGCACAATAACAGAAACTCTAACACAACATTTCATTTTCGCCATGCACAATGATGGTACTCCCACCTTCTCCAGAATCCCCTATGAGTCTGTTCTAGACCTTACACTCTCTCCATTCCAGACATATCACCTATAATCACATGGCAGGTCCATCACACAACATGGAACAGTGGCCATTTCCCCATATTCATCACAATACAAGGACTCAAACCCTCTGCATACACTACAAAAACACACATAAACTGGCGAAACATCATAGGAGGCTGTGAAACCACCATCATAACACAACCACCTGATAACATTATCTCTTTTTATACAAGTATCAACCAAAATTTACACAATAATAAATTCACTACTAAGCATATGACTGGTTTCACAAAAAATCACCCACAAATCAAACTAAACATCAGGAGAAAAACAGAAGACACAGAAGACCAGAAAACACCCTAAAGCACCTGCCAATAAACACTTTTAATCAAGCAAATGCTAAACTCAGTGGGCTCAGGCTATCCATCAAAAGAATGGAGTGGAGAAACTACTGCAATAACATCAGCCCCAGAACAGACCCACCCCTTATTTGGAAAACAATAAGAACACTTAGGACTCAGGCTCAACCTTTAGCCCCTTGGCACAACTACTTATGGAAACATAATATCTCTGCAACCCATGGGGCTAACCACAATGCAATGCAGCTACTCACTACTCCCCCCAAGCCAACACACATACCTTCAAGCAGTATTGCACACACATGATACACACAATTAATCAAACCATTCAATGCACACCCTCAACACACCTTTCTCCTTATATGAACTTACAGCAGCAATTAAACAGGCAAATAAAAAAAGTACACCAGGGCCTGATAACATTACTTACATCTCACTAAAACACTTAGGCACAAAAACACTTAGCTCTCTGCTTCATATTTACAATGAATGCTGGAACTCTCACACCTTCCCCTCAGAATGGGAAGACGTGACTGTAACGTGATTGTAGCCCTCGTGTGTGCTTCTACGTGAGATTCAATTAGCCAACGATTTGGAACTAAGACCAGTTCGGAAGAAGAAGAATGAAAATATAGCAGTGCAGTGTGTTAAAAGTTCTGAGATCTGAAAGGTTGTTCAGATGGTTTGTGTCTGTGCGCGATAAGTAAAAAAGACAAGAAAAATCTTTTATGTGTTGTGTGCGCGGATGGTCCTCGTATTATTTTACTAATGTGGAAAGTTTAGTGAACTAGCAGAGGACGATAATTTGTTTACGTCTCAAGATGTTCAAATGACATGGTAAACAAGGTTGAAAAGGTAGTATTTAGTAGAATAGACAGAGCTGTTGTTGAGTACTCTGTGCAGGAAGATTGATGATTTTTGCATGTTAGTAGTTAATTTGTTTATGAGATACTACATCCATATTTTCTTTGTAACGATTTGCATTGTATTGCAATTGGTTTTAAAATATAGCTATTAAAACTCACGCCCAGTGCTATCCATATTTTTGTAATCCGCAACAATATACACATTATCCCAATTTTAAAACCACACAAACCAGCATCAGAAATCTCTTCTTGTAGACCAATTGCTCTTACATCATATGTATTCAAAATTCTAGAAAGAATGGTGCTCTCCAGACTAAAATTCTTCCTCCACAGCACCAATACACTCCCCAATTGCCAGACTGGCTTTACAGAGCACAACTCCACCACAGACAATTTCTTTGACATGATTACTTCAGCTGAACTTGCTATAAAGAAAAAAGAAATTTTGTGCTGTGTCTTTCTAGATCTCACCTCTGCCTTTGATACTGCCTCACACACCAACATACTCTACAAACTATATCAACTAGGAATATCAGGCAACATTTTCCAATTCTTTAAAAGTTTTCTTGCACATAGAAATATCAAAGTCCAGCTGGGGATTACCTTATCTGACCCACATAAACTAAGCAGGGGACTTCCACAGGGCAGTGTGGTCTGGAGGCCCTATTTAGGTAGAGGTTGGCCATCTCAAAATTGGACGCCATGTTTTGTCGTCGTTCGGATTGTTCAGGATGCATAGCTGAATGGTATTGCACGTACTTATGGATTCCGGAAAACAGCAGAGTAATATTTGATCCAGATTTCAGTGTTCATGATTGGAAACACTTTAGAAAACGGATAAAAAAAAAGGTAAAGTAAATTTTAGGGCTTTTTTTTCTTAAAAAAAAAGATATAATTTTGCTTTCTTGTCTGTCTATCTGTGGACATCGAACTTTTTGTTTATACAGATAAATAAAAAATTCCTTTTGTGTTAGATAGGTATTAATGAAATATTACAATTTAAATTTTTGAAATCTCCCGAAAGTTAAAACTACGCCCTCTAACGGTGGAAAAAGTTGAAAATTCCAGAATATCAAACGAATATTCCAAACGATGTAGTTATGTTAAAAGCTTGAAATTCTTGTGTTGAAATGCGAAGGTTACAAGTTACAATTGGCCACGATCACTCGATCCTTTAAACCCAGGCGGGGGGGGGGATGCAGCTTTAATTAACAGAAAATTGTATTTATGCTAGAAATTTGAAATTTTGGTCATGGAATGTGACAGTCTTGAAAATTTTATTGATAACAATGAGTTGACCTCTACGCCCAAGGTATGTAAGAAACAGAACGGTTTTGTTTTAAGAGACAATTGGAAATCTCTTTTTTAGTTGATACTAATGAAATATAATTCGCATTTTCAAAGATAGTTTTAATTTATATCATTAGGGATCACTAAATATACAAATGGCAAAACTTTTAACGAATGTTCCAAGTGATATCTTATGGTAGAAATTTCGGCGGTAGCGTTCTGTTTTGGTAGAAATTCCACTGACAGCTATGATCTGCCCATCATTTTCAGAGGAGTGGGAGAAAAGCAACTTTTCTAATTTGAGAAATAAAAGAGAAATACTTTTTATGTTGTATAATTACTAATATAGCCGTCCCATGGCTGAGTGGTTAGCACGCTTGGCTACTGATCTAAGAGACCTGGGTTCGAGCCCCGGGTAAGGCATGGCTGTTTGTGCCATTTTTCTGCTGAGGTCCTGCCATCCTCTCAGACCTTCTACTATGGCATATAAACTGACAGGCTCCTGTCAGATCTCTGTGGCAAGCAGCTGCTTGAGGGGGTATTTATTTTATTTATTTATAATTACTAATAAAATAATATTATGTTCATTTTCCCCCATCTTACATTAAAAAAATAAATAAATAAATAACCCCTCAAGCAGCTGCTTGCCACAGAGGTCAGGAGCCTTTCAGTTTATAAGCCATAGTAGAAGGTCCATGAGTATGGCAGGACCTCAGCACAAAAACAACACGAACATCCATAATTAAAAGTTTTAAGTAATGAAAAAGTAACAAAGGAAGAACTTCATTCCCTTTGAAAACGAGATTCCAATATGCTCAGAGGCGATATGCATTCTACTAGTTATTTTACACATTCTGCACCCTATGGCAGAAGAAATTCGAACTACTGCATAATTGGTAAAATAAACTATTAATATTTTATTATTACCTGTAAAGCACAAAAAAATGCTTTTCGTATATCTATTAAGACAGAAAAGCTGCATTTTACGAACACTCCCTTGCTATAACATGAGAAATCATTACTATTTGTGTAAACCACTTGAACACTCTACTACCAAAAATTTAAATTTCCATCATAAATAGATCGTTTGCGATATTCGTTTAACGATCTGGTATTTGCAGCTTTTTTCAGTCCCTAGAGGCCGCCTTTCGAGTTTTTATTTACTGCCTTTAGTTATTTTCTAACAGTGGAAATTCTAACTGATTGGGATTCGAAAAATGCAAATATTAATATTTTGTTAGTACCTGTAAACTCCCCTGCCCCCCCCCCCCCCCCAAAAAAAGAGATTGTTTCGTTTATCTCTTCAAAAAAAAAAAAGTTTCATTTTTGCACCCCCTTTTGGCTAAGAGGGTAAAGATTTGTTGCCGTTGTAAACCTTCTGATCATAACACTCTACTACCAAAATTTCAAATTTCTAGTAATATTAATATATAGTTTGCAATTCATTGCAAACTATTTACACTTGAAATTTTACCATTTTCCACCGCTAGAAGGCGCAATTAAAGCTTTTGGAAGATTTCAAAATTGCGAATCGAATCGCAATATTTCTTTGAAATTTATCAAACCAAAAAGAATTTTTCATTTATCTCTAAAAGTAAAAAAGTTGATTGTCTATAGACGGACAGACAACAGTTAACAGAGAGATGGACAGACAGACCAACAAATATTGGCATAAGCAGACGACAAAGGGAAAACATTAGCTCGTTTCTCAAACGACCCTTAAAAAAATTATTTGTTGGTTTTCAGTTAGCTCATTTCACTTTTGCAGACGATTGCCGTCTTCTGGTGGAGTTTCTTGGAAAATATATTCATTAATTTATTTCTTTGTGTGGAATTTTTACACCCAAATGCAGCTCAGTGAGCCATTGATAAAATATGGAAGCTTTTATAGGCCAAAAAAAGCGGTAGAAATGTATAAAATTGTAACAACTGAGAAGTTTTAACTAGGTACAAACACTAACTCATAGGCTTTTGTCTCACAGTAAGACAAAACATGGCGCTCATAAACCACGTGATTCAATCAACCAATGGCAGTCAATCACCGAGTTGGCCAGCCTCTAACTATACAGGACCTCTAGTATGGTCTCCTCTACATTGTTTAACATCCTTCTACATGACCTCCCTACAATTTTCAACAAAAACATCAAATGCTCCATGTTTGCTGATGACATTGTGCTTTGGATCTCAGGAAAAAACATTCACAACATTCAGTGCCACCTACAAAATGCAATCAATCAGGTCCTTGACTCTACAAACTCTACAACAAATGGGGACTAGCCATCTCTGCACCTAAATCTGCGATTTTACCTATCACATGTAAACACCTACCCATCAACTCTCCTATAATAACAATTAACAATTGTAATATTCCCACAGTCACCCACTACAAATACTTAGGGCTAACTATAGACCGTAAGCTTACATGGAAACAACATCTTACAAACATTAAATTCACATGTAATGGAGTATTCAACATTCTCACTGCCATCACCAGAACTACCTGGGGGGCCAATGATAAAGCTATGCTTACTTTTATTAAAGCTTTCCTCAACTCAAGACTTGAGTATGGCCTCCCCACACTCAACACATCACAAACACAGCTTAAAAAACTAGACACTATACAGACTAGAGCCATCAGACTTGCCCTGGGTCTCAAAGCTGGCTGCCCAAACCTGGCCACTTGGGCAGAAGCCAACATGCCACCCTTCAACATTAAAAGACACTACCTCACCTGAAAACAATACATCAAACTTAAACACTTTAACCCTACTCACCCAGCTATATCTAGAATTGAAGCTGACAATAACTATACCATTACAGCACACATTATTAAACAACACTCCCTCTACCCTACCTGAAAATAAATTCAACCCTTCACACCTCAACATATACTCCCTTACTGGCAAATTAATCAACCCAATATTAAACTCAACCTCCCACACATTATCAGCAAAAAATCACACCACCCTTTGGAATTAAAAGCAGCTTCTGACCAAATCATCTCTAACCTTCCTGTCACTAATACTACAATCTACACAGATGGCTCTCACATACCACACACCACATTAGGCTCAGCTGCTTTCCACTGCACCTCCCCCAAACACTCATACATAATGAAACTAAATCACTCAGAAAATAGCACCTCAGCTGAACTAACTGCAATACATATGGCACTAGAATGGGCAACACACCTCAACACAAAAAATATAAACATTATCACAGACTCTAAACCTGCCCTACAACAAATTAATACACATACTTATGACATTTCCCGGAATCATCCTTTATATCAGATACACAATGCTGCACACAACTTAATTGAAAATGGAAAGACACTAACACTCTATTGGATACCCTCACACTGTAATATAACACACAATGAGACTGCTGACACACTTGCCAAACAAGGACACACACTCCCTGACCCAAATTATCACACCTTAATCACTTGTAAATATCACATAAGAACTTATGCTAATAACTTCCATTACACATGGACACAAAATTCGGCCAGTAGTATCATCACATTCCACGGATTCCCCACTAGTGCTTTTCCCCCTACGACGTCACTGGCCACGCCCCCTATGACGTCACCCATTCCGCCCCTCCCCCTATGACGTAACATGACGTAATCATTACATAATCATTACGTAACCGGCCACGCAATCTTATTCATAATTTCCCCCCGCCTCCCCCCCAGTGGCGCCGTCTGTTGACAGTGAGAAGTACTATTTTCCCAAAAAGCCCCTATTTTTATTCTAATTCTTCGATTTTTGATTTCCCTCTTTATAAAAAAATTCCTCCCCCCTTATGAAAAAACCCCTGGCGTCATCTGGTGCCTGTGGGGAACACTAATTCCCCAAAAACCCTTATTTTAATTCTTTGATTTCCCTTCCTATTAAAAATTACTCCCCCTATTAAAAATTTCTTCCCCCTTATGAAAAAACCCTGGTACCATCTGTTGACAATGAAGAGTACTATTTTCGGAAAAACCTTATTTTAACTCTAATTTCCGATTTTTCTTTATTTCGCCCCAATGGTTGACCTATATTTTAAGCCCTCCTGCAGACCCGCCGGTTGACCTTTTAAGCCCTCCTGCAGACCCGCCGGTTGACCTTTTAAGCCCTACCTATAGTTTAAGCCCTTGGATCGGCTGATGCAAGACTCAGAATAATTGCATAGAAAGGGATGATACAATTGTAACGCCTCACAGAAAATCAGGTCCCTAGTAATTAAACACTTACCAAAATTCTCTTCCCTTAAAAATTTAACAGGCTGCGTACAATCGGGAAAGTGCAACTGTGTATTCATCCGAAATTTTACAAATCCGTTCAACTCTTTTTGAATGTCTAATGCAGATCTCAAATTGTAAATCAACTCGCAGAGTTGTATTTATTCCTTAGTAATTAAAACCCTTTGCTATTCATTTAGCCAGGACGACTAAACGATTCCTTTATAATTAAAATTCCCTGCTATTAAACTCCCTAGTAATTAAACACTCATCAAAATTCCCTTACCTTTATTAAAAAAACCACCGTACGGTTGAAATAAAACAGTTTTCTGTAGATGCGTTTTATAGGGAAAAAAAAACTTCTCCCCGGTCAACGAGAGTCGAACGCGCTACCTCAGTCCCCAGCTTCATTCTGTCAACTCCTAACAAGAACCAACCTGCAATGGAAAAGCCTCTGTTATTGGCATTCCTGAAGTCGTACGTGGAGTTTCATCATGCACATACGTGTCCTCTTACCGGTCAGGTAGCATGATGCAATCGCCCCGGGAGGTTGAGTGTCCAGCGCTCAGTGTGATTAGTCATACGTTGTTGTTCTCTAAGGGTAGGTGACGTCACAGCAAGGGGAAAGTAACGTGGAGTGACCAGCGAGTGACACGTATCAGAAGGCTGAGCACTGTTTATATATACAGGGGACTTGTTAAGACATGAACATTCTACTCAGTGTTCTGTCGGTCTCTCGAGTTGTCATAGTTTTGAAGTCTCTGGTAGAATGTCGAGAACGCGTCAATCGTTTTATGTGACTGCACGATGCATATTGGCGTCTGTAGGTATTCCTTCATATCAGAAGGATATAACCTACGAGGAATGCTTGCAGACATTAATGAATGTTATAACCGACAAAATCCTGCATATGCTCAGTACGATGCAAGGTGAGGTGGTCATAGAAACGTACGACATTGCCCATGAGTTTCTACGCCGTGTGTGTTTTGCGGAAGTAGAAGCGTTAAACCAAGTCAAAAGGATGGACTACCTATCGGTGGTCGAGGATACCATGACCTCGATAGAGATTGCTGGCATTGTGGAGGTTGTAGGATAATTAAAAACAACAACAACAAAAGGTTCTTTTCAGAGCCACTTCATTTGTGTAGAAAGGATTATCGATCGTACAATTTCTGTTCACAACTCTTCTCTATCTATACATTTTTCTTCTCTATCAACCCCGTTAACAGAGTAAATTTTATAGGGATGTTTAACCTTCAGTATAATTTTACACAGTGTGTTAGGATTAACAACTCTTATAGCATAGTTATTGCGGGTAGGCTCCCTCTCCACATTTAAAATTTAGATCTTACACCGACAGTCTTTTCATATACGTATTTTTATAACCATTTTAAAACCAACACTTATTTCTTTTATCCCTAGCGATTACTGGTTGTTGCATTTTTTACTAGAAGAAACCCTAACCCTGCAGTAACAGCCCCCGCAGAAAATAAAAAATGCTATCGGGCGAAAAATTAATAAAATCTGATTTTATTCCTTGTGATGAAAAATATTGATGGGGTAATAGGTTCGACTTAAAAGACTTCGTGTTCGGATCCTCACCACGGACAACCTCTCGCTGATGGACAGTTAAACCCTACGAAATTATTCCAAACGGGGAATCACAAGGTTTTTATTGACGAATGAATCTTGGACCTGTACTGCTTCCGTACATCGTGAAAACCCAATCACAGCCTTGATCCGTGTTCCCAATTTCCTTTACTAAGTCACTTCAAAAAAACATTGTGATTGCAAAAGTATGACTAACTATTTTATTACGCCACGTTTTAAAAATACTTATTACTGTTGTAATCCGCGGTACGGGAGAGTAACACTGTTCGAAGAAAAATCAGGTAAAACAGTTTTTAAAAAAATCGTTTCCTCCGTCGTTTGTGTATGTCTCATCACGCTGGTGAAACCGGGTGAAAAAATATATTTTTTTTTTGTACGAGGTAGAATGTTAAAAGTACGTCGCCTGAAAAAACTTTAGTTCCATCAGGAATGCACATTAATGGAGTAGGGAGGTCGTAGTTTAATACTTCAGCTATAAAAAAATAATACAATGTCTCACGCACCCCTCTCAACTTCTCTACGCTAATCCGCTGAAATTTTATTTGCAACGGGACTGATAATTCGAATCCGCTATATGCTCCACCTAGTGCTCCCACCCTCGTTTCGACACACACTCACTCCCATGTGATCTGAACGGACACTGCAGGTTGGTGACGTACAAAGGTCACAGGGGCTGCAGTGGAATGCATGGCTCCTGCTGAATGCTACGCTATCAGAAATCCATGTGGCTGTCGCGTTCTCCAAGCACTCAGAATATTACTATACGTATAACTGATGTAAAGTCCGTTTTAATCAATACTTATTTCTTTCAACTCTGCGATTATTGGGCTGGCACATTTTTACTAGAAGGACCGCCTTACAGTAGCAGCTCCGCAGAAAATAAAAAATCTGATTTTATTCCTCGTGATGAAAAATATTGAAGGTAATAGGGTCGACCTAAAATATCCGTGTTCGGATCCTCACTCAGGATGGCTTTTAACAAAAGTCCTACGAAATTAAAAAACTCCCCCGTTACGCGACATTATTTAAAAATAATTATTATAGCTGTATCCCTAGTACATGATGCAAACTCTTTCAGAGGAAGTAACGCTATTCGATGCATCCTCCAGTTACATGCTTTTACAGGGTAAAGCCTGTGTGGCAGAATGTTAAAAGTAGAATTCATACGTTTCCGTAAAACTTGAGTTCCAACATGCGTTAAAGGAGTATGGTTCGACTCACTTTAAGAGGAGCAGTCGCTCGGACCAAAAGCCTGATGGGTCTCCTGCCGAATTCTACACTTTATCAGAACACCGTGTCGGGTGCCTTCTAGAAAAGGGAACAATTTTTAATGTCATAAGAAATGTGTGGCATATAATTCCATGGAAAAAATACGAAACCTTTAGTATTAACATCCTCACTTCAAATTTTCATACGACATTCTGGGGTTAAGTTTCAACTTTTATTTTTTCCAACCGTAATAAAGCGCTGTTTCTGTGGAGCACTGGTGACTTCGACGCAAAGGGTGATCCACACTAAAAAACAAAACCCATAGACAATGAAGAACTAAAAAAGTCATTAAAAACAGTGAATGGCCTTATGTAATGTACAGAGATTGACAACAGTAATATAGACCCATCGCTCACTATCATAGCCCTCGAGAAATTATCAAAGATGAATAGAGTTCGGATCACACAATCTTCTGAGTTAATTCTGGACGGATCACAAGGACTTTTTCTCACATTCGTTAATCAAAGTGTCTACACATCAGACTTGTCATTACCCCGACAAACTACCTATCCATAGACTGAGTAAGCATTTAGAATGAAAAATTGAGTTTGCTTCAGTGTCATAGCTTTAATTTTCAGATGCACTCCACAGATTCGTAAAACACTCATTAGGTATGCATTTCCTTTCACAAGATAATTACAGTTCATCACTGATTCATCTTCCCTATGTGTATCTTTCTAATAAATCATACACCCAAAGTAGATAATTATATTACGAAAATAAAAACGATTTTAAGTGATTCCGTATTCGTAATTTATTAATACCAAAGAATCACAACCATCATCAGATTATATCTACTCACGACGAAAATCTCACAATAGTCTATCCAATACTTTACCATAGCCGATACAGTCACAAGTTACGAAAGTCAGCATCTGTCTCATAGACCAGGGACGGGTGAATAGCGACCCACTAAGAGTTTTTTGTGCCCCACCAAGACAGGCAGAAAAATCCGTCTTGAACCGAGATTTCCTCCCCGTGCGCGACCGAAGATTCGTCTCGTATTTTCCACTAGGACAGCCACGTCAATATGCATACGGAGTGTAGATACGAAAACAATTGCCCACCCCGGCCATAGACAGTAGGTTAGTTACTTCTAACAAAGTCAAGGTTTGAGATCCATAGTAAGACATGAATGTTACCAAACACCTATGTCGTGTGAATGCTAACTGTTAAGACAGATAGTTGCATATTTTTTTTTTAAAAGATACATCGAATGTACTCT
The DNA here is from genome assembly GCA_038380435.1 of Ryuthela nishihirai. Lineage (NCBI taxonomy): Eukaryota > Metazoa > Arthropoda > Arachnida > Araneae > Heptathelidae > Ryuthela > Ryuthela nishihirai. The sequence goes on along the minus strand of JAWZYU010000004.1, from coordinate 23,306,353 downwards.
TACATGCACGAAGCTTCCATTTCCTAATGTGTGAGGGGAAAGCGTGAACAGTCATACAATAAGTCAATGCTGACTGCATGAAATATGATTCGAACGGAAGACAACTGAACAGGTGTTTTTGTTTGTAAATTAAAAAATCTGAAAAACTCACTGGAAAACAACAATATTTCCGTGAAAAATTAGGTCCCTGAATCGAGCCCTAGTTCGGCGTTCACTGACTTCAACCACCAATAAAACTTAACGTAAGCTCTCTCGCGGTTAGTTCAAGGTGCTTTCACACGCTCTTTTCAGAGTTCCTGGCCCACCTACTACGTTTCAATAAGCGCATAAGTGTGTGTGATGGTGGCTAGCTACAAACACAAGTTTCGCTACAATATAACACTGAGATGTCTGTTTAGTTATTTTTCTCTATTTCTATACTAGTGTTGAATTCTTAGAACAAGTGGTACAGTGCGAAAGTGGTTAGCACACGTTTTTTATATGTATCCTGTTTGGAAATAACACTGTCTATGGACCATTACTCCTGTACATACCATAAGCATAATACCTCGCGATTCTAAGATTCCCCCGAACCGGTATTAATCTTACTTTTGCAGTTCAACGGAGTGCTTTGAGCTTGCTCGACCGCTGTCATGGGTTGGACTGGTAGCGGCCCACATATTTAATCCGGAATTAGTACATGCAAACATTTTCTTTTGTAATCGTATCAGGTGTAGAGCAGAACAGGATACTTCAATCATCAGGACAAACAATATTGCAGAAGTGAGAAAGAGAAGCGACAGGAAAGTACACTACCTGCAATCATCACCTCAAAACAACTAAGACAGAGGGCGCCACGTGCAGGGTTGAAAAGCAGTTGATTACAATGGTTTAACCATTCATTTTTTAAGTATTAGGATATTCATGTTACAATTTCTTACAACAGCGTTCATAGCTAGTGAAGACACAAGTCAGCAACATTTACCCCTCTGTGTAAGCACACGAATATTACATTTCAACAACGTACACTTTTCGTGTGAGTATGTGAATATTACATTTTAGCTCTATGTGCACTAGGCATTCAGTTGTGAAGAATATTTGAAAACATCAGTGGAAACTCGCTGAAGCGTGTCTCCTTCTTGTGTCTCTCCATATCTATATACTATTCTTATGAGCACAAAAGATAGAACTTTCGAAGTAAGATGAAGCATGTATCAGTTTAAAAAAGATTTTGAGCTTTTCACCAACGCCATCTAGGGACAACAATGTTGACTGTCTGATTCAAGCAGTCTATGAATATGTAGGAGAATGTTTCTCTGATCTTATGCAAAGTATATTCTTGTGTGGTGTATGGTATTATTCAACGGATGTCTTTCTAAGTGTATGCACATATCCATGCGATGGACTAAGTTTTTTCTCACATACTTGTTTCGTCTCTGTAATTGTATGCTTTCATGTTTGTGAGTGTGTGCGTATGTTTCTGTGAGCGGGTGAGTGTGTGTGTGAGTATGTTTCTGTGTGCGAGTGAGTGTGTGCGTGAGTATGTTTTCATGTTTGTTTCGCTGAATCTGATGTGTGTATACGTCTTCATGTCTCTCTCTCTCGGTGTGTCTGTATGTGTATATGTTACCGTATGCAAGAATAAACATATTGTCTTACGGACACTTGCTCGCAACAGAAGAAGCTAACAATTTACAAACCTCGTCAGATCGGTATTATAGCTCTATTAGGAAATCTCATCTAAAAGTCACTAAACCGATAAGTTTACTAAAGATGCACGCTTGTATACGATTTTTCAGATTTTTTTACTTTTCTCGATTCTGTTAAGTAGAACAATGAAATAGCATTGCAGGAAAAAATCTTTTATTCATACACTAAGAAATTACAAGGAGACCCATCAGATATAGAACAGAAATTAGTAATACTATTACATTTATTTAGTACATATTCAGAGGCGCGCACCAGTTCGTCATACACATCGTTTAGTAATATAGGAAAGTGTAGCATGTAGGAATCTTCAACTCCTACCTCTTCCACAAAAAGTTTAGCGATATCGCTTAAATGAATGTTTCTCACTGCTTCGGCGAAACGGGATATGGCCACACATGAATGGCGAAGCTGACTTGAATGATCTACTTCACACCCAATACAGTTCGTACGTAGAATCCGAAAAATTTCTTTTCTGACGAGTGTATTTAATGTTTTTCTGAAACAGCTTTGCTCTCTGATCGTGCAGTTCAGCATTAAACATTCTTGGAGTAAGGGATGTAGATAATTCGACATCCCTTACCTCAGCCATTATACCGTACCCCCACTAGTGCTTTCCCCTATGACGTCACCGACCGCGCTCCTCTATGACGTCACCGGCCACGCCCTATGGCGTCACCGGCCACGCCCATTTCCCCTATAACGCAACATGACGTAATCATTACATAATCATTACGTAAACGGCCACTCCCCCTTATTAATAATTAATAATTTCCCCCTCCCACCTCAGTGGCGCCATCTGTTGAGAGTGAGAAGTACTATTTTCCCCAAAAAAAAACTTTATTTTCACCCTAATTTCTCGTTTTCGGACCCCCCTGTCGCCCCACCTATATTTTAAGCCCCCCCTTATTAAAAGAAACACCTGGTGCCATCTGTTGACAGTGAGAAGTACTATTTTCCCAAAAAGCCCCTATTTTTATTCTAATTCTTCGATTTTTGATTTCCCTCTTTATAAAAAAATTCCTCCCCCCTTATGAAAAACCCCTTGGCGTCATCTGGTGCCTGTGAGGAACACTAATCCCCCAAAAACCCTTATTTTAATTCTTTGATTTCCCCTCCTATTAAAAATTACTCCCCCTATTAAAAATTTCTTCCCCCTTATTAAAAAAAACCCCTGGTGCCATCTGTTGACAATGAAGAGTACTATTTTTGGAAAAACCTCCTTATTTTAACTCTAATTTCCGATTTTTCTTTATTTTGCCCCAATGGTTGACCTATATTTCAAGCCCTCGTGCAGACCCCCCGGTTGACCTTTTAAGCCCTACCTATAGTTTAAGCCCTCGGATCGGCTGATGCAAGACTCAGAATAATTGCATAGAAAGGGATGATACATTTGTAACGTCTCACAGAAAATCAGGTCCCTAGTAATTAAACACTTACCAAAATTCTCTTCCCTTAAAAATTTAACAGGCTGCGTCCAATGCATATTTTTAGTACATCTCCTGTATTCATCTGAAATTTTACAAATCCGTTCAACTCTTTTTGAATGTCTAATGCAGATCTCAAATTGTAAATCAACTCGCAGAGTTGTATTTATTCCTTAGTAATTAAAACCCTTTGCTATTCATTTAGCCAGGACTTGGAGTTTTAGACAGTCTTGGAGTAAGGGATGTAGATAATTTGACATCCCTTAATCCAAGACTGTCTAATGCTGAACTGCACGATCAGAGAGCAAAGCTTAGTTTCAGAAAAACATTAAATACACTCGTCAGAAAAGAAATTTTTCGGATTCTACGTACGAACTGTATTGGGTGTGAAGTAGATCATTCAAGTCAGCTTCGCCATTCGTGTGTGGCCATATCCCGTTTCGCCGAAGCAGTGGGAAACATTCATTTAAGCGATATCGCTAAACTTTTTGTGGAAGAGGTAGGAGTTGAAGATTCCTACATGCTACACTTTCCTATATTACTAAACGATGTGTATGACGAACTGGTGCGCGCCCTTGAATATGTACTAAATAAATATAATAGTGTTATTAATTTCTGTTCTATATCTGATGGGTCGTCCTTGTAATTTCTTAGTGTATGAATAAAAGATTTTTTCCTGCAATGCTATTTCATTGTTCTACTTAACAGAATCGAGAAAGGTAAATGAATCTGAAAAAATCGTATACAAGCGTGCATCTTTAGTAAACTTATCGGTTTAGTGACTTTTCGATGAGATTTCCTAATAGAGCTATAATACCGATCTGACGAGGTTTGTAAATTGTTAGCTTCTTCTGTAGCCAGCAAGTGTCCATAAGACAATATGTTTATTCTTGCATACGGTAACATATACACATACAGACACACCGAGAGAGAGAGACATGAAGACGTATACACACATCAGATTCAGCGAAACAAACATGAAAACATACTCACGCACACACTCACCCGCACACAGAAACATACTCACACACACACTCACCCGCTCACAGAAACATACGCACACACTCACAAACATGAAAGCATACAATTACAGAGACGAAACAAGTATGTGAGAAAAAACTTAGTCCATCGCATGGATATGTGCATACACTTAGAAAGACATCCGTTGAATAATACCATACACCACACAAGAATATACTTTGCATAAGATCAGAGAAACATTCTCCTACATATTCATAGACTGCTTGAATCAGACAGTCAACATTGTTGTCCCTAGATGGCGTTGGTGAAAAGCTCAAAATCTTTTTTAAACTGATACATGCTTCATCTTACTTCGAAAGTTCTATCTTTTGTGCTCATAAGAATAGTATATAGATATGGAGAGACACAAGAAGGAGACACGCTTCAGCGAGTTTGCACTGATGTTTTCAAATATTCTTCACAACTGAACGCCTAGTGCACATAGAGCTAAAATGTAATATTCACATACTCACACGAAAAGTGTAAGTTGTTGAAATGTAATATTCGTGTGCTTACACAGAGGGGTAAATGTTGCTGACTTGTGTCTTCACTAGCTATGAACGCTGTTGTAAGAAATTGTAACATGAATATCCTAATGCTTAAAAAATGAATGGTTAAACCATTGTAATCAACTGCTTTTCAACCCTGCACGTGGCGCCCTCTGTCTTAGTTGTTTTGAGGTGATGATTGCAGGTAGTGTACTTTCCTGTCGCTTCTCTTTCTCACTTCTGCAATATTGTTTGTCCTGATGATTGAAGTATCCTGTTCTGCTCTACACCTGATACGATTACAAAAGAAAATGTTTGCATGTACTAATTCTGGAATAAATATGTGGGCCGCTACCAGTCCAACCCATGACAGCGGTCGAGCAAGCTCAAAGCACTCCGTTGAACTGCTAAAATAAGATTAATACCGGTTCGGGGGAATCTTAGAATCGCGAGGTATTATGCTTATGGTATGTACAGGAGTAATGGTCATAGACAGTGTTATTTCCAAACAGGATACAAATAAAAAACGTGTGCTAACCACGTTCGCACTGTACCACTTGTTCTAAGAATTCCACACTAGTATAGAAATAGAGAAAAATAACTAAACAGACATCTCAGTGTTATATTGTAGCGAAATTGTGTTTGTAGCTAGCCACCATCACACACACTTATGCGCTTATTGAAACGTAGTAGGTGGGCCAGGAACTCTGAAAAGAGCGTGTGAAAGCACCTTGAACTAACCGCGAGAGAGCTTACGTTAAGTTTTATCGGTGGTTGAAGTCAGTGAACGCCGAACTAGGGCTCGATTCAGGGACCTAATTTTTCACGGAAATATTGTTGTTTTCCAGTGAGTTTTTCAGATTTTTTAATTTACAAACAAAAACACCTGTTCAGTTGTCTTCCGTTCGAATCATATTTCATGCAGTCAGCATTGACTTATTGTATGACTGTTCACGCTTTCCCCTCACACATTAGGAAATGGAAACTTCGTGCATGTAAGAGTACATTCGATGTATCTTTTAAAAAAAAATATGCAACTATCTGTCTTAACAGTTAGCATTCACACGACATAGGTGTTTGGTAACATTCATGTCTTACTATGGATCTCAAACCTTGACTTTGTTAGAAGTAACTAACCTACTGTCTATGGCCGGGGTGGGCAATTGTTTTCGTATCAACACTCCGTATGCATATTGACGTGGCTGTCCTAGTGGAAAATACGAGACGAATCTTCGGTCGCGCACGGGGAGGAAATCTCGGTTCAAGACGGATTTTTCTGCCTGTCTTGGTGGGGCACAAAAAACTCTTAACGGGTCGCTATTCACCCGTCCCTGGTCTATGAGACAGATGCTGACTTTCGTAACTTGTGACTGTATCGGCTATGGTAAAGTATTGGATAGACTATTGTGAGATTTTCGTCGTGAGTAGATATAATCTGATGATGGTTGTGATTCTTTAGTATTAATAAATTACGAATGCGGAATCACTTAAAATCGTTTTTATTTTCGTAATATAATTATCTAGTTTGGGCGTATGATTTATTAGAAAGATACACATAGGGAAGATGAATCAGTGATGAACTGTAATTATCTTGTGAAAGGAAATGCATACCTAATGAGTGTTTTACGAATCTGTGGAGTGCATCTGAAAATTAAAGCTATGACACTGAAGCAAACTCAATTTTTCATTCTAAATGCTTACTCAGTCTATGGATAGGTAGTTTGTCGGGGTAATGACAAGTCTGATGCGTAGACACTTTGATTAACGAATGTGAGAAAAAGTCCTTGTGATCCGTCCAGAAATAACTCAGAAGATTGTGTGATCCGAACTCTATTCATCTTTGATAATTTCTCGAGGGCTATGATAGTGAGCGATGGGTCTATATTACTGTTGTCAATCTCTGTACATTACATAAGGCCATTCACTGTTTTTAATGACTTTTTTAGTTCTTCATTGTCTATGGGTTTTGTTTTTTAGTGTGGATCACCCTTTGCGTCGAAGTCACTAGTGCTCCACAGAAACAGCGCTTTATTACGGTTGGAAAAAATAAAAGTTGAAACTTAACCCCAGAATGTCGTATGAAAATTTGAAGTGAGGATGTTAATACTAAAGGTTTCGTATTTTTTCCATGGAATTATATGCCACACATTTCTTATGACATTAAAAATTGTTCCCTTTTCTAGAAGGCACCCGACACGGTGTTCTGATAAAGTGTAGAATTCGGCAGGAGACCCATCAGGCTTTTGGTCCGAGCGACTGCTCCTCTCAAAGTGAGTCGAACCATACTCCTTTAACGCATGTTGGAACTTAAGTTTTACGGAAACGTATGAATTCTACTTTTTACATTCTGCCACACAGGCTTTACCCTGTAAAAGCATGTAACTGGAGGATGCATCGAATAGCGTTACTTCCTCGGAAAGAGTTTGCATCATGTACTGGGGATACAGCTATAATAAGTATTTTTAAACAATGTCGCGTAACGGGGGAGTTTTTTAATTTCGTAGGACTTTTGTTAAAAGCCATCCTGAGTGAGGATCCGAACACGGATCTTTTAGGTGGACCCTATTACCTTCAATATTTTTCATCACGAGGAATAAAATCAGATTTTTTATTTTCTGCGGAGCTGCTACTGTAAGGCAGTCCTTCTAGTAAAAATGTGCCAGCCCAATAGTCGCAGAGTTGAAAGAAATAAGTATTGATTAAAACGGACTTTACATCAGTTATACGTATAGTAATATTCTGAGCGCTTGGAGAACGCGATAGCCACATGGATTTCTGATAGCGTAGCATTCAGCAGGAGCCATGCATTCCACTGCAGCCCCTGTGACCTTTGTACGTCACCAACCTGCAGTGTCCGTTCAGATCACATGGGAATGAGTGTGTGTCGAAACGAGGGTGGGAGCACTAGGTGGAGCATATAGCGGATTCGAATTATCAGTCCCGTTGCAAATAAAATTTCAGCGGATTAGCGTAGACAAGTTGAGAGGGGTGCGTGAGACATTGTATTATTTTTTTATAGCTGAAGTATTAAACTACGACCTCCCTACTCCATTAATGTGCATTCCTGATGGAACTAAAGTTTTTTCAGGCGACGTACTTTTAACATTCTACCTCGTACAAAAAAAAATATTTTTTCACCCGGTTTCACCAGCGTGATGAGACATACGCAAACGACGGAGGAAATGATTTTTTTAAAAACTGTTTTACCTGATTTTTCTTCGAACAGTGTTACTCTCCCGTACCGCGGATTACAACAGTAATAAGTATTTTTAAAACGTGGCGTAATAAAACAGTTAGTCATACTTTTGCAATCACAATGTTTTTTTGAAGTGACTTAGTAAAGGAAATTGGGAACACGGATCAAGGCTGTGATTGGGTTTTCACGATGTACGGAAGCAGTACAGGTCCAAGATTCATTCGTCAATAAAAACCTTGTGATTCCCCGTTTGGAATAATTTCGTAGGGTTTAACTGTCCATCAGCGAGAGGTTGTCCGTGGTGAGGATCCGAACACGAAGTCTTTTAAGTCGAACCTATTACCCCATCAATATTTTTCATCACGAGGAATAAAATCAGATTTTATTAATTTTTCGCCCGATAGCATTTTTTATTTTCTGCGGGGGCTGTTACTGCAGGGGTAGGTTTTCTTCTAGTAAAAAATGCAACAACCAGTAATCGCTAGGGATAAAAGAAATAAGTGTTGGTTTTAAAATGGTTATAAAAATACGTATATGAAAAGACTGTCGGTGTAAGATCTAAATTTTAAAAGTGGAGAAGGAGCCTACCCGCAATAACTATGCTATAAGAGTTGTTAATCCTAACACACTGTGTAAAATTATACTGAAGGTTAAACATCCCTATAAAATTTACTCTGTTAACGGGGTTGATAGAGAAGAAAAATGTATAGATAGAGAAGAGTTGTGAACAGAAATTGTACGATCGATAATCCTTTCTACACAAATGAAGTGGTTCTGAAAAGAACCTTTTGTTGTTGTTGTTTTTAATTATCCTACAACCTCCACAATGCCAGCAATCTCTATCGAGATCATGGCATCCTCGACCACCGATAGGTAGTCCATCCTTTTGACGTGGTTTAACGCTTCTACTTCCGCAAAACACACACGGCATAGAAACTCATGGGCAATGTCGTACGTTTCTATGACCACCTCACCTTGCATCGTACTGAGCATATGCTGGATTTTGTCGGTATAACATTCATTAATGTCTGCAAGCATTCCTCGTAGGTTATATCCTTCTGATATGAAGGAATACCTACAGACGCCAATATGCATCGTGCAGTCACATAAACGATTGACGCGTTCTCGACATTCTGCCAGAGACTTCAAAACTATGACAACTCGAGAGACCAACAGAACACTGAGTAGAATGTTCATGTCTTAACAAGTCCCCTGTATATATAAACAGTGCTCAGCCTTCTGATACGTGTCACTCGCTGGTCACTCCACGTTACTTTCCCCTTGCTGTGACGTCACCTACCCTTAGAGAACAACAACGTATGACTAATCACACTGAGCGCTGGACACTCAACCTCCCGGGGCGATTGCATCATGCTACCTGACCGGTAAGAGGACACGTATGTGCATGATGAAACTCCACGTACGACTTCAGGAATGCCAATAACAGAGGCTTTTCCTTTGCAGGTTGGTTCTTGTTAGGAGTTGACAGAATGAAGCTGGGGACTGAGGTAGCGCGTTCGACTCTCGTTGACCGGGAAGAAGTTTTTTTTTTCGATAAAACGCATCTACAGAAAACTGTTTTATTTCAACCGTATGGTGGTTTTTTTAATAAAGGTAAGGGAATTTTGATGAGTGTTTAATTACTAGGGAGTTTAATAGCAGGGAATTTTAATTATAAAGGAATTGTTTAGTCGTCCTGGCTAAATGAATAGCAAAGGGTTTTAATTATTAAGGAATAAATACAACACTGCGAGTTGATTTACAATTTGAGATCTGCATTAGACATTCAAAAAGAGTTGAACGGATTTGTAAAATGTCGGATGAATACACAGTTGCACTTTCCCGATTGTACGCAGCCTGTTAAATTTTTAAGGGAAGAGAATTTTGGTAAGTGTTTAATTACTAGGGACCTGATTTTCTGTGAGGCGTTACAATTGTATCATCCCTTTCTATGCAATTATTCTGAGTCTTGCATCAGCCGATCCGAGGGCTTAAACTATAGGTAGGGCTTAAAAGGTCAACCGGGGGGTCTGCAGGAAGGCTTAAAATATAGGTCAACCATTGAGGCAAAATAAAGAAAAATCGGAAATTAGAGTTAAAATAAGGTTTTTCCGAAAATCGTACTCTTCATTGTCAACAGATGGTACCAGGGTTTTTTCATAAGGGGGAAGAAATTTTTAATAGGGGGAGTAATTTTTAATAGGAAGGGAAATCAAAGAATTAAAATAAGGGTTTTTGGGGAATTAGTGTTCCCCACAGGCACCAGATTACGCCAGGGGTTTTTTCTTAAGGGGGGAGGAATTTTTTATAAAGAGGGAAATCAAAAAACGAAGAATTAGAATAAAAATAGTTTTTTTTTGGGGAAATAGTACTTCTCACTGTCAACAGACGGCGCCACTGGGGGGGGGGGAATTATGAATAAGAGGGCGTGGCCGGTTACGTAATGATTACGTCATGTTACGTCATAGGGGGAGGGGCGGAAATGGGCGTGGCCGCTGACGTCATAGGGATGAAAGCACTAGTGGGGATCCGTGGAATGTGATGATACTACTTCGGCCCAACTCACAGCAGAAAAATACACATTTAGAGCAACTATTGCACCCTCCCCACACACTCTACATCTGGACTTCCTACCCATAAGAGCCCAAACTGCCATACATAGACTCTGCACTGGCAGAGAAAATATAAACAAGGACCTTTTTATGATGAACAAAACACCTTCTGCCCTCTGCCCCACCTGCCAAGTGATAGAGGACATCCCACACTTTCTCCTACACTTCAAAATTTACAACACACAAAAACACACCCACTATCACAAACTTGCTACACTTGGAGTCATCACATTTACCCCACAGACCATCCTAAATCTTACTCACAAACAATCAAAATCTCACTATAAAGCCCTTGCACACTACATCCAAAGCACTGGTAAATTCTTATGAACATCCAGCATCTATACACTGTCTCCCACTACCTTCCTTTCTTGTACTAAAAAGATCCTTTGGACAACTAAAAAGACCCAGATGCCAAACAGATCCATAAGAACAAAAAGATCCAAATAAGGACAAAAAAGATGCATTTTGGACACGCATTTGCACGAATACTTCAAATGTGAAACTACAGTTGAATTTTTAAAGGAAGTTTTAAACTGTATCAATTCATGTTTGACTATTCACACTTATTGAGAGTTACATATCTGCTTCAACCCCCTATCCACACCCTATAACAAATCAACTTTTCACACCTCTACATCAACATCAGCAAACTAATTCTTCCCTGAGAAATTTACTCTCCCTTCATGCCAAATTGCTCATTGGATTGAATTTTAATCCTATTTTCACCTAACTAACTGTATTTTCTGTTTTGATTTTATACCACATGATTTTGGTATTACACCCCACCCCCACCCTTATTTCTACTCTTTTTTAGGAACCCCTGACTTCACCCACCTAGAAAAGAAAATAATAATATTTAAAAAAAATTTTTTTTTTACATTTTTAGGTATTTTTTGCCTATCACTCTAAGCCTATTTGAAATTTCTGTCCCATTGCTTACTTTCCTGCCAAGGTTCCTACTAACTCATTGTTAACCTATGTGAACGCACAACCTCCCGACATTCAAATAATTTTTACTCAGTACTTCCAGAATTTTCTCTGATCATAAAACACCCCAACACCTTCTACCCCACCTATTTCCTTCCCCCTCTGAACCTTCTTCACACTTAACTGGCTTTGCTACCCTACATACATGTTTGACTACACAAATTCATCTAAAATCGCATTTTCAATCTAAAACCTCTCACTTTACTCTCTCTCCACACCACACTCTTAACTACGACTAAGCACTGATTGCTCTGCTTCTGCCAATTCGAACACCTTCCGCTTTCAGGCGGCCAAAAGCCAGGTTGCCAACTACTAGGGTTGCTGGTACTTCACTGTGCTGGTTCCTACTCTCTGCAAATACAGCATCCACAGCATAATTTAGTTCATGGACCAGATGATAAAGAGGCTAAGGCCCCTTTTACAAAGTGGTCCAGTTGAAAGAAGATTAAGGATGTTAGACTCTAACTATACAGGCCCTCTAGTTGTCATAGGCGATCAGTGCCCTCTATCGGATGAAACTTCGTTGAGAAGGAACATGCTTTTTTCGCGAATAGACAGTGTCTTATATAGGAGGCGGTGGTTTAGACCAGTGATTCCCAACCTTTTCTGGACCATCGCCCCCTTTAGAAGAGAACAAAAATTTCAACGCCTCCTAGTCCATAATAGTTAATTTTATATGAAATATTAAAATATTGTTGCATATTATCTGTACCTAATTTACCTGTTTATTTATCCATTAAAAATCATAAAGCAGAAATTAATAAAACTACAACCAAATGTACAATAAAATTGTTGATTAAAATTTTTAAAAATAAACACAGAATCAATAAGAAATAAAAAATAATGAGATAAACACAAAATTAATAATAAATAAAAAAGATTAATGAGATGGTTGAGGCTGGTGGAGTGTTAACAATTTTTTAATCTCGGGTTCCAATTTCGTTAACAACAATCGCAGATCGCCACGTCCAGTGATGTGTAGTCTGTTCCTCTTCTTTGACAGTAATTAGCTACTGCACTGAATCCACGCTCAGCCATATAGGAGGAAAGGAAATGCGATTAAAAACTTCTGTACTATTGCCCACAATCCAGGGTAGAGAACTGGTATTGATTTTTGAAGCCAGAACTCTTGGTATCCATGTTTGAATTTTACTTTGAGTACTTCGTTAGTCGTGAGTTCTAAGAGTTCCTCTTCCAAATTTGATGATTCTTCAGTATCTGTGTTTGCGAAAGGATCTAAAACCCAACTCGGTATATTCATGTTTAAAATATCTTGGAAACGCTCCGTAAAATCAACATGAAGAACTTCCAAGTGTTGGCAGTAAGTAAGTAAATCTTCCGGTTTTGCAGAGACTGCTGATAATGTGGAAAAGTGGTTGTATTCACCTTTACCTAGATTTCGTTTGAATAGAAGAAGTTTTCCCGCAAAAGCAGCTATGACGTTTTTTGTTTTAATTAAATTCAACTCATCACCTTGCAATTGTAAATTAACTTGTTAAATATTTTAAACAGATCTGTCAAATAAGCGATGTCATTTTTTGACGTAATCAGGTTTTCGCGCAATTTTTCGTCTCTGTCTTCAAGAAAGTCCAGTACTGAGTCAAACAGATTGGAAAAACGATTCAGACAAACACCTTTAGAGAGCCAACGTACTTCTGTGTGCAGCAGCAAGTGATTGTAATCTTCATCATTTTCATTACAAAGCTTACCAAATAATCGGTCATTCAATGAATTGCTTCTAATCTTATTGATTGCTTTAATAACGTAATGGAGCGACGTATGCAGACGTTCATTCAAATCTTTTGCAACCAAATGCTGACGATGAATAATACAATGTACAGCGAGTACATTTGGTACTGCTTGTTTCAAATGCGCTATGAAACCCTTAATACGCCCTGTCATTGCTGGAGCACCATCAGTAGCAGCAGACAAAATATTGCAAATAGGAATTTCTTTCTCTTGAAAAAACTTTTGCATGGTATTAAATATAGATTCTCCCTTTGTATCAGATTCCAAATTTTTAGCAAATAATAACTCTTCATGAATTTTTTCTTTTATAAATCGTACGTATGATAAGAGTAGAGCTTCGTTATTTGGTAGAGTTGATTCATCGAGTTGAATGGAAAATTTGCAATAATGATATTTCAACGTCTTTTGCCATTTCATCTATTCTTCTTTGCACTGAATTATTACCTGAGAGGAATTTTTTTGATGATATCTGACGGTGTCTCATGATGAAGAACAGTTTCTAATATCTCTTTGACTGCCGGCAAAATTAATTCCTCGCCAATTGTGTGTGGTTTTCCTGTTTTTGCGATTAACAATGAAACGTTATATGAGGCTCGTAGTCCATCATCATCTTGTTTAGAAGACGACGCAAAAAGGTTTGACATAGTTGGCTGTTTTAAATATTGCTTTCCAGTTCTTGAAAATAGGATAAATCTTTGTTCTTCTTATCAGCATGCATTTTATTTATATGCTCTTGTAGCCTAGAAGGTTTCATAGCTTCATTTGAAAAAACTTTCCGGCAAATTAAACACATAGGTAATGATTGGTTTGTAGGAGAGTACGTAAATCCATATTTCAAATACTCAATACTGTACTGGCGGCATTTCTTTTTAGATGTAGATTCAGACATTTTCAAATACAAATTAACTTCTCAACAGATTTATAAATAGTTATAAAAATAATGTTTATAATGACTTCTAACACTTATCACTCACGACTATTTATCACGGCGAAGCACATAAAAATAATAAAACATTCCTAGAGCTATCGCTTTTATAGATTTGATTTTGTGCACGCATTAACTTATATGTTTGCGATTCCGGCGCACTTGCTCCGTAAACAAGTCATTTCAAGCTCCCATATTCTTGTCGAAACATGTTAAATTGCATGAACCGCGTGTTTGCCTACCAACTTGCAATGACTTGTCACCGTAAATCTATTCTAAACTAAAACTAATTAGGTATAGGTATACCTAATGCTAATTTAAAAATGCTTATTAACGCGATAACAATAAGATAATTTACATAGCTAGATAAAATATTTATTCATGAAAACAGGTATTTTCAAAGTAGTTTGTTATATTAAAAAAATAATTATAAAAAAATATTAAATATAATAAATTTATTATTATTATATTATTATTGCATCAAGGTTGATTTGCCTATCAGGACGAACACACATGTCCAACATAATAAGCTTGATATAGTAGTGCATGTTAAGGTATTGAATGAGATTACAATTATTGAAGTAAGAATAACATCTCAGGATAACCTGCAGACAGTAGAGGTTGAAAAGAAGAGGGAGTATGATCTGCTGGCTAATGAGTTGAGCCTAATTAACAAGTGTAATGTTAATATTATACCTTATGATCTGACGTGGGATGGTATTGTAACTACGTATCATAAAGCATACTCAAAGCGACTTGGAGTGGGAAAACATATTGAAGCTTATATCCAATCTGTGATCTTGAAGAGAACTTTTGAAAGCATCTCAGTCGACTTCAGACGTACCAGTACGCTAGTAGGCGGTAGCAGGGAACTTATTGTCCAAGCTGCAGTTGAAAAGCTGTACATGACGGATGAGGTAGTGGATGACCAGAATCACCAGGAAGACACCACAGAATAGAAGAGATAAAAAGGTTGTCACAGAAAATTCCATTAAATTTATTTATTTATTTGACCGCCCCTTTTGACTGCCTCAACGCCCCCCATTTGCCTCTGTATCCGCTACCGCCCCCATGGAAGGCTCCAGCGCCCACTGGGGGGCGGTATCGCCCCGTTGGGAATCTATGGTTTAGACGAATTGTAGTTGCAATGTCACACACATAGTGCTAATTCAAAGAAATCTGTTCTGTAATAGTATCTGCTTGAAGTCTCTGTTCACTGCCACCTCTAGGACATTGCCTGTTGATTAAGCCTTAAAATGCGAAAAAAACCTGTTCCGACTAGTTCGCACATTGGCCACCAGATGGTAGAGGCCATCTGGTGACCAATGTGCGAACTTACAGTAACACTTACTAGTTTTTGCTTAAGCTGTTTGTTGTAATAATCTTCCAGTTAAGGAGAAGTTGATTTTTTTTTTTTGGTTAATTTCTACAAAAATCGTCAACCTTAAGGAGTATTTTTTTTTCAATTTGAAAACGTTTGGCTTTTTTTAACTTCTATATTTAGTTTAACCTTTATTTAATTGAATTCGCAATGAAAAATCTGTGGAAAAAATAAAATTTATTGCATCGTAGGATCCAAGGTGTAATATTTCACTCCAAAATCTTGTACTTTTGAAAACATAGGACAAAACACTTTAAATTTATGGCCTTATGCCGTTGCTTACGCCGCTACTCAAAGGGCTAACTTTGATAAAGTCATAAGTCACGTGATGCAAACTGTAGTATAACTTTGTGATTTTAATATTAATAGGAGAAATGTAATTTTCATAGATTAATCAAAGAATTAAGTACGACGTAATGTTTTGTTGACGTAAGTGTAAAATTAGTTATAGTTCGCAAATTATGGAAATATGTAAAAATTAGGATTTGTTTTCTGTAAAATTGCAGCGAGTTGTCAAAATCTAAGGTAGTTAGCAAAATTCTAATCCACTTGGCAAATTACAGGCGAGTTGTGAAAATTGGGTTTGGTTTTGTGAAATTAAGGTGAATTGGTAAAATCGGGACAACTTGGCAAAATCTAGGGCAGTTGACCAAATCTAGGGAAGTTGGCAAAATCGAGGCAACTTGACAAAATCTAGGGTAGTTGGCAAAATTCGAATCCACCTGGTAAAATACAGGCGAGTTGTGAAAATTGGGATTGATTTTGTGATATTAAGGAGAGATGGCAAAATCTAGAGCAGTTGGCAAAATTCGAATGCACTTGGTAGAATACAGGCAAGTTGTAGAAATTGCGATTGGTTTGTGTTATATTAAGGAGAGCGGGCAAAATCTAGGGGAGTTGCGAAAAAACAAAGTGATTTGGCAAAATTCATTCATTTTTTTTCTGCAAAATTATGGCTTGTTGGCAAAAATAGGGAAGTTGGCGAAATTCGAAGCCATTGGTAAAATGCCGGTTAGTGTGTAAATTGGGATTTATTTGTGCAATTAAGGACTTGGCAAATTTAGTGAAGTAAAAATTCGAATTTTTACTGTTAAATTAAGGCTAGTTTCCAAAAACTCGAAGTCCCTTTGCAAAAATTAAGGTAAGGCGTGAAAATGTCCCCCCCCCCCCTCCGGAGCGAAAATATGTGTATATCCCTGACAGAGACAAAATTTATATGAAAGTGCTATTTTCTCAGTTGGTCAAATTTGATATCCAAGTTGGAAAATTATTGCTCTCTCTCCCCCAACCACAGCCCTTGGCTACGCCCCTGGTCTAATGTGTTGAAAATAAAGTATTTTGATTGATTGAATTGGTCTACGGCTTGTTCAGTAATTTTTGCTCTGTGATAATAAATTATTTTGAGTAAATCTATTTTTAATATATCGATTTTTGTCCCGTTTATATCTTCAAATGCTGCAGCCAGAGTCTTAGCAGTTCTCTGATGTTCTTATCTTGTTGCATGCTTTCGGAACAAGTTGATATAATATTATTCCTATCACTCAGGTTAACTAAGTATTGGTTCGGTATTTCTGATATGTAATCAGGCGGACTGAATAATTATTTCTGTTTGTTATTCTCTTGTGGAATGCCAACAGCAGTGTCTTTGATATCATTGGCTATGATATCATTCAGCAAATAATTTATTTTACTATTCTCAATTTTCTTAATTTTACCTTCATTGTTTCTTTTTACATACTATCATTTAATTTTTTACAGCTAGTTATATTATTAGCATCATTCTTTTTATTACTTATCATGCTCTTACCATCTACACAGATATTTTCATTACTGTATAGTTATTACCACATTTTAACTCATTTACTTTAACAAGACACTTAAAACTAGTATGTTCACATAAACGCCTAGAAGTTTCTCGATTTAACAATGTGCTACGTAACCTTGGAGTGACTACATATAAAGTTTCTACTACTTTTTCCTGTTAATTGCCGCAATTGTGAACTTAGCTTAATTATATCGGCCGGTACAGTGTGGCCAAAGACGCCATCAAGATTTTTTTTTCTGATGGTTTTAGGTACTTCAAAGGAACCAAATTTGGATTAATCACACAAATTTGAGAATCAGTATCAAGAATACCTATAATCTTATCCTTACCTAACTTTACAGTGATTTCTTGAAACTTATTAATTTTGAAAGAGGAATCTAAATTACTTTGGTTTTGTACAAGAGTTGTATGCAAACCGGAAACTCTTGATATTGTAGCTGTTGGTTGATTAATTTCCGCTTCTCTTACTCTTAACTCCTGTGTTTGAATCTGAGTGCGTCTTTTCGGACATTCCTTATATAAATGTGAAGTGGAGTCGCAATCATAACACTTCCTTACATATGCTTCATAGCTTGTCCTAAAAGTAGGCGCAACTTTGTGATCTATGTTTTATAAATTTTTAGCTGCTGGGTAAGGTGTCCTGGCTGTGTGGGTATATAGCTGTCTGCTGACTTTATAAAATTTCTGCCTATGTTATTCTTGTGTTCTAGCAAATTTATTACTGGAGATGAAATTGGATTTTCTCAGCCCTCTTAAAATACTTTCGAATTTGTTCAATACTAGGAGGAGGATTTGCCATATCATTTCGCATACTGTTCGAATAATGCTGCCATATGCTTTCTGACTGCTCTCCTCACTGCTAGCTCTCAGCCCATTGTCAGCAGAGATCCTTGCTAGTGCAATATCTCTTTTTTTATTTCCATTTTAAACCTCTCATTGTCCATTTCTCTTAATCTTAGCTCTTTCTGATTTTGTTTCTAAAGGCAGATCATTTTAATGTGAAAACCAGCAGCTTGCACTGATGCCTGATCAGGGAAAGCACTTCCAGCTAAAATCTCCCCCTCAGCGACTGAAGAATTCATGTTATTTTCTGTAATAATCATATAGCCGCAAAAACTCTGAATTTAAATCTTCTTCCACCCCTAAATTATTAATACCAGAACTCTTAGACATAATATTACTTTAGATCACAAACATGTCCTGCTTAATTTAAAATAAATTGAAATTTTAAATTTTCATAAAAGACTGCTGGCAACACAAAATTTAAGAACCAAAATTACATCTCCGATACCGGTGTGTAGGTCTGCCACTTCCATTCGAAGCCAAACCTCGTTACTGCTGATGTAGACTCAGGAACACTTTGATGCACACTGGATTCCAATGGCACAATTCTCGACGTACGGTTCAGAAACGGTATAGCTGCATATGGGAAATTGGCCTAATATCTTCCGGCAAAACGTTCAGGAACAGTTTTCTTGAGTAGGCAAAATTTTTGCAATTTATTTCGGATATGTATCTGTGTAAATCGATTCTTGTCAGACTGCGACAGTTGTAAAATCTTTAGAGACAGGTGACTGAATCTATCCTGTCTCACTGCGATAGTTCCTATATAGTTCTTATCCTGTCTTATATACTGAGAAGCCAGTTTATTAAGTACATCCCCCCCCCCTCGTCACATAAATGGCTCATTCCAATGCATAATACGTCACATGTATAAGGATCAGGCGTTCACCTGTTGTCAACAGACAATCTGGAGCCATGATTTCCTGGCTGAAATACAAGAAAGAGCTTCAGAAGAATATAGCAGCAAAGTGAGGTGAATTGGCAACTTCTGGGATGCGCTCCCTCATCCCTCCAGCAGATCACTTGAACTGGACAAGCAGCGTGGGAAGAAGGCAAGAGGAAGTTAAGAGAGACTCTACCTCTGCGACTCGGTCAAACAAGGACCGTCGCTCGTGCATTCTTAGGTCATCCTTCATTGGACACAATGCCCACGAGCCCCACGTTTGTTTGGCTAGCTCAGAGTGTAAATATCTTTGCTGCTACACTTCACGTTGGCACTCTTGCTCTGCTCAGTGGATTACTCTACTGTGGATCAGTCGGAAAGAATAACACGTACTACACTTTAACCACATTTAATTATACGTATCTTTATTCTTTACAATAATTTGCTTCAGCATTTAACAAGATTTTACAAAATTAGCTATTTTTGATTTAATTAGTACACTTTAAAGTGTCAATACAGTAACAATATTTTAGGAACAACATTCCCTACTTTTTAGATAGAGCCGTTGTAGGTATCGGCTGTTCTTGGAACACAAAAACATTTGTCACATTCAGTATCAGTTATCTTTTCCAAAATCTATATAAATCAAACTTCTAATAAATATTCAAAATATTTCCAGACCCTGTTTTTGCGACGATTAATGCGTAACATATTCTAGAAGAAAAACTTGCTCCGCCATAAGAAAAATTCCCCATCAATCCTATGTACAAACGTTGATTAGCCGATGGAGTAAAGAGAACGTTTTGCTCCGCGGTTCTTCGTTGACTTCACGGTTTTACCACACGATCGGTTTCTACATCAGATATTTACAAACTCCAAACAGAATTTGAAATCGAATTGCGTTTTCGTGGATGGTGGAATTTTCCTATAGAAAGCAATTGCTTTTAAATATTTCCTTGTTTACAGTGAAGCAACCGATTTTCTAGAAAAAACTTTAAAAAATCCACACCCAGGATTCTAAAGGCTTGCTAATAACTCAGCAACAAGGAGCAGTTGATACGAGATGAGGATTTCACGGATAAATACGACAATGATTGCCAAAGATAAATATTCACAATGGAAGAGCTGGATTTATGCTGACATTGTTGTTGGTGTTATTGATTAATCAATATCGAACTATTTCTTTGCCTTCTTCTCCTTTCATTTGGAACAATGCACAGGGAAACATTTCAAGAATAATCCAAACTTTCTATGAGTTAGATTTATCTGTCACATGCAGATATCCATTGACCAGCAGAATTAAATTAGTTTCTGCTCCAAGAAAAAGAAAAAAACTCTTCGAAACGGCTATACATGCACTCTATAGCTGTATCTGGCACTAGAGCTATTTTCCAGATACAGCAAACTAGCTATAGTGAATAAAATAAGAATATATCACATTTTCTACTTAATTACTTAAATTGATTTTAATCAAATCTGCCCACAGAACGCGATTGTTAAATTTTGTGGAGATGAATTTACTACTACAATATTATCTTTATTTATTAATTAGTTGTTTTTTTTTCCGGGGGGGGGGGGTATTTTTGCTGTAAGGTAGGAAAGAATGGTTAAAGGCCAAACGGCAGTTTCCCAATAGGTTTAAACCAAGACTGGATATAGGAGGAGGGGAGGAAAATGTTTCATTTGGAGAATTTTAATACTCGGAAAGGAGGCGAAAAGTTATTAAATATATATTACACATATTTTGGAAGAATAATTTCTAAGAAAAATCTTCCGGAACGGCGTTCTGGTCCATTTCGGTTCAATCCAGTCACTTGTTCCCCATCCTCCCCTCCACTAATTTTTCTCTAGATCCGGGCTTGGTTTCAACACTCGTAAAATTGTTCTGAAAATTTCTGATCCTCGTAAACTGATTTTTTTTTCTTTACCATTTCACAGTGGTAACACGAAAAAGATCTCAGCCACTGGTTTCATTTGCTTCAAATTCAAACAGTAGAATGGAAATAAATAACGTGGGTAATAAGAGATACAAATAACTCGAAATTGGCCTTTCATGACGAAACACTTGGCAACAATTGCAATAGCTAGAGAAATGGGATTCTGATTAATGTGGATTCGAAAACTAATTCCAGAAGAAATGAGGAAATTTATCAGAATGCAAATGGCCAAGATATATTAGCAACCTTTTGAATTTGACTGTAAAGAGAACAGTTCTCGCTCTGAATTCTTACTTTTACTCTTTCTCGTTGGGTAATTTTGTGAGAAGCTTTAAATATTATTCACTTACTTAATTAAATATAAATAAAAGGAAGTCTTACGGAAAACTGCCAAAAGAGGAAATAAAAGAAAACAGCCCTTCGTACATTGATTGATAATGGTGAACGGTAAAATTTATTGAAAAACTTCGACGAAAAATAGTAAATCATTGTCGGTAACATGAAAATAATCATGCTATTAAAACAAATGATCAATAGTATGCACTATTTTTTTTTTCAAATGGGTTTTACACCAAAATGACAAATTAATTTTCTTTTCCTCTTTTACCTTCTGATATGAAACATAGAAGAAACATTATGATCGTAAAAGGAACTGAGTACGAGATTATTCATTCGGCACCCAATAGAGTGGTTATCGCCACATCGTCTGTTCGTGTTGGTCTCTAGCATCCGATCGGTTCAAGCTCTTCAGATGAAATTATAAAATGTTATGCTTTCATCAGGGCCAATGACTCTGAGAATGTGAACTACGTGATCAAATAATTAGGGGCGCATGCAAGGAGCTATTTTGAAAAATGATTCTAAAAAATTTCATTAAAGTTTTTTCTGTTTATACGGAATATAGTACCAAATCAAAATGCGCAAGCTATGTGTTCCAAATAATAATTATACACACGAAGTAAAATAAATTATCATTCAGTAAGCTTTAACTTTAGGGAATGAACTAATGTCTAGCCGTGATAAATTCCTAGACTGGAAATTGGAACTATAGGATACATTTTTGGGTGCGAAAAAGCTTGTGCAATTATGCCGAATCTCTAATTTATTTCGCAAACCTAAAAAACGATTAATTGTACAAAATTGCTTTAAAATGAATGAATGTCACGTCGTGCTTCATAAAAGAAATAATATTTTAAATTATAGTTGTTGATAGTCAAATAGAATTCTTGCTAAGATATAATCCCATGCCAGGATTGTTCAACTACTATAAACAAATGATGTTTCATTTATCTTTTAATAAAAGAAAATTCCGGATTAATTCATAGATTTCTGATCATTGTTATAGAATATATTAAAGCTAAGAAAGTAACAATGATAACAAAAGAAATTCGATCTTTGAAATCGTCTCGGATCGATAGCTTTACCATTCATCTTGCTCTGTAATATTCCTTCTTCTTTACTACTGAACTTTCCACAAGTGCCACTTGTTCCAAATACGTTTTGCGTCAGAAAGGTCAACGCGATATACACATAATTCATATTTGTCCGACCATTTATGAAATTTCCATATGGCTTATACTAATTCACTATGACAGGCAGACAATAAGCATTTTAAAGCATACACAACACTTAGTGAACATCGTTAAGAAAGCCTCGGTAGGCTAAATCTTCGGCAAAACAACAAATAAATCGGAGCATGAAATGTGTGAAAGTTTTGCCTACTAAAATCGTTTTACAGTCACTGAGAATCACGTTCCAGTGTCATTGAGAAACAATTGCAAGACTAGGGCCAGCCAGCCTTAGAGATCTTCAGCTAATCGTTGCACTTCGCTCACCACAAAGTCCATGTGTTCCGTTGTTAGAGAAGGAATGCAGTGAAGAGTGACTCGAAGAAAATTCACAAAATTCCGGGATCCCAAAGGTTGATAACTAATCATCATGGTACCTTGCGTTACAGCTCTAGCCTTGATTTGGGGAGCAACCTGAAAAGTAAATAGAATAAAATAGCTGAAAGTTTAAACACATTTCTCGACAAAATGCACACAAAGCAAATTAAACGAAAAATTACAAATTCATTTCTTAATTTATCTTTATTATGAATGACATGTTGCCAGCTTCAAATCTCCATAGTTTTCGCACGGACTGTTACATTGGGTTCAAATTTCTGGTAACCTAATCAGTAGTGTGACAAGATTTACAGATCTCATCTTGTCCGCTTTAGGTTTTCTCTTTGCCTTTGTCAAAAAACAATCGTCTAATGCAGTGGTTCTCAACCCTTTATGCTTCACGTACCCCCTGGAAATGTGTATGTAACTGGCGTACTCCTTGTATAGATAGATAATTTTATGCAAGGGGTATGCCAGTTATTAAATGATGATGGTCAGTTGACTGTCAGTTATTAAATCAGATGTTTCATTTATAAAATATACTTCATTCACTTGACAAAGTGAAAGCAGCATAGTAACCAAAAAGGAAATCAAATAAAGTTTACTTGGATTTTTAAGCCTTTTCCTCAGTTTCCCTTGGAAGAAGACTTCCCAGCAAGCACTAAAGAATTTACTCGAAGTTGTTTACTCCTCTTCGTCCAAATGATTCTCTGTGGGTTTGTTATCAGCATACTAGCGGCTAGACATAAAATCGAGGTTTCGATGACTGTGTAAGTATGCTCGTCACCCGGATATACTCCAAACTCATGCCAACAAGATAACACACAGGCCGAGATTTCGTTACTGAGATGATAATTTTAGTTGCCATCTCAAATTTCAAGCAGGGGCCAATAGCGCGCTTAGGGGTCAGGGAGCCCACATCTGATTCACATCATCAAACGCAAATAATTATTTCTTAACTCAGAGTAGGACCTTCCTATTCAGAATATGGAATCATATTGTGAAAAGTACCCCCATCCCACCAGCATTGGAAGTCTTAAGTGACTCAGCGAATTTTTATATCTGCGTGTATCCTGTACAAACACAGGTCATTTTTGCAATAACCCTATTGCAAAAACCATAGGGCCTGCCTATTGCTAGCCATGAAACTTTCTGTTGTCATTAGCATAGAAACCGTGACTTGTAGTCACCCACAGTTTTGGTAATTGAACAGCATTTCCCCCGTCCAGTTTGTCAACTCAGTTTTGGAAATCAGAGGAAGAAGAAAACCAAATCGCCTTTCTTTAACATTAGGATTGCCGTGTAAAACCCTTGAAACTGCGACTTTGCAAAAAGTACCATCGGATATTTAGGTTTAGTGCAGTATCCAGTGGATTATTGGGAGCTATCGCCTTGGAACCAGACAAGAAATCAGAAGTCATACCCTATGAAAGTGGATAAATCGGTAGGTACCATTTTATAATGCCTTGCTCTCCTTAGTTGTACAAGGAATAGAACTAGGTTAGCACAGTTAAGGTAGAAGTGGATAAATAGCTTTCTTTTGATAAATGGTATTTATGTGTATTTTGCTAGTCCCTTTCACGAGGCCCTGTACAGGTTATCACTGCAACTGTCTAGAGGACATCATCATTATCATCCTCAACCAGCCATGGGCTACGGAGGTCGAACCAGATTGTGAATTCAGTTCTTCAAACACGTCTCTCCCGAGCTACATCTACTACACCTGGCCACTATAGCCCAATTCTAACAAGGTCTGTTTCACATTGTCTCCCCACCGCATCCTATTCTCTTTCTGAGGCCTTTAGGCACAATAAGTTCTACCTATAGTTCTACCTATACCTGTATGGGTAACATGGCCAAACCAATGGAATCTCTCTTTGCTGCAATTTTCAGGTTCGGGTATCAGATGGGCAAGTGTAGAGATTATTCTCTGCCAAACTCCCCGCCCTGCCTACAGTGAATATAGGGTTCAGTCGGTAGCGCGTCAGGCTCGTAATCTGTAGTTCCCAGGTTCGAGTCCCAGCTGGGTCAGCGTTGAGATTTATCTCCGCAAAAATTCCCCGCCCTGCCCACGGTCAGTAGGGGACACCGATGGGCTTGGAAAGGCCGCCGTCCGTCGGATGGGACGTTAAGCCGTGACCCTGTGTGCGGGAGAGCCATACCCTGTGCACGTTAAAGAACACGCTGGATGGCCTTGACGGGAGGCTACCATCTGTCTCCCAACAGCTGTTCCAGTGGGTCCCCTCCCCCAACCTTCTCTGAGCCTTCGGGTCCATGTGACCTGGCCATTTAGCCCATGGTGTGCAAAAAAAGTGCCGCTCAGAGGTAAAACAACCCAAAACAACCCAGCCTACAGTGAATAGGGGTCACTGTTGGGCTTGAAAAGGCAGCCATCCGTCGGATGGGACGTTAAGCCGTGGTCCCGTGTATGGGAGAGACATACCCATGCACGTTAAAGAACACACTGGATGGCCTTGACGGGAGGGTGACACCCTATTCCCAACAGCTGTCCAGTGGGTCCCCTCACCCAACCATCCACCAAACTACGAGAGCTTCGAACTTGGACATCTGTCTCAAATAACTGATATTTAAATAGCGAATATCATGTTTTTAAAATTAAAAGAGCTCGAATTTACCACTTAAAAATGGTAGACTTTAGGCACAATTCATGTACAGAGTTGCAGTAAAAATTCGACCATAATGCTTCCTAACCATATTAGCAATAAATTAGTGGCTCAAAATTCGGAAAAAGACGGTTCAAAATTCGAAAGCTTCATAATAAGAGATATGAATAAAATGACTGATTTCCATAATATTAAACTAATATCGACGATAGGTATTCTCCCAGCTGCTCCGCAGCATTAATGTTAGCGTTCTGATAGGCATCAACCAGCAACACAAGGCTCAAAATTCGAAAGTACCAAAATCAGAGATATGAATGAACAAAAGATTTCGATAATATATAAGTAATGCAGACGATAGGTACTCTCTCCGCTGCTTCGCAGCCTTAATGTTAGTGTTCTGATAGGCCTCAACCAGCACACAAAGGTGGCTTTGGTGCCATCCATAAGATGGAGTACTGTCCAGTATAGTGGAACGTCGGATGGCATCATTCAATAATATTCAAGCACAATATACTGTTCAAAGCAGGTTGCCGACTCCTTTGCCTAAACTCATTATTATTTACAAAGTCAAATCACCTAATGCCAAGATAATGCTCAAGCATCTGGGATGAAAGGCATCGAGTTTCCTGTTATCTTGTTTACAAACGGTCCACGTTTCACTTCCGTAACTCACTCTAGGAAGAACCAAACTATTACTCACACAACCACAATATTCTGAAAATATCTAAGAGATATCTGAGAGGACTATAGGATATTCATTAGAGATCTCTGATATCTTTCGGAGATATTCAGCATAATGTGATCCATAGATTCTTAGAAGTCCCGGCAGCAATCCCTATTCTTCTGTTAATCTCATGTCGCACATCACCATTATCTGTTACATAGCTCCCAAGATAATTAAACTGTGACACCTGCTCAAGACTGCAACCATTCAGATTAACTGAATCACAGCCTGCCTGACCAATTTTCTTCACTTTAGTTTTTACTCTGTTTATCACCAAACCTACTCTACTACCAGTCTCATCAACACCTCTAATGAAAGAATTCATCTCATCAACATCATTTGTCAAAGGGCCCAAATCATCAGCATAATCCAAACTAGAAATTTTCAGATTTCTAGACCATTTCAGCCCAAAATCTTTCTCTTCCAGTGAATTCAGCATAACGTTATCAATAATCAAACTTGAGATTATAAAAAGGAGACAAAATGCACCCTTGACGAACATCAGAAGCAATGCTGAACCAATTGCTTCAAGCCTTACCAACTCTCTCACACTACACAGTGTTATCATACAGAGCTTTGATTAACTGACTTGTTTGGTATGCCATGTGATCTCGCAATCAACCACAAATTATGACGGTCAACAGAATGAAAGCCTTCTTGAAATCTACAAAATTAGTAATCACAAGTTTCTGGAACTCTGAACATTTCTGAAGAATTTACGTAAGTGAAAAAATCTCATGAATACATCCCCTACCACTTCTGAATCCACACTCCTCATTACGCAATTGTCCATCAACCAGATTCTTAATTCTATTAAGCACAATCATGCAAAGAACTTTACCTAGAAAAGAAAATAGGCTTATTCTTCTATAGGTATCACAAAAACTGCGATCACCGTTTTTAAAAATATGGATAATAATAGCTCTGGTAAAAATCTTAGTATCATCATCCTTTATCATAAAACATATTCAAAATTTCAGTCATCTATTTGGTGAACGAAATATTCCCAACTCTAAGCATTTCCGTAGTAATTTTATCTACCCTTGGGGATTTATGTAGTTTAAATTTAGAAATAGTTATAGGGTCAACATTAAAACCAGTAATGCATCTATCATCATTACAAACAATGGGAGTAGTACTAACCACATTATTTAGAGCATCGCTGAAATTCTCAGCCCACCTAGCCATGACAGAATCCTCACCTTCTGTAATCTTATTTTGTTTATCCTTCAATCCCTGTATACTTGTCTGTTTTCTACCACAGAAAAATATTAACTATCTTGTACAGCTCTCTGCTGTTGTGCCATCTAACTGCTTCCTCGGCTTTTTCAGCCAAGCCATCAAGCTAAAGATCCTTTACACGTTTATTATGCTCTCTGTAATGCTTTCTATTAGGACTAGTAGGGTATTGATCAAGCACATTCCTGCAGTTCTCTCTTTCTGAAATAAGCTCAAGTGCCTTATCACTCAAATAATTTTGCCTCCTCTGCTCCTTTTTTCCTAAAAGAATACTCTTAGTTTCAAGAAAACTCTGTTTAAAGCGGTTCCATTCTTCCTAAACTTCAGTAGTAAGCAAACCATGACTGTCATAATGACTAAGTAACCTATCATGGTAAGCTTTAGCTATAACTGGGTCTTTCAGAGCTTCAGAATTAAATGCAAATTTTTTATCCTTAGGACAACACTTCTTAAGGTTAAGTTGCAAGACACTTTTAATAAGGTAATGGTCAGATCCAATTTCAGCTCCCCTGTATGCCCTGGTATTCCTAACAGAACTAGCCCATTTGCTGTTAATTAATATATAATCAATCATATTCTTATGCAGCCCATCAGGTGAAACCCATGTGTACTTATGTATGTCGCGGTGTTTGTAATATGTGTTAGTTATTCTGAAACCATTGAGTTTACTTACCTGTAGGAGACGTTGCTCATTGCCATTGCAGCTACCAATACCAAAAGGGCCTATCACTCCTCCCCAAAGGTCAGAGTCAGTACCAACTTTGGCATTGAAGTCACCAAGAACAAGGGTAACATCTCCTTTCTTGACAGAATTCAAAATATCCTGAAGTTGTCCGTAAAATCTATCTTTCTCTTTCTTATCGGCATCCTCAGTGGGGCATAACATGTTTGTTAAACAACAGGTGAACATTATATAAGGTAAAGGAGAAAAAGGGTTATGAAGTTTTCGGAAAGGCAGTGTTATACATCTCAAAGAAGTGTAAATGCTCTATGTAGTCAAGATGCTTAAAATCCGCTTAAAATGCAACTATGAAGTGTAACATCAATGTTTTTTTCAGAATGTTACCTTGAGGGTTTTTTCAGAGCTTCATTTACGATACATGTTAAGATTTCGGTGCAGAGTACGGTAGTGTTCTGCAAACAGACAGCTATAAATGTTGCATGATACAGCTATTTTTCAAATGTCTACCAGCCAATTCCAATTACGGAATTTCATCTTTGCTTAACGTTTTGCACTTCTTTGCAAGGGAGCCAGACAGCATTGCAAAATATCGCTTGTACTCATGTGCCCCAAATCACTGGGCACAATGCTATACACATACTGAGCTGGCTGAGAAGAACAGGGCTTTTCAATACGAGTGCAAAATGCCAGTGGCATAGCAAGGCATTGGATCAGTTGCCAAGAGGCCAATGTTAGAATGGCGCAGAACAGCGTATGTGTAAAACAACTGAGTATCAATTATCACAAGAAGCGATTTGAGTCAAGAATGTTTCAAGGGATACAAAACGTGGTTATGGCACTGCAAAGGGCTAACGCTGAAGCCGCTGTTAGAATTGACAGAGTCTCTAATGAAGATTAGCTAAAGCCAGTCACTATTATAATAATTTGATGTCTTTTAAAGGAACAAAATAATGATTGAAATCTTAGATGAGTCAACGATTTTAATATGTCATGAATGTATTCGTATTTATGGGTCAAATTATTTCTATCATTTATATGAAATCTGTTCTTTTGAAGTATTGTTGATTAAACCGGATGAGGAGTAAGCTTGACGATTAAATGGGAAATAACAAGGTAATAAAGATTTTTATATTTAACACACTACTTCTTTAGCATTGATATTAACCAATGAGTAGAATAATTGTACAAATCGAGTTTGATAAAGAAAATAACATTCTTCCTGAGAGCCTCAAACAGATATTAGGAATAAGAGAAATGAAGAATAAGACAAAGCAGTCTCTCTTCTTTCAGTTCGCTAATGATCTAAGCTGCTCTATAAGGCTGAGATTCCGCTCTGGAGTAATGGACAATTTAGTTGGTTATATTCTGAGCAGGAGTTTGAAATTTCGCAAACTGATTTTATGAGAAGTATCAGATTAATTAAGAAACTCATCGGCCCTCTCCTAGTAGTCATATGCGGACTAAAAAGGAAAGTTGCTTTGGAACATAATTTGCAAGACGAAAGGTAACTGAACATGTTTCAGATTCTTATGGGTTGGGTTGTTTTACCTCTGAGCGGCACTTTTTTGCACACCATGGGCTAAATGGCCAGGTCACATGGACCCCGAAGGCTTAGAGAAGGTTGGGGGAGGGGACCCACTGGAACAGCTGTTGGGAGACAGATGGTAGCCTCCCGTCAAGGCCATCCAGCGTGTTCTTTAACGTGCACAGGATATGGCTCTCCCCTACACGGGGAGACGGCTTAACGTCCCATCCGACGGACGGCGGTCTTTCCAAGCCCATCGGTGTCCCCTACTGACCGTGGGCAGGGCGGGGAATTTTTGCGGAGATAAATCTCAACGCTGACCCAGCTGGGACTCGAACCTGGGAACTACAGATTACGAGCCTGGCGCGCTACCGACTGAGCCACCCCCGCCCCCAGATTCTCATGAGATTATGAGGAAGTATAAGTGACAAATGAGCCGAAATATTTCCTGAAATATTTAAGCCCGTGCTATATTTCTTAAAACCCCTGATTCGCTTTTTGGCCCAGCACAATAGACCCTAAATGACGATAACTGTCATCTTAAATATTAAGAGAAAATCGAAGAAATTGGATTAGGGAAATGGATTTGTTGTCGTTCCTCGTTTTTTTTTTAATTTTCATTTTTACTTTTGCATTTTATGGTTCTTTTTTCCTCGCTGTAAATCTCAAAAGTAATTAGCATGAAGTTACTGAGCTGTTGGCAAATAATCGCTATAAATGGGATATTAGAAGCAGAAATTCATGGGAAATGTCACTTTGGACTACTTTTCTCTGAGTTCCATTTCATCGGCATTTCCTTTCCGTTCTGCTTAAACTTGAAACAGTTGTGTGACATATAGTTTTCTGTTCCGATTTTTTTCAAAGAGAAATAATTTACCTTCGCCATCTTTTCCCAAAAGTCTGATGTCTTTTCTTTTCCACGAAGGCTTGGTGGGACATACCAGAAACATACGTTGGTACATTCAAACTGGAAAACAGAAAAGAGTAGCGTTTACTATAATGAACTTGACTAAAGGAAGAACAAGATTCATGAAAGATGAATGCAGAAGTTTTAGTAAAATAAGAACATGTTTACCTCTGGCAAAACTGGAATGAATCCTTCAGTTGTTCGTATTTTGTCAGTTAGGTACCTAGAATAATTTTAAAAAAAATTAAAGCGAAATGAAACGAAACTTTGATGAAGAAGAATACTTTTATTCTACAATATAATTCAGTTATGTCGAAAAAAGTAAAAAACTATCATTTTATCCAATTGACCCCCCCCCCCCCCCTCTCGTATGCAGAAGCCTAAACGTAATGGAGATGATCAACTGTAAGTTTTTGCACTTGTGTTTCGGTAAAATTACTTTAACATTTTATCCCATAATTCACTAGTATACATCATAATGACTTAATAACAATATTGAAAATACTCACACTATAAAAAGAAAGAAAGAACTATGTTTGTTGAAAAAACTGCTCAGTTTAAAAAAAACAAATCATTAATAGTTTCTGAAGAGGTAACATAGGCTTTACGATTCACTTGCATTTTGTTTTACCAGGAGTCAAAGGCGAACATGTTTTCAATTTGTGAAAAAATGAAAAGAACTGTTTTGCTAGGTATATTTCAAGTAGTGACTAACAGTCAGTAACCCTACTTAGATTGGATCTCATCCGTTTGAAGTCTGTTGAAAAGGGTCGCAGCTTTATTCGAATGACTTTTGGAAGGGATTGCCACCGATAAGAAAGTTATGGAATTCTTCTATGGGTTGTTCTACGACGCTTCATTCAAAGCTTGAGACGTACGTTTCCTAATTATCGAGCATTGACAAGGAAGTTCATTAATAAACGGTACTAATTGCCTTTTCAAAATCGTACTTTCAGATTCAGTCTCAAAAGCAGTGATGCATGT
The DNA here is from genome assembly GCA_038380435.1 of Ryuthela nishihirai. Classification (NCBI taxonomy): domain Eukaryota; kingdom Metazoa; phylum Arthropoda; class Arachnida; order Araneae; family Heptathelidae; genus Ryuthela; species Ryuthela nishihirai. The sequence continues at coordinate 23,274,820 of JAWZYU010000004.1, read as the reverse complement.
GAAGAATCTCATTCTATTGCAAATCCTTCAAGCAAATTGACTTTTGGGGGTTGAAGTAGCTGAACTAAATTTAGTATTCTCCATAAGATATTTATTTCCTAGAATGCTTTAATTAACCCAATAGTACTGCTTAATTTCAGAATAGATATATTTAACTAAAATTCTCTTTTAATGGAGATTATGTTAGTGAAATCTAGCTATTCTGCAGTTAGTGTTGTTGACAATTACATATGTAACTGTGTTTTATGAAAAAGTACGTTCTACTTTTGCAATTTGTTGGCCACCGATGCCTAATAGCTTCTACAAAATTTCTGCAATTAAATATGTCGGCAGCGATGTCATTGTGAGCAAAAGGAAGTTGCAAACTGGAATGACGTGTATATATTGTGTAGAAATTTATGTAAATCTATAATAGGCTGTGTATATTTTTGGGTAATTTTTCTGAGTAGGATATGTATAGAAGCTTGTATATAGACAATTCGTAATCCAGAGATTCTTAGAGTATATCAGTATTTTCAACACAGAAATATAAAATTTTCGTTAACGATCAGTGGGCCGTCCCGTGGCCGAGTGGTTAGCGCGCTTGGCTACTGATCTACGGGACCTGGGTTCGAGCCCCGGGTAAGGCATGGCTGTTTGTGTCGTTTTTCTGCTGAGGTCCTGCCATCCTCTCAGACCTTCTACTGTGGCATATAAACTGACAGGCTCCTGTCAGACCTCTGTGGAAAGCAGCTGCTTGAGGGGGTATTTATTATTTTATTTTTATTAACGATCAGTATATATCACAATAGACAAATTCAATGCAAGGAATGTAACCCTCACTTAGCCATTGCAAAAGCGTTGTCCACTTGTTTTTCGAGTCCCAGTGTTCCTCTTGCCTTCCAAGCCACCCACAGTTTCAGGCAGTCCACTTTACGGCTGCACTGGATACTCTCGTCTCCAACATCATAGCAAGTATCATAATAGGTGTCAGGTTGAAACAGATATTCCGCAGAGAGCGCATTGCATTCGTACAAGATCCCCTGCATGGAAAAAACAAATGCAAATTACAACAAAACAGAAAATCTATACAGAATGAAAAGTGGCAAGAAGAAATTCTATTTTATGGGTTAAGTGATTGCCCTTAAAACTATAGTGAAACCAGTATAATATTAGGCATCTATGATACCGACTAAAAGTTCTAACATTACAAAGGGTCTCACAGTTTCAGAATAAACCAGAAATTTGAACTGACGAAAGGATTAAGAATTCAAACTGCATTTATTAAACGCGAACCATTACATCTTGACAAATAATTGATCAATTTTGGTTTACTTGGCAATCTCCATTCTCTTATAATTGTTTTATTAACTTTTTAACTTTATACAATATATGGAAATAAAACACTTCAGATCAACAGGAGTTCACACTCGCATGTAGATTCAATTTTGCATTAATATACACTGGTTTTCATAAATTAAGGAAAACTCAGAAAAATTGTAATAAACAAAACACTATATGAAGGATTTTAATGATATTTGATGGAAACATGAATTACAATGCTAGTTTCAGAATGGCATAAAATATTTTACACTCGAAACATTTTTCGTCAAAAAATAACACTTACAGGAACTTGTCCAAAAATGAGGTCTCACAATTCAATTGTCAAAGTTCTTTAATAAGGAGTGTGGTCACCTCTTACAACTGTGCAGGCACGACAGCGATGTTCCATACTGTTTATGATATTGAGAATCACTTCACAATATCATAAACAGTATGGAACATCGCTGCAGTAATTTTAAAGCCTTTAAAGCAGTAATAATCTCCCCCTTTTTTCAGGTGGCGGGTTGAGGGCAGCAACTCGTCTCCCTAGAGCATCCCATACATGCTCAATCGGATTTAGGTCGGGAGATCGAACTGGCCACTCCATGCGCATAATGATCTCCTCTTGAAGGTATTGTTCCACTAGCCAAGCTCTGTGTGGACGAGCGTTGTCGTCTTGTAAGATAAATGTTTCGCCTATTGCACCAGCTTAAGGACGTTCCTAAGGGTCCAAGATGTCATCTCTATACTTTGAGCATTGAGGTTCCCACTCGTCAACACATAGAGGTCTGTGCGTCCACCTAAGGAAATGCCACCCTAAAGACACGCTATCTCTGCCGTAACTGCCTCTTTGACGGATGTTACTGCGATGATAGCAGGTACCTCATTCTCTCCATATCAAACAATGTCCGGAATCACTCTGCAGGCAATATCTGTACTCATCTATGAAGAGTACGGACCTCCATTGCTCTTCTGTCCAGTTAACAAGCGTGCATGTCCAATTAAACCGCTCTCTCCTGTGACGTGACGTGAGCGGTATACAAATTACTGGCCTTCTAGCGTACAGACCTCCCTCATGAAGCCTGCTACTCACAGTAGAAGCTGATACTTAGCGTGGTGGCTGCTGCAGAGAGGATCGTAGCTGAGAGGGAGTAGACGTCCTGCTCCTTCGTGCTGTTAATCGCAGATATCGCTCTTGTACAGCGGTCGTAACACTAGCCCTTCTTCAGCTTAAGCTCCGAGACGCGGAATCCATGCTAAGAAATTGATTCCATAAATCTATGGACCACAGGAGGACTCACATCAGCCATCGTGCCACGTCTGATTGACTTTGAGGTTCTAACACCTCATTTTTGGATAAGTTCATGTAAGTGTTATATGCTTCGAGTCGGCCAATAGCTTTCCACCGCAGTTCATTTGGCAAATGAGGTCTCGAAGTCATTCCTACAAAATGGCTATTTCGAATTTCTTTACTCACATTTACAACACAAAATAACGATCCACTCCAAAACACTGGTTTTTATGCCGCTATTCGATTATGCAAATTGACGCAAACTAGACTAATTTGCATACGATATGCTCACTCGGCATTACTTTACTGGTTACATGAACAAGTTTTGTGAGGATCGCACATTTTTTGGCGTTCTATCGCGATTTTTCTCGTTATTCTTTAATTTATGGAAACCAGTGTAATTCAATCAAACATATATTTCAAACTGCAACAAAAGTAGATTATTGCGCAAGAATGTAATTGATAAAATAAAATTGATATTAATTAAATAAATTTTAAAATTCTTATTTTATTAATGAAATTAAATTTTTTTAAACAACTGATGATCCCAAAACTTTAAGATTATATCTCTTGGAATGGCATTAAAAAGTCTACTAGCTAAATAAATACAATGCCTTTCTGTTAATGTCTAGATGAGACAATATTGTGTAACAATAATTGATATGACAATCTTGTGTTAATCTGAAATTTTTCAATTTCTATTTGTCCCCAAGTTGTTTTATATGTTTGATGACTTGAAATATATATTATATATATATTACATGTTATACTGTAGAATATGTTATAGTAGAATATTTCTTCAAAGGCCGGGGTAGTTACTGAAACTAAACAATCCAGAGTTTTGTGATTAGCACTTGGGAAAATTCTGTTCAAATAGTGACGAAATTCAAGATTTGACATCACATCAAGTCCTTCAGCTTGAGTGATATCATCTTCATTTCCACAATTTCCTTATTACAATACTTAAAAGAATTTTCTTATTTCATCTCTTAGAAACGGTGGTACAGAATGTAGATCACAGTCGGCAGTAGCTAACTCTTTAGATGACAAAGCGAATGACGAAGTATATGCAAATATTGATTATTTCACTAGATGACAAAGCAAACATCACATGACCTTCAATACCATCACTAATGACTGTAGGATTTTTCTTCCAAAAATTGGCTTTACCTGTATCAGTGCTGTCCAACTTCTCTAAGACCGCGGGCCATTTTTTCCTTTGCCAATATTTTGCGGGCCAAAAAAAAGAATACGATAGGTAGTCGAAAAGTCAGTTCATGTCACCTCAAAAAATTATTTTATTTACACATAAAATAATAAGTAATAATAAACGTCAAAAACCCCAAAAAATTATTTTATTTATACGAAAAATAATAAGTAATAATAAACCAATAAAAATTTTCTAAATCTCATCAAATATTTAATAAATTTAATGGGAGCATTGTGGCCGTAGTTATAGGGCAATAATTTCTTTTATTTCCATATCGATGTTTGTTGTTGCGAGCCAAAGTATATGTTCAAGAGTAGAGTCTTTCAAGCAGTTTCTGTGTCTTGATTTTATATATTTCATATCAGAAAATGCGCGCTCGCAGATATATGTACTTCCGAACATAGAAATTATTAGGAGTCCAAAATCTTTAATTTTTGGATATTTTTCTTAAGGCAAAAGTTTGAACAATTCTATTCCAGTTTCTCTATTAGATGCAATAATTGGGTCGGCCTGAAGGTCACATAATTCCATTTGATATTTAGGATCTACGGTGTTAATATCAATATTTAATGGATTACTGAATAAATTTAAACTTTACTTAAGGTTATCAAATTGAGAAAATCTTCTATTAAAATCTTCAATTAGGATATCTAATTTAAGAAAAAAAATTTCAAAATTAACTGTTTTACTAAGTTGCATCATTTCTTCGTAGAACTCTTTACAAGTTTCAAAATGAATTAAATTGTTTTCCTACAAATTTGACTTCAACAATTGTAGTTTGTTTCTAAACCCAGTAAAATGATTATAAAGACAGCACACGTTTTGATCTTTTCCTTGTAAGGATTTATTCAAGACATTTAAATAATCTGTAATGTTTGTTAGGAAAGCAAGTGAACATAGAAAATTTCCATCAACACAACTTGCTATTAAATCTTCATCGGTGCCCACTTCTGTGAGAAAAGTAAGTTCTTTTCGAAGTGTAAAAAATCTCTTCATGCATTTCCCGGCACTTAAATAGCGAATATTGCTATGTAAAAGCAGATCGCCATACTCAGCATGCAGTTCGTCCAAAAAAGCTTTAAATTTTCTGTGTTTAAGAGAACGATTTCCGTCACGAAATAAATTGGGAATTTTGACAACCATTTCCATTAGGTCGTTTAGTCTCAGCGAAATGCCACACAATGTCTCCTGGTGCACAATACAGTGCAACATTCGATAATGCATGCGCAGTGAGAGCGATTCGTGCTGTCGTTAGATGCTTCTTATTATTGCAGCTTCATAAAAACATTTGTTTGATGACGCCGCACCGCCCTTAAAAGGTTTCAGAAGTTTCTGATCGGATTAAGAATGTTTTGTAAACTTTGTAGAATGAGTAAGTTGAAGATTGCACATCAAGTAAAGTAATATAAGTTGACAAAAATTTATAAAGTGGATTACAGATATTTATTTAAAATTTCAAATAAAAACTTGATTTTATTCGCGGGCCTCAAAAAATTAGCTGGCCGCTAGTTGGACAGTGCTGACCTAGATAATTAGCTATTACCACTTCTCCCATGGTTTCCTAAGTCTGATCTAACACATCAGTTAATTTCATTAGTTTCTTAACTGGAGTGTTGTGCCCACGGTCAAAGAATATATAAAGAGAAGAAGTAAACTTCAGCTGGGAGTAAGTGGCGCCACCTGTCGGATTTTGGATGAACCCAATCGTGCGAAATTTAAGTTTTGCGGAAAAAAGCAAATGTTAGGCGCTCTCCGAGGTATGCGTGAATGATAATCTCGCATAATTTGTTCGTATTTTTCGCATTGTACTGATATATTAATAAAATAACATAACAAATGTCTTTCGCACCTATTCCAAAAAGTTTCATATCTCTGTTTTGGATGTGTAAAATTGTTTATACGGACGTTTCATTTGTATGTTCTGGTAGTTACCGATGGAAATTTTCAGGTGATTTTATGCAATTCATCAACGTGATCTGGTTCTGATTATGCGTCAAATTTAAAAGGAAAATTTGGACCTGTACAGACCTTATTCTCATCATCAATGTGATTTTATTAAAGACCTTAAAAAGATATATTTCTTTTGCTCTCAGCTTTAGCCATTAAAAATGAAATGAAAGATGAGCAAAAAATTATCGCTATATAATTCTGCATATTTTTTGTCAATATATTAAGAGATAAAACGTTTTTGAATTATCTCATATATTTGACCAAAGAACTGCAATCATTTATTGATCAACCTCAAATTTCGCTATTAGTAACTTCTATCAGTACCAAAGTTAAATAATATGAAATATAACAATAAAGAAACATTACAGCATTGAATATTTAGAAAACAATCAATATATATGTAGTACTTACCTTATGTCGAGTCAGAAAGACTGTACATTGGAATGGGACACCGGACATTTTGTGTAGATCTATGGTAATTGAATCCACCCTAGAGCCAAATAAAGTCATTGTGGTAATTTTCATCAAAACTATAATCATTAAAAATTCGAAATAGTTACATTTAAATCACAAAGTCTATAAACAGAGGATATAAAGATTAAATGCAAGAATGAAATTACAGTTCAAAGTATGCATGGTATTTAACATGCATACTTTGAACTGTATAAAGTAAAATAAGACCTGGTCCTTTGGTCTTATTTGACTCAAAATGGGTCAGCTAACTGTATAACTGTTTTGAATGAAAACTAATGAGGGTGAATTTTTACGATTTTCTTTTATAATGCATTAGACGATATTTGAACCAATTTATTTCATGTCAGATTCCCCAAAACAGTCACACTAAAGATCTCCGGGTGTAAAATGACCCAAAGTGCCAATCTTTGAATTGCATTAGAATGGTAACTACTTTTTCAGAATTAGTGAGCACTAAAACTTTCAGTAATACAAGAAATTTAGTTTAATGTGTTTTGTAAACCACAGTTTCAGAAACGTTATTGCAATTATCAATGTTAGACAATTGTCAGCCTTTGTTTCAATAAGTTATTGTTGCATAAATTATTGACACTGGCATTTGCATTGCTAAAATAAATAAAAAAAAAAATACCCCCTTAAGCACCTGCTTGCCACAGAGGTCTGACAGGAGCCTGCCAGTTTATATGACATAGTAGAAGGTCTGAGAGGATAGCAGGACCTCAGCAGAAAAACGACACGTACATCCATGCCTTATCCGGGACTCGAACCCAGGTCCCGTAGATCAGTAGCCAAGCGTGCTAACCACTCGGCCACGGGACGGCTACTGCTATTGGATTATAATTTATTTGTGTGCAGTTGAAAAAATCGTGTTGAAAAATTGGAAAAGCTAATAAAACTAGATAAGTACAATAAAGTAGCATCATTCATTTAATTTTCGGATATATTTATTTATTGAAAATGTGGGAGAAAATTTCTTCAAACTGCATATCGTGAAAAGAAATTATCTTCCAAGAGCGATCATTACTGAAAATTTTGTAAAAGATATGAACCGTATAAAAACTGGCCAACTCCAAGTCTTTCTACGTGAACTACACCGACACAAATTAAAAACATGTGCCGCTGTCATTTTTGCCTCAATTCTGATAACAAATATGCTACCGTGTGTAATAAATTTACTTATGCAGGGCACTTGAAAACTATCTGTGACACCTCTATGAAATAATAAATGTTATTACTATCTATAAACATAATGGCAGTAAATGCAAGAGGTACTAAGTAATGTAAAATAAATATTTTTTTTTGGAATTTGAAAGTTCTTTCTCATTTACGGTAAGCTGGGACAAAATTAACCCGTGGACTTTTAGTGTGATTTATTTCAAGGGAGTGATGAGAGTTAAGAATTAATTCGTAATATATTCATTTTCACATGCATCTTTATGAAATTTAATTAAAAGTGAAATAAATGATTTTCTGAATGCCGAACTATTGTTGTTTAAAGCTGATTGATTTTGCTTTTAAAATAAAATACATTTTTTTAGAGTTTTTCGGCTTTAAATAGAGTTCTGACTAACAGAGATTCTTGTCAAAGAGAATGAATTCCTTGTTGATCCTTTACGTGCATTCACCAGGGAAAAATTGTAAATAGAACTGCTAACAATATTATAGTAAACCTCAGACGGTGAGATAAAAATAAAATACACAATTGGTAATCAGAAGTAACAAATTTGGTGTAAGATACAGTAAGAATAAAAGTCAATGCATCCTGAGGAGATTCCGATTTTTCACGCATATTTCATTTTATCCTGTTGAGATCATATTTTTTATAAAAAGCAAAAAAGAAATGTTCGGTAACACTTGGATCTTTAAGCCAAGACGTCCGATAATCCTAATTTACTGCAACAACAACCAATGATTAACCAATCCCCTAAGAACTTCACCCCTAACAATTTCTGAATCTTAGTAATAAAGTACTGTGCTACATACATACTCTACTGCAATGTTGATTTTTGGACAATGTAAACTTGTAGTTTTATTAATAATTGCAGTTTTTCGTTACCTTTCATGCACAACTAATATTACGTTTATATTTAACAATAATGGTATTTTACATGTTGGAAATATGATGGCGAGTGACAAAGAGAAGGGTTCCTATCTCCAGATAAAAAGAGCAACCAGATGTGTAGTGTTGTTTTTCTGCAAAAATCCGCTTCCCTCATAAAATGGATTATGTTGATTACATAAATTAAGCCTTAATAAAATTATGTATCTTTCATTTTGCTCTTTGTGAGAAAAAGACAACACTGTCAGTTTTTTTTATTGGAAAGCTTTAACAAGAAAGTTTGAAGCAAGTGATTTTTTATTTTCGTTGAATTTCACATTATGTAACACCGTGTGAAGAAAAAATAGCTGTAATAAAAACTTTTTGCCTTCTCAAATACAATAAAATACAAAATTCATAATTCTCCCGGCCAAGAGCTCAATTAATATTATTGAGACCAAAGATTTTCCAACGGCCACATCCCCCTAAAAGGAAGCTATTAAAAATGACCGTTAGAAATAATGCAATATATAAAATATAGCAAATTATTTTTATAAGAGTAAACATACCCTCTAAATATTTTCAACATAAACCTCCCCTCTTCAAGTTATCAACTAATTATATGCAGAAAGGTCAGTTGAGTCATTTTCACCTTGTATTTTATTTGCTTAAAAAATAAAAACAGAAACAAATTTTAACATTCTCCATTAAAATTGAAATTCCCACTTTGATTTCAACTCTAGGGGAAAACATTAGTCATAACCATCAATTTTGGACAACTGGGATGTTTGTTAAGTAGATAGATGTATATCTCCATTCTAAACCAATTATTTGAGATTTATCACGCGATATGTTGTATGTGTTTGCCTGTTTAATTAAGTAATGTTCAGATTTGCTGTTTTTATTAATTCACGACTATAGATTTGAGGAGTTAAAAAGGGACAAAGGACAAAATTATTGACTATTTGTTAGTTGTTTCGCTACAAACATTAAGTTAAAAAATGCGAGTGTAAATTTTATTGAATGCATACCTTTCTCTTCTAAACAGTATGAATTATATACATAAAATAGGTAAAGTTTTCCGATGACAGCATAAAACAGCATTTTGGGCCATATGTTGGGGACTTCTGGTATAAAGATTATATTTTAAAGCAAAACATTTACAAATCCACAAAATATTTTCTTAATTTTTTCTTCTCAAATGCATTTTGCCATATTAAATGTTCAACACTACAGCTATTCAGACCTCCTTTCCTTGCCTTATATTTGCCAGTGAATCATGTGTAAGATCTCAGCATTATCATCAGAGCCCTACACGAATAGCAAAAGTTCTATGCGCACCTACATCCTACATGCGTTCTACACGACATAGCAAAAGTTCAATGCGCACCTACATATGGCACCTACTTCATAACCATCGAGGTTGTAAATGCTTGAGATCTTATGTATATTTGCGGGTAAAGGAATCAGTCCAATGGTTTATTAATGACTAATAATGAAATAAAAAAATATTGTGGATTAAAAGCATGAATTTCAGCAAAATATATTAGATAATAAATAAATTATAAATAAAGTCATTTTTCAAATTCTTCTAAGTATATTTTGCTCTTTTAAATGCAGTTATGCGTGAATATTGGAAGACATTATATTAACTAATACCTCTACATTTCACTAACTTCGCAAACTTCGTGACTTTCACGACTGTTCACATTTTAAATTTGTTTTCTACGCAACACTCCAATAAATTTTTTAACTTATATTTACTTTGTCAGTAAAAAGATCGCTTCTTTCACGTAATTTTTTTTCAATTTGTGACTTAAACTCAATTAATTTTTTTCTTTAAAGTGAATATCATCATTAAATTTTCAAATTAGTTTTGTTTTTCATTATCTAAAGAAATATTTTTTGCTCGTGCCAGCCAGTAATGTTTGTCCATGTTCCTATCCTCTTCCAGATTTTATCCGCTATCGGCGTTAACATTAATCTTTTATCCGCGGAATGCTTTTAAATGCGGACATCCACGGATATCCGCATCCGCGCAGGGCTCTAATTATAATTTCTTTAGAATGATCTTAAATATTTCTTTCTTTTGTTGTTAAAGAGTCAAACACTGTTTTCTTTATTTGTTTAACTTTCAATGGAGACAATTATTAGACAGTATCGCCATGTTGGAATCCACTTACCGAGTCACTCCTTCCATGAGCCGCCTGTGGGTGCGAGAGAAGATGGCGGCGCCGCCCCAAGCGCCCTGTGAAGAGAGGAGAAAAGGTCATGATCGTCATTTGCACTTTATTTCATATCAATGAAAAGGATGAAACAGGAGAGGAAAGTGGCTCATTAAAGAATTTTTGGAACTTAAAGGTCTTTCACTGCAAACATTTTAATAATACGTTTTTGTATATAAATAATATATTCTCATAATAAATAATAATATTGTTACGATAGATGAACGTGCTGCAATGAATTTATGATGAACGTGCCATGAACGCTCGCATATGCTTCTGCGTGAAAACTACGTTATCAGCTGTTTAGAACGGAGGTGCTTTGAATAATAAGATTCGTGGAGGGAAAACGAAAAGGTGTAGTGGAGTAGTGAAGAAATAAGGACATCTTGTATTAAATTAGTGTTGTGTGATACTGCATAAGAAGACTGTTGTTATTTGAGTCAAGATGAGGCTGGTTCCGGTGGTGAAAGGGAATCAAGAGTAAAGTTTTTTTTAGGTCCTCTATCAGGAGAGATCAACATTAGATGTTTCGCATCTATAAGGTATAAAGAATTATTAAGGTAGTCCTCTAACACAAATGAAATTCAATATTAATTGGTTTGTTTGTTGGATGTTACAAAGTAATAGGTTCTATTTAGGAACTGAATATTGGCAGCATTGTAGTTTAAACATTGAAAATTAGTTAAGCATAGTAAATCGTTCTTTTTATGGTTTGACTTTATACTAAGAGGAATAGAAATACTTGTGTTTAGATAAGATTGTTTAATTTGTATAATTTTTATGACTTTGTAATAAATTACTTCATTCGTACTTTAGTTTGGTATACATATATACTATTTTTGAACTCACACTAAGTTTTCATCTGTTTGAATTCATAACAATATATATGAATATTATATACACACATACATACATTGAATGATAATTTTAAATGTAAAAGCAATAATTCCAAACACTACACAGCAAAATAATGTATTCAGTTACATATTTATTTCTGCCATTCGCTCCATTTTATCCAACGGATTGTTGATCGCAGCTAAGCCCATAGAATCGAGCACATTCCCATATGTGCATATACGTATATGTGTCTGAATGTAAATAGTGTTTCGCCCTCTATTTAGTGCATTGGACATTTATTTCTTTCATCGTAGGCACAGCACGTCTGACGAACACTTAAGTATTAGAGTAAAAACCCGCGAATCTATGATTTCACCCAGAATCACAGGCGAAGATTAATTAATTGGGGACATTAATTAACAGAGAAGTTAAAAGGAAGTGCGGAAGTGGACCACCACTCGTCACCGACACGACAACTACTAGCTATAGTATTTTTTTTTAATTTTCGAAACATAGACATTCTTTTATTCTTGATTGGTATATAATTGTTATATAATGCAATGTGTCCGGCAAATAATGGTGGAGTTTCGGGAAGCACTTTCTTCCAATACAAAAAAAGTCATCCCATTGAATGTTTTGCCTGTACATTCTCCCACCCAGTTTCAGAGGTGGCGAATGTTGTGAATGATGAGACTGCGCACTGACGCATGTCTTAAGGGATGTGAGGGGAATTTCTTAGTGCAACATTTCCTGACAGATGTGGGAAGGGGATAATCGACAGATCGAGACGTAAAAAGATAAAAGAGTGTGATTAGATAAAGGTGTAAAATGCCCCTCCTCCTCCTAGATCCGTCCCTATAAATAAATATGTAACTGAATAAATTATTTTGCTGTGTAGCGTATGTAATTATTATTTTTATATCTGAAATTATCATTCAGTGCTGTGTGTACATAATACTTGTACACATATATTATTTGTAAATGAAAATATATTATATATATTATGAAAACGTATTATTAAAATGTTCACCGGGGGGGGGGGAACAAGAGACTGAATTTCCATTGCAGTGTAACATTTTCGTCTTCGATTTAGAAGTTTTAAAACATTTTGTTGAAAATTGCATGATATATGCAGAAGTTTAATAATTTTTGGCTACCATTACCTTTACTAGCATTCTCAAAGGCTACCCCTAGATCCGCCCTTCTCAAAACTATTTGAGGTACGCTTTGAATTTAAATATTACTCTCGATTATGCATATTATTTCTTTACTTTTTAATTACCGAAGCCCACTTTTATTTTTCGGACACTCTGTATAAGTTGATGGTGTATAATTTTGAGTAGCGTAGTTGTTACTAGAGATCATATGTTCTCAGAAAGACATAAGAGTGCGTTTAAAGAAACACTTTAATTCAGAGGGCGATTAATTTTCAACAATTTTGCAATTTGTTATTTGTAGCAACTTCACTCTGCCTTTAAAATTAATTCCCGTTAATTCTCAAACATAACGATATTATTATCAAAAGAGAAGCATAAAAAATAATTATAAAAAGTGTGAGACAAAAATCGTCAAGGATAAGAAAGAAACAACAAATGTAGTCAATGGTAAGGGATACTGAATGAATATTGTGAATGATTAGCGAAGGAGGGAGGGAGAAATTCATTCAATGGTAAGGGAAACGGAACGAATGATGTGAATGATAAGCGAAGGAGGGATGGAGGAATTCAGTGAATGGTAAGGAAAATGGAACGAATATTGTGAGTGATAAGCTAAGGAGGGAGGGAGAAATTCAGTCAATGATAAGGGAAACGGAACGAAGGTGGGGAGGGGAAAGAGAAAATGGTACGGAAGGCAGAATAGTGCAATCAATGGTATGGGGCAGGCGAAATCTCATCAATAGTAAGGGGGCCAGATTTTTGGAGCAGAGATGATTAAATGCGTAAGTTGCAAGGAGGACAGAACTGGCAAGGGAAAAACCCACTCAAGGGAACGGAACAGATTTCATTAGCAATAGGGAGGGCTAGAATTGAAAAAATTTGCAGATCTCTGTTTACACTGGGCAAAAACTTTTCGTAAAATTCATGCCTCTGAGAAAAAAAGTAGCCATTTCTTAAAGATTCCAAGGTGCTGAACACGAATATGACAATGAAAATGCAAAATTGGCTACGATATCTGAGAAATCCTCAATAGTTTCTTATATAATAGAGTAATACGTACATATGACATGTATCGGTAAAACTCCGCTTCTACTTCCGACGTCGCTTTGCCCATCACTTGTACAGCTGCCCAGGATAATCTCTGGCCAGCGTCCAACAGTAGTCAGCCAACATTGAAGTGGACCAGTTTACCTGGAATCATTTCTCCATCATTGCAATGTCCTGGTGAAAACGTTCACCAGGATTTTACTAACCATGCCGCATTACTAACCATGCCGCAGTTGTCGGGGAAGAAATCTAAGTGGAAATGGAGAAAGTGGATCTTTAAGGACATATTGCAGCTAAGTTTGTGATACAGAGACAACATGTTCTTAACCAATTTCTTGTAGTTGTCTGTCCTGACATTCCCGAGGAATTTAGTTGACACCAGATGAAACGCGTCGTTAGCCTTTTTCTCGTCACACTGAAGCAGGTTGTCGAACATCTGGTCTCTGAACAGCTCGCGGATCTGAGGACCCATAAAAATTCTCTCTTTAATTTTCGCTTCGCTGAATCGAGGGAATTTCTCAGCCAAGTCCTTGAGAGCTGATGCAGTCCGGTCCATGACTTTTACAAAATTCATCATCACACCGAGTTTGATGTGTAGGGACGGTAGCAGAATTTTGTGCTTCCACATTCTTCTCTCCAACCTTTAGAGATTTCCTCTGAGGCCAGTTTCTCTTCACGTAGTACAAAGTATTTGCTCGGCTGTCCCATTCACATAAGAAACAACAGCACTTCGTATATCCCAGCTGCAGACCCATCAACAGAGCCACTACCTTCAAGTCACAACAGAGATGCCTCCATACTTTCTGTACTGAAGTCAGTTCAACAGCTGTTTTAGGTGGTCCTAAGTTTCTTTCATGTAGACAGCGGTGTCCAACCGGAATGGATGGAAGTCGATTTCCATTGTGCAGCAACACCGCCTTGAGACTCAATTTCGAGGAGTCTATGAATAGTCACCATTCTTGAGGGTCATGTTTGATTCCGAGGGCATTCATCAGGCTATCTACATCAGAGCAGAATACAAGGTCATCTTCCTTTCTTAAGTAAGGAGCAAACTACTCATGGCGAGTTCGAAACGAAGTCACTTGGACATTTTCCTTGAGAAGATCCCATTGTTGAAGTCTTGATCATGTAACTCTGCTTTGGCCTTGGACAACTCCAGATCACGAACAAGATCGTTCATTTCTTCTTTGGTGAGAATATGTGGCACGGATGATGCACCGTGGCAGACGTATGGATCATCATTAGACACTAAAGGTTGCGGAGAACCCGACGTCAGTTCTCCTCCCTCCTCATCGTCTGAATCGATGGAAAATTCTTTTGGAGGTTTGGGAACGGGAATGCCATGCGGAACGGTCGGAGAGCAGATTGTATATTCTGGTACGCTTTTGTCCACTTCTTTTTCCTTGTGATGCCTCCAGAAAGAGGTGGAACCATACAGAAGTAACAGTCATTTACGTGATTTGTTTTGCTCTCTCCAAACCATAGGAACAGCAAATGGCATCGCCACTTTTTCGCCTTTCAGCCACTTCGGAAGATTTCTTGCACGTACTGCAACATATGTGTGGGGTGCAGGCCTTGTCCTGGTCCCCGATCTTGCATCCAAAATAAAATTCATACACCGCTTTCACTATTGGAGTGATGGCCCTTTTCTGGCTTGCAAACGTCACTTCCCCGCAAATGTAACAAAATAAATCTGTGCTATTAACACAGTTACGAGACATCACTACTGCTGGATTAAAACTGCAAGGATCACTTGTGTTGTAGTTATGACTCAAGGGTAAATGGGAGTCACTCAAAAGACTTGCTCACCCTACGAGACGTCGCTTACAACTAACGATTGCATCAATTTTTGTCCGCGATGTCATGACTCAACTACATTGCATCAGACAATGATGCAATACTTTTGGGGGTTGTGTGTATGGTGGGCTGATGCAATACAACGCAATATGTTGCAATCTGGAGTTTAAAATACAGCGTTGCGAAATCGTTACCTATATACTGAATGCGGACTGAGTCGTTTACCCATGACCATCTCTGTCTCTCCTAAACAAGAGCCAATCGACAAATTTTACTGTCATTTTCGTGTTCAGCACCTCGAAATTAGTAAAGATTGGCTATTTTCATTTCAAAGCCTTTTTTGTGTGTTGCCCAGTGTTATTGAATTCTCCTTTATGAGCTCGCTCTTATTGTTTGTCCGATTGCGGAATTCAGTGAGTTAGGTCTGATTACCTGCTGGATGCAAATAAGGGGAAAAATTCAAAAATTTTCTTTCAGCATTTAAGCTTCATTTA
Source organism: Ryuthela nishihirai (assembly GCA_038380435.1). Lineage (NCBI taxonomy): Eukaryota > Metazoa > Arthropoda > Arachnida > Araneae > Heptathelidae > Ryuthela > Ryuthela nishihirai. Next base: position 23,258,998 of record JAWZYU010000004.1, on the reverse strand, counting down.
ATTGCTTATCAATTGAAACTCAACTTCAACATGAATATGAATGCAAAGCACATACTTACATCGACATGAAGCCACATGCCGTGTTTTTGGCAGACATCAGCCAAAGCTGCCAATGGATCATAGGCTCCCAGCACAGTGGTCCCGGATGTGGCGCACACGAAGAATGGAACTTTGCCCTGTAACGAAACAAATAAGAAAAGGATCACTTTTTACTGAAATATGATTTAATTTAAATGGAGTTATCGGGAATACTGATTTACCAAGTTCATTAGTCTTTGATGCTTTCAGTTAAGCTTTTCAGTTTAAAACCTTTGTTAGTTTTCTGTGCTCAGAGCTACGATATCCACAAAACTGTTACCTTTTCATGTGATCTGATTAAGTTTAAGTAAACTATTATATTTGTGTTCGTTAGTTTGTATTGACCAAGGGTGTATAGCAACTGAGGCAGCGAGATGGTTGATTGACAAGGAATTGATGGCTTATAGAGTGTCGAAATTCGTCAGAATGTTAAACCCATTAAAACTATATAAAAGTTTTAAATTCGTTTATATTTCCCGCAGTAAAGTTCTAAGTTCACTATATTGTCTCTTCGCAGTAATTCCAAATTCATTTAAAAAATTGCGATTTTCCTGTACAATGGAATCACACCTTATTCTGGGGTTAGGTTCTAAAGTCAGCGTATAAAGCTGAAATCGCGTATAGTTTAAATTACTCTTGAAAATGCCTGAAATCGCTCATAAAGTGCAGTATAAATGGTTTTTGTGTTCCTAAAGTCTGATTTCAGAATGTAAGTGCAGGAGAGCGCGTATAGTTGAATTCGCGTAAGTTTAAGGCGAGTATAATGCGACTCCACTGTATTGGTAGCCAGGGTTAGATTTGGAATGTGAGAAGCTCCTAGACCACTCTTTTCTGAGTGAAACGTTTCGCGTTTACTGAATATATATGATTAAATTTCTCGTCAGTGATATAATGATTTTAACTGTCGCCTCAGTTGTATAGTTATTCAAATTGACGCCTCGGTGGTATATTGATTAAAGTAAAAAAAATAATAGAAAAGAAAATCCAAACCTTCAGACGTGTACGTAGCAATTTTATTCTTAATTATTTATTTATTTGTTTTTGGGAGAGGTTTTTTTTTAACCTTGGTACGCCACTTACAGTAGCGTGTGTGCGTGCGTTCGTGTGTGTGTGAGAGAGAGGGGGGGGGGGGTTCTTTTCTGTATATATGCATTGGAAGCAGTTTATATAGATGAAACTTATTCTATTATTAAGCTTATATCATGAAGTTCTCTAAATATTAACGTAAGTTTCACTTTCCTCCCGTTGTGTTGAAAACCTATTGTGGGACACTCCTTACGTTGCTGCCACCACGTTGTTCTATTCTTTTAATCATAAAGACAGAAAACACCATCTACGTTGATGGCTGAAAACACTAAAATTTCAAAAATTCACTGATTCTTGTGGATTATTGCCTTACTTCGTGTTTGTTCTTTTGCGGCTGCAGATTAACCCATTTCTTCCCAAGTGTTGCGTGTACGCAACACTGGGAAGAAATGGGTTAAAAATAACCGGAAGTCCATGAACATTTCTATACTCTGACAAACGCAACAGATTAAGTATCAAATCTTTTTACCAATTTCAGTTAACACAATGTTTTCCACAAACCTTTGAACTTCCCCTGTGAATAGTTTTCTTTCTGATTTTTCGGTTTCGAGCTTTCAAAGATTTAAAGGAGGTACTCTATTGCACCCTGAGCACTCCGAATACGCGTCTCTAAACCTTTTCCACAGCTCGAACCCATATCCATTTGATCAACAGCCAATTGCGCTAACCTTCGACGAATACTAACAGTAAAAATCCCTGCAAATCACGAAGCTCAACTAAATATTGCATCTGTGTACAAGAAGACAACAATCACCCAACATGAGACTTTTTGAGCTACGCAATTTTGCTTCACTGAACTGCAACCTGCCAGGTGAGCCTTTGGTCGTAATTTGTTGAAAAACTCTGAGCTCCGCCCTCCCTACAACCACGCAGTTTTTTTTTTTTGCTTTATAGAATCAAATATTTTTACCGAGTTACTGAAGTTATGATATATCCTCAGAACTTGACGAGAAAAATGTTTCGCTGGAAGAAGAAAAGTAATTAGTGCTCTGTTCGTTCAGCTACAGGGGAGAAAGTATGCTAATTAGGGAAATTATTTTTTTTTTCTTAGCATACGTAATATTACACAATACACGCATACATTACTCTGACTCAATGGTGAAAAAGATAAACTTTTAAACCATAGTTTTTATACGAAATGTTCCCTTTAAATAAAATATGAAATTAATAACTCTCTAACTCAGTACGTTTCGAACTTTCTCAACTGCGAAACCCTTTTTCAAACTCATATCTTTTGCGAAACCCCATATTTTTATAAAATTGCTAATACACACAAGCATATATATGTATATGCGCGTGCACAAATAAAATAAAAAGAGTAAAAAGAAATAATAAAAAACATACATTTTATTGAATAAAGTTTTCATTAGAGTTTATCGTATATTAATTTCTCGTAAGAAGGATGCGATTGTTTTGATGAGCGTCAAAATTTAAAATTGGTGTAATGGGTGACAGTTGTAATCCGAGATCTGCTTCGTCATCTTGTTTATTTCATCGGATTCGCTGAATCCAGTTTCAAAACCACTGCTCTAACTTATAATTCGGGAATTGCGAAAAGAGAACAAAACACTGGGGTGTTCCATACAAAATAAATAATTTTTATAACTAGTCACTACATTCATTCAACTAATCCCATAATTAGTTTATGTCTATCATGTCCCAACATTCATTTCATATTTTAGGTTTTTTTATTCCACATCTTAGCGCCAATTTAATCTACTATTTTCTCGTCAATTGCAAAAGTAACCCATTTGCTTTTATCTTTGCTTGATCAAGTGAAAATTACACTAGTCAACAAAACTTTGGTGACATGAATAAAAACTATCATTTTACACTAAGTCTGACAAGCTGATTCCAAATCTGGGCATAAACATTTTACATCACGTCACAAATTCGGAAAAGACAACAATGAACGTTTATCATAAACACTTATAAAAGAAACCTTGTTGACAGTAAAAAGCGAAACTTTGTAATATGGTGCAGGCATCATTTGTCAGACAAGTATGGATAATGGCGCCAAAGAGACCTCGTGTCATCGATTTGAACCAATGAATCAGCAGCGTGGAAATCCTTTAAATCAGGATTTCTTGGGAATAAAAGAGAACTACCAACAATTGATAGAAGACTGTTACATAGCTATCATCTTTTAGGATGCTCTATGTCACTCAAAACACACTTAATGCATTCTCCTCTTGACCTCTTCCCAGATAACTTGAATGCTACTAGAGATGAGCAAGGTGAAAGATTCCACCAAGCTGTAAGTACAATGGACAGTCCCGTCTTAACAGTATTGTAGGCCCCTGGGCAAAGCAATGCACTGGAGCCCCTACTCACCCACCTACGGGAATAAAAATGTAAACGGTCCATAAAATTAAGCCTATAGATTTATTGGTACTTTTAACAAAATCAATGTTTAAACATAAAACACATACTGTAAAGCGAGGATTAATCAACACAAACTTTTGCGAAATTTAGAATCGTGGGGCCCCTGGGCAACTGCCCTGTGTGCCCATGCCTTAAGACGGCCCTGACAATGGAGCAACAGTACCAAGGAAGGTGGAATCCTGCGATGTTGAATGACTACTATTGGTTTTTACAAAGGAAGATGATACTGTTCATAAGAGGAAAAAAGAACTATCTGCTAGCATATTTAAAGCCTTATACTGTCAAGCATAATCTGTGCCTTTGATTCCTACCTAATGCTTCCAAGTGTATTTTCATGACCATTTTTCCAGCCTATAAAGGAAATGTGTATAAAATCACATATGTTTAACACAAATACAAAATAAGTGATAGCAAAAAAAATCCTTCGAGTTGTAAATTTTTTCTTTATTTTCATGATCAGCGTACCTGTTTAGTGGAAAACAACTTATTTCGTTCGTGTTATCGAACAAAAAATTAAAATTTGTTGAACAAGTGTATTAACATCAAATTAACATAATGCAAATCTATTGCTTTATTATTAGGTTTACGAACCACTGTCTACGGAAAGAATCTCGTTGCAGCGTCTTATTTTTGAAATACTTACTTCTTTTTTGGCCTTTATTGCCTCCTTTTCCAGATCTTCTGGAATCATCCGTCCCTGAGAGTCTGTGGCTACGATCACCACGCTCTCAGTTCCGAATCCGAGGAAAAGGGATCCTTTCTTGATCGAATAATGAGCCTAAGGTAAAGAAAAACAAAAATCGATTCTTCATTCTTCTTATCGACCAACCTTCATAAAGGATCGAATGAATCAATACATTTCAGTTCAATAAAATATAGTACATCGAACAGATACAAACCGTCTGAATGAAACACCTAACCATCTATCCTCTTACATACATACATACATACATACAAGCCCGGATCTAGAAAAAAAAATCGAGGGGAGGCGCCATCTATGAGGTGTGGCCAGCTGTGAAGCGGGCCGCACAATTGAGTCAAATAAATGTAAAGGAGAGTTTTAATGCTTTGAATTTAATTCTCTCCTTTCGAATGAAGTATATTTCTCGCTCTGTTTTACAGATTTCTAACAAGATTTCTTAAAGCGTCCATGAAATACAAAAACGTTTAATAATTTTTTGACTTTTTTACCATTATTAGCATTCTGGCCCCTTGGCAAAGATGCATACATACTAATGGTAATCCTCTGAGGGTCATGACCCACAGTTTGCACTTCTCTGCTTCAGAACATACCGATCTGTTTCTTTGGGTAAAGATGACATTTCAATAACATAAATTTAGCCTCAAAATACCATCAATAGTCAATCTTTGCAGAGAGGTTGTAGTTTCATTTTAAAATATTCACTCATGACCAAAGGTTTGGGTTGAATGTTTATCTGATATTACAGATTTATAGAAAGGTCGCAATTCTCAATTTTCATTACCTTTGAAATTCATTTTTACTAGGGTTGATATATATTTATCAAACGTTTCTGTCAGAATGTATTACTTTTATAGTAAATCATGAGATAGTTTTAAACAATCTAATGCACAGTTTTAGCTGCCATTCTATCGTCAAAAAATGCAAAAAAGGAACAATTTCCAAAGTCTTAAAAGACAGAGAGGGAATTTCATTACTGGAAATAGATGAAATGTTGAGACTGATAAATGAGAGTGAAATGAATGATGCCAACTCATTCCCAAACCATTTTGTTCGCTCGTACCGCCATTCCAGTCTTCTCAATCATCAAGCATCCTCATCAGAGCTTTGTGTTACTTTCAATATTTCATTTTGAGAGCTTTCGCTTTATTATGTAGTTCCAAGAAAAATAATTTTTGCCAGTTAGCTGAAGAAAATTGACAGCAATTATCAACGATGAACTCCCGTGCGCTGGTCAAAAACTTTTCAACCGTCAGCTGGCGTTATGTCGGCGAGGAGCCTTTCAGGAATGCTTGAAATGTGGAGCAAGGCACGCGGGCTGAATAACATCATCCCGAGCCACGCTGACGGGGAGCACCTACAAAAAAAGATATCGCTGGCGTTCGTCAGCAGAATAAGTATCCAGAGTGGAAGCCAAAGAATGTTAACGGCAAACAAAAAGTGGTTTGCATTTGGTATGAAGCCATGAACGATGCATTTGTTGCTGTTGTCTTTTGGAAGAGGAATTTATTCTGTCGCTTGATTAACCACAGTGAAATATAAGCAAGATTCATTTGACATCGAAAATGCTGGGTATGTTTTTGGAAAATATCTGAAGCGTATATTAAAAAAGGTAATGTTTTCGATATCAGATTAATTAAGCAACCTTCTTTCCACGGAGGCTTCGCTTGGCGAATGGCTACACGAGTAGAAATTAATTAATTATAACCCAATGTGATGTCACTGAGCTATCGTGGTGGGAAATTCGACCTATTTCTTGCCTCTTTCAGACGTCGAAATATCTAAATTATACCCCACTCAGTGATGAGGTATTTGATCAGTAGTTGATATCTAAAGTATGACTTTTTTTGATTAAAAACAAAACGTCATTCGGGGACTAAATATTGAGCAAGTTTATTTTTTCAAATTCTGGTTGACATCAGGCCGAAAAATTAATAATCTTATATTGTTCCTCAAATTCGGGTTGTAATAAAAATAACTTAAATTTTTATCATTTGCACACAATGACATATGCATTGACAGTATTCCTTCAACTGGATTACTTCTGCACAAATTCTTCGGTCCAATTGTTTTAAATTCACAGAAGATATCCATTTATAAATGATATTTCAACGTGTATACAATGTTTTTAATATTAATAAATATGTCAGAAAAGAAAAGACTGATTTATCTTACATTAATAAGCTTTCTTCTTCTTTCAATGAAAGGTATTCTAGAACCAATTAATTCATTGTATCGAGAACTGCCTGTTTTAATCTAATGTAACGTGGCATCACGCATCTTGCATCGTAATACGGGTATGATTTTTACGGTTACAACAGGTTTTGCGAAAGCAAAATAATTAATAATAATACATTCTCTTATCTTTGTCTCTTCCTATACACTGTTAGCAAATGACAACTCAAACATATCGACAGAATACTAATTTAATATTTTCGTTTTTATAAGAAAAAGCGACGAACTTTAAGAAATACATATTTTGTGCGTTTTTTATGTTTAATACGAATATTAAATCTCTTGTTCGGGGGGATAAAAATTGGGTGAAATCCGATAAACCTGAAAAAGTCATACCTTATCGATATTTTCTGATTTTAGAAGTCATTTGCCATGGCTGAAATTAATGCGTGATTTCAGCTCTGAAATAGTTAATCGAAGTTACATTAAGCATTATTACATTTAATTTACATTAAGCATTGTTTATCAGCTACCTGACAACTATGAACACACTTGAGAAAATAAGCAATAAAGTTGCACTTACCTCTTCAGAAATGAAAGAGACTAAAGGAGGCAATTCTCTGATGCCTTTGCGTTTGACATCGGGACTGACCCTGAAACGTCCTAGAGACATTCCGTACATGTTCGCCAGGGAGCCGCCTGAAAAGAGAATATTCAATAAGAAATGAACCAGTGGGAAGATTTCCTGTAGCAGTGCAAACATTGCGATGCAAGTTGCTCAGTGTATCACTTCATGGCAACGTTATTGAAACAGATTTGAATGCCTCTTCATTAATGATAATTGATCGGATTCTAAAATGAATAAATAAAAAAAGAGAGGAGGAACAACCCTATTTATTTTTTTAATCCATAAAACTGGCATCAAGATATTTAATAATTAAAACCCTGTGGTCTGGAGAGTCTTTGGTAATATGCCTTCTAAATTAATAGACTAGCTTTTTTTTTCGTAATTTGCCTTTATTTTTTTCTATGGCTTTGTTAGTACAAAATTAAGTCCCACGAAACTAAAAAGCTTGTCCGTAGGAATCCAAATACAGTATACAATAAACAGTTATAACTTTAAAAATTAAACTCAGTATTACATTTAAAAGATACCACAGAAAAAACAGTTTTAAATATTTTCGAGAAGCCATGTCCTGAACACTTTTTTAACATCTCTAATTTTTTGAAATTTCATAACTCCTCAGGGATGCTGTTGAACACAGGGAATTCCAAAATTTCTACAATTTCTTCCATAATTGTTCCTGAAATGTGGTAATTTGTATTTATCTTTAGATTTAAATCTAGTATTTTTATTATGATTAATCTTAATTTAAAAGTATTATCAAAATAATACCCAAGTATTAATTTATATTTATATACTTGGCTGATAGGTAATACATTCATTAATAGCGTAGCCCTTATTGATATTCAGGAGATTATTTTTGTGTTGGTTGGTACAATGTCTAACAATTGTATTTTGAATGTTTCTTATTTTAGCTATGTGTCAACAGTAAGTTTTACCATAAATAGTTAAACCATAGCTTATGACTGATTCTCCAATTGCATGATAAACCATTTGACAGATATTTAATGGTAAGATAGCAAGGAGTCTGGACAAAATTACAGAGCAGTACCTTAATTTGCCACAATCATAATTTACATATTTCTTCCACCTGAATAAATCATCAACGATCAGACCTAGATACTTCACTGGTGAAACTCTTCCAATGCTATCATTACACTTACAATTACCTGAAATGTTACTGTTCACATTTGTTAGGCAACTAAGTGAATGGCGTAAAATTTGAATCGTATCAGGAATTGAGATATTAAGTAGATGGAAGTACATGGCTTTAGACTTGCTTGTATTTAAATATATGCAATTGTTTTGTAACCATGTTGAAACAATACCGAAATATTTTTGTAAGTCACTATTAACCATTTCAAAATTTTTACTATTGCTTAATATCACAGTGTCATCAGCATATAAGTAGATAGAGGAGTTGATCTTTAGGTTATCATTAATATAGATCAAGTAAAGTAATGGTTCCAATGAAGAGCCTTGAGGAGCTCCACAGCGAATTTGTTTGACTTCACTAGACGTTTCTAATTTTTGTTAAAATAAGTCTGTCTTTTTTTAATGAAGTAAAATAAATGTTCCCTAATTCCTATGTTATGCAGTTTACTAAGTAAAATCTTATGGTCTAATGTGTCGAATGCCTTTTCCAAATCAAGAAATAATTCTCCCACAATGTTCTCCCACAATTGTTTAGGCTTGCATTGATTTCATCAGAAAAATGCTCCAGTAAATTTAGTGTCCCTGTGTCTATTTGGAAGCCAAATTGATTTTTAGAAATAAGCTGGTATTTTTTTAGGTAATAAATAAGCACATTAGCAACATGCCTTTCAATTATTTTTTTTGATTGCTGGCAATATTGAAATTGGTCTATAATTATCAAACTGCTTCTTTGATCCTGACTTGTAAATTGGTCTAATAATTAAAATTTTAAGTTCAACAGGAATTATGTGGGTATTATATATTCCATTTCGTAATTTAGAAAGCTGTTTTGAGAGGGTAAATCCACAAAGTTGGAGATCTGAGTGCCTGATATTATCAATGCCAGGAGATTTTTAGAATCCAAACTTATAACAAAATTGTATCCTTCTAAACGTGTCAGGGAGGAAAATTATTTGTGGGCATGTGCTAAATGTGTAAGGATATCTATTAGGGGAGTTGAAATCATTAGACTGTTCGCCATGTATTTCCTGAGGCTTAGGCATAACATTCGAAAAATAATCGTTAAAGCTGTTAGCAATAGGTGTAATTTAAGTGTGTAATATTCTGTATAATTACGTCATCAGCAGATAGTTTCTACTTGCGACCAATGATTTCGTTAATCCCTTTCCATGTCGAATTCATGGAGTTATTGCATAGAATAACTGAAAATGTGGAGAATACATTAATGCACGAGGTTTGAGGAAAAAGGTAATGATAATGAGATCTTATTGTAGAAATATAATTCAATGTACAGCAATTGCAACTTAATTCCTTCAAATTAATCACTTGCCATCTAGATAATCTTTTCTCACACGCTTGGTAACCGGGAAATTCCATCTGCAGAACGGTATTTCCAAATATCCCAAAGATATCGATTTCTAAGTCTCGTCAAACCTCGCTAAGTGTAACTGTACCAAGATCACATGTATACAATAAAACGCCTTCCCTTTGATTTGCTTATTCAGTAGATTTCGATTGTCTCAGTGTCAACTTATGAGCATCGCACTGTTTACTTCCTCCCACAATACCTTGCGAGTTCTCAGAAATCCCCGTCGTCTCTTGATGACACTGAACGGGGACTCTTAACTCCGCCAACTTCCTCCAATGTGATCACTAGCATATCCATCAGCAAATCAAGCATTATTATTTCGTTATCATATCATTATTTCATTTTAAATACTAATGTATATACTTAAAAATACTCTTTTCGGTCTCAATTTGAGTGTAGAGCAAAATTAACTATATATAGTGCAATAAACATTACGTATTCTCGTATGTTATGTAGTGTTGCGAGTTATGGTCCCTAACTCCTTTTTGCATAGGTTTTTAATATACTGATTGAGTATTTGCCGTTCGTGGTAATCCTCAGAAACCTAACTCCCTCTATTGGGAAAACTTGCTGTGCTATTAAGTCAACCAGTGGCGTGCAAAGGAGGTTTGCAAGACAGGAAGTTGCCTGCCTCAAAATTTGGAGAATGGGCAAAATCTATATTTTACCCACCCAAGGATTTTCTATTTGATTTTAACCTTGCAAATGATAGCAAGAGAAAAATGATTTCTGGATTTGACTCTGGTTAGAGTCCTGCGCGTGTGCAAATATCCGGAGATTTCCGCATTTAAATGCTCTCGGCGGATAAATCATTAATGTTAAGCGGATAGCTCATAATGCCGTAGATAAAAAAAAATTGATGTTAACTCAGTTAACGGATAAAATCTCGGAATTGACAAGATATGTAGAAACATGAGCAAACATTTTTGCATTGCTGCTGGCACGCATTGCATATTGGTTTACTGTTGACTAATTTATATTTTTCGCTGTAGCGCAGGACCAGCAGCTGGCCGTGCGCTACAGCGAAAAATCATTTAATGGCACACATTAATTTAAATCATTTAATGGCACACATTAAAGATATTATGATGCTGAATGTATCACAAGAGACCATCCCATTCCGTTGCAAGGGAACGGCATTAGAGAGAGGGATCGACCTCACTGACCTGGTGAAAAGATGCCTTCTCCTTCCTCCCAGCCAATCAGTTGTATCATGGCGTCGATGAGGGTCTTCTCCAAAAGGGTGAACACGGGAGCCACTTCATAAGTCGTCCTGAGCAGGAAAAAGAAAAGAGCAACTCGTCAGCTACATTAATACACAAACAATGTAGCTAACAAAAAATTATATGGCATATCGACATAATGCAACTCTTATGAAAAGTGTGATGCTCCGTGAGACTCGAATCTTCTCATTAGGAAGGATTGTTTGCTGCACTCTTCTGAGCATCTTTACATAACCTTTCAATCACTTTTTCCAATGATATATATTTCTTCCGCTTTGAAAGTAAATAATATATCTCAAGAATCTCTCTAACTCAAAAAATCCGATCTATGCAACCACTACTTCTCTGAACTCCCACTGCTCATGCTGACGTTGTCCATCAACCAAGCGCTAAATTTCATTTATACAATATTGCAATGAACTTTACAGCAGACCCCCACTCTTAGAACCTAATTGGTTCCTGAACAACGGTCGTTAAGCAAGCAGTCCTAAGGCGAAACCATTTTCCATAGAAGTAATGTTATAAGATGAAGTTTCGTTCTCGAAAACACTTTTCACGCCATAAGATGTACCAAAATTTTTTAAAAAAAATAATAATAGAAGTTAATAAGAATAAAATAACAATACAAAGACTTGCATATACCAGCAGAAAACAATATTAGCACAAGTCAGAAAAAGAATAAAATATAAACAAAATAAATAAAACTAAACAGTTACATTTTAGCAGACCTTTGAGCAATTTGCTCATTTCGGATGCCAAACTGAATTATTACAATCAGATAGATGTCTTTAGTGGCAAGAAACATGTCTCATTATGTGAGAAGCAGAAATTATTATACAACTTTAAAGTAATCATTAATATTTGAAGCGGTAATGATAACATTTTTCACTTTCAATTTAATGAGCGTTCATTTCTAATTTCAATAGGTAAGAAATTAAATATTCTAGGAGCTAAAAATAAAAAGTGCTTATGAGCTATTTCTTTACTCTAGGAATTACAAAAAAAAAACCAGATTGACGAATAACATACTTTTTACATTTAACCTATAAAAGTGTTGGATTTTTTAAAAATGAAACAGGTGTACTATATAGCATATAGTGATCTCAAACTAAGAATTTTATAATCACAAATAACGTTAGTCATATAGACTTTATTATGAAATGTCATAACTTTCAAGAATTTATGTTGTACTTCAGTAACACATTTAATAATATTCAGATAAGTATCCCCCTCCAGCTAGTCAAACCATATTTTAAAAGCGACTGTATCCAAGCAAAATAAAGAGTAATTAAAAATCTACCAGAGATAATTTTTCTTAAATGGTAAAATCTGACTAAGTAAAATAGTACTTTATTTACTATCATATTTAACATATGATTTCCATTTCATATTTCTGTCTATTAAAACTCCCAAATATTTTGTAGTTTTAATTTGTTTGATTTCTGGGCAATCACAAGAAATTTTGTTGATACAATGCGTATTATGAAATTGTAATTTATTAAAAAAAGTTGTCGGGATGAGTGAAAAATACATAAAGCATACTTGATCAGAGTTAATTTTTAACCCATTTTTGTTAAACCAGCTGGAAATAATATTTAAATCATTAGAAATATCAAGAAATAAATCTTGTTGATTTTTCTGTAAAGCGTTGTATTCTCATCATATGAAATTGATTTTCCTTTTAAATTTTGATAAAAAAAATCATTTATATAAATTAAAAATAAAATAGGTCCTAAAATAGATCCTTGCGGAACTCCTTTATTAATCAATATTTTAGCACTTTCAACATTATTAATAAAAACCATTCGGTAGCTTTCAGATAAATAAAATTTAAACGCTGCAAGAACCTTCGAACCTGTTCAAAATTTGGATCATCTGTCTACAAACGCGGTCGTATAAGCGAGTTACAGATAGATCGCAACAGCAGGGGTCGTAAACTGGGATCTTCCTGTACCTGGAACAGATAGTAGGTTGAAGTCCCTGTAATTCTCACATGAAATGCGTTCATCTTCCTTTGGAATAGGGTTAATAATAGCTCTGGTAAAATCATTGGGAACAACACCTTTACCACAGAAAATATTCAATACTGCAATCAGCCATTTGGCAACAGAATCATTTCAAGCTGTAGGCATTTCATCTATCCCTGGTGACTTATGTAGTTTTAATTTAAATATATCCAATCTAACATTAGTTAGTGAAATAGGGGCAATATTAAAGCCAGTAATATGCAGGGTGTCCATAAAGTCTCTTTACAATTTTAAAAATTTATTACAAAGGCAATTGATGAGATATCTTAATCAAATTTGTTCTATGTACTAAGTGGTTATCAAAGTTTTTAATCACATTGCATTTGTGTATTTCAGGTACCACGTTGATGAAAGAGGTATTTTTTAAAGAAACTCTAAAAAATGGCTACTCCTCAAGAGAAGGCACAATGTCTATCATGGTTTATTGAAACGAAATCGGATACGTAGACTCAGCGAAACTACAGAACTAAGTATGGAAGAGATCCACCGTCACGTCCGTCAATTTGTGCATGGCACAAGAAATTTATGGAGACAGAGACAGTGTTGGATAAAGAGAGGAGTGGACGAAGAAGAACATTTGAGGAAAACATCGATCGTGTAAGACAAGCCTTTAGTCGATCTCCCACAACGTCCATCCGTACTGCTGCCAGACAGTTAGAGCTACCACGTTCAACAGTGCACAAAGTCCTACACAAAAACTTGCGATTGTACGCTTACAAAGTGCAACTCTTACAGGCACTCGAACCAAATGATAAACCAAGACGAAAAGAGTTTGCAGTTAACATGCTGGAACGAATTTCTGAGGATGAAACGTTCCTCACCTTAGTTTGTTTCAGTGATGAGGCAGCCTTTCATGTCTCAGGGAAACTGAACACACATAATGTGAGAATCTGGGGATCAGAACACCCCCAATGTGACTAGTGAACTTCACCGAGCTGTCCAAAGGTTAATGTGTGGTGTGGGATCATGTGCAATCGAATCCTTGGTTCATTTTTCTTCAACGAGGCATCAATTACTGCAAATGTTTGCTTTGACCTTTAGACTTGATATGTGGCCCCACAACTAGATGACCTTCAACCAACCATCATTTTCCAGCAAGATGGTGCACCACCACTTTGGGGACTGCAAGTCCATGGGTTCCTAAATCAAACATTTCCAGACCGGTGGATTGGAATGGATGGCTTAATTTGCTGGCCACCTCGTTCACCAGATATCACTCCCCTGGACTTCTTTCTATGGGGTTATGTTAAAGATATCGTGTATCGAACAAAGATACGGGACATCACTGACCTAAAGCAAAAGATCTCTGATGCCATTGCCACCATCGATGAGGCTATGCTACAGAGAACATGGCAAGAAATCGAGTATCATCTTGATGTGCTTCGTGCAACTAATGGTGCCCATATAAAGGTGTATTAAATGATGGAAAAAAACTTTAATGTCTACTTCTCATTTTGTAATAATTTCCAAATATTTATCTTTTCATTTGATTTTTTAATAATTTTTTTAAATTGTAAAGAGACTTTATGGACACCCTGTATTTTCAATCTAAAAAATGGGGCAGAGTTATTACATTATTCGTGACATCTGTTCCAAAGGGATCATTTCCCGTTCTCAGTATGTCAATAGTAATTTTGTCCGCTCCTAGTAACTCATAGTTTTAATTTACAGACACCCAAAGTAATTTCGATCGTGATATATGAGTATTAGAGAAAGTTATTCGTCTATCGTCATCGCTCCCATGCAATTTCCATTTGAAGAGTTCCTTATCCCTCAAAAGGAAAAATTCATTCGTATATCTAACATAAGCACATTTATCTAACTTGCACGAACAAAGCAATAAAATGCGATATTTAAATATTTTAAAATTTAGATATAACTTCCAATATTGGTGTAAACTGATCATCGGGAGCGATCTTAAATTTGGTGCCTCTGACCATCGCCGATGGTTCGGCTTTGCTCACTTGTATCTGCGGATAACCGATGTCATTGATCTCTGAGAGCATTATGGATTTCAGATCCGATCATTCCTTCTAGGTGAAAGATAGGTCACATTTAAATCTAACTACAATCGGTAAGTGGTGGAAATTCGAATGTTGGTTTCGGAGGAAAATTCACAGTGCGAATCTCAGAAAACAAAATGGAATGGAGACCCGATCATTTCTTCAAAGTAATTAAATAGATGCTTTTTTTTTCATCTGTGATGTAAACGCATTAGAGATCTGGGACTTGCTACTGAAGATGAACTCCATATAACAGATTAAGGATCCGATGAAGCGCTGATACAGATAATATTCCGTTTCAAATATAATATAAATGTGCTAGAAATCTGAAACAGGTTTTCAAGGGATAATCATACGTATTACGAATCCCACTTGCTTCCATTTACAAGATATTCCCATTGATTGGAGTGATTCAGTCTAATATCTCGGGGTTGTTATATATAAGAGGTTAAAGTGGGACTATCACATAAATAATAGAATCTCCAAAGTCAATTCATTGAGGGACCAGCTAGGCCCACTGCTTAGGAGAAATTCCATTTTAATGATTGATCATAAGTTTTTACTCTATGATATGATCATCAGACCGGTGATTCTCTATGCTTCACCCATATGGGCGAATGCTACACCCACCAATATTCATAAGATTCAGGTCTTACAAAACAAGATTTTGATAACTGCAGTCGATGCCCCCTGGTTTGTCACTAACAGACAACTTCATAAAGACCTGGGCATCGACCATATATATACACATATAAAATGTACCTCAAAAAGATTTTTTGAGGCTGTAAGCAATAATCCCAATGAGATTATTTCTTCTCTGATTCTTTACGATCATACTGTTTTGAACAAGTACAAGAGACCTAAAACGGTAGCGTTCTCTGAGGAGACCTACCCGTTTTAGGTTTCTTATACAATTTTACTGCTATTTTTAGCTTTTCTTATGTTTGCCCTTAGGGGCCCACCTAAAGGTGATTTAATTATATATTTTGTTCTTACTCATGCCAAATAGGCATATTTTTATGATGGAGATGGTGAGGGATAAAATTATTACCCAGTATACCGAATATGATTATACGATCTACGAAAAGGGATAATCATATTGCAGAGCTCAGAACACAGCAGAGATCCGATCCTAGTTAAGTGCCAATAGTAGTCATATTACAATCCAACTATTATGAAAAGTGTGAGGCTCGGTGCCAAGGTCGCGTTTTATTGGTTAGATTCGATCTCCTTTATTAGAAATGATTGTTGCTGCATTCTTCTGAGGGTGTTTGTAGAAGTTACGAACTCTATGGGAGATCCTCTGGCTTTGTCCAAAAGACGTTTACTCATATCCTAGAAATCGATAAAGTAAATGTGCTGAAAATCTGTGGAGATTTCACATCGTATACCTTTGAAAGCATAACAGATTAAAAAAAAGTGTGTGTGTGTATGTGTGTGTGGGGGGGGGTTATTATTTTATAACCTCTTTATATACGCCAGTGAGTACCTATGCACCCCTTAGGTATGCTTAACGAATTAAGAAAAACCTGTTTGAACTTTTTCATGAGGTACAAGTATCGGATTATAATCCCCCTTTTTTCATGGATTGAATAACATATATACAGGGTGTTTCAAAAAGGACGCAACACTAAATATAAGAGAGTAGAATTTACAAGCATGTACATTTTATGCCATAATATTAGTCAGTTAGCATTACTGTACTGAAGGTTAACAGCCTTTAGCAGTTGAAATGACCTTATCACGCGCTAGTCTCACTAAAGCATTCATTCCTTTGTGTTGTGTCAGCTGTGTCGTTTTCCAAAAACGAACGTGTATTTATTGTTCAGACTTATTGTGCTTACAAATCTTACAAACGTGTGAGAGAGGGGTTTGAGTTGAAGTTTCCTCAGTCTGCAGTTCCCAACAAGTAGACAATATCTCGTTTGATTGATAACTTTCGTGACACTGGGTCTGTACAGGATCGAAAGAGCCCAGGCCAGTCATCACTGTTAACTGCCGAAGTTCTTGATGTGTCTCAGAGTTTAACTCGCTCACCCAGAAAATCTCTTAGAAAGTTATCTTCACAGGTTGGACTGTCACCAGCTACTGTTTTCAGGGCTACAAAGAAGTTAAAATTTCATGCCTACCGCATTGGTGTCGTTCATGAACTGAAAGAACCAGACCATAAAAAACGTTTACGGTACTATCGTTGATTTCGTTATTTTGTTCATGAAAATGGAATTGAGGTGTTGGACCATGTTTATTTCAGTGACGAGGCTTGGTTAACTTGGATGGGTATGTGAACAGTCAAAACAATCGAATATGGAGCAGTGAAAATCCTCACACTCTTCACGAGCGACCATTACACGCACGGAAAACTGGTGTTTGGTGTGCAATTTCCCGTCGTCGTGTGATAGGGTCTTTATTTTTTGATTCAACTGTAACTGGTGAAGTTTATCGTGACCTCATCCAACAGTTTATTGCACTATTGGGTGTGAATGAACGCAAGTGTTGGTTTCAACAAGATGAAGTGATCGTCTGCTAATGATAGACACAATGGTCATGTTGCAGGAATTTTTTGGTGATCATTTGATTTCAAAAAATTTGTGGCACCCCAAGATCCCCAGATCTTACTCCTCCAGATTTTTTCCTTTGGGGATATCTCAAATGTGTAGTATTTCAAAACAATCCTCATACACTTGAAGACTTGAAGGCTAACATTGGAAGAGAGATTTTAAACATAAGAAAACAAACATTACGAATGGTGGCTGCAAATGCCATGAAACGCGTACGAACCTGCATCCAGGTTGCAGGAAATCACTTTCAACATCTATTGTAAAGGTAGATATATGTCTAATTTGCATCTTTTGAAATTTGTGTCTTTTGTCAAGTTTAAATAGAAAAACACAATAGAGGATTGCGTCCTTTTTAAAACACCCTGTACTAAGATAGTCCCCGAAAATCAGAGATTGAAGCATGTGATTAAGATTTTAGACTCAACTAACCCTCACTTCTCGTTAGAAATTTCCGGGTACGTCACTGAATGCGTTAAATCTTTCCATCATGTTGCCTCAGGATAATCCTCACCCTAGATCTCAGAAAACACGATATATTAAGTTCAATTATTCCTTTAGAGTCAATGATCACTTTCGATCTCTATGTAATAAATGTGCAGTATAAAAAACATCCTCTCTAGACCTAATCCAGTGGTTCCCAACCTTTCTGGTACCATGGACTCCATGTGAAATCTTTCTGCGGACTCAGGGTAAAGTCTAAAGTTTTCTACGAATGTTGTTCCCGTTATTATCTGATATACATTTTGTTCCAGATATAGATCCTGGAAATGGGGATTCCTTGAAAGTTCCTAGAATGGGTGAGATCTCTCGTTCGTTATCTGCTGTTCATTTCTTGGTTATTTTGAAACATGAAACTAAGAGTGGATAAGTTCACATGCGGTGAACACCCAATCACAGGTTGTTATCAGCATGAGATAGCCAGTGTTACCATTCTGAATTAATAAAGTCCAGCCAAAAGCAATAAAAATTAACGCACTTATGTAATCGCGGTAAATGTAATAATTTTCGTTAGCGATTTCCAAAATATTAAGAGTAGCTAGCAGACCCCCATTGCTGCCTTCGCTGACCACAGAATGGGAACCACTGGTCTAATCGATATCTTGTAACTCTGTGAGAAACACGTGGATTAATTTATTCACGGATTAGAATCGAAAAGCGCCATTAAACCTGCTTATGTTTTAGTGGCGCTATATAGCCTTAGTTGTCATTGCGCCATTAAACCACAACCAACCATGGCGTAATGAAAATTTCCTTTATCTTATTCCTGGCTAAGACTTCAGAATTTGTAACCTAGGTTTGTTAAACTCCTTTACTGAACCATAATCGTTACTGTCGTACTCGTAATTTTGCAATCCCCAGTTCGACGTAACTATCTGTAGCCATTTTCTTCCAGCCACCCGACTTTCCCTCAGTAAAACGGCTAGAAAACAACAGCTTGGGCCGCCATGTTGAGGACGATGGGCCATCTGGGCCTTTGCGAAACGAACCATCTGGGCCTTTGCGAAACGAACATCTGGGCCTTTGCGAAACGAGAAAAACAAAACCATAAAAAGGGGAGAGTTTTTCGAAGACGCGCAGCAATGGTCACCAAGAACTGCATAAGGGGTGACTCAGGATCACGCCGGATACTGGGATGTCCAATAAAAATCGGACTGCTCCAATGATCTTCGGCCACCGCTGTCACCAGACCAACTCTGCTGTCCAATGAGAGGTGACCGCGGGGCCCTGTTCGAATTCTGAAGCGCGACAAAGGAGAAGAGAAGTGTGTGTGTGCACGTGCGATCAAAAGTGAGTTCGGAGTAAAAAGAGACAATGGACCCCAGGAAGATGGAAGGTAACGCAGCTAAGTAGCGGTCGAAGATGCTGTAGGCCGAGACAGACGATTAGGAAAGAAAAGGTGAAGAACGAGCGTACCCCACCCTCCGGATGCCGCCAACTTGCAAAATCACACAAGCCGTCGTCGAGACCCCTTCGCGGAGAGAAAAGATCAGTGAGCAGCATACAACGAGCAACCCAGCCCCTGGAACGACCTGCGAATAGGGAGAGACGAAGCCCCTTGTCAAGCTACCTGCCGGAGCCACTAGCTGGCGCCTCCAATCTCGTCACCAGCGGACTTATGAGGTGCTTTTTCGCCGATGAACTATTCGTGCCACTAATGGAGCCTGGACTACAATTCCCAGAGCACGGAGGATCTCCCCTTGGCCGAGCCCCAGTATAACAGACGAGAAAGTGCTCAATGATGGAGCAAACTATACTAAAAAGGTCAGCAGCCGTTTTTCTGAGATTCTTTAGTTTTACCACTACAGTATTAGTCCCTGAATGTCCCCTTTTTCTCTCTGAGTCTCCCAGAATATCTCGCCAATAAGGTTCAGTTGCCTGGCGTGTACTATAGTATTTGGAATTGTGATCCGACCCCAGATGATCGGTCGTGTATTTACCGAATAAAGTTTGTTCGTTATGTACCTTCCTGTACGAATGAGTTCTTATTGATGAGAAGGAAGTTTCCCCCCGCAAACAGCATTGAAAACACAACGCAATCATCAGTCATTATTTTGGGGTCTAACCTATCGGTTGCCCCCTAGTTCTTACCCCCCCCCCCCTCAACTAGATCTGGTGGGGTGTAGAACATTACTATAATCTGTTGACTCATCTGAACTTCCTATGATACAAATAGATCTATAATTTTCGTTCCTTTAAATATAGTGATTAAACCGCAACGGAGGAATAAACAAATATTTAACTGGGAATTATATAAAATTTGCAATAAGATTTTTCAAACGAATCCCTAGAATGGAGCGAAAACATCCTATTGCATCATTTGGAAAAAATAATTGCTGAAAAAAATATACCGGAAAGGCACTCTGGTCCTTCCAATCCCTTGGCACTCCTTAAATATTTTTCTTGATCCACCTCTACTTTGAAAGTTTTAAGGCAAAAGCCATTCCGGTCGCGTGGTCAGTGAATTTCACGGCAAGGGCATCTGGGTTCATGTCACGGAAAAGGCACAGAATGTTTCCAGGTAATGTACGTCTGCTGTGGTCCCGCCTTCCTTTCCGATTCTTCGTCCTCCGTAGGAGACTCTCTTCCTCTCCGATTCTTCGTCCTCCGTAGGAGACTACCTTCCTCTTCTCCCCTCGTTACTAACCACCTCTGCAAGTAGCTGCTTAAGAAATAGCCTATTTTTTAGCAATGTAAATCTTCCTTTGAGACATTCCGCATGGTAAAATATGTTCACCATATATGGAATAGCAGGAGTCTCTATGTATGTTTATGGATCGAATATTTATTAGTATATTTGAAATCTAAATTCTCAATAAGTTCGTGACATAATGTTTCAGATTTCTATCACTTTAATTAACACCTATTTCTACCTGACTGATTTTAAATTTCAAAATTTTGATGCGATATTTATGCTGACAAGTCCTAGAAAAGAAATTTCATCACATTCTCCCAATCTTGAGGGACTTAAAAAACCTCATTTAATTACTGAAGAACGTATATGATCTCAAATATTTTAAAAGATTAAAAATGCACTTCATCAATTACTCTTCGACATAGTCGGCCCAAGTTCTGACTACAATAAAATATTGAACTCGGATTATAAGGATAACCTATCAAGGTCAAACAAAGCGACATGTTTTCTGAAGTTTTTCGGAAGTCGTTCAGCGATCTTCAAAACAGGAAGCGGAAGTACGACATCCGCCACCGTAGGACGTGCGTTCGGCTGCTGCATCGAAAGCATCCAAACGAAGCCCTGACGAGTGCAACGCTTATCCAAATTGATTACTAAATCAGTCAACGCACCCCTCTGTGCATGTTTTTGTTGCCAGAGGCGGATTTATAGTGGGGTTAATGGTTATCAAGACTATTGAGGGTCGCAGAGCCCCTCCCCCTAATTTTGAAGGTCTCGAAATCATAACATTAGGAACTAAACAAGGAATTTGTCTACATTCTCTTTATAAAGTTTTCGTTTATTAAATCGACTTTTATTCATTTATATGACTAAAAAAGGATAACACGAACCTATTAGGGTGAAAAATACATATGTATATTGCGTCAGTTAGCGTTGGCTCTGATCAATATCGAATGTTCCCCCCTCCCCTCCACCATACGTATCTCCGTTTCTGTGTTGTTCCACGTGAGAAAACGAGAACAACCTCAGAACTTTTGCCAATTACCATTGTTAGTGTGAGGATCACCGATTTCTCTTTAAAACCAAAATAAAACTGAGAATTAAGTATTTGGGAGGCACTTTGTTGTGATTCCAATAGGTAAGTCCTAAACATCAATATAAGCATTTCAATAAGCATTTAAAATGAACATTTTCATTACTCTGAATTCTAAATCAAAATTCCAAACGTGTTTATATTCAAAATATGTTCAACAAATTTCAACCCCCCTCCACCGTCGAAAATTCCTGTTGAATTGCCAATAAGAAGCTACATACAACAATAAAGAAAGATATAAGGTGGGTGCATCTAAGGGGAGAAAAGCAATCGTAACCCACTCAAGAAAACCTAGATTTATATGAGAGACTCATCATGTACGAAAATAGAAACACTGCATGCAACGAAGAAATATATGAACCACGAATCCCCACGAAAGCTCATCATAGCATCGAAACAAAAAATAAAAAATCTAACACTAGCAATGCCAGAAGAGAAGAAAAACCAGTCCATACAATAATAATGAGTACTCTCCCCCCCTCCAATCAAAACATTGGCGCAACCGCAAACAATAGAAGCTTGAACCGTTCCCCAGTAGCATGTAATCTCCGCTCACATAACTGAAAAAAAGCACCTTGAAAACGAATCCCCGGGTTTGAAATGGGTCGACGAAATAAATGCATGGAGCATGTGCAGTGGGTGAAAAGTGTTTAAACTCCATCGGCGAAAGACAGTCTCGAAGCGGCAGGACCGAAGTAAAGGCGTTCGCGGTATTAACAGTAGGAAGCGGGATGGAAAGAGAACTGCCATAAACATAAGCATCACACTGTACATGGATTTTAGGACTATATGTTTGATTTTTATTCCTCTGCGACGAATGACACTGACGCTAGTGAATATGTTCAGCTTAGAGGTCCTGTATAGTTAGAGGCTGGCCATCTCGGTGATTCACTGCCATTGGTTGATTGAGTCACGTGGTTTATGGACGCCATGTTTTGTCGTACCGTGAGACGAAAGAATATGAATTAGTGTATGTACCAAGTTAAAATTTCTCAGCTGTTATAGTTTTATACATTTCTACCGCTTTTTATACATTTCTACCGCAAAATAAAAAAAAATATTTAATTTAATATTTAATATTTTTTTTATAATTTAAATATTAATATTACCGCTTTTTTTGTGTATAAAAGCTGTCGTATTTTATGAATGCCTCACTACGCTGCATTTGGGTGTAAAAATTTCATTCAAAGAAATAAATTAATGAATATTTGTTTCCGAGAAACTCCATCAGAAGACAGCAATCGGCTGCAAAAGTGAAATGAGCTAACTGAAAACCAACAGATAATTTCTTTTAAGGTTCGTTTGATAAACGAGCTAATATTTTCACTTTGTCATCTGCTTATGGCAATATTTGTTCGTCTGTCCGTCTCTCTGTTAACTGTTGTCTGTCCATCTGTCTTTTCATCTGTCTGTCCGTCTATAGACAATCAATTTTTTTACTTTTAGAGCTAAATGAAAAATTTTTTTGGATTCGATAGATGTCGAACAAATATTGTGATTAGCAATTTTGAAAAATTTAATAGCTTTAATAGCGCCCTCTAGCGATGGAAAAAGATGGAAATGCTAAAATTTAAACGAATATTACAAGCAAACAATTTACACTGGAAATCTGAAACTTTGGTAGTAGAGTGTTATGGTTAGAAGGTTTACAACGGCAACAAGGTTTTTGCCACCTTAGCCGAAAGGGGGTGCGAAAATAAAACATTTTTAAGAGATAAACGAAACAATTTTTCTTGTTGTTGTTTTACAGACATTAACAAAATATTAATGATTTGAACAATATTTGATAATTTCAGTATTACCTGAGATGTTTAAACGTCTATAAATCAATAAATGTTTTTTGTGAAAAAAGCCGGCTTTAGTTCAACAGGTTAGAATGTTCTGGCATATTTCTGGAGAGCTGCGGGTTCGAATCCCGTATGTCGGCGAATTTTTTTTCCACAAAAATATTAATATTTACGTTTTTCGAATCCCCATCAGCTGCAATTTCCAGTGTTAGAGAGTGCTAAAGACGGTAAATAAAAACTCGAAAGGCGACCTCTAGCGGCGGAAGAAGCTGGAAAATACCAAATCTTTAAATAAATATTGCAAACGATCTATTTTTGCTAGAAACTTAAGTTTTTGGTCATAGAGTGTAATGATCACGTGGTTTACCCTAATAGTAATGATTTGTTCCATTGGTAAAATGCAACTTTTCTGCTTTAAGAGATAAATGAAAAACTTTTTTTGCACATTACAGGAATTAATAAAATATAAATTGTTTATTTTGCCGAAATTTCTACCATAAATAGATCACTTAAAACATTCGTTAAAAGTTTTGCAGTTCAGATATTTAGTGATCTCCAATGACATAAATTAAAATTACCTTTGAAAATGCGAATTACATTTCATTAATAACCAACTAAAAAAGAGATTTCCAATTATCTCTTAAAACGAAACCGTTCCGTTTCTTCATTACCTTGGGCTCAGGGTCAACTCATTGTTGTCAATGGAATTTTCAAGACTGTCACATTCCACGCCCAAAATTTCAAATTTCTAGCTTAACTACATCGTTTGCAATATTCTTTTTAAATTTTTGGTATTTTTCGATTTTTCCCCCATTAGAGGGCACAGTTTCAGCTTTTGGGAAATTCGCAAAATGCAAATTGTAACATTTCATCAATAGCTGACCAACCCAAAAAGAATTTTTAATTTATATCTAAAAAACTACTTTTCTGTTAAAACAAAAAAAAGTTGCATTCACCTCCCCCCCCCCCCCTTGGTCTAAAGGGTCAAGTGATTGTTGCCAATGGTAACTTCGTAACCTTCACATTTCAACACCAAAATTTTAAACTTCTAGCATAACTACATCGTTTGGGATATTTGTTTGATATTTTGGAATTTTCTAATTTTTCCACCGTTAGGGAGCGCAATTATAACTTTTGGGAGATTCGAAAAATGCAAATCGTAATATATCATTAATTCCTATCTAACACAAAAAGAATTTTTTATTTATCTGTATAAACAAAAAGGTTCGATGTCTACAGACGGACAAGACAACAAAACGAAATTATATCTTTTTTTTAAAAAAAAAAAGCCGTAAAAGTTACTCTTCCTGTTTTTAGCCGTTTTCTAAAGTGCTTCCAATCATGAACACTGAAAACTGTATCAAATATTACCTTACCTTTTCATGAATCCATAAGTATTCGTGCAATACCATTCACCTTCTTGCATGCCAAACAATCGCTGATACGCCAAAACATGGCGTCCAATTTTGAGATGGCCAACCTCTACCTATATAGGGACTTTATGTTCAGCTGCAGTGATTTTCTTGTTCGAATGTTGGAGTATTTTTATCTTACTATTAATAGATTTAAACTAATTTTTGAAATAAGTTGAATTACAAATATGCTTTGAAAGTAATTCGTTAATTAAAAAGTATTAGAAATAATTAATTATTTAAAAATAGTAAGATTTTTTTCTGAACTTTGCTAAGTCATATATCAAACTGTGCAGTGACATTGTTATGTGTTCTATCCACGTTCTTCAAGTGATGCATGTTCACGTAATTGGAACTGTTGAAGCTCATGCGTACGATTCTCAAGTTTAAATGCTTCATTGTTATCATTATTACGAAATTTCTTGAATCAGGAAAAGAGTCTTGCATTTTCTAAGGTAGTCTTATTGCTGTAACATTTTTTGGATTATTTAAGGTAGTTTGCAATTACTGTAAGTATATAATGGAAAAATCTTGTGTTGAATGCAATTGTGAAATTATAGATGCATCAATGACATTACGATGCACTGGGAAATGGGCGTCAGGGTTTCACTTCTACTGCGTTGGACTACATAATTATACTAATTGTTCCACACCCTAAGAAAAGTAATACACAGACACATCATATATATTTAGCACCGAAAATTTTTAACAAATTGCCGGGAAAAATAAAAATGAGATTAAAATACATAAATTTTCCGATTTATTAAAAATATAGATTAATAAAATTATCGACATTGAAATAATCCTTAGGAAAAATTATTAAATTATTAAATTATTATTTTACTGTTGTATATAAATGTGATAAGTATTGGTACTATTTATGAATCAATAACCATTATAAATTGTAAAATTTAATTCTCATTTAGAAATAGATAAATCTTAATTAATTTATATTTTCATAAATTTACATTTTCACAGGCGAGTTTGATAATCTTGTGAATGATTGATATTCCAATTATTACTTTTAATAATAAATAAATGTTTATGAATATCATTTATTTTATTACTTAACAAATGTATAATTAAAAAATAAAAAAGTATTGTATTATAAAATTTGTTCAATTGAAACAAAAAAATTTTTGTTGTGTAACTCAAATTGCACAATATGTATAAAATGTAAATTGTACGAAACGCAAAATGGAATAATAAATTGAAATTAAAATTGATATTTGAACTGAAAACTTTTCAATATCACGAACAACAGCAATTGCCAAAAAAAAGACAAGTATTCGTGTCATTCTTGCATTTTTCTACATAAAATATAATGATCGATTGTCTTCGGTTAATTATTGGAAACACTTAAAAAATCTAATGTAAATGCTATCGGACGCTGAGTTTGGAGGAAAGCAGAATTATTTCATTTTGACAGTTTAACTTCGTATCTGCCACGCGAAACAGTTCATCATTCTGAATTATGCAATTTAAAGATTTCCCCAAATGAAACGAATATTAAATGTTCAAAATTAACTTTTCAAGAAAATGGAACGCAAGAATGAGTCTCTGATGAATACATTTAATAGGTGAATAGAAATGATGGTTATTACATTATCAACTGGAGTGTTGATGGTACAATACACTCCAGTTACCCAGTACTCAAATATCCGGAATTCTCATGCAACCTGTATTAACTTCAACTGAACATTTCAACTTGGTACGGCTAATTTCAATGTTCTCCCGGATGCCACAAGATCTAATTTTACATCTTCTGAACCCTCAACATCGGTGATGCTCAAGAATCAAATGTTAGTTCAGTGGATGACCCTAATGAAATGCCATCC
The DNA here is from genome assembly GCA_038380435.1 of Ryuthela nishihirai. NCBI lineage: Eukaryota > Metazoa > Arthropoda > Arachnida > Araneae > Heptathelidae > Ryuthela > Ryuthela nishihirai. The sequence continues at coordinate 23,232,351 of JAWZYU010000004.1, read as the reverse complement.
GAGTTTTCAGATCCTAGCCAATAAACTACTCTGCATATACATATGCTTAGGCAATTGCTTGCTCTTCTGGAATTAAAGTTTATCTTAGTTTCACTATTCTCGTATCTCGGATAGTATTTTTTGTCTCGTGTATGCTTTTCTACCAACTTTACCTTTCGAAGATTCTCTTTCAGATTTGAAAAAAAACAATATTGCCGAAATTGCGGGACACGAACCCGCAACTCTCCAGATACCTGCCGGAGCGCTCTACCAATTGGGCAATAATTTTTTTCAAATAATTGTTTGCTGAATTATATATCTGCAGGTAAGTTCTGTATTTACTAGGCATTGCTTTCTCTTTTACATTTTTTCGGAAAATACAGCACTACCGATAGTCAGCCCCATCCGACGACCAAAATTACAACTCTTTGCATGGTAGCTTTCAGTGAAGCAGTTCCCGAAGGTTAAGTGCAAGGGTTAGATATTCATTAAGTGTGGAATTGCTTACAAAAGAGCAATTATATTTCAGGTATTTACATTTGAAATAAGTTTTGAATTGAGGGCATTATACCACATTTTTATTTCATATCATATTCATATTATTTTGAGGCCATTATACCTCATTTTTATTTCGATAAGGTTTCAATACAAGATTGCCTTTAATGCATTTAGTTTCCATAAAAATATTTCTCATGCAACCGGAAGATTAATCTAACCTACAACTCCCATTCCTCATAAATGCCGGATAACCGGAATGACTGTATTTGAAAATTATTCGAGAGAACGCTTACTTTCTCGGCGATAAAATGGCTCACTTCAAATTGTTTTATCTTCTTAGAATATTTTCCAAGAATATCTCGCTATTTATCACTTGAAACATTTTATTTCATAAGAACCAAAGCTTTAAGAACCATCTACGGGCCACGAAATCCATGAATAAGTTTTTTTGGCTTTTTTATTTTTCGAATAACCACAGAAAAAAGCATCTATTGCTCTCTGACAATGAATAAACGAAGATCTGCCGTTGGCGCTCTTCATTTGCACACAATATATGAGCATCTAATTTCTCTAAGCGTTATAACTGCACTTTTTTGCTAATTACTGAATATTTCATTTTGCTTTTCTTCTTCAATTAATGTAAATGTATTTTTCCATTCGTACTGAGGGGAACTTGTTCTTGAGCTAAATATATTAATGTATAAATAAATATAATTCATGAAGACTCATTCACCTCATTGCACACATTTGCGGGAGTAAAAATAAATATCCCAGTGAATAGCGAGAAAAACGAAATAATTTTGCATAATTTAGAACTGCATTATTTTTATTCTTCAACTATTTTTTAGCGTTATCATCACTTATCTGAGCATAAAAATTCCTATTCCTGCAATTAGAAGAAAGTATAAAGCCTCTCTTACTGATTGGTGTTAAGAGCTTCCGTCAGCCAAGCGCCTGCCAAGCCGTAGCCATCGACACCTTGGTAGAGGCGACTGACGAACAAAGGATGAGCTGGAAGAGAAAAGGGAACAATTGCATTGCAGCTTCGATTCCACTTCATTGCAATTCAATGACATTAAGTTCAGTGGTTTATAAGGGTAAGCCAGCAGCTTTTTTTAAAAGGCCTGGGAAAATTCAAACACATATTTTTTGAATCATATAATCAATCTCTGATGGGATCCCGTAGATGCCAGTGGTGGGGAGGGAGGGATTAAGGTTATTCATGGTGAAGGGTTCACGCCTCCTCCCCTAATCTCTTGAATCAGCTAGTTATGTACACTAATATGAGTTTTGTAATTTCCACTCCTCATTTTCATTCAGAATGCAAACCCTTAAAAATTTCAATTCCTATAGACGACCCTGATATTTCAAATCTTTTCCGTTTCCAATGGGGCACTTAAGAAACCTTAATAACAAATGGTCCACAATGCGATGTCATAAATGTTGATTTTTCATCTTCTTAATGCCGCCTATTAGATTAAACGAAGCCTTCGATATGTGACGTAAAAGGGAGCAGCTGAGCTATCGCAAACGGAATAAAAACCATGCATCGAGAGCGAATTCATTTTAATAATTAAGAAAACTAAAGGCTGGGAAGTAATGTTGGTTCTCAAGATCTCAAACGGTGAGATTTAACATTCCCATCTTTCTGATAAAGGTCAGAATTTCTGGCAGCAACTGAGAGGAAAAGGCGAAAAATTGTCGGAAAAATTGCCCAAAGCAAATTTTGTTCACTATTAATGTTGAACAGAAAACATTCTTGATTAATTTAATAATAAAGTTGATGCTAAAATGGATTTGGTATTTACTAATGAGAGAGCTAAAGTTTTAAAAACTATTTTGAGTTTCGAAAACATAGACGTAAAAATAACAAATACTTCTGGTGGATTGAAGATAAAGCTAGCACTTCTAAGTGGCTGTTATCTTTGCAGAAGGGAATTTTTAAAGGAAATCATTGGTTGACTCCTTCAGGTCAGATAATTTTTACTATAGCTAACTAAAAAGAGAAGCGAAAGTTTTTCAGCTTTTTTTATGTTCTAAGGAATTAATTAGATTGAACTGGATTGTTTTTTCTGAGTATTGCACTTTTCACTGTAGACGAAATGGGAAATTCAGTGTTTCCAAAGGACAAAGTTACTTTTGGGGAAGCGCACTGAAAGGATGGGTCTTAATGAAAAGATGGACTCAAGGCCATACATGATACTCTTTAAGGTAAATAATGAGCATGGCTCTAATTGACATCCGTTCCATCAAATGATCACATTTTCAATCACAACGGAACGATCTGGAAGCACGCCAGGCTAGTAAATTAACGTTTCTAAGTTTGAATCCCCACTTTTCTCCAGTAATCTCCACTCTGCCCTCAGTGAAAAAGAAAGTACCAATTGCCTTGGAAAAGTCTCAGTCTATTGGATGGGGCCAGTATGTCGAAGTGTCATATCCTATGAACTTAGAGAACAAGGTGAATGGTCTTAACTGGAGGCCTACATCTGTCTCCTTCAATGGATTCACCATCGAGCTCTGAGTCTTTGTGACCTGGATATTTAGCACAAGCAAAGTGTGCAAAAATGCCATTCAAAATAAAGTAAGCCAACCCAAGCTTTCATTTCTGATATCTGCATTATTAAAATCAAGGAAGACAAATAACTAACATTTGTTTCAAAAATGAGGGGAATAAATTGAAATGTAATTGGTGTTGTGGTAATATAGCAATGACTTCAAACAAACTTTGGAACAATTTAGCTCACAGAACGATTGCAAAGATTTGGAATCACTCTGTAAATCAGTTGAGTATGTATACGAACTTGAAAGTACCTGAAATATACAGGTAATATTAACTAGTTGCATCAGTAGAGATAAGAAATTGCTCTGGAGCATCCCTGACCCCATCTCGACAGTTTCTGTTAATAGTTTGCCCTCAGAAGAGCTCCAAACGATCATCTAAACGACTGCTCTAAACGATCTCTAACGATCAAGTTTTTTGGATTTTCTGATTGGTGAAACATTTAAACCATGGATGGCAAATAAATGGCACGCTTTACAAATTTCTCATACGAAGAAATTTGTTAGAAAGCGAAGAAATATCGACAATAAAAAAAACACGAATTTTAATTATATGATCATGATTAATAACTTGTAGAAAAAATGTATAAAAGCAATATTTTAAAATTAAAATGTAATTTTAAATACAACCACTGAAAGCTCCTTATATTTTCTATTTTTATTGTTAAATTCCACTACATCTAAGGAGCTATATTAATATAATTATAATAAATGTTAATAAATCTGCAGCGTTGTAAAGTTATATAGAACAACGCGATTAAACTTCACTATTGATTTTGCATTTATAATTTTTAAATATTCTGTCATCATAGCAAGCCTGAAAACATTTTATAGACTCTTTATTTATTTTGACAAGCCGGCTAAAACCTCTCTACCACCCCTGACTTTTAACCCTTAACATCTTACCAGGAGCATCGAACCTTCAATGTTACGTTTCTAATAAGAAAGCTTCCTGAAGGATAAGAGAGCCATGCGATATTTTCGGTAACAAAAGAGCTGAAATTATCTTTGGACCCTTCAGACACAAAGTTATTCTTTCGCATCTGAGCATAAAATGCAAAAACAAAATTTGCTTTATTTCTCTACTTACATGTCTTCACGCTGTATCTCAAAGCATCTTGGCAGAATTTCAGGAGCATATCGTGGTCTGCAGGTTCATCATTAACGTTCAGATCCAAGATTTGCTGAAATGAAAAGAAAATGAAATGTAAGAAATTTTCCATCTTGACAGATGCAATGCATGATGGAAATTTTGAAAAGAAATTTGTTCAAATTGCAGCTTTATTTCATGCTGTTCTTCGTATGGTTATGGCAATAAAAAATAACAAGAAAGCTAATAGTAAGAAAGAAGATGGGTGAAAGATATGTAAATGAACTATAAAATTAAAAAATATAACAATTTTATTTTAGATAAATAATTATAATTATTTAATGGATCAAAACAGAAGAAATATTTAAATAAATGACTGATTTAAAACGTAGACGTTGAACAGTGATTGAAGCATGAAACTCACCTCAAGCTGCTTCGGATGCTGAAAATCCATCACTTTGTGCTTCTGTCGGACGATTTCTGGATCAGCGATAATGTCGGCATCCAGCACCATCTGCACCACCTCCCGGAGAAAAGGCAATCCGTCCATGTAGTAATCTGCAAGCAAACAAGAAAGCAAAGAATGCAGTGGAAGTCATAATCTATATCAATGTCTCTTCTGCCCGAAAAAAGTTTTAGCCATCATCATAAGACATAAAATCATCTGTAAGGAGCAATTTGAAGATGGAAATGGAGAAACAGAGGAACGGTTTGGTTTATTAAATATCACACGGAAATTAAATAGCAGACCTGGCAAGGCATAAATAACAAGATAACGTTTGAGATCTTGACGTGAAATGAATGCGCCATGATATCGGCACAAGTCTTTAATATCGAAGGCAGTCCATAATTTGTTGGCAGTCAGTCCCCCTGAGCAATAGCCAATTATTTTTGATCAAGGGAATTTTTGCGAGTTCTAGGGCAAAGTTCTCATTACCCTACCTACCACTGCACGGACCTATTAACTGGATCTACTACCGTAATTCAGAACTCTTCATCGTTTTCTGCCTTTAACCTTCTACACGGCTACGGTTTAAATCGCTTAGCGATTATCACTATGTCATGATTTTTCCTCTCTTTTCGTTGTAATGGCTACTGCAATGCGATTTTTCTTTAGGAACGCAGCTATCATTAATATGGCAGAAATGATTACATTCAAACTGACAATAAGGTGAACTAGTTTCAAATAAAGTCCCACAATCCCAGACCAAAAAATTCGAGTTGGGCCTTTTACTTGCATAAATATTGTTATGAATTTAACTGATGGAAACTGAGTGTGAGTTCAAAAATAGTATTTAACAAATATAATTCTGAAATAATGCAATTTATTGCAAGTATGAATGAAAACATTTATATAAACTAAATCCAACGAACACAAATCTTTCTCAGTATAAAAAATAAACCTTCAGAAGAACTTAGCACCTTATTACCATTCCTACAAAGAGTTGTTTCCTCTATAATTCTTATTTATCTCCACTCAAAGCGTAAAATAAGACTTGTTACAACACTCGATAAGTTGCACAATCATATTTGTGAACAAACCTGCAATATATCAAGAATAACCTTACCAATTCTTTTGAACAAACTAAAGATAACTATGCATCAAACGATGAACTCTTCCTACAGAAAAGTTGAGATCAGCTCTGCTTGTTCGACTAGCACAAAACCTCCTCGGCACACACCAAATAAAAAGTTTCTTCTTTATACTATAGTGCACAGACAAATACAAGCTACGTTTTCCTTCACACTCTACTTCCTCTTAATTACAACTCTCTTATTCTTTGTTTTTAAGTTAATTTCGTTCGAAGTGGTTGGTGACGTATTTCTCACGTTGTAGTTCACGCAAGCATCAAGACGATACATCACATCACGGTTTCATTATTGCTCGTTCATCGGTCGTAACAACATATTTGAAGAGACTGATAATACCGATACCAGTCTGCACAGCTTTGCTTACAGTAAATTGAAGACCAATAACCGTAAAATAATACCCGTAACCTCCACCATTATCCCCTGCTATTACATTGCCGGCAATGTGATATCACAGAAATTGAGCACCATGAAGAGAAAAAAAAATCATTTCGACTGGAATAAGACAATCGAAGCATTAGATGAAGGAGTGTTTCTAATTCCTTGAGTCTTTGTGTTAAGGATCGAGTCCATGAAACTTTTGCTTTGAGGAAAATCTTCTCCATCTTCGGCCATGTTTGACGGCATCGACAGGAATCAAATGAAAGGAGAAACAAATCGAAACTAGCTCAGCGCAACTGAGACGAGAGGAGGATGCTCTAGGCGAATGATAGAGCATATTCTGTAATTACACTAAGGAATCGTTGTTTCAACGCGAGACGTTGTCTTCAAAGTTGCATTTTTGGTTTCAAGTTCGTCAAATTTTGGTGATGATTTTAATAGTTCGTTTGAGCGGACACATCCAAAAACTCTTCATTGATCCCGTTAGTTGAAGAGATTTTCTTATTCGATCGAAAATGTCTTTTTTTAAAGCAGTCAGATTTGGAAGTTGGAACAGTTATTCCACGGCAGATTCGTTTCGAAGTTCCTACTTCATCAAATTATAAGAGTTCCCGCAATAAATTCCTTATTTTCTATTATTACGTTTAAACACGTATTTTTTACGGCTAATCCTTTCCGATGCAGCAGATATCGCCTCTCCTCTTCTAAAATGCATCATCCATAAATGTAACTTTGCTCTCCTATGATCCGTAATTGAAATGTATTTACCTCAGATGCTTCGGATCCGTCTTCGCTCAGTGAGTCCTCCTCAATAATGCGGCTGCAACGATCTCCTTCGACGGTCTCGTCAACGACTCAATTCTCGAGGACAGCTTCTCTCCCTCCTCTTACCTCTCATCAATCATCAGCGTCCAGTGCGCGCGGCCAAGAGCAAGTCACTCTTGCGTCGACGGGGTCGGTAGAGTGGCATTATTGCGCTCCGCAGCGGCATTCCGAGTCTGTAGATGAAGACCGAAGAATCGATTCATAATTTCATCGTATGCGGAAGAGGTGCGCAACATCTCGAGAATTTCGGGAAAAGTCATTAAAATTCTAATACGTCGTGCCCGTTTAGAATAGTCGTCATTAATTCCGTCGGAAGGCATTATTCGCCGAGAGACGAACTGAAGAAGTCAGGGAGCAGTAGGAGCGTGCTCGGAGAAGAACACGTGATCAGTGGTCATCACGATTCGTCCCTGCTTGCAAAGTTTCGAGATATCGTTGTGGTGTTGGTTTCATCATTTGTCAAAAGAGACAAAAATAATCGGCAGCCGATTCAAAAGTTTGTCTTACAGGATAAACAATGGAGAAAGTAAGGCAAGCTCTAATTAATATCGTGAATCAATTGGATAATTCAGTCAGTGAGAATGCCATAAAAAAAGAGAGTTGGAATAGAAAGCTGAAAATAAAAATGAGCTCCTACCTGCACTTAACAGCAAAGCGGGAAAAAATTTATCCGTGCATTTCCCTTTTATTAAATGGGATAAGCGGAAATGGAAATTTAAATTATGAATAATGAAAAGGGTTATGAAAAAGACATTGAATGGATTATGAAAGAATGGAATAGAAAACTGATTGTAGGCGGACACATCTACTCTTTATTTTTGGCAGGTGAGCAAGCAATAGTTGCACAGGATAAAGATGACTTAAAATATATGATGAGGAAATAAAAAGAAAGAATTTTCGAAATTGAGAATGAATATAAATTTTAAATAAACAAAATATCTGGGAGCAGGAGATATTGGGAGAGAAGATCTCGACGTGAAGAGAAAAGTGAACTTGCTTTAAGCATCCGGGATCATTTGTCTAGGAGAATGGTACATCCATGGAAGAAGTAAGAGCAAGAATAAAACAGGCAGAGAAAGAAATAAGAATGCTAAATTCAGTTTTATGGGAGAGAAGTATATCGGGAGAGAAGAAAAGAATGATTTTTCACACAATTTCAGAGCTTATTGTAAAATATGGAGCAGAGACTTGGACGCTAACAGAAAGATAAAACAGCTGGAATAAGAAGAATAGAAATGGATTTGTTGAGAAGAGAGAAATGAGAGATGACAAAAATGGATAAAATGAGGATATTAAAAGGATTATGGGAGTAGAGAATAATGTTGAAGAAAGTATCGAGGAAAAGAAAATGAGATGGTGAAGGACATATACCGAAGAGTCAAAACCTATGACCACCTGCTTTATCGTTGGTCCTCCACGTGCCGCCAAAACAACTCTTACCCGGTGAACCATGGACGCTACAAGATTTCTAAAGATGTCTTATTGTATGTGATACCAACACGTTACCAGCAGATCCTTTAACTCTTGCAAGTTATGTTGCTGAGCCGCCGCAGATCGCCGACTGGATTGATGTCTGAGGAATTTGGAGGCCAGGGCAATACCTGGGAGTCTTCCTGAAGTTCCGCGAACCGTTCTCAAACAATCCGGGCAGTGTGATATGGCACATTATCCTGCTGAAAGAAGTCACTACTAGAGGGATATACCGTTCCATGAAAGGATATACCTGGTCTGCAATGATGTTTAGGTAGGTGGTAGACATCGTATTTTCCTGCACATGAATGACTGGGCCCAGGGTTTCCCAGCAGAACATTACACTTCCTCCACTGGCTTATTTTCGTCTCACGGTGCTCCTGGTGCCAACACTTCCCCAGGTAAATAACGCAAAAGTACCAGGTCGTCCACATGGTGCAACAGGAAACGAGATTCATCCGACCAGACGACCTTCTTCCAATCATTCAAGGTCCAGTTTTGATGCTTGCATGCCCATTGTAAGAACTTTCGACAATGAACCGAGGTTAGCATGGGCTCTCGGAGCGGGGTTTGATGCAGGGTTTTCAGCAGGATTTGATGAACTGTGTGTTGTGACACATTACTTCCATCACCAGCATTAAAATTACGGGCAAGTTGTGCCACAGTATCCCTTCTGTTGGCTCATACCATACGGGATAGCCTTCGCTCACCTCTAGCATCGATGAGCCTTTGTCGGCCACACCTTGCCGGCGGTTCGTAGTTTTTCCCTCCTCGGACTACTTTTTGAAGCTACTAACTACGGCTGACCGTGAGCACCCCACAAGCCTTGTCGTCTCGGAAATGCTCTGACCCAGTCGTCTTAAGTCCGCTGACTTTCCCGTCTGAAGAACAAGAATAACACTGATTAACAGAGATCAGTATCAGGTGTTATTTATACCGTTTCATGACCTTCACACGCGCCATCGTTTCGATCTGCAGTTGTTTCGATTTGCACAAAGACGCGCTGGTCATAACGTTTTGGCTCTTAGGTGTACATGAAGAGAACGGAAGAAGATCAGAGAAGAATATGAAAATGGGAACCTACATGAAGAAGGAGGAGGCTAGGGAATGAATGGGAGAGAAGGATGAGGGCATGCGCGATCAGATAATAGGCTTTCGAGAGGAACATTGGTCGAAAAGAAAGAAGGGATGGGAGAAACTGTCTAGACGGCGATAAGCCTAAAATAGGGAAAAGCCAGTGAAAACAGGAAAGGAAGGAAGAAGCTTGAAGAATTATGGGATATAAATTGAATCTAGTTTAGCAATTAATTGAGTAAAGCCAAAGCAAATTAAAATCTAGGGGTCCCATTGAACCACGAGCTTTGATTTCAGTTGGCTGCTGAGCTGAAAAGATCAGCAGCAATCTTAGTTTGTGAATTTCTTTTCGTGGCGTTACTGTTTCAATAATGAAGCTTGAGAATAACTAATCTGGACAGATTATCAAAGCAAATTTAAAACATCATGGCACATTTAAGGGTCAGGGAAGCTAATACGATTAATCCACGAACATAACTTCGCGGTGAAAAGAAGGCAAAAAAAAAGTCCTATAGACCAATGCCAGGAAACTGTTTTGAAGATCACGACATGCAAGTTATGTTACAAAAATTGTTCGAATAATCTTGTCTGTGTTTCATTTTCCCGAGATTAGCTTACATGCGGTGCACCTTGCAGGGCTGCTGAAACGAGATGAAGCTGCCTGCGAAATCACTGCGACCACTCCAGAAATCTTTGAATGTGTTCGATGATCATTATTAGTTCGAGCGATTCATGTCCAAGGACACCACCGGACATAGTTTATAAAACTTTTCATTCTATTTTTGGACCTTGGTAACCCTGAATTTGTGTCGCGCACTTAGGCTATTCCCTGTATGCATTGTTTTGAGGAATGACGCTTCGGTTTCCTTTTCAATTTAGAACTATACTCGACAGTTAGAAGGCAATAGTGAGGCACAATGTTCCGCTTCTTCATTTAGGATCACTAATAAATAACTATGTCAAAATCTGTCGCTGTTTTTACGATTTATATACACATGCCTACTCTATAGAATACGTAAATACACAATATATATTAAAATTTAAAAAAATGCATGTTTTGCTCTTTACTAAAAGATATTTTGGGGATTTTCCGATGAAGTGGATCAGACATCACCCGCTTGATATTCCATATCTTTAAGGTGCAATATTTCAGGACCTGTTAAAGAAATGATCACGGTCTGACTCCTTTGAAAAAAAAAGAATACAAAAAGCGTAATAAATGGGTTATTAAAATATATGAAATTTTTTTTATATAGTCGCAAGTTTGATTAACAAAAAAGAAATGTTAATCGTTGTGATTTTTCTTTCTTTCTTTAGCTGTCCAGTAAAAAAAGCTCATTCGCAAAGGTTTACCACTGACAATAGTGCACATATATACAATATATATTCACTGTACTGAATTTCTATCTCGTGTTCATTTTTCACGTGGATCGTCAAATTCGAAACAATGCTTTACGAACAAAGATCGATTTCCTTTGTGACTGCGGTGGGCGGCCATCTTGATACTTTTTGCTTTCTTTTGATATTGTTGCGAATTACAAAATGGATAGGCACTGAATGTGAGTACTAATGACTATATTTTCAAACCAATTTCAATACAATGCAAACTGTTACAAAATATGGATGAAGTATTCTATAAACAAAATAACTACTATCATACATAAGTTATTATCCCTTTTGTATAAAGCATACAATATCAGCTCTGTCTGTTGAACTAAAATACTACCTCTTCACTTTGTCCGTCATATCTCTTGAACACATTCACTTCAGTCGTAAATAATCCTTCGTCTTTGATTAAATCACTAGACTTATCAAACTAGCAAAACAAAACGACCGCCCGCGCACACATCACATAAAAGATACTTCTTGTCTTTTACTTATTGCGCACTGAATCAGATCATCTGAACGTCCTTTCCGATCTCACAATTTTTACACACTGCACTGCTATATTTTCATTCTTCCGAATCGTTCTAAGTTCCAATTCGTTGGCTCAATTGAATCTCACACGTAGAAGCACACACGAGGGCTCCAGTCACGTTAAGTCATGAAGTCACTGTTGCTCGTTCATCTGTCGTAACAATATTATTGCGCAATGCCTACGATGCGGCATTGATCTTGATGACGCTTTGAAATGGGCTATCGCATTTTTGAAGTGACAGTTTGTTGCCCCCTGAATCCGTGCCTTTATATCGAGCACTGCGATGCAAGTGGCTTGCTTGCTTCCAGAAGATTCCCACAGAAAAGAATAAAAACTCGAAAATATTAATGTGAAAAGGAAGTTAAAGCAAATTCTGTTATGTCAACTACCAGGTGATAATTTATTGGTTCTTCGATTTTACATTAATAGTTTATTGTTACTTGGATTTAGAAAATTTGATAATTTAGACGCTACATAAAGTGAGCGGCTTTCGTCCGTTCCTTCTTCTAAGCGCAGAAGGAGTCAACGAGCATAATGTTGGCCTTCATCCTCAGCTGTGGCACATTTAGGTGATAAATAAATATTTGGAAATCATAGACGCATTTTTATCTGGTGCTCTAAAATACCTCAAGTTCAGATCAGCGAAGGAGACTTTCCGTTAGCAAATAAATGAAATTAAAAATCCTTTCTCTTTCAAAGCTCGATTAATGTTTAAACAAAAGAGACGAGGTCTGTCAGATGTGTCTGCTTCGATCCATTCATTATTTCTTTCTTTCTCATTCCTCTGAAGCTTATTTATAGCGTGGACCCTTGAATAAGAATTAAGGAATGCAATCCCCGATTAGCATCACCCTTCAGAATCACTTCATGATTACGGAATCGAGATATCCGATATCTTTGGATTCGTTGAAATAAAAGGATAATTTCATGGGAATTTCTGCGCACATATACTTCTATCTCGTTTCTCTTTTTTAAAGTTTTTTTTCCCTTACGTTCGTTTGCTTTGCTGTTTTCAACACGAGGGATCAGAATGTTTGCAGATTAATTCCAATAAAAGAATATATCGCTAAAGCTAATGAGCTATGTAAGAAAAAGGAATGTGAAATTCGTTTCGTGACAGGTGTCGTTCAAATTAGAGTGGATTACATATTTCAATTTCGATTAAGATGAAATTGGAGACGATTTTGATTCTTCCGATTTTTGAACGAGAGAAACACTTCAACGAAAGATCTTAATTCGTCTGCTGCATTCAACATATCTGGCAGACGTCTGTCGTCGTCAGCTGTCCACGAAAAGAGCGGGAAATTGATCCCTAAGCAAAACAGAGATTCGTCTGCAGAAGGAGTGGCAGAAGCGGTGCGAAGAACTGAAGGAGCTCCAAGAAAGAGCCCAACTGGTCTTTCGGTGAGATTAGATTTTTGTTTCTTCTTTTGCCATTCTCTTTTCCGATCCGTTTTGCAAATGGCGAAGGAAAGCCACAAGGCAGCAGATGCCATTCAAAACGATCAACGAAAAGAAACAGCAGACTCTTGTCAGAGCGAAATCAGTCTTAACGTGGAGGAAAATTTTATAAATTTACGAATTCTCGGATTTATCTGTTGTATTTACAAAATTCTTTTGGCTGTAATTTTTTTTCTATTTCTTAAGAAAGCACAGCAAATCCCCGATTAGCCTGCTGCATGTAATACTGCTAGTCCGCGGTTAATGTTTGTGATGCTTTTTGGCGGCAGGAAATAATCATAGATCCGATATGTCGCGAAAAGTTAAAAAGAGAATTGTGCTTCGGGATTATTGCAGGATATGAATAGTTACTAGAATGTGATTGCAGGATATGAATATTTACTAGAAGTGATTGCAGGATATGAATAGTTACTAGAATGTGATTGCAGGATATGAATATTTACTAGAATGTGATTGCAGGATATGAATATTTACTAGAATGTGATTGCAGGATATGAATAGTTACTAGAATGTGATTGCAGAATGTGAATAGTTACTAGAATGTGATTGCAGGATATGAATAGTTACTAGAATGTGATTGCAGGATATGAATAGTTACCAGAATGTGATTGCAGGATATGAATAGTTACTAGAATGTGATTGCAGGATATGAATAGTTACTAGAATGTGATTACAGGATATGAATAGTTACTAGAATGTGATTACATGATATGAATAGTTACTAGAATGTGATTACAGGATATGAATAGTTACTAGAATGTGATTACAGGATATGAATAGTTACTAGAATGTGATTGTATCCCCCCCCTCTCCTTCCCACCCAACTCCCCTCCTAAAAAACACGGTATTTGGAGCCTTGTATCTCGTGATGGACTTCAAGCCATGAAATGTGCCTTAAAGACGAGATGTGCCCTGGTTGCTTAAAATTTTATTAGACTCAGACTAAGGAAACGAACTGGTGATGTCGAATTCTTTTCCTTTCTGTTGTGGTATAAAGGCAACTTTTCACTTACTCATCGAATATAGCAATCGCTAACGAAAGTCACTCGCAAAGCAGGAAATAATTTCGAAACGAAATTCCTATTAATAATTCTTCTTCAAATTTCCTTGTTAGATTGCCTCATACTATCTCAGAAAGTATTAAGAGATGACATCACAGTCAACATCAGCTCGCAGCTCTGATTACAGAATTACATTTGCTCCAGCTCACTGCGTGTTGGACCTCGATGACTTCAAAGAAATCAGTCGAATATTTGAGAAGGGAGAAGGGGCTTTCTGCATGAATCTGGTTTCCACTTTCCTTCAGTTTCCCTCTTTTAGTATAACCACTCTGTTCAAGATAAATTCTCTCTCCCAGAAGAGAGGATGGATGCTTTCTTGTTCTGCGTACCTTCTTATACTCATTGCAGCCAACATCGATGATACTCGTCGCATTCTAACTAACACAGGCGGCAATATCACCAGCTGATAAACCGGTCCTATCTCTCTGAAAGACATTCAGCTGAGTGTGCATTGTCTTAAGCGCTGTCGGGGCATTCCAAGGACCTTACACTGTGTTATGCTAGCTGTGAATCAAATGTAACGAAAAGTAGGTAAGAATACCAGCTACAAGGGATGCACTTTCTGCTACGTTGCGTCGTTGTTTCTGCAGCGTTTTTCATCGGGAGTTAAATGATTGCATATCATATATTCCGTATCCATCCATGCAGAAGCAATGGCTGGATACGGAATCCAGCCATTGCTTCTGGGTGGGCAATTTCTCTGAAGAAGACTTAGGGTATTGGAAAAATGCATATGACAGTCTTGGATTTTTTAAAATTTATATCTAAATATGTTATTCTGGATATGCCGTTGTTAAATATTTGTTACGGAGTGTGTAATGCAGAATCAACATGATGATATGTTAGGTAGAAAAGTTTGAGCTTAATTTTAATTAAGCAAAAGATTTTAACCCTTGAAATGTTTGCGCATTTTTCAGCTGAACGAAGTTTTCTGCATTCAATGCTCTCGAGAATTCGATAGATCTGATGGAATTGGCGACTTACAAGGAGAATATTTGGGGGGCGAGGAGTAGAACCCTCACACCCCGCAAAAGTATTATTGATTTTTTTTTTTTGGTTTTAATTAGATAAAGCTCGAAAATGTTTCAAAAATGCAATTGCATAACTTTCTAGCTCAGAGACATAACAAGGATAAACTGCATAAATATTTCATTTTTTGGACAGATTTTTTTAACATTTGTATTTTATGCTTTATAAGCACAACGGAAGAAAAGTTGCGGATTGATACATTTTTAAGAGTCACTTCTTGCTTTTCATTGGCTTTCGGGGTTAATAAGAGTACTACGCGCCGATTGCACAAGGAACTCTTTGACGGGAAAGGGCTCTTTATCTGAATAATTCATCATTATTACACACGGTTGTTCATTATAATACACGATTGTTATGTTACACAGGATTTTAGAGTAGAGTCATCTAAATGATGCTGCACATTAACAACCACGTGTGATTTGATAAGGTAAACAAATCTTCTAAACAAAAATTTCTTTTTCGCATTACCATATATTGTTAATCATATCATTCTGGACCATGATATAAATTCAAAACGCTATATGGCTTTTTTTTAATTTTTGTCCTATTTTCACTTCATGTTTCGCTTAGAATCTAGAATTTACTTCTAAATTTCGTTTAAAAAAAGGAGATTTATTGTATTTTACCTGGAAAAGGTTTTCTAGGGCGTAAAATAGATTATTGTTAAGCGAGAAACACATTATTACTTATATTGACACTGAAATGTGACATTTATAATATTTAACAAAGAAATTAATGACATTGACATAGAACATGGAGAGTAAAATAAAATTTCTAATTCGAAAGCGAATTTCTTGGTCTTTATATACATAAGGTATTTCATATTTACAGTGTTTCTCGCTTAACAATAATCTATTTTACGCCCTAGAAAAGCTTTTCCAGGTAAAATACAATAAATCTCCTTTTTTAAAACGAAATTTGGAAGTAAATTCTAGATTCTAAGCGAAACATTAGCAATATTAATGTCCCATCAGATGAAAGAAGGCTAATCAATGGTGTTATAACAAATTATAAATGTAATTATTCTATATCCTGCAGATAAGCTTTAAACGTTGAGGGTCACCTGTAACGATTAAATTTACTTGTACTAAGCCGTCCCGTGGCCGAGTGGTTAGCGCGCTTGGCTACTATCTAGGGGACCTGGGTTCGAGCCCCGGGTAAGGCATGGATGTTCGTGTTGTTTTTCTGCTGAGGTCCTGCCATCCTCTCAGACCTTCTACTATGGCATATAAACTGACAGGCTACTGTCAGACCTCTGTGGCAAGCAGCTGCTTGAGGGGGTATTTATTTTATGATCACAGAAGAATAAACAAAAAAAATATATCTCTATAACTAAAAAGGAATGTCTGTCGGTTATGAACGGAGTGAACAAATGTTGCCATATTGAGACAGCAGATCTTATCAGAACTTCAAATAACACTAAGGTTTATTCTCCTGCCTCAAAAACGGAAATAGAGGAAAGAAGTTGTCCTAAAGAGAAAGAGTTAAGACCATCAGATGCAGTTTCCTTCTTATTAGAACTTAAAGCAACGTAAGGGTGTGGAACACCAAATTTTCTTCCGTCCCCAAGAAAAGCTCCCCTTGAAAAATAAATAGGGAAATGAATTGTTAAATGGCAAAAAATAATGCCCTATGAATGTGATTTATTACTATTTACTTTATGCTAACTCTATGTGTTTCTGTAACTATAAAGTTGTTCAACGACGATAATCTTTAATCTGATGCCACTATTCTTTCAAAGTTTTCTGTCATTGCATTTTTTGGAAGTTGAAGATGTTAATTCGTTGTCCATAATTCTGTTGCAAAATTTCCGACACTGAGTGTCAATTCAATGTCATATATACACTTCGCGTCAAACGTTAAGCACGTTCATCGAAATGGGATAAAAATCGTTAGAATTAAATAAAAAATTTTTAAAGTATCTAGGAAAGTTAATGTGCATTTGGTAAAACTGAATATGTAAATCCTGTAGCATAAAGGAATATGTAAAACAGATTTTTTCTTTCATAGACTGTTTGTCTATGAAAGAAAAACACAATTTGACAATGACTTTCATAGACTGTTTGTCTATGAAAGTCATTGTCAAATTTTTGTCATTGTCAAATTCGAATAGCGGATTGCTTCATGATGCATGGAAGAAAATATTTACCATTCTGCCGAGATTGTACGAGACTGTTTCGTCTCTATTTCACTTTGTGTATGGGGGGGGGAGTCGTGATCATGCTTTCGTCTCCGTTGTGCTCGACCGCATCGTAGGCATTGCGCAATAATAACAAGTAATCGAAGATCATCTGTTTCGACTCAGTTGTTCGAAACGGAATAAGGCATAGCACGGCGAAATTGGCACCCGTGAACTCTGAATCTCGGATATAATGATTAGCAAAAGCACACTGGTGTGTTCTGATTGAAACGTCTCCTATATCGCTCAATGGCTGGAACTGAGTGCTTTTTGTTTATTCAATTCCAAATTTCTCTAACTGATGGAATTATGAAGTGTGTGATGTCATTTTAATCATTGAGCATAAGTCCTGTTCATTGGTTAGAGAATTTGAGATGACTCAGTGGAGTTATTTCAATGCATGATATTTTTTTATCAATCTAATCTCTGAGTAATCTTTCACTCTGTGTTATTTGACTTTTGAGGTCTGACAGACGCTTCACCCTCATTGATCATCCGAAGACCAAAGACCAATTTGGAAAATGGAATCGGAGGAGAATTGCCTCGAGATGTCAGCAGCACCTTGCCTTCCGAGCGGAGGAGAGAAGCAGACGATGAGAAAGAAGTGACTTTTGAGTAAGATCTCAGAGTCGATCTCCGAGAGAAAGGGAAGTGGGGCCTTGGTTCTTGCGATGGATCAAGGGAGATGGTTGTCACCGTATCATTTCTAAAGACAGGGTACAGAAGCTCTTAAGGAATAGGTTGCCTTTTGAAAAAGGAGAAAGAGAGAAAAGGGTTTTAAGGGGAATCTGCCAACTATGAGCTGCATTCGTTTATTCCGTAACAGGAGTCCCCGAGAGAGAAAGAGTCCTGATTTCCTATTGACAAGTGAGAGGTTTACTAGCAGAGAAATGTCATCCGCTATTCCCAGAGGGAAGTCCTTCGGTGCTTTTCTGCCAACGCGTTGTAAGCAAAAAAGTTTCAGTGCTCCCAAATGTGATCTGTTGGCAATAAACAAACTTCACCGTTAAAGTTGAACTCCGATTCGGCAGCATCAGTGATGCCTCTGCATCTGAACCAAGTGGTCAATGCCTCGGTGGGAAGAACTTGGATCAAGTGAGGACGGGCAATAGCAAATATTGCTTTCCCGCACCTAATGCGATCACAATGATGCAAAGGAAGTTTTCCCATGTTAATAAAGTGAGTGGCGCAGTCACTGAATTTTTGAGCTCAAAGCACTAATTTAAAGGGAAAAAAAATCCCCAAGTTCCTTTTGCAAGATCACGTGGGATCTCTTTTACAGCCGTGGATTGGTAGTGAAAATCTCAGGGCAGATATCTTGGGGAATTGAAACTGCCAAAATCAAGTTGTGGTTTTTATGCAACACCCACAATCTGCTAGTAAACCGACCTTTGGAACTAAACAGGTTAAAAAAGTCGGCAATTGTTTAACTGTATGTTACAACAAGAATTTCTCTGTGAATTCTTAAACGATTTCGCAACTCTCCAACACACTGTCCGGGATATCTTTCCTTGCCATTACAAAACGGCTAAAACTTCGTGCCATAATGGTTGCTAATGACGAAACTAAACCAATTAACGAACTCAATTAAAAAAATAACAATAACGATCAAATATAGCAACAACTTAATTTTAAAGAATGAGGAAATAAAACCCATTGATTGGAATTGCTTTGGAAGAACTTTTCGCTGACGCTGCCGTTACTTAAAATGCAAAAGAATCAGAATCGCATAGATCTTCAAGTCCGAAAAATTCCTTTCATGCTTGAAAATGTGGCAATGCTGCTTTCAAGCATTATGCCTGAACGTATACAGAGCATCTACGTCATGCAGTGAGAAGGGCAAAAATGCGTGCCGGACGATAGACAATAGTGCGTGATTCATATCGCTGTGATTGAATCGATATTCATAGAATTATGGATAAATCAGCTTTGCCAGATTTCCTTTTTAAAAATTTTGTCAAACCGATATTCGTTATACTGGTGTTCGTTAAAAGGAAACATTTTTATATAGAGCTAAATAATAAATTGCGTGGGACAGAAAACATTTCTCTGTTCTGTCCTTCGTTATGCTGACATTTTACTGTAATCTGTGAAAGCAAAAACCCATGCACTCAATCAGTGATATCCAATTGGTGGCCCGTGAGCTCCACGCGACCGCTAAAAAGCGAGCCTGGAAAATATTTGAATGCTGGGAAAGATATATTCACATCAAATCGATAACTACTAAAATATTTTTTTAAAGTTGTTTTGCGATGGGTGCACTTCCTTTTCTTTTTTTTTTAAATCTTGAAATCAAATACCTGCTGGTTACCTTTTCCACACTAAAAACGATTGAATTCCTCGCAGCAAAATAATCGTTGGATCGACCATCACCTCCAGGATTGGCTGAAAAGGCAATTTCAATTTCGCAAAAAGTTGACTGTGATGAACCATTTGAATTATTACGAACAACAATGCTCTTTCAAGTTATTCTTTTTTTGTATGTGGAGAGATTTTGGTGTTTCATAAAGCAAAGTTTGTTTGTTTCTTTCTTTGATCTTTCATCCTTTTAATCATAATTTTATTGTTAAATTCTTTTAGTTAACTTATTTAATCGTATTTCATTTTCCCACTTAATTAGGATGTTATATTAATTTCTTTCTATGATAATAACAAGCTAGATTAACTGTATTAATTCTGTTTTCGACCGTTTCAAGGACTGATACTGGTCCATAATAAGCACATAAAAGTTGGCCATTACACTAAACCATGATTTCTGGAATTTCCTACACCTTTTTCGGTTGGCCAATTTTTTTCCTCAAAAGCTGACCAAAGTTAATGAAATTTTCCTGAGAAAATCAAAGTACCTTCTGTTCATTTTGACTCGGGAGCGACAACCGGGATTAACTGCCTCGTTTTCTCTCTTTGACACTTGTAAGAACGTTTTCGTGTGTTCAGAGAAATGGAACAACAGACTGTGGGATAGATAGGCCGATTAATAATCCGATTTCATCAGCAACGTATGCACCTGGTTCTCAGCCTTTTATGAACGGAGGAGGAAAAATTTCCAGTTCAAGGGATAAAGATTTTAACAATTTTTATAACGTTCGATATAAGTTGTTGATATACGTATAAAGAGAAAATGTTTTAAATTCTTCGTTTTAGTTTTTAAATCTGACAATAAAAAAGAAGATAAGGTTTAAAGATTTTCTTTTTTTTATTTGGCTATGATTAAAATTTTCTACCTAAATAAACCATTGAATTGAATTCATTCTGATAACTTTAATAGCATAACAAGAAAAACGTTTTGGATGTCTTGGATTCTTTGTGCTAACTGGAAGTAAAATTGTGCGATCAGGCAGATTTCGCCTTTATTTATTATTGCTGCGATGACACTACTTCATCGGAGTATAAATATTAACCATCTTAGCAAGATTTTTGAAACTTGGGATTCCTGCTAAAGAAAGATTAACTACTTGCAACGGCTGACGATTTAGCAGCAGAAACATATCATAAAGTAAAAGCAGTAAAATGAAAATAATTGGATTACAACAAGAAAAGTACAAAAGTGGACGATTGGAAGTCCTTTCCAGGCTTGCAATCGGCTGTTGGTCGTGTTCATAAAATTATCACTTTTGTTTCTAAAGGACAGAATCAGTTCTTCTAAAGGACAGAATCAGTTCTTCTCCTAGGAATGGAAGTCAAGGAGTGCGTCCCAATTTATAAGGGCAGAAATGAAACATTAAAATAAAGTGAAAACCCTACGAGGAATTGGTTGGACATCAGTAGAAATCAGAAAATAAAATTCATTGTTCTCGATATTTTTTGCCATTTTTTATTAAGATTCTTTAGCTCGTAGCAATAATTGCGTCTACGATCTTGAGAGCACTGAGTCGCTTATCCTCGAATGCATAAGAAGGACTGCTGCAAAAGACGTTTTCCATCGTCGGTTCTAGAGAAATTATAATGGGCGGTGGCGAGGCTTGATATTCATAAAAAGGCTTTTTTCGCTTTCTCTTTTATTTCTAGGCTCGAATAAGTATCGCTATTTAAATGAAGTAACTGATGTCAAATAACTGAAATTTATTATTGTATTTAATATTTTCTCGAAATTTATGTGACACTGGATCAGAATTTGCCTTTGCAAATATCGTTAAGAACCTCAGCATGTCGATTTCGGGAATCGCAAATCAGCGATTTTCTTCTCGATTGCTTACTCACATGAAAAGGACACTTCGTGAAATTCCGATCTGACTACGACATTGCTGTAATAAAGTCGTCTTGTCCTTACGATTGAGTAATTCCTCAATGCTGCCTTATTACCAACTACGACTGCAATGACCTTTCACTGCAATGCTGCCGTGTATTGAAATCTCAGTCTACAACAATTTTATTTCTAGATCCTTCGTATCGCATAATGGGACCAGTGAGTATTAAGACCTTCAGCATTGACACTGGTTGAGACCCTCTGGATTATGGCCTTGTGAGCAATCAGGCAGCTAAGGACAGAACGTTACTTAGAAGTTCGCAAACTCAGAATCATAGATCAGATCCCAGACTTTGACAGCGATGAGCAGTGACATCCCAGAAACTTCCAATGAGAGGGATTAAAAGTGCTAGACTCCCTATTTTATGAGTCTCCCTTAGAAACTATACCTTATTCGAGCCCTCAAAGAGGAGGGAACTAATAACCCCTCTCTGGTACGCCACTGGTGGATTCATTCTCCACCAAGCCATTACTTGCCAAATATGCCTTTCGCCAATGTAAAGTGAAAACATTTTAAGAGGAACCGTCACGACGTTCAACATCAACAGGAGACATAGCAAGAGGAGAGTAGTAGCATAAATGAGAGTTCTGGCACAGTAAAAGAGGGTCGAGAATTCTATGAAAATCAATGGGAAAAGTTATGGGGGATGAGGGAAAAAGTATGTTTCTTGTGGTTTTTGTGAAAAATATGCGTGAAAATTAGAAAAAGAAAAAGGGAGTGCTTTTTAGCATGTGAAAAACTAATTTAAGTTTTTTTTGGGAAGATGAGGTTTAAACTAATTTGTGAATTAGTTTAAATGAATTAGGTTGAAATGAAGGTTGTGTGTATGAGAGAAAAAATGATGTGTTTTGTTGAGTTATCGTACACTTCACTGGATACAGCAGAATCAAAACTTTCTAAGCAAAGTCCAAAGTATTAATTCTGTTATCAAAGAAGAATATTAAAAGTTTTATCCAAAAGTGAATAAATTTCTTTATCATAGAAAAAAAATTAAAATTTTTAATCAAAGTCCAAAGTAATTATTTTGCTACAAGAATATTAAAAACTTTTATCTAAGCAACGTTCAAGTAATAATTTTGCTACAATAATATTAAAACATTTATCTAATGAAAGTCCAAAGTAATAATTCTGTTATCAAACCGAAACTTTTTGAAGTGTATGATAATTTAACATAGAAGAATATTAAAATTTTAATCTAATCATGTTCAAGTAATAATTTTGCTACAAGAATATTAAAACTTTATCTAACGAAAGTCCACGTAATAATTCCCGTTCCAGCTTTACAATTAAAACTTTACAATTAAATGTATTTGAATCGTACTTACCTTAGATTGGGACTCTATACCGAAGGGAGAACTCAAACTGACTTCGAATCGCTTGAGACCTTTCTTAAATACTCAACCGAAATTTAAAAACCAAAACTGAATAAATTTCTTATCATAGAAGAATATTAAAATTTTTATCTAATCATAGTTCAAGTAATAATTTTAAATCGTACTTACCTTAGATTGGGGTTCTATACCGGAGGCGGAATATACGTGATATACGTGATATAATTCGTTTGGCGGTCTATTTAATTTGAATCGTATTTCGATATCAGCAGTTGCTGATAATTCATACAGATGTGATTCGTATTTGCTGACATCGAAGTGGAATATCGGATACAGTTTCATAAAATCTTGGTAACTGACTTGTGTACCCGAGTCGATGTCCATATTTTTTGCAGCTAAAAAGCTGTTGTAAACTCGCGCATAGTCTAAACTGTTGGGTTCAAAGTTGCACTCGAATTCTTGTTCGGGAAACTGCTGTTCACTCTGATCTGAATCCGTTCTAGTAACATGTGATCAAACACCATATTGTTTCTGGTTTGATTATTTAATCGATTAGACTTTTGTAAGACGACATAAAGATGGACAGGTTTGTTTTAAGTTGTAGTAACCCGCCAACAATGACATGAGACTGACATGAGACTGACATGAATCTGATACTCGAACTGACATGAGAGTCAATTCGAGTATCAGATTTGTACAGTTTGCACGATTCCCAAAAGATTTCATGTGGATTTCCGCTTGCTAACTGAGATTCTAGTTTTGCAAGTACTTGTAGTGATGGTTCCACTTTTGGAATAAACCAAGATACGTGAGATATTTCAAATTTATACAACGTTGCCCCAACTCTCTGAATAATGTCTTTGTCGTCACTTTTTTCTAGTTTTATGGTACGTTTTACACCGCGAAACACTTTATCCACGTCTCGGCAGAATCCAAACAGCCGATTCAGTGGTAAGAATAAACTTACAGTTTGACTATTTTTTGTATTTCATATCTGTCCGAGAATCCTTTATTGAATTCAGGATTTTTCTTCAACACTTGTGCAAAATCCTTTATTTTATTATTCGTGTCCAGTTTATCTTCGCCTCCGTCGTACAAATACTTATTCATTTTCGAACTGTCTGCAGTATCTTTGAACCACATCATGCTTGTGGCAGCACTGTGGGAAAAGTCTTCGGTAAAATCATTTAAATTGTGAATTGTGGTCGTCACTCCTGGTAATTCAATATCTTCCAATTCTCTGTTTTCAATATAATATTAAGCTCTCTTAAAAATGTTGTACCCGTTATTGACCATCGTAACTACATCATTGCCGCCGATATCAGACCCATCTAATTTCATATTTCGTGGCGATAAACCGAATGGATCAAAGTAGCTTCAACGTTCATCTTATACTTACTTTATGATTTTATGATTTTAAGGCCATTTCCGTAAAATAACCGATTAAGAATATTTCTGCTTTTAGGGGATATTTTCTCGTTTTTTCGAACGATAAGCGACGGATTTGTATAAAATATTTTAATTAGATTTCTCAGTATGTTCAACTTTATTTGGGTCTGATGTGTAACATATAAGTCACGTTTTTCTTGTTCAAGTCAATTATTTTATTGTTCTGATCGGTTATTTTCATTCTAACGTTGTAAATGTAATCAGTTTTGTTCAGCGGTAAATATATGGGGAAGAAAGGATGTGTGTCGATTAAACTGCCAGGCGGTGTTTGAGGCACGAAAATGTACAACACGTCGCTCTTCTGGTTATTGAGATAGGAAGATTCGACAATAGAACAGTGAATTAGAATGCGATCGACCCCTCTCGTTATGTTGGGTGGGAACTTTCCTTCGTTTTTTGCTGAATCGATAATTTTCGATTCGAACCCTAGTATTTCTCGTAACTTTCCTTCAGAAAAATCTATTTTATATCCTCTTGCCAAACGAATAACAAATCTTAATGTGGGGAGGTTGCTTTCTAGTATTATAGGGCTAGGATCCCCAAAGACATTTTTTAAAAAGTCATTGAATCCCTCTATATCATACATTCCATTCGGGAAAGTTATTTTATTCCATTGTCTTCCATGGAAATATTTCAGAGTGTTATTGTTATATTTATCACTGATGTTGTACCAGGAATACCACATATTGCTACCGATCAGTGCTATCTCATATTCACCATTGAGTGTGATCGGCGTTTCATAATTATTTACAAAACTTCGGGGTTGTATGCCGTAACAGTAGAGGAATTGATAGTTATGAGTACCATTTTTATTAATATAGTGTAGTACTATGTAGTACTTATATGCTAGTTGTTACCAACAATTCATTCCGATCGTTAGGAATTTGTTCAAACTGATACAATGCATCATATGGGCTTATGTTATTATTCCTACGTTTAATGTAATAGATGCAATAGTAACCGCATTTTGCAGAGTAATTTGCTTGAATTTGCGAAGAGTTATACGCGATCAGCTTTGAAGATGAAAGTAAATAGTGTTTTATTTCTTCTGGTGGCGATAAACCGAATGGATCAAAGTACTCGACGTAAGGTAACTTCGCATCATTGAAATAAGCTACCCAATGAGTTCCTGAACCACGGGAAACGTCAAAGTTCACTATTCCATTTTCGTTCTTAAATATTTTTGCTGGCAAAGAATCGATAGAGTACACACCACAGAATCCTTTTTCGTTTTCCATTATTTTTTCGATATCTAAGTTACTTAATGGCTCTTTTTTTTTTTAAATCCCTAAGCTATTTGTTTTCCTGGAATGTACAAACCTTTTCCCTTTCTTTTATTTTGGATAAACCAGCTGCTCTTTGCTTTCCAGGAACGTATAACTCCTTTCCTAGAACTCTTTGTGCAAGCTTAGTACCAGCATATCCCGCAGCTCCAACTGCAGCTGCTTTTCCCAATGCTACGAGTGCAGGTATTAAGAACGGCAGAAATCCACCTAGCTGTGTTTTACTGAAACGAAGTCGAACTGGCGTTTTAGATTTTTTCAGTTTAATGATTTGTCTCTTCGTCAGTTTCAAAGTATCGTTACCTTTCTTTTGTGGATCAATTCTTAAAGTTATAGGATTCTTATTTACAAATGCACTCTTCAATTTTTGTTTTTGTCCAGGCGTTAGACTAGTTAGATAACTGTGATACATTATACTTTATTTTTATAAGCATCACGTACTTAAATTTTATATATAAAAATTAAGCATGTATTGTGTAAAGTGTAAAACGAAAAGTTTAACGGATAACGTCGAATATGTCACATTGAAGAATAAAAGAGTAATGATGAGAGGTAGATGTCGAACGTGTGGAAAAATGAAGTATAAATTTGTGAAACAGAAAGGAAAATTTGTAAAAGGTGGTGATATAGTAAGCTGGATTCAAGAAAAGTTTAATCCACCCGAAATGCACATTCCAGGTTACCAGTTTTGTGGACCTTTTACGAAACTGGAGAAAAGGTTAATGCGAGGAGATCCTGGTATTAACCGTGTGGACAAAGCCTGCAAAAAGCACGACATTTCTTACAGCAAATCTACAGAAACTAAAAAGAGACACGAAGCAGACCAAGAATTGTTAAATGATTTGGATGAAATTCAGAATCCAACTTTAGGAGAAAGAATTTCAAGAACGATAATCAAACCTATCATTAAAACAAAGAAACGGTTCGGTTTAGGACGCAAGAAATAAGATGCTTTCTTCCGTTTACTATGACCCATTAAAGGGATTTTCCGGTATAAAAGATCTAATGCGCAAAACTGGATTGACGGAAAAAGAAGTAAAAAAGATTTCTCCAACAACAAGATGTGTACGCGTTACACAAACCCATTTATAAAAAATTCCAAACCAGACGGGTTTATGCTTCGAATGTAGACGACCAGTGGCAGAGTGATTTAATCGACATGCAAAAATTTAAATTTCACAATAACCACACGAATTACATTTTAACCGTGATTGACATTTTCAGCAAATTCGTCTGGGCAATACCTATTAAAAAGAAAACGGTAGCGAGAATACCAAAGCATTGTACAAATTTTTAAACAACGTAAGCCATCCAAGTTACAAACGGATAAGGGAACTGAGTTTATCAATAAAGAAACTCAAGCATTGTTTAACCAACGAGGTGTCCATTGGTTTGCCACAGAAAAATGAGACTAAAGCTCAAATTGTGGAACGATTTAATAG
Source organism: Ryuthela nishihirai (assembly GCA_038380435.1). Lineage (NCBI taxonomy): Eukaryota > Metazoa > Arthropoda > Arachnida > Araneae > Heptathelidae > Ryuthela > Ryuthela nishihirai. The sequence goes on along the minus strand of JAWZYU010000004.1, from coordinate 23,205,482 downwards.
AGGACTCTAAAGACAAAAATGTGGAAATATTTCACTGCTAATAACACTAGAAAATGGATCGATGTCCTACCAAAACTCGTTAAGAATTATAATATTTCTTATCACAGATCAATAAGAATGACCCCAAAAGAGGCAAGCTTGCAGAAAAACAAAGATATTGTGTATTTTAATCTGTTTGGTAAAAGAATTAAATCTATTACAGCACCAAAATTTAAAATTGGCGACAGAGTGAGAATCGCCAAGTACAAGACACCGTTTAGAAAAGGTTATCTGCCGAATTTTACAGAAGAGATTTTTGAAATTGCTCAAGTTCTTAATACAAATTCCATAACCTATAAGATCAAGGATCTGAAAGGAGAACCAATCATTGGTAGGTTTTACACCCAAGAAATGGTGAAATACGAAAAGCAAGATGACATTTATAAAGTTGAAACCATTCTGAAAACTAGAGTGAAGAATAATAAAAAAGAGTATAATGTTAAATGGTTTGATTATGATAATACATTTAATTCCTGGGTCAAAGAAATGATCTTTTTAAATAAAGTAAATGGAGATTCAAAATTTTGACTTTGAAGAAGATGAGAAATTCTTGAACAGAAAGGTATTAGCACCTCTCTGGCCTTTTAGACTTTTAATCTGTGGTCCATCGGGCTCAGGGAAGACGAAACTTTTGTTGAACTTAATATTTAAACATCTCTAATATAATAAAATCTTTTTATATGCCAAAGATTTAACCGAGCCGAAATATCAGTTTATGCAAGAAATATTCACGATTTGCACGAAATTTTGGAGAAAACATTTGGCGAAAAAATCTCAATTGCAACTTTCTCTGCCAGTAAAGAAGATATCGTCAAGGTCAACGAACTGGATCCCGACATTCAAAATTGAATTGTTTTCGACGATTTCGTAACGGAAAAAGATCAAAAACTCATCGAAGCATTATTCGTCAGAGGAAGGAAAAAGAACATATCATTGATTTACCTGACACAGAGTTATTTTTCGACTCCGAAAGATATTCGACTACAGTGTAATTATTTTATATTCTTTATATGCAGAACAAGAGCCAAATGTTGAAGATACAAATGGATCATGCAACAGAAATCAGGAAAGATATTTTTATGCAGTTTTATGCATATGCAGTTTCAAAACCACACGATTTCTTATTAATCGATAAAAGAACCAAGCACATGTCTCTCAAGTACAGAAAAAACTTTGGTAAATAAAGATGAATTACTTGACAAAATTTGGCGTCATCAGCTCTGAGACCGGCTCCGAAAGAGGACCAGCGGGAATTCCAGGTGTCGGTTTTAAATTGACACACGATGGGAACTAGTGTGAACAGCATGGGGACTAGTGAGAATATGTATTGACACGATGGACAAATATAGAATCACTGTATCCAGTGAAGTGTACGATAACTCAACAAAACACATCATTTTTTTCTGTCATACATACAACCTTCATTTCAACCTAATTCATTTAAACTAATTCGCAAATTAGTTTAAACCTCATCTTCCCAAAAAAAAACTTAAATTAGTTTTTCACATGCTAAAAGACACCCCCGTTTTTTCTAATTTTCACGCATATTTTTCACAAAAAACCCAAGAAACATACTTTTTCCCTCATCCCCCATAACTTTTCCCATTGATTTTCATAGAATTCTCGACCCCCTTTTACTGTACCAGAACTGTCATTTATGCTACTACTGAGGAGCTCGATGAGCCCCCTAATTGATGCAAGGAAGCCCACACTTTCTGGCCGAAGGAGAGATGAATCAATAACCAAATCGTTGATCATTAAGGAGATACTTGTTTTCGGATTCTTCTGAGGATCGCGTTTTTTTCTCTCACAGAATTGTGAGGCAGGCATCTTACTCACCGAGTCTCATTAATTGCAATTCGCTCCGTCTCGAGTGTGGCCAGACGATTCGGTCAGTTATGTAACGAGAAAATGACCGCTCCAACAGTGATGGAAGCGGGACGGTCTATCATAACTGATTTCAATGCATGAGCAACTTCAAAAAAAAGAAGAGGAAGAGGAAGAAGAGAGATTATTTGAGGTTCATGCAAAAGGAATGTGATGCCCTCTCTTTGGAATACAAGGCTTTAGAAGAAAACACCCAACTCTTATTTCAGGTAGTGAAGTTACTACGCAGTGTAAGCTAAAACTAGATAGATTCCTCTTTAAAAATCATTATGGTAATAAAATTAATATTAAATATTTCATTCTTAATTCTGAAGCAATTAATGGCTTCAAAGTGTTCTATTTCTTCAGACTGCATCCTCAAGGAAAGTTTCAGTCACCTTGGTCCTCTGCTCAGTCCTCCCGAAGAAAAAAAAAAGGTCTGTCTTGTTATTTTTATATATCAAATCCAGCAAAATAAAGGAAAGCTCTTTATTCCCATTTTGTTCTGAGATACATTTTCAGTTTCCTCCCATTGAGTTCTTGCGAGAAATTTTGGGTAGATTCGGATATCATCATACCATATTTGGAGTATTATTTGAATACGATAAAATATGAATCATTTCGATCTCCTGACATTTATAATATTTGTATCGATATTCATCTATCGTTTGCTATTTTCCATGTTTTCTCTCCAAAAAAATCATTCCTACAGGGGCATTATATCGATACTCTACCAATGATAGAGCAATGTTCATTTCGAGATTGATACCGTTGATTCTATTTCCCCCACCAGGAAGAGTTTTCGTTCCGCTTAATCAATCCCCGGATCAGCCATTCTCGGTGTGGTTGATGCATCAATCATTCTCTCTCGCCACACAATATCGAAATGTCTACTTACGGTTTGCGGCCGCAGTTGCCGGGTTACCTGGTTACCACGTTAGCACGTGCAACTGTCAAGAGCTCTGGCACGCGCTACCGTCGCGCACCACTGGTCAGCCCTTACTGCAGCGCGGGAACTTGTGCAGTCGACAATGGGCTCAAAGTGACGTAGAAAGGATCGATACCGAATGCAACGAGGCGGGATTTCTGGGAAGAGGATTAAAGTAATGAGAGGAAGAAAATTAACAAGTAGATGTCGCTGGAGCAGAATTTGAATTTCGAAATACACCTGCTACTCTTTCAGCTTTAATCGGATCTAGAGGATTCCGTTTTGAAGTAATATAAGAGAGATACCTTAATCCACTAACAGAATAAGGTTAAAAAGGGAAGATAGTGTTTTTTTATTTCGAAATGCTACTCTGTCATCAATAATGGACAATTGATCATTCTGTTACCTAAGCCCAATTGCAAACGATGTGTTCTAATCACGACAGAGTTTAATGTACAGAGTGTCCGATTCAGAATTCTGAAATTGCTTAGAATCCATGGAACACTGTTTCAGGGAATACAATTTAAATTCTTTTTTTTTTCGGGTGTAAAATGCATATAATTTCCTTTGCGTAGAAAACAGGATGATCTATTTTAAGAAGAGAAGGGGTATTACGGAGCTTTTAGGAAATGCTTCCAATCCCATACGTTACTGAATAGGAATAAGTACTTCAAAACTTCCCCCAAAATTACTAAATCATATGTAGCAAGAGAAAATACTACGAGTGAAACATCAAAGCAAACAGGAGCTATTTTCATTTGGAAGGCTGCATAGCTTATCTGACAACTCAAGTAGGCATTGCAATAAGCTACCGAATAGTGCTGGGAATGGAGAAGTGAGCCTCTCCTTTCTCTGGAATTCACGCACTGCTGCTCTCTATTAATGGGAATTGCGTGAATGGACAATTTTGTTTTCCCAATGAATTATCATAATATTTCTACAAGAAGTATTTTGATTAGAACATTTCGCAACTTTTATTTTTCAACTGCATTCATAACGTTAATAAGTTTCAATTGAGTTTCCGTTTATAAAATTTCTTTGGATCTCTCTTTTACTTCTGTGAAAGGAAGATATCTGATATGTGATATGTGCAGTCGAATGAAAGCGAGTCACCTGGAAATCTGTTTTCTTTTTACCCATATCAGATTAATATTCTTTCAACTCCACATAGCCGAGGGGCGGGGTGGCTCAGTCGGTAGCGCGTCAAGCTCATAATCTGTAGTTCCCAGGTTCGAGTCCCAGCTGGGTCAGCGTTGAGATTTATCTCCGCAAAATTCCCCGCCCTACCCACGGTCAGTAGGGGACACCGATGGGCTTGGAAAGGCCGCCGTCCGTCGGATGGGACGTTAAGCCGTGGCCCCGTGTGCAGGAGAGCCATACCCTGTGCACGTTAAAGAACACGCTGGATGGCCTTGACGGGAGGCTATCATCTGTCTCCCAACAGCTGTTCCAGTGGTCCCCTCCCCCAACCTTCTCTGAGCCTTCGGGGTCCATGTGACCTGGCCATTTAGCCCATGGTGTGCAAAAAAGTGCCGCTCAGAGGTAAAACAACCCAACCCAAAAAGCAGTCCTGGAAAGCACGTTCTGGAATGTTGCGGAACTGTTCTGTCATGGCCGTCCGAATGGCCTCCCCACTCTGCGTTTTTTAGGGGTTTTTTTTTGTTTGTGTGTCGTACTATAGGCACCATGTTTCATCTCCAGCAACGATGGAGGAGCAGAATGTATCGTCCTTGCTTGCAGTTTCCAAAAGATCGGAAACTGAAAGGATTTCTTTTTTCTCACACAGCATAAATTGCAGCGAGTAGCGGTGCACATGTCAAAACTTGTGCAGCAGTGGGGGAATAATTCTACTTTACTACCACAGAAACAGAACTGGCCAATTATTACTGTTTGTCTGAAATAAATTGGGGCGGGGGTGGCTCAGTCGGTAGCGCGCCAGGCTCGTAATCTGTAGTTCCCAGGTTCGAGTCCCAGCTGGGTTAACGTTGAGATTTATCTCCGCTAAATTCCCCGCCCTGCCCACGGTCAGTAGGGGACACCGATGGGCTTGGAAAGGCCACCGTCCGTCGGATGGGACGTTAAGCCGTGGCCCCGTGTGCGGGAGAGCCATACCCTGTGCACGTTAAAGAACACGCTGGATGGCCTTGACGGGAGGCTACCATCTGTCTCCCAACAGCTATTCCAGTGGGTCCCCTCCCCCAACCTTCTCTGAGCCTTCGGAGTACATGTGACCTGGCCATTTAGCCCATTGTGTGCAAAAAAGTGCCGCTCAGAGGTAAAACAACCCACAACCCAACCCACATAGCCGAAATTTGCCAAAGGATCGGAATATTTATAATTAAGGATGATCCGCTTCAGCATTCATCCCAGAATTAAAATAATTGGGAAAAGTTTAAAGTAACTAAGGAAGTACTGAATATTCGTGTGTGGGGGAGTAGAGGGAGGTTCCCCAGTTTTAAAGAAATGATATGAGGAGTTAAAATGACTAGATCGTCAACACTGCGTGTAACTAATTGAAAAATAGGCTTGTAGTGGGGGGGGGGGGAGATCTTGCATGCATTTGGTGACTTCAGAATCAAGATCAAGTCGAAGAAATGTCCACCTTGGGAAATGCCGATATCCAATTCCAACAGAAGGTATCCCTGAAATTTTTGCTTTTTTTGTTTTGGAAATTAATAGCATATTCCAAGCCAAACTGAAACAGATTAAAGAAAAATGTGGAAAATATTTTTGTTTTGCATGAAGCGTACTCGGGTTAAGCAGAATATGAAATTAGATATTCATGTGGAATTTCATTGTGAAAGATAGATTTGTGTAATTTTTCAATATAGGGATATTAATTAGTGAAGGAAACTGGTGTTTGAAAGTAAGAATTAAAATTTCAATACCTGAGCATACGAGGAAGGTTGGGTTCTTTTACCTCTGAGTGGCACTTGTTTCGTACACAATGGGCTAAAAAGAGGCTCATGTAGAGTTGGAAGGTCACGAGGACCCCAAGATCTTAGAGAAGGTTGGGGGAAGGGAACCCACAGGACATCTGTTAGGAGAGAGGTGGAAACATCCCGTCAAGGCCATCCAGCGCATTCTTTAACGTGCACAGGGCTATGACTCTCCTGCCCACGGGGCCACGGCCTGTCTTCTCATCCAACGGTTGGCGTCCCTTGCAAGCACATCGATGGCAACTGGCGGCTGCCTTTAAATCTCGCCTTTCACTTTTCTGCTTGAAAGTATGTAGAGAGTGGACAAAGGAAAACTTTTCAAATGCTTCAAAATCGTAAGTTCAAAAATAAGACCTCAAGTTAGAAGTCTGCAGTTGTGTTCTAGAGAACTTGGAATTTGCTTTATGTTCAGATGCATATTATTATCCCAGATTCCTTCAAAAGATTCCTTGTTATAGAGGTCCTAAGATTTTGTCAGTTTCCATCCAAGAAGGGATCATTTGAAATAGTCTTGAAAAAAACAGTATAAATAACATAAAAGAGGTCTGATCTTAAACAATTCTGATTCAAACGAATGTGATTTTCATTTAAAAGAAAGGTACTATAAACACCCAGTAATAGTAGCTATATAAAAATAAGATCGAGCATTTAAAAAGGCAAATACATTCCAAAGAAAATTACAAATAATGTTTTGTTTATTTGAAGACAAAATCATCGGTCACATTGGCATAATCTAATGATTACAGCCAGCGTGCATTTTATGGAGAAACTACGATATCAATTCATAATTCGCATTCGGAAATGCTATCGTATCAAGAATTATCACTATTAAGGAGTCTTTCTGCTCAATTCTTTGAAGTATTGGGAGGCGTCCTTACAAGCAAACTGAGTTCTGAATAAATGGCAAGAATTTGATCTTAGTTATATGCATCTTAATATGATAAATGTGAATGTAACCAGATCCAGGAGAAGTGGTCTGTTAGCAAATGTGCTTCCTTCATATTTTGGATATAAAATTACCTTCGTTACTTATTTTATAAAATGTAACACTTTGAAATGTGAATATTCTTTTATAATAAGCTTGCGTGTTTATCCTGAGCAATAGTTGCTGCATTTGTTTATTGCCGATCAATTCTATTAAGGTCCTGTTTGACATTTTCCACGCCCTTCAGTTCAAGTCTCTCCCTTTGAGCCTTTATTAACACTGTTCATAACTCTATTCGTTAACCTTTCGTACTTCATGCGACAACGTGATCAAAAGAATCTCTCCCTGCACAAGATGCTACCTAAAGTTGGATGATAACTCTGGTCTAATCTCATGATTTATCTACATTAAAAAAATCCACCCACCACACCACCAAGAAAATCATCCAAAATCAAAAGAATTAAATTTACTCTTATCTTTCTTAAAAAAAGGATCCACGTTTCAATATATAGCAAACTTTAGAAAGGACCAACTATTTTATACATATATAATACAATGATGGCTCTCGCTAGCAATACTGAGCCGCGTTTTAGAGTTGCTAAAGAATCAGGGATTAGTTTAACATTTCTGATCAACAGTTGATTAGTAATGTTAAACAATCACTGCTGTTCGTCCTTAGATTCATTCGTGGATTTTTCCTCACTCTCCACAAATTTCTTAAAGTTCCAGCAGCCGTGCCTATTTTGCTGTTCATATCGCACATTTATCAGCATCTGTAACACAGCTGTCAACTGTTTAATGGCATAAACTAAGAAACTTGCTCAAAGACCACCCACTTGATAAGTTTCCAATGCTTTAATTTTCTCTATATTAACCTCCAAGGTCAGAAACGTACCCATGATTTAGTTTTAAGGTGAGAAAAACTTGAGAAGGGTTTCCCAATTACTAAAATACTTCACCCGAAAGGTTAATGTAATATTCTATATGCAATAAAATTTCATAATCATTTGTTTTTAAAATCTATTCCTAGTTTTGGGCGTATAACATGGAACTAAAATTATACAAAGACACCTGTTTTGGATTTTAAAGTAAATAAAAAAGATAGACAGTTCATATAAGACGATAAATTTTGGAGGGATGGGGGCGGCGGATCCCTGAACCCCTTCCCATCTATCTGAGAACCTCACAGGAGATCCATCTAGAACCTCTCTGAGATCCATCTAGTTGGAAACAGCAACTGTGGTTTAAACTACTTAATAGAAACGTTAAAAGAGCTCGTATTCTTTTCTTTTCTTTTCGAGGCAATTTCAAGAGACAGGTTATAATATCCAAAACCATTTCCTGGATATGGAGGAGAAAAATTTTCTGGTGTTTCCAAATATTTCAGAATGAGCAGAATTATTCACCGCTTGGTATATTTTTGCTCCAACCTCTCCATACCTGGCAGTAGTTACCAAAAATTTTATTTCCATTTTGAGTGTTGTTACTCAAATTGCATATGGACATCGTTAAACATGCAGGACTTAAAAAAACTATTAGTAGGAGATTTTTAACTAAGTGTGAATGAATTTCGAAGGAGGAGAACCTCCTGCTTTTTCTCTGCTTTTTTTTACCTTGTAACAACCGACACATTTTCTGCCAACAAAAGGCAGTATTATACAGATAAGAGCTCAAACTAGCTGTAAATGTATGTATATAAATTTTTGTTATAAGTTGAAACATTGGCAATGCAATTGTGTAATTGCTTGTCTTGCTTCGTAAATTCATAACAATCTTTGATTTCTTATCTGAATTTCGAAGAGCGACACAACTCCCCCTCCCGCAGGAAATGCTGCATTAACTCCGTCCCTCCCTGCATCCTCAAAGCATCTGGGAGAAAAGGGGAAAGTTTCCAAGTCATTGGTTGGATTTTTAGGGAGAATTTTGGAATCTTTGACAAGTAAATTCTGCTGAACAAAGATGATTTTTTTTTCGTTTCAATAACGTTAGTTATTAAATATTAATTTCTTTTATTTAATATTATTAATGAACAGACTCGTCTTAAATGAAAAGTGTTCTCATTCGTGAGACTTCCTTGTTTGCTGTCAGATAGGTTAATTTCCCGTATCTCGAGTTTGCTCATTCGATTGGCGGCGACTTTTGGAAGTCTGACATTGGCCTGTGAAAAGAGTTGTGATTCGAATATCACAAGAGACTGGTGAAAAATGATGCAATCAGGGACTGAGTTTGGGAAATTCAGTTTACGATCCCGTCATTCTGCAAAGGTACCTGCTTGTTATCGAATCTGATTTTCGGATTGTCATCACTTGTGGTTCTCGTGGTAACTAGATATCCATCTGTAAGAACAAGGAAATCAGAAATACTGCATTTCATGGCACGTTTAAAGGATATAAGGAAGTGCTGCAGTAAATGCAAAGAAGATTAGTTCCTGATTCTTCTTCGGTTAGTTTGTCGCTTTCACTTCAGCATCAAACATCAAACAAGGCACCAAGCACATAGTCGGAAAATATTTTCGGGGTTATATACCGAAGAGCCAAAACATTATGACCACCTGCCAAATATGATATTGGTCCTCCACGTGCCGCCAAAATAGCTCTTACCCGGCGAGGCATGGATGCTACAAGATTTCTAAAAGTGTCTTGTGGTATCTACTACCAATACGTTACCTGCAGATCCTTTAACTCTTGTATGTTACATGGTTGAGCCGCAGCAGATCGGATATGCTGTTCCAACACAAACAACAGATGCTCGATTGGATTGATGTGTGGGGAATTTAGAGGCTAGGACAATACCTGGAAGTCTTCCTCATGTTTCACGAACCATTCTCGAGCATGCCACAGACAGTATGGCATGGAGCATTATCCAGCTGAAAGAAGGCACTGCTAGAGGGATATACCGTTGCCATGAAAGGATTTACCTGGTCTGTAATGATGTTTAGGTAGGTGGTAGACGTCATAGTTTCCTGCACATGAATGACTGTGCCCAAGGTTTCCCAGCAGTACGGTACATCCTGGTGCCAACACTTCTTCAGGTAAACGACACACACGTACCCGGCAGTCCACATGGTGGAACAGGAAACGAGATTCATCAGACCAGACTACCTTCTTCCAATCATTCAAGGTCCAGTTTTGATGCTCGCATGCCCATTGTAGGCACTTTCGACGGTGAATCGAGGTCAGCATGGGCACTCGGAGCGCCCCATTTTCAACAGGGTCTGATGTAGTGTGTGTTGTGACACATTACTTCCGTTACCAGCATTCAAATTACGGCGAGTTGCGCCACAGTATCCCTTCTGTCGTCTCGTACCATACGGGATAGCCTTCGCTCACCTCTAGCATCGATGAGCCGTGGTCGGCCCACACCTTGCCGGCGGTTCGTGGTTTTTCCCTCCTCGGATCACTTTTTGAAAGTACTAACCACAGCTGACCGTGACCAACCCACAAGCCTTGCCGTCTCGGAATGTTCTGATCCAGTCGTCTGGCCATTACAATTTGGCCTTTGTCAAACTCACTTAAATCCGTTGCCTTTCCCATCTGAAGAACAAGAATAACACTGATTAACAGAGCTCAGGATCGGGTGTTATTTATACCGTTTCGTGACCATCACACGCGCTCTCGTTTAACTGCAGTTGCTTCGATTTGCGTAAAGACACGCTGGTCATAACCTTTTGGCCCTTTTGGTGCATTTCCTGGATGTGAACCCCGTAAAATAAAATATTGCATCCTCCAAAAATTAAACCCTGAAAATTTAAAACCCCGAAATTAGGAACTCCGAAAAATTAATAAACTCGAAAATTAAAATATTGAACCCTGTAAATTAAAATATTGCATCTATATGGAATTTTTGGAAGGAAAAAATTCCATACAGATGCAATATTTTAATTTACTGTTGATAAAGTTTAGAATTTCATGAAATAAGTTGAGTTATGAAAAGTGTGCCTTAAGGCCTCAGAAAAAGGGGACATCTGGATTGCGGTATGTATGTGTATTAAAAATATTAAATACCTAGACAAAAAAAAAACGTTTTCAAAATCTTATTTTCAGAATTTTTGTATTAGAATTGCGGGGTAGGGCTCCTGGGTTACCCTCCTGGCTACATGGCTGAAAAACACTAATGCATCGAAGCACGCACCTGACTGTGACATAAAAGTCGTTTGTTTTCCAGTGCGTGGTTGTGAGTTATTGTCTTCCATCCGTGTCCCGTCGTGAATCTTGCACAAGAGCCATCGGATGCGTTCTAGTTAGCAAGGAATAAGCCTGATCCGATGGCATCTGGCGAGCGAGGACGGAATCTTTTCGGGCATTGATCCGATGAAGAGAGTGACGACGATCAGTCATTCAACGTCGCCTCTTTTGTGATTCGTTTCGCTGAATGGGACCTCAGCTTCGAGGCTGACGGAGTGAGACTCGATCATCGGCAGTTAACATGCCGGGGAGGCTGACATGGAATGTTGCTTTCCCACTGCGTGGTTGAAACTGAAATCCAGGCATCATTCATTCAGAAACACTTTTTTCTTTTTTTAAACACTCATGAGGATTATTGTTTTTTCGTGACAAGTTGAGTGTCAGTCGAGTCAACTGAAACGCTTTTCGTTCTCCAGGGGTTGAACCCAGATTAACCTGAGCGCAACGACTGAATTGCAGAACTGGTTGCAATTCAGAAAAAAGCATTTAGAAAATCATTTAGAAAAAGCATCAGAAAAAAAATTTAGCAACCCGCCAATCTGCCTTTCTTAACGGTAAAACATAACGAGAAACGGAAAACGTAATTCCGTTATTTTGTTATTCTCAAGGTTTTTTTTTTCTGTCGATAGCATTTAGCTTTCTTCTTTTTTTTTTCTGTCGATAGCATTTAGCTTTCTTCTTTTTTTCTGTCGGTAGCATTCAGCTTTCTTCAGTTTTTTCCCCCCTACAATCAATAGTTGGAAACTGAATCCTCTGCCAATTTCGACAGATTTACATTTTAAGTTTTACTCTCAACTAGTTGTAAAACAGTCCCTGCTCAACGAGGAGCGGGGGTGGCTCAGTCTGTAGCGCGTCAGGCTCGTAATCTGCAGTTCCCAGGTTCGAGTCCCAGACTTATCTCCGCAAAACTCCACGGTCAGTAGGGAACATCGATGGACTTGGAAAGGCCGCCGTCTGTCGGATGGGACGTTAAGCCGTGGACGGGAGAGCCATACCCTGTGCACGTTAAAGAACACGTTGGATGGCCTAGACGGGAGGCTACCATCTGTCTCCCAACAGCTGTTCCAGTGGGTCCCCTCCCCCAGAGTCCCCTTCTCTGAGCCTTCGGGCTCCATGTCTGACCATTTAGCCCATGGTGTGCAAAAAAGTGCCGCTCAGAGGTAAAACAACCCAACCCTGCTCAATGACACATTCTTGAAATATTTGATTGGCAGTTCTCCTAATCACTCTGCTCATAATTAGCATCCAGAGAAAAGGAGATGCGATTGCCAGAGATAATAGTGGCAGTGGTAAAGGGTTGAACTCCATTCATTCAGAAGGAACAGCAGGGCAGTTACAATAGGGTGAAAATCTCGGTTGTCTTGCAATATCCGGTGATCAGCTTAAACACGAGAAGGAATTCTGTAGGTGGAGTAATTTGGGTATGGAATAGAGAGTTGGATGAGAGAAAAGGCCAGTTACCTTGGCGATAATCAAGACTTCTGGTTTTAACCTCGACATTTCCTTTCCTAAACATACAATCTTGTCTTGATAGCGCCCATAAATATTTCATTAGGTATATGGAATAGGAGGATCAATATTATAAACTTAACCTTCCTAGTCAAGAAATGAGTAATAGAATGTTGATTGGCCAACAAGTGACGACGCCTCCCTTGTACTTGTCTGCAGCTCCGTTGAGAACAGATTGCATAAAGATAAATAGGTAATAAGTTGCTTTACTTATATTTATTCAGTCGATTTTTTTGATGCAGTATGAAGTCTCTTTTCCGAAATAAGGGATAATTTGTTTTTCCACGTGACACCTGCCTTTCTATTTAAACCAATGACAACAGAAGTATTTTGTATCCTCTATTTAAGGCAACACATTATTTGCAACGATGTTCAGAAACAATATCTATTTATTCTGAATGGTCGCATCTATCAGAGACTGAAAGATATTTCACCAGATTTTTAAGAAGTTGGTCCCTTGACATTTTTTCCCTCACTTACTTTGTTCGAATTTGCTTTGTCGAAATGAGCGTCAGAATTCTTTAAAGTGTCCAGGAATAACAACAACGAAAACGAAGCTTATCTTAGAGGTTTACTCCATTAGCAATGAGTCTAAAGTATGAAATGTAATGAAAGCATTCGAACACTGTGCAGCATAAATGATTTGCAATGAAACACGTTACAACAGAGCAACAACAGAGCACCAGAATTCAACCAGAACCTCTTCACAGATTCCATCTCTCATTATTGGGCAGAGTTTGTCTTAGTCGTCAGAGTGCCAGGCTTGTAATTTACATTTCTTAGGTTCGAGTCTCATCTGTTCTCGAATTGAGAAATTTATCAGCTAAACCTCCCCCCTTCCCTCACTGCCCTCTGCGAGCAAAAATTATTCGAGATATTGGGGTCCAATTCATTTTAACAAACAGCTTTCCTCATTCAGGTTCGTAAGCCAATGAAGGATTTCCTTCCTCCTAGAAATTGTAGATCCGTTTACAAAATCGTAATTAAGAACTAATAATGATTTTTTTATGCATTGGTCTTTAACTGCCTTTTTATTCTATTAATTATTATCATAAATCATTAATAAATATTTTAATCGAATAATAATTTCATTACTTTGTATTTGTACGAAAAATATTTCGTTATAATGTTAAACGTAACGAAATTTAAATTCTGCTCTAACAAAAAAAAGATGTTAAATTTTTGACTGTAAATAAACGTTTTTCTTTCGTTTGCCAACAATGCCTTCTTCACAGATCTTCTGAATGGCTTCTTATATAGAAAGGTTCCTTATATGAATATGGAAGGGTTTCCTTTATAACGGGATTCTCACATAGAGAGACTTCTTATATAGAAATGTTCCTTATATGAATATGGGTTGGGTTGTTTTACCTCTGAGCGGCACTTTTTTGCACACCATGGGCTAAATGGCCAGGTCACATGGACCCCGAAGGCTCAGAGAAGGTTGGGGGAGGGGACCCACTGGAACAGCTGTTGGGAGACAGATGATAGTCTCCCGTCAAGGCCATCCAGCGTGTTCTTTAACGTGCTCAGGGTATGGCTCTCCCGCACACGGGGCCACGGCTTAACGTCCCATCCGACGGACGGCGGCCTTTCCAAGCCCATCGGTGTCCCCTACTGACCGTGGGCAGGGCGGGGAATTTTGCGGAGATAAATCTCAACGCTGACCCAGCTGGGACTCGAACCTGGGAACTACAGATTACGAGCCTGGCGCGCTACCGACTGAGCCACCCCCGCCCCTATATGAATATGGAAGGGCTTCCTACATAAAGGGATTCTTACATAGAGAGACTTCTTATATAGAAAAGTTCCTTATATGAATATGAAAGGGCTTCCTATATAAAGGTATTCTTACATAGAGAGACTTCTTATACAGAAAGGTTCCTTACATGAATATGGAAGGGCTTCCTATATAAAAGGATTCTTACATCATGGGTATGACTTCTTATATAGAAAGGTTCCTTATATGAATATGGAAGGGCTTCCTATATAAAGGGATTCTTACATAGAGAGACTTCTTATATAGAAAGGTTCCTTATATGAATATGGAAGGGCTTCCTATATAAAGGGATTCTTACATAGAGAGACTTCTTATATAGAAAGGTTCCTTATATGAATATTGAAGGGCTTCCTATATAAAGGTACTCTTACATAGAGAGACTTCTTATATAGAAAGGTTCCTTATATGAATATGGAAGGGCTTCCTATATAAAGGGATTCTTACATAGAGAGACTTCTTATATAGAAAGGTTCCTTATATGAATATGGAAGGGCTTCCTATATAAAGGGATTCTACATAGAGAGACTTCTTATATAGAAAGGTTCCTTATATGAATATTGAAGGGCTTCCTATATAAAGGTACTCTTACATAGAGAGACTTCTTATATAGAAAGGTTCCTTATATGAATATGGAAGGGCTTCCTATATAAAAGGATTCTTACATAGAGAGACTTCTAATATAGAAAGGTTCCTTATATGAGTATGGAAGGGCTTCCTATATAAAAGGATTCTTACATAGAGAGACTTCTTATATAAAAAGGTTCCTTATATGAATATGGAATGGCTTCCTATATAAAGGGATTCTTACATAGAGAGACTTCTTATATAGAAAGGTTCCTTATATGAATATGAAAGGACTTCCTATATAAAAGGCTTCTTACACAGAGAGACTTCTTATATAGAAAGGTAAGCAGATGCTTGAGGTAGAATATTGTTACCTATTACAATTGTATTGCATAAGTTTCATTCCATTTTGAAAGTTCTTTGTAGTTGCCAATGAATTTTCATTGGCAAAAAATACCCCCCCCCCCACTTGAGGAAAAGTTTTTTCAGGAAAAAAGACTCGTCATAAAGGCTGTTGACCATAAGAAAATTAAATAACATAGCATTAACTTTTAAAACTGGACAATGTTATAAAACCCCTTGGTCTTGAAATTAAAAGGATTAATTTCCTTTTGTATTGCGTATCTTGTTATATTATTTGCATTAAATTAGAACAATAATGTTTTTTTTTAGGTTGATACAAATCGTTGATTCCGATTATCATGGCAGAGCTTGGAGTGAAAAAAAAAGTTAGAAAGTAATCTGATAAGCAAAAGTACAGTTTCTCCCTAATTCTAGCTCTTATTTGCCGCTCTGTCCCCGTAAAAGCTACAGCCCTGCCTACAAAATGAAACCACATATTATTATTCATCAAAATGGTACTAATGGATTTTTCGGAGAAGTAATAGGACTAATACAAGACAACACAAGCATTCGAAAACTTAAAAAGAAGTTATCTAATCCTGCAGTGATCACAAATTTGGAAAAGTTGCTACTTTTATTTTCTGAAATATTTCGAAATATTTGTCTGCAACCTTTTACTAGTGATGAGCTGGATTCACATAAGATGATGAAGATGTTGGTGGGATTAATAACGGCAAAGATGCAGATCCCCGAATCGACATAGGGCGACGAGGTTGTTAGTATCTAATTGAAATCGGACGAAGAGGCCACTAACAGTGGTTATTGTACGAGATTAAAGATTTATAAATTTTACCTTTGCTTGAAACAGAATTTTTTTCGTTCCCGAATTGCTAATGTAGTAGAGCAAGTCATTTTGGTTTGCCCTTAACGATTTCGGTATCTGCCATCATGGGTATGAAACTCTGTTTCTCTTATTTCTTCTGCCATGGACCTCTCAGAGGATTATGCCCCACAGACTGGATCTGACAGACTGGATCTTTGCACCATCACTCTCATTGGTAACAACTATAAAAGCAAATCTCATTTCAGAATTCTTGAGACGTTCACTGGTGACAAAAGCATCTCTCACCTTGGATTTTTCTCCTTCGATTTCGTTCTTCCCTTTTTTTGAACACTTTTTCTTCTCTGGTATTTTTTTTTTCTTTTTGCGTTTCACTGATTTTATCTCTCCATCTGTTCCCTCCCATTTCTGAGTCTTCATCGCCGGCTGCTTCCTGTTCGGAAGTCATCCGCATTTCTAAAATTACAACTCTCCCACCCACATAAATTTCTTCTGTAAATAAGCGACCGTGATTAAAAACAACAACAATAAAATCTACATGTTTCTCATTTATGTGAAGAAAATTAAGTCTTTTCGAATAGATCACGACGGGTTAGATGAAATCTCTTCGTAAATAGCTTGTTGGCAGTAATTAACTTCATATGCAAAGCATCTGCGAGGATAAAATCAGTTTCAGACTTTCGATCATTCAACCTTGACAGATTCCATCTCTCATTATTGGGAAGAATTTGTCTTAGTCGTTAGAGTGCCAGGCATGTAATTTACAGTTCTCAGGTTCGAGTCTCATCTGTTCCCGAGTTGATATCCGCTAAACCTCCCCTCTCCCCCCCTCACTGCCCCACTGCCCTCTGCGAGAAAGGGAACACCCGTATGCTGGCAAAGACCACCATTTGTCGGAAGGGACGTTAGGCCGTGGCTCTTTCTGCAGGAGAGCCATATCATGTAGATGCTCATGTGGATGCTCAAGAGCACTCTTTCTGCAGGAGAGCCATATCATGTGGATGCTCAAGAGCACTCTTTCTGCAGGAGAGCCATATCGTGTGGATGCTCATGTGGATGCTCAAGAGCACTCTTTCTGCAGGAGAGCCATATCATGTGGATGCTCAAGAGCACTCTGGATGTCCTCGACGGGAGATTTCCATCTGCTTTCTAACAGCTGTCCAGTGGACTTCTTTCTCGAACCTTGTTTTAGACCTTGGAGTCCTTGTGACCTGGCCATTTAGCCCATTATGTGCAAAGAAATGTGCCGCTCAAAGGTCAAATGCAGAGGCTTCATGTGATTATAAAATGAAAGGAAATTTATGCATAACAAACAAGGATATAATTAATCGCATGAGAAACATCGATTTTATTATTCATAACTAATAATTTTTCTAGGGCAGGACCTAAAAAGGTTTCAGGGGAGGAAGTCAGGGAGGGGACTGATGGAACCAAAATGAAACAGAACATCGTTTCAGTTTCCTTTTTTTTTAGGAAATTACCATTACCAAATAACGGAATCTGTTTTTTCCTTCTTACTACTGATATTTTAAAGAATCTTTGCATAATACGAATATATGCAAAAGATAGGTTGATTATTATTTTCCGTCTCTATTCCGGTTGCTAAAGTTCTCCGGGGGGGGGGGCGGGTCTTTCCCCTCCTCACTAGAATCCCTCCCTGCGATTATGTGTTCTTTCCGTAATTCCCTAACTTTCCACGGCCAATCCAGTTCTTTCACCAGCTGTGGTTTGACAAGAATGAACAGGGTTAATGCAATCGAATTGCAGAGTTAGAATTCCATCCGTTTCTTAAATTCATTACACTAATAATACTCTATTATGGTTGTTATGTATTATCGTTATTGTATGACATTATTACTAATGTTGTTATTATAATGTACAGTTTATTCGTCCCACTCTACATTACTGATTCTCCATACTAGTTGTTATTCATTGCTGCAATACCATTGCAACAGGTTCACTAATTTTCAATGTTTGAAAGAGCGTAGAGTTTAATAAATGTCAATCGATAATATTCTTTTACGAAAAAAAATCGTCAATGTGCTCCGGTTCCACTTCATTAATAAATGTCAGTAACACAACTGAAATGTGTAGATAATTAAGCGAAAACCTTGGTTGAGAAAAAAACGAATTGAAAAGAGCCGCAGCGTCACTCGTCATATTACTGCATCACTCATCTCCCAAGTTCTCATCAAGTTAGTTCCTTCAAACTCACTTCCAGCTTTCCTAATAGTGCTAACGCGAAAAAATGAATTCTGAACATTATTAAAGAACATTAATTTATCATCATTTATTGCAGATATTTCTGATATCTTAGACCATGTCTGCTGCACATATACTTCATTAGAAATTTATTCCGACTAACCAAATAGGAACGTTTTAAAAAAAATGCAGCTTTCTCTGACGAGGTTTTAAACCTTTCACTGAGGAATATTCGATTGCGTTATGCACAACAAGAAATTTCTCAATTACTCAGCGAAAACGATTTGCCGCAGGAATGATACAACCTAAATCCAAGTGTAGAATTGCATTTTCTTATTCGGAAAATGCAATTCTACACTTGGATTTAGGTTGGGAGGATTTCTTATTCGGAAATCCAAGTGAAAATGCAATTCTACACTTGGATTTAGGTTGGGAGACTTTTCTTATTCGGAAATTCTTGTTACTTCTCCGTAGTTTTGACCTCGCTTGTTGTTTTAGGCCTGCATATTGCACGTGGATTCGTGTTGGAATGTTCTACCTCTAAGCAGCATTTCCTTTGCACGCAATGCGCTGAATGGTGAAGGACTCAAACTGAGTAGAGGAAAGGGATCCGTTGGACAAATGTTACGAGACTGATGGAAACCTTCTGTAAAGTCCATCCAGGCATAATGAGCACAATGCTTGGCTCGCTCTCCTACTATGGCATTACTTGATATATAATTCATATTATATATAGTATCATACCTTTAGAACATACTTCATATAGTCTACATATATGGAACTCCTTCAGGTAACCTTTCATTGAAGGACATCCTTTTTTTTTTTCGAAACCCAGAGGTGTTCCTCTTTTTAAAAAAAGGGCAGAGCGTGGGGTCAGCAGAAGAAATCTCGACGAAGTCACAATAGGTGCCCGAACCCGGTAAGTAATTGATTGATACAACGTATATCCATAGCACATAGATTCTTATTAAAAATGCACATTTTGAAATGCACTTGTTACGACGTTGACAGGGACGTACCCGGGGTTCGGACCACCTTCCTCTGAAAATCTGTCGTCTTATACGAAATATCAAACTTCACTACCTGCTTTGAAATACAAAACATTTGTATTTGTATAATTTTTATTTTAGTTCCATGGTATATGTCCGACAATAAAAATAAATTAAAAAAGACAACTTAAAATCGATTTAAAAACCAACTATAAATATTTATTCCACATATAATATCATTTTAATCTTTCCTATCTGGTGTAATATTTTAGTAAATAGGAAACATTAATCAGGTCTTATTCACAGACTCCCCTCCCCCAAAACTAAAATCTCGACCCCACCCCCACCGAAGTTAAAATCTTCGACCAACCCCTCCCGAAACTAAATTCTGGGTACGCTCCTCACTTCTTATCCTGTATTATGTCTTTAACATTTCCCTTAAATGAAAAACGACTGCGATTATCTTTTGACTTATTAAATGTTGAGAGGAGAAGAAAACAAGAGCACCTGGAAGATTGGAATGTTTCCGCAATTGAAGAAAATTCGTTACTAGATTATTGTTAACAGCATTTTCTATTCTTAGAGTTCTTCTAAATATCGAATAATAAAACACTGTCATTTTCTTTCTTCTTAACAAATTTTATAATTTTTTTTGTAAACATATTATTTATTAAAGATTTTTTTTTGTAAAATTGCTACTGCATTCCCGAAAACTTATTTAGTAACGTTATTTATCAATAAGAATAAAATCGAAATCTTCGCTTTCGAGACTAGCTAGCACGGATAATTTGTCTTATCCTGCCAATACTGGAACCTCTGAGGACAATAACACTAAGGTGTCTACTCCCAGCACATCCTCTGTGCTTTCGATTAGCAGCCCCCCAAATACTCTCTCTGAATTAAAACTTCTGCCCTTACCTTGCAGCATTCCGCTCTCACTTCCATCCTACGAATCTCACGCTTCACCAAGATGAAGCACATTCGTCTAAATTTACCTTTAAAAAAGCTAGCATAAAATTTTAACGGGGCTAACAGACCCCCCAAAAAAATAAACAAGAATAATAAAATCGTCATTGATTTACTCTCAATGTGCATCAACCTGATTAAAAGCCTCATTCCTTCCAGCAGCAAAACTTTGGAAATGAATGTCATCCTTATGCTGTTCATCCATTCATTACCGGAAGCATGCATCCTACTTGAAAAAGAAATATTCTCTCCATTTCCTTCTCTTCATTTCTAATATCTACGTTCGAGCGAAACACTGAAAATTCTCTTCTGCTGCAATGGAACTGGAACAGATTTAAAAATAAAAATTGTTTTCTTAAGAAATTTTCTCCCCAATAAAGAATGTCCCATCATATGCCTATATGAAAATCCACACTTTTTAAGTTTAAGTTGCGAGACATTTTTAACAAGGTTATGGTCAGGCCTCTGAATTCAGCTTCTGTATATGACCTAATATTCCCAACAGAACTAACCCATTTGCTACCGATTAATACATAATCAATCATATTGTTATGCAGTCCACCTGATGAATCCCATGTGTATTTATATATAGGGTTGTTTTACCTCTGAACGACAATTTTTGGTGCTAATGAGCTAGTGTAATATCCCTCGCATAATTAAATGAGTGAGATTGCATAATGTAGTAAATATATGTTCATAGATATTGATATTTTTATTGATAATAATTTCTATGATCAATGTGCATATTGATGATATTTGTGACCATTTTGTTCTTGTGGTATGGTTATTGCCTATAGCTATTTCTGTTGGCTGAGAACGTAGAGTTGATGAAACTGCACCTGGTGCACAAAATGCATCGAAAGTGTGAAGATGACATGGTGACGAAGCACCAACTTCTCTTGTGCGCTAGCCAGGTGTTGGTCACCGGATGAAACTTTATGGCACCACTGGGTGATGAGGGACGAGCGCTGTTGCCAACGGTGACCTTGAGGGCAAGTAACGCGTGAGAGAAAGGATTCAGCAAGGGGAAGACAGAATCGTATCGGACGTCAAAGTATTGAGTCGTGCGTTTCTCGGGAACTGGGATTCTGAAGGAAGATCTCAGGGTAAGGTTTGATAGAATTCAACTCCAAGAATAGTCTATGTGACTATTAGTAAACAGAGGTCTTTGTCACCATAAATACTTAGCGTGATCATTTAATTCGTGGACAGAAGCAAAAAGTTACATTAAATATCATCCTCTGAAACTTCTTGGCATTTGTTTTTATCAAAGTATTTTGCCATCGTTGACAGGCTCCTGTCAGACCTCTGTGACAAGCAGCTCCTTGAGGGGGTATTTATTTTCTAGCCGTCCCGTGGCCGAATGGTTAGCGCGCTTGGCTGTTGATCTAAGGGACCTGGGTTCGAGCCCTGGGTAAGGCATGAATGTATGTGTCGTTTTTCTGCTGAGGTCATGCCATTCTCTCAGATCTTCTACTGTGGCATATAAACTGACAGGCTCCTGTCAGACCTCTGTGGCAAGCAGCTGCTTGAGGGGGTATTTTTTTTTGTACCCATACATTAAAAGCGTCTTTGAAGCCATTTTTCGAAAGCGTGCGAAGTGTTGTCGTTGTGGCTCTGCAAGCTTCGTCGTCGGATGCGAAATGTTTCCCTTTCAAAGCTTTCTTCAGTCACCGTAAGAGGAAAAAATCGCAGGGTGCTAAGTCTGGGAACATGGAGGATGTGGGGAACATGAGGACCTCAGCACCTATGGCAATGATCACTGGCGGCACAATATTAGCTGTATGGGGCCTGGCGTTGTCGTGATGGAGAAACAAAGTCACACCAGAAAGTTCCGGACGTTTTTCACGAATGGCACCCTAAAGTTTGGTTCTGAGAACCTTCGAGTAGGCTTCCTTATTCATGGTTGTTCCACGAGGCACAAAGTGAGTAACGAGAACATCTTTGATATCAAAAAACACAAGAGCCATTTGTTTCCCAGCTGAACGAGAAACCCGGATTTTCTTAGGTCTCGGTGAATCGAGATGCTTCCATTGACTCGACTGCTGTTTTGCAAGTCATAATTCGACTCAAGAAGGTTGGACCCTGGCTTTCAAAACGATTAAGCCTCTCCTTGCACAGCTCTGCGCTTTTTTCTTTTTGTTCTGGAGTCAAACTGTGTGGAGTCCATTGAGCACAGATTCGTGACATTTTCAGGTGGGTTTTCACAGTCGCGTGAGCGCTTCCATATGAAACTGACATTTTCACAGCTACTTCACGAAGTGTTATTCGTCTGTCTGCATTGAGGATTGCCAGGGCTCTTTCGATTTGCTCAGGAGTTATTGAGGAAGATGGCTTGTCGGTCTTGGGTCATCGGCAACAAATTCGCGTCCTTCTTTGAATCGCTTATGCCACTTAAAAAAGGCAGACCTACGAAGGCCATAGGCTTCACTCATCTCTTCAACAGTCGCAGCAGCACTTAGGCCTCGCCTAACACTATAACGAATGACATACCGCTGTTCCATCTGAATTTCTGACATTCTGAACGTACGTCTATGACACGTAACTCGAATCACAGTCTTAGCACAACAGCAGTCGTCGCCAAATGTCCTCGGCACGTGAAGCTTCCTTCGCAGCGATCACATACAGTGCCATCTAGTGTTACTTTGAAAAAAGCGCTACGTGCGAGTATGGTCTGTGTGACCATATGAAACAAAGGTCTGTGTGACCATATATTCGGAGGTCTGTGTGACTAATCCTAATCAGTCTTTGATTAGAATTTAACCCTAAGAAGAGATCAGAAAACGGAAAATATCCCTCAGAAAGAGAGAACTGAAGACATTCCTAAGAAATAACAGCCAACTTCCTAAGACGTATCCCAGCAACAGAAAGGCAACACTGATGAGAAGGATATAAAGCTCATGTAAATTTTGCAACAAGTGTCTTCTGATTATTCGTCGATGAAAGGTGTGGAACAGAAATTCCTCTCGAGGATTGCATAGCATTTTTGACGGGATAAGCACTCTAAGACACTGGCACTGGATTAATATTCCATTACCCAAAAGTTATAATTGCGCCCCCTAATGGTATCATCATGTATTACAGATATTTCAATATTTTAAACGGATATTACTAGAGATGTATTTATGCTGGAATTATGAAATTTTGGTGATGTAATGGAAAAGTCACGAGGTTTGCATTGGCACAAATAAATTGTCACCTTACACTCAGGGTGGGTGGGATATCCAACTCTTTTTAAAGAGATAATTGAAATTTTCTTTTTTAGTTGGATTGTTATTAATGTAATGTGATGATTCATATTTTACAAATCCTTAGGTATTTAATTAGAGGAAATTAAATATTTAAAATGCGGAACTTTTAACGAATATTTATGAAATTATTCAAATTTTGGTTGTAGAATGTCAACAGATATTTCGCTGAAAACAACAATCTCAGAGGGTGGCGAGAAAAACACCTTTTTAATTTTAAGGAAGATAAAATAAAATAAATAAATACCCCCTCAAGCAGCTGCTTGCCACAGAGGTCTGACAGGAGCCTGTCAGTTTATATGCCAAAGTAGAAGATCTGAGAGGATGGCAGGACCTCAGCAGAAAAACAACACATACAACCATGCCTTATCCGGGGCTCGAACCCAGGTCCCTTAGATCAGTAGCCAAGCGCGCTAACCACTCGGCCATGGGACGGCTGTAAGGAAGATAAGAGAAATATTTTTTTTTCTGTTTAAGTACTAATAAAATATTGCAATTTTCATTTTCCTATCATCCATTAGTTGGAATAAAAACTTCCAAAAGTGCAAAAGTCAGTAAATGAAAAACGTTATTCTCCTTGAAAATGATACTCCTAAATTCGCCAGAGGCGATATTTTTTTTCTGTTTAAGTAGATAATATTTCCTGCGACTCTTTCAAAATATAATTTTCTTCTAGTAGTCCTTCGCTAAATTTGAGTTTTCCACCTCTGGTTTAAACACTGAACACCCCTCCAGTCGTGTGTACTCTACTTTTCCTGGGTCTTTCGACTTTTTCTTGCTTTCAAAATTTTCCCTACACAAAAAAGTAGTAGAAGGGATTTGTGCTTTCGCCCTTAGTCCTCAGATAGTTGTATCTGCTGACGAGTCATGTCTACCATCAAAAGGTACTCCATTTTGATGGTAGACATGACTCGTCAGCAGAATCAGCTGTGCTTCCATCAATCGAACAACAGGTTAGGAGGGTGTGTACTTTGCAAATTCCTTTCTGTCGGTACCTTTCAGTTATCTACGAAGGCTTTGGAAGTTCATTTGCTTCCATATCAAGAGGGAATCATTTCGAATCTTTGTTCAGAAGTGAAGTGTCGTTAGGTCATATTTTAATAAGGCTTTAACAGAAATACAAAAATTAGTTAATAATTAGTGGACCATTTTTTTTTTTTCATTTCTGAGATTAAGAATTCGGTCAAAAAAGTGCTTAGATTAAAAAACATATTATGTTTGAAAGGAATAGCATCAAACTAAACAATAAATCTTTGAAACTGTCAATTGAAAAATGATTAGAGAGTTAAAGATTTTGCTTTTTTGATCTATATATAATGGCGGAATACTCTTCATTCGAAGTAAACAGAGATTCAATCGTCTAACTCGGTTTGTTATAAGGAATGCTGTGGAGAAATGCGAACAAAGTTGTATTGAGGCAAAAGGCATTGGGGCGGTGCCAGCTGATGTTGCCTGGAGAAGAAAGCGTGGCGGCGTTGTCAGGAGATGCAAGTCATCTGTCGCATGCGCCTAACAATATCACGCCGGCAGAAACAACAATCGAGTTGCTGATGTTTCAGACGTTACAAAAACGGGTTTGCGCATGCGGAAAAGCACTTTCCAACGGAAACTCGTTATGAGGAAGTGACTGCCACGTGATTACTAGGTATTTGCTATTTCCTGTGTAGCGAGGTGCACGCGCCTTTCGCTCACCTCTTACGTAAGGGATGCGTGGCAACTCATGCCATCGAGGAAGTGGCACGAGAATTTCTCTTCTATTCTCGATTCTCGTAATTCATCGATTCTTCGCTTAACTAGAAATGCGCATCCATCGTTTTAGAATTGTTTCCGAAGCCCAGAATCCTCAAAAGAGTTGTTGTCCAGTTTATTACTCTATATGAGAATGGTAAGTTTTGATAACACTCAGAATGACTCTTGATCCAGACTTTAAAATCTTTCTATTCTCATTCTACGCGCATTCTGAATTTTGAATTCTGTTCCACTGATTTCGATTGTACAAACTCAACTGCGGCTATCTGCCAAAACAATTCATCTCTCTGTCTTAACAAATTCATAAAGGACTGAAATGTCAAAGCACCTGTACTTGAATAAAATTTGCAAAGAGCGAACACAAGGGCAGTCTTCAATGCTTCTGGAATAGCACTCTGTATCTTGAAGAATCAAAGATGGCTGCCAATGATTCAGCAATTAAGTCCGAAACAAAGATGAATGATTTTCACCAACATCATCAATTCCATAACTATTTTGATCTATATACAACTTCACTACTTCATTTTTTAATTCTGCTGTATATATAAGAAGGCTCTTAATATAACGTAGTCTTTATATAGAAATCTTTCAAGTTTTCTGAGTCATGTGAA
This sequence comes from Ryuthela nishihirai, assembly GCA_038380435.1. Lineage (NCBI taxonomy): Eukaryota > Metazoa > Arthropoda > Arachnida > Araneae > Heptathelidae > Ryuthela > Ryuthela nishihirai. The sequence goes on along the minus strand of JAWZYU010000004.1, from coordinate 23,179,800 downwards.
ATGCCTACTTATATTACTTTCAATAAATGAAAAAATATATATGTGCATCACAGATAATTCTCAATGGTTAAGGATCTATTTTCATCACATCAAGAAAAATTCTTCATCTGCAAAAGTTTGTTGGTGTTTTTTTGAGCTAATATTTTTACCAAAAATATATACTGCGGTTTTCTAATTTTCAGCATTTTGTATTGAGTCAGGATTCTACACTAGGAACTGCAACAAAACCCAGGATTAGAATTAAGGAAGCGACTGCTCAGCTATTAGTTAGGGTCAGATGGATTTCTCTAAGATCATCCGGCTTGTTTCGAGCTGTGAATAAGTTCCGATGCTTTCTTGTGCATCGACTTAATAAATCCCAATCAGAAAAAGGGCGTCGTTTTACAAACCCAACAGTGAATCTTTTTCACCGATAGCAGTGCGAAGACGGTCTGAGAAAATATCAAATATTTCACAGTCGCGACCAGAACCTTGAAACTTTAGATTGTGAGCGTTGCGACCCGCAAACAATGCGATATTTTTGTGCCTCAAGAGTCTTTCAATTTTATTTTTATATTTGAATCAAAATATTAGTTATTTAATGTATTTTTATTATTCCTTATTCATCCCAGTGGAAAGCATGCACCAAAACTCCGAGTTAACAAGTTGACTCGGTTCAACATTTCATTGACGACATCCTTCATCCCGGAGCATTGACCAATTTCTTGAGCAGGAGCGCCATCAGTCAGGTGTCTTTCATGTGTCCTTCTCGGCGAATAAGCAACCTCCAACGGTTGCATTCGAAGTGTGCAGGTCACAGCTCCCAGCAAAAGCAGGGCTGCAGCTGACGTGTGACTTGCCAGCCTGACACGACTCCGCTCTCAGCGAGTGGCACGTCCGAGTGAGGCCGTGTCACAAACTTCTCTGACGTGAAACAGAAGTCGCGGCCGCGCACCGCTAACAAGGGTCTGCTGCCACTCAGCCGCAGAAGCCGCAGAGCATTCAAATGGCACGAACCTTTCGAGTGGAACGCCGCGTGGTGCAACGGAACATGGGGCACATGCTCGCTCGATCGCTGCTGTGCTCGGAACAAGACCGGATTTAGGGGTTCGTAATGCGACAATTAACGTCGGAGCGACACGGACCTCGGGACATCGCCTTTCAAACAGAAGAGAAAATGGCCTTTTGACAACGCAAAAGCGAAAACCTCTGTTGTCCGTTCTTCTGTTGTAAACAAGGATTTGGAGTGGGGAAGAGCTGCTGATGGTCCACACTCGAGGGCCGAGTCTTCGTCTGCAACACCACTTCGCTTACTTTCATCCACTTCTGACTTCCTCCTGTCAACTTTCTAAAATTCCCTTCTTTCTCTTCATGCATCTGAAGTGTTCTTCTTTCTTTCCTCTTCGAGGTTTCATTGCCTCCATCTCTTCTTTCGCTCTTTCTTTTCGTCGCTACGCGTAAAAGCTGAAACCGCTTGAAAGAAATTTATTTCTTCAGAGAAGATTTTTCAACTCTGCCGAAAGAATTCTCCGATTTGAAAGAGAGAATTGTTAAGGGCGCGCACTGGATGCGAATAAGTTCACGCCGTTTCACATGCCAACATTTTCGAATTTCGTTTTAAAAAGAACTCACTTCCCCCCACTGAAGACGAAAGCTACACCTCCTATAATGAAAGGAAACTGGACCAAATTTATGACGTCAATTAAGTAATCCAACCATATGAATGATCTTTATATTTTCAATTATAATATTGTTACTGGTGGATCGTTGTGTTAATCTTTATACTAATGTCTATATATATATATTTTATTTAGGAGAAAAATTATTCGTATTAATTAGCATTTTGATAATAAATACGAATAATTTTTTTCTGAATAAAATATATTTTTCGATAATAAACGTTAGTAAGATTAACAAAAGAGTTTACCAGTAAAAATAACAGAAACCAAAATATAAGAATTATCTAGATGTTAGAACTACCTATGCTGATGTCATAACTTGGTCCCCTGGCTTTCTGTTATAGGAGGTGTCGCTTGAAGGTCAAACTTGACCTCTCACCACATAAAGAATAATGCTCAGATTGATTTTCAGAGATAATGATAGTTTCGCACATCGCCTCACTTTCGTCCATTAGCAAGTGATTTGAGGAAAAGCCAACTAAAATGCAAAATAAGATTTGTATTGAAAAAAGAATATGAATAAGGCAACTAATGAGCTAAGAGGAATGAGAAAATTTAACTTTTGGCAGAAAAGGATTTCTCTTTGTGTGTGTGTCTGAAGCTGTACATTAAAATTCGATTTTAGAAGAGAATAAAAGAAAGATCGCGATGAAGATTAATAACCAATAACTTTGCCCTGCTCCCCCCCCCCCTCTCTCGTGCACAATCTCAATTACGAAAGTAGTTCAGATTGACTTTGTTTCAAATCGGACATTCCAAAGTGTCGCCTGAGAGTCGAAGCTGGCATTCAGTCCCTCAGAGCATTGAAGGCGCAACTTGCGTCCACTTAGGAGGAAGTGATGGCCCAAACCATCTCATTCCGTCCCTTTCACCTCTCGTGCACAATCTCAATTACGAAAGTAGTTCAGATTGACTTTGTTTCAAATCGGACATTCCAAAGTGTCGCCTGAGAGTCGAAGCTGGCATTCAGTCCCTCAGAGCATTGAAGGCGCAACTTGCGTCCACTTAGGAGGAAGTGATCGCCCAAACCATCTCATTCCGTCCCTTCATAATCGCGTCTCTTTCAATCATGTAGAAGAGTGAGAATGTGAATCCAGAAGATTGTCTCTTGAATCACTCTGCAGAGCAAACCAGGATTCATCTATAAATACTAAAAAACAACAAATCCCATTGATCTTCGTGCAGAGAGGCACAATCGGGCAATCTTCTGCTTCTGATGATGGCAGACAATATCAAATGAGAACCAAGATCATAGCCCCTAGAAGCATTACCACCATCCTTCATTTCCTCCTAAAGGGGGAAACATGCAAACGATTGTTCCATGAAAGGCAAACGTAAAGAGTTGTATGCCAAACGAAAGCTTTTGACCTGAAGAGTGTTACGGGAGAAGGAAATTTAACGGGGGATTAACCAATATGACAGGATAATCTCCAATAAAAAATTGGAGATTATCCTGTCATAATACTTATCTTTTCATTAGAAGAGTTCTTATCAATTTGGATTCCGTGGGCATTCCTTAAAGTTTCCGCGCAAATTTTGGGGCATTTTTAAAGTGAATGAAGAAAAAAGAATTTTTCTTCAGCTTTGAGTAAAAAACTACAACAAAATAATTATGTTAAAGATATAAATGCTCCATCCATAATATATTACAAGTAAGTGACATTTTGAAGTATATTGGGGCAATATACTTTAATTTTATTTAAGTGTTGGAGTTTCCCAGAATTTCACAATATAATTAAGTTTCTTTAGTCACAAAAGGGTCGAAAATCACTGTATTGCAAAGCAAAAGACTAAATAGTGTTTTGCACTTAATTCCTGTTAAGTGCAAAACTTATCTTCAATTACTGCTTTTGTGTTGATAGCTGCTTGAAGGCGATCCCGACAGAAATGAATCGTTCTGTTCGTAATCACTAACTTTCGACATGGTGGATGTCTCCAGATTCAGTTGCCAAGAGATTTTAATCCAACTCCTGTCTTCAGCCAACAAACTAGATCCTTCTCTTTATCCAGGATGCGGTCATCAAAGAGGTTTGCAAGAGATGCTCAATCTCTGTAGCAGCCAGATCCATTTGATCTTCTTCATCGAGTGTCCATATAGTCTCATTGGAATGGAGGAAGATGAAACGTTTAGAGTTAATAGGGAAGATTTTGGGAAGACTATGGATTAGAAACAGGAGGCCAGGGAGGAGGAATTGATGTTAAAACGGGATCTTGCAAATGAAGACAGAACGACGAGAGACAACAGATGGTTCTTTCGACGCCAAACACATCAGCGTGTCCCATCCGTCGACCTTCTGTGGAGATCCTTCCTCTGAGATAGCCATTGGCAGCCGACAACAGCAAAGTCCAATGATGACAACGGGACTAAAGTAAAGGTCGTGAAACTGTCAATATTTAGGATTGGTTGCATTGGCTTACCTCGCGGCACTTTTCTACACATAATGGGCAAAATAATCAATTCCTCTCCTCAATTTTCCTTTCTCCTCAATCTCTCAATTCTCCCCAATCTCTCAATTCTCCCCAATCAATTTCCTTTCCGCAATTTGGAGTAAGAGGACCCACTGGGCAGCTGTTAGGAGACAGAGGGAAGCCTCCCGGTCAAGGTCATCCAACGTGTTCTTTAACTTGCACAGATTGTAGCTCTCCTGTACACAGTCCATGGCTTAAAGTCTCATCCGACGGACGCCAGTCTTTCCAAACCCAATGGTGTCCCCTTTCAGGGTGGGGTTCTAGAGCAGAAAAATCTCAATGCTGGCCCAGGTGGGACTCGAATACAAGATGATTCATCTGAAATCATCAAATTCTTAAAGCTTTTTTTTTCAGTACTCAAATCTAGTCAGTAGTAAGAAAGTTACGCTGGAGTGCGAATTGTAATATTTTGAAACTGTGAGCTTAAAATAACTCTAGTGTTATCAAATGTATGAAATAGGGAAAACGTGTAAAGTAATTTTTAGAAGACTGATAAATCTAGCTTGAACAAGTAAATATTTTATTACGTGTCTGCAGTGTCTGTAATGATATAATAACCTTTAAGTTTTGCGCATTTTTATCGTTTTTCTGAAGGTCACGTTTAAAGATAACAAAGTGCACGTGATAGCAAAATATTGGTACAATTGGCAAAGTTGTGGAAATAAGTCGATAAAGAAAAATCCATTTGGGTAAGCCAAGAGCCTGTTCAAAAATTTAAACGACTTCCTAAGAATTTTTTTTTTTTGCAAAAAATGTTTTACGAAATTTCGTAATATTATATAATTATTTTTGTGCAATTAAATTACTCAGCTTAGAACTTAATAGGAATTGATCATTTTTATGTTTGCATCAGTTTTCGTGTTTTAAGCACCATACTTAACAATTGTTGAGGAACATAAAACTGAATCTCTCATAGAGTATTTGATTAATGATATAATTACTTACAACATTTTAAACTTTATCTACCAGATATTCTTTTCATAAAAAGAATTATGGCGCTAATTATTTGAAAGTTAAAAAGTCTTTACTTCCGTTGGTGAATGAAAAGCTCATTGGAAATTTATAGTTTTTTTTTTTTTTTTTTTTTTTTGTGGGGGAGGTCCAGTTATGGTTCATCACACTTTGGTTGTATAAACTTCCTAAAAACTTTTACTTTTCTTTCTAAAGTGCTAAATTGCGCAATATTTATTTAACTAGACGTCAGTGATGTCGCGAATTAGATGGCATTACGTCACCCGCCAGTCATCGCTGCTCTCACTGAAAATTCCATTTCTATCCGCTTATTGTTAAGATGAAGATGCGCTGCGAATTCAAATAATGCCTGGCGCCCAAAAATTTCTAGCGGGTCAGACTCAAGAAACTGGAAAGAGGCTGCCCACAGGGTTCGTGTAGTGGACCGTTCCTCTGGAACTTAGTCGCCGATACTGCCCTGGAGTTGACCCTGCCTGAGGGTGTCTGGCTCCAGGGCTACGCTGACGATATGTTGCTTGTAATAACAGCATTCTCCAGAACCAAACTGGAGATTGCTGGCAACGCACCATTATTAATACTCGAAGGATGGTGTCTACGCAATAAGCTTGGGTTCAGCTTTGCTAAGACAACAGCCATGACAATAGCTAAAGAGGGTGTCCTCAAGAAGAGGTACCCTATTTTTAAACTAAAAGGCGAAAACATCCGCCATATGACGACTCTCAAGTACTTGAGGATCACTCTGGATGAGAGGATGAGCTGAATCCCGCACCTACAGGACTTAAAAGCTAAGTGTACAAATGTTATATGCAAGCTGGGGCGTATGGCTCGCGTCTCATGGGAACTCAGAAGTGAAGTCCTCAAAGAAATTTATCTCAGGGGAACGGAACGGATCATAACTTATGGTGCGGGAGCCTGGTGGCGCCCGACGGACCATTCCATAATGTGTAGAAAGCTGCTCGCAGCCCAACGACCGGCTTTACTGCGAATCACCAGGACTTACAGGACAACATCTACGGATGCCCTCCTGGTGCTCGCAGGGATCCCTCCGCTTTTTTTGACAGTCGGCAAAGAGGCGACCATATTTAGAGTCCTGCAGGCCAAGAAGAAAGCAACATTCCTCGGAGTCCAGTATGACCCCGAGGAGTATGAAACAAATACCGCGAAGTGGGAACTACATCCCACAAGAAGACTATGTGTGCTCTGGTCCAAGGAGTTACCATCAGGAATAGGAATTGAGATATACATCGATGGTTCCAAGAGCGAGGATGGTGTGGGCCTAGCCTTCACTGTCTTCAATCAAGGAGCCAAGGTGTATGATTATAATAGGAAGGTTACAAATAACGGCTCGGTCTTCCAAGCAGAGTTGCTCGCTATCAGAGAGGCCCTTAATTGGGCCCTCAATGACGGCGGTCAGGATAATGACATACGGCTGTACACAGACAGCCAGGCAGCTCTGCAAGCACTTGAAGATGCGAACAACAGGCATCAGATAGTGAATGAAATCAAGTGCATCCTGGGCAATCAGAACATGCCCAGGGTTTCCTTCTCCTGGATCAGGGCGCATGTAGGTCATGAGGGGAATGAGCGGGCAGACCAACTGGCCCGCTCCGCAGGTAATAATACTCAACTTGTGATAGCGGTTAAGACTTCTAAAACGACCCTGAAGTCTATAATTGATAAACGAGTAGTAACGGAGTGGCAGAGGCTCTGGGATAAGACTGAGAATGGTCTTCAGACAAAGACATTCTTGAAAAGGGTCAGTCTATCCCTGATGTCCTCTGACCACTACTTGACGTAGGTCCTAACGGGACATGGGAGTTTCCTCAAATACCTGGAGCGGTTCAAGATCTCTACCCACAGTTACTGCGGCTGTGGGGCTCCAGAAGCAGATGTCGGGCACTACATCCTCAGGTGTCCGATTACAGAAGGGTTCGCTAACGAACTCAGGGACTCCCAAACGATCAATGAGGTAGCAGGCGAGTTGGTCTCAGTGTCCATTGAGAGTGCCCGTGTCAGGGCGCACTTGAGGGACATAGGCTGGCTTGTCTGCTGGCTCCGGGACTCTCTTCTTTGAGGTCAGGAGCTGCTTTCTCTCTCTTACTCATTTTCCTACTTTCATCCCGGGCTGCACTCAGCACCCCCTTTAACGCCACCCATACTCCAAGTCCCTACTGGTCTCCTCTGAGACAAACTTCATCTTCTACTTCTAGGCTTCTCTTTTGCCAAGCACGTGTAGTGTCGTGAGACGGAGCACGTGCTTTCCCCATGGGAGGTGGGTCCTTCGGGACCCACCCCAAAATAAAGAGAGGTGTATCTTCGCGTCGAAAGTCCAAGATATCTTGAAGCTTTTGACCCTTATTCTCCTCTGGTATGAACCATTGATTGTTGGAACCTTGTCGAAAGTCTCGGACAACAGAATGATCAACCATCTGTCGACATCGGCTTCCAGACTCGCCATCGCAAATATTCGCTGTGAGGCTCATTTCAAGGGTTGACAATTCACCACTTTTTTGTTCGTTCCAGATCCAAAACATCGGTTTCACCACCTAGCACTCCAGCTTCTTTTTGCCCTTTTTTTTCTTTTACCACATCATTGGTGAATTAACGGAATATTTCATTGCAAATTTTGACTACTATATATTGATTTGAGCATCTAAATTAACACCTTTCCTGAATAAATTTTATAGAATTATTTGAATATCCTCCCAAAAGTACTGAAAAAAATCTAGAAACAGTGGTGCGTTATAATTTTTGTTGAATGGGAAAATACAAACTCAATAAATTTTTGGTGATAAACTTATAATAAACTTATAAACGAAACCAGTAGTAAAGAATCACAGGATATGTCCTGTAGACATGGAACTCATGAAATAATAAGCTGAGAGAAATTGGTTTTGCCATGAGTGGGATTCGAACCCACGTCTCCAGAAAACATGCCTGTTATGCTACCACTACACCACCAATGGCTAACCTTTTCTCAGCTTGTGTGACCTTATAAACTTTCCGGTTTTTTAAAAGATAGATATTTTCAGAGCGTCAGTGTCCGTTTTGCCACATTCTAAGACTGAAGTGGAACGATCTTTCAGAGATGAGAATAGTATGAAAACTAAATTGAGAAATTGGTTAGGTGCAGACATTAGAATAATAATAAGATCAGGACTGAAGGAAGAGGAGAAGGAATGCCATGAAAAGGAATTTTCGGACACCAGAAATAAATATTTACCAAATTGGATACCTAACAATCAACTTTTGACGCGAGAGCACAATAGAAAGTTTAATAACGGAAAACGATTTCGATAAATCCTTCAAAGAGGATAACTATTTTATAAAACAATCCACTAAGATCTTATTAATATTTTAAGCTTGAAGTTTCGAGCTGTCTTTGAGCAAACATAAAAATTCATATTTATCTTGATATCATTAAACATTAAAAAAAATATTGCAATTGATTTTTCTCTGTTGTTCTGACAATTAATGTAAGTTTGTCTCTCACAGATGAAGAAAAAACTTTGGGAACTCGGTATATGAAATTCGTGATTTTTTTAGCCAGCTAAATTCGTCTCCTGGATAAAAAAAAAAAACCCTATAGAGTAACCCTTTAGAGTTACTACCGCGATTACAAGAGATTCGACGTTCAATTTTCGGAAAGTGAATAAAGTCGCAATTTTTCCACAAGTTCATCATTTCTCTTAAAGAACATATGCAAATGTGTGAAGACGACGGAAAAATTGGGACGTAATAAATGTGTCGGCTGACTTAATGGATAATTCAGTGTTCATCAGAAATCTTATTTTAACATATTTTTTATATCATTTAGCGATTCTGAGCGACGTAAAATAACACTCTTGTACATAAATTGGCCTTGAGCCATTTTCTTTGACAGGCAGCAGAAAAATTGTGAATTAGACTTCCGCTAATTAAAACCGACAGAAAACTTGAATTGCAATTTTCATAGCAGAAAGCAGAACACAGAGAACAAGAGGAATAAAAATGAGGTCCACAATATTTGCTGAAATATATTTTCAAAATGGTGAGTTTTTAGGACGGAATCCTTCACTCTCTCTTGAGATGTTCTTCGAAACGAAACTTCACTTTGAGGTAATTTTTAAAATCAGAATAATTAAGAAATGTTCTTTATTCGTTTCAAAGCGAATAACGGTTAATTTGATTTTCTACACATAAAGCAAAGGTTAAAAAATTCTGAAGTGTTAATGAAACCTTTTAAACTGTAATAAAATCTGAGGAAGAAAATCTGAGGACAGAAAAGTATTTTGTTTCCCAACCATTATAGCCTTTTTGATTCCTTCACAATCTGCATTATATTGTAGCTCTTAGTGTGCTAAGCCACATCAAAGTTCTCATTGATATTAATTTAATATTTTATTAAATTTCAGACTTTTTTTAAGTTTTACGTTTTCCATTAACCTTTCTCACCTGCTTGCACCCAACAAATTATTTCAAATTAGCATAAAAACAAGAAGTCCGTCTTATTGCTGAACAATGTTTCTTAGAAAACGGAAACCAAATAAGTATCTGAAACACTGAACTAGAGTCATGACTCAATTATCACAGAAAAATATGCTTCAAATGAAATTATTATTTATACGTATTAAATTAGGGCAACTACTGTTTATAAAGTAATTAAATGGGACTCTATACTAAGAATATGTTTTTATATGCCAAAACAAGCAATATCTAATGTTAGGCGAACGCTACAATTTCTCTACTCTATAAAACTCACTGGAAATATACTCTATAAACTTACTGGAAATTGACTCTAAAACTCACTGAAAATAAACTCTATAAACTCACTGGAAAAAGACTCTATAAACTCACTGGGAATATACTCTATAAAACTCACTGTAAATAGACTCTATAAAACTCACTGGAAATAGACTCTATAAACCTTGATGGAAATAGATTCTATAAATCTCACTGGAAATAGACTCTATAAAATTCACTGGAGATAGACTAAAACTCACTGAAAATAGACTATAAAACTCGAAGGAAATAGACTCTATAAAACTTGCTGGAAATAGACTCTATAAAACTTGCTGGAAATAGACTCTATACACTTAATGGAAATAGAATACAAAACTCACTGGAAATAAACTCCATAAATAGACTCTATACATTTACTGGAAATAGATTATAAAACTCACTGGAAATAGTGAACATTTTATTATTTCACATTGCAGTACTCACAACAATTCAAACACCTTTTCGCATTTTTCAGGAATGCATTTGGTCCGTTTCAGCGGAAAGGATTTGGCAACCCCGTTCATTTCAAACATTCAAACGGTTTAGCAATCATAACGTGAACTTTCGGCTTCCTGGCCTCTTTCTTATAAAGTGGGGTTGATTGTTAAAGCACACCAGTGTTAACGTGAATTTAGATAACGTTAATTTCGAAGTGATATTTGAAATCGGCATTCTCAGTTTGTAAGTAATAATGCTTTCGTTCAATTGAGAAATCAGAAACTACAGGTGTGTTGCTTTTAAGTTTCGAAACCAATAAGCAACTTTCCTGACGTAGCACCGAGTGCCATGTACAATAGCTTTTCAATGTTTAATATTTTGTGAGTAAAACCTTCCAAATGAGAAGATATTTGTTCACATTGTGCCAGTCATTCCAAAGAGTTTGCGATGTTAAGGTTTTGTAGCCCCAATGAAATTCCACCATGACGAGTATCGTTACCTTTTCGCCATCATTCTGCTTCTCTCTGCAGAGACTTGATCCAACACCTCCTGCAACAGACGGCCTGTGGACCAAGATATGACGTCAGTATAAGTAGTCCTGTAACGTAGATAATTCTTATACATTTCTTTCCATTGTTATCAGCAGTGTACTTTTATGCTAATGCTTATTTCTAAATATACCTTATTTAGAAGAAAACTTATTCGTATTTATTAGCATTATGATAATTGCTAATCAATTCAAATAATTTTTCTTCTAAATAATATATATGTAAATAAACATTAATGAAAAGATTAATATAAAAGTACACCAGTAATAATAAAAATATATGTATAAGAATTATCTACATTACACCTATGGTGACATCATAACTTGGTCCACCGACCTTCTGTTACAGGAAGTGTTGCCTGAGCACTTATCATTGCATTCGTATCTTCCTACAACGATGTAGTGGCTAACAGGATCTTGCTTCTATTCGCTTCCCTTATCAGCTGAACAGTTGATAGAAGTCTCTGGCCATATTTCTGGATACATTCAGTATAACCTCTTTTCGCATATAAATCGTCGAGAGTCGTCATTCATTCGAAAGAGTATTGTTTACCAAATATATTTTTGTATGCAGCAACGATCGAATGTCATTGGTGTCTTTTGAAAAATACGTCAGACTCGGCTGCACTGGGTAGCAAATGGATGACATCAGATAATGCTTCGCCCGTTCACCTGGCAACTCCATTGATAAGGGCAGACCTCGCAATTACCGGAGACTGGAGAAAACGTTGACTCCTTCTAGTTGAGGTGAGAACCGCAATCTACCAAACTCTGTGAATATTTCGCCAACTTTGGAAATAATTTATGCACGAAACTCGTTATAATCATACGCAGCGTCGGTTAACGTAATGATCCATATATGGGTTGGATTGGGTTGTTTTATCCCATCAGGGCTATTGTGCATACCATGGGCTAAATGGTAAGGTCACGAAGATTCTAAGGGCTCAAAACTTGGTAGGAGAAACGGATCTACTGAACAGCTATTAAGAAATAGATGGAAGCGTGGAAACTTTAACTATGAATAGAAATCTCTCGTGTTAAGACTAATCGCAGAAATATGACGGCACGATTTTGGTCAGAAGAGGGGAAGCTACACTGCCTGGTCAAATTATTGTGAACACCTTCCTGATACTTCGTCGTATTATACCATAGTACAGTTCCCAGATTTCAAAGAGTTCAATTCTCTACTCATAGTTCTCTTTGAAATGGGTTTTGAAGTATTGCTGGACATCTCTCTCATCTGCCATCTCTCTCAGCTGATGAACGGCAGCAGTTCTGCTTTGACGTACAGCTGGTGCCAACAAACACCTGCTCCTGTCTCTCAGAGCCATTTTTCCTCCTGCATTTGCCACAATTGGCAGACGTTTAGGCAGACGTTAATCCATGTTGCAGTTGATTTTGCTTTCCATCATGCCTTTACAGCTTTTATAGGCCCTCGTACTGGCGTAGAATACTTAACGTCAGTAAAATATTTCGCATACATTGGCATATACTTCACACACGATGCAGTGTTCAAAATAATTTGGCCAGGTTGTGTAAATCAAGGGCAAAAACAGATTTTGTTCCAGAGGGAAAAAAGAGCCTGATTTTGAAGTCTGTAGCTTATGTTTTTATTGATTATAATATATATTTCGCTCAAATTCTTTTGTCTTATGTCCCCCTAGAAAATATCCTAAATATATAGATGATACTGTTAACGTATCTGTTAATTTTAAATTAACTCAGATTTAGTTATTTGTACGTAATTCTAGTATCAGGACACCATCCTTCGTGACACAATGAATTCCTATTTAACATTACGTTAAAATCGCTTTAATATTAACTTCACTTTTAATGTCACAATTTCGCCGTATTAAATCGCGCTACCAGATGCAGATTGTAAAAATAGAAAGTTTTATGTCCACTGGCAAAAGGTACTAAAATTTGCATATTAGACCGTTCGCCTAGCTAACACTTTGCACTCAGGGAAAAAAACAGACCCCGAAAAAGCTTTACATTCCGCCGTCCGTCTGATGGAGCGTTACACCGTACTCCGTTATAGAAGAGCATTACCCTCTGAATGCAAAAAAAAAAGATTCCAAAAAAGCTTTAAAATCCGCCGTCCGTCTGATGGAGCGTTAAACCTTACTCCGTTATACAAGAGCATTACCCTCTGAATGTAAAAAAAATCCCAAAAAAGCTTTAAATTCCGCCGTCCTTCTGATGGAGCGTTAAACCGTACTCCGTTATAGATGAGCATTACTCTCTGAATGTAAAAAAAAAAGATTCCAAAAAAGCTTTAAAATCCGCCGTCCGTCTGATGGAGCGTTAAACCGTACTCCGTTATACAAGAGCATTTACCCTCTGAATGTAAAAAAAGATCCCGAAAAAGCTTTAAAGTCCGCCGTCCTTCTGATGGGGCGTTAAACCGTACTCCGTTATAGAAGAGAATTCTCACTGAATGTAAAAAAAAAAGTCCCGAAAAAGCTTTAAAGTCCGCCGTCCTTCTGATGGAGCGTTAAACCGTACTCCGTTATAGAAAAGCATTACCCTCTGAATGTAAAAAAAAAAAGATCCAGAAAAAGCTTTAAAGTCCGCCGTCCTTCTGATGGAGCGTTAAACCGTACTCCGTTATAGAGGAGCATTATCCTCTGAATGTAAAAAAAAGATCCCGAAAAAGCTTTAAAGTCCGCCGTCCTTCTGATGGAGCGTTAAACCGTACTCCGTTATAGAAGAGCATTACCCTCTGAATGAAAAAAAAAAAGATCCCGAAAAAGCTTTAAAGTCCGCCGTCCTTCTCATGGAGCGTTAAACCGTACTCCGTTATAGAAGAGCATTATCCTCTGAATGTAAAAAAAAATCCCGAAAAAGCTTTAAAGTCCGCCGTCCTTCTGATGGAGCGTTAAACCGTACTCCGTTATAAAAGAGCAATACCCTCTGAATGTAAAAAAAAGAGCTCCCGAAAAAGCTTTAAAGTCCGCCATTCTTCTGATGGAAAGTTAAACCGTACTCCGTTATAGAGGAGCATTACCCTCTGAATGTAAAAAAAAGATCCCGAAAAAGCTTTAACGTCCGCCGTCCTTCTGATGGAGCGTTAAACCGTACTCCGTTATAGAAGAGCATTATCCTCTGAATGTAAAAAAAAAATCCCGAAAAAGCTTTAAAGTCCGCCGTCCTTCTGATGGAGCTTCAACCGTACTCCGTTATAGAGGAGCATTATCCTCTGAATGTAAAAAAAAAAAGATCCCGAAGAAGCTTTAAAGTCCGCCGTCCTTCTGATGGAGCGTTAAACCGTACTCCGTTATAGAAGAGCATTCCCTCTGAATGTAAAAAAAAAGATCCAGAAAAAGCTTTAAAGTCCGCCGTCCTTCTGATGGAGCGTTAAACCGTACTCCGTTATAGAAGAGCATTATCCTCTGAATGTAAAAAAAAAAGATCCCGAAAAAGCTTTAAAGTCCGCTATTCTTCTGATGGAACGTTGAACCGTACTCCGTTATAGAAGAGCATCACCCTCTGAATGTAAAAAAAAAGATCCAGAAAAAGCTTTAACGTCCGCCGTCCTTCTGATGGAGCGTTAAACCGTACTCCGTTATAGAAGAGAATTCCCACTGAATGTAAAAAAAAAGATCCAGAAAAAGCTTTAAAGTCCGCCGTCCTTCTGATGGAGCGTTAAACCGTACTCCGTTTTAGAAGAGCATTACCCTCTGAATGTAAAAAATAAATCCCTAAAAAGCTTTAAATTCCGCCGTCCTTCTGATGGGGCGTTAAACCGTACTCCGTTATAGAAGAGCATTACCCTCTGAATGAAAAAAAAAGATCCCGAAAAAGCTTTAAAATCCGCCGTCCGTCTGATGGAGCGTTAAACCGTACTCCGTTTTAGAAGAGCATTACCCTCTGAATGTAAAAAAATCCCTAAAAAGCTTTAATTTCCTCCGTCCTTCTGATGGAGCTTAAACCGTACTCCGTTATAGAGGAGCATTACCCTCTGAATGTAAAAAAAAGATCCCGAAAAAGCTTTAACGTCCGCCGTCCTTCTGATGGAGCGTTAAACCGTACTCCGTTATAGAGGAGCATTACCCTCTGAATGTAAAAAAAAATCCCGAAAAAGCTTTAACGTCCGCCGTCCTTCTGATGGAGCGTTAAACCGTACTCCGTTATAGAGGAGCATTACCCTCTGAATGTAAAAAAAAGATCCCGAAAAAGCTTTAACGTCCGCCGTCCTTCTGATGGAGCGTTAAACCGTACTCCGTTATAAAAGAGCATTACTCTCTGAATGTAAAAAAAATCCCGTAAAAGCTTTAAAGTCCGCCGTCCTTCTGATGGGGCGTTAAACCGTACTCCGTTATAGAAGAGCATTACCCTCTGAATGAAAAAAAAAAGATCCCGAAAAAGCTTTAAAGTCCACCGTCCTTCTAATGGAGCGTTAAACCGTTCTCCGTTATAGAAGAGCATTACTCTCTGAATGTAAAAAAAAAAAGATTCCAAAAAAGCTTTAAAGTCCGCCGTCCGTCTGATGGAGTGTTAAACCGTACTCCGTTTTAGAAGAGCATTACCCTCTGAATGTAAAAAAAATCCCTAAAAAGCTTTAATTTCCTCCGTCCTTCTGATGGAGCATTACCCTCTGAATGTAGAAAAACTGGATGACTTTGACGGGAGTCTGTACCATCTGTCTCCTAACAGCTGTCCAGTAGATTCCATTGGCCTTGCCCAATTCTGATCCATACAAAAGGGTTTCAATTTCAGAGGTTAAACCACACAACTGCTCTCGCTAGTTTAGCTTCGGGTAATTTGTCTGCTGCTGTTGGGGGTTAGACAACATCTGTTTTTCCGATTGGGGATGTATGCCAACCTTATACATTACATCTTGACTGCTGCCATCTTTCCATTAGGATTCTAAAAGTTGTTTCGCTAAAACACATTATGATATTTTGATGTCTAGACGTTTCAAAACAAAATAACAACTATCATCAAATTATAAAAATTGCTTATGAGCATTCAGCTTGTTAGAAATCAAAATATGTACTTCTTGTCTGAACTGAGGGAACTGTCAGCCATTGGTGAGACATACTCAATGGCAGCTAATTGCCTATTAAGACTTGTACTGCTATATACAGTAAAAAGTTTCCCATTATATGAAACACTTTGTTTATTTACGAGTCAAAAATTTTGAGCAACTGGGTTTCGATTCCAAGTTTCACTGAACATATTTATAATATGAAGATTATTTTAATATGTTAATAGTCTTAAAAACTAGTCTAAATTATGGAATGTTTTGACTATTGAAATGTTTTGTTAAGACTCATATTACGCAAACTTTGCATAATTGGATTATCCAGGTTACCAAAGACCTTATTCCCTGCCATTCGGAACAGCCAAGTTTTTCCTGTGTATATCATTTTATTTACAAACTATTTAAACCTTGTACTAGGTCACCATCATCAGAATAACTGACTTTCAGGTTCGAATAAATAGGCCTTCTGCCAGCATCGCTGCTAATTAAAATAACTAGCCGAACCTAATGCTCGGACACAACTAGAAGACTGTTCGAATCTCTGTTGATTGAACCAGGGTCTCGCGGCATATTAAACAATCGGTCGTTTACGATTCAAGATATTTCTTTTCTAATCATTTATTAGCTTTGGAATCTACGTCTTCAGCGTTGGTCAAATCATATGGCAATAAACAAAAGGTCATTTGATTTGTTAAAATTCAATTAAGCTCTTCCCACAACTGGAGCTGCACCCCTTACCGATGTCATGGCAAACATCTGAAATTCATGGCCTACAGTTCATGTAGGACGCAAAAGGAAACATGCACTGAACAAACTGTCATAATGTTAAGCTCGAAAAGCATGAAACTAGTATTTAAGAGTATTAACGAAACAAACATGTTGTCTTTGGCAAATGTACACTGCTCCTTTTCAGATGAAATGAAGTCTGCCATTTGAAAAATGCGAATCCTAATGTTTCATTAAACTAATCCTATCTAACACAAAGGAATTTTTCATTTATCTATACAAACAAAGAAAGTTGAATGTCTACAGACCTACCAACGACAGAGTAAAAACGAGCTAAAAATGTAAAATTAACATCAGGAATATGTTGTTAAGGAAAACATCATAATACCAAAACTAACTTCACACTAATCATACGCTAGAGGTTTTTTTGTGCATTTTTTAATGTAGCAAATTTCGAAAAACAACTCTCACAAAAATCTCCTTCTATTAGAGATTGCTTCAAATTTTCTTTACAGATACTTTCCGCTAATTAATTAAAGTTCGCGAAGTATGGAGAAAGGGATATGGACAGAATAAGAAATAGTCTTACTAAGAATAAAGAATAAGTACTAAATCATCATCATCATCCTCAAGCAACCATGAGCTACGGAGGTTCAATTAGATTATGCAGATTAGTTCTCCAAACACATCTCTACTGAGCTAAATCGGCTGTATCTCGCTACTGTAGACAGGATTATCCACCAGCTGATAAAACATATCCTGTGAATCTATTCACTTGGGGCTGCCAACACACAAACAGAAAACACAGCGGAAGACTTTTCCCTCCACAGAAGCCCACCAGTGCAGTAAATTCGGGATCTATAATCAAAAGCCATTATTGCATTCAGTTTGGAATATGTGGTCAACCCTGTGTGGTTGACCACTCCTCAGTAGGGTAGGAAAAAAATAGCCATAGTTGTCCAGATCAGTAGGCCACACTGATCTGGCAGCCCTCCCCTTCCGTTCACTTCCACAAGAGAGTAAGTATCTCTTTTGAAAGGTACTAACGGCCTGCATCACGAGAAGGCGGGGTCGGACTTTAGGTTGGTGCGTAACTCTCCTTCCAGTGACTACCTAGCTAACATTTACAGACCTTTCTTTTCTACGTCCGCACGAAACGACTCCGTCAGAACCCCACACCGAAAGAAGTTATAATTAAAGAAAGGATTTTCTGCAAAACTGATAAGACATTTTGAAAACTGCAGTTAAAAGCGTAACAAATTATTCGAGAAACAAACATAAAATCATTAGTTAAAATGAAAAATAAAATCATCATGAGAAGGAAAATAGAAGGATAAAACAAGAATGAATGTTCCCCCATGCCCAGCACTTTCTCAGCCATCAATCAATGATGACGTAACAAGAATCAAAGCAGCTGCTTGCCACAGAAGTCTAAGTATAGTACGCCATAGAGAAGGTCTGTGGGAAAGTCAACACAAGACATAATCATGCCTTATCCGTGGCTTGAACCCAGTTCCTTTGATTCACAGCCAATAACGCTAACCAAATGGCCACTGGAATTTTTTGCGTTTTTAAGTTATTGATATTTTAGCCTCCTCTTCACCTTTCAGCTGTCTCACCGGAGAGGAGGGTTCTTTTATATCAAATTTTGCCAGGCACAATTTCCAGATTCTTATGCACAGTAGCAAAGTTCAGTTCATTTAGGGCAAAAGTTTCATTTGGAGGTCATTTCCCTTTCCTTGGCACATTTAATTCGAAATACAACAAAATCATTGCGCAATACAGTCCTGATGTATTCACAGACTAAAATATATACAACCCAGATAGAGTAAATGATCAAGTTGATATATTAAATATGATATACAATACAGTAAAGTCACACTTTCCAAACCAACTGAACTTTCTCTCTTCTCATACAGTACTGCTAAAATCCAATTCCTTCATGAAAGTGTTTAATTTAAAAAAAACATTATTAAGAGCAATCTAACAGCTACTGTCCTGTTGATCGTCCTTGCTGATCGGATTTGTGGTGAAAATTAATGCATTTCCTTTCAATAGTCATCGTTTCGGAATAGATCAGTGTATATGTTGTTTTTTAAATAATAATAAATGAATCTTTATTTTCTCATAATAACGTGCTACAACAGAACGATTTAGTTTCCCACAAAGCTACATAGCTTGTCTACAGGAAATATAACAATTGGAATATTTATTTAGATTTAATAATTTGAAGGGAAAAAAAGATAACGAATTATTTTGAAATTGATTAATTTGATTAATTTGAAAAAAAAAAATCAAAATCTCAAATCTTTTGCAAGGCAGAGGAACCAAAAAATTTTCTCTATCGACTCAAATTTAAAGAACGGACTCCAATGTTCAATGTTTCGTTGAGAATCCTGAAAGCCTCCTGCTCTGCACCAATACTTGCCCCCACTTGCAATTCCTACGAGGGAAATAATTTTCAAAAAATAAAACACTTGATATTTTTCCCAAAGGTATATTAGGGCGGGGATAACTCAGTCGGTAGCAGCCAGGCTCTAATCTGCGGTTCCCAGGTTCGATTCCGAACTGGGCCAGAGTTGAGATTTATCTCCGCAAAACTCCTCGCCCTGCCTTCGGTCAGTAAAGGATATCGATGGGCTCGGAAAGGCCATCGGAGGGGACGTAAAACCGCGGACCCGTGTGCAGGAGACCCATATCCTGTGCACTTTAAAGAACACGCTGAATGGCCTTGACGGGAGTCTTATAACGGATGTCCAGTGGGTCCCCTTCACTCAACCTTCTCTGAGCCCACGGGGTCCTTGTGGCGTAGTCATTTAGCCCATTATGTGCAAAGAAGTGCCGCTCAGAGGTAAAACAACCCAAAATTTATTTCGCTACGAAAGTTTTCTACATTAGAAACAAATACCTTTTTCTCTTTATTATATTAGTCCATTCTATAATACTAAGCACTTAAATTTATTGATTATTTGATCAGGAAAAGTAACCATTTCAAACCTTGTCTTCCATTGATGTTGCCCATGTTTCTTTATTAGCTGTAAAATCTGCTTCTAGAAGAAGAATCTGTTCTTTTTAACTTCGAAACTTCCTTGTTCAACCAGGAAGGGTTAAATAGACAAGGAATTCAACTGAATCGGTTAGATAACCGAGTGAAAAATAGCTCAAAATTTGTTGTAGCACAACTGACTTCACCAGAACCGAAGCCAAATGGTGTCTCCCACAGCGAGTGCTTTCTATTTTCTTGTTCACGAGGGCCGACTTTACCCCCGCTTGTGTACACAGCTTGGACCGGAGTCCGTCGCCTGACCTCATTCATCCATTCATTGCCGTGGGGGCCAGAGAACATCACGTGGCGTCATGGAAACAAAAACAGACAACAAGCTTTTATTTTGGTAAATCGAGAAGTTTCTGCAGACAGATTAGATAAAACGATTCTCTAGAATAACATAAAACAAAGCTGACGTCAACTGACGTCTTTCGAACCTGTGACGATGCACTCTTTATTTGGCGTTTTAAATCTATCAATACGTCGAAAGTTCCGCTTCTGATGGGACAATTAAAGGATCAAAAAAGATTCGCTCAGAACAAGTTCCTTATTATAGTTCTAGATCTCTGACCTTTCAAATCGGTTTCTTACCTTTCTATGATAAGCCTTTTCATGGGTGCTCCTTCTACAGAATATTTCTCGATTAACGTCATTCTTTCGTAAAAGCCTTTCGTTCCAGCAAAGAATTGATATTTGAAAAATATTCTTTGAAGTCTTTAGTTGTAAGTGCGAATGTTGATATTCTCAATAAATTATTGACAAAGGAAATTTGGGTAATCCAGAACCGGAAGCTTTATATATCATCGAAAAATAGGAAAATCGTGCACTAAAGTGTTTAACTAGCAATCCAAAATGTGAATGCAAAATTTTTGATGAAAACCAGATATTAAAAATCTTATTTAAACAAATTTCAATTCTATTTATATTTCAGCGCTATTTTTTCCTGCATTTAACAATTCAATGCTATATGGCGGTAGCAATCTAATTTCGATTTAACAACCCCCACACACACCACCAACACCATACACACACGCGCGCGCGCGCTCACAAAGTTCTGAAACGCCCCCATTGGAAAAGATTGAATTTAATCAACATCAATAAATTTAATCCTATCATATAAATTTAAATTCTACAAGATTACCAGGGGAATGCACAGAGTGTACAGAAAAATCTACGAAATTCTTATTCGTGAACGTCATGAAGTCTCATTTAATTGGGGGCGGGGGTGGTGTAGTCGGTAGTGTGCCAGGCTCATAATCTGTAATTCCCCGCCCTGCCCATGGTCAGTAGGGGACACCGATGGGCTTGGAAAGGCCGCCGTCCGTCGGATGGGACGTTAAGCCGTGGCCCCGTGTGCGGGAGAGCCATACCCTGTGCACGTTAAAGAACACGCTGGATCGCCTTGGCGGGAGGCTACCATCTGTCTCCGAACAGCTATTCTAGTGGGTCCCCTCCCCCAACCTTCTCTGAGTCTTCGGGGTCCATGTGACCTGGCCATTTAGCCCATGGTGTGCAAAAAAGTGCCGCTCAGAGGTAAAACAACCCAACAACTCATTTAATTGGCTTCCTTCTTTTGATCCTTGAAGGAAACGAGAAAGCGAAAAAAGTAAAGATGCTGATGAGGATGTCATTAGTGAGCATGCCACTTTGTTTTTTGCACAGCATAGTCTACTTTCTAGGATCCACATACCATTGCCTCTGCTTACGTTGTAAAATTAATAATTAATCGAAATGTGTGTGTGTATATATATATACAGTAAATAATAATGGATAATATATAGTATAAGATGTTTGTGTTCAGAACAGGAAATATAGCGCTATTCCTGCTACGAATGATTGTGTTGTTCTCCATGCGTGTTGGTTTTGGCGCTTAATAAGGATTTCTTCCGTCGCAGACTATTTTGTGGTTCGTTGTTCGTTTTCCGATAGCTCTTTGGCAAGCAATTTTTTTAAAGGTTAAATTTATTTATTCTTTTTAAGAAGAAAACATTTTTGGCATGAAGAGCATAAACAAAAATGAAATTTTTTCTCCCTTAATAAATCTTTATTGTCCATTGTGATAAACAAATCTCTACAAATATGGACGATTTCGGAGGGTGGGAAAAGAGAAATTCCAGCCTCCAGACCCCTCCGGAGTTTGAATGAAATAAATGCACTTTAAAAAAAAAATTGTCTATGAACGTCAGAGTGATGGTTTTTTTTTACACTCACTGCCTCCCTCCCTCCCTCCCCCCCCCACCTACCAAAACCTTCCTTTTAGTTTGTTTTTGTTTCCTTTGGACTCAGTCATGGCAGACGCCTACGTTTATTTCTTTGCTTGTAGATGAATTCGTTTCCAATCGCCCCAGTGAGCATTTCCCAGTGCCTTGCTTTCAGAGCATTTCTGCTTTGGGCCTTTTCTGCCTCTAATCTTTTGCAATTCCTTCACTGCAACAAAGTTAAGAAACGAATCACATTGGTAATTTCACTAATAACTAGTAGTAAAAGTAGGCCGGTACGCCGCACCGGAGCTTTTACGTTAAATTAATGAGTGCTTTTACACTTTAATGCTCTTTCAACTGAACATTTAATTAACAAAAAAACAACAGATATTTTCCTTTTAAGGACAATTCCTCCACTTTTAATTACACTATTACAATTTAACCGAAACCCGGATATAGAAAAAATAAATATGGGGATAGAGGGGGAGGTGGCAAGCGACGCAATCAAGACGGGAAAAGGTAGAGTTTCAAAAAAGAAATTCTTGAAAAATGCGCAAGATTAATAATTTTTCGACTCCATCACCATTCTCAAAGGATGCCCCCTTGCCACTCCCTAGATACGACCCTTATTTTTTTCCTTTGGACTTCGTCCTCTCTTTGAACGATTAGTAAGGCTACTGGGTATTTGCTGGCCATACATTACGGTGTTTGCAACCACGAGCCGGGCGCCCGAGTGCTGACGATCGCACTAAGCGCGTCCTGAACTTGCCCACACACCTTTGGCTTCCTTTTGAGCAACAGAGAATTGCATGCATTCATCAGAGGTTTCATGATATTTTTTCACTGCATTCGTAAAAAGTGCCATGTTTCTATTGAGTAAAGCAAAAGGGCTGCTTTAATAATTGCTCTCTGAAACGAAAAACAGAAACGAAAATAAACGTGTGATTAAATTCGAGCTTTATAAGAGGAATAAATTTTTTGACTTTGGTTTGTAACAGGCGTCGATAACCCTACTGTGGCACATGAAAAAGAAAATAAGTGGTACCTTGTGTTCAATATGACCCCAAATGTATACAAACGAAAAAAATAAATAAAAAAAACATTTTGTTTCATTATTTAAAGTTCTTTTTCACTTCACCTTTTTT
This sequence comes from Ryuthela nishihirai, assembly GCA_038380435.1. Lineage (NCBI taxonomy): Eukaryota > Metazoa > Arthropoda > Arachnida > Araneae > Heptathelidae > Ryuthela > Ryuthela nishihirai. Next base: position 23,156,847 of record JAWZYU010000004.1, on the reverse strand, counting down.
ATTACTTACCTCTTTATTTTATTTGACATTACAGTGTTCAGCTAACTTTAAAAAATGTATATACACTGGCGGAAATCGAAAAAAAGAACATCATTGACAATTAAAGCGTAATTTATGAGATTTATTGAGTAGAAACAACTTGTTGAGAAAGGGCAACGATCACACGTGTGAAGTGATTCAATGCTTATTGTACCTTTTAATGAGTATTACATTTTACAGATGGCACATTTTAATAAGGTGTTGAACCTCCTCGAGCAGCAATACAAGCTTCCAATCTGGCATGCAATCGGTCGTATAAATGCTGGATATCATGCTGGGGGATATCATTACATGCGCTTTCAACTTGGATGTGTAATTCATCAATTGTCGTTGCCTGCCACAGTCCATGGAAGAGCCTTTGTCTGATCCAGTCCGAGACATGCTCGATTGGAGACAAGTCCGGAGAGCGTGCTGGCAAAGAGGGTTGGTGTGCTGCCTGAAGAGCATGTTGATTTGCCCGGTCGGTCCTGCTGGAATATCGCATTTGGGATTACACTCAAATATGGCAGGACAACCGGCCGTACATGTTGCTGACATACGTATTTCTATTCAGTGTACCCTGTACAAACATCAAACATGTACGAGAGTGATAGCTAATCGCTCCCCACATCATGATGCCTAGCGTGGGCCCTGTGTGTTGTTGGTGGATGCACGATGGAAGAAGCCGCTCACCTTGTCGCCTTCGGACGCATAAACGACCATCAGACTCTCCTAAGCAGAATCAGCTTTCATCACTGAAGACCACAGATTGCCATTCTTCCCTCCAATGAACTCGTTCTTAACACCACTGCAAATGTGCTCGACAGTGACGAGGTGACAGTGGTAACAGTGCCCATAGTCCTGCTTCCAAAAGACGATTGCTTATCGTTCTGGTAGACACCCTTTGGTACGACAGAGGATTGAATTTGTGATGCCATTGCCGTCCCATGGCCGAGTGGTTAGCGCGCTTGGCTACTGATCTGAGGGACCTGGGTTCGAGCCCCGGGTAAGGCATTGTTGTATGTGTCGTTTTTCTGCTGAGGTCCTGCCATCCTCTCAGACCTTCTACTTTGGCTTTGTCGTCTGTCTGGCATATAAACTGACAGGCTCCTGTCAGACCTCTGTGGCAAGCAGCTGCTTGAGGGGGTATTTATTATTTTATTTATTATAACCGTCTGCTATGTCACCGCCGCCCTCCTGATACGCCGATCCTCTCGTGCGTCCGTAACTCTGTGTTGCCTCTCATTCAACGCAGTGTGCAATTTGACGAAAAGACCAATCTGCTTCCCGTAGACCTACTATACGACCTGGCTCAAACTCCCCTAACTGCACATATGTTGCGTGCGTGCGGCGTCCATACATGGTAGATTCTTCAAAGAGCACTGAACAACACGACACAAGACGAATAACTTCTTTCTTCAATTCTTCAAGCCCTAGTCCTTAAATACGGGCTGCGTACATTTGCATGTTGTCGTCCTCAGTGACGTCATTATTCCATCCAATGACTTTCAATCTTGGATCACGGTTTCTGCTGCCCTTAACTATTAACATATTTTAATATGACGTTCCTAAAGGAATTCCTTCTGGGTGTTCTTTTTTTCAATTTCCGCAAGTCTGGAATGATGATTATTCACAGTTTGGTCAAGATGATAATTGAGTGATTAGAGCAGTTGATTCTCAATTTTTTTTGCTCACGGCACATTATTTTCCGCCATGAATTCTCGTGGAACACTAAAAATTTAGTTGGCAATACTACGGAGACTCGAGCATGCGCAATTTGCCTTCGATAATAGCCATTTCTATGAAGTCGTTTGAAAACGCAGAGCTATTCTGTTCAACTGACTTGTGCGTAAGCCGAACGTGTTATGGGCATGTTTGGAGTTAATTTTGATTTTAACGTAAGATTTAATAAATTTTTGATTAAACGGAGAAAGTTAAATGAAGAATAAGTGGTAGAAAGTAGCACCAAAATGGATTATAATTTTCCTTTTATATGTAAGAGAATCCGAAATTTCGGACCATTGGTTAGAGAACATATAAACGTGTTACACCGAAACTGCTATGTTTTATATATATTGCATAGCCGGATTTCAACTCTAATAAGGCCCAAGGTGCACATTAGATTCGAAGCCCCTTACTTAGGTTTTTTGCAATATTTGGTGTTTGGTTCAAGCAAAATATTTAAAAAATAAAAAATTTATTTAAGAATTGCAGAAAAATAATCACAGAAATATAACTCAATCCCAGTAAAACAAAAAGTATAGACATTACTAATAAACTTAAAATATTTTGGCATAAATTGCAGTTTACTACCAAATTACAATATCGAACATTTCTTGACAAGCATTTAACTAAAAACTTTTTGATCAGAAATCATCAAAGGATTCTATTGCGAGCTTCCTCTTTGGCGAAACCATCAATTAAATCATCACAATTTAAAGAATCTGTCAATTCACATTCAATAAACGTTAAAGATAAATTCGACATTTTAGTTTGCCCTGGTGAATTTCTTAATTTTTTATCCGCTTTAGAACGAAATTATCTTTCATCACTTGCATTGGCTACAGGTATAGAAAGAAAATATTGTTGCGGATCACAAAAATGGATAGCCACTGAGCGTGAGTATTAAAAGCTATATTTCAAAACCAAATTCAATACAAGGTAAATTGTTACAAAGGAAATATGGATGAAGTATCTTATTAACAAATCAACTATTAACATGCACAAGTCATCAATCTTCCTGCGTGAGCACACAACATCAGCTCTGTGTATTTTACTAAATACTACCTTTTACTTGATTTACCAGGTCACCCGAAGATCTTCACTCGTAAACCAATTCTCGTCCTGTGCTAATAACTTTTCACACACTAGCCGAACAAAAAGACAGTCCGTGTAGACATTCGAAGTTAGCCATAAAAGTTCCCACTTTTATACTTCCGCGTATACACAACACATCAAGTTACTTCTTGATACTTAACGATAAAAGATCCCACTTTTATCCTTCCGCGTATACACAACACATCAAGTTACTTCTTGATACTTACGCGCACTGTCTCAGAACAGCTCACCGTCCATTTTCGAACTCTTCGACCGTTACAACACAACGACCGTTAACGCTCCACTCTTCTTCTCCAAATTCTCCCAAAGTTCTTATTCGTTGGCTGAAACTTTTTTGCTTTCGGTTGCCAGATTCCTTCTGTCGTAACACTGCCCCCTTCCTAGGTCTTGTTCGTCCCGAACAATTCTGTTCAAAGTTTCTTCAGTTCTTCGATGAAACGGGGTCAAACGATCCACGTGAACCACCTTGCTCTTTGTAGCTGGACGTCGACGAATGCGATATTCCACGTCTGTGTCAAAATGAAAGCGAATCTCATTATGACTTAGATTTCTTTTCTGACTGAAGCCTCGTCCACAAATATAATACGTGTAAGGCCTATAGCCCTTGTGAACACGTTTATGTCTCCGCAGGGAGAAGAATCGACTAAGAGTTTTCGTGCAAAACCTGTAAAAAGTTTTCTTCTTTGTCGAAAGTTTTCTTCTTTGGATTTTTACTTCTATCAACAGTAACAAGGAATGAAAGTCATTAGTGACATAAAATCTAGGGAGAATTTTCATCCTGCAATCTGACCATTTTGTCAGTTGACTTTCACTTAATTCAGAACTGTCGTGATGAACCTTCAGCCATATTTCACCTGATTCAATTTGATCCCCAAGGTGCTTCACAAATATAACATCAGCTCCATAATTCTTTTTAGCGCTTCGGTCCATCTCCTCCTTCCATACTCTTGCTAGAACTGCAGCTTCTAATCCGACAACCTTACCTGTTTCTCCTGTATAAGTGAAATCAGTGATGTGTCGGGCTGCTAGCAATATTTTTTCTGTTTTACCTTCACATAGCCAGCTTGCAACATCTTCAGATACTCCTTGTTCTATTAACATGTTACGAAACTTGTTCAAAGCATTGCCGTTATGCAGAACCTTACGGACACGTGATGCTTCATCTACCCTATTATCCACAATGTTCACAAAACGCAGAAGTTCTCCTCCTAACTCTTCGACGAGCTCTTGCAGTTCCAAGGATCCGTTACCAAGAAACACTGAACAGCTTCCATCACTTCCAGAGAGTTGTCAACCGAGTTTTCAAGAGGTGAATCCATGTTGCTGATAACAGCTGAACTCTTCATTCCACGAGCTTGTGATGCTGCAACCATTTTCTTAACTAAATCAACAGCGTCTTCTGTACTGATGAGATCAATAGCTCCTTTTCCGAATTCAACATCATAAACCAAAGCGCACACTCCTTCAGCCAGCTTTTTGGACACAATTGAGCATCTCATTAGAGGAACGCTATCTACGGTAGCCGTCAGATCCTTGCAGCGGTAAATCTCCTTATCTGTTGGCACCAGCTCCACTGTCTGTCCTACGATGCAGCATCCGACGTCTTCCATCATCTGCTCGATTTTATCTTTAGTGCAGTCGACTGTGAAGCCAGGGATGGATTCCAATTTGTCCAGAGTATATCCCTTCAATTGGAGAGCACGACCGGAGATCATAGGGACCTTGAGACCTAAAGCAGCAAGTGCAGGAGCCAAGACAAGACTCACTTTGTCGCTGACACCTCTTGTGCTGTGTTTATCCACCATCCGATGGCGCCACTCGGGTCTCCAGCAAAACACATGACCCGAGGAGGTCACAGTTGCTGTTTCTTCCGAATTCACCTTCTTGGAGCTCTCATTGTAATTAACCAGGGAAATATCAGTCATGATTGCCAAATTGTTCATTCTGGAGATCAGCGACGAGTTTTGTAACATATTGTCCACTTTAGAGCTCTTGTAGTCGTGATAAAACTTTTCTATATCCTTATAATCTAAATGGTTATAATGCCCAAATCTGCACATTGACTGTTCAGAGAAGAAATTCAGCGTGGCTACGTGGAAATTATCTGAGGGATTCACTTCTCTCTGATCGTAACTCTGAGGCTTAGTTTCATCCAGAAAGTTAGTCTTTGAAGTACTGTCTCTGCCTGAAGCTCCTTTACTAGCATCACCTGTTACGCTTCTAAGCCATTCTTCGGAATTCTTCTTTCTTAAATCCCCACTTTCTATAAACGATTCGAGTGTGGCTATATGCTTCGGTAAAATCTCTCCGACTTCCCCGGTAACGTCGAATGGCACTTTGTATCTATGATGAATGGACGCCTCTTCTTTACTCGGACCACTCTGCGAAACGTAAACTCTGTTTCGTTCCCCCTCATTACCACTCATTACTCTGCCTTTGCGATAATTGTCCATGACGCATTTTGCTGACGGCGAGGAATAGAATACCTTTCGTGTGGATCTCTCTTCAGATCGTGACAGACTTGTATACCTAGGTATTTTGAAGTGCAAAGCGTACTGTATAGTCTCACAGCTCTCTGATCTGTGTGATTGTTCTTCACAGTTCCTAGACATGTCACCAGCGACATAGACACTCTGCCATGCATTACCAGTAGTTGCGTGGTCAAAGGCATTATCTGCGCTATCTCTACGATTCTTGATTTCCAGTAGCAGATCCACATTTTTATATGCGTTGCCTTTCTCTTTTTCTTTTCCATGTTTACAATCTAACTTAACACTATCAAGATCATCTTTTTCACTGACAAATTCAACATTTAAACTATTGCATTGTCTATTGAGTTCGGTTTTATGATCCTTGAAGTGATCAATAATCTTACCAACTCGAGAAGCCACTTCAGCTCTCATCTCAGTATTTTGTGCTGCCATTTCGGCTTTCAAGTCATCTTTTTGAGAAACTATCTCAGTCCTCAACTCATTATTTTGTGCGGCCATTTCGGCTTTCAAGTCATCTTTTTGAGAAACTATCTCAGTCCTCAACTCATTATTTCGTGCGGCCAGGTCACCTATTTTATCACTTAGGGCAGTTATATCAACTTTCAAGCTATCACTTCGTCTAGCAAGGTCACCAATTTTGTTGCTTTGGGCAGTTATTTCACCTTTAATATCGGCTTTCAAGTCATTTAACAACTTCACTAATTCATCCATACTTCTAGTTAACGGCATTCAATAAATTATCCCACTCCTGACACCAAATGTTGCGGATCACAAAAATGGATAGCCACTGAGCGTGAGTATTAAAAGCTATATTTCAAAACCAAATTCAATACAAGGTAAATTGTTACAAAGGAAATATGGATGAAGTATCTTATTAACAAATCAACTATTAACATGCACAAGTCATCAATCTTCCTGCGTGAGCACACAACATCAGCTCTGTGTATTTTACTAAATACTACCTTTTACTTGATTTACCAGGTCACCCGAAGATCTTCACTCGTAAACCAATTCTCGTCCTGTGCTAATAACTTTTCACACACTAGCCGAACAAAAAGACAGTCCGTGTAGACATTCCCACTTTTATACTTCCGCGTATACACAACACATCAAGTTACTTCTTGATACTTAACGATAAAAGATCCCACTTTTATCCTTCCGCGTATACACAACACATCAAGTTACTTCTTGATACTTACGCGCACTGTCTCAGAACAGCTCACCGTCCATTTTCGAACTCTTCGACCGTTACAACACAACGACCGTTAACGCTCCACTCTTCTTCTCGAAATTCTCCCAAAGTTCTTATTCGTTGGCTGAAACTTTTTTGCTTTCGGTTGCCAGATTCCTTCTGTCGTAACAATATTTTAATAATTGTTTCCACATTTGGGAATGTCGATCGTTAATGGTTAATGGTTTGACACATAGGATTGGATATATTCTCTTCTTTAATAAAACTTAAATTTTGTATCATTTCATCTTTATATTGATTCCTGTCAATATCATTTTTGTATATTTCTATTAATTTATTAATACATAACTGAACTCTGGCTTCATTCAGAATTTAATCGAAAAAATACATTAAACATAACCTAATATAGTTTCACATACTTCTACTAGTCGATTTACTTCTGCATTCAGAGTGTCTCTCAAATAACGCTAATTGCATTAACTACAAATAAATCTTTGCCACGCAGATTACATCTTTTTCCTTTGTATCGTCAAACAAAATTTTACATTTTTTCATTCGGCATTGATCGTTTTTATGTTGTTTTTTTGTGTTGACGATTTGGCTTCCACTTCGACTGATTCAAAATCGTTTCTCTTACCCTTAGAAGAAATTCTGTTAACGTTTTCAAATTTCTGAAAGTTGACGCCATTTAATACATTTATGTTTGAGTCCTATAAACATTTACTTGTAGCACTTGGTCTCTGCAATATTTCATTTCAAAAAATAGTCAAAAGTGCTGTTTCGTAATAATCGAAATTAATATTAGGTTAGATTCTAAGATTCTAGATTCTTAGATTCTAATCGGCATTCTATCTTTTCGTTTTGGCATGATGCCATTTTAATCCAAACATTTTTAACGCATTTGTGGTCTTTTTTGAATGCCAATATAGCATCAGCCTTAGCCGACTATCTTGCATCACTGATTTTTTTAATGATAAAGATTCAGGTGGCAGGCATTCATTCAGAGTGTTACATCGTCGTATTGACTTAGAGAGGAAAGTCTATAAAAAATATGGAAAGCAAGAGAACCGTATGAATTAGGACAAGATTCTGCTGCGTAGTTTCCAATTAAATTTAAAAAGTGGCTTCTAAGTCTAGTTTATAATCCTGTATATTTCCCTGCCATATTAGCATCATTATCATAAATCTGTCCCCTGCATTTTTTAATATCTGTTGATAAGTTTTTGATTGCGTTTATTATTATCTTTTCTAAATATGCAGCTTTATACTCTTCAGTTGGCGAAAAAAAACAAGAAGCCATTCTTTAATTTCTCCATCGTTTGTAATATATCTGATTATAAAAACAAGCTGATCAATATGGGCAATCTCAGGAGTAGAGTCAAGATTTATAGAAAAATGTGTGGCTTCTTTTATTTCAGATATTATTTTATCTTTTATTTTGTTAATTAACTGAATGAATTAACTGAATGAATTATAACTATTAACTGAAATGAATGAACATTAACTGAATGAATTCATCACATGTTTGATGAGATAAATAATTTATCTTGTCCACAATTCCCATAAATTTCTAAATGATGCTTTTGAAACGAATCGTATCCACTCAGATATTCTACGCAACTTAAAAAGCTTCCTTTTTTTCCTAATGTATACTCTCATTACTGCCTCTAAAAGCTAAAGCTAATTTACTTAATAATTTGACTGTTGCAATTATTCTTTTTATCTTTATTCTTCTAGTTTCGCTTTGTCGTCTGTCTGTCTGTCTGTCTGTCTATCGACATCGCACTCTTTTGTTTACGGAGATGAATTAAAAATTCTTTTTGTATTAGATAAGTATTGATGAAATATTGAGATGTGCACTTTCCGAATATCTCTAAAATAATAATTACGCCCTCCAGCGGTGAAAAGAGTTGAAAATTTCAAATTTTCAAACAAATATTGCAAACGATGTATTTATGCTAGAAATTTGAAATTTTGGTGGAGCAATGTGAAGGTTACGAAGTTTTCATTACCAACAATGAACTAAATTATGAAACTCAGACCCAGAGGGGGTGGAAAAACACACCTTTTTAGCTTTAGCAGATAATTGTTTGCATTTAGAGATAAATGAAAAATTACTTTTAGGGTTAGATAGGAATTGATAAAATATCATGATTCACACTTTCGGAATCGTTCGAACACTATAATTTCGCCATCTAACGGTGAAAAAGATTGAAAATTCCAAAATTTCAAACAAATATTTCAGCGATGTGTTAAATGATAGAAATATGAAATTTTCGTGGTGGAATGTTAGCGCATGAAGTTTCGATTGGAAACAATGAAAATGATAATTAGAAAACTCTTTTTTAGTTTGATTAATACTAATGAAATATTATAATTCGCATTTTTTAAATACTTAGTAATTTTAATATATACATATCTTAATAGGTTACTAAATATGAAACGACAGAGCTATTATTCAGTTTTACAGAAATTTGAAAAATTAGTGATAGTTTTTAAGAGATACACTATGTTGAAAAAAGTGTCCGGACACTTCCATGTTATGTGAATGGAAAGCCACTAAAGCTCCCTAACATTGAAATGTAAACCTTTTACGCAAAAACTGTTATTGGCGATAAATTGTAGATGTCACTCAAATCTCTTTAAATATATTTCCCGCAATATTTGTTTAATATTTAAAGAATGAATGGAAGCTGAAACATTTATCTTCAACTTTTGACACTTGTGAAAAAATACTCCCATAGATAAAACACAACTCTTGTACCAATTTGTTCACTTACATAACTTAAATATCTGAAGTTTGTATGACGATTTTATAAGATTTCATCGATTTGGAGGCAAAGTGACAGTGTCAATTTTCAACAATCTTGATCAATATTTAAAGGGTCATTAAAGAGGTACCATTTAACAGCAGACGACACTTTCACATTACCTCCAAATTGATGAAATCTTTAAAAAATCGTCATACAAACTTCAGATATTTAATTTATGTTAGTGAACAAATAATTGCAAGAGTTGTGTTATACGAACTTCTTTTTACGATTGAAAGTTGTGGAAGAGATGCTTTTTCAACAAAACTAATATTTTCAATTAAATGTTTAATTTTTCCTAGGAATTTTGAGGAATCATTTTAGGACATATTTTCTTTAAATATTGATAGTAATGAAACAACATAACATTTGGAGGCAAATTCAAAATACACGTCGCGAAATGGAAGAACTAATTCCTGTGAAAAATTCCCTTATGATATGAATCAAGTGATTTTTGACAGAAGGAAATGGAAGAGCACACTAGAAATGGTATTTAGTCCTCATTAAACGGAGCAACTGCTAATAAAGGTCATCATTTTCTCTTCGTGAAGAGCAAGATTCTTCCCTTTTATTACAACTTCCCTTCTTCAGCCGAAACTTCACTAACGACCACTTTCGTAAATGAGAAGGGATTAATGAAGTTCGCTACCATTCTGTGAGTGAAAGACGTTAAAGTTTCAAATCTTGCAGTATTTAACTTCGTGAGTTTCAATTTCTCTTTTAAAACATCCAGCTGCTTATTTTATTTTTAAACCAATGACGAATACTCTTACATCGTAATTTCTAATCCAGAAATGATCCTCGTTCACCTTTCGTTGAATTTCTCATCACCTTTTGTTACACTACCTGTTCCATGTGTCGAATTGAAATTCATTTCAATTCTGTGTATGTCATAAATTACATTTGTCCTCCCAAATCTTTCTCCCTCGCTCCCAGAGATCCATTCATGTCTCATGCTCAAAAACATACATAGCTATGATATGCATGATGTATAAAATGTAATAAACATGTTTTTCGCTGAACAAAGTAAGCAATGTTTACGAAATCTTCTCTATTATTTTCCGTACTATTTTCGAATCAAATCTCGATTTTTTTCTCTTCAGTAAACAGCCGAGATAAATAGTTCGTCCCTATCTTTGTACACGGGACGATCACGAGGACAACACCGCGCTTTCCATATAAGGCATTGCACGGTCCCTCAGTAACCAGGCGGGACTATGAAACGCGTTTTCGTGACGTCATTTATCAGTAGTCCACAGTGAAAGTCTGAAGTCTTTGGAGCTGACCTATTCACAAACCATTTCTCAATATATCGTAGAAGAACCTTATGCAACCCTTAAATAGTCTAATCGTAGTGTTATTCGAACCTCTTCATCTTCCACTTCAGATAGCCAACCTAAAGAGCACACTGTATTCATCAAAAGAAATCTGTTGAAGCAAGGCTAACCTCCTTAGTGAATTGAAACCTGAACACATATTATAAAAAGGGATATAATAATCAAAATTCCTTTGCTTAAGAGCGCATGTGCATAAACTCCAACCCAGTGGTCAATACGGTCCTTCTAACAATTTTTTTCCGACCTCGTAAAATCGGAAAATATAATTTTTTTTAATCTGACTTTACCAAAGTAAATGGCGTTTTAATAAGACGAAAGACGAAAATTTTTAAAACATCTACATGGAGTACAACTATCTTCAAAGTCAGTGAAAGGCTGAAAGTTCATCTGCTCATTTCTAGAATCCAGTCCCATTCATCACACAATACTTCGACACGCCAAATTCATTTTTGATCTTAATATAAACTATACATTAGGATTTCATTTTTTTTTTCTTTTTTTTGTGTGTCTATACACATGACAAGTAAAATGCCGTGAACAAAGTTAAGCATTTTTCCCAATGATTAGTAAAGCTTCTGTACCCCTAGGGTAAGAGCATTATGCTTCAGTTTTTCGAAGATAAGTTCTTACTTTTCCTAACTATTTCCACAACGCGGATACACAAAGGACAGATATTGAGAGGACTTGATATCTTTTCTAATATATTCACATTTTCTTTATCTTTAACATTATTTTTCACGCTTTATCAAATTATTTCTTACACAAGTAAGTGCTTGTAGTAAGGCGAAAGAGGAGCATTTGCCTTGTATTTTACAAAAAGGAAAAAAATGCATGTAATGTGTTCGTAAATGTTTATAATTTTTGTTCTAAAGTTAATACATATTAACTCTTCAATTAAAGTCAACCCAGTTGATTTAGTAAATGAATTCAATGAACCGGCCAGGCCTAGTATTTAATGTCCGACCTCTCTTTCTCGTGGTGCAGGACGTTAATACCTTTCAAAAGAGATACTCTCTTGTGGAAGTGAACGAAAGGGGAGGGCTGCCAGATTAGTGTGGCCTACTGATCTGGACAACTATGGCTACTTTCTTTTTTTTTTCTACCCTGCTGAGGAGTGGTCAACCACACAGGGTCCTGGTGCTGACCACATAAACCTACTTGACTGGACTGAAATAACGTGTCTCAGAAATAAGGCTCTGAGCTTGATTATGGATACTGAATGTGCTGCACTGGTGAGCTTCTGTGGAGGGAAAATCTTCCGCTGTGTTTTCTGTTTGCTTGTGGGTTGACAGCCCCAAGTGAATAGATTCACAGGATATGTTTATCAGCTGGTGGATAATCCTGAGCAGAAGTCATCGCAGGCACCTGAACTCTTTGCTTCTATTGGCATCGTCAAATTCTGCATTGGAGGAAGTCTTCCAGTGTAGATGGGCTTCAGCCTTTAGTAGTGGGGGAACGGGTCTTTGCCCCATGTCTGCGATTAGGGGGCTGTTTGATATTGTCGGCATTCCCTCTCTCAATAAACATAGTTTCTTTAAACATCCCATTAACCATTTTCTCTCCATAGGTAGTTGGAATGTGAGGACTCTGCACAGAGCTTTTTCTCTTGTTGTCCTCACACAAGAATTCCACCGTTATAATTTGGATATTCTCGGCTTGAAAGAGCCCAGATGGACAGATAAAGGTCAGGTTCTTAAAAATAATCTTAAATTTCTCTTTTCAGGGAGGGACGACAATAAACATCACCAAGGCATATGTCTGCTTCTCAGCAGACACTCTAGTGATGCTCTTTTAGGATATGAGCGAATTAATGAAAGGTTTCCTACAGCAAAATTTCAGACATGCGTTAAAGACTTGAATGTTATCTGCTGTTATGCCCCCACTGAGGATGCCGATGAGGATGAGAAGCATAGGTTTTATGGACAACTTCATGATATTTTGAATTCTGTCAAGAAAGGAGATATTACCCTTGTTCTAGGTGACTTCAATGCCAAAGTTGGCACTGACTCTGACTTTTGGGGAGGAGTGATAGGCCCTTTTGATATTGGTAGCTGCAATGGCAATGGGCAACGTCTCCTACAGGTAAATAAACTCAATGATTTCAGAATAACTAACACTTATTACAAACAGTGCAACATACATAAGTACACATGGGTTTCACCCGATGGGCTGCATAAGAATATTATTGATTATATATTGATTAACAGCAAATGGGCTAGTTCTGTTAGGAATGCCAGGCCATATAGGGGAGCTGAAATTGGTTCTGACCATTATCTTATTAAAAGTGTCTTGCAACTTAAACTTAAAAACTGTTTGCTAAGGTTAAAAAATTTGCTTTTAATACTGAAGCTCTGAAAGACCCAGTTATAACCAAAGCTTAGCATGATAGGTTACTTAGTCATTATGACAGTCATGGTATGCTTACTACTGAAGTTGAGGAAGAATGGGATCATTTTAAACAGGCTTTTTTGGACACTAACAGTACTCTTTTAGGAAAAAAGGAGCAGAAGAGACAGAATTATCTGAGTGATAAGGCACTTGAGCTTATTTCGGAAAGAAAGAATTGCAGGAATGTCCTTAATCAATACCCTACTAGTACTAATAGAAAGCATTACAGAGAACTTAATAAACGTGAAAAAGATCAGTTAGCTGCTGATAAGAATCTTTGGCTTGATGGTTTGGCTGACAAAGCCGAGGAAGCAGTTAGACAGCACAACAGCAGAGAGCTGTACCAGATAGTTAATGTTTTATGCGGTAGAAAACGGACAGGTATACAGGGATTGAAGGATAAACAAAGTAAGGTTATAGAACGCCAGGATTCTGTCATGGCTAGGTGGGCTGAGCATTTCAGTGATGTTCTAAACAATGTGGTTAGTTCTACTCCTATTGTATGCAATGATGATAGATGCATTGGTGGCTTTATTGTTGGCCCTTTAACACAGTCTGAAGTTATTTTGGCAATTTCTAAACTTGAACTACATAAATCCCCAGGGATGAATGAAATTACTACGGAAATTAGTTAATAAAATTGCAGGAACTCCATCAATAGATAATATTTATCCTAATGTAAAAGAAACGGAAACAATGGTAAATGAACTTAACGAAAATTTTATTAATGTCGCTAATACAAAATATGTATTATCAGAAATAAATCAAGGATCAATAGGGTCTTTAAATGAACAAAACACGTCTTTGAAATCAATATATTTTGAACAAACTGATATTGATAGAGTTTTAAATTTCATATCAAATTTAAACAACAAAAAAGCAATTGGCTATGATAGTATATATGTAGATAAGTTGAAAATTATATCTAAATATAAATTAGATTTAATTGTTTATATAATAAATTTATCAATTGACACTGGATATTTCATTGAAGATTTAAAAAAATCAGTAATTCGACCTATTTTTAAATGTGATAATAAAAATTATTTTAATAATTATAAACCAATAGCAATATTGCCATTATTTTCGAAAGTTATTGAAAAAAATTGTAAAAAAAAAGAATTTTAAGTTATTTAAGTAATTCATAATCCTTTGCCAATAATCACTATGGATTTCGTGAAAAAAGAAATACTGGACATGCTCTCTTAAAACTTAATGAATTGGTTTATGCAGGAATAAACAAAAATAAAAAAGGTTTAACAATTTTTCTTGATATTAAAAAAACTTTTGATTCTATAAATCATGAAATATGTTTTAAAAAATTTATATTTTTATGGATTTTTGAGGATTGGCTTTTAATTGGATAAAGTCTTATATGGAAAAAAAAAGAGCAATATGTATTAATTAATAACATAAAAAGTGACACTTCTTTTATTAAACACGGTGTTCCACAAGGATAGATTTTTAGGTCCATTATTGTTCCTTGTTCTTATGAATGATTTTTGTAAACTAACAACTAAAGCGAATATTGTTTCCTTTGCTGATGATACAACTTTGATATTTGAAGCAGAAAATTCCGATATATTGTTAAATAAAATTAACTCAGATTTAAAGATTGTTCGTGATTGCTTTATGAAGAATGAATTAGAGTTGAATTTAAAGAAAACCAAATATATATCATTTAACTTAATGAACTTTAATTTACTAAATTTCGTAATACAATTTCACAAATTAACTGTGAAAACAACAATTTCAATTGTGAAGTTATGAATAAAACAGAAAGTTATAATTATTTGGGTATAACGGTTGATTCTAATTTGAAAAGGATTACATGTATTTATAAGACAAGTAAAAAATTAAATCAAATTTTATATAAATTTTATATTTTAAAAAATTTTGTAGAGATCAACTTCCTTCTTTGTCTTTATTTTGCATGGGTAAAAATCTACTCTATTATATGGAATTTATTGTTGGGGAAGGGATTATAAATCTAATTTACAACCTTTATGTTTTGCACAAAATTGATTGATCCGAAATTTATCGCAAAATAATTATTCTAATATAAATTCTTTATATCAGATTAATAAATATTAATTCTTTAATAAATAATAATTCTTTATATCACATTAATACCTTTAAGAAAAAAAAATATATGTATATATATATACATATCTAATTCATTAATTTTTTCACACAAAAATCCAAGTTTATTATATAATTAAAAAATTGAATTTTAATTCCAGAAGTTTAGGTTTGAAATATCATATTGAAAAATCCAACAAAAAATTCTTCCACAAAAAATTCTTTTTCATAAACCAAAGTTTTCAACACATTAAGTATTAATATAAGAAATGAGAAATGTTTAAGAACATTCAAAAAACTGTTAAACGAATATTTGTTAAAAATTGACCAAATTGATAATATTTATGATGTACAAAAAGAAATATAAAAATATTAAATTTAAATACTGCTGAAAATTAAACTTAATTCAATAAACTAAATACCAGCATTTCATTTTTATTTTACTTTTTACTTTATTTTTATTTTTTCTGGATTATTATTCATTTGTTATCATTTTTTTTTATTCTACAAAACATATAATAAATATTATATCATAACCTGGACGAGCTTCTTCTCGCTCCTTGGTTGCGCATATTAAAGAACATATGCTATTTTTTTTCTTCATGTATATGTATTATATATCATGTGCTTCATTTACATTATGTATGCATTGCTATTTAAATATTCTAATTTGTTATCCTTGATATATATATAATCTGTCAAAAAAAGAGCATAAAGCAGAAAATCTTTTGCTTACCGCATGACTGAAATTTTGAATATCTTTTATGATAAAGCATTGGTTCCTAAGGACTTTATCAGATCTATTATTATCCCTATTTTCAAAAAAGGTGATCGCATTTCTTGTGATAACTATAGGGGAATCAGCCTACTTTCTGTTCCAGGTAAAGTTCTTTGCATGATTGTGTTTAATAGAATTAAGAATCTGGTTGACACGCAATTGCATGATGAGCAATGTGGATTTAGAAGTGGCAGGGGATGTGTAGATCAGATATTTTCACATAGGCAGATTCTTGAGAAATTTTTAGAGTTTCAGAAACCTTTGGTTGCTAGCTTCGTTGATTTCAAAAAGGTTTTTGTTGATTTCAAATCAACCACAAAAAATAATTTGTGGTTGATTTCACAATCAACCTGATCATATGGTATACCAGACAAGTTACTTAACATAAATGCAAGCTCTCTACAATAACACTGAGTCGTGAGTGAGAGTTGGGAGACTTGTAGCAATTGATCCATAATAAATACACAGATTACCTGTAGAAATATACTTCAATAATTATTACAAATATCTGAAAAAATTGTCGTTGCTGAGGAGGAAATCGAACACTCAACTCTCTAGATACGCAATATCTAGATGGCGCAAGGTCCACCACATCTCAGTGAAAGATTTATAGCTCTTATTTTGGAAGATTTTAGCTTCTTCATCGTGGTTTAACGGTAGAGCGCTCTGTCATGTATCTAGAGAGTTGCGTGTTCGATTCACGCCGTGGCAGCCATGATTTTTTTCTGATGTTTGCAATAATTGTAGCAATTGGTTTAGCATTGCTTCCGGTGTTCGACAAGGGTGTATTTTGTCTCCTTTTCTCTTTAGTTTGGTTATTGATTACGTTATGTGAAATTCACTGCAAGGGCAAGATTTTGGCCATAAATGGGCTGGATATACGAAAATTTCTAATTTAGATTATGCTGATGATTTAACACTTTTGGCAAATGATGTTGATGAGATGAACTCTTTCATTCGAGCTGTTGATGAGACTGGTAGTAGAGTAGGTTTGGTTATAAACAGAGAGAAAACTAAAGTGATGAAAATTGGTCAGGCAGGCTGTGATTCAGTTCATCTGAATGGTTGCAGTCTTGAGCAGGTGTCGCAGTTTAATTACCTTGGGAGCCAAGGAACAGATACTGGTGATGTGCGGCGTGAGATTAACAGATGGATAGGGATTGCTGCTGGGACTTTTAAGAATCTATGGAGAATGTGGAGAAATAGTTGTATAGACCAAAAGACTAAAATTAGACTGTATAATAATTTGGTTGTTTCTAGGGTTAGTTATGGTAGTGAAACTTGGACACTTTGTAAACAAGATAACAGGAAACTAGATGCTTTTGATTCTAGATGCTTACGCAGTATCTTGGACATTAGGTGGTTCAACTTTGTAACTAATGATGAAGTTAGGCAAAGGAGTCGGCAACCTCCTTTAAGCAGCATATTGTGCAGAGAGAGACTCCGTTGGTTTGGCCATGTTGCCTGTATGGATAATTATAGATTGGCGAATAGGGTTATGAACAGTGTGCCTAAAGGCCTCAAAAAGAGGAGGATACCTAGGATGGGGTGGGCAGAAAATGTCAATCAGGACCTCATTAGAATTGGTGTGCAGTGCTCAGATGCAGCAGATGTAGATCAGGACAGATATGCTTGGAGAACTGAATTGCACGGTCTGGTTGGACCTCTGTAGCCCATGGCTGCTTGAGGAGGAGGATGTTAACTATGTGCACGTAGTATGGTCAAAAAGTGTAGACAACCTGTAAAACACATACGGCGAGCTTTTCCGCTACATTTTAAATTTTAAATGCATTTCAGTTTATTAACACAATCAGATTTTATTCTACCTTTGTGCTATATATTATGAACAGACTCCTGTCACAAAGGGGTTAGATTTAGGGTTTATTAACTTCTTCAATAAGCTTTCTTCGCATTTCATTTTCGTCAATTTTAGCGAGCTTGTTCAGGCTTTTGAATCATGCTATACTGAGCTATACTGAATCAAGAATTAGATATGTTTGACTAAAATTTTCAGTTCATTTAGCTTTAGTCATATTTTTCGATAAACTGTTTATTTAGGAAGAAAAGCACTGTTTCTGATTCCATAATTAACATAACATGATTCTCTTCATACTGAAGTGGCCACTGTATATTAATATTATTATTACATGACATAGCGATACCTTGGAGGATATAACTTCTCCATCCGCTTGAGAGCTGAATTATCATACATTTTTCTAAATTAATCACCGAAAATCAGACACCCAAAATATCAATTTGCCTCTCATTAGACTCAAATACGTTAATTCCCCTCCCTCCTATTAGAATTTTCTATATAAGTCCCCGAAATGGGAGAGAGGGGGGCATGTATAAATGGACGTATTTTTATTGTCATTGTGAGTTTCCGCAAAGCGCAAATGTCACACTTACCCAATGGCAAAATTCTAATTTTTTAAATGGGCCTCTAGATTTGGATTACCGACTTTTGGGTTGCAACTATTATATAAAAGCTCGAAAACGGATTGTAATCTAGTTTTCCAATAAATGATTTTTCTTCTTCCCAATCACATTTCTGACTTGACCATGCCCCAAAATTTAAGTTTCAGCTCAGAATATCCTCATAAATCTGGCAGGGACACGCAAACAATGTGATTTTTCAGCAGGCCAATTTTTGCGGAGCCGGGTTCCAAAATTGTGCGAGAGCAAAAAAATACGCATTTATATGTACTTCTAAATTTTATAATAATAAATTATTCATTATACGTACAAAGTGCGGATCTACATACAACTTATAGGAACACCGAGTATATTATAAATATTGCATAATTTTTCTTGCCTTTTTCGCCGAAAAATCTCTAATTACGTCATCAAAATTTACACGACTTCGCTATTTCGCTTTCTATTGAAAGAACAGTTAGTCATCGATTAGCGGATTCTGCGATTGGATTTACTATTGGGCTTGGAAAATAACTGACATGCGCTCTGGTGGTGGGACGTGGAGCTAGAGCAGTGTCTCGTAAACTTTTTTACTCTGCGGCACACTGAATCTAATTTTTTTTCCGCGGCACACCTAAAGAAGAATAAAAGCAAACTCTATATAATCGTCATTATATTTGCGCTTTGTTGAAGTCATCAGCCTGGTTTTACTTGAAGATTTGCTCTCGTTCTTTAATTCATAACTCGGTGTTTGTTTTAAATATTTGTCCATTCTATGGCTTGAAATAATCAAAAATTAATACCAAAATTTGGAAAAAGCTTGATAAATACTTACAAGATCCCAGTTGATAAAATCTGAAAGATTTTTATTAAAGCACGTCGATAGCACGTCGATATTAAAGCACGTCGATAACACAAGTCAAGTCAAAATGAAATCTTTCGAATATCTAGTGTCAATTTGAAAATCTCTCGCGGCACACAGTTTGCGAGACACTGAGCTAGAGGAACGAGGACACATTGTGTCGGCTGCTGTGTTAAAGATAGGAAAATGGCGTCCTTTTTTACGATGAGCTATACGTGGCCGCGGGACCGGGTTCCTGGGAACGCGCTAAACCAAAGAGGTGTTGGCTGAACCCGCCTCGCGCCGGCCGTGGTTTTTCAGACTGCCGGTTTGGTCTGATAGCGATGTAACAATTTTCGAAGTTTATGTCTTTACGATTTATTGTGGGAGGCCATATTTACAGATAATAAAGTATTGAGAGTAAGAATGATAACGAATAATATTTACAATAAAATGTATAAATAAAAAACATGTACTGTATATATATTTGTGTCAGTAATGTATTTTATTCACTTTTTTTCAAAGTTAGTTGCCTAACAAATGTTGAGGCAACTTACACTGAATCTCCATTGCATCGTTTTGGAAACAGTGGCTCCCAACACAAAAGACAGAATTGTAAGCTTCTGCTGGTTTCTCCTGCAACATACGAAGCTCTACATATCCACTGTTTTAGTACTAAGAATCACTAGGCACTTATTGAAGATAAAGTCATTTCAAACTCAATTGGCCAGAAAGCATTGTCGATTGAAACACGTTTCCTCATAAGAAAAAATTTTTGATTCTGTTGGTGAATGGCAAGACAATTTCAGAAAATTGCAGCCTTTTTTCGGGGAGGAATTCACATCAGGCCATGGGTTTCGAGTGAACCAGACATGGCAACGTACAATAGCATGTTGTTTTTAATATAATTAGTGATGATATTGTTATTATTGCTTGACATCGAATCGAATTATTCGAATGGATAAGTCTGTCTGCCATGTTTATGATTAATTGTTTGCGAATACATTGATGAGACCAGAAATTGATGACCCGTAATGTTTCGGTTAAAGAGAGACAAACCACGGACTTCTAACGCAGCAACAGAAGGACACTTCGCAGTAGCGATGCTGTACAGAGGCCATCTGGTGCGCTCTTATTACATCAAGTGAGCTCTGCTAATGTGACCAGCATGCCGCGGATGCCTGCCTGCTTGCTTGCTGGCAGCAGAGCCCTTGACTGCTTCCAAATCGAAGTTAATAAGAGCGCCAGAAGGAATTTCCACGGTGCTGAAAAAGGTCACAACTCTCCGAAATCCACTATTCCTTACTAGTATCTTGATAATGCTAACTGAGGGTAACAATAGCTTAAAATCCTTCGTCGAATGCATCCTGTTTTGTAGCATAAATGGTCGAACTGGGTCTGACTGACACGGGATATATTTAACTAAATTTAAGAAACCGCATACCGATTTTTTTTTTCTTTAAAGCAATTTGTAGTTATTAGTTTGAGATATTCTTAATATTGGTGCATATATTATACACATCAACTATGTTATGCCATAAATTAATTTTTTATTGAGGTTTTCACAAAAGTTTAAGCTAGAGTGGTTTTTTTTTCAGTCGGCAATATTTGATTTCCGAGTTGGCAAAATTGCGTTCCCCCCAGCCATAGTCCGTTCGCTACGCCCCTGGTGGTAATTAACTCATTCTGGTAAGCAATTCGTATTCATTAAGCTTGTTTAAATATAATTAAAATGCAATTTATATGAAATATACATCATGGTAGATAATTCTGGAATAAAACATCGATTTTAATTTTAAGGGTTTCTTTTTATTAGAATTTCGACCGAAAGATAAGTTTTGTCAAAAGAATTTATTCGCAATTTTTCTTGAAAGAAAGTTAATTTTTTCATCTTATGAGAACAATGAAGGATTATCTGCTTGCATTGCTAACTGGAAAAGAAAGCAAATGAATAGTTTGCGCCTCTTGCAAATACAGTGGACCTTCGTTATAGCGATGCTCGCTATACCGCGCACTCGGTTATAGCGCGGGCGATGTTCGCGATACGTTATAGATAGTGTTTGTTTTTACATATTTTCAAGCCTACCTTATGTACGTAAATAAAATAATAAATATATGTACTTATTAAGATGTATAACTATGTTATGTGAATTTTAATAAAACACTTAATAAATAAATTGGTTTTTTTATTAAAATACATAATATATATAGTTGATGGGATGTTTCAGTATATAGCTCAAATCGTTCTGAGTAAATTTATTGTGTCGCCACCGCGCCGCGCCGCTCGGTATAACGCGGTTCACCTTATAACGCGGGTGGTGTTTCCCGCCCGACATGCGCGTTATATCGGGGGTCCACTGTATATTTGCATTACATTCACAATGCTTCCGAAGCGAAAACGTACTATGAAGTGATTTAGGTAAGTTAAAGAAGCGGTTGCTTGAGGGGATATTGATTTCTAAATAGAGGCTCTAACTGTCTTCTTTGTATTTATTTTTTCTATACAGTACCTTTTATCCTATTAATGTATAAATAAAAATCGGTTAAAATAAATAAAAAATAAATACCCCCTCAAGCAGCTGCTTGTCACAGAGGTCTGACAGGAGCCTGTCAGTTTATATGCCACAGTAGAAGATCTGAGAGGATGGCAGGACCTCCAGCAGAAAAATGACACACTTCGCAGCTTCATTAGAGCAATTTATAAAAGCAAAAGATTGCACTATAATTGAAATATTGTTGCGGATCACAAAAATGGATAGCCACTGAGCGTGAGTATTAAAAGCTATATTTCAAAACCAAATTCAATACAAGGTAAATTGTTACAAAGGAAATATGGATGAAGTATCTTATTAACAAATCAACTATTAACATGCACAAGTCATCAATCTTCCTGCATGAGCACACATCAGCTCTGTGTATTTTACTAAATACTACCTTTTACTTGATTTACCAGGTCACCCAAAGATCTTCACTCGTAAACCAATTCTCGTCCTGTGCTGATAACTTTTCACACACTAGCCGAACAAAAAGACAGTCCGTGTAGACATTCGAAGTTAGCCATAAAAGTCCCACTTTTATACTTCCGCGTATACACAACACATCAAGTTACTTCTTGATACTTAACGATAAAAGATCCCACTTTTATCCTTCCGCGTATACACAACACATCAAGTTACTTCTTGATACTTAACGCGCACTGTCTCAGAACAGCTCACCGTCCATTTTCGAACTCTCCGACCGTTACAACACAACGACCGTTACAACACAACGACCGTTAACGCTCCACTCTTCTTCTCCAAATTCTCCCAACGTTCTTATTCGTTGGCTGAAACTTTGCTTTCGGTTGCCAGATTCTTCTGTCGTAACACTGCCCCCTTCCTAGGTCTTGTTCGTCCCGAACAATTCTGGATTCCAAAGCTTCTTCAGTTCTTCGATGAAACGGGGTCAAACGATCCACGTGAACCACCTTGCTCTTTGTAGCTGGACGTCGACGAATGCGATATTCCACGTCTGTGTCAAAATGAAAGCGAATCTCATTATGACTTAGATTTCTTTTCTGACTGAAGCCTCGTCCACAAATATAATACGTGTAAGGCCTATAGCCCTTGTGAACACGTTTATGTCTCCGCAGGGAGAAGAATCGACTAAGAGTTTTCGTGCAAAACCTGTAAAAAGTTTTCTTCTTTGTCGAAAGTTTTCTTCTTTGGATTTTTACTTCTATCAACAGTAGCAAGGAATGAAAGTCATTAGTGACATAAAATCTAGGGAGGAGTTTCATCCTCCAGTCTGACCCTTTTGTCAGTTGACTTTCACTTAATTCAGAACTGTCGTGATGAACCTTCAGCCATATTTCACCTGATTCAATTTGATCCCCAAGGTGCTTCACAATTATATCAGCTCCATAATTCTTTTTAGCGCTTCGGTCCATCTCCTCCTTCCATACTCTTGCTAGGACTGCAGCTTCTAATCCGACAACCTTACCTGTTTCTCCTGTATAAGTGAAATCAGTGATGTGTCGGGCTGCTAGAAATATTTTTTCTGTTTTATCTTCACATAGCCAGCTTGCAACATCTTCAGATACTCCTTGTTCTATTAACATGTTACGAAACTTGTTCAAAGCATTGCCGTTATGCAGAACCTTGCGGACACGTGATGCTTCATCTACCCTATTATCCACAATGTTCACCAAACGCAGAAGTTCTCCTCCTAACTCTTCGACGAGCTCTTGCAGTTCCAAGGATCCGTCACCAAGGAAACACTGAACAGCTTCCATCACTTCCAGAGAGTTGTCAACAGAGTTTTCAAGAGGTGAATCCATGTTGCTGATAACAGCTGAACAACTCAAACTCTTCATTCCACGAGCTTGTGATGCTGCAACCATTTTCTTAACTAAATCAACAGCAACATCTTCTGTACTGATGAGATCAATAGCTCCTTTTCCGAATTCAACATCATAAACCAAAGCGCACACTCCTTCAGCCAGCTTTTTGGACACAATTGAGCATCTCCTTAGAGGAACGCTATCTACGGTAGCCGTTAGATCCTTGCAGCGGTAAATCTCCTTATCTGTTGGCACCAGCTCCTCTGTCTGTCCTACGATGCAGCATCCGACGTCTTCCATCATCTGCTCGATTTTATCTTTAGTGCAGTCGACTGTGAAGCCAGGGATAGATTCCAATTTGTCCAGAGTATCTCCCGTCAATTGGAGAGCACGACCGGAGATCATAGGGACCTTGAGACCTAAAGCAGCAAGTGCAGGAGCCAAGACAAGACTCACTTTGTTGCCGACACCTCCTGTGCTGTTTTTATCTACCATCCGATGGCGCCACTCGGGTCTCCAGCAAAACACATGACCCGAGGAGGTCATAGTTGCTGTTTCTTCGGAATTCACTTTCTTGGAGCTCTCATTGTAATTAGCCAGGGAAACATCAGTCATGATTGCCAAATTGTTCATTCTGGAGATCAGCGACGAGTTTTGTAACATGATATTGTCCACTTTAGAGCTCTTGTAGTCGTGATAAAACTTTTCTATATCCTTATAATCTAAATGGTTATAATGTCCAAATCTGCACATTGACTGTTCAGAAAAGAAATTCACCGTGGCTACGTTGAAATTATCTGAGGGATTCACTTCTCTCTGATCGTAACTCTGAGGCTTAGTTTCATCCAGAAAGTTAGTCTTTGAAGTACTGTCTCTGCCTGAAGCTCTTTTACTAGCATCACCTGTTATGCTTCTAAGCCATTCTTCGGAATTCCTCTTCCTTAAATCCCCACTTTCTATAAACGATTCAAGTGTGGCTATATGCTTCGGAAAAATCTCTCCGACTTCCCCAGTAACGTCGAATGGCACTTTGTATCTATGATGAATGGACACTTCTTCTTTACTCGGACCACTCTGCGAAACGTAAACTCTGTTTCGTTCCCCCTCATTACCACTCGTTACTCTGCCTTTGCGATAATTGTCCATGACACATTTTGCTGACGGCGAGGAATAGAATACCTTTCGTGTGGATCTCTCTTCAGATCGTGCCAGACTTGTATACCTAGGTATTTTGAAGTGCAAAGCGTACTGTATAGTCTCACAGCTCTCTGATCTGTGTGATTGTTCTTCACAGTTCCTAGACATGTCACCAGCGACATAGACACTCTGCCATGCATCACCAGTAGTTGCGTGGTCAAAGGCATTATCTGCGCTATATCTACGATTCTTGATTTCCAGTAGCAGATCCACATTTTTATATGCGTTGCCTTTCTCTTTTCCATGTTTACAATCTAACTTAACACTATCAAGATCACCTTTTTCACTGACAAATTCAACATTTAAACTATTGCATTGTCTATTGAGTTCGGTTTTACTATCCTTGAACTGATCAATAATCTTACCAACTTGAGGAGCCACTTCATCTCTCATCTCAGCATTTTGTGCGGCCATTTCGGCTTTCAAGTCACCTATTTTATCGCTTTGGGCAGCTAGATCACTTTTAATATCAGTCATCTGCGTAGCCATATCGGCTTTCATATCAGTCACCAGCATAGCAATAACGGCTTTCCTATCAGTCATCAGCGTAGCAATAACGGCTTTCCTATCAGTCATCAGCGTAGCCATAATGGCTTTCCTATCAGTCATCAGCGCAGCCATATCGGCTTTCATATCAGTCATCAGCGTAGTCATATCGGCTTTCATATCAGTCATCAGCGTAGTCATATCGGCTTTGAAGCTATTTATCAACTTTACTAATTCATCCATACTTCTAGTTAACGGCATTCAATTAATTAATCCCACTTCTGACACCAAATGTTGCGGATTTCAAAAAATGGATAGCCACTGAGCGTGAGTATTAAAAGCTATATTTCAAAACCAAATTCAATACAAGGTAAATTGTTACAAAGGAAATATGGATGAAGTATCTTATTAACAAATCAACTATTAACATGCACAAGTCATCAATCTTCCTGCATGAGCACACATCAGCTCTGTGTATTTTACTAAATACTACCTTTTACTTGATTTACCAGGTCACCCAAAGATCTTCACTCGTAAACCAATTCTCGTCCTGTGCTGATAACTTTTCACACACTAGCCGAACAAAAAGACAGTCCGTGTAGACATTCGAAGTTAGCCATAAAAGTCCCACTTTTATACTTCCGCGTATACACAACACATCAAGTTACTTCTTGATACTTAACGATAAAAGATCCCACTTTTATCCTTCCGCGTATACACAACACATCAAGTTACTTCTTGATACTTAACGCGCACTGTCTCAGAACAGCTCACCGTCCATTTTCGAACTCTCCGACCGTTACAACACAACGACCGTTACAACACAACGACCGTTAACGCTCCACTCTTCTTCTCCAAATTCTCCCAACGTTCTTATTCGTTGGCTGAAACTTTGCTTTCGGTTGCCAGATTCTTCTGTCGTAACAATATCTTGATGGCATTTGACGCAAACTGCAAAACGGCATTTTATCAACGATATTAAAACGAAATTTGCAAATTATATTCTATATACAAAGAGTCTACTAATTAAACAACAGCCATTTTGGTGCCAAACTGGGCTCACGGTTATAAACATTTTATACCCAAGTTGCCAGCGGGAAAATGCTGGTCGTGCACTATCTATTTCCCTTTTACTATGTCTGTATATTTATTAGACTTTTCTATAAAAGTTTAATGAGAGATGGGAATTTTTTGTTCGATAACATAAGTCTTATGAAAAGTTGCAAAGCTTCGATGTTCGCAGCGATAATTTGTTTCCACCCCAATTAAAGAAAATGAAAGCGGAAAAGGAAAATTCCGTTAAACTGCTTACTATTTCAACATTTTTGTGCGTAAACACTTGCCTAGTGAGGGTCAGAATTTTATCTTCCCCTACAGGTGTCATATAACAGGGTTAGGCTAGGACAGCTCTAACTGAACCTGCTTAGGTCTGTAGTGTCACAGTAAATTTTAATATCTTACTCAATATTTCTTCTTGATGAAAGCTTACATAGGGGCCACTTACAAAGCTCAAATGTTCGATGTTGTCATCCGGAGCAGTATATTTTAAAGTGTTGCATTTTGACCTCATTAGAATATTATAGTTTATGAGAGAAAAAAGCTTCACTCCTGATCTAAATTAATATCCAGGTAGACTTCCTAGCTGCATTGCGAATATTTTTGACTCTATCCATTTCGTTTGGTTTGAAACCAAGTTTCTCAAAAAGAAATATTCATGACAGATCATTATAATGTTGATTTATAAAGGCAACTTTCATAGGAGCTTTCATTTATTCCCCCAAAGCGAGAGATGTTTTCATTTCATTAGACCAGCTTTCGGATTGGTTCTGTTCCTCTGATTGGCCTATCCAGTTATTTCACTTGCTCTACAGCCCTGCCTACGTTAATAAATATTAATATACAATTGCATCCCCTTGCTCTTACAAAAAATATGAAAACTGCGCTTTGGAATGTGAACTGCAATCTCCATGGAGTATTTTATCATTTTCTTTTTTCATTGTGCTGAAGAAAGCTTCTCCTTTGACTGCAGGGAGTTCCTCTTACAGAGAATTCCTTCCCTTCGCCCTCACTGACTGCTCCGTTCACAATTGAACACTACCGGAAGTAATTACTTGAGTAGAACTTCCGGATTTCTTTGTTAAACTCCTTTTCCAGAGGCGCCGGGTGCAGCGTATAGTTAGAAGTTGGCTGATGCATTTCTGAATCCATAATTACCACAGCCATTGCTTTGCTCAAGTTCCTTAGAAGAGGCTTTTCACTTCTAACTCCTATCATGACACAATGAAAAAGAACCACGTTGTAAGAGCTAGGTATTCATTGAATAAGAGTCTAACGATGTCATACTTTTATATCTGAAACAAAGCGTACCTTTGGTAGATCAACACTTAGCAGTAAAAGAAACAGGTCGCTATTAGAAAGCGTCTTTATTTTTTTTAAAACTACAAATGGAGAAAATGTTGGACGCAAACTTGGGGATCAATCCTTCGGAAAAGTAACTGAGAGATTAAAATTTTCAACGATCACTACACTTTCTTCGGTAGTCTTAACAAAAACGGTTTCCATTAAAGTTTGACATGGACAAATAAAACACGCCCCGTTAATTTAAAAGCGAAGAGTATGGACGCTCTTGACCCGATCTAACAAATGAACAAAATAC
Source organism: Ryuthela nishihirai (assembly GCA_038380435.1). Lineage (NCBI taxonomy): Eukaryota > Metazoa > Arthropoda > Arachnida > Araneae > Heptathelidae > Ryuthela > Ryuthela nishihirai. The sequence goes on along the minus strand of JAWZYU010000004.1, from coordinate 23,128,996 downwards.
AGTTAAAAAAGGTACTCCTTTTACTAGCAGAGTTGTTGACTAAAAGAAACCTCTTCAGAAAGCTTCAGAAAATATTCGTTTAATATGTGTAGAGTTGTGGGAGCTGAAATATTTGACAGCAAAAGACCGGATTTTCAATGCAGTAAAACATTTCTTCCTCCGATAGGAGAGATTGTGAGGCGCCAAAATTCGTGATAAATTATCAGTAAAATTTTAGTTGCTCATTAATTATCACTGTTATCAAAACAATACCATAGCTAAGAAGATATTTTTATTTGGTTAATCATTAAATTAAACATGAAAACTTTGGATTTATGGAACATTAACATGTATTGAAAGTGGTGCCATTATTACCTCGTCTCAGGACAAAAAGTGTGGCTTTTTCACTGTATGTAAGTAGGTATTCATTCATTCTAAAATATGCCAAATGGATATGTTTAATATTTATTTTGCTTCATTTTATTATCTAGCATTCTGAAATGGGTGTTGAGAAATAATTCATTTAAGAAAATGAAAACAATTTTTTTTCTAAACATGTCAAGGCTTGTTTCTAGCCTATAAGGTTACAAAAAATGTCTTCTAAAGTGTTATTTTTTTAATTGTGCATATTCATATAATAGGAATAAATTAGCCCTCAAGCAGGTGTTTGCCACCAAGTTTAATTTTATTGCTATATTTATTTCTAATACAGAAAAGAAAAAATAATAATGAACGAATGCAGAAAATGATTTTCATTTCATAATCTTTACCCTAAATTACATGTACCTCAAAAACAACATTGAAACTTTGTTGCCTCTCTCGATAATTGATGGCGCCATGCTGTTGCCACGTTCAGCGAGAGATATAAGTCAAATTGCGAAAATGAATGACGGAGACGATATCAAGTATAGTGGTCAGTAGACTCTGGCATAAATCTGGAGAGACATGGGTTCGAGTCCCGCGATGTCGACAAAATTCTTTATTTTTCCCGCTGAGTGTTTATTGAATTTTATATCAACAGGTAATAATAATAATAATTTTATTTACATTTTATTATGCAATACAAAGATGTTATGCTAGTTAATATAATACAATTCACATAAAACAGAAAAAGGGATACTCATTTAAAAATTTCAATACAGAATTTGACAAGATTGAGCACCTTAATTAAATTACATTAAATTGTAAACTTGTAGCAAATATCTACTGTGTTTTAAGCGTTTTAAGGCTTAAAAATACTAATGAATTAAAGTAGTTAAGAAACTACGTTTGAATTCAGAATACTTTTCAGCTTCTTTAAATTATTATGTAAATTATTCCAAACTTTCACACCCTTAAAGGTTAGTGATGTCAGTCCATAATTTGTTCTGCATAAAATGTAATTCTAGGTCAAGTTGCTGTCGACTTGGGAAATGATAACACTTCATTTGGAAATTGATATCGTATTTTTTTAACCTAATAGCACAGAACATAAATAATGCTATATTTAATTTGTATAGATCCGGAAGTTGTAGAATTTTGGCTTTTTCAAAAAATTCTTTAGTATGTTCATTAAAGTTTAGATTATACAGAGTTCTGACGAATGGTTTTTGAAGATATAGTAGTTTATTAATATTCTGATTACTTGTGTTACCCCATATTAAAATGCAATAATGTAGATGAGAACAAATAATGGAGTTATACAATTTCAATTTAATTCGAAAAGGAAACATGAATCTATATCGTCTAATAAGACCAATATTCCTGGAAATTTTTTTCGTAATGTACATAACGTGTTCATTCCATTTTAAGTTACCAGTAAGCCATGCTCCTAAGAATTGAATTAACTCTCTCGATTGCATTTCCATCAATGCAGATTTCTTGTAGGTAAAGATTTGCAGTTTTTACAGTTGGACCGAATAAGATATATTTAATTTTGTCAATATTTAACTGGAGTTTATTAGTTCTGAACGATTTTGCATAAATTTTTTAATCGTTATTAACGATGTCAATTAAGCTATCAAGGTTTTACCTGTATAAAATATACTAATATCGCCTGTAAATATTATTGGAGAAGAATTATTCGAAATATTAATAATATCGCTAACATATAGGAGAAAAAGTAGTGGTCCTAAATTAGAGCTTTGAGATACACCGCTTTTAAAGTTACAAGTCTCGAATACATTATAATTATAACTATAAGAAACAACTGTGTATTTCCTATAGCCTGATTTTTTTATTGTTTTCTTTATGTCATGTCAAATATTATAAGTACCTGTCACACAACTATCGAGATAATTAAATTAAGAAATTTATTCAAGTATACCGTTATTCAAAAAAAATTTAACCATACCCACCGGAAAAAATTTTCATTCTTTTAGTTTTCTTTCTAACACCAAACCCATTTTCTTTCAAGACTTATGAATAGCTTTAACGAAATAGCTCATCTCGTCATCATAATTTGGGTAAAGTGCTAAACAACAAGTAGGGAACTTTCATTGAGTCAAGAATCAAACTACCAAAAAAAAAACAAATTCTGATAGAAGCAAATTATAATCTTTATTGAGTCAAGGTTCCATAAGAGCTAAAAATGCTGAAAATTATTTCACTTTATATAAAACAAATAAAATGATAATGTAGAAGTATTAAAATGAATTTATTCATGTCTATACAATTATATTATTGAAAATTTATTTTAGAAAACTGCTCTCATCATTTTGACTTTTGAGTTTGTCTTCTTGGCCAACTTATTCAAATTTGAAGTCTATTTAGAGTATTTAATGGCACCAGTGTTTTCAAACTCTCGCCTGACAACTGCTCTAGCTCTTCTTTTTAATGAAATTCATTGAACAAAAAATTTTTCACTTGCGAATGTTGAACCAAAAACATCAAGAGGTCCAAAGAGCCGTGTTTTACCATGCTTGCAGCAGCCAGTTTCCGACCCTTGCTTTAGACCTTCTGACATCGCAGTCTTGACCTTGCAATGAATTCCTCATAACGTAATGAATAACCAGGCTGAAACGAAAAAGAGAGAAATTAAGCCTTGTCGAACTCCAGTGGCAATGCTGAAACCATTTTTTGCAAATTTTGCCAAAGCTAACAAAAAACTCAGCGTTATTTTAAACAGTTATCATTTTATTAACTAGCTTATCCAGTATATCATAGAATTTCTTAAGTAACTAAAAATTATGTTAATCAACAGAATCAAATATACATAACACTTTCACACAAAATCCTCAAGTAGCCATATGCTACCGAGGTTCCACCAGACTATGTAATTTAGTTCTTTAAAAGTGTCTGTCCTGAATTACAACTGCTGAATTTCGCCAATCTATGCAAATTCTAACAAGGTCCTTTTTTGACATTGTTTGCCCACTGCACCCTAGGATTTCCCCTTCTTCTGAAGTCTTATTCACACTCTGCATAACTCTATTCACTAATCTGTGGTTATGCATCACAAGCTAATGGCCAAACCAAAATAATCTCTCTCTGCCCAATTTGGTGGTCAAATGGCTTTGCCAGTACCTAGAAATTCAAACCACCTAATCCCAACGATTCCAAAAGTGACAAAATTCACCCTTGTCGATCTCCACTAGTAATGCTAAACCAATCGCTACAAGCCTTAACTACTCTCACACATGACACAATATAATTATGGGAAGCTTTCATTATGTTAATTTGTCAGGTATGCTATACAATCTCACGATCAACCATAAATTATGACGATCAGCAGAGTGAAAAGCTTTTCTGAAATCTACGAGGCTAGTTACCATGGGTTTCTGAAACTTAAATATTTCTCAAGAATTTCCTAAATGGAAATATATTTTCCAAATAAGCACAATCATGCAAAGAACAATACCTGAAACATAAAGTAAGCCTTCACCCCTGTAGTTATCACAAAAATTGCGACCACGTTTTTTTAAAAATACGAGTAAAAATAGTTCTGGTAAAATTCATAGGAACACCTTTATCATACAGATATTCAAAATTTCAGTCCGCCATGCGACAACAGAAACATTCCCAGCTTTAAGCATTTCCGCAGTAATTTCTTCAACTCCTAATGATATATATATATAGTTTAAATTTAGAGATAAGAAAAACAACTTCATATTTTGATATAGAGCGAGTTTTAAATGTTTTAATATATCTATTCTCATTACAAACAATTGCAGTCGAATTAACCGTATTGTTTAGAATATATGTGAAATGCAAAGCCCACCTGTGCCACCTATGGTAAGAAAATGTTTACTGCGATTTTTAAAGAAATTATGTTTATAGAGAGAATTAGTCTGACACTCTCAAACAATTTCCCACTCGCAGGCATGGAGAAAAGTCCTGTTACTCAACCACTCAAGACTTAAACTACTCAGGCTGAAGGATCTTCCTCTAGTGTCGGTTTGCCGATGCGCCTAGAAACCAAGATTCGCGTTCCTACAATGGCCTGGAAAATCAGGATTATCAAACAGCTAATGTAGGGTATCCTGTGCAGTTTAGATGGGGCTGCCAACCCACAAACAAACCGTAAATGAAGCAGCAATAATTTTTTCAACAGAAACCCACCACTACAGCAAGTTCAGGATGCATAATCAAGCTCAAAGCCTGTCAGGTCGGAATAAATCAAGACTCTGTGAAATTGACACTCCTCAGTAAGATTGACAAAAAAGCAAAAGCGGTCATAGAAGTCCAGATCAGTAGGACATACTGATCTTGTCAGAGAATTCTATACAGTATTAGACATATTTTTGAAGAATACTTTTTAAACAACTGAAACGGTGAAGAAAAAACCTATACATGAACGACATTCTGCTCATTCCCCCGTTTAATCCAGTCATTTATTCAAAACCTATTTTTTTTCTTGAATCCTTCTCATATAAAACACATAATTACCTTTAACAGAATTATATGAATTTCAACATACGACTAAGAACACTTATTTATTGTATACTCAATAGTGGAGTGATTCATAATCTGTGCTTTTTGCCATGCAAAATGTATATGGTGACACATCGCCGTGTCGTCTTTGGAAACCTCTGAAATTACTACTAAAGGAAAGTACGAAGTGTACTGCGATAGTCCATAACTATCACAAGTATTGGTATCTTGGTTTCCATTAGAAACGTTGTACAGTGAGTTAAGTATAAAAATTCCTGCACTGTTACGCCATTACTGGTAAAAAGGATTAAAAGTTATCGAAGTGGCCCAAGAAATATGAGACGTGAAAGGTGAAGGGACAGTTTCCATTCGTGCTGCTCAAACTTAGTTTGAGAAGTTCAAAGGTGATGACATGAGCCTTGAAAGTAAGATGCGTTGGATGGCGAATATCGGTAGATCGCAATATTTTCTGCCACGCTGTTGAAGCTTATCCATCAACAAGCACTCGCAAGCTCTCGACCGAACTTGATTGCTCATAAACAATTACACGTATAATGCAGCAACTGCAGTGCATCGGACATTAGTTCATATTGACATATTCATATGGACATTAGTCAAGGTTGACATATGTTCCACATGAAATGATTATTCAACTAGCAAACTGCCACTTATACATATCAAAACCCTGACTTCTTAAATTTATATTTTACCACATATCGAAGAATTTATTAGGTGCCTGTATGCTAGTGGTGCGTATGCCACTGACCTGGCACAAGATGAAATGTCTAAACTGGTGCAGACATCATGCCAAATGGGCCCAGGAGCAATGACAATCCGTAACCTTCACATGTGGCTTAGTTGCTAGTGTACCAGGCCTATAACCTTCCGTTTCCAGATTAGAGTCCTACTTAGGTCAGTATTGAGATTTATCTCCACAAGACTCTCGCCATGTCCTTGGTCAGTTGCAGATGCCAATGGGCTTTGAAAGGTCGCTTTCCATCGGATGCAACATAAAGCCGTGTTGCTGTGTGCAGGAGTGCTTTACCCTGTGCACATCAAAGAACACGCTAGATGGCCTTGATGTGAGACGATCATCTGCCTCCTAGCAAATGCACAATGAATCTCTTTTGTTGCGATCTTATGCAACCACGGCAATTCCCGGTTCTGCTTGTACAGCACTACTTGGTTATGAAAAGCCGTGCTTATCTAGAGCCGGGGGCAAGGAATACGCCCTATAGGCGCACCTCAACCCCAGCCTCACATGGCAGCAGTCCTATAGAAGGAAAGCTGACCACCGGAAGAAACCTTACTTTAATCTATTCCCCGGTTTGCAAATGTACAAGGATATAAAGATCCAAGTTCGATCGGCACCCGGGGTGGAGACTCTTAGTAGGACCCGGACTTTTGAGAGGGCTCTGGCTTACTAGGAGCCAATCCCGTTCTGCCGAGCCCTCGAACAGCTCCACTGAGCTCCTGAGAGGTGAGGTCTCAGATGCTGTCACCGACCAACCGGCCAGGGAACCAGTTGGCAGCATCGTCGACCTCGGTTGGCTTTGGCAATGCTCCAGCCGGGGACCCAATCCGGCTGGCAAAGCCTTCAGCCGGGTTGCCGGACCCTAGGCCCCCCCCCACCACCACGACATGGGTGTCCCCTATCGGGGGGGGGGGGGGTAGCAAATGCACAATGGGTCCCTCCCCCAACCTTCTCCGAAGCCTCTGTTTCTTGTAACATGACCATTTAGCCCATTGTGCAAGAAAAAAACAAGAACCGCTCAGAGGTAAAACAACCTAACTCTTCACAAATGAATCGAGATTTTCCCTCCACAGTGTGATTCGTGCACTGGCAAGCTCTCGACCGAACTTGATATGGAGAGAACCAGGAACATACTATCACGCCACAAATATCTGTGAACGGGACACCTATAGTGATGGTAGTGTAATGGTTTGAGGAGGGATAATTTTGGGTGGATGCACAGGTGATAACTACTTCCAACAGGATACATCAGTGTTCGCAAGTCTCACTGAAACGGAAAACATTCACTGCGTGGATTGCGAAATTAATACTTGGGTTTGTAAGCAGTGGAAACAGCTTGAGCTACAGAGATGAAATCTTGGACCCTGCAACCCCATATAGGTGCAATAGGTAATACTTCCTCCCTCAGGACCGTTAAGCCCATTCACACCATTGTCTCCTTTTTAAACACTATCTGCAGAACATTGTTAACCATATGGAGTGGCCATCCCATCCTCTTGACCTAAATCCGATGCATGGATTGCTCCCCTGAATCTTGCTCCTGAAAGCCTCTTAGAGTTTCGCATTCTTTGCAGGAAGAATGAAGATTATTACCCATAGCGCTGCTGTAAGGGACGTAGCTATGGGGGGAAGCTCCCCACAAAAGCAAAAATCACAATGGCAAAATCTGAAGTGACTTTGTAAAATCCAGGTAAGTTGCGAAAATTATTATTTTTTTTGTAAAATTAAGGGGAGTTAGGAAAACCCAGGTCAGTTGTCAAAATCGAGGCAACTTCGCAAAATTTAGGGGAGTTAGCAAAATCCAGATAACTTGGCAAAATCTAGGTCAGTTGGCATAATTCAAAGACACTTGATAAAGTGCAGGTGAGTTGTGAAAATTGGGATTGATTTTGTGAAATTAAAGAGAGTTGTCCAAATTGAGATAACTTGCCAAAATTTCGGGAAGTTGGCAAAATCAGGACAACTTGGCAAAATTCAAGTGAAATGTAAAATTTGGAATTTTTTCTGTAAAATTATGGCGAGTTGGCAAAATTCGACTCCACATGGTAAAATACAGGCGAGTTGTGAAATTATGACTGATTTATGAAATTAAGGAGAGTTGACAAAATTGAAACAACTTGGCAAAATTTTTGAGAGCTGGCAAAATCGGGACAACGGGAAAAAATTTTGGGAAGTTGGCAAAATTGGGACAACTTGAGGAAATCTTGGGAAGTTGCAAAATTCGAAGTGACTTGGCAAAATTCAGGTGAGATGTAAACATCGGGGTTTGTTTTTGTAAAATTATGGCGAGTTGGCATAATCTTTGGAGGTTTGACAAAATTCGAAGCCACTTGGTGAGTTGTGAAAATTGGGATTGGTTTTATGATATTAAGGAGAGTTGGCAAAATCGGACAACTTGGCATAATCTTGGGGAGTTGGGAAATCTTGGGAATTTCTCAAAATTCGACGACATTTGGTAAAATACAGGTCAGTTATGAAAATAGGGAATGGTTTTGTGAAATTAAGGAGAATGGTGAAAATCGAGACAACTTGTCCAAATCTTGGGGAGTTGCGCAAAATTCAAAACCACTTGGTAAAATAATTTATGCAAAGTACTTACTTTCTCAGTTGGCAAAAATTTAATTTCCGAATTGGAAACGCCCGAGGCTGCTGTACAGTCTTATCAACAGCGTGTAAGGCATGCATAACAATTTCTAACCAAACGTTAAGTTCATTCCTTATTTGAAATGAATGCATGTGTAATTTCAAAGTGTGGTGTATCGATATATATTTTCGAATCACAATAGTCTCGGGTTAACCAAAGTTAATTTGATTTATTGAAAGAAATCTGAGAAAAGAATATGAACAGCAGAGAATTTTGAATGAGGAAAAAAAAATCCATTGATGAAATGTATTGCAAGAGATTACTGGAAATAACACACTGTTTAGCTATACAGTCACTAGAGATTCGGCTCTTCAAAAAAGCTGTGACAAAAAAGTAATAGAAATGTTCTTAAACTTCTTAAATGACAATTTCATACTGGTATGAGCTAAGTATGGGGTGAGTTCTCAACAATTCGAATATCTGGAAAGTTATCTACACTAGAGGCCCTATATAGGTAGAGGTTGGCCATCTCAAAATTGGACGCCATGTTTTGTCGTCGTTTCGATTGTTTGCCGTGCTAAGCTGAATGGTGTTGCACGAATACTTATGGATTCCGGAAAAAGGTAGGCTAATATTTGATACAGATTACACTTTACAAAACGGCTACAAGGGAAAAGAAATTTTTAGGGCTTTTTTGTTTAAAAAAGAGATAATTTCGCTCTGTTGTCTGTCCGTCTATCAGACTGTAGACATCGAACTTTTCTGTTTATGCAGATAAGTAAAAAATTCTTTTTGTGATGGATAGATATTAATCAAATATTACAATTTGCATTTTTCGAATCTTCCAGAAGTTATAACTACGCCCTCTAACGGAGGAAAAAGTTGAAAATTCCTAAATATCAAATGAATATGCCATACGATGTAGTTACGTTAAAAGTTTGAAATTTTGATGTTGAAATGTGATGTCTACGAAGTTATCATTGACTACGATCACTTGACCCTTTAGACCCATGGGGGGGGGGGTGAATGAAAATTTTTTTAAATTGAAAATTGTATGTTTTTACAGATAAATTAGAAATTCTTTTTGGGTAGGACAGGCGTTGATGAAATATAATTTGCATTTTCTGAATCTCCCAAAAGCTATAATTGCGCCCTCTAATGGTGGAAAAAAATTAAGAAATTCCAAAATTTAAAACTAATATTGCAAACGATGTAGCTATGCTAGAAATTTGAAATTTTGGTCGTGGAATGTGACAGTCTTGAAGATTCCATTGACAACAATGAGTTGACCCCTAAGTCCAAGGTAGGTAGGAAACAAAACGGTTTTAAGAGATAATTCGAAATCTCTTTTTTAGTTGGTACTAACGAAATATAATTCGCATTTTCAAAAGTAGTTTTAATTTATATCATTAGAGTTCACTAAATATCCAAATGGCAAAATTTTTAACGAATGTTCCAAGCGATCTCTTTATGGTAGAAATTTCGGCAGTAGCGTTCTGTTTTGATAGAAATTACACTGACAGCAATGATCTGCCCGTTATTTTCAGAGGAGTGGGAGAAAAGCAACCTTTCTAATTTGAGAACTAAAAGACAGATGCTTTTTATGTTGTATAATTATTAATAAAATATTACTATATGCATTTTCCCCCATCATACATTAAAAGAAATAAAAAGAAATAATCCCTCAAGCAGCTGCCTGCCACAGAGGTCTGACAGGAGCCTTCAGTTTATACACCATAATAGAAGATCTATGAGGATAGTAGGACCTCAGCAGAAAAATAACACGAACACCCATAATAAAAACTTTTAAGGAATGAAGAATTAGGCGAAGGAAGAACTTTTCTCTTTGAAAATTATTCCCTTATGCGCCAGTTGCGATATGCGTTCTAGTTATTTTGCACATTCAGTACCCTCTGGCAGTGGAAATTCGAATTACTGCATAATTGGTAAAATAGACTAATATTTTATTAGTACCTATAAACACACAAAAAATGTTTTTCATTTACTTCTTTAAGGCAGAAAAGCTGCATTTTACCAACACCCCCTTGCGATAACGGGACAAATTATTACTGTTAGTGTAAACCACTTGACCAATACACTCTACGACCAAAAATTTAAATTTCTATCATAAATAGATCGTTTGCAATATTCGTTTAAAGATCTGGTATTTCCAGCTTTTTTCAACCACTAGAGGCCGCCTTTCGAGTTTTTATTTACCACCTTTTGTATTTTCTAACAGTGGAAATTCCAACTGCTGGGGATTCGAAAAATGTAAATATTAATATATTGTTAGTACCTCTAAACCCACTTCCCCCCCAAAAAAGATTGTTTCGTTTATCTCTTAAAATAAGTTTTATTTTCGCACCTCGTTTTGACTAAGAAGGTAAAGCCTTGCTGCCGTTGTAAAGCATCTGACCATAACACTGTACTAACAAAATTTTGAATTTCTAGTGTAAATATGGATTCTATTTCTAGTGTAATATTTTGGCTTTCTAGTTTGCAATATTTGTTTAAAATTTTAGCATTTTCCACCGCTATAGGGCGCTATTAAAGCTATTGGAAGATTTTAAAATTGCAAAGCGCAATATTTCTTTCAAATCTATTCAACCCAAAAAGAATTTTTCATTTATCTCTAAAAGTAAAAAAAGTTGATTGTCTATAGATGGACAGACAGGTGGAAAGACAGACAGACAACAGTTAACAGAGAGACAGATAGACAGACGAACAAATATTGGAATAAGCAGACAACAAAGTGGAAACATTAGCTCATTTTTCAAACGAACCTTAAAAGAAATTATTATTTTTGTTTTCAGTTAGCTCCTTTCACTTTTGCACCGATTGCTGTCTTCTGGAGGAGTTTCTTGGAACAAATATTCATTTATTTATTTCTATGAGTGGATTTTTTACACCAAACTGCAACAGGCATTGATAAAATATGGAAGCTTTTATAGGCAAAATAGGGTAGAAATGTATAAAATTGTAAAAACAGAAGTTTTAACTAGGTACACACACTAACTCATAGGCTTTCGTCTCACGGTACGACAAAACATGGCGCCCATAAACAATGTGACTTAATCAACCAATGACAGTCAATCACCGAGATGGCCAGCCTCTTAACTATACAGGACCTCTAGTAACGACTAGAGGCCCTGCATAGGTAGAGGTTGGCCATCTCAAAATTGGACGCCATGTTTGTCGTCACTCGCATTGTTTAGCTTGCATAGCTGAATGGTATTGCACGATTATTTATGGATTCATGAAAAGGTAGACTAATATTTGATACAGTTTTCAGTGTTCATGATTGGAAGCACTTTAGAAAACGGCTAAAAAAGGCTTCTTTTTCTTTAAAAAAAAAGATATATTTTTCTTGTTCGTCTGTAGACATCCAACTTTTTTGTTTAAACAGATAAATAAAAAATTCTTTTTGTTTTAGATAGGAATTAATGATATATTACGATTTGTATTTTTCGATTCTCCTAAATGTTATAACTGCGCCCTCTAACGGTGGAAAATTTGAAAATTCCAAAATATCAAACGAATATTCCAAATGATGTAGTTACGTTAGAAGTTTAAAATTTTGGTGTTGAAATATGAAGGTTACGAAGTTACCATTGGCAACAATCACTTGACCCTTTAGACATAGGGGGTCCCCCCCTATGTGGCAAATATAAATTATAAATAAATTAAATTACAATTAATTATAAATAAATAAATAATAAATAAATTAATTTAATAATAATTTATTAATTAATAAAATAATTAATTATTAATAATTATTAATTAAATAATTATAATAAATTATTAATTAAATTAATTAATTTTTAATTTATAATAATAAATAATTTAATTATAATTAATAATTAAATTAATCTATAAAATACAAATTTCACAATCTTGTTCTGCTTACTTTTCATGTCTAGCTCTCGCTTAAGTTTACGAAGCTCTTGTTCACATTCCTGGGGATCACTCCTACTTAATATCTCCAGCAGCCTCTGGCTAAGCAGTCCTCTTTCAGATGCTTGACTTAATAATATTTATATATTATATTATAATATAATATATAATAATATATATAATAATAATAATTATATTATAATATAATAAATAATAATATATTAATTATAATATATTATATATATTAATATAATAATTATTATAATATATAATATAATAATAGTAATTAATTATAATAATTATTATTATATAATTATATTATATTATAATTATTATAATATATATATTATAATTAATATAATATATTATATAATATATATATATATATATATATATATATATATATTATTATTATTATTATTAATATTATATTATAATTAATATATATATTATTATTATTATATTAATATAATATATATATTATAATTAATATATATATTATTATTATAATATATATATTTTATTTTAATAATATATTATAATTTAATATATATAATATAATAATAATAATAATTAATTATATATTATATAATATATATATATATAATATTAATATATATATTATATTATATTAATTATATTAATATAATATAATATAATTTAATTATAATATATATATTATATTAATATAATATATATATATATATATATTAATTATAATATAATATTAATAATATATATTAATATTATATAATATATTATATTAATATTATAATAATAATATATATATATTAATTATAATATATATATTATATTAATTAATATTATATATTTCAAGTCATCATATAAATATTATAATATAAATATAATATATTATAATATAATATAATTATTATTATTATAAAATATAAATATATATATTAAATTATCATTATTATATTATTATTATAATATTTATATTCATCCCCAGGAATGTGAACAAGAGCTTCGTAAACTTAAGCGAGAGCTAGACATGAAAAGTAAGCAGAACAAGATTGTGAAATTTGTATTTTATAGATTAATTTAATTATTAATTATAATTAAATTATTTATTATTATAAATTAAAAATTAATTAATTTAATTAATAATTTATTATAATTATTTAAATAATAATTTTATTAATAGTTAATAATTAATTTATAATTATTAATTATTAAATTATCCATATATATATATGGTGAATGCAACTCTTTTTGTTTTAACAGAAAAGTGTATGTTTTTAGATATAAATTAAAAATTCTTGTTGGGTTGGTCAGCTATTGATGAAATGTTACAATTTGCATTTTGCGAATTTTCCAAAAGCTGAAACTGTGCCCTCTAATGGGGGAAAAATCGAAAAATACCAAAAATTTAAAACGAATATTGCAAACGATGTAGTTAAGCTAGAAATTTGAAATTTTGGGCATGGAATGTGACAGTCTTGAAAATTCCATTGACAACAATGAGTTGACCCTGAGCCCAAGGTAAGTAAGAAAGGAAAGGTTTTGTTTTAAGAGATAATTGGAAATCTCTTTTTTAGTTGGTTACTAATGAAATGTAATTCGCATTTTCAAAGGTAGTTTTAATTTATGTCATTAGAGATTACTAAATATCGAAACTGCAAAACTTTTAACGAATGTTTCAAGTGGTCTGTTTATGGTAGAAATTTCGGCAGTAGAGTTCTGTTATGGTAGAAATTCCACTGACAGCAATGATCTGCCCACTATTTTCAGAGGAGCGAGAGAAAAGCAACTTTCTAAATTTAAGAACTAAAAGAATACTTTTTGTGTTTTATAATTACTAAAAAAATACTAATATGTGCATTTCCCTCATCATATATTTTAAAAAAAACCTCAAGCAGCTGCTTGTCAAGAGGTCTGACAGGAACCTGTCAGTTTATACACTATAGTAGAAGGTCCATGAGGATGGCAGGACCTCAGCAGAAAAACAATACGAACATCCATAATTAAAACTTTTAAGGAGTGAAAAAGTAGGCAAAGGAAGAACTTCATTTTCTTTTAAAATGAGATTCCCATATGCGCCAGAGGCGATATGCTTTCTTCTAGTTGTTTCACACTTTCAGACCCTCTGACAGTGGAAATTCGGACTACTGTATAATTGAGAAAATAAACTATTAATATTTTATCAGTACCTGTAATGTGCAAAAAAAGTTTTACATTTATCACTTAAAGCAGAAAAGTTGCATTTTACTAATGGGACAAATCATTACTATTAGGGTAAACCACTTGATCATTACACTCTATGAACAAAAACTTAAGTTTCTAGCAAAAATAGATCGTTTGCAATATTTATTTAAAGATTTGGTATTTTCCAGCTTCTTCCGCTGCTAGAGGTCGCCTTTCGAGTTTTATTTACCGCCTTTAGCGCTCTCTAACAGTGGAAATTGCAGCTGATGGGAAATTCTAAAAACGTAAATATTAACCCTTTCGGCCCTGCCGGTGGCATTTGCCACCTTAATATATAAAGAGTTCTAGCTACAGGCTGAGTATCTAGTTTCACCATAAAGCACTAGATGTCACCTCTACAAAGTATGTGAATCACATTTCATGACATGGTTCAACAACAAGTGAGTGTTTACATATCTGAGTGACCCGTATTGTTCCACTATTCAAGATGAATGCTAGTAACCTGAATACCATGTTTGGTAAGTACAGATCAAAAATCGAAATCTAAAAATTGTTTCAAAATTTTTCACATAAAATAATTTGATAAGATCTTTGTATAAAAACATTATTTAAAATGAATAAAAAGTATGCTTCCATTTTTATCTCTAAGACCTGATGGTAGCATTAGCCACGATTTCCTAGTTTCTAAACCTATGGCGGAAACCTGCTCAAACTTAGTAGGGGAGTTCTGTGTGTCTTACATTCAATTATTGATGATCAAATAAAAATTATTTTTCATATTAAAAATTCAGGGCTGAAAGGGTTAATAAATTTGTGGAAAAAAAATTCGCCGACATACGGGATTCGAATCCACAGCTCTCCAGAAATATGCCAGAACATTCTAACCTGTTGAACTAAAGCCGGCTTTTTTCACAAAAAACATTTATTGATTTATAGACGTTTAAACGTCTGCAGGTAACGCTGAAATTATCAAATATTGTTTAAATCATTAATATTTTGTTAGTATCTGTAAAACAACAAAAAAAAAAGAAAAACGTTGTTTCATTTATCTCTTTAAAAAAATTAACTTTCGCACCCCCTTTTGGATAAGACGACAAAGCTTTGTTGCCATTGTAAACCTTCTGACTATAACACTCAAGTATTAAAATTTCAGATTTCCAGTGTAAATAGTTTGCAATATTAGTTTAAAATTTTAGCATATTCCATCTTTTCCCACCGCTAGAGGACGCTATTAAAGCTATTGAAAATTTTCAAAATAGCGAATCGCAATATTTGTTCGACACCTATCCAACCCAAAAAGAATTTTTCATTTAGTTCTAAAAGTTAAAAAAATTGATTGTCTATAGACAGACATGCAAGTGTAAAGACAGAGGGACAGAAAACAGTTAATAGAGAGACGGACAGAGAGACAAACAAATATTGGCATAGGCAGACGACAAAATGAAAACATTAGCTCGCTTTTCAAACGAACTTTAAAAGAAATTATTTGTTGGTTTTCAGTTAGCTCATTTCACTTTTGCAGCCGTTTGCCGTCTTCTAATGGAGTTTCTTGGAAAAATTAAAATTAAAATTAAAACTTAATCACTCGGCCAAATGTACCTTATAAATTACATAATAATTTATAAGGTACATTTGGCCGAGTGATTAAGGAGCTTGGCTACTGATCTAAGGAACCTGGGTTCGAGCCCTGGGTAGTGCATGGATGTTTGTGTTGTTTTTCTGCTGAGGTCCTGCCATCCTCTTAGATCCTCTACTATGGCTGAAACTCAGAGTCCTCTGTGGCAAGCAGCTGTTTGAGGGGATATTTATTATTTGGTGTTTTTATATGTGACGTAAGTAGTTTCAAGTACGTATAGGACCCCCCACTAGTGTTTTCCCCTATGACGTCACTGACCACGCCCCCTTATTAAAATTCATAATTAATAATTAATTAATTATTAATTCCCTTTTTATTAAAAACCTTATCAAAATTCCTTCCCTATATTTAAAAACCCGTGGCGCCATCTAGTGTATATGATGAGTACTATTTTTAGAAAAGCCCTCAATTTTAGTCGTAATTTTTCCAATTTTTGACTCCCCCTCATTAAAAAAAACTCTTATCAAAAGTTCTGCCCCCTTTATTAAAAACACTACCTGTATTTTTAAGACCCCCTGGTTGACTCACCTGTATTTTTAAGCCCCCCTGGTTGATCCACCTGTATTTTTAAGCCCCCTGGTTGATCCACCTGTATTTTTTAAGCCCCCCCCTGAATTTCCTAACACCTGAAAAAGATTGTTGGTGGAGCCATCTAGTGTACATGATGAGTACTATATTAAGAAAAGCCCTCGATTTTAGCCGTAATTTTTCCAATTTTTGACTCCCCCTCATTAAAAAAAAACCCTTATCAAAAGTTCCGCCCCCCTTTTATTAATACGCACCCCTTCATTAAAAACGCGTCATCAAAAGTTCCCTCCCATTTATTAAATTCCCCCGCACCGATCACAAACTCCTGTCCGTTGGTATCTACACTCATCTGAAATTTTCCAAGTCCAACTAAACTTTGGGTGGCAACCCACTCTCAGAACGGCTGATGCAATTCTTGAAAATAATTTCCCATATTTTGCGAATTCGTCCTTCACTAGAATAAGGACTATCCTGCAGTAACTGTTTTAAAAGACTGTCCCGCAGAAAATAAAAAAATGCTATTGGGTAAAAATAAAGAAATTTATAAAAAAAATCAATAAAAGGAAAACGGCGAAAAAGTCTGATTTAAAAACAAATTATTCGCAATTATGAAAAATATTGAGGGGTAATATGGTCTGGTGACCTGTATGGACGACATAAAAGACCCTCTTTAGAGCACGCAACAAGCTTTTGGAACCTCACCCTAGGACCACGTTTTACTGATGGATGGTTTTACAATCTGAAAAGTCCTGCAAAATTAAAAAATATTATTCCAAACGGGGAATCACAAGGGTTTTATTGACAGATGAATCTTGGATCACCCCCTGCGCTGTCGACCTTTTTGCTTCCGTATCAGGAATTACAACATGAAAACCCACTAGCACTCTTGATCGTAGTTTTCGGACTCGAAATTTTTCCAAGTCCAGAGACAGATAACAGCCCCTCTGACTAAACCCATATTGTCTACCTCATTTCAATCTCCTTTTGTTTCAGGCCATCACAGGATATGAAAACAATGTTTTCCATCCTCTTGTCGAAATATCCCATTTATGATAGGTCAGATATTTGTTTACCCCATCGGAAGAAGACAAGCCATTTTGAAATTACGCACCCCTAAACCTCCTAGTGTTGCGCCTCTCTTATTTAGTTTCCATCGGGTTGAAGAATGATGCCATCCGATATCTGTGTTTCCATGTCAGGACTTGTTTTGGAAAGTGGTTTTACGTTAAATCTGCCATGTCTCAATTAATTACTCTCCATAAGTATATCCGTTACGCGACATGGTTTTATTCCTAATACTTATTACCGCTATATCCTCAGTACATGATGTAAACTCTTTCCAAGGAAGTAACGCTACGCAGTAAGATAACAATTTCTTCCTCCGAAGAAAAATCAGCTACGGGAGTAATCATTTTTAAAAAATCTACAGTTCTAAACGCTCTCACAGTTTGTAAAAATCGTCTTTTCCACCGTTTACTGGAGAATGTGTGCCTCATCACGCTGATGAAATTCGCGTTGCGGCGTCAGTACACGCTTGTTCGCTCTACAAGGTCAGCTGTCTTTCATAGGGTAAATTCTGTAAAGAGTTTCTGTACACAGCAGAATGCTATAGAAAGTAAGCCATGCTAAAAGTAGAATTCACACGTTTCTGCTTGCGTTTCTGTTTACGGTGTGTAAAAAACTTTAGTTCCAACATGAGTTAACAGAGTAGGGAACAATAGTTTTAACAAATACACTAACCTACTATAAAAAATAATACATAAGTCTCACGCGATCGTACCCTCTCAACTTACCTGAGTTAATCCACCGAAATTTTATTTGCAGCTGGACTGATAGTCAAAATTTAGCAAATACTTCAGCGATTTATCAGTATATCTATGGAACAAGCTTCTTCGATTCGGCTACATAAAAATCCGCCTAACTATGCTCTGACATATATGCTCTGATCGGGCCTCAGTAAAAGAATTCTGCACATATGTCACGAAAAATCGATGTTCTCATGTAGAGTGTACTAAGTGGCAGAAAATACCTTTACAAACTAAGAGTGTGAAACATCCCTGCAATACCCTTCTAAAATTCCAAACACGCTCCCACTTCTTAAATCGATTCTATTACAAGTACCAAAAGCTTCTGCTTTTATTGTCACTTATCTGAAAGAAATGATATGCGCGTGCAGCAACAGGCAACCGGTGGTAAAGGTCACGGGTCATCTCACGCGCTGCCCTAAGGAAAGCAGTTAACCTGAAGCATGTCTAATTCCTTGTGAGAACAGCTCCGTGCTTTATCTTCCTCGAGGATGCCCTAATGAGAAAGTTAAATAATTACTCGTTTCATGACGAGATGCAGCAATTCAAAATAAGGAATTCTTCTGCCGTCTCAAGAGATGCACTTAAAAATTGATAAGAATCTATGAAATTCAAAGTTCCAAGGGAGAATGCTGTGTATTTTTCCGTATTATTGGGAATCCAATTAATGTTCTTATTTTTGATCATACCGATTCCTTGCAGATGGCTGTCCTTTAGGTTATGAAATAAAACTGGAATCTTATTTGGGAGCTTAAAATTGAGATTACACATATTATGAGCGGGTCCTCGGAGAAGCGCTATATCCATGCAATGAAACTCATTCGAGGGGAAGAACACTATATCCATGCAATGAAACTCATTCGAATTCATTCCACATAAAAAACCTAGGCCAATATTGCGACTTGTACACAAACGTGCTTCTCTTAGCTGATGTGTTTGAGAAAACTATGTGTCAGATACTATGAAATTGATCCCTGTCATGTTTGCACAGCAATCTTCATGCCTGAAGATGACAATCTTAGAGATAAACTCATTATATAGCTTAATCTTCAGATGCATGTTTCTCAATATCTATTCTTTGCATTTTCTCATACATCTCGCAAGATAATTAAAGTAACTTGCTCAAAAGAACGCAATCACTGTTCATCTTCCCTATGTGTATATTTACTTTCATAGCACCATTTGCCGAAAAAGGTAAAATCGCAAGCATCATCTGAGTCAGATTATTATTTTTTCCATATATCTTGCTAATTCTTTACATTGAAAATCTCACAATAGCCTGTAATGGACACTATTCAGTACTTTACCCACAATACAGAATCACCATGTGACTAGGCTTCAATTTCATTGCTTGACTAAGATTCCTTGACTCCAGAATAAGTAAAAATGAATTTTAAATGTGTTATTGCCCTTAAGTATGCCTTTGTTTTATCTTCGGGAACCAAATAATATCACTATATTTTGTGCATTATTACAGATTACACCTATGGGAATGCAGATTATAGTGAAGGATTCTGGCAGAACCTATGTGCAATTAAGTTGTGCAGCTTTCCTTTTAGGCTTGAATCCTCTATGATACTACTCGATACTTTTCGAAGAAAATTAAATTGCACTACTGTTCCTTCTTCAGTCCAGAGTGTTCAAACAGAAATAATTCTGAAGGCTTTTCTTTCTCATTGAGGCTCTGTAAGCGCATGTGAAACCATTTTTTCTTTTGCCTACCCCAGTTTTATTATGTTAATAGTATGTTCTTATAAATTGCTATATGAGCTTTTATATTTTTAGACAATATTCTAAGACAATATAATATTTCAATAAGAAATGATTGCTATTATGGATGATCCCCCTAAGTTCTATCATACAAAATTGATCATGTGCTGAAAAATGTTTGACAGAAAAATGAATATTGGATGTGTGCAGAGTAACAGAACATACATTGATCTTCAATGTTGTACTTTTGTTTAGTGGTTCTTTTGAATGATGTAAGTTTCATTTTGCTTTTAGTTTTTGAAAAATGAATTTTTTTTAACTGCTTAACATCATGTTTAATGACATCTATCTATATGTCAAATGTAGAAATTTTCTCCCTTAGCTTTATTTAATTTACGGTTAAGTAGGAGAATTTCCCCTGATCTAAGCCCTGTTTTCACAAATGGAATTTTGCTACTACCATTAATTTGAAAAGGATAAACCCTACCTTTTCTAGGTTTATTATTTTATTTCAGGAAAATGTGTTTTTGCCTATTGATAAACAATAAAGCTGAGAAACTAATAGCATATAATTATTGTTTGCTACTGGCACTTCATTTAAGTTGTACATTTCAAAATTTAATTTTTACTTGTATAAGTAATCTTGTAGCTGAGTGGTTATTGTGCTTGGCTACTGATCTAATGGCCCTGGTTTCAAGCCCTGGGTAAGGCTTGGGTTGGGTTGCTTTACCTCTGAGCATCACTTTTTTGCACACCATGGGCTAAATAGCCAGGTCACAAAGACCCCGAAGGCTCAGAGAAGGTTGGGGGAGGGGACCCACTGGAACAGCTGTTGGGAGACAGATGGCAGCCTCCTGTCAAGGCCATAAAGCGTGTTCTTTAACATGCTCAGGGTATGGCTCTCCCACACAGGGGGCCACGGCTTAACGTCCCATCCAACAGACAGCGGCTTTTCCAAGCCCATTGGTGTCCGCTACTGATTGTGACAGGGCAGGGAATTTTGCAGAGATAAATCTCAATGCTGACCCAGCTGGGGCTTGAATCTGGGAACTGCTGATTAGGAGCCTGGTGCACTACTGACAGAGTCACCCCCACCCCTTCCTGGTTAAGGCATGGATATTGTGTTGTCTTTCTGCTAAGGTCTGAAGGGGAGGGGGGAGGGCAGATCTTGCACAGACTCTAAGTTATTGTAGAGTTCATAAACTTTGTGTACAATGCCTTTCACGAAAAAAAAATATTGCAACTATGATGAACTATTAACTTATTTCAGTATACCAAACAGAGAAAATGAATTAATGTTAAAATTATGCTACTACAATATGCAGGAAAAGATAATTTTAATGATTGCTTATTATTGTTAGCCTAATTTTTTTGTTCCATATATAGCAGAAAATAAACTTCATTTGTGGTTCATCTTATTTAGACAACTCGTCTCTCCTAAAGGAAATTAGTTTAAGATATAGTTTTCCCAATTCCAAGAAACTTATTCAATGTTACTCTACTCTCTAACCTCAGTGGGTGCAGTTTTGCATTGAGTTTAGCATATTTTTATGTTATTTATTTTATGATTTGCAGATACACATGGTGTATTTCTGTGCAATGATTTCAAAAATGTGTTTTCTCTCTTTAATTAGTCTTCTCTTCTAAAGAAAAGGGTACATGCATGTGTAATTGATTTGTTGGAAAATAATTTGTTATATGTAGCATTTTTTCATAAAAACCTCAAGTTAGGAGTAATAGAGCTTCAAAATTTCCCATTGATGTAACATGCAAATTCCTAATACAGTTGGTAGGAGTCTAGATAAATGCTATATATGCATTAAACAACGTTTTTTCATGAATTTACTATCCCATTATCTTGTATAGGAAAGCATATAATGTATGTATCATTAATTTGTATAACATATCACATTTCTAAGAATATATATATATATATTTTTGCATCTTATTTTACAATGAACAGTTTTTTTCTTATGTCTAATAACTCTTCCCATACAGGACAGCTCTCACTGTAATGTTTATATTTCCTTTTTCTGTCACATTTAGGGGCGGGGGTGGCTCAGTCGGTAGCGTGCCACGCTCGTAATCTGCAGTTCTCAGGTTCGAGTCCCAGCTGGGTCAGCGTTGAGATTTCTCTCCGCAAAAAGTCCCTGCCCTGCCCACGGTCAGTAGAGGACACCGATGGGCTTGGAAAGGCCGCCGTCCGTCGGATGGGACATTAAGCCGTGGCCCCGTGTGCGGGAGAGCCATACCCTGTGCACGTTAAAGAACACGCTGGATGGCCTTGACGGAAGGCTACCATCTGTCTCCCAACAGCTGTTCCAGTGGGTCCCTTCCCCCAACCTTCTCTGAGCCTTCGGGGTCCTCGTGACCTGGCTCTTTAGCCCATGGTGTGCAAAAAAGTGCCGCTCAGAGGTACAACAACCCAACCTAAGCCTTACCCAGGGCTTGAAACCAGGTCCATTAGATCAGTAGCCAAGCACAATAACCACTCAGCTACAAGATTACTTATACAAGTAAAAATTAAATTTTGAAATTTACAACTTAAATGAAGTGCCAGTAACAAACAGTAATTATATGCTATTAGTTTCTCAGCTTTAATGCTTATCAATAGCCAATAGCATGTTTTCCTAAAATAAAATAATAAACCTAGAAAGGGCAGGATTTATCTTTTTAAAATTAATGGTAGTAGCAAAATTCTATTTGTGAAAACAGTGCTTAGATCAGGGGAAATTCTCCTACTTAACCAAAAACTAAATAAAGCTAAGGTAGAAAAAATGTTGGGGCATGACATTTGCCATATAGATAGACATCGTTAAACATGATGTTAAGCAATTAAGAAATTTCATTTTGCAAAAAGCAAAAGCAAAATGAAACTTACATCATTCAAAAGAACCACTAAAAAGAGTACCCGGCCCGTGTAGTGTTTACGGTCCTCAGCCGATAGATGGCATTGGTCAAGTGCCGTGTGATGTCGATTTGTAAAGTATGACGTAGAAACGTAACTGTTCGTTGTTGGTAGCCTATGGCTCTTTTATTTGTTTCTTTTGGATCGGTAATGTGGAGTCACATGTTATGTGTGTGATTTGACGAGAGTGTGAAGTTACGTTTGGTTTTTTTCGCCATTTTTGCTTGATGACTTCTTTGTATAACATACCCATATGGTTAGAGGTAAGTTCGTGTGTATTATATATTTAATATGGGGGGGGTTCAGTGATAGGTAGGATACGAATAATTAATATGTTGTAGCTTTTTTTTTTAAATTGGTTAGGATATGGTTTATAATTAGTTATTAAAGATATTTAGGGGCCGATGTAGTGGGGCATGCAAGTTATTCCGTGTGGGATTGAAAATGGCGATAGTAAAGAACACATATATTTCGTTAGAATAGTTTGGGGGTGAATCGAATGTTTTTTAGTAGTTACGTGTAGTATGGTAATTATTAATTGTAGTAATTCTGGGTATTGTAGAATTGTCAGTGTGTGAAAAAACGGCAGTTTTTGACGGAGTCGGGAAAGAATGAAAAATTTAGAGGTGGGGTGAGAGTGGCGGAGTCGGTAGCGCGCCAGGCTTGTAATCTGTAGTTCCAAGGTTCGAGTCCGAGCTATGTCAGCGTTTAGATTTATATCGGCGAATTTTCAAACTCGGTTGATAGTTAGTAGGGGACACCGATGGGCTTGGAAAGGCCGCCGTCCGTCGGTTAGGATGTTAAGCTGTGGTCCTGTATGGGAGAGTTACTGTGTATGTTAAAGAACACGCTGGATGGCCTTGACAGAAAGTTTCTGTCTGCCAACAGCTGTTCTAGTGGGTTCTGTACCTTCTGTGAGCCTTCGGGGTTCATGTGATCTCGACATTTAGCCCATGGTGTGGGAAAAACGGGGAGGCTCAGAGGTAAAATGACAATGTAATTTAGGGAAGGGTTATTTGAGTTGTAAGATGTTTTTTTTTTTGTCAGATTTTTGTTTTGGGGCTTTTTTTTTATAATTTGGTCGGGGGTGCACTGTTTCCGTTTTTCACGTTTTTTGGTTTGTGTTGTCTTGGAGGACATTATTTAGTTTTGGGGCTTTTTTATAATTCGGTCGGCGGTACACTGTTTCCGATTTTCACGTTTTTTGGTTTGTGTTGTCTTGGAGGACATTATTTAGTTTTGGGGCTTTTTTATAATTCGGTCGGCGGTACACTGTCCGATTTTCACGTTTTTTGGTTTGTGTTGTCTTGGATGACATTATTTAGTTTTGGGGCTTTTTTATAATTCGATCGGCGGTGCACTGTTTTCGATTTTCACGTTTTTTGGTTTGTGTTGTCTTGGAGGACATTATTTACTTTTGGGGCTTTTTTATAATTCGATCGGCGGTGCACTGTTTCCGATTTTCACGTTTTTAGGTTTGTGTTGTCTTGGAGGACATTATTTAGTTTTGGGGCTTTTTTTATAATTCGGTCGGTGGTGCACTGTTTCTGATTTTCACGTTTTTTGGTTTACGTTGTGTGCGAGGTTGGTTTCGTGGAATTGTGGTGGTTAAGTGTATATTAAGAGAAAATAATTTTTTGGGGTAAATTATATTTCGTGAGAATGTGAGTTGTCGCCATGCTTGTGTTGAGTATGAGCTGGCTGATTTGCATATTGGTATTTTCATTGTGCTTTATTTGGGTTGTTGCGTATGAGGTGGTTGATTTGCATATAGGTATGTTTGTGGTGGTTTCTTATAAGGTTGGAGTCTGTTGTACTTTTCGTAATATGTGTAATGGCATCCAATAGTTTAGATGTAGCGGCAGGTGGTCCTCGTATGGTCTTAAGGGACTTTAGCCTGCTATTTGAGAAATCTAAAAGAGAAGGAATTATGTATTTGCAGAATATTGGTTTGCTCGCAGCAGGGTATGAATGTCCGAGGTGTAGTAAGGCCATGGTGCTGGCCCCGACTGATACAACAAGTGATGGTTTTAGGTGGAATTGCCGAAGGAGGATTGGCGGGGTCCAGCACGATAGTAGACGGAGTATTCGAAAGGGCTCGTGGTTCGAGAGGTCCCATCTGTCGCTGGAACAGATTGTGAAATTGACACACATGTGGGCGTTTGATTATCCTCAGAGGATTGCCAAAATGGAACTCAGGATAGGATCTCGCAACACAATATCTGATTGGTATGCTTTTTGTCGAGTGGTGGCAATAGATGTTGTGGTTGCCAGGTCGCAGCCGATTGGTGGGCCCGGTACTATTGTTGAGATTGACGAGTTGTTTGGAACCAACAAATACCACCAGGGGAGATACCGGGAAGGTCGTTGGGTGTTCGGTGGAGTGGAAAGGGACTCCGATAAGTGTTTTCTTGTTGTTGTTCCTGACCGCTCTACTGACTCCTTGCTTGCTGTTATCAAGGAGAAAATTTTACCTGGGTCCACGATTTATTCAGATTGCTGGCGATCATATAACTGTTTGAGTGAGGAGGGTTTCGTCCACCTCACAGTCAACCACTCTGTTTCGTTTGTTGACTATGAGACAGGGGTCCACACTAACACTGTGGAAAGAATGTGGCGGCATGCAAAAAATGAGATGACTAGAGGCCGTGTGGACGATGATATGTTTGAGAGCTATCTGGCTGAATTCATGTATAGGAAGCGGCTGCGGCACCAGTCAGATCCGTTTCTGAGTTTCGTGGAGGACGTTAAACATCTATATCCACCCCATGTGCGTGATGAAGTAGCATGAACCACGAGCTGTGGTGAGTAGTATTTTAGTTTTTGTATATTTAAGTTAGTAGTTTTTAATTTTATTTTTTTATTGTGCTTAAGTGGTTTTGTTTTTGATGTTAGTAGGTATTATTAGGGGAGGGGGAATGGTGGAAGTGGCGGCTGCGGCACCAGTCAGATCCGTTTCTGAGATGCACCGTAACCATAGTAACCATGTTACTATGGTTACGGTGCGTTGCGTTTGACGTAAACTCGGGTTTTTCGTTGCTATGGTAACGAAAAAAACAATCTTTTTTCTAGAAACCCCTGTTTGGGTTAGGGTCTCGGGAGTTGTGGGAATCAACTAAAAGGGCCGTTTTGTTACGTTGCGTCAAAAACAAAATGGCGGCTGAGGACCGTGAACTGTACTACTGCCGAGTACCCCATTTAAGTTCAATGTATGTTCTGTTACTCTGCACACATCTAATATTCATTTTTCTGTCAAACATTTTTCAGCACATGATCATTTTTTGTATGATAAAACCTAGTGGTACATCATCCAAAATAGCAATCATTTCTTATTGAAATATTATAAAAAAAAAAATAAATAAATACCCCCTCAAGCAGCTGCTTGCCACAGAGGTCTGACAGGAGCCTGTCAGTTTATATGCCACAGTAGGAGATCTGAGAGGATGGCAGGACCTCAGCAGAAAAACGACACACACATCCATAGCCTAAATCCGGGGCTCGAACCCAGGTCCCTTAGATCAGTAGCCAAGCGTGCTAACCAATCGGCCACGGGACGGCTAAATATTATATTGTCTAAAAATATTGTCTAAAAATATGAAAGCTGATATACCACTTGATAAGAACATAATAAAACTGATGTAGGCAAAAGAAAAAAAATAGTTTAACTTTTCAGCATCATTTTTGTCTGAATACTCTGGACTGAAGGACCAGCAGTGTAATTTAATCTTCTTCAGTATCATATATTCGAGCTTAAAATGCAAGCTGCACAACTTAACTGCACATAGTTTCTGCCAGAATCCTTCGTTGTATTGCTGCATTCCCATAAATGTAATCTGTAATAACGCACAAAATATAGTGAAATTATTTGGTTCCCGCAGATAAAACAAAGTCATACTTAATGATAATAACACATTATAAATTCATTTTTACTTATTCTGGATTCAACAGCTGTACTAAATTAAGTTTTATTGCATACCACTGGACAAAACTAGTTCATATTTTTACTGAAGAAAATGTTATCACAGCCGAATAAAAAAATACTATTAAATTCTACCTCAAGTAGCTGCTTGCCACAGTCTGGCAAGAGCCTATCAGTTTATACGCCATAGATAGATCTGTGAGAGAGACAAAATACTGTTTATAAACACATTACATGCCACATTTTATACATATATGTCATACATATTTTTGTTCTTTCATTGCCATTGTAAAATGTAAAAGAAAAACTATTCGAATGGCTAACAGATATCCATTGTATGATGCAAAATGGTACCTTCACACCCAAAAGCATAATGTAGATTTTCCTAAATATACATTACCTTTGACTTTTTTCGGAAATTTATCAATTGCTTGTTGTAACTTGCAAGCAACGAGTTATCTTTTTCATTCATCTGAACACGTGCTTTGTCAACTCATAGCTCCGGCTTAGCTCCAGCTGCGACAACGGTTCGGGTTCAAATGTGCAGTTAGGCTTTCCCCGAGTCTCCACTTTCACCCTTCGAGAGTCTCGATCTGTTCTAACTAATCTGTGGGTAACAGACACTAAACCATTTCAAATGGCTAACAGATTTCCATTGTGTGCACAATGATATCTTCAAACCCAAAAGCACAATGAGAATTTACTATAGAAAACTTTGAATTATACATTTCCTTTATTCAAGACAAATTGCAATTTCCGGTTGGATTGTTCAAGGTGTTGTAAGATCATTTCTCTAATCTGAAAATTTCTTAATCTAATATAAAGTCTTCATCTATAAGCACACTACACGTGCTCCTTGAAACGGAGCTCCTACTGAGCTTCGTCTACGACAGCATCTGGGGTTCAAATGAGCAGCCAAGTGTATACATTGTGAGGGTGCCACCTTCACTATTGGAGAGTCTCACATCTGCTCTAACTAACCTGTGACATTCCCACACAACCACAATATCCAGAATGGACATATACTGTAGTAAACAAGATTAACGACATGGTGTATCGCATTCGATTGCATAAGATATCTAAGATGACTAATGGATATCAATTTGTCATTCTAGATGTCTATGGATATTGTGGTAGTGTTGTAAACAAGTGTGGGTATATTATAGATTTCTTAACTGTTTTTACAACATCGCAAGGCATTTACATCGTCTGATAGAGGGAGAGCAAGCGGTTCATGTGGATCACAGAATGTGCAGTGGCTTTCTAACAATTGAAGCAAGCCGTTTTCATGGCACCAGTGTTGACCTAGCCACAAGCTGAAAAACAGTTCATATTAGATGCTGCTGCAAGTAACACAGGAGTTGGTGCTATACTTTCACAACAACACGACGGACAAGAAAGATTTATTGCACATTTTAGTAATGCTTTATCCAAACCAGAACGGAATTATTGTGTCACACAAAAGAACTCTTAGCAATAGTAAAAGTAAGAGGCCCATTTTCATCATTATCTCTATGGCCAAAAATTTCTTATTCTTACTGATCATGCTGCTCTCAGGTGCTATTAAACTTTAAAAACCCTGAAGGAAAAATTGCCAAGTGCGGTTGCAAAAGCAGTTGCAAGAGTATAATTTCTCCATTGAGCATCGAAGTGGCAAGCTGCACAGGAATGCAGACGCCCTTTCCAGACCTCCATGTATTGACAGCTGTACGCATTGTATTGCTGGCAGAGTTGAAATATGGTACTAAAGATATAATGGCCATAAGACTGTGAACATCGACACAAGACCAAGAACGGAATTTCGAATCCAATGTGATTAGAAACATCTAACTATTAGACTTTCAGAAAATCTCCCTACACCCTCTAGGATTGTATGGTTGAGAAATTTAATAGGACAATTGCACAACATCTTGCATTGTTTGTCAACGACCATTGACCTGACTGGGATCGCCATATACCACTCTATTTGTTGGCATACAGCAGAGCAATGCACGAAAAAACTGGGCGGACACCATTCACGATGCCCTTTGGAAGAGAATTACGTCTTCGCTATGGCAATGCCTGTGTCCAATCCAAAATGCGTACTAGAATTACAACAGCCACTAGAAGATATCCATCACTCCGTCAGACATAACATCAACTTGGCGAGCGAGAGAACCAAGACGAGATACTACAGTAAAACAAATAGAACTGTTTTCAATCAAAGATATCTTGTCTGGTTATACAATCCACATAGAAAGAAGAGACTTTCTCCAAAGCTTAAGAAACCTTGGGAAGGTCCATATATGGTAGTTAACAGGATTAACGACATGGTGTATCGCATTCGTCGATTTCCAACTGCAAAGTGCATGATGGTTCTCGTAAATGTTTGCCCCGTTTCATCGAAGAATTGAAGAAGCTTCGGAATCCGGAACTTCGGAATTATACATTTCCTTTATTGAAGTTTATTGCTTTTCTTCAGTTCTTCGGAATCAGGGACGAACAAAACCTAAGGAGCACAGAATAAGAAGCTAAGGAGGGGGCATTGTTACGACAGATAAACGTGCAACAAAATAGACTATGATGTGTCATTTGTGACGTTCGCGTGTGATACAGCTTGAGATCTACGTCATTATCAGATTGGAACAGAGAGACTAGAATTAATAACGGTGTGTTTTAAGAAGGATTTGTGGAGAACAGATTGATTTGGGTGTGCAGTTAGCCTAAAGTAGAGGTCCTGTATAGTTAGAGGCTGGCCTTCTTCTTTCACATCCCTCTAATTTCTGGTCCTATTTGTAAAGCGGGCCGAGGCCCGCTTATCATCAGGACCACAAGCAAATGTTTTCTGTGAATGCTAATGTAAGTGAGAAGGTGTTTAAATTTTGGAAATTTAAATTTGGTGGCAAGAGGAGGAGGTACGGCCGAAAAATGGGCTCAGGTCGAAAAATGCTCCAGAGTTGGTAGATGTTGTGTAATATCGTGGATGGAGAGTGAGAATTGGGGGGAATTGGGTATAATTTAGTGAGAATTTAATATGGAGGAGAGTAAACATTAAATAGGAGACGGGGTGGGCTTTAATTTGAGGGGGGGGGGATAAATCCAAAAAGGTAGCGTCAGAGCAGCGAGACGATGGAAACCGATCGCCGAAGGCTCAGCCAATGAGAAAGAAGGAATTTTGGAATGGCTGAGAGCGGGAGCATGAGTTGTGTTAGGTTCGGACGCAATCAGAGTAGAGTTCAGCTAGAGAGGTCTCAGCCAATGAGGAGAAAGGAATTTTGGGATTGGCTGAGAGAAGGAAAAGGAATGGAGGATGAATTTTGATCGCTAAATGAGTAGAAAAATGGGAAAGGACGAATTTTGAGAGAGGAAATAATTAAAATCGGATGAAATGAGATTTATCTAAATAAAGGGAGGAGTTGCTTCACTAATTGGAGGAAGTCCCAGATAGTGAAGCAATCTCTCTGCGGACATTTGCCTAAAGCAGAGAGGTAGAGGTCTCGATACTTCGGCAAAATGAATCCATCTTTGGAAAGTGTTTTTTTAAGAGATTTAAGGGGGAGGGGGGGAATTTCCCATTCGGAAAAGGCTGATTTAGGGTTGATGAGAAATTTTGGAAAATCTAGAATGTCCTCGAACGTCTCAATAAATTCAGGGGGGTCGGAATTTAGAGAGAGGGAGGGGGTGGTGGTTCGATCAATAACAAAATTTTGGATATTACCAATTTGTGAGGAAGGCGAGTCGGGAGCTGGCGGTTTTTTCTTCAGTTGAGCAGGAACTGAGTCTCAGAGGCAGAAGGTGAAACAGACGGAGAGGAGAGGTGTTTTCTTTTTTGTTGAAGGGGAGTGGAAGGTGCCGTCTCTTCAGGTGCGGAAAGTAGAGTTGTAGGGGCCTGTGCTTCTACTCTTTGGGTGATGACTGGTGCCAGCTGTTGCGGAGGGTTGGTGGTCGAGATGGAGTCCGAAATTATGGCCGAATTTGGTGCTGGTGGCGACAGAAGTGGTTGATTCTTTTTGGCGAAGGCTTCGCAGTCTTTGATGGTGTGTCCTGGGAGCCTGCACCACTTACAAAGTCGAATCATGCCTAGGTAATTGATGGTAGCCGAAAAGGTAGAGATGTGGAGGAAGTTGGGTACCATTTTCTTCATCTCCATGTGGACTACCCTTCTGCCCGTCCGGATGGATTCCAAGCCCGGGAGATTCAGGAACTCATCTTTAATGCTTGATACAGTGCCGTATGGTTTGAGGGCGTCCACGATGTCGCAGTTAGGGATGAAGAATGGTAGTTTCATGATGGTGACTTTTTTTTGAGGGAATCCGAGACGCTTGAATGAGATGTTCTGGTCCTAGGGAAAGTCCAGGTTTGGATCAGCGGCAAAATCATCCGCAGCGTCGTCAGTGGAAAAAGTGATGATCGTTATGTCCATAGAGATACATTGTGCGACCTCTATTGCGGCTGGATCCTTATTGTTGGCCAGGATCTGCCATTGGCTGATTGAGTCACATGGTTTATAGGCGCCATGTTTTGTCGTACGGTGAGACGAAAGCTTATGAGTTAGTGTGTGTACCATTGAGGTAGTAATACTTGAGACAGGACTCCGATTCCCGTAGCACTGACCGCCATGATCACAGACAGCTGTGTCTGCCGACTGCTTAGTGAGGAAAGATACCCACGATACCTTGCGAATTGGCTGCGAACAACGATGAAGGCTATTTAAAAATGCTTCACAAATGATTTAAATGAGGCAGAACTTTGCTGTTTTTTGTTTTTTTATTTCAATGACGTTATTCCAGTGTAGTAATTAAAGCAAAATAGATTTAATTAACGCACACTTACTGATTTCTATTGGATGAAAAACGAAGATGCTGGAAACTGCTTCTCTCTCAAATCGAGGTTTTGTATGAAAATTAAAAAAAAAATCGATATGTTCTTAATGTGTGATAAAAGCTGAAATAAATTGACTGTAAACTTAGCAGACTTTAATTTGAGCCCGTTTAAAACAGGAACAATGGTAAACATATTTTAAAATCTAATGCATGAACAAATCATTCAAAAATTTCCCACAAAAAATATTTATATTTACATTTTTCGAATTCCCATCAGTGGAATTTTTAGTGTTAGAGAACATGGAGGTAGGAAGATAAGGAGAGGCCCTAACGCGCTTTCCCTGTGCAAGGAAAATGATGCTTTGGCAGCAGGGCGGTAGCCATATTGTTGCATTCAAAACAAACCGTCTGCCGCTGCAATCAAGCCTACTTTTCACGTGCCATACTGTTTTACTGTGCGTTATATACGGGAAGATTATTTTTTTACGACTAGGAGAAAGCCCATTTAAGCTATTTGGAATTTATATTGCTTTTTTTTAATGCAATGAATATTTCCATATAGAATTACTGTATAGCAGAACTATTTATGTATTTCGTTGAATACGACAATAACAAACAATTACCAGATTTTGAAAGTTTATTTATACTGCACTGATAATAGCACAAAACATTTTATGGATAAAACACTAAACATTACATGCAATAACAGCATTTAAACTGCAAAAAAATCATATTTGTAAGATTCAGAAAATAGCTGTTTTACGTTAAAAAAATTCTCATTCCACAAAAATAAAAAATAAAAATTTGCATAACAAAACTAAATAAAGACAATAATGTAGGAGCCAAAATGGTAGATTTTAAAAACACTTTAAACTTTGGTGGATAAATCATGTATAACACCCCTACATTAAAATGCTTTCCAGTGATTTCTCACCATATTAATGATTCAACTCCAAAAAAATGTTAATAAGTTATGACACCCACTATTATGACAATTATGTTATTCAAAAATTTGTCACCTTAAAAGCCTTATTCATAAACTGTTTAAAATAAAAAAAAAATCCAAAACTACATTAAAATAAAAGTAGTCAATTTAAATATAAATCTTATTTAGAATATAAATAATCAGACCATTTTCTCTATTGGATTTGAAAGGACTATATTCTGCAATTCCAGATTGAAATGGAAATACCTTTAATACTAATATCTATTTTATGCTACAATTAATACTGAAATATCATATATACTTTAATAATGAACAAAATTTTTTATTATTAAACAAAAATATATACTGGTAGGTTTTTTAAACACAAAAGTCACTTGAAGAAAAAAAACTTCATTTCTCACATTATCTCATTAAATATCAATCCAAAGAAAATACTTTCATAAACAGTAAATACATTTATGTGCAGTGGGTTCTGAATTTTAAATTTGCATACTTTATTACTTTTTATATATTAAATTACACCTCATACCTTAAATGAAGATTCTCAACAATCAAACAGTCCTCATACTTTCAAATAAGAAATTTATCAAAAAACAAATATGGCAGCTATTTGATTTTTTCTGACTTATGATTAATTTGGGTGCCAACAGATCAGTTGCTAGAGCACATGGTATGTAACTAAGATGTTATTGATTCAAGTCTTACTAAGTTGAACAAAATCAATTATTATTACAACTGTAGTTTAATTACAAGATTACAGACTAAAATTAGGTTACATAATAATTTGGTCCTTTCTAAAAATTTGTTATGTTAGTGAAACCTGGACCCTCTTTAAGCAAGGTAAACTGACACTTGATGCCCTTGATTCTACATGCTTATAACACAGTATTCTTGGGTATTAGTTAGTTTGAACTAAGCGAAGATGATGCTAGGCAGAAATCCCTTAGAGCAACAGTGTACAAGAGATTGGTCATTTGTTCAGCTATGTTGCCCACATACAAACTTTAGATTACAATGAGTTGGAAGTTTCAAACTAACCTCATTAAAATTAATCTGCAGTGGCCAAATGATATTTGGAGGACTAAATAACACTCTTTAAATACACAATTGAAAAGACCTAGCTCAGAAACTAACATAAATTAAAATTCTTTGTCATTGAGAAATAAATTTTTTAAGTTTTTGCTTCAAACTAATTGCATGTTTGAGGTTTTAGGAGAATACTCGGAAGCTTTTCAGAGCAAGGACAGTGCTCCTTGTTAAGTGAAGTGCCACTATGTGAAAAGGTGAATGAAGATGGACACTATGAGAATACCTTATGTGACTGAAGTAGTCACCACATACTGTCACCTCACTGAAGGAGCACTGTCATTGCTCCTGAAAGCTTCCGAGTTTTCTCCTAAAACCTTTTAACATGAATATGGTTTGAAGGATAAACTTAAAAATTTTGATTTATTTTAACACTGGTCTGACCTTGATAATCCATAGCTGCTTGAGGCCATGCTAAAGTTATCATATAACTTCTGTATATCCCAGTATTTTTAAATTTTTTAAGTTACATTAAAAATTTTCAAACATAACCAATTAGCAACTAGATTTGTTAATTTAAAAGATCACCAATTTTCAGAAAAACACTGGATGAAATGAATGTACTGAAATATATAGTCCTAAATTTTATAGAAATACAGATTCTGAAAAAAATTCATTGCCGACATGGTGGGTATTGAACCCGCATGTCTCCAGATTCATGCCAGAGCGCACTACCATCGTACCACACATCTGACGCGTGGTACAATGGTAGCACACTTTGACACGAATCTGGAGAGATGCGGGTTCAATATCCACTGTGCCGGCAATGAATTTTTTTCAGAATCTATTAATTAATGTTTGATGTCTATCTTAACAGGGAATACTGTGCATTCACTTTGGATTGATAGAAATACATTCAATACAAATCATTTTATTAACTCATTTGAAAATCTGAGTTGGTTAGTTGGGTTTTAAGTAAAAATACAGCAGTTAACCAATTTGCAATAATAGTAGCCAAATTCATAATGACTTACAAATGTTTAAACTTATCACACAGTTTTTGAAAGATATCAATATTAACACTATATAAATTAGTTTATAATTATGATTCTCCACATTTTCAGCTGGGGTACATAATACATTAATACATTGTTATATCAATCTAACTTCAAAGCTCTATAACTTCTAAAATATTCTTTTAATGAAAAAATGCAACTGTTGGAAAATTAAAGATCATAATTTAACCTGTTTTTTCAACAATATTAATTTAGTGTTTAAAGTTATATGGAAGTTGGAATATTAAACACAGTAATGCATCATATGAATTTACCTCACAAAATAAATATTTTGGAACAATAATATTTAATTAACAAAATATATATTTTAAAAGTTTGTGTGATGATATTTTCATTAAGAATTCTTTTTAACTTTGATAATACAAGCATTTTTTTTTATTAAATGCATACTGTAGAAGTTATTGATCTTTTAGGTAAGATATTTTAATTCTCTAATATTTAGGTAAGGCAGTGTATGAGGATTATCAAGTAATGCTATTACATAGGTCTGAAATCCAGTTTGAAAACATGAATAACACAATGACTCAAAAACAAGTACATAAAAGATAAGAAAAAAAAACTTTTATCTACTTCTATTGACCTTTAAATAATATCATCTTTGTGTACAGTTGTCTCATTGAATTTGAGTTGTTTACAACACTTTTGGCCCAGTACATATATCTAATATGCAAATAATTTTGTACTACAGCACGGATTAAATGAATATAGTGATTTTCCAGTGGAGACATGTCATGCATATGAATATCCAAGGAGGTAAAAAGATTTTGGCCTGCAACTGCTTCTAAAACCTGATTTGATGTATATAACATACCATATTTTGTGCTTAAGTGTTTTCCTCCACTTAAATTGACATTTTTACGAAAAGCAGATTCACTCTTTTTACATATCAAAAATACATCTTTGGAGGGGTGAATTAAGCCACCATTACTCTTGTAGCTTACTAATGACTGTCTAAAATATGGCATTTCTCATCACCATTTCTGCTCACTTGCAGAGATGTTATATAAATTTCAATGACACTAAGCAAATTAAATACACTTTCACAATTGCTTTTGCACAATGCCTTTTTTAAGCCATACTGTTTGACATTCCTAGAGTTTAGAATGTCAAACAAGTTGTTGATTATTCTGATGAATGCAACAGTGGCTTCAGATCCTCTAAATTGTGGTAATTTTAATTCTACATTGCAGAATTCTATTGCATCTGCCACAAATTTGCTTAAAAGTTGAGTAGCCAACCTTACTTTCATTTTTTGTTTCCAAAATTGTATGTGAGCAGCTTTTAACTTATTTCCTAGATTCAAGCCTTCACCTTCTTGCAGTTCATGAAGGGCTGATATATACTTCCATTCGATAAAATTGTTATCCGGATCAACTATTACTTTTTTCTCTGCCAAAGTATTCCTTACCAACTTAAGCATATGGCAAGGATCCAAGAAGACTGATATTGTTTCTCCAGTATCCAAATTTGTGAAGGTTGTATTTAATGCTTTTGGATCGAGTGAGCAGCCTAAATGTTTGGCCATGCTTAGATTTGCTGCTAATCCATCAAAGGTGAGAGAAGCTATTTTTATCTTTGCTGCATGCAGCAAATTCAGACATTGCTTAACAAGATTTGCTCTTTGTACTGATGTCATACCATCAATAATAAAATATCCTACTGGTACTTTCCATCTGCTGTTTATGCAAACAACCATGAAAACCAATGCTTCCTTGGCTATTGGAAGAGAGTCATCATCCAATTCTGATCCTACACTAATGTAGCCATGAAAGACATGTCCATCATATTCAACATGCTGACAAATTGCCATTTCATCTATCATTAGAGAAAATACCAGAGGATATTGACTACTGATGACTACATTTGTTAAAGCTGCAAAGGCTTCAGAAGTGAAGCCTGGTTCAACATGTTTGTACCATTTTGAAATGGTTCTAGTATGCGGAAGGCAAGAATTAAAAGTGTTTCTCACATAACAATAAGCCCTCAGTGAGTAAAAGTTAAGTGTGAGTGCAAATGCTCTTAATTCAGCAGAATATTTTTTGGATTGCTTTCTGTCCTGAGTTTTTGCAAGCTGACGAGCCAGCAATTCTTGATTAGGACCTGATGCTTTGCTTAAAATCTCTAATGTGTCTTCCTCCATAAGTTTTTTTTTCTCAATATCTTTCAGAACTAACTTCAGGTTTTTAATTTTCTTCTTGTTTCTGCGTTTTGTTTGCTGAAGTAGCCTGATTTTTTTAACACATCTTTCATTAATTTTCTCAGATTCATCCAATCGTCTCTTAAGTTCCTCTTTGCTGGTGACTGGCATATGATTTCAGAGGAAACAGATGAATTTGCTACTTCACTGCAGCTATCTGTGCTTAAATTAAGATCTACAGTTGTTGAACTTTTACTACGATCTGCTGAAAGTTTTCTCTGTTTTTTAACCTGCAAATGAAATATGGGTTTATCAGAAGGCCTTCATTATACTATATCATGTTTTTTGTTATTATATGAGCAAATCAGCATTTCAACAGCTAAGCTCATAGAAAATACAAAATTCACCTTACCCTTAACCCAGGAGGTGCTTTAATTTATATACTAACTGAAAGGACTAAAGTGTTATACCCTTAATATTTTGGCAACCACTGTTTATTTCTAAATTTATTTTTTCGTTCTTCCCCTAGAAACATGATTCTGAGCTTTAGTAAAATATTTCTTATTCCATTTTTTTTTAGAAATCAAAAGTAATCCAAAAGTGAAATACAGAATTCCAAGAATTTAAACTTTTATTTCAAATTGGTTAAAAATGAACAGTTGGGTTGTTTTACATTCCATTGGACAGCTGTTAGCAGACATGATAGCCTCCTGATAAGGTCATCTAGTATGTTACTCAACATACACATGGTATGTATCTCCTACATGGGATGGCCAGCCTTAAACTCCATATGACAGAAAATGGCTTTTCCAAGCTTCACAAAATTTCTTTCCAATTGTACACTTGTTTTAATTTAAATGAGCAATGTGATTTGCAATATTATGTCTAATCCCGAGTTATTTGGAAACTGAATACAATATGAAGATTTCTTTAGCTTATTACATTCTTGTATTCAGGGCTGGACTTACACCTAAGCTAACCAAACTACAATTTAGTGTCTTGCAATATGAGGGGCCTCAAAGAAATACATTTCAAGTTTTACTGTTAGAAAAAAATAGAGTAAATATATATTTACTCTATTGTGCAAACATTCTTCACCATAACTTAGCACTGCAGGAATAATGTTCTCACATCAATTTCCTGTTAAATTTTTACTGTTCCCTTCAATCATAATAAATGAATATATATTTCAACTTTTGAATTTTCCGGGCCTCTTAAATATGTATATCTTAAATAAAAATAACAAATACCCCCCTCACACAGCTGCTTGCCACAGAGGTCTGACAGGAGCCTGTCAGTTTATATGCCATAGTAGAAGGTCTGTGAGGATGGCAGGACATCAACAGGAAAACAACATAAACATCCATGCCTTACCCAGGATTTGAACCTAGGTCCTTTAGATCAGCAGCCAAGCACACTAACCACTCGTATAGGATGGCGTGTATAGCTTAGGGTCTCAGAAGTTCAAAGTCCAGCCCTGCTTGTACTCCTATAGTGTTGGAACTATGAATTCTGAAACCTGGGGCAAAAAATATGACACCACATACACAGTCAATCATTGTCTGTGGTCCACCATAAAATTTCATGCCCCCACTTATCCCATCCTACTTCTAGATTTCTTGTTTAAAACCATAAATGCTAGATGTATGTATATATATAAGAGTCAAGGAAATTATATTGTAATATGATAAGATTATAGTTAATTGGTAATGGCCAAAGATAGTGGTGGTTTCTGGGTTTATAATTGTGTAAGTAGATGGAGAAATATCTAGAAAATTGAAAATATTTCTGTAACATTAATAACCACAACCTGCTGTTAACATATATTTACTGGAAAAAAATTATTGTATTTTCACAAAATTCATTTACACAAAACTTTTTCTTGATTTATTGACTTGAAAGTCAACAGGTATACTGAAGATAGACTAAAGGTTGGGCACCACTGCTTTAAGTATTGACATGTGGTCTTGGATATAATTAACCACTTAATGGCCACTCTACATTACTATTTATATTCCCACAATTGAAGATAACTACTATTCTCAAAACCTTTCACTGGAAATGTGCAAAAGGTTATTTTTGTCATCATGAGCAACACAACAAAGGTCTCACTTCCTCTAATTCAGGCATGTCCAACCTGCGGGCCACATGTGGCCCTGGAAGCTGATAATGTGTCTAACAAAATCGTAAAGTTTATGTGTTTACCACATAAGCTTTCAACATGATTATGTGAATTTCAGCGAGTTCTTTCGTGACTCAAATGGCGAAGGGCAGTGCTAACGATGCCTGCCAGACACGGTCAGTCAAATCGAATCCGAAGTGTGCATTAGACGTGACATGTGCGTGTGATGACTTGGCACATAAAATTTTATTTCATAACAAAAAAAGCATAGGAAAATAAATGAAATTTATTATTCATATATATTAACTATATTATATATTTTATGGCAACACAATGTATGCACTAATGCCAAAAGTATTAGTGACACAAGCTAATATCCCAATTAAAAACTTTTCTGGCTACTATATTTGTGGCCCAAAACAATTCATCTTCACCCAATGTGGCCCAGGGAAGTCAAAAGGTTGGACACCCATGCCCTAATCTATGAAACTGCACATATTACAAGATAATTTTAAAACTTTGTGCTCAGTTTGTTTAAGATTTTCTAATATTTCTGATAATGGGTAAAGGTACAATTCCATCTATCCCAGATATTTTTTGATAGATGAGGAACTTAACATCTTCTAGAGACAAAGTGTGTCATCACCTGTTATCTATAATGTTTATATCCAATTTATAAAAAGAGAAATAGTAGAACAGCAAATGTACAAGTCTGTGTATTGGAATGTTCAGAAGAATGCTGAATCAGCATATTCTGTAGGGTAGTTTTTGAATTTCATATGTTGAATTAATATACCTTAGGAATTTGGTAAATAACAAAAGGTATATAATGGATTAAGGAATGTGAGATTGTTCAAAAGTATTTTGCTCTCATTGTATAAATCCAATAATATATCTTCTACATTCAAACAATTAGTGCAGTTAAAAAAAATACTTACATTTTGAAGGTAACTTGGGAATGACTCGAATATATTGGGTATTGCAGTATCCCTTAATCGAACATAGCACAGAGATGTTCTGTCAATTTGATCTTCTGTAAAATGTGCAGAACACAATGTACTACATTTTGATGGTTCCCAATGTTCTCTTCTTACAGCTTTCACCCATGCTTCTCGTCTCTCTTTATTTAATGGAAAGCTGAAATAAAAGTAAATTTCTATGTATTGGTCATCAGTTGACAGTGCATTTTAGTTTACTGTGCAAAAAATAAAGCATCTTTTCAAGAAATTTATTTTGAAAAAAAAAACAGTATCGAACAGTAAACCATAGAATTAAGTTTGAAATAAATTTGTAAAATTTCTAACACACCTCTAAACTTATAAAAGGAAAAAAAAATTCTTTAGTGTAATAACATTCCCATTTTTAGAGGTAGCTACACCCCTGAATTTGTGCTTATTTATAAATATATTGCTGTTGCTAGTATA
The DNA here is from genome assembly GCA_038380435.1 of Ryuthela nishihirai. Lineage (NCBI taxonomy): Eukaryota > Metazoa > Arthropoda > Arachnida > Araneae > Heptathelidae > Ryuthela > Ryuthela nishihirai. The sequence continues at coordinate 23,088,729 of JAWZYU010000004.1, read as the reverse complement.
AGAAGTACATTTTGATATTTATCACTGAATACAATCCTAAGAAAATAAAAAAAATCTGGTGAAGAATCGAAGTTTGTAACTCGAAATAAAACCGATTTCATAGCGGCGTAATTTGAACACGAAGTTGCTTGTATCATTATATAATTATTTAAACTTTTATACAAATTACAAACTTACCGATAAAAGGTAATTCCTGGTATCTTTTTTGAAGGGCGATTCGTGCAGCCGTAAGCGGAACAGGCTGCCATAATACAAATGTCGAAAAAAATTAAATATTTATAGCGCAACACCTCGTTACTCACCTATACTACTGATACGCTACTGATCAATGTTTTGAATAGAAGAACATGGCTGCCGCGCAGTCGCCGAAGCATCATTTTCAACTGCTTACGGCTCCTCCTCTTATCTTCCTACCTCCATGTTAGAGAAGGCTACAGGCAGTAAATAAAAACTCGAAAGTAGACATCTAGTGGCGGAAAAAAGCTGGAAAAAACATATATTTAAATGAATATTGTACGATCTATTTTTGCTAAAAACTCAAATTTTTGGGCATAGAGTGTAATGGTCAAGTGGTTTACCCTAATAGTAATGATTTGTCCCGTTGGTAAAATGCAACTTGGTTTCAAGAGATAAATGAAATCTTTTTTGCACGTTACAGGTACTAATGAAATATTAATAGTTTATTTTCTCAATTATACAGTAGTTCGAATTTCCACTGTTAGAAGGTACTGAAAGTGTAAAAGAACTAGAAGAACGCATATCGCCTCTGGCACATATGGCAATCTTATTTTGAAGAGAATGAAGTTCTTCCTTTGCCTACTTTTTCACTCCTTAAAAATTTTAATTATGGATGTTCGCGTTGTTTTCTGCTGAGGTTCTACCATCCTCATGGACCTTCTACTATGGCGTATAAATTGACAGGCTCCTGTCAGACCTCTGTACAAGCAGCTGCTTGAGGGGTTATTTATTTATTTTTAATGCATTATGGGGGAAATGCACAGAGTAGTATTTAATTAGTAATTATGAAACATAAAAAGTATTTGTCTTTTAGTTTTTTAATTTAAAAAGTTGCTTTTCTCTCGTTCCTCTGAAAATAGTGGGCAGATCATTGCTGTCAGTGGAATTTCTACCACAACAGAACTCTACATGCCGAAATTTCTACCGTAAACAGATCACTTGAAACATTTGTTAAAAGTTTTGCAGTTTCGATATTTAGTGATCTCTAACGATGTAAATTAAAACTACCTTTGAAAATGCGAATTACATTTCATTAGTAACCAACTAAAAAAGAGATTTCCAATTATCTCTTAAAACAAAACCGTTCCGTTTCTTACCTACCTTGGGCTTACGGTCAACTTATTGTTTTCAATGGAATTTTCAAGACTCTCATATTCCACGACGGAAACTTCAAATATCTAGCATAACTACACCGTTTGCAATATTCGTTTTAAATTTTTGGGATTTTTCGATTTTTTTTTTCCCCCACCGTTAGAAGGCGCAATTATAGCCTTTGGAAAATTCGCAAAATGCAAATTGTAATATTTCGTCAATACTTGTCCAACCCAAAAGGAATTTTTAATTAATATCTAAGAACAAACATTCTTCTGTTAAAACCAAAAAAAAGTTGCATTCACCTCCCCCCTGGGTCTAAAGGGTCAAGTGATTGTTGCCAATGATAACTTCGTAACCTTCACATTTCAACACCAAAATTTCAAACTTCTAACATAACTGCATCGTTTGGAATATTCGTTTGATATTTTGGAAATTTCAAAATTTTCCACCGTTAGAGGGCGCAGTTTTTGGGAGAATCGAAAAATGCAAATCGTAATATATCATTAATAACTATCTAACACAAAAAGATTTTTTTATTTATTTCTATAAAAAAAAAGTTCGATGTCTACAGAAGGACAAACGACAAGCATACCACGGACAAACAAGAAAGCGAAATTATATCTTTTTTTTTCTTAAAAAAAGTCATTAAATTAATTTTTCTTTTTTAACCGTTTTCTAAGGTACTTCCAGTCATGAACACTGAAATCAGTATCAAATATTACCCTACCCTTTTCCGGAACACATAAGTACCGTGCAATACCATTCAGCTATGCCCGCTAAACAATCCGAGCGACGACAAAACATGGCGTCCGATTTTGAGATGGCCAACCTCTACCTATATAGGGTCTTTAGTCTAAAGAAAAGTCTTTATTGCAGTGTGAGCGGAGTTGTAAAAATCGTTTAACAACTTATAAAGTAAATCACGAAAAAGATTATTTCTGATAGTTGAACAGTTTATTGTTCAGAAAAAGTTGAGTTATTAGTTCCTACTAGATTCGAGCCTAGTTACCATGAGTAAACCAAATTTAAGTGATAGTCATGTGTCCATGACTATTACTTAAGTCTTCTAGTAGAAAATCAAAAAGAGGCTTGGTGGCAATGAGGTGTTTAAGGTAAAATAGCAGAATCAGAAATGAAAATGATAGGCTTATTTCCAAAGATGATTGTGTGGCATATTGAATGTTAAATCTTTTTATGTTTTGAATAGAATCTGCTAGAATTGTAGTACGACTGTTTCAAGTGTGGGAGAGAATTGTAGACATTTTTTTAAGGTTTTATTTCATAAAAAGCATTTATGATTTGTTAAAATTATAATATTTTTGAACTGATTACCCAAGTAATTAAATTAGTGTATTTACAATTTTTGTTGGTAAGCATTCTTTTGAACTCACGCTTAGTTCTCATCTATTAAATTTATAACAATAGTAATATCTTTTCATTGCGCATGTCCAAACAAGAAATTTGACTCTGCTTCCCCTTTTGATAGGGGGCATTTTTTGAACCACTCTTTAATGGCTAGACTATTGAGGCTTGACACCTATTGTTTATTGGCCCAAGACCTTTACGTTCGGTATTTGAAGTTACCTTCGTAGCTCACCGACAACACTCAACTACGTTCCATTGGGAGGCGTGGGTTCGAGCTCCATTCAGGCTACTCAATTTTGTTCAGCTAATTATATCCTGCATCGACTGTTTGAGGCTCAGCGCAAACCCCGTTTATTCGTCAAAAAAGTCCACACAAATAAAAAAAGTGATAAATAAAATACAGTGACCGAGTTATTTCGAAAGCGTGTTAATATAAACCACGTAAATCGAGAGCCGGCTATATATTGTCACAAAAACTTCTCATTCCTGCTTGCCTGCGATTAACGAATAGCAGTTTCCTGCCGATAGATTGATTGATTGATTGAACGTTACTGATATTGGGAGGTCCTTCCTCAAGCTTTCCCATTTCCTGCCGATAGTGTGGTTTATAGTTTTTCTATCGATTGTTGTCGATAGTAAAAGCTACCGATGAATCGATATTACTGATCGTAATCTGAAAAGTAAGAAAACTGGGAAGTATTGGTTGCTTGCAATGTTTTTTTTCTGTATATCGTAGTAATAGTGGCATAAGTGAAAAATATATAAGGTAGGTTTTTATTTACTAGAAGCAAGAAGAGTAATATAACATAAATTAGAGTTCCAGTCGTGTGTTTTCGGTTCCGTTTGTGGAGAAAGTTTTATTAAGCTGTAGGGCCACCTCGAGTGTTTAGAGCAGACGCAATTGAAATAGGCATAGTCATGCACATACCTTATACGGTAATGGAATATAGGACAATTCTTCCCACGTTCCATTTCCCAATGAAACACTATATTAGAATATGGCCCAATTGTGCCAGTTGGTTGCATTAATATTGGTAATCGGAGGTTTGTGAATTGCAGCACAGCCATAAATACGGCACGATGAAGTTCCCGACGAACTGTTGTGACGGAAATGGGATCATTCCAACTAGTGTTGAACTCTGCTGCTATTTGCCGTGCTGTCTTGTGTGTCCGTTGTGCAATCTGTGACAACTTCTTGTAGCATCCACAATTTGCATCTTTGGAGGCAATGCTCTGGCCTTTTTGATAGGTAGTCATAATCTTTAATGCAGTTCGTTATGTTACACCTACTATTTCTGCTGTTCTGGTTACTGAAGCTCCTGCAGAATGTGCACAAATGATCATGCCTTTTTGGAGGTCACTGAGATCTGACATTGTCAACAATTATACCACAACAGCTGTTTCACCTGTGCCTGTTGCACTGCTATGTGATAGCTGACATCATACTTCTCCCCTTTATATTCCTCACATGGCAGGTAACGTCATCTCTGATAGCATACAGCGTATTGCATATGCTCCAGTCGCTGTCAGTGTTTCCATTATTTTGCTAAACCCCTGTAACTGAGGTACAGCTTAGGGCCTCAAAAATTAAATTTGAAATTTATTGTGTTGCAATATTTTTTTCATTTGAATTAATCTATGAGAAACTCTGTTCATCTTAGCTCTACACAGTCATTATTGTATACCATTGCTAGTATAATGTTTTCATCACATCAGTTTAGCATTTATTTTTTAATTCCCCCTTCAATCAGAATAATAAATATATATTTGGACAAATTTGTATTTCGTCAATGAGTGGAACTTGAACCTACACCTCAGTTACTTGCCAGATTGAATTCTATGTAAAAGGTAATGTGTGTATTTACTATTGATTGATTCATATATTTCTACTTTGAAAGTTTTGAGGCCTCTTAAACTTTTTATAGCTTAGGGCCTCTTAAATGTATTGTAGCTTAGGGCCTCAGAATGTCAATGTCCAGCCCTGAATGATGTTCTAGGCAATTATTGCTTTCATTTTAGCTGCACATCAAGCTGATTATGTCCCAAAGATGTATGGATGGTTTTTCAGTTACAGAGAGCGATTGGAAGGATGGAAGTAAGTCAGTCCCAGAAGGAAGTTTCCAGAGCATTTAATGTTCCACAGAATGTCCTGTCAAGACTCTGGAGACAGTTTCAATCAACAGACTGGAGATTTTGTCATCAACCTAGATAAGCCCATCCCAGATGGCAGTAATAAGCAATAGAGACCTGATGTGACCAGGTCATATTAGGTCTCTGTGATAAGAAAACTGGGTATTTTTTAGTATGGAAATTTTAGTGAAGTTGAAATGTTTTAGTCAAAATAGTGTCTTTGATTTGACTTTAATTCCTAAAAACCAGTAGTAACAGTATCTTCTTTGGATCAGTGGCAGTTTATATTTTTGAACCTGGTGTCCAAGTTTTTTCTCAGAGACCAAACTCTTTTTTTTCCCAGTGTACTCCTTTTGCTCAGCTGTCTCTCTCATACATAAAACAAGGCATTTTTGTTTAAACCAGACTGTTCACCTAGCACTAGACCCATAACTTTGAAATCACCCACCCACAAACCAGCCATCATCTGTGTACTGAATGTTTCCCAAATAGAAGTTAAAGGGCTCTAGTGAAGAAAGTTTCATAGGTTCCTTTCAAGTGCACTTCAGTCTGATACCAGAATAACAGATGCAGACTTGTTTCTATTTTGAAGGAAAATTTCTTTAGGTTTTGCTTTGAAGAGTTAATAAATAGCCCTCAGTCCATTACTTGATAATCAATTCCATAGTAGTTCATTAGTATACTAATGTTGTTACAGTACACCACTGAAACCTCTTTAATAAATATATTCAATATTCTTTAATAATATAAAACAAAAATAGAGAAATAATTCCTGTTCTTGATGTCTACACCATGAAGATATTTTTTCCTGTAGAAAGAAGCTTCTAGGCTGTTAGTCTTGATCCTAAAAGCTCAGCAGACTCTTTTGGGTGTCATCATTAAATCCCTTACTGAGTTATTCATTTTTGGAAAACAAATATGGTGCACTGCTGTGAATTTCTGGTTCATAAATGTCTGTTTCATCCTCTGAAACAGAGACATCTGATAGCTCATTTTTCAAAATAGCTGCTGAGGAGAGTATCGACAACTTAGGTCTATGGGACACTGTCCTTGTAGCAGACAGAATTTTAGTAGGATAAACAATACACTGTTTTAACATTATAACTGTCTACTCTAACTGAGCAAAACCAGTAGATTGTTTACTTGATTTTGAGGTTCCATTTTTTACCACACTTCCACAATCATGACACAATTTATGGTGGTAGTGAGGGGGGAGGGAAGGCATGACTTTTCTTGATCCCCTAATTCCAAAATATGGATTGGCCACATTTTTCACAAATGGGGTAATATTCTGTCTCTGCTTTTGCACAACACAGCTACTGAATCAGCATGAAAAATAGGTTCAAGGGCAGTACTACAGTTCCTGGTTACAATGCCACCATCTTGTTTTTTAATGCAAAGTAATGAATGACACATCCTTGGACACAACTATTTTGTCTCGCCCATATAGCTAAACGATAAATTTTTGTTCCACGCTAAAATGCAGCATATCACTACAAAAAATTTTGTTCCACACTCAAAAACAAAAAGCCCAAAGGATGTATAATATCATTGGACACAACTGTTTTGTCTCTACCATATAGCTATGCTACAAATTTTCATTCTGCACTAAAAAAAGCCTCAGAATCTCATCCAACACAACTATTTTCATCATATCGCTACAAACATTTTCATTCTGCACTCAAAAAAAAAAAGCCCCTAGAGATGTATAGTCCCATTGGCCACAACTATTTTGCATTCTATACTTGAAAAAAGCCCCCACCCACCCACCCCCAAAACAAATAATTTTAACCATAATTTACTGATAAAAAAAACTTTGGCCATTCAATTCTGCAAAAACCTCTGAGCCATCGTGTTGTCACTGTGAACTGTAGGCTATCCAATCCAAGAACACCATAAATTTTGGAGACATCAAAAACCATGCAGAGTGATGCAACTGCAATATAAATTGCAACTTACAAAGTATGATATCTATTTAACTTAATTGAATTAATATTCTTAACCCTTATATCTGTCATCAATGAATAAAATCATTATGGTTGTTTCTTTGTACTCACTGAAAACCAACTAAGGCTCTAAAATTCACATCCAATTGAAAAGGTAATATTTTTTAAGCATGAACTAATATCTTTAAAAAAAATTCAAGTTACAGTGTTATATTAGTAATGTCTGTGCCCATTATGAACTGTCATCACAAAATTTATCAATGTCTGTTAGCAAGGGAGACCCTGGAAGATCCAAAAAGAGATTACTCCAAAATAGGTACATGTATTTGGGTGATAAGTAAATTAAAATTTTTTATCTAACCTTTATCACAGAGCCCCCAAGGATTTGTGTAGTTTAAGTTTAGAAATAGCCAAAATAACATCAGACTATGATATTGGGCCAACATTAAAGCCAGTAATGCATCTATCATTATTAAAAACAATGGGAGTAGAACTAACCACATTGTTTAAGAACATCTCTGAAATTCTCAGCCCACCTAACTACAACTGAATGCTCACTTTCAATAGCCTTACCTTGTCTATCCTTCAATCCATGTATACCTGTTTATTTTAATCATTATGATAGTCATGGTTTGCTTACAACTGAAGGTAAGGAAGAATGAGGCCATTTTAAAGAGGCATTACTTGAAACTTTATGTATTATTTATATAATTATTAAAAAAATCTATATTTCTGTCAAGATATTTTATACATATTAAATAGATATCAAAATATAACATGTACTTAAATGGATTATTATGAAATATCTGTATAAATAATCAGAAAAATATGAAATATTGCTGTTGAATATTACTTGACATTTGGCAATGAATATTCTAATATTCAGAAATTAATGCAGTCACTGCAATCTTAATATTTATTCCACTTGTTACCAGTTGTTTACAATTACATTTGTTAATCAACATGATCATAAGATTAATTGCTTAATTTTTTTTTTATAGATTGAATCTTAGGGAAAATAATGGAAGATAATCTGAAAGAAATTGTTGTTGATGCTGTAAAAATAGATCAAAATGCAACTTCAGCAACTGAATGGTCAGAAGAACTTCATGGCTGGTCTAAACAAAGCTTATCAGTAATTGAAAAACTTTCTTCTAGTGACTTGAAAATTATGCTTTTTTTATTAATTGATACTTTTGGGCTTGAAAACTATTTAAAAACGGCTGTTTTAACAAAAGAAGAATTAAAGCAAATTTTTTTAGACTTATGCCAGAAAAATGGACTAGAAAAAAATAATTTGATAATAGAATTGTTAGGAACTATGAAAAAATACAAGCTATTGAAAGACTTAGGATATTGCAAGCACCATTTTAAATCAAGGTGTACTTTGAAATTCATTCATAACATTTGGTAAGTTTTTTTTATTTATTGTAAATGTATGTCTTTGAAAGAATTTATTTTATGTTTGAACTGTTAAGAGAAAGAAAGAAAGAAAGAAAGAAAGAAAGAACTTTAATAGGAGCTGATATGTTTTAAAGTGACTGAATAGTTATAATCAATGTTCATGACTAATATAGATTGAAATGCGAATAAGAAGCTTTTAAGTCTCTCAAGAACCCTCATTCTTTGAATGTTTATTGATGTCATATACTCCTTTCATATCAGTGCATCCTAATGATAGTGTAAGATGTATGTATAGATTATATGCAATAATAAACAGTATGTAAGATATATGCAAAATGTCTTTGCCATGTGCTACATTGGTTTGGATAGAGCTTGAACTAACAATCTCATGTTAGATAATATTACCATTTAGTTATGCATGATCAGAAGTATACCCAAGAGAGTTCAAGATATAGGGTTTTAACCTCCCCTCTCACCACCACCACCTCATTTGAAGGTGATTTATATATATTTTGTAAGGCGGATCCTGAAAATCAGACAAGCACGTCAACCCCCCCCCCCCCCCCCACACACACACACACACTTCCCTCTATTAGAACTGTCTGGGAATGCCACTGTGCATGGCAATCCTGAGTTCAATATAAAAAATCCAATGTTAGTAACTATATGGCTTTTACATTTGTCATTCATCAGAGGAGTTCAACCAACAGTTGTGTTGTTTTACCTCTGAGCTGCACTTTTTTTGCACACAATGGGCTAAATATCTAGCTCATAAGGATACTTAAGGCTAGAGAAGCTTGGGGGAGGAGACCCACTGGAACAGCTGTTGGAAGACATGGTAGCCTCCCATCAAGGTCATCCAGTGTGTTCTTTAACATGCACAGGGTATGACTTTCCCACAAACACAGGGCCATGACAACATCCCATTCGATGAATGGCAGCCTTTACAAGCCCATCAGTGTCCCATACTGGCTGTGGGCAGGGAGTTTTGTAGAGGTAAATCTCAATGCTGACCCAGCTGGGACTTGAACCTGGGAACTGCAAATTACGAGCCTGGCACGCTACCGACTGAGCCATTCCCTCCACACAAGCCAGGGGCCTCTAAATGTTAATTCAGTACTAAAGGACAGGAAGTTTAGAATAGTGTCTTTTATATAGAAATATTTAACTAATTATTAAAGACTATATTAAACTTTTTCTCCTTTTCAGAGATTTCATAGCTATCCCCACTTTCTTGATGTGATATAGACATAAAACATATTCTGCAGTAGAAGCTTTTTTTTTTTTCCATTCGGCCAGAAAAAATATATTGAACACAGCTTTTAAAATGATGAAACAGTGAAAGTGTGATGTTTAATGCATTGCTGCATATTAAACTAGTTTCGAAATTTGAATTTAGCATAATGAAAAGAAAATGAATTGTTTGAGAACAGTGAAAAAAGAGGACAACCCCATTTCAACCACTCTTTTTGAGTCAGAGATGGAAAAATCTGGACAACCCAGGCCATTAGACATTTTGTGGTGGTGATTAGGAAATCACCGTGTTCTTCTAAACATTCCCACAATAGCTGGTTCCTAAAATCCTAAATGTTTTGGCTGGCTCCAAGATTTACAGAAGTTTTTCCATTCCTGGTTGTGAGTAGAATTGTCAGAGCTGATAAATGCATAACCTAGACATCTTCCTAGAATATTTAGATATGAAAATGTTCAATCATGATATCACCTATGACTCCACCCCAAAACCTTGTTTCCTGCATCACTAACAACTATATGAGCTTGATAATATTGTTTAACATAATAAAAACACTTTTGCCATGGTTAATCTTTGTGAAAAAAGTTAAAAAAGACATTTTTAATTAATTAAAATTCTGTTTTTTTACCAGTTGTGTCTTTTAAAACTTCATTTTTAAATATGTTTAGAAAGCCTAAAGATGCACATTAAAATTAATAAAATAATATGTTTTTGTTAAATTAAGATTTCAGTAGTCGATCCATATTTTATTCATAAATGAAAATATTTGACCTACATTTGCATTACTAATGGATTAATTTTAAAAATGCAGTCTTTGGATGTTCTGTAGTAACTGTGCAATCATAAAGTTAGTTCACTCACTTTGCATTGTTTGCTCAATGGTCAGTTGTGGTAATTGCATAAAAATTAGATGAGATGTCACTGCTCACAATAATTGTGATATATGAGAAGAGTACTTTAAATTGGCAGATTAATAATATCTCATATATTTGGAATTAAATATAAAATTGCAAATAAATCTGACCAGACATAAATGTTTGATTAACTAAAATGGACATGCTAACCATAACACTTGGCAATTCTGAGGAATCACAGATGTACCAACTAGGGCACCTACTTTATTTCTGTTGATTAGTCATTTGTAGGGCTATGAATTTTTCATGGACAAAAAATTGTGGAATACATGGAACAATTGTGCTACAAAAAGACCAAAATTCTAGGGGATTTTGTGATGCAAAAGTTGTGAGATTTGCACAGCTGCTAAATTCCAATAAGATAAATTTTACTTATTTGGTAGATGTGTCAACAAGATAATAATTTTGGTATCCAAGAATGGACCTAGGAAAGAATAGAGGAAGAAGCCTAAACCAGTCGAGTCAAGTATAAATGGTCAGCACTTGGACCCTGTAAAGTTGACCATTCCTCAGCAGGGCAGAAGAAAAAAAGTGGCCATACATGATCAGTTCAGTAGGCCACACTGATCTGGCATTCCTCCCCTTCCATTTCCTTTCAAAAGAAAATATCTCTTTTGAAAGATACTAGCATCCTGCACCACAAGAAGGCTGGGTTGGACATTAGGTGCTAGGCTGGCCAGTTCTATGGATCATCACTGGGATTGGTACACAGCTCTCCTTCCAGTTTATGCATAGCTACCATTTATATGCCATGTGATGCTAAACAGTGACATTGACAATTAATGTGTTAAATCTCAATTTGATGAGAAAATAAAACTGTAAATATATTTATTGACTGATCAATTAGTAATTGATGTTTTATATTATAATGTCATTTGAATTCATTTATTTAAAAGTTGTATTTTTCTAAATTGCAGGAAATCTTTGTTTTTAATTTGTGATGATTTAACAGATTCTGATGTTATTAAACTTAAAATCAGACTGCTTCCAGACTGTGAAATATCTACACTCTCTGCAGAAGAGCTTTTTGCCAATCTATTACATCATAAAATCATCACTAAAACTGACTTATCTAATCTTGAAACTGTTTTTAAAGAGTTTCTAAGACCTGATTTGGTTGAAAAAATTAAGCAGTTTCAAAGAGGTATGTTTTTAATAATATAATGTGATTTTTCATGTTCAATAGTAATATGTTTTATTAATTAATATATATTGATGTAACCAATCTATTGGTGACTTATTATACACTGCTGTTCATAATTTTAAAAAGTTGAAGAAAAAGACAAGTTTCTTAAAAAATCCTTTTTTAGAATATAACAAAAGTTTCAGAGGATATTTATATTACATTTACCTATATTAATATTTACATTTGAAATAAAGAATATATCATAATACTTGTCAAAATATAAAAATAAATATCCAATCAAACAACATATTGGAAAATTTTTACAATTATGAAAAAATATATATCGCAGATGTTGAAGTTACTGTTATTTAGTAAGGAGTATGATGGGTGCATGGACATTGCAACAAAGCCAAACCCTGATGCAATCATCACCATCCAAACAGAAGCATTACTCATCTGAGAAGACGATATGGGGCCATTCCCCCTCCCACAACACACACTGGATGCCCCACAGACAATGCCTGGGAATGATTAGTAGTCACATGCAACTTGCTTAGGGGATGTGGTGCTGTAATTCAGATTCATTCAAATATTAAATGGTCTGTGTGGATAGTGGTGCATACATTGGAGGCACACTGGATTGCACTGTATTCCTGTGATGTTGCACAAGAGCTGGAGGTTACTTATCAGTGGATGAGGTGATTTTTTCATGGTATGGCAAATCTGTAGGGCCTGCGCCATGGTAACACGAAGTAATATTGATCCTCATCTACTGCTCAAAACAGCATGGTACAGTACTTGCAACCAAGGTGATTGGCTATATGATGGGCAGACCAACCTGTCTCATGCATCCTATAATATGTTCCCATTCAAATGGGCCTAGCTGCTGATAATGCATGTGTTCATTGCCTTGGCATAACTGAAAATACATGGCACTGTTTCACTTCCACTGCCTTACCTGCTGTCTGCTACAGTCTTTTATTGAGGTCTTGGGATCGACAGCACCACCTCTATTTTATTATTGTTAATAAAATATATTAATTTATTCTTCTATTATTTATTTTTGTTAAACTTTTTCTCTTTGAACCTTTTGACATCCAAATTAAATTAAAACTCCAGATAACATATCAGGTGCCAGGCAATATTTAACTTGCCAAATATTAAATGAGGGTTCATTAGGTATACTGGCATTACTAATCACAAAGAATTTGAAAGATAGTCAAATTTTTAAACTTATAGCTTAATCAAAATCAATTATTGAGAGAAAAAATAGCAAAGTCAAAATATTCATATAACAAAGTTTGTTTCCGAAAAATTCAAGACTCACCATAATAACTGATGAATACAAAATAGTCTGAGCAAATAAAAGCTCATTTAAACATCTCCAAAACTGACTAACTTCTCAGATAACATTGTTCTCATTACTATCTCATACTGACTATCTCCACTATCATCACTCTTCCTACTAACTTTGTGGCCTAACATCACTTAGAATACATGTGATGTGTTGCATGCTGGGCAAAACATTTGCATAACTTTACAATCGTGCACTAGCTATGGCGCAAGAGGAGGCGTGTCCTTAATGCACACATTAGCAGCTGTCAATCAAAAGTTGGAGTTGCGCATGTGCAACTCCTTTAGCAGTTGGAATGAGGAAAAATGATGGGCGACTAAAAATAATCCCCAAAATGATAAATATAATGTAAATAAAGTAAAAGTGAATGGGTGGACCATCACAATAGGACCTCCGGTACTACATGTTACAATAATTTGGTGTCACTGCATTCATCCTTTATAGGTTTTGCAAGTTTTGTGTCCATGAGTGTAATTTAATCTTTGGTGCAGACAGCATATAGAACACATCTGCATTGCATGCAGCAAATGTTTTCCTTTGATTATTTCTCATGAAATAAAAACAAAAAAAGTTAATCAACTGGCATTCACTGTTTAACCTGTTGAGGGCAACGTGCCTCATATGAGGCCTTTTAACAGTAACAAGGATCACCATGGACATTTAAATTTTGACAGGAGGAACCCTGAGACTTTAAGGAAGTTAAATGTATATTTATTATATATTTATTCAACCACATAGATGCATATATTCATTAATATTGCTTATACATCAAATTTGCATTTTGGTGGGGGGAACTAAGGCCCTGGGGTATTGCAGTGGCCAAAAAACCTAGTCCTCAACAGGTTAAAATAATTTTGACTTTACTGAAATTTCAATTTGTATTTCAGCTTTGAGATCTATCTTCACTAACCCCCCACCCTGAGCTCAGTGAGAAAAGGAACACTGATAGGCTTGGAAAGGCCATCATCTGTTGGATGGTACGTTAAGCCTGACTCCATGTGCATACTAAAGAGCACCCTATATGGCCTTGATGAAAGCATACCATCTGTTTCCTAAATTGCTGTCCACTGGATTCCCTTCCCCCAACCTTTTCTGAGACCTTGGGGTTATTCTGACCCAAGTCATTTAACCCATTATAGGCAAAAAAAAAAAGATGTTCAGAGATAAAACAATGAGTGGTGGCTCATCCATTAAACCACCTGGGGCACTGCCCCACCAAAAGTAATCAAGAAATAAATGAATTTTAGATGTAGTATTCATTATTTTTCATATCTTAATCAACATAATATTATTGTAATATTAATTTTATAATCATTATTTGCTTTGTTATGTATGCAACCACAGCATTTACTTTGTGAATCAAGGCTGCATCGGCTCTTTCATATTGTTAATACTAATTTTTTCATAACAACCACTGTGTAGAATCTTAGCATTATCTATTGCAGTTATGACACAAATGTGCATGTGCTGAAATAGAATAGTGCTGAACTGCAGGAGCCAGGTTAGCATTTTGTAGTGGCCCATGGCACTAGATTGGTTGATTCTACCAATTTTTTTATCTGGCAAAAATTTCCATTTGACTGTGCCATGTTCAATATATCTAAACTTTTGTGGCAAGCTGTGTTTGAACTGGCTTGCCAACTTTTCATTTTGCCAAGGAAGGATATTTATGTATGAGGAGTTAAAAAGAGCATTAGATATGAAAATATGAAGTGTGTTGGATATTAGGTCTACTGCAGAATGTTAATAATATATTTACCTACTGTCTGCTTTTTTCCTATTCATTAGATATGTAGTGCTAATTCACAAAACATATTATCTTTATAATTGTAATCACCATGACAACAAAATTAAAAATGTTTGGTTACAGGAATGTAGTGTGTTCAATGCAGTAGTGTAATGCATAGATAGCAATTGGCCTTTTGCCATCAATTGCAGTAGCATGAATTTAATTGCACCCTCTATCTTCCTACTATTGTAACGCTCCAAAGAATGTTAAGTTTCCCACAGTTTTTTGGGCACCAGGCAATTAATTGTGCTAAAAAAATTGATATATATGCTTAAAAATTTTAATATATATAAAGAAAAATTTAATATATACCAAAAAAATTAATATTACTTCATTTTTAACTGTATTTACATTTAAGAACTAAATTCTTGAAGTAAGCTTTAGCTGCTCATTTAGAAAATATAGCTTAAATTGCCACATAATGCAATTTGCTTATTGCCTCAGATATTGCTCTATTACCTTGTGTATATGCCTTTTCCTAGCGAAGACTGCCAAGAGTAAGAAAGGAATAATTACCAGTCCTTGAGCTTTAATACCTTGCAGGTACAGATGACAGCTGGTCATTAGAGTTGCATACCCCTTTTCCACTAGTCCAGCGTACTTGTTGTTAAGTTGACATTGATGGTAAGTGTCATTACAGCTGTAGTACCAGTTATGTATGATTTAAACACAGCTAACAATATATAAAGATTTAATAAAACACGATAAAGCTGTTACCTTTAGATAGCACAGTGTATTACAACCCTAATACGCAAAGTGCAATGTATATTATATTATGCATAAGTTGGAACCATTATAACAACATTATGCTATTACATCATTAACTTAAAAGTCATAGATTTAACCTTAAAATCTATATTAAGATACACTAGACCTTAAAGTAATTAGGTTATTAACTATTCTACTTTAAGGTCTAGTGTATCTAAATATAGATTTTAAGGCTACATCTATGACTTTTTAAGTTGATGATGTAATAGCATAATATTGTTATAATGGTTCCAACTCATGTATAATATAATATACGTTGCACTTCGTGTATTAGGGTTGTAATACACTGTGCTATCTAAATGTAACAGCTTTATCGTGTTTTATTAAATCTTTCTGTAGTACCAGTCCTGGTGTTGTTGAAAATCATTGATATCATGGGTTTACTGCCGCTTATGCATATAATAAATATAATAATAAATACCCCCTCAAGCAGCTGCTTGCCACAGAGGTCTGACAGGAGCCTGTCAGTTTATATGCCACAGTAGAAGATCTGAGAGGATGGCTGGACCTCAGCAGAAAACACAAGCATCCATGCCTAACCCGGGGCTCGAACCCAGGTCCCTTAGATCAGTAGCCAAGCGCGCTAACCACTCGGCCACGGGACGGCTACTTATGCATATACATGATGATAATATGTACTGACTTCTGCTGGTGGTCCCAGTTTTCATGATGTTATCCTCTTGGATGGTTGCACAATGTCAGCAAGTTGGATTTACTAAGTGCATCCTCAAGAATTCTTAAAAGCATTTAACATTATCTACAGAACTGAAAGTTTTAAGACTGCCAAAAAAAAGTAACCAAGGGTTTATTTTTTTTATTTGCATTAAATGAAGAACAGAAATTAAATCATTGATTGTCAATTAGTCAAGTTTGGTACATTAAATCCTTAAATTCTGCTCAAGAGAAAAAATATAATAAATTCAACTACATATTTTATAAAACAAACAAATGTTTATTCCAAAGATAGCCTCACCAAAATGCACACTTCCTTCTACAAACGATCTGAGCAACTAACTGCCCACTCTAATGAAACCACTCCTCACCAACCCGTGTGCGGGAGAGCCATACCCTGTGCATGTTAAAGAACACACTGGATGGCCTTGATGGGAGGTTACCATCTGTCTCCCAACAGATGTTCCAGTGGGTCCCCTCCCCCAACCTTCTTTGAGCCTTTGGGGTCAATGTGACCTGGCCATTTAGCCCACAGTGTGCAAAAAAGCTCCGCTCAGAGGTAAAAAACCCAACTCCTTACCAAGCTACCACACATACTACTCCTTCTATATTACTGATTCCACACACTCTACTCCATGACCCTACAGTGATTTGCCATACATTGCTGGTGTGCAAACCTGTGACACATGCACATCATGCTAGTGAAGTCACGTTTGCATAAATGATGATCACGCACTCACACTAGCTATGGCATAAGCAGGCTTGTCCTTCTGTACATGTTAGCGGCTGTGAATCAGAAAGGGAAGTTACACATTCACAACTCTAATGGTCTGGGAGAGGAGAATGATGGATCAAATTAAATAAAAAGCCCCAAAACAATAATTATAGTGTAAATAAAGTGAAACTAGTTAAGGAAAAGTAAAAGAGAATAGATGAACCATCACTACTGATTTCTGAGCCAAAGAAATTCTGTTAATTGCTAAAATCTTTTATTACTTCAGATGATAAAAAATAATCATTTTTTGATTGGGAAAACCAAGTGTAAATAAAGTGAAACTAGTTAAGGAAAAGTGAAATAGAATAGATGAACCATCACTACTGATTTCTGAGCCAAAGAAATTCTGTTAATTGCTAAAATCTTTTATTACTTCAGATGATAAAAAATAATAATTTTTTGATTGGGAAAACCAAGAAATAACCTAAGTCGAGTAAAGGTAGTATCGGATTTTCACCAACATGATGTAAGTTTTCCTTATCAGAAATAATTGGTGAAAATGAGCCAATATCTCAAAAGTTAAACTGCCTATAAGAAAAACACATATTTAATCCAATGGCTTAGAAATTTTTTTTTACAGTGAACATGCCCAGAAAAACTTATAAAATGGAATTTTGCCTATTATGTATAATCTGAAATTTCATCTAATTTTTATAATATCCATTGCCACCAAATATTTATAATATGTATTTTCTGCTAATTTTTATAACATCTAATTACCCAGTGGCACACCAAGTGTTATCAAGAAGAGCTGCACAATGGTCAGTGGGCAAAACCCTGTAACCCAGAGAGCAGTCACCAAAGCCAGTTGATTGTCCACAATATCTGCCAATGTTATTAACTCAACCCTTCCCGGGTCGAAGACATCTATAGACATTTTTTGTACAACATATGAAACTTAAATTTTTTTTAATTGCAGTTTCAAAATTTTCTTACATGTATCTTTTAAAAATATGTAATTCAAACTTGAAAAATATTTTCTTTTTTCATTTGATGAATATTTTATTAAACTACAATATAACTGATTCAATAAAGCCATCTGATTGCCATATTTTAGAAGCGCTATACAGTATTGCCGATTTGTGATTGTTAATGTTACTCTGTATTGAAACAATCACCTGATTTAAGCTCAAAAGTTTGATTTGAACTATTATCAACATATTTTTCCTTAAATTTTCGAAAATCTAAAAATTAACAAAAAATGCTTTTTTTAAAAGCAGAAGATTTTGGAAGTAATTATGAAATATGTACCTATTTTTTTGTTGTATGACTGTAAGAAAAGTCTTATTAAAATTAATATGTTACTACAATGTTCATATTTTTTACTTCAATAAAATTCAGAATTAAATTCTCTTTAATTTGGTATATAACATGACCTATTTCTGTTGATTAGTTATTTATTAACCCTTCCAGTGTCCATGTCATCTGTATATGTTCACAGAATCTGAAATGAGGGGTAACATCAAAGCCAGTAATACTACTGTTAAGCAGCATATTGTGCAGAATTCCTCATTACAAACAATAGAGGTACAAATAATAACGTTGTATTGTCTCTGATATGCTCCGCCCATCTATCCATGACAGAATCCTTGTCTTCAGTGACTACAAGCAACTGCAACTAATTGTATACATATAAGTTAATTCATGTTCCTATTCAGTTGCTTTGTTTATTCCTCAACTCCTGTGTGCCAATACATTGTTTCTTTTTCTGCAGTTAATATTTACTATGTGGTACAATCTGTTGTGCTCTTTGGCTGCTTCTTCTGCCTTTGACAGACAAGCTACACTGCACAACATTGAAATTGCCCCACCCAGAAGGAGCGAGGGAATGGGGGTGAAATGTAGCACACACATAGCAATACATATTGGCATACCATGATTTAATTTGCAGCCAATTACAGCAGTTAAAAGATGAAAAATGCAGCACAATGTGACTGCTTCAGTAGGTGTTGCACCGCCATGAATGGCAATACAGTGTTGCATGGAGTCATACAGTTGATGGATATGATCCTGAGGAATTGCACACCAAGCAGTGTTCACTTGCTCCCATAATTCATCAAGATTCCGCGCCGACCAATGAGAATATTGCACAAGTCGTCCAATGTGTTCCACAGATTTTCTATTGGGGATAAATCTGGAGATTATGCTGACCATGGCAGTACTTGACCATGTTGCAAACATTGTCTGGAGACCCTAGCAGTGTGTACACAGGCGTTGTAATGCTGAGAAATGGGCTGTTGCATGGCTCCCAGGAACAGTAACTAAACAGGCTGCAGAACCGCACTAACATATCGTGCAGCTGTCAGTGTTCCCCGTGATGCGGACAAGAGGTAACCTGCTGTCAGTGTTCCCCGTGATGCGGACAAGAGGTAACCTGCTGTCATATCCAATAGCATCCCATACCATTATGCCTGTCTGACAGGTGGTGTGGCAGTTGCAAATGAAAGCTGGATATGTCCTCTCGCCAGGCCAGGTTGTCACCATACATGGACCCGTCAATCATCAGCACCCAGACAGAAATGGGATTCATCACTAAACAGTGTTCCATTCGTGACCCTAGTTTGCATGACTTCGGCACCAAGCCAGATGAGCACTGCAATGTTTTGCAGTCAATGGCAGTCAACATAACAGTTGCCTAGAGTGCAGGTGTGTCTCATGCAACCTTCGGTTTACCATTCGGGTCGTTATGGCAACGTCCATGACTGCTGACACAGTCTGTTGAATATTGCCTGCAGTGCTTTGTGGTGACGAACAAGCATGTCGAACAATTGTTATAGAAACTTTTTTTGAATCTTTGCTATTTTTTCTCTTGAGCAACGTTATTGATAAATTTTGATTATATATTTTTATATTGACAATCATTTAATTTTTGAATTTTATGACAAAGAAGTTTATTTTAAAAATTATTTTTAAACACTCGCCAACGTAAATGAAAATGTTGTCTACATCATTAATATCTCACTGCTACTAACAACAACTCTCTGTGACTAAACATGTCACTTACCACCAACTACTACTTCACAACTCTCTTACTGACTCTTACTACTACTCTTACTTCTGTGACTACATGTCACGGTTATAACAAACATACAGGCTCGGCAACACATGGCTGTGGCACCGGTAAACACATTTGCATAAAATGACGAGCGCGCAAGCTATGATGCAAGGGGGGCATGTCTTGTACACATGCGCTTTAGTGGATGACAATCGAAAGTTCAGAGTTGCGCATGCACAACTCCTATGCTCTTGGAAACGAGTGCTGTGATACCAAAAATGAAATAAAATTCCCCAAAATGATAAATATAACGTAAATTAAGCAAAACTGGTTAAGGTAAAGTAAAAGTGAATGAGGGGGCATCACAATACCATTTACCCATATATCGTCTTTGTTTGGGGTGCCATCAGTAACAACAGCAGATCACCTCTGGTATGTTTATTTTGTAATATGAACATCTGGTGATAGGTCAACAATGTCTCTGATAGTTTCTATGTGTGGGGGATATCCCTACAGCCATCTTCCATTAAGATAATGCACTCCCTTTACTGTTGCCATCTCCTAGACATGTCTATAAGGCACCTAGCATATTATGTAGTGCTATTATGAAGGCCTGGTCCCCTGAGCTGTCACCCATTGAGCATGTTTGGAATCCCCCATGATTGGATGTTACCTGTAAGTTCATCCTTGACCCGACCAAAATGAAGGTATACTAAGGGATCACATGCATGTGGCATGTTGGGACATCCCTCATAACACCATAAGAAATCTCTATGCCTCTAAACCATGTGTCACTGAATATATTGTGAACTGTTGTGGTTTCACTATGTACTAAAAGATGTACATTTTACTATATGTAGTTCATTTAATTTGTATTTAGCTGTAAAGGTAATAATGTCATATCCATCTGATGAGATTCTACCCACTTCTGGATGGTGCAGTTTCAGTGTTACAGAGTGTATGAGTCTTTTGAATAGGTATACTCAATAAATTAACTAATAGTATAGGTGTCACTATCATAAATGTGGCAGAGTGTGATGCAATATTCAGCCAACCACATACAAGTTGTTTGTTTAATCTATTGTGTGTAGAGCAAGATTGGATGAAAGTTATACTGTGTCATAGGAGCTCATTTCAACCAAGCACAATGGCAACTGCAATTATTAATACTATAATCAATAGATTTTTCAGAATTATTAGGTTTGAAACTGAATGTTTACATATTTTTTTTATTTTTTTATATACAATAAGTACACTAAATTTTCATGTCCTAAATGTTTTACTCTTTTTCAGTATGCTCAGAAAAGCTGACGAAGTATAGCATTAGAACCCCTACTGTAAGCAAACCTTGTGGAGTTGCAGTAGTTTTTAATCAAGTCAACTTTAAACAGAAGTGCCCACAGTCATCATTACCTGTCCTGCGGCAAAGGAAAGGAAGTTATCTTGACAAAGGTACCTTTTTTAATACAGTGGTATTCCTTCCAGCTGTCCCTGTGGATGAGTGTTAGTATACCTGGTTATTAATCAAAAGGATCTGGGTAAGGCATGGGTGTTTGTGTTATGCTGAAATCTTGCCTTCCTCACAGTTCTTCTGTATGGTATATTAAACTGAGGCTCCTATCAGACCTCTGTGGCAAGCAGCTACTTGAAGGGTATCCCTTTAATCAAAAATTAAGTAGTAAGCATGCTAACCACTGCTCCACCAGGACAGTTATAGTAAAAATAAGAAACCCTGAAAGTAATAATTGTGTATTCCTTAAATGAACATTAATGCCACTCTCAAAAAAAATTCTTATATTCGATAATCAAAAGTGGGGTTTGTAGGTTCAAGTCTCAGCTTTGATATTTTCACCATTTGCTTACACTGTGTCTTTGATGAGAAAGTGGTTTGGGCACCTTAAAAAATAACATTACGGATATGTATGACATTAACATCTCATCTGCTTCTAACAGTTATTTTTAACTAACCCTTTTTTCAATCGCAGGGTAAGGTCTTATGACTTGGACATAACATGCTTTTTGTGGCAAAGAAAAATATTTCTTCTAAGGGTAAAAATAATCATCCTTCCTACTAGATAAATAAGAATTTGCATAAATGTTTCACTATGCCTACTAATTAGCCTTGCTATATTTTCAAAGATGTGAACCAGGACATTTAAGGTGCTGGTCTCTAATTCCGGCAGGTGAATCTGGGATTTTTATGATAATATTCCAGATACAGGAAAGGTGAATCCAGAACACTAAGTTATGCTGAATTGTTAGCATTCTTCAAAACATATACTTACTAAATATTTCAAATATTATGCAAATTGCATTTTTACACAAAAAAGTTTCCAAAAAACTATTTTTTTCTTGTGTACCCAAACTTTAACTAATATTAAAATTGTTATAATTTCTGTTATCATAATTAATTTTCCTTTAGCACCTAAACAGCACCTGAAAGATTAAGAGATGGTTTGTGGTGTGTGTGTGTGTGTATTTTTCTGTTTATATGCTTTGTGATGTATCAAAGTTTTTTTCCCTAACCCCTATTTTTTTTAGTAAAAATTTTTGTTTGTTTCTAACAGTTCATTCCCTTTATTAATTTTGAATGCAGCTTTTTATGTTGGAATTTATACTTGTTTTTCATGAACCTTTCCAATAGTGAATACCTCAACTCAGTATTGGTAACTATCAAAATGGTTTGGGTTTGAGCTTGGGTTCAGTAATTTTGAGCTTAGGTTCGAAAATTGTTGAGCCTAAATTTTTTTCTACTTACATCTTGTTACCCTGTGGTACACTTCTCTCTGTATCAGCTCCAGGGTGATGTCAGTTAGTGGAAGTGCTCCCTCACGATACAGAAGTAAATGAAAAGGAATCTAATGCTCAGGGATTATAAAATAGTCTGTTAATGAAAGGTGTTTCCCTTTTAAGAATGTCTGATATGGAAGTCATATTTTTTTTGGAGTATTTATTAAAATTTCACTGTATGAAAACTTGAAGCAAGAATAGGATAAGTTTTGCAGTTATGCCTTGCACCAAATTGCAATGAGAGATAGAGGTAATCATCCATAAGCAGTTGCTATTTATTGGCAGATTTATCCCATGCATTAAAATAGTATAGTTTTTCACTTATATTAAGCATCAAAATTATGGTTATCTGAGTTTTTTAAGTTCCCCATTTTGTGTGAAGCCCGTCAATTGGTCTGTGGTGGCTAAATATAGCAGCTGTTATTCAGGATATATAATTTTGTATAACTAAATTTCACAGTCTGGGTAGATCTCCATAATTTACAACTGCTTGAGGAATGTGTGTTTTACTTATTTAAATATGATGCATGTTATGTTTTCAGTACAAACTGTCAGTATTGCAAATATTAAAAATGAAACGTATGAAACCTAACAGAAAACAAATTTCTTTCTTAGATCGCTTTGTTAGTGTTTGTAAAGAATTTGGTTTACGAGTAGAGGAGTATACGGATTTATCAGCTGAAAAAATGGAAAATGAATTTAAAATATTATCTAAAAGAGATCATTCAGATGTTGATGTTTTTGTTGCCTGCATCCTGTCTCATGGTGAACAAGGTATGTTTTAATACATTTGCTTAAGATAATATCAAATAACATTTCGAAAAAAAAAATTGAAATCTGAAGAAATTATTACAGTAGCTTAAATTTTGAAACACTTAAGTTTTAAGATAGTAATTGCAATTACATTCTGGAACACATTGAAATTACACCATCAAGAAAAAGAGCTTGGAATCAGATGAAAATCCCAAGACTGGTTGGCAGATTGAAAATCACAAGACAGGTTGGCAGATGAGTAAGAGATGATTACTTACAGAGGAAGTGCACAAATTTATTTCACACACAGATTACATGGTTGTAGTAACCACCCTCTTCCCCCCCCCCAATAGTTCACAGAATGGAGTTGTAGAGGCATTAAATAGTATCCTGAGGCACAACCCACCTTGTCTGTTGCAGCTGGGCTTTCAGGGTGGCTACAGTCTGCACTTGTTGTGGATAATCCACAGATGCCCTAACAAGTTTCAAAAATATTTGATGAGCAATAAATCTGAGGATCTGGCTGTCCACAGATGAATGTTGACAAGTCATAGACATTCTCAGTTGATGTTAGCAGTATGTAACCTGGCATTACTTGCTGAAACAGGGCACAGACCCTCTTGTGATGAAGAGGGTGCTACAGGTTCCAGGATGTCATTGACATAGCACCATGTGGTCAAAATGCCAGGGGAGAGACACAAGAGAAGATCGACTATTATGACCAATCACACCCTAGACCATAATGTCTGTTGCTTGGATAATGTGTCATTTGATAGTGGCAACTACAATAAAGATCATATCATTTTCATGCATGTTTTGTGTAGGAGCCAATCGTTGGCTCCTAGACAAAACTGGGATTCGTCACTAAAGGTGACATAACATGATTCTGCATCCCAAGTTGTTCGAAATCAGTACCATTCCAGGCACTTTGAATGCCTCACAATCAGTGGAAGGCAGTGTAGTGGATGATATACATGCAACCCTGCCTCTGAAAGTCAAAGTCATTGGGAAATGGTGTGTCATATTATGGGGTGACTCAAGGTTGGTGTACAGCCATGCTGATGGTGACTAGCATTGCTTGTTGGTGCAGTGGACACCTGTCACAAGATGATGAGGCTGGCTCAATTGATAATGCACCAAGCTCATAATCTGCAGTTCCCAGAATTCAAGTCCCACCTGGGCCAGTGTTGAGATTTATCTCTGCAAAACTCCCTGCTCTGCTCTTGGTCAGTAGGAGAACTAATGAACTAGGAAAGGTTGCCATTTGTCAGATGGGATGTTAAGTATTGGCCCCATATGCAGGAGAGCCCATACCCTGTATACTTTAAAGAACATGTGGATGACCTTGACGGGAACTACCATATGTCTCCTAACAGCTGTTCAGTTGGTCCCTTTTACCAATCTTCTCTGAGCCTCTGGGGTCCTTATGACCTGGCTATTTAACCCATTGTTTACAAAAAGCACTGCTTACAGATAAAACAACCCACCTATCATAAAAACAGTCAGTCCTCCCATGGTGTTGTCTTCTGGCATGCTCCAGATCCTTGCTGATGACTGTGTGTGGCTTCTTGTAACCACTGTTGCCAGCCTCAAATGACTATTGAATGATTGTGGGTAATACATTCCGCTATATACTATGTTAATCATCCCACCTCATAGAGTCTGATGATCCAGCCTCTCTCAAACACCATAAACTACCAAATCATATCCCACCATGCTGTGCTCACCTGTCAGTCTGTACAAAAATTGGACCACTTCTTCTGGGTGGATCAATTTCAGTGTCATAGAGTGTACATAAGTTATATTTTAATAATAATAGTAAATTTGTATGATGTTCAGTTTTTCACTACATATCTACTATATATATGAATATCACTCATTAACCATTTTTTTGTGTCAGAATGAGATTAACTTTTTTTACCTTTCTGATTCTAGTGGATTGAAAATTGTTAACAGTTTCTTTCTATGAAGTTCTACCATTTTTGCAGGGGAACTAAATCAACACTTAAAACATCAAATCAGAAATCTACATTTAAAAATAATGTAAATTTAATTTTAAATTAAAAAAATAATTTTAATTTAAACATGATTTTTTTCCCTTTTAATTCACCTGTGAAAATGATGCCAAATCTGAAAATATATCTGTTAATGCTTCTGTGTGTCAATTGTTCAAGTACTTATTTATGCTTCCTCTCAATTGTTCTGTTAAGTAGATTACAGTTCAGTTTTGGTTTCCAAACTGTTGCCATCAAGGCTGAGAAAGCAGTGGCCAGAGGCATTACATGCTTTACATTCAGAAGAATAGCATAGTACTCACAGTAGGGTAAACATCAGTTAAATTGAAAAACCTCCTTGGATATTTAGATTCCCAGATGTTGCAGTTTCTTCTTCCCAAACCATTTAGCATGTGTAGTAGGAATCAATCTCAATCCGAAATGACCAGGTGATTTTGTACAGAACTACATTTCAAATTTCTCGAAATGGGTTCCTGTAATTGAGACTTATTTTCTCACAAGCCAGAACCTGCAGATGAAAACCTGTGAGTGATGCTTATTCACTGACATTGAAATTAGACTAATAGCCTATGGATGAGTTGTGGATGAGATAAGAATAATATTTGATGGGGGGGCATCATTTTTTCCTGAGTTATTTACACTATTACACTGAAGTGCCATTGAATTAGGGATAGGAGATGTTATCCAAATTCAGTAACACAAGTCCTGCATTTGCACACATGCGTGACTGAAACTCTGGTCATATATAGCTGTCAGCTTTGTCTTCCCCAAGCATTAATCTTGAGAAGCGTATTGGGAAAGGCATGGGATTTAAATGCATTTGACAGAGGGCAGATCGTAAGTGCCTGGCAGATGGGACACTCGATCTCTGAAATTGTAAACGAACTTGGATTTTCTCATATGACAGTTTCAAGAGTGTTCCGGGGAATATGAAACTTCTGGCAAAAAAACAAGCACCCGGACAAACTGTAATGGACAACCAGCCTTGAATGATCATGGGCTTCGATGTATGACCCGCATCAGATGGACAGATAGGGCCCAGACATTTTCTGAAATTACCTCTCATCTGAATGTGGGTTCCAGCCAGAAAATCAGTGCATGGACAATGGTACGACACTGGGCTCAACGTCTTGCCTGGGCTAAAGAACATCGAAACTGGAACATCAAAAATTGCCAATGGATACCCTGGAGTGATGAATCCCGATTTAAGCTTCATCAAGCTAATGGGAGACAGGGTATGATGCCAACCCCATGAAGCCATGGATCCTGCATGTCAGGTCAGAACAAGTACTAGCTGATGGTAGCTCAGTGATGGTCTAGGGTGTCTTCAGTTGGATGTCTGTGGGACTTGGTACGTGTACCGACGACTCTCAATGCATCCTGGTACATAGAACTGGTGGCTGACAATTTACACCCATTTATGGCCATCATGTATCCCAATGGAGATGATGTCTACCAGCAAGACAACTGTTCATCTCACAGGTCCAGGTTGGCTATTGCATGGTTGCAGGAGCATTCCACTGACTTTAAAATAATGAATTGGCCACCTTGAAGCCCAGATTTAAATCCCATTGAAAATCTTTGGGATACTGTCGAGCAGTGAAAAAATTGTGGACAGCTCTGGGGGATGCATGGGTTGTCATACCTGTGGAACATTTACGCAAGCTTGTGAAGTCCTTGCCTCGCCATGTGACAGTCGTTATCAGAGCCAGGGGAGTCCAACATGTTACTAGGTTGCTATTCCTAATTCAGTGACACTTCAGTGTGTACTGTATTTATTCATATGATGACAAAGATATAGAGGAACAATTGTCTTTAGTGAGTGGGATTTGAACCACAACCTCCTGAAAACACATGTCAGGCAACAAATAGAGGATGATTGTTTGGCAGCTGTGAAACACATTGGCTGTCAAACAATCATCCTCTATTGTTGATCTTAAGCCTTACACTATAGGTTCAGTCACAAGAATCTACCTTTGACTGCATTTGGAAATTATCCTTAAAAGCCATCCAGACAAGTACCCATGATGGGCACACTCAGGAGTAACACAACTGGTATTTTTGAGCAAATCTCAGTTCAAATGCTTTGGCACATCATTAGTTACTATGAAGTTATTAAATATAGCCACAGCTCATCACTTCTTACTGGATAATTTACACTATTATGCTGCATTTATTGATATGATGACAAAGATATAGAGGAACAATTGTCTTTACCTAGGTGGAATCCGAAGCCATCATCATTAAGATTGGATGAGATTTTAAGTTGTGTGTATTTCAAATTTTTCACATATCGAAGAACAGTGTCACCAAATGAAAATTAGTTACTTATTTTTCAGTGCTGTATAACAATTAAAAAGAAAAGCTAGGATAAATTAACTGCAAACTCTTCATAACGGTAATTAGGCTATCAATCTTTCCAGTTTCTTTGATAAATTTGATTTATTGTATTTTTTTTTTCATTTTAAATGTACTTTTGAAGAACATTTTTTCCCCCACATAATTATATTGAAATTTACACAATGTAGATATTTAATTTCTTGGTCCTTATTTGCAGCTATCTGATTTTAGTAATAGTTTTCAAACAACAATTCACTATGAAAAACACATAGACTGGATTCTTTAACTAGATTCTTTATTGAATCATTTCATGAGATTAGTAGATTTCAAATAAATTGGCCACTGCATCATTCTACATTTTCTTTTATGATTCAAATCAACAGAAATATATGAATTCCCCTAGTTATGAATAGGTTGTGTTCCAAATTTTTGTTCGCAAGTCATTCAGTACTCGGAATATGATTTCCAATTGATACAATGCTATTAAAGGGATTAGGTTCCTGAACCACCCCAAGTTAGCATATTTAACATAAATAATATTGATATCAGTAGTAAAATTAAAATGAACAAAGTCAGAATAGAATAACAAACTGTTTATTTACAGTGATTCTAGGTCTTGTTTATTGTCACTTCCATATACTAGAAGTCAATGACACTTGTTCATTTTCATCTCTTTCATGGGCTGCAGAGATGTATGACTGCAGTTGATTTATATGTGTTTTCTTGAAAAATGTTAATGGCTATGTCCACACTTGTGCATTTTATGTGCATTAGATGCACGCGTCTAGTGCACGTGACGTATGCGCAAAGGCATGTCTCAAATCAGTTGAACAACGCTGTTTTCAGTGACGCATGCTGTAGCGCACATACTTCCACCAGAAGTGGATTTTTGTTCAACATTCCGTGCAACTTCGTAGTTTGTCTGAAAGGTTTGGGTCTGTTTTTGTAATTATTGAGCTTGTGTTTTTAGTTCACCATGTCGTCAGAACAAACATTGGCCTTTATTGAAGATTATATATAATATATATATTATACTATGATAATAAAGTTATTAATACTTTATTATTATAGTATAATATATATATTATATATATATGTCTTATTGGACGTTGAATAATTCATCAGAGATATGAATTATTAAATTTAAATAAATAAAAAGATTAAATAATTCATCAGATTATAGGTTTAAATATTCATCAGAGACATGAATATTGAATCATCGGTAGCCAAATATCTAAGTGTATCTAATCGCTAATTCCACTTCAGCTGGCATTGCTTCTCTGAAACGATTATTTTTTTTTGATCTTTGGCTCCACCCTTCCCAAAAGCATGTAGAAGTTTGTTCTAGACACTGGTCGGTGTTTCGTAACTTTTTAACTCTTTTGGAATCTCTAAAGCGTAGCTGTCTGATATAGACTGTGAAACTTTAGTTTTATTTTCCAAACAATGCGTAAAGTTCTCTGTTTGGAAATTTAAACCTTTCAGCTTTGTGGGGGGGGGGGGGGGGGGGGGCGCCCTCCAACTCTGATCAGCAAGGCATTATTGATCTAGTTTCATCATCAGTTTGACGGTTTTCACACACCACATTTTCCAAAGAAAACACATTCATAACATATATTACAAAGATAAGAGAAATAGGGAAAGAAAGAACCTCAAAAAAAGGGGAAATGTTAATCGTATCACTCACATCCATTAAGATTATGAGAAATCCATAATAAAAACAACCATACGTGTGAAAGCGGCAACAATATGCGTGATGGTGCATCCCGGATAGAGGGCTCTCCAGCGTTGTTGCCGTTCTGGCATGAAAGGCTGCAAAGTGAGATGTCAATCACCCAGGCAAGGTGTCACTCACAGCAGATCCAAGCTCGATCATTGGCTTAGCACCCTGAGAGACTGCTCGCCAACAATGCGATGCCATTTTCGTTTAATTCCAATTCCCTTATTATTCCAAAATTCCTCGTTTTAAAATAATCTTTCATCCATATCAATCGCCGGTATTTTTCACGTCTGTTTCTCACTTTTTTCAGCACTAAAATTGCATCACTTATACCTGCTAACATAGCGGCATCAGTTACGTCCATTGCAACTTCATGTCTACACTGGTGAAAAATTGAAAACTATTTGATGCACAAGTGTAGACAGTTGAAGGCATGCATCCAACGCATTTCATCTAAGGCATGCGCTAGACTACTCAGTGTTGAAAAGCGGAATTGAAAGTTGAAAGTGAAATTGAAGATGAAAGTGCACAAGTGTGGACATAGCCATTAGGGAACTTTGCACAACAATCTTCTTGCCTTCAACATAAATTTCTTTATAACATGCAAGGTCGTGTAAGACAGCTCTTGAGACATTCGAAAATCTTTCCCGCAGAAGGGATCTTGCTTCTCAATCAGTGCCTAATCCCTCTTTAGTCATCATAAAGGCCTATCCCAGTTACTTGGTTATGAATCATTTTAGTGGGGGTGTCTCATTCACCACCTACGACCTTTTCTGCCTCGAATTAAATCGGGTCTCTCTTTTTCGAACTGGTGTATCATTACCGACATTCTTCCTATTATCACTCATGATTAAGAGGTTTTTCTTCTAAAAATAAGATACAAAATGCACATTGCTCTCTTGTACAAACAGCTCACTGGAGAAAGCCTGGCTGGATCATGTGCAAAACGAATCTTGTGTCATCTGCCTGAAAGCACTTTCAAGTGTCTGACTTCTATGATAGAGTATATAAAGCCAGAACATGAACACCCTCTAGTCTTTGCTTCAGACTGGTGCCTATTGTTTCAAACCTTTAATTGTTTTGATCTACCTGTGATCAGCTATGGATTTATGGTCTCCGAGGCCTTACATTCAGACCTTTTTTTTTTGGAGAGTGTCTATCCATGCCTATATAAGCAAGCCCAAAAATTGGAATTTGGGGGCCCTATTTCCACAATTACTGTGCATACCATTAACTATGCTCCTGCTCATGATCATATGTGTTACTCAAAAGTACAGATGTTCATAACTCAGGAAACCCTTGCATATATATATTGTAATGAACTATCCATTTGCTACAGGCTAATTTTAAGGGTTTTGGCTATTAATGATAAATTTTTAACTATTAACCCTTTGCATATCAGAATTAGTAATGTTTTCATCTTTCTAATTCTAGTAACCTGGAAATGATACTTTATTTCCATGGTCCAAGGTACATTTTTAACTGTTTATAATAAAATGAGGAAAATGGTATTTAAATCTATGATATATATTTATCTGTTGATTCTACTTGAAAAAAATTAAAATCTAAAAATAGCGTATTTGTGTTTGTAGCAATCAAACTCACATTGTCACCATAAATAGCAGCAAATAGTGATGCATTAGTTTATGCCTTTCTTCTGTTGTACCATACATAGATTAATGATCAAGTTTGGTTTCCACCTACTTGACCTGCTTTCTAAACTTTTAATGTAAAATACTGAGTTTTATTATTACAGAAAGTTGAGTTATCCAGCAGCTATGCACATTGTTTACAGTCAGTATATTTGTATTGACAGTCATGGTTTGTTTACTACTGAATTTGAGACAAATGGGACCATTTTAAACAGGCTTTTCATGAAACTAACAGTACTCTTTCAGGAAAAAGGTGCAGAGGAAGCAGAATTATTTGAATGACAAGGCAATTGAGGTTATTTCAGAAAGAAAGAACTGCAGGAATGTCTTTAATCAATATCATACTAGTCCTAATAGAAAGGATTACAGAGAGCTTAATGAATGCGTAATGGATCAGTTAGCTTCTGATAAGAAGCTTTGGCATGATGGCTTGGCTGACAAAGTCGGGGAAACAGTTAGACAGCGCAATAGCAGAGAGTCGTACCAGATAGTTAATGTTTTGTTGGTAGAAAACGAACAGGTATACAAGGATTGAAGGATAAACAAGGTATGGTTATAGAAGGTGAGGATTCTATCATGGCTAGGTGAGCTGAGCATTTCAGTGATGTTCTAAGCAATGTGGTTAGTTCTACTCCCTTGTTTGCAATGATGATAGATGCATTGGTGGCTTTAATGTTGGCCCTATAACACAATCTGAAGTTATTTTGGCTATTTCTAAACTTAAACTACATAAATCCCCAGGGGTAGATGAAATTACTACAGAAATGCTTAGAGCTGGGAATGTTTCAGTTACCACTTGGATGACTGAAATTCTGAATATCTTTTATGATAAAGGCATGGTTCCTAAGGATTTTACCAGAGCTATTGTTATCCCTATTTTCAAAAAGGGTGATCGCAGTTCTTGTGCTAACTATAGGGGTATCAGCCTACTCTCTGTTCCAGGTAAAGTTCTTTCCATGATTGTCTTTAATAGAATTAAGAACCTGGTTGACAGTCAATTGCGTGATGAGCAATGTGGATTCAGAAGTGGTAGGGGATGTGTAGATCAGATATTTTCACATAGGCAGATTCTTGAGAAATGTTTAGAGTTTCAGAAACCTCTGGTTGCTAGCTTTGTTGATTTCAGAAAGGCATTCGACTCTGTTGATCGTCATAATTTGTGGTTGATTGTGAGATCATATGGTTTACCTGACAAGTTAGTTAACATAATTAAAGCTCTCTATAATAACACTGAGTTGTGTGTGAGAGTTGGTATGGCTTGTAGCAATTGGTTTAGCATTACTTCTGGTGTTCGACAAGGGTGCATTTTGTCTCCTTTTCTCTTTAGTTTGTTTATTCATTATGTTATGTGAAATTCACTGCAAGGGAAAGATTTTGGCCTTAAATGGACTGGAGATACGAAAATTTCTGATTTAGATTATGCTGATGATTTAGCCCTTTTGGCAAATGATGTTGATGAGATGAACTCTTTCATTCGAGCATTGATGAGACTGGTAGTAGAGTAGGTTTGGTGATAAACAGAGAAAAAACTAAAGTGATGAAAATTTGTGAGGCAGATAGTGTTTTATTTGCTTTGAATGGCTACACTCTTGAGCAAGTTTGTCAGTTTTAATTTTCCTGGGAGTTATGTAACAGATGCTGGTGATGTGCAGCATGAGGTTAACAGATGAATAGGGATTGCTGCTGGGACTTTTAAGAATCTTTGGAGAGTGTGGAGAAATAGGTGTATACACCTAAAGATTAAAATTAGACGTCACAACTAGAGTTGCATGCAATGAGATTCTAGTTGTGACCAGTCTAATTTTAGTTGTACAATAATTTGCAGTATACAGTTAGTTGCTGATAAGAAGTTTAAGTGTCAAGAAATAAAATATAAATTAAAAAATTTTAAAAATACCTATCTTCTTATAGGGCCTTAAAAGTAGAAAATAAACCTAAAGAATATTGATGAAGCAAGCAGTCGCTTTTCTTTGGAGGTCGTATTCACTTCAAAGGAAGATAGATCATCAATTTATGTAATTGCAAGATTGCTGGCACCCTATCTTCCTTTGAAACGTGCTTAGCTGTATAATGCTGTATAATAGTTTTGTTCTTTCTAGGGTTAGTTATGGTAGTGAAACTTGCATGCTTTGTAAATAAGATAATAGAAAACTCGATGCTTTTGATTCTAAATGTTTACGCAGTATCTTGGGCATTAGGTGGTTCAACTTTATAAGTAATGATGAGGTTAGACAAAGGAGATCGCAACCTCTTTTGAGCAGCGTATTGTGCAGAGAGAGACTCCGTTGGATTGGCCATGTTGCCTGTATGCATAATTATAGATTAGTTAATAGGGTTATGAACAGTGTTTCTAAAGGCCTCAGAAAGAGGTGGAGACCTAGGATGTGGTGGGCAGACAATGTCAAACAGGATCTCGTTAGAATAGGTGTGCAGTGGTCAGATGTAGCTCGGGACAGATATGCTTGGAGAACTAAACTGCACAGTCTGGTTGGACTTCCATAGCCCATGGTGTCTTGAGGATGATGATGATAAAACTAGCTGAAAAATTTTTTTTCTGTTTGTATGAATTTATAAAAATGGCTCTACAAATTTCTAAAATGCCCCCGTTGAGAACCACTGTTCTTGGTTGTCTACTTACATATAAGAATTATCAGCATTGATGTTAGAAGGAGCCATGAACATAGTTGTGTCAATGATGTAACAGAAACCAAAGCTATTATAATTGTAATGGAAGTCAACAATGAAGTGTACTGGTGATCAGTGATGGAAGTCCAAGTACAAGTCTAGATAATATGTTATAAGGATATTATTATATGTGTGCAGTGGTGTTATGATGTGAAAGTAAATGATTACATATACCGTATTTCTTCGATTCTAAGATGCCATCGATTGTAAGATGCACCTTAATATCAGTACCATCAACAGAAAAAAAACTTTGATTCTAGGGGAAAAATATAAGTAAAACTCTAAAATATATATAACAAATATTTTTATTATAATGGAATTCAATTTACTAACAACAACAGTACCTATTTATCATTATGTATGTTATTCATCACTTCCTTCTTAATCAATATCAGTCTGATTCTTCCGAACCGTCATATCTGCATCTGAATCAATATCAAAGTCTACTTCACATTCAGAATCTGATTCTCCTGAGCCGTCTTTATCTTCATTATCCCATATTATATCATCTTTTGAGCCATCAAGAGTGTTGGTGATGCAACATTTTTTAACTGAGTGCTGCACTATTCTTTCTGGGATTAGCTTCCAAGCTGTTGATACCCATTCTGCCAATTTTGGTGCTGGCACTTTCTTAATTTTTCCCGAAGGTGTCAGCAGAAGGTTGTCAGTCAACAGCCAGGGTATAACTTCCTAGTTATTGTTGAGTGAGCTCCACTATAATGAAATAACGGTAGCTTCACATTTGGAAAGTGCGAGAAAATACCCATGCCACTTTATTCTCCAATGGAATTGGAGAATGTGAGAACGATCAAACTTGGAGGTAGGGTTTTCGCGTAAAGACAAAACATGGTGCCGTGTGCAAAGCGCAGGAAAATTTGGAAAAAAAATGCGATTCTAAGACGCACCCCGTTTTTACAGATGTTTATATGGGGTGGAAAATGTGTCTTAGAATCGAAGAAATACGGTATGATTTACTTCCATGTGCAAGTTGTAATATGTAAAGACTTGCACATTAAAATTGTTAGTTAAAACATTGAAATGATGCCTATTTAATATATACATTTCAATGGAATGATTCATTTTGCAGCACCATTCATCAGTTAAGTCATTTTCAGTCCAATTCATCAGTTAGTGTTGTCTGGTAACTTTCTGGCATAAAATGCTATTAATTACCACAGAGTACTCAACTATGTATTTCAGGAAAATTCTTACAAAACCATTTCATGTCAACAGTTCGAAGGTGATGGGTTACATATAGAATGCTATAATTAGGTTCTCCTTCAGTCATACCCCATCATACATTGCAGACCCTTTATTTTTAAGATAATGATTCATGCATTTTGAAGTTGTGTGTTGCATGAGACTCTAGTTGTGAAATCTTAGATGCATAGGTTTATGTTTGATATTCATTCAGTTAATTTTTAATATATATTAATGTGTATATATATACATGTCTAAAATATAATTCATATTTCAGACTATGTTTATGGATCAGATTGCATAAAAGTTAAGATTGAAAACTTGATTGCATTAATGGCAAACAATTGCCCAACTTTAAATGGGAAGCCCAAACTATTCTTTATACAGGCCTGTCAAGGAAATCAATCCCAAGAAGGTTAGTAATACTTTACTATAAGGCTATGAGACTAAGCCTCCCTTTCAAAAAATAGACGTCATCAATTTAATTAATAAAATCTCAAAATTAAAAAAGTTCAGTTGCTATGACAAATATATGTATTTCAATAATACACTAAAATAATTTTAGTAATATAATATTATCTGTCTCAATTATTAAAGTAACAGAGTGTATGTAGATTGAGGGGGGGGGGGGGGGAAGTTGGAAATAAAAATGGCCAGCAGTTTTTACCAAAACCCAAAGCAAAGACATATACCAAGGTTCAAGGTATTGTAAGAACATGGTGAAATTAGCCTCCAATATATACCAAATGGGGGAGAAGAGAGAAAAAAATCTTTACTACATTTATGAACATTAAAAAAACTAATGCAATGGAATTAACCCAATATCCAGCCTGAAAAACGGGTTTATATCCAGAGACCCAATGCTCAGCAAAAAAAAAATAACTTTGGAACTTTTTTTTCCTAAATAACTAATGAAAGGAATTATGGAATGTTATATGCCAAATTAATCAACATTTAATTCTGAATTTTTGGAAAATAAAATATTTTACAAAAAAGAAGACAACTAGTTTTATTTTAATAGGGCATTTTTAGAGTCATAGTAAAAATAATGATGCATATGGCAATACAAATAAAAATTTATTTAAAAAAACCAATAGCAATAATTATAATACATATGAATAGAAAGGCTATTTATTTCTGAATAGCAAAAAAAGAATATTTGCTTAAAGTAAGAAAATTATTCCCTTTTTGTTCTGTGTTATACTTTGAGAAAAGTTCAGGCTTTTCACCAACTGTGCTGAGTCATATAAATAAGTCAACTTAAAAAAATCTTTTTTAATTACCAATCAAATGAAATAGGTAATGTTAATACCAAATTAAACAGAATTCAATTCCGAATTTTATGAAAGTAAACAATTTAAACAAATTTACAAGCTTATTGGTTTTAATAAGCCTTTTTCAATGTGATATGGTGACACAGAGGTCTGATTCGGGCCTGTCAGTGTAATACACTGGAAGTCTTGATAAAGATGAGCTTGACACTTTAAGGATTAAATATTAGACTGTGAAATGTAAGAACTACTACTACCTAGTAACATAGTCTGTATTATAAACAAAACAGTTTCAGTGGCTTCGTAGGTTTGATTCAGTACTTAAATTTCCATAAACAAGTTTTTTAATTTTTTGCAATTTTTTCCAGGTTTATTTACATCTCAAAACTTGAAGCAATGTGATGCATCTTTAGTTACAGATGAACCAGTATGTTCAAAAGAAATACCTAAAAATTGTGATGTTTTAAAAGCTATGGCTACAGTTCCAAGGTATATAATATTCTGTTTTCAATAGTTTTGTTCTGCTTTACTGAGTTATTATTTTTGTGTTAATGAAAGCCAGCCTAGAAACTTATATATAATCTGTCTTAATGCAGAAGAATATATATTAATCTTCCATTGAAAATTTCTACAGGAATTTACCCAAAAGTAAGGAGAGTTCTTTTCCCCAAGTAACTTCTTAAAATTTGGGGATCATCTGAAATTTGGATGCAAATTTACATGTTTCCAATGGTGAATATGATAGCAGCATAGGAATTTGTTGAAGGAAAAAAAAAACATGATCAGAGCATGTAATTACTGAGTTTTCCTTGCTCACTTACTAACAGTGTGATGTAGTTCTCCAAAAGTCCTGATTGACATTTAGATGCATATATCTGTCAAATGTAGTCAGTGGAAGTGAGAAAGAAATTGAAGAGCATGAAAGTAATATGAATGAAGTGTGTGGAGTGTAAAAAAATGTAATTAATACAAAGTAGCATTATTTCTCTAATAATACAAATGTTTTATATAATATTGAAAATTAAATATATAAATAATAAGTTTTAAATTATATAAAATATCACTTTCATACTTATAAATAGGTATAAGAGAAAAATCTAAAGTGTAATAGGTAATTTTTTTAGTATTATAATTACTGATCTTAACCAATTTGGACTCTCATAGAAGTGAAAAAAAAAAAGAAATTGTGTATAATCTTAGGGAGGTTGCCTTCCTTCAAATAAATACAGTAATTTATAGCAACACTATCTCTTGTTCTATTTCTAAGTACTCCTGCACCATGTTAGCTCTATACAGACTACTATTATCATCCATAAACAGAAAATAAGTGCCAACTATACTCCTAAAAAATTGCACTTAGGGTTTAACCCCTCTACCATACTCCCAAAACAGCCGAAATCTTAAATGGACTCATCCAATCAATGCTATTGCTTCCTCTTCATAACCTCCTACCTGCAGATTGGGCCGGTATAGTAGTGAAAGGGTTAAGGATCTTTGTACCTCTGAACAGTTATGTAGTCCCTATTAAACTCATGAAGAGGAAAGTGGCCATTGATAGTTCTGCCAGACCAACACGCCATATCCACCATAACTATCCTTTCTCTATTATCTTTTATCTATTGGAGTGATGCTATTGCATTCTTCCTTCTCTCCAGAATAAACAGCATCATGGCTATAGGCTAAATCAAGACTCTGCAAGGAACAAGATGTTGCAAACCATCAGTCACTAAT
Source organism: Ryuthela nishihirai (assembly GCA_038380435.1). Taxonomy (NCBI): domain Eukaryota; kingdom Metazoa; phylum Arthropoda; class Arachnida; order Araneae; family Heptathelidae; genus Ryuthela; species Ryuthela nishihirai. Next base: position 23,050,750 of record JAWZYU010000004.1, on the reverse strand, counting down.
TGAGATAAAGAATTTGCTGTCTCAGGCCCTTCTAAATAATTCTGTATTGAGCATCTATCAATTCTGTGGGGCCTGTTTAGCCATCAGAGGGAATCATACTCCATATTGATGGCATGTACATATTTTGGAGCTTCTGAAGTCAACTGTGATGCACAATATTGTTGTAATATCATTGTAATGTTCATTTTTGTTTTCAGAGTTACTGTTTTCTATACATTTTTGCATTATAGTAAAATATATTTTTGGGCAAATTTTCGTTTGCATCATACAATAAAAAATTATGCATATTTTGTTAATGTTACTTAATTTTGTTAAGCAGTGTACTTTAAAGGTAATCAATTTAACCCTTTTAGCATTTTAAAGCCTAAAGATTCTAAATTCTGCATATCTTTTAAGTGTGGAAAGTTTTATTTCTGTTTTTACTGTTTAAACAAAATTTTAAAATAAACTTTCTCAGCACTAAGTACCTTGCTGTTGTTTTAAATTTAATGTTTGATATAATTATCCATATTAATTATATGTAGAGATTTAATCTCTTTTTTAGATTTGTAAGTTACAGATCTGAAGAATATGGATCGTGGTTTATTAATGCACTGGTAGATAACCTTAGAAAATTTGGTGACAGAGAAGATATTCAAAGTGTTTTGAAACGAGTGAAAGCTGAAGTTGCTGATGCTGATGCTTTTCTTGATGGTAGATGGTATAAACAAATGCCTGTTGAATATTCAACACTGCGTTATGATATGGTATTCAAGAGGCTTGGACAGTGATATTGTAAATGTATATAAATATTAAATCAATGATTTAAGTAAAAAAAGATATAAATAACATGATTTAAATAATCATGCCATTGTTTCAGTTAGATAAAAAAAAGTACAAACACTTGTAGTAAATTTTTTATTAAATGTTGAACACATTTGGTTACTTCAGTCTGATTTACAAAGTTTTGCCTACAAGAATAACACTGAAATTCAAAGTTATTTGCATATCCTCATTGTACTGAAAGGTAAAGGGTTTAAATGTCATAAATTGATGAGAAATGCAAATCGTTTTCCTCTTTGTAAAAAAAAAACTAGCTCATTTAAGAACATTATGAACAGGTAAATTGGTTTGAAAAGTCAGAATAATTGACTGTTTTGTGGTCTTGTAAAATTCTATATCCAAGCACTAAAAATTTGTGTAATAGGTACTGGATGTCATTATTTCTGAAATTGTGGTCTTGCTTAAAGTGTCAGGACTTTAGCTTGGTTCATTCCATGTCAAATCAACACAGCTCGTGAACCTCAACCTCTAATTTCAATTATTTTTGGTATACTTGTAGGGATGGAAGTCTGTAGACACCAGATTTGTAATCTGTAGTTCCCAGGTTCAAGTTCCATCTAGGCAAGTTTTGGATTTATCTCTGATTAAATACCTATGCTGTCCTTGTCAGAAAGTGGGGGGGGACAACAATGGGCTTGAAATGGTGCTAGGATGTGATGTAAAGCTGTGACCCTGTATACAGGAGAGCCATAACCTGTGCATGTTAACCTTCAAGGTCCCCATTGGTTATTCACTGACAAAATCTGAAATAAGAGACCCAAGAAGGCTATATCAGTTTTTTAGTAAAACACATGAGACTTCAATTTAAAAAAAATACAAATTGTGGTTTGAAATTTTTCTTACATATATCTGATAAAAAAATACATAATTAAAGCTTAAAAAAATGCTTTTTTCCATTTGATTTAATATTTTATTAAGCTGTAATATAAATAACTTGTTAAAATGGTCTGACTGCCATGTTTTAGACCCAATATATGGCAAAGCTGTTTGCTTCCATTTTTTTAAGCATTCAAGCAACCTCCTGGTTTATTAAATTCAGGAGTTTGAGACTTGAACTGCTACAAACTCATTTTTTTCTGATGTTTGGAAATTCACATGGAAATTACTTTAAAAAAAACTGCTGTTTTTGAAATCAGAGCATTTCTGGACACAATGATGACCTTTTTTTTTAGGGGGGGGGTGATTAAATTGAAACTTTTCTGCCTTAGAATAATTTTTATCATTCATCTCAACATTCAATATGCCATTTCTTCAGATTGAAACCAAAACCGAGCAAATTAGTCACAGCTGAGTGCAAGGCACACTTCTAATTACAAATGCGAGCCATACGTTCCGCTTGACTACTCAGCTGTTTACAGCTTTGGTGCAATTGCATTGGATATCATCTTCTTTCCTTAAGTTAGCATTTTAATTTCAGTAGATTGATTTTGCTTATAATGTAATTATTTACCTTTCAGAGTTGTATGCTGTGCTCGCATTTTGTCGCTGAATTATCGTCTATTGCATCTTTGAACAAATTCCAGTAAGAAGCTTCAACGTCTATCACATACATACTTTAAGATTTTTAGGCCATTTGTAAATTCACTAAGAATTCTTCTGCTTTTATGGGATATTTTCTCGTTTTTTCGAATGATAGGCGATGGGATTGTATAAAATATTTTAATTCGCTTTCTCAGTATCTTTATTTGGGTCTCATGAGTGACATATAAGTCGTGTTTTCCTTGTTCACGTAAATTACGTTATTATTTCTATCGATTCATCATCATCATCATCCTCAAACAGCCATGGGCCACGGAGGTCCAACCAGACCGTGCAATTTAGTTCTCCAAGCAAGTCTATCCTGAGCTACATCTGCTGCATCTGGCCACTGCACACCAATTCTAACAAGGTCCTGTTTAACATTGTCTGCCCACTGCATCCCTTCTTTCTGAGGCCTTTAGGCACACTGCTCATAAACCTATTCGCTAATTTATAATTAACCATATGGGCAACATGGCCAAAACAACGGAGTCTCTCTCTGCACAATATGCTGCTTAAAGGAGGTTGCCGACTCCTTTGCCTAACCTCATCACTAGTTAAAAAGTTAAACCACCTAATACCCAAGATACTGCGTAAGCACATAGAATCAAAAGCACCTAGTTTCCTGTTATCTTGTTTATACAGCGTCCAAGTTTCACTACCATAACTAACACTAGAAAGAACCAAACTATTATACAGTCTAATTTTAGTCTTTAGGTGTATACGCCTATTTCTCCACACTCTCCATAGATTCTTAAAAGTTCCAGCAGCAATCTCTATTTGTCTGTTAATCTCATGCCGCACATCACCAGTATATGTTACATAGCTCCCAAGATAATTAAACTGTGACACTTGCTCAAGACTGCACCTATTTAGATTAACTGAATCACAGCCTGCCTGACCAATTTTCATCACTTAGGTTTCTCTCTGTTTATAACCAAACCTACTATCAGTCTCATCAACACCTCGAATGAAAGTGTTCATCTCATCAACATCATTTGCCAAAAGGGTTAAATCATCGGCATAATCTAAATCAGAAATTTTCGTATCTTCAGCCCATTAAGGCCAAAATCTATCCCTTGAAGTGAATTTCGCATAACAAAATCAATAACCAAACTAAAGAGAAAAGGAGACAAAATGCACCCTTGTCGAACACCAGAAGTAATGCTAAACCAATTTCTACAAGCCTTACCAACTCTCACACACAACTCAGTGTTATTATAGAGAGCTTTCATTATGTTAACTAACTTGTCAGGTATACCATATGATCTCACAATCAACCACAAATTATGACGATCAACAGAGCCGAAAGCCTTTTTGAAATCAACAAAGTTAGCAACCAGAGGTTTCTAAAACTCTAAACATTTCTCAAGAATCTGCCTAAGTGAAAATATCTGATCCACAGCCACATCCCCTACCACTTCCGAATCCACATTGCTCATCATGCAATTGCCTGTCAACCAGATTCTTAATTCTCATCATGCAAAGAACTTTACTTGGAATAGAGAGTAGGCTGATACCCCTATAGCTATCACAAGAACTGCGATCACCTTTTTTGAAAATAGGGATAATAATAGTTTTCGTAAAATCCTTAGGAACCATTCCTTTATCATAAAAGATATTTAAAATTTCAGTCATCCAAGTGGTAACTGAAAAATTTCCACCTCTAAGCATTTCCGTAGTAATTTCGTCTACCCCTGGGGATTTATAAAGTTTAAGTTTAGAAATAGCCAAAATAACTTCAGATTGTGTTATAGGGCCAACATTAAAGCCACTAATGGATTTATCATCGTTGCAAACAATGGGAGTAGAACTAACACACTGTTTAGAACATCACTGAAATGTTCAGCTCACCTAGTCATGATAGAATCCTCACTGTCTATAACCTTACCTTGTTTATCCTTCAATCCCTGAATGCCTGTCCGTTTTCTATCACACAAAACATTAACTATCTGGTACAGCTCTCTGCTGTTGTGCTGTTTAACTGCTTCCTCGACTTTGTCTGCCAAGCCATCAAGCCAACGATTCTTATCAACAGCTAACTGATCCTTTACATGTTTATTAAGCTCTCTGTAATCCTTTCTATTAGGACTAGTAGAGTATTGATTAAAGACATTCCTGCAGTTCCTTCTTTCTGAAATAAGCTCAAGTGCCTTATCACTCAAATAATTCTGCCTCCTCTAATTCTTTATTCCTAAAAGAGTACTCTTAGTGTCCAAAAAAGCCTGTTTGAAATGATCCCATTCTTCCTCAACTTCAGTAATAAGCATACCATGACTGTCATAATGACTAAGTACCCTATCATGTAAGCTTTGGCTATAACTGGGTCTTTCAGAGCTTCAGTATTAAAAGTAAATTTTTTAACCCTAGCACAAAACTTTTTAAGTTTTAGTTGCAAGACAATTTTAACAAGGTAATGGTCAGATCCAATTTCAGCTCGCCTATATGCCCTGGTATTCCTAACAGAACTAGCCCATTTGCTGTTAATTAATATGTAATCAATCATAATCTTATGCAGCCCATCAGGTGAAACCCATGTGTACTTATGTATGTCACGGTGTTTGTAATAAGTGTTAGTTATTCTGAATCCATTGAGTTTACTTACCTGTAAGAGACGTTGCCCATTGCAGCTACCAATACCAAAAGGGCCTATTACTCCTCCCCAAAGGTCAGAGTCAGTACCAACTTTGGCATTGAAGTCACCAAGAACAAGGGTAATATCTCCTTTCTTGACAGAATTCAAAATATCCTGAAGTTGTTCATAAAACCTATCCTTCTGATCCTCATCATCATCCTCAGTGGGGGCATAACAGCAGATAACATTCAAGTCTTTAACGCTTGTCTGAAATTTTGCTGTAAGAAACCTTTCATTAACTTTCATTCAAATGTAAATGTAATCAGTTTTATTCAGCGGTAAATATATGGGGAAGAATGGATGTGTGTCGATTAAGCTGGCAGGCGGTGTTTGAAGCTTGAATCAGATGTCAAATATGTCAAATCAAACGATGAGAGGTAGATGCTGAACATGTGGAACAATGAAGTTTAAATTTGTAAAAGACAAAGGTAAATTTTGTGGGGATATACTAAGTTGGATTCAAAAACAATTCAATCCACCTGAAATGCACGTACCTCGTTACCAGTATTGTGGACCGTTTACTAAATTTGAAAAAAGTTAATGCGTGGAAACCTGGGTATTAATCGTGTCGATAAAGCGCGCAAAAAGCACGACATTATATACAGTAAATCCACAGAAACAAGAGACACGAAGCCGACCAAGAATTGTTGAACGATTTGGATAAAATTCAGAATCCGACCTTTGGTGAAAGAATAGTTTTTCTGCTCAACGTCGTTAACAATTGTCTCACATTTCAGCATTTTCCAGATCCCTGGAAAAACGCCATAGTAACCATGTTGCCTAAACCTGGTAAAAAAAAAATTCACTCCCGATAATCATCGCCCTATCAGCCTGCTTATGAAAACTTTTGGAGAAATCCATTCTCAAGCGTTTAGATCTCTCATTGCAGACTTTCAGTGTCCAACCTTCCCCCGAGCAATTTGGTTTCTGCAGGAAGCACTCAGTGCACGAAATTGCAAGAGCTGTAATAAAAAAGAGTACAGTGGCTGTCTACATTGATATTGCGAAGTCCTTCGATCGCTCTAGACTGAGGGACTCATCTTTAAACTGAATAAATTTAATTTTCCTCCTGCACATCCGTACCATTCATAGTTATCTCAAACAGTGCATATTTCAATTCAAGGTGGCTAAAAAAGCCTTGTTGCATTAGTAGACAAGTTTTCCTGATTTGCGGGGGAGAGATTTTTTTCTTCATTTAATCATATGAAAATCTCAACTTCAGGATTTATTAAATTCGGATCGTTGGGGGAAGTTTCGTTTGGATAGGAGTTACAGACTAAGGTGAATAAAAGCATTAAAATTTTTGTTAAAAATGTGTACCAGGGACATAAAGTGAACAGGGGAGAGGGATAGTAATGGCAAACAAAGGAGAGGGTGAGAGGGAAAGAATAAGGTTTTTGAAATACTGGGAAAGTGCAATACACTAGCAAAAATATAATTAGTACTAAGATTTATAAAGTTATACAAGAATAAAACAGTCAGTAGCCTACGAAGCTATAGGATCCTATAGTATATATATATAGGTATTAATATATAGTAGTTTTATAGTCAGTAGCCTATAAAAGCAGAATTAAGAATATTTCTGCTTTTGGAGCAGCTTGACGAATGTAGGCTGTCAAGCACAAAAAACCAGCAGAGTGTGGTGCCTTTGTGAAAAGCTACAATGAAGGAATAGACGAGGAGGTGCAATGTCTAGCCACAATAAATTTATCCCTAAATTCACACACTAAAGTGCCTTGCGAGATGCTCCTGTACGAAAATGAAGGGTCAAACACAGCAGTTTTTCTGACCACAAAAATTTAACTGTGATCAACAAAGGCACGAAAAACGATTCGTGCGGAGATCCGAATTTTCGGCACCGAACCACTTACCTGAAATGTATCCTGCGCTGACTTGTGAAGATGAAGCTGGAAAGAGAGCTTTAACGCTGGTCGAATAAATGCAGGAGATTTATTGAAAAATGCAAGGTGACCATGCCATCATGGCCGAACAGCAGACGTAGATATCAAACGAAAAGCTGAGAATCAAAAAACTGAATTGGTTGTGTTAAGTGTAACACAAAGAAGCAGCTTTTTCAATAAAATTGCTGTATAAAGTACAATAGTGTGTGAAGTGCACCAGGGGACGGCAAAGGACTGAAGGCTGCACAAAGGGGAATATGCAGACAAAATACAAATCATAGTATGAAAATAATATGTATTAAAACAGCGAAATCGAAAATGGAAGAGTAGTAGTCGATCTCAATATTGGCGATTTCGACGGAGACGATTTATCGAAAAAAGACGCAGCTCAAAGTATGCTACTAATCCGGTCTGAAGACAAGCTAAGCTCCAACCCTGAACCGAACTTCAATCTATCTGACTTCTTAACTATACGAGTTCCAAGCCAATGGCTTATTACCTCTTAATCTCATAATTTAGTGCCTGATTGGCCAAGGAAGAAATCCAAGAGATGAACCCAAGAGGAGTCACAAGGCTGTTGCAATAACAAGTATGCAAGAAACATCATCATCATCATCCTCAAGCAGCCATGGGCTACGGAAGTCCAACCAGACCGTGCAATTTAGTTCTCCAAGCAAGTCTATCCTGAGCTACATCTACTGCATCTGGCCACTGCACACCAATTCTAACAAGGTCCTCTTTGACATTGTCGGCCCACCGCATCCTAGGTCTCCCCCTCTTTCTGAGGCCTTTAGGCATACTGTTCATAACCCTATTCGCCAATCTATAATTATTCATACGGGCAACATGGCCAAACCAACGGAGTCTCTCTCTGCACAACATGCTGCTTAAAGGAGGTTGCAAACTCCTTTGCCTAACCTCATCATTAGTTACAAAGTTGAACCACCTAATGCCCAAGATACTGCGTAAGCATCTGGAATCGAAAGCATCTAGTTTCCTGTTATCTTGTTTACAAAGTGTCCAAGTTTCACTACCATAACTAACCCTAGAAAGAACCAAACTATTATACAGCCTAATTTTAGTCTTTAGGTGTATACGCCTATTTCTCCACACTCTCCATAGATTCTTAAAAGTCCCGGCAGCAATCCCTATTCGTCTGTTAATCTCATGCCGCACATCACCATTATCAGTTACATAGCTCCCAAGATAATTAAACTGTGACACCTGCACAAGACTGCAACCATTCAGATTAACTGAATCACAGCCTGCCTGACCAATTTTCATCACTTTAGTTTTCTCTCTGTTTATAACCAAACCTACTCTACTACCAGTCTCATCAACAGCTCGAATGAAAGAGTTCATCTCATCAACATCATTTGCCAAAAGGGTTAAATCATCAGCATAATCTAAATCAGAAATTTTCGCATCTCCAGTCTATTTAAGGCCAAAATCTTTCCCTTGAAGTGAATTTCGCATAACATAATCAATAACCAAGCTAAAGAGAAAAGGAGACAAAATGCACCCTTGTCGAACACCAGAAGTAATGCTAAACCAATTGCTACAAGCCTTACCAACTCTCACACACGACTCAGTGTTATTATAGAGAGCTTTCATTATGTTAACTAACTTGTCAGGTATACCATATGATCTCACAATCAACCACAAATTATGACGATCAACAGAGTCGAAAGCCTTTTTGAAATCAACAGAACTAGCAACCAAAGGTTTCTGAAACTCTAAACATTTCTCAAGAATCTGCCTAAGTGAAAATATCTGATCCACACATCCCCTACCACTTCTGAATCCACATTGCTCATCACGCAATTGACTGTCAACCAGATTCTTAATTCTATTAAGCACAATCATGGAAAGAACTTTACCTGGAACAGAGAGTAGGCTGATACCCCTATAGTTATCACAAGAACTGCGATCACCTTTTTTGAAAATAGGGATAACAATAGCACTGGTAAAATCCTTAGGAACCATGCCTTTATCATAAAAGATATTCAGAATTTCAGCCATCCAAGTGGTAACCGAAACATTCCCAGCTCTAAGCATTTCGGTAGTAATTTCATCTACCCCTGGGGATTTATGTAGTTTAAGTTTAGAAACAGCCAAAATAACTTCAGATTGTGTTATAGGGCCAACATTAAAGCCACCAATGCATCTATCATCATTGCAAACAATGGGAGTAGAACTAACTACATTGTTTAGAACATCACTGAAATGCTCAGCCCACCTAGCCATGACAGAATCCTCCCCTTCTATAACCTTAATTTGTTTATCCTTCAATCCTTGTATACCTGTCCGTTTTCTACCACACAAAGCATTAACTATCTGGTACAGCTCTCTGCTGTTGTGCTGTCTAACTGCTTCCTCGGCTTTGTCAGCCAAACTATCAAGCCAAAGATTCTTATCAGCAGCTAATAGATCTTTTACACCTTTATTAAGTTCTCTGTAATGCTTTCTATTAGGACTAGTAGGGTATTGATTAAAGACATTCCTGCAGTTCTTTCTTTCCAAAATAAGCTCAAGTGCCTTATCACTCAGATAATTCTGTCTCTTCTGCTCCTTTTTTCCTAAAAGAGTACTGTTAGTGTCCAAAAAAGCCTGTTTAAAATGATTCCATTCTTCCTCAACTTCAGTAGTAAGCATACCATGACTGTCATAATGACTAAGTAACCTATCATGGTAAGCTTTGGCTATAACTGGATCTTTCAGAGCTTCAGTATTAAAAGTAAATTTTTTAACCCTAGCACAACACTTTTTAAGTTTAAGTTGCAACACACTTTTAACAAGGTAATGGTCAGATCCAATTTCAGCTCCCCTATATGCCCTGGTATTCCTAACAGAACTAGCCCATTTGCTGTTAATTAATATGTAATCAATCATATTCTTATGCAGCCCATCAGGTGAAACCCATGTGTACTTATGTATGTCGCGGGTTTGTAATAAGTGTTAGTTATTCTGAATCCATTGAGTTTACTTACCTGTAGGAGACGTTGCCCATTGCCATTGCAGCTACCAATACCAAAAGGGCCTATTACTCCTCCCCAAAGGTTAGAGTCAGTACCAACTTTGGCATTGAAGTCACCAAGAACAAGGGTAATATCTCCTTTCTTGACAGAATTCAAAATATCCTGAAGTTGTTCATAAAACCTATCCTTCTCATCCTCATCGGCATCCTCAGTGGGGGCATAACAGCAGATAACATTCAAGTCTTTAATGCTTGTCTGAAATTTTGCTGTAAGAAACCTTTCATTAATGCACTCATATCCTAGAAGAGCATCACTAGCGTGTCTGCTGAGAAGCAGACCCACGCCTTGGTGATGCTTATTGTCATCTTTCCCTGAAAAGAGAAATTTAAGATTATTTTTAAGAATCTCACCTTTATCTGTCCATCTGGTCTCTTGCAAGCCGAGAATATCTAAATTATAATAGTTTAATTCTTGTGTGAGGACATCAAGAGAAAAAGCTCTGTGCAGAGTCCTCACATTCTAACTACCTATGGAGAGAATATGGTTAGTGGGATGTTTAAAGAAACTATGTTTATTGAGAGAGGGAATGCCGACAATATCAAACAGCCCCCTAATCGCAGACATGGGGCAAAGACCCGTTCCCCCACCACTAAAGGCTGAAGCCATCTACACTGGAAGACTTCCTCCAATGTAGAATTTGATGATGCCAATAGAAGCAAAGTGTTCAGGTGCCTGCGATGACCTGCTCAGGATTATCCACCAGCTGATAAACATATCCTGTGAATCTGTTCACTTGGGGCTGTCAACCCACAAACAAACAGAAAACACAGCGGAAGATTTTCCCTCTACAGAAGCCCACCAGTGGAGCAAAATCAGGATCCATAATCAAGCTCAGAGCCATATATTTGTCCAGTCCAGTGGGTTTATATGGTCAGCACCATGACCCTGTGTGGTTGACCACTCCTCAGCAGGGTAGGAAAAAAAAGAAAAGTAGCCATAGTTGTCCAGATCAGTAGGCCACACTAATCTGGCAGCCCTCCCCTTCCGTTCACTTCCACAAGAGAGTATCTCTTTCGAAAGGTACTAACGGTCCGCACCACGAGAAGGCGGGGTCGGACATTAGGTGCTAGGCCTGGCCGGTTCTATGCATCATCACAGGGGATTGGTACATAGCTCTCCTTCCAGTGACTACCTAACTACCATTTACAGACCTGCAAGAAACTACTAGAGGACAAAAGAACGGTCCTCAGAGACCATAACTTTGGTCTCTTATACTTGTTCGTGACCAGTGGATCGTAGTTGATCAGCGATCTTATGATCTCCAACTGTATCGAAAAAGTTCTTCGCAAGCTTCTTGATATGAGTATTTATATGGTCAGTGTCCAGATCTCTGTCGATATGTTTGTTTTTGACAAACCATGGAGCACTGACCACTGATCTGAGGACCTTATTCTGAAAGCTTTGGAGCTTTCTGATGTTCGTGTCTGTAGTATTACCCCGCACAGGTGAGGCATATATATATGAATAGGTCGCAGAGCTGTCTTACAAAGGAAGAGTTTCTTCTCCGGAGGCAGTTTGGAGCTCTATCTCATCAGTGGACTGAGCTTACATTTGATAATGTTAGCTTTGGATGGCACATGGGCGATGTGAGCATCCCATTTCAATCTAGAGTGCATCATCACTCCTAGGTATTGCACAGTAGATTTCCACTGAGTTTCAATTCCAAATATTTTGGGACAGTCTGGATCCTTGATTCTTTTCCGAGAGAAAGAATACTGATTGGCTCTTCTCAGGATTGATCTTTATCCTCCATTTGGAGTACCATTGCATTTTGTTCATCCCCAGTTGCAGTCTCTTGATGGCCAGACGGGTTGAGGCAGGGGCGTAGCGAAGGACTACGGTTGTGGGGGGAGAAATCAAAAGTTTTCCAACTAGAAATTCTAATTTTGCCAATTGAGAAAACTTGCTTAGATTTCGCGCTCCATTTATCTTCCAATTTTGCCAACTAGCCATAATTCACAGAAGTAATTCCAATATTTACATTTCGTCTGAATTGTAGCAATTCAGTGTCAATTTTCCCTTGATTTTGCCACCTATCCTTAATTTCACGAAACTAATCCCAAACTTTACATCTCTTCAAAATTTGCCAAATCGCTTCAAACTTTTCAAACCCCAAGATTTTGCCAAGTTTTCTCGATTTTAGTCAACTATCCTGAATTTTAGAAACCCAATCCCAATTATCGCAACTCACCCTTATTTTCCAAGTGGATTCGAATTTTGTCAACTGCCCTACATTTTGTTACGTTTCCTCAATTTGTCCAACACTCCTTAATTTAACAAAACAAATCTCAATTTTCACAATTCGCCTATATTTTACCAAGTGGATTCGAATTTTGCCAACTACTCTAGATTTTCCCAACCTACCATAATTTCACAGAAAAAATCGCAATTTTTACATCTTCCCTGAATTTGCTAAGTCATTCGAGTTTTATCAACTCTCCTCAATTGCACAAGAAAGGCACAATTTTCGCAACTCCCCTTTATTTTACCAAATGGCTTCGAATTTTGCCAAATCTCCTGGATTTTGCTAAGAGTTCTTGGTTTTTCCAATTCTCCTTAATTTCACAAAACCAATCCCAATTTTTACAACTCACCTGTACTTTACCAAGTGGTTTCCATTTTTGCCATCTTCCCCAGATTTTGCCAAGTTTTCTCGATTTTGTCAACTCTCCTCAATTTCAGAAAAACAATCCCAATTTTTACAAATCGTCCATATTTTACCAAGTGGATTCGAAATTTGCCATTACCTTAGATTTTGCCAAGTTTCTTCGATTTTGCCATCTCGCCATAATTTTACAGAAAAAAAATCTCAATTTTATATCACACCTGATTTTTGCAGAGCCACTCTGAATTTTGCCAACTCCCCTAGACATTGCAAAGTTGCCTCGATTTTGCCAACACGCCATAATTTTACAGAAAAAAGATTGAAATTTTTACATCTCACCTGAATTTGCTAAGTCATTTGAATTTTATCAACTCTCCTTAATTGCACAAGAAAAGCACAATTTACCAAGTGGCTTCGAATTTTGCCAAATCCCCTAGATTTTCCCAAGAGTTCTTGGTTTTTTCAACTCTCCTTAATTTCACAAAACCAATCCCAATTTTTACAACTCACCTGTACTTTACCAAGTGGTTTCCAGTTTTGCCAACTTCCCCAGATTTTGCCAAGTTTTCTCGATTTTGTCAACTCTCCTCAATTACACAAAAACAATCCCAATTTTTACAAATCGTCCATATTTTACCAAGTGGATTCAAAATTTGCCACTACCTTGATTTTACCAAGTTTCTTCGATTTTGCCATCTCGCCATAAGTTTACACAAAAAAATCCCAATATTACATCACACCTGCTTTTTGCAGAGCCACTCTGAATTTTGTCAACTCCCCCAAGATTTGCCAACTCTCCTAAATATTTCAAAGTTGCCTCGATTTTGCCAACACGCCATAATTTTACAGAAAAAAGATTGAAATTTTTACATCTCACCTGAATTTGCTAAGTCATTCGAATTTTATCAACTCTTGGCTACTGATCTACGGACCTGGGTTCGAGCCCTGGATAAGGAATGGATGTGTGTGCTGTTTTTCTGCTGAGGTCCCGCCATCCTCACAGGCCTTCTACTATGGCGTATTAAACTGACAGGCTCCTGTCAGACCTCTGTGGCAAGCAGCTGCTTGAGGGGGGGTTTTATTTATTTTTTTTATCCTTAATTGCACAAGAAAGGCACAATTTCCACAACTCCCATGTATTTTACCAAGTGGCTTCGAATTTTGCCAAATCCCCTAGATTTTCCCAAGAGTTCTTGGTTTTTCCAACTCTCCTTAATTTCACAAAACTAATCCCAATTTTTACAATTCACCTGTACTTTACAAAGTGGTTTCTAGTTTTGCCAACTTCCCCAGATTTTGCCAAGTTTTCTCGATTTTGTCAACTCTCCTCAATTTCACAAAAACAATCTCAATTTCACAAATCGTCTATATTTTACCAAGTGGATTCGAATTTTGCCAACTGCCCTGGATTTTGCCATCTCGCCATAATTTTACAGAAAAAGATTGCAATTTTTACATCTCACCTGAATTTTGTCAACTCTCCACGATTTTGCCAAGCCACTCCGAATTTTGCCAACTCTCCTAAATTTTGCCAACTAGCCATAATTTTACAGAAAAATATCCAAATTTTCACATCTCACCTGAATTTTGCCAACTGTCCCTAGATTTTGCCAATTCCCTAAGTTTTGCCAACTCGCCATAATTTTACAGAAAACTCCCTAAGATTTTGCCAAGTTGTTCCGATTTTTCCAACTCACCTGTATTTTACTAAGTAGCTTCGAATTTTGCCAACTGTCCCTAGATTTTGCCAATTCCCTAAGTTTTGCAAACTCGCCATAATTTTACAGAAAATTCCCTAAGATTTTGCCAAGTTGTTCCGATTTTGCCAGCTCACCTGTATTTTACTAAGTAGCTTTGAATTTTGCCAACTGCTCTAAATTTTGCCGTCTCTCCATTTTGCAAACTGTCTTAGATTTGCCAAGTTGCCTCGATTTTGACAACTCCCCTTAATTTTCAAAAAAAAAAATTTGAAATTTTAACAACTCACCTAGATTTTATGAAGTCGCTTCGAATTTTGCCAACTCCGAGTTACTTTGGGGGAACCCCCCCTCATGGCTACGCTCTTGGTTTGAGGGATGGAGAAAATAGAGTGATATCGTCAGCATAAAGGGCAGTCATGATGGGATGAAGCTCAGGGAGAACATACATATACAGATTGAATAAAGTAAGGCCAAACAGAGAGCCTTGTGGGACTCTTGCCTCAAAGTTTCTCACTGAAGAGAAACTATCACTTATCTGGACACTGAATGTTCTTTTGTTAGGGTAGGATTGGGTTATGGTGGTTAAACCCGTTGGGAATTTGGCTTAGATCATTTTAAAAACGAGGCCGTATATCCAGACCTTGTCAAAGGCTTTAGCGACATCGAGAAAGGTGGATGCGACAGTCTCATTCCTGTTAAGCGCCTCACTCACTTTTTCTACTACTCTGAGTATCTGATGGATTGTGGAACGTTTCCGCCTAAAGCCAAATTGCTCTTCCGGAATCAAGTTAAGCTTGATGTGTTCTGATATACGATTTAGGATGATCCTTTCAAAAAGTTTCCTCATGCATGGAAGTAGGTTGATGGGCCTGTAGATCTGTGGGAAGGTTTAGGAATCATCTTAATTATGGCTTTTTTCCAAATTCCTGAAAAATCCTTGATTCTCAGAAGAGCATTGAAGGAAGTTGTTGAAGCATGGCATTTGTAATGCCATCATATCCAGTGACCTTTCTTGGTTTTAGGTTTTTAATAGCCTCACGAACTTCAACTGGGCTTGTATATCTAATGGGTGAGATCACCATCTGGGAGAATCGATTGAGAGTGTTTTCAACCACCTCTGAGGTGCTTTTATCTGACAGGTCACAACTGTCCTGAAACTGATTTTCTAGTGTAGTAGTGAACGCTTCCACCTTATCGTCATTGCTATACACAAGTCTATTCATTCCATGAATGGTGGGATAATCAATATGAGGTTTTTTCAGGCCGTTGTCATCCGCCAGATAGAGTTGTTATAGAAAGTAGTTTTCTGTTCCATGAGTCGTATCTATATTCACGAATTTTCTCACGGACAGAGTTTTTTAGTTCTTTAAGTAGCTCATGCGTTTGTGGTGTTTCTGCCAGTCTCGTCTGACTTTGTTCTTAAGGGAGATTAACTCCAGGATGTCCTTGTGGAGCTCATTAGGATCCGCTAATCTTGGTTTTGGCTTGCTGACCAAGACATGGGCATTCCTAATTTTGTCACTAAGGCTGGAGATCTCTCTGTCAATGAGCATTGGAGAGTAAGCAGAGGTACGACAGTTGATAGTCTCATTGACTAAGAACTCTGTACCTCTGATCTTGGGTGAAATGAGGGTTTCAGATCCCTCATTATTAATTTTAATGAGTCAGCTCTGGCTCATGGTCAGAGCTGACTCATGTAGTACTTGGAGTTTGCAAGATGGACCGAAGTGGGCAAAAATAGTGATGTCCACAACATCTGGCTTATGTAGGGGGTTATAGGGGAAGAAGGTGGACTCCCTTGGTTCATCCACAATCAGCTCATTCATTGTGTAGTACTCTAGTAAGAGGCGGCCACTCTTATTTGGTCTATTTTATTTCCTGGCCTGGTGTTTGGAATTGAGGTCCCCAGCAAGAATAAGTGGAGTTCTGAGTCCAAAAATTGAGTCTAGATCTTTAATCAGGAGATCAGCATTTGGGGACTTATAAGCAGCAACTAGCCTAATATCCCCCAGATCCGTATTCTGAATAACCACCGTAGTGACCTCAAGATTCTGTTTCTCTCTGGCGGGTAAACAGAACGAGGAATCCCTTTCCGACAGCTATTGCTGTGCCTCCTCCGCGGTTATGTTCCCGATCATTGCGGAAGAGACTGTAATTAGGAATTTTGATACTGTCACATGTTCTGAGGTGGGTTTCACAGAGCAGCGCAACAACAATTTTATAGGTAGACAGAAGATTTCTGAACTCCAACAGGTCGTTTTTAGACCGTTAGAGTTCCAAGCAGCAATACGGAGGATCTACGCCTGGAATAGGATTCATCCAACGCAGGGCAGAAGTGTAGTTAAGTAGTCGAAGGCTTCAAAGGAACTTGAGATCTTGTCTATCAAATCCTTAGCCTGGCGGAACCTAGTTATAACTCTCTTGACATTTTTAATGATGCTGACAAGGTTCAGTTTCCTGAAAAATCCAAAGATTTCTCCAAATTCTTTTGAAAAGTCAAAGTCTGTCTCTACGCTGGCAGTTCTTTTCTTCACTGGTACATTAGGGGTAGCCTTCCCTTTTAGAGATAGCTTGAATGCAGTCTTTTCCGCAGTAGGTCTACAGCTGAGCTCTGGGGGTGCAGAAGATGAGGTAACTGGATTAGGCTCAGGTGTATGAGCCATTGTTTGGGAATAAGTTTTTTCAGTCCTCAGTGAAGGAGGATTTCTAAATTTCACTAAAGAAGGGGTCTTGGGTGGTACCTGGTTGGCAGGCTGTGATGGTTTCGGAAAGAACTCACAACCTCTGTAGTTTGCTGTGTGTTCTTTCCCGCAGTTAGCGCATTTCGGAGCACCATCTTGGTGGGTCCTGATGCAAATAACAGTGGTGTGTGGACCCGCACATTTAACACAGCGAGGGGAATTGAAACAGTTCCACTGAGTGTGTCCAAACCGTTGGCACTTATGATATTTAGTAATGCCATTTCTTTTTTGAAAAGATTCCACAGAGACCTTCAGATGGAAGAGATCTTTCAAGTTAAAGATTTTCTTGTTGGCATCATTTTTGATCAAGTCAATCTGGAAAATTGGAAATGGAGCCTTAGTTTTAAATCTCTTTAGCTGGGAGACTTTGATGCCTGGGAATCCTAGCCCAATCAGTTCCTTGTTTATATTGTCCCAGGTCATATCATCAGGTATATTTTTGATGATGGCCTTGAGAATTTTATCGGATTTTAGTTGGTATGTGTGAAAAGGGTATCCCTCCTTCTCAAATAGGGAGGCAAATGATCTATAATCCTGAGTGCATTTCGTCTGCACTCTGACTGTCTGCCCAGTTTTTTTAGCTATGAAAGATTCCGGAGCTAGGACAGTAAGTGTTTTGTGCAAAACCAGCCAGTTTTTAGGTTGTCAATACAATGGGTGGAATTTTTTCTTTCCTAGTAGAGTTTGGTGGAATTTTATCTGCCGTTTGTGTTGAGGTGGTATCAACCAATCGGCTTCGTTATTGCCCTGACTCGATAGAAGAGCATATTTGTTTTTGCTTGTGATACATGTCTCTTTGTTAGAGCTTCATCATCATCATCATCCTCAAGCAGCCATGGGCTACGGAGGTCCAACCAGACCGTGCAATTTAGTTCTCCAAGCAAGTCTATCCTGAGCTACATCTACTGCATCTGGCCACTGCACACCAATTCTAACAAGGTCCTGTTTGACATTGTCTGCCCACCGCATCCTAGGTCTCCCCTTCTTTCTGAGGCCTTTAGGCACACTGTTCATAACCCTATTCGCCAATCTATAATTATTCATACGGGCAACATGGCCAAACCAACGGAGTCTCTCTCTGCACAATATGCTGCTTAAAGGAGGTTGCAAACTCCTTTGTCTAATCTCATCATTAGTTACAAAGTTAAACCACCTAATGCCCAAGATACTGCGTAAGCATCTGGAATCAAAAGGGTCTTTTACAAGTTATTTTTTTGAATTCATCTCTGTTTAGAGAATTGGCATTTTCAGCAGCAAGGGTAATTGTTTCAGCTGGTGAAGCAATCATGTCATGCTTACTTGTCGTAGGAATATCCTGCTCGCTGGGTACAGAATTGTCATGAGTTACAACAATCAAGCGGCATTCATTAGAGCAAACATGCTCATCAGTTGCTTTTTCTAAATAAAAGCACTCAAGAATTGCTTGATTAAACTCAGCTGCCTGCTCACTATGAAAATAACTGAAAGAACGCACATCGCCTCTGGCGCATATGGGAATCTCATTTTCAAAGAGAATGAAGTTATTCCTTTTCCTACATTTTCATTCCTCAAAAGTTTTACTTATGGA
Source organism: Ryuthela nishihirai (assembly GCA_038380435.1). NCBI lineage: Eukaryota > Metazoa > Arthropoda > Arachnida > Araneae > Heptathelidae > Ryuthela > Ryuthela nishihirai. The sequence continues at coordinate 23,032,223 of JAWZYU010000004.1, read as the reverse complement.
TATTCATGTTGTTTTTCTGCTGAGGTCCTGCCATCCTCATGGACCTTCTACTATGGTGTATAAATTGACAGGCTCCTGTCAAACCTATGTACTAGCAACTGCTTGAGGAGTTATTTTTTTTATTTTTTAATGTATGATGGGGAATGCACATAGCAGTATTTTATAATAATTTAAAACATGAAGAGTATTTGTTTTTAGTTTTTAAATTTAAAAAGTTGCTTTTCTGTTGCTCATTTGAAAATAGTGTGCAGATCATTGCTGTCAGTGGAATTTCTACCATAACAGAACTCTACAAGCCGAAATTTCTACCATAAACAGATTAATTGAAGCATTCGTTAAAAGTTTTGCAGTTTCGATATTTAGTGATCTCTAATGATATAAATTAAAACTGCCTTTGAAAATGCGAATTACATTTCATTAGTAACAAACGAAATAAGAAATTTCTAATTATCTCTTAAAACAAAACCGTCCCGTTTCTTACCTACCTTGGGCTTAGGGTCAACTCATTGTTGTCAACGGAATTTTCAAGACTGTCACATTCCACCATCAAAATTTCAATTTTCTAGCATAACTATATCGTTTGCAATATTCGTTTTAAATTTTGGGATTTTTCGTTTTTTTTCCCAACGTTAGAGAGAAAAATTTTATCTTTTGGGAAATTCGCAAAATGCAAATTATAATATTTCATCAATATCTGTCCAACCCAAAAAGAACTTTTAATTTATCTCCAAAAACATACACTTTTCTGTTAAAAGGGAAAAAAAAGTTGCATTCACCTCCCCCCTCTGGGTCTAAAGGGTCAAGTGATTATTGCCAATGGTAACTTCGTAACCTTCACATTTCAACACCAAAATTTCAAACATCTAATATAACTACATCGTTTGGAATATTCGTTTGATATTTTGGAATCTTCAACTTTTTTCACCGTTAGAGGGCGCAGTTATAACTTTTGGGAGATTCAAAAAATGCAAATCGTAATATTAATTAATACTTATCTAACAAAAAAAGAATTTTTTACTTATCTGTATAAACAAAAAAGTTCGATATCTACAGAAGGACAGACAACAAAGCGAAATTAATCTTTTTTTTTCTTAAAAAATAAGTCCTAAAATTTACTTTTTCTTTTTTAGCCATTTTGTAAAGTACTTCCAATCATGAACACTGAAATCTGTATCAAATATTACCCTACCATTTTCCGGAAGCCATAAGCATCCTGCAATATCTTTCAGCTATGCACGCTAAACTATCCGGACGACGACAAAACATGGCGTTCAATTTTCAGATGGCCAACCTCTCCCTATATAGGGTCTCTACCTTGGCCAAGCTTAAATTAAGATGAAGAAGGAAGAAAACAATTGTAAATCAAAACAAATGGATGACACAAGGGAAGTAGAAAGTAATGTGTTTAAGAAACAAAACGTGAAATTTAGGCGTCAGAATGTAAGGAAGAGGAAACATAGTAGCGAAAATGGTAAGAGCAAAATCAGTTTTCATTGTAGTCATATATGATAGCTTATGAAAACTGGTAATGTAATTATTATCTTATGTTGTAGGGTTGTGGTTGTCGGAAAAAACTGTAGCTTAGGAAGGAGCATTGAAATATATTTTTTTATAAAATAAGTTTTTTGGAGTTTAAAAAAATATAGACGCTCGTAATAATGAAGCATCAGTAGGTGGAGCTTATGAAATCAAGTCTCCCCAAAGAAAAGTGGCTTAGATGAATCTAACAAATATTCATTTCTAAGCGTACATTCCGAGTAGCAAAAATGGACAATTTTGTACTTCACGATTTTTTCAATCGATAATAGGAAATACCGTAATATTGAAAATTAACCTGTTGAACGTGCATTATTCTGAAATCACATAGAAAAATTATACTTTCATTTATGAACACATTTCACTTTCAATCTGGAATCCAACAAGAATTATAACAACAACAAAAAGTCATGCTATTATGTTGTTGAGCAGCATGCTTGACAGCAGTGCACTTTACAATCCTTGAATGCCCATTTTTAATACATAATGTAACAAAAGCCCATTTTTATGATTCCCACAACCCCTCGGACCTTAACCCAAACAGGTTTCTAGAAAAAAAAATTTTTTTTTTCTTTATCAAGGTAATGATAATTTGAGTTTATGTGAAATGCAACATACCTTTACCATGGTAATAATTTAAGTTTTGAACAAACGCAATGTAGCAAAAAAAAAAGTGAATCCTTCCCCACCAGAAAAGGGGGCGGGGGTTGCTCAGTCGGTAGCGCGCCAGGCTTGTAATCTGTAGTTCCCAGGTTCGAGTCCCAGCTGGGTCAGCATTGAGATTTATCTCCGCAAAATTCCCCGCCCTACCCACGGTCAGTAGGGGACACCGATGGGCTTGGAAAGGCCGCCGTCCTTCGGATGGGACGTTAAGCTGTGGCCCCGTGTGCGGGAGAGCCATACCCTGTGCACGTTAAAGAACACGCTGGATGGCTTTGACGGGAGGCTACCATCTATCTCCCAACAGCTGTTCCAGTGGGTCCCCTCCCCCAACCTTCTCTGAGCCTTCGGGGTCCACATGACCTGGCCATTTAGCCCATGGTGTGCAAAAAAGTGCCGCTCAGAGGTAAAACAACTCAACTCCCCACCAGAAAAAAATCCTTCCCACCTAAAAAGAAACATCCATCACAACCACGAATTACTAAAAAGAAAATTAAAAAAAACACATAAACACACAAACCAAGACAACACAATTCCTCCACTTCCCCTCCCCCCCTCGTCTTTTCCCAATACGTAAAACACTCCACAAATATATTTCCACAAACTAAATTCCTTAACAAGTGACACATACAAAAATTAACCTAAATAAAATAACAGAATTAATCAAAACACAAATCTTAAAAACAAGAAAGTCCTAAACAACACTCTGATTGTATTATAAAAAAGCCCTAGAACTAAATATTATCAGAGACAACACAGCCCGCAAAAAAAAAATTATCTGAAATAATGCACCACTAATCACATTATAAAAAGCCCAAGAAATAAATAATTTTATGAGAAATAATACATCTCACAAAAAAAGGAAGCACTGCACTGCCGATCTGCATTATGAAAAAAAAAAAGCCCCCAGAGCTGTATAATATTATCAGAGATGCCACATCTATGGTACAGAGCCATAAAAACAAGAAAAACAGAATTATAAAAAAGCCCCCAAAACTTAATAATATCATCAAAGAGAACAAAAAACCACATATTCCAACCTGCAACATCCATCACAATGCTAATTACTAATTAATTTTACACCCATACAATGCTAATTACTACTTAATTTTACACCTATTAATATATTGTGCAACATTTTCAGAAATTATATATCCATATTACACTTCTTAACCACAAATAGTAATAAACAATATTGAAAATAAATATTCAATTCCATAATTACATTAATAACTATCAGTATTAATATACATAACCACAAATATTAATAAAAACATTCATAAGCACATAAATAAGCTGTTGAAAAAACTACAGACCACCCTCCATCCATTAAAAAACATTTCATATTGCTAAAAAAAACTCCCTTAAATTACTCATTATTCTTCCTGCCTCTATTAGGAACTGCGATTTTTCCGTACAATAAATAATTCTGCAACATCCAAAATTTCTATAAAAATGCCAAATGCTTATAAATATTCCTAATATATTGTATTAAAAAATAAAATAAATAAATACCCCCTCAAGCAGCTGCTTGCCACAGAGGTCTGACAGGAGCCTGTCAGTTTATATGCCGCAGTAGGAGATCTGAGAGGATGGCAAGACCTCAGCAGAAAAACGACACACACATCCATGCCTAATTCCGGGGCTTGAACCCAGGTCCCTTAGATCAGTAGCCAAGCGTGCTAACCACTCGGCCACGGGACTTATTGTATTAATGACATAAAAAAAAACAACTAATAAATATCATAATTTGTACAATCAGTTGGCATCAATCATTGATTTGTTGCTTACAGTGTCAGATGTCTGAAACTGAACTCATTGTAGAGGTTAGATTAGTTTTGAAGTGTTTTCAAGAAGTAAAACATTAGCATTTCTAAGCCATTTGCTGAATGGTAAGTTGTCATTGTCGCTTGACTGGCTCTATAGGAATAAAACGTGTGATGAAAACCATTCCTTTTTTATTGGTCATATATCTCCACACTTTGCTTAAAAACAGATGGCATCTAATAAATTTATTATGCAATCTTTTTCCAAAATTCATTCCATAACTTTAACAAAATTTGAATGCAGTTATTTGCATTTTAAGCTACGGATGACCACTTTATCCAAGGGTCTTAATTTGTTAGTACAATTTAAGGGAGAAACACCAACTTTATTTTTTAGAAATTTCAATCTCAGGATGAGCTGGACACTTGTCTAAAAAAAGAAGCACTTTGTTTCCTTTCTGCAGCTCCTGATCTCAATATCAACTCTACTAGAAACAAACCTGAAGTCATCCAAGCCATTTGTTAGCAATTTTAGAACATCGAGATTTCTTGCTCTTCCCAATTACAGTTAATGTTTATTTCTTTCTTCCATCCATATTTGCACAACCAAGAACTGTAAATGATCCTTAAAAACTTTGCCTTTGATGCATTTCTCTTCCTTAAATTTTAAAGTTTTATCTGGAGTTAAATGAAAAAATAGGCCCATTCATCGGTATTAAAAGTTTCCTTATACAATTAGGCTTCACGAACTTTTGGCCGGACTATGCTCGGCCTTCTTTTGTTGTTTTGACATCTGCAGGTTGGCCTCCATAGATTTTCACAAAAAAAATATTGTCCCAACAAAAACGTTGTACATAGTTTAAAATGATCAATCCAACTGTTTGAACACACAGATTCTTCATTTTTTTAAAAGCTTAGCCAGTTCTGCCTTTGCCATTAGAAGAGGAGTATTCAAAGGAGCATTTGCACTCTGTTGTTGTGTGAACCATTTCAGCAATGCATCATTCCTGTCTTCTCAAATGGGCTTCCATAGGTATTTATTTTTTTATCCATTTTATTCAAATGCATTGATAATTTTTACTTTAGCTTTCCATATTGTACACATGGTTGAGTTAACTCACCGCCTCCTCTAGGACACTGCCTGTCTATTCGAGAAAAAAGCATGTTCCTCCTCAACGAAGTTGCTCCTGCTAGAGGGCACTGATCACCTAATAACAGCAAAGTGATATAACATACAGTTCCCTTGCTTTATTGTACCAGTCGTACCATATATTTTTAAAATGTTTTATTGTTTGTTTAATTTGGTGAAAATTGTCATTTTTTATTACTTTTATTCAGTTTCTTTCATCATAACTTTCTGAAGGAACAGAAGGGATATATATATATATATAAATTTTATTTCAAGTTATGGAGAGTAGTTTGTTAAAGGCACAAAATAAATGTATAACTGGAATTGTAATGAAGGAAAAAGACTAAGAAATTTGATATTCCCTCTGGTATAAAAAAATAAGTATCATTATTATGTAGAAAATTTGCTGTGGATTCTTTGTTAGTAGTTATGCACTGATTGATTAAAGGCACTACCCCACAGTGAAAAAGACAAAATGGACAAACGTGATTTCAGTGGTAATTCAGTGTATTTCAGTATGTTGATTAATAATATTCAATGATTATAATGATTTTATTGAGTAAATTAAAATTATTAGACTGTATGATTTAAAGAACACAATATTAAAGGTCCATATGGTAATCCAATGTGAGTTGCAGAATTTATGTATTTTTCTAACTGGAAATTTCAAAGTTATTAGCATTAATTCCAAATGTATGAGGTAATTCTGGCCCAAAGAACATGCTAAGTGATTACACACTTGTCAATAGCGGTATATATATATACACTCACAGCTAATTTGATAGAATTTAATTTATCACAATTAATTGCTGTACGTTAATAGAATAAAATATTGTCAAGAAGAGTCGTCTAGTAAATATGCACCTAGTTTTCCATATACGGAAAATGTATCTAATACATTAACTAATATTTTAAAAAAAATATGACACACAGTTACCCAGCACTACGAACAAAACAGTTAAAAAATTATTAATTAATGACAGGGAAAAAAAACCACTGGTAGAGTTTATGAAATTGAAATTCTGGATCCTTTGGATAAATTAAAAGGAAAAAATAGTTATATAGGGAAAACCTAATGGCCTTTTGAACAAAGAATGCAGGTATACCACTCAAATATTATAAAAAAAAACAACCGACAATCATAAATAATAATCTAGAATTAGAAAAATTAACATATAAAGCATTGGCAGTCCCACAAACGAAATTTCAACTTTCCGTACAATGAAAATATGCTAATTCACACCAACCAACATAGGTTCTGCAACATGGAGATTCCACCCCTTCTGGCATTGAATCTCCTGCTGTGTGAGCAAATGCACACACATAATGAGCAATAAACCATAACGTCAATGAGACATGTATTTAAACAGTAGAACATCTGAGGACCATAACTAAGAAGGTTGGTGAAACGCGTAGCTGGATGAGGGGGCTTGTTGTTTTTAAACTTTTTTAAACTTTTAATTTGTTTTAGTTTTTTAATAAGTCTTGGGGATGTGCAAGTAAATATCATTATCAACCAGTGATGAAGTGAGAACTTTTATAAGAGAATTATAACATCTTGTGGCTGTTAAAGCAAATGAATGCAGCAAATCTAATAAGGACTGGTATACAGCAGTTGCAGGTACAATTGAGCAAAGTGTCAAATTAAGATCATCAAATACCAGGCAAGAAAGGGTAGTGTATCACAAGAATACAACAAGCCCGTACCAACTCTACAACTAGCAGTGATGATAACAAGCCCGTACCAACCTGGCTATTCTTCAAAGAACAACTGAAGAGATTTAATTGCAACCTGTACCAGTGGACTTCCATCAAGTTCATCACTAATCACCAGCAAATATTGTTCCTTTTCTCTTGAACCCCTTTACAAGATAAAGGAGAGCTTACAGATAGTACCAATGAAGGGTACAATGTCAAGAGCATATCAATCGTAGTTAAGTAGCTACTATGATGAACTTTAGCTAATCAGATATGTAAAGCACTCCTCTTGAATTAATATTTTATTCTGTTAATGTACAGCAATTAATTGTGATAAATGCCTTCAGGGTCCTTGTGACATGGCCATTTAGCCCATTATGTGCAAAAAAAAGTGTCACTCAGAGGTAAAGCAACCCAACCAGAGCAGGTTCAATTATCCAATTCCTAGAAATTAACCCCCCCCCCCCCCCAATAGGGGACCACCTTGACGTGGTGGGGGAGCTTACGGTGCCTTAGCGAAATTGGGGTTCTGGCTCGTTGGTCCCTGGTGAGCACGAGAGCTTGCAGCCTGATGGAGAAACCGTAGTGGAGGGCCCTGCTGACTGGATTGGGTCTCCAGTCAAGCGGGCTCATCAACTTGGCCTCAAAGAAGTTGAGGGTCTGCAACCCCGATGGAGAGGCCTGTAGTTGAGGGTTCTGCTGACTAGGATTGGTGTCCCTGGTCAAGCGAGCTCATCAATGCAGCCTCTGTGAAGTTGTGGGTCAGCAGACTGTTTGCTGGGGGTTGTGGGTTTGTGGCCCTGATGGAAAGGATGAAGTTGAGGGCCCTGCTGAACGAGAGTGGGATCCCCTATTAGGCGGGGCTCATCAATGGAAAAGCCAAACCAAGAGTCTCCACCACGAGAGCTGAGATAACTTGGGTTGTATATCATTGTTTGTGGCTAACCAGGGTACAGATTAAATTTAGGTTTTGACCGAGGGATGAACTTTCCTTCTATAGGACTGTTCGCCATAGGTAGTCATGGGGCGAGCTGCATCTATATGGTGTTGTCTTGCCCTCGACATAGGTAGCTGCATTCTATATGGTGTGTCTTGCCCTCGACATAAGTAGTGGAGAGTTTGGCATTATCCCGATAGATGTAGTGTTAATAGTTAATTATTTAGCTAGCTTTTAGAGTTTATATTTGTGTATGCATTGCTTAGTCGTATTTCAGGGATCTGATTGTTTCAGGGATCTGATTGCAGAGCATCTTTGTTTTGTCTTCATTACTAATTTCCTAGAAATTAAATATTTGTCTTATGAACTCAAAGGAAAAAAATATTCCTTTAAAACTATTGTTAAAGACTAATTTTTCAGTATTCCTTTGTAAAAAAAAAACACATAATATCTGGAAAAAATTTTATTAGTATATTCCTTTCAACTTGTACCATGCCATTTTTAATAATTTTTGCCTGTAATAAATTAAATGCGGACGTACCACTTTTGAAAATACTTCCAAAATTCCTACTGCATGTTTTGTTTAAAGTGATAATTAGCATATGTTCCTTAAATAACTTAAATATAACTTAATAAATATTTAGTGGAAAAAATTTTCGCTAACATACGGGAATCGAACCCGCATCTCTCCAGAAACATGCCAGAATGTTCTTACCAGTTGAACTAATGGCAGCTCATCTTTTTTCTGCTTATTTTAAGATATACTCTATCACCAAGAAATGCGGGCCAACCATTGGTGCCATCTGTGTTCTCGGGTGGCAACTACCTTTATGTTGCACAGAGTGAGATGGAAATAAATAATAGTCTCATCACGCTATTTAGCGTTATTAATGATTTAAACAAAGATGATAATTGCAGCATGATCTTATGCTCTTTTGGCATTGATAAATCAATAAATATTTAGCAGAAATAATTTTTGCCGACATATGGGAATCGAACCCGCATCTCTCCAGAAACATGCCAGAGTGTTTTTACCAGTTGAACTAATGCCAGCTCGTCTTTTTTCCGCTTATTTTAAGACTATACTCTATCACCAAGAAATGCAGGCCAACCATTGGCATCATCTGTGGTCTCGGGTGGCAACTACCTTTATATTGCACAGAGTGAGATGGAAATAAATAATAGTCTCATCACGCTATTTAGCGTTATTAATGATTTAAACATAGATGATAATTGCAGCATGACCTGATGCTCTTTTGGCATTGATAAATCAATAAATATTTAGTGGAAAAATTTTTCACCGACATACAGGAATTGAACCCGCATCTCTCCAGAAACATACCAGAGTGTTCTTACCAGTTGAACTAATGCCAGTAAGAACACTCTGGCATGTTTCTGGAGAGATGCGGGTTCGATTCCCGTATGTCTGCGAAAAAATTTTCCACTAAATATTTATTAATTTATCAATGCCAAAAGAGCATCAGGTCATGCTGCAATTATCATCTATGTTTAAAACATTAATAACGCTAAATAGTGTGATGAGATTATTATTTATTTCCATCTCACTCTGTGCAATGTAAAGGTAGTTGCCACCTGAGACCACAGATGGCGCCAATGGTTGGCCTGCATTTCTCGGTGATAGAGTATAGTCTTAAAATAAGCGGAAAAAAGATGAGCTGGCATTAGTTCAACACTCTGGCATGTTTCTGGAGAGATGCGGATTCGATTCCCGTATGTTGGCGAAATTTTTTTCCGCTAAATATTTATTGATTTATCAATGCCAAAAGAGCATCAGGTCATGCTGCGATTATCATGTATGTTTGAATATAATTTAATATTAAAAGAAAAGTACTCTAAGGAAGTGGTGTTTCATAATTTAGCAGTTAGTATTCACAAATGATGAAATGTCCATATTGGTGTTCTCTAATGGAGATAGCTACTTGATGTATTCTGCTGTTTAAAATTTTAACATAAAATATACTTGTAATAAGTGTATTTTAGAAATTGCATTGTGTCTTTTATTCACAAAATATTACAGAAAAAATCCAGAACTTGAATGATATTATGGTCAGGTATTCATAATAAACATTTTACTGTTTCAAAACTAGGTATTTCAATAATAATTTTTCCTCACTGCCACATTACTTTATGGAGATAATATCGAAAACTGTACATTAAGTTTATATTGTAAAATAGAAGACAGGTTTTCAAAATTAGATCTCTGAAAAATAACTTTGTTAGAAAATGATTAAGTCCATAAAAAAAAACCATGAGCAATAAGGGAAATTGATTATTATTTATAATTGTACTAGTCTATAAGTTTAAGTACATGTTCTCCAAAAATTTAATTGTTTTGAGACAAAAGAAAACAACAACTTTTGAACAGTTCTGGGACAAAAATTTAAAGCAGCTCTTTAACAGTTTCATTTTTTTTAAAATAAATATCCCCTCAAGCAGCTGCTTGCCACACAGAGGTCTGACAGGAGCCTGTCAATTTAATACACCATAGTAGAAGGTCTGTGAGGAAGGTGAGTTCTCAGGAGAAAAATGGAAAGGACGAAGTTGAGGGCGCCAGCTAACTTGGGTTGTATATCCTTGTTTGTGGCTAACCAGGGCACAGATTAAATTTAGGTTTTAACCGATGGATGAACTTTCCTTCTATAGGACTGTTCACCATAGGTAGTCATGGGCAAGCTGCATCTATATGGTGTTGTCTTGCCCTCGACAGTAGCTGCATTCTATATGCATAACATCATGCCAGTTCTCATGACACAAACATCCATATTATCCATATATCATAAATATCTGGGGTTCAACCCAGGTCCGTTTGATCAGTACCCAGTCGTGCTAACCACTCTGTATTATCATAAAAAGGCATTTTATTCATTATTTCGCTGTATGTTTATGAACTACTTCCTTTATTGGCAATAGTAACCAGATTTTCTTTTTCCATGTTATTAAATAACTAATATTTTTGGTTATGTATTTTATAAATGTGTCAATGACAGTACTTCATACATTGAAACACTCTTAGAAGACCTCTTTGTATCCTAGGCGGCCACTGCCATCTGGTGGCCAATGAATGGACTAGTCGGAACAGGTTTTTTCGCATTTTGAGGCTGAATCGACAGGCAGTGCCCTAGAGGGAGGTGATGATTAACTAAACCAAACTCACAACAAACATCAGCCTTTATTCTGCAATCACTGCAAGCTACAGACATGTGTTTTAGAGCTCCTGACTTTACCTTAGAGTGTTTTTTTCACTGACTTTTTGGTTCAGTCTTCAAGTGTCTGTTCCTTCTTCTTGTTTGTAGCTTAAGGGTTTCCTCAGCTGCTGTTGCTAAGTGTTTTTTATATTCCATTATTACTGTAGTTATTTAGTTTCTTTGTTAATTATTTAGCTAGCTTTTAGAGTTTATATTTGTGTATGCTTCGCTTAGTCGTATTTCAGGGATCTGATTGTTTCTGATACAATGATGTGCTCTCCTCCTGGCTTCAAGAAGAAAGGTGGGTCTACCACCTTTCCTGGCATGAGTGCCTGCTTCTCTCCCTTCTAAGAATCCTACTACTTAAGGTAACTTGCCGCAGTGACCCCTCAGGGCCTATTCTAAAGAGAGAGTTTCTGCCCCCTCCTCTCCAAACAAAAAGTCTTGCCACATGCACTCTAACTCTGTGCCTAGAGGCAAGACTTTACTTAGGTTCCAGTGCATGCCGGGTCCAGGCATCTCAGGCACTTCCTCTGACATGTTGGGTCTTTCCACTGCTGCCTCAAAGAGCAATGAGACCTCCTCTGCTGGCTCCCCAGGCACTACTTCTGAGGTGCCAGATCCCTCCACTGCGTGGAGTGACTTCTCTTATTGCAAATGACATTTCTCCAGGTGCTTCTTGTGTTACCCCCAGCAATGCCATCCCCCTGTATCTTAGTTGTGTCTGACACAGCTCCAGTGGCTGCTGAACCTTTAGCTGCTCCTGACAGCGCTGCAGCTGTACTTACTGTCGGCCCTCCCCCAGCAGATACGCCTGAGGACGAACGGCCACTGATCGATTTGTCCAACATCATGGATGTCGATCTCCAGATGCCTGAGATCCTTGAGGATGGATTTGTCATCATCAGCTGCAAGAACAGGAGATCTGACTCTATCCCTCTCATTGTGTCTTTGGCCAACTCCTGACCCTTAGGATCCTACAATCCGAACTCCATCTCTGCCAAGATAGTTAAGATTCTCAGCGAGTGGATTGTAGAGTCCTCCTACATGGAGACAGGAAGCTTATTGGTCAAGATCAGCCATCCTGACCTAGCCGATAAGCTTCTGGTCACTACCTCCATTCTGGGTATCCCTGTTACTGTGGATTATCCAGTCTCATGCTGTCAGCCACTGGGCCTCATTGAGGATATTGACACTTCCCTTTCTGATGAGGCAATCCTTGGTGCCCTCTCAGATCAGAGAGTGACAGTGGTACACCGAATGTACTGCTATCTACCCTCTGACTGGGGTCAACAAGATTCCCCTCAGGAAGGTAGTCCATATCTTTAGTAAATTCCCCTTACCTGGAAATGTTATCCTAAGCTTCTACAGGATCCCTGTGGAACCTTACACCAAGGCCCCTCCTCAGTGCCTGAAGTGCCAATGCTTCAGACACATTGCTAAGAACTGCAGAGGAACGGTGTGGTGTAAGTGTTGCATTTGGCCTCACTCCCACTGGCAGTGAAAGCACACCAAGCCCCCTATCTATGCCAACTATGGTGGGCCTCATGCCACCACATTCTCTCGGTGCCACACCAGGAAGCTCGCCTGCAAGAAGAGGGAAGCCCTTGGTTCTGTCTGTTCTTTGGCTAGCACCAAGTTTGGGAAGATCCCTCTTCAGAGGTCAGTGGTGACACCTCCTCCTCCCCCTGCACCTAAGAAGGCCATGTGCAGCAGGTGCCTCTTTGACACCTCAGTCAGCTTTGCCACTGCCACGAGGGGTCAAGTGACTCCTGCTACTGCCATGGAGGTAGACCAATGGAGATGCCTGTGCTTCTAGCACAGGCACCTTTCACTGCTCCTGCTCCTCTGACCCCTGTCACTCTTCCTGAGGTGATGGTCTTTGCTTCTTTCCCCATGTTCTGTAGGTACCTCCATGGTGCAGAATCCTGCTGCAACCTCTGTAGCAGACTCCTGTCCCATTTAGGCCAAGAAGTTAGCCGGGAAGGCAAAGAGAACAAGGAAGAGCAGGGCTGCTTGTTGGCCTGATCTGAAGAAGCCCTCCTCCTCCTTGATGCATCAAGACTTTAAGAAGGACCACACAGACATGGTCCTCCTGCCCACCATTCTCTCTCTATTTGTGGATGTCATCAAGGTTATTACTGCTGCTCTACTTGAGGAGTCTCGACCTCAAATTTTGACGATCCTCAACCAGCTGCCCTCACTTATATCACACTTTGTGGACCTGCTGAAAGAGCTACCGACTGGCAGCTCTTTCAGCAGATCTCATCTGAAGGACTCGCTGCCATCGAAACTACAGATCTCAGTGCAGTGTCAGAGGCCCTCATTGCTGCCTCTGATGCCTGCATTGTTTTGATCTCAACACCCGGGCATCTTCCTCCTCTGGATATCCACTATAAGTGGCTTTGCACCATTCGCCACCGAGCCAAAAGGCGTGCCCGCTGCTATTGGAGATTTCCAGACATTCTTCATGTTAGAAGGCTATCTGCTACGATCAGAAGGTACCTGAACCGCCGTGAAAGGTTTGGGTGGCATTCTTTCTGCTCCAGCATCAATGTCTTCACCCCTTCTGGGAAATTCTGGAAGTACATCAGGAACCTGATGGGGGAAGCTGCAGCATGCCCTCCCTTTCCATAACCTTGCCCTGTCCCGTAGGTAGACTTTAGCTGCCACTGCTAATGCCTTCTTGCTGCATCTCACCTCTTTCCTTCCTGTCTCACCAGTGACTGATCAGGATATGGCTCAGCAGCCCTGCTCTGGGACTGAGCCTTGCTATAATGATCCTTTCAACTTACAGGCAATCTCTGCAATTAGGGCTTCAAAGCACTCATCAGCTCAGGCCCTGATGGCATAAGCTATACTCAGTTAGCTAACCTGTCATCTGAGGCTCTGCTTGTGCTTCTTAAAGCCTTCAATCACTTCTGGACCACCTGCATAGTACATGATTCATGGAAGCCAACACATATCATGCCTATCTTGAAGCAGGGAAAACCTGCCACTGAGCTCTCCTCTTACAGGTCCATTGTTCTATCATCTTGCCCCTACAAGATCTTAGAGAGACTGGTCCTTGGATACCTAGAATGGTATCTAAAGTCCAAGGACCTCCTCCCTGACAGCCTCTTGAGTTTACGCAAAGGAAGGTGCACGTCCAATAATCTTATCGATCACTGCGCCTGGTCAGCCCCCTGCTGCTGACCAGGGGCTGTCCAAGGGACAGACTACAGTCAGTCTTCTTCAACATTCAGAAGGCATTCGACTCCCTATCCCACTCGGATATTCTCTGCAGGCTCCATGATCTCGGCCTCAAAGGTAATATCATCCACTGGATCTTGGCATACCTCTCCAACAGGACAGTTCGCGTGAAGCTGGGCAATATGCTCAGTGCCTCCTACATTATCAGTCATGGAGTACCTCAAGAGGGTGTCCTCAGACCAATATTACTGAACATCTTACTGTCAGGCCTACCCTCTCGACTTGAGAATAGAGTGGGTTTCTTCATCTATGCGGACAATATCTGCATCTGATTCCCTAGCTCAGCTCAAGATGAAACGAGTTGTGGCCATGGTCATCAAGTTCTTCGACAACCTAAGCCTCACTCTTTCCACCGATAAGACTGTGGCCATGGTTCTCGCAAAGAGACGCCTTCTGCCCACCTTCCCTGGCCTCATGCTTGGACCAGACCACATCAAGGTCATCAAACAGCATACGTTCCTTGGTGTGGTCCTGGACAACATGACCTGGAGACCTCACATCCAGCATCTCAAGACAGTTGCCACAGCACAGAGAAATATACTGTCTTTCCTTGCTCGTACCCACTGAGGAAGTTCCTGCAAGACCCTCCTGGTCCTGTAGCGTCACTTGATCATCTCCCGCATCAAATACAGTGGTCACCTTAAGAGCAGTGCCTCTGCTTTACTGCTGAGCAAGTTGTCCACAGTACACACTATATCTCTGTGCATCTGTCTCGGACTCTGCCCTAACACATTTAATGTGTCTGCCATTGCAGAGGCTGATGACATACCTTTCTGCCTGCACTGGAAGAGAGATATACTGTATCATCTCTCGAAGCTCCATTCCCTCCACTTGAACCACAAGCTTCTCAGGAAGTTGCAAGACAGGCCAGATTCTGCCATTGCCGTGTCTGTCACTGACTTCTATGACTGAGTCATCCCTGACAGCTCCACTGCTGGTAATACGCTTTTTCCTGATCTTCCACCCTGGAGGAACAGTGATCTTATGATCAATGTCACTATCCCTACTCTAGGTCGAAAGAGCGACTCAGACCCAGTAGCCATCAGGCTTCTCTCTTACTCCTATGTCACCATATAATATGAGAGATGTATTGAGGTCTACACTGATAGATCTGTTGACTGGTAGAGACTATGTGCTGTCTCTGCCTTTGCCATCCCTGATATGGGCTTTGGCACAGGTTTCTGTCTCCCACATCTCACTTCCTCCATCTGTGTAGAGCTTCATGCTATCCTTGAAGCTGTACTCTACATCCTCAACCTCTAGAGTGGCAACGTTGTCATCCTCTCTGACTCCAAGTCAGCCTTGGAAGTTCTCCAGAAGCGAGACTGCAAGAGCTGCAACCCCTCCCTCATCCAGATGATCAGGGAGACTTGCTCCAAGGTCACTTCTATTGGAATCGCAATTCATTTCCAGTGGATCCTCTCCCATGTAGGGATACCTAGCAATGAGCTTACTGATCCTACTGTGAGGTAGGCACTTGAGAATCAGAGGTATATATCTAATTACCCTCTTTCTCTCAGCGACTGCAAGAGTTTTGTCATGCAACTGATGAGCCAATCTTCTACTATCTTGCCCAGTGGCAGAGGGACTCCAGCTGTTCCTCATTCAGTTACCTGGTTGACTCCTCTCTCACTGCTCCTAACCTCGGTAACTTCCACAGATCTGAAGAGACTCTCCATCAATGTCTCCGAGTTGGTGTCATCTACACCAACTCTACATTTCACACTCTCGGCAGAGTGTACAGTCCCAACTGTGCCACATGCAGCACACCTGAGACTGTATCTCATGTTCTGCTCAACTGCTCCCGCTACAATGCTGAAAGAGATGCTTTGTTCCTGGAGCTTCATGCTATCTGAACCACTGACTACTCCATCACCTCCATACTTGGTTAACCACCACAATCTGAAGCTGCAGCGAACACACTTCTGACTTGTCACTGATTTCTTTCAGAACATTATCCTATTCTGCAAGGTCTCATGTTTTCTTTCTTTTCTTCTAAGAGATTAGTACTCTTAATAGTCCCGAGAGATAGCTGAGAGGCAGTCCCTTCTATTGTGACTAATGTAGGGATCCCCTCATTGGAGGCTAATTTCACCATGAACTTACAACACCTTGAACCTTTTGTTTTACCATTTTATAACTCATTTATAATTTTAACTTTATCCCCCAAAGTCAAAACTTTTATGGAAACCATATATATAAGAAAATGATTTCGGTATTTTGCAGATTTCATGATATGAGCAAAGAATCTAGCATTGATTTGCACTAAGAAAATGAATGCTCCCCGAAAGAGAAGGAGAGATAAGATGACTAGCTGAGCATGTTTCACCAGCTCAATCTGCAAAAACCCAAAGCATTTAGACCATGCTATTTTGTTGTAGAAGGACTTGCAGAAAAACAAAAAAATTTTCTGCCTTGAGAATTAAAGAAGTTTGTTGGAGGAAATCCCACACCCCTTTGTGCTCGGTTTAATCCATCAAACGGATATTGCTTTCCATTTAGTTAGTGAATACAAGGATTACTGTACTTTGGAAAATCCCAGAGCACTTTTTCTGCCATATGTAACAGCCCATCCACTTCATATAGATGCCATTATTCTCTTTTGGGATTTTAAAAATATACAAGTAATGCCAAAGAGCAACAACGTTGCACCAAGTTGGGCATCGTGATTTAATTTGCAGAGTACATACAATATTGTTCACAAACAAAAATTCTGTTCTACTTCGTGCTACTACATTCGAAAGCTCTGGGTACTTGGAAGAATCCAGGAAAATACATATCATTCAAAATAATCTGTAGAATCAGACTAACTGTGCTTAACAATCTCAACCATCTGCACTTATCTCTGACAATTCCACATTTCAGTCCATTATATTTACCAGTATAATAACAGTGATATTTCTGAATCATTAGTGTGAATAATTGTCATAAGTATATGTAAATTCAGAAGATGAAATATTATGTTATAATAACAGCAGTTCAAATAGAGCTTTAATCACCCTTTTCATTTTAAAATTTCACTCTTTTTTCCATGTTTCAGAGAAAATGATGTAATAAAACATTTTGTTATCACTCTCAGATCTCCTACTGTGGCATATAAACTGACAGGCTCCTGTCAGACCTCTGTGGCAAGCAGCTGCTTGAGGGGGTATTTATTTTTATTTTTTTTTATTAAAATATTTACCTTAGTCATAATTAAAGTACATATTTTAGACAATAAGTTGAGAGTCAAGTAGAAAATATGTAGCAACAAATATTTATCATAAAAAAAGTAAGTCTACTAATTACATTTTTCCCCTTTCAGTAAGCAGTGAAGATGAAGTAATAATTGTACATAAAGAAAAGCAAAAGAAGGGAAATAATCCTATGGTTCAAAGTGTAAGTAATTGATTTTTTCATTGTGTCACTTTTATTAGTTTAAAAATATTTTCATTATTTTGTAAGATGAATATTTTAACAGGTAATTTTTCTAGGGATCAATCATGATTATTTGCAAGTGGAAAGATTATATCTCACCCTAGAGTTTGAAATATTGTTTATTATTATTATTAGTTTATAGCTCTACATTTTTCACAAAAAATTATTTTTGTGTATGTTTTTCACTGTTCTTCCAAGTTACTTTTTTATGGCTGTATCTTTTAACTTTCATCATTACACTAATATTACATCACTGCAGTGATGGAATTGACTTACATGTATGTGTGCTGTCAAACATTGAAATTGCATCATCCACACCAGTGGTTCTTAATAGATGTTTTCTGATGGCTCCATTATCAAGTCATGTAATTCACTGTGGCTGCATTAAATATATTGAGTTGGTAAATGTGATTATAAAATTTGACTCTAAATCTATAAATAAATTACAACCACAGCTACTCTATGTCAATTTAATTATCATGATATCTAGCTGCTACTTTACAAAATTTTAAAATTAATGATGATGTTGTAACATCACCCTATTAATATTTTCAGTTTTTTTAAATTTTGTAAAGTAGCAGTTAGATATCATGATAATTAAATTGACATAGAGTAGCTGTGATTGTAACTTATTTATAGTACAGCACACGATAAAAGTAAGTGCATATGAAAATTAAGAGCCTACAAAAAATATGAGTCTCTCTAAATAAGGAATTACTTAACTTAAATTCTTAAAAGAATGTAAAAGATTAAAATTAACACCAAAATTTTTAATAATACCTAAACATAAATGCGACCAAATAAACCGAAACACTAAATAATGTTTAAAAATATCAATTAACCTTACCACATACTATACTGAAAACCATAAAAAGATTGGTATAAATGATAGATATAAATTAGTTACTATGGAGGGAGTCTATAATATTAATATATCAGATCCAACTAATAAACTGGAGGGGAAGAACAATTATATAGGGAAAACTTACAGAACATATAATCAACGTATGACGGAACGTAGCAATGATATTAAAAATTAAAAACCAAACAATGTTAGTGCAAACAATAATTGAGAATAATATAAAAGTAAATAAAGTGCAATATAAACCTTTAGTTGCCCCCCCCCCCCCTACAAAATTTCAATTGCAATATGCAGAAACATTTTTGATTAATCTACATAAAGACTCAGTATGTAACACAGAAATACCAACCATGCCCTCAGCATGGAATCTCCTGCTGATGAGCAACCTGACATCTGAGTTGTGCAGTTAAACCAAATGAGAGACAATATAAATAGCAAGAGGCAATCATAACAGACTGCACTCACACCTGAGGAAGCACCGAGACAGGAGGGGGTAAAATGTGTCGTGATGTGTCATTTCTAAAATACTTTTAACATTTTAAATCTTGAATTACTTAACATTTTAATGTTGAATTATTTTATGCATTTGAAAATCTCTGGAGTTTATTTTAACTTTAAACTTTGAATCTTCCTGGGGTGAGCAAACGGTCACCAAATGCTGAATTGGACTGTGAATTTAATTGTGTGCACATGATAACCATCAACATTAAAGGAAGAGCTGGTAAACCTTAAGCTTGGAAATCTAATAGGAAGATGGCTACAAGTGGGTGAAATGTAAATCACCACAGTAGAAGCTTTAAATGCCTGTACCATCCATCTATAATTAAGTGCATAACTGGAACATCAAAGAACATCAAGTCTGGAAGAACATTAAGGCCAGAAAATTATCAAGCAGAACAACAGGTATAAGGTGAAGGGACTGGTAGACCTTGTAAGGGACATTAAATCAAGCATCAACCAAGGAAGATCATCATTTAAAAGGCAACAAGAGACTGAGCTGGCCCAAGCATCATATACAACAGAACTGGTAATAATAATTTATATCGTTTTCATACTGTATCACCTTTGTAACAAAAGGGTAGATTTCAAGTAGAAATGAGGCTTAATGTCAGAATGCTTAATCACGGATATTGCAGGAGATGCAATATACCTCTGATGTGAGGCAAATAATGAGGTCTACCATATATAATCACCTAGGAATGGTATAATCACCCTAGGAATATTTTCATTTTTTTAAATTTTTATAAAGTAGCAGCTAGATATTGTGATAATTAAATTAACTAAATCTGTTATGTTTTGGAGATTCCTCAGTTTTTATTTATAGATGTAACAATAATTTCTGAGGTTAAATGGTAATTAATTAAATATTTCATATGCAAGATATGTGAAATATTTGTGGAATAATTCCTTTTTTACCTTAAGGGCTGTTCATGTCAGTAGTTTCTAGACAATCAAAGCACAGATTAAGGTAACTCTCACAGATAGGACACTAACACAAAAATGTGATCAGACCGATCTCGGTGCCTCTATCATCAGTGATACTAAGTAAATTACTAAGTTTGTACTTGACACTTCAATGGGTGTTCTTGCATGTGAGCACATTGAACTAGTTTAGTTGAATGCACATGTCTAATGCTTGCAATATTGATATAAGGAACCTCATATTGGAGGCTAATATCACCAAAACTTGAACCTAGATATATTGGGAAGGAAACATGAGTGTTTTAATTACAGTTGTTTATGAATTGTAGAAATGTCAAAGAATATTCATGTGTGTGAAGCTGTTCATGTAGTAACAGCAGTCGCAACATTGATGTTTCTCTGTTAGGATTTCCAAAGAATAATCTTATTCAATAAATTGATTTTGCGATAAGAAAACTCTGCTTTCGATCCTAATATAAATGAAATAGGTCTTTAAACAAGTTAATAATAATAATTCCACACAGGGGGTTACAGTAAACAAGGTACAGGTAATTTTGGATATTAGTTACCTGTACCTGTGCTTATTGTATTGTGTATCAAAATATTTCCTAAATGATTATTACAAATAAAATTATATAGTTGAATGAAAATAGTAATTTATTTTTAAATTACTTTAATGCTACACCCATTTCTTTTTGGTATTAGGCATAAACTGGAAGGATAGCTATGTACCAATCCCCAGTGATGATGCACAGAACCAGCCAGGTCTAGCACCTAACGTCCGACCCCGCCTTCTCGTGGTGCAGGCCGTTAGTACCTTTCAAAAGAAATTCTCTTTTGGAAGGGAACCGAGAGGAGGGCTGCCAGTTCAGTATGGTCTACTGATCTGGTCATCTATGGCCACTTTTTTCTTTTTTTTTTCAACCCTGCTGAGGAGTGGTCAATTTCACAGGGTCTTGGTGCTGACCATTTATACCTACTAGACTGGACTTGTTTATGAATTTGAGCTTGATTATGGATCCTGAACTTGCTGCACTGGTGGGCCTCTTTTGAGGGAGAATCTGCCACTGTGTTTTCTGTTTGCTTCTGGGTTGCCAACCCTAAGTGAACAGAGGCATAGGATACCTTATATCAGCTGGTGGATAATCCTCATCAGAGACCATCGCAGGTACCTGAACCTCACATAGCTAGTTGGGCATTGTCAATTCTAAACTGGAGTAATGTGCCTCAGGCAGGCAATATGGCTCTTGAAAAAGTCCACTTGAAAAGGTTGATGCCTGAAGTTCCTACCAACATCGGTGACTTCAGCCTTTAGTGAAGGAGGAACAGGTCTTTGTTCCATTCCTGCGATCAGGGGGCTGTTTGATATTGTTGGCGCTACCTATCTCAATAAACCTAGTTTCTTTAAAAATCCTACTAATCATTTTCTCTCTGCAGGAACATGGAATGTGAGGACATTACGTAGAGATTAATATCTTGATGTCCTCACTCAGGAATTCTAGCGCTATAACCTAGATATTCTAGGCTTGCAAGAGACCAGACGGTCAGGTAAAGGTGAGATACTTAAAAATAACTTTATATTTCTCTTTACAGGGAGGGAAGATGGAAAGCATCACAAATTCATGGGTCTGCTTCTCAGCAGACATGCTAGTGATGCTCTTTTAGGATATGAGTGCATTAGTGAAAGGTTTCTTACAGCAAAATTTCAGACAAGCATTAAAGACTTGAATGTTATCTGCTGTTATGCCCCCACTGAGGATGCCAATGAGGATAAGGATAAGTTTTACAGACAACTTCAGGATATTTTGAATTCTGTCAAGAAAGGAGATATTACCCTTGTTCTAGGTGACTTCAATGCCAAAGTTGGTACTGACTGACTTTTGGGGAGGAGTGATAGGCCCTTTTGGTATTGGTAGCTGCAATGGAATGGGCAACGTCTCCAACAGGTAAGTAAACTCAATGGTTTCAGAATAACCAACACTTATTACAAACACCGCGACATATGTAAGTGCACATGGGTTTCACCTGATGGTCTGCATAAAAATATGATTGATTATATATGAATTAACAGCAAATGGACTAGGTCTGTTAGGAATACCAGGTCATATAGGGGAGCTAAAATTGGATCTGACCATTACCTTGTTAAAATTGTCTTGCAACTTAAACTTAAAAAGTGTTGTGATAAGGTTAAAAAATTTGTCTTTAATACTGAAGCTCTGAAAGATCCAGTTATAGCTAAAGCTTACCATGATAGGTTACTTAGTCATTGTGACAGTCATGGTATGCTTACTATTGAAGTTGAGGAAGAATGGGATTATTTTAAACAGGCTTTTTTGGAAACTAACAGTACTCTTTTAGGAATAAAGTATCAGAGGAGGCAGATTTATTTGAATGATAAGGCACTTGAGCTTATTTCAGAAAGATGGAACTGCAGAATGTCTTTAATCAATACCCTACTAGTCCTAATAGAAAGGATTACAGAGAGCTTAATAAACATGTAAAGGATCAGTTAGCTGTTGATAAGAATCTTTGGCTTGACGGCTTGGCTGACAAAGTCGAGGAAGCAGTTAAACAGCACAACAGCAGAGAGCTGTACCAGATAGTTAATGTTTTGTGTGATAGAAAACGGACAGGCATTCAGGGATTGAAGGATAAACAAGGTAAGGTTATAGACAGTGAGGATTCTATCATGACTAGGTGAGCTGAACATTTCAGTGATGTTCTAAACAGTGTGTTAGTTCTACTCCCATTGTTTGCAATGATGATAGATCCATTAGTGGCTTTAATGTTGGCCCTATAACACAATCTGAAGTTATTTTGGCTGTTTCTAAACTTAAACTTCATAAATCCCCAGGGTAGATGAAATTACTACGGAAATGCTTAAAGGTGGAAATTTTTCAGTTACCACTTGGATGACTGAAATTTTGAATATCTTTTATGATAAAGGAATGGTTCCTAAGGATTTTACAAAAACTATTATTATCCCTATTTTTAAAAAAGGTGATCACAGTTCTTGTGATAGCTATAGGGGTATCAGCCTACTCTCTGTTCCAAGTAAAGTTCTTTGCATGATTGTGCTTGTGATTGTGCATGATGAGAATTAAGAATCTGGTTGACAGGCAATTGCATGATGAGCAATGTGGATTCAGAAGTGGTAGGGGATGTGTGGATCAGATTTTTTCACTTAGGCAGATTCTTGAGAAATGTTTAGAGTTTCAAAAACCTCTGGTTGCTAACTTTGTTGATTTCAAAAAGGCTTTCGGCTCTGTTGATCATCATAATTTGTGGTTGATTGTGAGATCATATGGTATACCTGACAAGTTAGTTAACATAATGAAAGCTCTCTATAATAACACTGAGTCGTGTGTGAGAGTTGGTAAGACTTGTAGCAATTGGTTTAGCATTACTTCTGGTGTTCGACAAGGGTGCATTTTATCTCCTTTTCTCTTTAGTTTGGTAATTGATTATGTTATGCGAAATTCACTGCAAGGGCAAGATTTTGGCCTTAAATGATGTGGAGATAAGAAAATTTCTGATTTAGATTATGCTGATGATTTAACCCTTTTGTCAAATGATGTTGATGAGATGAACACTTTCATTTGAGGTGTTGATGAGACTGATAGTAGAGTAGGTTTGGTTATAAACAGAGAGAAACCTAAAGTGATGAAAATTGGTCATTTAATTTATATATTTAATGACCAATTTATATATTTACTATTGATTGATTCATATATTTCTATGTTGAAATTTTTGGAGCTTCTTAAACTCTGTACCTTAGGGTCTCTAAAACTTGTTGTAGCTTAGGTTTCAGAAGATTGAAGTCCAGCCCTGTATCGAACGCTCATCTTCCAAAATTTTTTCCAATGCAATAAAATGTTATGTACTGCATAAGACATTTGCAGACAAATCCACTGGATAAATTTAGTTCTAACTCAGAGATATCTATTTATTCCAAAATAAAACGACTAAAGCTATCATTATTAATGATGCCAACTTACCCATAATTTCTGAAAATCAAATTTTTTCTTCATGTGTGTATTTTTTTTTACATTCAGTTATAATAATTGTGAAACTCAAAGGAAACAAATAACATATTTTCCTCTTTTCTTATTACACAGAAAAACTAAATTTGATCCAGGGTCGGACTTACACATAAGCTAACTAAGCTAGAGCTTAGAGCCTCACAATTATGAGGGGCCTCAAAAATGAAGTTTGAAGTTTTCTGTGCCATGAGTGTTTTTAATTTAAAGCTATGGAAAATTGACCCCCCCCCCCCTTGTGCTTTCTTCCATCCTAAAAAAAGGGGGAAATATGAAAATGATTGTTCCCATATGTCTTCTGAACACAAGTGTGGGAAGTAATGAGTTATGTGTCAAATGAAAGCTTGTGGGTTGGGGAATGTCATAGGCTATAATAAAAATAACCCCCCTATACTTTCTTCCTCTCTAAAAAATGGGAAATATGAGTCATTCTACTATATCTTCCAAACTCCAGGGCCTACAGTTATGAGTTAGGTATCAAATGAAAACTTGTATAATGACTGTCATTAACTATTTCAAATTTTGCCCTCATTATTTCTCCCTGATAAAATATAGGGGAGCAGATTTTCATGGGGGTCAACTTTAATGAGTCCTGTATTTTATTTTACCTCAAATTAAAGCTTGTGACGTCTCCAATGTTGTGGTCTACCTCAAACGTGACTCAAAAATGATGGTAAATGTGATCGATGTTTATGAGTCATATATCAGTTTTTGAAGGTAGGTGTTTTTAGTGACAACAAAAAAAAATATGAATTAAAAAATTTAAAAAATATTTACCTTCCTATAGAGCCCTAAAAAGTAGAAAATAAACCTAAAGCATATCGATGGTGCAATCAATCACTGAATTCGTATTCACTTCAAAGGAAGATAGGGTGCTGATTTACCTATTTGGCAAAATTGCAGGCACCTTATATTCCTTTGAAGTGAATGCAAATTCAGTGACTGATTGCACCATCGATATGCTTTAGGTTTATTTTTTACTATAGGAAGATAATAAAAAATAAATACCCCCTCAAGCAGCTGCTTGCCACAGAGGTCTGACAGGAGCCTGTCAGTTTAGGTACTTTTTAAATTTTTTAATTTATATATTTTTTTTAAACGTTCTTTGCTTCTAAACGAAACAATCGAAATTCAAAGCAACTCACAAGGGAAACTGAAAACAACTCATATTATCATTTGTTCTTAATAATCTATCCTGGTTAAAATGGATTTTATATTTCATTTCTTCTCCTCCTAAAAGATGCAAACGGAAATTATTATTATTTAGTATTCATCTCTTGTGATATCTTAATAAACATAGCATCGTTTATTTTATTCATTTTGTAATTATTATTTGCCGTGTTATGTAGACAATCACAGTATTTACTTTGTCAATCAGGACTACATCAGCAGCTTTACTATTGTCAACACAAATTTTATCATTATGACCACCGTCTGAAAATCTTAGCGTTATACAGGGTGAATCTGAAAAAGTGGGCAAAACTTTACGGGGTGGTAGAACACAGTTATACGAGCAATATTCATCATAGAAAGTATGGGCGGAACGCAAATGGCGAGCCGCTAGGTGGCGTTGGAAATGGTATAAAAGGGTCGGTCCTCGCACCCAACGGCATTTCTACCGTGGATTGCCGAGAGGATGGCTGGTTATACTAACCACGAAATGGCGGATATGCACTTTGTGTACGGTGTGGTGGACGGGAATGCAAGTGAGGCACAGAGTATCTCCTCTCCTTCTTGTGTTCATTCTTTAAATGCGACAGTGGAAAACTACCTTTTAACTTCTCACCGCTTGCGTTCCGACCATACATTCTATGACGAATATTGCTCGTATAGCTGCGTTCTACCACCTCATAAAGTTTTGCCCACTTTTTCAGATTCACCCTGTATATTAGAACAATGACACAAATGTGCATGTTTTGAAAATGCAATAGCACTGAACTGCAGGAGACAAGTCAATATTTTGTAGTGATCCGTGACACTTGATTGGTTGATTCCATGAGAGCAACCAATATTTGAAGAATGTTACTTAGCGTATATCTGTAGTATAATATTATATGCAGGGTGTCCCTGAATTCATGGCCCAAACATGAGGGGATGGTAGTACACACCGAACCCACCAATATTCATCATAGAATATGCGGCCGCAAACGCAGCCCGGTGGCGGTAGGGGGCACAGACGAGGCGGCACGGCTTAAAAGCGCTGGATCAGCCAAACCCCAGCATTCTCAGCATTGACCGGACACGAGATGGAGCAATTTACGAACACAGAGAAAGCCAATATTCACCTGATGTATAAGGCGTAGCCGAGGGCAATGGTAGAGAAGCGCAAAGACTACCGTGAGTGATATCCTATGTGGCGTGTGCCCGATCATAAAATGTTTGTGCAACTGCACCCCCAGCTGTCTGAGGCAGGCACCTTCCACATCAATCGACATGATGTCAGACAAGCACAGACGGTCAGAATGCCAGCTATGAGTGAGGACATCTTATGTATGGTGACAGATAACCCAGATACAAGCACGCGATCCGCCACCCGAGCCTGGGTGTGCATCGGAACAGTGTCTGGCGAGTACTGCATGAAGAAGGGCTACACCCCTATCACTTGCAGCGAGTGCAGGCATTGGCTGCTGTTGATTATCCCATGCACATGGATTTCACCTAGTGGTTCCTGCAGCAAAGTGCTGCACATTCCTATTTCCCCGCGCATGTGCTCTTTATGGATGAATTAACATTCTCACGTGAAGGCGTAGTAAATGTCCATAATGCGCATTTGTGGGTGGCCCAGAACCTCCATGGTACACATCCAAATTCGAACCAGCACGGGTAAGATAGGTGTTCTTGATAACAAATTATTCTGCATATAATTAAAAATGAAATAAAGAAGTTTTAAAAAGTTAAACAAAAGTGCTTATCTTTTTATATATGTCATAACAAATAAAATGACCAAATACATTTATATCAGTTTTACAAAAGGGGTTATAAGAATTTCTATTATTTTTTACATTGTAAAATGCATATAAGAAAGCATTTTTTAGTGTCCAATAATGTTTTAGATTTGCATGGCACTTTTCAGGTCCACTAATTTAAATTTTGGGAGTAAGTAATATAATTTTATTGCTGTTAGTGATATTATATAAAATATTTCAATTTTTTTTTACAGAAGCGAATTTCTTTTTAATTTTTTAATAAAAACAAAAAAAAAAACTTTTTCTGCCAGAAGTTGTTTTTATGCATGATAGATATAAAATCAAGAAACTTCTAAAAACTAGTGCACAAATGACAATTATCTGAACTTAGGTCATATGTACTACAGTACTAAAAAAATTTCTCCTGGAGCACAGTTTTGGCAAGGTTTGCTTCACTCGCTAACCTATTTCTTAGGGAACCTTATTTTTCAGAAAGAAAGAAAAAGCACAATATACATCCCAAGCAATAAGAAACCATAAGGATTTTTTTAACATGAAATCTTATTCATTTCCATTACATAACATTTGTTGTTTACAAATAGCAAAAGGCTTTTGGTTTCCATTGAGGAATGTGAACTTCGGCAGTTTTTTCAATGTGTACAAAGTTTATTGAGTATTTCGCAGATTTTCTGGTTTAACATCATCAGCAGCTAAAATCTAAGATTATTTTTACTGATTACTTATTGCATTTGAAACTCTTTTCAGTCTGTTTAGTTATTAATTTTTTTAATAGCATCAGGAATATACGGTGGCTTTCTTAGTGGCATATTTCTTGTAGCTTTTGGGGTCAAAATTCTCTAGGATGACACAGTTCATGTAAAATTTATGTAATTTGGACTAAATATTTTCCCAGAAAGTCATATTTCTCTCAATTCATATTACTTTTCGAATCAGCCTCACCGTAAAAGAAAAAAAACACACCATTTCATATTTCTGATACGTATATATTTCTGATGATGACCCTGAATTCGAATATAATATTTGTGCTTTGTGGAGATGAAACAAAATCCATCACTATTTATTTTTATACTGATAGTATGTGTTCATAACCAATGCAATTTTTTTTTTACATTACTGCAGACGATGGACATAACCTCTACCATATTATCATCACCAATCAACCCATCAGGATTCATGCAAAGGAAAAGTTTACGTTATTTGGGTTTGAATAAAACAATAATTCGGTGGATAATCACGGATAATGACACAAAACTCGTGTGCACCCACCACCGATTGTAACCGAGGACCCCACTCCAAACAACCGTGTTGAGAGTCAATGGGCACGCATCTCACTAGAGTGTCCGAGTTCAGCCGGGGGGGGTCAGCTCCATGGTGACATATTTATTGCTTTGGTCGGGGGAACACAGGGCTAAGGTGCCTGGAGTCACTTGAGGCAACTGCTAGAACAGTGGACTGCCACTGAATATAGCAGTGGTTGTACTATGCAACTTTTCAACCATATATTCGTATATAAAGAAGCATATAATATAGAATCTAGGTAATTAGGTTTACAGAATGGAAGGTAATAAACATAATTGCAGTTAATTTTTTTGAGGAAATGTGATTAGAAATAAATTATTTTCAAAAAATATTGCATCTTACAGTAATGAAATGCTACAGAAGGAAGAGTAATGCCATCTAGTGTCTGTAAGGGGACATATTTCATGGTTAAATTAAAAAAAACTGCAAGTGGAAAAAACGTATATCTAAAAATATTTCATCTTTTTTCTATTTTTGACTCCGCCATAAATTTATTTTGAAGTTCCTGTAATCCACTACAATTTCTCTAACTCGAGCAATCTTTCATTTCTGTGTAGTTGTGACCCAAAATATTTACCATTGCAAATATATGGCTTTCACTTTCCCTTAATACATTTAATAGTATAATGCCTACTATTAATTTTACACATGAAAATGAAAAAACATTACCATATTTAGATATTTTAATATCTCGCAAAAGCACAAAATGTGAAATAACTGTACAGAAAACCTACATACGTAACAAATATAATTCCTGAAAATTCATCTAAAATCTGCTCTAATAAAAAAAACTCTAGATTTAGAGCTACAATACATCTATAAAATAGGAATGCAAGCCGGGTATGAAAAAAAATATTTGAAAAAAAAATAGAAAAAAAATAAATATAAATATTTTGCAACTACTCAAATAACTCCCACAAAATACCCTGATTGAATATAACTTATATAATATCCTTTCCATATATTCCTAATTTGTCAAGTATTAATGTCTGTGGTCTGTGGCAAAAATGTTAAAGAAATATAACATAATGCCTCTAAAAATTGTCAGTAATGTCAAAACACCAGTAGTTAGTGATAGGAATCAAAGTACACCCACAGGGGGAATTAATGAAAATAGATGAAAACAAAGTCTTATTGGATAATGTTAAATATATAGGAAAAACATACCGACAGATGTCAGCATGAATGATGGAGCATCAATATGATTTGGACAATAAATTAGGTAAAACAGCATTAATGTAGACAATCTTACAGGCTAATTTGCATAATTTTGCACTAAAAGCTGAAATAATTGCGTCACATGGAACTAAAATACAATTAAATTATATGGAAAATTTATTAATTACTTTAAATCAAAGTAATTTATATAATACTGACATAAAACCAATACCATCAGCTTGAAAATTAATTTTAAATCATTTAACAGGAAAAGTGCTTGGTATCTACTAGGGGGGACAACTTTATAAATTATATGATGTACTAGCATTAAACTGCACACTGTCTGACGAAGAGGAATGAAATAAGTGTAGCAGTGTATTTTAACTGGGAATATTTTTATGTCTTAAGTTGGACTGTAAGTAAATTTTGATGGAAGTAAACCACAAAGTTGTATTATAAGATGAGTAACTAGGATAATCAATACTATATCAACAGCAATAGTGTCATTCTCATGAAGTTAAGAAGTATTTTGTTTGTAATGGACTGGCATCTCAATGGTATAAGGAGAGTATGAAAGACCACAAGAAGATACCAACAGCAGTGTGTTTATAAACCCCTTGAAATTGAATGTGTTAGCCAAAAACACCAAGAACTTACATCAACTTGGATAAATAGTGGTAAAAAAAATCTGTTTTTACTCTCTTATCACTTTAAAGTAACTTAAAATGCATCAACTAACACAGACTGATTATCACCTGTCTTACAGCAAGTAAGATAGTGGTAGATAACAGTTTAAGGTGGCTCATTTGATTGCCATGTTATATACTGAGAGGCCAAAAGTCATGGGAATAGCAGTTAAAGTAGAACTAGCACTGTACTTGTAACTGATGCGTTGGACATCAACCACAGAATGGCGTTGTAGTAGCCTACAAACTCAACATTCATTTCGGAGTAGTTGTTAATTCATCACGACTGCATGTCATGAGTTGTCTGACTTTGAACATTGCTTGATCATTGGTGCCCGAAGGATGGACCATGCAATATCGGAGATCGTGCAGGAATTCGGTTTTCCCAGGTCTACAGTGTCCAGAGTTTATCATCAGTATTCTATTAATAGCATTTCCACACACGTAAATCAGCAAACGGGATGGCTACATGCAATTGACAAATAGAACTCGCTTCGGCTGTCACGAATGGTAACGATCAACAGATGGGCTGCAGTGCATGAAATCACTGCCAGTTTGAATGCGGGCCAAACACAAAATGTTTCTAAAAGGACTGTCTGTCACCACCTGCACTCCATCATATTTGGTAGCTGAAGACCCACTCGTGTCCCATTGCTTACACGTCATCACAGAGCTCAACACATGGAATGGCCCGAAGACATCGAAATTGGACAGTAGAACAGTGGCGTCGGGTAGCATGGTCCGATGAATCAAGGTTCCAGTTGTTTCGTGCCGACAGGTGCATTAGAGTGTGGCATAAACCCCGTGAAGCCATGGACCCTTCCTGTCTGCAAGGTACTTTTCAGGTTGGAGATGGCTCTGTGATGGTGTGGGGCATGTTCACATGGTCTACATTGGATTCTCTCGCTCGTTTGGAGCAATTGCTGAAGGTATGAGATACATGGACATTCTCGTCCCCTGATATGAACCCCTTGGAACATCTGTGGGACACAATGGGAACAAGCTTATGATCCTTGAATCCAGCACCATCCAATGCAACACAATTATGGTCTACACTGTAGGATGTGTGGGCTGTCATCCCTGCAGAAATGCAACTCGTTGACTCCATGCCTCGACGTGTAGCTGCACTGCTGAGGGCTCGAGGAGGACCAACCCATTAGGCATGTATCCATGACTTTTGGCCTCTCAGTGTGTGTATATATACAGTGATTATGTGGTAAAACCTATTATAATAATTAGCCACTGTGCTTTTAATCTTATATTTTTAAGATCTGGTGACTTACTAATAGACATGGTGATGTTTTAATCATTCAGAACTGCTCCTGAAGATCATGGTGATAGGTGGGGTGCCCATCTCTGTTGTACCTCACCACTCCCTGAATTCTTCACTTGGGGTGGTCTTGGAGTTTCTGAGGAAGAGCTCTGCTCAGAGTTAGCCCCACAAGGAGTAAATGCAGTTTAATAAATTTTGGTACATCGAGATGGGAGATTAGTGTTCACTTGGACACTAATTATAACAAGTAACAAACTTCACCTGTCTACTACCATTGAGGCAAGATACATGCATTGCAAGGTGTGGCCATGTCCACACAACTTGCCATGGTAAGCCCACATGTTCTCAGTGTGGAAGTGTGGGTCATGCCATTAAATGTATGCAGCTGAGAGGGGCCAACTGTTTTTGGAGCCATCCAATATGTTCCCCCAACTGCCCAAAGTGGAAGTAAGTACAGTGCTTCCGAGCAGTAAATAACATTTCTTACCCTGAGGTCAGAAAGCTTCTGCACCCTCCATCCACCTGGCAAGATCTCTTATGTCAATGTAGTACAGGAAAGTCCATCATCAAGTCTCCCAACAGTTGTTCCAGTGGGTCCCCTCCCCCAACCTTCTCTGAGCCTTTGGGGTCCTTGTCACCTGACCATTTAGCCCATTGTGTGCAAATATGTGCCGCTCAGAGCTAAAACAAGCTTGAAAAAAAGTGCTGCTCAGAGTGAAAATGTGAAATGTGAAAAAAGTACTGCTCAGAGATAAAACAATGTGCCATCCCCTTTCTTTTGGGGAATTTAAGTGGACACAGTCTACTTTGGTGCACTACTGACACCAAATGGGAAAGGTCAGGTCCTAGAGCAATTGTTTGGGGATCTATCACTCCTGTTAAACACTGGCTTCAATGCATATTTTCCTTCCTCTGCCTTTATTGTCACTGATCTTACCATTTGCTCCTCCTCAATCCTTTCACTCTTTACATGGGAAGCCAAGGACAACCCTTATTGAAGTGATTGCTTCTTTATGGTATGTAACATCTTCCATGATAGTCCTTGCAATCATTATGTGAATCACGTAGAAGATTGGTCAGGCAGACTGGAGTGATTTTTCACCACCCTGTGATTTAGACCACAGTCAGCCAGGATCCAGTCAATGTTACAGTGGTGGAGATGACACTGCATCTTCCAAGCAGCTGCCTCTACCATCCAATAGACTTCAACACAGTTTCCTAGTTTCCCAAAACCATGGTGGAATCCTGACTGTACTGCAGCTTGTAAATGCTTAGAACAAGGCTTGGGAGATGTTTTGGAGATATCTGAAATTTTCCAACCTTGAGCATTGAAGCATACCAGGGCAAAAGCCTGTTTTGTCTGGTGCCTGAGCCAGAAGGAAGAATTTTGGGTCAAATATACATTCACCCACATTATCATTTCTATATTGTGCTCCTCAGTGTGAGCTCCTGTCTGTGGTGAGGGGACCACCCTGTGAAGGTTCCGCTGGCTCGGTTACCTTCACAGGGTCCTAAATGCTCACCCGCCTGTTTGCTTTTGCCTTGACCCATGTCCCTGGAAAGAATGATCCTGGCAATTGCTCAGGGGTCCCCTTCTTCTCTCTCCAGCTCATGACTGGTGGGGTCCCCTTAGGCCGTTTTGCCGTTGGGAAGCCTGTCTGTCGCGGGGCTAGGCAGCAACTTCGGGGGCCACTGCTATACATTGCTTTGGCCTCTGCTTCAGGTAAACAGGAGGTCTTGGGTGGCCCCATCAGGATCAACTGGCTGGTGGGCAGGTCCTGCTAGGGTCAACCATGCAGAACGGTGAATAACCTTGTCCACATCCGGACAATGGTTTACGAGCTTCCTTGCACGTTATCTAATTTTCTAGTTTTCTTTCTTTTATGAGAACGAGTTGCTTCTCACTTTTCCTTCTTTTGCTCCCTTTTTTCTTTTGTGAGTCCTCAGGTGAGATTCCCACATTTCTCTTTTACTTTTACTTTTGTTTCATTGTGAGGGCTTGGCTCACTGGCTGTGGGGGTATGGTGCTCAGGCAGCCCTGGTGCCCGACTGGGCATCCCCTTGTGGACTCTGTGGTGGGTGGGGACAACAGGCACTGAATCTTAATACTCAACCATGAGTCCCAAAAATGAATATTTTGAGACAAATGCAGCAAAAAGAGCTCATCACAAGCCTCCATCTACTGTTTCTTCATTGTCATCGTCGCTGTTGTCTTTATGTCTTCCTTCGTTCCCGAGGTTCCTGGTCATCCATTCTATGGGTGATCAGGTTCTTGGGAACATGTCCCCATTTTTTATTAATAAGGGATTGAAAGGTCTTGCAGGAGAACCATTCTCAGTCAAGTGCCTAAGATCTGTTGATTGCAGGTGGAAATTGCTTGCTCAAAACATTCTGAGCTCCTCTTGAAGGTAACAGCAATTGGTGGAGTGGCGGTCAAAGTCACTCCACATAAGACGCTGAATTCCTCCCGTGGTGTGGTCTCCGAGTGGAGCTTCCTCAAGGTTTCTGAGGATGAGATCCTCTCGGAGTTGTCATCCCAGGAAGTGATAGCAGTCCACCGGGTTTCACAACGCTGTAATGGGAAATTAGAACCCACCCAGGTTCTAATTCTCACTTTCAATATGCCACGCCTGCCTGCTTCCATCAAGGCAGGTTACCTTCACTGCGAGATACGGCTGTACATTCCTAACACCCTGTGCTGTTTTCAGTGTCAGAGGTTAGGTCATACCTGCACAGCATGCTGGGGCAAACCCACCTGTGCTCGTTGTGGCAGCCAGGATCACCTTGATCCTGACTGCACAGCAGACAAGGCATGCTGCGTGAACTGTGGAGGAGAGCATCTGGCATACTCCTGCGACTGTCCTAAGTGGCTGGAGGAGAAAGAGGTGCAGAGGCTGAAGACTCCAAATAACACCTCCTATGCAGAGGCAAGAAGGTTGGCTGTACCGCCTGCCCCACCTGGCAAGGTTTACTATGCCGGTGCGGTAGTTGGAAAGCCCGTCGTTAAGATGGCTTCCGTAGTAGTGCAGACTGAATCAGTGCTTTGCTGAATCTCTCACGCCTGCCAGCTGAACTACCAGCTGAATCTCTCACGCCTGCCAGCTGAATCTCTCATGCCTGCTGCGAAGTACCTCTTGATGCAGGCGAAGCCACAGACAGTGTCAATCTCGACATCGACTCTGGTTTCCATTCCTATCTGGGCCTTCCACTTCCACCTCTGGAAGGCCTCCTCCACCCTGCCCACAGACAGCAAGACCTTTCAAGCCCAAGGGGCCCCCCACCAGGGCTCAAAAAGAAAATTTTCACACCTCCTCGTTCGGCGGTCTCTGATCCGTGTCACTCGGATGACCCCAAGGACATGGACACAGATCACCCCATTTTTTCAAAACTGTCACTGGTTACGGTTAAAATAAACCACATGCCGTCCGCCAATTCTTCTAAGACCTGAGATGGCCACACTCCTACAATGAAACTGTCATGGATTCCAGAGGAATATTGACCACATCACGGTCCTCCTGAGGGCACACTAACCCATCTGCGTGTGCCTGCAGGAGACATTCTGGCAGACAGCCAACGATCCCACTTTCCAGCACTTTTCTCTCGTTCACCGGGACCATGATGGAGATGGTCCAGCTCACGGAGGTGTCGCCATCCTCATAAACAACCATTCTCCATTCCAGGTCATACCCCTCACCTCGAACTTAGAGGCGGTTGCCATCCACCTCTTTGTGGGATTTTCGTTTACTGTCTGTTCTGTCTATCTACCACCTGGAAACATTGTTTTCTGGGATGACCTTGATGACCTCATCTCGCAGCTGCCATCCCCCTTCCTCATCATGGGGGACTTCAACGGACACAGTCCACTGTGGGGAAGTGCTGACACCAATGGGAGGGACAGGGTCCTGGAGCAGTGGCTCCTGGATCCATCTCTCTCCCTATTGAACACCGGTGTCAGTATGTACTTTCACACCCTTACCCGCACATTCATTGCCATTGATCTCACTATCTGCTCCTTCTCGATCCTTCCACTTTTTACATGGGAGGTTGAGGACAATCCATATGGAAGTGATCACCTCCCCGTGGTGTGCACCATCTCTCGTGGGAGGCCTTGCAGCCCTTTGCGTGTCTCCCAGTGGAGGCTTGATCAGGCTGACTGGAGTGGCTTTGAGCTCTTGTCTGAGCTCAATGAGCACTCTGTCAGCCAGGAGCCCATCAATGTTGCAGTGACGGAGTTGACGGACTGTATTGTCCATGCAGCTGCCTCTACTATTCCTCAGACCTCAACTCAGTTTCCACGGTTCCCAAAACCGTGGTGGAATCCCGACTGCACTGCAGCTCGTAAGGGTCAGAACAAGGCTTGGGGGGTGTTTCGGAGATATCTGACTTCCCCCAACCTTGAAGCATTTAAACGCGCCAGGGTGAGAGCCTGTTTTGTCCGGCGCCAAAGCCAGAAGGAATCTTGGATCACATATACATCTTCTATCACCCTCACGACCAGTTCTAAGGTCATGTGGGATAAGGTCCGGAAGATGGGTGGGAAGTACACGTCCCACTCATTATCGATCATGGAGCACAATGGACAGGCAATTGCTGAGACTCTGGGGGAGTCATTCTCCTCCATGTCTTCTTTGTTTTCCTACTCCCCCGAGTTTCTGGCCCAGAAGAGCAGGGCGAACACTCTCCGCTGTCCTTCCATTCGAGTGGCCTGGAGTCTTACAACAGATCATTCACAGCAGAGGAGCTTCGCCTTGCTCTGCACACTTCTCTTGCATCTGCTTTCGGGCCAGACCATGTCCATTATACTATGCTCCAACATCTCTCACCATCAAGTAAGGATCGACTGCTCGACTCTTCAACCGTATTTTCATCGAGGAGCAGTTTCCAGACTCCTGGTGGGAGGCGATTGTCTTGGCCTTCCCCAAGCCATGCAAAGATCCCAAGATTCCTTCGAACTATCATCCAATTGCGTTGATGAGCTGCATCTGCAAGGTGTTGGAAAGAATGGTAAATACCAGGCTGGCCTGGTATTTGGAACATCACGGCCTTCTTTCCAGCACCCAGTGTGGCTTTCACAAGCACCGGTCTACTTTAGACCACCTGATCTGCCTCTAATCAGCAATCAAGAATTCGTTTTTATGTAGAGAGCAGCTGGTGGCAATTTTCTTCGACATCGAAAAAGTGTATGGCGTGGCATGGAGATTCGGCATTCTTCGTGACCTACATAGCTTCGGCTTGCGTGGTCACATGCTGATCTTCATTGCCAACTTTTTATCTTCTCATAGTTTTTGAGTTCGTTTTGGCAACACTGTCGCGGCCTTTCCCCCAGGAACAAAGGGTACAACAAGGCTGCGTCCTGAGTATTACGCTTTTCGTTGTCAAGATAAATTCCATTACACAGCAACTTCCTCCGACTGTAGGCAATGCCCTCTGTGTTGATGACTTTAGCTTCTTTTGCTCATCGTCCAGCATGAGGGTCATTGAATGACAACTGCAAACTGCCCTGAACAATCTCTCGGTTTGGGTGACGGCCAATGGGTTTCGGTTCACCCCACAGAAGATAGCTTGCATGCACTTTTGCCGCAAGCGTAATCTTTGTCTGGACTCCAGACAAAGACCTGCAGCTCAGGGGTACCATAATTCCAGTTGTGGCAGAGATCAAGTTTCTCGGTCTCATCTTCGACTGGAAATTGACCTTTTTACCACACATACATTATCTCAGGTCCAAGTGCACATGGGCATTGAACATCCTCAAGGTCCTCTCCTCCCTGTCTTGGGGGGCGGACCAATGTTCTTTGCTCCACCTCTACCATGTACTTGTCCAGTTGAAACTGGATTACGGATCCCAGATGTACAACTCCGCCTGGGATTCAGTGGTGAAGGTGCTGGACCCTCTACGCCATCAGGCCCTCCGTGTTTGCACGGGGGCATTCCGCACTTCACCGGTCCAGAGTTTCTATGTAGAGACTGACGAACCATTGTTATCTATTCGCCGTCAGCAGTTGTCCCTACAGTATGCAGCAAAATTGCGATCCCTGCCAGGCCATCCTACTTGGGACTGCGTTTTCAGTCCCTGGTGGGAAATGTTATACCAGAATTGGCCGACTGCCATTCGTCCTTTCAGTTTGTATGTCTGAGGTTACCTGCAAGACATCAACACCAGTCTCGATAGCATCACACAGTCAACAGCTGAGCCACTTTCACCTTGGCTTGCTGTTTCCCCTTCTTGCAATTTTTTCCTTGTGCAAGACGGGGAAGGCCTTTACACCCGACTGTGTATATCGGCAACTCTTTGCCAGCCATCATACTATGCACCCGGACTTCTTGCCTGTCTTCACAGATGGCTTGAAGTCCAGTACATCTGTGGGATCAGTCATGGTCTGCTGTGATGTAATCATTGCAGACCAGATCCCGCAGCAGTGTTCCATCTTCACTGCAGAGTTGCATTCTATCAGCTTTGCCTTGGACCACATAGCAGCTAAACATCATCGTCAGTGTGCACTTTACACTGACTTGCTTAGCTTGCTACAGGCTTTGATCTCGGTGAGGAATCGGCCTCACCCTTCTCTCTCCAAGATCCGCCAGCAGCTCCATCGTCTGGCAGCCACCACCACTGTTCTCTTCTGTTGGGTACCTGGTCATGTCGGGATCAGGGGCAATGACTTGGCAGATGCTGCTGCCAAGCCTGCCACGCACTTGTCCGACTCTCTGCTGCTGGTTCCATACCTGGACTTCCAGCAGAGTTTTTCCATTGAGCTCTGGACACAGTGGCAGAGATCTTGGTCTGAACAGGTTGGTAACAAGCTTTTCGTGATCAAGCCCATTGTCAAATCGTGGCAGTCTTGTTTTCGCAGGAACTGCAAGGAGGAAGTTGTGCTTGCTCGGTTTGCTTAGGTCATTCATTTATCACACATTCATTTCTTCTTAAGGCGGATGAAGTACCTAAGTGCGAGTTTTGTGATACCATTTTAACTATTAATCACATTTTAATCAATTGCCCTGCTTTTACCTTAGATAGACGTTTATTTTTTACCTTTCACGATTTTACAGCCAAGCCTCTTACACTCGGCTGTCTTTTATCTGATAACTCTTTTTTTACCCTCTATCTTTGCCTTTTTACATTTTACAGGTTATTTTAATAGATTGTAATTTTATGGCTTTGTCATTTATACACTGTCCATCCTGGGTATTTTATACCTGGGTTTGGTTTCTTTTATACCTTTATATTTATTGCTTTCCACGTGTTTCTTCTTTTTGTATTTTTTATATCTGTTGGTTTTGTCCTTTATCTTTTACTATATTGACTTTTAACTTTGGTTGTGGGTTCTGTTTCTTTTATCCTTCTATTTATCTTGTCTGGCGCATTATGGCCTAAGCTGCCAATGCGCCATAAAACCTCGAACAACCAACCAACCAACTCTTTTTTCTACTCATCATTTTTGTGCCATTTTGTTTCTATCCATTTTAACTTTGGTTTTGTGTTCCATGACTTTTACCCCTTTTTATCGCTTGTTTGACGCAATACAGTCTTGGTTGCTGTTGCGTCAAAAAACCCCAAACAACCAACCAACCAACCAAGTTCTAAATTGTGTGGGATAAAGTCCAGAAGATGGGTGGGAATTATTATCTTGAGCACAATGGTCAGGTATTTACTGATTCCAAGCAATTGCCAACACTGGGAGAATCATTTCCCAGTTTATTTCCTCTTCTTATTTCCCCAGTTTCTGTTCCCTGAAGAGCAAAGCTGAATGCTCTCTGATGTCTTTCCACTCCAATGACTTAGAATCCCACAATAGGCCATTCACAGTGGTGGTGCTCCACCATGTCCTGCATTTTCTCAGGTGCCAGGACAGTCTATTATTCTAAAGTCTAATATCTCTCATCACCAAATAAGAATTGGCTGCTCCAAAATTTTAATCGCATTTTTCTTGAGGAGCAATTTCTGTACTCCTGGTGGAAGGCTATTTCTTGGTCTTCCACGATTATCATCCCATCACACTGGCAATATCTGTGTTGAAGAGAATAGGCAATGCCAGACTCATCTGGTATTTGTAGACTAATGATCTTCATTCCAAACCCAGTGTGACTTTTGCAGGAGACAGTGACACTTGGGTGAACAGTAACATGCTTATGCCTTGAAATGGCAATCATGAATTAATTTTTTATAGCGAGCACTTGGTGTCAATATTTGAAATAATTTGCTTAAAAAAATTGGTTTTATTCTGAGTGGGATTTTGGACGAAACAAAATTTTTTCCAGCAAATTATTTCAAGTGTTTCTTGTCAACATTTCCTGTGGTACTTTATTACTGGTGTCAATATTCTTCGACATCAGAAAAGTATAGGATATGGTTGGAGATTCAACACTCTTCATGACCTCTTTCCTTTGCTGTGAAAAGTCATGTGCAAATCTTCATCTACAACTTTTCATCAACACTATCACAGACTTGATACACTTGAATACCAACCAGTGTCACAATGTTCAGTGCTGTTTCTTACACTATTTGCTGCCAAAATAAATTCTGTCACTAATATCTTCCTCTGACTATAGGCCTGCCCTCTGTGTTGATGATTTTAGTATTTTTTGTTCTTCTTCTAACTTTGAATGACAGCTGCCTTTCACAATCTCTCCGTTTAGGTGATGGCAAATAGGTTTCAATTCTCTCCACAGAGGACCAGTTGTGTACACTTTTGCAGCAGGTGTAATCTTCATATTGACCCCAAGCTGAACCTCAGGGATTCCATTATTCTTGTTGTGGTAGAGACCAAGTTTCTCAGTCACATCTTTGACTGGAGATTTACCTGTTACACCATACATGTCGGTTTGGGTCCAGTGCATGTGTGCACTAAAATTATAATTTTTACCCTTTCCTCTCTGATGTGGGGAGTGAACTGATGATTTTTTTCTCTACTTGTTCCAAGGCTCGTATCCAGTTGAAACTGAAGATTCCATGTCTATGCTTCATCTTAGGATTCTGTGGTGAGAGTGTTAAATATTCTTCACCATCAGGTCCCCCATATATGCATGGAGACCTTCTACACCTCACCAGTTGGGAGTCTTTATGTTTAGTCTATGAACCATCTTAGCTCTTCACCACCGTCAGTTGTCTCTACAGTATGAATCTGAATTATAATCCCTTCCAGTCCGTCCCACTTGGGCCTGCATTTTTATCACAAGTGGGAAGTGCTTTACACTAATCGTTTGGCTGCCATTTGTCCTTTCAGTTTGCATATCCAAGAGTACCTTAGAGACCATAACACGAGTCTTGATATTGTCACCTAGTTGACATTTAATCTACTTCCACCATGGCTCACTGTTTCTTCTTCTTGCAGGGAGTGGGGGTTGACTCAATTGGTAGCATGCCAGGCTCACAAACTACAGTTCCCAGGTGTGAGTTTCACCTGGGCCAACATTGAGATTTATCTCTGCTAAACCCCACCCTGCACTCGGTTAGAAAGAGAATGATGAGGTTGGAAAGACTGCTCTCCATCGGATGGGCTGTTAAGCTGTGGCCTCCTGTGCATGTTGAAAAACATGCTGGATGGCTTTGCCTGGAGGCTATCTGTCTTTTAACAACTGTTAAGTCCCTATTCAGTGTCCCTTTCTGAACCTTCTCTCAGCTTGTGACCTGCCCATTGTGTGAAAAAAAGTGCCACTCAGAGATAAAGCAACCTAACCCCTTCATGTGATTTTTTTTTTCTTTATAGCACAGGGAAAGCTTTCACACCCGACTGCATGTATCATCAGTTCTTTGCCAGCCACCATACTGCTCACGTAGACTTCTTGGCTGTCTTCACATATGGCTTGAGGTCTGGTACATTGGTGGTGTCATCTATAATCTGCTGTGATGTCACATAGCAGACCAGATACTGCTGCAGTTTTCCATCATCACTGCAGAGTTACATACCATTAGTCTTGCCTTGGACCGCATAGCGGCTAAACATCTTCATCAGTGTGTGCTTTACACCAGCTTGCTACAGACTTTGATCTTGGTTGGGTTTGTTGTCATTCTGTTCTTTTCAAGATCTGCTAACAGCTCTATCATCTAGCAGCAACTTTACTCTCTTTTTCTGTTGGGTGCTTGGTCATGCTGGGATCACAACAATAGCTTGGAAAATGGTGTTGCCAAGTCAGCTATGCCTCTGTCTAGTTCTTCACTGCTGGTTCTATATCTGGACTTCCAGCAGCACTTTTCCATTGAGCTTCAGGCACAGTGGCAAGGATTTTTGCCTGTGCTCATAACAAGCTCTTTCAAATCAAGCTTGTTCTCAAACTGTGGTAATCATCTTTTTACAAGAATCACAAAGAGGTAAGTAGTAAGGTCCAAAAGTTTCTGGCCCAAGGGTATTAAAGAGGTAATAGAATCAAACAATAATTTTTATTTTTCAGTATAATCACTCTTTATTTCAATGTATTTTTTTAGAATGGCTAATTAACTTTTCTATACCATTGAGAAAATAATCTGAATTTTTGTGCTTAAAAACTGCAGAAACTGCAGTTACTGTCAAAAACTGCAGAAATGACTTCTTCATCACTTGTAAATTTTTTCCCACGCAGATCTGACTTCAATTTTGAAAACAAAAATAGTCACTAGGGGCTAGGTTGGAACTGTATGGTGGGTCATTTAATTCCTGGAAACCACATTGCTGAATAGCAGCCTTCACAGCAACTGAAGTGTGCACTGGCGCATTGTCGTATAATAACCTCACTCCCCAAGACAGCTTTCCTCGGTGTTTCTCTTTGATGGTATCCTTCAATTTGTACAAGTATTTCATTCCTTAAAGTCGACTAACAGAATTCCCTGTTCTGAAATAAAAAATAAAAAAAATTTAATTTAAAAAAAAATAATAAAAATTAAAAAAAATTTTAATCTAAACGTCTTTTAATTTCTGCCAGGCTTTAGTCTTCTTTCATCAAAAATTTAATGACCACGCGATATTCAATTTTGAACATTTTAAAATATTGAGCAACAGCACTTCTATCT
This sequence comes from Ryuthela nishihirai, assembly GCA_038380435.1. NCBI lineage: Eukaryota > Metazoa > Arthropoda > Arachnida > Araneae > Heptathelidae > Ryuthela > Ryuthela nishihirai. Next base: position 22,989,974 of record JAWZYU010000004.1, on the reverse strand, counting down.
GCGGCGCTAGCTGGAGTACTACTGATGCTAGCTAGAGCTGCAAAATTTTAAGTGCAGTGTAAAAAAACATTGGGTGGGGAGTTGACGGAGTTAGATCTGTCAATTCTTGTTCTAACACGTTTAGGCCAGAAACTTTTGGACCTTACTACGTATTTGCTCAGCTCCACCAAAGTCATGCTGCTCACACATTCTTTTTCACACATACAACCAACCAGTGTCATATTTTAATCAATTATGTATTACTTTTGGTGGTGAACATTGTTTTAATTGTGAATGTTGTATATATTTTTTGCTCTCATCATTTCCATCCAAGCCCTTTACCCTCAGGTATCTTTGGGGCGGGGGTGGCTCAGTTGTTAGCGTGCCAGGCTCGTAATCTGCAGTTCCCAGGTTTGAGTCCCAGCTGGGTCAACATTGAAATTTATCTCTGCAAAACTCCCTGCCCTGCCCACAGTCAGTAGGGGATACCAATGGGCTTGGGAAAGGCTGTCGTCTGTCAGATGGGATGTTAAGCCGTGGCCCAATGTGCAGGAGAGCCATACCCTGTGCACATTAAAGAACACACTAGATGACCTTGACGGGAGGCTACCATCTGTCTCCTAACAACTATTCCAGTGGACCCCTCCCCCAACCTTCTCTGAATTGGCCATTTAGCCCATTGTGTGCTACAAAATGCTGCTCAGAGGTAAAACAACCCAACCTCGGGCATCTTTTATCAAATAAATCATTTTTTGAACCAATTTTTGATTAAAAGAAAGCTTTTTTGGATATTTTAAAAGAATATAGAGTCTTATTGTTCCATATTTTATAATCATTGTTAGACCTCTGTGGCAAGCAGCTGCTTGAGGGGGTATTTTTTTTTTACATTGTTTAGCACATAATTGCCTAAGTTGCTGATTCTGTATTAAACTCCAACCAATGGATGATTCGCCCTGCCATTTCTCTGAAAATTTTCTAGTACTATCCATTTTTGTGACTGCAGATTATTGAGGTTGTTACTAAAGCCATTTTTCATTGAGCTATTTTGGTCATCCTCTCTGTATTCATTTGTTATTCCCTTCGTATCACAGTTTTTCTCTTTCCTTCTATTTTTCCACATATTTTTCTTATTTTTTTTTAATCTTTTTTAATTGGTTAACATTGTATTAACACACTTATACAGCATTTGCAACACAATATTGCATGGAAATCTATTAAGTTGTAAAACATATTTCACAAACCTTAAATTTCATTGCTACATGAGTCCAAGCATGAGTGAGCTAAGTAAGAAGAGGAATGCAAGCTTTCAATGGTGTGTTTCAAATATGGGCTAATCAAGTTGATAGCTATCACAACAGTAAAATACTGGCTGATGTTAAGCCAAGGAATTGACAGGTCATTGATATTTTCTCTGACCTATGATCTGTGAGAACTATTAAAGCATCAGCCATGCAGTCAAATTTCTTTCTCAGTTACCATTTATGTTCTTCCATTGGAAATAATTGCATTATTTTTTAAATTGTGCCAGTCAAGCTTTCGAAGAGTATTATTGTATTTGTTATGATTTAAAAAAAAAGCTTGGCCTTGTCTTTGAAAGAAGTGTGGAACTCAGTTCCATTTGAAATAAAGTCCTGCTTATGACTATAATTAGAGCTTGCATGAAGGCATGGATAGCAAAAGTTGTATCTGCACCTGCATCTGCAAGATTGGATCCCTGAGGTCTTATAGCAAATACACCACAAAATTTATCAGTCTCTGCATATATTAGCTACTTATATGATGATCAAGGTTTTACAAATGCTTCAGGTCCAATTTACAATTGTGAGTGAAAGAAACCAGTCTAAAGGTTTTTTAATGACTATTAATTAACTGAAAAAATATACTGTTATAAAAAAAAATCCATATTTCAGAAAAAATTGCTCTTTTAAAAGCAGTAGTTATTCATGATTATGGGAAGACTCTTTTTTTTATTACCCAGTACCTCTCCTCTACATTTCACCTTGTAAACTTAATCACCCACAAAATTTTCAGATTTAATTCCAGTTTTCTGTGCAACACTACATTAATTTTTTTAACTTATATTTGCTTTGTCAGCAAAAAGATTGCTTCACATAAATATATTTTTTTTAATTCGTGGCTATTTAAATTGAATATAATTATTGAACTTTTGAATCTTTTTTTTATTATCTAAAGTACTTTTTTTCACTCATGTCATCCATCAGTAATGCAATAATGTTTGCCTATGTTCGCACAGATTTTTATTCACCATTCTTGTTAACATTAATCTGTTTTCACCAAGAGCTATTTAATGTGGCTAATAAATAAAGGCTTTAGATTTGAATATTTTTTTAATCGTATGTTTAAAAAAGAATTTCTCTTTTTTAAGACAAAAGCAAAGAAAGAAAAATTAACAAATACTGAAAAGGATAATTGTGACAGTGATGAAGAAAAAATTGGAGTTTCTTATAAGTCTTCCAGAAGTGGGGTAAGTTTCCTTGTATTCATTTTAATTAGAATTTAAACATATGCTTAAAGACTTGAATGTTATCTGCTGTTATGCCCCCACTGAGGATGAGAAGAACAGGTATTATGGACAACTTAAGGATATTTTGAATTCTGTCAAGAAAGGAGATATTACCCATGTTCTAGCTGACTTCACTGCCAAAGTTGGTACTGACTCTGGCCTTTGGGGAGGGTTGATGGCCCTTTTCGTATTGGTACCTGCAATGGGCATCTCCTACAGGTAAGTAAACGTAATGGTTTGAGAATAACTAATACTTATTACCAACACCACAACATATATTAAGTATACATGGGTTTCACCAGATGGGTTGCATAAGAATATTATTGATTATATATTAATTAACAGCAAATGGGCTAGTTCTGTTAGGAATAGCAGGCCATATAGGGGAGCTGAAATTGGATCTGACCATTACCTTGTTAAAAAGTTTGCAACTTAACCCTTCCAGTGTCCAGCCTGAAAAACAGGTTTCTATCCAGGGGCCAAGCTATTTTCTGCCTATGCTCAGCCAAAAAAAACTTTAACTTTAGAACTTTTTTGCCAAATAACTAATGAAAGGAATTATGGCATGTTGAATGCCTAATTAATCAACATTTCATTCTGGATTTTCTAAAATTATAATATTTAACAAAAAAGACCATACGTTTTATTTTAATAGGACTTTTTTAGTCATGTAGTAAAAAAATGCATCTGGCAACAAAAATTTATTTAAAAAAAACTAATAGACAGAAATGATTGCAAAGCACATGAATAGAATGACTATATATTTCTGAATAACAAAAAAATTACATTTTTGATTATAAGTAAATATTTTTCTCGTTTTGTAATTTTTTTTCTCTGTACCATACTTTGAGAAAATTCCTGACTTTTAGCCAACTGTGCTGAATCAAATAAACAAGTGAATTTTAGAATTTTTTTAAAAAATAACCAATCAACGGAAATAGGTCATGTTAATACCAAATTAAACAGAATTTAATTCTGAATTTTATGAAAATGAATAATATAAACAAATATTCAAGCATATTGATTTTAATAAGCCATTTTCAATGTGATATGGTGAAAAAAAAGATCGCACTATACAATTAAGGCTTCACTTTGGAAAGCCTAATGAATAAAAATAGCTAAATAGTATATTTATCGAAAGGAAATTTCCTCCTGAATAATATAATATTCAACCTGAAATATGATTTTTATTTCTTTTAATGATTCTTTTCAGTATCGTATATTTTAAACACAACCAGTGTTATATAACGTGACTTGGACTTCTCACATTCACAAGAATTTCTGAACTGGTTATGAAATAGAAAAAAACTTCCTTAGCTGCTTAAGTTTTTTTACTAAAAAAACGAGAAATAATAAAATAAATATTGCATATACCTAATGGGATGTTAAATAAAATATCAGCAACAACTTTTAAGCCAACCTCCGATCTAGCACAACTCGTAAAGATTGATCAAAAATTGATAAATCAGCCAATCTAAAAATCGCTAACTAACGGAAGTAAATCTACAGAAATTAATTTGCTTTCATATCTAAGATTTCATTTATTTTCAGAAAATGATACTAGATCAAAGTTTTACTGGAAAAGTAATAAATAATAAAATAAAAATTAACATATATCCTAATGCGATGTTAAAATACCCATAGCAACAAGTTGTGGCCTGCCATACGATGTAGCATGAAAAAAATCAATACTTATCGATCGACCAAAAGATCGCTAATTTCCGAAAATAAATCTACTGAAATGAAAACTAACTAAGGTTTAAATATAAAAAAAATACTAACTTGACAAATAGTATCCAATATGCTGGACCAAAACTGAAAAAAAAACAGCACACTAGAACAATGGAGATATCTTGTGTCACCCACCTGCATCTTGTTGACTCAGTGAAGCATAACTAATTAAGTGCAGCTGCAACCAGAATTTCAAAGAAGGATGTGTTTACTTCCAGTTTCGATTTTAAAGGTGGAAAAGATGCATAGAATGCTGAGAAAAATGATAAAAATAACCTGGGAATACTGAAATACGTTTATGACAGAAAACAGTGTGAAAAATGAAAATAAAAATGGCGTACATATTTTGTAATTACTTCCAAAATCATCGGTTTTTAAAAATATGTTTTTTTTGTTAATTTTTAGGAGATTTTCGAAAATTTAAGGAAAAATTTGTTGATAATAGCTCAAATCAAACTTGTGAGCTTAAATCAGAAGGTTGCTTCAGCAAATAGGAATGTTAACAAGCAAATCGGCAGTACCGTTTAGTGCTTCTAAAAAATGGCAATCAGATGGCTTTATAAAATTATTTATATTGTAGTTTAGTAAAATATGCATCAATTTAAAAAACAAAATATTATTTTTGAAGTCTGAATTGCATATTTTTATAAGATATATATGTAAAAAAATTACAACAGCAATTTTTATTTTTAAAAAATTGATATATTTTTGTTGTACTAAATGCATATACATATGTCATTGGCCCCTCAATTCAGATTCTCCGTACGTATACAGACGGGCTGGACACTGGAAGGGTTAAACCTAAGAAATGTTGTTCTAAGGTTAAAAAATTTGCCTTTACTTCTGAAGCTCTGAAAGACCCAGTTATAGCTAAAGCTTACCATGATAGGTTACTCAGTCATTATGACAATCATGGTTTGCTTACTACTGAAGTTGAAGAAGACTGGGACCATTTTAAGCAGACTTTTTTTTTAAACTAACAGTACTCTTTGGGAAAAAAGGAGCAGAGGAGGCAGAATTATTTAATTGATAAGGCACTTGAGCTTATTTCAGAAAGAAAGAACTGCAGGAATGTCCTTAATCAGTACCTAATAGAAAGCTTTACAGAGAGCTTAATAAACGTGTAAAGGATGAGTTAGCCACCGATAAAAATCTTGGGATTGATGACTTGGCTGATAAAGCTGAGGAAGCAGTTAGACAGCACAACAGTATGTTATTAATCAGTAATGGTTAATGAACAAATTTAATGAGCACTGTATCAGATAGTTAATGTTTTGTGTGGTAGAATACAGACAGGTATACAGGGGTTGAAGGATGAACAAGGTAAGGTTTTAGAAGGTGAGGATTCTGTCATAGCTAGGTGGGCTGAGCATTTCAGTGATGTTTTAAACAGTGTGGTTAATTCTACTCCCATTGTTTGCAATGATGATAGATGCATTGGTGGCTTTAATGTTGGCCCTATAACACAATCTGAAGTTATTTTGGCTGTTTCTAAACTTAAACTTCATAAATCCCCAGTGGTAGATGAAATTACTACTGAAATGCTTGGAGCTGGGAATGTTTCGGTAACCATTTGAATGACTGAATTTTTGAATATGTTTTATAATAAAGGCATGGTCCATAAGGATTTTACCAGAGCTATTAATGGTAGCTAGGTAATCACTGGAAGGAGAGCTATGCACCAATCCCCTGTGATGATGCATAGAATCGGCCAGGCCTAGCACCTAATGTCCGACCCCGCCTTCTTGTGGTGCGGACCGTTAGTAACTTTCGAAAGAGATACTCTCTTGTGGAAGTGAACGGAAGGGGAGGGCTGCCAGATTAGTGTGGCCTACTGATCTGGACAACTATGGCTACTTTTCTTTTTTTCTACCCTGCTGAGGAGTGGTCAACCACACAGGGTCCTGGTGCTGACCATATAAACCTACTGGACTGGACAGATATATGGCTCTGAGCTTGATTATGGATCCTGATTTTGCTGCACTGGTGGGCTTCTGTGGAGGGAAAATCTTCCGCTGTGTTTTCTGTTTGTTTGTGGGTTGACAGCCCCAAGTGAATAGATCCACAGGATATGTTTATCAGCTGGTGGATAATCCTGAGCAGAAGTCATCGCAGGCACCTGAACTCTTTGCTTCTATTGGCATCGTCAAATTCTACATTGGAGGAAGTCTTCCAGTGTAGATGGCTTCAGCCTTTAGTGGTGGGGGAACGGGTCTTTGCCCCATGTCTGCAATTAGGGGGCTGTTTGATATTGTCGGCATTCCCTCTCTCAATAAACATAGTTTCTTTAAACATCCCACTAACCATTTTCTCTCCATAGGTAGTTGGAATGTGAGGACTCTGCACAGAGCTTTTTCTCTTGATGTCCTCACACAAGAATTCCACCGTTATAATTTAGATATTCTTGGCTTGCAAGAGACCAGATGGACAGATAAAGGTCAGATTCTTAAAAATAATCTTAAATTTCTCTTTTCAGGGAGGGACGACAATAAGCATCACCAAGGCGTGGGTCTGCTTCTCAGCAGACATGCTAGCGATGCTCTTCTAGGATATGAGTGCATTAATGAAAGGTTTCTTACAGCAAAATTTCAGACAAGCATTAAAGACTTGAATGTTATCTGCTGTTATGCCCCCACTGAGGATGCCAATGAGGATGAGAAGGATAGGTTTTATGAACAACTTCAGGATATTTTGAATTCTGTCAAGAAAGGAGATATTACTCTTGTTCTTGGTGACTTCAATGCCAAAGTTGGTACTGAATCTGACCTTTGGGGAGGAGTAATAGGCCCTTTTGGTATTGGTAGCTGCAATGGCAATGGGCAACGTCTCCTACAGGTAAGTAAACTCAATGGATTCAGAATAACTAACACTTATTACAAACACCGCGACATACATAAGTACACATGGGTTTCACCTGATGGGCTGCATAAGAATATGTTGATTACATATTAATTAACAGCAAATGGGCTAGTTCTGTAAGGAATACCAGGGCATATAGGGGAGCTGAAATTGGATCTGACCATTACCTTGTTAAAAGTGTGTTGCAACTTAAACTTAAAAAGTGTGCTAGGGTTAAAAAATTTACTTTTAATACTGAAGCTTTAAAAGATCCAGTTATAGCCAAAGCTTACCATGATAGGTTACTTAGTCATTATGACAGTCATGGTTTGCTTACTACTGAAGTTGAGAAAGAATGGGATCATTTTAAACAGGCTTTTTTGGACACTAACAGTACTCTTTTAGGAAAAAAGGAGCAGAAGAGACAAAATTATCTGAGTGATAAGGCACTTGAGCTTATTTCGGAAAGAAAGAACTGCAGGAATGCCCTTAATCAATACCCTACTAGTCCTAATAGAAAGCATTACAGAGACCTTAATAAACTTGTAAAGGATCAGTTAGCTGCTGATAAGAATCTTTGGCTTGATGGTTTGACTGACAAAGCTGAGGAAGCAGTTAGACAGCACAACAGCAGAGAGCTGTACCAGATAGTTAATGTTTTGTGTGGTAGAAAACGGACAGGTATACAGGGAGTGAAGGATAAACAGGGTAAGGTTATAGAAGGTGAGGATTCTGTCATGGCTAGGTGGGCTGAGCATTTCAGTGATATTCTGAACAATGCGGTTAGTTCTATTCCCATTGTTTGCAATGATGATAGATGCATTGGTGGCTTTAATGTTGGCCCTATAACACAATCTGAAGTTATTTTGGCTGTTTCTAAACTTAAACTTCATAAATCCCCAGGGGTGGATGAAATTACTACGGAAATGCTTAGAGCTGGGAATGTTTCGGTTACCACTTGGATGACTGAAATTCTGAATGTCTTTTATGATAAAGGCATGGTTCCTAAGGATTTTACCAGAGCTATTGTTATCCCTATTTTCAAAAAAGGTGATCGCAGTTCTTGTGATAACTATAGGGGTATTAGCCTACTCTCTGTTCCAGATAAAGTTCTTTCCATGATTGTGCTTAATAGAATTAAGAATCTGGTTGACAGTCAATTGCATGATGAGCAATGTGGATTCAGAAGTGGTAGGGGATGTGTGGATCAGATATTTTCACTTAGGCAGATTCTTGAGAAATGTTTAGAGTTTCAGAAACCTTTGGTTGCTAGCTTTGTTGATTTCAAAAAGGCTTTCGACTCTGTTGATCGTCATAATTTGTGGTTGATTGTGAGATCATATGGTGTACCAGACAAGTTAGTTAACATTATGAAAGCTCTCTATAATAACACTGAGTCGTGTGTGAGAGTTGGTAAGGCTTGTAGCAATTGGTTTAGCATTACTTCTGGTGTTCGACAAGGGTGCATTTTGTCTCCTTTTCTCTTTAGTTTGGTTATTGATTATGTTATGCAAAATTCACTTCAAGGGAAAGATTTTGGCCTTAAATGGGCTGGAGATCTGAAAATTTCTGATTTAGATTTTGCTGATTATTAGCCCTGTTGGCTAATGATGTTGATGAGATGAATTCATTCATTAGGGCTGTTGATTAGACTGGTAATAGAGTAGGTTTGGTGATAAACAAAGAAAAAACTAAAGTGATGAAAATTGGTCAAGCAGATAGTGCTTCAGTTGCTTTGAATGGCTGCACTCTTGATCAAGTGTCTCAGTTTAATTATCTTGGGAGCTAGGTAACAGATATTGGTGATGTACGGCATGAGAATAATAGAAGAATAGGTATTGCCGCTGGGACTTTTAAGAATCTATGGAGAGTATAGAAAAATAGGTGTACATCTAAACACTAAAATTAGGTTTTATAATAGTTTGCTTCTTTCTGAGGTTAGTTATGGTAGTGGAACATGAACTCTTTGTAAGCAGGATAACAAGAAACTTGATGCCTTTGATTCTAGAGACTTGTGCAGTATCTTGGTCATTAGATGGTTTGACTTTGTAAGTAATTGTGAGGTTAGAAGAAGGAATCATTAACCTCCTTTGAGCAACATTTTGTGCAGAGAGAGACTGTGTTGGTTTGGCCATGTTGCCTGTATGCACAGCTACAGATTGGCAAACAAGATTATGAATGGTACCCAAAGGCTTCAGGAAAAGGGGGAGACCTAGGATCTGATGGATAGACAATGTCAAACAGGACCTTGCTAGAATTGGCCTACAGTGGCCAAATGCAGTAGCTGTAACTCAGAACTGGCATGTCTGGAGAGGAAAATTACAGTCTTGTAGGTCCAGAGTGACTTTAAACATGTCATGATAGTTGGTGCTAGGCATGCTAGTTCTAGCATCTTCCAAATACCCATCCTATTGGGCTTTTCATGCACAGCTGTTTCAAGAGTTTACCAAGAATGGTATGAAAAGCAGGAAACTACCAGATTTCCTGCTTTTCATATTGCAGAACCAAAGGATCATCATTGATCCTTTGGACAAAAATAGCTTGTTTATGAGAGGGGTCAAAGGGTACAAAGGCGAGAATCGTGCAACCAAAAAGAGGGTCCATAACCTGGCAAATCATAGCTGAATTAAACATTAGTGTGCAAAAGGTAATCTCTAGAACAAACCACATATTGGACCTTGTTGTAAATGGGCTACAACAGCCGCCAACCATATTGAGTGCTGATGTTGTCAGTGAAGAACGTGAAAGAATGTCTCCATTAGTGCAGGAGCATCAACATTGTATCATTGAGGATTGGAAAAAAGGTAGTGTGGTCAGACAAATCTAGGTTCCTTTTGCATCATGCTGATGGAACAGAATTTGGAGCAAGCAACAACAGGCCATGGAGCCATCTTGTCTGTTGTCAACAGTACAGACAGTGTGATGGTGTGGGGAATGTTTTTTTGCTACACATTAGGCCCCTGATACCCATCGAAGGACATCTGAACACCACAGCATATTTGAACATTGTGGCTGACCAAGTTCATCCCTTCATGGCAACAGTTTATTGTCACTCAGATGGACATGTTCAGCACAATAGTGCACCAGCTTACAAGGCACTTATCTTCACTGAATGATTACAGGAACATGCTGATGAGTTTTCCTTGTTTCATTGTGGTGCACAGTTCCCTGATCTAAACCCTATCAAGCATCTCTGGGATAGGGTTGTAAGGGCTGTTTGCAGTGAAACTGTGCTGCCATCCAATTTGAAGCAACCTCACGACACAATCCTTTCCACATGATACAACATTCCTGCACAATGCATTCAGCAAGTTGTTGCCCTGACGAATTCGGGCTGTTCTAAAGGCCAAAAGAGGCATAACATACTACTAGGCAGGTGTATGTGTAATACACTGGAATCTCAGTGTATTGAGAAGTAACTAATTTGGCCCTTATATGACTTCTTAAAATGCAGCCCTCCGTATATTGAGAAATAATTGATTTGACCCATATGTGATTTTGGTTTCAGACCTCTAGTATATATAAACCATGTTTAATTGTCTACGGATGTTACAAGTTAGGTAGATCAGATTGCTCTGTATCAAAGCCATCTGTTTTCACAGTTGGCTCTCAATGTGTAGTTCACACTGATGTGGTTTTTCTAAACTGTTTTTCTGCTTGTTACGGGTTGCCAGCCCCAACTCAACAGATACACAGGATGATTTATATTAGCTGGAAGATGATCCTGATCAGAAGCCATTGCAGGTATCTAACACTTAGACACTAATTTTATCATAGATAGTCCTAAACTGGAGTTTTTCAGACCCAGCTTGCTGATCTTGAAATACGCTTACAAAAAATGTCTCGGAAGCCCTTTCATTTTATTTAATGTTCACCATCAATACACTTAAATTTTAAATTTTTGAAACTGTACAATATAAATATCTGTTATATATTTCAGTTTTCATAATATAAAATGTGATATTTTGGAATGAATTATTTTTACAACTTTCTTCATAAAATGTGGTTCTTTAGGTACTACAATAACTAAAAATCACACAGAGTTAGATCAGATGAATATTTTGGCTGCAGTGTCAGAAAGGACCAATTGATGACTCTATCATTGGTGAAATACTGTTTCAGCAAGCTTTTGCACAGAGTAGGTGACATACGAGGGACCCATCCTACATGAAAACTGTTATCTGAAGGCATCACCAGTTGCTGAATTTCCAGTATCATAAATGTCACCAGCATATCCTGATATCCTGGTCAGTGCCAGAACAGGTCCGGAACAGGATTGTAGAAGAACAGCCCAATGATGAATGTGGTTGTGAAAACACATTGTGCTGTGATTTTGAGTGTATGCAAAGGGATCTACAAACAGAAATAGCCTTCATCCTCCTAAATGTCAGTTATTTTCAGATGGGCATAAAGAAAATTTACATTAAAAAGTTTGCATAATTTTAACTAAATTATTTAGAATATGATGTGTTTTCCTTCTAAAAAACATTTAATCTTTACATGATTATACTGTTAAAAGTAATTCGAATGATATCCCTTAGGATTATAGTTAAGACTTTGATGTTATACTGATTGCTTCATATGCAATCTTTGTAGCTTGCTAATTGCTTCTACTTAAAGACACTTTTCTAAATTATGCTAAAAGTTACAAAGTAATATGCTAAATGACATATTACCAATAGCCTGGTTGTTTTGGCTGGCTTCAGACATTTGTCTAGTTGTTGTTCTGCTGAATTCTTGCATTCTGGAGGCTGGCTTCTCATGTGGTTGATGCCACTTGCTTGACAGTCAGTAGCAGAATCACTTGATGTTTGCTGACTTCCATATGTGAGTCCTTGTTAGCACTTGTTGCTATAGGCTTAATTGTTACTGTTTCGTAACATGATTCACACTTTCGGATGATTTGACCTGTTCAGACTCAAGCTGCTTTTTTGTCTCAATCCATCCAAGGAACAATATGCCTTGTTAAATATATTAACCAGTTCAATCTTTACTAAAATCATTGCGACCATGCTCATGCAAGAAACTGAAAGTTTGCTTGTGCAACAGGAGATTCCTTGTAGATGGTAAGTGTGGCATTTCATTGTTGCATATGCTTTCCCTATGTAAATTTATAAGCATACATTCCATATATTGGAGTTGAAATTTAGTTGAAAGTTTGTTAAATTTTATGTATTTAACTTATTTTCTATTATAACCTGTGCTAATACAGTATTTGGCTTTTTATTTTAAATATCCTGCTTTTGCTCTTCTTTTGTTCATATTTCCTAAACGGTTTAGCTATATATCTGTTTTTTCCTTTTAATTTGTTTTCAGGGTTGGGTATTTTCATGTCATATCCCCCCTCCCAGTGGATAGAAGTTTCTCTCTCTCATTAATTAATAATTTTTTAATTCTATTTGTTATTATGTGAGGAACTTTTTGTTCTTGCTTGTTTACTATGTTTTTGAAACTCCAGGTGTTTAGGGGAACCTGTATGTATATTTTTTTGATATTTAAGATGTGCATAAAAGCACTGCACAATATCTAGATGTATCTTGATGCATATCTAGATATGCATCAAACTATTGAATAAAGAAGTAAATTTCATAGCAAAGGAAGTGGGATACCTGGAAAAAATTATGAATAAAATTAGGAAAACAGTTCAATGTAAAGTCCAGCACCCCCCCCCCCCCCAACTTGAAAATCAACATCAAAAACATATTAAACAAGCAAGAACAAAAAGTTCCTTACATAATAACAAATAGTATTAAAAAACTATTAATAATGATAGAGATAAACTTCTACCCACTGGGAGTGGTGGTATATGACATGCAGATGCCCAACCCTGAAAACAAATTAAAAGGGAAAAAAAGTTATATAGGAAAAACATTTAGGACTTATGAACAAAGAAAAGGAGAGCACAGCAGGATTATTTAAAATAGAAAGCCAAATACTGCATTAGTGCAGATTATAATAGAAAATAATTTAAATACAGAAAATTTAACATACAAACTTCCAACTAAATTTCAACTCCAATATATGGAAAATACGCTTATAAATTTACATAGGGAGCATATGCAAGAAATGAGATGCACAACTACCATCTGTGTGGAATCTCGTGTTTTGCAAGCAACCTGAAAGATTGCCAGGGAAACTCTTACCTAAACTTCATGAACAGCTCACTTAGTACCAGATGAAGTTTCGAGATAGCTAGGAACGAAACATGTCACCAAACCTTCAGAGCAGTTTCTTGTGTTAGCATGGTCTCAGTGCTTTTAGTACATTTTCTGTTTTTTTTTTACATGGCATTGAGTTTTAGTGCTTTCAGTAAAGCTTGAATTAGTTAATGTATTTAACAAAAGTCAAATCGTTCCTTGGAACGGATTGATACAGAAAAGTAGCTTGATTCTGAACAGTCCAAATCATCTGAAAGCATGAATCATATTACAAAATGGTAACAACTAAGCCTATAGCAACAAGTGCTAATGAGGACTAATATACAGAAGTCAGCATACATCAAGTGATTCTGCTATTGACTGTCAAGCAAGTGGCATCAGCCACAGGAGAAGCCAGCTCCAGAATGCAAGATCCAGCAGAAGAACAACTAGATAACCATCTGAAGCCAGCCAAACCAACCATTATTAGTAATATGTAATTAGCATATTACTTTGGAACTTTTAGCATAATTTAGAAAAGTATCTTTAAGTGGATGCAATTAGTAAGCTACAAAGGTTGCATATGAAGCAATCAGCATAACATCAAAGTCTTAACTGTAATCCTAAAGAATGTCATTTAACTTGCTTTTAACAGTATATTTGTGTAAAGATTAAATGTTTTTTAAACAATTGCTGCGTTATGATAGTAGTTTTCCTTCTATTGCAAAAAATTATATAAGAGCAGTAAAGGAATAGGGAAAATTAAAAAAAATTATAATATTGAAAATATTTCTAGTCTTAAGAGAGATAGATATTATAATAGATGGGATTTATTGAGAGCAATTGCAATTCGGATGGAACAAATAACATCACCCATGACTGCCATGGCCTTTGCTAATGAAGTTCATGACCAAGCTCAAGCTGTGAGACAATGAATTCTATCCCACAAGAAGCAAGGAGAGGAATTTCTAGTAGGAAAATAAAGTTGATTGGTTATGGTCTGTTATTATTCATTCAAAGCTATAGAAAAAAAAATCTGGGCTGTTCCTTTAAACAGTTGTGTATTAAGTTTTCCCATGAATTTTTTTTTATATAATTTTGATTTTTTGCAGAAGACCACTCATTCATGGACTCCTTCCTGCTTCTCACACTTTGGGGGTTGTGGGGGCTATCAGTATGCTTTTGGCTAATGACCTAGTTTTCCCCTCTGTGTATTATGCTGCAGATTTGAACAAACAAGTTATGCTTTTTATAGTACTGGGAGCTATGCATTGCATCCTAGGTTGAATAATAAAAATAATTCTAGGAATATTGAAATAGGTTTAAGGTTGAAAAGAGCGTGTAAAATGGGAAAAAAAAGTTTGCACTTTATAATTACTTCCAAAATCTTCTGATTTTAAAACTAGCAGTTTTTGGTTAATTTTCAGGAGGAATTTTGAAACTATGAAAAAATGAATTTCCAATAGTTCAGACCAAAGTTGTCAGCTTAAATCAGAAGGTTGTTTGAATGTAGAAAAACGTAAATTTGCAAATCGACTTTGCCATATATTTCATCCAAAACAAATGGGAATCAGATGGTTTAGCCTATCTATTATTTATATCATTGTTTAATAAAATATTCAACAAATGAAAAGAGAAAGCATTATTTTTAAAGCTTGAATTATGACTTTTTTTTTTATAAGATACATGTAAGAAAATTTTCAAATGACAATTGTATTTTTGCAAAGTTTTAAGTTTCATGTATTGTCCTAAATACAGACATCTCTGGATTCTAAATTCACATTTTGTCAATGTCTATAATTGATGGGGACCCTGGAAGGATTATAGCCAAAGTTTATAATTGTAAGTTAGTATAGTATATGTTATATATGTTTTCTACATGGGCTGCCTTTTTTTTTTAATTCTGCACCATATGATTTTAGCACCATCTATGATTGTTGTTATCATCCCTTCTGTCAATTGTCATTGCCTCTTTCAACTATCTGAGCTGTCAATGGCTTTATTATAACACTCATGGTTTTTTTTTTATAACTGTGATTGTGTTTGAATGGGACTATTTTAAACAGACATTCCTGAAACCAACAGTACTATTCTGGATAAAATAGAGCATAGGGAACAGAATCATTTGAATGATAATGCAATATGTATTAATTCTAAAAGGAAAGAGTGCAGGGCTAATTTGAATCAACACTCTACTGGTCTTAATAGATCATATTACAGGGAGCGTAAATAATTGTTAACTTTTTCAGTCAGTGTTTGATTAATCATTTTCGTATTTTGAATTCTAATGACCTTAAAATGTAAACACGGGTTAATATCAGATTTAAACATTTGCTCACACATTTTTTTAAGAAATTGCTTTAACTTATCACAAATTATCAATAATTTTATCTCAAAAATAAGATTCTGATTTTATGCTCTCTGTGTGTGTGTATGATATTTGTGTATATGCATAAAGTGTTTTTTTTTAAAGAAGCATTAATTATACATAAACAATTTGTTTTAAAAATTGTTTCAACAAATCAGTGATTTTTATTTCCTTCAAAAATAGAGGTATTGAACTTGATTAGACAGATGGAGATTGATGTTGGAAGAAAATTAGGCAATGACTGGAGATGCAGGACCATTAGTGGGGCGGGTCATCAATCTCCTGATTCTCACCTCAGATGTCAAGCGAAAACTGGAAGAACCTTGAATAAGAATAGTACTCCTACCTTACTAAGGTTCAGATTCCTCCTGTGATAGGTTTGTGATTTGCAAAGAATGAGAGTAAAGTTGTTTGGGTTCCATCTTGCATTTTTTACTTGTAGAATTGTTTTTAGCATGACAAAACATCTCATAACTCATGTTCAAGTTTGGCAGAATGATCATAGAGAAAGAATTATGGTCCCTAAAATAATCCACACCTTCATCAGTTTTGCTGAAGATATCTCTTAAACATTTAAATGTTAAGGTCATTTCTTCTGAAATGACATTGTCATCAGCATTTGGGGGGTGGGGGTGGCTCAGTCGGTAGCACACCAGGCTCGTAATCTGTAGTTCCCAGGTTCGAGTCCCAGCTGGGTCAGCATTGAGATTTATCTCCGCAAAATTCCCCGCCCTGCCCACGGTCAGTAGGGGACACCGATGGGCTTGGAAAGGCCGCCGTCCATCGGATGGGACGTTAAGCCATGGCCCCGTGTGCAGGAGAGCCATACCCTGTGCACGTCAAAGAACACGCTGGATGGTCTTGACGGGAGGCTACCATCTGTCTCCCAACAGCTGTTCCAGTGGGTCCCCTCCCCCAACCTTCTCTGAGCCTTCGGGGTCCATGTGACCTGGCCATTTAGCCCATGGTGTGCAAAAAAGTGTCGCTCAGAGGTAAAACAACCCAATCCATCAGCATTTGTGGTCCACATATGCAATTCTCAGAAGTGTGGAAATTTTTAAATAAAAAATATATAAAAATATATAATAAAAAGTTTTTCCTCAATAATTTATCTCTATATACACAGGGAAATGGATAACAGGGGCCTCCTCTACTATGAAGAGGTTAATACATAATGGTTAGCCATGAGTGGGATTCGAACCCATGTCTGCAGGAAACATGCCTGTTATGCTAGACCACTATACCATCAATGGCTAACCTTTTCTCAGCTTAGTGACCTTATATAAGCTTTCCGGATTTTTATTTATTTGATTCGCACTAGTGACACCATCTATCCGGGATCTCTAGTGGCGCCATCTATCCGATTTTTCAGCTCATTTCATGAGTTCCATGTCTACAGGACTTATCCTGTGATTCTTTACTACTGACATAATGGTTAGTTTTATGTCATACAGTTTGATTTTGTGTGTCTGAAATGCAAATGAAATGCAGTCAAAAAGAAAACTGAAGTAAATTTTTGAAACAGATCTAGATATTTGTAGTAATAAATATAGATTTCATTATATTTATAATGGAACACATCAATGTATCTATCTACCACAAATTCGCATTTTTTTTAAAAGTAATTTGGGCTCAAATATGAAATAATAAAATTGATTTATTTCCACAATATCACTGTTAAGACAGTATCTCCTTTGTTGCACCTGTAGATGATAAAATGATTCAGTACTATTATATATTACTGGAGGTGATGGTAATAGGTTTGTTTTCGAATGTCTTGAAGTAATAAGCATAGCTGTTATATTTACCACTTTTGAGAGCATTTTCCTTGTTTGGTACGTACACTCACCACAGTTGTTAGCGACTCTGACACTCGGTTTCTGCAGTGTCCTAACTGTCGGTGGTTCATCTGTCCTATAGCATTAACATGTGGCAGTTTTCACTGCCTGCTGATGCATAGAATGTTTATCTGTTTAATACATGGAGTTTGTTGTTTATCTCCACATGATGCAGGATGTTAAACAGATCAACATTCTGTTTAAATGCAGAAATTCAATGCAGAAACTGAGTGTCAGCATCGCTAACACTAAGTTTCTGCATTGAGTATATCAGAGAAAGACAACATTCTCAAGAGTGATAAATATAACAACTGTGCTTATTACTTCAGGATATTTGAAAACAAATCTGTTACCATTGCATATGCAATGCATAATAGTACTGAATCATTTTAACATCTAAGCTGCAACAAGGAGGCATTAATTGTCTTAACAGTGATATTGTAGAAATAAATCAGTTTTGCTATTCTTACTCACTGTGTTCACTTGTATCAAATATCAAATTGTATTTACAAATGTATTAAAATGTATTACAAATGTATAAAATATGTATCAAATATGAAATATATGTTATATGAGGGAGCAGTAGAGTTCCATGTAGTAATCCAATAATGTTTTGAGTGGGAACAAAAAAATTGGAAAACAACAAATGCTGATATGTCAACTAGTACAAGAAATTTATTATTAAGCTTATAGGGATGTATTTCTACATTAAAATATATATTGCTTAAATAGCAAAGATTTTCCATCATCATTTTTGATGTCAATTTGTTAGTAAAATTGTAATAGACATTGCTTTTATAATAGGATCGTGAAGGACCTTCAGATATGGGTGCAACTGCTGTTATTGAAATTGAAACTGAAAAAGACAGAGATGCACAGGCTATATTTGAAAAAGCCCAGAAGATTAATGAGGTAATTTGAAGAGTTATTTTTATCAGATAATGCATAATTATGGAAAATTTATTTCAGAATATTATATATTATTATATATATACATATTTAACGTTAACAAATTAATTGTAGTTCAATATTGAGTTATAAAGTATACATTAAGTAAAAGAAAATATGAAAGTGTCAAACACTTTTAAAAGGATGCAGATATTTACCAGTTAGAAAATTGCATATTCAGTTTTAATACATTTGTTCAAATATTGGTCAGACAAAATATAAAATTTGCTAGTTATAACACAAGTTTACTATAATAATAATATTGTTCATGTAAGGTTTTTGCCTGTGAGCAAGCAACTGAAAGTATTCTGTAGTTGACTATCCATTGTCACATCAGCAATGCTAAAAACTCTCATGCGAGTTTAGATATACTCCAATTTCTTTTACAATATAAAAATTCTTGAGTAATAGATGAAAGTTTTATGATAATACACCACTTTAACCCTTTGCACTTGAGAGATGACCCTCAGTCGCCACTTGATTTAATGCATCAACTCGAATGGCGACTGAGAGGTGACAATAACTGGTTTATAAACAAGATCCTTTGCATTTGAGAGGTGACAATAACTGGTTTATAAACAAGATCCTTTGCATTTGAGAGGTGACAATAGCTATTTTATAAACAGATACATTTCCTCTTTACATTTTAAGTATATAAATCTATTGTCTATGTGCACTTCATAGTACAGCGTTGTGTTTAATAAAAATTATTTTAACCCTTTAACGCTCAATGGCCCAAAATAGACGAGATTTGAAATGGACTAGTTCAAATAGGCTATTTCTTTGTCTTTACTCCCCTCTACCTTTTTCTAAGATTCATGGGAATTGAAGGGTTAAACTTTGTCTGTTTTTATAGTGGTTATAAAAATGGAGCCAAATGATGAAATTAGTAGCAGTGAAGATTAGTTTCATTTTATGTCGTTTATGTATGATTTATTTTTATGTTGTAAAAAATTTCATCGACTTTTTCGGAAAAATCCTTCAAGTTGCTTCTTCCCTATAGTGAAAAAACCTTCGAGTGCAAAGGGTTAATGGCAATGTTAGACATTTTTTAAGTTCTTATCATCATCATCCTCAAACAGCCATGGGCTATGGAGGTCCAACCAGACCGTGCAATTTAGTTCTCCAAGCAAGTCTATCCTGAGCTACATCTACTGCATCTGGCCACTGCACACCAATTCTAACAAGGTCCTGTTTGACATTGTCTGCCCACCGCATCCTAGGTCTCCCCCTCTTTCTGAGGCCTTTAGGCACACTGTTCATAACCCTATTCGCCAATCTATAATTATTCATACGGGCAACATGGCCAAACCAACGGAGTCTCTCTCTGCACAATATGCTGCTTAAAGGAGGTTGCAAACTCCTTTGCCTAACCTCATCATTAGTTACAAAGTTGAACCACCTAATGCCCAAGATGCTGTGTAAGCATCTGGAATCAAAAGCATCTAGTTTCCTGTTATCTTGTTTACAAAGTGTCCAGGTTTCACTACCATAACTAACCCTAGAAAGAATCAAACTATTATACAGTCTAATTTTAGTCTTTAGGTGTATACGCCTATTTCTCCACACTCTCCATAGATTCTTAAAAGTCCCAGCAGCAATCCCTATTCGTCTGTTAATCTCATGCCGCACATCACCATTATCTGTTACATAGCTCCCAAGATAATTAAACTGTGACACCTGCTCAAGACTGCAACCATTCAGATTAACTGAATCACAGCCTGCCTGACCAATTTTCATCACTTTAGTTTTCTCTCTGTTTATAACCAAACCTACTCTACTACCAGTCTCATCAACAGCTCGAATGAAAGAGTGCATCTCATCAACATCATTTGCCAAAAGGGCTAAATCATCAGCATAATCTAAATCAGAAATTTTCGTATCTCTAGTCCATTTAAGGCCAAAATCTTTCCCTTGAAGTGAATTTCGCATAACATAATCAATAACCAAGCTAAAAAGAAAAGGAGATAAAATGCACCCTTGTCGAACACCAGAAGTAATGCTAAACCAATTGCTACAAGCCTTACCAACTCTCACACACGACTCAGTGTTATTATAGAGAGCTTTTATTATGTTAACTAACTTGTCAGGTATACCATATGATTTCACAATCAACCACAAATTATGACTATCAACAGAGTTGAAAGCCTTTTTGAAATCAACAAAGCTAGCAAACAAAGGTTTCTGAAACTCTAAACATTTCTCAAGAATCTGCCTAAGTGAAAATATCTGATCCACACATCCCCTACCATTTCTGAATCCACATTGCTCATCACGCAATTGACTGTCAACCAGATTCTTAATTCTATTAAGCACAATCATGGAAAGAACTTTACCTGGAACAGAGAGTAGGCTGATACCCCTATAGTTGTCACAAGAACTGCGATCACCTTTTTTGAAAATAGGGATAACAATAGCTCTGGTAAAATCCTTAGGAACCATGCCTTCATCATAAAAGATATTCAGAATTTCAGTCATACAAGTGGTAACCGAAACATTCCCAGCTCTAAGCATTTCGGTAGTAATTTCATCTACCCCTGGGAATTTATGTAGTTTAAGTTTAGAAACAGCCAAAATAACTTCAGATTGTGTTATAGGGCCAACACTAAAGCCACCAATGCATCTGTCATCATGCAAACAATGGGAATAGAACTAACTGCATTGTTTAGAATATCACTGAACTGCTCAGCCCACCTAGCCATGACAGAATCTTCACCTTCTATAACCTTACCTTGTTTATCCTTCAATCTCTGTATGCCTGTCCGTTTTCTACCACATAAAACATTAACTATCTGGTACAGCTCTCTGCTGTTGTGCTGCCTAACTGCTTCCTCAGCTTTGTCAGCCAAGCCATCAAGCCAAAGATTCTTATCAGTAGCTAACTGATCCTTTACACGTTTATTAAGTTCTCTGTAATGCTTTCTATTAGGACTAGTAGGGTATTGATTAAGGACATTCCTGCAGTTCTTTCTTTCCGAAATAAGCTCAAGAGCCTTATCACTCAGATAATTCTGTCTCTTCTGCTCCTTTTTTCCTAAAAGAGTACTGTTAGTGTCCAAAAAAGCCTGTTTAAAATTATCCCATTCTTCCTCAACTTCAGTAGTAAGCAAACCATGACTGTCATAATGACTAAGTAACCTATCATGGTAAGCTTTGGCTATAACTGGATCTTTCAGAGCTCCAGTATTAAAAGTAAATTTTTTAACCCTAGCACAACACTTTTTAAGTTTAAGTTGCAACACACTTTTAACAAGGTAATGGTCAGATCCAATTTCAGCTCCCCTATATGACCTCATATTCCTAACAGAAGTAGCCCATTTGCTGTTAATTAATATGTAATCAATCATATTCTTATGCAGCCCATCGGGTGAAACCCATGTGTACTTATGTATGTCGCAGTGTTTGTAATAAGTGTTAGTTATTCTGAATCCATTGAGTTTACTTACCTGTAGGAGATGTTGCCCATTACCATTGCAGCTACCAATACCAAAAGGACCTATTACTCCTGCCCAAAGATCAGAGTCAGTACCAACTTTGGCATTGAAGTCACCAAGAACAAGGGTAATATCTCCTTTCTTGACAGAATTCAAAATATCCTGAAGTTGTTCATAAAACCTATCCTTCTCATCCTCATCGGCATCCTCAGGGGGGCATAACAGCAGATAACATTCAAGTCTTTAATGCTTGTCTGAAAATTTGTTGTAAGAAACCTTTCATTAATGCACTCATATCCTAGAAGAGCATCACTAGCGTGTCTGCTGAGAAGCAGACCCACGCCTTGGTGATGCTTATTGTCGTCCCTCCCTGAAAAGAGAAATTTAAGATTATTTTTAAGAATCTGACCTTTATCTGTCCATCTGGTCTCTTGCAAGCCAAGAATATCTAAATTATAATGGTGTAATTCTTGTGTGAGGACATCAAGAGAAAAAGCTCTGTGCAGAGTCCTCACATTCCAACTACCTATGGAAAGAAAATGGTTAGTGAGATGTTTAAAGAAACTGTGTTTATTGAGAGAGGGAATGCCGACAATATCAAACAGCCCCCTAATCGCAGACATGGGGCAAAGACCCGTTCCCCCACTACTAAAGGCTGAAACCATCTACACTGGAAGACTTTCTCCAATGTAGAATTTGACGATGCCAATCGAAGCAAAGAGTTCAGGTGCCTGCGATGACCTCTGCTCAGGATTATCCACCAGCTGATAAACATATCCTGTGAATCTATTCTCTTGTGGCTGTCAACCCACAAACAAACAGAAAACACAGCGGAAGATTTTCCCTCCACAGAAGCCCACCAGTGCAGCTAAATCAGGATCCATAATCAAGCACAGAGCCATATATCTGTCCAGTCCAGTGGGTTTATATGGTCAGCACCAGGACCCTGTGTGGTTGACCACTCCTCAGCAGGGTAGAAAAAAAAAAGAAAAGTAGCCATAGTTGTCCAGATCAGTAGGCCACACTAATCTGGCAGCCCTCCCCTTCCGTTCACTTCCACTCTTTTTCCATCTCTTTTGAAAGGTACTAACGGTCTGCACCACGAGAAGGCGGGGTCGGACATTAGGTGCTAGACCTGGCCGGTTCTATGCATCATCACAGGAGATTGGTGCATAGCTCTCCTTCCAGTGACTGCCTAGCTACCATTTACAGACCAAATTCTTATAGCTAAGATGAAAGTGAGAACAGATTATACCACTTGCAAAGTCACTGTTATTGTTTGGCTTACCTGATGGTTGACACTTGCGTTGTTGAGGTCTAGTTGTTAATTTCACATTGGAGTACTAGTCCATTTTGTTGCTGTTCTTGCACTTTGACATTGACTTGTAGTGGTTGCTCCTTAAAGTATCCTTTTATCTGTTGGTGCAGTTGCACTGTATTTTAGGGGCGGGGATGGCTTAGTCAATAGCGCGCCAGGCTCGTAATCTGTAGTTCCCAGGTTCGAGTCCCAGCTGGGTCAGCATTGAGATTTATCTCCACAAAATTCTCCGCCCTGCCCACGGTCAGTAGGGGACACCGATGGGCTTGGAAAGGCCGCCGTCCTTCGGATGGGATGTTAAGCCGTGGCCCTGTGTGTGGGAGAGCCATACCCTCTGCACGTTAAAGAACATGCTGGATGGCCTTAACGGGAGGCTACCATCTGTCTCCCAACAGCTCCCAGTGGGTCTCCTCCCCCAACCTTCTCTCAGCCTTCGGGGTCCATGTTACCTGGCCATTTAGCCCGTGGTGTTCGAAAAAGTGCCGCTCAGAGGTAAAACAACCCAACCCAAAAGCACTGTATTTTAGACGTATGCTCAAATTGCTCAACTTTTGCTCCCTCCATTCAAACATAGCCATTAAAATTCTTTAAACTGATTAAATTTATCAAACATTTAAACAATTCAAAAGCTAAATCCATTAAAAAATGTTGCAAGTGACATGTTTTGCCTCTCTCATGTGAGGCTTCACCTGGCAGTGATAGCTGTTAAGAGTGTAGTTTATATAGAACTCTCCACTAGTAGGGCTATTTATTGCTTTGTCAATACTCATTGAGTAGGAGGAGCAGAGATGCTGGGAGGGGTGCAGATAGGTTCGGTGCAGATAGACATCGGTGTTGCAGATAGGTTCTTTTTGGCCTATTTATTTACAATGTTTTCCATGTAGTGTAACTGAAATTTTGTAAGGGATGCATCTACTAATGTTGTTGGTAGACCTTCTGTCTCTATTTCATTTTCAATTATTGGGTTTAGTTTTTCCACATCTCATTTATGCTCTGTCAGTCTCTGTTCTATTGTTCTGTAGGTCTTTGCTACATAACTGTTTTTTCCCTGTAATTTATTATATAGGTCTGGAATTTTAACTTTATTCCTGTAGTAGGTCTTATTTTATCTCATTGTTCATTGCTAGTTGCTTTATGTTATTAGTTATTGTATAGGAGTAATTTAAATCATATTTAGTTACTATATTTTTTAAGGTATCCGTGATTCCTGGTATATACAGGAAGCTGCATGTGTAATGGTGGTTTTTGCTATTTTGGACAGGTGTGGGTTGTGAGTTTTGTTTTATTTTATATTTTATAGATCTGTGTATTCTTTTTATGAAATCAATTGAATAATAGGCCTGTACTAATATTATAGATATTCTTTCTTTAGATTGAATTTATCAGTACTATTTGTATGCCCTTAACAGATACATATGTTAGATCATTTTTATAGTTTATTGGATGCATTGATTTGGGAAATGATGTTTGATATAAATGTTAGTTTTCTACATACTTTCGTTACACATCTTAATTTCTTCCTTTTTATTACTATATACAAATAAGGGAATTCTCTACTTCTGCTTCATAGGTAATTTTATTGTAGGCATAATATTATTAAATGTATTTATTAATGCTGGTAGTTTTGATACAGGGCAATCCTAAAAAAATATTGTATCATTTACAGGGTGTCTCAAAAATATAGGTACAAACTTTTAGGGGAGGTAGATAACATCTAAAGGAATGAGAATTGCATAGGAACCCATAACCGGAAATGTCACTATAAGTCAATATGCGGCGCTGTTCATCAGTGTGCTAGAGGGGAAATTTCAGATTTCCTCATTTGAGCGGTAGTTGGCTTACAAAGAGCATGCAAAGGTATTCGAACAGGGAGCTGGTAGACATGCACTTAGTGTATGGAATAGCTGAGGGCAACAGACGAACCGCTCAACAAATGTATCAAGAACGCTTCCCACACAGACGTACCGGGCCACCATTTGTTTGCACGTGCACATCAAAATTTGTGCGATTATGGGTCATTAAGAGCTGTAACATTATAAAATGTATCATCTAGTATGCCATTTGTAATAATTATGTCCAATAAATGTTTTCCCATTAATCACTGTCTTGTGTCCTTTCAGATCTTGTACCTCTGCTACCACTTTCCCATGACATTTCCGGTTATGGGTTCCTATGCAATTCTCATTCTTTTAGATGTTATCTACCTCCCCTAAAAGTTTGTGCCTATATTTTTCATACACCCTGTATATACCAAAGGTATAGTGATGGTTTTAAATCTGCTTTTTGCTGCACTGGATGTTCATCATACTTCATTAACTGCATCGGCCATGAGCCCAGAGAGTGGTGATCCCATTGGAAACCCCTCCCTAAACCCACTGTCTTAAGTTTACAATGAAACAATTAGATGTGATGGCCAGGTCCACTGCTTTGTGAACATTGAAGTATTCGGCAGTTATGGGCCTGGCAACTCTCAACCACTCAGATTTGAGCGCATCACTGCATCCAAAATGGGAGTGTTTGGATACAGTGATATGATGTGAGTGGATGGTTGTTGAATCAGCATTGTTTGGATAATTTGTGCAGCTATTAAGCATGAGATCAAGGTATAATGACCTCATGCTTAATAGGAAAATATGGTATGAAATAGAAAATGTGTGAAAAAATTAAAGATGGCTCTTTCCAAATTATATGTAGGAGATTTTCTTTTACTGACTAGTAACCTAATTTCTTTAAAAATCCTATTAATCATTTTCTCTCTGCAAGTATTTGGAACCTGAGGATGTTACATAGAGATTATTCTCTTGATGTCCTCATGCAGGAATTCCATCATTATAACCTAGATATTCTAGGCTTGCAAGACACCACATGGACAGGTAAAGGTGAGATACTTAAAAATTAACTTTAAATTTCTTTTTTTAGGAAGGGAGGATGAAAAGCATCTCCAGGGTGTAGGTTTGCTTTTCAGCAGACACATCAGTGATGCTCTTCTAGGATATGACGGCATTAATATAAAAGATTTCTTACAGCAGAATTTGAAACAAAAATTAAAGACTTTAATGTCATCTGTTGTTACACCTCCACAAAGGACTCTGATGAGAAAGAAAGGGATATTGTTTACAGACAGCTACAGGATATTTTGAATTCTGTGAAGAAAGGGGATATTTCTCTTGTGCTATGTGACTTCAAAGCTAAAGTTGGTACTGACTCTGACCTTTGGGAATGAGTTTTAGGTCCTTTTGGCATTGGTAGTTCCAATGACAATGGGGAACGTCTCCTACAGGTAAGTAAACTTAATAATTTACGAATAACTAACACATACTACAAACACCTGGACATTTATAAATATGCATGGGTTTCACCTGATGGGTTGCACAGGAATATGATAGATTATATTTTAATTAACAGCAAATGGGCTAGTTCAGTTAGGAATACCAGATCATATAGGGGAGCCAAATTTGGATCTTCCCATTACCTGGTCAAAAGTGTCTTGCAACTGAAGCTTAAGAAATGTTGTGCTAAGGTTAAGAAAATTACCTTTAACACCAAAGGTCTGAAAGATCCAGTTGTAGTCAAAGCATACTATGATAGGCTAATTAGTCATTATGACAATTGTGGTTTGCTTACTGCTGAATTTGAAAAAGAAGGGGATCAGTGTAAGCAGGCTTTTCTTGAAACCAACAGTCTCTTTTAGGTAAAAGGGAAAAGTGGAAACAAAATTATTTGAGTGATATAAGGCTATGAAACTCATTTCTGAAAGAAGGAAATGCAGGATTAATATGAATCAACACTCTACTAACCCTAAAGACAGCATTACAACAAGCTTAATAAACATGTAAAGGATTAGTTAACAGCTGATAATAATCTTTGGCTGGATAGCTTGGCTGATAAAGCAGAGGAAGATTTTGACAGCACAACAGCAGGGGATAGTACCAGATTGGTTAATGTTTTGTGTGGGAAGAAACAGATAGGTACACAGAGATTGAGGGATAAACATGGTAAAGTGGTTGAAGGTGAGGATTCTGTGATGGCTATGTGGGCTGAGCTCTTCAGAGTGTTCTAAACAATGTAATTATTTCTACTCCCATTGTAATGAGGATAGATGCATTACTGGGTTTAATGATGGCTCTATATCACATTATGAAGTTTCTTTGGCTATCTCTAAATTATCACCTCATAAATCCCCTTGGGTGGATGAAATCACCACTGAAATACTTAGAGCTGGGAACACTTGTATTGTTACATGGCTGACTGAAATTAAGAATTCGGTTGATAGTCAACTGTGTGATGAACAGTGTGGATTCAGAAGTGGTAGGGGATATATTGATCAAGTATTTTCAGTTAGGCAGATTCTTTAGAAATGTTTAGAGTTTCAGAAACCTGTGGTTACTAGCTTTGTAGATTTAAAAAAGCTTTTGATTCTGTTGATTGACATAATTTGTGGTTGATAGTTAGATCATATGGAATACCTGACAAGTTAGTTAATGTAATGAAAACTCTCTATAATAACACTGAGTCATGTGTGAGAGTTGGTAAGGCTTGTAGCAAATAGTTTAGCATTGCTAGTGGAGTTAGACAAGGGTGCATTTTGTCCACTTTTCTCATTAGTTTGCAGAAACTCTATGTTGCACAGACAAAAAAAATGGACACATCTCCATTACCTGCAGTCTACAATTCTAAACTGTGTCATCTATCACTCTGGAAATCTTGAACTGTGGAGAACCTGAGTATATTTTAAGCTTGCCTGTGAGTTAAAAAGTAAATGCTGAAGTGGCAAAAGATAATGTAATATCAACTACTGTAACAACTATGTGGAAATTGCTTATATATTGTTAGTATAAGTTAAGAACGTAAAAGTGATAGCTAATGCCACTGACAAGATAAATTATCTTAATTTACTTAACATGCTAGAATCTCAATGTTTTAAGAAATGTAAGAGTGTAAGTTATAAACTCACTGCTAAGTTTTCTACCATTGCCTAAGTGCAACTTATAGATAAACCAAGGAGAAGACAGCTCGTTCAATAGCAATTAAATTGCAACATATGTTAATTAAACTGATTTGAATTACTGCTATGTTGAAACCTTTATTGAATAGATGTATAAAGCAATAAAAGCAGCATCTATTGTTTTCTTTTCTTTTATCTTTTTAATATCTTTTTTTTTTCTATTGCCATTTGTATTTTAATTTTGGTTGTGGGTACTGTAATTTTAAACTTTGTCACAATAAAGCTTTAGTTGCTCTTGTGCCATAAAACTCCTAATAGCAAACCAACTAAGTTCACTTGGTGCTTGTTTCATCATCATCATCATCCTCAAGCAGCCATGGGCTATGGAGGCCCAACCAAATTATGCAATTTAGTTCTCCAAACACTTCTCCCCTGAGTTGCAACATTTGCTGCATCTCACCACTGTAGACCAATTTTAACAAGGTTCTGTTTGACATTGTCTGCTCATTGCATCTTAGGTCTCCCCCTCTTTCTGGGACCTTTAAGCACATTGTTCAAAACCCAATTTGCTGATATATAGTTATGCATATGGGCAACATGGCCAAACCAACAGAGTCTCTCTCTGCAAAATATGCTGCTCAGAGGAGGTTATTACCTCATTATTACTTACAAAGTTCAACCACCTAATGCCCAAGATACTGCATAAGCATCTAGAATCTAAATCTGCAGAGAATGTGGGTATATGTGTTTCTATGTAGACTGATGTGATTAAAGAACAACTTACAGAACACTCCTGGCACAAATAGTGCTTTATACCCACCATCAATCTTGATATCTTTGAATATTGTCATATTTTGACTCTGCTGATTGTTATTCAAATGTTATATTCCATCACCTCATCAAAGTGTCCTGAATTTTCAACTCCTATATTTCATTGGGTCTGTAAATGGTAGCTAGATAGTCACTGGAAGGAGAGCTATGCACCAATCCCCTGTGATGATGCATAGAACCGGCCAGGTCTAGCACCTAATGTCCGACCCCGCCTTCTCGTGGTGCAGACCGTTAGTACCTTTCAAAAGAGATGGAAAAAGAGTGGAAGTGAACGGAAGGGGAGGGCTGCCAGATTAGTGTGGCCTACTGATCTGGACAACTATGGCTACTTTTCTTTTTTTTTCCTACCCTGCTGAGGAGTGGTCAACCACACAGGGTCCTGGTGCTGACCATATAAACCCACTGGACTGGACAGATATATGGCTCTGAGCTTGATTATGGATCCTGATTTAGCTGCACTGGTGGGCTTCTGTGGAGGGAAAATCTTCCGCTGTGTTTTCTGTTTGTTTGTGGGTTGACAGCCCCAAGTGAATAGATTCACAGGATATGTTTATCAGCTGGTGGATAATCCTGAGCAGAAGTCATCGCAGGCACCTGAACTCTTTGCTTCTATTGGCATCGTCAAATTCTACATTGGAGGAAGTCTTCCAGTGTAGATGGCTTCAGCCTTTAGTGGTGGGGGAACGGGTCTTTGCCCCATGTCTGCGATTAGGGAGCTGTTTGATATTGTCGGCATTCCCTCTCTCAATAAACATAGTTTCTTTAAACATCCCACTAACCATTTTCTCTCCATAGGTAGTTGGAATGTGAGGACTCTGCACAGAGCTTTTTCTCTTGATGTCCTCACACAAGAATTCCACCATTATAATTTAGATATTCTCGGCTTGCAAGAGACCAGATGGACAGATAAAGGTCAGATTCTTAAAAATAATCTTAAATTTCTCTTTTCAGGGAGGGACGACAATAAGCATCACCAAGGCGTGGGTCTGCTTCTCAGCAGACACGCTAGTAATGCTCTTCTAGGATATGAGTGCATTAATGAAAGGTTTCTTACAGCAAAATTTCAGACAAGCATTAAAGACTTGAATGTTATCTGCTGTTATGCCCCCACTGAGGGTACCGATGAGGATGAGAAGGATAGGTTTTATGAACAACTTCAGGATACTTTGAATTCTGTCAAGAAAGCAGATATTACCCATGTTCTTGGTGACTTCAATGCCAAAGTTGGTACTGACTCTGACCTTTGGGGAGAAATAATAAACCCTTTTGGTATTGGTAGCTGCAATGGGCAACGTCTTCTACAGGTAAGTAAACTCAATGGTTTCAGAATAACTAACACATATTACAAACACCGCGACATACATAAATACACATGGGTTTCACCTGATGGGCTGCATAGGAATATGATTGATTATATATTAATTAGCAGCAAATGGGCTAGTTCTGTTAGGAATACCGGGCATATAGGGGAGCTGAAATTGGATCTGACCATTACCTTGTTAAAAGTGTCTTTCAACTTAAACTTAAAAAGTGTTGTGCTAGGGTTAAAAAAATTGCTTTTAATACTGAAGCTCTGAAAGACCCAGTTATAGCTAAAGCTTACCATGATAGGTTACTTAGTCATTATGAATGTCATGGTATGCTTACTACTGAAGTTGAGGAAGAATGGGATCATTTTAAACAGGCTTTTTTGGACACTAACAGTACTCTTTTAGGAAAAAAGGAGCAGAAGAGACAGAATTATCTGAGTGATAAGGCACTTGAGCTTATTTCAGAAAGAAAGAACTGCAGGAATGTCCTTAATCAATACCCTACTAGTACTAATAGAAAGCATTACAGAGAACTTAATAAACGTGTAAAAGATCAGTTAGCTGCTGATAAGAATCTTTGGCTTGATGGTTTGGCTGACAAAGCCGAGGAAGCAATTAGACAGCACAACAGCAGAGAGCTGTACCAGATAGTTAATGTTTTGTGTGGTAGAAAACGGACAGGTATACAGGGAGTGAAGGATAAACAGGGTAAGGTTATAGAAGGTGAGGATTCTGTCATGGCTAGGTGGGCTGAGCATTTCAGTGATATTCTGAACAATGCGGTTAGTTCTATTCCCATTGTTTGCAATGATGATAGATGCATTGGTGGCTTTAATGTTGGCCCTATAACACAATATGAAGTTATTTTGGCTGTTTCTAAACTTAAACTTCATAAATCCCCAGGGGTAGATGAAATTACTACAGAAATGCTTAGAGCTGGAAATGTTTCGGTTACCACTTGGATGACTGAAATTCTGAATATCTTTTATGATAAAGGCATGGTTCCTAAGGATTTTACCAGAGCTATTGTTATCCCTATTTTCAAAAAAGGTGATCGCAGTTCTTGTGATAACTATAGGGGTATTAGCCTACTCTCTGTTCCAGGTAAAGTTCTTTCCATGATTGTGCTTAATAGAATTAAGAATCTGGTTGACAGTCAATTGCGTGATGAGCAATGTGGATTCAGAAGTGGTAGGGGATGTGTGGATCAGATATTTTCACTTAGGCAGATTCTTGAGAAATGTTTAGAGTTTCAGAAACCTTTGTTTGCTAGCTTTGTTGATTTCAAAAAGGCTTTCGACTCTGTTGATCGTCATAATTTGTGGTTGATTGTGAGATCATATGGTATACCAGACAAGTTAGTTAACATTATGAAAGCTCTCTATAATAACACTGAGTCGTGTGTGAGAGTTGGTAAGGCTTGTAGCAATTGGTTTAGCATTACATCTGGTGTTCGACAAGGGTGCATTTTGTCTCCTTTTCTCTTTAGCTTGGTTATTGATTATGTTATGCGAAATTCACTTCAAGGGAAAGATTGTGGCCTTAAATGGGCTGGAGATACGAAAATTTCTGATTTAGATTATGCTGATGATTTAGCCCTTTTGGCAAATGATGTTGATGAGATGAACTCTTTCATTCGAGCTGTTGATGAGACTGGTAGTAGAGTAGGTTTGGTTATAAACAGAGAGAAAACTAAAGTGATGAAAATTGGTCAGGCAGGCTGTGATTCAGTTAATCTGAATGGTTGCAGTCTTGAGCAGGTGTCACAGTTTAATTATCTTGGGAGCTATGTAACAGATAATGGTGATGTGCGGCATGAGATTAACAGACGAATAGGGATTGCTGCCGGGACTTTTAAGAATCTATGGAGAGTGTGGAGAAATAAGCGTATACACCTAAAGACTAAAATTAGGCTGTATAATAGTTTGGTTCTTTCTAAGGTTAGTTATGGTAGTGAAACTTGGACACTTTGTAAACATGATAACAGGAAACTAGATGCTTTTGATTCCAGATGCTTATGCAGTATCTTGGGCATTAGATGGTTCAACTTTGTAACTAATGATGAGGTTAGGCAAAGGAGTTTGCAACCTCCTTTAAGCAGCATATTGTACAGAGAGAGACTCCGTTGGTTTGGCCATGTTGCCCGTATGAATAATTATAGATTGGCGAATAGGGTTATGAACAGTGTGCCTAAAGGCCTCAGAAAGAAGGGGAGACCTAGGATGCGGTGGGCAGACAATGTCAGACAGGACCTTGTTAGAATTGGTGTGCAGTGGCCAGATGCAGTAGATGTAGCTCAGGATAGACTTGCTTGGAGAACTAAATTGCACCGTCTGGTTGGACCTCCGTAGCCCATGGCTGCTTGAGGAGGAGGAGGAGGAGGATATTTCATTGCTGCATCATACTTTTATTGTAAAACTTTTTGCCCCTAAATGGTTAATAGTGAGTAATCTATATCAGTTTAATCACGATTTTAGCTGTATTTACACAATAAGGTCTCTGCAGATCATCACAAGCACTGGGTGTGTATAACAAAGTTAATACAGATAGAGCCTTATGGCTATGCCCTTTGGCACTAAACCTGGATTCATTGCTACTTTGCTAACATACTATATATTTATCTTGTCTTATATTAACAACCTTTAATCTAATGTAAAGGCAATCAAGATAATGATAAAACATAGTTACCATAGTCCAAAAATGTCTAATACAACAACCCTTTGGAAGATCATTGCTTAATGTTATGCATAATTTTCAAGAAGAACGCCTCTGCCCGATGTCATATTCAGCCTTAGGTCTTTATCTTCTGCTTATTTCCAGGTATTACTAGTCCTGTTTAGAAACACTTCATGATGTTCACATAATACAGTGGATACAGCTGGTTGCGGAGCTGCTGATTGTAGAGAACTTTTTAACATCCAATTAATGACAATATTAAATTTCACTATATGAGGTAACTTCCCAACATAGATGGCACCAAGAGTAAATAAAATAATATGCAGGAAATTCTTATAAGTCACATTAGCTGAATAAAAGGTTAGCCACTGATGATTTAGTGGTCAGCACACCTGGCAAGTTACTGAGAGATATGGGTTTGAATCTCACGACAAAACTAAATTTTTTCAGCTAACTGTTTATTGAGTCCCATGTTTACAGTCCCCTAACTGTTTATTGAGTCCCATGTTTACAGGACATCTCCTGTGATACTTTACTATTGAATTATTGATTTAATACCATGAATGACAAATATTAAATTCCATTATATGAGGCAATTTGATTGGCCATTTCCCAACGTGGATGGCACTACGAGTGAATCATATAATATGCAGGAAAGTCAGTAAGTCACATTAGCTGAAGTAAAGGTTAGCTGCTGAGGGTGTAATAGTCAGAACACCCAGCATGTTACTGGGAGATGTGGGTTAAAATCCCACTCACTACAAAATGAAATTTTTTCAGCTAACTATTTAATGAAAACATCATCAGTATAAATCTCTCAAGATCATTGTGGTTAATTTTTTCTTCAAGGGCCAACAACAATGAAGAGAAATCCTCTTTGAAGACTTCTAGTGATATTGAAAAATCATTGGTGTTGAACCATTCAAGTTATGATTTTGATTTTAAAGTACAAAAGGTTGTAATAATACAGTACTAATTCTAAAAACTGAGTTATTTTGTGCATCAGAAAGGAACATATATGCTAGACTTTGAGTATGAAGTCATTATTATGTTTGTTTCAACCTAGCTGTACTGGTCATAGAAGTTATTTGGAAAATCTGGAAGTAGACCCAAAATAAAACTCTGTATAGAAGGCATCAATTAAAAAAGTGATCACTCCCTGGAAGAGATTCAAAGCCGAACACTTATGGAAATCAAAGAAAAATATCCTCAACATAAACAGATATATACAGATGGTTCATACATTCCAGAGACAAAACAAGCTAGTGGAGCATATTATATTCCAGAAGAAAAATTCAAGAAAAATTTCATACTGAAGAATGGCTACATTCATCATAGCTGAATTAGTAGCCATCTGTGAAGCAATCAAATGGACAAAGCATGAAAAACGAACAAATTTTAAAATCCTTTCTCACAGTAAATCAGATCTGGAATCAATAACCACTCATGCTGATTATACCATACACCCACAGGTAATGAATTAAATTTATACGGATATCTACCTGCTGACCATGAAAAATAAAAAAACATTACTTCTTACAAAGGATACCCAGCCATTCAGGCATCCTTGGAAATGAAATTGCTGACCAAATGACGAAAGATATTATTAACATTCCCACCCATCATATAATAATTACCAACAAAAATCAAACAACATCTCCAAAAAAATCAAAGAAGATAACTTTATTTCTGCTTCAAGCAATGAATACAACTACAGAAGAAATCTTGAAAATAAAATAACAAATATTAAGCCCAACTATCTTAACCTAAAACAGCAAATCTTAATAACAAGACTTAGAATTGGAAATTGCCTCCTCAATAATGACTTATACAAGTTCAAAAAATAAAAAATAAATTCTCCTAACTGCAGTTAATGTAACAGCAGAGAGAATATAGCCCATGTTTTATTAAATTGCCCAAGATACCAAGAAGAAAGAAACTTGCTGTTCTCACATCTAAATAATTTACAGATCTCAGAGATTACTCTCCAAAATCTACTGACCAATCCAAATAAGCAGAAGAGAATTAAAATATTCAAAAAAAATTATTAAATTTTTACACCACAGCCAACTTTATAGAATATAAGAAATTTTAATCTTATACTGGTGGACATACTATTTTCAAGAACTCTTGATTTACTTTGCACATGAGGCATTTAAAAAATGATATCTGGAACTCATTCATATTCACAAGGTGTCTCAATATTTTTTGTTCTGATCAATTTTTCCAGCTCATGCTTGCTTCATCCTGCATCCTGACAGAATTTCATTGAACAAGAAGCACCAAGAAAATTCACACAAAATTAATCTAAGCAGAATCAAATAAAAAAAAACGGATTTTGAAAGACACCAGCTGCTGAACTTTTCCCAGTCTCCCCTGGAAGCAAATTTCCTTGTTCCACTTCATCCACAACTGTTTTATTCTCTCTTCCTCAACTTCTCTTACTTCCCATGCCTCTATCAAGCCTTCAACCATCCTCATATCGCTCTGTGTGGACTAGTAACTGTTACAGTTATGTGTTTTTTAGCCACATCTAGTGGCTACAGATAAATCCAAGGTTCATGTCAAGAGAAAGACATGAGAGACTCTCTTTCTTGATATGATATGATTTCTCAACATGAGAGACTCTTTCTCTCATCATGTCGAGAGAAAGAAAAGAGAGTTTTTTGTCACTTCGGCAACCAAAAAAAACACCAACTAGAATTTTTAAGTTGCTCAAAAATTATTTTATATTATAAAAGTTCATAAGTTCAGATGGTACAAGTTTAGTTACTACACCACATCAATGGCGATTTTTGCCAATTGACAGTTCCTAAGGTTTTAAGATGGAAGCCTAAAGGATCATACCACTTTTTGAAGATCTTTTGTTTGCTGGTTCACCTTGTATGTCTGACAGCTTGTTGGCATTAGAGATTTTCTTAATGTTGATTGTTGGAAGTTTGCTATTGATTTTATACTGTATATCAATCCATCTTGTTGTAATTGCTATTTCTGTATGGCATTACTGATAGATCGTGGACCTATTGGTATTTGTAATTTAATTTTTTTTTAGTTTTGGGATCTGGTAACAAGACTCCATCCCACTTGTGTAATAACTGTGGACATTGTGTTTGCCCGGGGATGGCATCTGATTGGCCCCTAGTATCGGAGAATTCCCGGGGTTGCCTGAGTTATTGCCTCACTTCAGCCGATGAGGGGATTCTGTGCAGGGTGATGGTGCTAATAGGACCTGTGTTTGGTCTCCTGTCTTTGAAATAATTGTTTATTATTTCTGAGTGCACAATTGTAGTCCAGCAGAACTCCATTTTCATTATGGATAAATCTTCAATCAGGGTATAATCATTTTAATTCATATTAATCTGATTGTTATCACTTTTAATATTTTTACTGCCACTTTATAATTGAATTTATTTGAGTGGATTGGAAATATGATAATGTATTGTAATGTGAATTTATCCACCTTTATAAGTTGGTGGAGGAATTATGTTGATTTTGAAAAGTTAAATGAATTTAAATCTTTTTTTTGTTATTGTTTAAACCAAATTTGCATTTGTCTATTATTAAATCCTCTACTCATCACATCTACAGTTAGTTAGTACATGACTATGTATTACTAGCTTGTGGGTTGTTCCTGGTTCAAATTCGAATCTTCTGAGCCACTCTTTCAGAAGTATCTGTTAGAAAGTAAATTTGTGTTTGAAGTCAGATCGACAAGTATAGATATGTAGTTCTAGATGTGTGTTATAATTATGTATGGATAATTATTTGTGATAAACGCAGAATATAATTTTAGTTCATGTCACATGCCTTGAAGAGGAAAAGTTGCGGGTGACATTAAAATTTATTAAATTGTTTTTATGTAGTTTACTGAAACTTCATTTTGAGAGGGGGAGACTGCTAAAATTGTAGTCAGTAAATCCTCTACCTATATTTTGCTTTCAATTATTGTTTGTGCTAATGCAGTAGCATGAGGCGAAATGTGTTGCTCATTCTTTTAACATTTGTGTTATTTTAATGTTGAGTTTGTGAACCTTTTAACTTCGAGCTAAATGAGCAAGTTTCTATATTTAATCGTTGCAACCACAACAAAGGCTAGTAGACTGAAAACATCAGGGATGCAGACAAGGCAACATCATACAGAAAACTCAACAATAATAAGATGGACTGGTATGAAATGAACAGCAAACTTCTAACAATGGATGCTAAGAAAATCTCAAGTGTGAACAAGCTGTCAGGCGTATCAGGTGAGCCAGCATAATGAAAGGTCATCTAAAAGTGGTATGATCTTTTACGTGTCTATCTTTGAAACTCAAGAAATGTCATTTGACAAAAATCGCCATTGATATGGTGCAGAAACTTGTACCATCTTAAGAACTTTAATGTTAGAAACTGATTATTCAGTTTTCAAAAATCACTACAAATGAATTTGCATTTTTTTTATGCTTACTTATAATTTTTCTGTTTTTATTTTCATATTTTTGTTCAAAATTAAATGCTCTTTTAGTGTGAAATATAAATATATCATTCATTTGTTGTTTCATAATAAGGCTCAGAAGTTGAGTTGCATTTTTAGAGAAAAATAAACTTTGCACTATAAGGGTTAATGTAAAGCATCTTAGAGTAACTTAAAAACTGCAGTTATAATTTGTCTGGTTACTGAAGAGGCAATAAAATAGTAAACACTCTGGAGTTATAGATACTTGCTCATAGGCTAACTTTTAATAGAGTATTATCGTGGTATATTATCAAATTGCTGTTTGAAATTTCATTTATTCTTTAAACATGGTAAATAGCAGCCAAAAAAGTGGTTAAAACTGCCCAAATTATTTTTAAACCATTGTCTGCAGAAAATATTTCTCCAGTTCATTGCTCTGTTTCAAAATCCATTATTCCATGATATATTATCTTTAATAGGAACTAAAAGGCAAAGAAGATGACAGGATATATAGAGGAATAAATAATTATATTCAGTATGTCAAAAAGAAAGATACAGCTCAGGGAAATGCTTCAAGTGGAATGGTAAGGTAAGTTATTTTTCTAGACAGGAATATTAGGAAAACTATGCTGCTCACAAAAATTAGGGGATATATTATCGCTTCATATTCATTTTGAAATATTCCCTAATTTTTGTGAGCAGTATATTTAAATATTTAATTTATTAAATTCTAATTAAATATATAGGAAATATAATTAAGTATGAAGAAAAATATTTAATTTATATTATATATACTCTAATAACAAATGTATATAGTTGTATGTTAATAAATCTTGCAGAATTATTTACCAGAAAAAAGCAGTGACTTTCAAAGCACTGAAAGAAACATGAGGACCTAATGACACTCCATTATTTAAATATTGAATAAACTCGATTTTCTTGATATGTACTAAATATTAACCACATTATAAGTCGATTTAATTTTAGAGGAAAAATTGTCCCGAGCTGGGTGGGACACGAACCCACAACCTCCTGATAACATGTCAGGTGCTCTAAACCACTGAGCTACCGGCCACTGATCAAGATCTCCTCTAATTGATGACATGAACATTCTCAACCTATAGTACATATTCCATTATGTCGCATATAGGCACTCTTCGGGCTATCTTAGCCACAATTCGGCAAATAAATGTCATATAGATGGAAAGTATATCTTAAAAGTATACAATTGATTAAATATTGAATAAACTCGACTTTCTTGGTATATACTAAATATTAACCATTTTATAAGTCGATTTAATTTTAGAGGAAAAATTGTCCTGAGCCAGGTGGGACACGAACCCACGACCTCCTGATAACACAGGGCCATGGCTGAAAATCTTTTAACGTGCACAGGTGCCATACCCTGTGCACGTTAAAGAACACACTGGGTGGCCTTGACGGGAGGCTACCATCTGTCTCCCAACAGCTGTTCCAGTGGGTCCCCTCCCCCAACCTTCTCTGAGCCTTCGGGGTCCATGTGACCTGGCCATTTAGCCCATGGTGTGCAAAAAAGTGCCGCTCAGAGGTAAAACAACCCAACCCAAATTATTTTTATCATTTTTCCCAGCATTCTATGCATCTTTTCCACACTTAAAATAGAAACTAGAAGTTTCTATGCAACTTTCCCACACTTAAAATAGAAACTAACACATATTTTATTTTATTATTTATTACTTTTCCAGTAAAACTTTGATCTGGTACCATTTTCTGAAAATAACTGAGGTCTTGGATATTTCTATCCATTAATTAACGATCTTTCACTCAACTGATTTATCTATCTGTCTGAGTTACACTAGATTGAAGGCTGGATTTAAAAGTTGTTGTGAATATTTTATTTAACATCCCATTAGGTTATATGTAATTTTTCTTTTATTATTTCTTGTTTTTTTTTAGTAAAAAAAACTTTGAGCTTGTGCCATTTTCTGAAAATGAATATCTTGGATATGGAGTCAAAATAGACTTCCTTACTATGGAAATCAGCCATCATGTGGGAGGAATTTCAGGAGGGTGTCTTCTTCGCTAAACTCACTGTTACAGTTTCACCCCCCCCCCCTCTAGAAAAATATTTTTTTTTAATTATGAGTTTGTTTATGAATTATTTTAAAGGCAACACCCTCCCCCTCCCCCCCTCATTACCTTGGCTGTGCCACACAGAAGATATAACGCTTTTTTTTTTGCATTGGTCCACAAACCTTTCTGCACTTAGCCAAGATTGCCAAACTTCAACACCCAAAGAAAAAAATTCATAATGTTTAAAAAAAAAAGCAGCCAAGGAGGTTTTTTTCTATTTCATAACCAGTTCAGAAAATCCCCTGAATGTGAGAAGGCCAAGTCACGTTGTATAACACTGGCTGTGTTTAAAATATACGATACCGAAAAGAATCATTAAAAGAAATAAAAATCGTATTTCAGGTTGAATATTATATTTTGTGAGGAAATTTCCTTTGGATAAATATATAATTTAACTATTTTTATTCATCGGGCTTTCCAAAATAAAGCCTTAATTTTATACTCTGATATTTTTTTTCATCATATCACATTGAAAAAGGCTTATTAAAATCAGTATGCTTGTAGATTTGTTTAAATTATTTATTTTTTTAAAATTTGTAAGTAAATTCTGTTTAATTTGGTATGTAAATCGACCTATTTCCGTTGATTGGTTAAAAATTCTGCTAAAGTTGGCTTGTTTATCACTCAGCACAATTGGCTAAAAACCTGGAATTTCCTCAAAGTATGATACCAAGAAAAAATTGTGGAATGAGAGAAATATATTCTTGAAAAAAAAATTTTTTGTTATTCAGAAATAAACAGCCTTTCTATTCATGTGATTTATAATCATTTCTGTCTATTAGTTTTTTCTAATAAATTTTTAATTAATTTCTGAGCAAGAAGGTCTTTTTAATTATAATTTTTATTTGTGTTGCTAGATACATATTTTTACTACATGACTCTAAAAACAGTCCTCTTAAAATGAAACTTGTCTTTTTTGTTGAATATTTTATTTTGAGAAAATCCAGAATTAAATGCTGACTGATTTGGCATATAACATGCCATAATTCCTTTTATTAGTTATTTGACAAAAAGAATCTAAAGTTAATATTTTTTTCGGCTGAGCACAGGGAGAAAATAGCTTGGCTTCTAGATGGAAACCAATTTTTCAGGCTGCACACTGGAAGGGTTAAAAATACCAGATCATATAGGGATGCCAAAAATGGATCTGACAATTATCTTGTCAAAAGTGTCTTGCAACTTAAACTTGAGAAGTGTTGTGCTAAGGTAAAAAAAAAAAGTTACCTTTAAACTGAAGCTTTGAAAGACCCAGTTATGGCCAAAGCTTACCATGATAGGTTATTTAGCCTTTATGACAATCATGTCTTGCTTACTACCAAAGTTGAGAAAAAATGAGATCAGTTTAAACAAACTTTTACTGAAACTAATAGTACTGTTTTGGGTGAAGTCAGAGGAGGCAAAGTTACTTGAGTGATAAGACTATGGAACATATTTTTGAAAGAAGGAAATGCAAGAATTGTATGAATCAATACCCTACTGGTCCTAATGGACAGCATTATATAAAGAGCTTAATAAATGTGTAAAGGATCAGTTAATAACTGATAAGGATTTTTGCTTGATAGCATGGCTAACCAAGCAGGGGAAACAGCAAAACAGCAGGGAGTTTTAC
Source organism: Ryuthela nishihirai (assembly GCA_038380435.1). Taxonomy (NCBI): domain Eukaryota; kingdom Metazoa; phylum Arthropoda; class Arachnida; order Araneae; family Heptathelidae; genus Ryuthela; species Ryuthela nishihirai. The sequence continues at coordinate 22,948,941 of JAWZYU010000004.1, read as the reverse complement.
CTGATAGTTAATCTTTTATGCCAAAAGAAATAGACTGGCATATTGTGATTGAGGGATAAATATGGGAAGGTTGTTGAAAGTGAGAATTCTGTCATGGCTAGGTGGGCTTAGCATTTCTGAGATGTTCTAAACAATGTCGTTATTTCTACTCCCATTGTTATTAATGAGGATAGATACATTACTGTACTGGCTTTATGTTGGCTGTATATCTCATTCTGAAGTCCACTTTGGCTATTTCTAAGCATAAATCTCTGGGGGTGGATGAAATCATTGCTGAAATGTTTAGAGCTGTAAATATTTGTGTTGTCACATGGGTGACTGAAATTTTGGATGTTTTTTACGATAAACGTGTTGTTCCTAAGGATTTTACTAGAGATGTTATTACCCCTATTTTTAACCATTTTCTTGTCCAAGCAGGGTATACTGTTTTCACTTTTCTGATTCTTGAAACGTAGAGTTGGTCTACTGTTCTGTAATGCAAGATCGTAAATTTTATTTTTTTAAACAGAAGCTGATATTTTTTAAACTGTTTCTAATCAGATCTTGAAAATAACATTTCAGTTTGATATATATATATATATTTCCTGTTGATTCTGCTTGAAAAAATTATTAAAAAGTTAAAAAATAAACCTACTTAAGCCTGTAGTGATTGTACACACATGTTGAACACCATAAATAATATCAAGTAGCAATTGTTTAGTTTATGCCTTTATTCTGCCTTGCTGTATAGATTATCAGTTGGTTTTTGATTTCTGGTATATTGTCTACTTATAGCTGTAGCAGAGTTGTAATGTTTTCTAAACTTTTAATGTAAGTTATTGATTTTATTACTGCCAGAATCCATAACTTTGCCAAATGCTTTCGGTCAATATTTTAGCAAACTCTAGATTTCAAAGACTTTTTATTTACTTTTGGTGCTTCTGGAATTATTTTTTTATTACTTTTCAAATGCATACTGTGATTATAAAAAATGATTTGAAATGATCGAAAATGAAGCTACTAGTGATCTCTAATGGATCTATCAGAAGAATCGTAGGATTATTCAATTAGCCTAAAAGCACAATTTTTAAAAGGTGGAATTTATTTTAGTGATAATTTTAATGATATTTTAGTCAAATACACTAATTAACATTAGGATAATTCCAATTTGTAACTGAATTTTTTGCCAAAATTTGAAAAATAAACTCTATAACAATTATGCAGTTTTATACTAAAACGATTCATTCTCAATTTCAATGCTTCAGTGAAATTTTAAATGCTTTGAAATATTTTTATTCAATTTTTTTTTGCAATTCTTTATATTTTTTAAGATATGTTTCTCAGTTTTTATTTAAATTATCATGTTTTTAAACAAATGAAATTTTTTAATTACTATTTTCCTTAGACTTAGAGTTTGCTGATCACCAAAAAATGTAATTTGCATAAATCACTAAAAATTTTAGAAATAAAACTAAATAAATAAAGATTTAAGCATTAATGGAAATATTTTAAATTTATATTACAATAATAAAATAATCTGGGAAAAATGCAAAAAATAACTTTTTTTATTTTTACTGTAGTAAAAATAGAAAAAAAATACAGTAAAATTTTGCAATAATTGAAAAAATGTTTAAAACTTTGATTAGTATTTTATTTTTCTTTGATATTTTTGCCATTTTATTACTCACAATTGAATGCACTTTCTTTTATTATATAAAATGAGTATTTCCCTTCATTTATTTACTTCAGGATGAGGTTCTAAATTTTTGCATTTTATTTTTGGAAAACACTTCAAAATTAACGTGGCCACCAGAGTGAGACCAATTTCAGAAACCTAATACTTTAATGGTTAAAAAGGGGATCGTAGTTCTTGTGGTTATAGGAGAATCAGCCTACTTTCTGTTCCAGGTAAAGTTCTTTGCAATATTGTACATAGCAGAATTAAAAATATGGTTGATGGTCAACTGCAGGATGAACAGTGTGAATTCATAAGTGTTAGGAGATGTGTAGATAAAACATTTTCACTTAAGGAAATTATAGAGAAACATTTAGAGTTTCAGAAGATAGATTTCAAAAAGGTTTTTCACTCTGTTGATTGTCATAATGTATGTTTGATTGTTAGATTTTGTGGAATATACGATAAGTTGGTTAACATAATGAAAGCTCTCTATAATAACATTGAGTTGTGTGTGAGAGTTGGTAAGGCCCATAGTGATCGATTTAGCATTGCTAGTGGAGTTGGACAAGGGTACTTAGTTTGGTCACTGATTATGTGGAATCCTTTGCATTGGGGAAGATTTTGGCCTCAAATGGTCTAGAGATGTCAAAATTTCTGATTTAGCTAATGCAGATGATTTGGCCCTGTTGGCTAATGATGAATTCTTTCATTAGGGGCTGTTGATGTTGTCTAAGGATGAATTCTTTTATTTGGGACTGTTGATGTGACTGGTAATAGAGTAGGTTTGGCAATAAATAGGAAAAAAGCTAATTGAGCAAATGTCTCAGTTTAATTATCTTGGGAGCTATATAACAGATACTTGTGATGTGCAGCATGAGATAAACAGAAGGATATGGATTGCTGCTTGGACTACTAAGAATATATGGAGAGAGTGGAAAATAAAAGTATACAACTAAAGACTAAAATTAGGCTGTATAATAGTTTTGTTCTTTCTAAGGTTAATTATGATAGCAAAATATGGACCCTTTGTAAGCAGGATAACAGGAAATTTGTTTCTAGATGCTTATGCAGTAACTTGAGCATTGAATGGTTTGAGTTTATAGGTAATGATAAGGTTAGAAAAAGGAGTCAAAAGAGACTGCATTGGTTTAAACGTGTTGCACATATGCATAGTTACAGATTGCCAAATAGGGTTATGAACAGTGGGCCTCAAGAAAGGGGGGTGACCTAGGATGCGATGGGCAGATAATGTTGAACAGGACCTTGCTGGAATTGTCCTGCAGTGGCCAAATGCAGCAGTTGTAGCTCAGGACAGACATATCTGGAGAATATAATTATACAGTCTGATAGGACCTCCATAGCCCATGGCTGCATTATGATTTTGTATGTATGTAAATAACAGGAAATTCTGTAATTTTATGATATACTTTTTGAAGGACATGAATTTTATTTTGTTTGTGCTTTACTAGCATTCAAGCTGATTGATATAGTATTAAGCATCTTGTGCAATGTGATTATGCCATAGATTTGCCATTAAGTTCATTAACATCAAAAGCCTATAAATAGATTGCAGAACTATAAAAAGTATGAATAAAGGTATGAGTAGTTATAAATTCTAGGCAATTAAAATAAATTTTATTGAATTCAGTTTTGCTACTATTTATATTTACCAAACTCAATACTTGTTGTTTTTAGATAAATTAATTCACAGCTCATCATTGATTTACTGAATATCTAGCTGTTTTTTGCAACAGGATGAAGATGGGTGTAGAGGAAAAATTATATTGAGCTGGGTGGGATCTGAACCCATGACCTGGTGATGACATGTCATCAGGTGGTCGTGGGTTCAGATCCCACCCAGCTCAAGACAATTTTTTCTCTACACCCATCTTCATCCTGTTGCAAAAAACAGCTTGATAGTGGATAGATACTCAGTAACACTTTTTTTTTTATGATGGGGGACTCTGTACACCATTATCATAAAAATAGAGTTAACGTACTAAGATATCTTTCGTTTCATTTTTTACATATATTTTAGAAAAGGGCCAATCAGAGCGCCAGAAAATGTGCGATCAACAGTTCGATGGGATTATCAGCCAGATATCTGTAAAGATTATAAAGAAACTGGTTTTTGTGGCTTTGGAGGTAAACTATATTTTTAGGATACAGTATATCATTATTTATAGGATAAGTGTATGAGTAATATCAAATAATAAGTTGCAGTGCAAGAGGTATTCCTTTATAAAAGTTTATTTTATGAGGTCTTCATTTTTCATGAAGTAATCAGAACATAGCTATTTTGAATACTGTCCTTATAGAAGCTGACAACTCTGATTCAAAATTTCTTGTGCTTTTCAGTTAGGATAGGAGACAATAATCTTGAACTGTTGCTCTGGACTTACCCTGACTTGTTCTTCTAGAGCATGTGTGTCTTGAAAGTATCTCCAGTCTGAAAATTGCACTTTCCAGCGTATTAATGAAATCTGACAGCATCTCTATGTAACTGTTTCTCCATGGGTCCTATGACTCTCCACCTCTGACCATCGTCCAAATGGTTCTTCCTTTGCATTTTAACAAAACTGTAATCTGAAACACTCAATAAAGCTGCACTTAATCCAAAATGAGCAGTGCCCATTCCTGAAGCTGCTTTTATTGCCAGTGTAATTAGCATATTGCAGAAGTCTTTTGCATTGAGAAATGCAAATGTAATAGGAGATAAATCTGAGTTATTTCATGCTAAATATCTTCTGAAACTTTGGTTAAATTTCAAAGAAGGACATCTTGAGATATTTGCAGTTTTGTTCAACTTCCTTAAATTATGAACAGCAGTTTATTTATTCAAATCAGCAGGGATTGAGAAACTTTCTAAAGCTTTACTCTCTACACACCCTTTTAGGGAAAAATAATTAACAAGACTTGTTAACTTATTCATAACTCAGCATATATCTTCTCTGAACATCCATCCATCACAACATAATTTTAACAGCACATATTTTAAAAATATTCTTAATGTAGAAATGATGGAATTATAAGTGTGGAGACCTTTTCTCTTAAAAGGAACAATACACTGTACTGCAGAGCTGCCAACTACTCCGATTTTATCAGATTTTCTCCAATTCTTGGTTTAAAAACCAAAAAATTCGATTTTTAGGTTTTTTTTTCAATTTTACACTTAAGAAACAAGGTTCTGCAACAGCCTGCTTCTCGACTGCCTGGAGATCTACCAACCCTCCAGGGTCAAGGTCAGCCCTTGTGGCTCGATCGTTTCTCCCCCGTACTGGGGGAAGTACTAACTTGTTCTACTGAGTTACAGATATCCTGAGGCTTAGCGTACTGCTCTGCCAACAGAAGTTTACCCCTAAAATGTTCAATGAAGTGAAATAAATGTTCAATGAAGTGAAAAAATCTACCTCCAAACTCTGTAACAAAATCGTTCTGTGTGCCCTAGTTGGCCATAAAAATTACATAAGAAAGTTTTTTGATTACTCATAGCAAAAGTTTTTGGCCTAATTTTGCCGTTTGATGCTTGTCGCAGAAATAAACTCTGCTATTTTCCCTTTGCATCATTGTAGGCTCTTTCGGCACAAATTGTCTGCACCGTGTAACTTCTGGTCAGGTGGGAGTACTTTTGCGAGATTCTACTTCATATTGCTGCTTTGGTGAGGATTGCATCCATTGTTGATTTAATGCTGGTTTTTCAGATTCTCTTCTTGCAGCTGAGCCAATCTGACTAACTTGAAATTAAAGTTACATTTCTCATTTCTAAAAATTCTCTTAAAGGCAATACAAACTGGGACATAATGCAATTTATTAGGTCAATTTTGGCAGCATCAGCATTATACAGCTAGTATACTTCTCCCCAGATGAATGTTTCGATATCATCTTCTTCCCTTTGGCTTCATGAAAAACGTTCTGTAGCTATATGTGTAAAATCGTCATAAGGTAGATAGATTTCCAAAAGTTCTCTCCCCAAATCTTCCCAAAATTCAATTCCTTGACGACATCCTATGTTGCTCCACCATTGCTTAGCACACCCATTTAAACAAGATACTGCGCAAACCACCTTTTTGCTGGCAGACACTTCATGTAAACGGAAATGTTCTTCCATGGACTTGACAAATGTCCATGATGATGGACATTTCGAACCATCAAACCTTATTTCAGGTAAAGAACAATTAACAGATGGGACTACAGTTGATAAATGGATTGGAAACTCATCATTGAGGCAGTTGATAATACTCTGTTCTATCACTTATGATGGAACATAAAATGGAACTCTGTGTTCAAAGCTGAAATGTTTTTGAGCTGATGTAGCATTGTCAGCTAATTTAGGGGTTGTTGTCATTCCTCTTTTCTCCCAAGGATCTTTAAGCAGTTCATTAACACTTCTGCTTCTTTCATCACATTCTGGAACCTATCTTTTACTTTTACTAAGTCGGGAGTCATAATGGTGGAATTGGCCATATTACTAGCAGGCATGTTTAGCAATCTGCCAAAATTTTGAATTTTGGAAATTTTGAAACTTTTTTATATTGAGCAGCACTCAAAGGTACTGCTATACAACAATACAATACTAAAGCTACACTAAGCTTGCAATAAATTTGCTTATCAAAAAGTTTATTTATCGCGTGTCCAGACACTTCTAATCTTTACATAAATGCAATAAAGATCTTAACTATCAGCAATAAGTGCTCTGAAACTTCAATACCTTTGACTAATACAATAGTTAAACTTCTTGCTCAACAAAAAATTCAGCTTAAGCTGCCATTAATTCTATGATTAATATAACTAATGTGCTCAAAAATTTGTAAGTTAAACTTTGACAATCACATTAAATAACATACAATTTATACATACACACATCTATATATATACAGTCCCTGTTTGGGCACCACTTTTTTTTTTGGCTATGTAACACACCAAAATGCCACTTTCTTTGGACCTTGTAACTGATCCAAAATGTGTGTTAAATAGTTTCCTGATAGCTCAGGCACCAGGCAATTAATCTTGCCAATAAAATTAAATGAGGGTCTTGGTATGATTTCCATTATTTAGCAGAAAGGAATTTAAATCAAAAGATTGTCAATCTTTAAAGTTAATTCTATCCAAAATCTCAAAACTACTCAAGAGAAAAAAACAAAGTCGAAAACTATTTCATAAAACATATAAAATTTATTTCCAAGAATCTAGATTCACAAAATCGAAACTTCCTTCTACAAAAAATATCTGAGCAACTCTGCTCTCTAACGAAATGTTCCACATTGAGCTCCAACATACTCTGCTCCAACTGAGCTCTCACACTCTCCAGTCTAACATTCTCTAACTACTGACTAACTATCTGCTAATTTCATGACCTAATGTCACTTACATGTATGTGCCTTGCAATTTACATGTGTGTGTCACATGCTGGGAAAACACATTTGCATAAATTGATGATCGCGTGCTCATGCTAACTATGACCGGGGGGGGGGGGTCCTTCTGTGCGCATTAGCAGCTGTCAATCAAAAATCATAGTTGTGCATGCACAACTCCTCTAGCAGTTTGGTCAGAGAGAAATAATGATCTAACTGAAAATTAATGTCCAAAAATAATAATTTTAACATAAATAAAGTAAAACTTGTTAAGTAAAAATGAATGGGAGAACCATCACAAGGTCACATCCAATCTTTATTTCAAACTTCTTCTCAATTTTTCTTGTGTCCTTGTTGGCAACTCTCTATTGCAGTCTTATCCCCAAAAACAGGGAATACCACAAGGCTACACCTTAAATGTTACGATTTTTACTGTTGAGATTAATTCTATTTGTAGCCCTCAGTGGAAAAGGCATTTGTAGTAAACACCCTATTGCCATTTGTCTTTTTATTTTGAATGCCCGAGGGTCTCAGACCTCAACATAGTCTTGACAGCTGAGCCACTTTCCACTGTGGCTCACTGTTTTCTCTTTCTACAACTTTTCACTTTGCAGGATGGGGAAGGCCTTTACACTTGATTGCATTTACCATCCACCGTGCTAGGCACCAGGACTTCTTTCCTCTCTTCACATTCTTAAACTCCAACGCACTGGTGGGGTCAGCCATGGTCTACTGTGACGTAATTGCAGACCAGATTCCACAGCATGTTCCATCTTCGCTGCATAGTTCCCATTGCACACCACATGGCAACTAAGCGTCATCATTGGTATGTTCTCTACACCAACACACTTAGCTTGCTGTAGGCATGGATATTGATGAGGCATCAGTCTCGCCCTGTCCTGCCCAAGATCCACCAGCAGCTCCATCTTCTGGTAGCCACAAATGCCATTCTCTTCTGTTGGATGCCTGGTTACATTGGAATCAAGGGCAATGACTTGACAGATGCTGCTGCCAAGTCAGATATCCCCTGTCTGACTCTCCACTGCCAGTTCCTTATCTGGACTTCTGGCAGAGCATTCACATTGAGCTGAGAGAATTTTGGTCTTTACCAAACAGATTGCAAACTTTTTGAGGTCAAGCATATAGTCACACTATGGCAGTCATGTTTTCACAGGAATCTCAAGGAGTTGGTTGTACTTGCTTAGATTTGCTTAGGTTTATCACATTCATCTTTTTTAGTTTATCACATTTTATATTTTTATCATATTTTTTAGTTTATCACATTAGTTTATCACATTCATCTTTTTCAGGCAGATATACTGAAGTGCGAGTTTTGTGACACCATTTTAACTATTAAACATATTTTAATTGCTACCATTGTATTTTAGTTCTTATCATTTACTGCCCATCCCTTATACTCAGACAACTTTCATCTGATGATTAGATTTTATCTCCTTTTTTGATTTTTTACATTTTACCAATTATATATTACATGTGTTTAAAGTTTTTTATCTTTTAGATTTGTTTCCTTTTATTCAATGGTCCTATACACCAGGTGCAACTCAGACAATAGCATGCCAGGCTCGTAATATACAGTTCTCAGGTTTGAGTCTGGGCCAGAATTGAGATTTATCTCCACAAAACTCTCTGTCCTGCCCATCCCTATCAGTAGGGGACACCGATTGGACTTGGAAAAGCTGTCATCCATCGGATGAAACATTAAGCCATGGCCCCATGTGCAGGAGAGCCATACCCTGTTCACTTTAAAGAGCACACTGGATGGTCTTGATGGAAGGCTACCATCTGTCTCCCAACAGCTGTTCCAGTGCCTTTCCCCAACCTTCTCTGAGCCTTTGGGATACTTGTGGCCTGGCCATTTACCCCATTGTGTGCAAAAAAGTGCTGCTCAGAGGTAAAATAACCCAACTCCCCCACTGTTGTTGATTTTGTTTTCTGTATCTGTTGATCTTTTTCTACACAGGGTTTTAACTACATTGGTTTTGCTTTACTGTTTTATTGTCTTTGTATCAGTGTTTTGTCCTTTTTTCTGTTTTAGCTTTTTAACTTTGATTGAAGATATACGTGCCTTTTCTATCTTTAATTTATTGAAATCTTCTTTGACCACATGGCCTTCACTCTACCACTTGCCCCATAAAACCGCAAACAACCAACCACTATAATATTACTTTACTGTGTCTTATTCTATATATATATATCCAATTCTGTTTATACATAGATTTTTTTTTACGCGATTTTGATTTGACACGGTTTAGAAAAAATTTTAATTCTCTTTTTACACAATTTATTTTGATCTAACATGGTTCAAACGGCACCTTTTTAAAAATCTCCATTTGAATTTAATTCTGAAAAATATTCCTATTCAAGAAAACATTCCTAGAATTTACATTTATAACAAAGATGCTGCTTTTATGGTCACATTTTTCGAAGTAGTTTTAGCTTTGAAAATGTACTATGTATACACATTTTGTGCATTAAAATCCCCAAAATAAAAACTGCACTAACATAACTACACAACAAGTTTTCTCTATTTTATTCTCAATTTTATGAAAAAATTGTACAAAACCTACTTCATTTGGAATAAAGTGACAACATTAAGTTCCAGAAATTCCCCTCGATTTTATTTTCAATACATAGTTAGTCTTGGTCTCTCATTTCATGTTTAAAGTTAGAAGTCTTTAGATCAGGCATGTCCAACCCGCGGCCCTGGACAGCTAGTAATGCGGTCCACAAAATCGTAAAGTTTATGTGTTTACGACATAAGCTTTCAACACGATTATGTGATTTTCAGCAAGTTTTTGATATCCCACTAGTTTTATGTTGCCCTTTTTTAAATTTTATAATAGAAAACATAAGAAAATAAATGAAGTTTTATTATTCATATGCGTTAATTATATTATATATTTTATGTGCAGCCCAAAACAATTCATCTTCACACAAAACAGCCCAGGGAAGTCAAATGGTTGGACATGCCTGGTTTAGACGTTTAATAGAAGAAATCGAAAAAAAATTGTTTTCTGAAGTTTTGTGTGCATAATATAAATTTATTAAATTTTGCTGATAGGTAATTTACAATTTTTCATCATCTGATTTATTAACTACAATTCAAATATTTTTCGTAAGCCTTACCATGATATCGGATAATTCAACTATACAAAAGCAGAAAAGGAAAGCTATTTCTTTGAATACTCAGATCCAAATTTTATATTGTCTTGCAACTGGAGAAGTTACAACATCCATAGGTAAATATTTTGGTGTGAACAAAGCTACCATAAGAACCATCAAGAAAAATAAAGACGCTATTAGAAAATCTGTGCTCTCTGGAGCAAAATTAAGTGCTAAGTCATCATTGTACACAAGATATATTGTAAAAGTGAAGATGGAAAAGGCACTAGCATTGTCAGTAGAAGATGACTTGCAAAAAAGAATACTTCTAGACAGAAATACCATCAAACAGATGGCATTATGAATATATAAGCAGATACAAGAAATGGAACCAACTACATCAGCTCAGTTAAACAAAAATTATGAATTTTCTGCAAGTACAGGTTGGCTTGCAGGATTTGTTCAAAGACACGCATTTCATAATGTAAAGATAAAAGGTGAAGTTGCATCTGCAGATGAGCTGGGTGCTAAAGAATTTTGTCCAATCATTGAAGACAGTAGATACATTGAAGACCAAATCATTGAAGACAGTAGATACACTCCTGATCAAGTATGGAATGCAGATGAAACCGATCTTTTTTGGAAAAAAAAAATGCCGAGTAGAACCTATGTAGCAAAATCACAAAAAACTGTTGGTGGCTTTAAAGCAGCTAAGGATCATGTGACCTTTCTATTTTGCAGCAACGCTTCAAGAGATCATATGTTAAAACCACTGCTCGTCAATCAATCCCTAAGACCACAGTCAATGAAAGGTGTAGATTTGAATAAATTGTCAGTGTATTGGATGGCAAACAAAAAAGCCTGGGTTACAAAAGAAATTTTTAATGAATGGTTCCATAAATGTTTTGTTCCAGAAGTTAAATGCTATTTGAAGGAAAAAAATATCGAATTTAAAGTTCTATTGATTATAAATAATGTGTCTGGCCATCCTGTTTTGGAACACCCAGATGTGCAATTTTGTTTTCTGCCACCTAATATGACATCCTTAATACAACCACTAGACCAGGGTATAATTGCCACATTTAAAACTTATTACGTAAGATGAACATTCCAATACATTTTCCATAAACTAGATAAGGATTTTCTATTTTAGATTGTATCAGACATGCTCGATTGACATTATCAGAATTAAAACCATCAACTTTAAACGCATGCTGGAAAGCTATTTGGCCAGAATGTGTAAAAAGTAAAGATCCTGTACCCTCAAATACGACTGAATATCCTAATATCATAATTTTAGCACATGCTGAGTGGAAGAAGGTGGAGAAGGATTCGATGATTGATCATTTGCAGATATTGATGAATTGCTGGTTGAGAAAGCTTTTAGCGAAGATGAAATAATAGAAGTTGTCCTTGAGACTCCCAATGAAAAAAAAAAAGTGATGGTGATGAAGAGGTTTCACTCACTGCAGGTTTAATTAAAGAAGGGGCTATAAATGGCTATAAATTGGAAAGTCATTTTCTTACACATGATCCCATTGTTGAATGAGCTGAGCAATTTAAACATGAACTGAAGTCACGTATGGTGCATTATCAAGAATTATAAAAAGATCTAGTCAAAGCAGAATCTCAATTATTGATTACAGAGTTCATTGTCAAAATTAATCAACTTCAGACTCACTGGAAACAAGTGATAATTTGGTTCCCCATGCCACAGAGAGCATTTCACCATCGAAGTATGAACACAATGGTCAAAATGTTTCAAGCGATGAAAGTGATTTAATTCCAGTCTTATGCAAATGAATGCATTTATTGTCAGAAAGTGACAACGAATAAAATCTAGTTAATAAGCATATGTAAGTCATTTTTTTTGCACTTTTGTATACTTGAATTAGTGACATATTTTCTTTATGAAGAATAATTTACTTTATATATGTACATATAATTATCTTTACAAGTTTTTAAATAAAAAATGTGTTTAAATGAATGAAAATCAAATAAAGATTTAATTATAAAGATTTTGATATGATTTGTTTGAAAACAACTTATTATTTGTACTGGGTTTTCACATCTGGAACCAACCTTCTGTTTTTTCATATGCACTGTATTTTTTTTTACACGATTTTCTTTTTCATGGTTTTTTCAGGAACCTATCTATCGTGTAAAAACAGAATTGGGTGTATTTAATGCAGGATTTTTACACCAGGGTTGCTTTTATTTTTATATTTACCTCTTGTTGCTTTACCTGTTTTTATACATTTGTTTATTGTTGTTTACTATGTTTATTTTTGTTTTGCACCTTTTTCATTTATGTGTTTGTACTTTGAGGGTTTCAAGACTTTTATTGTTTATTTTGTTTTCCATTTTGCAAATTGCAGCCTATGTTGACAATGTGCCATAAAACTCCAAAACAACCAACCTAAACAGTTCTTGTATTTCTAATAAGGGTTTAGAAGTTATTTTTGTAATTTTTGAAATAAATTCTTAAGCAGAACTTACTAAGATTATTATGATTGACAGATAGCTGCAAGTTTATGCATGATCGATCTGATTACAAACATGGTTGGCAGTTGGAACTAGAAATGGTCAATAACACTTATGGTGAAGAAGATACCTCAAAATATGAAATTGATTCTGATGACGATAATTTACCTTTCAAGTGTTTTATATGCCGAGAATCATTCAAGAATCCTGTTGTCACAAAGTAAGCATCAAATTACCTTTTTATATATTACTGAATCAAATTATTGATAATTTAAAGTCCAATTTTTTGTAATGAAATTCATTGTAATATGTATGTTAGAAACTAAAAAATTTACCCTTCATTGATATGGCCCTTAACAAAATATTTTTTATTACTTTGGAAACAATGCAAAATTATGTGTACTTTATTTAATACTCTGAATGTTGAAAGCCAATTTAGCATTTTCACTTTTTGAATTCTAGTGACAAAGAAATGATATTTTGTTCCAAAATATAGAGTTAAAATTTTTTTCCAAAAAAAAGTCAATTTTTTAACTTTTGAATTAAATATTATGAGCCTTTAGAGTCCCTTTGACTTGGCTATTTAGCTCATTGTGGGCAAAAACATTCCACTCAGAAGTAAAACAACTCAATTTTTATCTTGAGTCACCATAAATAGTGAAATGCTGATTGATAGGTGTATGTTACTTATATTTACATAGCACTTATACCTTATTATTTAGTCACTCTTACACTGTCTAAGTATTTAGTCAAAGGAAAGTCATGAAACACCCAAATAAATTTAATTAAAGGTCCTAGAGATGCAAGTATTAGGGCTATCTAAAAGAACATGATTATGCTCAATCAAAGGACACCACTGTAGTGCTGCTAGCGGCAAATTTAGGATATGAACAAATCTAACTTGACAACAGAGAGAGATAGAGAAAAAACGTAAATTACCAAATTGTAGAACATTTTCTAATTAGTAGGAAATGACATGGAACACATGAAGTTATTGGATTGAATGCTATAAACACTGATTGTTTGGAATCAGATGCTCAATGCTTAATCATCACAAAATGCTGTGTAACATTACAGAAAGCTTAAAAAATGTATGCACATGATGATGGTGATATTGCACCCTCCCAGGGAGATAAAAATCAGGTATGGTAATCCTGATATAGCACTTGTAAGTAGATGTACTAGTTGAAGGCCCAGATAGTGGGCTACTCTTAATGATCAGTACTGCAAGATGGTGCTGCTGTATGGTAAGTGTCAATGAAAAGCCTTGAAGCTGCATGGCAGTATGCCATGTTTTCTGGCTGGTCCACATCCAACTCCATTGACCATTTGCTGTATTGTTCAATAGCTCAGAGAGACCAGCAGCATCATGGGTTGTCCATGATTGGGCAGACTGACAGGATCAGGTATTCACATGTATCCAGCAGACATTCTAGGATATGTTTTCACCTACCCATTAATCAGTACGACAGCAGCCAATGAGGCCTGCGACTTAACTGCAGCTCATATGTAGCAAATCCTGCACAAGCATGGTGCACACCCATACTGATGCATGATTTCATACAGGACACCATCAGAGATGTTTAGATTTCTGCTATTTGGTACTAAATACCTTATAGGATAACCCATCCTTTTTTGAGATCCTTTGGACAGATGAGGTATAATTTATGCAGGCTGGAATTGTTAACAGGGGGAACATCCATTACTAGGCTCTTAGCAAACCATTCCTTGGATGAGCAGTAAGGCATCAAGTATGCTGGTCAACTAATATCTAGTGTAGTATTTGGAACAATGTACTCATTGAACCAGGATTCTATCATGGAGCATAATAAGTCGGAGGTACCTCCAACTGTTACAGAACATGATATCTGACTGGTTTGGATGACCTTCCCCTCAGGGATATACAACGCATATGGTATAACCAGCATGATGCTGCACCACCCACCAAATGTGCATTCTTTCCTGGCTGACACACTCAGACACCAGATCATCAGATATTGTGATCCTGTGGAGTGGCCATCATGTTCACTGGACTTGATTCCTATGGACTTCTTCCTCTGGGCTTATCTGAAAGAACTAGTGCATACCACAGAAACTGCAAGATCTACAATGTCAGATCATCCATGCCTGTGATAGAGTGACACTTGTAATGCTTGTTGCTGTACAACTAGCTATTTTTTCTTGCATTCAGATGTGCATTGTAGCTGACTGTGAGCTGACATTGTGTTGTTTGTTGATCAAACATACTCTATATTAGACTTGCACACCAATTGGTTTTGTTTATACCATTCATGAAATATAATGTAATCATCCTGTAATTGTTAACCCCCTCAGGGTCCAGCCTGAAAAACTGGTTTACTTGTAGAAGTCATTTTTTTTATTATGCTCAGCCAAAAAAAACTTTATAATTTTGCCAAATAACTAATAAAAGAAAATACACTGAAGTGCCATTAGGGATAGGTAATGTTATCCGAATTCAGTACCGCAAGTCCAGCATTTGCGTGCATGCATGGGTCATATATAGCTATCAACTTTGGCTTCCCCAAATATTTGTCATGAGAAGTGTAATAGGAAAAGGTGTGTGATATAGATGCATTTGACAGAGGGCAGGTCATAGGTGCCTGATGGATGCGACACTCTATCTCCGAAATTGTCAATGAACTTGGATTTTCGTGTATGACAGTTTCAAGAGTGTTCCAGGAATATGAAAATTCCGGCAAAAAAAAAGCACCCGGACAAACTGCAAAGGACAACCAGCCTTGAATGATCATGCGCTTTGCCATCTGACCCACATGATACAGACCGATAGAGGCCAGACATTTCTGAAATCACCTCCCATCTGAACACTGGTTCCAACCAGGAAGTCAGTGCATGGACCATGCAACACTCACTTCATCGTCTCAGCTTCAGGAGCTGCCGACCTACGAGAGTCCCACTTCTAACGGCACAACACTGGGCTCAACATCTTGCCTGGGCTAAAGAACATCGAAACTGGACCATCAAAAATTGGCAACTGATAGTCCGGAGTGATGAATCCTGATTTAAACTTCATCATGCTAATAGGAGACTGAGGGTATGGCACCAACCCCATAAAGCCACGGATCTTGCATGTCAGGTCGAAACAGTACAAGGCGGTGGTGGCTCAGTGATGATCTGGGGTGTCTTCAGTTGGACGTCTGTGGGACCTTTGGTACATGTACCAATGACTCTCAATGCATCCCAGTATGTAGAACTCATGGCTGACCATTTACACCCATTTATGGCCATCATGCATCCCAATGGAGATAGAATCTACCAGCAAGACGACTGTTCATCTCACAGGTCCAGGTTGGCTAATGCATGGTTACAGGAGCATTCTGTTGACTTTCAAATAATGAATTGGCCACCTAAAAGCCCAGATTTAAATGCCATCGAAAATCTTTGGGATACCACTGAGCAGAGTGTTTGGGCCCGTGTCCCCATCAGCGATGACCTTGAGAGAATTGTGGACAACTCTGGAGGATGCATGGGTCGCCATACCTGTGGAACATTTGCGCAAGCTTGTGGAGTCCTTACCTTGTTGTATGGCAGCTGGTATCAGGGCCAGAGGCGCTCCAACACTTTACTAGGTTGCTATCCCTAATTCAATAGCACTTCAATGTATGACATGTTATGTGCCAAATTAATCAGCATTTCATTTTGAAATTTCTGAAAATAAAATATTTAACAAAAAATTTAACTAGTTTTATTTTAATAGGGCTCTTTTAGGGTCATATAAAAAAAAGCATCTGCCATTGCAAATAGATATTTATTTCAAAAAAAGCCTAAAGACAGAAATTATTATAATGCATATAAATAGAAAGGCTTTTTTTAAGAATAACAAAAAAAATTTTTTTACTTCAAAATGGAGAATTACTCTCTTTATGTGATTTTTTTTTTGTCAGTACATACTTTGAGAAAAGTCCAATCTTTTTGCCAACTGTGCTGAATCATATCAACAAGTCAACTTTAGAATGTTTTTAAAAACAATCAACTGAAATAGGGTTGTGCTACATACTGAATTAAACAGAATTTAATTCTAAATTTTATAAAAAAAATTAAAATTTAAACAAATTTACATTGATTTGAATAAGACTTTTCATTGTGATAAGTGAAATGTATGCAACAATGTAATACCACAAATTCAATTCACGCATGAAATTGAAAGAGAAGCGAAATTACCCTATCTTAGCATTTTAATAGAAAGAGAATGAAATAAATGTAAAACTGAAGTATATCGCAAACTTATGTGTACACCAAACTTAATAGCACAAAATTCAGCACATCCAGCTAGGTATGAAAAAGCTGTCTTCAGTACTTCTTTTACCAGAGCTTTAATATATTGTACTACAAAATCAACCTTGGAAAAAGAGTTACAATACATATATCAAATAGGACAACAAGCAGGTTATAACAGGAAATATATGGAAAGATATAAATCAAATAAATATAAATATGAATTAGGAAACAAATAAATTCTGCATAAAATAGCAAAGAGCAAACTAAATACTTCACACCATTCCCATATCTTGGCCCATTAACTAATAATCTTGCAACTATTATGCATAAACATATATAAATATACCTATAATAATTCAAACTAATGTGAAAACTTTACACCATCAATGACAGAGATAGAAAATCCCCCATGGGAGGAGTTATACCAGGTCAAAATAGATGACCCCAACAATTATTAGAAAATGAAAATAATTATATTGTAAAAACATATGGACAAATAGAAGAAAGACAAAAGGAACATGAATCTGATCTTGAAAAGCAACAAGGAAACACAGCCCTAACTCAGACTGTAATCGTAAATAAATTACCAATAACCCACATACAACCTCAGATTATAGCAGCCCACCCACCAAATTTCAACTTAACTATATGGAAAACCTACTCATCAATATCCAAAAAGGAAATGTATACAATACTGACATAACCCCCCCTTCCATCAGCATGGAACCTCCTACTGTGTTAGAAACATGCAGAGCTGCAGCAACACTGCTAGAAGGTGAGTGAAATAAATACAACTGAAGTACCAACAGCATTCACCACTGAGGAAGTCATCAGTTAGACAAACAAAATGCATCCAGTCACCAGCCTGTTTTTAACTTCCCTCCATGTGTGTCATCTCAAGTTGGAGGAAGATTTTTTAAGAACTAGAAGTTCTCAGAAATGAGAAAATACATCTAAGTGCCCCGTAAAGAACTGTGAATATCAAGCAGTATAAATCCACCAAGCTCATCATCAATATCATCACACATACAAGGACTGGTATCTCCAATGTGATAAAAGTTCTGTCGGACAACAGCGATATAACAACAGCTGATAGTTGTAAACGACCAGAAGCCAAAGCGACGTGCAAAGGCAGAGTGCACCAGCGTCTCACAACAAACAGGACAGCAGTCATAGTGAGGTATTACTTATTTCTAACTAATAAGTGCGCACTTAAAAATTGAAAGCTACAAGGGAAATAGCAAATTTACCAAGACTGCAAATTCAAAAAAGGAAAAAGGCAATTTTGCCAGACTGCAAAATTGATATCTAGCAGGTACCTTTGTAAGCATCAACTTATGAGAGCAATTATTTGTTTTTAAACTTTTATATAGTGCAATTGTGAAGTAAATTTGTAATTGAATTTTGCACTATGTCCTTAAATTTTATAGAAAAAATATAGACTAGACTATGCAATTAAGACTTAATTTTGAAAACCTGATGAATAAAAACTGTTATATATTAATATGTATGAAAGGAAATTTCTACCTAAATAATATAATTTTACCTGAAACACAATTTTTATTTTAATGATTCTTTTCAGTGTGGAATATTTTAAAACACTGGCCAGTGTTTTACAAGGTGACTAGGATTGCTCATATTCATGGGATTTTATGTCCTGGGTATTAAATGGAATAACACTTTCTTGGCTCCATTTTTTTTATTAAATATTGCAAATATTTCCTTCTGTTGAATTTTGGGAATCTTTGCTAAGTGCGTAAAAGTTAATGCATCAAGGCAAAAGGAAAAAGGCCCATATCATCACAGTGGCACAGCCAAGATATTAAGGGGAAGTAAACTCTTTTAAAACCATTCAATATAAACTTTATGGAATGAACTCACCATATCAATTCAAATGGCATTGTTTCTTGTGTATTTTCTGCCTGTACCACTTCAGGGGGAATATGATGAGTAACATTTTGTGCTATTAGTAGAATACAATTTGATCACAATTTTAAAATAAAATTTGAAAAGTAAAAACAGAAAATGAAACTTTCAACTTGAGTTTCAATAGATTCCATGTCCATTGTCATAAGAAATAATATGCTAAGTCTGAATTCTATGTCTATAAAATAGACTGATAGTTAATAATAACTCAGTTGTATCTCACTTTATCACTAACCTGTCCTATTACTAGTGTCATTAACAGTTTCCCCATGTATGGGAGAGCCATGCCCTGTACACGTTAAAGAACATGCTGGATGGCCTTAATGGGAGGCTACCATCTGTCTCCCAACAGCTGTTTCAGTGGGTCCCCTCCCCCAACCTTCTCTGAGCCTTTGAGGTTCTTGTGACCTGACCATTTAGCCCATTGTGTGCAAAAAAGTGCTGCTCAGAGGTAAAACAACCCAACCCATTAACAGTTTTAATAAAAGTGTTCATCTTATCATCATTTGCAAAAATGGCCAAATTGTTAGCATAAATCTTAAGATAATTCCATCTCTCTAGAGCAACTAAAGCTCAGTTTTTTCCTTCCAAGAAATTGCTAATAGCATAGTCAGTAACCAAACTGAACAGAAAAGGTAACAAAATACAGCTTGCTCCAGTAGTAATGCTAAACCAATCATTACAAGTCTCACCAGCTTTCACATATGGCTCAGTGTTATTATAAGGAGCCATCATTAAAGCTAGCTGAAAAAAATGCAGTTTTTTTCCTTCATTTACAATAGGAAAACAGCACTAGAAATCTGCAAGCACATGTGTATCCAATTAAGTTGACTGAGCTGCATTGCAGCTGTATTTCTTTAATTGCTTTGTACTTTCCAGGAAGTAAAAGAATAGCAGTTTTAATTCCAATGAATATGAGTGATAAAAATAATTCTAGAAATACTGAAGTAGGTTAAAGCAGAAAAGAGAGAGTAAAACAAGTAAGAAAAAGAAGATTTACATATATGGTAATTCCTTCTAGAAACCTCCAGTTTTAAACAGGAATTTTTAGTTGTTAACTTTCAGGAGAATTTTTAAACTTTAAGAGAAAATGTGTTGACAATTGTGCAAATCAAACTGCTTAGCTGGGGGGGGGAGTTGCTCCAGGGGTTGCTTCAATGCATAAGAACAAAAAAAAATGGAGAGTTGCATTGCTGTCTATCATATCTATAAATTAGAGATCAGAGCACTCAAAGAAATTATATCACACCAGATGGAAAATATAAGTATTACTTTTCAACTTGAATTATCCACTTTTATGAGATAGAGGGAAAATTTTTTCAAACAGAAATTTCTGTCTTTTAAAAATTGAAGTTTCTTTTGTTATGCTAATGCCACTGAGCAGCCCCTATTCTCCTGATGTGCATAAATTTCATATGCAGTGTAGTGTCAATGGCTTGGGAAGATTTAAACCATCCAGTGGGATTAAATGGTCAAAACCATGATCCTGTGATTTTGACCTACCCTTCAGTAGTGTAGGAAAGAAAAATTTAAATTGGCCATAGATTACCAGATCATTAAATGCAGCTGCACCCAGGATTTCTAAGAAGGATGTTTTTATTTCCAGTTTTGATTTTAAGAGCAGGAAATGCATAGAATGCTGGGAAAATGATAAAAATAATTTTGAGAATACTGAAATAAGTTTATAACAGAAAAGAGTGTGAAATGGAAAAACAAAAACATGGCGGTATGTACTTTGTAATTACTTCCAAAATCTACCGTTTTTAAAAATAGCAGTTTTTTTGCTAATTTTTAGGTGATTTTCGAAAATTGAAGGAGTTCAAATCAAACTTTGAGCTTAAATCAGAAAGTTCTTCAGCAAATAGGAATGTTAAGCAAATCAGCAATGCCATTTAGTGCTTCTAAGAAATGGTAATCAGATGGCTTTATCAAATTATTTATATTGTGGTTTAATAAAATATGCATCAAATTAAAAAACAAAATATTTTTCAAACCTGAATTATTTATTTTTATAAGATATATATAAATTACAATAACAATTTTTATTTAAAAAAAACTATTTTTTTTTTGGTTGCACTAAAAACTTACACATATATCCTTGACCTCCCATTTCAGATTCTGTGAACGTATGCAGACGATGTGGACACTGGAAGGGTTATCATCTTACTGAGATTGGAGTATGGAATTAGCCATTTTCAGATTTTTTTTTCAAGTTCAGGATGATCTTTACCCAGAAAAAACTGAATCACAATATTTAAATAAAACAAGATAAACTCGGTGGATGCACCAAGAAACTGGTACTTCAGTTTGTTCCATGCCTGACACATCAAAGGGTAAAAGTCAGAACAGGCATACAGCAAGAAACGTTTTAGGGAGGAGAGGATAAAATAAATGGCAAGGGAAGTGAGAAATATAGGGACAATTTTTTTTTATTTAATTCCAGTATAATTTAAACTCATGCAATAGAATAACAAAGGTGAAAATAAGTTATTACACACAAAAAAAGTCATTGGATTTTTTTCATAGGTTTTGGCCATCCTACAATTTCAAAGGTGGGAGACTTGCCCCCATCTCCTGCTGTCCCTGAGTTAGAAAAGTGAACTCACTAAGAAGAGTTTTGATCTGGTGTATTTTAAGATCTATGGCCAATGGACTTTTTTTGGCCATGTGAATGCAAGAAAAGTTCTTCATAGAAAAAGCGTTAATATTTCTAAACGTTGATTTACATAAGACTGCTATAGGGAAAAAATCAAGACAGTATAAAATGGTATCACATTTATTAAAAAAAAACTTGTGAAATCTCAATAAATGACCCAATATCAAAAACTCTAGTTTCCAATAAATAGATGTGGTTCTTCAATGGACAGCCACAAATAACGATCAAAAATATTTTATATGATGGCTAGGGTGATAATTTTTTCAAGGGAAAATTTATGGCACTTATTGAAAGGCACATTTTCTGACAATTTCTTTCATTTAAAACTATTTGTTTGTCAATTTTTGTCATGATACTCTAAATTTTATGCTATATCTAACAAAGTCATCTTCAAAAAGTAAATATCCTAAAAAGCTCTAAAATAAAACAACAGCTTATTTAGAAAAAGCGTTAATATTTCTAAACGTTGATTTACATAAGACTGCTATAGGGAAAAAATCAAGACAGTATAAAATGGTATCACATTTATTAAAAAAAACTTGTGAAATCTCAATAAATGACCCAATATCAAAAACTCTAGTTTCCAATAAATAGATGTGGTTCTTCAATGGACAGCCACAAATAAGGATCAAAAATATTTTATATGATGGCTAGGGTGATAATTTTTTCAAGGGAAAATTTATGGCACTTATTGAAAGGCACATTTTCTGACAATTTCTTTCATTTAAAACTATTTGTTTGTCAATTTTTGTCATGATACTCTAAATTTTATGCTATATCTAACAAAGTCATCTTCAAAAAGTAAATATCCTAAAAAGCTCTAAAATAAAACAATATGCATACATTGATTTTATTTAAAATGCAAAAAAAATTCAAAATTGTAAAAAAAATATGTCAGGAAATAACTTTTAATATGTCAAAAGTTCACACATTTCAAGAATTATTTAATAATTTAGTACAATTAAATAATTTTGATCTATTCATATATAATATAGTTTATAATTCCACAATTTATATAAATGCATTTATGAAAATCAGAGGAAGACAGAATGATTTTTATTTCATATCAAAAGTATAGGACTTTTAAAGGACAGAACAAAAAATATTTATCTTCCTATATCAGCCCTAAAATGTAGAAAAATAAACCTAAAGCATATCGATGGTGCAATCAGTCACTGCATACTTCAAAGGAAGACAGGGTGCCAGCAATGTTATTGTGTAGGTAAATAGGTGCCCTATCTTTCTTTGAAGTGAATACGAACTCAGTGACTGATTGCACCATCAGTTGCTTTATTTTCTACTTTTCAGAGCCCATATAGCAAGATAGGCATTTTTTACATTTTTTTATTTATATTTTTTCTTTGTCATTAAAAACACCAACCTTCAAAAACTTTCATTTGATATGACTCAGAAACAACAACCACATTTTCCCTCCCTTTTGGAGTCGTGTTTGAAGTAGTCCATGAATGTCACAAGCTTTAATTGAGATATGAGTCATTAATTTCTAACCCCACGAAATTCTGCCCTGCCCCTCTTTTATTAGGGGACAAAATTAGAAATAGTTTATGACAATCGTTTTATGAACGTTCATTCAACACCTAACTCGTAACTATTGGCCCTTGCATTTGGGATTTTAGGGGGAATAAAGTATGCAGGTTAATTTTATAGCTTATTACACTTCCTGTGTCAGAAGCTTTCATTTGTCACATACATCAATAAGTTTCTCCATCGCATTCAAAAGATATGGTGAACAATTGTTTAGAGAAATCCACAAACCAACAAACTGGCAAATATCAAGTGAAAAGCAATAAGAAGAGAGCTATAAATGTGTTTCTCAATTTTTATAATTATATAGGACAATGCTCAAAAATATAGGATTGCCCTTTAAAATATTGTATGAATGGTCACTGTAATGATAACATAAATTCCAATAACAGTTTAGTGAAAACATTTCCCCCTTTTTTGCAAACGGAAATGAGTACAAAATTAATCTACGGAAAAAAATTGGAAAAGTCTAAGTATTTACCTTTATGCTGTCTTTATAGTTCTCATTATTTGGTTGTAGGATGATCTCTCCTGTATAACGTTGACTGTTTAATTGCAAGATATGGGGAATAGAGCTACCACAATAGAAAGGTTGCTCCCCTATTTCACACTTTTCACCAGTCCCATGCAGCACTCCCAACTCACCCCAAGGCCTCCCATGAGTCATGAGGCCACTGAACGTCTCGTCATTATATTTGCCCTAGCTGTTGAGAAAACACCCCCCATCAGGAAATCAATTTTTGGAAACTGAAGTGTACCATTTAGTAACCTCATTTCCAGAAGTTTTAATTTTTCCAACTACCCAAATTGCCTTGGTTTTGCCACTATGCCATAATTTTATAAAAAGAAAAATCCTTTTTTTTACATCTCATCTCAGTTTTTCGAAGTCACTTCAAATTTTTGCCAAGTTGTATCGATTTTGTCAAATATCCTCAGTTTTACAAAACCAATCCCAATTTTCACAACTTACCTGTCTTTTACCAAGTGGTTTTGAATTTTGCCAACTTCGCTAGATTTGCAAAGTTGTCATGATCTTGCTAACTCGCTATAATTTCACTGAAACAATACCATTTTTTACAACTCACCTGAATTTTTTTGAGTTGTACGAATTTTGCCAACTCTCCTTATTTTGCAAACCCAATTTCTACAATTCTCCATTATTTTACCAAGTTGCTTCGAATTTTTCTGACTTGGATTTTGCCAAGTTGCCTCGATTTTTGCCAACTTGCCAAAATTTTTCAGAAAAAATCCCAATTTTTACATCTCACCTGAATTTTGCCAACTCCCTAAGATTTTGCCAAGTTGCCCCAATTTTTCCAACTCTCCTTAATTTCACAAAAAAATCCCATTTTTCATAACTCACCTGTATTTTATCAAATGGCTTCGAATTCTGCCAGCTGCTTAGATTTTGCCAAGTCCGATTTACTTTGAGGGGAGTGTCCCCCCCCCATCCCCCCATAGCACTGCTCTTTGCATTTGGGTAACAAGCAGTGTTCCTCAAACAACATCATGGTTGCATTCCTTTGTAAATAAAAAAAAATAATAAATACCCCCTCAAGCAGCTGCTTGCCACAGAGGTCTGACAGGAGCCTGTCAGTTTATATGCCACAGTAGGAGATCTGAGAGGATGGCAGGACCTCAGCAGAAAAACAGCACGAACATCCATGCCTTACCCGGGGCTCGAACCCAGGTCCCGTAGATCAGTAGCCAAGCATGCTAACCACTCGGCCACGGGACGGCCATTCCTTTATAAAATAATCTAAATCAGTGGTGGTGAACCTTTTTAAGGGCACGTGCCAAAAATTTACAAATAATATTTATCGAGTTGCTGACGTGCCGAGCAGTTTTTAATAGAGGAAAAAATTAATAAAAAATTAATTATGCAGAATTTTATTGAGACAAGTTTAAAAATTAACATATAATTTCATAAAGGCATACTCATATCTTGTCATAAAGTTTGTCATAAAAATAAAAAACAATTATTTATCAATGAAATTTTTGCTGTTGTACACATTGGATGCCAAATGCTTTATATCAGGTTCATATTTTGTCACTTTTAGTAATACACATGCCGAAATAGATTCATCAGTCATTCTATTTCTTCAACTGTCTTATAAAATTCATTTTGGAAAATAATGACTCACAAGCATATGTAGAGGAGAAAAATTGATAATATAGCCTTCGCTAGTTTTTTTTTAGACAACTAAAGGTTTTGGGAATGGCATTCCAAATTCTCATAATTTCCTCGTCTGCATTCTTTTTATATATGCCCAATAATAGATCATTTCATTTTATTTCCAAGTCATTTCTCAAATTGACAAACTTTTGTTTCTATATAGAACTGGATTGAAAATTGCATTTCTGTATCTTCCAAATTAAGCCACTCGAAAATCTTCAAATTGAGCTTATCTGCTGCTGATGTGTTCGGATGTAATATAAGTTTTGATGTTTCTGCAAATTCTCTGAACTGTGTAAATCTCGAAGAAAATTCGTTGATTATCTACTGAATAACTGCAGAAAACTCTTGTGTTAAAATAACTTGATCTGGATTATCATGAGATTCTAGATCTGCAAAGAATATGTATTTGGAAAATATTTGAAGGTGTTGGAAATAACGTCACGGTTGAAAATTTGTAATTTAGCTTCGAATGCTTTGATTAAATCAAACATGACAATAACTGTCTTGTTAACACCTTGCAGTTTAACATTTAATTCATTTAAATGTAAGCACAAATCAGTAAAAAACCTTTAATTTGGAAAGCCATTCAACATCCAATAATTGATTATATGTTTCAATGATTTTCTCATTATGTAAAAAAAGTCTAAGTTCATCTAAACACTCAACAAATCTTTGAAGAACTTGTCCATGATCATTAACCATCGGACGTTATTGTATATAAGTTAATCATTGTACACTGACTTTACTTCATTTAATAATTCTAGAAATTCTCGTTTATTTAAAGCACATGCAAATATAAAAATGACCAATTTTGTTACAAGGCTCATAACATCTTCCACTGACTTGAAACTGGCCTTTGCGCATAAAACCTGCAGATGTATAATGAAATGAAAACCCAGAACTGAATGTCCAATATGTTTGGTAAATAAATTGAAAAAACCATTTTCCTTTCCAGTCATATTGTGAGCACCAACAGTAGTTACTGATACAATTTTCGAAAGATCTATTTCTCTTTCAGTGAGTGCATTTACAACTGCTTTGCAAATATCTGTTCCTTTTGTTGTTGTTGCTAATGATGTTAAACTGATCAATTCTTCTTTGATATTATTCCCAACACAATAACGAATAAAAACTGCTAAATGAGCTGATCCAGTTATGTCAGTACTCTCATCAAGGCACAGAGAAATTAAATCAGAAGAGTTTATGTCTATTTTTTGCTGATGAGTTATATTTTTAGCCATTTCCAAGATTCTATCTTTCACTGTGTTTCTAGCCAAAGAAATAAGCCAAACTAGCCAAAGAATTATTCTTTGAATAATTTTTTCCTTGTTTTCAAAATTCTCAATGGTACGCATTTTAACCATGCTTCCTTCATATATTCCCCATCACTAAAAGGTTTCCCGTGTTTGGCAATTAAGTTTGAGACCAAAAAACTAGCAGCAGTTATATTTGAACAACTGCTGATAAATTTCATTAAGGATGTTGAATCAATATTTCTATTTTTAATTGCCCGAGCAATAAATTCTTTTTGTTCATCCTTGCTTTTCTCAAGGAGCAATTTATGGTTTGTCTCATAATGCCGTTTTACTGACGACATTTTGTATACAACTGTCCCACATTCTACATACAGCTGTCCCAGAACATAAAACACATACTGCTTTATTTGCCTTTGTTAATCATGCCATACTCCTCAGTCTACCAACTTTGGAACTCTCTGCTGCTTGATTCTGATAATTTTTGTTTTTTATTTTCACTAGCCATGGTAAGTAGAACTGTAACAAATTTCTTCAAAAATCAAATCAAATGTTTTATTAAATGCCTAAATTAAATTACCTTTATAATTCACACATACAGCAAAAACAGTGCACATATGCAACAATAATACACTTCCCGCTGCTTACTTGCAGACGCATGGCGCGAAGGTGAAATCCATAAGAATGTACGTGCAATTAGAGACTGGAAAAATCTGGGAATTCTTCACATGAGTTAGTCGCTGCTAGTTATCTACAAGGTGTTGACGACTTAGAGAAGGGGATAGAAGCGAAAGTACGTTTTGCGCAGATTATCCCACACGATTTCTTGAGGGCAGCCATTTTTACGCATCGCTTAAGTTGCCATTACCATAATTTTATATTATGGCTAATGTTGCCAACTATATCAAACAAAAAAGGTAAATTAAAAAAATTGAATAATTTATATTACCACTTTATTATGTATTAAAATTGTTATATTTTTAATATTTAAAACCTGGCGTCTCAATCGGAAAACAAAAACATACAAGTTGTCAAAACTCAAGAACTGTCAGAAAGCCAGTATTTAATATTGGAAACACTGATTCTCCGTACAGTCGCAAATATAACAAAACAATCAACTTACCGCACCAACACTATCACATATTTTGCAATCACATACACACACACCGCTAACAATGTGTAAAAATGGCCACATTCAATTTTAGATGCATCATGTGATCAGATTCGCCTTCTATCACCTCTATTTCTGTGGTGTCGACTGACGAGAGGAAAAATCGTATTTGTTTCTTTCATGTAAAACAAAATTTTACTTGTACATATTGTAACAATTGAAAGAAATTGCATAATTTATAAGTGCATAAAATGATATCACCTGTAAATCGTTCAGTGCCAGCAAAATTTTCGAACATGCCATAGGTTCGCCACCACTGATCTAAATTATTCCTCCACATAACCAACAGTTCTCCTTAAGTTTAAAAGTTTCCTGAGGAATAATTGTAACAAATTTGGGATTTTAAATTCATGAAAACCGACCAGTCTGTTCCCACTTTTTCAACCTATTCAGACTTGTATTTGTTCTTCTGCAGGGTTTATCGTGTCCCTTCTGATTATCTTCCCCCCCCCCTTCCTTTTCCAGCTCCTTTATGGTCATGTCTCCACATCCCTGAACTTTAATTGCTAAGAGAGTGATTTTGTTTCTGTTTGCTATTCAGAGGCAATCTCTGGGTTGCATTATTTGTTGGTGAAAGAAAATTAAAAAGGTGTGTATGTTTTATGAAGATGAAAATGAAAGAAGTTTTCATAAGCTGGAAAATGATACATTTAATATAAAAATTTAATTTTTAAGTTGTAGAGTTTTTACACAAAATGTATTTTAGAGTTAAAAGGATTTTTTGCCGACCATTCGGTCACCCCAAAGTTTGCCATCCGTGTGTGGTACATACGTTGCACGCCCGCTTAGTGCGGCCCTGACACAGCTCTACTTCCAGTATATGCAATGCTACGATTTACAAATCAAAGCTTCAGTTATTTTCATATTCAAATCAAAGAGCTTTCAGTTGCAAACCAAAAGCCAAACTGCTGCAACAAACTTTAAGCATTGGCAACAATTTTTTTTAGGTGAAACGGTTGTGGAAAATTTCAATTTTGATTGCTCTGTGTATTTTATTTAATAATGAAAAGGCTCTTAATAAATATAAAGTGAGTTGTTAAAACAGAGAAAACTTTTTGTTTGCCTGGGTTGCAAAAGGTTTTAACTATCAGGCAGCATCCCTTATAGAGTTTTTAAATAATTTTTTTTTCCTGAAGCTTAAGTATTTTTGTGAGTCATTTTTAATGAAATAAATTTAATAACATTTATTCATTTTATAACATGTTCAGGTGGATTTTACTGATTTATTTAAAAACTGTAAATGAAAGATAAAAATCCAAAAAATTTTACACTACCTAAATTTGCTTGGCCCTCTAAAATATTATAAAAAATATGGTTATTCAATATTTTGAGTATTAATATTCATAAACATAAATTTCGCAGCATATTTTAATGTATCTTACAATTTTCCCATTGAGTCTCCTAATTGATAATGTGAAATATTCTCATCTTGAAAGTTTGTGATAGATGTACTATAAACTTACACTGTAACATTGTGTATTTCTTTCTCCTTTACTCAATGGTTATTAGCTATATTGTAGGCAAGTTGATTGATTTTGAGTGATTAGTGAATTTATTATTGTGTTATGGAGTTACTGCACAAAGTCAAACAGGTAAATTCAAAGGTGTGCATTTTTTTCTTGTTCGCACTGAAGCTGTTG
Organism: Ryuthela nishihirai; assembly: GCA_038380435.1. Taxonomy (NCBI): domain Eukaryota; kingdom Metazoa; phylum Arthropoda; class Arachnida; order Araneae; family Heptathelidae; genus Ryuthela; species Ryuthela nishihirai. Next base: position 22,919,699 of record JAWZYU010000004.1, on the reverse strand, counting down.
AGAGCTAATGCTCTAACATTTACAGAGCTTAACCCTAGCTCCCTTTTCAGGTCTTTTGTTTTACCTTATCAATCATACTGAATTACCTTATGTGAAATATAGCTAATGATCATTGATTGAAGCACGGTAACATAATATCACCATGATTATGAACATACATTGTGAATAACCGTACCAAGTTGTTTAAAGGTTTAAATTACTTATATGGTTTTAACCTTTTTTATGTATATAGATGTAAACATTACTTCTGTGAGAAATGTGCATTAGAAAACTACAGAAAATCTTCTCGATGCTATGTTTGTGGTCAGCAAACAATGGGCGTTTTTAACCCTGCAAAAGGTTGGTAAAAAAATTATTTTATTTCTATCTTATTAGTTTTTAATGATAAATTCAGTTGAAGCTCAGCTAAATGCTGTTTTCTGGAGGTTAAAATATTGAATCTATTAGAAGTTTCTACTAAAGCATATAAGCTGACAAGCTCCTGTCAGACCTCTGTGGCAAGCAGCTGCTTAAGGGGGAATTTATTTTTTTTTTGTATTACCAAGAAGTGAATTGAGAGATTAGACGAATTAAAAAGATATATAAACTCGATGTATTTCCTGTTATTATGTTGCAAGTTTAGTTATGAAGTCCATTGGTTCTTCCAACTCAGTATCTCAGTATTTTTTTTTTATCATAGCATTGTTCTATTAAAGTAAGTTGTGTAACATATCCCTTGGACATAAGTTTCTTCCAGAAGTATTTTTCTTTCGTTTAATATAGAGAAGGTGAAAGTAGTACAGGGTGTCCATAAAGTCTCTTTACATTTCATTACAAAGGCAATTGATGAGATACCTTAATCAAATTTGTTCTATGTACTAAGGATTATGAAAGTTTTTAACACATTGCATTTGTGTATTTCAGGTATCACGTTGATGAAAGAGGTATTTTTTAAAGAAACTAAAAAATGGCTACTCCTCAAGAGAAGGCAAAATGTGTTTCATGGTTTACTGAAATGAAATTGGATACGCAGACTCAGCGAAACTACAGAACTAAGTATGGAAGAGATCCACTGTCATGTCTGTCAATTCGTGCATGGCACAAGAATTTTATGGAGACAGGAACAGTGTTGGATAAAGGGAGGAGTGGACGACCAAGAACATCTGAGGAAAACATCGATCGTGTAAGACAAGCCTTTAGTCGATCTCCCACAATGTCCATCCGTACTGCTGCCAGACAGAGCTACCACGTTCAACAGTGCACAAAGTCCTACACAAGAACTTGCGATTGTACGCTTACAAAGTGCAACTCTTACAGGCACTCGAGCCAAATGATAAACCAAGATGAAAAGAGTTTGCAGTTAACATGCTGGAACGAATTTCTGAGGATGAAACGTTCCTCACCCTAGTTTGTTTTAGTGATGAGGCAACCTTTCATGTCTCAGGGAAACTGAACACACATAATGTGAGAATCTGGAGATCAGAACACCCCATGTGACTAGTGAACTTACCGAGATAGTCCAAAGGTTAATGTGTGGTGTGGGATCATGTGCAATCGAATCCTTGGTCCATTTTTCTTCAATGAGGCATCAATTGCTTAAAATGTTTACTTTGACCTTTTGACTAAATATGTGGCACCACAACTAGATAACCTTCAAACAACCATCATTTTTCAGCAAGATGATGCACCACCACATTGAGGACTGCAAGTTCGTGGGTTCCTAAATCAAACATTTCTAGACTGGTGGATTGGAAGGGATGGCCCAATTCCCTGGCCACCTCATTCACCAGATATCACTCCCTGGACTTCTTTCTATGGGGTTATGTTAAAGATATCGTGTATCGAACAAAGATACGGGACATCACTGACCTAAAGCAAAAGATCACTGATGCTATTGCCACCATCGATGAGGCTAAGCTACAGCGAACATGGCAAGAAATCGAGTACCGTCTTGATGTGCTTCGTGCAACTAATGGTGCCCATATAGAGGTGTATTAAATGATGGAAAAAAACTTCAATGTCTACTTCTCATTTTGTAATAATTTCCAAATATTTATCTTTCCATTTGATTTTTTAATAAATTTTTTAAATTGTAAAGTGACTTAATGGACACCCTGTATTTGTAGTTATGGAATTTTTTCATCAGATGATTAGTTGTATTTTTCAAATAGTTTAATTATTTCAAAATAATGGTTTAAAAAAAAAACTACATTTTTAACATAATACTTTTATTCAAAATTCCCAAATTAATATTTTTCTCAAATTGTTGGATCTTTTTTCCAATGTTTGTAGTTTTAGTAAATGTAAACTATATATAACATATTTGTTAATATTTCCAGGATCCCCATCGATATACGTGTTGATAGAATCTGAAATGCAAACCCAGAAATGATTATATTTGTTTAATACAACACACGAATCTTCGGTTTTGTTTTTTTAGAAATTGGTGTTTGAAACTTTTCATATATATATATAATAAAAAAATGCATAATTCAAGTTATAAACCTTACGCTGCCACGACCTTGAAAATGTAGTTACCCAAGCCTGCATATACAGCCATAAATGATAAACTCCTTTGTTAGTACCATAAAAAAATTGCCAATGTTTAAGTTTGAACTAACTTTTTTATTTATATATGTATGTAAAATAGACCTTTCATAGCTCCTAAACAATGCTAATTTTTTCGTTAACTGGAGGCTTCAGAAAGTAAGAAATTTTTCTCTTAACTGTTAGTAGCACAGTACAGATTATGGATTCTCTGTAACTGCTTCTCAATATTTAGAACATTCTCCCACTAGCTGGCTGACAACTCCAGCAAATTAACTGACTTGTTTACTAAAAATATGCCCTTGGCTGACAACTTTGGTAAATTAATTGACTTGTTTTCTAAAAGTATGGCCATCTATGTTCTCAATAAAACGAAGTCAGATGCCAAGGAAACGTTGGAGGTTTTCATTGATTTGCATGAAAATGCAGCATTTTGTTTTTTCATCATTTTAGTATATTTTGTTATGAAAACTATTTTAATGTTTATAATTTATTTTTATCTGTTATCAGATATATTTTATGAAGGAATACGAAGAGACAAATTGATAATTATTTGATCACATCATCGGAATAATGATAGGAGAGTGATATTGATCAGCAAACATTTGGTTTCAGTTTGAAGCTTTTAGGTTGTACAGATCGATACTTTGTGAATGCAGTGTAAATACTCAGGTCTTTTAAATTTTTTTTTCTTTCTTGACATCTTTTTTCTCTCATCATTTTCTTACCATTGATATTTCAATTTAACTATTTTTATTCATCAGTTTTCCAGAATTAAGCCTTAATTGCCTAATGAGATCTACTTTTTCATGATATCACTACAAAAAAGGGGGCAGGGTGAGTCAGTTGCTAGTGAACCAGGTTCTGTAAACCTGCAGTTCCCAGGTACGAGTCCCAACTGAGACAGCATTGAGATTTATCTCTGCAAAACTCCCCACCCTGCCATTGGTCAATAGGGGACACCGATGGGCTTATGAAGGGCTCTGTCCCTCGAATGGGACATTAAGTCGTGGCCCTGTATGCAGGAGAGCTAAACTCTGTTTACATTAAAGAACACGCTGGATGGCCTTGATGGGAGGCTACCATCTGTCTCTCAACAGCTGTTTCAGTGGGTCCCCTTACCCAAACTTCTCTGAGACTTTGGAGTCCTTGTGACCTGGCCTTTTAGCCCACTTTGTGCAAAAAAAAGTACCGCTTGGAGGTTAAAATAACCGAATCCACTACAAAAAAGTCTTACTAAAATTTAAAAAGTTGGAAGCTGACTGCTTCCTACTTAGATCTGTTATAACATCTTAAAAGTATTTCAAATAATTTTAGGAAAAACTTGTATTTTAAATCTTAGTTATAGCATTTTGTAATACTACATGTAATTTTAATTTGTTGCAAAGATTGTTTAATTTATTTTGTTATGCATTATTAATGTTTTTCTTTTAGAACTGATCACCAAATTAACATCGCATGATGACAAAGAGCATGATGATGAAGACCATGTTGAAAATAATTAAGGTGAAAGCTGAAGAATGATTTGATTTATAGTTTTAGTGCTTCTAAACAACAAATTATTTATTTTTAATATTATTGGAAAGTGGTACAGATCAGTGAATAAAATTATTCAATAAAATAAATGGCAGGTTGTGTGTATTCTTTTTATAAAGCATTGGAAATTTTTATTTTAAAGAATAAAAGGTAAAACTCTTTATGTACTACCTATGCGTACTTTATACGCATGTATTTGAGCCTGAACATGTTTCTAGTCTGCATCATTATATACCATATAAATACATAACAGTTTATGTGAGAGATGTTAAAAGCAGTGCTACTTGCTATTATATGAAGCAAGCTCGACAGATTTCGCAAAAAAAACACATATGGGTACATACCAACCAGCACCGGATTATTCAATGGGGAACCTGTCCAGAGCAGGCCTACGGTTACACTGTTTATATAAGAAAGTATGCTGAAAATTATCAATGCAATAATGTCGATTGAGGCAATTTAAAAAAAATGAAGTGCACTAAATTTTTTCAAAATAATCGTAGAGTGGTCCTGTAGATCTGGCTCTACCATGAATCCAGCCCTGATACAAATGCATATTGAGTAATCTTCAAGCAGCCATTGGCTACGCGGGGCGGTGGTGGTCAGTCGGTAGCGCGCCAGGCTCGTAATCTGTAGTTCCCAGGTTCGAATCCCAGCTGGGTCAGCGTTGAGATTTATCTCCGCAAAATTCCCCCGCCCTGCCCACGGTCAGTAGGAGACACTGATGGGCTTGGAAAGGCCGCCGTCCGTCGGATGGGACGTTAAGCCGTGGCCCCGTGTGCGGGAGAGCCATACCCTGTGCACGTCAAAGAACACGCTGGATGGCCTTGACGGGAGGCTACCATCTGTCTCCCAACAGCTGTTCCAGTGGGTCCCCTCCCCCAACCTTCTCTGAGCCTTCGGGGTCCATGTGACCCCGAAGCCCATTGTGTGCAAAAAAAGCCGCCATGGCAACCATAAATGCACACCATGGGCTTCGGGGCACCCATGGTGTGCAAAAAAAGTGCCGCTCCAAGGTAAAACAACCCAACCCATTGGCTACGAAGTTCAAGTCAGACTGTAATTTATGGGGAATTTAGTCCTATAAACTCGTCTATCCTAAACTACGGTTGCTGAACCAATTCTGAAAAGATTATGCCTTGCCTACCGTAGTTTCCACAGAAAGCTGCTCAAAAGTAGATGTTGACTACTTTTTTCTAACCTTTTCACTGCTGATAGTCCTCTAATGCCCAAGATACTGCCCATGGTCAGTAGAGGACACCAATGGGCTTGGAAAAGCCACCGTCTGTCGGATGGGACGTTAAGCCGTGCCCCCATGTACATGAGAGTCACACCCTGTGCACGTTAAAGAACACGCTGGATGGCCTTGACGGGAGGCTACCATGTGAACGGCTGTTCCAGTGGGTCCCCTCCCCCAATCTCTGTGCTTTCGGGGTACATGTGACCTGGCCATTTAGCCCATGGTGTGCAAAAAAGTGCTGCTCAGAGGTAAAACAACCCAACCCAAGATCTGCATAGAATCAAACGCAGCAAGTTTTCTGTTATCTTTCTTTAAAGGTACCCAAAGTTTAGTAAACTTCAGAAAGGGCCGAACTATTATACGACATAATTGTAGCCTTCAGATGTATATGATGTGCACTGAAAAGAGAACTCTGCATCAATCCCCTGTGATGATTCAGAGAACCAGCCAGGTCAACATCTCAAGTCCATGACTCCATCTTCTAGTTGCGGAAAGGAAGGCTGCGAAATCACTTTGGCCCAGGGGTGGATTGTATCTTAATTATCATTAATTATCTTAAGTATCATAATTTAGATAAATTTTTCTCTTCCGAATCATCATGCCAGTTTTATTTCCATTCAGTACGCATTTATTAAATACATTCCATTCTGCCATGGGTAGCTTTCAGGGATATTAATGAGCAAGCTATACACGTACCCTGAAATTTCCAATGTTAATCATACAAGGGTCAATAATTTGCCACCCACTGCTTGTAATAGTTTGTTAGTTAAGGCATGGTTTGGGCCAGTTGTGAAACCGCTCTTAGATCAAGCCGTTGATATCAGCGCCATCTCTAGCGCTGATTATTTAAAACTTATCTCTAGCCTTTATTACGATATCCGTAAAGTTTGCCATTATAAGAACAGTTTTTTGAGTAAATAACTTGCACTTGTAGAATTAGGATAGTTTAGGTAAGGTGTATTAAATATATATTTGTGAACATGTTATTACATTAGTGGATGAATTACTCTGCAGTAAGAAGTTTAAAGTTCATTTTTGATAAGCACTGTTCTGAAAGATACAGATATAATCAAAGCATACCATGATCAGATACTTAATCATTATGACAGTCGTGGTTTCCTTACCACTGAATTCCTGTGCGGCATGAGATTAACAGACAAATTGAGATTACTGCTAGGACTTTTAGGAATCTATGGAGAGTGTGGTGAAATAAGCGTATTAAAATTATTATTTCTTGAGAAATGTTTAGAGTTTCAGAAACCTTTGGTTGCTAGCTTTGATTTCAAAAAGCTTTCGACTCTGTTGATCATCGTAATTTGTGGTTGATTGTGAGATCATATGGTATACCAGACAAATTAGTTAACATAATGAAAGCTCTCTATAATAACACTGAGTCGTGTGTGAGAGTTGGTAAGTCTTGTAGCAATTGGTTTAGCATTACTTCTGGTGTTCGACAAGGGTGCATTTTGTCTCCTTTTCTCTTTAGTTTGGTTGTTGATTATGTTATGCGAAATTCACTTCGAGGGAAAGATTTTGGCCTTAAATGGGCTGGAGATACGAAAATTTCTGATTTAGATTATGCTGATGATTTAGCCCTTTTGGCAAATGATGTTGATGAGATGAACTCTTTCATTCGAGCTGTTGATGAGACTGGTAGTAGAGTAGGTTTGGTTATAAACAGAGAGAAAACTAAAGTAATGAAAATTGGTCAGGCAAGCTGTGATTCAGTTAATCTGAATGGCTGCAGTCTTGAACAGATATCACAGTTTAATTATCTTGTGATTTATGTAACAGATACTGGTGATGTGCGGCATGGGATTAACAGACGAATAGGGATTGCTGCCGGGACTTTTAAGAATCTATGGAGAGTGTGGAGTAATAGGCGTATACACCTAAAGACTAAAATTAGACTGTATAAGAGTTTGGTTCTTTCTAGGTTAGTTATGGTAGTGAAACTTGCACACTTTGTAAACAAGATAACAAGAAACTAGATGCTTTTGATTCTAGATGGGTTGGGTTGTTTTACCTCTGAACGGCACTTTTTTGCACACCATGAGCTAAATGGCCAGGTCACATGGACCCCGAATACTCAGAGAAGGTTGGGGGAGGGGACCCACTGGAACAGCTGTTGGGAGACAGATGGTAGCCTCCCGTCAAGGCCATCCAGCGTGTTCTTTAACGTGCACAGGGTATGGCTCTCCCGCACACGGGGCCACGGCTTAACGTCCCATTCGAAGGACAGTGGCCTTTCCAAGCCCATTGGTGTCCCCTACTGACCGTTGGCAGGGCGGGGAATTTTGCGGAGATGAATCTCAATGCTGACCCAGCTGGGACTCGAACCTGGGAACTACAGATTACGAGCCTGGCGCGCTACCAACTGAGCCACCCCCACCCCAATTCTAGATGCTTACATAGTATCTTGGGTATTAGGTGGTTCAACTTTGTAACTAATGATGAGGTTAAGCAAAAGAGTTTGCAACCTCCTTTAAGCAACATATTGTGCATAGAGAGACTCCGCTGGTTTGGCCATGTTGCCCATATGGAAATTATAGATTGGCAAATAGGGTTATGAACAGTGTGCCTAGAGGTTTCAGAAAGAGGGGGAGACCTAGGATGCGGTGGACAGACAATGTCAAACAGGACCTTGTTGGAATTGGTGTGCAGTGGCCGGATGCAGCAGATGTAGCTCAGGACATATGCTTGGAGAACTAAATTGCATGGTCTGGTTGGACCTCCGTAGCCCATGACTGCTTGAGGATGAAATTGAAAAAGATGGGATCGGTTTAAACAGGCTTTTCTTACAACTAATAGTACTGTTCTGGGTAAAAAGGAACAGAGGAGACAAAAGTTATTTGAGTAATAAGGCTATGGAGCTTATTTTTGGAAGATGGATTTTCAGAAATAATTTGAATCGACTTCCTACTAATCGTAACATTATCACAAAGAGCTTAATAAACGTGTAAAGGATTAACAGCTAAATAGTGGATTGGGTAGGAAAGGAAACAGCAGGGAGTTGTAGTAGATAGTTAATGTTTTGGATCAGACAAGTACACGGATAAAGGATAAAACATGAGGATTTTGCTATGGCTATACGGGCGGAGCATTTCAGAGATGTTCTAAACAATGCAGTTTGTTATACTCCCAATTGTGATGAGAATAGATGGATTACATTCTGAAGTTCTTTTGCCATCCCTAAATTAAAACTGCATAAATCTCCCGCAGAAGATGAAAGTGCACATAAAATGTTACAGATGGAAATGTTTCTGTTAACACGTGGCTGATGGAAATTTTGAATATCATTTACAATAGCATTTTACCAGAGCTCATACCCTATTTTTAAAACAGAGGTATCAGCCTACTTTCTGTCCCAGGTAAAGTTCTTGTGAGTCATTGTGCTTAATTGAATTAAGAATCTTATTGACAGATAATTGCATGATGATCAGCATGAATTTAGAAGTGGTAGGTGATGTGTAGATCAGGTTTTTTCACTAAGATTACTGAGAAATGTTTAGTTTCAGAAACCTGATGTTACCAGCTTTAGATTTCAAAAAGGCTATTCCTATAGACCGATATAATTTGTGGTTACCATTAGATCATATGGAGTACCTGAAAAGATACCATAATGAACACTTTCTACAAAAACACTAAGATCTGTGTGAGAGTTGGTAAAACATAGCAATTGATTTAGCATTGCTAGTGGAGTTCGTCAAGGGTGCATTTTGTCATCTTTTCTTTTTGGTCATTAGTTATGCAATACGGAATTCTTTGTAAATAAAAGGTTTTGCCCTTAAAGGGTGTAAAGATTTTAAAATTACTGATTAGCTTATTGGCTAATGATGATTAGATTAATTCTTTCTTTAGGACTGTTGACGAGACTATTAGTAGAGTAGTTTTGGTGATAAACAGAGATAAAACTAAAGTGGTCAAGTAGTGGAGCTTCAGTTGCTTTGAATGGCTGCACTCTTGAGCAAGTGTCTCAGTTTAGTTATCTTCGAGATATGCAGGGTGAATCTGAAAAAGTGGGCAAAACTTTAAGGGGTGGTAGAACGCAGCTATACGAGCAATATTCATCATAGAATGTATGGTCGGAACGCAAACGGCGAGCTGCTAGGAGGCGTTGGAAATGGTAGAAAAGGGTCGGTCCTCGCACCCAACGGCATTTCTACTGTGGAGTAATTTCTTTGAAGTTGAGCAATTTCTTGAAGTTTGGGCAATTTCTTTGAGCATGTACCTCAATTACATTCCTGTTAATAAAATGTTTTCTGAAGTATCTCCTCTCCTTCTTGTGTTCATTCTTTAAATGTGACAGTGGAAAACTACCTTTTAACTTCTCACCGCTTGCATTCCGACCATACATTCTATGACGAATATTGCTCGTATAACTGCGTTCTACCACCCCGTAAAGTTTTGCCCACTTTTTCAGATTCACCCTGTATAACAGATACTCGCGATATGTGCATGAGACAATGAGAAGAATAGAGATTGCTGCTGGGACCTTTAAGAACCTTTGGAGAGTGTGAAAAAATATATCTATACACCTAAAAATTTAAATTAGGCTGTCAAAGATTTTGGTTCTTTCTAGGGTTAAGGTAGTGAAACATGGATCCTTTGGAAGGAAGATTACAGAAAACTTGATGCATTTTTATATATAACAGATACTCGCGATATGTGCATGAGACAATGAGAAGAATAGAGATTGCTGCTAGGACCTTTAAGAACCTTTGGAGAGTGTGGAAAAATATATACACCTAAAAATTAAAATTAAGCTGTCTAAGATTTTGGTTCTTTCTAAGGTTAAGGTAGTGAAACATGGACCCTTTGGAAGGAAGATTAGAGAAAACTTGATGCCTTTCATTCTAGATCTTATGCAGTATCTTGGACATTAGATGGTTTAACTTTGTAATAATAATGAGATTAGGTAAAGGAGTAAGCAACCTACTTTGAACAGCTTATTGTACAGAGACTTGGTTTGCCCATATGCATAACTTTAGAATGGCGAATAGGGTTATGAACAGCATACCTAAAGGCCTCAGAAAAAGGAGAAGACAATGTCAAACAGGAGTAGTTGGAATTGGCTTACAGTGGTCAAATGAAACATATGTAGCTCAGAACAGACATGTTTAGGGAACAAAATTGCACAGTCTAGTTGGACCTCCATAGCCCTTGGCCGCATGAGGATTTTGCACCTATGCATATTGATATTTAGTTACAAGTATGAGGAATAATTTGTTTCCAAAAACCTTCTTTGAACTAGTGCCTCTTTTGTCATAAGGCTTATTGAGCATTTTAATCCCGTGTGTGTAATTATTTTTTTTTTTGGAGGAGGGGGTTCGCAGGAAAGAGTGTTAACCTAAGTCTGGAAGTAAGGAAACGTCTCAATTTCAATTGATAAGTTTTTCTAAGTAGTAGAATTTCTGACACTTGATATAGAGTTGACTAATTTTTATTGGAAATATCTTCAATTTGCATCATTTTTATTTGAATCATATATATAAGTTGTAGGTTTTACTATGAAGAGTTAAGAGGTATTTAAATAATTTATGTAGGTATTATTCTATGAATTCCTTTTTTTAAAAATAATCAATTTTCTCGCATTTAGTGAGTGAAAAGGTTTTGAATCGGTAGGTTCCGATTTGTTTGTGTGTTAAATTTATAACTTTTTTTCTCTGCTTTATTCATTATTTCCTACATAACAATGGGTGGAGGTGGCTGTCGTTAGCACCAGGCTCATAATCTGTAGTTCCCAGGTTCGAACCCTAGCTGGGCCAGCGTTGAGATTTATCTCCGCAAAATTCCCTGCCCTCGGTCAATAGGGGACACATATGGGCTTTTAAAAACCGCCGTCCGTCGGATGGGACGTTAAGCCGTGACCCTGTGCGTGGGAGAGCCATACCCTGTCCACATTAAAGAACACGCTTGATGGGAGGCTACCATCTGTTTCCCAACAGATATTCCAGTGGTTCCCCTACCCCAACCTTCTCTGAGCATTTGGGTCCTTGTGGCCTGGCCATTTCGCCCATTGTGTGCAAAAAAGTGCCGTTCAGAGGTAAAACAACCCAACATAATAACACTTTGGGAACGGTTACTTAGATTCCACTATGACAGTTGGGGTGACAAGATTACTCCGAAGGAGTGCAGAAAAGAGGGAAGAAGCCCTAAACAAGTCTTCCAGCACAATAAGTGAAGCATTGGACGGCCATATGTTTTTATGTCCATAAACATTATGCCAAGTAGTGTCAGATATCAAGTTAATTTATTTACTTTACATGATGAAAAAAATTCTCTAGTTGAAATATTATTAACTGATTATGATAATAGTCAAATTAAATAATGCGTAAAAAAGATATAGTTATATAAAATACACTTAGAAAGCATAAAATATTTCATTTCAGAAAAAAAACGATTTTTTAAAGCCACAGCAGAAAATGATTTTAAAAAATTCTGCAGCATGAAATACTGGATAAATATTTTAGAAAGAACTTATTTAACAATGTTATTTTCTTATTTAAATCCCGTTGTTTTAAAATGATTCTCTACTTATTGCTTAGCCAGATATGATATATCCCGTAGCCTTCAGTTATGCTGTTGAACTCTCGCTGCACGTGCCGAATACCATTGCCTTTTACACTAGTTTACATAAAATGAGGAAAATCCCTATGTTAAATCAATGGGAGGCTAATGTGAAAGCTATATAATTTCGAAAATAAGTTTTTTTTTGTTTTGAAAAAAGTGATTGCAGATAAAGATCTCAATTAAATAAATCGATATCTGTATTTTCAACAATATTCCTTCAGTATTTAATGAGTTATGGAAGTTTGAACATTTAGCGATATCAATGCCAGTCACAAAAACTGATTTTAGAAGTTCATTAAAACTTAGTAATAAGTATCGTATCAAAGTGTTTAATAACATAAGTTTGTATTTTAGAACTTTGTGTAAAGAATTCTTTCACTATTTTTCAGTTTTGTATAAGTTTCTTAAGACGCATTGCTGTTAAATATTCAAACTTCCATAACTCATGAAATACTGAATGAATATTGTTGAAAATCTAGATATTGATTTATTTGATTGAGATCTTTAACTGCAATTACATTTTTCAAAACAAAATAACTTTTTTTGAGAATTTATGGAGCTTTTATGTTAGCTTACCGTTGACTGGATTTTCCTTAACTTATGGAAACCAGTGTATTACCTGTATACGGAGTATCAATCACGGAGTTGATAGGAACCAAAATCGGTCTCCCCGCGCCCAGAGTGCATATTCGACTAGAATGTGTTCAAATGTAGATATAAAATTAGACTCTTTCTGTTGGAGTCGAATTCAAAATTCTAACATTACTATTGCAAATTCTCGTCATAACTGCAAAAATAAGAGAGAAAATTGTTTTAATGAAGGAAAATTTTTTATTACTGTTTGACGCTGTTTTGTTCGATGCTGTATTAAGCTTGGATGACGGGTACTCTAGCGGTACCCATCGTTTCTCGGTGCCGCACAGCATAGTATGCCCAAAGACCGTCCGAAACGATCCTACCGTGCCGCTTGGTTGTCTGAATTTCTTATGGTGGCATGGATATTGGTAATTCAACGTTAGAATTTTCTATAAGCTTCGTTTAATGACACAACGAACAAATGCGAACAAATTTAATTACATGATTCTTTGCATCTCACTGTGTTAAAGTTAAACTTGGCAACACTGAAAATTTCTTAATAATGCGTTAACTTGCATAAATGAAAGGTTCTTTTTAAATAAATGAAGCTTTGATTCTTTTTCGTCTTAATCCGAATTAAATATTTCTTTTAGCATTTGGGTTTTAATGTTGAGCTATGTGAAATTGTTAATCAGAGCTATTCTATGATTTTCCGTGTTTTCACATTTTGAAGATTAAATGTTCCACATCTTCTCTCTCTTTACAATATTCACAGTTAGGAGAATTCGATTTTTCTTTCATAAAAATTGAGTTTGCTAGTTTTTTAATATCTGCATAATTCAATGGTGTTCAATTTTTTTTAATAGAAGGTGCTCTGAGTGAACTTTTTATGATTGTCATTATAATCAGATTCTACTGATGTTTGTGGAAATTCTTACAATATTTTCCATTAAAATGAATTCTCTCCGATATCCAGAGTTTCAATGTAGAGAGGTTATGGGAACTGTTTTAATCTGGTCGAGACGTATTCTAAATGCTTTGTATTTGATTACATCAAGCACTTTTAACTTGTTTTGGTGCACAGTGAAGAATTAAACAAAACATAGTTCAGTGTTGAGTGCAGAAGACATTTGTATAATGCGATCGTGTGATGTTGTTAAGGGCCCATTTTGGGCCCACTATGCAGCGCAATTAATCAATTACTTGATTTCCACTATTTGTTAGATGCTTGATTTGATCCTCCCGTTTAACTTGGTATCTATGTAGAATTCTTACTATTTATGATTTTTTTACTTAGGTGAAGGGGTGATTGTCAATTTTTATAGTGATAATGGGGGTTTCTGTTTGCAAGACAGGAAGGACGACTTTCTTGGAGAGCTCTATTTTTAAGCCCCATTTTTTACACTAATTGTTTATTTTCAAGTTCTTTTAGATTTTCTCCTCGAGGCTGTTGAAATGGTCCAAAATGTACAAATTTGATGAATAAGGCAGTCCTGCCAAATGGAATCAAATGCTCTTTTAAGATCTAAAAATACCGCAATTATCGAGTGTCCAAAGGTGATACTAGATTGGGCTGATATGCTAAGTTCTAAAATGCTGTTTGCAGTTCCCCGACGTTACTTAAAACCAGTTTCATTGTTCTGGAGGACGTCGATTTTTTTTGTCATCCATTCTAGTCTTACTTTAATTTGAATTTCTTCCTTGCTTTTTGACTGTTTATGTAATACGATGACATAGGCTTTTTTGCAGTGGCAATACGTGATTTTTTGAGTAGGGGAAGCAATTCTCAAAGCATTTCTCAAATTCAATCGAAACGCTGTTCCAGTTTTTATGTTTCTAAATCATTAATGCTAGAAACATAAGTGCTAGAATGGAGCTCCGTTCAAGCACTTATGTATCCAAATCATTGAGCTGGAATGCCGTTATTGTACTTATGTTTGAAATCATTAAACGAAACACCGTTACGGTATATGACATAAATATTCAAATTATTGAACCAGAACGGAGACTTTTCGAATAAGAAATTGGAACAGAACACCCTTCCCGTAATTGATGTTTCCGAATCACTGATGTCGAGTAATTCTGTAGCTTTTAAATCAAACATTTCGTGTGTGTGTACATATATATAGGCTTACTATATTTTTATACAAGGACATTAAGGAAAAAACTGAAAATGATGTCGCATGCATGTTTTTAGAAGTACAAAAAATAAGGGTGTATGAGCAAACAAATGATTTGTTTAAATATATATATTTTAGAGCGTGTGTATACCTGTCTGCTAGATATACGCACACTCTAAATATAATCTAGGGTGTTGAACATTACCCCCTAGATGGTCAGAGCTACGACCACCAAATTTCGTCTACAGTTTTATCTCACTGTAACTTAGTGCCCAAGGTTCAAGGTATAGCAAGATCATGGTGAAATTAGACTCCAATGAGGGGTTTCATTGAAGTATTATTAGACACCAGTGAGAGTAGGAGATAGAGACAGTAATAACTAGTTTTCTGCTACTCCCCTAAGTCCTTGAAATAGAGGAAAAAACGTAGACTTAAAGGAAGGAAAGTCATTAAACTGCAGAAGAGACTGATGTCATGAAAGAAATCTCTTAGTTGTAGCATCAACGTTCCGCTGCAACTTATTGTTCTGGTGAGTACCTAGAAGGAAGTAATGGAATAATCTGAGATTCTGATAACATTAAACTTCTGAATCGGGAGAAATCGATAATTGGATGGAAAAAATGGCATCCCACACGACTGTCATAGTCTTTTTTTGAGCTAACCGAGTTCTGGTCCATAAGAAAGAAGAGAAGATTTTCTAATAGGGAAATCGAAGCTGATTTTTTAAAGTCTGTTGTTATTCGTTCAAATGTATAGAAAAAAAAATTCCGACACTTCCTTTCAAAGTTGTATATCAAGTATAATGATAAATTTTACATTTTTTTTCAGGAGCACTTCTAACCATGGGGTTCCCCCTCTTCACAGGGATTGTGGAGCCTTTCACTGCCTTAGATCAGTACATCTCTATCCCTATACCAATATCGCAAGCATTAACATGTCCATTCAACCAATTCAACATGCTCACTCGTAAAGAAAGAGGATGTTTGTAAGATAATACTGAGAGCTTCCTATACCTTTTCGTATATTCCGCTTTAGTATATCATTTTTTAGAAGCCTTTCTTGGCTTCGGAATGGAGAGAGGAGGGATTGGCCCCAACCTTCATTCAGCACTGAAGTCCTAATAAATTTTTATTAAATATTGTAGGAAAGAAAATATAATGTTTTTTTTTTCTCCGCCTTGAATGACACTCATTGACATTCAAAAACAGTCAAAAGTATCATTATCGCACCACTGAAAGTAAGGAAAATTAATTAGCAAATTAATCACGAAAATCCATAATTTATGGAAACACCAAGCCCTGAGGTCTAACGTGTTAAAAAGATCTGATTTTCAAAACTCATTTTCGTTCAGAAATCATCATTCTCATCATCATCCTCAAGCAGCCATGGGCTACGGATGTCCAACCAGACCGTGCAGTTTAATTCTCCAAGCATATGTGTCCTGAGCTACATCTGCTGCATCCGGCCACTGCACACCGATTCTAACAAAGTCTTGTTTGACATTGTCTGCCCACCGCATCCTAGGTTTCCCCCTCTTTCTGAAACCTCTAGGCACACTGTTCATAACCCTATTTGCCAATCTATAATTTCCATATGGGCAACATGGCCAAACCAGCGGAGTCTCTCTCTGCACAATATTCTGCTTAAAGGAGGTTGCATACTCCTTTGCCTAACCTTATCATTAGTTAAAAAGTTGAACCAGCTAATTCCCAAGATGCTGCGTAAGCATCTGGAATCAAAAGCACCTAGTTTCCTGTTATCGTGTTTACCAATTGTCCAAGTTTCACTTCAAACTAACCTAGAAAGAACCAAACTCTTATACAGTCTAATTTTAGTCTTTAGGTGTATACGCCTATTTCTCCACACTCTCTGTAGATTCTTAAAAGTCCCAGCAACAATTCTAACCATGTGGGAATTGCTGCTGGGACTTTTAAGAAAGTCCCAGCAGTAATTCATCTGTTAATCCCATGCCGCACATCACCATTATCTGTTACATATCTTCCAAGATAATTAAACTCAAGACTGCAACCATTCAGATTAACTGAATCACAGCTTGCCTGACCAATTTTCATCACTTTAGTTTTCTCTCTGTTTATAACCAAACCTACTCTACTACCAGTATCATCAACAGCTCGAATGAAAGAGTTCATCTCATCAACATCATTTGCCAAAAGGGCAAAATCTTCAGCATAATCAGCATAATCTAAATCAGAAATTTTCCTATCTCCAGTCCATTTAAGGCTAAAATCTTTCTCTTGAGTGAACACGACTCAGTGTTACTATAGAGAGCTTTCATTATGTTAAATAATTTGTCTGGTATACCACATGATCTCACAATCAACCACAAATTACGACGATCAACAGAGTCGAAAGCCTTTTTGAAATCAACAAAGCTAGCAACCAAAGGTTTCTGAAACTCTAAACATTTCTCAAGAATCTGCCAAAGTGAAAATATCTGATTCACACATCCCCTACCACTTCTGAATCCATATTGCTCATCATGCAATTGATTGTCAACCAGACTCTTAATTCTATTAATCACAATCATACAAAGAACTTTCCCTGGAACAGAGAGTAGGCTGATACCCTTATAGTTATCACAGGAACTGCGATCACCTTTTTTGAAAATAGGGATAATAATAGCTGTGGTAAAATCTTAGCAACCGTGCCTTTATCATAAAAGTTATTCAAAATTTCAGTCATCCAAGTGGTAACCGAAACATTCCCAGCTCTGAGCATTTCTGTAGTAATTTCATCTACCCCTGGGGATTTATAAAGTTTAAGTTTAGAAACAGCCAAAAAAACTTCATATTGTGTTATAGGGCCAACACTAAAGCCGCCAATGCATCTATCATCATTAAAAACAATGGGAGTAGAACTAACCACATTGTTTAGAACATCACTGAAATGCTAGCCATAACAGAATCCTCATCTTGTATAACCTTACCTCATTTATCCTTCAATCCCTGTATACCTGTCTGTTTTCTACTATACAAAACATTAACAATCTGGTACAGCTCTCTGCTGTTGTGCTGTCTATCTGCTTCCTAGGCTTTGTCAGCCAAGCCATCAAGCCAAAGATTTTTATCAGCAGCTAACTGATCATTTACACATTAATTAAGTTCTCTGTAATGCTTTCTATTACGACTAGTAGGGTACTGATTAAAGACATTCCTGTAGTACTTTCTTTCTGAAATAAGCTCAAGTGCCTTATCACTCAGATAATTCTGCCTTTTCTGCTCCTTTTTTCCCAAAAGAGTACTGTTAGTGTCCAAAAAAGCCTCTTTAAAATGATCCCATTCTTCTTCAACTTCTGTAGTAAGCAAACCATGACTGTCATAATGACTAAGTAACCTATCATGGTAAGCTTTGGCTATTACTGGATCTTTCAGAGCTTCAGCATTAAAAGTAAATTTTTTAACCCTAGCACAACACTTTTTAAGTTTAAGTTGAAACACACTTTTAAAAGGAAATGGTCAGATCCAATTTCAGCTCCCCTATATGACCTGGTATTCCTAACAGAACCAGCCCATTTGCTGTTAATTAATATATCATTAATCATATTCTTATGCAGCCCATCGGGTGAAACCCATGTGTACTTATGTATGTCGCGGTGTTTGTAATATGTGTTAGTTATTCTGAATTCATTGAGTTTACTTACCTGTAGGAGACGTTGCGCACTCCTTTCTTGACAGAATTCAAAATATCCTGAAGTTGTTCATAAAACCTATCCTTCTCATCCTCATCGGCATCCTCAGTGGGGGCATAACAGCAGATAACATTCGTCTTTAATACTTATCTGAAATTTTGCTATAAGAAACCTTTCATTAATGCACTCGTATCCTAGAAGAGCATCACTAGCTTGTCTGCTGAGAAGCAGACCCACGCCTTGGTGATGCTTATTGTCGTCCCTCCCTGAAAAGAGAAATTTAAGATTATTTTTAAGAATCTGACCTTTAGCTGTCCATCTGGTCTCTTGCAAACCAAAAATATCTAAATCATGATGGTGGAATTCTTGTGTGAGGACATCTAGAGAAAAAGCTCTGTGCAGAGTCTTCACATTCCAACCACCTATGGAGAGAAAATGGTTAGTGGGATGTTTAAAGAAACTATGTTTACTGAGAGAGGGAATGCCGACAATATCAAACAGCCCCCTAATCGCAGACATGGGGCAAAGACCGTTCCCCCACCACTAATGGCTGAAGCCATCTACACTGGAAGACTTCCTCCAATGTAGAATTTGACGATGCCAATAGAAGCAAAGAGTTCAGGTGCCTGCGATGACCTCTGCTCAGGATTATCCACCAGCTGATAAACATATCCTGTGAATCTATTCACTTGGGTCTGTCAACCTACAAACAAACTGAAAACACAGCGGAAAATTTTCCCTCCACAGAAGCCCACCATTGCAGCAAAATCAGGATCCATAATCAAGCTCAGAGCCATATATCTGTCCAGTTCAGTGGGTTTATATGGTCAGCACCAGGACCCTGTGTGGTTGACCACTCCTCAGCAGGTGGAAAAAAAAAGAAAAGTAGCCGTAGTTGTCCAGATCAGTAGGCCACACTAATCTGGCAGTCCTCCCCTTCCGTTCACTTCCACAAAAGAGTATCTCTTTTGAAAGGTACTAACGGTCCACACCACGAGAAGGCGGGGTCGGCAATTAGGTGCTCGGCCTGGCCGGTTCTATGCATCATCACAGGGAATTAGTGCATATCTCTCCTTCCACATCGCAAGTTTGTGGAAAAAATTAACCCTGCGTTTACTCTATATGGTGGCACTCATAGGGTGCGCTCCGCCACTCCATGCGAATGTGCGCAGTGGTAGCTGCATTAGGATCGGCAGGTGGATCAGCGCATGCGCTCCATCTGATAGCCGTCCATGAGTGTTAAACGTCCTCCATCTTCCAAACTGGACCACTTTGTAAGGGGGCCGAGTGGGTCTCCTATCATCTGGTCCAAACGCAAATTCAGTGCAGTGGAGGCAATATGGAAAGTGAAG
Source organism: Ryuthela nishihirai (assembly GCA_038380435.1). Taxonomy (NCBI): domain Eukaryota; kingdom Metazoa; phylum Arthropoda; class Arachnida; order Araneae; family Heptathelidae; genus Ryuthela; species Ryuthela nishihirai. The sequence goes on along the minus strand of JAWZYU010000004.1, from coordinate 22,900,127 downwards.
GTAGTGACCCATGCAACAATGATGCAAGCGAACCTACAAGTTGCGAAAGGTCATGAAGGCCCAGTCCGCCCGTGAGTTGAATTGAAGGAGATGTTGCAATTCAGAACAATGCCTGGTTGTAGTTGGTTGGAGAAGTCAGTGAGAAGAATATTAGCAATGGGTATGTGGCAGAGAGGTAAAGGGGGAGAGGAAAGAGGCTGCAAAATGCTGGAAAAATGGATTTCCCCCCATCTTCCTTCAGGGGAGGCGAGCATGGGGGTTGTCAGGGGAAGAGGAAGGGGTAGGGATGGAATAGGCGTAAAAGAGACGGTTTGGGGATAATTCCCTTGAGTTGGGGGAGAGGTAAATAATTTTTTTCATAACAAAAATCATGCTCCTTCCAATAATAATAAGGGGGGGGGGGTGTTAGAAAATTAAAGGGGTGGGATTGAAGGTTCACAGAAAAAATTGGGAAGATTAAAGAAAAAGCCTGGTGTAGAACAGAGGAGATGTGTTCAGTAGAATAGCATGGTAGAAGGAAGATATGTGTTGGGAAGCATCATATAGGGGTCTTGAATCTTGGTGCGGCTTAGCTGTTATTTATGCCATAATCAAAGTTTAATAAAAGGGAAGAGAGCTAAATTTGGTGGAAAGTTGGGGAAAGTGAGTTAAGTGATTGGCCATTGGCCAGGGTGAGTGTGTCATGGAAACAGTGGATAAAGCTGGGTAAAATTTTTAATATTTGTAGTAAGTTGGCCATGTGGGTGATAAAAGTCTCAGATGAACTAATATTGTATGCTGATAATGTGTTAAATACTTCAGGAGGATGGCATTGTATAGCCGTCCATGCGCAACGCTCATCGGTGCATTCTCAGCTAATCTGGTGCTCGTGCACTCTTCACTCAATTCCAATCATTTGGCCACAGGAATCTGCAACGAAAAAGGGGTAAACAAACTTCTGCATAAACCCATAGTAATTATACAGATTACCTGTAGAATTAGACTTCAACAACAGTTGAAACATTGCAAAAAATTATCGCTAACATCGTTGCGGGTTCGATTCCCGTCGCATCAGCGATAATTTTTTCAGGTGTTTTAACTCTGCATACGCTTTTGCCGCTCATTCAGAGTAAAGGCATATATTGTTTAAAAAAAACATATAAAAATCATACAAGAGAATTAGGCGGCCTACCCACGAAGAGCACACTCAGTAATTTAGAAAGTTCACTAATTGTTCAACAAAAACGTCCAATCTTTCCAGTTCTTCCAAAAGGAGGGTTTGGATTTCAAATTCTTATCTACAAAAAAAAAAAAACGTTTTCTGGTGAAACATTTCGCCACGTAACTAATGGGTGTGCTTCCCAGGTTGTGGTTAGATGGAAAAATCTGTAGGTTTTGGATTTCCACAGGAAAAATTTAGTAAAACTCAAGATAAGATATAAAACAAATAATTTAATTTTCGTAAACCTTTAAATTTACGTAGCACAGTACACTTTCTGAGTTGAGGCTCTGGATTTGGGTTCATTGGCATATGTCTTTCCACACTTCAGTAGCATATTTGCATTAAAATATTTCATGTGACACGTCTTCAGGAAGACTACATAGAGTGCAGTAGAAGGAAACATGTGGCAAATAAGATTTTAGTCTGACTTTCGCATTCAGGACACGACAAAGAAGACAACCTTTCTTATGTTGCAATCTGGAAAATAAGAAGACTACTGTAACACTATTAAAGATGTTGTCCCATGCCTCATGCTAATTAAGATTAGGATGCTTAATGGTAATGGGGGTTGTCCAGGGATACAAAATACAGTTGTGCAATTCGTTTTAGGACATGTTATTAACTGGGTGTCCATTATTGTGTCCTTGGAAAAAAATGTACAACTTTGTCAGCTTTTTATACCGCAGGGATATTGTAGCAGCTTTTGAACCTTTATACTGTGCCTTCAAGCCTTGCTGATCGTTTCCAGCCCAAATACTGCGCGAAAGCAGAACTTGGATGATTAATATTCTTAATATTTTCTATTGCCACTTGAAGGGAAACTGCTTTGAGTCAAGAACCGGGGTGTTTTATATCTAGACCTCCTTCTCCTCGTGGACAGTATAATAGATTACTATTTAACTATGGGCGTTCTTCGTTCCAGACAAAGAGAAAAATATATCTTCTTAGGTCCAAAGTAAATTTTGCTTTTGGTCTAGAATTTGTTCCAAAATATGTAAGTTTTGTGATCACAAGGGTGTTTGCTAATTTCACTCTATTGTAAATAGAGATTTCTGCATGGTTCCAGCCGACTTATACTTTCTTGGCACTTTCCAGTACAATTTTGCAAAATATTGCTGTGGCTCCCTTTTCTATTAAAATACATACCGAATAATTTAATAGGTTCATTAATTGGCACTAAAAGATCAGGGTAGTTAACGTTCCATGTTCCCCACGTAAGTGTTCTGGTCTTATCCATGTTAAGCTTGGCACCCGTTTATTTTTTTTATAATTTTTGAATACATTAACGAATCTATCTAGAGAATATTCATCCTCAAAATAGAAAGTTATGTCGTCTGCATAGTCGACATATTTAAGTCGTCAAGTAAAAAACGACTGAGAAAATCAGTATCACTGACAATAGAGCCGATCATCGGTTTGATCGTGTTTTTGCGTTACGTAGTTATCCTAATCTGTGCCAAAGAATATACTCTCTGAGATTTCTTAAAGTCAGGAAGACTGAAGTTGAAAGAGATTCGAGGAATGAGGCAAGGGTTGTTTTGTCGACGCGACATTAGTTCTGTGAAATGTCGAGCAAAGTATGGTGAGGGAACCTCACGTTCTAGTCGTGATAAAGAACTAACCGTATCCGCACTATGGAACTCGATACGAAGCAAATTAAGTGGCGGCAACTGCCTGAATTTCCATGAGTCTTATGGTATAGGGAGCCCCTTATTGGAGGCTAATTTCATCAAAACTTACAACACATTAAACCATGATAGTAGGGATGATGTTATGAATCTAAAGTAGCATTTATAATTGTAAGACGGATTCAGTTGTATAGCTGCAAATTAAATTAACGTCTATATGTGAAATCTTATAATTAATTAATGAAGTTAAATGCTTTTAAATTCGAAACATCAAGTGGTAACTGAAGTAAAAAGTTAACAATTCCAAACTTGAACCACCATTATTGATCTTGGAACCGACGATCAAGGTAAATATTACCTTCAGTTCCAGTCAATAAATACATAATTAAGTGTGTTGAACCACCTTAAAATTTAAGCTTAATATTTTTAAGTGATTTCACTAGCTTATCATACATTGGTCAAAAGATAATTGAGTACATATTAGTAAAAAAGAGGAATTTATTTAAACTTCGTATCCTTATATACATTTTCGATAAAGTGGGGATGTTTACAGCTTTCTCTTCTGTTGGGTGCTGAAGTCATGCGGAATTACTGATAATTGAATCAATACAATTTCTATAACAATGGTACATAGGATATTTTTTCAAATGAAAAAACTTAAAAGTTCTTTTTCTGCAGAGGCAAGTTCTCAGTGTACTTGTTCCTTTCTACCAGAAAGGCTTATTGCTCTACAGTAGCCCACCAATGGCCTTATCACCTTGGTGTCAGTGACCAAGGAAGTGTAGGTTAAGTAGGATGATCAGATTTCCAAAAAACAAGTAGTTTGGTGCAGGAAAGCAGTATATCATTTAAATGACAAATCTGTGTCATTAAGCAATAAAATTTTTAAGTTTATCTTTCAAACTAATTGCATGTAAAAAGTTTTTAGAAGAAAACTGATTCTTTTCAAAGCAAGAACATTGCTCTGTCTTTATTGAAGACACTAACTACAGCTAATTACTGAAATAAAATTTCCATGAAACCAGTAAGCAAGACATTAGAAAACAACAATTACCTCCTCACATACTACAGTCAGTATGGGACACCGATGGGCTTGGAAAGGCTGCCATCAGTTGGATGGGATGTTAAGCCATGGCCTCGTGTGTGGGAGAACCATACCTTGTGCACATTAACCCTTTGATGCCCAGAATGGCTGAGATTTTGAAATGGACTAGTCCGAGTAGTGTTATTTCTTTGTCTTTACTACCTTCAACCTTTTTCTCAGCTTTCTTGGGTATTAAAGGGTTAAAGAATATGCTGGATGGTTTTGACTGGAGGTTACCATCTGTCTCCCAACAGCTGTTCCAGTGGGTCCCCTTCCCCAACCTTCTCTGAGCGAAAAAAGTGCCCCTCAGAGGTAACCCAATCTACATTCTACAAACCAATTGCTGCAATCACCTCTCCTCTTTTAAAACCCAATATTTAAAACACTATAAATATATTTCCAAAAACCAAATTCTTTAAACAAGTGGCACATGGAAAATCAGCAAAAGTTAACCTACATAAATTGTCAAAAATAATATCAGAGACAACAAATCTTAAAAACAAGAAAATCAGGAATGATGCACCTTCAGTCAGCATTATAAAAAAAAGTTGAAACTAAATAATCTCATCAGAGAAAATAAACCTTAAAAAATAACAAAATGGGAAATATGCACTGCTAATAAATAGTTTTTGTGAACAAAATGAGTTCTGACCTGCGGTACTTTAACCCATGTCTCTTCTGATTCATGCCAGAGTGTTCTAACCACTGAACTACACTGGTTTCCATAAATTAAGGAAAATCCCTATGTTAAATCAGTGGGAAGCTAATGTCAAAGCTCTATAACTTCTAAAATAAGTTTTTTGTTTTGAAAAATGTGATTGTAGATAAAGATCTCAATCAAATAAATCAATATCTCGATTTTCAACAATATTCGTTCAGTATTTAATGAGTTATGGAAGTTTGAATATTTAATGATAACAGTGCCAGCCACAAAAATTGACTTCAGAAGTTCGTTAAAACTTAGTAATAAGTATCGTATCAAAGTGTTTAATAACATAAGTTTGTATTTTAGAACTTTGTGTAAAGAATTCTTTCACTATTCTTGTTTTTTTTTAAGTTTCTTAAGACGCATTGCTGTTAAATATTCAAACTTCCATGACTCATGAAATACTGAATGAATATTGTTGAAAATCTAGATATTGATTTATTTAATTGAGATCTTTATCTGCAATCACATTTTCCAAAACAAAAAAACTTATTTTTGAACTTCCAATTTTGCTCTGAATAAGATGTAAATAAGAAAGTCACTCACACTCAAGGCATTATTAATGAAATACTTAACCTATAGTAAATACACTAATAATATAGTTGAAACAGAGGTCAATAAATAGTTTTTGTGGAAAAAATGAGTATCAATTCACTGGCCTTGAACTCATGTCTCTTCAGATTCATGCCAGAGTGTTCTAACCACTGAACTACTACAATTGACTTTTAAACATTCATTTCTGCTTAATGTTTAGGTCCTTGGTTTGATACCCCAGGTGAAAAATATTAGTTGAATAAATGTATATAGATAATTGTAAGGCTATAAACCTCTGCTTAGGGGGTGGAGATGCCACAAAATTCCCTGCCCTACCTTATTCAGTTAGGGGACACTGATGGGCAGGACATAAAGTCATGGCTCTGTGCACATTAACCCTTTAATACTAAAATTTAATATTAAAGGTAATACAGTATAACAGCTTATACCCAGATTATATACTATAGTCTTGTGTAATTTGAGACAGTAGCTTTTGAGTTTTACTCAGTTAAAAACAGCATAATTGTGCATTAAATATTTTTAACCCTTTAATACCCAAGAAATTTCAGAAAAGGGTAGAGGGTATAAATGACAAAGGAATAGTATTATTTGGGTGAGTCCATTTCGAATTTCAGCCATTTTGTGCTGTTACAGGCATTAACCATTACAGTGTTGGATTTTTTTCTCTACCCATGGCCAAGTGGTTAGCGCACTTGGCTACTAAGGGGCCTGGGTTCGAGCCCCGGGTAAGGCATGGATGTTCGTGTTATTTTTCTTCTGAAGTCCTGCCATCCTCACAGACCTACTATGGCATATAAACTGATAGGCTCCTATCAGACCTGTGGCAAGCAGCTGCTTGAGGAGGTATTTTTTTTTAAATGCTGCTCAACTTCAGCACTTAAAAAACATTCAGCACATTTAAAGGGTTGAACACACTAGATGGCTCTGATCGGAAGCTACCATTTGCCTCCTAACAGCTTTCCAGTAGGTACCCTCCCCCAACCTTCATTGATTGCTCTAGGCCCTTGTGATCTGGCCATTTAGCTCATTGTGTGCAAAAAAAAAGTGCCACTCAGAGGTAAAACACACTTACCCAAAACATTAATTTCTTATAATTTTAACATTGCTCAAGTACATTAAACCTATATATACTTTTGCTGTGAGTGGTGGTGGTTGTAAGTGGGGTATCTGTATCACTGAAAATCAAGTCACAGAGTAATAGACATGGGGGTGGGGTGGGGTGGGGTAATCTCCCTGTGTCTCTAATGACAATATTTCCACAATGTTAATTCTTACAGAGCAGTGTGCCATTGTCTGCTAAGAATTACCACAATGCATGATGAAGTATCACACAGCATGGGGCTGAATGCTCTTTAGTCATTTGTTGTACAAAAAATAGTGTGTAGTAATACATTGCAATGTTAAAATTTTATATCTAGTTGTTTGTTTTTAGAAGGCTAGAAATTTTAAATTCTGTGTTTTAATATAATTATAATTATTTGATTTCACAGTCTTTTTAAACTATGGGATTTTAATAGTCTTCGGCTTGAATAGGGAACTAATTCCATTCTCTACCATTTGTGGCACATTTAATATCCTACAATCAGGAGATAACACTGTGTCTGTTGCTCTATGAATAAACCTAGGGCACAATTTTAAATTATTACATGATTAATTTTTATTTTATAAAAAAAGAAAACTATTCAAAAGTTTGCAAAATAACTTGTGCTCTGAGTGCAAATATAACCTCTCATTTGTCTGGAGCACAAAATTAAATAGGCAGCCCTGCTCATCAATCTGTGTCAATTTGACTTGCCTCTAGTAAAAGGTTGCTAACTCTAATTCTATATCAGTTAATTGAAAATTTAATATTATTTTAAAATATATATTAAATAAAGAGTACAATTCTAATTTTATTGTCACATTTATACTAGATAATATGACTGATCCTATCAAGGAAGTAGAAGTGGAAAAGATTACACCATCAGTAGAGCTTCCATTGATCCTGCCATTGGTAGTAACAGATCTGGACAGAGAAATGGCACATTCAGCCACTCAGGACTTTGAGCAGTGTAACTATGCATCATGCCTTACTACCATGAAAATCTTACTTGGAAATCGGCCTCAAGATGTAAAGGTTTACCACAATGTATGTGTAGCAGAATATTATATATCTAATTTCCGGAAAACTGAAGAATTTCGTAAGAATATGGTTGATGTTTGCAAACAAGTAAGTGCTGTTGTAATTCATTTGAAATATGGATGTTATTTGCTTATTGGTCTCTAGAGTTTTAACATGTATTGAATTCCTCAAGGAAAAGTTTTCTTATTAAATATGAATAAATATTGGCACATCATGTAGAGAATTCCTCATATTAAATATAAATGTCACAGATCTAAATTACTCCTGTAAAGAAAATAACACTATGCAATGTAAAAAAAAATGCATAAAAATAGCAAGTTATCAAGGATATTAAAAAGTTGTCCAGATAATGACTTGAAACTTGTATTATGAGCCACTGAAGGTACAATTCAATGATATTACATTAAAAAGAATTTAATGATAAATGATTTCTAAGCATTCTGCTTAGCATTTAAAAAATTTGTAACCAAATTAACTGTAGAGTATTTATTATTAACTGCACATATCACTGAACAATGAATGCCACTAAAGCATTTTAACAATGCCAAATGACATCACTGCCCTATCAGGAAAAAAAAAACTTACGAAAGTTTTATAAAACAATCCTAAGAACAAAAAGGCACAAAATCATAAACTGCTGATACACTCAAAAATGCCCCAGGGATTAAATAACCCCATGGACTAAAACAGTTGCAAAAACACCCAAAATCATGAAAAACACTGCCATACACTCAAAAGAACTATGAAAAAACATGATTATGTAAAATTCCCTACCATACTGTATGAATGAAACAAAGTTTACTACATAATGGAATTAAAATTTTTCATGACATTAACACGCCCACTCGTCTCTTTGCCACCTAATTCTATTCATATGCCATAATATGTTTCATTATATCCATATGCACCTACCAACTCACTGTACTAGTTCCATAGACTTAATATTACAACAACAGTGGTGTCCCACAATGAAAGATTAAATTACAAAAATACTTTCTAATTTCAATTTGAAAAAGCTCATTTTTGATCTAAGTTTAGATACTCAAAACACACAAATTTACCATAATATCAAACCCCTCAGTAACATCAGTACTGTCTGTATTTACCATATTTTCTTTCTGCACTCAAACCCCCTCCCCCCAAAAAATATATATAAATATAATCTCATTGGAGACAACAGTTTTAACTGTTTCATATAGCTAAACAATAAATTCTCATTACTCATTTGAAAAAGTTCCCAAAATATATAATATCATCAGAGATGACAATTTTAGCTGGAACATATTTGTTAAACACCAAATTTTCTTCTCCATAACTCATGGCTGTATGAGGATTTATTATGTATGTATATTGCTAAACAACAAACTTTTGTTTCACACTTTAAAAAAACAAAAAAATTTCACATCAGAGACAATTATTTTGAATAGAGCATATCGCTGAGCAATAACAGGTAGAAAACAAAACTCCAAGAATTTTGGTTGGTAGGATCATGTTACCAACATAGATTCCTACCAGGATTGGAGGTATCTATACCTCCCAATATTGCTAGATCTACCAAGGATTAAAGGTATCTATGTAGATAGTCTACATTACTAAAATCATTTTTAATTTACGGTATTCATGAAATTCACACTTAAAAATTAATTAGAGTTCCTCCACATAATAGTTTAAAGAAATCCATAAATATTGATTTCAGATCATATCTAAGACTTTTTATAAACCTAAAAACACTGCCTGTGGATAGTTGGTGCTATGAAAGTTGATGTCATTTTTTTCGTTTGCAACATAAAGGACAGTATTTTGACATGGCAACTAGTTATGTTTGTACAGGTCTTCTCATACAAATGGCTAAAATCACTGCTGACCTGTTAGAGACAAATACACAAAATTTACCTCCTTGTTACATTAGCCAGAACCCTAACCACTATATCATCATCATCATCCTCAAACAGCCATAGGCCAATTAGGGTCAAATTTTGTTTTCTTACAGGCTCCTGCCAGACCTGTGGCAAGCAGCTGCTTGAGGGGGTATTTATTTTTATTTTTTTATTATTAAATATGATTAAATATTGGTACATCATATATTTTGAAGTGTACTGAATAAGTATTATACTTTTTTTTGACCGAACTGATAGTATGTGAAATAAACTTGGTAATAAACCATTTTATTTTGCAAATTGAAACATCTTTGACTCCATTTCTAACTTTTTTGTCTCTTACGACATTGGTATCTGGTAACCCTAATCTTTCAGGAGTTGGAGATTTTTGTTTTTAGCTTATAAGTATGGTGACCAGATTTTCAGAGATACAGTCCAACAAAATTTGTTTTCTGATTTGTGACTTTGTTTATATGAAAAGTTCAGTCTATATATATAAATTTTGTATCTGTTTGTTTGATATGATATATATATCAAACCTTACTATGAGACATACTACTTCAACTCAAAACATAAGTGTTTTAACCTCCTACAGTGGAACTGTAGGGGGGTGAAGTCAAAGAAAGAGGAACTTATATTATTTACTAAATATCATGCTATAGATGTGTTTGCTCTTCAGGAGCTCCAAACTAGAGATATTATTAAAATACCTAACTATTTTATTCTTCAATAGCACCTCATAGTAGAAATGGGGTGGGTTTTTTTATACATAAAAATGTTAAACATAGAATAATTTATATAGAACATAACTTTTATTTGTTAGAATGTATTGTTGTAGAAATACTTATAAATAATTTAATTTTTACTATTGTAAATATATACAATCCTGGTCTTGTGATTGGTGAACAAACTTATAAAGATATTTTAAAACAATTAAATGAACCTGTAATTATGCAAGAAGATTTTAATTCACACCATACTTTTTGGTTTTCTTATTTAACTAATGCGGCTGGTACACACTTATGTAAATTTCTTCTAAATTCCAATTTAATTCTACTTAATAAAAAACAATGCACACATAAAAATAAAACCAACCACAGATCAGTTATTGACCTTACATTTATCTCTACTGTACTTTTAGAAAAATTTCAGTGGTCGTTGCTGCCTGATTCCAGAGGCAGCAACCACTATCCTATATTAATTAAATCAAAATTAATTGAAAACAAAAAACAAACTGTTTATTTAAATAATTGGAATTTATTTAATAGTCTACTAAAAGATAATTTACCAAGTGATGAGTTGGGGACTTTGAGGAGTTCTGTAAACAATGTAAGGAACTTACAAATCCTGCATTCACCTCTATTACTAATAGGTTACCCAAAATTCAAAAAAAATTTTGATATATGAACAGACTTTTGGCTTTAAGAAAAAAATCTGAAAATAAAGCAAATCATTCCCGAAACTTTTCGGACATTTTTCAATATAAAAAAATCAATGCAGAAATTCGAAAAAAATTAAAAACATCTTATAGAGAAAATTGGCATAAATTTACTTCTGAACTTTCTACTACAAATTCTAGTATTAATTTATGGTAAATTTTTAATAAAACTCTCCTTGGAACTTCTACCAAATTACCAATTGCACATGTTGCAATCAAAAATAAAAGAAGTCTATTAGAAACAACAGAATTATTTGCAAAAAACTTTAAAATTACTGAAAACAAAACTAGTTCAAACTTTATTCAAAAAATCAATTTAAATCATAAACTATCTTGTCTTCCTAACCCTGATTCAATTTTTGATCAAAATTTTAATATTGCAGAACTTAATTCTGCAATCCATAAATTAAATTTAAAAGCCACTCCAGGGGCAGACAAAATTTTAAATAAATTTTTTAAATATCTTCCAAATAGTTGGAAAGGAAAACTTCTTGAAGTCTTCAATCACATTTGGCAAAAACGTGAAATTCCTACAGAATGGAAACTTATAATTATTATTTTTATCTTAAAATATGGAAAAAATTCAGAGGATATTAGCTCCTACAGACCAATATCCCTTTTGTCAAATTCTCTTAAATTATTTAAAAAACTTATTTTTAATAGATTAAATTATTTCTGTGAAACACAAAATATTTTTGCACCAACCTTCTTTGGATTCCGTAAATATAGATCTTCGAAAGAGTGTATATCCCTTATTTTAGCTGATATTTTTAAATCTTTTAAACAAAAAAAAATTTTACTAGAAGTCTCATTACACCTTACTCAGGCCTTTGATTCAGTTTCAATCAAGGACCTGATTTCCAAACTTATTGATTTAAATTTTAACACAAATTCTATTTTATTATTAGAAAATTACCTAAATAATAGATTTTTAAATGTAAAAATTGAAAACAATTTATCAAAAAATTATAAAATTCTCCAAGGACTTTCTCAAGGATTGACACTATCTCCTTTGTTATTCAATATCTATTTATCGGATATGAAAATTTTTTTTAATAAAGATATCATATTCACAACATATGCAGATGACCTCACCTTTTGGTGTTGGGACAAAAATGTATACAATTTACAATCCAAAATTCAAAAACAAATAGAAAAAATAATAAAATTCTGTAATGATTGGCAGCTAGAAATCAACTTTAAAAAATACTTCTGCATACCTTTTTTTAAATTAAAATTTTTTAATCCAAATTTTGTTCTTAAATATAAAAATGAAATTATTCCCCAAGTTTCTAGCTGTAAGCTTCTCGGCTTTCAGCTGGATAGTAAACTTTCTTGGAATCAACATTTGGAAAAAGCTTTGGCTTCTGGATATAAATTACTAAATTGTTTAAAATATTTTGCTTTTAAAAAAGAGGGCACTCCCCAAATTCATCTACTTACTTTATACAAAAATTTAATTCGTGCAAAAATTGAATATGGTTTCGAATTTATTCAAAAAAATCAACTATAGAACCTTACAAAAATTAAATAGTATACAATACCAATGTATCAAAATTGCCTTGGGAGTGCCCAAATTTTGTCCTAATTTGGCTGCATTAGCTGATACTGCTATCCCTCCCTTTGAAATTAGGAAAAATATTCTATTAATTAATTCATCATCATCATCCTCAAGCAGCCATGGGCTACGGAGGTCCAACCAGACCGCGCAGTTTAATTCTCCAAGCATAACTGTCCTGAGCTACATCTGCTGCATCCGGCCACTGTACACCAATTCTAACAAGGTCCTGTTTGACATTGTCTGCCCACCGCATCCTAGGTCTCCCCCTCCTTCTGAGGCCTCTAGGCACACTGTTCATAACCCTATTCGCCAATCTATAATTATCCATACGGGCAACATGGCCAAACCAGCAGAGTCTCTCTCTGCACAATATGCTGCTTAAAGGAGGTTGCAGACTCCTTTGCCTAACCTCATCATTAGTTACAAAGTTAAACCACCTAATGCCCAAGATACTGCATAAGCATCTAGAATCAAAAGCATCTAGTTTCCTGTTATCGTGTTTATATAGTGTCAAAGTTTCACTACCATAACTAACCCTAGAAAGAACCAAACTATTATACAATCTAATTTTGGTCTTTAGGTGTATACACCTATTTCTCCACAATCTCCATAGATTCTTCAAAGTCCCAGCAGCAATCCCTATTCGTCTGTTAATCTCACGGCGCACATCACCATTATCTGTTATACAGCTCCCAAGGAAATTAAATTGCGACACCTGCTCAAGATTGCAAACATTCAGATTAACTGACTCACAGCCTGCCTGACCAATTTTCATCACTTTAGTTTTCTCTATGTTTATAACCAAACCTACTCTACTACCAGTCTCATCAACAGCTCAAATGAAAGAGTTCATCTCATCAACATCACTTGCCAAAACGGCTAAATTATCAGCATAATCTAAATCAGAAATTTTAGTATCTCCAGACCATTTAAGGCCAAAATCTTTCCTTTGCAATGAATTTTGCATAACATAATCAATAACCAAACTAAAAAGAAAAGGAAACAAAATGCACCCTTGTCGAACACCAGAAGTAATGCTAAACCAATTGCTACAAGACTTACCAACCCTCACACATGACTCAGTGTTATTATAGAGAGCTTTCATTATGTTAACTAACTTGTCTGGTATACCATATGACCTCACAATCAACCACAAATTATGACGAACAACAGAGTCAAAAGCCTTTTTGAAATCAACAAAGCTAGCAACCAAAGGTTTCTGAAACTCTAAACATTTCTCAAGAATCTGCCTAAGTGAAAATATCTGATCTACACATCCCCTACCACTTCTGAATCCACATTGCTCATCACGCAATTGCCTGTCAACCAGATTCTTAATTCTATTAAGCACAATCATGGAAAGAACTTTACCTGGAACGGAGAGTAGGCTGATACCCCTGTAGTTATCACAAGAACTGCGATCACCTTTTTGAAAATAGGGATAATAATAGCTCTGGTAAAATCTTTAGGAACCATGCCTTTATCATAAAAGATATTCAGAATTTCAGTCAACCAAATGGTAACTGAAACATTCCCAGCTCTAAGCATTTCTGTAGTAATTTCATCCACCCCTGGGGATTTATGAAGTTTAAGTTTAGAAACAGCCAAACTAACTTCAGATTGTGTTATAGGGCCAACATTAAAGCCAACAATGCATCTATCATCATTGCAAACAATGGGAGTAGAACTAACCACATTGTTTAGAACATCACTGAAATGCTCAGCCCACCTAGCCATGACAGAATCCTCCCCTTCTATAACCTTGCCTTGTTTTTCCTTCAATCCCTGTATACCTGTTCGTTTTCTACCACACAAAACATTAACTATCTGGTACAGCTCTCTGCTGTTGTGCTGTCTAACTGCTTCCTCAGCTTTGTCAGCAAGGCCATCAAGCCAAAGATTCTTATCAGTAGCTAACTGATTCTTTACACGTTTATTAAGTTTTTTGTAATGCTTTCTATTAGGACTAGTAGGGTACTGATTAAGGACATTCCTGCAGTTCCTTCTTTCTGAAATAAGCTCAAGTGCCTTAATTCTGCCTCCTCTGCTCCTTTTTCCCTAAAAGAGTACTGTTAGTTTCCAAAAAAGCCTGTTTAAAATGGCCCCATTCTTCCTCAACTTTATTAAGCAAACCATGACTGTCATAATGACTAAGTAACCCATCATGGTAAGCTTTAGCTATAACTGGGTCTTTCAGAGCTTCAGTATTAAAGGTAAATTTTTTAACCCTAGCACAACACTTTTTAAGTTTAAGTTGCAAGACACTTTTAACAAGGTAATGGTCAGATCCCATTTCAGCTCCCCTATATGCCCTGGTATTTCTAACAGAACTAGCCATTTGCTGTTAATTAATATATAATCAATCATATTCTTATGCAGCCCATCAGGTGAAACCCATGTGTATTTATGTATGTCGCGGTGTTTGTAATATGTGTTAGTTATTCTGAAACCATTGAGTTTTCTTACCTGTAGGAGACGTTGCCCATTGCCATTGCAGCTACCAATACCAAAAGGGCCTATTACTCCTCCCCAAAGGTCAGAGTCGGTACCAACTTTGGCATTGAAGTCACCAAGAACAAGGGTAATACCTCCTTTCTTGACAGAATTCAAAATATCCTGAAGTTGTCTGTAAAACCTATCCTTCTCATCCTCATCAGAATCCTCAGTGGGGGCATAACAGCAGATAACATTCAAGTCTTTAATGCTTGTCTGAAATTTTGCTGTAAGAAACCTTTCATTAATGCACTCATATCCTAGAAGAGCATCACTAGCATGTCTGCTGAGCAGCAGACCCACACCTTGGTGATGCTTTCCATCCTCCCTCCCTGTAAAGAGAAATTTAAAGTTATTTTTAAGTATTTCACCTTTACCTGTCCATCTGGTCTCTTGCAAGCCTAGAATATCTAGGTTATAGCACTGGAATTCCTGCATGAGGACATCAAGAGAATAATCTCTATGTAATGTCCTCACGTTCCACGTTCCTGCAGAGAGAAAATGATTAGTAGGATTTTTAAAGAAATTAGGTTTATTGAGATTGGTAGGGCCAACGATATCAAACAGCCCCCTGATCGCAGGCATGGGGCAAAGACCTGTTCCTCCTCTGCTAAAGGCTGAAGTCACCGATGCTGGTAGGAACTTCAGGCATCACCTTTTCAAGTGGACTTTTTCAAGAGCCACATGGCCTGCCTGAGACGCATTACTCCAGTTTAGGCTTGACGATGCCCAACTAGCTAAGTAAGGTTCAGGTACCGGCGATGGCCTCTGATTAGGATTATCCACCAGCTGATATAAGGTATCCCATGCCTCTGTTCACTTAGAGCTGGCAACCCAGAAGCAAACAGAAAACACAGCGGCAGACTCTCCCTCAACAGAGGCCCACCAGTGCAGCAAGTCCAGGATCCATAATCAAGCTCAAATCCATAAACCAGTCCAGTCTAGTAGGTATAAATGGTCAGCACCAGGACCCTGTGAAGTTGACCACTCCTCAGCAGGGTTGAAAAAAGGAAAAAAGTGGCCATAGATGACCAGATCAGCAGGCCATACTGAACTGGCAGCCCTCCCCTTCCGTTCCCTTCCAAAAGAGAATATCTCTTTTGAAAGTTACTAACGGCCTGCACCAAGAGAAGGCGGGGTCGGACATTAGGTGCTAGACCTGGCTGGTTCTGTGCATCATCACTGGGGATTGGTACACAGCTCTCCTTCCAGTTTATGCCTAGCTACCATTTACAAGCCATTAATTAATTATTATTTTAAATTACATTTCCAACTACCTTCACATCCATTTTATATCAATTTTAAAAGAAGCCCATACTATTCTATAATAAAACAAGACATTAACACTTTTAATTTCTTTAAAAAATTTTTTTCTTTAAATCTAAAAGGAGATATTTCAGAATCGATTCCAACTTGGAACTTTACATTACCAGACTGCAATTTAGAAATTCCTACACTATTAAAAAAATCAGATTTCTCTGAGGATGTCATAGAAATTTTTTTTTATACATTTAAACAAGACTATTATAAAAACTTCTTAGAAATTTACACGGATGGTTCTGTTTTTACTAAACCATATTCTGCCACCTCTGCTATATACATCCCTAGTTTTAAATTACATTATGCTTTTAAACTGGCAAATCATGCCACTATTGTTCAAGCTGAACTATTTGCAATCATTGAGGCTTTAAAATGGACCTTAAGCAATGTCAGAGATAGGCATATTGTTATATTTGCGGACTCCAAAGGAGCAATTCAAATTTTAACTCAACAACCAAATCAATCTCATTATAATTACTATATTGCAAAATTTTTATTTTTAAATGAAGAAAATAAAAAATCAAGGAATATTATAACAATACAATGGGTCCCTTCACATTCAAATATTTTAGAAAATAATTTTGTGGACCATATAGCCAAAGAGGCACATAAACTGACTGATATCTCTCCAACTTTCTTTTTTTCACACAGCAAAAGCTGAACTAAAAAAACTAGAATATACTTTAACTGAAAATTTTTTTCAATTGGAATCCATATTAAAACCTTCTTTCAGATATCATTTATCCAACTACATTAACAAAACTCAAAAACTTTCATTTAATAGACAAGAAGCTAAAATTATTTTTAGATTAAGAACTGATAAAATAACGTTAAATAGCACTAAATTTAAAATACATAACATAAATTCTCCAAATTGCACAACATGTAATCTTCCTGAAAATACAACACATATTCTTTTAAACTGTACAAAATATGAATTATATAAATAGGAATTTTTTGATAAACTAATTAATATTGGTCTGGGGGAGCTAAGATTGGAATTAATTTTGAACCATCCTCTGGAAGCTACAAGATTGAAAGCATATACTTTGATTTTGGAGTTCCTAAAGAGGACACATTATTGGAATTTAATTTAAAAAAAAGGAAAAAAAAAAAGCACAAAAAAGAAAAATGGAAAAAACAGAAAAAATGGGGAAAAATTAAAAAAAAATTATAAATACTATAAATATATAATAAAAAGGGGGGAGAAATCCCCTTAAAAACAAGGAAAAAAAATAATAAACATGCAAAAGAAAAAAAAAATTAATTTTATCCTTACTATTTTGTAAGGTTGAGAGAGAAAGAGAGGAGTTTTTTATGTTCTAATTGGGAAAGTCTGCAGAAGGAAATCCCATTATAATGTAACGTTGAATAAATAAATAAATAAATGTTTGTTTGACATCTAGATGGTCAGTGCTAGGGCCACCAAACTTCATCTACAACTTCATTTCACTGTAACTTAGGGCACTGTAAGAGTTTCAGACCCATAAAATTAGGCCCTCCCCAAAACTTAGGTGTTGGTGCACATCAATAACATACTACTCCATTCATAACTTTCAATTCTCCATTTGTAAGCTAGGTAGCTGCAGTACCCCAAAAGATTTTGTACTGCAATGGTCCACCCATTCACTTGTACACTATTCCCCGCCCTGCCCACGGTCAGTAGGGGACACCGATGGGCTTGGAAAGGCCGCCGTCCGTCGGATGGGACGTTAAGCCGTGGCCCCGTGTGTGGGAGAGCCATACCCTGTGCACGTTAAAGAACACGCTGGATGGCCTTGACGGGAGGCTACCATCTGTCTCCCAACAGCTGTTCCAGTGGGTCCCCTCCCCCAACCTTCTCTGAGCCTTCGGGGTCCATGTGACCTGGCCATTTAGCCCATGGTGTGCAAAAAAGTGCCGCTCAGAGGTAAAACAACCCAACCCACTTGTACACTTCCTTAACCAGTTTTACTTTAAACAAAAAAATAGATAAATACCCCCTCAAGCAGCTGCTTGCCACAGAGGTCTGACAGGAACCTGTCAGTTTATACGCCATAGAAGAAGGTCTGTGAGGATGGTGGGACCTCAGCAGAAAAACTACACATACATCCATGTCTTATCCGGGGCTCGAACCCAGGTTCCTCAGATCAGTAGCCAAGCGTGCTAACAACTCAGCTATTTATATTATATTTCTCATTTTGCAAATTATTTCCAGTTGGCATCATTTCTCCTCATCCAAGTCCACTAAAGGAGTTGTGCATTGGCAACTCTGATTTTTGATTGATAGCCACTAATGTGTGCGTAAGGACATGCCCCCTCTTGCATCATAGCTAGTGCGAGCTTAAGTTTATGCAAATGTACTTTTCCAGCATGCAACACACACACGTATCAGTTGCATGCTGCTTATAGGTATTAGGTCATGGAATTAGAGTAGAAACTTTTGAGATAGTTGAGATGAGTTAGTTGGGAAGTTTGTCAGTTTTGGAGATGTTGTTTGGAGTGAGCTTTAGTTGCTCAGAATATTTTGTATAGAAGTTTACTATGTGAGTCTTGATTTTTTGGAAATAAACTGTTTTATGAAATATTTGGTCTGTAAATGGTAGCTAGGTAGTCACTGGAAGGAGAGCTATGCACCAATCCCCTGTGATGATGCATAGAACCGGCCAGGCCTAGCACCTAATGTCCGACCCCGCCTTCTTGTGGTGCGGACCGTTAGTAACTTTCAAAAGAGATACTCTCTTGTGGAAGTGAACGGAAGGGGAGGGCTGCCAGATTAGTGTGGCCTACTGATCTGGACAACTATGGCTACTTTTATTTTTTTTCGACCCTGCTGAGGAGTGGTCAACCACACAGGGTCCTGGTGCTGACCATATAAACCTACTGGACTGGACAGATATATGGCTCTGAGCTTGATTATGGATCCTGATTTTGCTGCACTGGTGGGCTTCTGTGGAGGGAAAATCTTCTGCTGTGTTTTCTGTTTGTGGGTTGACAGCCCCAAGTGAATAGATTCACAGGATATGTTTATCAGCTGGTGGATAATCCTGAGCAGAAGTCATCGCAAGCACCTGAACTCTTTGCTTCTATTGGCATCGTCAAATTCTACATTGGAGGAAGTCTTCTAGTGTAGATGGCTTCAGCCTTTAGTAGTGGGGGAACGGGTCTTTGCCCCATGTCTGCGATTAGGGGGCTGTTTCATATTGTCGGCATTCCCTCTCTCAATAAACATAGTTTCTTTAAACATCCCACTAACCATTTTCTCTCCATAGGTAGTTGGAATGTGAGGACTCCTCACAGAGCTTTTTCTCTTGAAGTCCTCACACAAGAATTCCACCGTTATAATTTAGATATTCTCAGCTTGCAAGAGACCAGATGGACAGATAAAGGTCAGATTCTTAAAAATAATCTTAAATTTCTCTTTTCAGGGAGGGACGACAATAAGCATCACCAAGGCGTGGGTCTGCTTCTCAGCAGACACGCTAGCGATGCTCTTCTAGGATATGAGTGCATTAATGAAAGGTTTCTTACAGCAAAATTTCAGACAAGCGTTAAAGACTTGAATGTTATCTGCTGTTATGCCCCCACTGAGGATGCCGATGAGGATGAGGATAGGTTTTATGAACAACTTCAGGATATTTTGAATTCTGTCAAGAAAGGAGATATTACCCTTGTTCTTGGTGACTTCAATGCCAAAGTTGGTACTGACTCTGACCTTTGGGGAGGAGTAATAGGCCCTTTTGGTATTGGTAGCTGCAATGGCAATGGGCAACGTCTCCTACAGGTAAGTAAACTCAATGGATTCAGAATAACTAACACTTATTACAAACACCGCGACATACATAAGTACACATGGGTTTCACCTGATGGGCTGCATAAGAATGACCATTGATTACATATTAATTAACAGCAAATGGGCTAGTTCTGTTAGGAATACCAGGGCATATAGGGGAGCTGAAATTGGATCTGACCATTACCTTGTTAAAAGTGTGTTGCAACTTAAACTTAAAAAGTGTTGTGCTAGGGTTAAAAAATTTACTTTTAATACTGTAGCTCTGAAAGTTCCAGTTATAGCCAAAGCTTACCATGATAGGTTACTTAGTCATTATGACAGTCATGGTTTGCTTACTACTGAAGTTGAGGAAGAATGGGATCATTTTAAACTGGCTTTTTTGGATACTAACAGTACTCTTTTAGGAAAAAAGGAGCAGAGGAGGCAAAATTATCTGAGTGATAAGGCACTTGAGCTTATTTCGGAAAGAAAGAACTGCAGGAATGCCCTTAATCAATACCCTACTAGTCCTAATAGAAAGCATTACAGAGACCTTAATAAACTTGTAAAGGATCAGTTAGCTGCTGATAAGAATCTTTGGCTTGATGGTTTGGCTGACAAAACCGAGGAAGCAGTTAGACAGCACAACAGCAGAGAGCTGTACCAGATAATTAATGTTTTGTGTGGTAGAAAACGGACAGGCATACAAGGATTGAAGGATAAACAAGGTAAGGTTATAGAAGGGGAGGATTCTGTCATGGCTAGGTGGGCTGAGCATTTCAGTGATGTTCTAAACAATGTAGTTAGTTCTACTCCCATTGTTTGCAATGATGATGGATGCATTGGTGGCTTTAATGTTGGCCCTATAACACAATCTGAAGTTATTTTGGCTGTTTCTAAACTTAAACTTCATAAATCCCCAGGGGTAGATGAAATTACTACGGAAATGCTTAGAGCTGGGAATGTTTCGGTTACCACTTGTATGACTGAAATTCTGAATATCTTTTATGATAAAGGCATGGTTCCTAAGGAATTTGCCAGAGCTATAGTTATCCCTATTTTCAAAAAAGGTGATCGCAGTTCTTGTGATAACTATAGGGGTATCAGCCTACTCTCTGTTCCAGGTAAAGTTCTTTCCATGATTGTGCTTAATAGAATTAAGAATCTGGTTGACAGTCAATTGCGTGATGAGCAATGTGGATTCAGAAGTGGTAGGGGATGTATGGATCAGATATTTTCACTTAGGCAAATTCTTGAGAAATGTTTAGAGTTTCAGAAACCTTTTATTTGCTAGCTTTGTTGATTTCAAAAAGGCTTTCGACTCTGTTGATCGTCATAATTTGTGGTTGATTGTGAAATCATATGGTATACCAGACAAGTTAGTTAACATTATGAAAGCTCTCTATAATAACACTGAGTCGTGTGTGAGAGTTGGTAAGGCTTGTAGCAATTGTTTTAGCATTACTTCTGGTGTTCGACAAGGGTGCATTTTGTCTCCTTTTCTCTTTAGCTTGGTTATTGATTATGTTATGCGAAATTCACTTCAAGGGAAAGATTTTGGCCTTAAATGGGCTCGGGATACGAAAGTTTCTGATTTAGATTATGCTGATGATTTAGCCCTTTTGGCAAATGATGCTGACGAGATGAACTCTTTCATTCGAGCTGTTGATGAGACTGGTAGTGGAGTAGGTTTGGTTATAAACAGAGAGAAAACTAAAGTGATGAAAATTGGTCAGGCAGGCTGTGATTCAGTTAATCTGAATGGTTGCAATCTTGAGCAGGTGTCACAGTTTAATTATCTTGGGAGCTATGTAACAGATAATGGTGATGTGCGGCATGAGATTAACAGATGAATAGTGATTGCTGCCGGGACTTTTAAGAACCTATGGAGAGTTTGGAGAAATAGGCATATACACCTAAAGACGAAAATTAGACTGTATAATAGTTTGGTTCTTTCTAGGGTTAGTTATGGTAGTGAAACTTGGACACTTTGTAAACAAGATAACAGGAAACTAGATGCTTTTGATTCCAGATGCTTACGCAGTATCTTGGGCATTAGGTGGTTCAACTTTGTAACTATTGATGAGATTAGGCAAAGGAGTCTGCAACTTCCTTTAAGCAGCATATTGTGCAGAGAGAGACTCCGTTGGTTTGACCATGTTGCCCGTATGGATAATTATAGAGTGGTGAATAGGGTTATGAACAGTGTGCCTAGAGGTCTCAGAAAGAAGGGGAGACCTAGGATACGGTGGGCAGACAATGTCAAACAGGACCTTGTTAGAATTGGTGTGCAGTGGCCAGATGCAGTAGATGTAGCTCAGGATAGACTTGCTTGGAGAACTAAATTGCACGGTCTGGTTGGACCTCCGTAGCCCATGGCTGCTTGAGGATGATGATGATGATGAAATATTTTGACTTCACTAATTTTTGCTCTTGAGCAGGATAATTGATTTTGATTAGATTTAGCTTTAATAATTTGACAGTCTTTTGAATTCTTTTCATATTAACTAAATAACACATAAAATACTTAGCGAACCACTAGTTAACTTTATTTGGCAAGATTAATTGCCTGGTGCCTGAGGCTATGTGGTAAAGTAGTAACATTTAGATCACTCAAAAGGTCCAAAGTGAAGAAGTTTAACATACATTTGAAGCGTTATAGGACACTTGGAGCGAGTTCAGTCCTGACCACCATAGCTATGAACCAATCTCTCAGCTCTACTACAGTGACATGCAAATGGGACCACCACATCATATTCAGGAACAATCAGTCAAGTACTTGAGAAATTAGTGGGAGATAAAAGCTTCCACTAATAGATTTATAACAGACAAATGTCTGCACATCCATTTGAAATATGCCTGAAGCTTACCCCTCTTGAGTCATTTATTACAGCCCAAGCAGTGCCAGGCAATTCTTCTATCAAAATATATAAGCTAAGTTGCATCACAAATCGCCATAATTCTGTACCTCTAGTGTATATTCTTAAATTAATAATGCTAATAGCATGATTGATTATCTAAGAATAAAATAATGTATGTTTCTCAGCAGACATATCAGTGATACTCTTCTAGGATATGACTGCATTAATAAAAGATTTCTTACAGCAAAATTTAAAACAAAAATTAGGCTTGAATGTCATATGTTGTTACTTCCTCACAGAGGACTCTGAGAAGAACGAGAAAGATAGGTTTTACAGACAACTTCAGGATATTTTAAATTCTGTGAAGAAAGGAGATATTTCTCTTGTACTAGGCGACTTCAATGCTAAAGTTAGTACTGACTAACCTTTGGGCAGGAATTTTAGGTCCCTTTGGCATTGGTTGTTCTGAATGCAATGGAGAATGTCTTCTACAGGTAAGTAAACTTAATGGTTTGCAAATAACTAACATATACTACAAACAATGGAACATTTATAAATATTCATGGATTTTACCTAATGGGTTGCACAGGAATATGATTTATTATATTTTAAGTAACAGCAAATGGACTAGTTCAGTTACGAATACCAGATCATATAGGGGAGCCAGAATTGGGTGTGATCATTACCTGGTCAAAAATGTCTTGCAGCTGAAGCTTAAGAAATGTGTTAAGGTTAAAAAAAATTAGCTTTAACACTGAATGTCTGAAAGATCCAGATATAGACAAAGCATACTTTGGTCATTATGACGATCATGGTTTGCTTACTGCTGAAGTTGAGAAAGAATGGGATCAGTTTAAATGAGCTTTTCTTGAAACCAACAGTAATCTTTGGGTAAAAGGGAACAGAGGAAACAAATTATTTGAATGATAAGAGTATGGAACTTATTTCTGAAAGAAGGAAGTGCAGGATTAATGTGAATCAACAATGTTAGGACCCTATTAGTCCTAACAGATGGCCTTACAGTGAGCTTAATAAACATGTAAAAGATCAGTTAACAGCCAAAAAAAAAATCTTTGCATTGATAGCTTGGCTAACAAAGCAGAGGAAGCAGTTAGCACAACAGCCAGATATTGTACCAGAGAGTTAATATCTTGTATGGGAAGAAATAGACAGGCACAGGGATTGAGGTATAAATGTGGTAAAGTGGTTGATGTGGTAAAGTGGTTGATGTGGTAAAGTGGTTGAAGGTGAGGATTCTTGAAGGCTAGGTGGGCTGATCATTTCAGAGATGTTCTAAACAAAGTGATTATTTCTACTCCCATTGGGATAGATGCATTACTGGCTTTAACGATGGCCGTATATCACATTCTGAAGTTGCTTTGGCTATCTCTAAATTAAAACTGCATAAGTCCCCTGGGGTGGATGAAACCACCACTGAAATTCTTAAAGCTGAGATCACTTGTATTATCACATGACTGACTAAAGTTTTGGATCAATGAATATTTTGTGGAAAAAATTTCGCCAACATACTTAACTTTGTCCCACGTCTCACCAGAAACATGCCGGAGTATTCTACCATTGAAGTACTGCCATCTCTTTTTTCCACCATGTAAGACTTCAAATTCTTCTGGAGATTTCGACACATACAGTTGGCATCATCTATGATCTTGGGTAGCAAATATTTCTTTTTTATTGCATTGAGTAAGATAGAAATAAATAAATAAGCACACTAGCATCATTAATGATTTAAGCATCGATTATTAACAATGAGTTATAGATGGCATCAGATGTAGGCGCCGAAATCTCCAGAGGAGTTAGTCGTACAGAGTGGAAAAAAGACAGCATGGCATTAGTTCAGTGGTAGAATACTCTGGCATGTTTATGGGAAGATGTGGATTCAAGTCCTGTATGTCAACAAAATTTTTCCTCACAAAATATTGATTTATAGACTTTAAAATATCAATAGGTAATGTGATTATCATTTATGTTAAAATTTTGATTGATTGTAGTTCATTAAGTTGATCAGTTCTTGTGATAATTATAGGGGAATTAGTTTACTTCCTATTCCAGGTAACATTCTTTTTAAGCAGTTCTTAAATAGGCAGAAAATTACACTGCTTTCTGTTCCAGGTAACAATTATTTGCATGATTATACTTAATAGAATTAAGAATTTGGTTGATGGACAACTGCATGATGGACAGTGTGGATTCAAAAGTGATAGGGGATGTATAGATCATATGTTTTCACTTAGTGTGATGCCCCCTCGTTCACTTTTACTTTACCTTACCAGTTTTGCTTAATTTATGTTATATTTATCATTTTGGGGATTTTTATTTCCTTTTTGGCATCACAACACTCATTTCCAAGAGTTAGGAGTTGCACATGCGCAACTCCAAACTTCCCACTGTCACCCGCTAAAGCGCGTGCACAAGGCCACGCCCCCTCTTGCGTCATAGCTTGCGTCGCTCGTCAATTTATGCAAATGTCTTTCCCGGCGTGCAACATGACACGTGCGGGCTTTGTACCTCTTGTTATATAACCTGGTGACATGTCACAGTAGCTCAGAGGCTCATAGCAAGAGCAGTAGCACAGTAAGTGGTAGTAAGCATGGAGGAGCACAGTTAGTGCAGTGTGTATAGTCAGAGTTGAGAAATGATGTATCTTCTTCATTGAAGTTTTGGTGAGTGATTTTTGGAAATAAATTTGTTATTTAAACCTTTTGAATTTTTACTAATTTTTTCTCTTGAGCAACGTAATTCTGTTGATTGGCATAATTTGTGGTTGATCATTTGATCATATGGAATACTTGAGAAGTTAGTGTAATGAAAGCTCTCTATAATAACAGTGAATAATGTTTGAGAGTTGGTAAGGTTTGAGAGTTGGTTTGGTAAATGATGTTGATGAGATGAATTTGTTCATTAGGGTTGTAGATGAGATTGGTAATGGGTAGGTTTCGTGATAAATAGAGAAAAAACTAAAGTGATGAAAATTGGTCATGTAGATGGTGCTTCAGTTGCTTTCAATGGCTGCTCTCTTGAGCAAGTGTCTCAGTTTAATTATCTTGGGAGCTGTGTAACAGATACTGTGATATCTAGCATGAGATAAACAAAAGTATTGCTGCTGGGACTTTTAAGAATCTACTGACAGTGGAAAAATAGGCATACACCTAAAGACTAAAATTAGGCTGTATAATTATTTTGGTTCTTTCTAAGATTAGTCATGGTAGTGAAATTTGAACTCTTTGTAAGCAGGATAACAAGAAACTTTATGCCTTTGATTCTAGATGATTGTGCAGTATCTTGGGCATTAGGTAGTTTGACTTTGTAAGTAATTATGAAGTTAGGGAAAGGAGTCTGCAACCTCCTTTGAGCAGCATTTTGTGCAGAGAGAGGTTGTTGGTTTGGCAATGTTGCCCATATGCACAGTTGCAGATTGGCAAACAAGGTTATGAACAGTGCACCTAAAGTCTTCAGGAAAAGGGTGAAACCTAGGATGCAATGGGCAGACTGTCAAACAGGACCTTGCTAGAACTGGTCTACAGTGGCCAAATGCAGCAGCTGTAGCTTAGAACAGACATGTCTGGAGAGGAAAATTACACAGTTTAGTAGGACCTCTATAGCCCATGGCTGTAGGAGGATTTTGTATGTATTGAAATGCATTTTTCATTAAAGTCACATATTTAGTGGGTTATTTTCTTACAGTAGTAATTTTAAGAAACTTGGTATAATACTGGAAAAATTAAAAGTTTTCATTGCCACTAGAAGTCGAGCATTCCATCAAGATAGAACACATTACTGTGTTGCATTAAAAAAAGGCACCTGAACACCATAAACTGTAGAACTGCTGTGCTCTGATTTTCTTTGATTTTTCATTCTTCCCAATCGTAATTTTCATCATGCCAGGTTGGTAGCTCTGCCTTCCCAAACCTTTTCTGAGTCAGTCCTTGGGGTCCTCATGATCTGGCCATTTAGCCCATTGTATGCAAAAAAAAGTACCTCTTAGATGTAAAACAACAATCATCTGTTAACAATTTGAAAATTGTGAATTCAAAGCCAACAAGTAAGACTCCTGTCACCACCAGCTTGACACCAGCAATGAACTGAACTGTTCCTTTTTATAAAGAACTTAATTTCCTTTTTTCTTCAAATGCTTTCTTCATTTCCCTCCTCCATGACAACAATTTGTCCCTGGCTGATTGAACAGGGGGCTGGTAGAATAAATCTTTGGAAGAATGCAGGTAGACTCTTCCTTGAACTGTCAAAGAAAATTGAAATGTTGAGAAGATAAGTCAACATGGTCATGACATATCTGTTCAGTATTTAAAAGATTTTGGAAGTTGAAACATTTAAAAAATTAGCTTATTTGCAAAAGTCATTCAAAATTGGCAAAAAATAAAATTATTGTGCAATGAAATTATTATTGCTCTAACTAGTACTCTAACTAGTAATAGGCTTTTACATTTTAGTAAAGTTAGAAAGTTTTAGAAAAGTCTGCAGTTAGATATGTGGTTGGGTTGTTTTATCTCTGAGTGGCACTCTGCACACAATAGGCCAAATAGCCAGGTCACAAGGACCCCAAGTGGTAGATGGTAGCTTCCCATGAAGGCCATCCATCATGTTCTTTAATGTCCACAAGGTAAGGCTCTCCTGCACATGGGGCCACAACTTTATGGCCCATCTGATGGATGGTAGCCTTTCCAGGCCATCAGTGTCCCCGAGGGCAAAACAGGGAGTTTTGTGGAGATAAATCTCAGTGCTGGCCCAGATGGGACTTGAACCTGGAAACTGCAGATTATGAGCCTGGTACACTACCATTGAGCCCCCCCCCCCCCCCCCACCACCACCAACATGTGGCAGTCAAAAATTACCCTTCAAGCAGCTGCTTCCTATAGAGTCAGTTACCACCATAGAGAAGATCTGTAAGGAACCTAAGACCTCAGAAGAAAGATAACACAAACATCTATGCATTACCCAGGATTTGAAACCAGGTCCTTTTGATCAGTAGCCAAGCATGCAATCATCATTAAATGAGAATGTCCTTTGTGTAATAGTATGAAAGATGTTATGAAAAGTTATGGACTAGTCATATATTGTTGGTCAAATCATAATTTTCTATTGAATAATATATTTTACTGAGTATTTAACAGCAATTCATGAATTTCTTATACCTTTTAAATTTTTTATGCTTATCTCAGTTATTTATTATTGTTTTGGTTTAATATCAAGTACTCTTTGTCTACTTTGTGATTAATAGAAGTATGTGCCTATTTTTTGTAGGCTAACATCAACATTGATAATGTAGATGCTTTAGATGATGTTGACCACTGTGTAGTATTCTTCAATCAAGCTGTGGTTTTGTATCATCTCCACCAGTATCGTGCTGCATTAAGCATATTGGATAAAGTGTTCCAGTTCATTGAGCCTTTAGGTAACTTTTCCTTCCTGCATAATTTTTTTTAGCATTTTGAAATATTGTGTATTTATAAGAAAAATTACTTTTCAACAGTTCTAAAGCATTCTGAACTGAATTATATTTCAGGCATATAGTTTATTAAAATATATACATAATCAAAATGTTTATACTTGATTTTGTGAAGGGTATAGTAGAAGTATTGAACTAATTTTTAATATTAAAATGTGATAATGAAAGATTTTTTATTCTGTGGTTTCCTTAAATTTTGGCAAATGTTTTAATTAATCATTCACTATTGTTGGGCTAAACACAAGGCTACTCAAATGGTAGATTGTGGGCCACGTCTGACCCATGAAAGAAACTTCCTGGCTTAAGGAGAATAAGTAAAAAATGCAATGAAGGAAAAACATTTTTCCAAAACAAAAATACGAAAAACAAACTTCCAATAATATATATATGCTATATAAATGTAATTTGTGTGTATTATTTTGACACATATATTTAGCTTGCATAAAGAAACAATTTCAAAAAAAAAAAAACTAGAAAATTTTGCCCACTGTAAAATTTGATTAAGTAATCCTGGTGTAACTGTTGGGCTATAATAGAGGCATTTTTAACCTTTTGGCAGTGACTGGAACAGCATTTGCCCCAGAACATTTTTGTGCCTCTCCAGCAGCTGGCATTATTTTGGAATTTACCACAAGGGAAGGAAATTAGAGTTTCCTCACACTGGATGATGCAGAGAGGAAATTTTGCTTTAAGCCACTGTGTATGAATGTAACATTTGCATATGAGGAAATGAATTTGGGCAAGCTTTGTGATGCATTCCCACAGACAGGAAAGAGGATTAACCTAAGGAAAGATAACACTGATAAGATCCTTTTACTTTTTTCTACTCCTTGCTGTAAATTATGATGGAACCTTCTGCTATATTAGGAAGATTTCTGACAAAGCCACTTGAAAGTTTAAAAGAAAGTTTAATTAAGTATTGATCTCATAAAACCAAGAAAAATGAAGTTGTTAATATGTAAGTAAGATAGTAATGCTAAAATTGAATCATCGTATTACGTAATAGCTGTAATTCTGGCTTGGTGAATGAATGGGCAGACATACATTTCTTACATGTGCATGGTGTGATGTCATTAGTAGTGGAAATTTTCGTTTCCTTTTGGTTCTGTAGACACTTAACTGATTGCATCCAAATTTAGTGTGGTGTTCACACTTAGGCCTAACTGTGTTGGGTTAAGAGGTCAGGTTCCCAGCTGCCATGGACTAGGAGTAATCCTTCTGCAAGTGTGTGAAATTTCTGACAGCACTGCTGTCACCTATCTTATGAATTGAGTAGTACATTATTGATTGAGAGTTGTGAATGGAGTACTATGTTGTTGATGGAAAAAGTTATAAATAGGATGATATTTCTCACCGAACTTTAGGTGGGGTTTAACTAGCATATGTGAATATGGTGTTTCCTCATTTCTAAGACACCCTAGTTTTCACTTGTTAATGACAGAGTGTGTCTTATAA
Organism: Ryuthela nishihirai; assembly: GCA_038380435.1. Taxonomy (NCBI): domain Eukaryota; kingdom Metazoa; phylum Arthropoda; class Arachnida; order Araneae; family Heptathelidae; genus Ryuthela; species Ryuthela nishihirai. The sequence goes on along the minus strand of JAWZYU010000004.1, from coordinate 22,870,593 downwards.
TTGATGGTATCTTAGAATTGAGGGCAATCAGTAAAAATAAGTTTAAGTACAGATATTTACTATAGTATCTTTTTTTTAATTATTTAGTAACATGACAAAGAAAAGTGCAACTGGTATTCTACAAAGTTTCAGATGTCTTGTCTGCATTTATGCTAAAAATTTGTTTTTTCTTTATTAGAAGAAACCCTTGCAATAAAGGTGTGCTTCTTGTTATTGGAACTCTACCTTTGCACTCATCAGGTAAATATTTTTCAATTCTAAGAATTGCTTTATATTGCAGTTCTAAGTATTTTAAATGCAATTTCCAAAAAAAATTATATATATAAATTTTTTTTCAAATAAATTAGTGTTTAACTTTAAGGAAGTATATTCCTTTTGGTTTTTAACATGTATTATTTATTCTGTGAATTAGTTTATTACATGTGAAGGTTTCTCTGATATGCATAGTGCTTATATTTGATTTTGAAGGTCCTTCAGTGTATAATAGCTTTTAGCATCCATTATGGATATTGAGCTTGCTGCACTTGTAGGCTTCTATTGAGGCAAAATCTATCATTGTGTTTTCTGTTTGTGGATTTACAATCCTGAGTGAATTGGGGCACAGGATATCAGATGATGGATAATCCTGATTAGAAGCATTGCTTCTAGGAATATTTCCAAACTTTCAACTGAGGAAGTGCCTACCTGCCTATCAGCATGGAGCCTGGAGGGCTTAAAACCTTACCAGACCTGAAAAAATGAATTGTACAATTCATTTTTGATTGCATTTGATGAAAAAAAATGCCTAACCACCTGTACAGGTGGTTAGGCATTTTTTTTTAACTATTATAAAAACTCAGTTTTACTCCGTTAAAAAAAAAATGTTTACAACTTTGTTTTGTCAAATAACTGATGAAAAGAATTTTGGCATGTTGTATGCCAAATTAATCAGCATTTAATTATGGATTTTATGAAAATAAAATATTTCGCAAAAAAAACATGGCTAGTTTTGTTTCAATAGGACTTTTATAAAGGCATGTAGTAAAAAAAGGTATCTGGCAATGCAAAAAAATTATTAAAAAAAATGATAGGCAAAAATTATTATAATACATATTAATAGAAAGGCTACTTGTTTATGAATAAGAAAAAAATAAATTTTTTCTTAAATGAATAAAATTTTTCTCTTTTTTGAAAATTTTTCACTATGCTATGCTTTAATATAAAAGTCCAGGCTTTTCATCAGCTGTGACCAGTCAAATAAACAAGTCAATTTAGAAATAAAGAGTATTTTACTGAGTTAAGAAAATGATGAAAAAAAAGACAGGTAAGTAAAATTTCATAAGCATTTTTTTATAGAAAATTCCAAGTTTTACTCTATTTTTTTTAAATTAGTAAAAATTTTAAAAACTAATTTTGCTTTATTTTCTGAAGTAATTCATTACCTTAATATATATATAATTCATAATATTTCTGTCATTGCTTAAATCTTTATTTTATTTAATTTTAGCAAAATTATTTCGTCATTCTGATTTTTTCCAAATTGCCAAACTGTAAAACAGGTAGCAGTGTTACAAAAATTTATTTTGCTTTCAAACAAGATTATTTAAATAAAAACTAAAAAAAAGTAAATAACTACAAAGGGATAAAAAGTTGTGAAGAAATTATAAATATTCCACAGCAAGTGTAGTTTATTTTAAGTTCTGAAATTTGAGATTGAACCCTCCCAGATCAATTAGCATTATATTCTGAATATTATACGAAAGTTGAACTTTAATGAAAACAGCAGAAACTTGGCTTAAAAATTGTAAATTCTGAATGCTAGTTATGAAATTACTTCAAATTAAAAAAGTACTAAAAAGTCCTATTGTGATGCCCCCTCATTCACTTTTACTTTACCTTAACCAGTTTTGCTTAATTTACATTATATTTATCATTTTGGGGATTTAATTTCATTTTTAGCATCACAGCACTCGTTTCCAAGAGCATAGGAGTTGCGCATGCGCAACTCCGAACTTTCGATTGTCACCCGCTAAAGCACGCATGTACAAGGACATGCCCCTTCTTGCGTCATAGCTTGCGCGCTCGTCATTTTATACAAAATGTGTGTATATGTGTGTAAAATGTATGTATAAAAACCGGTGTGACAGCCATATGTTGCCGAGCCTGTACGCTTGTTATAACCGTGACATGTAGTCACAGAAGTAAGAGTAGTAGTAAGAGTCAGTAAGAGAATTGTGAAGTAGTAGTTGGTGGTAAGTGACATGTTAGTCACAGAGAGTTGTTGTTAGTAGCAGCGAGATAGTAATGATGTAGACGACGTTTTCATTTACGTTGGTGAGTGTTGTTGGTGAGTTTACGTTGACAAGTGACTCTTGCGTCATAGCTTGCGCGCTCATCATTTTATGCAAATGTATCTACCAATCCAACAGCATTGTGTTGCCGAACCTGTATGCTTGTTAAAACCATGACATGTTAGTCACAGAAGTTAGTAGTAAGAGTCAGTTGGAAGTAGTCACAGGAGTTGGTGTTAGTTAGTGAGTAGTAAGAGTCAGTTGGAAGTAGTCACAGAAGTAGTTAGTAGTAAGAGTTGTAGCCAGAGTAAAGTTGGAAAATTTTAGAAAAGTCTGCAGTTGGATATGTGGTTGGGTTGTTTTATCTCTGAGTGGCACTCTGCACACAATAGGCCAAATAGCCAGGTCACAAGGACCCCAAGTGGTAGATGGTAGCCTCCCATCAAGGCCATCCATCATCTGCTTACTCAGTTAGAGTTGTGAAGAGTTGTTGTTAGTAGCAGTGAGATAGTGATGATGTAGATGACGTTTTCATTTATGTTGGTGAGTATTTAAAAATAATTTTTTGGAAATAAACTTGTTTGTTATAGAAACTTTTTTGAATCTTTGCTATTTTTTCTCTTGAGCAATGTTAGTTGTTTTGATTATAAGTTAAATTAGTTTGACAATCATTTAATTTTTGAATTCTTACTCGCTGAGTAACGCCCACTGGTATTCGAACCCTAATTGAACTTTATTTGGCAATTTGTTAATTATTGCCTGGCGTCTGATTTTGCTATCTGGAGCTTGAATAAATATTGGATCAGACAAAGGGTCCAAATCTTTAAAAATATTTAAATCTTTGGAGCGTTACACTATCATTTAAAAAATGGTGCAAAATCCTCATGCAACCATGGGTGATGCAGATCCTACCAGCTGTAATTTTCCTCTCCAGACATGTCTGTTTAAGCTGAAGCTGCTGCATTTGACCACTGTAGACCAATTCTAGCAAGGTCCTATTTGACATTGTCTGCCCATCACATCCTAGGTCTTCTCCTTTTCATGAAGCCTTCAGATGCACTGTTCATAACCTTGTTTGCCAATCCGCAGCTGTGCATATGGGCAACATTGCTAAACCAACATAGTCTCTCTCCACAAAATGCTGTTCAAAGGAAGTTGCCAACTCCTTTCCCTAATTTCATCACTACTTACAAAGTCAAACTACCTAATCCCCAAGATACTGCACAATCATCTAGAATCAAATGCATAAAGTTTCTTGTTATCCAGTGTACAAAGAGTCCATAATTATATATTCTATGATACGTTTTACGAAGGAGGAGGAAAATAGCAGTGCCATCCCCTATTTAGATGTTTTCATCCAAAAAGATGATGCAGGAGCCTTGACTACGTAGGTATACCGAAAGCCTACTACTTACCCTCCGTCATTCACACAGACTCATGCACCCATGGACGTACAAAATTGCAGCCTTCAGTTCCCTCACACATAGGGCCTTCACCGTGTCTTCAAATGAGCAGCTGCTTGAAAAAGAAATTCATAGCATCCATTCCATTGCTGCTTCCCATGGCTACAGCTCAACAACAATAGATAAATTGATCAGTAAATATAGAAAAAAAAACAGAAGAGATTCGGCTCTCCTCTCAATCACCGACCCCAAAAGTACAACCTTTTCCAGACCCATTTCTTACATTCTTATCCTATGTGAATCAGTCTGCAAATTACTCAGAGCCCAAAATATCAAAATTGTTTTCAGCCCAGCTCCAAATCTGAAGAAATTAATCAAAAGGGACAGGGACAAATTTAGCCTACTTCAGAAACATGCCTATACCGATTTCCCCTACATTTACCGCATAATTATGTTGTTTACTACATCGGCAAAACCATACATTTTTTACAAGAGAGGTTTGCAGAGCATCAAACTGATGTCAGCCAAAAGAAGCTAATGATGGCTGCCACCGAGCTAGCAGTACAACACACGGCAACAATAGACTGGGAGCACGCCACACTGCTTGCAGATGTGTCCACTTTCTACAGAACCATAGTCCGCGAGGCTATTGAAATAATGACCTCATCTGTCCCCACCTGCTACCAAGACTGGAATCATCCTTCACGACATGTGGAAAGAAGCTCTTTGTCTAAACAGACCTAACATCACCACATAGTGTCACTTCACTGAAGATAGAGCACTGTCATTGCTCCGAAATGCTTATGAGTTTTCTCCTAAAATTTTTTAACATGTAAATAGTTTGAAGGATAAACTTTAAAATTTTATTGTTCAATGACAGAGAATTTAAGTTATTTTTAATGCAAAGAGTCCAAATTTCACTACCATAACTAACCTTAGAAAGAACCAAATTATTATACAGCCTAATTTTAGTCTTTAGGTGTATATGTTTATTTTTCAACACTCACCTAGATTCTTAAAAGTCCCAGCAGCAATACTTATTATTTTGTTTATCTCATGCCACATATCACCAGTATCTGTTACATAGCTCCCAAGATAATTAAACTGAGACACTTGCTCAAGAGAGCAGCCATTGAAAGAAACTGAAGCACCATCTGCCTGACCAATTTTCATCACTTTAGTTTTTTCTCTATTTATCACGAAACCTACTCTATTGCCAGTCTCATCAACAGCCCTAATGAACAAATTCATCTCATTAACATCATTAGCCAACAGGGCTAATCATCAGCAAAATATAAATCAGAAATTTTGAAATCTTTAGACTATTTAAGGCCAAAATCTTTCCTTTGTAAAGAATTTCGCATAGCAAAATCAATAACGAAGCCAAAGATAATAGGGGACAAAATGCACCCTTTTCTAACTCCACTAGCAATGCTAAACCAATTGCTACAAGCCTTACTAACTCTCACACATGACTCAGTGTTATTATAGAGAGCTTTTATTGCACTAACTTCTCAGGTATTCCATATGATCTAAATGATCTAATGATCAACCACAATTATGCCGATCAACAGAGTCAAAAGTCTTTTTGAAATCTACAAAGCTAGTAACTGCAAATTTCTGAAGCTGAACATTTCTAAAGAATCTGCCTAAGTGAAAATAATCAATCAGTATATCCCCTACCACTTTTGAATCCACACTGCTCATCATGCAGTTGTCCATCAACCAAATTCTTAATTATATAATCGTGCAAACAGCATTACCTGGAACAGAAAGTAAGCTAATTCCCTTGTAATGATCACAAGAACTGCAATTGGCTTTTTAAGAAACTGGTTCTTGTGATCATTACAGTGATCTCTGTCTCAACAATGTGACTCAACTATTTGACTTCATCTGACAATGTGACTTAACGTCACCTAGTTATAACAAGCGGTGTACAAAGCCGGCACGTGTCTGTTGCACGCTGGGAAAGACATTTGCATAAACCGACAATTGCGCAAGCTATGATGCAAGAGAGGGCATGTCCTGCACACGCTTTAACAGTTGTCAATCAAAAGGTCGGAGTTGCACATGCGCAACTCCTGCAGCTTGGAACAAGGATTGAGACAGTCCACAAAATGAATTAAAATCCCCAAAATGATAAATATAACGTAAATAAAGTGAAACTGGTTAAGGAAAAGCTAAAGTGAATGGGTGGACCATCACACCAAGTCAAAGATTCTTATCAGCTGTTAACTGATCCTGTACACAGCTTATTGTAATGCCGTTCTGTTAGGACAAGTAGGGTGTTGATTTATATTAATCCTGTACTTCCTTCTTTCAGAAATGTGTTCCATAGCCTTATCACTCAAATAATTTTGTTTCCTCTGTTCCCTTTTACCCAAAACAGTACTATTGGTTTCAAGAAACCATTTTGAACTGATTCCATTTTTTATCAACTAGAGCAATAAGCAAACCATTATTGTCATAATGACTAAATAGCCTATCATGGTATGCTTTGGCTATATCGAACTTTCAGACCTTCTGTGTTAAAAGTAATTCTCTTAACCTAAGAACAACATTTCTGAAGCTTCAGTTACAAGACACTTTTAACCAGACAATGGTCAGACCTAATTTCTGCTCCCCTCTAAGATCTGCTATTACTAACTGAACTAGCCCATTTGCTGTTAATTAAAATATATCATATTTCTCTGTAACCCATGTGTATTTATAACCTCTGTAGCTCATGGCTGCTTGAGGAGGAGGAGGAGGATGATCAATAAAAAAATAAAATACCCCCTCAAGCAGCTTCTTGCCACAGAGGTCTGACAGGAGCCTGTCAGTTTATATGCTATAGTAGAAGGTCTGTGAGGATGGCAGGACCTCAGCAGAAAAACAACACAAACATCCATGCCTTATCCGGGGCTCAAACCCAGGTCCCTTAGTTCAGTAGCCAAGCACGCTAACCACTCGGCCACGGGACACAGGTAAGTAAACTTAGTTTGTGAATAACTAACATATAAAAATAGACTCACAACTCTATTAATACAATTTAATATTCATGATTTAAGCTGCAATTACATATTAAAAACCTTGAGGAGCACTTAAATGGCTCAAGTGGAAGGCTATAGCATCAATAATCACCTAGTGGCTTCAGCTTATTGCTTCTACACTTATACATTTCTTGTACTGCTATTTTGTACCTTTTCTCATATACTTGCCTTTCACTAGTAAAAGTGATCAAGAGAGAAAAAAGAGGAATATTTACTGGTCCAGTGAGTTGTCTACCTGCTAGCACAGACTACAGCTGATTCAGAGGGGTTGTTTGTCCCTGGTTTTTGTTCTTCAACATGCTGATCGTGAGGTGATGCTAATGTCTTTTTAGCTGTGATACTAGTCCTGGGTTATTTATACACTGAAGTGCCATTGAATTAGGGATAGCAACCTAGTAATGTGTTGGACCTCCTCTGACCCTGATAACGGCTGCCACACAACGAAGCAAGAATTCTACAAGCTTGCACAAATGTTCCTCAGGTATGGCAACCCATGCATCCTTCAGAGCTGTCCATAATTCTCTCAAGGTCGTCGCTGATGGGACATGGGCCTGAACACTTTGCTCGATGGTATCTCAAAGATTTTTGAAGGAATTTAAATCTGGGCTTCTAGGTAGCCAATTATTTCAAAGTTGGCAGAATCCTTCTGCAACCATGCAATAGCCAATCTGGACCTGTGAGATGAACAGTTGTCTTGCTGGCAGACTCCATCTCTGTTGGGATGCATGATGACTACAAATGGATGTAAATGGTCAGCCACTAGTTCTACGTACTGAGATGCATTGAGAGTCGTCTGTACACGTACCAAAGGTCCCACAGACATCCAACTGAAGACACCCCAGGCCATCACTGAGCCACCACCAGCTTGTACTGTTCCTACAGAACATGTAAGATCAATGGCTTCATGGGGTTGGCACCATACCCTCAGTCTCCCATTAGCATGATGAAGTTTAAATCGGGATTCATCACTCCAGGCAAGGTGTTGAGCTCGGTGTCGTGCTGTTAGAAGTTGGACTTTTGTAGGTTGGTGGCTCCTGAAGCTGAGATGATGAAGTGAACATTGCATTGTTCGTGCACTGACTTCCCGGATGGAACCTGTGTTCAGATGGGAGGTGATTTCAGATAATGCCTGGCCCCTACCAGTCTGTACGATGTGGGTCAGACGGCGAAGTCCATGTTCATACAAGACTGGTTGTCCTTTGTAGTTTGTCCGAGTACTTGTTTTTTTGCTGGAATTTTCATATTCCCGGAACACACTTAAAACTGTCTTACGAGAAAATCCAAGTTTGTTGACAATTTCGGAGATCAAGTGTCCAATCCATCGGGCACCTACGATCTGCCCTCTGTCAAATGCATCTAAATACCATGCCTTTCCCATTATGCTTCTCACAAAGAATGCTTGGGGAAGCCAAAGCTGACAGCTATGTATGACTAGAGTTTCAGCCATGCATGCACGCAAATGCAAGACTTGCGTTACTGAATTTGGATAATGTCTCCTATCCCTAATTCAATGGCACTTTAATGTAGAACGCCGCAGTCGTGGATATATTTTAAAACAACCATCTTTTCTGACATACACTAACTTCTTTTAATCGTTCTTTATTTTACACTGTTATGCTCCTGGATGGTTTTACTCATTGAGTGAGTTAACATTTTTTAGAACATGGTCAAGAATTAAAATTATTAAAATTCAACTGCTCCTTAAGATCTTAAAAACATTTAACTCCTCTTTAAAAACATTAAAAACATGTTCCACCTCCCCCCTCTAGCAATGCATTTCGCCACTCTCACCTTCTCATAGCTTCATCAGGCTCCTTATACTACAAACATTAGTGTTAGTCGTATTTATGTCTCTCTCCCTACTGACGTTTTCAGTTGGTCACACAGCAGGTGCATGTGCTTGCTCACGCAACAGGAGATTTCATGCCACTGGTAAGGGTGGTATCTCCTTGTTGCAGAGTTTATGCTTGTGAAAATTAATCATTATGGATTCCGCATATTGTAATTGGAATTTGGTAGAGGGTGCTATTAATGGTTTATATAATATATTATTTACTTTTAGATTATTTTCTATTACTGCCTGTGCTAAAACTGTTAGGTTTTTTATTATTGATATCGTGTTGGATGTTCATGCATTCGCTGTTCATATGTATGGTATGTTTTTTATATATTAAATATTATATTATTATAATATTTAATATATATATATAATATTATATTATTATATATTATAATATTATTAAATAGCTATATACATATTTTTGCTATTTAATTTATTGTGGGGATCGGGTATTTCCACATTGTATACCCCTCTTTGTTGTAGGTGATTTATCTCTATTGTTTATTACAAAATTTTTAATGCTCTTATTTACAATAGTTGGTAGGTTTGTATCATATTTTTGTATATTGTTTTGAATATTGTTTAATATATTACCTTTGTATAGGGGAAGCTGTGCACATATTTCGTTTATTTTTTGAGGGTTAGGGGTTGGTTGCTAAATATTGGAACTCCAATATTTAGCTGCTTTTTCCAATTTTTTAATGATATGTTCAGGGTATCCTGCATCTTGTGCTATTTTATGTATGAATTCTAATTCTCTTTGCAGTGATTGTGTTTGAGTACAGTGTTTAAATGCTCTAAGTAAATAAGGGCTAATGGTTGATTTTTTTTAATACTTTAATGGGTGAGCGAAATTAAGTGATATATTTGGTATATAGGGGAGTTTGCGATGTACTTCGATATCACATCTATGTTTCTTCCTTTTGATCAATAAATCATGATATGGAATTTCATTATTATTCTGTTTTGTGGGTGAATTTTATGGTTGGTAATAAACTGTTAAATACTTTGAATAATGTGTTTAATTGCTCAATGGGATGGTCCCAAAAAATAAATATGTCATCAATGTAACGAATATACAGGGATGGTATATAGATAGGAATGGTATATTTTAGGAATCTATGGAGTGTAGAGAAATAGGCATATACACTTAAAGACTAAAATTAGACTGTATAATAATTTGATTCTTTCTAGGGTTAGTTATGATAGTGAAACCTGGATACTTTGTAAACAAGATAACAGGAAACTTGATGCTTTTGATTCTAGATGCTTAAGCAGTATCTTGAGTATTAAGTGGTTCAACTTTGTAAGTAATGAAGAGGTTAGGCAAAAGAATCAGCAACATCCTCTGAGCAGTATATTGTGCAGAGAGACTCTTTGTTGGTTTGGCCATGTTGCCCATATGGTTAATTATATATTAGTGAATAGGGTTATGGACAGTGTGCCTAAAGGTCTCAGAAAGAGGGGGAGACCTAGGATGCAGTGGGCATACAGTGTCAAACAGAACCTAATTAGAATTGGTGTGCAGTTGCCGGATGCAGCAGATGTAGCTCAGGACAGATATGCTTGGAGAACTAAATTGGGCAGTCTGGTTGGACCTCCATAGTCCATGGCAGCTTGAGAATGATGATGATTAATGAAATTAAAAATGCCATAGTAGTAAAATCCAAATCAGCTTCAAATTCCTCCAAATCAATTGTGCAATTGAAATATGCATGTTAGTAAAAAAAAAATAAGGTAGTTTTTTGCATGTGAATTTCAATAATATGAAATGCATAGAGAAGAAAACAATTAGAAACACAGCAGAAAAACTAGAATTCCATCTTACTACTACACTATTTTCTGTGTCCTATCAAATTAATAGTTTTCTTGTCATGTTAATGTGAAGCAAATTCCTAAGCTCTGTACTCTTAAAATCAGTTTTCGTAAGAAATATGACTTAAAATAAATACAGATATTCAGTGACTCTACCTAAATCTTGAATTTCATCAAATTTGTTCATTATTTAAAGTGCTATTACACATAGAATATTTTACAGGCAGTGTTGTATCTTAAAACATTAATTAAATTCCCAAATACTTAAAATTAAGACAGAGAAATTATTATATATTATTATATTATACCATAAAATTGAAAGAACCAAATGTTTAATATATTTTTTCATTAAATAAATTTAAATTTACTTATTTAAGTTTTAATTAACCTCTGAAAAAATTTCACATATATGACACATTGCTGTTGCTAAATATTTAAACTTCTCTCTCTTGAAATGCTGAACAAATAGTGTTAAAATTCTAGATTTGACTCAAATCTTGATATTTAGTTATATTTTCCCATAAAAAAATTTATTTTAAAAGTATAGAACTATAAAATTAATAATATAGTAATCACTCTGCATATTCCAGTGATTTGTAACATAAAAAAAATGAAATATAATTGCAATATTTCCATCAATCTATACCTAAAAATTCCTCTATACCCATTAATATATACATTTTCCTGAAGGAGCTTTAGCATCTTTTTTGCTGCAATGCCAATAACTTTAAAGTGTGAAAATTACTCAAGTTGGTTTTAGCTCTGCATTTCCTACACTCACTTTCTTATTCATCTGTGCATACACAGCTGTAGTTAATAATGCATGGATGTAGGATTTTTTTTCAGTGTCAATGAACATAACTGTTCAGTATGCGAGTCTTCTCTGTTTGGAGAACACTGAAACATAGGATTTTTGCAAAGCTGGGGTAAAAAAAAGTGCTGATAATTTACATCTGATATTAACTTTAATATTCTTATCTAGAATTGTTTGTTCATTGGTCTAAAATATTGATGACTTGTTTTGGATATTTTATCCTTCCTCTGTGTAAATGTTTTATTAGTGCATTATTTGGTGATGGTGATTCAGGGGAATTGGGACATTCATAACATCATCATCGTCAAGTAGCCATGGGCTACGGAGGTCCAACCAGACCGTGCAATTTAGTTCTCCAAGCATATCTTTTTTGAGCTATATCTGCTGCATCTGGCCACTGCACACCAATTCTAACAAGGTCCTGTTTGACATTGTCTGCCCACCGTATCCTAGGTCTCCCCTTCTTTCTGAGACCTCTAGGCACACTGTTCATAACCCTATTCACCAATCTATAATTATCCATACGGGCAACATGGCCAAACCAACAGTCTCTCTCTCTGGCACGATATGCTGCTTAAAGGAGGTTGCTGACTCTTTGCCTAACCTGATCATTAGTTACAAAGCTGAACCACATAATGCCCAAGAGACTAAGACAACTGCATGAACATCTAGAATCAAAAGCACTAGTTTCTTGTTATCTTGTTTACAAAGCGTCCAAGTTTCACTATCATAACTAACCCTAGAAAGAACCAAAAAGTCTAATTTTAGTCTAATTTAGTTTCGGTGTATATGCCTTATTCTCCACACTCTCCATAGGTTATTAAAAGTCCTGGCAGCAATCCGTATTTGTCTGTTAATCTCATGTCGCACATCACCAGTATCTGTTACATAGCTCCCAAGATAATTAAACTGTGACACCTGTTCAAGACTGCAACCATTCAAAGTGATTGAAGCACCACCTGACTGACCAATTTTCATCACTTTAGTTTTCTCTCTGTTTATAGCCAAATTTACTCTACTACCAGTCTCATCAAGAGCTCGAATGAAAGAGTTCATCTCATCAACATCATTTGCCAAAAGGGCTAAATCATCAGCATAATCTAAATCAGAAATTTTAGTATCTCCAGACCATTTAAGGCCAAAATCTTTCCTTTGCAATGAATTTTGCATAACATAATCAATAACCAAACTAAAGAGAAAAGGAAACAAAATGCACCCTTGTCGAACACCAGAAGTAATGCTAAACCAATTGCTACAAGCCTTACCAACTCTCATACATGACTCAGCGTTATTATAGAGAGCTTTCATTATGTTAACTAACTTATCAGGTATACCATATGATCTCACAATCAACCACAAATTACGACGATCAACAGAGTCGAAAGCCTTTTTGAAATCAACAAAGCTAGCAACCGAAGGTTACTGACACTCTAAACATTACTCAAGAATCTGCCTAAGTGAAAATATCTGATCCACACATCCCCTACCACTTCTGAATTCGGGGCGAGGGTGGCTCAGTCGGTAGCGCGCCAGGCTCGTAATCTGTAATTCCCAGGTTCGAGTCCCAGCTGAGTCAGCGTTGAGATTTATCTCCGCAAAATTCCCTGCCCTGCCCACGGTCAGTAGGGGACACCGATTGGCTTGGAAAGGCCGCCGTCTGTCAGATGGGACGTTAAGCCATGGCCCTGTGTGCGGGAGAGACATACCCTGTGCACGTTAAAGAACACGCTGGATGGCCTTGACGGGAGGCTACCATCTGTCTCCCAACAGCTGTTCCAGTGGGTCCCCTCCCCCAACCTTCTTTGAGCTTTCGGGGTCCATGTGACCTGGCCATTTAGCCCATGGTGTGCAAAAAAGTGCCGCTCAGAGATAAAACAACCAAACCCAACTTCTGAATCCACATTGCTCATCATGCAATTGACTGTCAACCAGGTTTTTAATTCTATTAAGCACAATCATGCAAAGAACTTTACCTGGAAGAGAGAGTAGGCTGGTAACCCCATAATTATCACAAGAACTGCGATCACCTTTTTTGAAAATAATAATAGCTCTGGTAAAATCCTTAGGAACCATGCCTTTATCATAAAAGATATTCAAAATTTCAGTCATCCAAGTGGTAACCGAAGCATTCCCAGCTCTAAGCATTTCAGTAGTAATTTCATCTACCCCTGGGGATTTATGAAGTTTAAGTTTAGAAACAGTCAAAATAACTTCAGATTGTGTTATAGGGCCAACATTAAAGCCACCAATGCATCTGTCATCATTGCAAACAATGGGAATAGAACTAACTGCATTGTTTAGAATATCACTGAACTGCTCAGCCCACCTAGCCATGACAGAATCTTCACCTTCTATAATTTTACCTTGTTTATCCTTCAATCCCTGTATGCCTGTCCGTTTTCTACCACATAAAACATTAACTATCTGGTACAGCTCTCTGCTGTTGTGCTGTTTAACTGCTTCCTCAGCTTTGTCAGCCAAGCCATCAAGCCAAAGATTCTTATTAGCAGCTAACTGATTCTTTACACGTTTATTAAGCTGTCTGTAATCCTTTCTATTAGGACTAGTAGGGTACTGATTAAGGACATTCCTGCAGTTCTTTCTTTCTTTCTGAAATAAGCTCAAAAAAGCTTATTTCAGAAAAAAAAAGAAAAGCTTTCTGAGAAAAGAGAAGAGAAAAAAGAAGAAAAAAGAGAAAAAAGCTTTCTGAAAAAAGAGAAAAGAGAGAAAAAAGCTTTCTGAAAAAGCTTATTACTCAAATAATTCTGTCTCCTCTGATCCTTTTTCCCTATAAGAGTACTGTTAGTTTCCAAAAAAGCCTGTTTAAAATGGTCCCATTCTTCCTGAACTTCAGTAGTAAGCAAACCATGACTGTCATAATGACTAAGTAACCTATCATGGTAAGCTTTGGCTATAACTGGGTCTTTCAGAGCTTCAGTATTAAAAGTAAATTTTTTAACCCTAGCACAACACTTTTTAAGTTTAAGTTGCAAGACACTTTTAACAAGGTAATGGTCAGATCCAATTTGAGCTCCCCTATATGACCTGGTATTCCTAACATAACTAGCCCATTTTCTGTTAATATATAATCAATAATATTCTTATGCAGCCCATCAGGTGAAACCCATGTGTACTTATGTATGTCGTGGTGTTTATAATAAGTGTTAGTTATTCTGAAACCATTGCGTTTACTTACCTGTAGGAGACATTGCCCATTGCAGCTACCAAAGGGCCTTTCACCTCTCTCCAAAGGCCAGAGTCAGTACCAACTTTGGCATTGAAGTCACCTAGAACAAGGGTAATATCTCCTTTTTTGACAGAATTCAAAATATCCTGAAGTTGTCCTGAAGTTATCCTTCTCATCCTCATCGGCATCCTCAGTGGAGGCATAACAGCAGATAACATTCAAGTCTTTAACGCTTGTCTGAAATTTTGCTGTAAGAAACCTTTCATTAATTCATTCATATCCTAAAAGAGCATCACTAGTGTATCTGCTGAGAAGCATACCTACGCCTTGGAGATACTCATTATCTTCACTCCCTGAAAAGAGAAATTTAACATTATTTTTAAGAATCTGGTCGTTATCTTTCCATCTGGTCTCTTGCAAACCAAGAATATTAAGGTTATAATGGTGGAATTCTTGTGTGAGGACATCAAGAGAAAAAGTTCTGTGCAGAGTCCTCACATTCCAACTACCTATGGAGAGAAAATGGTTAGTGGGATGTTTAAAGAAACTATGTTTATTGAGAGAAGGAATGCCGACAATATCAAACAGCCCCCTAATCGCAGATATGGGGCAAAGACCCCCACCACTAAAGGCTGAAGCCATGTACACTGGAAGACTTCCTCCAATGTAAAATTTGATGATGTCCATAGAAGCAAGAGTTCAGGTGTCTGCAATGACCTCTGCTCAGGATTATTCAATAGCTGATAAAACATATCCCGTGAATCTATTCACTTGGGGCTGTGAACCCACAAGAAAACAAAACACAGTGGAAGATTTTCCCTCCAAAGAAACCCACCAGTACAGCAAATTCAGGATCATAAACTAGCTTAGAGCCTTATTTCACTCCAGTAGGTTTATATGGTCAGCACCAGGACCCTGTGTGGTTGACCACTCATCAGCAGGGTAGAAAAAAAGAAAAGTAGCCATAGTTGTCCAGATCAGTATGCACACTAATCTGGCTGCCCTCCCCTTCTGTTCACTTCCACAAGAGAGTATCTCTTTTGAAACACTGCTATAACTGCCAAAATGGCAATTATAGCAGTGTTTAAAGTGGCAGCTATTGGATGATTAGCAGTTTCCAAAAAGCTGTAAATCTTCATTAATTTCATCTACAATATGTGTCATTGCAGTTGTTTTGGGAGAAATAGAAATGTCTCTGCTTCTGCAGGAGAGCTGTAATAGTTATTACAGAGCCATGACACAAAGTATTGCTGTGTTCTGTTTTACTAACAATGCCAGTTTTCAAAATTTCATTTATGGCATTAGAAGCATTTAATGCATTTGTTCTTTCATTGTGCCTTCTTAAGTTGTCTGATGCAGCCAAATAATGATTCAAAATCATCTCTAGGATCATGAAATATTCCCATATATATTTTTTTAATTTGAATCTGTTTCATATTCAAATTAGTGTAATTTAATATATAATAAAAATAAATAAATAAATACCCACTCAAGCAGCTGCATGCCACAGAGGTCTGACAGGAGCCTGTCAGTTTATATGCCATAGTAGAAGGTCTGAGAAGATGGCAGGACCTCAGCAGAAAAACGACACAAACAGCCATGCCTTACCTGGGGCTTGAACCCAGGTCCCTTAGATCAGTAGCCAAGCACACTAACCACTCGGCAATGGGATGGCTAAAATAAATACCCCCTCAAGCAGCTGCTTGCCACAGAGGTCTGGCAGGAGCCTGTCAGTTTATATGCCACAGTAGAAGATCTGAGAGGATGGCAGGACCTCAGCAGAAAAACAATACGAACATCCATGCCTTGTCTGGGGCTCGAACCCAGGTCCCTTAGATCAGACACTAAATATATTAATTTCATATTAATTTTGTTCTCTAATATTTCAATTTTATTCTAAAAGCAAATTTCTCGACATAAAAGCTTTCAAGGGATAAATATGCTACTATATTTAGTTATCTTCTGGCATTTTTGGATGCAAGCAATATTTTAATTTCATATGAACAAAAATATTGTTTTGTTAAGAATGTTTTGTTTTTAAAATTAAAATTTTGTAAAGCATCAATTATGGCAATTTTACTACTAGATTTAGTATGAAAAATACTATCCAAATATATAGAACAAGTAAATACTTTTATAATTGAAAACTACTGCTTTAGGTTACAGTAAAACAGTATCTCAACTAAAGAATTTGGAATGAGTCAGATTACTGGCAGTCTAGAACAAAATATTGGTGTGATTGTTTCGCTTAAGAGCTGTGTTTTTTGCACACAATGGGCTAAATTATCTGTGTTACCCTAAAGATTTAGTGAAGGTTGGGGGCTATAGAGGGGGATACAGTACAGTTGCAAGAAGCCTCTCCATAAAACCATCCAGATGTTCTTTATGTAAATACAGTTCTGTACATGGAACATTGATGTAATGTCTCACAATGTGCTATTAACTGAAATTACACCCCCCCCCCCCTCCAAAAAAAAGTGTAAACTACTAGATCTGGAATAGAAATTTAGGGATGATGTGACAAGCATATTAGAAACTGAGAGGGTTATTAATTTATGTTATTGACATTTTGATAGAGAAATAGGAAATATATTAATATATATAGTTCAAATTTCCTGCTCAAAGCAAAGCTTTTCATGGAACAGTGCAACTGAAAGAATATTAATGAGCTCAATCAACTGCATGAAAAACTATAAATTATGTTAAAAAGCATCATACTTTTAAAGTCTATATTTTAAATAGATTTGATTGAGGTTTTTTTTTTCAGTGACAAATCTGTAAATGGTAGCTAGGCATAAACTGGAAGGAGAGCTGTGTACCAATCCCCAGTGATGATGCACAGAACTGGCCAAGTCTTAACACCTAATGTCTGACCCTACCTTCTAGTGGTGCAGGCCGTTAGTACCTTTCAAAAGAGATATTCTCTTTTGGAAGGTAATGGAAGGGGAGGGCTGCCAGTTCAATATGGCCTACAGATCTGGTCATCTATGGCCACTTTTTTATTTTTTTCCAACCCTGCTGAGGAGTGGTCAACTTCACAGGGTCCTGGTGCTGACCATTTATACCTATTAGACTGGATTTGTTTATGGATTTGAGCTTGATTATGGATCCTGGACTTGCTGCACTGGTGGGCCTCTGTTGAGGGAGAATCTGCCACTGTGTTTTCTGTTTGCTTCTGGGTTGCCAGCCCTAAGTGAACAGAGGCATGGGATACCTTATATCAGCTGGTGGATAATCCTAATCAGAGGCCATCGCAGGTACCTGAACCTCACTTAGCGAGTTGGGCATCGTCAAGCCTAAACTAGAGTAATGTGTCTCAGGCAGACCATATGGTTCTTGAAAAAGTCCACTTGAAAAGGTGGTGCCTGAAGTTCCTACCAGCATCGGTGACTTCAGCCTTTAGCGGAGGAGGAACAGATCTTTTCCCCATGCCTGCAATCAGGGGGCTGTTCGATATTGTTGGCCTTAGCTATCTCAATAAACCTAGTTTTTTTTATAAAATCATTTTCTCTTTGCAGGAACGTGAAACATGAGGACATTACATAGAGATTATTCTCTTTATGTCCTCATGCAGGTTGGGTTGTTTTACCTCTGAGCAGCACTTTTTTGCACACCATGGGCTAAATGGCCAGGTCATATGGACCCCGGAGGCTCAGAGAAGGTTGGGGGAGGGGACCCACTGGAACAGCTGTTGGGAGACAGATGGTAGCCTCCCGTCAACACCATCCAGCATGTTCTTTAATGTGCACAGGGTATGTCTCTCCCGCACACGGGACCACGGCTTAATGTCCCATCCAACAGACGGCGGCCTTTCCAAACCCATCGGTGTCCCCTACTGACCGTGGGCAGGGCGGGGAATTTTGCAGAGATAAATCTCAACGCTGACCCAGCTGGGACTCGAACCTGGGAACTACAGATTACGAGCCTGGCACGCTACCGACTGAGCCACCCCCGTCCCCCTCATGCAGGAATTCCAGCGCTATAACCTAGATATTCTAGGCTTGCAAGAGACCAGATGGACAGGTAAAGGTGAGATACTTAAAAATAACTTTAAATTTCTCTTTACAAGGAGGGAGGATGGAAAGCATCACCAAGGCATGGGTCTGCTTCTCAGCAGACATGCTAGTGATGCTCTTCTAAGATATGAGTGCATTAACGAAAGGTTTCTTACAGCTAAATTTCAGACAAGCATTAAGGACTTGAATGTTATCTGCTGTTATGCCCCCACTGAGGATGCCGATGAGAATGCGAAGGATAGGTTTTACGGACAACTTCAGGATATTTTGAACTCTGTCAAGAAAGGAGATATTACCCTTGTTCTAGATGACTTCAATGCAAAAGTTGGTACTGACTCTAACCTTTGGGGAGGGTTGATAGGCCCTTTTGGTATTGGTAGCTGCAATGGCAATGGGCAACATCTCCTACAGGTAAGTAAACTCAATGGATTCAGAATAACTAACACTTATTACAAACACCGTGACATACATAAATACACATGGGTTTCACCCGATTGGCTGCATAAGAATATGATTTATTATATATTAATTAACAGCAAATGGGCTAGTTCTGTTAGGAATACTAGGTCATATAGGGGAGCTGAAATTGGATCTGACCATTACCTTGTTAAAAGTGTCTTGCAACGTAAACTTAAAAAGTGTTGTGCTAGGTTTAAAAAATTTACTTTTAATACTGACACTCTAAAATACCAAGTTATAGACAAAGCTTACCATGATAGGTTACTTAGTCATTATAACAGTCATGGTATGCTTACTACTGAAGTGGAGGAGGGATGGGGCCATTTTAAACAGGCTTTTTTGGACACTAACAGTACTCTTTCAGGAAAAAAGGAGCGGAGGAGGCAGAATTATTTGAATGATAAGGCACTTGAGCTTATCTCAGAAAGAAGGAACTGCAGGAATGTCCTTAATCAGTACCCTACTAGTCCTAATAGAAAGCATTACAGAGAGCTAATAAACATGTAAAGGATCAGTTAGCTGCTGATAAGAATCTTTGGCTTGATGGCTTGACTGACAAAGCTGAGGAAGCAGTTAAACAGCATAACAACAGAGAGCTGTACCAGATAGTTAATGTTTTATGTGGTAGAAAACGGACAGGTAGACAGGGATTGAAGGATAAACAAGGTAAGGTTATAGAAGGTGTGGATTCTGTCATGGCTAGGTGGGCTGAGCATTTCAGTGATGTTCTAAACAATGTGGTTAGTTCTACTCCCATTGTTTGTAATAATGATAGATGCATTGGTGGCTTTAATGTTGGCCCTATAACACAATCTGAAGTTATTTTGGCTATTTCTAAACTTAAACTTCATAAATCCCCAGGGGTAGATGAAATTACTACTGAAATGCTTAGAGCTGGGAATGTTTCGGTTACCACTTGGATGACTGAAATTTTGAATATCTTTTATGATAAAGGCATGGTTCCTAAGTATTTTACCAGAGCTATTATTATTTTCTAAAAAGGTGATCGCAGTTCTTGTGATAACTCTGGGGTTACCAGCCTACTCTCTGTTCCAGGTAAAGTTCTTTGCGTGATCGTGCTTAATAGGATTAAAAACCTGGTTGACAGCCAATTGCATGATGAGCAATGTGGATTCAGAAGTGGTAGGGGATGTGTGGATGAGATATTTTCACTTAGGCAGATTCTTGAGAAATGTTTAGAGTTTCAGTAACCTTCGGTTGCTAGCTTTGTTGATTTCAAAAAGGCTTTCGACTCTGTTGATCGTCGTAATTTGTGGTTGATTGTGAGATCATATGGTATACCTGATAAGTTAGTTAACATAATGAAAGCTCTCTATAATAACACTGAGTCATGTGTGAGGGTTGGTAAGTCTTGTAGCAATTGGTTTAGCATTACTTCTGGTGTTCGACAAGGGTGCATTTTGTTTCCTTTTCTTTTTAGTTTGGTTATTGATTATGTTATGCAAAATTCATTGCAAAGGAAAGATTTTGGCCTTAAATGGTCTGGAGATACTAAAATTTCTGATTTAGATTATGCTGATAATTTAGCCGTTTTGGCAAGTGATGTTGATGAGATGAACTCTTTCATTTGAGCTGTTGATGAGACTGGTAGTAGAGTAGGTTTGGTTATAAACATAGAGAAAACTAAAGTGATGAAAATTGGTCAGGCAGGCTGTGAGTCAGTTAATCTGAATGTTTGCAATCTTGAGCAGGTGTCGCAATTTAATTTCCTTGGGAGCTGTATAACAGATAATGGTGATGTGTGCCGTGAGATTAACAGACGAATAGGGATTGCTGCTGGGACTTTGAAGAATCTATGGAGATTGTGGAGAAATAGGTGTATACACCTAAAGACCAAAATTAGATTGTATAATAGTTTGGTTCTTTCTAGGGTTAGTTATGGTAGTGAAACTTTGACACTATATAAACACGATAACAGGAAACTAGATGCTTTTGATTCTAGATGCTTATGCAGTATCTTGGGCATTAGGTGGTTCAACTTTGTAACTAATGATGAGGTTAGGCAAAGGATGAGGTTTGGCAACCTCCTTTAAGCAGCATATTGTGCAGAGAGAGACTCCGCTGGTTTGGCCATGTTTCCCACATGGATAATTATAGATTGGCGAATAGGGTTATGAATAGTGTGCCTGAAGGCCTCAGAAAGAGGGGGAGACCTAGGAGGGGGTGGACTGACAATGTCAAACAGGCCCTTGTTAGAATTGGTGTGCAGTGGCTGGATGCAGCAGATGTTGTTCAGGACAGATATGCTTGGATAATTAAACTGCATGGTCTGGTTGGACCTCTGTAGCCCATGGCTGCTTGAGGAGGATGATGATGATGACAAATCTTCAAGCAAAGCTTATTTATGAAGGTAATAAGAGTTTTACTTTAGACTCTATATATGACTGCCTGTTGATATAGCATGAGTGTATTTCTATTTTATTGGCCATTTTTTTCACTATTTTCTTTGCCTTTATTCCAGTTGTGAAAATTTTCAACTCTGTAAAAATATTTCATCTGAAATTGAAGAAACTAGAGTAAAAAAGGATAATTCTATCTGTGCAAGCTATTGTAGTAGTGGAATGATTGTGTTTGACTATGTACCAAAGGGACCTGGGTTCAACCTCATGACATGGCTGTTTCTGTTTTGTGTTGTCTTTTTGCAGAGGTCATGACTTTCTCACATATATATTGACATGCTCATCAGATCACTCTCACTTTTTTTTCTAACTTGTATTGAAAATTAGGTGTAATTTATGATCTAAAACATTTTAATGTCATACTTGTCCCACCATTGATTTCTACAATGTACATAAATGACAATAGGAGTTGTTCTAGCTTAATGATTGATTACTGCTCTTGATGAAAAATAAGTATAATGGTATGAAAAAGGAAATATTTTTGAATGACAGTTGTTAACTAAAATTTTAAAAAATCAATGAAGATAATTTTATTATTTTTTATTGTATGTGAGCATTAGTTAATAATATATTATTTCTAGAGCTGGCAAATAATACTGAACTTAAGTAATTGAAGTAATAGGTACGTAGATAAAAAGAAAAGTACCTTCTCAAGCACCTGCTTGTCACAGGTCTGACAAGAGCCTGTCAATTTATACGCCATAGTAGGAAGGTCTGTGAGGATGGAGGGACCTCAGCAGAAAAACAACACAAACATCCATGTCTTACCTGGGGCTTGAACTCAGGTCCCATAGATCAGTAGCCAAGCATGCTAACCACTTGGCCACGGGTGTACTGACCTTTTACAATGTTTAAACTGATGCAAAATACATGAATTTTGTTCCTTTTTTCCTTAAGGCTAAAATTTTTTCTTTTTTCGCAGCAACTACATTTTATTAAACTATGCATGAAACCTAACTAAGGACACCTGAAAAATCAAGTACTTATATTTGGAACTTTAAGAATTTATAGTTATTTGGGAAAAAATCTCTTCAATAGTAATGCATAATTTATCTATAATTATAATGAAACAGACATTATAAAACTGCAATATCATCAATGATTGTGATGAGGAATTCATAACAAATTTATCATGTCTACATACTGCTCTCAGCCATTTCTGTCACAAATTAAAATCGCTAGGAATTTCTTGGAAAGACAATTTATTTTTAAGAGAATCAGAATTGTAATAAGGAATAATGCAGTACATCATTTTACTATGCACTACTATTTGAATACAGAATTTCTTGTAAGGACTAAGAAAAGCAAACTTTGAACTCATGTTCAAACTAACCGCTCTTAACTAACATGACGAAACAGTATGAACCTGTCACTAGCAACATCTAGCAGCAGATCCTAAAAACAGATGTAGCCAAGTTTGTGTTCAATACAGTAGGCATACAGTTACATAGGCTATGCTGTGACACTCCCTTTGCCAGACCTTTTAATTTGACACACATTTTCATTCAGCCTTTGCATCCAAAATGTACAGTAGTGCCATCCTTTACACATTACTTCCTTTTTCCAGAGAAAAAAAGCATGGGAAATAAATTTTTTACAACCTGTGACACTCCCTGCATCGAAAGCTTTCGTTAGATGTGTAGCTTGTTACTCACATAACAAAATCCTCATGAAACAAAAATGTAGTGGAACAATTGTTTTCACATTTCCTCTTTATTGGGAAGAAGAAACCTGGAAGGGTAAAATTTTTATAGCCTATAATACTCCCTGTATCACTAGCTCTCATTTGACAAATAAGACATTTAGTTTGGTCCTTTGTCTGGAAAATCTGATAAAACAACCCTCTTAATGAACATAAACTAACAAACTGACAAATGACAAGCAAAAAGCAATAAGGAGATAGGCAACAAAATCTCTTCAGATCCCTAGTACCCAAAAGATAATATCTGATGTATAGTTTAAAAGTTATATTTTTCAGTCCATATTTACTTACTAAATATAATAAGAAATTCCCCCTCCCCAAGATTCATCAAGCAGCTATAACTCATTTAAATTAATTTACATTTTTTTTTATTAAAAAAACATTTAATTCATCAAGCAGCTATAACTCATTTAACTAATTTCTGCTTATTTGGTGTGGTATTGCTGTATCCAAATACTCGATTATTGGATGCAATGATGTGCTAAAAGTTACAAAGGAGACAAAGCTAGTTGAATGATAAGGCACTGGAGCTTATTTTTGAAAGAAGAAAATTCAGGAATAATCAGAATCAACACCCTAATAGTCCTTAACAGATAGTATTGCAAAGAGCTTAATCAATTTTTAAAGGATCTGTTAAGAATTTTTGGCTGACAAAGCAGAGGAAGCAGCTAAACAGCATAGCATTGTACCACATAGTTAATCTTTTGTGTGGCTAGAAACAGGCTGGCATACAGGGATTGAAGGATAAACATGGTAAGGTTATTGAAGATGAGGATTCTGTCATGGCTAGGTGGGCTGAACATTTCAGAGATGTTCTAAAGAATGTGATTATTTCTTCCATTCTTTTTAATGAAGATAGATGCATTAATGACTTTAATGTTGACCCTATATCACAGTCTGAAGTTATTTTGGCTGTTTCTAAACTTAAACTACATAAATCCCCATGGGTAGATGAAATTACTACTGAAATGCTTAGAGTTGGAAATGTTTCTGTTACCACATGGCTGACTGAAATTTTGAATATCTTTTATGATAAAGGCATTGTTCCTAAGAATATTACCAGAGCTATTATTATCATCCCTGTTTTTAATAAAGGTTATTGCAGTTCTGGTGATAACATAATAATATACACTGAAAAGGCAAATTATTATATACACCTTGATAATAATGTGCAAAGCAGAAGTATCTTGTCCGGTCATGTGGGATGCTGAAACTGGCAATGCCTATAAGTGAAGCAGATCTCTACACATTGGAAACCAGTCATGGAAAAGTAATCTTGGGTAAAGGCAATGACATAAGTGAATTTGGTTGTGGCCAGATAGTAAGTGTGAGGAAGGCCAGTTATTCAATCACTGCAACAGCTGAACTATTGGGATTTCCATGTCAGACCATTGCACATGTATACCAAAACTACACAAAATACGGCAAAACTTCCAATCAGTGGGAGAAATGTGGATGTAAAAGTGCAATTGACTCTTGAGGTGAGCGCAGACTGTTCTTCATTGTTACATGGAATCGCACAGCTACCATGGAGCAGATAATGTTAGACTGAATGAGGGTGTATCTACCAGCTTATGCACAAAGACTATTCATTATACCACGGGAAAAAATAGGCTATGGCAGTCAATGTCCACATTGTGTCCCTTTGTTGACTGCAAGGCACCGAAAGATCACGCTGCAGTTTGCAAAGGCCTATTGCAACTGGAGTGCAGAGGACTGGAAACGTCATCTGGTCTGACAAATCATGGTTTCAACTCTATCTTGCTGATGGGAGGGTGCATATGTGATGTAAACCACACAAAGTGATGGACCCAGCTTAGCAAATTGGAGTCATACAGACAGGTGGAGGCAACGTAACACTTTGGGGTGCCTGATTTCCTTGGGTCCCCTCATACCTGTTGAGATCTCCATCACTGGCACAAGGTATGTGAACATCCTTGTCAACCATTTACACCTGTTTGTAATGATTCACATTCCTCACCATGATGCCATCTTTCAACAGGACAACACGACATACTTCCTGAGTGGCAACCAGTTGGCTCTAGGAGCTTTCAAGTTAATTTACCACACTTGAATGGCCTTTTCAATTGCTGGAGCTCAACCCCATTGAAAATTTGTGGAAAGAATTGGAAAGATCTGTTGAAGCCCACCAACTCCATTGGCAACTGTGGATACTCTATGACAGGTGATCCGTGTTTTCAACACAACATTGAGTCCTCACCAAGACATCTACATCATATAGCAAATTTCATTGTAAAGCGGATTGCTTTTTTTTTTACTTGTAGGCGACGTATATGTGCATAAATGATGTAAATAAAATATTTACAATTCAAATAAACATGTACTTAACCTCAATCTATTGTTTTTTTGCTTATAGGGACTGATGAATGTAAAATTAAGAAACAAAAAACTATTGTAGGAAGGAAAAATTACTGATGAAGGGATGGCACACTTCTGGATCATCTAGGTCTTCATGAAATGCTAAATGCTTTCTTCCTGAAGATTTGGAAGAACATCTTGTAGTAGTTAATGATCGAATAGGGCTTTGAGTGGATGTTGAAGGTTGAGATTGAATTTGAGAGGATGCTAGTCTTTTATGGAATGTGTATCAAAGTTTGAATGGTAAATCGTCTTTTCTTTGTACATTTCTCTATAACAGGCATATTGATCTAAAATGCCAGAATTTACTTTGGAGCTTCTTTCAAAATTGGGATCCACCTTTTCAAAAATGGACATGTCAATTTTTAAATGAATGAAAGCTTCTGAAAGTTCTTTGCCAGTTATTTTCTTTAGGCACAGAGCTCAATATATCTTCAGAATGGGACTCCTATTCATCTTTCCTATGCTATTTCTATTCTTCATTAGTTAGGGGCTGAGAATGAAATTTAAGCAGGTCAGTAACATCTTCAAACTCCACTTCTAATTATAACTGTCTTGCCATGTCTACAATATTTGCACTAACTTCTTCAATAGGATTTTCAAATCCTTCAAAATAATCAATAAATTGGGGGACACAATTATTTCGATACACCTTTAAGTATGGACTCTTTTTACTTCATTCTATGCATCTGTGATACTATTGATGCCATCTAAGATTGTGAAACCTTTCCAGAATTCTTTAATTCTATTTGGCCCACTTCTAGAAGTTTTGGTTGATTCATGGCAACGTCATGTTTTAAAACCATCGTATGAGCGAAAGTGGTATCGTATAAATGGGCATTATCCATAATTGAAAATCATCATATGAGCTAAACGTTGTAAAGTAATAAGTATAAGTATAAGGAGTATAATAATTTTTCCATTCAGTGTATATTGTAATAAGGGTATCAGCCTACTTTCTGTTCCAGAGAAAGTTCTTTGCTGATTGTGCTTAATAGAATAAAGAATATGGTTGATGGACAATTGCATGATTGAAATGTGTGGATTCAGAAATGGTAGTGGATAGATTGACCAGATTTTTTCACAGGCAGATTCTTTGGAAATGTTTAGAGTTTCATAAACCTTTGGTTACTAGCTTTGTAGATTTTGAAAAGGATTTTGATTCTGTTGACTGTCATAATTTGTGGTTGATCATGAGATCGTATGGCATACCAGACAATATAGTTAACCTAATGAAAGCTCTCTATAATAACACTGAGTTGTGTGTGAGAGTTGATCGCCTTTCTCTTATTTTGATTATTATGCTATGTGGATTTCTTTTAATGGGGAAGATTTTGTCCTTAAATGGTCAAAAGATTTGAAAATTTCAGATTTAGGTTATGTGGATGATTTGGCTAATGATGCTAATGAGATGAATTCTTTTATTAGAGCTGTTGATGAGACTAGTAATAGAATAGGTTTGGTGATAAATAGAGAGAAAGCTAAAGTTATGAAAATAGGTCGGGCAGATGTTGCTTTGAATGGTTCACTCTTGAGCAACTCAGTTTAATTATGTTGGGAGTTATGTAACAGATACTGGTTGGTGATGTGTGGCATGATATAAACAGATGAATGGTGATTGCTGCTAGGACCTTTAAGAATCTTTGGAGAGTGTAGAAAAATTGACATATACACCTAAAGACTAAAATTAGGCTGTATAATAGTTTGGTTCTTTCTAGGGCTAGTTATGGTAATGTAACATGGATCCTTTGTAAGATGGATAGCAGAAAACTTGATGTTTTTGATGTTGTAAACTTGTTTGGCTTTGTAAATAATGATGAGGGTAGAAGAAGGAGTTTGCAGTCTCTTCTGAGTAGCATATTGCAGAGAGAGCATATTATGCAGATAAAGACTGTTAGGTTGGCCATGTTGGCCATATGCATAACTATGGCAAATAGGGATATGAAAAGTGTGCTTAAAGGCCTGAGGAAAAGGGGGCCACACTAGTATGCAATGGGTAGATAGTGTCAAACAGGACCTTTCTAGCTCACGAGAGGCATTTGGAGAACAAAATTGCACAATTTGGTTGTGGGGTGGATACGTTCAGTCGATAGCGTACCAGGCTTGTAATCTGCTCTTTCTAGGTTCAAGTCCCACCTATGCCAGTATTGAGATTTATCTTTGCAAAACCCTCACCAGCCCTTGGTCAGTAGGTGATACACAGATGGCTTGGAAATGCTGCTGTGTGTCAGATGATAGGTAAAGCCACAGCCCCATGTGCAAGAGAGCCATACCCTATGCACATTAAAGAACACACGGGATCTCCTTATTGGGAGGCTACCGTCTGTCTGTTGACAGCTGTCCAGTTGGTCTCCTTTCCCCAACCTTCTCAGTCCTTGTGACCTGGCAATATAGCTTATGTGCAAAAAAGTGCCACTCAGAGATAAAATAATCCAATACAATCTAGTTGGACTCATATTGCCAATGGCTACTTGATTATGTATGTATTTTTGGGTAGATAGTTAAAAAATTGTCTGGCATTTTTTCTTTATTTGTACTGGTATATATCCATAATTGAATAAAAGTGTTTCTCTACTGTTACATATTTTTTTTATAATTATATTTATTTGTGACAGTGATTGTGATCATAGTTATGGCCTGCAAGACCATAATGTTAAGACTACTTGAAGCATAGAATACTAAGTCTTCATTTTTCACTTTTATTTTAATCCATTTAAATGAAAATATCAATATGTTTTTCTTATTGGCTAACTGATAATTTTGGCCTAATATTTTGCTTGAGATGCTGATTTAATGCATTTTTTAAGCCTTTGGAAAAATGTATGTATAATACATGCTTTTTTTTTATTATTATTAGCCAGAAAAAGCCCATTGTGTAATTGCCTATATTGAGGCAATGTTGTTTTCAGGTAGTAAAACAAATAACAATGAGAAGTCAGGAGACAAAGAAAAAGATTCAAAAGAAGAAAATAGCCCAAATGATGTATTTAAACCCAGACTGCAACAGGTAAAAAAAAATTTGAATTAAAGTTAATGGTAAGTACTTGAGATAAAATGTTTGGCTTATTAAATAAATAAAATATAATTAAACCTTTAGTAATTCAATGGGCTTTAGTAATTTCAATAGCAACATTTTATCGAAATGTTAGTATTTTATCAAATTTTTAATGTTACAGAATGAATAGCCTGTAAATGGTAGCTAGGTAGTCACTGGAAGGAGAGCTTGCACCAATCCCCTGTGATGATGCATAGAACCGGCCAGGCTGAGCACCTAATGTCTGCCAATCCCATCTTCTTGTAGTGCAGCCATTAGCACCTTTCAAAAGAGATACTCTCTTGCAGAAGTGAACAGAAGGGGAGGGCTGCCAGATTAGTGTGGCCTACTGATCTGGACAACTATGGTTACTTTTCTTTTTTTTCCTACCCTGCTGAGGAGTAGTCAACTACACAGGGTCCTGTTGCTGACCATATAAACCTACTGGACTGAAATAAGGCTCTGAGCTTGATTATAGATCCTGAATTTACTGTACTGGTGTGTTTCTTTGGAGGGAAAATCTCCCACTGTGTGTTTTCTGTTTTCTTGTGGGTTGACAGCCCCAAGTGAATAGATTCACAGGATATGTTTTATCAGCTGTTGGATAATTCTGGG
Source organism: Ryuthela nishihirai (assembly GCA_038380435.1). Classification (NCBI taxonomy): domain Eukaryota; kingdom Metazoa; phylum Arthropoda; class Arachnida; order Araneae; family Heptathelidae; genus Ryuthela; species Ryuthela nishihirai. The sequence goes on along the minus strand of JAWZYU010000004.1, from coordinate 22,841,607 downwards.
CAGAGGTCATCACAGACACCTGAACTCTTGCTTCTATGGGCATCATCAAATTCTACATTGGAGGAAGTCTTCCAGTGTAGATGGCTTAAGCCTTTAGTGGTGGGGGAATGGGTCTTTGCCCCATGGCTGCGATTAGGGAGCTGTTTGATATTGTTGGCATTCCCTCTCTCAATAAACATAGTTTAAAAATAAAAATAAACATAGGACTAAAATTAGAGTGTATAATAGTTTGGTTCTCTCTAGGGTTAGTTATGGTAGTGAAACTGGGATGCTTTGTAAACAAGATAACAGGAAACTAAATGCTTTTGATTCTAGATGCTTACACAGTATCTTGGGCATTAGGTGGTTCAACTTTGTAAGTAATGAAGAGGTTAGGCAAAGGAATCAGCAACTTCCTCTGAGCAGTGTATTGTGTAGAGAGAGACTTCGTTGGTTTCAGCCACGTTGCCCGTATGGATAATTATAGATTAGCGAATAAGGTTATGAACAGTGTGTCTAAATGCCTCAGAAAGAGATGTAGACCTAGGATGCGGTTGGCAGACAATGTCAAACCGGACCTCATTAGAATTGGTGTGCATTGACCAGATGCAGCAGATATAACTCAGGACAGATATGCTTGGAGAACTAAATTATGCAATCTGGTTGGACCTCGGTTGCCCATGGCTGCTTGAGGATGATGATGATAGGATGAATTGGGAGGCAATGTCAAAAAAGAACTTGCTAGAATTAGCCTACAGTACTCCAAACACTGTAGCTCTGGACAGACATGTTTGGAGGTGAAATTACACCATAGATTGGATCTCCATAGCCCATGGCTACATGAGGATTTTTCTGGAAAATTCTGTCTGGGACTGACCTGCTTCCATCCTTCCAATCGCTCTCTGCCCTGAAAATCATCCATATGTCTTCGGGACGTAATCAGCTCGATGCGCCATTGAACTGAAAGCAAGAGTTGTCTAGAACAGCTAAAAGCTAAGAATACACTCATGCATCTTTTTAACGAATTCCTAAATTGCATATTCCAGCTTACATGCAGCAACTGTAAATGCAGATGTTTTCTGCAAAGCATATTTTCCATATTCACCCATTTTCAGTGCATTCTTTTGCATATATTGGCAGCTATTATGTTTTTGTCAATTATCCTTTAATTTTGAGCACCAGTGTATATGAACAGTTGAAACAACTTTTGTGTTAGTATCAGTGAAAAAAAATGTGTATTTATATACTTTTGATATTGGACTTTTTTTAAATAGAATTTGTTAACAGGTAATTTTTTTAAAGCTAGTAAAGGTATAATGATTGCACCCGTTTTTACATTTCTTATACAGATGTAATTTGATTATTAATATACAATTATTGCCATTTAGTAATAAGATGCTTTAATGTTAAATGAATTTCTTAGGAATCAACCCCATTACATCTAGTCTTTACTCTTTGATTTAATTATGTAAATATTTCATGTTATAATTTTCTTTGATATTGCTTGTCACTTATCCATTGCTTTCATTTTTTTCTAGTACAAAGCTAGATGCTACCTGATGATGAAGACCCCTAAAGCATGTAAGCGAGAAATTAAAAGTCTAATGTCATCTGGTTCAGTAGTAAGTGTGGATTAATTACTATTATTATAATATCAATTATATAGTATATTATTACTTTAATACAATAAAAGACCTTACTCAGAAAATAATTGAAATAACTTAAATTTCTCTGTCATTGAGCAATAAAATTTTAAAGCTTATCCATCAAACAATTTGCATGTTAAAAATTTTTTGGGAACAAATTCAGAAGCTTTTCAGAGTAAGGACAGTGCTCCATCTTCAGTGAAATGACACAACATGGTTATGCTAAAGCTATTTGGAAATTCTTTCCACATGTTGTGAAGTGGGATCCCAGTGTCTCAGTTGCAGGTAGCAATGGACGAAATCATTATTTTAGTAGCCTCACAGACTATGGTTCCATAGTAAATGGGTGCATGTGCTGACAGTACTATCCATGGTGAAGGATCCCCGTGTAATTCTCCAAAGTATGTTATTTGCTTGATAGCTGGTTTCAGGTGCCAGTCAATTAATTTTTGTCAAAAAAATAAGTGAGAGTTCCTTTTTAAATGAGCATAAGACAAGAAAAAGCTAAATTAATGATTGTCGAAAAATAATCATTAAATCAATATCACTAAAACAAAGCTCTGATCAAGAGAAAAAAAATCAAAGTCAAATGCAATTTCATAAAATTAAATAACTTTATTAGATTATTGATTCATCAGTAAAAAACTTCTACAAAAGATGCTTCCAAAATCATTCGCCAACACAATGCATAAAACTAAAACATCATCATACAGTCAATTCTCAGGGCCACACCTAGAAAGTTGGCCGCCTGTGTGTAAAAATAATTCGGCCTCTCTACTTATAAGTCGTCATAATTATTAATTTTAGATTGCCGAATAGGGTTATGAAGAGTGTGCCTAAAAGCCTCAGAAAGAGGGGGAGACCTAGGATGCGGTGGGAGACAATGTCAAACAGGACCTTGTTAGAATTGGTTTGCAGTGGCCAGATGCAGCAGATGTAGCTCAGGACAGATATGCTTGGAGAACTAAATTGCACAGTCTGGTTGGACTGGTTGGACCTTTGTAGCCCATGGCTGCTTGAGGTGATGATGATGATTCCAACAATACACGAAGCTATACTGGGATCTAAGGTAATTCATCAGTTTTCAAATAATGGAATGTATTTCCATATTCTAAATCTTTTTGTTGTTCTTTAAGTGTTTCTTGTATTCTACAGGAACTATTATGGTGAGCGAGGGAGCAAAAGGCTTTATCCTCCAGCTCCGGCTTAACTTCTGCTGGCCACACAGGAGCACAAGACAATGCATCTGGTAGCTGATGTGCACTTCCCTTCGGTGTTCAACCTTGAAATTGAATTCTTGAAGGTGCAATGTCCAGTGCATTAGATGACTTGTTAAATTGGTGGATGTCTGCAACCATTGTAAAGCAGCATGTTCGGTAAAAATGGTAATGTCGGAAGTGTCTAGTTGCACTTTAAATTTTTCTCGAGCCCATATTACACTTAGGCATTTTTTTCAGTCGCTGTATAATTCCTTTCAGTGTGACTCAAACTACAACTGGCATACATAATGACATGTTCACAATTGTCATCCTGGTCAATTGTCAATTGTCATTCTCATTTGGCTGAGCATAGCACCAAGACCAACATCAGAAACATCAGTGTAGAGCTTGAAAGTTTGCCTGACTGTTGCAAGGCCAACACAGAAGCATGACACAGTGCATCTTTTAATGTCTGGAATGCTGTATCGCAAGGTGTCCAATGAAACTGTTTTTGCTTTCAGCATAATTCACATAAAGGTTTGTCCAAATTTGCAAACTTGGTACAAATTGTCAGTACCAGCCACACATTCTTAGAAATCTGCTAAGTTGCTTTGAATTGTGCAGTGTGGGAAATTGTTCTATGGCTTTGACCTTATTAGGTAATGTTCTTACTCCATCTGCATTAACTGTAAAACCGAGGTATTGAATGTCTTCTCGGAGAAATGTGCATTTAGATAATTTTATGGTGAACCTGGCTTCTCTTAACCTTGAGAATATCAAATCTAAATCACACAGATGCCTAAAAAAATTAGTGGAGAAAATAACTATGTCATCTAAGTAGACTTTGCAAATTTTTCCTTTCCAATCGCCCAGAACCATGGGCATAATACATTGAAACATGGCTGGTGCTTCAGATAAGCCAAATGGTAAACAACAAAATTAAAATAATCCATATTTTTGAGGAAAGCAGTTTTGGGCTGATCTGGTTGATGTACAGACACCTAGCAATATACTAAAGACAAATCTAGTGTGCTAATAAATTTCTTGCCAGCCAGTTGTATCAGTAGATTCTGAATAATAGGTAGTGGATATCTATCAGGGACTCTGACAGTATTTATCATATTTTTTTTGATCATCCACACATAATCTCATATCGCCAGTTTTCTTTTGTCAAATAAAGTTAAATGAGGATTGGTTTTTTAAAATTATATCTTAATCAAAAATCAGTTATCATTGCCTAAGAGAAAAAATAGCAAAGTCAAAATATTCATATCACAAAGTTTATTTCCAAAAAATTCAAGACTCACGATATAAACTGATGAATGCAAAAATAGTCTGACTCCATCTACTCTCATTTCTACATTACTACTGACATCTACTGACTCCGTGATGTAACATCACTACATAAAGTACATATGCAGAATACAACTGACTTGTGTGTTGCATGCTGGGAAAAACATTTGCATAGTCTGATGATCACGCTCTCGTGCTAGCTATGATGCAAGAGGAGGCTTGTCCTAAATGGGTGTATTATAGCGGCTGTCAATCAAAAGTCGGAGTTGCGCATGTGCAACTCCTTTAGCAGATCGGAAGAAAGAAATGTGATTAAATCCAACTGAAATAATACCCAAAATGATAAATATGATGTAAATAAAGTAACACTGGTTAAGGAAAAGTAAAAGTGAATGGGTGGACTATCACAGTGTCACTCTGAGGTAAAACAACCTAAATCATGATACAGGTATAATTAATATATATTTGGTAACTTTGGGTTGTTTTACCTCTGAGCGGCACTTTTTTGCACACCATGGGCTAAATGGCCAGGTCACATGGACCCCGAAGGCTCAGAGAAGGTTGGGGGAGGGGACCCACTGGAATAGCTGTTGGGAGACAGATGGTAGCCTCCCGTCAAGGCCATCCAGCATGTTCTTTAACGTGCACAGGGTATGGCTCTCCCACACACGGGGCCACGGCTTAACGTCCCATCTGACGGACGATGGCCTTTCCAAGCCCATCGGTGTCCCCTACTGACCGTGGGCAGGGCGGGGAATTTTGCGGAGATAAATCTCAACGCTGACCAAGCTGGGACTCGAACCTGGGAACTACAGATTACGAGCCTGGCACGCTACTGACTGAGCCACCCCCGCCCCCTATTTGGTAACTAGATAATTTTCTTAAAAAATTAACTGTAGAAAAGCATGCTTACTTGTTTATATAGCCACTCCCTAGAGTACCTCAATAAGAAACTTCTGGTTGTTAACTTTGACAATCACATTAAATAACATACAATTATATACTTGATATTTTTGAACCCAGCCTTCACATTTTTTGACTGCGTTTCCCTGGGACTGAACTTCTTTGTTTTTCCCACAGGTGTTTTCATTTTGAACTTGCCTTTCACTTACCATGGAATGTGCTCTCAGGCAGCGCTCAGAGGAGTCTGGCCTTCACTGATGTGCTTCTCTCTGGCCAGCTTCTTAGTGATGGTTGGATGGTGGGAGTTGGGGATGCCTTGACTGACTTTTCTCTCCATGGTTCTTTTCCTACTCCTAGGTTGTTGGATGCTCGAGGAAGTCTGGAGGTTGTCAGGACTCACATGGTCAACTAACATGCTTCTCCCTCCCTTTGGTTGTCAGGTCTGATACCGGTTTGGGCTTGACAGCCGGTTTGGGCCTGGCCCACAATGGAACTCAGCAGACTATCCTTCATGAATGCTTTCCTTTCCATCCTTTTAAGTAATGAAATTTATTTCATGTATATTTATACTTAGTTTTGGCATTTCAAAATTCAAAATTTATCTAAATTTTTATAGCTCACTCTCAAAATTTGACATATTTATTAGAAAGAAATTGTTACAAATGACACATTTTGACTTTATTTTGTAGGTAATGCACAAATTAAAAAAAAGGTCTCACTAAGTTCCATTGCTGAATGACCAGACTGAAACTGATTTCTTCAGTTAATAGTTAAGCTCACATGACAGGCCCTGTCTCTAATTTAATTTTTAGGTCTTCCTGGCACATGAATGGTGATTTTGATGGCACCCATAAGGTGTAGTACTAACTTGAATAGTGGAACATTGGGAATTGTCATTGTACTTAAATTCTACCCAGAGTTAAATGTAAACAGAAAGCGTCTTGCTGCTGAAGGGTGTCATGTACAGAGATGATGCTTTTTTTTTTGTACCAGAATGAAAGCACTGTTCACAAATAAGTTGACCCTTTGTCCTACATGTCACCATTTTCTCTGTGTGTATATGATAGTTACTTGAATAACTCTTTGAATACCAGTGTTACAAAGGTATTTAAACCTTGGCATTAGAATTTGAATGCTTCTAACATCTGCATTCAGAGAGTTTTAATGTAATTACAGTACTTATTTTTAATTTTAGTAATTTCTTCTCTTTGTATACAGAATATTCCAGTATTTTACCTAAAAAGTCAGCTTGAATATCAGCGTGGAAACTATCGGAAAGCCATGAAAGTTCTCAGTTCTTCTGTAGTGCCAGAAAACATGACTCAACATTTCTTTGAAATGGGAGATTGTATCCCTGCTGTATATTATAATAATCTTGGCTGTATTAGTTTCTACATGGGCAAACCTAATTTAGGATGTATGTATTTTAACAAAGCCATTCAAGAATATGAAAATGTATTAAAGCAAGTGACTGATGGTACAGGAGGTATGTGTTATTAAAAATTGTTTTTATTCTAATACTGGTAAATAAATAAATAAATTTAATTAATGCAATAAATTAAAAAAAATTTTTGAACTGGCATATTGGTATTAAACACCCTGAATCAAAATACCCTAAAGATGAACAGTTAGTATGATAGTTGTTGATTATTTCTTCTGTGGTTATACTAAGTAATGTAAAATGGCATTATGTGGTATGATGGATGGTTCTGTTGGGTTTGTCATATGGACTTGAAGGGTTATACAAGTAAGATCAAGCAATGAATAAAATTCAAAATCTCTGAGGCAGATTACCAATTTACTTAGATTAGGGAATAGACTTATGAACAATGTGATTGAAGCTTAAGGAAAAGGAGTAGACAATGTAGGTGAACAATGACAAACATGGACAAAACAAAATATTACAATTGGGATGCATTAACTAAATGTTGTAGTTATTAAGGACAGGCAACTTTAGGATACTAAATTTCAATTAAGTTGAACTTCCATAACCTATGATTGCACGAAGATTATGCATGTGCATGAAAATTACTAATGAATATGACATTATATAGTCATTTGTCATTATTTGTTGGAGTTGTGTTCTTTAACACTGCAACTCAACAGATCAGTGAATACCAAAGCAATTATCCCATAAGAATTAACATAATAGAGTTAATGTTAGGTTCCAGGATTTTAAAATAATCCCAACAGTATTAGAGTGTTTTGACATACAGGGGTTTATCAAAATAATGAAAACACATACTGTTTGTGGAGAACATTTTATTAATAAGCTGTAGTCCCACTATGGGCATTCAGAACAGATGCAATTCGACATGGAATAGACTTATACAAGTCATGCACATACAGTAATGGAATGTGGGACCATTCTTCCTATAAAATATGGCCCAACTGTGCCAGTGATGCTGGAGGTGGAAAGTGTGATCTGACCTTGCACTCCAGATATTCCCACAAATGTTCAATAATATTGAGGTCTGGAGATTGAGGTGGCCATCATCCACCTGGGTACAGCACATCTGGAGATTGTGCTGGACCTTATCCTCTACAAACCACAACTTGACACGTTTCGTACAATGCACGGGTGCATTATCCACTTGAAATCAGGGACAGTCATTAGGGACCAATACCTGCAACATTGGGTGCAGGTGGTCCCCAAGAATGGATTCGTATGTTTCAGATGTGACACGATCTTTCAGAATAACTAATGGCCCTAAGGAATGCCATGATATGGCACCCACAGCATCAGGGATCCACCTCCATGCTTCACAGTCGGAACCAAACAGTCAGGGTGGTATTCTTCTGCAGATTTTTGCTAGACTTATACTCTACCAGTGGTGGGAAACAATGTGTAGCACAATTCATCAGATCAGATGACACATTGCCAGTCTAGCATCCCAGTTTTCATATGCTTTGCACCACCTTACACATTTCATTGCATTGATGTTGGTAATCAGAGATTTGTGGATTGCAGCACAGCCATAAATATGGCACGATGAAGTTCCCAATGAACTGTTATGATGGAAACAGGATCATTCTGATTGGTGTTCAACTTCGCTGCTATTTGCAGTGCTGTGATCTTGTGCTTATCTTGTACAATCCATGCCAATGTTCACCTATCCCTATCTGACAACTTTCTATGGCATCCACAATTTGCATGTTTGAAGGCAATACCCTCTTCTTTTTTATAGGTAGTCACAATCTTTGATACAGTTCCTTGTGTTACACCTACTATTTTTGCCATTCTGGTTACTGAAGCTCCTGCAAGATGCACACCAATTATCATGCCTTTTTGGAGTCCACCAAGATCTGACATTGTCGACAATTTCACCACAACAGCTATTTCACCTGTGCCTGTGTCACTGTTACATGATAGCCTACATCGTACTTCTCCCCTTTACATACCGCACAATGCATGTGATGTCATCCCTGTGATATGCATACAGTGCATTGTGTGTATTCCAGTCACATTGGTGGTTCCATTATTTTGATAAACCCCTGAATTTGTTCTTGATAACAGTACATTCAAGTCAAAAATTATTGAGGTTTAATTTAAATTTACCTTTAAATACACAATTGAAGAGATGTTGTTCAAAAATTAATTAAAATGACTTAAAATTACTTATATTCTCTGTTATTGAGCAATAAAATTTTTAAGTTTATTCTTCAAGCTATTTGCATGTTAACAGATTTTCATAATCATCATTATTCTCAAGCAGCCATGGGCTATGGAGTTCCATCCAGACTGTGCAATTTAGTTTTCCATGCAAGTCTGTCCTGAGCTACATCTGCTGCATCTAGCCACTGCACACCAATTCCAACAAGGTCCTGTTTGACATTGTCTGCCCGCCGCATCCTAGGTCTCCCCCTCTTTCTGAGGCCTTTAGGCACACTGTTCATAGCCCCATTCACCAATCTATAATTAGCCATACGGGTTGGGTTGTTTTACCTCTGAGCGGCCCTTTTTTGCACACCATGGGCTAAATGGCCAGGTCACATGGACCCCAAAGGCTCAGAGAAGGTTGGGGGAGGGGACCCACTGGAACAGCTGTTGGGAGACAGATGGTAGCCTCCCGTCAAGGCCATCCAGCGTGTTCTTTAACGTGCACAGGGTACGGCTCTCCCATACACGGGGCCACAGCTTAACGTCCCATCCGACAGACTTTCCAAGCCCATTGGTGTCCCATGCTGACTGTGGGCAGGGCGGGGAATTTTGCGGAGATAAATCTCAATGCTGACCCAACTGGGACTCGAACCTGAGAACTACAGATTACAAGCCTGGCACGCTACCGGCTGAGCCACCCCCGCCCCGGCCATACGGGCAACATGGCCAAACCAACAGAGTCTCTCTCTGCACAATATGCTGCTTAAAGGAGGTTGCTGACCCTTTACCTAACCTGATCATTAGTTACAAAGCTGAACCACTTAATGCCCAAGAGACTAAGACAACTGCATGAACATCTAGAATCAAAAGCACTAGTTTCCTGTTATCTTATTTACAAAATGTCCAAGTTTCAATACCATAACTAACCCTAGAAAGAACCAAACTATTATACAATCTAATTTTGGTCTTTAGGTGTATACACCTATTTCTCCACACTCTCCATAGATTCTTAAAAGTCTAGGCAGCAATCCCTATCCATCTGTTAATCTCATGGTGCATATCACCATCATCTGTTATATAGCTCCCAAGATAATTAAACTGTGACACTTGCTCAAGACTGCAACCATTCAGATTAACTGAATCACAGCCTACCTGACCAATTTTCATCACTTTAGTTTTCTCTCTGTTTATAACCAAACCTACTCTACTACCAGTCTCATCAACAGCTCGAATGAAAGAGTTCATCTCGTCAACATCATTTGACAAAAGGGCTAAATCATCAGCATAATCTAAATCAGAAATTTTCTTATCTCCAGTCCATTTAAGGCCAAAATCTTTCCCTTGATGTGAATTTCGCATAACATAATCAATAACCAAGCTAAAGAGAAAAGGAGACAAAATGCACCCTTGTCGAACACCAGAAGTAATGCTAAACCAATTGCTACAAGCCTTACCAACTCTCACAAACACTCAGTGTTATTATAGAGAGCTTTCATTATGTTAACTAACTTGTCAGGTATACCATATGATCTCAGAATCAACCACAAATTATGATGATCAACAGAGTTGAAAGCCTTTTTGAAATCAACAAAGCTAGCAACCAAAGGTTTCTGAAACTCTAAACGTTTCTCAAGAATCTGCCTAAGTGAAAATATCTGCTCCACACATCCCCTACCACTTCTGAATCCACATTGCTCATCACACAATTGACTGTCAACCAGATTCTTAATTCTATTAAGCACAATCATGGAAAGAACTTTACGTGGAACAGAGAGTAGGCTGATACCCCTATAGTTATCACAAGAACTGCGATCGCCTTTTTTGAAAATAGGGATAACAATAGCTCTGGTAAAATCCTTAGAAACCATGCCTTTATCATAAAAGATATTCAGAATTTCAGTCATCCAAGTGGTAACCGAAACATTCCCAGCTCTAAGCATTTCCATAGTAATTTCATCTACCCCTTGGGATTTATGTAGTTTAAGTTTAGAAATAGCCAAAATAACTTAAGGTTGTGTTATAGGGCCAACATTAAAGCCACCAATGCATCTATCATCATTGCAAACAATGGGAATAGAACTAACCACATTGTTTAGAATATCACTGAAATGCTCAGCCCACCTAGCCATGACAGAATCCTCACCTTCTATAACCTTACCTCGTTTATCCTTCAATCCCTGTATACCTGTCCATTTTCTAACACACGAAATATTAACTATCTGGTATAGCTCTCTGCTGTTGTGCTGTCTAACTGCTTCCTCAGCATTGTCAGCCAAGCCATCAAGCCAAAGAATCTTAGTAGCTAACTTGATCCTTTACATGTTTATTAAGCTCTCTGTAATGCTTTCTATTAGGACTAGTAGAGTATTGATTAAGTACATTCTTGCAGTTCTTTCTTTCTGAAATAAGCTCAAGTGCCTTATCATTCAAATAAATCTGCCTCATCTGATACTTTTTAAAGCCTGTTTAAGCCCTTTTTTTTAAAGCCTGTTTAAAATAATCCCATTCTTCCTCAACTTCAATAGTAAGCATACCATGACTGTCACAATGACTAAGTAACCTATCGTGGTAAGCTTTAGCTATAACTGGGTCTTTCAGAGCTTCAGTATTAAAGGTAAAATTTTTAACCCTAGCATAACACTTTCTAAGTTTAAGTTGCAAGACACTTTTAACAAGGTAATGGTCAGATCCAATTTCAGCTCCCCTATATGACCTGGTATTCTTAACAGACCTAGCCCATTTGCTGTTAATTCATATATAATCAATCATATTTTTATGCAGACCATCAGGTGAAACCCGTGTACTTACATATGTCGCAGTGTTTGTAATAAGTGTTGGTTATTCTGAAACCATTGAGTTTATTTACCTGTTGGAGATGTTGCCCATTGCCATTGCAGCTACCAATACCAAAAGGGCCTATCACTCCTCCCCAAAAGTCAGTCAGTACCAACTTTGCCATTGAAGTTACCTAGAACAAGGGTAATATCTCCTTTCTTGACAGAATTCAAAATATCCTGAAGTTGTCCATAAAACTTATCCTTATCCTCATTGGCATCCTCAGTGGGAGCATAACAGCAGATAACATTCAAGTCCTTAATGCTTGTCTGAAATTTTGCTGTAAGAAACCTTTCATTAATGCACTCAAATCCTAGAAGAGCATCACTAGCTTGTCTGCTGAGAAGCAGACCCACACTTTGGTGATATTTATTATCGTTCCTCCCTGAAAAGATAAATTTAAGATTATTTTTAAGAATCTGACCTTTATCTGTCCGTTGTAACGCTCCAAATAAATGCAATAATGCTTTAAAGTTGGACCCTTCTTTTGATCCAATTAGTTTTATGCTCCAGATAGCTGATACGGGCGCCAGGCAATAATTAACAAATTGCCAAAAAAGTAGACTAAGTTTAAAGTAGGGTTCAAAATGCCAGCGAGCGTTAATGAGTAAATAGAATCAAAATTGATTGTCAAAAGTCTAGATGCTATAAATCTAAATTTGCATTGCTCAAGAGAAAAAATTGTACAGACTCAAAAGGTTTAAAATAACAAACAGATTTATTTCCAAAATAGTTCAACTCACCAAGACATCAATGAAGAAGATACATCAAACTCAGTGCCTCTGCACTCTATGCCTACACTCACTGAGTGCCTCTACACTCACTCACTACACTCTCTCTCCTGAGTGCCTCTGCACTCTATGCATTCTCTAGTGCTTCTGCACTAACTGCCTTCTGTGACTCGCAGGTCACCAGTTTAAAAGACAAGAGCCGAACTGCACGCTGGGAAAGACATTAACATAAAGTGATGAACGACGCAAGCTATGAGGCAAGAGGGGGCGTGTCCTTGTGCACGCGTTTAGCGGGAGACATTCGGAAGATCGGAGTCGCGCATGCGCAACTCCCAACTATTGGAAATGAGTGCTGTGATGCCAAAAAGGAAATAAAAATCCACAAAATGATAAATATAACGTAAATTAAACAAAACTGGTTAAGGTAAAGCAAAAGTGAACGATGGGGCATCACACCATTTGGTCCCTTGCAAGCCAAGAATATCTAAATTATAATGGTGGAATTCTTGTGTGAGGACATCAAGAGAAAAAGCTCTGTGCAGAGTCCTCACATTCCAACTACCTATGGAGAGAAAATGGCTAGTGGGATGTTTAAAGAAACTATGTTTATTGAGAGAGGGAATGCCGATAATATCAAACAGCCCCCTAATCGCAGACATGGGGCAAAGACCCGTTCCCCCCACCACTAAAGACTGAAACCATCTACAGTGGAAGACTTCCTCCAATGTAAAATTTGACGATGCCAGTAGAAGCAAAGAGTTCAGGTGCCTGCGATGACCTCTGCTCAGAATTATCCACCAGCTGATAAGCATGTCCTGTGACTCTATTCACTTGGGGCTGTCAACCCACAAACAGAAAACACAGCGGAAGATTTTCCCTCCACTGTACCCACCAGTGCACCAAATTCAGTATCCATAATCAAGCTCAGAGCCTTATATCAGTCCAGTAGGTTTATATGGTCAGGACCTGTGTAGTTGACTACTCCTCAGTAGGGTAGAAAAATTTCGAAGCAAAGACAGCATTCCGTCTTCAGTGAAGTGACACTATAGGGTGATGTTAGGGCTGTTAAGAAGAGCTTCTTTCTACATGTTGTGAAGGGGGATTCCAGTGTTTTGGTTGCAGGTGGGGGGACAAGCAAGGTCATTTTTTCAATGGCCTCGTGAACTGTGTTCAATAGTAAGTAGATGCACATCCTAGCAGTGTGGTGTGCTCCCAGTATATTGTTGCATGTTTATTGCCAACTTGGCAGCGGCAGTCATTAGCTTTGTTTGGCTGTTTTATGCTCTGTGGGCCTCTCCTGTAGAGAAGTATGGTTTTTTCTGATGCAGTAAACAATGGGATTATCCAGCAAAAGTAGGGGAAATCTGTATATTCCCGATTTTTGAAAGAAGTTAAATTTGTCTCTCTCCCTTTTGACAATTTTCTTCAGATTTGGAGCTGGGCTGAGAACAGTGTTGATTTTTTGGCTCTGAGTAATTTGCAGACTGATTTGCATAGGACAGGAACATAAGAAATAGATCTGGCACAGGTTGCCTGCTTGGAGTCAGTGATTAGGAGGAGAGCCGAATCTCTTGTGTTGTTGTTTCTTCACAGAACACATTTGATCTACAGCAGAAGAGATTCAGCTCTCCTCACAATCACTTACTCCAAGCATGCAACTTGTTAAAAGTTTTTAGGGGAAAACTCAAAAGCTTTTTGGAGCAAAGACAATGCTCTGTCTTAAGTGAAACTACACTATAGGATGACATTAGGGCTGTTAAGAAGAGTTTCTTTCCACAAGTCATGAAGTGCGATTCCAGTGTCTCGGTTGTAGGTGGGGATGGGCGAGGTCATTATTTTAATAGCCTCACAAACTATGGTTCCATAGTAAGTGGATGCATGTGCTAGAAGTGTGGCGTGCTTCCAGTCTATTGTTGCATGTTGCATTGCCAGCTTGTTTTGGCTGACATCTGTTTCATGCTCTGTGAACTTCTGTAGAGAATGTGTGGTTTTTTCTGGTGCAGTAAACAATGGAATATTCTAGAAATATTGAAATAGTTTTAAACCAGAAAAGATAAAATGAAATAAAAAATCAAAAATGGAAGTATATGATTGGTAATTGCTTTAAAAAATTCATATTTAAAACAATTTTTGGTTATTTTCAAGAGCATTTCAAAAATTTATGAAAAAATAAGTTTGTAACAATAAAGATCAGATTTGTAAATACAAAATTAGTGGCAGACAAACTTCGCTTGAAGGTGGAGAAGGAATACAGAAAAATTCATATATTGGGCTCTCAGAATGGTGACTAGAACATCAGATATTTGTAATGCCACAAACAATAGAAGTTCTTTGCAAAATAAAATAGTAAATATTATTTAACACACGTGAAGTAGTAAATTTTTTGGTTCTATATATATATAAAGTTTAATCAGATATTTTCTGTTTTTAAAAAACTAGTTTTCAGGTGTTGTACCAAGAATGGATATGTCCATTTCTGCTCATCATTTCAGAATTTGTCAATGTGCTGCTGATGGGAAACCCTGCAAGGATTAAATGTTGACAGTATTTTTGAAATTCAAGATTTAGATAGATTATTTAGATCTTTAATTTATTTTCAGTCATATTCCCCATAAAAGCTTATTTTAGAAGTTATAAATTTTCAAACTTGGCTTCCTATTGGCACAATGCGGAACATTCTGTAATTGGTGTAATAATAGGTAAATAATCACAGTTATTAATTGTTTCCCTTTTTTTTTCTCAGCATCAATACATTTGGTGATTAGCCTGTAGATTAATATTCAAATATAGCACAGTTTTTATATAGAATACAGTAATGTTTTCTTTACCTTCACTCCCTTGCATGATTGTATAAGTATCATATACCAAGTTTAACAAATTTTCACATTTGTACCAAATGATGGAACTGGATTTAAAAATAGTGGCCTTTAATCCAAGTTTTGGTATAAATTTGTTGAGTATGTTAAAGCACTTTTATCGGGTGTTTTTTAATCGGTATAGTAGTATCTCACAGGTAAATGCCCTCTATAACTTACAACAAGTAAAGAATTTAAAAAAAAAATGTATTTTTAGAGAAGTGGGATCTGAACCTTTAACCTCCTGGTCAGATGCTCTAATCTACTGAGTAATCCCAACCTCATTCGATCCTTGGCTACTGATACTAAGATATTTCTACAATTGGAAGGTGCTCAGAGAACCATATGTCAATCAGGAATGGAATTTATCCATATAAAAATAGCGTAGTCTCCAATTAGCCAAGAATGAATGTGGCCTGAATAACTCCTGCAAATTAGACTGCTAATATTATCAGGAGGTTCTCAGGTTGAGTTTCACTCTCACAAAAGCATTTGTTTTTGACACAACTTATTCTGAATTATACATAACATTTATCTATGAGTTCTGAATTTCTCACTGGCAATGCTGGATTTGTATGTTTCACTATAAAAGTGACATGTTCTCTGGACACTAGATATATCCCAATCCCAATCAATAAATGGCACTTCCCATTTGTAGAAATATCATTATTTTCTCCTATTAGTTTAAATGAAGCCAGGTAAGCCCAGCAACTTATAATACCTGACATGTTAACAGGTTATTGTGGGTTCAACTTCTACACCTGACATGTTAACAGGTTATTGTGGGTTCAACTTCTACACCTGACATGTTAACAGGTTATTGTGGTTCAACTTCTACACCTGCCAAAATTCTTTACTTCAGTTAATTCATAATTAGATGATCACTAAAGATGCAAGCAAGTGTGAAAGACAAGGATAACTGCTTAATTGAAATGTTGAAATTAAGCTTCATATTTCTAGTTAACAACACAAAAAACCTAGAAAAAATACAAGTCAAAAGAATAGAATTATGAAAGTTAAACACTTCAGTTAAATAGTCATACCAAAGCAATTTAAACAACAGAAACAGTTTTGAAAAAAAATTGGTTTTTGCTGGACACTGTTGTAAAATGACAGTTTACAAGAGATAGAAAAGTCTATTTCATTATCTTTTGGGTTTTTTTGTATAGTTTTGCATAACATAATAAATTCGTTTTAAAATATATTTGCATTATTAACTAAAAAAAAAGTTAAAATGCAGTTTTAAGATTAACAAATATAATAATTTTACAAATTAGCTTACTTTATTGGTTCAATTAATAAAAGCAGTATCTTGATCTTCAGAAACCATAGTAAAATGAAAAAAAAAATTATTTCCATA
Source organism: Ryuthela nishihirai (assembly GCA_038380435.1). NCBI lineage: Eukaryota > Metazoa > Arthropoda > Arachnida > Araneae > Heptathelidae > Ryuthela > Ryuthela nishihirai. The sequence goes on along the minus strand of JAWZYU010000004.1, from coordinate 22,825,205 downwards.
ACATTTTAATAAAAAAAAACAAGCAGTTGTTTTATTCACAGTAAATAAAATGTGTTTACACTTCTATCACACTGTAAAATGACAACACAATAATAACCAAATTAACCTATAATACCAAATTAAGAAAAGCATTTGTACAGTATAACACGTCTCTTGTCTTACACTTCTATCACACTGTAAAATGACAACACAATAATAACCAAAATAACCTATAATTACCAAATTAAGAAAAGCATTTGTACAGTATAACACGTCTCTTGGCTTCCAGGTATGATCCTTTAGTAAAGATATTCCTCTATAAAGCTATTTTTGCAGATGAAATAGCTGAGTTTAGCCCATTATTAGGCTTTCAGTTCTCCTATAGACAGGATGTAGCCGTCCCATGGCTGAGTGGTTAACGCGCTTGACTTCTCTAAGGGACCTGGGTTCGAGCCCTGGGTAAGGCATGGATGTGTGTGTTGTTTTCCTGCTGAGGTCCTGCCATCCTCTCAGTACTATGGCATATAAACTGACAGGCTCTTGTCAGACCTCTGTGGCAAGCAGCTGCTTGAGCGGGTATTTATTTTTTTTTTATTTTATGGACAGGTTGAATATTTTGGAGAAAAGATGTCACTGGATGAACTTAATGGTATTGCATAGTTGATATCATTTCTTCAGCTCTAGATAACTGCCTCCAAGTTTCCATTTCAACTTCTGGAAAGGGTTCTGGGGAAGAATACTGTGATTCTGATACAATGATTCCGATATGTAAAATGCACATGCTCTTTAATCATTCAACCCTTTCTCTACCATACCGGCCCAACGACTCAAACTGAAGGTATGGATAGTGAAGAGGAGGGAATGAAAGGACGAGCCCATTTAAAATCTCAGCTGTTTGGGGCCGGTAAGATACTGAAAGGGTTAAACCATTTCCACTGCTGTATACTGAGGTTTTCACAGATTCAATGTATTCAGAAAAATCTCAAAACATTTACAAGTATTTTGGAATATATGGTATATGATTTTTAATACTAATCATATGGTCAGTCTCTGAGAAATGCATTGTTATTTATATGTTTAACAGATATCCTTTTGATTTCTATTTGTGTATCAGTTATCATTTAGTTTCCATATTCCATAACTGAATACACTCCTCACATGACATGCCTGAGCTAACTGATGTTTGCCATAATAACCATCTGATGTAAGAGTAACCCACTTTTTTTTTTCACTCACTTTTTTTTCATATTGACTGAATTTCTAAAGGCAGTCTCAAGTATAACACTACTCTGATCTTTAGAAACCATAGGAAAGTAAAAAAAAAATGAATGCTGTAACATTTTATTAAAATACAAGAAATTGTTTCATTACGTGGTAAATAAACTATGATTACATTTCTGTCATACTATAAAAAATATAAATTAAATTTTTTTTTAAATATCTGTCTTCCTCTATGCATCCTGAAAAGTAGAAAATAATACTAAAGCATATCGATGGTGCAATCACTTATTTTTGCATTCACTTCAAAGGAAATAGAGTGCTGACAATCTAATAGGTATATCGGTGCCCTATCTTCCTTTGAAGTGAATACGAACTCAGTGACTGATTGCATCGTTGATATGCTTTAGTATTATTTTTTATTTTTTGGGTGCATAGATAGGGATTTTGAAAATTTTTTTACTTAAATGTTTTTTTCTTTGTTTTTAAAAAATACTTACCTTTAGAAACTTTTATTTGATATATAACTCATAACATCAACTGTATTCTCTCCCTTTTTTTTCTGTGGGAGGAGGGGTCATGGTTTATGGTAGCCCATGACATTGGAGACATCACAAGCTTGATATATAACTCGTTAAGGTTAACCCCCCTCGAAAATCCACCACACCCCTGCTTTTTTGAGGGGAACAATGGTGGTGGGGGGGGGGGGGGGCATAGCAAAATTCAAAATAGTTTGACTGTCTTCATATGAGCTTTCATTTGATACCTAACTTGTAACTGTAGGTCTTCACAGGTGGAAGAAATGTCGAAAAAAAGACTTTCACATTTCCCTTTTTTTAGCGGGGGGGGGGGGGAGAGCAAAAGGGTATATTTTTATTACTCGCAACACTCCCCGGTTCAAGGTGTTAATTTATGGTGAAAATAACCTCCAATGAGGGGCTCCTACACCAGTCACAACAGGAGGGTGAGAAAGCAGAGGGAGAAGTGACTGCCTCTCAGCTATCTCGGAGCAATTAAGAGTACTAATCATAAAAGGATAAAAGAAAACATTAAACCTTGAAGAAGAGGCCAATGTTCTGAAAGAAATCAGTGACAAGTCAGAAGCGAGTTTGCTGCAGCTTCAGATTCTGATGGTTAGCAAGTAGAAGATACAGTATCTCTCTCTTCCGGTACAGGCAGAAAGTCATGTCATCAGCCTCTGCAATAGCAGATGCATTAGGTGTGTTAGGGCAGAGTCCAAGACAGAGGTGCAGAGATATAATTTGTACTGTAGACAACTTGCTCAGCAGTGAAGCAGAGGCACTGCTCAGAAGGTGACCACTAGTTGATGCGGGAGACGATCAAGTGCCGCTACAGTACCAGGAGGGTCTTGCAGGAACTTCCTCAGTGGGTACCAGCAAGAAAGGACAGTATATTTCTCTGTGCTGTGGCAACTGTCTTGAGATGCTGGATGTAAGGTCCCCAGGTCATGTTGTCCAGGACCACCACACCAAGGAACTTTATATATATAAATTGTAATTACACAACAATTTGATTAAAATAATTTAATGCATGATTATGCTGTTTAATAGGATGTGAGCTCAAAAGCTGCTATCTCATGATACACTGAGACTATAGTATACAGCCTAGGTATAAGTTGTTGCACACGGCATGACTTAAGGTAGTTTTAACAACAGTAAAAGTTCCCAAGTAAGGTCATAAAATATTACCGTGTGTAGAAAAGTCCTGCTGACTTCAGCTGGTTGTACGTGTTTTTAAGTTTCTTCTGTGATTCTTTTTCCTTCAAGATGTAATTTTGAAGAGTTGTCATTTCACAGATGATTTAACCACTGATGTATTTATGAACCACTCCAGATACCAGTATGGGATCAATTTGTTAAATTCACTATTTCCACAATGTTGTAGTATTGATGGTAATGTTGCACATGACTTCATCCAACAACTTATTTATGTGAAGAACAGTGCACTCACAAAGCAATTCCATGTGTAACATCCAAATGCAGTTCATTTTCATTGTTTAAAATTGTTTAAAAGCTTCTTTAAAACAACTTTTTTTTATTCAGTGCAAGTTTCAAACAAAAAACTACTAAATCAACATTTAAACATTATAGCAAGGATAAGCCCTTCCATCAAAGCTATCACAGCAGCCACTAGTTTCGCCCCAAACGAATGCGGGGCTTCATCAAGCAATGTGATCTTGAAGGTAAGTGTTTAAATAAGAGTATCCCTCTATCAGTGATTTACCAAATTTGAATGCTGCTTACGCAACAGGAGGTTCCACGTCGCAGGTAGGGGTGGGACCTCCATGTTGCACAAGCGATCTTTATGAAGGTTGATTAAGATATTTTCTGCATAGTGCAATTGCATTATGTAGTTGTAATTACACTATGCAGAAAATAGACAAACATGGAATTGCTTTGTGAGCACACTGTTCTTCACATAAATAAGTTGTTGGAAGAAGTCGTGTAACATTACCATCAATACTACAACATTGTGGAAATAGTGAATTTAACAAATTGATCCCAGACTGGTATCTGGAGTGCATCATAAATACATCAGTGGTTAAATCATATGTGAAATGACAACAACTCTTCAAAATTACATCTTGAAGGAAAAAGAATCACAGAAGAAGCTTAACAACACGTACAACCAGCTGAAGCCAGCAGGACTTCTCTACAAATGGTAATATTTTATGACCTTACTTGGGAACTTTTACTGTTGTTAAAACTACCTTAAGTCATGCCGTGTGCAACAACTTATACCTAGGCTGTATACTATAGTCTCAGTGTATCATGAGATAGCAGCTTTTAATCTTACATCCTATTAAACAGCATAATCATGCATTAAATTATTTTAACCAAGGAACTTATGCTGTTTGATAACCTTTATGTGTCCTTTCTGGTCCAAGTCCTTTGTGTCCTTTCTGGTAACCTTTCTGGTCCAAGCATGAGGCCAGGGAAGGTGGACAGAAGGCTTCTCTTCATGACAACCATGGCCACAGTCTTATCGGTGGAAAGAGCGAGGCTTAGGGTTGTCAAAGAACTTGACGACTGTGGCCACAACTTGTTTCATCTTGAGCTGAGCATAGGAAGCCATGATGCGGCTAGGGAACCAGATGCAGATATTGTCCGTGTAGATGGAGATACCCACTCTATTCTCAAGTCGAGAGAGTAGGCCTGACAGCAAGATGTTCAATAACATCGGGCTGAGGACACCCCCTTGAGGTACTCCATTATTGATAGCGTGGGAAGCACTGAGCATGTTGCCCAGCTTCACAAGAACCGTCCTGTTGGAGAGGTATGCCGAGATCCAGTGGATGATATTACCTCTGAGGCCGAGATCATGGAGCCTGCAGAGAATATTTGAGTGGGACAGGGAGTCGAATGCCTTCTGAATGTCAAAGAAGACAGCGAATGTAGTCTGTCCCTCAGACAGTGCCTGATCAGCAGCAGAGGTGAAGTCGATAAGATTATCGGATGTGCACTTCCCTTTGCGGAAACTCAAGAGACTGTCAGGCAGCAGGCTCTTGGACTCTAAATACCATTTTAGAAGTCCAAGAACCAATCTCTTTAGGATCTTGCAGAGGCAAGATGATAGAGCAATGGGTCTGTAAGAAGACAGCTCAGTGGTGGGTTTTCCCTTCTTCTAGATAAGCACCACATGTGTTGCCTTGTATGAATCAGATACTGTGCATGTGTGGTTCAGGAGTGATTGAAGGCTTAAAAAGCACAATACTCTCCACGTCACAAACTTTCATTTGATATACAACTTTTTACGTTCTAGCCTTGCATTCGAAAGATATAGTAGATCCATTCTTTGCTTATCCCCCCCCCCTTTTTTTTTGCAGGAACGAGAGCACGGAGTTGTATTTTTATCACTTGTTAGAATCCCCATATCATAAGTTTTCATTTGACGCATAGCCCATTACTTTGGAACCTTGCATTCTGAAGATACAGCAGAACAATCATTTTCATATTTTCCTTTTTTTTTTAAATAATAATAAACATTCCCTCGAACAGCTGCTTACCACAGAGATCTGACGGGAGCATGTCAGTTTATGCACCATAGTAGAAGGTTTATGAGGATGGAGGAACCTCAGCATAAAAATAGCACAAACATCCGTGGGAGAAGCAAGGATGGGATCAATTTGGGGATGCATTTTTTTTATATATCCTGTGATACTCCTCATGTCACCAGCTTTCATTTGACACATAGCTTGTTACTAACCGCAATTGTTTTCTGAAGATATAGTGTAACAATCGTTTTCATATTTCCCCTTTTTGTGGGGAAGAAAGCATGGGAGGTATTTTTTTTTATATAGCCTATGACACTCCCCACATCACTAGCTTTTATTTGACACATAAATCATTAAGTTTGTCTTTCATATTCCAGAGATTTGGTGGAACAACTGTTTTGACAAATCAACAAAGTACAAGCAAAAAACAATAAGAAGATAGGAAGAAACATTAAAAGAACATTCACTATCAGTTTTTGTGCCATCAGATTTTATATACATATCAAATTTTTTGAAATACACTGAATCTGGGAAAACCTCAGTATATAGAAGTGGAAATGCTTTAATACATAAAAGAGCCGATACAATGCTGACATGTGCTTGCTGGTAGCACATGTCATGGGAATGAGTTTATTATGAACCATTTAGCTAATCTTTAAGCTCACATGGGGAATGTGGGACAGAGTTCAATTAGTTGAGCTTATTCATTAGCTTGCTATATATACTACAGTTAAGTAAGCTTCTGTTCCTGCAAGATAAATGTATTAGTTAGGTTAGCATCTTATGCATTACTGTTGTTTGATTGACAACTTTGGCATGGGTACCTCTGAGTAGCGCTTTTTTTTTTTTGGACTCAGTGGGTTAAATGGCCAGGTTATAAGGATCCCAAGGACTCAGAGAAGGTTGTGGGAATGGAACCCACTGGACAGCTGTTAAGAAATACATGGTAGCCTCCTGTCAAGGCTTTCCAATGTGTTCTTTAATGTGCATAGGGTATGGCTTTCTTGCACACAGGCCCATGACTTAATGTCCCTTTTAAGGATGCCAGCAATTCATTCATTTTCAAGGTGTCCACAATGTCCTGTTTTTTACTGATAGCAAGGTGGGGTTAGCAAAAGTTTGACATGTGCTCAAGTAAAGTTGTGAGTATGTTCCATGGTAAATTATGAAATCCTTGTGATAATTTCCTTCCAATATAATTAATTATTATTAAACTTGGAATTAAAATTTGTTTTTGTAAATATATCTTTTTAATGTATTGAACTCTGAGTGTTAGTGAGTTCTTTAAAGCCACAAACCCTGGGCAACATGCTCAGACTAGGATATTTTATTAATCTTTGGATTTCATTTGAACTTTAATAATTTATCTTTGATGCTTTAAGTTTTGTGTATCTGGTATCCATTGGGTATGTTACAACTCATTTTTGCACAAGGGTTAGTTACTAAAATGAGACAGATTGTTACAATAGGCACAGTGAAGGCAATACTGAAATATGAAAGTCAGTACTATAACTGAACAGCCTGCAACTGGATTAGTTGCAAGAATTAATGACGATATTTAGGTAACATCTTTATGAATGTATAGGTGAATGCTATTTGAACATTCAAGAATGTGATAAACTATAGTAGAGTGTAAAGCAGACCTGTTAATGGATGATTAAAAGGCAACTGGATTTTATAGCTTAATTATTACTTAAAAGAATCACTTTATTATTGAACTAAAATAAATAAATAAAGCCCCTCAAGCAACTGTTTGCCACAAAGGTCTGGCAGGAGCCTGTCAGTTTATATCCCATAGTAGAAGGTTTGTGAGGATGGTGGGGCATCAGCAGAAAGACAGCACAAACATCCATATCTCTTACATGGGACTTGAAGCCAAGTCCCTTTGATCAGTAGCCAAGCACTCTAACCATGCTAATTTAAAATATATTTCAATTTCTTTTGCTTTTTCCATGTTAAACCAAACAGTAATATATATATGAAAGGGAAATAATTAATGTTCCATATATAATTTTTTGTAATACAAATCTTCTTTTTATTGTAGGTGGTTTGTCAGCTCGCCCATTACATACTATGACCTTTTCAATGTATTACCAGCTTATGTACAACTTGGGCTTGCAGTATTTATATGCTGGAAAATTTCATCGTGCATTTGACTGCCTATTTAAAGCGATGGGTAATAATTATCACACTAATCCTCGCCTGTGGCTTCGAATGGCAGAATGTTGTATTCAGATTCATAAATCAGTAGGTTGAAAAACATACTTTAATACTGTATATAAGAACTATTAAAAACTTAATTGTTTTTGTTTATAAGTTTTTTGTTAAATTTTGAAGAATAAACCAAACGCTAATGAAAATAAAATAAGGCATCGTCATAAGTAAAAGGTAATATATATATATATCACACCAAATGCTGTTTTCCAGTTGGAAAACAGGGAAATGCCATTCTAAAACCTTTTCTTTTTAAATATCATAATAATGAATACAATTTGTAAAATATAATAAATAATATGTAGATTATTGTTTATTACATATTATATACATTGCTGTTATTATTATTAGTTACCGTGGCCGAGTGGTTAGCGCGCTTGGCTACTGATCTACGGGACCTGGGTTCGAGCCCCGGGTAAGGCATGGCTGTTTGTGTCGATTTTCTGCTGAGGTCCTGCCATCCTCTAAGACGTTCTACTGTGGCATATAAACTGACAGGCTCCTGTCAGACCTCTGTGGCAAGCAGCTGCTTGAGAGGGTATTTATTTATTTTTTTTATACATTATTTACAACTATTATTATATGTAAATTAGAGAAAAAGATTTAGGTTAAATCACTTGTTTCCAGTGGAAGAGATACTACCCCCTAGGGGGCATATTTTATGAGGAAATGGGTTAAATTTAACATCAAATGCTTAGATTAGCATAGTTATGAATGTTTTATTTCAATGGAATTGAAATTCATGGCTCAATATACTCAAATTTTTGCATACAGGAAATATTTTTTTTACATGAAGGATGGTGGGGGGAGTTAGAATTAGATGGGAAGAAGGAAAATAATAATAAGGTTGTTCAGAACAAAAAACTACCAATAAAAAAATACATTTATTGCAGTAACAAACATGCAGCTTGTGATGAAAGAAAAGGAAATTCACCAAGTTTTGTTGGTATAAGTGTGGCACCACTGCCTTGCATGCCAGCAGGTGTGGCAGTTGTTTTTCCAAAATGACAGCATTTACAGTGCAGCAGAGAGTGAAGTGCTGTTATTTGGGTTGTGGAATTCAAGTTTCCAATGGCAGTGCAGAAGAGATTCAAACAAAAATTCCCAACAAGAACCACTGGAAAGACACACAATAATAGAATGGCACTAAAAGTTGCTTGAAACAGGCTCGCTCGTACAGAAAGTGAGGGTGGTAAGAAAATATTTGACTAACTAGTTGATAACATTCACAAAATGTTCCAGCACAGTTCAAGGAAATCCATTTGTCATGCCAACAGAAAACTTGGTATCCCAAGGTCAACCCTCCACAGTGTTATTTACAAGAGGTTGTGTCTTCATTCCTACAAAATCCAAATATTACAGAAGCTGAAACCAAATTACTGCCCTAGAAAATATGAGTTTCATTGACTATGCTATTCAAGATAAGCAATGATGTATTTCTTTGGGTGTGTTCACATACAAATTAACATTTCATGTTTCTGAAAGGGTCAACAAACATAACTGCTTGATATGGGGTTCCTAAAACCTCCATGAAGTGAGATAGCTTGAATGCGGCAGTACAAATGTCAACATATGGTGTGGCCCCAGGGTGAAAAAGTGATTGGTTAATTTTCTGCATAGAAGATAGGATAAATGGATACATCTCTCTGAATATATTAGATAACTATGGCATTTCTCAACTTCCAGAGGGATTCTTCTTCCAGCAAGATGGAGCTGCTTTGCATTATACTGTGCACATGAGAAATTGTCTAAATGCTCAGTTCCTTGAATGTTGGATTGAATGGGGAAGGTCTCATAGAATGGCCTCCTGGATAACTGGATTTAACTCTTCTTGATTTCTTTCTTTGGGTATACATTAACCCTTCCAGTGTCTACGTTGTCTGTATACATTTGCAGAATCCATAATGAGAGGCCAAGGATGGCTGTATATGTTTCTAGTACAACAACAAAAAAAAATCAATTTTTAAAAAATAAAAATTGCTGTTGTAAATTATTATATACAGGGTGATTCAGTTAAGTGTGTACAAACTTCTGGGAGGGGTAGGTTGCACAAAGACGAATCAGAATCATGTAGCAATGCAGGGTCGGTAACTGCATCTTCACTCGGTAGATGGCATTGTTTGGCCGTGGGACTGCACAACGTCCTCGCAGGTAACCATCATTTGTGTGATGTAATCATGGCCGATTACACAAATGCGGAGTTGGTTGATATGCATCTCGCATATGGGGTTGCGGACTGCAACGGGCAAGGCGCTGTGTGCGTGTACCAGGAACAGTACCCGATGAGGCGTACTCCTAACCACCAGATGTTTGCACGGCTTCATCTAAGGTTATGTGACACTGGTTCCTTCTAGGAGTCGGGAATGATGTGCATGGACCCCTGACATGGAGGAGAATGTGCTACATTATACAGAAGACACTCCAACTGCCAGTACTCAAGCAATCATCCACCGGGTTGGTCTTTCCCAATCCACCGTATGGAGGATTATGCACGATAACCAATTGCATCCATATCATGTGCAGCACGTCTAGACACTGAAGCCTGAGGATTACCCACAGCGCATTACATTTGCACAATGGTACCTGCAGAAGAGTGTGGCAGAACCCCAATTTCCTGCTTCTGTGCTGTTCACAGATTATGCATGCTGTACACAGGAAGTAGCTTCAATGCACATAACGTGCATGCATGGGCGGTGGAGAACCCCCATGCTACACAAACACATGCAGCACAAAACCGTTTTGCTGTAAATGTTTGGTCCAGCATTGTCGGGGGTCACTTAATAGTCCCATACCTCATGCCTGTTCGTCTGGACGGAAGGAGTACCGGATATTTCTGGAGGAGGTCTTGCCAGAACTTTTGGATGAACAACAAGTATCTCAGTCACTGCGCCGTGCAATGTGGTTCCAGCACGATGGGGCCCCACCCATTTCAGCCATGAAGTTCGTCAACACTTAAATGTGACATTTAGACAACAGTGGATCAGGCGTGGTGGTCCCATTCATTGGCCTGCAAGATCGCCAGACCTATCATGCCTTGATTACTTCTTCTGGGGTTACATCAAAAGACTGCTGTTCAACACCCCCATTCAAAGTGCTGAAGACCTAGTCACACGCATCTCCGTAGCTGCCTTGGAAGTCCGAGACACGCCAGGAATCTTCCAGAATGTACCTGATTCCATGCGTCGATGATGTCAGGCCTGTTTACAGCTCGGCGCAACTTCGAACACCTGTGACCTCTGTGCATTTCTCAAATGTACCTATGTGATTAATAAAAAGCATTTTGTTCACTTACATGCTGCTCTTTCATTCATGTCCTCTCTGTACACTATCACATGTTGATGCCGTTACCGACCCTGCATTGCTACATGATTCCGATTCGTTTTTGTGCAACCTACCCCTCCCAGAAGTTTGTACACACTTAACTGAATCACCCTGTATATATATCTTATAAAATATGTAATTCAGGCTTGAAAAATAATATTTTGTTTTTTCATTTGATGCATATTTTATTAAACTACAATATAAATAACTTGTTAAGGCCAATTATTGCCATTTCTTAGAAGTGCTATACGGTATTACCTATTTGTTTGTTAACATTACTTTTTGCTGAAGCAATCACCTTATTTAAACTCAAAAGTTTAATTTGAACTATTATCAACAAATTTTTCCTTAAAGTTTCAAAAATCTGAAAAATGAACAAAGAAAAAGTTATTTTTAAAAGCAGCACATTTTGAAGTAATTACGAAGTACGTGTCATTTTGTTTTTCCATTTTACACTCTTTTCTACCATAAACCTATTTCAACATTCACAGAATTATTTTTACCATTTAACCCAGCATTCTATGCATCTTTCCCACTTTTACAATCGAAACTGGAAGTAATAACAGCTTTCTTAGACTTTTCAATACCGGCTGTAACTAGGTCACTGCCTGCAGCTGAGGGGAAAGTGGCTGACACATGCTATCTCTGTTCATTCCATGTGTTATTAGTGGCTGCATAATAATCCAGTATATTGGATACTATTTTTAAAGTTAGTATTTACTTTTCTGTATTTAAAACTTTTTTCATTTCAGTAGATATATTTTTGTAAATTATTGATCTTTTCACCGATCGATAAGTATTGATTTTTCATAGTTATCCTACATCGGATGGACGGCCTACAACTTGTCGCTCTGTATATTTTAACATCGCATTAGGTTATATGTTAATTTTTATTTTATTATTTATTACTTTTTCAGTAAAACTTTGATTTGGTATCATTTTCTGAAAATAATTAAGGTCTTGGATATAGAAGCAAATTTATTTCTGTAGATTTATTTCTGTGAATTAGTGATCTTTTAGTTGGCTGATTTATCGCTCTTTCTGAGTTCTACATCAAATGGCTGGCTTAAAAATGGTTGCAGAATTATATTTAACATCCCATTAGGTTATATGTACTTTTTCTTTTATTATTTCTTGTTTTTTAGAAAAAAAAAATGACTATCAGCCACTATTGTAGGGGCCCTTAGTCGCCATGTTGGACTTTTCCCCAGGAAAAGCAGAAAACCTGTAATGTTGAATTGCAATATGACATTCATCCTCCTGTTCTAATGTTTATGACTGATATATGCTGTTTAAAATAGTTCTCTCTGCTGAGATTATTTGTTTGGGACTTTTCTTGAGTTGATTCTTTAGCAATGATAATTATTAAGGAAATTTACTTTTGATATTTATTTATTTTGGGAGCTGTTTTTAAAGTGGGAAATGAGGTTTCGTTGTTTAACGATAAGTGTTGTTAATGAAATCTTTTCATGGGATTATTTATTTTTTGGGCTTTTCTTCATTGAGGAACAACGAGTTATTCCTTAGTGATGAGCTATTTAATGAAATCTAATTTTGATGAGATTATTTATGTTGGGCCTTTTTTTAAGTGCAGAGCAAAGGTTTATTCCTTAGTGATAAGATTTGTTAATAAAATCTAATTTTGATGAAATCTAAATTGATAAAACATATCTTGTGAATCTAAACACTTGGGGCTGTCAACCCACAAATAAACAGGAAACACAGCAGAAGATTATCCTTCCACAGAAGCACACCAGTCCAGCAAGGTCAGTGCCACAATCCTGTGTGGTTGACCACTCCTCTGCAGAGTAGAAAAAAAAAGTAGCCATAGTTGTCCAGTTCAGTAGGCTACACTAATCTGGCATCCCTCCCCTTCCATTCACTTCTACAAGAGAGTATCTCTTTTTAAAGGTACTAATGTCCTGCACCATGAGAAGGTGAGGTCGGACATTAGGTGCTAGGTCTGGCTGGTTCTGTGCATCATCACAGGGGATTGGTGCATAGCTCTCCTTCCAGTGACTACCTAGCTACCATTTACAGACCAATGCACAACTACCATCAACTTATCCTAAATAGAAAAGACTGTACCTGAGAAAGGATGGGAGTGGCTAAGGGCATGCCAGGCTCATAATCTGCAATTCCCAGGTTCGAGTCTTCGCAAAACTCCTCTCCCTGGGTCAATAGGGAGCACAGATGGACTTGGACATGCCTCCATCTGTCAGATGCTAGATAGCTTGGCGGGAGGCTGCCATCTGTCTCCCAATTGCTTCCCAGTGGGTCCCACTCCTCCCAACTTTCTCAGAGTCTTTGTGGCCTGGCCAGGCCATTTTGCACATTGTGTACAAAAAAGTCCACTCAGAGGTAAAACAACCCAACAGAGGTAAACCCAAGAGTAGTAAACTTGGTACCCAGAGGTACCCAAGAAAGACTTGACTATCTTTTGCTTTTTCATAAGCACTAATTTTCTGTGATTATTACATAATTTATTTTCTATTTTAAAAAGACTTCTTTTTTTGGCAGAGTAATTAGTAACAGGGTTTACTGATTAAATATTTTGATAATTCATGGGGATATAAAATAGACTGATGATTTCCTTTTTTTCAGCAGATGCCATTTGATTTTTGGGAAAACAGTTAGACTTTTAGAATTAGTAGAAACATAGAAATAATTCAAAATAGCAACTGAAAACAACAACAACAACGAATCCTAAGTACTATTCTATTATAATGTTGATGGTTGTGGCTGACAAAATCTTAAAAAAAATGTTATGGAAATATTATTTCAGATTAGGATTTTTCTCAATTTTAATGTTAGAAATAATATTTTTTAAGGGGTGGGAGGTCAAGATCTACTCATGTTGCATGGATGTCCACGGGTTGTGTGAAGTGTCAGTGGCCGAGGAGAGAATATATTTCTCTACTCTCCTCGATATGCTAGTACATGTTTCTTTTATATATATTGAAATGCATATCAAGGTAGATGCGGAATGGATTACTTTTGCCATTCGAAATTTTTTACACCATGGTGAAACAAACATAAGATGGCGGCTGAGGGCCGTACACTGCACTTCTGCCAAAACTTTGAACTCTTACCTTTTTCTGAAAATGAATGAGGTCTTGGATATGGAAGCAAAGTGGACTTCCTTAGCATAGAAATCAGTCCTCATGTTAGAAGGCAATAGGAAGGGTTTTTAACCCCCCACCCTAGAAAAAATTCAACACCCAGAGACAAAAAAAAAAATTCATAATGTTGAATACAAAAAGGCAGCCAAGAAAGTTTTTTTCCCATTTCATAACCAGTTCAGAAAATCCCGTGGATGTGAGAAGTCCAAGTCACTTTGTATAATACTAGCTGTGTTTAAAATATACTGAAAAAAATAATACTGAAAATATTTTAAATAATACTGAAAAAAAAAATCATTAAAAGAAATAAAAATCATATTTCAGGTTGAATATTGTATTATTCAGGAGGAAATTTAAAAAAAAAAATTCGCTAAATATGTAATTTAACTATTTTTATTCAGCAGGTTTTCCAAAAATGAAGCCTTAATTGTATAGTACGATCTTTTTTTTCACCATATCACATTGAAAAAGGCTTATTAAAATCAATATGCTTGTAAATTTGTTTATATTATTTATTTTCATAAAATATGTAATTAAATTCTATTTAATTTGGTGTATAACACAACTTATTTCCGGTGATTATTTTTTTTTAATTCTAAAGTTGTTTGTTTATCTAACTCAGCACATGTGTGGCTAAAAGCCTGGAATTTTTTCGAAGTATGGTACCAAGAAAAAAATCACGAAACGAGAGAAATATTTACTTGAAATCAAAAAAATAATTTTTTCATTATTCAGAAATATCCTTTCTTCGTGTGCATTTTAATCATTTCTGTCTATTAGTTTTTTTTTTATAATAAATTTTTATTTATGTTGCCAGATACATTTTTTACTATATGACTCTAAAAAAAGTCCCATTAAAATAAAACTTGTCACTTTTTTGATTAAATGAAAAAAAATTTTACTTTAAGAAATCCAGAATTAAATGCTGATTAATTTGGCATATAGCATGCCATAATTCCTTTCATTAGTTATTTGGCAAAAAAAGTTCTAAAGTTACTTTTTTTTTCGGCTGAGTATAAGGAGAAAATAACTTGGCCTCTGGATGGAAACCTGCTTTAAAGGCTGGACATTGGAAGAGTTAAAGATATTGTCCACCAAACTCCAGTGATGGATTTGGTAGACTTGCATTACAATATTAGTGCTGCTTATGCAATCACTTCTAGCATGCTTGAAATATCTGGCAAGGGGAATACCATTTAGATATCTGTTGTGCTATTAAGGGTGCTTGAGTGGAACTTTATAAAGTTTACTAAAACTTGATGAGTTTCTCTGCCTTTTGCCTCAAGCTGCATGTTTATCACTGCATTAAACAGTGAATTGTGTTACATTTTTATTGGTAGATTTTTGTCTTGGACACTCTGTACACGGTAAAAGTGGACATCAGGCCCAAAATGTTTGAAAACTACTGGGTTGAGGGAAATACATATAATCTGTGGATTTCATGAATATCTGCAGGGAAAAATAGTAACTTCCACACATCTGTCCCTTCAGAATGTGGTGGACATCAGGCCCAAAATGTTTGAAAACTACTGGGTTGAGGGAAATACATATAATCGGTGGATTTCATGAATATCTGCAGGGAAAGATAGTAACTTCCACACATCTGTCCCTTCAGAATGTATTCGATTCATGTGGTCTTTTGCTATAACTGAGCATGAAAGAGGATTCTTGCAAATGCATATGATTATCATATTAACTAGCTCTTTGCTGTTTGATTCTACTACCTGTGCTCTACTGTTTATTAGAATGGATATATTTCCACTCACACTTCTCAGTCCAACAAAGTTTATCAACTCATGGCTAGTTCAAAGTAAACATTCAGCACTGGCAAATAAAAGTATAAATAGAAATCACAACAATGATGGAAATGTGCTCTGTGTTTGAAATCTATTATAAGAATTGTATTTCTTTCTATTTTAAAAGATTTTACTATTCTCTGAGCTTAAAGCAGAATTTGTTCAGTTTTTGAAAAACAAAAGCAAAACATTAACACTACTCTTCTCCCCATCTTCATTTTGGGCCATTCTGTGCACTCTAGAACCTAATTTTTAGAAAAACAGCACTGTGTCCAATCAAATTGTTTATCTGCAGATAATTTTGGATTATGCTCATATTTAAAACGAAATAATGTATTAAACATGTTATTAATGTGTAACATATTAATAAATCATAACTGACTAAACTACTACATTCAGCAGTGATATGCTCATCTCTGATATAAAAAGAAATTCTGCTAATTTCCATCTGTATTTGTTTTACTACCTCTTCTTCTCTCATTTACTTAGATCTGATATTACTATTTTATGTTTATGAGATGGTTTGGTACATTAGGATTTTTTTCTGCCCATTAAAGCTTTAACTCAACTGGCATATTGGTAATGAGAATATTATTAACCCTTCCAGTGTCCAAAGTGAAAAACTGGTTTACATCCGGAGGCCAAGCTGTTTTCTCCCTATGCTCAGTCAAAAAAATTTTCACTTTTGAACTGTTTTTTGACAAATAACTGATGAAATAAATATGGCATATTATATGCCAAATTAATCAGCAGTTAACCGTTTCCGTGTCGGAGTCCAAATAATCATTTTCATCTTTCGAATTCTAGTGATCAGGATGCAAGTTTCATTTCCATAGTGCAAGGTTGTAAAAAAAAAATTCTGAATAGATATCTGATTTTTTTTTCAACTGTTTCTAATCAAATATCGAAAATAGCATTTTAATCTATGATATATATTTTACCTGTTGATTTTTACCAATTTAAAAATCTATTTGAGTGTGCAGTGAATGTATGCACATGTTCTTCCACCGGAAATAGCATTAAGTAGCGGCAATTTAGTTTGTCTTTATTCTGCCATACCATACTTAGATTATTGATCAGTTGTGATTCCACATACTTTGAACTATTTATAGCTCTACTAGAGTTGTAATGCTTTTTAAACTTTTAAGTTAAAAATATTGATTTTATTACTACTGGAAATTGAATCATCCAAGAACTATGCACATCGGCTTGGTGGACTTCTATTGAAGGAAAATCTTCTGCTGTGTTTTCTCTTTGTGGCTTGACATCGATGAGTGAATAGATGTACAGGATACATTTTATTAGCTGGTGGATAATCTTGATCAGAGGCCATTGCAGGTACCTGAACCCTTGCTTTTATGGGCATTGCCAAACCTATATGGAGAAAGTTCTACCAGTGTAGATGGCTTCAGCCTTTAGTAGTGGGGAGAACATGTCTTTGTCCCATGCCTGCAATTAGGGGGCTGTTTGATATTGTTGGCACTTCCTCTCTCAATAAATTTTTTTAACCCATTGCATGTCCTAGTTGGATATACCATTTTCACTCTTCTGATTGTTATGGCCCAGAGTTGGTCTACCATTTTTTGGTGCAAGATCATAAATTTTATTTATTTTATTTGTTTTTTTTTTTAACAGAAAGCAGCATTTTTTTTCTAAATATTTTGATAGAAATTTAAAATATACATTCAAAACTTTAATATAATTTTTTAACTTCTTGATTCTACTTGAAAAAATTGATGATAAATATCCATATCTCATTATGATCATTGAATCAGGCACCATTGTAGTTACTTGTTTAATATATTGAGCGTCCCAGATGTTTTCCTTATTCAGCAATTCTAAAAATAGATTTTACATACGAGTTGTCATCAGAACTGTTGCCATTCTCTTCTTTTATTTTATCAATCTTTTCTCATTTTAATAGAAAATTAACACTCATTAAAATTTGAATTCAAAGTCACTGTGAAATCATGTATCTGCTTACTTGCTTTAAATTATAGTCTTCTGCATTTAGAATTAACTTATTATTTATTGGTTTCTTTATTAGTGGTTCATTAGATATACACAGTTGTATCAGAATAATATTCCCACCTACCCGATAATGGGAATAACTACTCTTGGCCCGGATAACAGCAGCGAAACAGCATGACATGGGTGCAATGAGGCCCTGGAAGGTTGCCAGAGGCACACGTACCCATTCGGACTCCAGCAGAGCATGGAGATTCCGGAGATTACATGGTTGTGGGTCCGCATGCCAAACGTGTTGATCCAAATGATATTGATTTGACGGATGTTCCGAAAGGAATGATCATCTGCTACCATGCCATTATTAAAACCACCCTTTCCTTCACCTTTCTTCACCTTTCCTTCACCTTTGCATATTAAAACCACCTTTTCCTTCACCTTTCCGAGATGCTTCCACAAGTGCTCTATGGGATTGAGGTCGGGCAATTTCACCAGCCAAGGGAAAATGGAGACATCGTTGTTTTGTTCCTGGAACCAGCCACGCACCACCTTAGTGACATGGCAGGGCGCATTGTCCTGTTGGTAGACATCATCATCACTAGGGTAAATGTCCAACATGAAGAGATGCATGTGGTCAGCAAGGATGGACAGGTAGCCATTGATGTCCAAGGACCCATCCAGTGGTACCAGCAGTCCCAGGGCATACCAGGAAAACATCACCCAGATATACACATTGCCACTGCCGGCCTGTACTTGACCAAAAGCTGTCCAGGTGTTGGTTCTCATTTGTCTGATGCTGTATCCACCACTACCCGTCACTTCTGTGGAGTAGAAACCTCGATTCGTTGGAGAAGGCAACCTTTTTCTACTGTCCGATTACGGTAGCTTCGTGCGAACTGCAAGTGTCGTCGCCGATGGACCTTGGCTAACATGGGCACCTTTACACAACATCAACTCTGGAGACCCATGCGTAACAGGGTTTGCTCTACTGTTATCGGGGACACGTACCTGGGTGCCCCAGCATTCATTTGAGTGGTCAATTGCTGCACTGTTGTGCGTCTATTGCCCTTTACCAGTCGACGGAGGCAACATTCTCCTCTTAGATTGATGGCCTTTGATTCCACAGTTATGATGTCTGGAGGTACTCGGTGTGCCAGTGGTCCATTCTTGGTACACCCTTAATACAACACCTCACGAACAGCCCACGAAGTCTGCTGATTCCGAGATGCTTCCACCCTTGGCATGGTAGCCGATGATCATTCCTTTTGGAACATCCATCAAATCAATACCTCTGCCCACTGTGCTCACATTACACACCTCATCTGTCCTTGCTGGCTGCTTATATCTCTGTGTGGTCAACCTTGTCATGTGCATTCTATGACGTGCCTGGGTGGGTACACTGTGATTCTGAGGTGGTCATATTATTCTGATACAACTGTGTATAATGTTATTTATGGAAATGTAACTTAGGAATCATAATCATCTAAAAAATCTGCCAGAAATGAAGTTTTTGCTCTGGAATCAAGGTCTTCTGATATTGGAAAGTACTTTCAAAATTAAGACTTTTCTACTATTAAATATTTTGTTATTTTTAAATACACAATTAAAAAGATCTTCTTGCTCAGAAATTAATTAAAATAACTTAAAATTCTCTGTTGATGAGCAATAAACTTCTAAAGTTTATCCTTCAAACTATTTGCGTATTAAAAGTTTTTAGGAGAAAACTCAGAAGCTTTTTGGAGCAAAGACTGTGCCTGTCTTCAGTGAAATGACATTATAAATGTTGTTAAGGCTGTTAAGAGCTTTTTTTCACATGTTGTGAAGGGTGATTCACACCTGCAACCAAAACACTGGAATCACCCTTCACGACATGTGGAAAGAAGTGTGCAACATTCTTAATATCATCATACAGTGTCATTTCACTGAAGACTGAGCATTATCCTTGCAACAAAAAACTTCTGAGTGTTCAATCAGCAGACACTTTTACGTCGATTTTAGTTTTTGAGGAAAAATTGTCTTGAGCCAGGTGGGATACGAACCCACGACCTCCTGATAACATGTCAGGGGCTCTGGACCACTGAGTGGTCCAGAGCACCTGACCACTGAGTGGACCACAGGTGCTCTGGACCACTGAGTGGTCCAGAGCACCTGACATGTTATCAGGAGGTCGTGGGTTCGTATCCCACCCGGCTCAAGACAATTTTTCCTCAAAAACTAAAATCGACGTAAAAGTGTCTGCTGATTGATCTGAATATCTGTCGAGTTAACTCTGATGAGTTATTTCATTAACGAAGTCATTTCATTAATTAACTTCTGAGTGTTCACTTAAAAACTTTTAACATGCAAATAGTTCAAAGGATAAACTCAAAAATTTTATTGGTCAACAACAGAGAATTTGAAGAAATGTTAGTTATTTTTAATTATATCGCTATTTAGTTTTTCAAATATTACATTTAAATATATTCAGTTTTCTTAAATATATATTAATTTTCACACATATAGATATGCACAATGGATGCACCATCATGTTCCAAAGCCAGTTGCTCACAAAAGTTACTCCAGAGAACCAGGACTTTAAAAAATGTTCAACCACAGCAATATTAGGCACATTTAATTTTTATGATTTTAGCTGTATTTACAATCTAAGGTTAAACCTGAATAAGGCCTAAAATTCCATTTATTGCTATATTCTTTCTATTCCCACAGTGCAATATATATAGTATTTCTTAGCTTACAATATTCTAAACTTAAAGTACCTTTTATATACACAAAAAGTACCAAAGTCAAAAATAGTTTGATTGATATTACCATTCTTTGCAATGGTGACAGGTGGCTCAGAAGATGCATTTCTTGGCTATGGATATCACTTATCTCCTGTACCGGTATTGAACTTGTCTCTTGTTTTTGGAGTGGTTTGATATTATGATTACTTCGTATACCAGTCCATACACTATTGTAGATATTTATTTTAGTTTATGTACTGCTGTTACTGCTGTTGTTTCTGAAGGCAGACTACACATTGACAATTGTTGTTTCAAATGCAATTCTTGGTCAATCTCTAAAGTTGGAAATTATACTATATCTGCTATTTTCACTGCTTATGATGTTGTAAACCTAGTAGCCCTAACAGAAAGCATTATGAAAAGCTTAATAAACATGTAAAAGACCAACTAACAGCTGATAATAATCTTGGGCTTGGCTGGCAAAGCAGAAGAATCAGCTAAAAAGCACAATAACAGGGAGTTGTACTACATAGTTAATATT
Source organism: Ryuthela nishihirai (assembly GCA_038380435.1). Classification (NCBI taxonomy): domain Eukaryota; kingdom Metazoa; phylum Arthropoda; class Arachnida; order Araneae; family Heptathelidae; genus Ryuthela; species Ryuthela nishihirai. The sequence continues at coordinate 22,804,311 of JAWZYU010000004.1, read as the reverse complement.
TTGTGTGGAAGGGTTGGGTTGATTTACCTCTGAGCGGCACTTTTTTGCACACCATGGGCTAAATGGCCAGGTCACATGGACCCCGAAGGCTCAGAGAAGGTTGGGGGAAGGGACCCACTGGAACAGCTGTTGGGAGACAGATGGTAGCCTCCCGTCAAGGCCATCCAGCGTGTTCTTTAACGTGCACAGGGTATGGCTCTCCCACACACGGGGCCACTGCTTAACGTCCCATCCGACGGATGGCAGCCTTTCCAAGCCCATCGGTGTCCCCTACTGACCGTGGGCAAGGCGGGGAATTTTGCGGAGATAAATCTCAACGCTGACCCAGCTGGGACTCAAACCTGGGAACTACAGATTATGAGCCTGGCACGCTACCGACTGAGCCCCCCCCGCCCCCCCTTGTGTGGAAGGAAATGGATACATAGGGATTGAGGAAAACAGATGGTAAGGCTATTGAAGATAAGGAGTCAGTCATGGCTAGATGGACTGAGTGTGACGGTCCACCCATTCTTTACCTTAACCAGTTTTGCTTAGTTTACATTATATTTATCAGTTTGGGGATTTTTATTTCCTTTTTAGTGGATTGTTCCGACCTCCTTCCGAGCTGCAGGAGTTGCGCATGGGCAACTCCGACCTTTTGACTGTTAACTGCTAAAGCATGCGTGTTCAAAGACACACCCTCTCTTACGTCATAGCTTGCGCACTCATCAGTTTATGTAAATGTCTTTCCCGGCGTGCAACATGACGCGTGATGGCTTTTGTACAACGCCGATAGAGCAGTGACGTGGTCACAGAGTTAGAATTTAGTTACATAGAAGTAATAAGAAGTACCACGAGTGTAGAGAGTAAGAAGTTAGGAGAGAGAAATTGTTAGTAGAATGGAGAGTAGAGACCAGAGTTGTTAGTAGTGAGTAGAAGTTAGTTGGAGTTAGCGTAGTGAGATAGTGATGAGATGTAGTCGACATTTTCATTTGATGTTGGCGAGTTGAATTTTTGGAAATAAATTTTGTTTGTTATAGAAACTTTTGAATCTTTGCTAATTTTTCTCTTGAGCAATGTTAGTTGATAATATTTGATTGTATTTAATATTTTAACTTGACAATCTTTTTTTTTAATTCTTACTCACTAAGTAACACCTGCTGGTATAATATTAGAACCCTAATTTCGACTTTAATTGGTAAGTTATTATTGCCTGGCGCCTGAGCTATCCGGAGTTTTAATAAATATTGGATCAGATGAAAGGTCCAAAACTTAAAAAGTTATTAATCTTTTAGCGTTATGTGAGCATTTCAGTGATGTTCTAAACAGTGTGGTTAGTTCTACCACTATTGTTTTTAATGATGATAGATGCATTATTGGCTTTAATGTTGGCCTTATATCACAATTTGAAGTTATTTTGGCTATTTTGAAACTTAAAGTGCATAAATTCTCAAGGGTAGATGAAATTACTACTGAAATGTTTAGACTGGGATTTTGCTAGAGCTATTATTATCTCTATTTCCAAAAAAGGTGATTACAGTTCTTGTGATAATTATAGTGCATTCAGTCTACTTTCTCTTCCATCTAAAGTTCTTTGCATGATTGTGCTTAACAGAAATAAGACTTTGGTTGATGGACATTGTGAATTTCGAAGTGGTAGGGAATATACAGATCAAATATTTTCATTTAGGCAGATTGTTGAATAACGTTTAAAGTTTTAGCAACCTGTGGTTAGTAGCTTCATAGATTTCAAAAAGGCTTTCAATTTCATTGATTGTCATAAATTGTGGTTGATCATGAGATGTATGGCAAACCAGACAAGTTATGAGATAGCTCTTTCATTACAGCATTGAAGAGACTGGTTGTAGAGTAGGTTTGGGGATAAACAGTTGGTTTCAACAAAAGCATCGAAAAATTCCTTCAATTTATTCAAATGTATACTTGTAACATAATTGCCATTTTTGTGATATACTTGTAACATAATTGCCATTTTTGTGATATACTTGTTATCTGCATCTTGAAGTTGATTGTGAGCAGTTAGGACAATACCTTCATAAGACACAGAAAATTGTGTATTATAGGTAAGAAAGTTCATAACATCAGTTAGAGGAGATCTTGATCGTACTGGTAGCTCAGTGGTCAGAGCACCTGACAAGTTATCAGGAGGTCATGGATTTTTATCCCACCTTGCTCAAGACAATTTTTCCTCTAAAAGTGATATTGATGTTAAACTAAGAGTGATAGCTTCCTTGACATCAAACAGAGAGAAAACTAAAGTGATGAAAATTAATCAGGCAGGTTGTGGTTCAGTTAATTTGAATGGCTGCACCCTTGAGCAAGTGTCTCAGTTTAATATTCTTGGGTTTTAGGTACCAGATACATGTGATATGTAGCATGGGATAAACAGAAAAATAAGGATTGCTGTAGGGACTTTGCAGAATCTATGGATAGTGTGGAGTAATAGGCATATACACTTAGACTAAAATTAGACTGTATAATAGTTTGGTTCTTTCTAGGGTTAGTTATGGTAGGGAAACTTGGACCCTTTGTAAACATGACAGGTAACTTGATGCCTTTAATTCTAGATGCTTATGCAGTATCTTGGGCATTAGGTGGTTCAACTTTGTAAGTAAGAATGAGGTTAAGCAAAGGAATTGACAACCTGCTTAGAGCAGCATATTATGCAGAAAGAGTCTCCGTGTGATTTTGTCACGTTGCCCATATGCATAACTATAGATTAGCAAATAAGGTTATGAACAGTGTGCCTATAGGCCTCAGAAAGGGGAGGAGACCTAGTTTGCAGTGGGCAGAAATATGATATGGGACATTATTAAAATTGGTCTGCAGTGGTCACATGCATCAGTTGTAGCTTAGGACAGATGTTTGGAGAACTAATTTGCCCAGGCTGATTGGACCTCCTTAGCCCATGGCTCTTTGAGGATCTGCCTGTATACAGAAGTATGTCTAATCATGGCCTGAGTTGCCCCAGTGGCAAATTTGTTTTTATTATAACCATGCATTTTTATTCTCTCTTTTTTTACCTTATGTAATGATTAATACTGTTGACAATTTTTTACTCATAGGATAATTCCAAAGATTTCCAGTTATCACAGAAAAAGAAAGATATGGTACAACATGTAGTTGGTTCAGGATCTCATCGAAAAATTGTTCTGACCCCATCGCTTTCAAAAGCTAACTGCCTGAGGTATGTAAAGGAAAGAATATTAGTATGGTAGAGCATTTTGTGCTAGAAGATTTTGTACTTCTAAATTATGTTAAAAATGTAATAAAAAATTGTTAAAAATGGCAATTGCACCAATTCAAATATTCCTTTCCTTAGTTAAGCAATAAAAATCCATTCTCACTTTATTAAATTAGAACATTTATTTTTAAAGTATTGTTACGACAGATGAACGAGCAGCAGTGACTTCATGACAAAATGTGACAACGCTCGTGTGTGCTCCTGCGTGAGATTCATTTTTAGCCAACGAATTTGAACTTAGAACAGTTCAAAAAGAATGAAAATGGGAGAAATGTAATGCAGTAGTGTGGTATTGTGAAAAGATGAAGTTCATCTGAGTATATACACTTTAAGTGTGTTAAAGTTGTGAGATCTGAAAAGACATTCAGATGGTCTGAATCAGTGCACGATAAGTGAAAATAAGAAGTATATTTATTAGTGTGTGCATGGATGTTTGTTTTCTGTTGTGTGTAACAAAAGTTTGGTGAACTAGCACAGGACGAGAGATTGTTTACTTTTGAAGGTATTCAAGTGACATGGCAAACAAAGTGAAGAGGTAGTATTTTAGTAGAACAGACAGAGCTGGTGTTGTATGCTCTGTGGAAAAGGTTAATGACTTATGTTTGATAGTAGTCATTTTGTTTACAAGTTACTTCATCCATATTTTTGTATTGATTTGCATTGTATTGTAATTTGTTTGAAAATATACTGTTGATACTCACACTCGGTGCCTATCCATTTTAAAAATTCGCAACAATATCATACTTAATGGCAGTATATTGAAATTTGCAATTTCTACTCGTGTCCTTATCAAATTTTCTGTATTTAATAAAAGTTCAAATGTTGTTGGACTCTTCATTGCAAACTTCCTTAATTTTGTAATTGATAATAAAACTCTTTGCAGATTTACATTTTTTTAAAGTAAAACCTTATTATCTCTATTTTAATAATGTTAAGGAAAATAACTTTAAACAGTTTGGAAAACGTGCATAATGTAATAGAAAACAAAATGATTTTCAAATGACATTAACAATTAAAATATTTATAATGATAAAACAGAACAAATAACAAAAAGAACAATTTTGTTATTTTCACTGTTTTGTGTTCACACATTTCAGATTTTTCTTTTATAAGATATACCTTTAAACTTGTGTGAAACAGACAGCAGCTGACTTAACCACCTTCCTCGTAATTGGCACTCAGAGAAAGGGAATTGTGATAGCCAGATATCAGCTCCAGTGGAAGAGAAAGGGTGTCTCTATTTGTGCAGAAGGAAAACAGGGTAGTTGCAATAGAGTGAAAATCCCAGATATGTTAACTAAGCTGAATATACAGTTCCCTGTGATCTGTTTAAACACATGGAGAATGGAAAATAAACACTTGGATACAGAAACAAAAAGGACTTAGCATGGAAATCAGTCCTGTAGGAGAGCAATTTCAGCATAGCCCCCCTCCCCAGTTACTTGGCTGTGCCACTCTGACAATATATATGTTTTTATTTTTGGTTTTGGTGCACTAACCTTTTGGCTCTTAGCCCACATAAAGGAAAAAAAATTATATGTTTAGTTAAAAAAAAAAGCTTAAGAAAGTGTTCCTCCATTTCAGAAACAGAAAAAAAATCTGATTAATGTGAGCAATCCAAGTCACCTTGAAAATGCTATCCCATGTTTTAAAATATAATAATAATAATAAATAAATACTCCCTCAAGCAGCTAATTGCCACAGAGGTCTGACAGGAGCTGTCAGTTAATACTCCATAGTAGAAGGTCTGAGAGGATGGCAGGATCTCAGAAGAAAAACATCACAAATGTCCATGCCTTACCCAGGGTTCGAACCCAGGTCCTTTAGATCAGTAGCCAAGCGTACAACCACTCGACCATGGGTATATGACACTAAAAAGAATCATTAAAAGAAATAAAAATGTTTCAGGTTAAATATAATATTATTCAGGAAGAATTTTACTTTCAATTAATATATAGTTTAACACTTTCTGTTCAACACACTTTTCTAATATTAAGCCTTAAATTTATAATCTGATCTATTTTTTCACTATAACTCTGTGAAAACTTCTTAAACAAATTTACAAGCATATTAATTTTAATAAGTTTTTTTTATGATTTCAGTTCTGTTTAATTTGGTATATAATATGACCTATTTTTGTTGATTGGTTATTTTTAAAACAAATTCTAAAGTTGACTTGTTTATATGACTTAGAGCAGTTGGCAAAAAGCTTGGCCTTTTCTCAAAGTATGGTACCAAGAAAAAAATTACCAAATAAGAGAAATATTTTCTTGAAACAAGAAAATTTATTTTTATGTTATTCAGAAATAAATAACTCTTTCTATTCATATGCATTATAATCATTTATGTCTATAATTGATTATGGATTCTGAATTTGCTGCAATTGTGGACTTCTGTGGAGGGAAAATCTCCCGTTGTGTTTTCTATTTGTTTGTGGGTTGACAGCCCCAAGTGAATAGATTCACAGGATATGCTTATCAGCTGGTGGATAATCCTGACCAGAGGTCATTGCAGGCACTTGCTTCTACTGGCATTGTCAAATTCTACATTGGAGGAAGTCTTCCAGTGTAGATGTCTTCAGTCTTTATTGGTGGGGGATCGGGTCTTTGTCCCATGTCTGCGATTAGGGGGCTGTTTGATATTGTCGGCATTCCCTCTCTCAATAAACATAGTTTCTTTAAACATCCCACTAGCCATTTTCTTTCCATAGGTAGTTGGAATGTGAGGACTCTGCACAGAGCTTTTTCTCTTGATGTCCTCACACAAGAATTCCACCATTATAATTTTAGATATTCTTGGCCTGCAAGAGACCAGATGGACAGATAAAGGTCAGATTCTTAAAAATAATCTTAAATTTCTCTTTTCAGGGAGGGACGACAATAAGCATCACCAAGGCGTGGGTCTGCTTCTCAGCAGACACGCTAGTGATGCTCTTCTAGGATATGAGTGCATTAATGAAAGGTTTCTTACAGCAAAATTTCAGACAAGCGTTAAAGACTTCAATGTTATCTGCTGATATGCCCCCACTGAGGGTACCGATGAGGATGAGAAGGATAGGTTTTATGAATAACTTCAGGATACTTTGAATTCTGTCAAGAAAGCAGATATTACCCTTGTTCTTGGTGACTTCAATGCCAAAGTTGGTACTGACTCTGACCGTTGGGGAGGAGTAATAGTCCCTTTTGGTATTGGTAGCTGCAATGGGCAACGTCTCCTACAGGTAAGTAAACTCAATGGATTCAGAATAACTAACACTTATTGCAAACACCGCGACATACATAAGTACACATGGGTTTCACCCGATGGGCTGCATAAGAATATGATTTATTATATATTAATTAACAGCAAATGGACTAGTTCTGTTAGGAATACCAGGTCATATAGGGGAGCTGAAATTGGATCTCACCATTACCTTGTTAAAAGTGTCTTGCAACTTAAACTTAAAAAGTATTGTGCTAGGATTAAAAAATTTATTTTTAATACTGAAGCTCTGAAAGACCCAGTTATAGACAAAGCTTACCATGATAGGTTACTTAGTCATTATGACAGTCATGGTATGCTTACTACTGGATCATTTTAAACAGGCTTTTTTGGACACTAACAGTACTCTTTTAGGAAAAAAGGAGCAGAAGAGGAAGAATTATCTGAGTGATAAGGCACTTGAGCTTATTTCGGAAAGAAAAAACTGCAGGAATGTCCTTAATCAATACCCTACTATTCCTAATAGAAAGCATTACAGAGAGCTTAATAAACGTGTAAAGAATCAGTTAGCTGCTGATAAGAATCTTTGGCTTAGTTGACAAAGCTGAGGAAGCAGTTAGACAGCACAACAGCAGAGAGCTGTACCAGATAGTTAATGTTTTGTGTGGTAGAAAACGGACAGGTAGACAGGGATTGAAGGATAAACAAGGTAAGGTTATAGAAGGTGAGGATTCTGTCATGGCTAGCATTTCAGTGATGTTCAACAATGTGGTTTGTTCTACTCCCATTGTTTTTTAATGATGATAGGTGCATTGGTGGCTTTAAGGTTGGTCCTATAACACAATCTGAAGTTATTTTGGCTGATTCTAAACTTAAACTTCATAAAACCCCAGGTGTAGATGAAATTACTACGGAAATGCTTAGAGCTGGGAATGTTTTGGTTACCACTTGGATGACTGAAATTTTGAATATCTTTATGATAAAAGCGTGGTTCCTAAAGATTTTACCAGAGCTGTTATTATCCCTATTTTCAAAAACGGTAATCGCAGTTCTTGTGATAACTATAAGGGTATCAGCCTACTAGCTGTTCCAGGTAAAGTTCTTTCCATGATTGTGCTTAATAGAATTAAGAATCTGGTTGACAGGCAATTGCGTGATGAGCAATGTGGATTCAGAAGTGGTAGGGGATGTGTGGATCAGATATTTTCTCTTCGGCAGATTCTTGAGAATTGTTTAGAGTTTCAGAAACCTTTGGTTGCTAGCTTTGTTGATTTCAAAAAGGCTTTTGACTCTGTTGATCATCATAATTTGTGGTTGATTGTGAGATCATATAGTATACCAGACAAGTTAGTTAACATAATGAAAGCTCTCTATAATAACACTGAATCGTGTGTGAGAGTTGGTAAGGCTTGTAGCAATTGGTTTAGAGTTACTTCTGGTGTTTGACAAGAGTGCATTTTGTCTCCTTTTCTCTTTAGTTTGGTTATTGATTATGTTATGCAAAATTCACTTCAAGGGAAAGATTTTAGCCTTAAATGGGCTGGAGATAAAAAAATTTCTGACTTAGATTATGCTGATGATTTAGTCCTTTTGTCAAATGATGTTGATGAGATGAACTCTTTCATTTGAGCTGTTGATGAGACTGGTAGTAGAATAGGTTTGGTTATAAACAGAGAGAAAATTAATGTGATGAAAATTGGTCAGGCAGGCTGTGATTTGGTTAATCTGAATGGTTGCAGTCTTGAGCAGGTGTCACAGTCTAATTATCTTGGGAGCTATGTAACAGATACTGGTGATGTGCGGCATGAGATTAACAGACGAATAGGGATTGCTGCTGGGACTTCTAAGAATCTATGGAGAGTGTGGAGAAATAGGCATATACACCTAAAGACTAAAATTAGACTGTATAATTGTTTGGTTCTTTCTAGGGTTAGTTATGGTAGTGAAATTTGGACACTTTGTAAATATGATAACAGGAAACTAGATGTTTTTTATTCTAAATGTTTGTGCAGTATCTTGGACATTAGATGGTTACACTTTGTAACTAATAATGGGTTAGGCAAAGGAGTCAGCAACCTTCCTTAAGCAGCATATTGTGCAGAGAGAGACTGTTGGTTTGGCCATGTTTTCTGTATGGATAATTATAGATTGGCTAATAGGGTTATAAACAGTGTGCCTAAAGGCCTCAGAAAGAGGGGAAGACTTAGGATGAGGTGGGCAGACAATGTCAAACAGGACCTTATTAGAATTGGTGTGCAGTGGCCAGATGCAGCAGATATAGTTCAGGACAGACTTGCTTGGAGAATTAAACTGCATGGTCTGGTTGAACCTCCGTAGCCTGTGGCTGCTTGAGGATGATGATGATGACTTTGGTATATAATATGTCATAGTTCCTTTCACTAGTTATTTGGCAAAAAAAAGTTCTAAAAGTGAATTTTTTTTACTGTTCATGGGGGAAAATGGCTGGATCTCTGGATGTAAATCATTTTTCCAGACACGACCTTGGAAGAGTTAATAGCTATCGATTCTGTGTCTCATACTGAAAACCACAGCTGCCAGTAAATTATAAATCACAGTAACGTAACATCCTGTAGTGACCTGGGAAGAGACTAAAAATGGTGGAGGGAAATAGAATTTTAAAAATACCTAATTCCTATATGCACTCTAAAAAGTAGAAAATAAACCTGAAGCATATCAATAGTGCAATCTCACTGAATTCTTACTTGCTTTAAAGGAAGATAAGATGCCAGCAATCTTTTTGAGTAGGTAAATCAACTTCCTGTCTTTCTTTAAAGTGAATTGGAATTCATTGACTTGATTGTGCCATCAATATATTTTAGGTTTATTTTCTACTTTTTAGGGTGCATATAGGAAGTAAATATTTAAATTTTTTTTAAATTTATTTATATTTTTTTTTCTTTGCTACTAAAAACACCTACATTCAGAAACTTTTATTAGATATATGACTCATAAATATCGAACACATTTTTCCTCTCCCTTTTGTTGAAGTCTTATTGAAGTAGCCTACGACATTGGAGACATCATAAGCTTTACTTTGAAATATAACTTGTTAAGGTTGAACTATTCCTTAAATTTCCATCCCATTTTTGGAGGGGGCATAATTCAAAGTAGTCTACGGTGGCCCTCATATAAACTTTCATTTGACACCTAACTTATAATTGTAGGCTAGATCAGTTGTTTTACCTCTCAGCGGAACTTTTTTGCCCATATTCTTCTTAAATGATTGGATCCCAAAGACCCCGAGGGCTCAGAGAAGGTTGGGGGAAGAGGACACCGACTGGACAGCTGTTAGGAGACATAGGGTAGCCTCCCATCAAGGCCATCCAACATGTTCTTTAATGTGCACAGGATATGGCTCTCCTGCAAATAGGGCATGATTTTAATCCTATCTGGCAAATAGCACCCTTTCCAGTCCATTGGTGTCCTCTAGTGAAACCTGGGAACTGCAGATTGCGAGCATGACACTCTGCTAAGTCACCCCCCTCCCCATAACTGTAGGTCCTCACATTCCAAAAATATAGTAGAAGAAGGACTTTCACATTTCCCCCTTTTTAGGGGGGGAAGAAATTAAGGTGGGCATATTTTTATTGTCCACAACATTCCCCATGTCATAAGCTTTCATTTGACATACAACTTGTTACATTTGGTCTTCATGTTTCGAAGATATAGCAGAACATTCATTTTCATATTTCCCTTTTTTCAGGAAGCTCATACTCTGCATCACAAGCTTTCATTTAGTACAGAAATTATTAAATTTGTTGTGTTTCAAAAATTTGGTGGAATAACTGTTTTTGACAAATCCACAAACTGAAAAAGGACGAATTAAAAGAAATAAGGAGAGACGTAAAAATTGGATACAATTCAGAATTTCTTATTCACTATAAAGTTTACAGTTGCACAAAGCAGAATAATAAATGAGTTATTATATGTAGCAGAGTTATAAATGTTAAAATCAAATTAAAAATTCAGGGGGAGGGGATCACTGGACAACATACATAATTCAGGGGGAGGGGATCGCTGGATGCATACATACATAATAAAAATTATAACATTTCATTATTTTGGATTTGTACTAAAAAGGTTTTGCTATAAAGTAATATAATGCTATAATGAAATTCTTTGAAACACGATGAAAAATGATATTAAATTTTTGGTTGTAATAAAAAATGTTCTTTCCCAACACTGGTTTTAACTATTCAATCATCTAATCATTTAAGTTTTATGAATATATTAATAAATCTCATATAATATGTAACTTTGGGGTTTAATTTCCTAGTGTTCCAGATCAGTTATCAGTTACTCCAGCACCAACTCTGGAATATGCATATTTATGTTTACGTAATGCATTAAGCCTGCTACCAGACGATCCACCTGCAGTAGTAAAAGAAAACAGCACACCTCCTTCCCAGAAGTCATCAGAAGACCAACAAGAGAATAGTCACTCTCAGGAAAACAGTCACAGTGTACTTGTACTACCTTCTGGATACATTCAAGAAAATGAAATATCAAGCCTCAGGTGTGATATGCATTTAGTGTTTCTTAACTAAAACTTTTTGTAGAAGCGTTGTTTAACAATTACCTTGACAGTCCTGAAAAACTGAAATGTACCTTGTGGCCAGGGCTTTTTTTCAAATGTTCAGTCAAAAAAAAAGTGAAGCTGACAACTTTTTTTACCAAATAACTGATGAAATGAATTATGGCATGCTATGTGACAAATTAATCAGCATTTAATTCTGGATCTTAATAGGTCTTTTTTTAGTCTGGTAAAAAAAAATGCATATGGCAATGAAACTAAAAATTTATTTATATGGAAATAATCTGAAGACAAATCAATATAAATGCTATTTATTTATGAATAACAGAAAAAATAAATCGTGAAACAGGAAAATTACTCTCTTTTCAAAATTTTTTTCTTGGTACTTTGAGAAATGCTAAAACTTTAGTAAATTCTGCTAAGTCAAATAAAAAATTCCGCTTTGGAAGGGAAGGGTCATAATCTGCAGGTCATAATCCACCAGGCTCATAATATGCAGTTCCCAGGTTCTAGTCCCAGCTGGGCCAATGTTTGGATTTTCTCTGAAAACTTCCTGCCATTCCCAATGTCAGTAATGGACACCAATGGGTTGGAAAAGCTGATGTCCTTTGGATGGGACGTTAAGTCCTGGTTCCATGTATGGGAGAGCCATGTCCCACGTTACAGAATATGCTGGATTGCCTTGATGGGAGGCTACCATCTTTCTCCCAACAGCTATCCAGTGTGTCCCCTTCCCCAATATTCTCTGAGCCTTTTTGGGTCTTTGTGACCTGGCCCCATTGTGTGCAAAAAAGTGCCACTCAGAGGTAAAGCAACTGAACCACTTAGGATTTTTTTTTCTTTTTTGCCAAATAGCCCATCAACACAAATAGGTCATGTTATATACTGAAAGAAAGAATTAAATTGGGGTTAAGAATATGATGAAAATAAAGAAAAAAAAAGACGGATGGATAAAATTTTATAAGCATTTTTAAAGAAAATTTCAAAGTTTTATTGTGTTTTTGCATATTAAATTCAGTGAAAAAAATTTAATTTTTTATATTTTCTGAAGTATTTCATTACTTTAACATATATAATTCATAATATTTCTCATTACTTAAAGCCTCCATTTATTTTATTTTTTTAATTATTTGGTCATTTATGCAAGCAGTGTACAATGCTGATTTTTTTCCTTTCTGATCAGCAAACTCTAAGACTATGGTAGTAGTGTTGCAAATATTTATTTTGCTTAAAAAACAACATAATTTAAATAAAAACTGAAAAATATATAACTGAAAAGGGATAAAGAGCTGTGAAAATTTTTTAAATATTTAGAAGCAAATATAGTTTATTTTCGTCACAGAAATTAAGATCAAACCCTTCCTGATCAATTTGTATCAGATGCTGATTATTGCAGAAAAGTTGAACTTTATTGCAATTGCAAAAAAACTTAAAAGATGCAAATGTTAAAATCTAGTTATGAGATTTTTCAGTTTTATTGAAAATAGTACTAAAGTCCAGTCCTTTTAAAATTGAACTTTTTATTATAATGGCCTAATCAGATGTCTCTTAAGATAGCTACCATTTGATGTGAATAACTTAATTACTTAATTTAATAATTAATAACTTAATTTTTGGCCAAGTTTCAAATAATTATTCTTTCTGATTGCAGTATGTATTTCAGGAGCAGTATAAATAATTCTAGAAATAGTGGGATTGATATCCCCCTTCTGAATCAGAAAAAAGTCACAATTAATCTAAATCACTAAGAGTCAATGATATATTTTATAAAAAAAACTCATCATTATCTGGTTCAACTTGATAATATCTATTGGAGTATTTGACAAACACATATATCTTTTAAAACTATGTTTGGTGTGTTATCATGAAAACAAAAAGAAATAAAACTTAAGTATTTACATTGCATTCAGAAAGTTTACAAAGTATCAATCAGTACAGCCTAACATGCGTACTAAAAGTTTCAAACCAAAATGATTCCCAATCATGTGATCAAAGAATTATCAATTTTTCTACATATTCCTTTCATCATATAAATAAAAGTAATTTAGAAACAATAAGTTGTTTCAATATAAATTGAAGAAATTTTTGATGTTTTTGTTCAACTGTCAAAGAAGGTATCACTCTTAGTTTAACATTGATATCAATTTTAGAGGAAAATTTGTCTTGAGCTGGGTGGGATATGAACCCATGACTCCCTGATAGCATTTTTAAATTTAGTAGTATGATAGCTAGTCACAGCAGACTTGCAGTGCAAAAGGTGATGAGGGATGCCGATGAGTTGGAATTGGTTGCTTAAAGTGAATTTTTTTCTGCTGATCCGAAGTTGCATGACTGCAGTGGAGTCAATAATAATTGATGATACTTATGGTAGCATAGAGTGCTTATAAATGCTAAAATCCATGACACATTTTGTGGAAGTGCTTTTAAACATTTAACAGTTTCATAGAGAATTAAGCCGTCCCATGGCCGAGTGGTTAGCACGCTTGGCTACTTGATCTAAGGGACCTGGGTTCGAACCCCGGGTAAGGCATGGATGTATGTGTTTTTTTCTGCTGAGGTCCTGCCATCCTCTCAGACCTTCTACTGTGGCATATAAACTGACAAGCTCCTGTCAGACCTCTGTGGCAAGCAGCTGCTTGAGGGGGTATTTATTTTATTTTTTTTATAGAGAATTAAAGATAGAATATACATGAAAATTAATATTTCAAAATTTTCTACTTTCTATAAATATTTATTCAGCACTGTATTCAGGTTTTTTTTTATGCTGAATTTATTTGCACTATGTCATCATGTGCTTCCAGTTTTAATGAATTGAATGTCTTATTATTGAAATAGTCTATTTTTCCATAGGAACTCCATACTTGCTGCAATTTCATATGTAGCTTTGTGTGTAGCTGACACTATATTAGCTCACAAATATGCCTTGTTGTTATTGTCTCAGCCAAAGATTTCTGGAGTGCACAAGTAAGATGTTTAGGCATAAATATTTATTCTTCTGTTGTCAACTCTTGTTTTTATTTTTATTTTATTTTTTTTTCACTTTAAAATTAATGTCACTTTTTATCCAGTCTTCGTAGTTAAGTAAAAAGACTGTGTTATTATTGTTTAATAACTGTTAACATTGTATTATCATCACAGATAAAATTTGTTAGCATATTTATCCACAAGCCTGTAGAAGCTCACCAACATTCACAAAGGTGGAACATCATCATCATCAAGCAGCCATGGGCTACAGAGGTCCAACCAGACCATGCAGTTTAGTTCTCCAAGCAAGTCTGTCCTGAACTATATCTGCTGCATCTGGCCACTGAATGCCAATTCTAATAAGGTCCTGTTTGACAATGTCTGCCCACCTCATCCTAAATCTTCCCCTCTTTCTGAGGCCTTTAGGCACACTATTTATAACCCTATTTGCCAATATATAATTATCCATACAGAAAACATGGCCAAACCAACAGTCTCTCTCTGCACAATATGCTGCTTAAGGAAGGTTGCTGACTCCTTTGCCTAACCCATTATTAGTTACAAAGTGTAACCATCTAATGTCCAAGATACTGCATAAACATCTAGAATAAAAAACATATAGTTTCCTGTTATCATATTTACAAAGTGTCCAAATTTCACTACCATAACTAACCCTAGAAAGAACCAAACTATTATACAGTCTAATTTTAGTCTTTAGGTGTATATGCCTATTTCTCCACACTCTCCATAGATTCTTAAAAGTCCCAGCAGCAATCCCTATTCGTCTGTTAATCTCATGCCGCACATCACCAGTATCTGTTACATAGCTCCCAAGATAATTAGACTGTGACACCTGCTCAAGACTGCAACCATTCAGATTAACCAAATCACAGCCTGCCTGACCAGTTTTCATCACTTTAGTTTTCTCTCTGTTTATAACCAAACCTACTCTACTACCAGTCTCATCAACTCGAATGAAAGAGTTCATCTCATCAACATCATTTGCCAAAAGGGCTAAATCATCAGCATAATCTAAGTCAGAAATTTTTGTATCTCCAGCCCATTTAAGGCTAAAATCTTTCCCTTGAAGTGAATTTTGCATAACATAATCGATAACCAAACTAAAGAGAAAAGGAGACAAAATGCACTCTTGTCAAACACGAGAAGTAATGCTAAACCAATTGCTACAAGCCTTACCAACTCTCACACACGATTCAGTGTTATTATAGAGAGCTTTCATTATGTTAACTAACTTGTCTGGTATACCATATGATCTCACAATCAACCACAAATTATGATGATCAACAGAGTCAAAAGGCTTTTTGAAATCAACAAAGCTAGCAACCAAAGGTTTCTGAAACTCTAAACAATTCTCAAGAATCTGCCGAAGAGAAAATATCTGATCCACACATCCCCTACCACTTCTGAATCCACATTGCTCATCACGCAATTGCCTGTCAACCAGATTCTTAATTCTATTAAGCACAATCATGGAAAGAACTTTACCTGGAACAGAGAGTAGGCTGATACCCCTATACTTATCACAAGAACTGCGATCACCTTTTTTGAAAATAGGGATAATAACAGCTCTGGTAAAATCTTTAGGAACCACGTCTTTATCATAAAAGATATTCAAAATTTCAGTCATTCAAATGGTAACTGAAACATTCCCAGCTCTGAGCATTTCCATAGAAATTTCATCTACCTCTGAGGATTTATGAAGTTTAAGTTTACAAATTGCCAAAAAAACTCCAGATTTTGTTATAGGGCCAGCATTAAAGCCACCAATTGTTCGTTCATCGTTGCAAACAATGGGAGTAGAACTAACCACATTATTTAGAACATCACTGAAATGCTCAGCCCACCTATCCATGACAGAATCCTCACCTTCTATAACCTTCAATCCCTGTATACCTGTCTGTTTTCTACCACACAAAACATTAACTCTCGTATAGCTCTCAGCTGTTGTGCTGTCTAACTGCTTCCTCAGCTTTGTCAGCCAAGCCATCAGGCCAAAGATTCTTATCAGCAGCTAACTGATCTTTTACACGTTTATTAAGTTCTCTGTAATGCTTTCTACTAGGACTAGTAGGGTATTGATTAAGGACATTCCTGCTGTTCTTTCTTTGAGAAATAAGCTCAAGTGCCTTATCACTTAAATAATTCTGCCTCCTCTGCTCCTTTTTCTCTAAAAGAGTACTGTTAGTTTCCAAAAAAGCCTGTTTAAAATGACCATTCTTCCTCAACTTCAGTGTTAAGCAAACCATGACTTGTCATAATGACTAAGTAACCTATCATGGTAAGCTTTAGCTATAACTGGGTCTTCCAGAGCTTCAGTATTAAAGGTACATTTTTTAAACCTAGCACAACACTTTTTAAGTTTAAGTTGCAAGACACTTTTAACAAGGTAATGGTCAGATCCAATTTCAGCTCCCCTATATGCCCTGGTATTTCTAACAGAACTAGCCCATTTGCTGTTAATTAATATATAATCAATCATATTCCCATGCAGCCTGTCAGGTGAAACCCATGTGTACTTATGTATGTCATAGTGTTTGTAATAAGTGTTAGTTATTCTGAATCCATTGAGTTTACTGACCTGTAGGAGACGTTGCCCATTGCAGCTACCAATACCAAAAGGGCCTATTACTCCTCCCCAAAGGTCAGAGTCAGTACCAACTTTGGCATTGAAGTCACCAAGAACAAGGGTAATATCTCCTTTCTTGACAGAATTCAAAATATCCTGAAGTTGTCCATAAAACCTATCCTTCTCATCCTCATCGGCATTCTCAGTGGGGGCATAACAGCAGATAACATTCAAGTCTTTAACGCTTGTCTGAAATTTTGCTGTAAGAAACCTTTCATTAATGCACTCATATCCTAGAAGAGCATCACTAGCGTGTCTGCTGAGAAGCAGACCCACGCCTTGGTGATGCTTATTTTTGTCCCTCCCTGAAAAGAGAAATTTAAGATTATTTTTAAGACTCTGACCTCTATCTATCCATCTGGTCTCTTGCAAGCTGAGAATATCTAAATTATAACGGTGTAATTCTTGTGTGAGGACATCAAGAGAAAAAGCTCTGTACAGAGTCCTCACATTCCTATACCTATGGAGAGAAAAAGGTTAGTGGGATGTTTAAAGAAACTATGTTTATTGAGAGAGGGAATGCCGACAATATCAAACAGACCCCTTATTGCAGATGTGGGGTAAAGACCCATTCCCCCACCACTAAAGACTGAAGCCATCTACACTGGAAGACTCTCCAATGTAGAATTTGACGATGCCAGTAGAAGCAAAGTGTTCAGGTGCCTGCGATGACCTCTGCTCAGGATTGTTCAGCAGCTGATAAACATATTCTATGAATCTATTCACTTGGGGCTTTCAACCCACAAACAAGCAGAAAGCACAGCGGAAGATTTTCCTTCCACAAGAAACCCACCAGTGCAGCAAAATCAGAATCCATAATCAAGCTCAGAGCCATAATTTCGTTCAGGTTGGTATATATGGTCAGCACCAGGACCCTGTGTGGTTGACCACTCAGCAGGTCAAAAAAAGAAAAGTAGCCATAGTTGTCCAGATCAGTAGGCCACACTAATCTGTTAGCCCTCCCCTTCCATTCACTTCCACAAGAGAGTATCTCTTTTGAAAGATACTAACGGTGTGCCCATGAGAAGGCGGGGTCAGACATTAGGTGCTACCAAAATTTCAACAGCTACAACACACCTATATAACACACCTATATAACACACCTATATAATAACCTATATAACACACCTATATAATATATAGAATAAAAATCGATTGTTTTTCGGAATTTAAATGCATTTGCAATTTGAAATATAAAGAATGAAAACTGGTTGCGTATTTGTTTACCTGTTGTTCCGACATTTGAATCATACTTCAATGTGAAACCTCCTAAGTGCATTTTTACAATTGGTGTTGTTTACTTCAGGCCACTTTTATAAAATTTACTAATAAGGTTTTCCTCCATTATTATTAACAATTTTTTATTCTGCATTAGCAGTTTTTCCAGTTAAAATAATTTGAGCATTTTCATTACTTTGCTTCATAATTATTTTAATTCAAGTGGTAAAAAGAGCTACCATGCACTCTTAAAAGTTTTCAATTGAGCAAACAGATGATGAGAAATATGCAAATTATAGTGTTTTATTTACAATTATACAACATAAAAAGCATTTCTCTTTTATTCCTTAAATTTAAAAAGTTGCTCTTCTCACACAGCTCTTGAGAAAGGGGGGCAGATTTTTGCTGTCAGTGGAATATCTCTTGACACTCTACCACCAAAATTTCAACAAATTTCACTTACATTTGTTGAAAGTTTCACTGTTTCCATATTTAGTGATCTATAACAACATGAATTATAAAACTACCTAAGAATTTGAAAAATGCAAATTGCATTCATTAGTGCCAATTCAACTAAAAAAGTTTTCCCGATTATCTCTTTAAAAAAAGTTGAATTATCTTGTACCCCTTGGTCTAATCCTTTCAGTGTCCAGGCTGAAAAACAGGTTTCCGTCAAGGGGCCAAGATATTTTCTCACTATGCTCAGCCAAAAAAAAACTAACTTTAGAACTTTTTTACCAAATAACTAATGAAAGGAATTATGGCATGTTGTATACTAAATTAATCAGCATTTAATTCTGGATTTTCTGAAATTATAATATTTAACAAAAAAGACAATATGTTTCATTTTAATAGGACTTGTTTTAGAGTCATGTAGTAAAAAAATGCATCTGGCAACAACAGAAAAAAATACCTAACAGACAGAAATGATTACAATGCACATGAATAGAATGACTATATATTTCTGAATAACAAAAAAAATTACTTTTTTGGTTTTAAGTAAATATTTTTCTCGGTACCATACTTTGAGGAAATTCCAGGCTTTTAGCCAACTGTGCTGAGTGAGATAAACAAGTCAACTTTAGAATTTTTTCTTAAAATAACCAATCAATGGAAATAGGTCATGTTATATACAAAATTAAACAGAATTTAATTTCGAATTTCATAAAAATAATATAAACAAATTTGCAAGCATGTTGATTTTAATAAGCCTTTTTCAATGTGATATGGTGAAAAAAAAAGATCGCATTGTACAATTAAGGCTTCATTTTGGAAAATCTGCTGAATAAAAGTAGTTAAATTACATATTTATGAAAAGGAAATTTCCTCCCGAATAATATAATATTCAACCTGAAATATGATATTTATTTCTTTTAATAATTCTTTTCAATATCGTATATTTTAAACATGGCCAGTCTTATACAACATGACTTGGACTTCTCACATTCATGGGATTTTCTGAACTGGTTATGAAAATATTATGAGTTTTTTCTTTGGGTGTTGAAGTTTGGTGATCTTGGCTAAGTGCAGAAAGGTTTGCGCACCAACTACCAGCCCTTCCCAAAATTGCCCTCCCAAATGATGGCCAATTTCCATAGCAAGGAAGTCTTATTTTGCTTCCGTATCCAAAACATTCAATTTCAGAAAGTGGTACAAGCTCAAAGTTTTTTTATTAAAAAAAAAAAGAAATGTTACATATAACTTAATGGGATGTTAAATAAAATATCTGCAACAACTTTTAAGCCGGCCTCTGATCTAGCATAACTCAGAAAGATCGATAAATCAGCCGATTGAAGATCGCTAACTAATGGAAGTAAATATACAGAAATTAATTTGCTTTCGTTTCTGTGTTTCTTTCCAAGAACTCATTTATTTTTCAGAAAATGATACTGTATCAAAGTTTTGCAGGAAAAGCAATAAATAATAAAATAAAAATTAACAATCAGCCGATTGAAGATCGCTAACTGACGGAAGTAAATATACAGAAATTAATTTGCTTTCGTTTCTCTATTTCTTTTTATTTTCTGTTTTCTTTCCAAGACCTCATTTTTTTTCAGAAAATGATACTATATCAAAGTTTTACAGGAAAAGCAATAAATAATAAAATAAAAATTAACATATAACCTAATGCGATGTTAAAATATCCACAGTAACAAGTTGTAGGCTGGCCATACAATATAACGTAACTATAAAAAAAACCAATACTTATTGATCGGCAAAAGATCGCTAATTTCCGAAAATAAATCTACTGAAATGTAAAATAACTAAGGTTTAAATATAAAAAAAAATACTAACTTCACAAAAAGTATCCAATATGCTGACCAAAACTGTAAACAATACTTATAGCACACGGAATGGAGATATCATGTGTCAGCCATCTGCGTCTTGTTTGACTCAGTGAAGCATAACTAATTAAAATAAATCTACTGAAATGTAAAATAACTAAGGTTTAAATATAAAAAAAATACTAACTTCACAAAGAGTATCCATTATGCTGACTGAAAACTGTAAACAATACTTAGAGCACACGGAACGGAGATATCATGGGTCAGCCATCTGCGTCTTGTTTGACTCAGTGAAGCATAACTAATTAAATGCAGGTGCAACCAGAATTTCTAAGAAGGATGTGTTTACTTTTAGTTTCAATTTGAAGGATGCTGAGAAAAATGATAAAAATAACTTGGGAATACTGAAATAAGTTTATGACATTAAAGAGTGTGAAACAGAAAAAATAAATTGCGGCAAATAATTTTGTAATTACTTCCAAAATCTGTCGTTTTTAAATATAGTTTTTTTTTGTTATTTTTAGGAGATTTTTCGAAACTTTGAGGAAAAATTTGTTGATAATTCAAATCAAACTTGTGAGCTTAAATCAGAAGGTTGCTTCAGCAAATAGGAACGTTAAAAGCAAATCGGCAGTACTGTTTAGTGCTTCTAAGAAATGGCTTTATAAAATTATTTATATTGTAGTTTAATAAAATATGCATCAAATTAAAAAACAAAATATTATATTTGAAGCCTGAATTATATATTTTTATAAGTTATATATAAAAAAATTTCAACGGCAATTTTTATTTTTAAAAAAAATTATATTTTTTTATTGTACTCTAAATGTATACATATGTCCTTGGCCTCTCAATTCAGATTCTTCAAACGTATACAGACGACATGGACACTGGAAGGATAAAGGGGTCAACTAATTGTTGCCATTGGAAACTTTGTGACTTTCGCATTCCACCACCAAAATTTAAAATTTTTAACATAAATATGTCATTTGCAATATTAGTTAAAGAATTTGGAATTTTCATACTGTTAGAGGGTTCAATTATATCTTTTGTGAAATTCTGAATGTGCAATTCATAACATTTCATCAATACCTATCCAACCCCAAAAAAATTTGATTTATCTGTAAAAACAAACAATTATCTCTTAAAACAAAATTTCATTTTCCCACCCATCTGGATCTAAGGAATTGTCTTATTGTTGCCAAGAAAACTTCATGGCTTTCATATTCTACCACCAATATTTCCAGCCACTTAAATTCGAAAATGATATTTAATTTATCCCTATAAACAAAAATGTTTGAATCCTAGAGATGGACAGACAGATGACAAAGTGAAAAACAGTATCTCTCTCTTTTTTTTTAAATGAGATAATGTGTTTACTTTGTTGTTTTGTCTGTTCATCTGCAGACATCAAACTTTTTGGCTTTTAGAGATAGATTAGAAAACCTTTTTGGGTTGGACAGATATCGATGAAATATTACGATTTGAGATTTTCAAATCTTCTGAAAGCTATAATTGCACCCTCTAATGGTGCAAAAAGTTAAAAATTCCACTTTTAAATGAATATTGCAAATGATGTATTTATGCTAGAAAATTTGAAATTTTGTGGGTGGAATGTGGTCATGATGTTTGCATTTGCAACAAATAAGTTCTCCTTCCTCCCAAATGGGTGTAAAATACAATTGTTATTTGTTGTTGTAAGTGAAAAATTATTTTTTATTTGGTTTTCTACTAATCAGATATGATTTGTATTTTTCAAATACTTTAATGGTCTTAATTTACAGTGTTAGAGGGCACTAAAGACGGAAAACACGAAACTTTTAACGAATATTTCAAGTGATTTATTTATGGTAGACATTTGAAATTTCTGTGGTAGAGTGTGGAGAGATATTCCATTGACAGCAACATTCTCTTTTCATAGAAAAGCAACTTGTTAAATTGGAGGAAAGAAAGACATACCTTTTATGTAAATTTAATTTATGCATGAATTAAGCTCTAACATTAAAATCCTCTATAACAGCTCTCTAGTCAAATTAGGAGGAGTGCATCAGTTTAACATTTCAGAACTTAGTGACAATAGGTGTTGCCTCTATACCATCTCATTCTACTAATTAACATTATTCCTTAACCATTAACTTATATCTCTGCACTCCTCCTGATTTGACTAGAGAGCTGTTATAGAGGATTTTAATGTTACAACTTAATTCATGTATAAATTAAATTTGTCAATCTAGCTTTGTAGTTTATTACTTAATACTTTTTATGTTGTATAAATACTAATAAAATACTATTATTTGCAATTTCCCAATCATCATTTAGTTCAGATTAAAACTTTTAAAGAATGCAAAGTAGGTAAATGAAATTCTGATAGCAATATATTCTATTTCTTTTCACACAGTTCTTTATACCTTATATACAGAAAAATTAACACTGTTTTCAACCCCATTTCTTTTCATCCTGTGAACAATACCTGTGTTCTGAAACTAAACTGGTAAAACTACCAAACCTGTTAGATATGGTGGGCCCCAAGCTATTGGTCTCCTAGCTGATGTCTGCCTTTTTCAGTCCCAAGTCTTTACAACTCTGCTGGCTTGAAAGTGTCTCTCATTGATACATCACTTCCTAATCTGGCTAACATCTGTCTAATGCTATGTAAACCTCTCATGTAGAGAACATATGGTTTTTCTGATATAACAAACAACAGAAGTATCTGGTGAATGTAGGAGGCTAAATTTGTCTCTGTCCTTTTTCATTATTTTTTTTTATTTGGAGCTGAGCTGGAAACTTGTTTTTTTTGGGCACTGAGTAATTTGCAGACTGATTCACACAGGACACAAACACAAGATGTGGATCAGGCAAAGGTTGCCCACTGGAAGTCGGTGATTGGGAGGAGAGCCGAATCTGTTCTTTTGTTATTTCTATATTTATTAATTAGCTTTTCTATTGTGTTTGGATGATAGCCATGGGACAACAATGGATTGAACGTTTTGAATTTCTGTTTTGAGTAAAAACTTGTTTGATGGTACAATGAAGGCCTTATGACCAAGAGAACGGAAGTCTGCAATATCGTATGCCCATGGGGGCATGAGTTCCCTCATATAATGGAGGGTACATAGGTCTGCTTTCGGTATATTGACATCATCAAGGCTCCTGTATCGCTGTATCGTTTGTTTTTTTTTCTTTTTGGATAAAAACATCTGAGTAGGGGATGGCATTGCTGTTTTCCTCTGTGAAACATATTGTAGAATAGATGCTCTTGGCTTTATTAATGGGTCAATTTAATTGCTAATTGCTGCCATTTCAAATTAAACATATGTTGTTGACATAGTAACACCAGAAGAGAGGTAAAATTGCTGCTAAGTTGAATAATTTTGTTTCAAGGTCTTGAAGGACAATCTCAGACAGGATGCATGAAAGGGGTGAGCCAATGGAAACCCAAGTCGTCCCTGTAGATTTTGTTACCAAACTAAAAATAATTATTTTTGGTGACCAAAAATAATTATTTTTAAAATTAATTATTTATGGTCACCAAAATTAACCAAACTAAAAATAATTATTTTTGATGACCAGTTTTAGTGCTTCATGAATGACATTGATTTCAGGAAGGGAATATTTTTGCACATCAGTTGTTTTTGTCCAAAATATCGTAACAGCATCAAAAACTGGAGTGGATGGAAACAAGGAGACTACATCAAGTGTGACTAATTTGCTGTTGGGAGGAATGGGCAGTGTTTTGAGTATGTTGAGTAATTCCGCTGTAGCAATTTTACTCATCTTCTGGTGTCACTTGTTGATGATATATTTTTAATTTGGAATGACAGCAATGAGCAATTAAACTGCCTCATTAATAGAGCCAACAGCATCTATTCTACAATATGTTCCATGGAGGAGGAGGAAAAAAGCAGTGCCATCCCCTATTTAGAGGAGCCTTGACAATGTCATTATATCAAAAGCCTACCTATGTCCCCTTCCCCATCATAAGCACGGACTCATGGGCATACAAAATTGCAGCTTTCCATTCTCTCATCCTTAGAGCCTTCACCGTATCATCAAATGAGCATATGCTTAAAAAAGAAAATCAAAACATTGAATCCATTGCTGCATACCATGGCTTCCACCCAACAACAATCAAAAAGCTAATAAATAACTATAGAAATGACAATAGAAGAGATTCAGCTCTCCTTTCAATCACTAACTCCGAGCAAGTAACCTTTGCTGGATCTGTTTCTTATGTTCTTGTCCTCCTATGTGAATCGGTTCACAAATTACTCAGAGCCCAAAAAAATAAAAATTGTTTCAGCCCAGCTCTAAATCTGAAGAAAATTATAAAAAGGGACAGAGACAAAATTTAGCCTCTTTCAAAAATCGGGCATATACAGATTTCCCCTACATTTGCTGGACAATTATCTCCTATGCCTTGAATTGCATTCTAGGCAAAGAGATAATTCTGTACCTAAAATAAAGACTTACATGTCTTATGTGCCATCAGCACCCATTTTGAAATATCTTGTTACCTTAATGCAGATACTTTACTGTTACTATTCATGTTGGATTATACTGCCTCATTTCTGCTATATTTTAATAATATATAGTGTTATAGAGATTTTATTAAATTATGATTCATACGCTATGATTTTATAGTGTTGTGTGAGATATTGAAAGAATGGGCCAATCAAGAACTTTATGGTGTTGACATGGGACAAATATTTCATTCTACAAATGTTTGCATTAACCTTATGATCAGATTAGCAAAGAGATAAAAAATAACTTTGTCCAGAAAATTATAAATTTCTGATCAAATATTCATTGATGAAGCAACAGTAATTAATTTCTGGTTGTGAAAGGATTATATCAATAAATTTATTTATCTATTTTATTGAATTAGATGATGTAACAACATATTGTCTCCTCTTTGATTCTCCCTCTTTAATCTATTGTTACGACTGAAAAATACCCGAATGATTGCTTGTGATGTGCAGCTGTAATGTTGGGATCTCATCATGGGCTAAGATATTACTTAAAAATTTCCTTCAATTATTGTATGGCACTTGACCAATTACAGATTAGAAAAGAAGTCCATGATGCTGTCAAGACAGTTTCAAGAATCACCAGATTCATATAATTTATTTTTTACTTTGTTATTCTTTGATAATGGTGCAAGTAAATTGCATAATTATAAGTGCCCTGCAAAGCATAGTTTGTCTGCAAGATATAGGATAATTTTATAATTCATTACAGTAGTATGATTA
Source organism: Ryuthela nishihirai (assembly GCA_038380435.1). NCBI lineage: Eukaryota > Metazoa > Arthropoda > Arachnida > Araneae > Heptathelidae > Ryuthela > Ryuthela nishihirai. Next base: position 22,778,951 of record JAWZYU010000004.1, on the reverse strand, counting down.
ACCTTCTTTTGTTTGATGTTTTTTGTTTGCAGCCTTCCATTCTCTCATCCATAGGACCTTCACCGTATCATCAAATGATACGAATTTAAGACAAAAAAATATTGTTAGACATTGACATATGATAATTATAATTTTGACATTGACATATAACATTTATATTATTTAATAATGAAATTAATGACATTGGCATAGAGCATTTCTGACACAAAAGCAAATTTCATGATAAATGAATATAATATTTTCACATTACAGTGTTTCTTGTTTAATAAAATCTATTTTGTGCTACAATAAACCTTTTCTCTGATTTATTACAATAAATCTTTTTTTAACTTCAGTTATACATAGTAGCTTTGGTTCTCAGTATTTGGTTATAGTGGTTTTTATTTGATCTATTTTTTAGGTCTTCTTTAAGTTTGGTTTTCAATAATGAAAAAGAGTTTATGATAATATTTGTCTTAGTAAGAGGTTAAAAGTATGTGGTACAGTAAAATTCTGAGAATCCAGAGTTTATAAAATACTAGCAAACTTTTGTGAATTTTACAGTCTGTTATTTTTCTGTGTATTAGAGAATTCTGGTGGAAGCCCCATTGGCACTTTGTGGCAACTCTACTTTTCATATGTGATGAATCATGATTTTAAAACGTATAAGTCAGTCGATCTGTGACAAAACTAAATACTATAGTGTATTACTTGCTGTCCTAGTACTTTCATGTACATATGCAGCTTACATGTACTATTTACCAATCTTTATTAACCCCATAAAAATGCCTCCAAAAGTGGATAAGAGTTCATAATGTGAAAAGAAAGAAAACTACATTAAAACATAAGAAACTTTCTTAAAAAAGCTGTAGAAATGTCTACTGATAGAGCAAGAGTTCCACTCACAAGTAGTGCGCCACATGCACATAAAATCGTCAAAATGAAAGAAAGATTTTTTTTAGTATTCTTTTTAATAAAAATACCACTTTTATGAATGATTTCCAGAATAAATTCGTAACATACACTGTCGTATCAGAATAATATGACCACCTACCTAATAATGGGAATAACCACCCTTGGCCTGTATGACAGCAGCGAGACGGCGTGGGATGGACGCAGTGAGGCCTTGGAATGTTGCCAGAGGCACACATGCCCATTTGGACTAGCACGGAGGTTCTGGAGATGACATGGTTGTGGGTCCGCACGCCAATCTTGTCAATCCAAATAGTCCCACAAGTGCTCTATAGGATTGAGGTCAGGCGATTTTGCCAGCCAAGGGAGAACAGAAACATATCTGTCGTGTTCCTGGAACCAGCCACGCACCACCTTAGCAAAATGGCAGGGCGACACACCATCACCACCAGGGTAAACGTTCAACCTGAAGGAATGCATGTGGTCAGCGAGGATGGACAGGTAGCCATTGGCATTCAGGGACCCATCCAGTGGTACCAAAAGTCCCAGGTCATACCAGGGAAACATTTCCCAGACATGCACACTGCCACCGCCGGCCTGTACTTGACCAAAAGGTGTGTCCAGGTGTTGGTTCTCATGTGTCTGACGCCGTATCCACCACCGCCCATCACTTCTGTGGAGTAGAAACCTCGATTCTTTGGAGAAAACCTTTTTCCACTCTTCCACTGTCCAATGACAGTAGTCCCGTGCAAACTGCAGGCATCATTGCCGATGGACCTTGGTTAACATGGGCGCCTTTATGCAGTGTCAGCTCCAGAGACCCATGTGTAACAGGGTTCACTCTACTGTTATTGGGGACATGTACCTGGAGTTCATTTGAGTGGTCAATTGCTGCACTGTTGCGCATCGATTGCCCTTTACCAGTTGATGGAGGCAACATTCTCCTCTGGGGTCGATCCGCAGTTATGACTTCTGGAGGTACTCAGTGTGCCAGCGCTCCATTCTTTGTACACCTTTACTACAGCACCTCATGAACAGCACATGAAATCTGCTGTTTCCAAGATGCTTCCACCCTTGACGCAGTAGCCGATGATCATTCCTTTTTGAACTTCCGTCAAATCAATACCTCTGCCCATTGTGCTCACATTAAGCACTATGTCTCATATGTCCTGGCCGGCCGCTTATATCTCTTTGTGGTTGACCTTGTCATGTGCACTCTGTGACAAGCCTGGGTGGGTACACTATGATTCCGTGGGTGGTCATGTTATTCTGATATGACTGTGTATTATTTCACAGTAAAAACACTATCATGATTTGTTTGTTTCCTTTTTCTTCATCCTCCTTAAATTTCAATCTCAAAGTTACTGCTGAGAATCGGAAAATCCAGACCATCCCAATCCCTGAGCAGTCCAGATTTTGGGACTCTTACTGTATTTTGTAATTGCTTCTGTATTTTCCATAGTTGTTTGTAGAATTTTGTGACTGAAAATAGTTTTTTTTTTGTTTCAGTCTTGTATTTTTTTCTATGTTGAATACCAGTGGGTGTTACTTAGCGAGTAAGAATTCAAAAATTAAATGATTGTCAATTCTAATTTAACTTACAATCAAAACAACTAACGTTGCTCAAGAGAAAAAATAGCAAAGATTCAAAAAAGTCTCTATAACAAACAAGTTTATTTCCAAAAAAATATTTTTAAACACTCACCAACGAAAATGAAAACGTCATCTACATCATCACTATCTTGCTGCTGCTAACAACAATTCTCTGTGACTAACACCAACTCCTACTGACAACTTCTAACTACTGACTCTACTCACTGACTCTTACTAACTTCTGTGACTACATGTCATGGTTATAACAAGCATACAGGCTCGGCAACACGTGGCTGTTGCACCGGTAAAGACATTTGCATAAAATGACGAGCGCGCAAGCTATGACACAAGAGGGGGCGTGTCCTTATACACGTGCGCTTTTGCGGGTGACAACCGAAAGTTCGGAGTTGTGCATGCAACTCCTATGCTCTTGGAAGCGAGTGCTGTGATGCCAAAAATGAAATAAAAACCCCCAAAATGATAAATATAACATAAATTAAGCAAAACTGGTTAAGGTAAGGTAAAAGTGAATGAGGGGGCATCACAATGTTTAAATAAATTCTATTATGATTAAAACAACATATAACAGTATTGTAATCTTCTTGGAAAATTTTAATGGCTTTCTCTTGGTTTTTATTTGAAGTGGCAATTATATCATATACAATGCAATTATTATATACATAAATACATGACTTTTTATATTAGTGTCAACCAAGTCATTAATCATAAATGACAATCACAGCGTTACCTGTTGACTTTTTAACATCTATAAATCAATAAATATTTTGTGGAAAAAATTTCGCCGACTTACAGGACTTGCAGTACAATATAAAAAGAAATAGTTGGCACCCCAGTTGGCGCTGAAAATCTCGGTGAAGAGCTTGGTCTTAAATTAGTGGAAAAAAGACAGAGCTGGCATTAATTTAATGGTAGAATACTCTGGCATGTTTCTGGAGAGATGCTGGTTCAAGTCCCATATATCGGCAAAATTTTTTCCACAAAACATTTATCAAGTCATTAATGTATATCAAAAAGAGTAAAGGTTCTAAAATTGATCCTTGGGTACACTGTTATCATTTATCTTTTTTTTTTGGTGATGCATCACCAAAAAATGATGTATATCACAAAAGTTATCACCACAAAATGTGTATCATTTAGAACTAAAAGTTCTGCTTATATTTTTTTACAGAGCTCTCATTTGTTAAGTAGTTCCAAAACCAGAGTCGTGGAATGCCTCTAATTCCACAATTCTCTAATTTATCTAATAAAATATTATGGTCTATTGTGTCAAATGCTTTTTGCAAGTCAAGGAACAATGCTGCTACTTTACCACGTTGATTCAAGGCTGTGAAATCTGGGATATCGGTATCATAAAAGTGTGTCTGTGCCATCAAGGTGTGACTGGGAAATCTCTTAGCAATTTTATAATGCTTTTCTGTTTTGGAAATTATGTTTATAACTTAGTATTTTATGTTTTGTGAGAAATATGTATAGGATGTTATGCCTGTATTTTTCTAGAATCTTATATATTGGCCCATGGCCAAGTAGTTAGCGCCCTTGGCTACTGATCTAAGGGACCTGGGTTTGAGCCCCAGATAAGTCATGGACGTTTGTGTTGTTTTCCTGCTGAGTTCCTGCCATCCTCACAGACCTTTTACTATGGCATAATAAACTAACAGGCTTCTGTCAGACCTCAGTGGCAAGCAGCTGCTTGAGAGGGTATTTATTATTTTGTATTATTTCTTATATATTGTGGACAGAATTATTTGAGTGGTAATTGGCGATATCGGATTTATCACCTCCTGGTCTCAGTATTTAGAATTTGACTTAATATGCTTTGGTTAACTACTTTTGCTATTATATCAACCACTGTATTTATGTTATTTTTACTGTTTAACTTGTATATTATCATAGCCTGGTGATTTATTTTCGTTTAATGATTTAATGTTTTTTTTTTTCAGCAGAGGGTGCAAATAATTATTTGATTTTTGTAAATAAACTGTTGTATAATTTTTATCTTGTTCTTGATTTTTTCTGCAATCTCCGATATCATAGCGTCATATTCAATATTAAATTTGTTTGCAATTTGTAATGCCAATTAAGATTTTGGTATATTTTTTGTAATGATATCGTCAATAAAATTTGTCTCCTTCTAATACTGGTGGATTCTAATACTTGGTGTTTGTTGCATATCTCTTCTATTCAATAGTAGTTGTTTTCTATAAAAAAAATTTTTTTACTTAAATTTCAGCTGTAACTTGGTTTTGGAAGATTTTATATGGGTTTTTATAAGTTTCATTCATTGTATTGTTTTTGTAATTGATCCAAGCTTAGTCTCTATGTTTAATTATGTTACAAATTTCTGGGATGATCAATTCTTTACTCTTATTACATCTCCCGGATAAATTTGTCTCCATTTCGGAAATTCTTGTTTTTATTTAAATTTCTTCATAGTTAAGTTTGAAAAATTTGTAACAGCAATCGCTATCATTAGCATTGTTGATGTTGCAATAAGGTGGTGTCCAGTCAATGTTTTGTCTTTATTAATATTTTTAACTCAAAATATATATATAATATAAATATTTTTCTTTTTTTGAGAAAGTTAACAGTGTTAACTTTCTCAACAGTGATTATATTGTGCATTTTAAGGTCCTTAAGTCCAATTGTGGCAGTGATGATATAATGATCTGCTATTTTACCATGTAACTCATTGAATTAAATGAGATTATTTTTTCCTATTTGACATTTAAATAATCAATACATGTTTGGCAATCCATAACCACTTCTTCTCAAATGATGCCAATGATCAGTTGATAAGTTATATGTGCTGTGCCATTTATCACCAAAAGATGATATAGATTATAAGCTTGTGCACATTCACTGGAAATGCAACTTTTTTCCACAAAACCATTTATTGATTGATTGACATTGAAAAAAAGTCAACAGGTAACTCTGTTGATATTGTTCATTGTTTAAATCATTAATAAAGCTAATAGCATGAAGTGACTTGCTTATTTATTTGCATCTTACTCAGTGCAATATAAAAAAAAATGGTTGACATCCCAGATCATAGATAGTGCCAAGCCCATGTTCTGAAATCATGGAAAGAGTGATAAGTCATATTAGTGGAGAAAAAGACAGAGTCAGCTTAGTTCAATGGTAGAATACTCTGGCATGTATCTGGAGAGACGTGGGTTTGAATCCCGCACATCAGAAAAACTTTTTTCCACAAAACCATTTATTGATCATTATTCAATGATGAAGAGATTCATTCCATCTCGATATATTTATTCATTTCATTAATTGCATCTCTTGCTTGTGTTTCATAAATCATGGTATCAAGTTGTTTCTTTCTAGTATTTATTGAAATAATCATCTAATCACCAAAAGCAGACTTGTAAAAATGAAATGTCAGGGCCTTGCATGCTGCAATCCACAATTATAAATCTTTGGATCTTTTGAAATACTAGGGGAACATCCATGTGATATCAACATTTGATTTTATGTAATAATTGGAACTTGTTCTCTTAAGTAAAACTTTCTTCAAAGTTTTAAGCATATGCCTCTTTCAACAGAAGTTCCTTGCATTGTCTTTCTGCTCAGGTCTTTTGTAATAAATTTTCACTGGAAAACGTCCTGTAGACAAGAAACACTTGAAATGATGAGTTGAAAAAAAAAAATGGGTGTCTGGATTGTGATTCGAACCCAGGTCTCCCAAAGGCATGCTATGTGTCATAGCCACTAGACCACTGAGTTCTTTGTTGGTCTAGTGATTATTTAGTTGTATGTTAATTTTCAACTGCCTGATATGTTAGGCACATTCTGACCTTAGTTACCTTTGCATCATAAAACCCTAAACAACCAACCATCGAACTTGATATGTTAAGCAAAATTTATTCTGATTCATATAACGTTTTGAATAATATATATATAAAGTTCACATTATAAAAGCGTTTGAAACTTTAATCAAATCTATGACTATCCTACTAATTAAAATACAATTAAAATAACTGTGAATTGCTTAGCTTTTTAGCATAGATTTAAAAATGCAGTACCAGATGAAGAAGAAATCCAGCATCTGATGTCTGACCCCGCCTTCTCGTGGTGCAGACCATTAGTACCTTTCAAAAGAGATACTCTCTTGTGGAAGTGAACGGAAGGGGAGGGCTGTCAGATTACTGTGGCCTACTGATCTGGACAACTATGGCTACTTTTCTTTTTTTTCTACCCTGCTGAGGAGTGGTCAACCACACAGGGTCCTGGTGCTGACCATATATACCAACCTGAACGAAATTATGGCTCTTAGCTTGATTATGGATTCTGATTTTGCTGCACTGGTGGGTTTCTGTGGAGGGAATATCTTCCGCTGTGTTTTCTGCTTGTTTGTGGTTTGAAAGCCCCAAGTGAATAGATTCACAGAATATGTTTATCAGCTGCTGAATAATCCTGAGCAGAGATCATCGCAGGCACCTGAACACTTTGCTTCTACTGGCATCGTCAAATTCTACATTGGAGGAAGTATTCCAGTGTAGATGGCTTCAGCGTTTAGAGGTGGGGGAACGGGGTCCTTGCCCCATGTCTGCGATTAGGGGGCTGTTTGATATTGTCGGCATTCCTTCTCTCAATAAACATAGTTTCTTTAAACATCCCACTAACCATTTTCTCTCCATAGGTAGTTGGAATGTGAGGACTCTGCACAGAACTTTTTCTCTTGATGTCCTCACACAAGAATTCCACCATTATAATTTAGATATTCTCGGCTTGCAAGAGACCAGATGGACAGATAAAGGTCAGAATCTTAAAAATAATCTTAAATTTCTCTTTTCAGGGAGGGACGACAATAAGCATCACCAAGGCGTGGGTCTGCTTCTCAGCAGACACGCTAGTGATGCTCTTCTAGGATATGAGTGCATTAATGAAAGGTTTCTTACAGCAAAGTTTCAGACAAGCGTTAAAGACGTGAATGTCATCTGCTGTTATGCCCCCACTGAGAATGCCGATGAGGATGAGAGGGATAGGTTTCTTTAACTTCAGGATAATTCGAATTCTGTCAAAGAAGGAGATATTACCCTTGTTCTAGGTAACTTCAGTGCCAAAGCTGGTACTGACTCTGACATTTGGGAAGGGGTGATAGCTCTTTTGGTATTGGTAGCTGCAATGGGCAATGTCTCCTACGGGTAAATAACTTAATGGTTTGAGAATAACTAACACATATTACAAACACTGCGACATATATAAGTACACATGCATTTCACCAGATGGGCTGCATAAGTATATGATTGATTATATATTGATTAACAGCACATGGGCTAGTTCTGTTAGGAATAGCAGGTCATACAGGGGAGCTGAAATTGGATCTGATCATTACCTTGTTAAAAGTGTCTTGCAACCAAAATTTAAGAAGTGTTGTGCTAGGGTTAAAAAATTTACCTATAGTACTGAAGCTCTGAATGACCCTGTTATTGCTAAAGCTTACCATGATAGGTTACTTAGACATTATGACAGCCATGGTTTGCTTACTACTGAAATTGAGGAAGAATGGGACCATTTTAAACAGGTTTTTTTTTTTTGGAAACTAACAGTACCCTTTTAGGAAAAAAAGAGTACAGGAGGAAAAATTATTTGAGTAATAAAGGCACTTGAGCTATTTCAGAAAGAAGGAACTGCAGGATTCTCCTTAATCAATACCCTACTATTCCTAATAAGCATTTCTAAGCATTTCCGTAGTAATTTCATCTACACCTGGGGTTTTATGAAGTTTAAGTTTACAATCAGCCAAAATAACTTCAGATTGTGTTATAGGGCCAACATTAAAGCCACCAATGCACCTATCATCATTAAAAACAATGGGAGTAGAACAAACCACATGTACCAGAAAGCATTACAGAGAACTTAATAAACGTGTAAAGAATCAGTTAGCTGCTGATAAGAATCTTTGGCTTGATGGCTTGGTTGACAAAGCTGAGGAAGCAGTTAGACAGCACAACAGCAGAGAGCTGTACCAGATAGATAATGTTTTATGTGGTAGAAAACGGACAGGTAGACAGGGATTGAAGGATAAACAAGGTAAGGTTATAGAAGGTGAGGATTCTGTCATGGCTAGCATTTCAGTGATGTTCTAAACAATGTGGTTTGTTTTACTCCCATTGTTTTTAATGATGATAGGTGCATTGGTGGCTTTAATGTTGGCCCTATAACACAATCTGAAGTTATTTTGGCTGATTCTAAACTTAAACTTCATAAAACCCCAGGTGTAGATGAAATTACTACGGAAATGCTTAGAGCTGAGAATGTTTCGGTTACCACTTGGATGACTGAAATTTTGAATATCTTTATGATAAAGGCATGGTTCCTAAAGATTTTACCAGAGCTGTTATTATCCCTATTTTCAAAAACGGTAATCACAGTTCTTGTGACAACTATAGGGGTATCAGCCTACTCTCTGTTCCAGGTAAAGTTCTTTCCATGATTGTGCTTAATAGAATTAAGAATCTGGTTGACAGTCAAATGCGTGATGAGCAATGTGGATTCAGAAGTGGTAGGGGATGTGTGGATCAGATATTTTCACTTAGGCAGATTCTTGAGAAATGTTTAGAGTTTCAGAAACCTTTGGTTGCTAGCTTTGTTGATTTCGAAAAGGCTTTTGACTCTGTTGATCATCATAATTTGTGGTTGATTGTGAGATCATATAGTATACCAGACAAGTTAGTTAACATAATGAAAGCTCTCTATAATAACACTGAATCGTGTGTGAGAGTTGGTAAGGCTTGTAGCAATTGGTTTGGCATTATTTCTGGTGTTTGACAAGAGTGCATTTTGTCTCCTTTTCTCTTTAGTTTGGTTATTGATTATGTTATGCAAAATTCACTTCAAGGGAAAGATTTTAGCCTTAAATGGGCTGGAGATAAAAAAAATTCTGACTTAGATTATGCTGGTGATTTAATCCTTTTGGCATATGATGTTGATGAGATGAACTCTTTCATTCGAGCTGTTGATGAGACTGGTAGTAGAATAGGTTTGGTTATAAACAGAGAGAAAATTAATGTGATGAAAATTGGTCAGGCAGGCTGTGATTTGGTTAATCTGAATGGTTGCAGTCTTGAGCAGGTGTCACAGTCTAATTATCTTGGGAGCTATGTAACAGATACTGGTGATGTGCGGCATGAGATTAACAGACGAATAGGGATTGCTGCTGGGACTTTTAAGAATCTATGGAGAGTGTGGAGAAATAGGCATATACACCTAAAGACTAAAATTAGACTGTATAATAGTTTGGTTCTTTCTAGGGTTAGTTATGGTAGTGAAATTTGGACACTTTGTAAATATGATAACAGGAAACTAGATGTTTTTGATTCTAAATGTTTGTGTAGTATCTTGGACATTAGATGGTTACACTTTGTAACTAATAATGGGTTAGGCAAAGGAGTCAGCAACCTTCCTTAAGCAGCATATTGTGCAGAGAGAAACTGTTGGTTTGGCCATGTTTTCTGTATGGATAATTATAAATTGGCTAATAGGGTTATAAACAGTGTGCCTAAAGGCCTCAGAAAGAGGGGAAGACTTAGGATGAGGTGGGCAGACAATGTCAAACAGGACCTTATTAGAATTGGTGTGCAGTGGCCAGATGCAGCAGATATAGTTCAGGACAGACTTGCTTGGAGAACTAAACTGCATGGTCTGGTTGAACCTCCGTAGCCTGTGGCTGCTTGAGGATGATGATGATTTTGGTATATAATATGTCATAGTTCCTTTCACTAGTTATTTGGCGAAAAAAGAATCTTAAAATAATCTTAAATTTCTCTTTTCAGGGAGGGACGACAATAAGCATCACCAAGGCGTGGGTCTGCTTCTCAGCAGACACGCTAGTGATGCTCTTCTAGGATATGAGTGCATTAATGAAAGGTTTCTTACAGCAAAATTTCAGACAAGCGTTAAAGACTTGAATGTTATCTGCTGTTATGCCCCCACTGAAGGTGCCAATGAGGATAAGAAGGATAGGTTTTATGAACAACTTCAGGATACTTTGAATTCTGTCAAGAAAGCAGATATTACCCTTGTTCTTGGTGACTTCAATGCCAAAGTTGGTACTGACTCTGACCGTTGGGGAGGAGTAATAGGCTCTTTTGGTATTGGTAGCTGCAATGGCAATGGGCAACGTCTCCTACAGGTAAGTAAACTCAATGGATTCAGAATAACTAACACTTATTACAAACACCACGACATACATAAGTACACATGGGTTTCACCCGATGGGCTGCATAAGAATATGATTTATTATATATTAATTAACAGCAAATGGACTAGTTCTGTTTGGAATACCAGGTCATGTAGGGGAGCTGAAATTGGATCTGACCGTTACCTTGTTAAAAGTGTCTTGCAACTTAAACTTAAAAAGTATTGTGCTAGGATTAAAAAATTTATTTTTAATACTGAAGCTCTGGAAGACCCAGTTATAGACAAAGCTTACCATGATAGGTTACTTAGTCATTATGACAGTCATGGTTTGCTTACTACTGAAGTTGAAGAAGAATGGGACCATTTTAAACAGGCATTTTTGGACACTAACAGTACTCTTTTAGGAAAAAAGGAGCAGAAGAGACAGAATTATCTGAGTGATAAGGCACTTGAGCTTATTTCGGAAAGAAAGAACTGCAGGAATGTCCTTAATCAATACCCTACTAGTCCTAATAGAAAGCATTACAGAGAACTTAATAAACGTGTAAAAGATCAGTTAGCTGCTGATAAAAATCTTTGACTTGATGGTTTGACTGACAAAGCCGAGGAAGCAGTTAGACAGCACAACAGCAGAGAGCTGTACCAGATAGTTAATGTTTTGTGTGGTAGAAAATGGACAGGCATACAGGGATTGAAGGATAAACAAGGTAAGGTTATAGAAGGTGAGGATTCTGTCATGGCTAGGTGGGCTGAGCATTTCAGTGATATTCTAAACAATGTGGTTAGTTCTATTCCCATTGTTTGCAATGATGATAGATGCATTGGTGGCCTTAATGTTGGCCCTATAATACAATCTGAAGTTATTTTGGCTGTTTCTAAACTTAAACTACATAAATCCCCAGGGGTAGATGAAATTACTACGGAAATGCTTAGAGCTGGGAATGTTTCGGTTAGCACTTGGATGACTGAAATTCTGAATATCTTTTATGATAAAGGCATGGTTCCTAAGGATTTTACCAGAGCTATTGTTATCCCTATTTTCAAAAAAGGTGATCGGAGTTCTTGTGATAACTATAGGGGTATCAGCCTACTCTCTGTTCCAGGTAAAGTTCTTTCCATGATTGTGCTTAATAGAATTAAGAATCTGGTTGACAGGCAATTGCGTGGTGAGCAATGTGGATTCAGAAGTGGTAGGGGATGTGTAGAGTAGATATTTTCACTTAGGCAGATTCTTGAGAAATGTTTAGAGTTTCAGAAACCTTTGGTTGCTAGCTTTGTTGATTTCGAAAAGGCTTTTGACTCTGTTGATCATCATAATTTGTGGTTGATTATGAGATCATATGGTATACCAGACAAGTTAGTTAACATAATGAAAGCTCTCTATAATAACACTGAGTTGTGTGTGAGAGTTGGTAAGGCTTGTAGCAATTGGTTTAGCATTACTTCTGGTATTCGACAAGAGTGCATTTTATCTCCTTTTCTCTTTAGTTTGGTTATTGATTATGTTATGCAAAATTCACTTCAAGGGAAAGTTTTTAGCCTTAAATGGGCTGGAGATAAAAAAATTTCTGACTTAGATTATGCTGATGATTTAGCCCTTTTGGCAAATGATGTTGATGAGACTGGTAGTAGAGTAGGTTTGGTTATAAACAGAGAAAACTAAAGTGATGAAAATTGGTCAGGCAGGTTGCGATTCAGTTCATCTGAATGGTTGCAGTCTTGAGCAATTGTCACAGTTTAATTACATTGGGAGCTATGTAACAGATACTGGTGATGTGCGGCATGAGATTAACAGATGAATAGGGATTGCTGCCGGGACTTTTAAGAATCTATGGAGAATGTGGAGAAATAGGTGTATACACCTAAAGACTAAAAATTAGGCTGTATAATAGTTTGGTTCTTTCTAGGGTTAGTTATGGTAGTGAAACTTGGAGACTTTGTAAACAAGATAACAGGAAACTAGATGCTTTTGATTCCAGATGCTTATGCAGTATCTTGGGCATTAGGTGGTTCAACTTTGTAACTAATGATGAGGTTAGGCCTTTAAGCAGCATCTTGTGCAGAGAGAGAGTCCGCTGGTTTGGCCATGTTGCCCGTATGGATAATTATAGATTGGCAAATAGGGTTATGAACAGTGTGCCTAAAGGCCTCAGAAAGAAGGGGAGACCTAGGATGTGGTATGCAGACAATGTCAAACAGGACCTTGTTAAAATTGGTGTGCAGTGGCCAGATGCAGTAGATGTAGCTCAGGATAGACTTGTGTGGAGAACTAAATTGCACGGTCTGGTTGGACATCCGTAGCCCATGGCTGCTTGAGGATGATGATGATGATACCAGAACTTCATAAGAGTTTAGATGTTATTCCTGGTGAATTCTTTTTAGCCAGTAGATTCCAATAATTCTGGTCCAGGATTGTTTCAGTCAGCAGTGCGCCAGGCTCATAATCTGCAGGTTTCCAGGTTTGAGCCCTGTGTCTGTGTTGAGAATTTATCCCTGCTAACCCACACATACACCACCACCTTAGCTTTGGTGAGAAAGAGAACGAACACCAATTGGCTTGGAAAGGCTTCCATCCATCAGATGGAACATCAGTTGCTGCTTATGACTAAAATATTTGATGGGAGTATTTTGACTAGCATTTGTAGGACCTAGATGTAAGAAAATATTTGGGAGAGATGCCTGATATTGAGCTGAATTGAACTGAAAAGTCCAATTCAATGCATATATCATTTCACCATCCACAATGCATATATTATTTTTAGTATTTTACCCATCCCCTATGATAATTATCTATATATGTATTTTTCCTCTCTGTTATAGTGATATTTTAAAAAACTTTTCATGAAAAATTTGTCTAATATGCAGGTGTACTATTTTCTTTTACTCCATTCCAATTATAAATTTAAATTAGGGTAATTTATAAGTCTGCACATTTTATTGTCTCCTTGAGAAATTATTATTACAATGTTAATATTGAGCCTTACTCAGTAAAATATAAACCATCATTTTCAATAGTTTTTAATCATCTGTCAGCAAATTGTTCGATTCCTCTTTGATACCATGCTTATTTCTTGGAGGTGAAAAACTCTTATCATCCGTTTTCAACTTCCTGAAATGTTTGAAACTGCTTACCTTGGAGAAAATGAGCCATAGAATGAAAGAGGTGTTAGAAAGAGCTAGGTTTGATCTATACCCTGGATGAGATAGAAGCTCATATGACAGTTCTCAAAGTTTTTCTTTGGTCTAAAGTGTGTTGAGTGGTTTTGTGTTGTCTTGTTCAAGGAATACCTGATGTCTGTTTCCCCATCCTGGTTAGTGTTGCAGCACCACAGAGTGCATGTACTCCAGTTGTGCTGAGTAGAGGCACTGATGGCATGTCCATCAGGAACCAGTTCAAAGTGCACTACATCCTGAAGACTCCACCAAACAGACAATGCTTCCATTTTGAATTGTGCCATCTTTGAGATAAAAAGTGCCAAGCTGGCTGGTCATACCACTGCTTTGAGTGTTTTTATTGTGTAAACAGATCAATTTTTCACCACACATAATAATTTGCTTGATGAAATGATGTTGGCATGGATTAACGAGCAAATTCTTGTGGATTTTGATACAACAGTTTCTTCAGTAGTCAGCTCATATAGGAAATTTCTTCAACTCCTAGCAACCTTAGAATGTGTTGTGAATACTGTATTATAGTTGCTTGTGAGCAACCAAGTTCAGATGAGAACCTCTGAGTGCTTGCCAATGGATCAGCTTCAACAGCATGGAACATAATGTTGTGATCTACTGATATTGGCTATCCCAATCGTGATTTACTTTTGAGGCTTATATCATCACCTTTGAACTTCTTGAACGAAGCTTGAGCAGCATGAATGGAGAGTGCCCCTCACCTTCCACTTAGCATAATTCTCAGGCAGCTTCAGTAGCTTTTAATCCTTTATTCCAGTAATGATGTAAAATTGCCTGAATTTTAATACTTAACTCACTCATTGCACAATGTTTTTGATGATAGCAACCAAGACTCTGATACTTGTAACAGTTATGGACTGACACAGTGGGCTTTCCCTTAGTACTGTATTCAGTGTTATACAAAGACACAATGTACTGACTATTTTCCCTTTGTACTACATTCAGTGGTATGCAAATGCAACTAGATGATGTATCAATGTACAATTTTTCATGGTGAAAAACTCACAGACATATAAATCGCCCTAATATTTATTTTAAACTGGATTACTCATACTAAATTATCATTAGCACAGTTTCTTTTGTGCTTTTGCAGTATTAATATCTATATATTTTATTATATATATATATTAATTTATTTTATAATAAATTGTACAAGCATGATATATGGTAATAAAGCGAATTATAAAAAAAGGGGGGGGGGAAGGTTATGAGAGCACCTGGTATTGAAACCTGGAGGCCTTCAACTTGCATGTCAGAAGACATTGCACTGAGCTAAGCATTGCTCATTTAACATCTTGTTACAATATATTATAACTATTCTAATGTAGACCAAATGTTCAACATATTTTCATATCTAATGTTTATACATAAATATTCTTCCTTGGAAAGATGAAAAGTTGGCAAACCTGGTTCAGTTTCATTCTTGCCAGTAAATTTAATCCTGTTGAGCTTGACACAGGCCACTGAAGATTTTTGCTAAGTAACCATATCTTATACTATTTGTTATATTGGTTGAATAATCCAATCAAGTGTCATTGTCCACTACTAATTGGTGACTGACCTCCTGCAGTTCATCACTGTTTTATTCCAGTGCATGAGCATTTGTGTAATCACTATAACAGATAATGTAAAGATTCCAAATGATGACTGTAATGGAAAAATTCATATTGTACAAACTAAAGCAGATGATGTAGCACTGATTCACAAGGTGAGTGTTGTGATTGTCTAGATCAATGTTCCTTAAATTGTGTCCTGCAGAGAACTTGTTTGGATTTTGCTAAACCCTTGAAAAATCTACAATAAACTAAAGCAGATGATGTAGCACTGATTCACAAGGTGAGTGTTGTGATTGTCTAGATCAATGTTCCTTAAATTGTGTCCTGCAGAGAACTTGTTTGGATTTTGCTAAACCCTTGAAAAATCTACAATAACTAGAATTATATTTTGTTATTAAAATTAGATATGTTAAACCTTGAATGTATTGTTAAAACGTTTTTCTGTTTAGTGCCATGTTATTTCTACCATTTTTTCAAGAAAATTTTCTTAGGGGTTCCACATAATATATATTGTTATGA
Source organism: Ryuthela nishihirai (assembly GCA_038380435.1). NCBI lineage: Eukaryota > Metazoa > Arthropoda > Arachnida > Araneae > Heptathelidae > Ryuthela > Ryuthela nishihirai. The sequence goes on along the minus strand of JAWZYU010000004.1, from coordinate 22,763,028 downwards.
CAGATGAACATGCTACAGTGAGTTTATGGTAAACATGTCATGAATGCTCATGTATGCTTCTGCATGAGAATTACGTAACCAACGAATTGTTGGAACAAATAACCAAACTGAAAATAAGAAAGATAGAATGGTTATGTTGGAGTTGTGGATATGTGAAAGGGGATATAGTTAGACTCAGTCTGCACACGATAAGTGTATAAAAAGAAGTATTTTATATGGTGAGTGTGCAGGAGGTTAATTAGTTTTATTACTGTAAAACCTACTAATGAATTAACAAAGAAAATTAGAATGGTTTACGCCTGAAGTGAAAGATATAAAAGGGACATTGACATTAAAAATGAAGAGGTAAATGTTAATCGAATAGACAAAGCTAGTCTTAACTGTTCTGTAGGAAGAGATTATTACTTTATGTACGATAGTATTTAGTTTGTTTATAAATAATTTCATCCGTGCTTTTGTAATAAATTGCATTGTTTTGTAATTATCATTGTAAAATATTTACTTGAACTCATGCTCAGTGCTCATCCATTTTAATTCGTAACAATATATATAATCTGAAAAAGTTTGAGAACCACTGGTCTAGATAACATAGAAAATAATGATTAAAAAACGAATATAATAATATGTTAATTTAAGTATGACAAATCATAAATACTGAATTTGAAATTTGTTTATTATTTCTGTAATTATTTTTGGTGGGACAGTTCCTCATGTGGCATAATGCCCTTGCGGGGCATTAAGCTGTGTCCCCTTATGTAGGGAATCATACCCAGTTAAAGAACATGCTGGATCGACATGAGGCTTCCATCTCTTTCCTAACAATTGTCCAGTGGATTTCCTTCGCTAACTTTCTTTGAACCATTGTTATCCTTGTGACTTGACCATTTAGCTAATTGTGTACAAAAGTGCTGCTCAGAGGTAAAACAATACAATTATAGTTCTGCATGAAAAGTTAAATTTAATATAAATAATAAAAATAAATCCCCCCTCAAGCAGCTGCTTGCCACAGAGGTCTGACAGGAGCCTGTCAGTGTAATACACCATAGTAGAAGGTCTGTGAGGATTGCGGGACCTCAGCAGAAAGACAACACAAACATCCATGCCTTATCCGGGGCTCGAACCCAGGTCCCTCTGATCAGTAGCCAATCACGCTAACCACTTGGCCACCATGTTGTATGAAAATTTAATAATTAAAGCACCAAAATTTCTTTAGAAAGCTTAGAACATTGGTAAATAATCATCCTCTTAAAATTTAACTGTAGTCTATATGATGCATCCAATAACACTGGACAACACACAAAAAGGCTTTGAAATGAAAATAGCTGATCTTTACTAATTTCGAGGTGCTGAACACGAAAATGACAATAAAATTTTTCGATTGCCTCTTGTTTAGGAGAGACAGAGATGGTTATGTATAAACGACTCAGTCTGTATTGAGTATATAGGTAACCATTTCGCAATGCTGCCAGCCATACACACAACCACCGGAGCTATTACGTCATACTCTGATCTGTGACTCTGTCTGAGCAATGAGATCTCTCTGATTAATGATCAGAGTCTGTCTGATGCAATGTAGGTGAGTCATGACATCGTGGCTTTACGATCATGGGTAAAAGATGATGCAATCGTTAGTTGTAAACGCCATCTCGTAGGGTGAACAAGTCTTGAGCTACTCCCATTTACCCCTGAGTAATAAGTACTACACAAGTGATCCTTGCAGTTTTAATCCAGCAGTAGTGATGCCTCGTAACTGTGTTAATAGTGCAGATACGTTTTGTTACATTTGCGGGGAAGTGATGTTTTCAAGCCAGAAAAGGGCCATCACTCCAATAGTGAAAGCAGCTTACGCATTTTATTTTGGATGCAAGATCAGGGACCAGGACAAGGCATGGGACCCACACATATACTGCAATACATGTGCAAGAAATCTTCTGAAGTGGCTATGCCATTTGCTGTTCCTATAGTTTGGAGAGAGCCAAGCAATCACACAAATGACTGCTACTTCTGCATGGTTCCACCTGTTTCTGGAGGCATCACAAGGAAAAAGAAGTGGACAATAGCTTACCTAAATGTACAGTCTGCTCTCTGACCAGTTCCACATGGTGAAGGCCTTCCCATTCCTGAACCTCCGAAAGAATTTTCCATCGATTCAGATGAGGAGGGAGGCAAACCGACGTCGGGTTCTCTGCAGCCTTCAGTGTCTAATGATGATCCATTAGTCTGCCACAGTGTGCCATCTGCACCACACATTCTCACCTAAGAATAATTAAATGATCTTGTTCATGATCTGGAGCTATCCAAGGCCAAAGCAGAGTTACTTGTATCAAGACTTAAACAATGGAATTTCTCAAGGAAAATGTCTGAGTGACTTCATTTCGAACTTGTCATTAGCAGTTTGCTCCTTATTTCAGAAAGTAAGATGACCTTGTGTTCTGCTCCGATGTAGATGGCCTGATGAATGCCCTCGGATTCAAATATGACCTTCCAGAATGGCGACTATTCATAGACTCCTCAAAATTAAGTCTCAAGGCGGTGTTGCGCGTAATGGAAATCGACTTCCATCCATTCCGGTCGGACATGCTGTCTACCCAAAAGAAACCTACGATAACCTAAAACAGCTGTTGAACTATCTTCAGTACAGCAAGTATGGCTGGCATCTCTGTTGTGACTTGAAGGTAGTGGCTCTGTTAATGGGTCTGCAGCTGGGGGTATATGAAGTACTGCTGTTTGTTATGTGAATGGGACAGCCGAGCAAAGAATTTGCACTATGTGAAGAGAAACTGGCCTCAGAGGAAATCTTTGAAGGTCGGAGAGAAGAATGTGGAACACCAGCAGTGGCAAAAATGCATAAAATCCTGCTAACATCCCTACACATCAACTCGGTGTGATGAAAAACTTCGTAAAAACCATGGACTGGACTGAATCAGCTTTCAAGTACTTTGCTGACAAATTTCCTCAACTCAGTGAAGCGAAAATTAAAGAGGAAATTTTTATGGGTTCTCAGATCCGCGAGCTGTTGAGAGACCAGATGTTTGACAACCTGCTTCAGGGTGACGAGAAAAAATGGGTGCTTTTCATCTGGTGCCAACTAAATTTCTCGGGAATGTCAGGACAGACAACTACAAAAAACTGGTTAAGGACCTGTTGTACTGATCACAAACTTGTCTGCAATATGTCCTTAAAGATCAACTATCTCCATTCCCACTTAGATTTCTTCCCCGACAACTGTGGCATGGTTAGTGATGAGCACTGTGAACGTTTTCACCAGGACAGTGCAACAATGGTGAAACGATTCCATGGAAACTGGTCCACTTCAATGTTGGCTGACTACTGTTGGATGCTTGCCAGAGATAATCGGGAGCAGATGTACAAGCAATGAGGAAAGTGACATCGGAAGTAGAAGTGGAGTTTTATCAATACATGTCATATGTACATATTACTCTATTATATAAGAAACTGTTACAGATTTCTCAGAAATCATAGCCAATTTTGCATTTTTATTGTCATATTCGTGTTCAGCACATTGAAATCTTTAAGAAATGGCTACTTTTAACTCAGAGGCATGACTTTTATGAAAATTTGTTGCCCAGTGTAATCAGAGGTAGACATTCACTACAATATTAAAAATGTCTGAGAATTGACAATGTAGTAGATTTTGAAATGTTAAGAAATAAATGTCAAATTCTAATGGGGTTGCAACAATAAGTGATCAGTCTATTGTTTCTAACATTAGAGAATTAAGGGGATAGGATAACTAGTTGGTAACTTGTTCAGAGGAATAAGATACTTAATTTTTTAAACTGCACATATATATATACTTAATTAAATTTTTAGACAATAAATATTCTTATAATTTCATTGCTAACATATTTCAACTATACTGATGCTATGGAACTTATTCTACTGAACCAGTTTACACTTAGTTATCCTATTCCTTAATATTGATAGCTAATACATTATTTATTGTTGTACTACATTTAGAATTTGTACAGTCTCTATTTTTTAATATCAGAAAGTCTACTATAATGTCAACTCTCTACTATCGTGAACATTTCAGTGAAAGCTTAACTTGTTATTCAATGCATCATTTGAGCAGTTAAAAATTTTCATGACTGATTGTCAGGTTAAACTCTTTCATATAACATTATATCAAATTAATTAAGCAATGCTTCATGTAGCTTCTTCCGCAAAATTCCCCGCCCTGCCCACGGTCAGTAGGGGACACCGATGGGCTTGGAAAGGCCACCGTCCGTCGGATGGGACGTTAAGCCGTGGCCCTGTGTGTGGGAGAGCCATACCCTGTGCACGTTAAAGAACATGCTGGATGGCCTTGACGGGAGGCTACCATCTGTCTCCCAACAGCTGTTCCAGTGGGTCCCCTCCCCAAACCTTCTCTGAGCCTTCGGGGTCCATGTGACCTGGCCATTTAGCCCATGGTGTGCAAAAAAGTGCCGCTCAGAGGTTAAACAACCCAACCCATGTAGCTTCTTGCAAGCCTCATGTGGCTCAGACAATAATTTAAAGTTCTTCACAAAGATTATTAAATTGTTCCACATGCTTTAGTTGTACATGCCAAATAGAGTAATGCTAATATTGTATTAATATGTTATTTATGAAGAACTTAATAAATAATTCGTTAATTAAAATATAAATACACATCACTTAAAGTTAAGAGGTGTCTCAATAGGTAAAGTGCCAGACTGGTAATCTGCAGTCCCAGGTTCAAGTTCCAGCTAGGCAGTGTTAAGATTTATCTCCACACAACTCTCTGCTCTGCCCATGGTCAATAGGGGACACCATGGACTTGGAAAGGCCGTCATTGTCCATTGGATGGGACATTAAGCCATGGCCTCGTGTGGGAGAACCATACCCTGTGCATGTTAAAGAACATGCTTGATGGCCTTGACAGGAGGCTACCATCCGTCTCCCAACAGCTGCTCTAGTGGGTCCCCTCCCCCAACTATCTTGAGCCTTCGGGGTCCATGTGACCTGGCCATTTAGCCCATTGTGTACATAAAAATGCTTCTCCGAAAACAACCCAGCACATTTAATGTTACTTGATAACTAAAACAACATGTTGCCTTTGGCAAATATGGGATTCTTATTTTTGAAAATTTGTGCCATCTAACAGTAGTAATTTGTACTGATGGGTGATTGGAAAATGTAAATCATAATACATTAAAGAAATAATTTTGTGGAAAAAATGATTCAACAATGAGTTGGATTCGAGTCCACAGCTTCCAGTTACATGGCAGGTGCCTTACATGTAGCTGGGAGGCATGGATCTGAATCCCACTCATCAGCAAATCATTTTTTCCATAAAATTATTTCTTAAATTATATAGCAGCAGGTAATCTGTGAATTTATTATTGATTAATTCTTGTAGTAATATGTTATCCCTATACAATACAAAAAGAGTTTTATTTATCCCTTTGAATGAAAAAGTTGCATTTTCTCATGCCCTAGGGTTAAGAGAGAAATTGGTTAGTGTATTTAAAATAGCATATGTATTATTATTATATTAAAATATTGCTGAAATATTTAAAATTAAATACTGACATTTTAAAAATAATTACCAATTTTTTAAATTTTAACCAATAGTTAGTTAATTAAAACACATTTGAATATAAATTATACTTTGATATAATTATTCCAGCCCCTTAGGATGTGAAAAAAATGCATGAAATACAATATAGGCCATCATGTATAGCATAGAGGAGAACAGGTAATTAATTGAATGAAAAAAGCCAGCTGTATCGTAATTCAGAGACTGCATGCCATCTATAGGGATAATGCCAAGATTACCACTAACTACGGTTGAGGACATGACAGTACCATATAGATACAGCTCACCCCACAATTACCTAAGGCGAACAGTACTATAGAAGTAAAGTTCATCCCTCGGTCAAAACCTAAATTTGATCTTCATCCTGGGTCGCCACAAACAAGGATATTGAGGATCCAAGTTGACTCGGCGCCCCTGACACCAATATAGAGGAGGACAGGAAATTTATAATGATGACAAAACCTAGATGCTCTGCAATACATGGACTGCACTACATTATAGGGATAATGCCATATCTCCACTACCTATGTCGATGACAAGACCATATAGATGCAGCTCACCCCACGACTACCTATTGCGAACAGTACTATAGAAGTAAAGTTCATCCATCGGTCAAAACCTAAATTTAATCTGTGCCCCAGTTAGCCACAAACAAGGATATATAGATCCAAGTTGCCTCGGCTCCCGTGGTGGGAACTCTTAGTCAGGCCTTACCAGGCCCCTCCGTCGGGGCCCCGTCCAACCTAGGAACCCCCCAATACCAGTCAGTGGAGCCCTCAACTTCACGCCCCCCCCCCAACCATGACAAGGTGGTTGCCTCTTGGGGGGGAGGAGAATATAGAGGAGGACAATAAACATAAAAAGTACAATCCTTCTATGCTAACAGCATTCAAATTGTATTGCCACATTGTGCAGGGTTGGTCATTCAGTTGCAGGCCAGGCTCGTAATCTACAGTTCCCAGGTCAAGTCCCATTTGCGCCAGCATTGAGATTTATCTGCACAAAACCCCCTACCTTACCCTCAGTCAGTAAGAGTATTTGGGTATCAGTAATAATGGATCAGTAAGAAATTATTGTTATATGTACCTCAGTCAGATGGGATGGGAAAGGCTGTCATCTGTAAGATGGGATGTTAAACCATGGCCCCTTGTGCAGGAGAGCCATATCTTGTACATGTTAAAGAACACGCTGGATGTCTTCATGGGAGGCTTATCTTCTGTCTCCCTGCAGCTGTCCAGTGAGTCCCCTCCCCCAACCTTCTCTGAACCTTTGGGGTCCTTGTGACTTGGCCATTTAGCCCTTTATTTGCAAAATAGTGCCGCTCATAGGTAAAACAACCCAACCCACAAGAAGTCGGCAGTGCCCAATGTTAATGAACTGAATGGCTGTCTAAGAAGCTAAAGCAAAGATGGTGAAGGAAGAAAAGAATAAGTATCCTAAATATTTTAAGGCACCAAAAAGTATTCATTTAAACTTTGCATTATGAAAATGTTCATTGTGTAAGGTGAAAGTAGTCACCGAAAAAGACATCTCATGGAAAGTGAAAAAAGTATAAACAGACCTTAAAATAATGTTATATTGCAATATTAATGAAATTTGTATAAACTAGGTGGCTTGCAAAAAATCTTCAATCAACAAAAGGGTTCTCAGGAAGTCACTTGTTTAAGAATATTGGAACCTACTAGCTAATAAAAATTTAACCCTCATTAGAGCATTTAACCTCTAAGCTCTTACAAAATTTTAACAACTACATCTTTACATCTGTGAAAGAAATTATTGTTATATTTTTCATAATAAGTGGTTATATATTTTATTAAAGTTTACGCTCTTATTTGGCACAACATAGCCCTTGTTGCTCTTGCACCATAAAACCTCAAACAACCAACCATTAAAGCTTACAACATTGTGCTTTTGTTTGTAATAAATTATTCTCCTAAAAGTTTTTTTTTTTATCTTTATAGTTTTCTTGCACATTTATATGCAGGAGAAGCACTAATTCTTATGGATAGAATTGCAGAAGCAATAGATCATCTTAATCCAGAACATGTCAAAGACATAATGCAGACATTCCCTGTGTCTTCTGATGAAACAAAGTCAGGTGAAAAACTCGACGAAACAAGCAGGCCTACAGGACACATACAAAGTAGGTCACATATATGCAAAGTTAAAATGATATTAAAAATAAACCTGTAATAATTATATTTTAATACTTATTGTTTCAAATTGTACTATACTGCATTTACCAAGGATATTGGGACACTTCATCTTATGTGGATGGAAAGCCACATTCAAAGCTCTCTAACTTTGAAAATAAGCACTTTCTGAAAATAAAAAAAAATGTCATTAGCAATGAATTGAAAATCTCAATGAAATTTTTTCAAATCTCTATTTTCAACAATATATTTAATATTTAAAGGGTGTGAAAGTTGAAACTTATAACAGCAGCATTTCTAGTCAGAAGGATATACCTCAAAAGTTAATTAAAATACAAGTAATAACTGTTATATTGAATTTCTTGCTAAAATAAGTGAAATTTAATATTTATGTAATGATTCTTTACATTTTTGGGCAGTTTTAACAAAACTCTTTAGGACAGAGGTGATCATTAAACTTTTTATCTTGGAGGGCACATTTTAAAATTATTATGAGCATGAAGGGCACATATGCAACAAGAATAGATAGGTACCAATATTAAAATGAAAAAAAAAATGTATATGTAGTAAACATCCGATTACACTGCATTTGTGGGGAATAGGGGTTGCCAGTTAGATAAATCTGCCAGTTAAATGATAAATATTTTTTCAGAAACCAAATACAGTATTTACAATCTTGTATTCAAACCTTAATTGAAATAAAACTGCAGTAAAAAAACAATGATAATGTAAATGAAGCATAATGACCTTAATCATCATCTTCATCATCATCTCAAGCAGCCATGGGCTACGGAGGTACAACCAGACCGTGCAATTTAGTTCTCCAAGCAAGTCTGTCCTCAGCTACATCTGCTGCATCTGACCACTGCACACTAATTCTAACAAGGTACTGTTTGACATTGTCTGCCCACCACATCCTAGGTCTCCCCTTCTTTCTGAGACCTTTAGGCACACTGTTCATAACCCTATTCGCCAATCTATAATTATTCATACGGGCAACATGGCCAAACCAACGGAGTCTCTCTCTGCACAATATGCTGTTTAAAGGAGGTTGCAAACTCCTTTGCCTAACCTCATCATTAGTTACAAAGTTGAACCACCTAATGCCCAAGATACTGCGTAAGCATCTGGAATCAAAAGCATCTAGTTTCCTGTTATCTTGTTTACAAAGTGTCCACGTTTCACTACCATAACTAACCCTAGAAAGAACCAAACTATTATACAGTCTAATTTTAGTCTTTAGGTGTATACACCTATTTCTCCACATTCTCCATAGATTCTTAAAAGTCCCGGTAACAATCCCTATTCGTCTGTTAATCTCATGCCGCGCATCACCAGTATCTGTTACATAGCTCCCAAGATAATTAAACTGTGACACCTGCTCAAGACTGCAACCATTCAGATTAACTGAATCACAGCCTGCTTGTCCAATTTTCATCACTTTGGTTTTTATTTGTTTATAACCAAACCTACTCTACTACCAGTCTCATCAATAGCTCGAACGAAAGAGTTCATCTCATCAACATCATTGCTGAAAATGCTAAACCATCCATAACCTTCAGCATAATCTAAGTCAGAAATTTTCGTATCTCCAGTCCTTTTAAGGCCAAAATCTTTCCCTTGAAGTGAATTTTGCATAACATAATCAATAACCAAGCTAAAGAGAAAAGGAGACAAAATGCACCGTTGTCGAACACCAGAAGTAATGCTAAACCAATTGCTACAAGCCTTACCAACTCTCATATATGACTCAGTGTTATTATAGAGAGCTTTCATTATGTTAACTAACTTGTCTGATATACCATATTTTCTCACAATCAACCACAAATTATGGCGATCAACAGAGTCGAAAGCCTTTTTGAAATCAACAAAACTAGCAACCAAAGGTTTCTGAAACTAAACATTTCTCAAGAATCTGCCTAAGTGAAAATATCTGATCCACACATCCCCTACCACTTCTGAATCCACATTGCTCATCACGCAATTGCCTGTCAACCAGATTCTTAATTCTATTAAGCACAATCATGGAAAGAACTTACCTGGAACAGAGAGTAGGTTGATACCCCTATAATTATCACAAGAACTTCGATTACCGTTTTTGAAAATAGGGATAATAATAGCTCTGGTAAAATCCTTAGGAACCATGCCTTTATCATAAAAGATATTCAGAATTTCAGTCATCCAAGTGGTAACCAAAACATTCCCAGATCTAAGCATTTCCATAGTAATTTCATCTACACCTGGGGATTTATGAAGTTTAAGTTTAGAATCAACCAAAATAGCTGCAGATTGTGTTATAGGGCCAATATTAAAGCCACCAATGCATCTATCATCATTACAAACAATGGGAATAGAACTAACCACATTGTTTAGAACATCACTGAAATGATCCGCCCACCTGGCCATGACAGAATACTCACCTTCTATAACCTTACCTTGTTTATCCTTAAATCCCTGTATACCTGTCCATTTTCTACCACACAAAACATTAACTCTCTGGTACAGCTGTCTGCTGTTGTGCCGTCTAACTGCTTCCTCGGCTTTGTCAACCAAGCCATCAAGCAAAAGATTCTTATCAGCAGCTAACTGATGCTTTACACGTTTATTAAGCTCTCTGTAATGTTTTCTGTTAGGAATAGGGTATTGATTATGGACATTCCTGCAGTTCTTTCTTTCTGAAATAAGCTCAAGTGCCTTATCACTCATAATTCTGTCTCCTCTGCACCTTTTTCTCTAAAAGAGTACTGTTAGTTTCCAAAAAAGCGTCTTCAAAATGGTCCCACTCTTCCTCAACTTCAGTGGTATGGAAACTATGACTGTCATAATGACTAAGTAACCTATCATGGTAAGCTTTAGCCATAACTGGGTCTTTCAGTGCCTCAGTATTAATGGCAAATTTTTTAACCATAGCACAACACTTTTAAAGTTTAAATTGCAAGACACTTTTAACAAGATAATGGTCAGATTCAATTTCATCTCCCCCTATATGCCCTGGTATTCCTGACAGAACTAGCCCGTTTGCTGTTAATTAATATATAATCAATCATATTCTTATGCAGCCCATCAGGCGAAACCCATGTGTACTTATGTATATCGCGGTGTTTGTAATAAGTGTTAGTTATTCTGAAACCATTGAGTTTACTTACCTGTAGGAGACGTTGCCCATTGCCATTGCAGCTACCAGTACCAAAAGGGCCTATCACCCTTCCCCAAAGGTCAGAGTCAGTACCAACTTTGGCATTGAAGTCACCTAGAAGAAAGGTAATATCTCCTTTCTTGACAGAATTCAAAATATCCTGAAGTTGTTCGTAAAACCTATCCTTCTCATCCTCATCAGCATCCTCAGTGGGGGCATAACAGCAGATAACATCAAGTCTTTAATGCTTGTATGTAATTTCGCTGTAAGAAACCTTTCATTAATGCACTCATATGCTAGAAGAGCATCACTAGTGTGTAGAAGCAGACCCATGCATTGGTGATCCCTATTATCTTCTCTCCCTGAAAAGAGAAATTTAAGATTATTTTTAAGAATCTGGCCTTTATCTGTCCATCTGGTCTCTTGCAAGCCTAGAATATCTAGGTTATAGCGCTGGAATTCCTTCGCGAGGACATAAAGAAAATAATCTCTATATAATGTCCTCATGTTCCTGTTCCTGCAGAGAGAAAATGATTAGTAGGTTTTTTTTATAGAAACTAGGTTTATTGAGATAGGTAGGGCCAACAATATCAAACAGCCCCCTGATCGCAGGCATGGGGCAAAGACCTGTTCCTCCTCTGCTAAAGGCTGAAATCAGATGCTGGTAGGAACTTCAGGTTGGGTTGTTTTACCTCTGAGCGGCACTTTTTTGCACACCATGTGCTAAATAGCCAGGTCACACGAACCCTGAAGTCTCAGAGAAGGTTGGGGGAGGGGACCCACTGGAACAGCTGTTGGGAGACAGATGGTAGCCTCCCGTCAAGGCCATCCAGCGTGTTCTTTAACGTGCACAGGGTATGGCTCTCCCGCACACGGGGCCATGGCTTAACGTCCCATCCGACAGACGGCGGCCTTTCCAAGCCCATCGGTGTCCCCTACTGACCGTGGGCAGGGCGGGGAATTTTGCAGAGATAAATATCAACGCTGACCCAGCTGGGACTCGAACCTGGGAACTACAGATTACGAGCCTGGCGTGCTACCGACTGAGCCACCCCCGCCCCAGGAACTTCATGTACCATCTTTTCTAGTGGAGTTTTTCAAGAGCCATATAGCTTGCCTTAGACACATTACTCCAGTTTAGGTTTGACGATGCCCAACTAGCTAAGCAAGGTTCAGGTACCTGTGATGGCCTCTGATTAGGATTATCCGCCAGCTGATATAAGGTATCCCATGCCTCTGTTCACTTAGGGCTGGCAACCCAGAAGCAAACAGAAAAAAAAGCGGCAGATTCTCCCTCAACAGAGGCCCACTAGTGCAGCAAGTCCAGCATCCATAATCAAGCTCAAATCCATAAACAAATCCAGTCTAATAGGTATAAATGGTCAGCACCAGGACCCTGTGAATTTGACCACTCCTCAGCAGGGTTGTTTCAAAGTCTCTCTCTCTAGCCATAGTGTAAACATTAGGGGTAACCATGCTCCCAATTCAATATGCACTTAGCACAATACACTTATGGTGCGTGACCAGGTAGTTGGCAGTTCAAATCAAACCAACCTACTCTTGCACCTTTACAAAGTCAGCCCTCTCTATGATCTACCTACCTACTGAGAGGGACTCTGTCCTTCCACTTTTTCTTCTACCAATTGAAAAAAACATTTCATGGAGGGTTAAGCTCTCACTCCTTGCCACAGGCCACTAGGAAAATCTCAAACTTCACATTGATGTCCACTGCATTCCTTGAGAGGGGGGACACAGATGAAATTGACCACTGTCCACTTCCCATACCTTCATAAAAAATATAATGTCTGCTCCTCTGGACATTGCTGGAACAATGATTGATTCTTGCTGTATAAGAAATCAGCATTTACTCTCTCCATTTCGAGGAATTGCTACTTGTAATGGGGAGGGGAGGCTCATGTCAGATGCGTTCAACAATGACAGGTGGTTTAGCTCATCGGGTTAAAGTTTATTTTTAATAATAAATTTAGTTAAAATTTATTATTTTATTTATCCATTCTTGTGAATCACTATTGCCTAACCTCATCATTAGTTACAAAGTTGAACCACCTAATGCCCAAGATACTGCATAAGCATCTAGAATCAAAAGCATCTAGTTTCCTGTTATCGTGTTTATATAGTGTCAAAGTTTCACTACCATAACTAACCCTAGAAAGAACCAAACTATTATACAATCTAATTTTGGTCTTTAGGTGTATACACCTATTTCTCCACAATCTCCATAGATTCTTCAAAGTCCCAGCAGCAATCCCTATTCGTCTGTTAATCTCACGGCGCACATCACCATTATCTGTTATACAGCTCCCAAGGAAATTAAATTGCGACACCTGCTCAAGATTGCAAACATTCAGATTAACTGACTCACAGCCTGCCTGACCAATTTTCATCACTTTAGTTTTCTCTATGTTTATAACCAAACCTACTCTACTACCAGTCTCATCAACAGCTCAAATGAAAGAGTTCATCTCATCAACATCACTTGCCAAAACGGCTAAATTATCAGCATAATCTAAATCAGAAATTTTAGTATCTCCAGACCATTTAAGGCCAAAATCTTTCCTTTGCAATGAATTTTGCATAACATAATCAATAACCAAACTAAAAAGAAAAGGAAACAAAATGCACCCTTGTCGAACACCAGAAGTAATGCTAAACCAATTGCTACAAGACTTACCAACCCTCACACATGACTCAGTGTTATTATAGAGAGCTTTCATTATGTTAACTAACTTATCAGGTATACCATATGATCTCACAATCAACCACAAATTACGACGATCAACAGAGTCGAAAGCCTTTTTGAAATCAACAAAGCTAGCAACCGAAGGTTACTGAAACTCTAAACATTTCTCAAGAATCTGCCTAAGTGAAAATATCTCATCCACACATCCCCTACCACTTCTGAATCCACATTGCTCATCATGCAATTGGCTGTCAACCAGGTTTTTAATTCTATTAAGCACGATCACGCAAAGAACTTTACCTGGAACAGAGAGTAGGCTGGTAACCCCAGAGTTATCACAAGAACTGCGATCACCTTTTTAGAAAATAATAATAGCTCTGGTAAAATACTTAGGAACCATGCCTTTATCATAAAAGATATTCAAAATTTCAGTCATCCAAGTGGTAACCGAAACATTCCCAGCTCTAAGCATTTCAGTAGTAATTTCATCTACCCCTGGGGATTTATGAAGTTTAAGTTTAGAAATAGCCAAAATAACTTCAGATTGTGTTATAGGGCCAACATTAAAGCCACCAATGCATCTATCATTATTACAAACAATGGGAGTAGAACTAACCACATTGTTTAGAACATCACTGAAATGCTCAGCCCACCTAGCCATGACAGAATCCACACCTTCTATAACCTTACCTTGTTTATCCTTCAATCCCTGTCTACCTGTCCGTTTTCTACCACATAAAACATTAACTATCTGGTACAGCTCTCTGTTGTTATGCTGTTTAACTGCTTCCTCAGCTTTGTCAGTCAAGCCATCAAGCCAAAGATTCTTATCAGCAGCTAACTGATCCTTTACATGTTTATTAGCTCTCTGTAATGCTTTCTATTAGGACTAGTAGGGTACTGATTAAGGACATTCCTGCAGTTCCTTCTTTCTGAGATAAGCTCAAGTGCCTTATCATTCAAATAATTCTGCCTCCTCCGCTCCTTTTTTCCTGAAAGAGTACTGTTAGTGTCCAAAAAAGCCTGTTTAAAATGGTCCCATCCTTCCTCCACTTCAGTAGTAAGCATACCATGACTGTTATAATGACTAAGTAACCTATCATGGTAAGCTTTGTCTATAACTTGGTATTTTAGAGTGTCAGTATTAAAAGTAAATTTTTTAAACCTAGCACAACACTTTTTAAGTTTACGTTGCAAGACACTTTTAACAAGGTAATGGTCAGATCCAATTTCAGCTCCCCTATATGACCTAGTATTCCTAACAGAACTAGCCCATTTGCTGTTAATTAATATATAATAAATCATATTCTTATGCAGCCAATCGGGTGAAACCCATGTGTATTTATGTATGTCACGGTGTTTGTAATAAGTGTTAGTTATTCTGAATCCATTGAGTTTACTTACCTGTAGGAGATGTTGCCCATTGCCATTGCAGCTACCAATACCAAAAGGGCCTATCAACCCTCCCCAAAGGTTCGAGTCAGTACCAACTTTTGCATTGAAGTCATCTAGAACAAGGGTAATATCTCCTTTCTTGACAGAGTTCAAAATATCCTGAAGTTGTCCGTAAAACCTATCCTTCGCATTCTCATCGGCATCCTCAGTGGGGGCATAACAGCAGATAACATTCAAGTCCTTAATGCTTGTCTGAAATTTAGCTGTAAGAAACCTTTCGTTAATGCACTCATATCTTAGAAGAGCATCACTAGCATGTCTGCTGAGAAGCAGACCCATGCCTTGGTGATGCTTTCCATCCTCCCTCCTTGTAAAGAGAAATTTAAAGTTATTTTTAAGTATCTCACCTTTACCTGTCCATCTGGTCTCTTGCAAGCCTAGAATATCTAGGTTATAGCGCTGGAATTCCTGCATGAGGGGGACGGGGGTGGCTCAGTCGGTAGCGTGCCAGGCTCGTAATCTGTAGTTCCCAGGTTCGAGTCCCAGCTGGGTCAGCGTTGAGATTTATCTCTGCAAAATTCCCCGCCCTGCCCACGGTCAGTAGGGGACACCGATGGGTTTGGAAAGGCCGCCGTCCGTTGGATGGGACATTAAGCCGTGGTCCCGTGTGCGGGAGAGACATACCCTGTGCACGTTAAAGAACATGCTGGATGGTGTTGACGGGAGGCTACCATCTGTCTCCCAACAGCTGTTCCAGTGGGTCCCCTCCCCCAACCTTCTCTGAGCCTCCGGGGTCCATATGACCTGGCCATTTAGCCCATGGTGTGCAAAAAAGTGCTGCTCAGAGGTAAAACAACCCAACCTGCATGAGGACATAAAGAGAATAATCTCTATGTAATGTCCTCATGTTTCACGTTCCTGCAAAGAGAAAATGATTTTATAAAAAAAACTAGGTTTATTGAGATAGCTAAGGCCAACAATATCGAACAGCCCCCTGATTGCAGGCATGGGGAAAAGATCTGTTCCTCCTCCGCTAAAGGCTGAAGTCACCGATGCTGGTAGGAACTTCAGGCACCACCTTTTCAAGTGGACTTTTTCAAGAACCATATGGTCTGCCTGAGACACATTACTCTAGTTTAGGCTTGACGATGCCCAACTCGCTAAGTGAGGTTCAGGTACCTGCGATGGCCTCTGATTAGGATTATCCACCAGCTGATATAAGGTATCCCATGCCTCTGTTCACTTAGGGCTGGCAACCCAGAAGCAAACAGAAAACACAGTGGCAGATTCTCCCTCAACAGAGGCCCACCAGTGCAGCAAGTCCAGGATCCATAATCAAGCTCAAATCCATAAACAAATCCAGTCTAATAGGTATAAATGGTCAGCACCAGGACCCTGTGAATTTGACCACTCCTCAGCAGGGTTGTTTCAAAGTCTCTCTCTCTAGCCATAGTGTAAACATTAGGGGTAACCATGCTCCCAATTCAATATGCACTTAGCACAATACACTTATGGTGCGTGACCAGGTAGTTGGCAGTTCAAATCAAACCAACCTACTCTTGCACCTTTACAAAGTCAGCCCTCTCTATGATCTACCTACCTACTGAGAGGGACTCTGTCCTTCCACTTTTTCTTCTACCAATTGAAAAAAACATTTCATGGAGGGTTAAGCTCTCACTCCTTGCCACAGGCCACTAGGAAAATCTCAAACTTCACATTGATGTCCACTGCATTCCTTGAGAGGGGGGACACAGATGAAATTGACCACTGTCCACTTCCCATACCTTCATAAAAAATATAATGTCTGCTCCTCTGGACATTGCTGGAACAATGATTGATTCTTGCTGTATAAGAAATCAGCATTTACTCTCTCCATTTCGAGGAATTGCTACTTGTAATGGGGAGGGGAGGCTCATGTCAGATGCGTTCAACAATGACAGGTGGTTTAGCTCATCGGGTTAAAGTTTATTTTTAATAATAAATTTAGTTAAAATTTATTATTTTATTTATCCATTCTTGTGAATCACTATTTTCTATCCAGATCTTACCTCTAACTGTTACTTTAGATATGGTTGCCATTCACATCTTTGTAGAATTTTAATTGACATTCTGCTCCATATATCTTCTCCCTGGAAATCCCATCATTCAGGTTGACCTTGATGATATTTTTTCTCACAGCTTCTGTTCCCCTTTATTCTCATGGGTGACTTAAATTATTTAAATATATATATAAGAAAATTTTCAAACAGCAATTTTTTTTAAATCGAAGTTTCATGCATTGTACAAAAAAAGTTCAATATCATCTCTGAACTCTCATTGCATATTCTGCCAATGTCTATGTTTGACAGTGACCCTGGAAGGATTAACCCTTCCATGTCCAGGTCGTATATATATATATGTTGACAAAATCTGAAATAAAAGGCTGATAAGGTACAACAAAAAAAAAATCAGTTTCTTAAAAATAAAAATTGCTGTTTGAAAATTTTCTTATATATATATCTTATAAAAAATACACAATTCAATTAATTCAATTAATATTCTTATACTATCATCATTACAAACAATGGGAGTAGAACTAACCACATTGTTCAGAACATCACTGAAATGCAGGGTGGGGGTGGCTCAGTCAGTAGCGCTCCAGACTTGTAATCTGCAGTTCCCAGGTTAGAATTCCAACTGGGTCAGCATTGAGATTTATCTCTGCAAAACTCCTCGCCTTGCCCACGGTCAGTCGAGGACACCGATGGGCTTGGAAAGGCCGCCAGATGGGACGTAAAACCATAGCCCTGTGTGTGGGAGAGCCATACTCTCCACACATTAAAGAACATACTGGATGGCCTTGATGGGAGGCTACCATCTGTCTCCTAATAGCTGTTCCAGTGGGTCCCCTTCCCCAACCTTCTCTGAGCCTTCAGGGTCCTTGTGACCTGGCCATTTAGCCCATTGTGTGCAAAAAAGTGCTGCTCAGAAATAAAACAACCCAATCACTGAAAAGCTCAGCCCACCTAGCCATAACAGAATCCTCACGTTCTATAACCTTACCTTGTTTATCCTTCAGTCCCTGTATACCTGTCTGTTTTCTACCATGCAAAACATTCATTATCTGGTACAGCTCTCTGCTTTACCAGTTGTGCTATCTAACTGCTTCCTCAGTTTTATCATCAAGCCAGAGATTCTTATCAGCAGCTAACTTATCCTTTACATGTTTATTCAGCTCTCTCTCTAATGCTTTCTATCAGGACTAGTAGGGTATTGATTCAGGACGTTCCCGAAATAAGTTCAAGGAGAAAGAATATATAATTTCTGAAATAAGTTCAAGGCCTTATCACTCAAATTATTCTGCCTCTTCTGCACCTTTTTTCCTAAGAGAGTACTGTTAGTTTCCAAAAAAGCCTGTTTAAGATGGTCCTATTCTTCCTCAGCTTCAGCAGTAAGCAAACCATGACTACCATAATGCCTAAGTAACCTATCATGGTAAGTATTATAGATATCAGTATTAAAGGTAAATTTTTTAACCTTAGCACAACACTTTTTAAGTTTAAGCTGAAATAGACATTTAAAAAGGTAATGGTCAGATCCAATTTCATCTCCTCCTATATGCCCTGGTATTCCTGACAGAACTAGCCCATTTGCTATTAATTAATATATAATCAATCATATTCTTATGCAGCCCATCAGGTGAAACCCATGTGTAACTTATGTATGTCACAGTGTTTGTAATAAGTGTTAGTTATTCTGAAACCATTGAGTTTACTTACCTGTAGGAGACATTGCCCATTGCCATTGCAGCTACCAATACCAAAAAGGCCTATCACTCCTCCCCAAAGGTCAGAGTCAGTACCAACTTTGGCATTGAAGTCACCTAGAACAAGGGTAATATCTCCTTTCTTGACAGAATTCAAAATATTTTTAAGTTGTCCGTAAAACCTATCCTTCTCATCCTCATCGGCATCCTCAGTGGGGGCATAACAGCAGATAACATATGTCTTTAATGCTTGTCTGAAAATTTGCTGTAAGAAACCTTTCATTAATACACTCATATCCTAGAAGAGCATCACTAGCGTGTCTGCTGAGAAGCAGACCTATGCCTTGGTGATGTTTGTTGTCGTCCCTCCCTGAAAAGAGAAATTTAAGATTATTTTTAAGAATCTGACCTTTATCTGTCCATCTGGTCTCTTGCAAGCCGAGAATATCTAAATTTTAACGGTGTAATTCTTGTGTGAGGACATCAAGAGAAAAAGCTCTGTGCAGAGTCCTCACATTCCAACTACCTATGGAGAGAAAATGGCTAGTGGGATGTTTAAAGAAACTATGTTTATTGAGAGAGGGAATGCTAACAATATTGAACAGCCCCTTAATCACAGACATGGGGCAAAGACACGTTCCCCCATCACTAAAGGCTGAAGCCATCTACACTGGAAGACTTCCTCCAATGTAGAATTTGACGATGCCAATAGAAGCAAAGAGTTCAGGTGCTTGCGATGACCTCTGTTCAGTATTATCCACCAGCTGATAAACATATCCTGTGAATCTATTCACTTGGGGCTGTCAACCCACAAACAAACAGAAAACACAGCGGAAGATTTTCCTTCCATAGAAGCCTACTAATGCAGCAAAATCAGGATCCATAATCAAGCTCAGAGCCATATATCTGTCCAGTGGGTTTATATGGTCAGCACCAGGACCCTGTGTGGTTGACCACTCTTCAGCAGGGTAGAAAAAAAAAGGAAAAATAGCCATAGTTGTCCAGATCAGTAGGCCACACTAATCTGGCAGCCCTTCCATTCACTTCCACAAGAGAGTATCTCTTTTGAAAGGTACTAACTGCCTGCACCACTAGAAAGTGGGGTTGGACATTAGGAGCTAGGTTTGGCCGGTTCTATGCATGATCACAGGGGATTGGTGCATAACTCTTCTTCCAGTTACTATCTAACTACTTTAAAAAATAAAAATGCTTTTTGGAAATTTTATTACATATATATCTTTTAAAAACACAATTAAAGTTTGAAATATAATATTTTCTTTTTTCATTTGATGCATATTTTATTAAACTATAATATACATAATTTGTTAAAGCCATCTAAATGCCATTTCTTAGAAACACTAAATGGTATTGCCTATGTATTTGTTGGCCGTCCCGTGGCCGAGTGGTTAGCACACTTGGCTACTGATCTAAGGGACCTGGGTTCGAGCCCCGGAATTAGGCATGGATGTGTGTGTCGTTTTTCTGCTGAGGTCCTGCCATCCTCTCAGATCTCCTACTGTGGCATATAAACTGACAGGCTCCTGTCAGACCTCTGTGGCAAGCAGCTGCTTGAGGGGGTATTTATTTTTATTTTTATGTATTTGTTAATGTTACTCTCTGCTGAAGCAACTATCTGATTTAAGCTCACAAATTTGATTTGAATTATTATCAATAAATTTTCCCTTAAAGTTTCGAAAATCACTGAAAGTTAAGGAAAAACTCTATTTTTAGAAACAGAAGATTTTTGAAGTAATTGCGAAATACATACCTCTGTGTTTTTTCCTCCAGTTTTACACTCTTTTCTGCCTTAAACCTACTTTACTTTCCTAGCATTTTTTTTTTATCAATTATATCATTTATCCCAACATTCTATGCATCTTTCCTGCTCATAAAATCGAAACTGTAAGTAATAACAACCTTCTTAGCCAGAGCAAGCAAGGCCCGAGTTGTTATGAAACTGTCAGCTTCAAATGGATCACAGCAGAGCAGATTCAGTTCTTTGAGTGCAGTGACTAAGGTATTGCTCACACATGAACTTAAGTGGCTATATAATGGATGAATGCAGCAAGCATTCTTCTCTTGCCACTAGGATAATGTGACCATTCATCTAATTAGTATTTATACTTTTATAATTAAACCTTCGTTTTCATTTCTATAGGTTTATGTCATTTCCATAAATTATTGAATTTTCCGTATTGATTCCCCCCCCTAATTACATTGAGGGTGTTTTATTCCCCCCAATTCTCTGGTAGAAGTTTTTTGTTTATTATAAATTATAAGTTTTTAAAAATAACTCCCCCCCCCCCCCCCTCAATATATTTGTTGTGCCACTCTGATGATATGCATGATTTTTTTTACCCTTGGTGCACAAACTTTTCAGCACTTGAGCCAATATTGCCAAACTTTAACACCCATAAACTGGACAGATCCCATTAATGCAAGCATTCGAAGTAACCCTGTATAATACTGGCCGATGTTTTAAAATGTACCACACTGAAAAGAATCATTAAAAGAAATAAAATTCACGTTTCATGTAAATATTATATTATTTGGGAAGAAAGTTACTTTTGATTAACATATTATTTAGCTATTTTTATTCATCAGGTTTTCCAAAATTAAGCCTTAATTGCATAGTCTGATCTATTTTTTTCATTATATTCCTGTAAAAAGGTCTTGTTAAAATTATGTTTGTAAATTGGTTTAATCTTTCATTTTCATAAAATTCGTAATTCTGTTTAATTTGGTATGTAGCATGTCCTATTACAGTTGATAGGTTATCTGTTTAAAAAGAATTCCAAAGTTGACTGTTTGATATTGTTGGCCCTACCAATCTCAATAAACCTAATTTCTTTAAAAATCCTACTAATGATTTTCTCTCTGCAGGAATGTGGAACGTGAGGACATTACATAGAGATTGTTCTCTTGATATCCTCATGCAGGAATTCCAGCGCTATAACCTAGATATTCTAGGCTTGCAAGAGACCAGATGGACAGGTAAAGGTGAGATACTTAAAAATAACTTTAAATTCCTTTTTACAGGGAGGAAGGATGTAAAGCATCACCAAGGCGTGAGTCTGCTGCTCAGCAGACATGCTAGTGATGCTCTTCTAGGATATGAGTGCATTAATGAAAGGTTTCTTACAGCAAAATTTCAGACAAGCATTAAAGACTTGAATGTTATCTGCTGTTATGCCCCCACTGAGGATTCTGATGAGGATGAGAAGGATAGGTTTTATGGACAACTTCAGGATAATTTGAATTCTGTCAAAGAAGGAGATATTACACTTGTTCTAGGTGACTTCAATGCTAAAGTTGGTACCGACTCTGACCTTTGGGGAGGAGTAATAGGCCCTTTTGGTATTGGTAGCTGCAATGGCAATGGGCAACGTCTCCTACAGGTAAGTAAACTCAATGGTTTCAGAATAACTAACACATATTACAAACACCGCGACATACATAAATACACATGGGTTTCACCTGACAGGCTGCATAGGAATATGATTGATTATATATTAATTAACAGCAAATGGGCTAGTTCTGTTAGAAATACCAGGGCATATAGGGGAGCTGAAATTGGATCTGACCATTACCTTGTTAAAAGTGTCTTGCAACTTAAACTTAAAAAGTGTTGTGCTAGGGTTAAAAAATGTATCTTTAATACTGAAGCTCTGGAAGACCCAGTTATAGCTAAAGCTTACCATGATAGGTTACTTAATCATTATGACAGTCATGGTTTGCTTAATACTGAAGTTGAGGAAGAATGGGGCTATTTTAAACAGGCTTTTTTGGAAACTAACAGTACTCTTTTAGAGAAAAAGGAGCAGAGGAGGCAGAATTATTTAAGTGATAAGGCACTTGAGCTTGTTTCAGAAAGAAGGAACTGCAGGAATGTCCTTAATCAGTACCCTACTAGTCCTAATAGAAAGCATTACAGAGAACTTAATAAACGTGTAAAGGATCAGTTAGCTACTGATAAGAATCTTTGGCTTGATGGCCTGGCTGACAAAGCTGAGGAAGCAGTTAGACAGCACAACAGCAGAGAGCTGTACCAGATAGTTAATGTTTTGTGTGGTAGAAAACGAACAGGTATACAGGGATTGAAGGATAAACAAGGTAAGATTATAGAAGGTGAGGATTCTGTCATGGCTAGGTGGGCTGAGCATTTCAGTGATGTTCTAAACAATGTGGTTAATTCTACTCCCATTGTTTGCAATGATGATAGATGCATTGTTGGCTTTAATGTTGGCCCTATAACACAATCTGAAGTTAGTTTGGCTATTTCTAAACTTAAACTTCATAAATCCCCAGGGGTGGATGAAATTACTACGGAAATGCTTAGAGCTGGGAATGTTTCGGTTACCATTTGGATGACTGAAATTTTGAATAACTTTTTTGATAAAGGCATGGTTCCTAAAGATTTTACCAGAGCTATTATTATCCCTATTTTCAAAAAAGGTGATCGCAGTTCTTGTGATAACTATAGGGGTATCAGCCTACTCTCTGTTCCAGGTAAAGTTCTTTCCATGATTGTGCTTAATAGAATTAAGAATCTGGTTGACAGGCAATTGTGTGATGAGCAATGTGGATTCAGAAGTGGTAGGGGATGTGTAGATCAGATATTTTCACTTAGGCAGATTCTTGAGAAATGTTTAGAGTTTCAGAAACCTTTGGTTGCTTGCTTTGTTGATTTCAAAAAGGCTTTCGACTCTGTTGATCGTCATAATTTGTGGTTGATTGTGAGATCATATGGTATACCAGACAAGTTATTTAACATAATGAAAGCTCTCTATAATAACACTGAGTCATGTGTGAGAGTTGGTAAGTCTTGTAGCAATTGGTTTAGCATTACTTCTGGTGTTCGACAAGGGTGCATTTTTGTCTCCTTTTCTCTTTAGTTTGGTTGTCGATTATGTTATGCGAAATTCACTTCAAGGGAAAGCTTTTGGCCTTAAATGGGCTGGAGAGACGAAAATTTCTGATTTAGATTATGCTGATGATTTAGCCCTTTTGGCAAATGATGTTGATGAGATGAACTCTTTCATTCGAGCTGTTGATGAGATTGGTAGTACAGTAGGTTTGGTTATAAACAGAGAGAAAACTAAAGTGATGAAAATTGGTCAGGCAGGTTGTGATTCAGTTAATCTGAATGGTTGCAGACTTGAGCAGGTGTCACAGTTTAATTACCGTGGGAGCTACGTAACTGATACTGGTGATGTGCGGCATGAGATTAACAGACAAATAGGTATTGCTGCCGGGACTTTTAAGAATCTATGGAGATTGTGGAGAAATAGGCGTATACACCTAAAGACTAAAATTAGACTGTATAATAGTTTGGTTCTTTCTAGGGTTAGTTATGGTAGTGAAACTTGGACGCTGTGTAAACAAGATAACAGGAAACTTGATGCTTTTGATTCTAGATGCTTACGCAGTGTCTTGGGTATTAGGTGGTTTAACTTTGTAACTAATGATGAGGTTAGGCAAAGGAGTCTGCAACCTCCTTTAAGCAGCATATTGTGCAGAGAGAGACTCCGCTGGTTTGGCCATGTTGCCCGTATGGATAATTATAGATTGGCGAATAGGGTTATGAAGAGTGTGCCTAGAGGCATCAGAAGGAGGGGGAGACCTAGGATGCGGTGGGCTGACAATGTCAAATAGGACCTTGTTAGAATTGGTGTACAGTGGCCAGATGCAGCAGATGTAGCTCAGGACAGATATGCTTGGAGAATTAAACTGTGCAGTCTGGTTGGACCTCCGTAGCCCTTGGCTGCTTGAGGATGATGATGATGATGATGAGTTGGCAAAAGCCTATAGTTTTCTCAAAGTATGGTACCAAGAAAAAAAAATTACAAAACGGGAGTAGTTTTCTTGCTTCAAGTGAATATTTTTTGTTATTCAGGAATAAATAGCCTTTTCTATTTGTGTGCATTATAATCATTTCTGTTATTTACTTTTTGAAATAAATTTTTATTTGCATTCCCAGATGCATTTTTTTTTACTACATGACTCTAAAAAAAACCTATTGAAATATAACTAGTTGTCTTTTTTGTAAAATATTTCATTTTCAGAAAATCCAGAATTGAATGCTGATTAATTTGACATATAACATGCCATAATTCCTTTCATTAGTTGTTCAGCAAAAAAAGTTCTGAAGTAATTTTTGTTTTGGCTGATCATAGTGAAAAAATAGCTGGGCCTCTGGATATAAACTATTTTTCAAGGCAGGACCATGGACGGGTTAATAGGATAGGTAGCTGCTACAGTGAGCTGCTGAAGTACAATACCCAAGACATACAAAGAAGGCGGTGGAAAAGATGTAATTGTAGATTTCAAGATGTCAGACACTTGCACTTACATCTGTTAATTAATTTTATCACAAGTTGAATGATACTGTAACCAAGTAATTGCCTTAGTTGTTGCTGAAAATAAAATATATATCTTTTTTTTTTTTTCTTGTTTTCAAAGAAAACAAGATAATAGTTTTTCTTTGTCATCTGTCATCATTGAACTCTTTTGTTTACGGAGATTGAAAATTAAAAATTCTTTTTGTGTTGGATAAGGTATTGATGAAATGTTACAATATGCACTTTCCGAATCTCTCTAAAGATATAATTATGCCATCTAGCTGTGGAAAACGTTGAAAATTCCAAAATTTCAAAGGAACATTGCAAATGATGTATTTATGCTAGAAATTTGAGGTTTTGGTGGGAATGTGAAGGTCACGAAAGTGCCACTGACAACAATGATTTGGCAGTTTAGACTCAGGGAGGTGGGAAAACATAACTTGTTTGTTTTTAGAGATAAATGAAAAATTCCTTTTCTGGTTAGATAGGAATTGATTAAATGTTATGGTTTGTTCTATTGGAATCTTCCAAAAACCATAATGGTGCCCTCTAACGGTGGGAAAATTTGAAAATTCCAAAATTTCAAACGAATATTGCAAATGATATATTTATGCTAGAAATTTGAAGTTTTTGGTGGTGGAATGTGAAGATTATGGAATTTTCATTGCCAACAATGAGTTAGTGCCTTAGACCCAAGGGGAGGGGGATGCAATTTTTTTTTTAGCAGATAATTGTTTATATTTAGAGATAAATGAAAAGTTCCTTTTTGGGTTAGATAGGATTTGATAAAATATTATGATTTGCACTTTTGGAATCTTTCAAACACTATAATTACACCCTCTAATGATGAAAAAAAACTGAAAATTCCAAAATTTCAAAAGAATTTTGCAACAATGTATTGATGACAAAAATTTGAAATTGGTGGAATGTGAACCATCATGAAGTTTCCATTGGAAACAATGAGAGTAATAATCAGAAAACTCTATTTTATTTGGATTGTTACTAATGAATTATAATTCACATTTTTCAAATACTTAGTTAATTTATATATATATATTTACAGTTGGGTTGTTTTACCTCTGAGCGGCACTTTTTTGCACACCATGGGCTAAATGGCCAGGTCACATGGACCCCGAAGGCTCAGAGAAGATTGGGGAGGAGACCCATTGGAACAGCTATTGGTAGCCTCCTGTCAAGGCCCACCAGCATGTTCTTTAACGTGGACAAGGTATGGCTCTCCTGCACATGGGGCCACAGCTTAACGTCCCATCTGACGGACGGCAGCCTTTCCAAGCCCATCAGTGTCCTCTACTGACCGTGGGCAGGGCGGGGAATTTTGCGGAGATAAATCTCAACGCTGACCCAGCTGGGACTCGAACCTGGGAACTACAGATTATGAGCCTGGCGTGCTACCGACTGAGCCACCCCCGCCCCATATATTTACAGATCACTAAGTGTGGAAATGGCAGAGCTGTTATCAAATTTTTTCAAATAATATGTATTTAATGGAAATTTGAAATTTTACTGGTAGCTTTTCAAGATATCATTGCATCAATAATCTACCCATTTTTGTGAGAGAGGTGTGGAAAATGCAACTTTTTAAATTAACGAATTAAAAGATAAATACTTTATGATGTATAATCACTAATAATATACTATTCACATTTTTCTCATCATCTGTGGTTCAAAATAAAACTTATGGAGTGAAAGAGGGAAATACTTCATTTTCTGTTAAGGAGTAACAGAAAAACTTCATTTTCTTTGAAAATGAGATTCTCATATGCACCAAATGCAATGTGCATTCTTCTAGTTGCTGTTTATCACATCAATTGGTCTCAGTGCAAAAAGACTGATATTTGCTGATATTCAAACAGAAAACTAAATATAATCTTTCCATTAGAGAGTAAGCAAATGACTCAAACTAGACATTGCTGCATATATATTATGCAGAATAATGGTTATTTTAATTTAGTTCATTTCATTTTATGCTTTATAATTTTTTAAAGTAAGATAATAATAAATTGCTTGTGGTTTTTATCAAAAATTAAAAACAAAAAATATATTTATCATGTATTGTTTGATAATTTTGATTTAAATTAATTCAGCATGATATTTTTCAGGTTGGTTTCCTAATACATTATCCACTGCCAGAATGATAGCACAGTATAATTTAACTGTTGCTTTTACTTTGAGGGGAGAATGGGACAAAGCCAGTGAATCCCTTCGACAAGTAAGTAACTTGAAAAGCAGTGTGGCTAGGGAAACAATTTTTTTATTTTGGAAAGCTTTAAAATAATGAAATTGATATTTAGTAAAGATAGCTCGAAATGTAGTTGCACTACTTTATAGATGTTAACTTTGACTACCTTATATAAAATTATGTATATAAAATTTCTTCTATTTTTTACAAAGCAGGTTGGTGCAGCTAAAAGCCCTGGTACAGACATTCCTGCTCAAGCATTGATGTTAGCTATATACATCCAGTTACAGCAAGGTAGGAAGTTTTTATTCTTAATGTTATTAATAATATTTAAATAAAAAATGTGTGTTATTTTCAAAGTAACTGAAAAAAAAAAAACTAATTTTAAATCAAAATTAAACTTATTTTTGTTTTGGACTGAAGATGAATTCTCAATTTTTATGCTTAAACCTTGTGGTGCCACAACCATGGAAATACAGTTCATGAAGCTCTCATATAATACCATGAACACTAAACAGCATCATTAGTACAATAAAATTACATTTTTTAAAAATGTAAAATTTTTAGTCAAAAGTGCCATTAATAGAGCCCAAATGATGGGATTCTGTTGCTAATGTAATGTAATAAATCCTTGTCAGCCCTGGCAAGTTAATTAACTTGTTTACTTTAAATTTTCCCTTTTATGTTTTGAATTAAATGCCTAGAAATGTACCAAGTTACTTTGTTTTTATTATAGGTTCTGGGTCACTATTTCAGAAGTGCAGCTGTACGACTCCCCCCCCCCAAAAAAAAAAACATCAATATATTTTGTTGCTTAAAAATGATTGAAATTATTTTTGTCGTTTATCAGATATGTCTTATGAAAGGAAAAAAATAAATATCTTTTTCTAATATGTGATCAGCACTTAACCCTTTGCACTCCAGATGTTTTTTTAGTATGACATACCAGTAACTCCAAAGGATTTGAAGCAAATTTAAGAAAAAAAATTAGGCTACTTATAAAATTTTTATAAAAAAAGAAAAAATGATAAGATGACGAATAAATGACATACAACTAATAGAAATGTTTTTTTATTATCTTTTTATGACAATATGAAGATCTTTATTCAAAAATTTTTATATTTTATAATTGTTTAATGTCTAGATGATCTTCCTTCTCTGTTATATCAACCCATTCATCCTCTTGTGCATCATCTGCGGTAGAAACACTTGTGCTACTACTAGATGAGTCAAGGACATGCACTTTCCATTTTTTATGTCCTATGAAATCTGTTTTGTCACTAGAACTCAGTATCACTTGTTTCTATAAAAGTTTCATTTACATCACTACATATGTAAAAAAAACTCATCTTCACTGTCGCTAAAATCCAAATCTTTATCCATTGTTGTAAACACAATTTTGTACATTGTCGTAACACAAAAAAGTTTTTAAATTACAATATGTACCACTACGGCATATAAACTGACAGGCTCCTGTCAGACCTCTGTGGCAAGCAGCTGCTTGAGGGGGTATTTATTTTTATTTTTTATTTAATATGCAATGCTCACGACTGAACAGCAGTAGTAAATGTGTAGAACTGATGTGACAATGTTTGTACCTGCTCAAAAAGGGTATTAGGACCTTTTTCAATAAACAATAGACCTATTGTTTGTTCTTCACTACGGCACCATTAGAGTTGTTAAATAGTATTAGTATGTCGCTGTAGTGGTGCCTATAGAGTGCAAAGGGTTAATAGACTTCAATTTTGTTTCAGTTAGATTGAATACCTGGAAGACCGAGCTTTGCTTGGTAAAAGTGAGCTGAGTGATAAACTTGCTGTGCATACAAAATTTTATATTTTGCTGTTATTTCCAAAGATACTAAGTCAAAATCATCAAGATAAATCAGAGACAGTCAGCTGCTTGATCATCTCAGTGTTGATCTTACTGACGTTTTGGTTCAATGGCGCGAGTATAGCTCGATCCTTCATCCCTTCATAGTTTTCATTGGTGAGGCAATTTCCGTAGACTTCATCAATGAGATTGCAGTTGGAAAGGATGGTCCATATTGGCTCAGGTGGAACATCATCACACCCTTTATTATTATTATGATTATTATTTTATTCTTCAAATACAAAAAAGATCCACTAGGCCTGGGAAAAGGGGGTACCGCTGGATGACCCCCTAAATGAGTTTTTCCAAAGTTGAGACCTATCTAAATCGCTTTCTCGCACCCGAAAACGGTAGATTCACCCAATTTCATCAATATCCTTTGGCCCATTTTTAAGATAAAAGTTACATACAAATATACAAGAATTGTTCACTTTAGAGTATAGGATTTGGAACATATGGGATAGACTATTCCTAGTTTCTACAGGCCTCATACAAGGACATTGCCGACTAAGACCAAAGTCACTTCTGACCACCTCTTAGGTGATTATAGTCAGTACACAAAGTTTGTCCTGCTGGAACAATAGCTAGCTTCCTAACCACTATGCCAGTCAAGGACTAGTACTTTAACTTAACTAAAAATTGAATAGCTACTAAAGTTTTTGTTTTGATTTGAAAAATGTGTAGTTAACTATGGTTCTTATCTGTCCACTATGGATACATGCCTGTTCAATATTGTCAAGTATTGTGCAAGTATGGGCTTTTTTTTTTCTGGAAATGGTTAGTTGCCTCTGTTAGTGAATCACACAAATTTTTTTAGGCTTTCCTGATTCAGAAGTGGAAAATTGATTCCAGATCAGTGTAATTAATATTAATGACATAAATATTTTTCACTTTTCCACTTCTAGAATTGTATATATTGCATCTCAAATACATACTACTGCAATTAAAGGAATAATTATTTGAAACATGACTGAAAGTGAAATCATTAGGTATATGTGACTACAAATGGCAGCAACTTTAGGATGTATCTAATTAACTCTCCCAGTGTCCATCCCCAAAAATTGGTTTACGTCCATTTTCTCCCTATGCTCAGCCAAAAAAAAAAAATTAACTTTAGAACTTTTTACCAAATAACTACGAAAGGAATTATGGCATGTTATATGCCAAATTAATCAGCATTTAATTCTAGATTTTCTAAAAATAATATATTTAACAAAAAAGATTATTAGTTTTATTTTAATATGGCTTTTTTAGAGTCATATTAAAAAAATGCATCTGAGAAGGCAAAAAAATTTATTAAAAAAAACAATAGACAGGAATAATTATAATGCACGTGAATAAAAAGGCTATTCATTTCTGAAAGACAAAAAAATTTCTGCTGGAAACAAGAAAATTACTCTCTTTTGGTAGTTTATTATTTGATACCATACTTTGAGAAAAGTCCAGGCTTTTTGCCAACTGTTCTGAGTCATATAACCCTTACATTGCCAGTAGGTTTCTCCTTTACAAATGGGGGCGGGGGTGGGTCAGTCGGTAGTGCACCAGGCTCGTAATCTGTACTTCCCAGGTTCGAGTCCCAGCTGGGTCAGCGTTGAGATTTATCTCCGCAAAATTTCCCGCCCTGCCCACAGTCAGTAGGGGACACCGATGGGCTTGGAAAGACCGCCGTCCATCAGATGGGACATTAAGCCGTGGCCACGTGTGCGGGAGAGCCATACCCTGTGCATGTTGAAGAACATGCTGGATGGCCTTGACGGGAGGCTACCATCTGTCTCCCAACAGCTGTTCCAGTGGGTCCCCTCCCCCAACCTTCTCTGAGCCTTCGGGGTCCATGTGACCTGGCCATTTAGCCCATAGTGTGCAAAAAAGTGCCGCTCAGAGGTTAAACAACTCAACCCTTTACAAATGCAACTCTAAGCCATATTATGAAACAGATAATTAATGAAATAGTTCACATTACGTACTAAAAGAAAAAGCATTTAATTCTGAACAAAAAATATTAAAATTGAATGGGAAAAAGTAGCTAAACATAAAAAAACATATTGCAAGGTCATTTGTTGTGATTTTTGAAAACCATTTAATAAGCTCTTGGATAATTTAAGGTTTAAACAAGTCAACTTTAAAATGTTTTAAAAAAAAACCAATCAACAGAAATAGGTCATATTGTATACCAAACTGAAGCAGAATTTAACACTAAATTCTATGAAAATAAAAAATGTAAACAAATTTACACCCATAGTAATTTTAATAAGATTTTTTCATTCTGATTAGGGAAAAAGATTTTAATTTTAAAATTCTTTTGCCAAATAACTGATGAAAGGAATTATGACATTGTTATATGCCAAATTAATGAGCATGGATGCCAAATCAATTCTGGATTTTCTGAAAATAAAATATTTAACAAAAAAAGACAAGTTTTATTTTAATAAGACTTTTTTAGAGTCATATAGTAAAAATATACATCTGGCAACACAAAATTTATTTAAAAAACACTAATAGACAGAAATGATTATAGTGCACATGAATTGAAAGGCTATTTATTTCTGAATAACAAAAAAATAGTTTTCTTGTTTAAAGTAAACATTTCTTCCGTTTTGTAATTTTTTCTCTGTACCATACTTTGAGAAAAGTCCAGGTTTGTTGCAGAGTCCAAACAAGTCAACTTTAGAATATTTTTAATAAATAACTAATAAACAGAAATAGGTCATGTCATACACCAAATTAAAGAGAATTTAATTCTAGATTTTACTAAAGTACAAAATTTGACCATTGTAGTAATATATTAATTTTTAATAACACTTTTTACAGTGGTACACCAAAAAAAAAGGTACATATTTCATAATTACTTCCAAAATCTTCCATTTTTAAAAATAACAGTTTTTATTAATTATCAGGAGATTTTAGAAACTTTAAGAAAAATATTTTGATAATAGTTCAAACTTGTGAGCTTAATAAGTCAGGTGATTGCTTCAATATAGAGTAACGTTAAACAATCGGCAATACCGTACAGTACTTCTAAACTATGGCAATCAGATTTATTGAATTATTTATATTGTAGTTTAATAAAATATGCATCAAATGAAAAAGGAAAATATTATTTTTCGAACTTGAATTATGTATTTTTAAAAAAACATGTAAAATAATTTTCAATGGCAATTTTTTTTTTAAAGCTAAATGTCATGTGATGTACAAAAAAGTCTATAGACATTCATGACCCTGGAAGGGTTAAGGCTTAAATTTTCAAAACCTGATAAATAAAAACAGTAAAATTATATACTAATTGAAAGAAAATTTCTTATATTACTTTAACTTAACTAAAAATTGAATAGCTACTAAAGTTTTTATTTTGTTCCAAATAATAAAAATAAAATTAATTCTAATAATTATAAAAATAATTATAAAATTCATCATCATCATCATCATCATCCTCAAGCAGCCATGGGCTACGGAGGTCCAACCAGACCACGCAGTTTAATTCTCCAAGCATATCTGTCCTGAGCTACATCTGCTGCATCCGGCCACTGCACACCAATTCTAACAAGGTCCTGTTTGACATTGTCTGCCCACCGCATCCTAGGTCTCCCCCTCCTTCTGAAGCCTCTAGGCACACTGTTCATAACCCTATTCGCCAATCTATAATTATCCATACGGGCAACATGGCCAAACCAGCGGAGTCTCTCTCTGCACAATATGCTGCTTAAAGGAGGTTGCAGACTCCTTTGCCTAACCTCATCATTAGTTACAAAGTTAAACCACCTAATACCCAAGATACTGTGTAAGCATCTAGAATCAAAAGCATCTAGTTTCCTGTTATCTTGTTTACACAGCGTCCAAGTTTCACTACCATAACTAACCCTAGAAAGAACCAAACTATTATACAGTCTAATTTTAGTCTTTAGGTGTATACGCCTATTTCTCCACAATCTCCATAGATTCTTAAAAGTCCCGGCAGCAATACCTATTCGTCTGTTAATCTCATGCCGCACATCACCAGTATCAGTTACATAGCTCCCAAGATAATTAAACTGTGACACCTGCTCAAGACTGCAACCATTCAGATTAACTGAATCACAACCTGCCTGACCAATTTTCATCACTTTAGTTTTCTCTCTGTTTATAACCAAACCTACTCTACTACCAGTCTCATCAACAGCTCGAATGAAAGAGTTCATCTCATCAACATCATTTGCCAAAAGGGCTAAATCATCAGCATAATCTAAATCAGAAATTTTCGTATCTCCAGCCCATTTAAGGCCAAAATCTTTCCCTCGAAGTGAATTTCGCATAACATAATCAACAACCAAACTAAAGAGAAAAGGAGACAAAATGCACCCTTGTCGAACACCAGAAGCAATGCTAAACCAATTGCTACAAGACTTACCAACTCTCACACATGACTCAGTGTTATTATAGAGAGCTTTCATTATGTTAACTAACTTGTCTGGTATACCATATGATCTCACAATCAACCACAAATTATGACAATCAACAGAGTCGAAAGCCTTTTTGAAATCAACAAAGCTAGCAACCAAAGGTTTCTGAAACTCTAAACATTTCTCAAGAATCTGCCTAAGTGAAAATATCTGATCTACACATCCCCTACCACTTCTGAATCCACATTGCTCATCACGCAATTGCCTGTCAACCAGATTCTTAATTCTATTAAGCACAATCATGGAAAGAACTTTACCTGGAACAGAGAGTAGGCTGATACCCCTATAGTTATCACAAGAACTGCGATCACCTTTTTTGAAAATAGGGATAATAATAGCTCTGGTAAAATCTTTAGGAACCATGCCTTTATCATAAAAGTTATTCAAAATTTCAGTCATCCAAGTGATAACCAAAACATTCCCAGCTCTGAGCATTTCTGTAGTAATTTCATCTACCCCTGGGGATTTATGAAGTTTAAGTTTAGAGATAGCCAAAATAACTTCAGATTGTGTTATAGGGCCAACATTAAAGCTGCCAATGCATCTATCATCATTACAAACAATGGGAGTAGAACTAACCACATTGTTTAGAACATCACTGAAATGCTCAGCCCACCTAGCCATGACAGAATCCTCACCTTCTATAACCTTACCTTGTTTATCCTTCAATCCCTGTATGACTGTCCGTTTTCTACCACATAAAACATTAACTATCTGGTACAGCTCTCTGCTGTTGTGCTGCCTAACTGCTTCCTCAGCTTTGTCAGCCAAGCTATCAAGCCAAAGATTTTTATCAGTAGCTAACTGATCCTTTACACGTTTATTAAGCTCTCTGTAATCTTTTCTATTAGGACTAGTAGGGTACTGATTAAGGACATTCCTGCAATTCCTTCTTTCTGAAATAAGCTCAATTGCCTTGTCACTTAAATAATTCTGCATCCTCTGCTCCTTTTTTCCTAAAAGAGTACTGTTAGTTTCCAAAAAAGCCTGTTTAAAATGGCCCCATTCTTCCTCAACTTCAGTATTAAGCAAACCATGACCGTCATAATGACTAAGTAACCTATCATGGTAAGCTTTAGCTATAACTGGGTCATTCAGAGCTTCAGTATTAAAGGTAAATTTTTTAACTCTAGCACAACACTTTTTAAGTTTAAGTTGCAAGACACTTTTAACAAGGTAATGGTCAGATCCAATTTCCGCTCCCCTATATGCCCTGGTATTTCTAACAGAACTAGCCCATTTGCTGTTAATTAATATATAATCAATCATATTCCTATGCAGCCCATCAGGTGAAACCCATGTGTACTTATGTATGTCGCGGTGTTTGTAATATGTGTTAGTTATTTTGAATCCATTGAGTTTACTTACCTGTAGGAGACGTTGCCCATTGCCATTGCAGCTACCAATACCAAAAGGGCCTATTACTCCTCCCCAAAGGTCAGCGTCAGTACCAACTTTGGCATTGAAGTCACCAAGAACAAGGGTAATATCTCCTTTCTTGACAGAATTCAAAATGTCCTGAAGTTGTCCGTAAAACCTATCCTTCTCATCCTCATCAGCATCCTCAGTGGGGGCATAACAGCAGATAACATTTAAATTTTTAATGCTTGTCTGAAATTTTGCTGTAAGAAACCTTTCATTAATGCACTCATATCCTAGAAGAGCATCACTTGCATGTCTGCTGAGCAGCAGACCCACGCCTTGGTGATGCTTTCCATCCTCCCTCCCTGTAAAGAGAAATTTAAAGTTATTTTTAAGTATCTCACCTTTACCTGTCCATCTGGTCTCTTGCAAGCCTAGAATATCTAGGTTATAGCACTGGAATTCCTGCATGAGGACATCAAGAGAATAATCTCTATGTAATGTCCTCACGTTCCACGTTCCTGCAGAAAGAAAATGATTAGTAGGATTTTTAAAGAAATTAGGTTTATTGAGGTTGGTAGGGCCAACAATATCAAACAGCCCCCTGATCGCAGGCATGGGGCAAAGACCCGTTCCTCCTCCGCTAAAGGCTGAAGTCACCGATGCTGGTAGGAACTTCAGGCACCACCTTTTCAAGTGGACTTTTTCAAGAGCCACATGGCCTGCCTGAGACGCATTACTCCAGTTTAGGCTTGACGATGCCCAACTAGCTAAGTAAGGTTCAGGTACCTGCGATGGCCTCTGATTAGGATTATCCACCAGCTGATATAAGGTATCCCATGCCTCTGTTCACTTAGAGCTGGCAACCCAGAAGCAAACAGAAAACACAGCAGCAGACTCTCCCTCAACAGCGGCCCACCAGTGCAGCAAGTCCAGGATCCATAATCAAGCTCAAATCCATAAACAAGTCCAGTCTAGTAGGTATAAATGGTCAGCACCAGGACCCTGTGAAGTTGACCACTCCTCAGCAGGGTTGAAAAAAAATAAAAAAGTGGCCATAGATGATCAGATCAGCAGGCCATACTGAACTGGCAGCCCTCCCCTTCCGTTCCCTTCCAAAAGAGAATATCTCTTTTGAAAGGTACTAACGGCCTGCACCACGAGAAGGCGGGGTCAGACATTAGGTGCTAGACCTGGCCGGTTCTGTGCATCATCACTAGGGATTGGTACACAGCTCTCCTTCCAGTTTACGCCTAGCTACCATTTACCTAAAGTTCCAAATAATATAATTATGTACTTGAAACACGATTTTTTTTTTTTTCAGAATGGTGTATTTTAAAACACAGGCCTGTGTTATACAATGTGAATTTGACTGCTCACATTCACTATATCTTTTGTCCCATTTCTGAATTGTAGGGACAATTTCTTGGCTTTATTTTGTACTAAACATTATGCATTTGTCCTTTGGGTGTTGAATTTTAGGCATCTTGGCAAAGTGCCAAAAAAGGTAGTGCACCAAAGCTAAAACGTCACTATTCTCAGAGTGGCACAGTCAAGATGCTTGAGTGGGAGAGGGGATAAACTCTTTTAAATCTTTTAAAACTCTTCTTCAATATAAACTTAAAAATTTATAATTAAAAAAAAAACTGCCAGGGGAGAGAAACATGAAATGCCCTCAGTGTATCAGGGAGGGGATTAAAAACTCTTGCTGAAATTGCCTTCTCACAGGGATTGATTTCCATGCCAAAGAAATCCTTTTGCTTTCATATCCAAGACCTCATTAATTTCCAGGAAATTATAAAAGATCAGTATTTTTTTTTACTGGAAAGAAATAATAAAAGAAAAACTTACGTAACATAATGCACTATTAAAATACCAGCAGCAACAAGTTGTAAGCCGACCAGCGATGTAGTATAACTCCAAAATATGGATAATAATCGAATGATAGATTTATTGACCTAAAAATCAATAATCTATGGAACTAAAATCAAAATAAATCTGCAGAAATGAAGGTTTAATTGTAAAATATGAATACTATACTAACTGGATGAATAGTTATGATATCCAGTGTGTGTGAACAATGTTGGAAACAGTCCACTATATAGCCATTGACTCTCACATGTCAGCAGCTAACTAGGTCATGGCACCTGCTCTGCTGTGATATAGCAACAAGCTCTGGCTAAGAAGGCTCATTATAGTTCGTTTTTTTTAACTTTTAACTTTGCAGTTAAAAATATGGCTATAAAACTTGCATGTTTTTGTTTTTAATTTGCATAATTTTCTTAACCACAATTAAATGTCTATTTTGGTATGTAATATCACTGATTTCAATAATGGGAACACCCATAGAATACTGGGATAAATGATAAAAATATTCTAGGAATATTGAAATAGATTTAAGGCAGAAAAGAGTATGAAATGGGGGGAGGGGGAGACAGAGTTATGTACTTTTGTAATTGCTTCCAAAATCTTTAGTTTTTAAAAACAGCAGTTCTTTGTTAATTTTCAGAATATTTTCAAAACTTTAAGGAAAAATTTGTTGGTAATAATTCAAATCAAATTTTGAGCTTAAATCAGGGGTTGCTTCATCATAGAGTAATGTTAACAAATAAATTGGCAATACCATATATTGGGCCCAACAAATGGCAATCAGATGGTTTTAACAAATTATTTATACCATAGTTTAATAAAATGCACTTCAGATGAAAAAAAAAAGTATTATTTTAATGCCTAATTTATGTATTTTTATAAGATATATATAAGAAAATTTCCAAACTTCAATTTCTGTTTTGTAAAATTTGAAGTTTATGTGTTTTGCTTAAAGCAGACTTGGATGCCCTCAGCCTCTCAATTTGGATTCTGTAAATAGGAAATTCTGAACATAGGAAGGGTTAAAACAACAAAAAGTTAAATTTTAAAAGACTGACTTATTTTTATATTAGTTTTATAGAAAAAAAAGCTTTGCTGACATGTGGATTTCGAACCCACATCTCTCCAGAAACATGCCAGAGTGTTCTAAGACCACTAATGTTGGCTCTGTCTTTTCTCCATTAATATGGCTCTATCCCTCTTCCCATGATTTCTGCACCTGTGCTTGATGCCATCTATGATCTGGGACAGCAACTATTTCTTTGTTTATGTTGTGCTAAGTAAGATGTAAAATTAATGATAATTGTAAAATTAATGATAAATTATTAATGATTTAATCAATAAATAATAGCCACAGAATTACCTGTTGACTTTAATGTCAATAAATCAAAAATAACTTTTTTTCCACAAAACCATTTATTGATTTATTGATGTTAAAGTCAATAGGTAACTCTATGGATATTATTTATTGATTAAATTATTTTAATACTGTTTCAAATTAAATTGCCATAATTTCATAATTAACATTCAGAATTTGTAATTTTTAAATGAATTTTTTTTTTTTAAAGTTAGAATTATTTAAGTGATAAGGCACTTGAGCTTATTTCAGAAAGAAGGAACTGCAGGAATGTCCTTAATCAGTACCCTACTAGTCCTAATAGAAAGGATTACAGAGAGCTTAATAAACGTGTAAAGGATCAGTTAGCTACTGATAAGAATCTTTGGCTTGATGGTTTGACTGACAAAGCCGAGGAAACAGTTAGACAGCACAACAGCAGAGAGCTGTACCAGATAGTTAATGGTTTGTGTGGTAGAAAACAGACAGGCATACAGGGATTGCAGGATAAACAAGGTAAGGTTATAGATGGTGAGGATTCTGTCATGGCTAGGTGGGCTGAGCATTTCAGTGATGTTCTAAACAATGCGGTTAGTTCTATTCCCATTGTTTGTAATGATGATACATGCATTGGCAGCTTTAATGTTGGCCCTATAACACAATCTGAAGTTATTTTGGCTATCTCTAAACTTAAACTTCATAAATCCCCAGGGGTAGATGAAATTACTACAGAAATGCTCAGAGCTGGGAATGTTTCGGTTACCACTTGGATGACTGAAATTCTGAACATCTTTTATGATAAAGGCATGGTTCCCAAAGATTTTACCAGAGCTATTGTTATCCCTATTTTCAAAAAAGGTGATCGCAGTTCTTGTGATAACTATAGGGGTATCAGCCTACTCTCTGTTCCAGGTAAAGTTCTTTCCATGATTGTGCTTAATAGAATTAAGAATCTGGTTGACAGGCAATTGCGTGATGAGCAACGTGGATTCAGAAGTGGTAGGGGATGTGTGGATCAGATATTTTCACTTAGGCAGATTCTTGAGAAATGTTTAGAGTTTCAGAAACCTTTGGTTGCTAGCTTTGTTGATTTCGAAAAGGCTTTTGACTCTGTTGATCATCATAATTTGTGGTGATTGTGAGATCATATAGTATACCAGACAAGTTAGTTAACATAATGAAAGCTCTCTATAATAACACTGAATCGTGTGTGAGAGTTGGTAAGGCTTGTAGCAATTGGTTTAGCATTATTTCTGGTGTTTGACAAGAGTGCATTTTGTCTCCTTTTCTCTTTAGTTTGGTTATTGAATATGTTATGCAAAATTCACTTCAAGGGAAAGATTTTAGCCTTAAATGGGCTGGAGATAAAAAAATTTCTGACTTAGATTATGCTGGTGATTTAGTCCTTTTGGCATATGATGTTGATGAGATGAACTCTTTCATTCGAGCTGTTGATGAGACTGGTAGTAGAATAGGTTTGGTTATAAACAGAGAGAAAATTAATGTGATGAAAATTGGTCAGGCAGGCTGTGATTTGGTTAATCTGAATGGTTGCAGTCTTGAGCAGGTGTCACAGTCTAATTATCTTGGGAGCTATGTAACAGATACTGGTGATGTGCAGCATGAGATTAACAGACGAATAGGGATTGCTGCCGTGACTTTTAAGAATCTATGGAGAATGTGGAGAAATAGGATATGTTATATGACAACATATATTGTTATGATGTGGAATATCACTGTCTAGAAACTTACATTTACCAACTCTATGAAATGCATGTGCCAACAAAAAAGTGACATTTGGATTGTGTCTGTGGTGGGAAAGGGCCAAAATGATTGAATATCAAGTATGATAAATAATGAGATAAACTCAACTGTTCAACATCCACTAATAAATCAGCACTTTAACATAGATTCTAATTTTAGAGGAAAAATTGTCTTGAGCCAGGTGGAATATGAACCCACGACTCCTGATAACATGTCAGGTGCTCTGGACCACTGAGCTACCGGCCGCCAATCAAGATCTCCTCTAATTAACGCTATTAACATTCCTTTTATATCACATACAGGTTTTGTACACATCAGGTGCACAGGACCCTCAGTGGTCCAGAACACCTAACATGTTATCAGGAGGTCGTGGGTTCATATCCCACCTGGCTCCAGACAATTTTTCCTCTAAAATTAGAATAGACATCAAAGTGCTGATTTATTAGTGGATGTTGAACAGTTGAGTTTATCTCATTATTTATCATCATTAGTATACTTGTAAGACATGCTTTCCATCTATATGGCAAACAGAAAGCCACTTGTGGTGAAAATTGCCTGAATAGCACCTATATGTGACATAAAAGGAATGTTCATAGCGTTAATTAGGAGATCTTGCTCAGTGGTCCAGAGCACCTGACATGTTATCAGGAGGTCGTGGGTTCATATCCCACCCGACTCAAGACAATTTTTCCTCTAAAATTAGAATCGACGTCAAAGTGCTGATTTATTAGTGAATATCAAGTACATGACAAATTTATGTAGACCCCTTTTCCATATTAATAGTTGGGTTATTTTTCACAGTTGATGTGCAACTTCCAGAGGGGCACAGTGACACTTTATATGTCAGTTTCATAGATATGTTAGGGGGAAAATTGTGCTTTCAGTGAAATTTCAGAATTTTATGCAAGATTCAAATAGCAAAATGTAATCCATATTGCCAGCACACTGGGGGCGGGGGTGGCTCAGTCGGTAGCGCTCCAGGCTCGTAATCTGTAGTTCCCAGGTTCGAGTCCCAGCTGGGTCAGCGTTGAGATTTATCTCCGCAAAATTCCCCGCCCTACCCACGGTTAGTAGGGGACACCGATGGGCTTGGAAAGGCCGCCGTCCGTCGGATGGGACGTTAAGCCGTGGCCCCGTGTGCGGGAGAGCCATACCCTGTGCACGTTAAAGAACACGCTGGATGGCCTTGACGGGAGGCTACCATCTGTCTCCCAACAGCTGTTCCAGTGGGTCCCCTCCCCCAACCTTCTCTGAGCCTTCGGGGTCCATGTGACCTGGCCATTTAGCCCGTGTTGTGCAAAAAAGTGCCGCTCAGAGGTAAAACAACCCAACCCAACCCAGCACACTAGTATAAGTGCACAAAGCAAACTCAAATGTACTTTGCTAGTTAACCCTTCCATTGTCCAGCCTGAAAAACTGATTTCCATCCAGAGGCCAAGCTATTTTCTCCCTATGTTCAGACAAAAAAAAAATTACTTTAAAACTTATTTGCTAAATGATTAATGAAAGGAACTTTGGCATGTTATATGCCAATTTAATCAGCATTTAATTCTGGATTTTCTGAAAATATAATATTTAACCAAAAAAAGGCGACTAGTTCTATTTTAATAGGACTTTTTTAGAGTCATGTAATTGTAGATAGGTAGTTACTGGAAGGAGAGCTATGCACCAATCCCCTGTGATCATGCATAGAACTGGCCAAACCTAGCTCCTAATGTCCAATCCCACCTTCTAGAGGTGTGGCTTGGAAAGGCCGCCATCCGTCGGATGGGACGTTAAGCCGTGGCCCTGTGTGCGGGAGAGCCATACCCTGTGCACGTTAAAGAACACGCTGGATGGCCTTGACGGGATGCTACCATCTGTCTTCCAACAGCTGTTCCAGTGCGTCCCCTCCCCCAACCTTCTCTGAGCCTTCTGGGTCCATGTGACCTGGCCATTTAGCCCATGGTGTGCAAAAAAGTGTCGCTCAGAGGTAAAACAACCCAACCCTTCTAGTGGTGCAGGCTCTTTTGAACTCTTTGCTTCTACTGGCATCATCAAATTCTACATTGGAGAAAGTCTTCCAGTGTAGATGGCTTCAGTCTTTAGTGGTTGGGGAATGGGTCTTTACCCCACATTTGCAATAAGGGGTCTGTTTGATATTGTCGGCATTCCCTCTCTCAATAAACATAGTTTCTTTAAACATCCCACTAACCTTTTTCTCTCCATAGGTATTTGGAATGTGAGGACTCTGCACAGAGCTTATTCTCTTGATGTCCTCACACAAGAATTACACTGTTATAATTTAGATATTCTCGGCTTGCAAGAGACCAGATGGACAGATAAAGGTCAGATTCTTAAAAATAATCTTAAATTTCTCTTTTCAGGGAGGGAAGACAACAAACATCACCAAGGCATAGGTTCTCAGCAGACACGCTAGTGATGCTCTTCTAGGATATGAGTGCATTAATGAAAGGCTTCTTACAGCAAATTTCAAACAAGCATTAAAGACTTATATGTTATCTGCTGTTATGCCCCCACTGAGGATGCCGATGAGGATGAGAAGGATAGGTTTTACGGACAACTTCAAAATATTTTTAATTCTGTCAAGAAAGGAGATATTACCCTTGTTCTAGCTGACTTCAATGCCAAAGTTGGTACTGACTCTGACCTTTGGGGAAGAGAGATAGGCCTTTTTGGTATTGGTAGCTGCAATGGCAATGGTCAATGTCTCCTACAGGTAAGTAAACTCAATGGTTTCAGAATAACTAACACATATTACAAACACCGCGACATACATAAGTACACATGGGTTTCACCTGATGGGCTGCATAAAAATATGATTGATTATATATGAATTAACAGCAAATGGGCTAGGTCTGTTAAGAATACCAGGTCATATAGGGGAGCTGAAATTGGATCTGACCATTACCTTGTTAAAAGTGTCTTGCAACTTAAACTTAAAAAGTGTTGTACTAGGGTTAAAAAATTTGCCTTTAATACTGAAGCTCTGAAAGACCCAGTTATAGCTAAAGCTTACCATGATAGGTTACTTAGTCATTGTGACAATCATGGTTTGCTTACTACTGAAGTTGAGGAAGAATGGTCATTTTAAGCAGGCTTTTTTGGAAACTAACAGTACTCTTTTAGGAATAAAGTATCAGAGGAGGCAGATTTATTTGAATGATAAGGCACTTGAGCTTGTTACACCAGAAAGCTTGAGCTTATTATACACTTGAGCTTATTATACCAGAAAGAAAGAACTGCAAGAATGTCCTTAATCAATACTCTACTAGTCCTAATAGAAAGCATTACAGAGAGCTTAATAAACATGTAAAGGATCAAGTTAGCTACTAAGATTCTTTGGCTTGATGGCTTGGCTGACAGTGCTGAGGAAGCAGTTAGAGAGCATGGCAAAGCCGAGGAAGCAGTTAGACAGCACAACAGCAGAAAGCTGTACCAGATAGTTAATGTTTTGTATAGTAGAAAACAGACAGGTATACAGGGATTGAAGGATAAATGAGGTAAGGTTATAGAAGATGAGGATTCTGTCATGGCTAGCATTTCAGTGATGTTCTAAACAATGTGGTTAGTTCTACTCCCATTGTTTTTAATGATGATAGATGCATTGGTGGGTTTAATGTTGGCCCTATAACACAATCTAAACTTAAACTTTATAAATCCCCAGGGTAGATGAAATTACTACGTAAATGCTTAGAGCTGGGAATGTTTTGGTTACCACTTGGAATTTTGAATATCTCTTATGATAGAGGCATGGTCCCTAAGGATTTAACCAGAGCTATTATTATCCCTATTTTCAAAAAAGATGATCACAGTTCTTGTGATAACTGTCGGGGTATCTGCCTACTCACTGTTCCAGGGAAAGTTCCTTTGCATGATTGTGCTTAATAGAATTAAGAATCTGGTTGACAGGCAATTGCGTGATGAGCAATGTGGATTCAGAAGTGGTAGACGATGTGTAGATCAGATATTTTCACTTAGGCAGATTCTTGAGAAATGTTTAGAGTTTCAGAAACCTTTGGTTGCTAGCTTTGTTGATTTCAAAAAGGCTTTCGACTCTATTGATCGTCATAATTTGTGGTTGATTGTGAGATCATATGGTATACCAGACAAGTTAGTTAACATAATGAAAGCTCTCTCTATAATAACACTGAGTCGTGTGTGAGAGTTGGTAAGGCTTGTAGCAATTGGTTTAGCATTACTTCTGGTGTTCGACAAGGGTGCATTTTGTCTCCTTTTCTCTTTAGTTTGGTTATTGATTATGTTATGCGAAATTCACTTCAAGTGAAAGATTTTGGCCTTAAATGGACTGGAGATACGAAAATTTCTGATTTAGATTATGCTGATGATTTAGCCCTTTTGACAAATGATGTTGATGAGATGAACTCTTTCATTTGATCTGTTGATGAGACTGGTAGTAGAGTAGGTTTGGTTATAAACAGAGAGAAATCTAAAGTGATGAAAATTGGTCAGGCAGGCTGTGATTCAGTTAATCTGAATGGTTGCAATCTTGAACAGGTGTCACAGTTTAATTATCTTGGGAGGTATGTAACAGATAATGGTGATGTGTGGCATGTGGTTAACAGATGAATAGGGATTGCTGCTGCGACTTTTAAGAATCTATGGAGATTGTGGAGAAATAGGCGTATACACCTAAAGACTAAAATTAGACTGTATAATAGTTTGGTTATTTCTAGGGTTAGTTATGGTAGTGAAACTTGGACGCTATGTAAACAAGATAACAGGAAACAATTCTTTTGAACCTAGATGCTTATGCAGTATCTTGGACATTAGGTGGTTCAACTTTGTAACTAATGATGAGGTTAGGCAAAGGAGTCAACAACGTCTTTTAAGCAGCATATTGTGCAGAGAGAGACTCCATGGGTTTGGCCATGTTGCCCGTATGAATAATTATAGATTGGCGAATAGGGTTATGAACAGTATGCCTAAAGGCCTCAGAAGGAGGGGGAGACCTAGGTTGCGGTGGGCAGACAATGTCAAAC
Source organism: Ryuthela nishihirai (assembly GCA_038380435.1). Taxonomy (NCBI): domain Eukaryota; kingdom Metazoa; phylum Arthropoda; class Arachnida; order Araneae; family Heptathelidae; genus Ryuthela; species Ryuthela nishihirai. The sequence goes on along the minus strand of JAWZYU010000004.1, from coordinate 22,718,152 downwards.
AGGATATTGTTACAATTTGTGCAGTGGCCAGATGCAACAGATATAGCTCAGGACAGACATGCTTGGAGAATTAAATTGCACAGTCTGGTTGGACCTCCGTAGCCCATGGATGCTTGAGCATGATGGTGGTGGTGATGGTGGTCATGATGAGTAAAAAAATACATCTGGCAACACAAAAATTTATTTTAAAAATATTAATAGACCGAAATGAATGTAATGCACATGAATAGAGAGGCTATTTAGTTCTGAATAACAAAAAAAAATTTTTTTTGTTTCAAGTTAATATTTCTCTTGTTTCGTAATTTTTTTTCTCAGTACCATATTTTGAGAAAATTCCAGGCATTTAGCCAATTGTGCTGAGTCGGGTAAACAAATCAAATTTAGGATTTTTTTTTTAAATAACCAACCGATGGAAATAGGTCGTGTTATAGATAACAAATTAAACAATTTTTTACGAATTGTATGAAAATAAATATTATAAAGAAATTTACAAGCATATTGATTTTAATAAGCCTTTTTCAATATGATGTGGGTGAAAAAAATTCACAATATACAATTAAGGATCAATTTTGGAAAACACGATGAATAAAAATAGTTAAATTATATATTAATCGAAAGGAAATTTTCTCCCAAATAATAGAATATTTTACCTAAAACGTGATTTTTGTTTCTTTTAATGATTCCTTTCAGTATCGTATATATTTTAAACACAGTCAATGATATACACAATGACTTGGACTTCTCACATTTCTGAACTGGTTATGGAATGAAAAAAAACTTTCTTGGTTGCCTTTTCTATTAAACATTATGAAAATTTTCTTTGGGTGTTGTAGTTTGCAATCTTGGCCAAATGCAGAAAGGCTTGTGTACCAATGCAAAAAAAAAAACATCGTCAGAGTGGCACAGCCAAGATACTAGAGGTGGGGGGGGGGTGCTTGTAAAATCATTTAATATAAACATAAAACTCTTAATGTTTTTTTAATGAAAATTTTCTGGGGGGGAGTGAAACATTCACAGTGAGTTTAGCGGGAGGGGGGGGGGGGTAAAAACCCTTACCGAAATTGCCCACCCACATGAGGACTGATTTCCATGCCAGGGAAATACATTTTGTATCCATATCCAAGGCCTCATTCATTTTCAGAAAACTGTACAAGTTTAAAGTGATTTTACTAAAAAAAAAACGAAATAATAAGAGAAATATTGCATAAAACCTAATGGGATATTGAATGAAATATTCGCAGCAACTTTTAAACAGCCATCCAATGTAGCATAACTCAGAAAGACTGATAAATCAGCCAACCGCAAGATCGCTAATTTACAGAAATAAATTTGCTTCAGTATCCAAAACCTCATTCATTTTCACAAAATGATACCAGATCAAAGTTTATTTTACTGGAAAAATAATAAATAATGAAAGAAAATTTAACTGATAACTTAGTTTGTTAAATAAAATATCCACAGTAGCAAGTTGTAAGCCGGCTACCCAATGTAGCATAACTCTGCAAAAATCGATAATAGTCGATTCATGGAAAGATCAATAATTTACGGAAATTAAAGTAAATCTACAGAAATGAAAACTAAGGTTTAATTATTTGAAAAAAAAGGAAATAAAATACAAACTTTACGCAGGGAGTTTATAATCTGATTTATTGGGAGGAAGTTTTTAACTTAAATCAGCCATGCAAACAACTTGCCATGTGAAGGAATGCCTTTTTGCTTCCATATCCCTCATTTACTTTCAGGAAATGATACAAGATAAAAGTTTTTTTTTGCAAGAAAAGAAAGAAATAATAAAAGAAATATTAACATATAACCTAATGCGATGTTTAATAATATCCGCAATGACTTGTAAAGACAACCATCAAATGAAACATAACCCCAAAAAAATCAATATATCAGCTGACGAAAAAAATGATAATTTGTGGAAATAAAATCTACAGAAATGAAAATGAAGACTAATACTGACTAGATTCAAGGTCATATTATCCTTTATTCGAGAACTCTTTCTGTAAACATCCACTATCGAGTCACTTTACTGTGTGTAAGCAATAACTAGGTTACTGCACTCAACCAAAGACTCAACTGCACCTGCTACCATAACATACTTTATACGGCATTGAACTCTGGAACAACAACTTTGACTTGCTTCCTTCTTTCTAAGAAAACTTTTACTTAGTTACAATGTTGATCTGAAGAGTGGGAAAGATGCATAGAATGCTGGGATAAATGATAAAATGAATTCTGGGAATATTGAAGTAGGTTTATGGCAGAAAGGAGTGTAAAACAGGAAAGAAAAATGATAGTATGTACTTTGCAATTACTTCTGAAATCTTCCGTTTTTAAAAATAGCAATTTTTTTTGTTAATTTATAGGAGATTTTCAAAACTTTAAAGAAAAATTTGTTGCTAATAGTTCAAATCAAACTTGTGAGCTTAAATCAGGTGATTGCTTCAGCATAGGATAGTGATAACAATCAAATGGCAATACCTTATAGTGCTTCTAAAAAATGGCAATTAGATTGCTTTAACTAGTAATTTATATTGTAGTTCAATAAAATATGCATCAAATGAAAAAACAAAAATATTAGTTTTCAAGCCTGAATTATTATTTTTATAATATATAAAAAAAATTTACACTGGCAATTTTTTTCGGGTTGTACTAAAAATGTATACAGCTGTCCTCAGCCTCTTATTACGGATTATGCGAACATATAAAGACAATGTGGACACTGGAAGGGTTAATAATCTGTGTTGGGTTGGTACTCGTCCTTTGATATTTTCTCTAGTTACGCTCTTACTGCCTCATCCTATACCTATGTACTCAACTCAGTAGAATCACAAGCTGTGTTGTTAAACTTGCATAGAGAATTTGGCAAATGTTCCTTCACGAATTTTACAGAAAAGTTTTTTAAAAATTTTGGAAGATGTCAAAGGTTTCAGCTTACAGCTTTAAAACCAAAATTAAAGTAAAATCAATCACATTTAATATCCATTTCTTGCCAGATCTCTGTAATATAACAAATTTCCAATATTTGCTACAGTTTCTTGATAGAGTAATGAGGTGTTAAAAATTCTTGACAATAACACATTGTCAGTGTTACCAGAGCCAAGTCATATGCTTTCATGAATGTTCAATATCTTTGATGCTATGATAATATACCAAGGCAGGTGCATGCACTTCTTTAAAAATGTTCACAAATTCATTAATATATGGCAAGTGTGCCATTAGACATTATGAAAGATCTCTGGTGTGCTGTGGGATTAATTAGTAGCATTTTTAATCCTTCCAGGGCCCTCATCAATTATACATATTGACAGAATCTGAAATGAGAGGCCAGAAACAACTATATCTGTTTTAGTACAACATATGAAACTTCAATTAAAAAAAAAATGGAAATTGTGGTTTAGAAATTTTCTTACATATATCTTATAAAAATATTGTAATTAAAGCTGGAAAAAATTTTTGTTTTTTTTTTTCATTTGCCAGGCTTGTAATCTGCAGTTCACAGGTTTGAGTCCCAGCTGGGATTATATTCAGATTTATCTCTGCAAAACTCCTTGCCCTGTTTGTGGTCAGTAGGGGGTACAATGGGCTTGGAAAGGCCACCGTTCTTCTGATGGGACTAGGGGCGGGGACGGCTCAGTCGGTAGCGCGCCAGGCTCGTAATCTGTAGTTCCCAGGTTCGAGTCCCAACTGGGTCAGCGTTGAGATTTATCTCCGCAAAAATTCCCCGCCCTGCCCACGGTCAGTAGGGGACACCGATGGGCTTGGAAAGGCCGCCGTCCGTCGGATGGGACGTTAAGCCGTGGCCCCGTGTGCGGGAGAGACATACCCTGTGCACGTTAAAGAACACGCTGGATGGCCTTGACGGGAGGCTACCATCTGTCTCCCAACAGCTGTTCCAGTGGGTCCCCTCCCCCAACCTTCTCTGAGCCTTCGGGGTCCATGTGACCTGGCCATTTAGCCCATGGTGTGCAAAAAAGTGCCGCTCAGAGGTAAAACAACCCACAAATTCTGATGGGACTTTAAGCCAAGGCCCTGTGTGTGGGAGAGCCATACCCTGTGCATGTTAGAGAACATACTGGATGACCTTGATGGGAGGCTACTCTCTGTCTCCTTACAGTGTTCCAGTACACCCCCTCCCCCAACCTTTTCTGAGACTTTGGAGTCCTTGTGACCTGGCCATTTAGCCTATTGTGTGCTAAAAAGTGCCACTCAAAGGTAAAACAACCCAACCCCTTTTTTCATTTCATGCATATTTTTTAAGCTGTGATATAAATTGCTAAAAGCAGTTGATTGCCATTTTTTAAACACACTATATGGCAAAGCTGATTTGCTTGTTTCTGTTTCGCTACATAGCAACCTCCTGATTTAAGCTCCTGAGTTTGATCTGAACTATTGCAAACTCATTCTTTCTTAAAATTTTGAAATTCTCGAAAAAAATGGCGAAAATTTTAAAAATCTGAGGATTTTAGAAGCAATTCTGAAGTAATTGCATCAATTTTTTTTTTCCATTTTACTCACTTCTGTTTTAAACCTATTTCAGCATTCTTAAAATTATGTGTCTCATTCATTACAGCATTCATGTGTGATTTACCACTACAGAAAACAAAACCATCATTTGTATGTGCAATTATGCTGCATATTCTAGGTAATGGCTCAGCAAGACACAGATGGTTTGGTAGCAGGTGTAGCACGGCACATATGCTGCATACAGCGTTGTTCCATTTTCGTCATCATTTGATATTTTTTCAATTCTTTCATTTAATATTTTATTTTTACCTTCATAATTAAACTATCATTTTCCTTCTATAGATTTATTTTGATTTTATTTCTATATATTTATATATTGTTATTGATCTTTCAGAGTTATGCTACATCACTGCTTACAAAAATGGCCTTGTTACAAACTGTTACTGCAGATAATTTTTCCATCACATTAGGTTGTATATTAATTTATGTTATTATTTCTTCCTTTTCCAGTCAAAAAATGTTTATTATTTCTTAAGAATAAAAGGTTTTAAATATGCAATGAGAAAGGATCAGCAAAATGAAAATCAGCCCTCCATATGGTTGTTAAGCCAATTCATCAAGGGTGCTTAAACTTTATTTAAAAAAAAAAAAAGAAATTACAATTTCAAAATTTTCTTATATATCTCTTATAAAAATTATAATTCAAGCATGAAAAATAACCATTTTTCATTTGATGTATATATTATTAAACTACGATAAAAATAATTTTTAAAATGTGATCTCATTGTCTTTTTTCAATGCAATATACAGCTAAGCCAATTTGCTTGTTTCAATTTTTTTGTATATGCTATGTTACTTTTTGCCATAGTGTCCAGGAAAAAGCAGTGAAGAAAGTGTTCCTCCATTATCATATACATACAGGATAGAAAATTCTCATGAATTTTGAACAATGCAAGGTGACCTTATGCAATTCTGGCCCATATTTTAACCCTCTCAGGGTCCTGCCTGAAAAACTGATTTACATCTAGAGGCCCAGCTATTTTAACACTAATCAGCCAAAAAAAATTAACTTTAGAAATTTTTGCATAACTAATGAAAAGAATTGTGGCATGTTATATCCCAAATTAATCAGTATTTAATTCTGGATTTTCTAAACATAAAATATTTAATGAAAAAGATTATCAGTTTTATTTTACTATGGCTTTTCTGGAATAGTTGTAAAAAAAATGCATCTGTCAAGGCAAATAAAAATTTATTTAAAAAACTAATAGACATAAATCATTATAATGCACTTGAATAGAAGTGCTATTTATTTCTGAATAACAAAATATATATATATTTACTTGAAACAAGAAAGTTACTCCCATTTTGTAATTTTTTTCTCAGTACAATACTTTGAGAAAAGTTCAGGTTTTTTGCCAACTGTGCTGAGTCATATCAATGTCAACTTTAGAATTTTTTTTAATAACCAATCAACAGAAATTGGCCATGTTATATACCAAATTAAACAGAATTTAACTCCAAATTTTTGAAAATAAAAATTTTAAACAGATTAACAAGCATGTTAATTTTAATAAGACGATTTCATAATGATATTGTGAAAATATAGATGGGACTTGCAATTAAGGCATAATGTTGGAAAACGTGATGAATAAAAACAGTTAGATTATATATTAATTGAAAGTAAATTTCTTCCCTAATAATATAATACAGTAAAGCCTTGCTTTATAATGATCCGCTCATACAACAATTTTCAATTATGACAATGCCCATCTATATAATGCTGCATTCACTAATATGACGCTGCTGTGAATTATTCAAAGCTGGGTAAAGAGTAAAGCAGGACTTATGCATAGTAAAAATTCACGCCACATTAGTGACAGACATCAGTGCCACAATCTACATTTCTTCGAGCAATACTTTGCCATGCTGTTAACACATCCAGCACATGTCCCAAAATGGGTGGTCTTGTTTGTGGTCACAATGACTTTGCATGAGACTCTTCTCATTGGACATGATTTATATAGACATTACAGTATTTTAATTGTAAATGCTTTATTTATGTCAGTTATGCACATATGACTGCTTAAAAATGTTATTAAATCATTACACGCATCTACAAGTGGCAAAAAAAAGGCAATGATTCGTAATACGACTTAAAACATATTTATTTTAATGATTCTTTTCAGTGTTGTATATTTTAAAACACTAGCTAGCATTATAAAAGGTGACTTGGATTGCTCACATTAATGGAATTTTCTGTCCTATTTATTAAATGGAAAAACACTTTCTTGGCTACCTTTTTTACTAAACATTACGAATTTTTTTCTTTGAGTGTTGAATTTTGTGAATCTTGGATAAGTGTCAAAAAGTTAGTGTACCAAAGCAAAGAAATAAATTTATATCATCAGAGTGGCACAGCCAATATATTGAGAGTGGGGGGGGGGGGGGAGCAGAAGTACGTACTTCACGATTTCTTCCAAAATCTTTGTTTTTAAAAATAGTTTTTTGTTAATTTACAAGAGATTTTTAAAACTTTAAGAAAAAAAAATTCATAGTTCAAATCAAACTTGTGAGCTTAAATCAAGTGGTTACTTCAATATAGAATAACGTTAACAAACAAATTGGCAATACCATATAGTGCTTCTAAAATATGGCAATCAGATGGCCTTATCAAATTATTTATATTGCTGTTAAATAAAATATGCATAAAATAAATTAATAGACTCAACCAATCTTGGCTTCTACCTATAAATAACCACTCTCATAGTTGATTCAAATATTTACAGGAAAAATTGTCTTGAGCCAGATGGAATATGAACCCACGACCTCCTGACAACATGTCAGGTGCTCTGGACCGCTGAGCTACCGGCCATCAATCAAGATCACCTCTAACTGATGTTATGAACATTCTCAAACCTACATTCTTAATATGCAGGGGGTATTCAGGCAATCCAGCCCTACGTGGCTTTTTAATGCCTTTTCTTAGATGGAAAGCATTTAATTACGAGTATGCAATTATAAATAGATTAATAGACTCAACCGATATTGGCTTCTACCTTTAAATAACCACTCTCATAGTTGATTCAAATATTTAGAGGAAAAATTGTCTTGAGCCTGGTGGGATTACGAACCCACGACCTCCTGACATGTCAGGTTCAGAGCACCTGAGTGGTTTATTTATAGGTAAAATATGCATCAAATGAAAAATTAAGTATTTTTAAAAGATTATGTAAGAAATTTTTCAAATGACAATTTCAATTTAAAAAAAAAGATTTTTTTTTGTACAAAAGATATCTATGTTCGCCTTTGGTCTCTCATTTCGAATTCTGTCAACGGCTATGATTGTCGAGGACCTTGGAAGGGCTAAAGTATTACAATAAAAAAAAAGTAGGAACAATTATCAGAAGGCATGAATGTTTGTATTGATTTTATGCTGAATTCCTGCCATCCTCACAGACAGTGTATATGGCATATAAACTCAGGCTCCTGTCAGACCTCTGGCAAGCAGCTGCTTGATGGGATATTATTTTTGTTTGTTAGTTTTATATGTTTGTTTTCTTTTTATTTTATTATTCATAAAGAAATTTACTTTCCACTGATATATAATTTAACTGTTTTTATTCATCAGGCTTTTCAAAATTAAGCCTTATTAACTAGTCAGATGTATTTTTTCACTATATCACTGTGAATATGGTGAAATTAGCCTCCAAAGAAGGGGCTCCCTACACCAGTCACATGAAGGGGAAAGATAACGAATGCAGAAAAAAAAACTGTCTCTCAGTTATTTCTCAGAAAAAAAAAAGGTTCTATTCAGGACAATGTAAAATACAAAACATTAGACCTTGCAGAAGAGGCCAATGTTCTGAAAGAAGTCAGTGACCATAAGGAAGTGTGCTCGTTGCAGCTTCGCACTATGGTTGTTGCCGAGAAGGGAGGTGATGGAGTAGTCAGTGGTTCCTATAGCATTAAGCTCCCGGAACAAAGCATCTCTTTAAGAGAAAGTTTTATTTAAATTAATATCTGTAAATCTGTTTTTTTTTATTTACATAAAAATCAGAATTCTGTTTAATTTGGTAATTTAATATGACTTATTTATTTTAAATGGTTAATTGTTTAAAAAATTATAAAATTGACATGTTTATCTGACTCAGCATAGTTAGTGAAAAGTCTGGACTTTTCTGAACCTAGTACAGAGACAAAATTTTGTAAAAAGTTTTTTTTTTGTTTCAAATAATTTATTTTTATTCACAAATAACTTTTCTACTCATATGCATTTTAATTAATTTTGTATATTAGTTTTTTTTTAAATAAATATTTATTATATTCCCAGTTTCCTTTTTTACTATGTCATCCTAAAAAGCCTTAATAATATTAAATTTGTCTTTTGTGTAAAATATTTTATTTTCATTAAATCTCAAATTTAATGCTGTTTAATTATGGCATGTTATATGCCATAATGGCATTTTGGCATATAACATGTCATAATTCCTTTCATTAGTTATTTGGTAAAAAAGTTATAAAGTAAATTTTTTGGCTGAGCATAATAAAAAAATATTTTAGCTCCTGGCTGAAAAAGAAACAGTTTTTGAGGCTGGACCCTGGAAAGATTAAAAATATTCAATATCACTTGCATGTCATAAGGGATGAAATGGTTGAGAACAATTGATCTATGGTGAAAGAAGATTTCAACTGCCAAACTATGGTGTCCTAAAACTGACAGTGAATGTATAGTACAATTCAAAAGTTGGACAAGTTCACCAAAGTACTTGAAAATTGGAACGTTTGCATATATATTAATAAGGTAGAAAAAAACTGATTAAATATGTGTAATGAACTGAAATGCTTTTAAAATATGAAACACTAAATACACTTCTCATCATTTAAATTGCCCACCTACAACAGAGCTTGCTTTTAGCTCAAAACAGGTGGAGTGACTGATAGCAATTAGACACAAAAAAATCAGCAGAACTTATGAAAATATAGTGTACATGAATAAGAAGTATATCTTCATTGAATAGTGATACAAGAGGCCAGATGTTGTAGCTAGTCAAAAAGGTGACAAATTTATCTTGCTGCTATTGAGCCATGCACCATTAACCTGTACCATGAACTGAGCAATAGTAGTATGAGCTGAGAGACGATGATTATCAGATGATCAGTGAACATCACATCCCAAACAGGTTTGATGACTGACAGATTTGGGAAAGATCAAGGAAACAAATTTACATCACTTAGGCATTGTTGGAATATGAAAGCCATTTATGGGTGTGCTGAAAAATAGTTTTTGGAATGTGTGAAGGATGTTCCCATCTTGGAGTTGATTGCATCCCCCGATACTACATTTAGTGAGACGAGAGCCATGTGCTGCGTGTGTGACCTTCCAAGGGTATGCGGACTGCAGAACTCAGACCTAGGCAATGCAGGGTGTCTTGAACAGAAGGAACCCTAATGAGGTTTGCAGCCCGTTTGTGCAAAGGGGAGAGCAAAGAGAGGGAACTTCTCTCCTGACTGCCGAAAGGGTCTGAAGTGGATTGCTGTTCTCTGGGAGCCATCATCATTGAAGGACTTTCTGATAAAGTTGGGCCAACACTCTGGGAGTGTGTGACTGGATATTATCGGTGGGGCAGTGGATTAAGGCAGCACCCAATTGTTATTCTATCCTTTTATGTAAAGTGCTGTTTATTAAACTAATAGTTAGTCAAGAGATACTGAGTTAATGTTGTTATTAAGTACAGTAGGTACTGTGTGATAAAGGTCCGGCAAAGACATTAAGCCAACAGATCTCTCGTATAAATAAGAGAGATCTTGACAGAATGGAACCTAGAAAGGGCAGAAATAGTGGTCCCATAATGGTTCCAACATAATATCTTGTTCTCAGTGTGCTATCAGTAATGACCAGATCTGAAATGGGTGTTGGAACTGATAGTTCCCCATACCATGATTCCAGGTGTTGGTCCAGTATGATGCTCCTTGATACAGGATGTCCATGGTGTGTATACAGATGCACATATAGCTGCCACTGTATCTGAAACAGAAGTGTAATTTGTCCCTAAAGATGATACAATAGCAATCATCTCCAAGCAGCTCTCCTCCTGCACCACTTTAGATGATGCTTACAGAGGTTGATGAACGAAAAACATAAATGCAGCCCCAATTAACTATTGATCCTAAACAAGTTATTGACACGGGTGAAGTCAGGGATGGCATTATTATGTTGAAAATTTGACAGCATATGACATCTGTTGCCCTGTCGCTAGCAAGTGTATTTGTTGACCCTTCTGTTCATACGTTCTTCTGATGCTATTGGAGCCTTGGAAGTATGTCTTTTATCTTCCTGTATCCATTGTTGCCAACAGCATCCACCATTCGGGCATCCTGACAGCAACATCAACAGCATTTTCTTGTCATTTGCTCATCATTTTGTTAACCCCTGTTATTGTATGCCCTTCAGATTCCTACATCATTGTAGTACTGAACATATTATTGGATTTTTACTGTACCAATCAGGTTGATATGCAAATTGTTTACATCCATATACATCACAACTTTGGATGGAATTGGGCGGTCAATCCATCCATTCTTTCTACATGGGGCAATATCAATGATGACTAGTGTATGAAACGAAAAATTGATAAAAAAAAATTGGATTGCAACCAATAGACCAGGCTTCTGATTCATACTATATTTAATAGTGAGTTTGTATTTTTGAAACAAAATTATATGAACAGTAGATAATTATAAAAAATATTACTTGCTTTTGGTTTTCAGGGTTTGCAGATATGGCAAAGTCCATTATCAAACAGCACCTTCCTCAATACCGGTGACCTTTCCAAGTACTGTGATTTGCATCATCAAACTAGCAAGTTTAAAGTAATCCCATAAGACTTTTTGGAAAATCATATTAATATTTTCATTGAAATATATATGGAAATGCAAATTAATATGTTGGAATAATATTTGCAGCAAAGAATAAAATGTGTATATTGTATGAACTAATTTATCCCTTGATAATAAACGTCTTTTAATATGTTTCTTCATTGTCTATATATTATTAGTTATTGTTAATCCATAAAATGCATCATTTACCAGCACTCTAAGAATTAAGTGTTGTAAGTACACAGTCGTATCAGAATAATATGACCACCCATGGAATCACATTGTACCTGCCCAGGCGCGACAGAATGCAAGTGACAAGGTCGACCACATAGAGATATAATCTGTCGACCAGGACATATGAGCTATAGTGTGTAACGTGAGCACAATGGCAGAGGTATTGATTTGATGGACGTTCAAAAAGGAATGACCATTGGCTACTGTGCCAAGGGTGGAAGTATCTCGGAAACAGCAGACTCCGTGGGCTGTTCACGAGGTGCTGTAATAAGGGTGTACCAAGAATGTACTTCTGGCACACTGAGTACCTCCAGACTTCATAACTGCGGAGCCCCAAAGGCAATCAACTCCAGAGGAGAATGTCGCCTCCATCAACTGACGCGCAACTGCAGCAATTGACCACTCAAATGAACGCTGGGGCACTTCGGTATTTGTTCCCAATAACAGTATAGTGAACTCTGTTATGCATGGGTCTCTGGAGTTGACGCTGCGTAAAGGCGCCCATGTTAACCAAAGTCCATCGGCAATGACGCCTGCAGTTTGCACGGGACTACCATCATTGGACAGTGGAAGAGTAAAAAGGTTTTCTCGCAATGAATCGAGGTTTCTTCTCCACAGAAGTTGCGGATACGGTGTCAGACACACGAGAACCAACACCCAGACACGCTTGTCAGTCAAGTACAGGTGGGCAGTTTGCATGTCTGGGGAATGTTTACCTGGTATGACCTGGGACCATTGGATCAGCCCCTGGATGCCAATGGCTACACTAATCCTCGCTGATCACATGCATCCCTTCATGTTGGACGTTTACCCTGGTGGTGATGGTGTCTACCAACAGGCAATGCGCTCTGCCATGTTGCTAAGGTGGTGCGTGACTGGTTCCAGGAATATGACAATGTTTTTGGCCTGCGAAATTGCTCGACCTCAATCCCATAGAGCACTTGTGGTACCATTTGGATCAACAGGTTCAGCGTGTGGACCCACAACCACATCATCTCCAGAACCTCCATGCTATGCTGGATTCCGAATGGGCACATGTGCCTCTTGCAAACTTCCAGGGTCTTATTGCGTCCATGTCTCGCCGCTGTCATCCGGGCCAAGGGTGGTAATTCCGATTGTTAGGTAGGTGGTCATATTTATTATTCTGATACGACTCTATATGTATTTGGTGCTCAGACCTACATACCTAATGATATTTAGGGTTTTATGAAAAGAACAATTTATTCTCTTGTAAATAAATAATGGCAAATATTATATTTGTGTATTCTTACAAAAAAAAAGTAGAATTAAGAAAATTAAAATAATAAAAGAATATACACCCAATTCTGTTTTTACACGGATTTTTTTACAAGAATTTGATTTAACACGTTTTATTTTGATCTAACACGGTTCAAACGGCACCTTTTTAAAAAATTTCGATTTGAATTGAATTCTGAAAAAAATTCCTTATTTAAGAAAAAATTCCTAGAATTTATAACAAAGATGCCGCTTTTATGGTCTTATTTTTCGAAGTACTTTTAACTTTGAAAATGTATTATAGATACACATTTTGTGCAATAAAAGCCCCAAAATAAAAACTACATTAACATAACAAGTTTTCTCTATTTTATGAAAAATCGTACAAAGCCTACTTCATTCGGAATTAAATGGCAACATTTAGCACCGGGAATTCCTCTCAATTTTATTTTCAATACATACGTTAGTCTTGGCCTCTGATTTCATGTTTAAAGTTAGAAGTGTTTAGATGTTTAATAGAAGAAAGCAAAAGAATTTTTGGTTTTTGAAGTTATATATGCGTAATATAAATTATTAAATTTTCCTGCGGTAGCTAGGTAGTCACTGGAAGGAGAGCTATGCATCAATCCCCTGTGATGATGCATAGAACCGGCCAGGCCTAGCACCTAATGTCCGACCCCGCCTTCTCGTGGTGCAGACCGTTAGTACCTTTCAAAAGAGATACTCTCTTGTGGAAGTGAACGAAAGGGGAGGGCTGCCAGATTAGTGTGGCCAACTGATCTGGACAACTATAAATAAATAAATAAAATAAATACCCCCTCAAGCAGCTGCTTGCCACAGAGGTCTGACAGGAGCCTGTCAGTTTACATGCCAAAGTAGTAGGTCTGTGCGGATGGCAGGACGTCAGCAGAAAACCAACACACAACCATGCCTTACCCGGGGCTCGAACCCAGGTCCCTTAGATCAGTAGCCAAGCGTGCTAACCACTCGGCCATGGCTACTTTTTTATCTACCCTGCTGAGGAGTGGTCAACCACACAGGGTCCTGGTGCTGACCATATAAACCCGATGGACTGGACAGATATATGGCTCTGAGCTTGATTATGGATCCTGATTTTGCTGCACTGGTGGGCTTCTGTGGAGGGATAATCTTCCGCTGCGTTTTCTGTTTGTTTGTGGGTTGACAGCCCCAAGTGAATAGATTCACAGGATATGTTTATCAGCAGGTGGATAATACTGAGCAGAGGTCATCGCAGGCACCTGAACTCTTTGCTTCTATTGGCATCGTCAAATTCTACATTGAAGGAAGTCTTCCAGTGTAGATGGCTTCAGCCTTTAGTGGTGGGGGTCTTTGCCCCATATCTGCGATTAGGGGGCTGTTTGATATTGTCGGCATTCCTTCTCTCAATAAACATAGTTTCTTTAAACATCCCACTAACCATTTTCTCTCCATAGGTAGTTGGAATGTGAGGACTCTGCACAGAACTTTTTCTCTTGATGTCCTCACACAAGAATTCCACCATTATAATTTAGATATTCTCGGCTTGCAAGAGACCAGATGGAAAGATAAAGGTCAGATTCTTAAAAATAATCTTAAATTTCTCTTTTCAGGGAGGGACGACAATAAGCATCACCAAGGCGTGGGTCTGCTTCTCAGCAGACACGCTAGTGATGCTCTTCTAGGATATGAGTGCATTAATGAAAGGTTTCTCACAGCAAAATTTCAGACAAGCATTAAAGACTTGAATGTTATCTGCTGTTATGCCTCCACTGAGGGTACCGATGAGAATGAGAAGGATAGGTTTTATGAACAACTTCAGGATACTTTGAATTCTGTCAAGAAAGGAGATATTACCCTTGTTCTTGGTGACTTCGTTGCCAAAGTTGGTACTGACTCTGACCTTTGGGGAGAAATAATAAACCCTTTTGGTATTGGTAGCTGCAATGGGCAACGTCTTCTACAGGTAAGTAAACACCATGGATTCAGAATAACTAACACTTATTACAAACACCGCGACATACATAAGTACACATGAGTTTCACCCTCACCCGATGGGCTGCATAAGAATATGATTGATTACATATTAATTAACAGCAAATGGGCTAGTTCTGTTAGGAATATGAGGTCATATAGGGGAGCTGAAATTGGATCTGACCATTACCTTGTTAAAAGTGTGTTGCAACTTAAACTTAAAAAGTGTTGTGTTAGGGTTAAAAAATTTACTTTTGATACTGAAGCTCTGAAAGATCCAGTTATAGCCAAAGCTTACCATGATAGGTTACTTAGTCATTATGACAGTCATGGTATGCTTACTACTGAAGTTGAGGAAGAATGAGATCATTTTAAACAGGCTTTTTTGGACACTAACAGTACTCTTTTAGGAAAAAAGGAGCAGAAGAGGAAGAATTATCTGAGTGATAAGGCACTTGAGCTTATTTCTGAAAGAAAAAACTGCAGGAATGTCCTTAATCAATACCCTACTATTCCTAATAGAAAGCATTACAGAGAACTTAATAAACGTGTAAAGAATCAGTTAGCTGCTGATAAGAATCTTTGGCTTGATGGCTTGGTTGACAAAGCTGAGGAAGCAGTTAGACAGCACAACAGCAGAGAGCTGTACCAGATAGTTAATGTTTTATGTGGTAGAAAACGGACAGGGATTGAAGGATAAACAAGGTAAGGTTATAGAAGGTGAAGATTCTGTCATGGCTAGCATTTCAGTGATGTTCTAAACAATGTGGTTTGTTCTACTCCCATTGTTTTTTAATGATGATAGGTGCATTGGTGGCTTTAATGTTGGCCGTATAACACAATCTGAAGTTATTTTGGCTGTTTCTAAACTTAAACTACATAAATCCCCAGGGGTAGATGAAATTACTACGGAAATGCTTAGAGCTGGGAATGTTTCGGTTACCACTTGGATGACTGAAATTCTGAATATCTTTTATGATAAACGCATGGTTCCTAAGGATTTTACCAGAGCTATTGTTATCCCTATTTTCAAAAAAGGTGATCGGAGTTCTTGTGATAACTATAGGGGTATCAGCCTACTCTCTGTTCCAGGTAAAGTTCTTTCCATGATTGTGCTTAATAGAATTATGAATCTGGTTGACAGGCAATTTGGATTCAGAAGTGGTAGGGGATGTGTAGATCAGATATTTTCACTTAGGCAGATTCTTGAGAAATGTTTAGAGTTTCAGAAACCTTTGGTTGCTAGCTTTGTTGATTTCAAAAAGGCTTTCGACTCTGTTGATCATCATAATTTGCGGTTGATTGTGAGATCATATGGTATACCTGACAAGTTAGTTAACATAATGAAAGCTCTCTATAATAACACTGAGTCATGTGTGAGAGTTGGTAAAGCTTGTAGCAATTGGTTTAGCATTAGTTCTGGTGTTCGACAAGGGTGCATTTTGTCTCCTTTTCTCTTTAGTTTGGTTATTAATTATGTTGCGTGAAATTCACTTCAAGGGAAAGATTTTGGCCTTAAATGGGCTGGAGATACGAAAATTTCTGATTTAGACTATACTGATGATTTAGCCCTTTAGGCAAATGATGTTGATGAGATGAACTCTTTCGTTCGAGCTGTTGATGAGACTGGTAGTAGAGTAGGTTTGGTTATAAACAAATAAAAACCAAAGTGATGAAAATTGGTCAGGCAGGCTGTGATTCAGTTAACCGAATGGTTGCAGTCTTGAGCAAATGTCACAGTTTAATTATCTTGGGAGCTATGTAACAAATACTGATGATGTGCGCCATGAGATTGACAGACGGATAGGGATTGCTGCCTACACTTTCAAGAATCTATGGAGAGTGTGGAGAAATAGGCGTATACACCTAAAGATTAAAATTAAACTGTATAATAGTTTGGTTCTTTCTAGGGTTAGTTATGGTAGTGAAACCTGGACACTTTGTAAACAAGATAACAGGAAACTAGATGCTTTTGCAGTATCTTGGGCATCAGGTGGTTCAACTTTGAAACTAATGAGGAGGTTAGGCGAAGGAGTCGGCAACTTCCTTTAAGCAGCATATTGTGCAGAGAGAGACTCCGTTGGTTTGGCCATGTTACCCGTATGGATAATTATAGATTGGCGAATAGGGTTGTAAACAATGTGCCTAAAGGCCTCAGAAAGAAGGGGAGACCTAGGATGCGGTGGGCACACAATGTCAAACAGGACCTTATTAGAATTGGTGTGCAGTGGCCAGATGCAGTAGATGTAGCTCAGAATAGACTTGCTTGGAGAACTAAATTGCACGGTCTGTTTGGACCTCCGTAGCCCATGGCTGCTTGAGGATGATGATGATGATTTATTAACTACAATTCAAATATTTTTCGTAAGCCTAACCACATTGTCGGATAATTCAACTATACAAAAGCAGAGAAGGAAAGTTATCTCTTTCGATACTAATATTCATATTTTAGAATGTCTTGCAACTGGAGAAGGTTCAACATTTATAGGTAATATTTTGATTTGAACGAAGCTACCGTAAGAACCATCAAGAAAAAGATGCTATTAGAAAATCTGCGCTTTCTGGAACTAAAGTTTACTTTCAGAAACGGCAGACTTCGTGGGCTGTTCACGAGGTGCTGTAATAACGGTGTACCAAGAATGGACTTCTGGCACACTGAGTACCTCCAGACTTCATAACTGCGGAGCCCAAAGGCCATCAACCCCAGAGGAGAATGTCGCCTCCATCAACTGACACGCAACAGTGCAGAATGAATAAATCGTACACGAGAGATATTGTAAAAGTGGAGACGGAAAAGGCACTAGTAATATGGATAGATAACTCGCAAAAAAAGAATACCTCTAGATAGAAACACCATCAAGCAGATGGCATTACGAATATATAAGCAGATACAAGAAATAAAACCAACCACATCAGCTCAGTTAAATAAATATGAATTTCTGCAAGGGCTTGCAGGATTTCATCAGAGTTCATAATGTAAAGATAAAAGGAGAAGCTGCATCTGCAGATGAGCATATGTTTCATAATGTAAAGATAAAAGGAGAAGCTGAAACTGCAGATGAGCTGGCTGCTAAAGAATTTTGTCGAAAAGTGGCCCAAATCATTGCAGATGGTGGATACACACCTGATCAAGTTTGGGATGCAGATGAAACTGGTCTTTTTACAGAAAAATGCCGAGTAGAACTATTTAACAAAATCACAAAAAACTGTTGGTGGCTTTAAAGCAGCTAAGGATTGTGTACAGGGCCGATTTTACCATTAAGCGAACCTAGGCGATTGCCTAGGGTACCAAGATACGAGGGCGCCAACCTTACTCATAAACAAAAACTGGATCGTTAAATTTTTTTTTAATGTTCATAATGATATTTTTATGAATATCCACATGTGTTGATATGATAATATATATGTAGACAATACATAGGGGCACCTAACTTTTCTTTCACTAGGAGTTACAGATACTCTGGTGCCGGCCCTAATTTGCGCCTTTCTATTTTGAAGCAACGCTTCAGGCGATGTTAAAACCGTTGCTCATCAATCGATCCCTAAGATCACGGTCACTGAAAGGTGTAGATTTGAATAAATTTTCCAGTGTATTGGATGGCAAACAGAAAAGCCTGAGCTACAAAAGAAATTTTTAATGAATGGTTACATAAATATTTTGTTCCAGAAGTTAAACGCTATTGGAAGGAAAAAAATCTCGAATTTAAACTTCTATTGATTATAGAATATGCACCTGGCCATCCTGTTTTGGAACACCCGAATAGGCAATTTTGTTTTCTGCCGCCTACTACGACATCCTTAATACAACCACTAGACCAGTATATAATTGCCACATTTAAAATTTATCGCATAAGACTAACATTCCAATAAATTTTGGATAAAACTAGATAAGGATAAAACTAACAGTTATTGATGTGTGGAAGAAATTTTCTATTTTAGATTGTATCAGACATGCTCGATTGACATTATCAGAATTAAAACCATCAACTTTAAACGCATGCTGGAAAGCTATTTGGCCAGAATGTATAAAAAGTAAAGATCCTGTACCCCCAAATACGACTGAATATCCTAATATCATAATTTTAGCATATGCTGGGTGGAAGAAAGTGTAGAAGGATCCGATGATTGATCGTTTGCAGATATTGATGAATTGCTGGTTGAGAAAGCTTTTAGCGAAGATGAAATAATAGAAGTTTTCCTTGAGACCCGATGAAAAAGAAAAAAGTGATTGTGATGAAGAGGTTCCACTCACTGCAGGTTTAATTAAAGAAAGACTTCAAATGGATAATATATTGGAAAGTCATTTTCTTACACATGATCCTACTGTTGAACGAGCTGAGCAGTTTAAATGTGAACTGAAGTCGCATATGGCGCTTTATCAAAAATTATACAAAGATCTAGTCAAAGCAGGATCTCAACGATTGATTACAGAGTTACTTGTCAAAAATAATCAAACATCATAATCGTTGCAAACAAGTGATAATTTGGTTCCCCATGCCACAGTGAGCATTCACCATTGGAGTATGAACACGAGGCCAAAATGTTTCAAGCGATGAAAGTGATTCAATTCCAGTCTTACGCAAACGAATGCCTCTATTGTCAGAAAGTGACAACGAATAAACTTTAGAAAATAAGCATATGTAAGTAATTTTTTTTGCACTTTTGTATTCTTGAATTAGTGACATTATTTTCTTTATAAAGGATAATTTACTTTATATATGTACATATAATTATCTTTATAAGTTTATAACATAAAACACTTCTACCAAAGTTTAAGGTGTTTTTAAAATCTACCATTTTGGCAGCTACACTATTGGTTTTATTTAGTTTTGTTAAGCAAATTTTTTTTATTTTTGTGGAATGAGAATTGTTTTTAACGTAAAACAGCTATTTTCTGAATCTTACAAATGTGATTTTTTGCAGTTTAAATGCTGCTATGGCATATAATGTTTAGTGTTTTATCCATAAAATGTTTTCTGCTATTATCAGTGCAGTATAAATAAACTTTCTAAATCTAGAAAGTTTGTTTCGTTTGTCTAGAAATCTAGAAATCTAGAAAGTTTGTTGTTAACTGTTTGTTATTGTCGTATTCAACGAAATACATAAATAGTTTTGCTATACAGTAATTCTTTATGGAAATATTCATTGCATTAAAAAAAAGCAATATAAATTCCAAATAGCTTAAATGGACTTTCTCTTAGTCTTAAAAAATAATCTTCCTGTATATAACGCACAGTAAAACCGAGTATAGTACGTGAAAAGTAGACTTGATTGCAGCGGCAGACGGTTTGTTTTGGAAGCAATAACATGGCTACCGCCCTGCTGCGTCAGCATCATGACCTTGGACAGGGAAAGCGCGTTAGGGCGTTATTCTGTGATCTCATTCATACCTCCGTGATTTTATATGCATAATAGAATGACGATAGAAGAGGAAAAAAATTAAGGGCCGGTCTTGTGGCAACATCAAACGCTTAGTTGGGTTTCCTTTCGTAGAAGGGTGAGTCACACGTCATCAGTAACTATGGCAGCCAGTTGAACACATTCGATGACACTTAAACTAACGAAGACCTGGTTGTCTGTGCCTTGTTGCCATCCCAAGGGGAAAAAAGGACAATCCACAAAATCTTGCTACACTGAGAGCAACAAAACATTTCCTGTTATCTTTTTCGTTTGCTTGCATTGAGTTTTTTCAGCAGTTTTCCTGGAAGCTTTTGTTCGAACAGACTATTGCTGCAATGGGTAAACTTTTTAAATGGCTACAAAAAAATGACACCTTAAATTTCACTGGTCGACAGGTATTAAAGATATAAAAGATTGTACTGTTCGTCACAGCCCAATTATTTTTATGCGTCTCCAATCTTAAGCATCAAATCACAACATACTACGGTCAAAGATCGTCGGGAACGCGATCCTACCGTGCTACTTCGACACGATATTTTGGCACCTGACAGGCTGAATTCTTACGGCGACATGGACGTCGGTAATTCATAGTTGGAATTGTCTAAGCTTCGTTTGATGAAACATCATATTACAAGAAATGCTAACAATTTTTAACTATATAATTCTTTACATTTCATAGTGTTAAACATAGGAACACTGAGAATCGTCTTTAAATTTCTAAAACAGAATAAACATTTATTCACGAATTCCTTGTATCACTCTGGGCGATCTGCAGATGGATTTTTTAGACACATGATTAACTATTCTTAGAAAATCTAATTTCCTTACTGCACAAATGCTTCACGAATTCGTTCAAAGTCGCCTCCTATTCTTTTATACTCCTTGCGATTGCTTACTCTACCCTGTTCTCTATCTCGTTGATCTGAAATCTCTGGGTGTGCTGCCGTCACCTACTTTACATATGCAAAGTTGAAAGTTATTAATGGAGTAGTATATTATTGATGGGCTAAGTTATCAAACGACAGACGTTTTGTTGCCAACGTTTAGCGGAAAGCCTAATTTCGTGACTTGTAAACCAGGGATGAGATGAAACTAGCTCCCGCGAGCCATTTTCTAAACTTAATTATGTTTTATTGATTTAATATTTTAATGCAATATTTATTATTTTATGCATATTAGCCAGTATTAAAATAATCATATCGATATAAGAACAACAAAGAAATTAAAACCAGTTTGTTTGACAATGTAATCAATCGCACATCTTAATGTATGCTAACAGCTGCCTGCGTTTCAGTAAAATGGCATTAATACTTCCAGGTGTTGCAATTTTTTTCCCTGTAGTGTTAGTTCGAAAAAAATGGTTTTACCGACTTACTGCTGGACTACCAACAGCTTTTTTCCCAAACTAATTATTTCATCATCATCATTTCTTCAAGCAGCCATGGGCTACGAAAGTCAATCAGACTGTGCAATTTAGTTCTCCAAGCATATCTGACCTACATCTGTTGCATCTGCACACTGCACACCAATTCTAACAAGGTCCTGTTTGACATTGCTGCCAACGGCATCCTAGGTCTTCCTCTCTTTTTGAGGCCTTTAGGCGTACTGTTCATAACCTTATTCGCCAATCTATAATTCTCCATATGGGCAACATGGCCAAACCAGTAGACTCAAGATAATTAAACTGTGACTCCTGCTCAAGACTGCAATCTTTCAGATTAACTGAATCACAGCCAGCCTGACCAATTTCCATGTCTTTAGTTTTTTCTCTGTTTATAACACTCTACTACCAGTCTCATCAACAGCTCGAATGAAAGAGTTCATCTCATCAACATCTTTTGCCAAAAGGGCTGGCCCTGACCCTAAGTTATTGTAGAGTTCATAAGCTTTTTGTACAATGCCTTTCATAAAAAAAATTGCAACTATCATTAACTATTAAATTATTTCAATATCCCAAACAGAGAAAGTGAATTAATATTAAAATTATGCTACTACAATATGCAGGAAAAGATAATTTTAATGATTGTTTATTATTGTTAGCCTAATTTTTTTGCTCCTAATATAGTTGAAAATAAACTTTATTTGTGGTTTGCCTTATTTAAACAACCATTCTGCCCTAAAGGAAATTAGTTTAAGAAATGGTTTTCACAATTCCATGACTCTTATTCAAAATTACTGTACTCTTCTAACCTCAGTGGATGCAGTTTTGCATTGAGTAACAATGATTTAAAAATGTGTTTTCTTTCTTTAATAAGCGTTCGCTTCTAAAGAAAAGGGTTCATGCATGTGTAATTGATTTGGTGCAAAATAATTTGTCTGTGTGTTTAGCGTGCTTGGCTACTGATTTAAGGGACCAGGATTCAAGCCTGGGTAAGGCATGAATGTTCGTGTTGTTTTTCTGCTGAGGTCTTGTCATCCTCACAGACCTTGTACTCTGGCATATAAACTGGCAGGTTCCTGTCAGACCTGTGTGACAAGCAGCTGCTTGAGGGGGTATTTATGGTATTTATTTCATTAGCATTTCTTCATAAAAAGCTCAAGTTAGTAGTAATAGAGCTTCAAAATTTCTCATTGATATTAGATACAAATTCCAAATAAGTTGGTAGGAGTGTAGATAGATGCTATATTTGCATTAAACAATGTTTTTTCATGAATTTATTATTCCATTGTCTTGTAAGGAAAGCATATAATTAATTTATATATCGTATCACATTTCTAAGAAAATATATATTATATTTTTGCATTTTATTTTACAATGAATAGTTTTTATTTCTTGTCTAATAACACTTCCCATACAGGACAGTTCTCACTGTAATGTTTATATTTCCTTTTTCTGTTACATTCAGTAATCTTTGATTTAGAATTGTGGCATTATTGTTAAAATGACACAACATTTTAAAAAAATTTTGGTAATGTTTTATTTCTCCACTAAAACTTCCTGTCTGCCCTCAGTCAGCAGGGGCACTAATGGGCTTAGTAAAGGACACCATCCATCAAATGGGATGTTAAGCCTTGGCCCTGTGTTTGGGAGAGCCATGCCTTGTGCATGTTAAGGAACATGGATGGCCTTGATGAGAGGCTAAGAGCTGTCCAGTGAATTACCTTCCTCAATCTCTGAGCCATTGTGTCCTTGTGACTTGGCCATTTAGCCCATTGTATCCAATAAAGGTGCTGCTCATAAGTAAAACAATTCAAATCTTCCTGTCCATCAGTCATAATAACTGACTTATTTACCGTACTCTTTTTAAACCTCAGTGGTTTCAATATTGCATTGAATATATATATATATTTTTATGTTATAGTTGTTTATTTCATGATATGCAAATAGCTATAGTGTGTTTCTGTGATAATTTATCACTAAACACTTTATTTTGCAATGAGTAAATATTTTTTTTCTTTCTTAAAGGAAAATGTATGTGAATGTGTCATTGATTTCTTATTTAATTTCTAATTTATAGGGAAATATAAAAAAGACCTATTATATGCAATATTGTTTTCCATAAAAATGTTGAATTGTACGGATTCAAAATTTCTCATTTATATAACATGCAAATTCACTAAAAGGTTTGTAGGAGTATAGATGGATGCCATATTTCTTTGCTACATTTACATTGAACACTGATTTTTCATGAATTTAGTATCCTATTATCTCATATAAGAGAGTATATATGTGTTGTCATTGATTCATTTAATATCACATTTGTAAGAAAATATATATTATATAGGCTTTGGACAGAAAAATAGAAACAGTTTATTGTTCTCTCAATAGAAAATCAATTTTGAGTGAATAACTTCTACAACATGATTTTTAACGAAAAATATGTCTAAACATATAGATTCTAATGAAATATTTCTATATCTGAATTTTGATCAGTATTCATTCAGTATTCAGGGAGATAAATGCTGGGAGATAAATTCAGTATTCAGGATTAAAAGACTGAAAATTGTAATCCAAAAATTTATGTAATACATTGAAATAGGCTAAGAGATCAACACAGGGTGTAATATACTCTTTACTGGAGTCAACTATGATCAATTAATCTGCTTTAATGCCACCATCCATCAAATGAGACATTAAACCATGGGCCTGTCTATGGGAGAATCATGCTATGTGCACATCAAAGAACATGCTTGATGCTGTCCAGTGAGCAAACAGCTGTCCAGTGAGTCCCCTTCCCTCAGCTGTGTTGGGATCCTTGTAACATGGTCATTTAGCCCATTATTTAGAGGTAAGACAACCCAACCCTGTTTTAATTAAATTTTGAGGTTAATTTTTTGTAGTTTGTTGAGATTCCCGTGTTCATTACTTTTTGAAAACTTGACAGATATTGTTTAAAATTGAGATTGAGATATTTATCTTTAGACATTTTTTCACTAAAAATCATATTAAAGAAGTTATTGAACTCTGGGGTCAAGCCCTGGGTAACACATGGATGTTTGTATTGTTTTTCTGCTGAGGTCCTGCTATACTCACAGACCTTCTGCTAAGGCGTATTAAACTGACAGGCTCCTGTTAGACCTCTGTGGCTGGCACCTGCTTGAGGGTATATTTATTGCAACATGGAATTGCTTCCATCTTTTTGTCCAGTACCAGTATTTCTATACATTGGATATTGTTTGTTTTTTTGGGTAAGAAATAAGTTCTATGAATTGTGAGTATCATTTCAATTCCTAATTTATTTCTTCAAAATTTAAGTATTAAAATGTTCAGATACATTTAAATAAAACGATTTTAGAGTACTGAGATTTTGATTTCTCTAATAACTTCATAATACTTATCAAAACAGAATTATGTTTATACGAAATTGCAAGCCTGAATCTGGGGAGAAAAACGAGTTGATAGGGCTTGGGTTGGATTGTTTTAACTCTGAGTGGCACTTTTTTGCTCACCATGGGCTAAATGGCCAGGTCACATGGACCCCGAAGGCTTGGAGAAGGTTTGGGGTGGAGACCCACTGGAACAGCTATTGGGAGATAGGTGGTAGCCTCCCGTCAAGGCCATCCAGCGTGTTCTTTAACATGCACAAGGTATGATTCTCCCACACACGGCTTAGCGTCCCATCCGACGGACGGCGGCCTTTCCAAGCCCATCGGTTGAT
Source organism: Ryuthela nishihirai (assembly GCA_038380435.1). Lineage (NCBI taxonomy): Eukaryota > Metazoa > Arthropoda > Arachnida > Araneae > Heptathelidae > Ryuthela > Ryuthela nishihirai. The sequence continues at coordinate 22,692,860 of JAWZYU010000004.1, read as the reverse complement.
ATGGCCTACGAAACAGTCGAGCTGATAAAAATGTAAATGGGGGAGGGGGAAAGAAATTAGACTTACAATTCAGTATAATCCCCCCCACCCCCCAGTCCCGTTTCAATGCTCTTAAAATTTTGAAAAATGCGTGAAATATAAATGTTTAGTAATATTTGCCTCTATTACCTTCAGTAACATTTTTTGCGGGGGGGGGGGGGGGGGGGGGGGGGGCGAGGATCATGTCCTTTTGATCCGACCCCGGGGAAAATTAATTTTCTATTTATATTGAAAAACTTTTAACTTTTTATTTAAAAACTAGGGAAAATGATCATTCTTGCAATGTGTTTCATAGCAAAAGGGTAAAGTCGGAAAATTTAGTGTCTTGCCAATGAGGTGTGTCTTGCTAAAATACCATTTATATATATCTGAATGAAGAATACACAAATATGAAACTGTTAGATTTGCAACAATTGAGTATTATACGCGGATATTTAAAAAAATTCTCCAATAGAAAAAAAAAATTATACTAATGAAATTTCCTTCAGACCACAGATTAGCAATAACAAACTTATATCGAATAAACTCTGGACAAAACGAAGAATGAAATATATCCAACACTTAAAATTATTTTTTTACAAAGTATATACTAAAGACCAAATTAATATATAGAAATGGATGTGAACCAATGAGATGGAATACATAGAGTGAGCAACCATTGTGTTACAGCGCCCCCTGTTTGAAGCTAAAGTAAGCTCGTTAATGCCCACCCTTTACATGGCAGCCAACATGTAAAGTATAGGTAATCATGTAGTAAGCGCCTTTTCTTAGAATTGTGTTTACATGCCTTAATAAATAAAGGAATTTCTATTTTCATTAAATTTTAGTATCAGACATAATATTTACTTTCAAAAAAAGGGCTGGAAATAACGCAATCTTTTAACTGATTTTTTTTTCTTTTTTTATTAAATACAATAGTTTTATATAGGCTATTAAAGGTTGAACTAAAATGATTGATTGGATTTTATCATAAGAACGAAAACTTAACGTAATTTTCAAAAAAACAACAACAACAAAACATTTAACTACTTAGGCTTCGTGCATTAATACCCATACTTTACGGAGGCCATGTAAAGGGTGGGCAATACGTCATTCAAATTGCTTCAACGTTTGCAACCGGTTGCGCACGCTATCTACTTTACCTCGTTAGTGTGAACTAGAGGTCCTGTGTAGTTAGAGTCTAACATCCTTCTTTAAAAACTGGACCATTTTGTAAAAGGGACCTTGGCCCCTTTATCATCTGGTCCACGAGAAAAAGTTTTTTTGTGTGCGTCAAAAAGTAGGAACCACTACAGTGAAGTGCTAGCGACCCTACATATTGGCGATAGGATTTTGGCCGCAGGCCGCCTAATAATGAAGGAGGTGGTTGAAGTTTCGTGCCTAGGAAATGCTGCGTCGTAGTTTTGTGGCATGGGGGTGAAGAGGGGAGAGATTTGGAGTAAAATTCTTCTGGGAGTGAAAATTGTAACGTGTGTGATCACTGTGTGGCCCATGTTGGCCGGAAGTTGGTAAGAAGGGTGCAAGGTAAATATTTAAAATCGCCCCTAATCTCTTACAATTAAAGATGGCCTAAAATGGTCTGCAGATCTTAAAATTTCTGATTTAGAATATGCTGATGATTTAGCTCTTTTGGCAAATGATGTTCATGAGATGAACTCTTTCATTCGAGCTGTTGATGAGACTGGTAGGATAATAGGTTTGGTTATAAACAGAGAGAAAACTAAAGTGATGAAAATTGGTCAGGCAGATGGTTTGCCACCACTAGTAATCATTTTTGAAAAAGGTTACTTTGGGAGTTGGTCTATTGTTACAGAGTATAATTATGTATATATATATATTTGAAAACATGAATACAATTGCACTAGGGAAATAAGGTGGTGCAGTAATGTGTCCGAAATGCTTCTTTTTTGTCCCTGTAATGGATCTTTTTTGTCCCTTTGGATCTTTTTGGCAGCAGAATGTATTTTTCTAATCATAAATAAGTCTTTGTTGATGTTCGCTCTGCCAGTTCGGAGTCTGTGTATTGCTGTTTGGGCCCTTCTGGATAGGTAGTTAAGATGTAGTGTGTTTGGAGAGGGTGCTATTGTGACTCTGAATGTGTTTTTATCTGTAGTGTGTTGTACCCAATTCTGGGTCCATGTGAAAAAAAAAATTGTGTATTCTCTTATGTGATGTTTGCATGTAGTGACAGTGTGCTAATTTGGGATTGTGAGTGTGAGGACTTGTTTAGCAAGTGAGTCAACAGTCTCATTATGGGTGATGTTGCAATGGGAGAGAATCCAGTAAAATGTTAGGGTGTTTTCCTTGTCTATAATGTTGTGTGCTATGTTTTGTATGTGGAAAAGGGAATGGTTCTGTGATGGATCTTCTGTTAGTGTGTTAATGAGTTGTAATACAGGCCTTGAGTCTGTGATTATGTTAATGTGTTGTCTGTTGAGGTGGGTGGCCCAGCCTAATGCCATATGCATTGCTGCTAGCTCTGAAGAGGTGCTATTTTCAGCATGATTTAATTTTATAACATAAGAGAATTTAGTGGAAGGGGTGTAAAAAGCAGCAGAGCCAGAGGTGGTGTGTGGAATATGAGATCCATCAGTGTAAATTGTATGGTCAGTATCTGATAGTTGTGTGATTAAGTTGTCTGCAGCAATTTTTAGTTCAATGGGGAGGTGAGCTTTTTTTTTTGGTCATGTGTGGTAGAGTGAGGTGAATGTTTGGTTTTTTAAGTAACAATAGGGAAGTGTTTGTGTGGGTTTATAGGGATTAATTTGTTGCCAAGTGGGGTAAAGTGTGTTTTTTTTTATTATTTGTGCTGTGGTAGTAG